>JAIUSX010000069.1:2811621-5623242 GCA_026573805.1 Hesperophylax magnus
ATAAACAAAAGTGACTACAACTCCAAAATTGAAGATTTCATCAAGAGTGATATGTTTAGTGTTCTACCAACGGACCCCACAGTTAAATATTTAGACAATGTAAAATGTGCCCTAAAAAATTGTAAAAACTCTATTTTTCAAGATGATTCATATCACCAAACAAAGTTTCTCACAAAAAACCCTAAAGTACCAAAACTTTACGGATTTCTGAAAATCCATAAAATTGAAACCATCCCAATTAGACCCGTGGTCTCCTGCTGTAATTCCCCCAATTTTAAAATAGCTTCTTTTATAACAAAGGTATTTAATGACACCAATGTGTTTTCCCCTAAATATACCATCAAAAATTCATTAGCGTTAATTGATGAACTAAAGGACCTGGTTCTTCCCACTAATTGTAAATTAATATCGTTCGATGTAGTAAATTTATTCCCTAATGTTCCAATCACTGAAAGTAAAACTCTAATATCAAATTTACTAAATAATTCACACCTAACTAAAGATCTTGCTAATGATTTGTCGCGGCTGTTTAATATTTGTTTAAATCAAAATTATTTTCAATATAATAACATTATTTATCAACAGAAGGATGGATTAGCCATGGGGTCTCCAACGAGCCCTCTCATCGCCGACATTTTCATGAACAATCTAGAGAATAATATTTTTGCTTCCAAATCACCTCTCTTAAAAAATATATTACTGTGGAGACGTTACGTTGACGATGTTCTTTGCATTTGGACAGGTACCGAAAGACAATTAGACTCATTTCTCAAAATAATAAATTCTTTCCACAAACAAATTCAATTTACTTTAGAAATCGGTACCAACTCAACCTTGAATTTTCTAGACCTGACTTTAAGTATTATTAACAATAAAATTGATTTCGATATCTACCGTAAACCTACATATACTGATACTACCATTCACAATTCATCTAACCACCCGATATCCCACAAACATTCAGCTTTTCACTCCATGATACATCGATTGATTACCGTACCATTAAACAAAACCAATTTTAACAAGGAATTATCTATAATTAAACAAATTGCTGTAAATAACGGGTATGAGACAAAACTAGTAGACAATATTCTTAATAAAAAATTAAAACAAATAGCTTCAAATAAATTTCTTTTCAATAAATCTAATAATAATATGAACATTAATCACCAATTCCAGTGGCGTAGAATACTGTACACAAATAACTTTTCTTCTTTAAGTGTAAAAAAATTCCCTCCAGAAATAAAGCCCGCTTTTTATACTAATAATAACTTAGGTAAATACTTAATTAACACTAAAGATATTGATGATAAACTTAGCCACTCGGGAATATATAAACTTAATTGTAATGATTGTTCTGCTTTTTATATCGGAAAAACGGCCCGGAACGTAAACATAAGAATAAAAGAACATCTGAGGTGTTTAAATAATAATGCTTTTTCTGAATTCGCGAATCATCTACTAGAAACTAACCATTCATTTGATAAAACCTCTGGGACTACAATATTACATAAAAATGGAATTGGAATTAGGTTAAACAATTTAGAAGCCCTCGAAATAAAAAAAGCCGTCAATAATAAATCAAATATAATCAACAATCAAATCAATTTAACTAATAGTCCAATATTTAATTTATTCCGTTAACCTCTGATAAAACTGTTTCCTCCCTCCCCCCTCCCTTCCTACCCATCCTGTAATCAGTATACATCCTTTCTCGTTCTAGCACTAATAAGGTGTCTGCTCTTTTATTTCTATCTCTTTCACTTCTGTATTTTATTTCTATCTCTTTCACTCATTGTTTTATTTTCTTCTATATATATATGTGTCTGTATGAAAATAACTTTAGTTGATATAATAAGCCCTGATGAAGCTTGAGCTAAGCGAAACCTGGTTGGCTGTTAATATTAATTCAAAATAAAAGTGGTGTTTTACAAAGTGTATTTTTCATTTGATAAAATTAAGTTTGCTTACATTTTGAATAGCTTTTTATTTTTTAATTGATTAAATTAAATTGCGTAAATTGGGTGGACTAAATTTAGAGAACATTTAATCAATTTGGCTTCAGTTTACATTTTAAAGTTGAAGCATCACTTTATCAGTTATAAATGCTTCTTTCTATTTGGTATTTACTATATTATACATTCGTTTTTTGGTATACGTCTCTTCTTTTGATGTTCTTTGTCGTTTTTGGGGAGTCAAAACTTATTTTGCCAAAAAATAAATTTGTTTGTATGGTCTACGCCCTAAGTATTACGTTGCGTTAGGTATTAGGTTGCGGGAACTCGGCAATCCAAAGGAGGGCGTGATGTTCTGTAATTAGTAATTGCAAATATAACTGTTTTATATGTCTTCGGAGATCACGTTTCTCGCTAATAATATTATTGCAGGTCGTATTTTAAATAACATATTTTAAAAGATTGAATTGATAATATTTAATTCGTGACCGTTGGTTGTGTCAGGTTTCCGAAGAAGTGTTGTGATTAATTTAATTATTATTAAATAATTAATTCTTGGAAGCCAATTAATTATCTAATGGCGAAATCATCTAAAGTTGTTTTTTAAAATACATTTTATAAATTATGTAATGCCGAGATCACACGAGGACAATAAGATGTGCGTTACGAGCGAGTTTGTGAAACATATTTGGTCTTATATACCAAGATGTATTATAGTATTCCATTTACTTCGAGACCCGAGATATGTACCCGTGAACGGACTGGCTGTGCTATGTATTGTCTTACTGTCTTGTTCAAGCACGTTTACACGCGGCCGGACAATGCGGCCGGACGCTGTGGGGGTAATACACCATCCTGCGGAGATAGCTCACCCATATGGGACAATGTCTTGGTTCATTGTTCTGTCCTCCAAACTACTGTTCTCACTAGGAAAATGGGTCCGAAACTGGGACAAGACAATATTGTCCTGTTCTAGTGTGAATACTACCGCAGGCCCGTGGAGACACAACGTACATTAAAATAATAGAATATCTGAAGCTGAAAGTACATACTTATAAAATATTTTCCTCAGTGTGTGTGTGTGCGCGTATGTATGCGCATTACAGTTTATAATATCATTGACATGATGCTACTTTTAAATATAGGCAGTAAATCCGAAATAATTTCGTTGTTAGAGTTTAGACAAATAATATTGATTTAGTTAGTAACACTTTCTTGAAAATGGAAAAAGCGCAGACCGTTGAAAAATGACGAAATTGACTTTAATCGTCCTTGACTTGTACTTGACACCCTAAGAAATTGAAATACAAATTTCAAATACAAAATTAAAATAATTTTCAGGTAAAAAAATATATTTCGAATGTAGGTACTTAATGGCTTTTTGATCCAATCAGTTCCAATTTTAAATTAAAGACACTTGAACTCAAATCAAATCCGAGTTCATTGAAACAAAGTTACAATCACTCGCAGTCGCAAAACGCTAATATTGTCTTCAATAATTAAATATAAATATAAATTTATTTTTTCGATTGGCTTTACATTTCTTACCTTCATTGCATAATGAGCATTTTCAAAATGACCCTCAGATACGCATTGTAAATAATCCCTTTGTAGTTTTATGCACCGATATTTACATAATAAACATAACTGTTTCAGAACAACATACCTGGTAGTAATGCACAAAGTATTTACGTGCCAATCTAATCGTAAAGATAAATCGACAATCACATTACTCTTCAAGGCTGACTGACCTTACAGATAAGATTCAATAATTATTAACATATTATCATTGTCAAGAAAGATGTTGGCACGATCAAATGAACCAAATACTTGAGCCGACTAGAGAATAAGAATAACAGAATAGTATGTATGAGACAACGTATGAATGTGGATGAGGCAAGGAGTGTGTGCCAAGACCGAGTTGTTTGGCGGTCTGTCCTCTCTGGCGTGACGACCATAGCGAATAAAATATACTAATACAATGTAATATTTTGTTTATCGATATATTATGATGTGAGGCCATTCGTACACAGAGATATAGACGCAACCACAAGTAGCCGACCAATCTGCTACTCTTTAAAGCTGGTTCCATACACGGCGCTACCCGAATTATACTAAGCTTTTTTCAAGTGCAGCCGTGTAATTATATGATGTCAAGTGACTCTAGCGACGAACACTAATTTTCAAATTTTTAGGGCATTCGTCGCCGCCAAGGAACATGAGAATGATGACAAATTGACTTTTCTTTCCAACCTTAATCCACTCATTCTCCGTTAAATCCTTTCTAACGTATTCCGATAAATTATCGTTACATTAACATGGATATTTTCCCAACTACAGAACAAATTATGGTCGGACGTCATTTCTGTCAAATAAGTAGTAGACGCGAAAGCAAACCGCTTAGCGTGCACCAGCACTGTTGCAATTGACGTCAAACCCGTAGTCGACGCGTCGCGTCGTTTATGAACACTGGTAAAATAGTATGGTGAATACTCACTAGTGGCGCGTATGCTACGCGCACAAAACTCGAATGGCTTGTAAGTATCTCCGTGTACGAATGACCAAATTTATTCTTCTTATTGGCTGACATTATTATATCAATTATTATTATAACAGACTTTTGTGTGCTAAAATTCGTAAAATAGAATGCATTTCAACATGATTACAAACCACAAATAAAAAGGTTTATACGCGCGACCGGGATTTGAAATAGAGGCCTATCCGGGTGTCGGCGCTTCCCACTAAGCTATCGCGAGAACCTTCAGACCTGCATTAAAAAATACATATTGACATTTTTTCTGGGTGTCTTCTGTAGAGTTTAATCGCATAATCACGTCGAAGGATCTTTTCCTACTTATTTAGCTGAACCGTCATCCCAGGGGTCGGTAATAGGCAATCGACATAAACCAAATGCTGTTAGACCCGGCGCTGAAAATTAAGTTCGCTGTAGTAAGGTGGCGGTCTCAGCACAGTTCGGTGTAGAACTTTTCTGCGCAGGGTCTTACAGCATTTGATTTATGTTGATTGCTTACCGACCCGTGGAACGACGGGCGCGGGACGGGTTCGCTCATAATTTGATCATTAATATTGTTTATTTTTTTCTTATATTATCATGCCGTGCAATTCCGATTCAAAAGTTCTTCTTTCTGAAACAAATTATTACAACATTGTAGGTACTTACTTTGTGTTATTAAAATAACAGTGGAAGTAATTAATTTCCGCAGGTAATAGTTGTCTTACCGTTGATAAATGCGATAATCTAGTGACATTTATGAATTATCTCGACTATCGCAATTTATGTTGCGTTAAATAATATCCGTTCATATTTTTATTATAGCCAATATTGATATAACTTAATTTTCTAGATTAAATTAAACATCGCTGTTAATTAGTTTTGTTAATTAACATTTTTTTTTTATTATTATTGTTGATACATTATTTTACAATATTTTAATTCAGTAATGTTGGCCTCACTGGGTTGTTTACCCGTGCTGAGGCCCCCATTTTATAATATAAGAATTTATACATTTAAAAAAAAGAAAAACAACATTAAAATAAAGATAAATTTAAACTAAAAATAAAGATTAAAAATTAAAATATAATTATCACACTAAAAGAAAAATATTAAAAGAGAATGTAAATCGGCATTTATAATGATTTATGTGTTTGTGCGTGTTGCGTGTTTTATTTTTTTTTTGTGTTGCGTGTATATGTTTTATTCTTTTATGTTATAGAATTTTGGTAATATTGTCTTTTTGTTCTTTAATCCATTTTTTTTATTATGTGTTTGAATTTATTTTTATTTTCCTCAATTTTTGTTTCAAGTGGAAGACTGTTGAATGCTTTAATAGCGTGGTATTTATGGTGTCTTTGTCCAAAGGTAGTGTTTACCGTCGGAGTTTTTATGTTTTCTTTGTACGCTTGTCTGACCGGTCTATTAGTGATATTTTGTGTTTGTTGGGGTTTGTGTTTTTGGTCGAAAATGTAGTTTAGTAGTGTTATTTGTACATTACATGTCTATCTTTGTTAAATCGAGCCCATTTTTTCTGGTGGTCTTGGCGACCCGGTTTTAAATGAAATGAAGATTTTGGGAATAAAACTACATATTTATAATGTAGAAAAATGAACAGTTTTACAAAAAATCGTCATTTTGCAGTTTAACCAAAATTTGTCACTAATAAAAAATACCTATCTCTGTTATAAATAGAAACAATTTGATAAGATTTTTTATTTTAAGAATTCTACGAGCATCTGACCTCAACTAACCCTAATTGGGTAGTCTCCTCAAAGGCATTTCTGATCAAATAAAAATATTTTTGGCATCGTCAGTTGATAATTCGGTCTTCTGTGCATCGACGTCAGTTTAGGTCTTTCTGAAACTAAACCAGAAACGTATTGTACATTTCAACTACCTTATCTTCTATTTATCTCAACAAAGCCTAGCGACACAACCTTCAAATGGACAGGCTCTGACCAATAGGGACATAGTTTCGAAATGGCACGAAACATTGTTATAAGTCTGTCTAGACCACTAGAAGTGATAATTCTTCGTGACTTGGAATAACGATTCAATTTGTTTTATGCAAATTCGTAAATAGTAAAGCTTGTAAGATGAATTATGTAAAATAATCTATAGATTGGTATGATTTGAGATTTTCACGGCTAAAATTATTATGGTGATGTATTTTTTGGGGTATTATGTCATGTTGCGCTTTCTCCTTTAGTTAAGTGTGACAAGGTGTTTATAAAGCATCTGATTCCATAAAAAATGTATGAATTGTATTAAGTCCAGATATCTTAATGCGTTGCTTACGTAGCTTATGTATGTTTGTCTATATGTCCCAGTATGTTTCTTAGATGTAGAAATTTGCCCTGACGATGTACAATGTAACTTCTGTTGGCTAAAGAAGGACAAAGCTCAACACGGCATAATAGCCCAAAAATAATAAAAAAATTATTATCTACTTTGGTTATTCGTGCTTGTTTATCTTTCCAAACTATCGGTGCGCACAATTATGTACGTTCAAACGTCTCCGCTTTAAAATTAATTTTGTAAAATTACCAAAAGAAGTGGAAAAAACAGAAATAAACGAAGATCCCTCAGCCGAGTTCCATGTTTTATAATCAAACATACTTATTTCAGCTGTCGGTGCATGTGTGAAGTGATTCAAGTTCAATGAACTTGTTATTTTCAAAATTGGAACAGATATGCAAAAATCATATCAGAAAGCGATAAAGTAGGTACCAAAATTATTTATAAATTAATAATTCTTTACGTAATTGTAAAAAGCATTCACTTTGTGGCTCATCATAATATATAATAAAAACACATAAATTTGTTTTTGACCACGATAGTTTTATTTTCACTCTACCGGTTTCGGAAGATCCCTTCCTTCGTCAGGAGAATATTTAAAACTAATCTACTACACAAAATATTGACACATAAATACAAAAATGTTAAGTGTTTGAGGGAGATGTCGACAAAGTGGAAGGGGTAATTACGGGAATTCCAGGAAGAACAGAGCGGTTAACTGGAAATATGTCAAGAATAGGACTATAAGACAGATTAATTTGGTTATTTATTATACTGGAGTTATTATTGATGGATTTTCTGATTTGAAGTGCTTCTAAATTATCTAATTTTTTGCCTTTATTACTACGGTGAATAATTTTAACCCCTGTATCTTTATTAAAAGTATGATCGGTGGAAATGAGATGATTGGCAAACTCCGAAAAATTATTGTTATTTAAACATCTTAAATGTTCGGTGATTCTAATATTTATATTTCTAGTTGTCTTACCTATGTAGAACGATTGACAATCATTGCAACATAGTTGGTAAATGCCTGAGTGGCTAAATTTGTGATCTTTATCTTTAGTATTTTTAAGTAATTTTCCCAGGTTGTTATCAGTATAGAACGCGGGTTTAATGTGGGTAGGCAAATTTTTGGTACTAAGTGAAGAAAAATTGGATATGTATAAGATTTTACGCCATTGAAAGGGATTTATGATTTTATTATTAGTTTCAGGTGTACCAAATAAAAATGTATTCGTCGAAATGAGTTTAAGTTTCTTATTCAGGATTTTATCAATTAAATGTGTCGAGTAACCATTATTTAGAGCAATTTGTTTTATTTTTGACAGTTCAATTTCGAAATTAACAGCTGATAGTGGGATTTTTACTAAGCGGTGTACCATTGAATGATAGGCAGAATGTTTGTGTGATATCGGGTGGTTTGACGTGTTATGTATAGTTATATCCGTGAATGTCGGTTTACGATAGATGTTAAATTCAATTGTATTATTTATTGAAGTTAGTGTTAAATCTAGAAAATTAATCGATGCATTACTGCCTACCTCTACAGTGAATTGAATTTTTTTATGAAATGAATTTATAAGAAGAAGGAATTTAGTTAGTTGCCGCTCTGTTCCCGTCCAGATACAAAAAATATCGTCTACATATCGTTTCCAAGTGAGAACATTATTTAAGAGTGATGACTTACAATTAAAAATCTTATTTTCTAAGTTATTCATAAAAATATCTGCCAAAAGTGGGCTAGTAGGAGCTCCCATAGGTAGCCCTTGGCTCTGTTGGAAGACGCAGTTGTTATACTGGAAATAATTTTGATTAAGGCACATATTGAATAAACGAGACAGGTCATCAATCATATCTTTATCTAAATTAGAGGATTTTAACATTAAGATGTTTAAATAACAATAATTTTTCGGAGTTTGCCAATCATCTCATTTCCACCGATCATACTTTTAATAAAGATACAGGGGTTAAAATTATTCACCGTAGTAATAAAGGCAAAAAATTAGATAATTTAGAAGCACTTGAAATCAGAAAATCCATCAATAATAACTCCAGTATAATAAATAACCAAATTAATCTGTCTTATAGTCCTATTCTTGACATATTTCCAGTTTTTTTTTTATTTTTTTTATTTAATATTTGTAAGTTTTTTACAATAAATCTACAATTATACATATTATACAGTGTTATCAAGGTAAATAATAATAGCTTTTCCTCACCATAAAGAGACGAGGCTCTTGTGTTTGGTGAGTGAATCCTAGCTCAATTATATGGAATCATGTAAGTAAGTAAATAATATATTTGCAAAACCAAAGGGATAAGTAAGAAATAGGCAAGATTTATCAATAATACAGTTTCAAGATTTGAAGGAAATAATAATAAGAGTAAGATATGGACTTTTATAGTAGTTTTAGGTAATTTTTTAATTTTATTTTAAATTCCTGAATATCTTCAATATTTTTTAGATATAATGGAAGGATGTTAAAATATGTTATACCTAGATAGAGATAGGTATTTTGTGTGTGCTTTGTATTAAGTTTTGGGATTTTGATAGTTTTTTGATATCTTGCTGATGAATTGAATTGTAAGTTATTTAACTGTATTTCTTTATAAATTTGTAGAATTGAATATTTTTTATATATATTGTCTATTGTGGGTACATTGAATATTGAAAAGAGAATCTCAGTAGAAAATTTGTATGGTTTTTTCAATATTACTTTAATTATCAATCTTTGAACTATTTTAAGTGGATTTAATATATTGTTATAAGTTCCTCCCCAGCCAATAATACCATATTGTAATATAGATTGTACAATTGCATAGTACACTCTTTTTAGGTTTTCTAGTCTAAGAATATTTCTAAGTCTTATAAATATATAAATACATTTTCTAATTCTTTTTACAAGTTCACAAATTTGTTTTTTCCATTTAAAATGTTGATCTATATATATACCAAGATATTTAATTTCAGAAGTTAGACTAAGTATAGAACATTCTTGATTGCAATTAGTTCTGTTACATTTAAGGTGATGTATTATAATTTTTAATTCTGGTATTGATTTAAATTTGTTGATAGAGAATGGGATACATTTTGTTTTTTCAGTATTTAATGAGAGGAGGTTTTTATCGAACCAATTTTTCAGTATATTAATATCAGTATTTGCTAAGTTATTAACAATATTCCAATCAGTACCTTCAATTATTATGACAGTGTCATCAGCATAAGATATTATTTTTCCATTTAATCTTTGATTGAATATGTCATTTACATAAATGATAAACAGTAACGGTCCCAGGACTGTACCTTGAGGTATGCCGAAGTGACTTGTTTTTTGTTGACTAAGTACATCGTTGATTTTTACGACTTGAGGGCGTTTGAAAAGGTAGCTTTTTATCCATTCTATAGCTGTACCACTTAATCCAATGTTTCTTAATTTACTTATAAGTTTGTCGTGTGATATGCTATCAAAAGCTTTTTTAAGATCTATGAAGATTCCAATGCATTTTAATGATTTATCTAATGAATTATGAACAAGACTTGTTAATTTTGCAATTGCATCCTGAGTGCTTCTACCTTCCATAAAACCGAACTGATTTTCATTAATTAATTTATTACATTTTACAAATTGGTTTATCCTTTTTTTAACTATCTTTTCAAAAATTTTCGCTATGTTCGAGATTACTGATATGGGTCGGTAATTGCTAACTTCTTCTGGGTTACCAGATTTAAATATTGGAGTAATGGTAGTTTGTTTGTAGATTGATGGAAACACTCCGCTTTGGAAACTTACATTTATTATGTGTTTTAACGGTTTAGAAATTTGATTTTTAATATTTTTTAAAATATTAACTGTTATTCCATCAAAACCCGGGGCAGAACCTCCTTGCATACCGTTTATAATTGATATTATTTCGTTCTCTGTGGTGACTTGGAATGTTGCTATATTATTGTCAGTATCAATACTACAGTCTGGAAATGTTATATTTGGGTCAGTATGAATGAGATTGGCAAGATTTTCCCCTACGTTCGCAAAGAAGGTGTTAAATATGTTTGCAGCTTTTGAGGGATTTTCTTTACAACATGTTTTCATGTTGTCATGAAATATAGTAGCGATGTCGTTATTCTTGTTTTTTTTCTTGTCAATTATTTCATTTATAACTGTCCACACTCTTTTACTATCATTTTCAGCCTGATTCAACTTTTGTTTATAATACTTTTGTTTTGTGTTTTTTATAATATATGAAAGTTTGTTTTTATATGCTTTAAAATGATTTAGTAAATTTTTATTATTTGGTTGTTGAGTAGTTAATTTGTAAAGAGCTTGCTTATGTCGTACAGATACTACTAAACCATGAGTAATCCATGGTTTTATAGGTTTCAAGTTCGACACTTTGGATTTGGTTATTATATTATTATTTGTCGAGTCATTTATGCATTTAGATATTTTTTCTTCAAACATTTTACAACATATATTGACATCATTACATTGTAATAATTTATTCCAATTTTCTGATTCTAATTGGTGTTTTAATCTATCCATATTAAGTACTTTTTTTGAGTAATTATTTTGTTTAAATAATGGCAAAGTTGGATTGCTTAATTTATAGTTAAAAATACACGAATAATGATCAGTGATAGTTGTATGAATAACAGCTGATTTTATATTTTGGATATCAGGAATATTTGTAAAAATGTGATCTAAGCATGAGGGGCGTTGACCTTTAACATTTCTAGTATAAGAATTTATGCACGATAAATAATTGAGTTCTGCTAACATATTTAGATATGTGTCTTTATCTTTACTAGAATAGTCGCTTGCGATATTTAAATTCATATCTCCAACAATAATAGTATTTTTATTTCTAAAATTTAACAAAATATTTTTTAATTCATCTATAAATTGAGGTACTATCGATGAATGCGTACGATAAATAGCAATAATGTTATAATATTTATTAACGTCTTTAAATTCTATATTTAATATGTTAACATTACTAACATTAATTATTTCTTTAATATTGAGAACATTATACTGGTTAGAAATAAATAATCCGATACCTGAGTTTTTATTTATTGTTATTAAGTTTAATTTGTAGAACTCCATTTTATTTTTATTTTTTTTTTTTTTTTTTTTTTTTTTTTTTTTTTTTTTTTTTTTTTTTTATTGTATATATAAAAAAATAAAAACCTGAGTTTTTGTTTATTTTGTTTATTGTCGCATGGTATGTGTAGCCTGGAATAGTGTAATTGATTTCGCCTGCAGAGTGTGTCTCTGTTAAGACAATCAGGCCCGGGAAAAAATTTAATTCTTTTAATGTTATAACTAATTCATCCATGTTTCGTTCTAAACTTCTAATATTTATATGAAATAGGGTAAATCCTTTTTCAGTGCAAATTAAGTTAAAATCTTTCATAGATTGACATAAATTTTCTTCAATATACATTTTTTTATCTAATGCGTTACATAAAAAATCATTCATTTTTTAAGTTTTAGATTAGAGTTTAAAGAAATGAAATTTACCGTATTATTCATAGTCGATGCGCTCTCTAGCTAGTTGAAGCATTTTTTGCCGATAGAGACATTTCATGCTATCAACTCTGTGTTCTGTAGAATAATTCATATTAAATCTTTTGTTTTGAACACAGCAATTGTTGCATGTTGGAAGTTGTTCTTTATTTTCACATTTAGACAGAATGTGCTCCTTTGTGCAATGAGGGCAAATGGGGGGCTGCGTCCTGGCGAGACATCTTTGCGCTGTGTGGCCGAACTTAAGGCAGTGGTAGCATTGAGTAAGCGGGTTACAGTCTTCTATGTATACTCTTTGGAATTTGATGTTTATTTTGTTTTTTTCTAGTAGCGTTTTTCTTAATTTACCGGTTGTTTCAATAATGTAGTTAGTGGTGTCGTTTTCTTTTCCTTCATTGTATTTGTTTTTTAATTCCTTGATAAGCTTGATGTTGTTTTTGTCTTCCAGTGTTAATCCTTCATTTTGTTGTACAATCCCATCTATTATTTCCTCTTCAGTCAATTGGCATTGCAGTCTTTTCAACATTAAACACGGTTTCTTTTTTTTAATTTCTTCGGCCAATATTTCTTTTCCAATTACCTTATTTATTTCTTCGGTTAACTTTTCTGCATCTTCTTTTTTTTGACATGAAATCAGTAATTTTTGCTCTCCGATTTTTTTTACTCCATTTACTCCAACTTTTATTTTAGTTAAATTAATGTTTTTTTGAATTTTTATTTTTATATCTTCGGCCTTCAAGGTGTTTTTAGATGTAATTATGATGGCGTGCTTCTGTTCTGGGATGTGTGCACTTGTATTCACGAAGTTTTTATTGTCACCTAATACATTTGCATATGTCCTTTTGTTATTATTATGAATTTCTTCTAGTTTCTGTGCGTAGTGATGATTGTTTTTAATATTAGTTTCTTGTAATTCTATAATCTTTTTTTGTAGGTTTATTAGTTCATGTTGAATTTTTTCTTCCAGTGATATAATGTTCTGTTCCAGTGTTAATTTTATTTTTGAGTCTTTCACTGAAGTGATCTTGTTTATTAATTCTTTAATGTTTTTAATAATTTCTTGAGTTTCCATATTGGATGGAATGGAGCGCCCAGGTGGGCGAGTTATTAATGTAAACTATATTTTTTGATTTACTTGTTACAAAATTTCGCGACTGTACTCCTTCGATGCGGAGCGAGTATTGAAAGCGAGTGTTAACCGCTCTGTTCTTCCTGGAATTCCTGTAATTACCCCTTCCACTTTGTCGACATCTCCCTCAAACACTTAACATTTTTGTATTTATGTGTCAATATTTTGTGTAGTAGATTAGTTTTAAATATTCTCCTGACGAAGGAAGGGATCTTCCGAAACCGGTAGAGTGAAAATAAAACTATCGTGGTCAAAAACAAATTTATGTGTTTTTATTATATAATAATTCTTTATTTGAAATGTTTACATGTTTTGTTTAAAAGTTTAAAAATATTAACACTTGTCTAAATATTTATTCTTTGATACCTCTGCGTGAGTGGTTTATTTATAGTACCTGCCCCAGGACACTGGCGTTGAACTCAGTATCTAGTAGCATTATTTTCAACTGGACCAAATATATTCACTCCGTTGATAAGTAAGAAATGTTTAAGCAACTGTTAGCTATTTTTGTCGTAACAAGGAACTGTAAAATGGTATTATATTGGTCACGAAGTCTTCTGGATTAAGATCTAAAAACTGACATTTAAGTTTAAAGCACAGTTGTTACACAGAAATTCAAATCTAACATTGTCATCAAATTGCCATTCAGCGCCATTTTGTTTTTTGTTCTAGGTGCGTATGTAAATTTTATTAGTAACATTGACGTTACTTATACAGTATTTATTTTTATGTAATTAAAACGCCATTTAACGGTTGGGAAGTGTTTTTATTAGTACCTAAGGGCCCAGTGGCGGCTCGTTTCTTTTGGATATATAAGAGTGCTAACACTACAAAAATGGCATTTTTGATGTTGATGAAGCTGAAAACGTCTCTTTTTGTCGAAAATGTATGGAGATTTTCAGGAAATCTGTGCGGCGCACGTCCAAACTGAAATTTCGTGAAAATCTTCGTACAAAATATCGAATTTTCAAGAACAATAAAAAATCGTTTTTAACCAAACAACATCAATAATTTTTATCAAATGAAAAATACACTTTGTAAAACACCACTTTTATTTTGAATTAATATTAACAGCCAACCAGGTTTCGCTTAGCTCAAGCTTCATCAGGGCTTATTATATCAACTAAAGTTATTTTCATACAGACACATATATATATAGAAGAAAATAAAACAATGAGTGAAAGAGATAGAAATAAAATACAGAAGTGAAAGAGATAGAAATAAAAGAGCAGACACCTTATTAGTGCTAGAACGAGAAAGGATGTATACTGATTACAGGATGGGTAGGAAGGGAGGGGGGAGGGTGGAAACAGTTTTATCAGAGGTTAACGGAATAAATTAAATATTGGACTATTAGTTAAATTGATTTGATTGTTGATTATATTTGATTTATTATTGACGGCTTTTTTTATTTCGAGGGCTTCTAAATTAAAAAGCCGTCAATAATAAATCAAATATAATCAACAATCAAATCAATTTAACTAATAGTCCAATATTTAATTTATTCCGTTAACCTCTGATAAAACTGTTTCCACCCTCCCCCCTCCCTTCCTACCCATCCTGTAATCAGTATACATCCTTTCTCGTTCTAGCACTAATAAGGTGTCTGCTCTTTTATTTCTATCTCTTTCACTTCTGTATTTTATTTCTATCTCTTTCACTCATTGTTTTATTTTCTTCTATATATATATGTGTCTGTATGAAAATAACTTTAGTTGATATAATAAGCCCTGATGAAGCTTGAGCTAAGCGAAACCTGGTTGGCTGTTAATATTAATTCAAAATAAAAGTGGTGTTTTACAAAGTGTATTTTTCATTTGATATATAATGTCACATCACAAAGTGTTTGCTTCCTTCGATAAAATCAATAATTTTTGTTATTTGTTTTTAGGGTGTTATGCCGTGTTGCGCTAACTCCTTTAGCCAACGATTCGGACAACGTTACAGTGTTGGATGATGTTACTAATGATGGACACTAACGTAACGTAGCGCAACACGGCATAAAACCCCAAAAACAAATAACAAAAATACTTTTGGCCTTGAAAATCTTAAATCAATAATGTCAAATTTTTTAAACTTAGCACTCTATCACACTCGAAAGCCACGTGCCGCCACTGGTCAAGGCTATAAATGATTATGTATAATGAATGCTCACGATAAAGAAAAAAAAATCGTATCTAAGATTAACTAGAAGATATAATATTTAAGGTATTTGCCAGTACATTTCCAGTTTTTTCCAGAACTATCTGCCTTTCTGTCTGCACAATAATATAATCAGATTTATCGTACCTCTGTTTTCAAAGTGCATCTGAATGAGATCAAATTTGGCATTGACAATAATTATTGAATTCAAAATTATGATTGATCGGTTAATTTGTTATCAAGCTGCAATTAAGAGGTTTACACACTTTATATAATGATGTCTTAATAATATATTTTGGCTAAATAATTCATTTTAATATTTACTTTTTTATATTAGCAAGACTTCTAAAAATTTTAATACTAGACTCAAGGAGCACCTTAGGTATTTAAATAAATATTATTCTGAATTTGCCAACCACATTTTAGAATCAAATAATTATTTTAATATGGATAAAGTGTTCAAAAATTTACATATGAATACAATGGGTTTACAATTAGATAACTTTAAAATTTTAGAAATTAGAAAAAAGTGTTGATAGTCAATTAAATACAGGGTTTTCAAAGATCAATGGTTTCGTTGCTTGTGTGGCACGTAGCGCCGTCTAGTTGAAAGTAAACGTTGTCCAGAAAAACACCATCCAATTCCGGCCATAAAAAATCATTAATCATCTCTCGATAGCGCAATCCATTCACCGTAACTGTTGCTCCAGCCTCATTTTCTAAAAAGTAAGGTCCAATGACTCCGCCGGACCATAAACCGCACCAAACAGTCACACGTTGAGGATAGAAAGGCTTTTCAACAATAACTCTTGGGTTTTCCGAGCCCCAGATGCGACAATTTTGCTTGTTGACGAAGCCACCGAGGTGGAAATGGGCCTCATCACTCAAAATGATTTGCATTTGATTCACTTAAGTGAATTTTAATAATTTCAATGCGTTGTTGAAGCGTGTATTGTTCCATTTTTATTAATGGCGTAGTTTTTACTTGTCAAATGACAGCTTTAAAAGTAACATCTACCGAAATAGCGGGGTATTCAAAATAACACCTCTTATTGGAAAACCCTGTATTATTAATAACAATTTTTTTAATAGACATCTCTTAGATGTATTTTCGCTTTGATAACTATATTGATAATAATTTATACGCCTGAGTTACTCTTTGATTAATTTATGTTGAATTATAAATGTTTTCGATATTTACATAATTGTGTTAGTTAATAAAAATTTACTGAATACAATTATTTATTATTATTATAATAATAACCTCTCATTGTATTTTTTCTACGTTTACTTATTTGTGTGTACTTTTTAAATGCGTTAATTTTCACCATCCTGACGAAGAAGCCATTTGCTTGTAAATGATTATTTTTTAAATTCTTAATTTTGAAGATGTCGTTATATAAACACCATTTTAGAAACTAGATTAAATTACCTTTTTGATTTTGGAATTTGAAATAAACCTTAATATTTAAAAAGTGCAATAGTTTAATTTCAAACATAAAAAGTAGAAAAAATGGTAAACACAAACATTTTTAACAAAAAGGTCGAACAGACCTCATCAAAAATGTAAGTTTCTAATTTTATCTTATTTAATAAATCAATAAAAAATTCCTCTAAAATAATAAATTTCCTTCGAGACAATTAATAATATTGCCAATATGACCATCAATATTTCAGACTATCCGAACTACGCAAAACACATTTCCAACTAACAACTAAATAATAAAGCCGTCAAAATGATAAAACGAAATGTAGAAATCGTTTTTTTTTAATTTCTAATAAGGAATTTTCACAAAGAAACGTCATTATCTCAGTGACAATTTTTTTTCTAAGCTCTCTTCGGGCAGGTAGGTACCTACCATAATTTTGAAAAAATGTGAGTAAGAAAGTCCGGATTAACACGAAGATTTGACATTTGAAAAAAATCAGTTTTACTGAACTATTAACACGGCAATCATCTTGAAACCAAAACGAAACGGCACAAATTTACAGACTGACGAAATTCAAAACAGTAGAGTTAAAACAGGACTTCGATATGCTCAGTCAAATATGCATACATGTTGGTGTTTCTAAGAGGCATTTGAAAAAAAAAATATTTTGGATTATAAAAATTCAAACAGTATTGTAAATTGCATTTTATCTGGACCATCCGAAGCCGTATTTTGTACATATTCTTTTTTATCTGCCAATATTAATTAATCTCCTCATAATCGGTCCAAAAACAATGTTTTGCTGTCCGTTAAGTACAAAAAAACCTGATGCAATATTTAATAGAATTTCACTTACTTTCATTTAGACAATTTGCTCAAATTCCAACTGATAACATTACAATTTACGGGCAAGGTGCATTAGTTGTTTTTTCCTAGAAGAGAATACATATTCAAGAACTTCATATCTTTTTAAGGGTGACCGGACATCTCATTAAAATGACAATTCAACACACCTACAAAAAATGATATAAATCTTTATTACAATATGATATAATCGGTTGGGATGGGACTGGAGATTATCCACTGCTTACCCGCCCTGGTATAAGTAACAGATGGTTACTCCTTCAGGGCTTTCACAAGGATTTTAATATTTTTTTGGTTAAACGACTCTACATTAATTATAAAAATAATCTACACCCGCAATGTCCCTGCAAAGTGGTTAGGCTTCAGGATGCTTACAATATAAACAAAAACAAAATTAACAGTATTAAAATGTGTACAGGTTGGGGATGGACTTTCAAAACTAACCTTTCGCCTGTAGAAAAGGTTCAGAGGTTAATTTTGAAAGTCATCCTAAGAAAACCATCGATATTTTCAACCACGCAGCTGTTTAAATCTTTAGGGATATTAGCTTAAACAATTTTTTTCAACAGAATGCACTGTTACAAATTCATAAAGACCATTTCAATTCAACAATTTCTACAAAAATAAGTAACCGATCAAGATCACGTGGTAACATAGAAATCACTAAATTTAAAACTAGTGCTTGTCAACACCATTATACTTATCAAGGTATAAAATTATTTAATGCCCTTCCGGATAAAATAAAACTGAAAAAAATATAAAACTTTCAAATCACAAATCAAACAACTTTTAGATAAACCCAACAGTTATTGTTATTTGTTTTTGGGGTGTTAAAAATGATGAAACAAAAACTAGGTTTAAAAGTTACCTATGTAACCTATTTAACCTAGTTTTTGTTTCATCACTTATTGTTATGTGTTTGTATATTTATGATGTGTGATCACAGATCTGCCCTGATGATGGACTCTGTAACGTTGTCCGAAACGTTGGCTAAATAAGGAGTTTGCGCAACATGGCATAACACCCCAAAAACAAATAAGAAAAATAGGCCGTGAAAATCTTAAATCATAAACCCAACACTAATCACAAGTTTTAATTTCATTGGATATTTTTTTTACATAATTGATTATATGAGCCCATTTGTAATTTTATTGATTGAATCTTGTTATGAATCTAAGGATAATTAATTAATGATTTACTAAAAAAATATATAAACAAAATGTAATATTTAAAAAAAACACCATATATTTTTTTTTATATATCCTCTAAAGTTATTTTATGAGCTTCGAAAAATGCGTTTAGTCTTGTTGCTTTTTATTAAGTACCCATTTCATACAATATTGCCAACTCAGTCTTCGAACAATTTACAACCAACCTTCTATTATTTCTTACCTAATAAGAACATTTTTATTTTTATATATAATTTCTCCAAGTTTAATAACTACTATATTATTTAAAGTTTGTATTTAATTTTCTTATTTTCTTAATTATATTGTGTTATCAAATTGATCGTCTAGTTTTATAACTATTTGTTAATTTTAGCTACATCAATTAATATAATTTTACATGTTATAAACAATAATGACACCACTCCCCAACTCAAACACGAGAAATAATTTCTAAATTGAGTCGGGCAGTTTCGTTAAAAAAATATAAATTTTTCGCAATCAGCCTCGAAATATCTACATTTGTAAATTATTGTAATGTATGTGCATAGGTTACATAGGTAACTATTAAACCTAGTTTTTGTTTCATCACTTTTTATGACTTTGCATTGAAATTTCTTGGAACCTTTTCCGTTTCTGATATCCCTTTGTTTTGTAACCAGCTTTTTATTTGGGATTTAAGTATTATAATATTTTTGTGAGTTTTGAATGCGAGTGGGATTTTGTTGTAAAGATTAGCACCATAGTACTGGAAGCTTTTTAGTCAAAATGTTGTATTTCTAGTTGATTGTTGGATATTTTTTTGACGCTGAAATCTAGGGATTCCAATAGTCGTGTTAATTCTTATTTCTTATGTTTTGTATTTATGAATATATGTATTGTTTCCAACTCAAAAATGAAAGCTCAAAACAAAAAAGTTATCCTACAAAATCGACTCCAAATATGGTTTAGATTTACTTAATAGTTTCCGCTTATACCATGACTTTCCGGACACCGTTATTAAACAATACGTCAAATAAAATTGTACATTTTTTTAAATACCTTTTATCTCACGTGTCCATCATCGCACCGGTTTGAAACGTTTATTTAAATGTCATAAATATTTTAATATAATTCTTATCATATTCACAAGATAAACCGCTCTTATGTGCATAATATATAAGAAGAATATTATTTTTTTGTTGTTGTGAGTTGTGTCAACGGCATCATTTTTATCTTAAAACTGATAATACTGTAGATAAGTAACTAGGTCATACAGTTAACTGATGCATTGTTAAGATTTTATTATTGACAAGAGACCTTATAAAGCAGTCGAATAAAACATTTTAAATCACGTACATATTTATTGCATAAATGTCTTAAATTTTAAATTATTTACTGGCTGAATGGATTAGGTAGGAATTTGCTTAGTCTTTTTTACTAAATAAACAAATAAATAAAAACCAGTTATGGATAAAAGGCAAGATAGAGGGTTCCAGAGGGCCTGGTAGGAGACAAATGTCTTGGCTGCGAAATATACGAGAGTGGACCGGCATTAGAAGTGTGGAGGAGCTATTCCGGGCAGCGCAAGACAAAGAGACATTTTCCAGAGTGATCGCCAACGTCGGGGGGACCTGATACGGCACATAAAGAAGAAGAAGATGGATAATTTAGCTCATCTATTGTTCGTACGCCTTAATATAGGCAACCCGCATTGCTCATTCGTTACGATTAGAATTATGGATTCGGGATACAAATATTAATTGACATGACTTGATTTTTCCGTTTATTTCCGAGAATTATTAAATTAATAAATTAATTATTCTGAGAACATAAAAGAAACATGTACAAGTGCAAGTTGTGCGGTATTTTCTGAAAAGCTGAAATATAAATAAATAGCAGTTAAAAAAACCAAACAAGAAAAATTATTTATGTACTTTTTTATGTTTTGTTATTTAGACATCCTAGTTACCCCTTGATTCTGTAGTGTAAATTTATATTTTCTGTTGATTTAAAAAATATATTTATTCAAAACAATAATGTTACATAATTTACAGAAAATATTTTAATCATTTCACAAGATGAACCATGTCATGATCTACCCTTTCTACTTCAAACTTTTCCTTCTCTTCTTTCTACGATAATTTTTCTTTAAAGTCCCATAGGTAACTTTTCCATAAGGCTTTGCATATGTGTTCGCAGGGATGGAAAATTCCTCCCCTGCCGTCTCTACGAGCCTTTGCTCCTCTCCTTTGATTCTAGTTTGTCTACGTGACGTACGACCTTGAACGTACTCATTTCACGTGACGGATCAGTATAAAAAGGCTTCACCGAACGTTGTGTTGGTTTTTTGTTTCTCGGTTTAGAAACCTAGTTATCTGTGTATGTGTGGTATCCCTTGGTTCTTTTGAGATAGAGTGAGTTGAATCGATTACCGCTGTGTTTTAAAACCATTTCATAAACCTTATCTTCTAAGTCGCCTGCTCCCCCAACTAGCTACGTGATTCTACCTGTCATAGAGTAATGTGAGTATAATAAAGTGTTAGATTTTATATATGTGATATACATACGATAAATTTATGGTGTTAGTTGTCGGCGCCATCCATGTATATATTTTGGGAGGGGAAGGAGAGGAAAGGAAATGAATTTTTTTCAAGTTAAGACTGGCTCCTCCGCTTACCAAACAAAACTGATGGATGATAATTCGAACAAGGCAATCGATATCTGCGTGTCTGGATATCACAACCGGCCGGGTCTCCCCTTGTTCCAAATCGGCAACCTTCACGCCAGAATAAAGAAAACCAGGTCTCTTCACCAATTTCAGAATTGCCCCAATCTCAAACACCTCCAGGATAATCTACTTTACTGAGTGTAGAAGGGGAAAACCATGACATCCCTTGTCACGAATCTAGTCGCGAAAATGTGACACGCAAGGTCCTAAGTTACGTGCCACCTCTAGAAAACGTTGTAACTCCCACGCCGTCGGGGATTTACATCCCTTTCTAGGTCAATACATATATAACACACGACGATCTTGTCGACATTTTGCCCGCTTATTAACGATAGGTTGTGTGCCTACCCATTCAGCCAATTATCATGTGAGATATATGTAAGGTCTACTCGATATGCCAAATTTGGGATGAGGACTGTCTGTATTTTAATATTTGGTTCCAGTATTTATTTTATGAGGTTACTAGCATCCTCGTGTATTAGGTATGGGTAACTTCTACTGAATACCTATCCTCTCAGGTAAGGTATAAACGGATAATTGGTTTGATTTTTTGCATTTAATTTAAAGAGGCTGCCTACCTCTCGAAAGATACCTGTTGAGAAAAGTTGTTCGGTTGGTAGTTTTATTTCGGAGATTACCATCTCCCTCTTTCGACTTTAGATTTGTTTTTGTGCATCCCAATTCGTAACTTAGAAAGTCAAACAATAGATGAAAAGTATTAAATTAGAAAAGTCAAATAACAGAAGAAAAGTTTTCATTTTGTTCCGTCTGGTTGCATCCGAACGCTTTCAATTCGGGACGGCATACGCTAGCAAAACTTCCCCTTTGACTGACTGTACCTGCGTCTTGTCCTATATATGAAAAGGTCGTTGACTCGTCTCTCGCTCACAGCTGATTGACGGTTCGCCTAGCACATCCCTGTTAATGATAACATTATTTGGGCGGCAGGTGTAGTAAACTTAGTTGTATCCGTCTTTAAAAAGGGTCCTCTGAAATTTAATAAATAATATAAAAAAACTCACCCGGTTAGTCACCTCTCATTCTCAGCGTGAAGCTTACCTGGTTACACTATATAGCTAAATCACTTTAATTTTCGACCTCCTCCCTACGCTTATAAAAGGGTAATTAAATATTCCTGTAAATAAAATTGTACCTCCCTAATCTGTTAGGATTCGAACCCACAGTTAATAATCTATTTGATTCTCTGGTTTTCGGTCTCCGTGGATAGAATGCCATCTCGCCAAATCAATAACTTAGCCCGATTAAACACTTCCTGCCTTTAAGTACATTCACTCTATTTTAAAAACGCAATCATTATTTTTATTATTTTCATGTTTTTAAGACAAGCAATCTAGTTCGAACTGTATACGAAATCACGTTTAAATCAACACAACTTTATAACACAATCGCGATTGCACAACACCTGGCGCCCCTGAGGTGGGTTTTTACAAAACGGCGCTCTAAAAATTATCCGATTGTTCCTTACTGTCATTATTATTAATTGTTTTCTCACTGAGTCCAACCACTTTCACTTCACACAAAAACCGGTTCAATAATATTTCACTTTAGTTCAAAATTCCACAATACTATTAACACTATCTGAATCCACTAATTCACTGCAATTTCACACAACACTTCTCATTTGTATCGATTTCATGGAGATGTCAACGTACTCAAGTTCCAAACCTGACTGCCCGTCCCTGCGCCCTGTCCCGTGTGAATGTGTTTACTCCAGGCCTGTCTGTCCATAAATCTCCCGTCGTTGTCTAAACAAAAATTTTTTTTTGAGCACGTTCGTTTCGTTTATTTTATGTGAGTGTCCAAAACATCACAGCCTCCCTTTAGTTCTAAGCCCAGCGGGTAATCTCGCTTCCTCGTGTTAGTCGATGGGATTAGAAATAACTATAGGTAATTTACGTTTCTCGAATACCTCTGTATTTATTTTTTTATTTTTATTTTAAATTTTATTTTAATTCTTCCAAAATGTTGAGCGCCCCTGTTCTTCGTTTCTAACCTAGCATCTGTTTATTTTTTGGTTCCCGTGATTATCGGCTTGTTCTGCTGGTGAGTTTTTTCCCGCCCTCACCTTTTTCAAGTGTTTTTGTGTCTCTATGGGTAGAAATTCAATATGTCATGTCACACTTATTTATTTTCGAATTTTAAACTCCGAGTTTTGTTTATTACATAATAGTACTTGACTTAACTTTGTGTTTTTTCATCTCAATGCGTTATTTGTATTATATTCGAGTGTTATTTATTTCCATGTTGGTTTGTTTTTATTTTGTGTCCTCGGCTGTGATCCGATGGTTTTTTGTCCGTCTGTGTTATTTATGACTTAAACATTCTCTGCCTTTTAGATCTGGAATAAACAATAATTGTTTACAGTTATTCTAATATCAATGGTATAAAATATGCCATATACTTCACGATATCCGATGCAATGTTTATTTTAGATTTGTCCCAGCTATCTTATTCTTGTGTTATAATTAATCCGATTTCGATGTTTGTTTATCCTTTGGCTTCGTTGTTTATGAACATTTTAGATGTTTTTTGTCGTCACAATGAATTCAATGTTTTCCGGGTCTGTCTGTTTATTCTATTTTGCCTTTGAAGTACGATGTCTCTGTTATCATTTTTGACGATAGGTACCATTTCTTTTGCTGTTAATGTGAATTAATAAGGTTTATGAAATCCATTTTTTTTCTCAACAACAGTAATGAACTCAAGCCAGCTTTTATATCTATCTCTCCTGGTTTGCGGCATCAAATGTCATGATCTGCCCTTTCTACTTCAAACTTTTCCTTCTCTTCTTTCTACGATAATTTTTCTTTAAAGTCCCATAGGTAACTTTTCCATAAGGCTTTGCATATGTGTTCGCAGGGATGGAAAATTCCTCCCCTGCCGTCTCTACGAGCCTTTGCTCCTCTCCTTTGATTCTAGTTTGTCTACGTGACGTACGACCTTGAACGTACTCATTTCACGTGACGGATCAGTATAAAAAGGCTTCACCGAACGTTGTGTTGGTTTTTTGTTTCTCGGTTTAGAAACCTAGTTATCTGTGTATGTGTGGTATCCCTTGGTTCTTTTGAGATAGAGTGAGTTGAATCGATTACCGCTGTGTTTTAAAACCATTTCATAAACCTTATCTTCTAAGTCGCCTGCTCCCCCAACTAGCTACGTGATTCTACCTGTCATAGAGTAATGTGAGTATAATAAAGTGTTAGATTTTATATATGTGATATACATACGATAAATTTATGGTGTTAGTTGTCGGCGCCATCCATGTATATATTTTGGGAGGGGAAGGAGAGGAAAGGAAATGAATTTTTTTCAAGTTAAGACTGGCTCCTCCGCTTACCAAACAAAACTGATGGATGATAATTCGAACAAGGCAATCGATATCTGCGTGTCTGGATATCACAACCGGCCGGGTCTCCCCTTGTTCCAAATCGGCAACCTTCACGCCAGAATAAAGAAAACCAGGTCTCTTCACCAATTTCAGAATTGCCCCAATCTCAAACACCTCCAGGATAATCTACTTTACTGAGTGTAGAAGGGGAAAACCATGACATCCCTTGTCACGAATCTAGTCGCGAAAATGTGACACGCAAGGTCCTAAGTTACGTGCCACCTCTAGAAAACGTTGTAACTCCCACGCCGTCGGGGATTTACATCCCTTTCTAGGTCAATACATATATAACACACGACGATCTTGTCGACATTTTGCCCGCTTATTAACGATAGGTTGTGTGCCTACCCATTCAGCCAATTATCATGTGAGATATATGTAAGGTCTACTCGATATGCCAAATTTGGGATGAGGACTGTCTGTATTTTAATATTTGGTTCCAGTATTTATTTTATGAGGTTACTAGCATCCTCGTGTATTAGGTATGGGTAACTTCTACTGAATACCTATCCTCTCAGGTAAGGTATAAACGGATAATTGGTTTGATTTTTTGCATTTAATTTAAAGAGGCTGCCTACCTCTCGAAAGATACCTGTTGAGAAAAGTTGTTCGGTTGGTAGTTTTATTTCGGAGATTACCATCTCCCTCTTTCGACTTTAGATTTGTTTTTGTGCATCCCAATTCGTAACTTAGAAAGTCAAACAATAGATGAAAAGTATTAAATTAGAAAAGTCAAATAACAGAAGAAAAGTTTTCATTTTGTTCCGTCTGGTTGCATCCGAACGCTTTCAATTCGGGACGGCATACGCTAGCAAAACTTCCCCTTTGACTGACTGTACCTGCGTCTTGTCCTATATATGAAAAGGTCGTTGACTCGTCTCTCGCTCACAGCTGATTGACGGTTCGCCTAGCACATCCCTGTTAATGATAACATTATTTGGGCGGCAGGTGTAGTAAACTTAGTTGTATCCGTCTTTAAAAAGGGTCCTCTGAAATTTAATAAATAATATAAAAAAACTCACCCGGTTAGTCACCTCTCATTCTCAGCGTGAAGCTTACCTGGTTACACTATATAGCTAAATCACTTTAATTTTCGACCTCCTCCCTACGCTTATAAAAGGGTAATTAAATATTCCTGTAAATAAAATTGTACCTCCCTAATCTGTTAGGATTCGAACCCACAGTTAATAATCTATTTGATTCTCTGGTTTTCGGTCTCCGTGGATAGAATGCCATCTCGCCAAATCAATAACTTAGCCCGATTAAACACTTCCTGCCTTTAAGTACATTCACTCTATTTTAAAAACGCAATCATTATTTTTATTATTTTCATGTTTTTAAGACAAGCAATCTAGTTCGAACTGTATACGAAATCACGTTTAAATCAACACAACTTTATAACACAATCGCGATTGCACAACACCTGGCGCCCCTGAGGTGGGTTTTTACAAAACGGCGCTCTAAAAATTATCCGATTGTTCCTTACTGTCATTATTATTAATTGTTTTCTCACTGAGTCCAACCACTTTCACTTCACACAAAAACCGGTTCAATAATATTTCACTTTAGTTCAAAATTCCACAATACTATTAACACTATCTGAATCCACTAATTCACTGCAATTTCACACAACACTTCTCATTTGTATCGATTTCATGGAGATGTCAACGTACTCAAGTTCCAAACCTGACTGCCCGTCCCTGCGCCCTGTCCCGTGTGAATGTGTTTACTCCAGGCCTGTCTGTCCATAAATCTCCCGTCGTTGTCTAAACAAAAATTTTTTTTTGAGCACGTTCGTTTCGTTTATTTTATGTGAGTGTCCAAAACATCACAACCACCACAATAAAGCTAGCCTTGTGTGTATGGGAGATGTGTCATTATGTTAGTTATTATTTTTATTTATATGCAAAAGTTTTCAGTTTCTATTATCAGTATGTTTTTTAACATGAAGTATAAAATCTTTAACCTTATTTATATTTCGGATACTTTCTGGTAATTAATTAAAAAAGTTACTCCGAGTTATTTGTAGTTAAATTGCCACATTGTTTTTTTTTTACATTTTGGAGTTGGGAGAATTGAAGTTTGTCTGAGTAATCTATTGTTTTTAAATGGTGTAGTTTTATTTAGAATATTATCTTTATAAATTTGTAACGTTTCATAGTAGAAGTATAATGTATTAAATATATCGTTAATTTATATGATAAATGGCAAAGGGCATAGTATTGTACCTTGAGGTATTGAAAATTCACTACATTCAGTGTCACTTACTTGATCAATTAATTTAACTTCTTCATTGATGCAATAATTACCATGTTATATAATTGTTTCGCACGTTGTAAAATATTTTGTATATTCTCATATTTCTAATAATTGATGTCGATTATTTTGATTAAATTTTGTTGTACACAAAGTCATTCATTTTGATTAAATATTTCTAATTTATTTTGACACCCATTGGGCTTTAAATATACATTACAGAGATATTCATCAAAAATTACAAAGAACTTAAATATGTACTTAATACATTAGTTATAATTCGACATTTCTTAACTGGTAAGTTAAGAATTGGTAGAATAGAATAGAGGAATAGAAATTATGATGTACTTTTGTATCAATATTTATGTACCCCTTATTTATGTTATGGGTTTTTTTTGTTAATATTTACAGTATACTTTTTTAGTTTTGAATTCTTCAAAGTTTTTATAAATCGTCTTTTTCTGATACCCGACTTATTTTTACTGCTTTACCAAGAAATATTAACATTAGTTATTTTCTTCCATCAAGCGATTGCATATGTGATTAACAGGAACAATACAAAATAAACAACACTCGTGTTTTTAAATCGATTTGTAATGCTATTATTCTAGCTCACTTCGCGTTACCTAGTAAATATTGTGATAAACACACGCGCCGTTTCTGTAGAAAAAAAAAACTTAAGTTTATTTACGTTTTATATTTAATAAAAACATTTCTATTACTTTAGATTTGTTAATGTAATTGAGAAGATGCTGCAATGAATAAAGCTATAAGAACTGAAAAATGATGAATCATTAAAGATAATATTAACAACATTCAAAAGAAAAATGAGAAACTAAATAAAATCAAAAAAAGATTCGCTCGCATTACTCGATACTCATTATAATTATTTTCCTCCATTAGTATTCTGGGCAATGAGGAATACATTATGGTAGTTCGTTCCAGAATTTCTGCACTGAAATAAGTCTGGATTTCTAGTATTATATAATGCAATCCAAAAGTATATATTGATATAGCAAGCAATTCTCGTTTCTCAAACGCAAATCATTTAGTTTTTTTATAAAAATATCAGATCAGTTAAAACATTTCTGTGCGATAACTTACAAATAGCATATTCAGATAATTTAAAACAGTGTTGTAGTTCAACAAAATTTGCTGGAATAACCATTTTTAAATTAAGAAAATCTTAGTACTTATTTTGAAAAGCTTTTCCATTAAAATTGAAAAGAGATCTTTAGAAGTTTTCAAAAATACTCATAGTAAAAATGTCATTTTTTACGTTTGTTAAAATTTTGGTTCATTATCTGCTATCTAGTTTTTTCGAGGGATGAGACATTTTAAATATATGATTTCATTATCATTTTTGAGAAAAGTATCAAAGGATTTTCAACCCTTTAATACAAAAGGATATATGCCATGTTTTGATTAATTTACTAATGTTACGATTTCTTAAGCGCCGGACAATTAATATCAATTGTCAATATTATTATCAATACTTCGTCCAAGCGCGACGAACAAGTAAGAACAAGCGATTTTTGCTCACTAATGAAAATGCCTGAATATATTATTAATAATCACAAATGATTTCATAATTTGTTTGTTTCCCTTTTGACGGGTTAATTAGAGTGTTGTGCGTTGTTTGGTCTAGTGTTGACGATTATGTTGATCCGACCCGTTTTATAATTAAAGAAAGAAACAAATAATCGGTTTTCACACAGTAAAAATTAAAAAAAAATTTCATTCTAAAATCTAATTAATTTAACAGTAAACACGTGATTCGTTTATAAACAATGTGAAAGAGTGCGTTGTTCGTTATCGCTGTGCTATTTATTTCGCTTACATATAACACAATAAAAAAGCATTGAGAAATTTTTACAACACTTATTTATTATTATAAAAAAATAAAGAATGTATATTTAAAAAAAACCAAACCAAAAAAATAACTGCTGATCAACTGCTTGGAAGGCAATTGAGCTGACTAGTATACCACTAATTATTGTAAGAACAGCGGCATAAATTCATTATATAGGTATGTGCTTAAAATATAAGAATTATTTATTTTCTCATTTTTTTAATGCTACTTAAGTACAAAACATCTGAATTTATATTGTTTAATAATAGTGCACTTTTAATAAAAACACCTATAAAATAAACTTACCTTTTAGCAGGTAAAATTTTGTCGTGAAAATCCTTTTGTGGTGTAAACTAGAGCGACACTATCCATAAAACAAAATAAAAGTTTTAAAATTTAAGAAAATTTTAAACTGTCACTAGCAACTTTTCCGACCGAATGAGTTACTTTAAGGTCACGTTTCACAAGTGTTTGAATAAATTTCATTTATTTAAATACGATTATTCAAATTACACTCGGTACGGAGACGCGACCGATCCACACTGAATTATCGTAGTGATACGAGGAGAGTGAGCTACTCACGTCACTTCAAATAGCTCATAGTTTCATATCGCACTCTGGAAATAACATTTATGAATCGAACAATAACTCGATATATCGAGATGTTCTTAATTGTGATGTAAGAAAATATCACCGAATAGAAAATTTCTAGAAGCGCCACAGTTTCAATTTTCTGCTATTTAAGGTGACACGAGACTCAAATTTTAATTAATTCCGATGAATTCGTAACGATAAATTATATATGTTTTTAGAGGAATCCCTACGGATGTTAGTTATTTATATGTAAGTTCAATAAAAATAGTTCATTACCATTAAAATATTTTGTGAATTAAGTTTCTGAAATTTCGCTAAACGTTTTTAACTATAAAATTAGAGATAAGCATCAAATTTTATTTTTCTAGGCGATGAATTAGTAACTTCCCGAGGGATCCTTCTAGAAACATCAGAGATTTTAGTAATACGTTCATCAAAATTGAATTGTTGAATCATGTCAACTGATTCGACATGGCTATAAATATATCAATATCTCTTTAAAAAAATACTAAGCACAGAGTTCATATTTTAGATGTTCCTCAGTAAAACAGTCAGTAACTCAGTCTAACATTAACATTGACATTTTTTCAGGTTCACTGCACAAATTCAAACGTGGCATCATATCAATAATTTAAACTGTTCAATGCGCATACACACACACACAAATACTCACATATACAATACACACACACACACCTATATACTACAAACGTCACCTGGAATTGAGGAATAAACATACCACCTAGCAAACATAACAAGGAAACTTATCATAGGTACCCAATATGAAGTATCTTATTCCTGTATATTGTTTCATCTCTGTAAATCATGTACTGTTTGTTTCTATAATATAAAATAAAATAAAATAAAAATAAAAACATTTCCGTATTGGATAAAAGTAGTTAAAACATTTAAATATTTATCGAACGCAGGAGAAAAAATGTTTTGTCGAAAAGTAGGTATAGAATTCACATGCCGACTGTTGTGTCGAGTTGTTCGGTAGTGACGGACAGGGATTCATGGTTTCGCTCATGCTGGTTATCGCATCATGCGCATTTGCATTAATGTAAAGTAAGTGGTTGTTAATAAGTTGGGTAAATCTTCATGAATCAACAGCTTTATTAAAAAGAGGTTAACTGCATATCTGTACTGAGTAAACAGCACCGGACCTCGAGGGATTTTCTAGCACCGTGAGGGAAGGGTTGAAAAAAACAACGAATTGTAAGAAAAGAAGTGTCGCCAACACATGAAAACCACGTACAATGTGACATTTGAATGGGGTACCCCAGTAAGGTCACATTCTTTTCGAATTTTGTAAACACTTGGAAAAAAGCGCCCTTAAAACTGATCAATTTTATCCTATTATTTTTTAATGATAAACTAACGTTTATAAGACAAGGTTTTATGCATAGCATAAAGGATAACAAATAATTATAAGCAATAATTAGTCATCCGAAATACTAATACAAATATTTGTATTAGTATTGCGTTTATAAGACAAGGTTTTTATAAGACAAATAATTTGATAACAAATTTTGTTATCCTTTATGCTATGCATAAAACCTTGTCTTACAAACGTCAGTTTATCATTAAAAAATTATTATATTTGACAAGTCAAAAATATTTCACCAATAAATGAAGATATAATATGTCTCGACGTCATCTAGTGAGAAATTTAGCACTAACAAAGCCTTTCCTAAAAAAATAAAGTTGGTTGTTTACAGGTGAAAAAATATAATAAGCAGTAATTGTTGATTGTGGTACTAGTACATATTGAATCATTTGGCGGGTTGGAAATAAGCCGACATAGCTCAGTGGATACAGAGCACCTGACCGGACATCAGAAGGCACGGGTTCAATTCCCGTTGGCGGCATTTATTTTTACTCGGGAGATATTTTCAATTTGTATTAGTATTTCGGATGACTAATTATTGCTTATAATTATTAATTTTATCCTAGGTAAGAAAAAATGTATCTTTCTTCGGGCACACAGATACGCCCACAACAGAATTCTATCGGTTTACCTCTATTCAGTGGGAAATATATTGACGACTGCTTCGGCCTCGATGTATTTACAAAGGTCCCATTTGGTTCAGGAATAGACGCTGTTAACAGTTTGTTACTTCAGTTCACCGAGTTTTGTAAAAATGTTACTGTAAACTTGGCAAAGAAACCCAGACATTCTGGAATTGTGTGGACTGTTCCAAGTTCCAAACCAAAACGGCAAAGTGACAGATCGGTGTTATTCAAGAATTTCATATAGTAAGCGTTCAAAAAGAAGAAGAAGATGGTTTGAAAGGGAGATATGTAAATATAATGTTAGAGGGAGCGCGCTAAAATAAAATAAACGCTAATATTAAACTATTATAATTAACAGGTGTTAGCGAAAATATTTGAAAAAGCATAAATTATTTAAAATAGATGACAAATCATTTTTTCATATCAAAGGAAATTCAAATAATCATTTTTTTATTGTATGGAGATTATATTATAAAATTACGATATTTTTTTAAGAGCTTAAAACTTTTAATTTCCAAAATATTTTATAAATCTATAAGAACCGAGAGTTGTTTTTACCTACTTATGCGACATTTTTTAACAGTTTACGCTATTCGCCCTCATGGTTTGTGAAATACTTATTTCGTTTGTCGCTGCATCGGTGCATGGTTGGATTGGATTGGATTTGAATTGTATTCTTGGGTAATACCTAAATAAACGTTCTATTTAATTAATTAATTTAATTTTCAAAATAAGAACTGATGAGTGTAAATCATATCAGACAACCGATAAAATAATAGGTACCTATCAAAATCATTTTATAAATTAATAATTATTTATTCGAAGTATGTATTTGTTTTGTTTAAATGTTTGCCAGATCTAAATATGAATCACTAATCATTTTTAAAATTTTCTAACGGTGTAATAATTTTGGTCATTTCTCTAATTATTTGTCATCAAAAAATATAATTATACCCTCAGGAAAATATTTTATAAATACTTTCAGCTTCACAAATCCTAAAATATCAATAAAACATCCCGTGATTTTTCACCGGTTTGTGTCAGTAATAAAATAAAACATTAAAAACAAACAGTTATAAATGAAGATAAAAATTCACAACGCCAGATCGTGGTTTGTTTAATGAACACTTATTTATGGTACTTCTATTTTGATAATTTACGTCAAATCTAAAAAATGTCTCAAAACTTCCACTTTTTTTGCACGTTTCATTTGCAGCGCTAAATTTTGTTTCTTTATCGTGAGATAAGAAAATGTATTTATTTGACAGAGACTAAATAAAACATACTTAATCGGTGGTCGGGTTTAACCAAAACCTCCTAGATCACAGTTTTGGTTAAACAAACTCATGACATAAATAAAGTTATTAAATTAGTGAAGAAGATAAAAAACAAATCCAAAAGAATAATGAAAAATAAAATAAAAAAGATTACGGTCACTACTAGGAATCGAACCCAGAATATCTTGTCTTACCGAGACAGGAGCTTAACCACTTGACCATTGGGATATAGTTATTGAACGTCATATATGTCGATCTCGTATTTCAAATTCAGAATTAAAACTATTACCTTACGACTATTTTTTGCCTTATATTATCATCTTCATCAATGATATATTACGTTGATGGGTGTAACTTTAAGTTGTAAGTGTAAGTTTAAGGTGTAAGTGTAAGTTGTTCCAATTTTTACTAAAGAAATCAAATATTAATAAATACTTCAATTAACTTAACACAGATCGTGAAAACAGAATATGTATCCATATAAATAAATGTAATTGTATGTGTGTGCCTTACTGACTCAAAACTACTGGACTGATTTCGCTACAGGACTGAATGGTAGAAGATGTTTGGAACGCCTGAGGAAGGCTTCACTCATTATCTTTGCACTGGAATAAAAGTCGATATATTGTAGTTTTTTTTAATGGTAACAATGTGGACTTCATGATAGCACATGAAGTAAATATTATAAAAAGTTGGGAAAACCCGATGAAGACATGGCACCATCAAATGTATCAACCTCTGTCTGCATGACAGCGTAGTGCGAGAAAGCGCAACAGGCTAAAATTTTTTGAAAAACATGTAAGTCACATGTTGGACTACCACGTCTAGTGGTTATGCTGGTAGTTTTTAAAATTACCATTTTTTTGACCTGGACGTTGCGGGTTTGATCCTCTACTAGATTAGTCCTCCATATTTTGCACAAACAACATTTTTTGCTTAAAGAAGTGAAATCCAAAATCCAAGAACGAAAGTAGGTATGTTTTTAATATTCTGAGATTATTTGTAACCCGGGAATACTATATTACAGAATTTTTTTTTAATCTATCAATAATACCTAATCACTTTGCAATTGAACGGTTCATCCGTAAGATACTTGCAAAGGTGTACCTACGACTACTTTACTGTTACTTTTTTCAGATTTCTTTGATTCCATTTCAGCCGTTCACCGCCCTCCATTTGCCCTCGAGACCGCCACCGCCTCCCCTTGATTTCACCAACTACCCCCGTTGGGGAAAGACTGATCTCTAAAGCAACACAAAATATTTTATTGTTTTTGTTGAAATATAAGTCATCACGAATCTTATTGTCACGAAAATTTTCGTCCTCTATTTGGTCCCCGGTTCTCAATCAAAAGTACAATCTTAATGATGTTTGCTTAAATTAACCCAGATGCGGTTTTAACACTTCCTATAAAACGTCTATGAAATTGTATAATACAATATCTTTATCGTAAAGATAATCCAAGAGATAACCCAATTAAACTGAACTTGAGTTTGCCTTAGTGGCTTTACCTTGCCTTCCACATTCTCCGTTGTACAAACATCTGTAATATTATTTGTGTATTTATTTATAGAGCGGAAATGGTTTACATATAGTTTCCGTGAGAATTTAGGCCATAGACACACTGTGCTATCTCACATTTTACCTCATTCCTTTAACAGTCTCCCGGTTCCTTTTATAAAGTTCACCAGGGTTGTCATTGGATATGTAGCTATGTCTTCTGGTTCCACAATGTGTCTTCCCAGGTCTCATCTCTCCTCTCCAATCCCCTTTGGTTCCTTGAAGGCCCCCTAAGAGAAGAGAGCCTCATCTTTCCACTCCCCATTGGTTCCCTGAAGGACTCACAAGGGAAGAGTTCACGGATGTGGCCTCATCTCACCTCTCCACTCCTCCTCGGTTCCCTAAAGGCTCCACGAACTATTTGTGTAAATTATCCTTTATTCGACTGCGTAACCAAATTGATACATTAATCAAGATTTGCATTTTCTTTAATACCTACGTTTATTGAGACCCGTCTCAGAACAGATATCATCTGGTGAAGCGGGTAACGTACATGTATCAAAATTTAATTTTAATAAACGCCCCTGTTGTTAACATTTTATTATATTAACTTCACACAGGAGCCCCTGAGGAAAATAATGTCTCTCAAATTCTATGTCATCTTTGAGAATGCTGTGTGGAGTGTCTTTTTAAGGAGAAGAAGGAGAGGAAGTTCTGGGAAGGAAAAAAAGTATAAGGAATTGGGAGGAATCTAGGGATCAGTGTGTCCAGGAGTAACGGACGAATGACTAAATCACTCCCGCTGAAGCGAGAAGGTGATGGGTCAAGGGAGATCTCACCTGTTGGAGAGGTGTCAAAAGTTCTCCCAGAACCAGCCTCTCCCGATTTGGTACGCCACACAGCTGGTTGGCAGGCGCATTCCGAACACACCTCACCCGATGAACCCGGGCAACCGGGCACCCCTGCTAAATCACCAAACGTAGCGAACCCCTATGGGGGGGCCTCTGGCAGAGGTGTTGATTATTCAATAAATGGTTTCAATGGTTTGCACTATGACAATAACATTCATGTAAAGTAGAGTTGTATAGATATATCTTAAACTCTTAACTCTCACAGATTGCAAGTAACTGAAATAAATATATCTTTAACTCTCAACTCTCACAGATTGCAAGAAACTGAAATAAATATATCTTTAACTCTCAACTCTCACAGATTGCAAGTAACTGAAATAAATATACCTGAAACTCTTAACTCTCACATATCGCAAGTAACTAAAATAAATATACCTTAAACTTAAATAATATACTTAAGGAGATGCCATACGTCGCCTAGAAGTGTTTCAGATGCTTTAATTAAATACTGCGAGTAGAATACCTTTGAAAAAGTCGAGTCTTTTTATAAGCCCAGAAAAAAATAATGTATAGGCCTATGAAAACTCCTTTAAATGTCAAAATCTCCTACTTACGAACCCATGTTCAGTTATGATTTTATTGTATAATGTGGCAAATTAAGTTATTTATAAAATTCCGAAAAAAATTAAATATTTATGCCTGAACATCCACAAAATAAAGGGCACTTTTTGGCCATGTTTATTTCTTGCATGTATCAAAACAGTCGGATGGTGTTAAGCGGGAATTTAAACCTTATCGCCATCTACGTAAGGATTCTTATTGATAGCGACTCAATTTAAAATACTGCACGACGTAGTGCATCGCCTTAACTCTCACATATCGCAAGTAACTGAAATAAAATCGGCCATAACACAATGACCTCCCTATTATTCCAATTGTTCCAATTGACCACAACGTCATTAAGACGGCCGTCACTAACGTTTCCCGGCATGACGTTAACGCCGCCGAATTTGTTAAATAAAACGTTATGGCTGAAAAAATGTACGTATAAAATAGAGCAATGTTTTCTTAAACATGGCTAGTCAGATCTCTGTAGTATTTTAAAGCACAGCTTTTTAATTCTTAATGCTTTTCTTTTACCAGGGTGATATTTATTTATTCACGCCTTGAAGGCTTGTACATTTACGTCGTTGATAAACAAAGGCAACAATACTGGACCAAAATGAGACCCCTGTGAAACGCCGGTGAAGATTTCAAACTTGTGTGAAAAGTGAGTATCAAGTAGTTTTAACATAATTTTAGATATTTTTGTGCAGTCAACTTTTAAACCATATCAATATATTCTCTGTTATTAATTTACTAGATGACGTGTACCCGGCGTTGATCTACTTATCTCTACGTTATAAATATAATATCCATGTATTGTATATATATATAAGCCTTTCGGAAGAAATTCTCTAAACGATAGTGAAAACCCTGTCAAACTCCATTGCATAGTTTAGAAGAACTAAGCGCACAAACAGATAGACGCAGATAGTGACTTTGTTTTATAATATTTAGAGATACCAATGTATTGTCACAATTACAAATTTACTAAAAGTTTATCACAAAACGGCCTGTAATCTCGTTTTTAGTTCATTATGATTTGGGTTGTTCCGGGATGTTCCCGAAGGTTCCAGAATATTCCCAAACATTCCAGAATGTTCCGAGATGTTCTGAAATGTTGTAGAATACTTTCGAATGTTTTTGACTGTGTTAGAAATTTCTAGAGGGCGAAACTTCCAGTCCTTATATCTTCACAAAATCTACTTAATATTGAAAAAAATCGAAAATCTGTCTTAACCAGAAAATCAATTTTGTTAGCCTATCTGCGGCCTAAGAATTGAAAAGTCTTATGTAAAATGGCGACATCAATTTTCTACAAAATCGGTATCGAGCACACTTCTGGGAATTATCTGTAATTAATCTGCCTTGTATTGTAATCTAAAGTTTTAACCGTCTACCGTAAAGTACGCCACTGTTTACTTGCGCAATATCAATGGCGTGTTTAGGATCCTGGAGTACCCATTTATCTGGTGCTGGTAGTTAGTTTCTCATCTCCCTTTGTTTGTCAATACACGTCATATTGAGCGGGCAATGTTCTCAATTGCTTCGTCCTGTCGAAGTCGATTCGCTATACGATCCGTGTATAGGATTGAAATGAGACCTTCACAAAAGCTAATTTGGTATTTTTTATTGGTCAAATGGAATTAAACATGGGTGCCCCTCCCCCCTTGAAATGTGGTGCTAAAGAGAATATTCAGTCAGGCTCACTAATCTATCAATTTCACATCAAATTATCGAATTTGCACCACGTTTGTCGTCCGAACAGCTCGGGAAGTTTTTAGACAAAAATTTAACCACCACATCGAGAAGGTTCGTGCCTGGGATAAGGATGTTCTGGTTAGTTTTAACGTCTCAAAAACCTAAGCGTGTCTTATATTGACAAAGAATGAGATCAACAACGATCAATAGCCTGGAGTGAGTATCTCAGACCGGCTCAAGTATCGGACGTCCTTAGGGGGGCCCGAATAAAACTGGCTTCCAAGAAACTGGGCGTCTTATGTAGAGCAAGCAGATTTTTTAATGGTGCCAATCTGCTAACCCTATCTTTACACAATACAGACGGCTCTTATGAGTTGTAACAGTGTTTGCCTACAAAATATTATCATAAGATACTTTGGTCACGTTGCTTGCCAAACTGAAAACTTGAATCTGGAAAAGCTCGTGGCTACTGGCAAAGGGAAGTTCAAGAAAAGCTGAGAAAGATCACCGGTGCGTTAAGTTGATAAGTGATGTTAAGTGGCACAGGCATCCGGAACGTCCTTGGTAATTGGAACGGGGTCACGATCCTTAGCAATGAGTCAATGACTCAAGAAAAACCTGTTCTTATAAAAATGATATGGAATCATTGACGAAAGTAGTATAAACTGTCACTTAACATCGTAATAATTCCACGGCTGCACTTGTAACAATCATCAAGTTATATGTATAATTCGGGCATTGGTGGCTACTTCTGGTAGCGTTAGTCACGTCGCTTGTAAGTATATCTTTGTACGAAGGGCCTTAGGGATCTTAGGGTTCGAGATCGAGTTGTGACCGTTACCTTTTTATTTTCTTGTCTTCATTCAGTGTTGTTGATATTATCTTCATCAATGATTAAATTATATTATGAGGTTGAAAATTCAATTATTCCTAATAAAAAATTAAATGGTATGGACTTTGGGTCAATACTACTAAATCTTATCAGAAATGTGTTTTTCATTAAAAAATAAAAACAAGGAAGGTTATTTATTTTGCAAGTGAAAGTTACAAAAAATGCAATATTCTCGACGCTAACTGAATATTTAGTTCGCGCTCGCGAGCGTATTTGATTGAGTCATAAATATTTATATCCTTATTATCGAGCTCTATATCAAATATCAACGTATTTGAATAAGTCAGTCATGATTCATAGTAGCAATTGTTATGACACTTATAACTTACATTTTGTACAGAGTGTCCGGAAATTAGTGATACAAGCGGGAAACTGGTGAATCTCAGTTTGAGTCGATTTTATGGTATAACTTTTTTTGATTTAAGCTTTCTTTCCCGAGTAAATCACGTTCGAAGTAAGATTTTTTAAGGTAAAATCTGTTTCTATCAGTAGTTTTTTGTATTTTAAAATGCGTACAAAAGTTTTTGTTAACCCTTTAGTTGCCGAAAAAGGAAAAATAGTTCTAAAATGATCTAAACTTCAGATCGAATTTAAAAATAAAAAATTCATGCTTAGAATAGATCCACTCATGTAGTTTAATATAAACGTAGGTATATTTTGAATTACTATGTACCCTTTTTTGTTGTTTTTTTTTGTTGTTTGTTTTTGGGGTGTTATGCCGTGTTGCGCTAACTCCTTCTTTTGGCCGTGAGAATCAAAAAACTTACCTACTATGTACCCTTTTAATATTTATCACGTCTAGAATTTTAACATTTTTCTTTGAATTTGCTTAATCTAGGTACATTTTCAATTTCACAAAGAATCGAGATGCATGCAATCCTTTGTGCAGTAGATAATTATGTGTTTTTATTTTGTTATTTTTTTATCCTGTTTTTTAGTTCTTTCCGTCTTGTATGGTCTGTGTGGATATCCTTGTTATAATGCAGTCTGTCTCTAAAGTAAAATTAACACATTACAACATTTAAGCTAAGCATTTTCTGTGTTGATTTATATTATATTTATCTGTAGGATTTTCGCTTTGTGATGTAAATTGTAGATTCACCCGTTTCCCACTTATACCACCAGTTTCAGGACACCGTATATAACTGTGTGCCACCATTATTTTTATTGTAAAATGACGTCTGTTAGGACGCTACACGTTTCACTTATTTTGCTATAACTTTTTATAGCTTTTACATTTTTCATGACCGTTAAAATCGTTTCGAATTGGCGTTAAACCGGCGGAAATACTTGTTTAAACAATTAAAAAAGTACTTAAGTAAAACATCAATTTATTTTAATTGTCACGACTACGATAATGAAACAAAACAAATTTGCGAATACCACCATTCATTATACATTTTTTTCCATTCTCTTCTACGTCCAGTTTTTTTTAGCATAATTATGTTTTATTATCTATCTTAATCTCGTTTTTTCTTTACGTTGTTAGGTGCATCTTTGTATTTGCGAAAAAGCTAAAGGCTTTAATGTTGAACTCTGTAAGGAGAAAAAATAATCACCGAGCGAAACCCAAAAAATAATCACGATTAAAAGATTTCTGATACCATCCCTTGTACATGACAGATAAGCTTGGAATTGATAGACAAAGAACAAAAATAAACAAAGTGACATGGATATTAGATTACTGAGATTAATATGTTATCGAACTATTTGTGATCGATTTGTAAATGACGATATCCAGAAAAAATGCAAATTTGAAGCAAGCGTAATGATTAAGATAGGTTTTTAGATAATAAATGGCTTGGATGTGAACGACAGATCAATGAACAAAAGAGTGTTAGGATGATATGCGACGCGTAAGTTGTTGAAGGAAAAGGATTCGGTGAAGACCCAGGATGACACGATTAGCGGATTAATTTTTATAAATCATATTAATAAAAATCTTCATGTGAAATTATGTATCTATGAATAGCGAGTCCGAAATAGGTCAGGAATTTAGCTTTAAATCCTTTCTGTGCCCTTGGGACCAAAAGGTTATAACTGCCATTTGCACGAAACTGAAATATTGAGCTTGAAAGTTTGAATCACAAATAAAATAATAAAAACTGCCTATTTGAAAAAGCGAATGTAAACAATGTTTTGTTATTGAACTATATTTACGGTTCAGAACATTATATGCAAAAAACTCACATTTAGCAACAAAAAACACAATGGAAAGAACCTCGTTGGATTGAAAATCAGGAACTCAAAGGGTTATATCTGATTATTTTCATCACATTTTTGATTGAAGGCCATGTTTTTTTTATGATAGAACACTCTTAAAAGTACAGATAATTAAATTACTATATGCTTTGCATAATGAGGTTTTTTATTGATTTTCTCAGTTTCAAGCAACTGTCAGATGGAACATTGATGACCCAAAGGAATGAGCTTGAAGTACAACGCGAGTGAAATCATGTTGCTCCAAAAATGTTTTATCGATGACAGAAAGAACTAAGTTGACCATAAATTTACGAGTAATGTTCTAAAGAATAAGTATAAAGTTCTTCAAATATAACTAAGTATTTTTAATTGAAATTTGTTCTATAGCAATCTGGCAACTTACGTAGAAATTGGTCATATTCTAAATGGTTCCATGATAACTCAACACAGTGATAATTCAACACACTTTTAAAAAGTGATATAAAGTCATTATAAACGATGAAATAATTTTTTTTAACCTAACCTAACCTAATCTACATAATCCAGTTAATAAAGTTTTTGTTTCATCACTTTCCATGACTTTATATAATTTTTAAAGATGTGATGAATTATCATTGTGATGATTTATCCGGTTACCATTCTAGATAGTGTGTAAAAAACGTTAGAATTTTTGTGTAAATAAGTCAATTTTGGCCAATATATCAGATGGAACCTTTTTTTCTAGGGCACGCTATATTGGTTGTTTTTTTAAGAATGAGCGTATTTTCCTGACGTAAATCTAATTATATACATAATTACGTAATTACTCAAAATTACGTAATTGCTCAAAGTTACGTGCATAAATACCTCATGTTTAATGGTTTGGAATCTTTAAATACAAAAGATGGTTAACTAACTACTTGGACACGTTTCCGATAATAAATGGATACTCTTTATTACTAGGTGACGCGTACCCGGCGTTGCTCGGGACTTAATGTGAAGGTTGTGAATTCCAGAGTAGCCGACTACTGGGTACATTTTAAGGTGGAAATAATATTGTAATAAGTATTGTAAGATGTAAATAGTATTGTAATAAGATTTATTTCACTTCCTCGGGCGTCCTTGACATCTTCAACCATTCGCCTCCGTGTCATGTATTCTCCTTACACCTCTTTATTCGTTCATCACTTCCTAATTAATAACTTGATAATTAGTTGATTCTTGTCATCCCCAACTTTATCTACTACTCACTTCAAGTAGTATCGAAAAATACACATCATTATTGTTAAAACTACACTACGTCGACATTAATGCGACTCCGTAGCTCATTCCAGTGCAGAGATAAAGCGTGTAATATGTGTTTTCCGAGCGTCTCACAAGTCTTCTACCATTAAAACCACTCTCTAAACACTCCTGGCACTAAAAAGAACAAACTTTGAAATTTTCAGCGAAATTGGATGAATGGTACAGGAACGCGTACCGTACAAACAAAGAAACATTCATTTTTATAAATGTAGGTGTCTTGGTTCATTAAAAAATGCCGATAATTGTTGTAGCGCTACGTTTAGAAATATTTATAAATTACCTGCATTTAAAACCATACAAACAACTGTCTTTTAGGTCCATACGGAATTCATCTGAGATGCTGATTAGTCATCTGCGTAATGAGAAACCCAGAAGAGCGTCTTCCGCATATTGGCGGATATTTACGGAAAAGTTGCAACTCCAGGAGGTCTAGCACGGACGTGCGAAACCGTCATCTATGGTCAGTTCGCGATATTTGCGAGCACAGTCAGATTATGATTCCGACAAAATCCACTGCTTTTAGCGCGGCCTCCAAGTCCTCCAAGCCGTCAATATGCATAACTTTTTGGACAATGTCGTCTGTAATGCAAAATAGCTCGCTTATTCATGAATGAAGGTGAACTAACTAAGCTCTTAGAGTTGAAAGAAATCGTATACATGATCCATATACTCAATTAATTAATCTAAGATGCGATAAATTGATTCCGTTGCAACTTGGAGAAACAAAAGTTGATAGACATCATGACAGAGGCGCTTCGCCAGCTTCCAAGCTAGGGCTAGATAGCAGTTTAAATTTGTTGATAGAGCTTACAGAGAAGGAACAAAGAAGTGGTCAGAACAAATTAGAAATATTTACATACAAACTGATGTGTACTCAGCGTTGCTCGGGGTTTTGAACACGACCGTTTTAATGTTTTAATATTATTTTACATTTAGAAAGGTCAAATAATAATTTAATGTATGTGGATATATTTTAAATGGTGTCCGGATAACTCATCAAAATGATAAATCATCACATCTTTAAAAAGTTATATAAAGTCATGGAAAGTGATGAAACAAAAACTTTATTAACTGGGTTTAATAGGTTAGGTTAGGTTAGGTTTATTTTTTTCTTTTTTCATCGTTTCTAATGACTTTATATCACTTTTTAAAAGTGTGTTGAATTATCACTGTGTTGAGTTATCATGGAACCGATTATGTCAGTATCCTGTTTACTTCGCGGTACCTACTTCAAAACACAAGAGAATTAATTCAATTAGATTTGCTTGGACAAAACCCATGTGATATTATAATCAAAAAAAATTTTATTGAATTCTTCATGCGTACGTAATTCTCAGTATTCAGGGTACACATATCAAATACATTGGTAGGAATACATACGAGTATTTGCAACTCGATTGTCCTGTCCTTCGAACGTAATATCAAGTTTAATTCTGACATTATAATGCATTGATGTATCATATTTAGATGAGACATGAAGTGAAAAAATAAGTTCCACTTTTGTCCGTCCAATTAGTCCGAATTGGTCTCCAACTCTCCCAACTCTCTACCGACCGACTGCTAGCCGACCGACAGGAAAATACAAAATCCGGTCTATGCGCAGTGCATAAGATATTACGCAATAGCGCCTCTAATTGTACATCTCTATGGGTATATAATAAAATATCATGCAATTTTTTTTTCACTGTCAAACAGCGTGGAATTATATTGATGATAATAGCGTGGTATAATTATGCCATTTGAAATTTCTGCATATTCATGACATACATTTTTGAGAGTTAATACTATTAATTTCAAAATTAAATGTGAAAAATATGGTTTTAATGTACGGAAAAGCATTGTGGTGATATTTTTAGATACGTGTTTAGTAATCAGATCTGAATAGATAGGTTAGAACTTATCAAAATTCCACTCCCCCATCTCATTTTCTTTTCACTTCATCAGCCCCACAATAAATCCCAATTGTGGATTCCATCATACCACTATCTGTGGGCTATTTGGAGCATTGTGTGGTGTTAACGTAATGGACTCTTTACGCGGTGGTTTTTTTCATACCGATCTCAATATGGAAACTATTTATTTATGTATCTCTCATGTTCTCCATAAAACGGTCATACACCAATATGTTACGGAGAAGATTACATCATGGAATGACATGGATGGAATCAAATTCACGGGACATGTATTTAAAGCTCGTGGGACAGTTTTACTGTTAATAGAATAGTTGCAACTGTCTGTAAGTGACGTTGATACATGTTAATGGTCAATGCAGCATCCGCTCTGTTTATTAGCGCATTCTGACAGATTTTATAATTTGAAACACAAATAAATAATGATAATTTTTAATTAGATCATTGTCGAAGACAAATTGGATGGGGAAGTGCGAATAATGCCACTTTAAAACCCCTAATTATAACGTAACAGCCATCTTAAAAATATTACTCAAAGTACTTTTCAAAACTTGCTCTGAACATATTTTTAATAATCTAAACATCATGATATCATCACTTAAACAACTTTATGTCAAAACCATTCTTATTTATGCTCACAAAAATAATTCACTTGATCTACTAACTAACATACCTAACAAAATCACTAGATCCTTCAAACATAAATACATCCAACAAGCAAAAAAGAACACAACATTTGTAGGTACAAAGTAAAACATTACAACAGATTACCACTTTCGTTCGAAAAACTTACTAATATCAATATGTTCATAAAACAATGGATTTGGGACACAGGAAGACACGAAATTTATAGAATATTGAAATCAAACACTGACTGATTGAAGTGAGACAACCTGTCTAATATCCAAGTGAGTATAATCAAAACAATATATTTTAGCTTTTATACTACATTGTAAACTGTTGAGTTTTAACAAATATAAAAAAAATTGTAGCACGCATTCTTACTAGTGTAATAGGTATTAGATTATATTAAAATTTAAATTGAATGTAATAAAATAAAATACACTCATTAAATTATTTATTTAAATACAAACGGCACAATATGTGCCATTAACATATTTTTTTAAAAAGAAATTTAAAAATTCCTTGGTTACAAATAACCTGACAATATTTTAAAATCTCCTACTACCATCACAGTAAGCGGAAAATGTTTCGTTTGTCGTGATGTTAGCCAGCCGATTAAATGAACACACTACGCCTGGATAGGACCCAGACGCGATGACAACTCAGCCACCGACCGAAAAATATAAAGTAAAAAAGTATAATGTAAGTATATAAAAGTATAATGTAAAAGTTTAGCATACATCATAAAGAATAAAGAATAAAATGTAAAGCATAAAGTATAATATACGGCTTAAGTGTAAAGTGTAGAGCACAAAGTATAATATACGGTAGAAAGTGTAAAGAGTTAGCATAAAGTTTAAAATATAATATACGGTATAAAGTGAAAACCATAAAGTATAATATATGGTATAAAGTGTAAAGCATAAAAAAATCATATACAGTATAAAGGTTAAATATAAAGTTAAGTTAAGTAAAATCATATACTGTATAATGTGTAAAGTTTAAATATAAAGTTAAGTTAATTATAAAGAATAAATGATCAAAAACAACTACAAAAGATAAGAAAAAAAGTATTATAGTAAAAGTATGACTACTATTAACTATTTGCCAACTATGCCAATCTATACCAACAATAAATAACCTAAATAATTATCAATTTATAAATTACTTAAATTTTGTATATTTGCTGTCAGAATAACTAGCTATTTTATATATGGTTAAAGAAATGACAAAAAATAACAAATATTTGTAAATCAGTTATCTGTTCAATGAAAACTATCAATATAAATGTCATAATAAACAAAGCAGCCGAAATGCCTGGATCAATAACAAGAAATACAAAATAACTCACGAACATCGTCATGTCAAACAACTGTACTTTGCATATGCATGTGTTCCCCTTTTATGCATTACATAAATATTTAAATATAATTATGTCATTACAAATCATAGTAAATATATAAAAACAAAAATATTAACTACTCCCAAACTTAAGGTGTGAAACAGATAAATCAGAAAAAGATTCGGTTGCATCTACGAAATAAATAAAGTAACTCATAACCGTACTAGATATTGCTACAACTTTTGATTAAAAAATATATTTTTTCATTTGGGTTTTGTATTTTGGCTTCAAATCCAAATTTAAGTTTTGTATGAAAAAGACCGCGCAACCGTTCCTCTTAAATTGATAAAATGTTTGTTTGGTAAAGTACCTCTCTCCACCAGATCATTAATCACATCAGCATAGAAGCCGAGCCGTTTGGGACACAAAACAAAGCTTTTATAATAATAAGTTGTAATATTCTGTAAGTTTATTTCATGAGAGCTTCTGTTTCAGTAAAGCTCGAACGAAGTATTAAAATAAATCATCCCCCACCGAGAGACGCGTTGGTCTTTGTTGTTATTTAGAGAAGATACACGCAATAAGGAATAATACTGAATATATGAATGTTATATTATATCTCAGTATTCACAAATTCATTATCTTCTAACCGCACAACCGTTTTATGGAGAAGATGAAGAAATAAATAAATTAATTAATGACATCGATTTTTCATGATTTTAGAGACAACTTCGGCAATTATTGTAAGTTAATTAATTAAATAACTATCACGCTGTTTCTCCGAAGGAGTAGACAGAGAGGACACACCGCCAAACAACTCGATCTTGTCACACACTCCTTGCCTCATTCACATTCATACATCGTCTCACACTCAGGACGGGATGTTTCGGAGAATTTTAACGCGTTCTGTAAAAGTATTATTCAAGTTCTGTTATTATATCATTATAGTTTAGTTGCTTGAAAAAAACTGAAATAAAATCTGAACTTGAAAAATCTTTTACAGAACTTGAAAATGAACGTTAAAATTTGATGAATTGTTCATATTCTTCGAAACAACCCTTCCTACTCTTCTGTTAATCCTACTCTCGACATGGCCCAACTCATGTCTTTTTCATGCATCCCATTTAATGAAACTTCTACCATTTTTTTTATTTTTTTTTTTTTATTTTTTTTTTTTTATGTGACACCTCACAAGAGTGTCCCTGCCCGTGCAGTGCACAGACAGGGGAACTATGTCACCACCCGATTGAGCGGCGTTGTGAGGCGGAACAAGGCAGGGGCTGTAGGAAGGGACTTGTTAATGCGGGCCTTGAAGAGGCTCGGATTATAGGAGGGAGGAAAAACAGACGCCGGTAGCCCGTTCCACATACGAGCCGACTTACACAAAAACGAGTCGTAAAAACGGCCCGTTCTCATGAAGCCAACGTCAACCGTGAACGGGTGTTCAGCTCGTGTCCGTCGAGTTTCGCGCACGTGCACCGGTGCATCAGGAATCAATGCTGCTAGCTCCTTGGAGCAGGCTTCATTGAAATACCTGTAGAACAGACACAGCATGCCTACATTGCGTCTATGCATCAGAGAAGCATCGGTGTTAACAGAGAAGCGGTCTGTTAACAACGGATTGTCAATCAGACGGATCGCTCTCCTTTGCACAGACTCAAGCAGGTTTATCAAGTATTTTGGGGCACCAGCCCAAAGGTGGCTCCCAAATTCAATAGTTGGGCGGACTTGAGACTTGTACAGGGTCAGCAGCTGGTCACTGTTGAAGAATCTCCTAGCCCTGTACAAGACGCCCAACTTTTTGGAGGCCTGATTTACTCGGGCTTCTATGGATCCCCGATACTTGAGCTGGTCTGATATAGTAACTCCAAGCGTTTCAATGGAGTCTTTATTGGGGAGAGTGCTCCCATCAAATTGCACCAGACAGTCATTGATCTCCCTCTTTGCCGAAATCAGACACGCTTGGGTTTTTGAGACGTTGAAACTGACCAAGTTGGCCTTACCCCAGGCACGAACCATCTCTAGGTACCATTGATAATTATTTATTATATCCTTAATATTTGCACTTGTTTCCATTATTTTTCTTTTCTTCTCTACATGTAATGTAATATAGTTATTTTTTTCTGTATCCAATACTCTACGCAAAATGAGAACATTTTGTGAAATGATTGATGACATATTTTGTTATTATTATTAGTTAACGCTCTGTAAAATTAATGTTCCTAATAAACAATTACTACATAAATAAGATGTAAAATTAAGAAATCCCTCAATAGTACAGTCCCATCTTGAATTTTTTTTTTTTATTTAAAAAGAAAGACAAAAATTCCCGGATTATGAATAACCTATTTTTGAAAATCTTCTGCTACCACTACAGAAAGCGGGCAATGTTGCTTGTGTTGTGATGGAGGACTTGGCCAGCCGAGGAATTGAATTGACTGGTCATGTGTTCCCATTCATCTCCTTCCTCCACTCTTCATTAATCCCTAGTCATTCCTCCACCCCCACTTCAACATCTATTAATATATTTTCTACTATTTTTTTGTAATGTTATTGTTGTATAAGGATATATTTTGCCCTGAGTAAAGAACGGTTGTTCGGTTCCCGGACATCCTGTTTAACAGTTCGTGCTTTAGTTAAAAACATTATATTTATGTAGTTTCCGCATTAAAATATTTTATGTCTGTTTTTGATAAGAACTTTATTGTAACTAAATGCCTTATTTATGGAAAATAGTATGAAGTACAAATGATTGCTTTATATTTTTTGTGATAACCTTTTTAATCTGTTCAAATAAAATGTGCGTAATGTATTCCGTTTTATAGATTTTACATTATTTTTTAAATGTGTGTTTTATAATCCAAATTGTTTGTATATTTTTTATATTGTTTCGACAGTGAAAAATTTATACACAGATTATTGTTTTTTAATGCAAATTAAATTTGGCAGGCTGGTTTGAGTACCGCCGCCCCGTGAACCATTGATTGTATAACCAACACCTCTGCCATAGGTCACCCTAATTGGTTCGTTACATTTGCTGATTTAGCAGAGGTGTCCAGGTTCATCCAAAACCTATTAGATTACAGGAGTTCACGATGTTCAGGAGAGATTCTTGACCACTCCAACTGGTCTCTTGATCCATCGCAGAGCGCCACAGTCACTCCTGGACACACTGGTCCCTAGATTCCTACTTAACCATCATACCTTTTATCTTCCCATAACAACCTCTCCTTCTTTTCCTTAAAAAATCCCCCAGACAACATTTCCAAAGATGACTAGGCCCAGAGGGAAATTATTTCCCTAGGGGCTTCCTGTGTGGGTTTAATCTAAAAACAATTCCATTGGACTATGGTATCCTCAGTTGGGTTATATTGTTAGGCTGAATGTAATGGGGAAAGGAGATAGGGAAAAGTAAGTTTGGGAAGTATGTACCTTGCTATTGCCATTTTAAGTAAATTTTCGATTCTAAATGGTGGTCGTCATCACGACGACACTAAGAATGTCTATCAATCTGAGCAGTGGCGGTTTCCTTTAAAGAGTGTTCGTGCATTGGATTCGTGTTATATAGTTTTAACAGACTTTAAACAGCGTGCCATTCTAATTCAGTGCTAAAAAATCAACCCGTTCGAATGATACTCGTACTGCCCAAGAAAAATGAATTCCAAATCCCATAGGTGCGTTATTAATATCAGCACCTATGGGACCTTTCAGTTTATTTTTTAGGTACATAGAAAAAAATACTAGTGGCGCAAGAACGGTTGACCTGCAAACCTTTGGAATCTACTAGCTTCCTTAGTGCTCAGAACCTATTAGATTTGTTAACACCAAATGTTTGCGGAATATAATATTTAAGAATCAACAGTTTATTTTTTTAATTATTGTATTGTATGTTGTTATTAAAATAAGTCATTAGAGAATAAGTTACTTTTTATCTTAAGAAACGAACAGTTTCTTGATTAAATTGTGATTTTCTTAGTTAAAATTATGTTTTGTAACCTGAAAAAGTGCATTATTTTTTACCGCATACGTTAATGAATCATTGAATTTAATATTATTGCTAAGTCGCTAATCTCTGTTGTAGTGATGAAATTTCTTTAGATCTAAGGGAAAAAAATGTTATTTTTAATCTGCGATTGAACTCCCAATGAGATCGGTCCCGAACCGTCACCGAGTCGAGTACGATAAATGACTTAACAACTAAGTAACTAACCATCACGCCGTTTCCTCGCAGGGGTAGGCAGAGAGGACGGACCGTCAAACAACTCGGTCTTGGCAAACACTCCTGGCCTCAATCACATTCATACATCGTTTCATACATACTCCTCTATTATCCTGACTCTTGACATGGCCCGACTTAAATATCTCATTCACTTGGTGGTGCCATGTCTTCCTCGTCCCTGACTTCTTCTACTATTCGTATTTGCATCGTATATCCTCCAAATTAAATAGTGTGTACGAATACACTACTATATTGTGGAATAACAATCCTCGGTTTTGTAAAGTTCAGTCATAAAACAATAGACTTACCTTAAAGGACGTTCTGATTAACACCCAAAAATTGTTTTAAATTTAAATCACTCTCTTCACTTGTATTTTGTAAATTAACATAACTTTATTAGGACACCTACCTTTTTTGTCGTATTCAAAACACCATAGATAAATTATCAAGTGTTATTATCTATTTTTCTGATGGGGAACTCCGTGAACTCGACCGGAAATAGCGACGCGCGGGAAACTACTGGGCTTTCCCTCCAATCCCGACAGGAAGCAGCATCTCCCGCCTAAACCAGCGACTTCCGGTGTGGAAGGAAGGGAGTGACAGTCAACGGGAAATGAACACGCTGAGTGACTTGTTTATGCAGTGTCACGAATCACGCTAAGAAGATTTTGGTTAGAGGTAAGAGATGATTATTATCCGGGACAAACTTAAAAAAGTTTAATAAGATATTCTGAAAATTTGATTGCTGTTATTTATGGTTCAAATAACTCAAAGTTGAGTATCACAGTTATAAAGTTTTTAGGTTTTGGTTTCTCTCTAACGCGTTTGTTCTAATAGAAAAATACAAACAAAATATTTAAAAATACTCTCAGTATCTCTCTGTTGGGAGATCACCTTTTAAATACAGGGTGTCCGGGGGTAAAGTGCGCTAACTTCGGGGGGTGATTCTACATGATAGTACATGTAAAGAAGAAAAATGATTTTTTTCGTAATTCTATCGTTTTAAGGTAGTTTTTATGAAAAAAAAAGAGAATTCATTGTATGGGTAAATAAATATTCTTCTAAATAATTGTAAGCAATAATTAGTCGCCTGAAATATCAATACAAATTGAAAATATCTCTCGAGTAAAAATAAATGCCGCCAACGGGCGTTGCCGTTGCCGTTCTCGTTGGCGGCATTTATTTTTATTCGGGAGATATTTTCTATTTGCATTGATATTTCCGGCGATTAATTATTGCTTATAATTATTTGTTATCCTTTATGCTATGCATAAAACCTTGTCTTATAAACACTAGTTTATCATTAAAAAATAAAAATATTCTTCTGTGGAAAAATATTTTTGTAAGGCAAAATAAGAATTGAAATTCCGAAAAACTTGTTTATCTATTTTACTTCTACCATCATGTAGAATCACTTCCCGAAGTTTGCCTACTTTACCCCCGGACATACTGTATATGCGAGAAATGGCTTTAGCTATATAATTGTCCAGATCTACATGAAATATTTTCCCCACACTTCTTTTACTCTAAAACCAATACCCAAAATAGGGAATTAAACGTAACCCTTTTTAATAATTAAAGCATGATTTTTTTAAATTAATTTTACCAAAATTTCAGATTTTATTTTTTTTAAACACTGTAGCTTTCTTACTGCGGTAACCGGACAACTCAGAACATTGACGATTCAACACACTTTTTAAAAGTGATATAAATTCATGGAAAGTGTCGAAAAGAACTAGTTAAGAGGCTAGTTTTTTTTCTCATAACTTTTAATGGCTTTATTTCACTTTTGATAGGGGTGTTGAGTTGTCACTGTCCTCAGTTGTCATGGAAGCCTTGAAGCTAATCATGTCCGAACTCACCATACAAAATTTTAACTTTAACAAAACACTTTTTTATTGTGGTAGATTGACAATTGTTGGAATTGGATTAATCTGGACCCCGACCTTGAGGTTGCCACATTATTTGTCCTCCTCTTATTCTCGACAGCTAACGCCATCTATAGCTAACATAATATATTAATCTAGTGCCCTCTATGGGTGAGCTTGTAAACTAGTATCAAGGATATTACAGGCCACAGTATGAAAATTGCACTGATATTAGCCAATTACTGATAGGAGCGGACACCATGCGAGGAAAAATGATTTTGTTAAAAAAGTGATGCATGAAAGCATGCCAGTTTCCAAATAAAATATTAGTCATTCAGAATATACGAGAGCACGTGTTTTTTTCATAATGAATATCATGACGGAACGTAACAATATCAGTATGCCAATATCAATATCAATACTTGTATGAACACGTGTTTCGCCGTCCTCATAAAACGGCTTCGCTTTTAACTGATACTTTGTTAGAAACTCTGTAATTCATTTGTTAAAGGCCTGCAGTCCCATTTTTAACGGGAAAACGAATAATTTGATAAGATTTTTAATAAATTGATAGCAGTTTATATCAGTAAGTTTTCTCCGTGAGAAGGATGTGATGATTTTAGTTTGAAATTGCCGAGTGCTAGGGTCATCTAGCATTTTCCATGTCACTGATACGAGCACATACATTCTTAAACAAAGTATTTTTCTACCATGTCAAGTATCTCTTTTCAAAATGAGATTCTTTTGAAACTGTCCAACGGTAAAGGAGAAAAGACGTCGTCTTTCAAGCAGTAATTAAAATCCATCCGTCTTTCATGAAAGGTTTCTCGCAAAGGCTGCAGAGGTAGCGGGCCTTTACCTGGTCCACCCCAGCCATCCCCCTACCCTTCTCCTACCGCCTGCCCCCGCAGGAAGGTGACCGGGGGTTGTTTATGCCCCGGGGCGGGCACTCTGTACAAAAGGTAGCTATGATTGCCAAACTTTGCGATTGTTTTGCTTTCATTAGTCAAATTGAAAAGGGTGCCTGATATATACTTCGAAAATTACAACACCACCTTAAATTATAACATTTTTGTTTCTGTATAAAAAATTAAAATAATTCTCTTAAAAATGTATTTTGTGTAAAGACCGATAATTTTTATAATCCATTCTACGAATATTAAAAAAATAAATTAAGGCAAACACTCCCGGGTTAGAAACGCTAGAGATGCTACTGCGTACTAATGTCTCGTCAAAACTTGTTCCACTATTAGAACGCGATAAGCGGCTCAAGAGATGGAGGTCAGTTGGAGGTCAAAAAGCGGAAACTATTTTTTTGCTTCATATTTCATCTAAATATAATAAATCAATGGTCAGAAATAACTTGACAACCTTAAATTGGGAAATTACCCTTTTTTTAATTTTATTCTGGAAAAAATATTATAAAGTACTATAGTCATGTCATTTTGGTATTATTTTTATATCGCCGAATACAATTTTGATTTGGCGCCAAACCGACATGTTCAATAATAAATTATTATAAGCAATAATTAGTCGCTTGAAATTTCTAAATTTGTCACTAGATGGCGTCGAGACATATAATATCTTCATTTATTGGTGAAATATTTTTGACTTATAAATTTTTTTTTTTTTTTAATTATAAACTAATGTTTATAAGACAAATATATGCATATCACAAAGGATAATAAATAATTATAAGTCGCTTGAAATATCAATATAAATTTAAAAAATAAATGTCGCCTACGGGAATTGAATCCGCGCCTTCTGATGTCCGGTCAGACGCTCTGTACCACTGAGCCACATCGGCTTATTTCCAACACGCCAAATAATTCAATATGTACTAGTACTTCAATCAACAATTACTGTTTGTTATATTTTTATTATTATTGACTAATTATTGCTTATACAGTGAAACCTCTATCTATCGTTCCTCGAATAATCGTTTTCCCGGATGTATCATTTATTTCTTCTAGTCCGAATTCATTTCATACAAAAATAGATCGCATCGATCGTTTCTACGTCCACCATTTTCCCGCATTCATCGTAGGAATTACGTCGCGTATTTGATATATTTTGTCTATGTTTAAACGGCGCCAGACGGCACTCTTTATAATGCGCGAAACTTTTGAGAGAGAAAGAGAAAGAATAACAGTTTGTCGCCGCCATCAGTCGCTAGTTGTCGTCAGTTGTCGCTAGATACCCGAACTTAGTGGAGTGTTTGCAGTTATCCTTTTTGAGCTTTTAAACTATCTTAGAAATGAGCCGTTTGATGAAAAAAGTACGTACTCTTCAAGAAAGATTGTAAATTATCGAAGAGGTGGAAAAAAACCCCGCTGAAAAACGCGTCGATATAGCCAAGCGTTTAGGAATCGCGGCATCCACGTTAAATTCTATTTTCTTGAAAAAAAACGAAATTCGGGAGCAAATTCAAAAGTGCGGAAAATCTTCGAAAACTAGAAAAACCAGTAAAGAATTAAAGTTTATCGAACTGGAGAAAATTCTTATCTCTTGGTACCAAATTTGACAAATTTTAACAATTTTGTTACTTTCGACGACAATATTCCAACTTGTGGGATAGAAACTATCGAAAGCTTGTGTGACACAAGATTGACGGAGACAACAAAAGAGGTGGATATTGATGAAGAGGAGCCGCTGCCTGTACCTTCATTTTCAGAAGCATGCACACTCTTTGAAAGATTGAACTTTCTACTATGCACACTCAATAACTGATGCCGAAAAGAATATCATTTGCAAAGCCGAAAATATACTGTTGAGTTGCGGAAATAAAACAGTAAAAAAACAAATGTCGATGAAAGATTATGTATTTACAATGCAATAAACTTTAAAAAAAAATTTGCTTCTGTTTAGCTTTGTATTTTTTTAAATAAATACATTTATTTACATCTAAAACTTATTTTCTTCTTATAATTTAAATCTACCAACGGTTATGCAGATTAGGAGGACGGTATCTTTACTGGATCGTATCTCCTTGTGTTTTGTCCTCTTAATCCCGCATTCATTGTTTTCCCGCATTCATCGTTTATTTCAATAGGTCCCTTTAAAACCAATAGATAGAGGTTTCACTGTAATTATTTGTTATCCTTTGTGCTATCCATAAAAAACCTTGTCTTATAAACATTAGTTTATCACTAAAAAAAAATAATTTTAATACTGTTCGTATTTACATTAGCGTATTTACGTTATAATGATGTTGTAGCCTATTTTAACCGTTTCACAATGTGCGGTTTTAGATGATTTTTAAAATAACACATTTTTTGTTCGATCGTCAGAAACAGAAAAATAACCTTTATATCTTCCGCACATTTTTAACGGTATTCATAGTTTGTGAAAATAACACATTTGAATTCATGTGACTTCCATTATTATACCTACTGAATAATGTTTATTACATCATAATTATAATACTGTAAAAATGAGATCCCTGAGGCTTATGTGTGTAAAACTACGAATGATCGCGAGAGAAATGAGGAGATCCGCAAATAATGTAAGACGGGTGTAAGCGTAATGAGTAAAATTAAGAAAGGTTTTGATGGTTGGGCATGTAGAGAAGTAGATCTAAGAAAGCAGTGTAAGGAGAATATGACGTAAATTTGAATAGTGTTAGAAATGGGGACGCCCGAGGAAGGTATTGCACGATTAATTGAATCAGATACTGCAGTCGGGCCATGTCAAGAGTCATGATGATAAAAGAGTATGTATGTGACGATGTATGAATATGAATGAACCAAGTAGTGTGTGCCGAGACATAGTTGTTTGACGGTCCGTCCTCTCTGCCTGCCCCTGTGGGGGAAACCTCATTTTGATGGTTAGTTAGTCCATTATTATGGTGGCAAAAATGTGCAATGAGATAGAGTTTAGCTAACAGAGGATTAAACGCGGGACATCTTGAAGGGATTATCCACTCGACTACTAAAGAATTTAACCGATTATTGATTCATAATTTTGGGAATCAATAATCAACGAGGGCCGAAGTTTAAGAAAAAATTGAGATGTCTTTCCCTAGTTCATTATGTCCAGCTTTATGTTTTCAAAGCTGATTAATTTTATCGCTATGCAAACAATGAGCCAGCTATTCAGTTTGCCCTTGTTGAGCAAAAATGTAAACACATAATTACTGGATACAGGCGCTATTTCTCTAATCGTTTTTACGAGTAATAAAACGTGTAATTATTATTGTCCTTGAAGTGGCTATAATGTCTGAGCTGTTTACTTAGAAAATTCCTATTTTATTGGTTTTCCAGCTAATAATATCTGGCATTGAATTAAACACATCAAAAACACGTGTTTATATCTTATCACGAGAAAATAAATAAATCAGGGAAATGTGTTTAAATTCTTATGAAACCGAGTATGTGAGTACTACAAGTAATATATCATTTTAGAGCATAGTTTTAGAACCTTTTTCTGCCGTAGATACGTTGATTTATCGCTACAAATTTTGCTGCGCGTTTTATCGGCAAAATGTCAAAATGCTTAAAATACAATTTTCGAATTCCTGATTATCTGGTTTATAAAATCTATTAATATGGAAAATATCTCCTTTATTAAAATAATTCCAAGCAAAACATACATTTGTTTTTAAAGCAAAAACAAATCTAAATATGATTGATTTGAAAATTCTGATCTATAAGCGTTTTTTTTTAGATCCTGAACATTTTGCATTGGTGGATAATAGTGGATTTGCTTTTATACCCCTCAATTGGAGGTGCCATAGACCCAATGGCTCTAAGCAGTTGAGAATATTGCGCAGCATTCACATAAAATAGGTATAAGCATAAGTAAATAAAAAAATAAAAACATTTATATCACTAGATTTGAATAGATTGTTACATATTTTCTTTGATACTCGAAGAGCCACAAAAGACCCATGAAGAAGCAAGAAGAAGAAGTCGGCTAGAAGAGACAAGAATAGACCAGAAAGGGCGGTAAGAATTAAAAAGATCTAGAAAGAGCCATGCAGAAATGAGATGAGTCATGAAGGGTCAAGAAGATGCAAGAAGATCCACCATGAGCTTAGCCCCGTCGTCTTTTTTTTACCCAATATAGGAAGCCCTGAGGAAAATGATTTCCCTCGGGGCCAATGTCATCTTTGTGGATGCTGTGTGGAGTTTCTTTTTAATGAAAAGAAGAAGAGGAATTTCTGGGAAGGAAAAAGGTATAAAGAATTAAGAGGTCCCTAGGGATCAGTGCGTCTAAGGGTAACGTATGAATCTATCCATCCCGCTGCGGAGCAAGGCGATGGGTCAAGAGAGACCAGTTGGAGAGGTCGAAGGGTCTCCCCAAACCAGCCGATCCCGAGCACGCCACGCAGCTGGTGGGCAGGCGCATCGTGAACATACCTCCCCGATGAACTCGGGTACCCCTAGCTGTTTTGGTTATCCAATAAATGTTTCTCTGGGCGACGCGACAGTTGAAAATTGCGGGCGGGACAATATGATAGTCTTCATGATATGTAAGTTGATATAACGTAATTATTTACAAATAAAATAGTGTAATCGTAATGGGTACATAATATTATTATTTTTGATACTGACAATTCATGATGGACTTCATTATAATGAAATATGATTTAAGATTTTCACGGCCAAAAGTATTTTTGTTATTTGTTTTTGGGGTGTTATGCCGTGTTGCGCTAACTCCTTTAACCAACGTTTCGGACAGCATTGCAGTGTCCATCATCAGGGCAGATGTGTTATTTGAGGTTGTGGTGAAATGTGAGCTTATGTATTCATTATAATGGTTTATTAAAACAATTCAAACTTTTATACATTATTTTTATGTAAAGCAAAGGCTTATCATGGTCGACATAGAAAAAAGATCTTCCCTATTCTACAATTTTCGGCATAAAATAAAGATCTTCCCTATTCTATAGTTTTCGGCATAAAATAAAGATCTTCCATATTCTATAATTTTCGGCATAAAATAAAGATCTTCCCTATTCTATAATTTTCGGCATAAAATAAAGATCTTCCATATTCTATAATTTTCGGCATAAAATAAAGATCTTCCCTATTCTATAATTTTCGGCATAAAATAAAGATCTTCCCTATTCTATAATTTCCGGCATAAAATAAAGATCTTCCCTATTCTATAATTTTCGGTATAAAATAAAGATCTTCCTTATTCTATGATTTTTAGCGTGGAATAAAGATCTTTCTTCTTCAGAATAAATCAAAGTATTTTCAGCGTAGAATAAATATTTTCCTTATTCTATGATTTTCGGCGAAGAGTAAATATCTTCCTTATTCTATGATTTTCTGCATAGAATAAAGAATTTTGGCGTATTCTTTCTACATGTCCAGCCCATCCCATCTTTTGAACCTAATGAATATTATGTTAAAATGATTTGATTGATTGATTTGAATGATTTGAGTGTATGTTCAAAGTTTTTTTTTCTCTCCAATGTCATCAAAAATACTAATTTCTGTTGTTTGTGCGTGGAATGTTACTTATATAAGTAAGAACTAGAAATCTGGGTGAAATTTTCCTCTTTCAATGAACTCAAATTTGCTTTAAATCGAAGAACATTTTCAAAATTGTAACTGATTGTTCAGACAAACGTTAAATATACCCACCTATAAACATAAAATTATTTTATTTGTGCTGACTTATTTATTTATTTATTTATTTATTTATTAACGGACATCGTCCAAATTACAAAATAATAACACGAATAAATTAAAATGAAAAATATAGGAGTAGACAAAGGTACATGAAAGCAAAGACATAAGGTAGATATAATATAAAAAAAATAAAGTGACATGTCGAATCAAGTCAAAAATACGCCGTGGGTCAGGACCACAGGACACTTATAATATTCCGTCACTTTTTTAGCGACTGGCAAAAATCATTTAGACTTATCCCAAAAAAGTTAAGGCTTTGACTTGAGTTGACCAGTCTACACATTCTGGACAATGGTGAATAATATCCATAATTTGTCGAATGATGGTTGAGGAAGAGCAGTTCATTATTTCTGAGTCTTTGCGTGGGGATATTGAAGGGAATGAGTTGCAGTAGAGTAGGTGAATCAATAATACCATTTATAATTTTGAAGAAGCAAATGAGGTCATTTCTTTCCCGACGGACTTCCAAAGTAGAGAGGTTTAGAGTTAGTTCAATTTCATCATATGAGTATTTGCCTTTTTCTAAACCTAGCCTCCTAGCAATCCCTCTTAAGAACCGATGTTGAACAGATTCAATGTGTCGAATGTGGACAGCATAAAAAGGAGACCAAATAACACAAGCATATTCAAGATGGGGGCGAACAAAGGAGCAGTAAAGAGTTCTAAGGGTATTTACGTTTTTGAAGTCCGAAGTGATTCTAGTGATGAAACCAAGTAGTTTGAGCGATTTATTAACGATTGCAGTTATGTGATCCCGAAAAGAAAGCTTGCTATCAAGAGAGACACCAAGGTCTTTAATAGATGTAACAGTTGCTAAGCAAATATTATTAAGTTTGTATTCGAAGACAATCGGTTTTTTTGATCTATAGAAGGACATAATTTTGCATTTATCGACATTTAGTTTCAAGCAATTAATTTTACACCAATCATTGAAAGAGTCGATATTCGATTGGAAAAGAAGGCAGTCATCGTGATTTTTTATTATCTTTAGAATCTTATTGTCGTCAGCAAAAAGCCAAAAGCGTGTATGAGAAAAAATACTAATAATGTCGTTTATAAACAAGTTAAAAAGAAGCGGTGCTAGATGTGCTCCTTGAGGTACGCCGGACGTTACTTCAATAATAGTAGACACAAAGTTGTTTAATTTAACTCTTTGTTTTCTATTGCTTAAATAAGAATTAAAGAATGATAGCAAGGGGTTTCTAATACCGATAGCATATAGTTTGGCCATAAGGATTGAGTGGTTTACTTTGTCGAAAGCTTTTGAGAAGTCGGTATATAGAACATCTATTTGTGAGTTATCTTCTAGACCATTGACGATGGAATTGGTAAAGGATAGTAAGTTAGTAGTAGTAGATTTAGCAGATCTAAATCCATGCTGTTCCTCGATCAGTACATTTTTAAAGATAGGTGTGATTTTCTTCGTGATTATTGATTCAAATATTTTAGGAATATGGGATAATATCAATATGGGTCTATAGTTTTCTACGTTCGACTTATTACCTGATTTGAAAATAGGTCTGATATAAGAAACTTTCCAGGAGTCTGGAAAAGTGGCAGATGATATTGACAAGTTATATAACAAACAAATTGGCTTAGATATAGTAAATTTACATTCCTTCAGTAATATTTCTGGAATATCATCAGGACCAGTGCTTGTTTTGCTGGGGAGATTTTTTAAGGAGTTAAAGACATCTATAAGTGTGATTTGGCAATTATTTAAATCAATAGTATTAGAATAGTTGAGTGGAGGGATAGTGCACGAGGTATCAGAATAGACGGAGGAGAAGTGTTCAGCGAAAAGGTTAGCAATGTCGAGACCGTTGGTAGCATGATTTTCATGAAAGAACATACTTGGAGGGAGATCATTATCATTAGTACTTTTTTGTTTAACAAATTTCCAGAATTGTTTAGGGTTAAGATTTAATTGTGTCTCAGTGAGTTCGATGTAGGATTTATAGCACCTAACAGATTCGATTTTGGATAGTTCTCTTAGCTGAGAAAATTTATGGTAATGCGCCAAGTTGTTCGTACATTTGAATAATTTGTGTATTTTCTTTTTCTCGATTATCAACTTCTTTAGTTTCATGCTGAACCAAATGGGAAACTTAGGCTGGGAATAAGTTCCCTTAGGTACAAATAAGTCTATGGCATTAGTTATACATTCGTTGAATTTAAATGTAGCATCGTTAATATTGATGTTCGATTCAAGAAATGTCCAGTCAGTTTGGGCGAGATATCTGTTCATGCTAGTATAGTCACCTTTGTTAAATTTGTAGTGGTATGTAACCGTTGATTTTAAGGTAACATTTTTGAAAGGATTAGTGAAGTTGATATCGAGTGGTGGGTGATATTTATCTATTGGTAGTAATGAGTCAGAAGCTTCACTAACACAAACGCTAGGCGTGTTAGTAAAGGTCAGGTCAAGACAGTAACCTTGACAGTTATGGATTGAGTTTAGTTGGAACATGTTCAAGTAGGCAAATTGATTCATTATTATAGAAGCTTGAAGGGAAATATTACTAGGAGTTTTTACACCATGATTGTCATTGAGCCATATTACCTTCGGTAGATTGTAATCACCGCAAATAATTAATGAATCGGCATTTATAGAAATACGTTCTACTGCTTCAGTATGTGACTTGTAGATATCTGTTGAAGAGGATGGGGGAATGTAGATACAACCAATGATAAGTTTCTTGGAGCCAAGCAGAACACAAACAAATAGTTCTTCAGATACATCATTACGAGAATCAAGAATGTGGCAAGAGTATTTTTTTTTAACACATATCATAACCCCACCACCTCTAGACTTGTTTGAAGAGGAGGAGCGGTCACAGCGAAAAATATTATAATTATGCAGTCCAAGTTCGGTTGAAGGAATATTGTCTGATAACCATGTTTCAGTGAAAAATAAGAAATCATAAGGACTTATGTTTACGGAACATCTGAAGGCATTTAATTTAGTATTGAGACCGCGAATATTTTGATAATAGGAATGGAAAATTGTATTACTGGGATGACTATTCCGGTTCAGCCTAAAAAATTTACACGAGATAGTTCCCGTCTCTCAGCGGCTTGGCGGGCTGGACAGTCAGGGGAGCCAGTCTTGTGTGTGGCCGGTTTCCTGAAGAACTTGCAGGTGGCGCATGATGGTGGCTTGTCGGGCGTCGGGCAAGTATCACGATTGTGTCCAGGTTTTTTTGATGCCATATTTAAAAAAAAAATGCTTTTATTTACATTTTTCACAGATTTGTGTGTTTTTTTTAAACTTCATTCTAAAGGTAAATTTCTGATAGCTTTTCTAATCTGTCAAAAAAATATAATTATATCATTAAGAAAATTGTTTCTTTTTTCTTTTTGAAGGCAAATACAGGGCATACTGAGGAAAATATATTTTATATTTTCAGCTTCGTAAATCCTGTATATTATACTATCCCGTGATTTAGCACGGGTCTGCGCTAATCTCACGATAATAATATAATCAGCACTATTATTTTTTAATGGTCTTTGAGGTCTTAATTGGAATTATCGACACACATAACTTGTTATTACACGAACTAAGGGCATGATACCTTATTTCAAATACTTGAAATACATTCTGTATTAAAAAATGCAAAATACCCACAAGTCTAATTTCTTCTAAGGAAAATCTGTGAGAAACCGCCTTAATTTCCCAAGAGAGATTATTATAAATGGGAAAAATAATCAGTTAAACGTAATTATTACAGCATCCGATTTGTTTGTGCGTAATTTTCCCTTGGGAATACTTTTGTAATCATTGCGAGGTTGAATTGTAATTACGAGGGACCGTATTTCTTAAAGATGATCAGTGTTCTAGTTGTCTATGAATCTTTATTTGAAATTGGATTACATTTATATTATAATGGCTGGTGTACAAGTGGCGTGCAGTTCACAAAGGCTGAAAAGCCGCTCCTACCAAAGGCGGTTCCTTGGTATGAGCATTTGTGAATCGCCCTGATTGTCTTCAGCCTTTATATCACTTACAATGACATCTATCAAATGAGTCGTGTATATTTCGTTGTGCAAAAAAATATAAAGCATCGGGTGGTATCGAGACGCCCCGCTCCGCCGGAACGGTGACATGAGCGAGACAGGTATCACTCATAACGGCAAATCACGTATCGGAGCAGTGAAGATATATATATCTTGCACTATTGTAATGATCTGCCCTTTTTTAAACTTTTCCTTTTCTTCTTTCTACGATAAATTTTCTTTAAGTCCCATAGGTAACTTTTCCATAAGGCTTTGGTTACGTATATATCCGGGGTAGGAATTTCCTCCCTGCCTTTTACAAGCCTTTTCTATCCTCTTTATTACACACCCCTTCAACTGTGTGCATCACAATTTGTCTACGTGTTTTACGGCCTTGAACGTAATTATTTCACGTGACGGTTCCGTATAAAAAGGCTTCACCGAACGTTGTGTTGGTTTTTTGTTTCTCGGTTTAGAAACCTAGTTATTTATGTATGTGTGGTATCCCTCGGTTCTTTTGAGGTAGAGTGAGTTGAATCCATTACCGCTGTGTTTTAAAGCTATTTCATAAACCTTATCTTCTAAGTCGCCTGCTCCCCAACTAACTACGTGATTCTATCTATAGTAGGGTAATGTGAGTATAACAAGGTGTTGGATTTTATATGTGTGATAAACATACGATAAATTTATGGTGTTAGTTGTCGGCGCCATCCATGTATATATTTTGGGAGGGGAAGGAGAGGAAAGGAAATGAATTTGTTCAAGTTAAGATTGGCTCCTCCTCTTTACCAAACAAAACCGATGGATGATAATTTGAGCAAGGCGATCGATATCTGCGTGTCTGGATATCACAACCGGCCGGGTCTCCCCTTGTTCCAAATCGGCAACCTTCACGCCAGAATAAAGAAAACCAGGTCTCCTCACCAATTTCAGAATTGCCCCAACCTCATACACCTCCAGGATAATCTACTTTACTGAGTGTAGAAGGGAAAAACCATGACATCCCTTGTCACGAATCTAGTCACGAAAATGTGACACGTAAGGTCCTAAGTTACGTGCCACCTCTAGAAAACGTTGTAACTTCCTCGTCGTCGGGAATCTACATCCCTTTCTAGGTCAATAACATATATAACACACGACGATCTTGTCGACATTTAGCCCGCTTTTATCGGTAGGTTGTGTGCCTACCCATTCAGCCAATTATCATGTGAGATATATGCAAGGTTTACTCGAAATGCCAAATTTAGGATGAGGACTGTCTGTATTTTAATATTTGGTTCCAGTAGTTATTTCGTGAGGTTACTAGCATCCTCGTGTATTAGGTATGGGTAACTTCTACTGAATACCTATCCTCTCAGGTAGGTATAAACGGATAATTGGTTTGATTTTTGCAATTAATTTAAAGAGGCTGCCTACCTCTCGAAAGGTACCTGTTGAGAAAAGTTGTTCGGTTGGTAGTTTTATTTCGGAGATTACCATCTCCCTCTTTTGACTCTAGATTTGTCTTTGTGCACCCCAATTTGTAAATTAGAAAGTCAAACAATAGATGAAAAGTATTAAATTTTGTTCTGTCTGGGTGCATCCGATCGCTTTCTATTCGGGCGGTCATACGCTAGCAAAACTTCTCCTTCGACTGACTGTACACCGCGCCTCTCGGCCTATATATGAAAAGGTCATTGGCCTGTCTCCCACTCACAGCTGATTGACAATTCGTCTAGCGTGTTCCTTTTTATGGGAAAATTATTTGGGTTGTAGGCGTTGCAAACTCGGTTCCTGTATCCATCCTTTAAAAGGTCTTCTAGAATTTAATAAATAATATAAAAAAACTCACCCTGTTAGTCACCTCCAAATCCTAGTGTGAAACTTACCTGGTTACACTATATAGCTAAATCAGTTTAATTTTCGATCTCCTCCCTATCGGCTTCTTTCCTCATTTTAGCGAAATCCTTGCAATCTGTTCAATTTTGGTCCCATCCCTACACCTTTAAAAGGGTAATTAAATAACTCTGTAAATAAAATTGTACCTCCCTAATTTAACCTAATCTCTGTCAGGATTCGAACCCGAGTTTTTATGATTTGTTTGGATTCTCTGGTTTACGGTCTCAATGTGGTCAACGTGTTAGAACGCCATCTCGCCAATCGTTAATCCCCCCCTCCTGATCTGAATCAAACACTTCCTGCCTTTAAATACGTTCACTCTGTTTTAAACGCAATCATTATCGTTATTATTTCCATTTTTTTAAGACAAGTAATTTAGTTGGAACCGTATACACGTTTAATTTAACACATTTTATATTATAATCGCGATCGCACAACCCTTAGCGCCCTTCAGGTGATTTTTTCACAAAACGGCGCTCTACAAATTATCCAATTATTATTATTATTAATTGTATTCTCACTGAGTCCAATCACTTTTTCTTCACACAAACACCGGTTCAATAATATTTCACTTTAATTCAATATTCAGGAAAGCTTTCTAACACCATCTGAATTAACTAATTAACTGTAATTTCACACAACACTTCTGATTTGTATCGGTTTCTCGGAGCTGTCAACGTACACAAGTTCAAAACCCGACTGCTTCATCGATCTCTGCTCCCTTCCCGTGGGAACGTGTTTACGGCCTGCCTGTCAATAAATCTTCTCATATTCTAAACAAAATTTTTTTTTTGGAGTACGTTTGTCTCGTTTATTTTATGTTAGTATTCAATTCATCACACTATCGACGCATGCGTGAAGCGCCTTGAAGGCAAATTAATTTTCACCTTTTCGATCATGCGTAATTCAATGCATCTAGAATAGATTCGTATGGGAATACTAATTTACAGAAATCACATTAAAAAATACATATAACCACAAATTTAAACTTCTCTACATAGAATGCTGTCTGTGGCAGGATAACGTCTTATATTATAAAATGTATTCCAAATGGTTGAATTAAATTCTAACTGTTTTTTTTTTTTTTATTTATTTATTACTTGTAAAATATTTAACATTATAAATGATAACAATATGCAGACAAATATATAGATTTTTCGTTTTTTATTCTACTACTCCATAAGTTGAGCTCCAGGAGCTCGTGTTTATGGGAGGAGTATTTACATTTAGTTCTAATGATTTTTTAAACAATAATCAAAAACTTTTGATATAAATACAAACATAATATTAACATAGGTATACAAATTAGAAAAGTGTCTTTTTAAAGATAATTAAAATAATATATCTTCTTACAGATTAAGAAAGCGTGAGGAAATTAAGGGTACAATATATCAGGTAAACAAATTAGAAAAATAGTTTTTAGACAATTAAATTAATATATATATTTTTGTACAAATTGAGTAAGTGTAAGAAAATGAGGGGTTAATATAAAAATTCAGATTGGGTATGTTTGTGCTCGCAAAACTCGAAAAGCATATCGCCGAAAATTTCAAAGTTGACATTGTGTTATACAGTAGTGAATGGTGGTAGAAGTCGGAGGTGCCCGAGAAAGACATTAGCAATAGCGAAGCTATTAGGTATATACAAATCCAATATTATCCACTAGTAGGTATATAAAAACACACGCGTATTCGAATGCAACGTTGTGTCAATATATCAATATGTGAAGAACTTTCGGAGATTTAAGATTTTGAACAAACGAACATTTAGATTTTTATTAATATGTTCAATTTAAATCTCTACATCAGCGCCGCCTACCGAGTAAAAAAATGATTTTTTTCAGCTTTGTCATCCAACAATACATACAACCATAAATTTTGACTTCTCTACACCCCCTCCACACCTCAATATTTTTAATGTTACTTTAAGGTTGACTCAAGAATCAATCTTTATTTACCTCATTTATAAAATTTAATAATTCGCCTTCATCTTGAATATGATTGTGTTATCTGGTCTCCTTTTTATGCTGTCCACATTCGACGCATTGAATCTGTTCAACATCGGTTCTTAAGAGGGATTGCTAGGAGGCTAGGATTAGAAAAAGGCAAATACTCATATGATGAAATTGAACTAACTCTAAACCTCTCTCCTTTGGAAGTCCGTCGGGAAATAAATGACCTAATTGCCTTCTTCAAAATTATAAATGGTATTATTGATTCACCTACTCTACTGCAACTCATTCCCTTCAATATCCCCTCGCACAGACTCAGAAATAATCAACTGCTCTTACTCAACCATCATTCGACAAATTATGGATATTATTCACCATTGTCCAGAATGTGTAGACTGGTCAACTCAAGTCAAAACCTTAACTTTTTTGGGATAAGTCTGAATGATTTTTGCCAGTCGCTAAACAAGTGACGGAATATTATAAGTGTCCTGTGGTCCTGACCCACGGCGTAGTCTTGACTTGATACGACTTGTCACTTTATTTTCTTATATTATATCTGCCATATGTCTTTGCTTTCATGTACCTTTGTCTACTCCTGTATTTTTCATTATACTGTATTCGTGTTATTATTTTGTAATTTGGACGATGTCCGTTAATAAATAAATAAATATCAAGTGTTTTCTATGGATCGTATTCGTACGGCAATCTGTCACACTGTGTAAGACACATTCTTCAAGGCAGTTATAAGAGTATAGAACGGTACCGGTCGCATCTTTACTTATTTTCTATCGTACTGAACAATAATCACAATCTGCTGAAATGATCGATATCAAATGAAACGTCAAAACAATATCTTCGATGGATGTGACTTGCGCATGTATTCTATGTATGTCAAATGCATAAAATATCCGACAACAGCAACAACGGATAAAAGGCGATCTACATAAAATGGGGTCTATACAAAATGCGGACTACATAGAAGGCGATCTGTGGCAGGACAACATCTGCCCGTGCATGTATTATATAAACACCTTGAATTTAGTCGAATAAGCAAAAGTAGTTACTTTGGTGTTACGTTGATTGCGGAATTCAATTTGATAGGCGTCAACCACGTATTATGTGAGTAGGTACGACAATTGGAAAAATATATTAGTAGTAAGCGTTGGTTTTTAGATATGTTCTTTTACAACTAACTTTTGACCTAAATTGTAAGCAAATCGGTGCCCAATGAAATATATAATAATTTTATTTTTGTGTTATTAAGGCAGTTATAACGGTTTATAATTTTTTGGAGTATTTGATGAAACAGGGAAGGGAATACGTCGTTAAAAATTATCTTTCGTAGGTTTTGGAATTATTCATACATCTTACCCCTCACACCGAGGCTTCGAATTGTTCTAGAATTGCTCCGTCCAGGGCTATTTAAGTCGATGTTTGAAAGGGAGCTATTTAAATACTAATTTTATAGAGTGCCTGCTAATATTTAAAACAACTATAATAATTAAGCGAGAATAATTAAATTATTTAATAAAATACGACTCGTTTAAAATAGAGCAAAAATCTCTCGACCAATGCCTAAGTTACATTTAAAGATACACTGTGCATTTCAGGGAATTTAATATAACTACGGTTTCTTCTCTACAAATGTATAGCTATAATATTTATAGCAAAACAAGATATATTATTTTAGTAACCAACTTAACCATCATGAGAAATATGTTATACCTAAATAGGTAGAAATTCACAATACGAGGGCTAAACTTACTGTTTTCTTTTTTAATCTGCATTATTTATAGCAGAGATACTGTAATTAAAACATATAAGGGGTATCAAAAAATAACACAGGTTGTTTTGGTGAGATTTTATGTCGCGTAACCTTTTATAAACCTACGCAATAAAAGGTACCTGATTACCCCACTCACATCGTATACTATCAAAGACAACTTTATAGTGCTTTACCCTTTGTGGTGATTGGTGTTCCAGTTTAGTTGCAAACCACCGACAATCTGTTTAGCCTGGATAGTGCTCGAGGGTTATTGGAAATCAATAAAGACTTGTTTATCAATCAGTTCCAGGAAGAGGTGTTTTGCGCCTGGAGCTATAGTTCGCAAAAGGCCAAATATTTTAGTAAAGGGTTTAATCAAGGAGCTAAATATTATATATTCTCTCCAAAACAGCCAAGATGGCCGCCGACCTTATACTAAGAAAATTTCTTACCTTCATTTTTTGTTTTTCTTTCGTTTTGGAAAGTAGATCGCTTGATGATATTAATATTTTTTCTGAACATATTCCTGCCATACAGTTACTTTAACACGTGCCAGTTGTTTCGCCTTCCGATGGTGTTGCACAATAAAACCCGATGAAATTTAATGTTAATCATTGAAGAAATGAAAAATGTGAAAAGGGAAAATTAGAAAAAGATTAAAACTTTAGTGACATCTTGCGGAGATAATTAAAATTAATTGACGTATTTCTTAAAAAACATAATATGATTTACAATCTGCGAAGGATTGTAATGTCAGAAATTTTTTTATTCAAATATTCTGTTTGATATTGCAAAAATATCACTATGGTATTAATTATTTTTAATCATTGAAGGTTTCATTGATGTTGGTAGCAACCAATTATTTATTAGCTGTAAGTTATGAGATAAAAAACAGATTATCACTTATTGATGACAAATTGATATGCAATCACTCAAATAACAAAATAAGTAAACGGCAGCTAGTATTGTGCATTTTATCAATACTGTTATATTTTTATTGATATCTTCCCAAGAAACTATAAAGGGCGTATTTATTTATTTTATTTGGTACATTATTTTGTTACAATTTATGTTTTCCAGTAATGTAGGCCTCACTGGGTGGCTTGCCCGTGCTGAGGCCTTCATTTTATAATATGAAAATCTAGTCTACATATTACATTTAAAGAGAAGATAGTAAATTTGAAAAGAAAATAATAAATTTAAAATTAAAAATAAAAATACATAATAATACATTTAAAATTAAAAAATAATACAATGAAAATAATCTTGTGTGTTTTTTTTTTTTTTTTTTTTTTTTTTATTTAATTTTTATTTAATATTAAATTTACAATTACATGTTATTACATTACATTAAGATTATTTTCTTTTTATTACAGTACATCGTGATACACCTTTTTTTAGAGCAAATGCTCGTGTTAAAAAGGCGGAGAAACGCGTGTAAATAGTAATTTAACATATTTTTTCAGAGAGTGTAATGATAATGAAAAGAATTTTTATTTTTTAATATAACAAAATAAAAATTTTATATATAACAAAATTTTATCAAATAGAAAAGAGAAAAGGATGTAAAAGAAAGAAAGAGATAAGAATAAGAAATAAGAGAAAAGGATTTCAATATAATAATAATTGAGAGATTATATTGTCTTTTTAAGTATAAACGATTAATATATGCTATTGATATAGTGCTTTTATTGAGCTTTTGAATTTTTTATAATTCATTTCCAATCTTAAGTTAAGAGGTAATTGGTTAAACCATTTGACGCCAAAATATTTATAAAATTGTTGGGCTGTGGTGGTGTTATAGCGCGGGATAGTTATAGAGCCAAGAATACTTTGTCTATTGCTGTTCGAAAAAGTTATTAAGTTGTCAATGTTGAAACAATCTTTATGTATTTGAAAAAGAGTTATTTTTTTATAAATAATATGAAGTGAAGGGACTTTAAATTCTTGAAATAATCTAATTGTGGGGTAATCATACGGTTTTTTCAAAATTATTTTTACTCATATTCTTTGGATGATTTCTAAAGGTAAGAGAGAAGTTTTGAATGCTCCACCCCAACCAACAATTCCGTATTGTAATACTGATTGAATTAGTGAAAAATATATGGTTCTTAATAATTTAAAATTTAGTATGTTTCGTATTCTAAGAAAAATGTACAATAATTTTCTTAATCTTTCTACTATTGCATTGATTTGTAATTTCCACTTTATGTTACTATCTATAATTACACCTAGATATTTTACATTAGTTTTAACAGTAAGTACAGAGCAGTCAGGTTTACATAAATTTGAAATTCTATTACAATTACATGAGTGTATACTTATCTTTAAATTATCAGGGAATGAATTTTTATTAATGGTGAAAGGTATTATAAAAGTTTTTTCAGTATTAAGTGTTAACAAATTATTATCGAACCATTTTTTTAGTATGTTTATATCTAACTCTGCTGTTCTTTGGGTTTCATTCCAAGTTAATCCCTCAGTTAAAATTGCTGTGTCGTCAGCGTATGAAATAAGTTTAGACATAATTGAGAGATTAAAAATATCGTTGACATAAATGATGAAAAGAATTGGACCTAGAACAGTTCCCTGCGGGATGCCAAAATTTGAGGTCTGCGAATCACTCAGAGAGCCATTTAACTTTACAAATTGCTCTCTATTAAATAGGTAATTTTCAATCCACGTTAAAGCATTGTTAGTTATACCAATTTTCGCTAGTTTCGAGATAAGATTAGAGTGTGATATACTATCAAATGCTTTTCTTAAGTCGACAAATGTTCCAATGCATTTTTTTTTATTATCTAAAGATTTATAAATTTCAGATGTTAAGTCAACGATAGCATCTTGAGTGCTCATATTTTCTCTAAAACCATATTGATGTGCATTTAAAATATTATTTTCTTTAACAAATTTAAATATTTGTTTTTTTACAATTTTTTCAAATATTTTGGCAATGTTTGAGGTGAGAGAAATTGGCCTATAGTTACTACTTAGATTGGGGTCCCCAGATTTAAAAATTGGTGAAATAATAGTTTTTTTGTAGGTAAAGGGAAAGTTGCCATTTTCAAAACTTGTATTTATGATGTGAGCCAATGGTTTATAGAGTGAGTCAGAATTTTTTTTAAGTATTTCTACAGAAATATTGTCAAAACCAGGGGAAGAATTACCTTTTAATTCATTAACAATTTGTTTAATTTCATCAACATTAGTTCGTTGAAATTATTTTGAGTGCTAATTTTTCACCAACTGACCCAAAATAACTATTAAAAATATTTGCACATTTCGTTGGATCCGTGTTTACATCGTAAAGTTTGTTATCAATATCTGTGATTTTGTTTATGTTAGATTTTTTTGGTTTTTTATTGATAATTTCATTTATAGTTTGCCATAACTTTTTATTATTGTTGCCAGCAATATTGATTTTTTCTTTATAGAAATCTTCTTTGGTTTTCCGGATAATGTTTGTGAGTGATGTGTGTTTATGTTGGTTTGTTACGTGTAGGTTTTATTTTTATTTTATGCTATGACATTTTGGTAATATTGTCTTTTTTGTTGTCTAATCCATTTTGTAATTTTGTTTGTGAATTTATTTTTATTTTCCTCAATTTTAATTTCAATTTTTAGACTGTTGAAAGCTTTTATAGCATGGTATTGGTAGTGTCTTTGTCCAAAGCTTGAATTTACTGTTGGAGTTTTAATGTTTTCTTTGTACGCTTGTCTAACTGGTCTGTTAGTGTTATTTTGTGTATGTTGAAATTTATTTTTTTTGTTAAAAATGTAGTTTAGTAGTGTTTTAACGTATAATTGGCGTATATCTAGTACGTCACAGCTGTTGAATATTTGGTCTGTATCGGTCAGTCTATGTTTTTTTTAGTATTACCTTTAAGATCGTTTTCTGTGCGGTTTCTATGTAATTGATAGCCGAGTTTGTTGCTCCTCCCCAAGCAATAATTCCATATTCTATTATTGATTGGCAGAGTGCAAAATATATTGTTTTCAATTGTTTTATTTTATATATGTTTCTTATGTTAAGGAAAATGTGTATTGTTTTGAGAAGTTTATTTGTGATTTGTTTGATGTGAGGTATCCATCTAGGTTATGGTCAATTACGATTCCTAGATACTTTATTTGTTCTGTTTTTTTCTAGAGGAGGGCAATCGCAGATGTTGGTGTTTAAACATTCGTGTATTTTTATGGTGTTTGTATTGTTTTTTGGCTGTCCCGTGCTATTTATACTGTATGTTGTGAATTTTGTCTTTGATATGTTAAGTGTAAGTATGTTGATATAAATAATACCATTTGCTGTATACAAATAATACCATTTGGCTGTTGGCTGGGTACTTTAAAATAAAGCATGCAGCTGACAGAAATGTGGTCTGAATTGTCTGGATTTCAACCATTAAAAAATCTCCATTAACACTACCATTTGAGGAAAAAACATCATTTTTACGGACCTGATTGCAAGACTTGGGTTCGGATTTAAGAAACCGATTTCTCAGACTCTATGCCACCGAACGGCCTCAAATTTTGGAATATTACTAAGAATTATGGTCTGAATTGAAATCCATTAGAAAAACTACATAAAATACAATTTTAGGAAAAAACATCATTTTTATGGACGTAATTGCAAGACTTGGGTTCGGATTTCAGAACCCGATTTCGCAGACTATATAGCACCGAACGGACTCAAATTTCCGAATCCTACATAAAATTATGGTCTGAATTGAAATCCATCAGAAAATCTCCATTTATTACCATTTCAGGAAAAAAAATCATTGTTACGGACCTCATTGCAAGACTTGGGTTCGGATTTAAGAAACCGATTTCTCAGGCTCTATGGCACCGAACGGAGTCAAATTTTGGAATAATACTAAGAATCATGGTCTGAATTGTCTGGATTTCAACCATTAGAAAATCCCCATTAACTACCATTTGAGGAAAAAACATCATTTTTACGGACCTGATTGCAAGACTTGGGTTCGGATTTAAGAAACCGATTTCTCAGACTCTATAACATCGAACGGACTCAAATTTTGGAATCCTACTAAGAATTATAGTCTGAATGGATTTCCAATAGAAAATCTATAAAAAATACAATTTTAGGAAAAAACGTAATTTTTATGGACCTAATTGCAAGACTTGGGTTCGGATTTAAGAAACCGATTTCTCAGACTCTATGCCACCGAACGGACTCAAATTTTGGAATATTACTAAGAATTATGGTATTGTGGCGTCGAGAAAAATCTAGATTAACTAATTAATAATAAACCGCTCGACCTACTTAGTACCTACTCCCGAATTATGTACCTGCATTCCAATTCGCATCGTAAACAGAGCAACCTACGTACTTCAAGTACCTACCTGTCTATCGACGACAATAATACTGCAGTCCGTCTGGGATACTACGAGAACTCGCCAGAAGGTTCGAGTCTACGGCCTATGCATAATCGCCGCAATGTCGAAGGTTCCCGAAACACACAGTCCGAGCGAGTGGTCTCGATTTAATTGCAATTTACTACCTACTGTCGCCATCGGCCGTGTAGTATAAATAAGCCCGACGCAGCGAGTCAGTCAGTCAGTCATCATTCCGCCGTCAGTCTACAAGGATCAACAAGTGTTAACCCGCGCTAATCTTACTAGCGCAAAGGACAATATTCCCGGCTTCGCCCGTACCATCATGGACTCCATCGGGACACCATCATAGCACCTCGGCCACGTCTATGGCCAGCGTTTCTCGGATTACAAGCGCCCTGGTTCCAGTGTCTCTGACCAGCGCTTCTTCCACGCTACCATGACCACCACGAGAACACGCAGCATCCTCACTGGTCACGCCGCACCCGTTCAACCGCCTACAAGGTCCGCCGCACCTTCGGCCGTCTCGTCAGCACTGGAGTGCCTGAAGACCTACGTTCTTCGCCAGTGCCTGACCTTCATCGAGTCCCGGTCACCAGCGCCCGGTGTCGACTCACTGACCCGCGCTTGACCAGCACATCACTGTAGCGTCCGGAGTATTCAACTTTTGTCCTACATCATCTCCTCGTCACGGCTACACTGACTCATCAATAAACGCTGTGACCTTCACGACACCGCCTTTTATTTCGTGCCTCACCATCGATCCCCAAAGTATGAATTGAAATCCATTAGAAAAACTATATAAACTACAATTTTAGGAAAAAACATCATTTTTATGGACGTAATTGCAAGACTTGGGTTCGGATTTAAGAACCCGATTTCGCAGACTATATAGCACCGAACGGACTCAATTTTCCGAATCCTACATAAAATTATGGTCTGAATTGAAATCCATCAGAAAATCTCCATTTGATTGTTAAAAAAAATCATTGTTACGGACCTCATTGCAAGACTTGGGTTCGGATTTAAGAAACCGATTTCTCAGGCTCTATGGCACCGAACGGAGTCAAATTTTGGAATAATACTAAGAATCATGGTCTGAATTGTCTGGATTTCAACCATTAGAAAATCCCCATTAACTACCATTTTAGGAAAAAACATCATTTTTACGGACCTCATTGCAAGACTTGGGTTCGGATTTAAGAAACCGATTTCTCAGACTCTATAACACTGAACGGACTCAAATTTTGGAATCCTACATAGAATAATGGTCTGAATTAAAATCCCTTAGAAAATCTCCGTTTACTACCATTTTAGGAAAAAACATCATTTATACAGACCTCATTGCAAGACTTGGGGTCGGATTTAAGAAACCGATTTCTCAGACTTTATTACACCGAACGGACTCAAATTTTGGAATCCTACATAGAATAATGGTCTGAATTGTAATCCAATAGAAAATCTATAAAAACTACCATTTAAGGAAAAAACACTATTTTTACGGTCCTTATTGCAAGACATGGGTTCAGATTTAAGAAACCGATTTCTCAGACTCTATAACTCCGAACGGAATCAAATTTTGGAATCCTAAATAGAATTATGGTTTGAATTAAAACCCAATAGAAAATCTCAGTAAATTATCATATTTGGAAAAAACTTCCTTTTTTATGGACCTAATTGCAAGACTTGCGTTCGGAATTAAGAAACTAATTTCTCAGACTCTATGCGTACGAACAAACTCAAATATTGCAATCTTATTTAGTATTATGGTCTGAATTGAAATCTATTAGAAAATCTCAGTTAATTATCATTTTCGGAAAAAATATCATTTTCATGGACCTAATTGCAAGACTTGGGTTCGGATTTAAGTAAACAATGTCACAGACTCTTGGGCACCGAACGAATTCAAATTATGAAATCCTACTAAGAATTATGGTCTGAACTGAAATCCATTAAAAAATCTTTATTAACTACAATTTGTGGAAAAAACATCATTTGTATGCACCTAATTGCAAGACTTGGGTTCGGATTTTAGAAACCGATTTCTCAGACTCTATAACACCGAACGGACTCAAATTTTGGAATCCGATATAGAATTATGGTTTGAATTGGAATCCATTAGAAAATCTATATAAACTACAATTTTAGGAAAAAACATCTCTTTTACGTACCTAATTGCAAGACTGGGGTTCTAACATTCAAAGCCAATTTCTTAGACTCTGTTCCACAGAACGAACTCAAATTTTGGAATCCTACTAAGAATCATGGTCTGAATAGAAATCTATTAGAAAATCTCAGTTAATTATCATTTTAGGAAAAAATATCATTTTCATGGACCTAATTGCAAAACTTGGGTTCGGATTTAGGTAACCAATTTCTCAGGCTCTATGACACCGAACGGGCACAAATTTTGGAATCTAACTAAGAATTATGGACTTAATTGGAATCCATTAGAAAATCAGAATAAACTATCAATTTAGGAAAAAAAATACTTTTACGGACCTTATTGCAAGACATGGGTTCGAATTTTCATATTCAATTTCTCAGACATTATTCGACCGAACGGACTCAAATTTCGGAATCCTACTAAGAATTATGGTCGGAATTGTTATCCATTAGAATATCTATAAAAACAATCATTTTAGGAAAAAACATCATTTGTACAGACTTCATTGCAAGACTTGGGTTCGAAATTTCAAAGCCAATTTCTCAAACTCTGTTCCACCGAACGAACTCAAATTTTGGAATCCTACTAAGAATTATGGTCTGAACTAAAATCTATTAAAAAATCTATATAAAAAACCATTTAAGGAAAAAACATCATTTTTACCGACCTCATTGCATGACTTGGGTTCGGATTTTAGAAACCGATTTCTTAGACTCTAAAGCACCGAAAGGACTCAATTTTTGAAATCCTACATAGAATAATAGTCTCAAATGTAATCCATTAGAAAATCTATACAAACTACCATTTTAGGAAAAAACATTATTTTTTCGTACCTAATTGCAAGACTTGGGTTCGGATTTAAGAAACCGATTTCTCAGACTCTATAACACCGAACGGAATCAAATTTTGGAATCTTAAATAGAATTATGGTTTGAATTGAAATCCATTAGAAAATCTATAAAAACTTCAATTTTAGGAAAAAACATCATTTTTACGGACCTCATTGCAAAACTTGGGTTCGGATTTTAGAAACCGTTTTCTAAGACTCTAAAGCACCGAAAGGACTCAATTTTGGAAATCCTACATAGAATAATAGTCTGAAATTTAATCCATTAGAAAATCTATATAAACTACCATTTCAGGAAAAAAAATCATTGTTACAGACCTCATTGCAAGACTTGAGTTCGGATTTAAGAAACCGACTTCTCAAGCTCTATAACACCGAACGGAATCAAATTTTGGAATCCTAAATACAATTATAGTTTGAATTAAAATCCATTAGAAAATCTCAATAAATTATCATATTTGGAAAAAACTTCCTTTTTTATGGACCTAATTGCAAGACTTGCGTTCGGAATTAAGAAACCAATTTCTCAGATTCTATGCGACCGAACAAACTCAAATTTTGCAATCTTATTTAGAATTATGGTCTGAATTGAAATCTATTAGAAAATCTCAGTTAATTATCATTTTAGGAAAAAATATCATTTTCATGGACCTAATGGCGAGCCTTGGTTTCGGATTTAAGTAACCAATTTCTCAGACTCTAGGACACCGAACGAATTCAAATTTTGTAATCTTACTTAGAATTGTGGTCTGAATTAAAATCCATTATACAATCTTTATTCACTAAAATTTGAGGAAAAAACTTCATTTTTATGGACCTTGCAAGACTTGGGTTAGGATTAAAGAAACCCATTTCGCAGACTCTATAGCACCGAACGGACTCAAATTTTGGAATGCTACATAGAATTATTGTTTGAATTGAAATCCATTAGAAAATCTACACAAACTACCATTTAAGGAAAAAACACTATTTTTACGGTCCTTATTGTAAGACATGGGTTCAGATTTAAAAAACCGATTTCTCAGACTCTATAACACCGAACGGAATCAAATTTTGGAATCTTAAATAGAATTATGGTTTGAATTAAAATCCATTAGAAAATCTCGGTAAATTATCATATTTGGAAAAAACTTCCTTTTTTATGGACCTAATTGCAAGACTTGCGTTCGGAATTAAGAAACCCATTTCTCAGACTCTATGCCACCGAAAAAACTCAAATTTTGCAATCTTATTTAGAATTATGGTATGAACTGAAATCTTTTATAAAATCTCAGTTAATTATCATTTTAGGAAAAAATATCATTTTCATGGACCTAATTGCGAGACTTGGGTTCGGATTTAAGTAACCAATTTTTCAGACTCTAGGGCACCGAACGAATTCAAATTACGGAATCCTACTAAGAATTATAGTCTGAACTGAAATCCATTAAAAAATCTTTATTAACTGCAATTTGACAGAACCAGATTTCTCAGACTCTATAACACCGAACGGACTCAAATTATGGAATCCTACTAAGAATTATGGTCTGAACTGAAATCCATTAAAAAATCTTTATTAACTACAATTTGTGGAAAACACATCATTTGTATGGACCTAATTGCAAGACTTGGGTTCGGATTTTAGAAACCGATTTCTCAGACTCAGAATGGACTCAAATTTTAGAATCCTACATAGAATAATAGTCTGAAATGTAATCCATTAGAAAATCTATATAAACTACCATTTTAGGAAAAAACATTATTTTTACGTACCTAATTGCAAGACTTGGGTTCGGATTTAAGAAACCAATTATCTCTTCTTCTTCTTCCTAGCACTATCCCAACTCATTGCCTAGGTAGGCTGTTGGGGTCGGCTCTTCTCGTTCTCAGGTTATAGCTTCTTCGGTTCTGAGTGTCGCTTTCATCTAGGCCGTTTCTTTGTAGGATTTTGGAGCATTGGGTCATCCAGGAGCTCTTTGGTCTACCTCTGGATGACTGTCTTTGAAGCTCTATAGACATTGCCTGCTTCACTGTGTGGTCTGGTGGTCTCCGTCTTATGTGCCCATACCATCTTAACTGTCGTTCCTCTAGCTTACTGTTTATGTCAGTGACACCCAGGCTACCACGAATGCGTGAGCTTTTAATTTTATCTTTTAATGATACTCCTGCCGTCCATCTAAGCATTCGCATTTCTGCTGATTCGAGTTGTCTAGAGTAGGAGTTGTACATAGTCCAGCATTCGGAGCCATACATTATCGCGGGTCTAACAATAGTCTGGTATGTCTTTCCTTTAAGTTTTATTGGCATTTTCGTGTCGCACAAAATTCCTGTTACGGATCTAAATTTCATCCATCCCACTCCTATCCTATGGTTGACATCCGCTGCACATCCTCCGTCTCTGTGGATGAGTGAGCCCAGATACTTAAATGAGTCACAGTTGGCTAATGTTACTCCATCCAATTGCATCGAAGGAGTTACAGCATTTGGGTCTTCAAATGGTAAATACAAATATTCAGTCTTTTTCCTGCTAATTTTTAGTCCATTATCCTCCAGGATCTTTCTCCACCTTTCCAGGCTATTTTGTAGATCACAATGATTTTCTTCTATCAGTACTACATCATCTGCAAAAAGCATAGTCTTGAGAATACTGTTCATTTCTTGACTCGTTAGGTAATTCATGACCATTATGAATAGCAATGGGCTGAGGACAGATCCTTGGTGTACCCCCACTTTAATTGGAAATGTTGGTGACATCCCTGATGTGCATCTTACTCGTGTTTCGACGTCTGTATACATATCTTGTATGGAGAGCACATATCCTTCTGGTACGTTATGAGATCTCAATGCCGCCCATATCAGGCTTCGGGGTACTGTCAAATGCTTTTTCCAAGTCTATAAATACCATGTGTAAATCTTTTTTTGCATCTCGATATTTTTCAACTATGATTCTGACTGTTTGAATAGCATCTATTGTTGATTTCCCCGATACAAAGATACCAGATAAGAAACCAATTATATTTACCGATTTAAGACTCTATGCGACCGAACGAATTCAAATTTTGTAATCTTACTTAGAATTGTGGTCTGAATTGAAATCCATTATAAAATCTTTATTCACTAAAATTTGAGGAAAAAACTTCATTTTTATGGACCTTGCAAGACTTGGGTTAGGATTAAAGAAACCGATTTCGCAGACTCTATAGCACCGAACGGACTCAAATTTTGCAATGCTACATAGAATTATTGTTTGAATTGAAATCCATTAGAAAATCTACACAAACTACCATTTAAGGAAAAAAACACTATTTTTACGGTCCTTATTGCAAGACATGGGTTCAGATTTAAAAAACCGATTTCTCAGACTCTATAACACCGAACGGAATCAAATTTTGGAATCCTAAATAGAATTATGGTTTGAATTAAAATCCATTAGAAAATCTCAATAAATTATCATATTTGGAAAAAACTTCCATTTTTATGGACTTAATTGCAAGACTTGCGTTCGGAATTAAGAAACCAATTTCTCAGACTCTATGCGACCGAACAAACTCAAATTTTGCAATCTTATTTAGAATTATGGTCTGAATTGAAATCTATTAGAAAATCTCAGTTAATTATCATTTTAGGAAAAAATATCATTTTCATGGACCTAATGGCGAGACTTGGTTTCGGATTTAAGTAACCAATTTCTCAGACTCTAGGACACCGAACGAATTAAAATTTTGTAATCTTACTTAGAATTGTGGTCTGAATTGAAATCCATTATACAATCTTTATTCACTAAAATTTGAGGAAAAAACTTCATTTTTATGGACCTTGCAAGACTTGGGTTAGGATTAAAGAAACCGATTTCGCAGACTCTATAGCACCGAACGGACTCAAATTTTGGAATGCTACATAGAATTATTGTTTGAATTGAAATCCATTAGAAAATCTACACAAACTACCATTTAAGGAAAAAAACACTATTTTTACGGTCCTTATTGCAAGACATGGGTTCAGATTTAAAAAACCGATTTCTCAGACTCTATAACACCGAACGGAATCAAATTTTGGAATCCTAAATAGAATTATGGTTTGAATTAAAATCCATTAGAAAATCTCAATAAATTATCATATTTGGAAAAAACTTCCATTTTTATGGACTTAATTGCAAGACTTGCGTTCGGAATTAAGAAACCAATTTCTCAGACTCTATGCGACCGAACAAACTCAAATTTTGCAATCTTATTTAGAATTATGGTCTGAATTGAAATCTATTAGAAAATCTCAGTTAATTATCATTTTAGGAAAAAATATCATTTTCATGGACCTAATGGCGAGACTTGGTTTCGGATTTAAGTAACCAATTTCTCAGACTCTAGGACACCGAACGAATTAAAATTTTGTAATCTTACTTAGAATTGTGGTCTGAATTGAAATCCATTATACAATCTTTATTCACTAAAATTTGAGGAAAAAACTTCATTTTTATGGACCTTGCAAGACTTGGGTTAGGATTAAAGAAACCGATTTCGCAGACTCTATAGCACCGAACGGACTCAAATTTTGGAATGCTACATAGAATTATTGTTTGAATTGAAATCCATTAGAAAATCTACACAAACTACCATTTAAGGAAAAAAACACTATTTTTACGGTCCTTATTGCAAGACATGGGTTCAGATTTAAAAAACCGATTTCTCAGACTCTATAACACCGAACGGAATCAAATTTTGGAATCCTAAATAGAATTATGGTTTGAATTAAAATCCATTAGAAAATCTCGGTAAATTATCATATTTGGAAAAAACTTCCTTTTTTATGGACCTAATTGCAAGACTTGCGTTCGGAATTAAGAAACCAATTTCTCAGACTCTATGCGACCGAAAAAACTCAAATTTTGCAATCTTATTTAGAATTATGGTATGAATTGAAATCTTTTATAAAATCTCAGTTAATTATCATTTTAGGAAAAAATATCATTTTCATGGACCTAATTGCGAGACTTGGGTTCGGATTTAAGTAACCAATTTTTCAGACTCTAGGGCACCGAACGAATTCAAATCATGGAATCCTACTAAGAATTATAGTCTGAACTGAAATCCATTAAAAAATCTTTATTAACTACAATTTGTGGAAAAAACATCATTTGTATGGACCTAATTGCAAGACTTGGGTTCGGATTTTAGAAACCGATTTCTCAGACTCAGAACGGACTCAAATTTTAGAATCCTACACAGAATAATAGTCTGAAATGTAATCCATTAGAAAATCTATATAAACTACCATTTTAGGAAAAAACATTAATTTTACGTACCTAATTGCAAGACTTGGGTTCGGATTTAAGAAACCAATTTCTCAGACTCTATGCCACCGAACGAATTCAAATTTTGTAATCTTACTTAGAATTATGGTCTCAATTGAAATCCAATAGGAAATCTTTATTCACTAAAATTTGAGGAAAAAACATCATTTTTATGGACCTTGCAAGACTTGGGTTAGGATTAAACAAACCGATTTCGCAGACTCTATGACACCGAACGGGCTCAAATTTTGGAATCTAACTAAGAATTATGGTCTTAATTGGAATCCATTAGAAAATCAGAATAATTTATCATTTTAGAAAAAAAAATACTTTTACGGATCTTATTGCAAGACTTGTGTTCGAATTTTCATATTCAATTTCTCAGACATTATTCGACCGAACGGACTCATATTTCGGAATTCTACTGAGAATTATGGTCGGAATTGTTATCCATTAGAATATCTATATAAACAATCATTTTAGGAAAAAACATCATTTGTACAGACTTCATTGCAAGACTTGGGTTCCAAATTTCAAAGCCAATTTCTCAAACTCTGTTCCACCGAACGAACTCAAATTTTGGAATCCTACTAAGAATTATGGTCTGGACTGAAATCCATTAGAAAATCTATATAAACAACCATTTTAGGAAAAAACATCATTTTTACGGACCTCATTGCAAGACTTGGGTTCGGATTTTAGAAACCGATTTCTAAGACTCTAAAGCACCGAAAGGACTCAATTTTTGAAATCCTACATAGAATAATAGTCTGAAATGTAATCCATTAGAAAATCTATATAAACTACCATTTTAGGAAAAAACATTATTTTTACGTACCTAATTGCAAGACTTGGGTTCGGATTTTAGAAACCGATTTCTCAGACTCTATAACACCGAACGGAATCAAATTTTGGAATCCTAAATAGAATTATGGTTTGAATTAAAACCCAATAGAAAATCTCCATTTATTACCATTTCAGGAAAAAAATCATTGTTACGGACCTCATTGCATTGAATCGGATATAGAATCTTCAATTCGGAAACTGAAAAACACACATTCACTTGGTCCAGATTTTCTTCCGGTATTCTTCTTAAAAGGTTGTGCCGAGTTTTTAAAACTGCCACTAAGCTTCTTATTTAACCTTTCCCTAGAAACTGGTGTATTTCCTGATTTGTGGAAAATATCAAAAATTTGTCCGATTTATAAAAGCGGCATAAAGATTTCTGTGGAAAATTACAGACCGGTAGCAATACTATCTGCACCGGCTAAATTGTTCGAATCGATTCTTCACAAATTCGCACTACCACAAGTTGAACCGTTTCTAATTTCTGAACAACATGGATTTAGAAAAGGTCGATCGACAGAAACCAACCTATTGGTGTTTACGGATTACGTATCTAAATCATTAGACAAAGGCCATCAAGTAGATTGTTCATACAATGATTTTTCAAAGGTTTTCGATACTGTAAATCACGACGTTTTACTCAATAAACTGGCTACAATAGGATTCTCCATAAGACTACTTACTTTTTTTGCTAGCTATCTTGCAGACAGGAAACAGTTTGTGTCTCATGGACTATTCCAATCCAACCATTTTTTTGTACGATCGGGGGTGCCCCAAGGCAGTAATTTAGGCCCACTCCTATTTTCAATATTTATTAACGATATTTCAGAAGTAATTCTGCATTCTAGGTTTCTTCTCTTTGCTGATGACTTGAAACTTTTCTTAGAAATACTAAATTTAGAAAACTGCAATCAACTCCAGTCAGACATTAATAGGATTGTTGAATGGAGTAAAATAAATCGGATTGAGTTTAATGTTTCTAAATGTTTAATTTTGTCATTCACTAGGGCGAGTCATACCTGGTATTACCGGTATACAATGGACGCCCGAAGTTTAAAACGTGTCTCGACAATGAAGGATCTTGGAATCATGTTTGATAGTAGACTAACATTTCATGCTCATATTGAGGCGGCATGTAGCACTTCACTTAGAATTCTGGGCTTTGTTCTACGCACTGCAAGGAATTTCAGAGATAACCGGGTGCTTATAGTTTTATTTAATTCCTTAGTAAGGAGTAGACTTGAAAGTGGGTCGGTGATTTGGAGTCCACACCAGGTAAAGTATTCTCTCATGTTGGAGAGAGTTCAGAAGAAATTCTTGAGATTTCTCTACATGAGGGAGTATGGCTACTACCCGTGGCTCTATCCCACTGACTTTCTTTTGGGTATGCTTGGAATGAACTATCTACGGGTCAGGAGAGATGTGCGCATTGCTACACATTTCTTTAGACTGATTCGTGGATGGTTTGAAAACTCGGTCATCATGGAGAGCATTCATTTCTATGTTCCCGATGGTTATCTACGTCACCGACAACATAGACTATTTTATCTCCCGGCCTGCAGAACTAACTTGCCAATGGTCATGCCTGTGGGGAGAGCAATCTTGCTGTTGAACAGAATCAATTCGGATATCGACATGTTTGCCATCAATGAAGCTTCCTTTAAAAGGCAAGCTTTATTATCACTGGTATAGTTGATATACACACTGAAAATATTAATCTTTTAATTCTTATTATAAAAATTATTTTAAAAACGCTTTGAAATGAACAATTTTGTAATGTTTTTGAAATTAATAAACAAATTGAATTGAATTGAATTGAATTGAATTGAATTGCAAGACTTGAGTTCGGATTTAAGAAACCGATTTCTCAGGCTCTATAACACCGAACGGAATCAAATTTTGGAATCCTAAATATAATTATGGTTTGAATTAAAATCCATTAGAAAATCTCAATAAATTATCATGTTTGGAAAAAACTTCCTTTTTTATGGACCTTATTGCAAGACCTGCGTTCGGAATTAAGAAACCAATTTCTCAGACTCTATGCGACCGAACAAACTCAAATTTTGCAATCTTATTTAGAATTATGGTCTGAATTGAAATCTATTAGAAAATCTCAGTTAATTATCATTTTCGGAAAAAATATCATTTTCATGGACCTAATGGCGAGACTTGGTTTCGGATTTAAGTAACCAATTTCTCAGACTCTAGGGCACCGAACGAATTCAAATTATGGAATCCTACTAAGAATTATGGTCTGAACTGAAATCCATTAAAAATCTTTATTATCTAAAATTTGTGGAAAAAACATCATTTGTATGAACCTAATTGCAAGACTTGGGTTCGGATTTTAGAAACCGCTTTCTCAGACTCTATAACACCGAACGGACTCAAATTATGGAATCCTACTAAGAATTATGGTCTGAACTGAAATCCATTAAAAAATCTTTATTAACTACAATTTGTGGAAAACACATCATTTGTATGGACCTAATTGCAAGACTTGGGTTCGGATTTTAGAAACCGATTTCTCAGACTCAGAACGGACTCAAATTTTAGAATCCTACATAGAATAATAGTCTGAAATGTAATCCATTAGAAAATCTATATAAACTACCATTTTAGGAAAAAACATTATTTTTACGTACCTAATTGCAAGACTTGGGTTCGGATTTAAGAAACCAATTATATTTACCGATTTAAGACTCTATGCCACCGAACGAATTCAAATTTTTTAATCTTACTTAGAATTGTGGTCTGAATTGAAATCCATTATAAAATCTTTATTCACTAAAATTTGAGGAAAAAACTTCATTTTTATGGACCTTGCAAGACTTGGGTTAGGATTAAACAAACCGATTTCGCAGACTCTTTAACACCGAACGGGCTCAAATTTTAGAATCTAACTAAGAATTATGGTCTTAATTGGAATCCATTAGAAAATCAGAATAATTTATCATTTTAGGAAAAAAAATACTTTTACGGACCTTATTGCAAGACTTGGGTTCGAATTTTCATATTCAATTTCTCAGACATTATTCGACCGAACGGACTCATATTTCGGAATCCTACTGAGAATTATGGTCGGAATTGTTATCCATTAGAATATCTATATAAACAATCATTTTAGGAAAAAACATCATTTGTACAGACTTCATTGCAAGACTTGGGTTCGAAATTTCAAAGCCAATTTCTCAAACTCTGTTCCACCGAACGAACTCAAATTTTGGAATCCTACTAAGAATTATGGTCTGGACTGAAATATATTAGAAAATCTATATAAACAACCATTTTAGGAAAAAACATCATTTTTACGGACCTCATTGCAAGACTTGGGTTCGGATTTTAGAAACCGATTTCTAAGACTCTAAAGCACCGAAAGGTTTCAATTTTTGAAATCCTACATAGAATAATAGTCTGAAATGTAATCCATTAGAAAATCTATATATACTACCATTTTAGGAAAAAACATAATTTTTACGTACCTAATTGCAAGACTTGGGTTCGGATTTAAGAAACCAATTATATTTACCGATTTAAGACTCTATGCCACCGAACGAATTCAAAATTTGTAATCTTACTTAGAATTGTGGTCTGAATTGAAATCCATTATAAAATCTTTATTCACTAAAATTTGAGGAAAAAACTTCATTTTTATGGACCTTGCAAGACTTGGGTTAGGATTAAAGAAACCGATTTCGCAGACTCTATAGCACCGAACGGACTCAAATTTTGGAATGCTACATAGAATTATTGTTTGAATTGAAATCGATTAGAAATTCTACACAAACTACCATTTAAGGAAAAAAACACTATTTTTACGGTCCTTATTGCAAGACATGGGTTCAGATTTAAAAAACCGATTTCTCAGACTCTATAACACCGAACGGAATCAAATTTTGGAATCCTAAATAGAATTATGGTTTGAATTAAAATCCATTAGAAAATCTCGGTAAATTATCATATTTGGAAAAAACTTCTTTTTTTATGGACCTAATTGCAAGACTTGCGTTCGGAATTAAGAAACCAATTTCTCAGACTCTATGCGACCGAAAAAACTCAAATTTTGCAATCTTATTTAGAATTATGGTATGAATTGAAATCTTTTATAAAATCTCAGTTAATTATCATTTTAGGAAAAAATATCATTTTCATGGACCTAATTGCGAGACTTGGGTTCGGATTTAAGTAACCAATTTTTCAGACTCTAGGGCACCGAACGAATTCAAATTATGGAATCCTACTAAGAATTATAGTCTGAACTGAAATCCATTAAAAAATCTTTATTAACTACAATTTGTGGAAAAAACGTCATTTGTATGGACCTAATTGCAAGACTTGGGTTCGGATTTTAGAAACCGATTTCTAAGACTCTAAAGCACCGAAAGGACTCAATTTTTGAAATCCTACATAGAATAATAGTCTGAAATGTAATCCATTAGAAAATCTATATAAACTACCATTTTAGGAAAAAACATTATTTTTACGTACCTAATTGCAAGACTTGGGTTCGGATTTAAGAAACCGATTTCGCAGACTCTATAGCACCGAACGGACTTTAATTTTGGAATCTTACTTAGAATTATGGTCTGAATTGAAATCCATTAGTAAATCTACATAAACTACCATTTTAGGAAAAAAAATCATCTTTACGTACCTAATTGCATGACTTGGGTTCGAACTTTCAAAGCCAATTTCGTAGACTCTGGAATTCTGGAATCCTACTATGAATTATGGTCTGAATTGAAATCCATTAGAAAATCTCAGTTAATTATCTTTTTAGGAAAAAACTTTATTTTCATGGACCTAATTGCAAGACTTTCTTGTCGAGTGGGATGTTATTAAGCCTATGTACCATTGAGTGGTAGGCAGATAATTTATGTGACCATGGGTGTAAATATTTATAATTAATGGTTGTATCTGTAAACGTAGGCTTACGGAAAATTTCACTTCTTGCAGAAATATTCATGGATTACATTGAAAAACAAACTTTAAAATCAATCTTTAGCAACTACATCATTTACTATGTTCGTTATGTTGACGACATTTAAGTCTGTTGGAAAGGTACCAACAGACAATTAGATCTTTTTGTCACATTTGCTAACTCCATCAACCGTAAAATCTGCTTTACGGTTGAAAGAGAGTGTAATAATAAAATTAATTTTTTAGACCTAACAATCGGTAGAGAAAATAATAAACATACGTTTGACAAGAAAGCATACGAGAAGGAAAAAAATACAATCCTAACTATTGCTAAAAATAATGGCTTCAAGGGTAGTGTACGAAACAATATACCGTCCGTACAATAACTGTAGATACGAAGGTAGCTGGGTACACTTTTCAGCGTTTTCAGTCTTGGTAGATGTTGTGGAGCTTTTGTGGTGGAGTTTAATGCCAGGATCAGAGAGGAATTTGTTCCAGATCTGGACTGACGAAAAGAATTTATTCCTGGCAAAAAACTGAATTTAATACTGAATTAAGAACACTTGAAAATATTTCTTGAGATTTGTAGACTTTGGAGATGGTTCTTCAGGCGAGAGGTTTCTCTTTCAGGGGTAGTTTTTGAACTGACTTTGTATGGAATTCGGTTCTCTATTTATAGAACGTTTTCAAATCGGGTCCTCCCGTGGGAGGTTTCACCCTTTTAGTGAGGGGTGAGTTGGTTAGGTATTTTTCCTCTTCGCAATTAATTTGTTAAGAGGAAAGTTATATTTTAATATGATACCTTTAACCGAGTCAGTTCAATTTACCCAAACCATCTCCTCCAGTCCCGTTTATTTATTTTATAATAAATTATACAAAGTTTCATATTGGGGTTGAAGTCAAATATCTTTGGTTTGAACATTTCCCAAAGAGTAAAAATCATATTTAGGTACAATTCTTTAAGTTATTATGTTAGCATATAATCATTTCTTGATGTTGATATTTATCCTGTGGTCGTATCTTCTGATATTTTCCTGTAAATTGAGTCTGATGTCATCACAGGTGGTCGCATCAAATTTCGTTATCAATGTTTGATAAGAACTTCAATGGAGTATGCTGAGCTGTGATTGGTTGCAAACTCGGCGGCCATCATGGAATTCCTTCCGGGTAGTATGGAGGGGGGTCACGTAAATACTGGGTCGCTTCCTTAGCGTAGTTCATTCCGTGGGTTGGTGGCTCCGAGTGAGGTGATGGATGGTTATTTTCAGATGTGTTTCAGGTTCTGCTGTTATATTTCTATGTAATTATCTTGATTAATCACATACAGCACATAATTTGATTGAGTAATTATGATTTGAAGAATTCCAATTGTGTCGGCGACACGGTATCGAGCGGTTTTGGGGTTTGAGTGTTCTTGTAATTTTTACGTAAGAAAGGAGAAAGAGAGGAGGTTGAAAAAGAGATAGGGATAGAAGGGATTGCGTAGTTTGTGGATTTTGCGCAGCTTGAGGATTTTTCGTGGCTTGTAATATAGCCACAAAACTGCTCCCGTCTGGCTTGTGTTCACACAGCCAGGCCCCAACACCTTACAGCCTGCCGGAGAAATCCAGCAGGCCTGGAGCAGGCGCAACGCGCCCCAACTGCCCTTTTCAAGGCAACCTTCGCAAATCACTTACGTCGCCCCAAACTGCCTTTTTCAAGGCATACCGCAAAATACTCAAATAATATTAATTCTTTCTCGTTTCAGAACAAATTAACTCATAATGCCGTACCACCGTACACCAAGAGGAACAGCGACTTTCAAGCGAAACAAGCCCCTGCCTACGGCATTCCCGGAGGGAGCCACTGGATGGAGATTTAATCCAGACACGCACGAGCAGGAATTCGTGTTTGGATCCTCACAGACCGGCTCCGGCTCGGCAACCGGATCACCAAGAGCCACATCACCGATGGAAGAGGAATGGACTAGGGCTACGGCTTCAAAGCGCCCCCATTCCCCCCCAAAGCCCATATTTCGTGTGGTACACGAAAATAAATATGAGCCCCTACATCAAGAAAGAGAAGCAGCTCAGGAAATCGCGTCGCCACCGACGAAGAAACGCCCGACGCCGCCAGGACCAGTGGCCTCCACCAGCAGAGACCAAGCGCCCACCAGCAGAAGACCAACGACTGCACCGACTCGTGGGAAGAGTACACGAGTCCCGCCCGTAATCATGATCATAAGGTCAATGACGCACGGAGACATCACGAAGGAAGTTCAGAGGCACATTGGAAGTGCCCACTTCAACTTCCGTTATGCCAAAGGAGGCAAAATCAGCGTTGTGGTGAGCTCAGTAGAAGCCCACAAAAAACTGACAGAAGCCTTACGTGGAGAGGAGAAGCCTTTCCACACCTTCACCACAGAAGCGGATAAAATAAAGAAGACCGTCATCAGCGGACTCCCGAAGTTGTCACCAGATGAGATAATGGAAGACCTTGAGAATCAAGGCTTCCCGGCAAGAACTGTGGTCAAGATGACCACCCCGGGAACTGAATACCCGCTCTACCTGGCACACTTTGGCCAGGAAACAAACATGGGACACCTGAGAACCGCAGTGGTCTACCTGTGCCACTGCAGGATCACAATGAAGAAGTATCGAAGCAACCACCTCCAACATGGAACACAGTGCCACAGGTGCCAAAATTTCGGACATGGGTCCAGAAATTCCGCACACGTCGCCCGCTGCGTAAAATGCGAAGGAGCTCACGCCACACCGGAGTGTCCCAAAACGAATAGAGAAGAGCCGGCCGTCTGCTGCAATTGCGGCGGAGCCCATCCCGAAAACTACGGCAAATGCCCCAACAGGGTGGCATATGTAGCTGCTCTCCAGCGAAGACAGGAGCAGTCCAACGCCCAGAGGCGTAAAAAGGTAGAGCCCCGGGCACAGGGACCCGCGGCCCGAGTAGACGGCCGGTCCTGGGCGGACGTAGCGGGCCGAAGAAACCACCAGCAGCAGGCTCCTGAACAACAGGAACCACGAAGAGCCACACCAGAACAACGCCAAGCGCCAAACACCGGATCCTCTGATGACGAGGACATAATGATCCTACTGCAAGGCCTCATCAGGGTACGTGAAAGACTGGCCTCCTGCTCATCCAAAGCAGAGAAACTGGTCATCCTAATGGAGCTTCTCATGGAGACCTCACCGTGAAGCTCCATGAGAAAAATGACAGCGACGGTGAAGAAATAGTATCCTTTTTAATATAACAAAATGTTTCTCTTCCACAGGATTTCTCTCCCAAACTTTTTCTCCCAACAGGTAGATATGCAGGACCACCGAAGCGAAAAGGACGCAGCCAAAATATGAAAAAATGAAATACTTAAATTCAGTAAATCACAAAGTCAAACAGCGTAAAAAGTTCAGAACTTATTGTTTTATTTTTCTTGTTATTTGTATGAGGTTTTTTATCCAGTAAAGAATTTTTCCTCATAAAACTTATTAATGTAACATAAATTCAGTCAATTAAATACAACCATCAGATGGTAATAGTAATAAGGCCAAATGAGCCGCAGTACTAGTCAGCTAGAAACATGAAGGGTATTGTTATAAGCCCTAGCTAGTTAGAGGATTACGAAAGAATCCATAAAATCAAAAAAAAAAAAAAAATTTAACGTAAATATGAATTCTTCTGAAAGATACTGGAGGTCTGGATACGTATGATACAGGTAGAGACATTGAAAAAATAATTAATAATAACAAACACAAAAATAACCTTAAATTAATTTACCCAGCGACTAATAATAAGACGAACAACAAATTCGGGTGTTTAGAATTCATCGGACAGACATCTAATAAAATTGCCAAAGTCCTCAACAAGTGTGGCTTAGATATTGCATTCCGCACAAATAACAACTTAGGATCATTTCTTAAAAACTCAAAAAGGAAAGTACTCAAATTACAAAATAGTGACATTTATAAACTCCAGTGTGACGAATGCAACGCCGTTTATGTTGGACAAACGGGCCGGTCCTTTAACACTAGGTTCAAATAACATATAAGATCTTTTTAAAATAATAATAAAATACAATCTCAATTTGCCAAACATTTCCTAGATGAAAATCACTCACTTAATGATAATAATAAACCAACTCTGTTACACGTACAAAATAAAGGCCGTAAACTGAATCTTTTAGAGCAGTTAGAAATTAACAAAAACTCTAATAATCCGAAAGCTATTCTAATTAATGAACAAACAAATATAATACGTTCACCCCTACTAGATATCTTCAAACCTAGTGCAAATATGAATGCACTATGAAGTACTTAATTATGCTATTAAAATAACCCTATAAGTCATCGTTTGGGAATAACTAACAAAGACATTCAGTCAAATTTAAACATTACACTAATTGGGGAAACTTTACTGGGGTAATAACCATTAATAATTTCTAATATTTTACTCAGAAATCAATTAAGAAATCAGAAATTGAAATTAAAATACCTACCTAGAAATAATATAAATGTATCGTCTGTAAGTGGGCTACCCACAGTTTGATAATGCCTTCAGAGGGCGAAACAGCTGTCACGCGTAATAATAATTACACAGCAGAACTTGTTTAAAAATAAACTGTTTTTATAAACCCAAAAACAATATTATTGATTATATAAAAAAAAGGATTTTTATTACAAATTTTTACAGATTACAACGTTCGGATTTAAGAAACCGATTTCTCAGACTCTATAACACCGAACGGACTCAAATTTTGGAATCCTACATAGAATTATGGTCTGAATTAAAATCCATTAGAAAATCTCAGTTTATTATCATATTAGAAAAAAACTTCCTTTTTTATGGACCTAATTGCAAGACTTTGGTTAGGATTTAAGAAACCGATTTCTCAGACTCTATGGCACCGAACGGGCTTAAATTTTGGAATCTTACTAAGAATTATGGTCTTAATTGGAATCCATTGGAAAATCTATATAAACTACCATTTTAGGAAAAAACATTATTTTTACGGATCTTATTGCAAGACAAGGATTCGAAATTTCATAGTCAATTTCTCAGACACTATTCAACCGAACGGTCTCAAATTTCGGAATCCTACTGAGAACTATGGTCTGAATTGTAATCCATTATAAAATCTATATAAACAATCGTTTTAGGAAAAAACATAATTTTTATGGACCTCATTGCAAGACTTGGGTTCGGACCGATTTCTTAGACTCTATAGCATCGAACGGACTCAAATTTTGGAATCCTCCTAAGAACTATAGTCCTAATTGAAATCCATTAGAAAATCTACATAAACTACCGTTTTAAGAAAAAACATCATTTTTATGGACCTAATTGCAAGACGTGGGTTCGGATTAAAGAAACCGATTTCGCAGACTCTATAGCACCGAACGGACTCAAATTTTGGAATGCTACATAGAATTATGGTCTGAATTGAAATCCTTTAAAAATCTACGTAAACTACCATTTTAGGAAAAAACATTATTTTTACAAACATTATTATTGCAAGACTTGGGTTCGGATTTTAAAAACCGATTTCTCAGACTCTATGGCACCGAACGGGCTCAAATTTTGGAATCTTACTAAGAATTATGGTCTTAATTGGAATCCATTAGAAAATCAGATTAAACTATCATTTTAGGAAAAAAAATACTTTTACGGACCTTATTGCAAGACTTGGGTTCGAATTTTCATAGTCAATTTCTCAGACACTATTCGACCGAACGGACTCAAATTTTGGAATTATGGGCTGAATTTTAATCCATTAGAAAATCTATATAATTTACCATTTTAGGAAAAAACATCATTTTTACGGACCTTATTGCAAGACTTGGGTTCGGATTTAAGAAACCGATTTCTCAGACTCTATGCCACCGAACGGACACAAATGTTGGAATCTTACTAAGAATTATGGTCTGAATTGAAATCCATTAGAAAATCAGAATAAACTACAATTTTAGGAAAAAACTTTATTTTCATGGACCTAATTATCTCATAGAAATATGGGGAAACACAAACATCACATATCTAAACGAAATTCAAATAATACAAAATAAATTTATAAAAAAACTTTTTAACTATAGACCAGATACACCCACCAAAAGAGTATACCAAGAAACTAACTTACTTAAAATTAGAAAACTGTACGAATACAACATATGCCTGTTAATTCACAAAATCGAAAATGGCCTCATACACACAAATACTTCATTAATGAAAACATCACAAGTACATGACCACCACACAAGACAACATAATAAATTATACACAAATTCAGCAAAGACAGAGTGTGGTAAAAGAAACATAGGCCATGAGGGTGTACACATATATAATCTCCTTCCTGATAGCCTGACAACCGTAAATAGAATAAATATATTTAAGAAAAAACTGTTTGCCCTCAAGATCAATGAGCAAAACCAAAATGCTCTTACTTAAGAAAAATATGTTACTTAGGTAGTAAACCATAATTATTAATATATATATATATTTTTTTTAATCAATGTACACTTAAGTTAACAAAGCGAAATATGTATTTCTTTTAACTTAATAAATAACTAAAAAAAAATTGCAAGACTTTCTTGTCGAGTGGGATGTTATTAAGCCTATGTACCATTGAGTGGTAGGCAGATAATTTATGTGACCATGGGTGTAAAGATTCATAATTAATGGTTGTATCTGGGCGAAACAGCTGTCACGCGTAATAATAATTACACAGCAGAACTTGTTTAAAAATAAACTGTTTTTATAAACCCAATAACAATATTATTGAATATATAAAAATAAAAATAAAAGATTTTTATTACAAATTTTTACAGATTACAACGTTCGGATTTAAGAAACCGATTTCTCAGACTCTATGGCACCGAACGGGCTTAAATTTTAAAATCTTACTAAGAATTATGGTCTTAATTGGAATCCATTAGAAAATCTATATAAACTACCATTTTAGGAAAAAACATTATTTTTACGGATTTTATTGCAAGACAAGGGTTCGAAATTTCATAGTCAATTTCTCGGACACTATTCGACCGAACGGTCTCAAATTTCGGAATCTTACTGAGAACTATGGTCTGAATTGTAATTCATTATAAAATCTATATAAACAATCGTTTTAGGAAAAAACATCATTTTTACGGACCTCATTGCAAGACTTGGGTTCGGACCGATTTCTCAGTCTCTATAGCATCGAACGGACTCAAATTTTGGAATCCTCCTAAGAACTATAGTCCTAATTGAAATCCATTAGAAAATCTACATAAACTACCGTTTTAAGAAAAAACATCATTTTTATGGACCTTATTTCAAGACTTGGGTTCGGATTAAAGAAACCGATCTCTCAGACTCTATGCCACCGAACGGACTCAAATTTTGGAAATTATGGTCTGAATTTAAATCCATTAGAAAATCTCTATAAACTACAATTTTAGGAAAAAACATCATTTTTATGGACCTAATTGCAAGACGTGGGTTCGGATTAAAGAAACCGATTTCGCTGACTCTATAGCACCGAGCGGACTCAAATTTTGGAATGCTACATAGAATTATGGTCTGAATTGAAATCCTTTGGAAAATCTACATAAACTACCGTTTTAAGAAAAAACATCATTTTTATGGACCTAATTTCAAGACTTTGGTTCGGATTTAAGAAACTGATTTCTAAGACTGTGGCACCCAGCGGACTTTAATTTTCGGATTATAGAAACCGATTTTTCAGACTCTATGGCAACGAACGAACTCAAATTTTGGAATCCTACTCAGAATTATGGTCTTAATTGAAATCCACATTTGCTTAAACTACCATTTTAGGTAAAATCATCATTTTTTCGGGCTTAATTGCAAGACTTGGGTTCGGATTTTAGAAACTGATTTATCAGACTCTATGTCACCGAACGGTCTCAAATTTTGGAATACTACTAGGAATTATGGTATTAATTGAAATCCATTAGAAAACCTCAATAAACTAACATTTAAGGAAAAATCATCATTAGTTAATTATCATATTAAGAAAAAACTTCCTTTTTTATGGACCTAATTGCAAGACTTGGGTTCGGATTTTAGAAATCGATATCTCAGTCTCTATTGCACGGATCGGACTCAAATTTTGGAATCCTACCAAAAATTATGGTTTGAATCCATTAGAAAATTTGCTTAAGCTACCATTTTAGGAAAAAACATCATTTTTACGAGCCTAATTGCAAGACTATTGTTCGGATTTTCAATGCCTAACAATTTTGGTCTGTATCATCGTTGTCAAAATTAGCATAAAGAAACATTTTTGAAAAAATCATCACTCCTATGGGCACAAATGCAAGTCTTTGGTCTCGATTTTGAAAGCTGTTATCTCAGACTCTGTTATCTCGAAAGGACTTAAATGTTGTTATCGGATCTCTAAAAAATAAAAATCTTTATTCGATATTGAAAATATTGGAATCGTACTAAGAATTATCATCTAAGGCTAAAAAAAAAAACTGCACTTAGAAGCTTTATTGGAAGAATCATTAAACCTACTTGCACAATTGCAAGACTTATGTTTTAATTTTGTGCCTTTAATTCTCTCTTCAAGGTTTTTTTACTTCAATGATTGTCTATGCCACCATATGCCACCCTTTTTGGGTGACATCTTGCTTTATTTTAAAAATCGAGTTGGCAACACCATCGAAGAAAAACAACTTTTTGTGAGTGGTTTATTTATGAACTAGTTGAAGTACCTAGCAGTGTTGCCAACGAAGGCGATTTATCGCCATTTAGGCTACTCAGAACGAGAATCGGCGACGTAAAAATTTAAAAGGCGACTGGTCAATTTTGGAAAAATGTGAGGAATTTTTGAAATGGAATTCCGTAGCCACCCCCCTCCATGGATTTCAAAATTTGTTGTGGGGAATCATACAATGTTTTTGGCTGTGCGGAATATTTTTTCAGCGAAGTTCTGTAACAACCCTCCCCCCCCTCCCATGGATTTCAAATATTTTGTGCGGAGTATTTATTTTGAAACATTTTTGTGGGGAATTATGTTTTACAGAAATTCTCTAACAACCCCCCCCCCCTCCCCACACATGGATTTCGAATAATAAAAGGGGGAATCAAGCTCACGTAGAATATTTGTGGGGAATATGTGGGCAGAATTACTGCAACTGAAATTCGGCTACATTAGGCTACAAAATGTTTGAAAAACGGCGACATTAGGCCAAGATCCGTTGGCAACACTGGTACCTAGTTGAACATGATTTATGAGTTGAACATGAGTTGAACTAGGACAGGGGCATTTCTCTCAGTTTTGGCCTTGAAACTCATTTTAAACTGCCACGCCCACCTCAAAATTCTTATAGAAAACGAATAATATGGCTAAAAGTTCAGATCTCATTGGTTAGAGCAAAAGGATTAGTTTGATCTCTCGCTCTCTACCATAATGATTTGTGTAACAGAAAGAGATGACGGAATTTTGCCGTTTGACAGTTTTCAAATCATTCCAACAAAATGAGAGTGGTTTATTTATACACGCGGGTTGTCATTTGCTGCCGAAATACTATCATTTCACGTCGAAAATATTGCGTGTTAAAGTTGTTCGAGATAAAAATACAATATAAGCCAGTATAGTGTAAGCGAGTTACAAACATATATTCAACCTACCTACGTAAGTTCAAGTTTAAACTGAAATGACAGTTTTTAGGTTATTACGTAACATACTTGGTCTTCCTCAACAACGTATAAATGTTATTTATTATATCGACCAACTTATTCATGTTATTGATTAGTGTTATCCTGTATTGTCGTATTGTTTTGGTGAAATTAAATTTTTGAAACATATGTAACAATGAGTTCAAAATAGGCAGAAAAATGTCGGAATTCATCGTCGTACTGTCGGACAATCATGTTTTGGAATTTTTCTTGTAATTTTGGGTTTCTTCTTCTCAGATTAACAAGTTTCATCTTAAGGAAATAAACTGTAAAAGTTCATTTTCTTAGTCAGATGAACCTTGCCCTCGGAAAACATTTCGACATTTTTCTGCTTCAAGCTTCAAGGACATTTTTATTTTTATAATAGTTTTTTTGGGCTAGTGAGTGAACAGAGTAGGCTGAGAGCAATTATGTTGTTTATGGTCGCATCTTTTTTAAATGGCCTTGAGTTTCCTCTACCTTGTCTACTGCTTTGCTCCGCACGGTAGGTACTGCTTGTATATCTGTGGTTAAGTACTGTATAATTCCGTTACATACAAAAAGCCCGAAGATATCGATCTAGAGAGTGGTATATTTATGAACTAGGATGAAATTGAAGCGTGATGGTTTTGTGTTTTGTATGGTGTTGTCAAAACTCAAATAACTTCCTCGAGTTCTAATAATAATTTATGGTTTTATTTTTGGTATGTGCGGAGGCTTTGACTATTATTATCTAATCTATACGTCGCCCCTGGCCAGTGTCCGTTTTTTAATATTTTTTTGTATTGGAGTGACGTTTGGGACAAAGTGTCTAAATATAAACTTTGTTATCAAATACGTGAAAGTTTTTCGAATGCTTAAAATTTCTGTTTCTGCGATTAAAAATAGTTTTGAATTATTAAGATGAGTTCCGTCGTCCTTGTAGCCGATCCAAATCAATTGAAACTCTCTCAACTCTCTATTGTGGAAGAAAAACCTCACTCAAAATGTACTAATGAAGAAATAAATAATGATGAAATTGTACCGAATAATTATGAACTCGACAATAATATTGTAACCGAAGAAAATGTTGGAAGTGTAAATAATGTAATGAATGGTGAAAAGAAACCATCAGCTGCACATTGTGCAAATTGGTTACAGAAGACAGATTTTTCAGTAGCCGATTCAATGGATTCAGAATCTGTTATAAGTGAAGTTTATGATACTGACGAAGCGTCTTCCATTGCTGATAGTGACATTAATCAAGCTATTGATCCGAAATTTGCACTGGTGAAAAAATACAGGCAAGTTGGAGAGTTGACACAAGATCAGAATGTAAACAACACATTCGTGGACACAAGTGGAAATTCTTTTAAAAATATCAGTGTCCAGAACTCGGAGAAAGTGTATGTTGGAAATGTTACCAATATTAATATTTATAAAGTTAGGGAGAGTAAGAAACCGAAAAAGAGGGAAGAATCTACTGTAGAAATGGAGGAATGTATTCCGGATAACATTTTTCTGAAATCAAAAGGTAATGTAGGTTTTATTCAATGTGCATCAACACATTTGATAGTGATTATGGTGACATGCAACGATATATAAAACCTGAAACTAATTGTTGATGGGAGAGAAAACCAACAACACTAAACTTGGTGTATATTGCCCTTAAATGCTTTTAACATTGCTGTGTTAAATAGTTTTAAAAAAACGGTTAAGTTTCCTTACTCCGCTTTCAAATTAATTACTTCACCTCGTTTCAACTTAATTTAGTTTCAGAAACAACTATTTACATATCAAAAATCAAAATTGGTCAACATAAGTTTTGCCGCCATCTTTGATTTTGTTAGTATGAATTCTGCACCTAATAAGCCCTGAACGGAACTATACGAGGAAAATTTGAAGCCATGGGGTGAGGCGGAAGATGTATGAAAAATGTCAAAACCTGCTAAAATTTTTTAATGACATCCCATTCCCTGTGTCATCAAATACCCAATAAATCATAAGCAGTTATAACTGCTTTAATAATACAAAAATAAAATTAAAATATTTCATTATAATATAGCACCTTGCATACAAATTATTTTTAAAGTTTATCATACAAGATGGCTGCCAGGCAATTTCCCATGGACCTAAAAAGCCCTGGACGGAGCAATTCGAGGATAATTTGAAGCCGCCAAATCTACTTACGTTTTTTAATGATATATCCCATTCCCATTTGTCTGATCAAATACCCTAAAAAAAATCATAGCCGTTATAACTAAGTGCATTAACAACACAAAAATAAAATAATAATAGTTAATTACGCACCACTTTTATACAAATCAGTTCAAAAGTTAGTCAAACAAAATGGCTGCTAGGCAATTTCCCCTCACCCCAGATTTGGCATTCAAAATGCTTTTTAGCTTCATCGTATGAAGTGACGTTTGCCAAAAGGTTATGTTTCGATCAAATTATTTAAATAACTCAAACTAAGAACCTAATAACCTATTTTGTGCATGTTTTTCTATCTACCGTAACAAATATTTGTTTCTTGTACTATTTGAGTCTAAACGAAGTGTTATTTCATTAATTTGAAGTAAGGAAACTAAAAAATAAATAACATTTTAACAAACACTAGGCATTCTTTAATGAGCATGCTCTGAGAAAATGATTACGAATTTAATGGGATTAAAATATCCTTTTTTGATAAATTGTAACATCTGCGGTATTGCACCAAAACGTTTTTAAATAAGTTCCCAATAATTGTTATTAATATCTGTATTTTTTATCTTGTATTGGTGTTTCATTGTCGTCTAACTGTCAACTATTATCTTTTTCAGTATCCGACAATACGATCCGTCCACTTTACATCATCCCGAGAGTGAGATGGCTTGCTCAAAGAGCTATAGACTTTGAGGAATTCAACCATGTTCCGAAATTCGTTGTGATATGTAAGAACATGTCTCTAATACTATTTATTATTATTGACTATTTTAAGATAACAAGGTAAAATAATTTATTCTAAAGATGCAACGAATATTCGATATTGCATATTGGCAGTAGCGACTAACAGTCCCAGAAGAAACTTTTGTGTATTTCTTCAAGCGTTGTATATCATCCTCGTTGGTGTTTCTTTTTTCCTAGGTGGCGAAAAATCATTATCGAATTTGGTACTACTTAGGCTTAACACAACAAATTTTCAGAGCTTCTTAGTCTTGCTCTTTCCGTCCTAATGGTTATTTGGCGGCCGAATATTCGACGCTTCGGCCGAGAGCGCTGCCGAATATTCGGTATTCGGCCAAATCACTATTCTTTTCATCTCTAGTTTAATCACAGTTAAGTCCCCACTAGGGAATCATGTGAGTTCCGAGGCGGTTGTTGTATGGCTGTTACTTCAGCATTTCCTCATCTTCCTGTATGTTCTCATTTCCTGATGTCCTGATTTCTACAAAATAAAAAGTCTTCATGTTGTTGACAGGTTGTGTTGGTGCTACTTCATAATTTTAATGATTTCCACATCTTCATGTTTAGTTAGACATATTTAAAACAACTCGGTCTTGGCACACACTCCTTGCCTCATCAACATTCATACATCATCTCATACATACTCTTCTATTATTCTGACTCTTGATACTTGATTGCGCCATGTCTTCCCTGACTTCTTCTACCATTCAGATTTTTGTGATCTCCACATTTCTCACACAATCATGCATGGTTTTCCCACACATACGCCTCAGGAATCTCATTTCTACAGCATTCAATCTACTTTCATCCTTCCTCTGCCAGTTCCATGCCTCACTGCCATACATCAGGGTAGGACACAGCACTCGATTGTGGACTGCTAGCTTCACTTCTTTTGGCATTTTTTTGTTAGCGCCAACCGTGTTCACCCTCCATTAATGGATTTACCTTCATTTACCCGTCTTTGGGAAGGCTGACAGAGATATAAACATTCTTCCCAAATTATCTTCTAAATACATTGTTAGTTGTTTTTTTAGTACTTTTCCAATAATTCAGAAAATTTACTTAGAAGGCTTCTCGGTCGATAGTTATTGATATCATTTTTACATCCTTGTTTATATATGGGTATAACAGTAGCTTCTTTAAGGGACATGGGAAATATACTTTTAGTTACGGACAGATAAGGTATGTCAGTGATAAGGTAATTTCGTCACTGAGATGTTAAAATGTACATTTTAACTATTGGACTTATTAAATGATGCAGATCTATTCCATCCAACCTAAACAAAATAGCTTGGAACCATAGACATATGAATATTAGTAGACCTGCCCTAAGTGATTAAAAGCGTATTATCCCCACTCCCCATACCGGTTCCATTGGAGCCGGCTGTGCTCGCGTATGGCCTCAAGTGAAATTTGAAAACGTGACGTCATCATTCTTGTGCGAACTATGGTCGAGGCATCATCGGTTCATTTTACGAAATAACACGGCAAAATGTTGACTTGTACTATGAAAACTTGTAAAAATAGATTTGAAAAAGAGAATAAACCCAATTGTCGTATTACATTCCATATATAAGCATTATTTTACTTTATTTTAAGCATATTCACATCGTATAATATAGATCAGTTTTAGAAACATATACTATCACATCGAGAAACATCTGGACGCGAAACACAAAGCTGGTTGGTTGCTGGGAAGTAAATTATGAACATTTATAAAAGTGTCTTAACCCCTCCGACTTTTCGCGAACTTGAAGCTAAAATGTCTTTACCGAAATGTCAATTTCACGAAAACGTTGTGTTATTACCGCCTCACAATCAAAGCTCTATAAATGAAACATTACTGAACGGAGCCGAATAGTAAAAACTGTTTTAGAAAGGTTACAAAATAGGCTTTCAAATTGTTGTATCATAAATAAATATTAACATTTGTAAATATTTAAATTTAGAATGGAAACATGAAAAAATTGTAAAAATGACTCACCTGTAATGTTTTATGTAAAAACGATACTAAAATCACGGATAATGTAAAAAAAAAACACTTATTTCATCGTACAAATGTACAATAAACAATTCTGTCACTTCACTTTTTGACCATTTCATACAAAATATATTTTTTTAAAAATAATTAAAACTGGGAGGCGGGTCGGCACGTCAAACGGCTTTCTTGGCGTCGTTTTACGATTTGGCGGGTAAAATTTGCTTCCACTGAGTAGGTCTTTTTACGGGTTTCTATGGATAACTTTGAATAGAGATGTGAAGCTTCATTCAATACGAATATTCTACTTTTTGTTTTAGGGATGTCACTAGAAGAATAACGGAGTTATGACGATTTTTGTGGAAACACACGCGTTGACGTGTAAACACGCTTATTGTACTTGACTGCTATCGTTATTTTATCGTGTATATCTGCTTACGTTGCTGACCGGTTAACTAAATACTTCGAAATATTCGACTCTGAAAATTGAACCAAATTTTTTTGCCGAATTTGGACTTCGCAAATTTGTTCATAACGTGGCGAGTAATTTGCGCTCCCATGTAAAAATGTCTATTCATTCAAAAGCAGATTTTACTTTTAAGAAGTAAATGGTGATATTATAATGCGAGATGCCTATTTACTGTCAGGTTGATTTATTGACGAATCACAGTCAGCCTTACTCCCTTCGTTCTTCAACAGTTGATTTTACCCCTCGCCATTATCTTCTCGTCTATTAATTCCTATGTCTGTGCTTGGAACATAGCTTACTGCCAAAGTTACACAAATAAAAAATTTGAGTTTATGTTTTTTGTGTAACTTTGTTTAATGGCCTAATGTGTGCTAAAAGTGACCCCATCAGCTGACTTAACTGCTCCTGTGCTGTATACTCAAAGCGTACACATTTAGAATTTTGGCATTCAGACAGTTGGATAAAAATAAATAGGTAGTTTACCTTTATTACTTATCTAAATCATTTTATTAATGGTACGTTGCCCACATAGCTCAATGGATACAGAGCACCTACCGGACATCAGAAGGCACGGGTTAAATTCCCGCTGGCGACATTTATTTTTACTCGAGAGATATTTTCAATTTGTATTAGTATTTCGGATGACTAATTATTGTTTATAATTATTTGTTAAGTAAAATATTATATATTATTTCTGTAAATGGGGAAAAAACATTGGTACATCCATTTCAGCCATCAGACCACCAGCTACTACTGACAACCCTGCATCGTGGCACGGTGACCGAAACCCCATACCCCTCTCGCTTACTACCGCACCACTCAGCAAGTTATCAACGCTCGCAGACATTCATATATATGAACGAATTTTTTTCCAATTTAAAAAAAAAATAATTTCTGCTGTGTTCAATAAAGAGATATTGAAATAATTATGGACATGTCAAATCAGTTGACAGCACCGGCAAGGAATGGCCGAGGTCTAAAATTATAATAAAAAATACTATGATAACCTGACATTGAACTCTCTGCAAATACATATATGAGTCCCTTTTCTTGTTTTTATTGCATATTTTGCAGTTTTTATAAATATATAACCTCCTAATGTATATAATTAACTTTTTTTATTACAGCCCATACAGCAACTGAGCCCGCTTCCTCCATAGCGGAAAACGTACCCCTTGTGCGTGACATCCAGTCCTTCCACATCGAATCCCGCAAGTGGAGTGACATTGCGTACAACTTCCTGATTGGGGAAGACGGCAATGTGTACGAAGGTCGTGGTTGGAAGAGAGTCGGCGCTCACACGCTGGGGTACAATAAAGTGGCCATTGGGATTTCTTTCATCGGGTATGGATTTTTTTATTTCTACTTTTAATCGTTAGTTTTTTATTTGAATACAAACATCACACGAGTCTCTACTGCTCCCAGTATTTGGAGTCATTGGGACTATGGCATCCCCATTATAGGGTATTTTATGAGGCTGAAGGAAGCGGGGCAGTTAGGAGATAGGGCTATTCAGATCTAGTCACCAACCAGGGCATCAAGCAATGTCTCTATTCTGAATGGTCTTTACCAGGGTGATACTGAAAGTATCTACCACTCTGGAACTTGTAGCAAATATACTATACATTATTTTTAATGAATGAATCGTGAAATACCAAAATCTATCTATACAGGGTGTATCGGCAAATACCCGACAAACTTTAACCAGCTATTCCTCAGCACATTTGGAGTAAAAAATGTTATGGGCGCTTTGCTGTCCGGTAACATTTTTTTTCCATTAAAAACAAAAAATAAATAAAAAATCCACACTCCGTCACTGTCATTTGCATTGTATCTCGTGTTCAGCAGCTGTTATTAGCAAGTGTGTCAAAAAGTGTCCTCGCTCTTTCGTACACACTAAATAATAATAGTTAAAAATGAGACGAATGGTGCCGTGCCATTTTGTTGTGATTGTAAAAGCGCGCCAACGTAGGTACGTACGTACATTATTCATCGAAACTCGAACAAAATATTGCCAGATGGGTTTTCAATCTTTGACAAAGGATAAAACATTGGTGACATGTGGTGAAAATATGAATAATAAATTTTTTATTAAAAAAAAATGTTACCGGACAGCAAAGTGCCCATAACATTTTTTACTCCAAATGTGCTAAGGAATAGCTGGTTAAAGTTTGTTGGGTATGTGCCGATACACCCTGTATAAATAAAATTGTAAACTATTATTTTTTTTTTGCTAAACTAATGTTTAAGACAAGATTTTTTATGCATAGCATAAAGGGTAACAATTATTTTATAAGCAATAATTATTAGCCTGAAACACTCATCCACATTGAAAAATCTCCTGATAAAAGATACATGACGCCAACGGGACTTGAACCTGTGTCCTTTCGATTTCCGGTCGACAGCTCTGACCACTGAGCTATGGCGGCTTATCTCTTATCCGCGAAATAATTCAATATATACTAGTGTTTCATTCAACAATTACTGCTTGTTACATTTTTTTCACTTGAAACAACCAACTTTATTTTATATGAGAAAGGCATTGTAAGTGCTAACTCTCTCACTAGATGGCGTCGAGACAAATTGTCAAATACAAAATATAAAATAAAGTTGGTTGTTTCAGGTGAAAAAAATGTAACAAGCAGTAATTGTTGAATGAAACACTAGTATATATTGAATTATTTCGCAGATAAGAGATAAGCCGCCATAGCTCAGTGGTCAGAGCTGTCAACTGGAAATCGAAAAGACACGGGTTCAAGTCCCGTTGGCGTCATGTATCTTTTATCAGGAGATTTTTCAATGTGGATGAGTGTTTCAGGCTAATAATTATTGCTTATAAAATAAAAATGTAATTGTTTGCTTGTTCGAAATTGTAAATCTCTGAAAGTTCTTCACCGATTGCTTTGAAATTTTGACACAACGTTGCATTTAAATACGCGTGTGTTTTTATATATATACCTATATTATATAGATATCACTTGTGACAGGTAAAAAGAGCACTATCTGTTGGACACACATGCTTTTTTTTTTAAAAGATCGTCAGGTCGTAAAAGCAATGCGAGAGCTATTGTGTCTCTATCTATACGGACAGACTGAGCCAAAGCAATGCGTGGCGGGGTACAGATAGTTATTCAAATAAAATTTACAATTTAAACACGTGTGTAGATTTGTTTGAAACCACTTATTTTCATAATTAATGCTCTTAGGTTTCGGAAGGGGCCTTCCTTATCCAGGAAAATATTAAGAGAATCTGTAATAAAACAAACAAGTCGTTATTGGGAAGCAATACATAACTTTTGGTTATTTTTTTTTTAGGTGCTACATGACAAGCACCCCTCCAGATCGCAGCCTGCGCACCTTGTCCCTGCTGCTGGAAGTGGCCGTGAAGGAGAAGTACATCACCGCCGACTACGGTCTCCTCGGGCACTGCCAATGCTCCCCCGTCGAGAGCCCTGGCAAGGCATTGTTTGCCATTCTCAAGGAGCACCCACACTGGATCGCCGATCCTCTCCCTCCGGAATAACCTGATAAATAATATAATCGAGGATTGTGATCTCTTGGTGTGATGACTTCCTAAACTGTACGGCATCCTGCATCTGCGATAATTAGCTTTTCCCGTTTCTCCTGGCCTTTTATTTTTATTATTATTTTAACGAACATGCAACTGAAGGTTAACTGTCTACAATTTGTCCAAATGCCTTCTAAACACAATACTAGTAGTTCTGTGAACAATAGACTTTGCATAATCAGTGCAATGGGTGTTCGGTTTTCGATTTGGCTATTGGATTTAATTAATATCATTCTTCAAAATATTAATATATGGAAACATATATGAATTGCTTACTGCGGCTTAAAACCAATGACTCCACCCAGATTTCACCCTCTATCCCATATTATATTCCGCAAGACGTTTTTGCAAACTTGCCATACTATGCCAAAAATCCTTCAAGTAGATAACAACACTCATACGCACTGACGGAATAAAAATGTACTATCAATCACGGTTATCATCTTGACAGGATTGACAGGACACGGAACAACACAAACAAACTTACAGATGAAATACTAAGTGGTTTACTCAAAACAGGACTTGGCTACACACAATTATGTACAAGGCAAAGTAACTTCACCAACAGTACATACATAAATAACTTCTTCCAGGGTATACATTAGGGTGGAACACTTTATATGAAAAAAAAATTATTTTCGAAATTTTGAATTGGAATACCAGGTAAAAGTTGCTTTATGTAAATGTAAATAATACTCGTCAATTTGGAAGTTCTAGCTCGACAGCTTGAGTTCCCGCCCTATGGCTATATGTACTTGAAATCCTTGAAATTTAATTTTTGATGTTTTTATATACGTTTTGTATTATACACCCTATAAACAAAATAATAAGTAAATATAATATGCTATTCATTAAATGATAAAATAAAAGTAGATTTTAATTAATAAAATCATTTATTTCAAAAGTAAACACAGGTTCAGAAAGTTATGTTGGTATGAATAACATCATTTTTTATAACAAAAATCCTTTTTCGTCTCAAACTTTGGCATGAGCTTTCGAGATCCTAATTTAGATTTTATGAATTCCACTTGTCTTGTCTTGTCGCATACACTTAGAGCTGCTTCTGTCACAACTTTTACAGATCTTTCCACAGCCTGGGTGTGGCGAGGCAGTCTCATAAACTCCAACACTGTATCTTCTCCATTTTCAATAAGATCTTGTAACTGCTCATCGGAAATATTCATCAGTATTCATTTCATGTAAGAATGTCTATGTAAGAATGTGCATTTAAGTCCACTTTTGGCACCTTAAACATGTGCGAAATGGTATTTTTATTAACAAGTTAACTCATCAAGACAAGCCTTTAAAATGCGTCTTGCAGCGAGTTCTCTAATGTGTTTACGTGAATCTGTTATCATACTCAACAACAAGTTTTCTAGTTGAGCAAAGTAACTGTTTCGAATTATAACCAGGTCCACCATCGCTAACAACTCGTTGGAAAAATATCTAGTGCTGTTAATGAGCTTCCATAAATGATTTGAACCATCTTTGCAGGATGAATGTGTTTTGATAGCAAACCAGACAGGATGATTTTACGACAAACGTTGCTAAAGTCACAAGATTTTGTTGTGGATTTTCTGTAGAAATATACAAATGCAGTATGCGATTAGCTCTTGTCAACCAGCGGACATGGGATAGTTTACCTGGACTTCTCTGTAATAAATCAGGAGAGCAAGATCCATTTATGACAGCAGTAATAATTTCTTGTAAATATTTCTGGTCTTTACTGAGATCTGTGTATATTTGTGGAGATAGTTCACCTTCTATCTTCTCAAAGTTGGCCAACGGCAGCGTCTCGCATATCTCTAATGGTTTACCAATTTGACCTGCAAATGATTTAGGTCCTACAGTAGGGCCATCCAAATAGGTAAACAAATGCCTCAATGGTAACTCATTGGCATGTAAGAGACAAATTATCCATTGCAATGGTCGAGATAGTCTCTTTTCCAAAAGTCGAATCACGCCTCCCACTTTCCCTGTATTTCTGTTTGTTCCATCACAGCCAACAGCCATTAAACCCTCTAGTGATATCTTTTCAGACGTTAAAAAGCTGTAAATAGCTCTTTCAATATTTCTTTGCACTGCCCGATGTTGGAACCACATACCCAACATAAACAGAACCTGGTTCTTTTATAATTGAAATATGTTCCTCTTGTACAATCACTCTAAACTTCTTCGATCCTTTTAAAACAGTTTTAGCCGTCTTGTCTCTCCTTCCATCGAAATGTAATGCAGGAATTTCTGTTACTCTTTCTTCGGTTAAAATTTGCTCGCGTACCTTCAGTCTTATTCTTCTTAGTTTCATCCTATCTATGACGTCAGTCGAATGCGCCCCAGAGTCGGCATCAGAAGCAGAAGATAAAACAGATGATACGATAGCCGCCGTAGCTCGGTCTGATACTCCGTATCTATCGCATACAGTCGTCAAACTATGAAGACTGGCATCCGTGAGCTTTATAGGCTTAAATTCTGTACTTTTTTTGTAGGCCGCGCAAATAGGCCCTAAACTGTGGTTTTTGTAAATGTTCGATGTCTTGGCGGGGGCTTTTACCGTTCTCTGATATTATTTGTATTTTTAATTGAGGTAATTGATGGCAATTGGCAACTTAATACAACTATTCCAAATAAAAATTTCGTTCCGCACTAGTATTACTAGTTGGCCTTGGATATTGAGGGTGATTAGTGTAACGAATGTGTGATGAAATTTTCTGTGAGAGAGAGATAACTGCAGGTATATAACGGTGTGCGTGGTTGTCCGGTCTCTCTTCATTATCACCTGCAATCCAAGATAATACATTTTATTACAGGCTTTTGACTATTATTCTGCCATACCTTTCTCTTTACCTCATTGTTCTGAGAAAATCGCATAAAACTATGAATTTGGCATTTACGCACATAGAAAAGATCCCAAGAAATACCTACCTGAAAATATTCGCTTTAGTTTTAATATAAAACTATATCGATTATGGTGTACAATAGTACTTAATATAAATATACTTATTATTTTTCTTTAAATAATTAGGCTTCAATTTTAAGTGTATGCATTTTTTACATTACAGTGAAACCTCCCTCTATCGTTTTTGAATACGGAATATGATACTTATGTCGCCTAAAACTGAGTTTGTTAATTAATTATTAATTTGTAAGGCTTAATCTGAAATTTCAAGTACTTATTGTTTGTAAATTTATTGCTGTACATATATTATAGAGTATTGAAGAATGCACACCAGACAGTTCATTTTGAAACTCTCGAAAACCTAGGATAAGTAAAAAGAACTACCATTGTGTTTGAATGTTTGACAACTAGACTAAAGTCCAAAGTTCACACGCAGATCTGCCCGTGTATTTCTGCGCCGGACAAGCTCGACGAGCAAATCCGAGTGTAAATTCTGCGCTTAATGCCAGGAACCGCTATTGTTTATGGTACCGTTAATCGAAACCAAGCATTTAGCTACGAAATATGGTTTTAAAATCTATCGAATAAAATATGTGAAAAAAATGTGATTTAAACAATACATAGAGGAAAGAATATATTCTTGCAAGTTTTGTACAAAGTAAATTCGGGACTGGAAGAAATAAATGATAAATGCAGGAAAACGATCATTCGAGGAACGATCGATGGAGATTTCACTGTCATCCTAAACAGATGATAAAGAATTTCATATTACAATGTAGAATCAAATTTCCTTCCCTGCTTATAAAATCTAAATTGTTACATAACTAACTAACCAGGACAGACCCCACCAAACAATCTGGTCTCGGCACACACTACTTACCTCATTCACATTCATTCATCATCTCATACATACTCTTCTAATATTCTGACTCATGACATGACCTGACTCAAGTATGTGATTCACTTGATTGTACCATGTCTTCCTCGTCCCCGACTTCTTCTACCATTCACTTTTGCATCATATATTCTCTTTACACTCCTTTCTTTGTTCATTCGCTCTACATGTCCAAACCATCTGAGCGTCCCTTTCTTAATCTTACTCCTTACGCTTGCATTCTTCGCGGATCTCCACGTTTTTCGCATGATCATACATGGTTTTACCATACATACGCCTTTCCAGGGATCTTCAGCATTCAATCTACATTCATCCTTCCTCTGCTAGATCCAATCGTCACTGCCATACATTAGGATAGGTACCAGCACTCCATTGTGGACAAGCATTATACAAATTGCAAAGGCTCCCAATTTTCGTTTTACTAATGATTTTTTATTCTTTCACCCTCATTTGTCATGGGCAATATTTTAGAACTAATCAAATAGATTAATAGAAAAATTATATTACAAGAAATAAAAAGGAACAATATAATATTATTACCGTGTATTAATATTATGCTGAATTGCGCTTCTTTCTTCTTTAGCCGTGTTGCCCACATACGTATCGTGTGCATTGCTACGTTCCCGGGCCAACACCTGTCCTAAGCATGCAATGCAAATTTGAATCGTACTAGCTCGATATTCAATGGATTTTATGTTATAAATCACTTCGGAATGTCTTACTAAATCTATCACAACAAAACGAGCAACAAATGTTAGTAAACGCAAAATGCCAAAACAAATATAACCTCAACCGTCAAATCAACTCATTGGAAGGCCTTCCACCGACATCATCTTTCTTTCTCACTTCCCACGCCAATCTAGACAGCGCAGATCAGCGTAGGATTGCATTATGACAAGTGTGTTTCTGAAGCATCTACTTTCATAGAAAATCTAAGGATCTTAAGTTGTCCATATATTGTATTGCATAAGTGGTCCCTAAGAATTCGTCTCAATTTGTCTATTCGAACGCAGATGTCACAAATAAAAATCAGTACGTTGAAGGTTAATAATAGCAAAACCACGGTTAAAAAGGCCTTGTCCTTCTTAATCTTTTTACCGAAATTTTTGAGTGTGGATAATGAAAATTGTATTATAATTTATTATACTAAAGTGGGTCACAGATCTGAGGGAATCCCTGCAATATTGCTCCGTAGTAACATAGGTGTTCAAGGCATTTGGAATGACCATACATAGATCCCTAGTCTCCAAATTGCTTCCATTTGTTCTCATGACAAAACCTCGTTAAATCAGTTGATCTCTGTCTTTACTAAACAAACGCTGTTTTCTCATTTCTCTTGATGTGATATTTACAACATGCTAAGAATAATAAATTATAATAATATTATGGAGTCTATTGCGAAATTATTATTAATATTATCGTAAACTAAACTAACAAAAACATTGAACTTTAGGGTTTAACAGGGTATTTTACATGTATCAAGTAATGCAATAATATCCATCAGGCCGTCTCGGCTTCCGAGGAATTAAATTTTATTTTTAAGATTGTGCTACTAATCTTCCTGCTTTAAAAAAATATATGTTTAAGAAAAGAAAAATATATTCTTATCTAGGTATGTTTAATGTAACATTATATTTTAATGATGTTTTTTTTTGTCTTAATCTAAGAAAAGAAAAATATATTCTTATCTAGGTATGTTTAATGTAACATTATATTTTAATGATGTTTTTTTGTCTTAATCTAAAAGAATGTTGGTTACTATGTGTTCCGAAATTTTACAAACTTGTGATAATATAGTTATATTAAAGTATAAAAGCATGTTAATTATCATTATTGATAAAAATAAAATATGCATTTTTATTTTGATACTGCTATTTCTATATGTATACATGACAATAGATGCCATGTTATACTAATTAAATGTAGTATGTGTATGTACATAATATATAATATATTTCTGCATTTCTAATTATTATACTTTGATAATGTTTAATAAACTTGCATGGTAATATTTCCCGTTTTATTTCAATGTTCTTGGCTCTATTTATTGTCTTATAATTGCTGTGGAATATCCTGTCGGAATCCACAGAAAATTTTGCTAACTTCTTTGATGAGGGAGTAAATGAGTTACTACACAAATGTGACGTCCGTGCGTCTCCATACCAGCTAGACGATTTACCGCATTCTATGTACCTACCCAGAGCTAGCGTAAAACAAATCGAATCTATTATCGGAATATTGAAAAACTCAAAAACACCAGGATTGGACCAAATACGTATGTATGATATAAAAAAACATGTAAAAATACTGAGCCCAGTAATTACTCATTTTACAATAATTGATACTTGCCAAATACCTGAAGAATTAAAAACTAGTATTGTTAGACCTATTTTTAAAGGCGGTGAGCATTCAATTATAAATAATTACAGACCTATTTCCCTATTACCTGCCTTGGAAAAAATTCTCGAAAAATATATAGCAATTTACCTAGATGGATATTTAAATAAATTTGGTATCATTGACGAATGTCAGTACGGGTTCCAGAAAAAAAAAAGCTGTGACGCACTACTTAATAATTTTTCTAATTTCATAAACACCCAGCTCAACTCTCAAAAACATGTACTTGTACTCTTTATTGATTTCTCTAAAGCCTTTGATACACTATGCCATAAACAAATAATAAAATTTCTACAAATTATTGGAATCCGTGGTAAACTGCTAACTTTTTTTAATAACTACTTATCAAATAGAAAAATGAGGGTAAAAATATTGAATGAGATGAGTAAATCTAAATTTGTAAGGTCTGGTGTCCCACAGGGGTCAATTTTGGGTCCAAAATTATATATTATATATGTCATAGCTATGTCGAAACTATTTAGAAAAGCGCCCAGATTCATTTTCGCAGATGACACCGCACTTGTAGTAACTAATGAAAATCCTCAAATAGCGATTCAAGAATTGCAAACCGACTTCGATGAACTGCTAAAATGGCCACACGATGTAGGATTGGTTATAAATGTAAAGAAAACAAAATGCATGTATATCAGATCACCAAGTTTGAAAATGTGGAATATTCCCAAACTAACCGCACATAACTTTGAATGCATCCATAGAAAAATAATATCTAACTGCCAATGTGAGAAAATTGATTTTGTTAACGAGTATACTTATCTGGGATTAAAAGTAGATAACACATTTAAATGGGATAAGCAAGTTACTAAAATATGTAACCAGCTAAGAGCTCTAGCAAACAGTTTCTATAAATTAAAATTTGTCTTGCCTCATAGCACACTCAAACTAGTATATTTCTCATTAGTAGAATCTATTCTTAGATATGGAATTAGAAGCTGGGGAAATACAAGCATGACATATATTAAGTATGTACAAAATTTGCAAACCTCTATCATTAAAAAAATTGTATCACCTAATATGTATAGACAAAGACACAATGTGCAACTCTTATATTGTGCTGAGGGCCTGCTCCCTATGAAAGGTTTATTTTGGTTCCTTACCATTAAAGATAACTGGGGCGATAGTACTTATAAAAAACCACTGGTACATAGTCACAGCACACGTCTTACAGAAAAAAAGGGCTGAAAATACCTAAAATAACAAATATGTATGGAAGCCGAACGCTGGAGTACTGTGTACCAGTGATTTTTAATAAGCTCAAAAATAAATTTGTTTTTTCAGAAAATAAGAGTTTACGCATGAAAACTGTAAAGATGTGGCTTATAAATGAAAAATCTGTATATCTATAAAAAATAGAGCAAAGAAAGAAGAAAAGGAAAGACATTATTTGAAAGTTTAAATTCTAATATAAATGAATGTATTTATTTTTTTTTTCACTAACAAGCTTTTTATTTCCAGAAAAAAAAATTAAAATAACATTTTTCATTTAGTTAACTAGAATTTTAATTCTATTACATTGTGCTACAGTACGATGTTATTCACTTTCAATGTGTGTTATCGTATATGTCTTACTTTTGAATGTGTGTTATCTGTGTGCTATATTGTCTTGTACTTTTGAATGTACGTTATCGTATTGTCATTCAATGTGTTAGTGTACTTGGGACGCTTTAGTGAGTTCTATGATTGTATGAAAGAGTCTGTTATTTATTTGACTTATATTGTATTATAATTGTATATTGAGATAGAGCCTGCAGATAAGCAGCCATGTGGCAGCTTCGTGGGACTATCTATACATTGTCTAAAAAATAAAATAAATAAAATGTAAAATTTTCAGTCAATAAAGATCAGCTTAAGAAAAAACAGGTTAAGAAAATAAAAATAAGTTTCAAAATCTTAAATCTCCGAAAGTTATTCACCGATTGCTTTGAAATTTTGACACAATGTTGCATTCGAATACGGGTGTATTTTTATATAGATGTTATCTGTGACAGGTGAAAATGTGCTTTTTAGAAAAACACTGCCATCTGTTGGAGAAACAAGCTTTTTTGGACGTAAAAGCAACACACTGTGATGGACCAAGGTCTTTCCCAAGGTAAATGATATAAACCGTCATAGTAGAGCCGTCTATCGGAACAGACACATATGAATTACAGGGAACTGCATACATGTGTGGGAGGTTTCCTTTAGGGTCGCAACGGAAGGACTGGATTGCCCAATCATGATTACAGAAAAAAGGGGGGTGCGACTTTCTGACAGGACAAAGAATATTTAAGAGAGGGGGTGTGTTTAAGCATTGATTTATATGGCATCGACCTTGGAAATATACCCACCAAATGATTAGGTGAACGCACTAGCTAGATTCAAGGCTGATCAACTTGACATTTTTAGGGGTTCACAACCCTTTTTAGAGGCGTAGCATCACATTGGACGGCGCGAGATTTGGTTGCAACAGATCTGTTACTCGAGGAGAAAGGTTGACGATTTCTGGCACTCGAACGGGTTAATTTTGGAAAAAATTCGAACATGGTTTTGCACCATTTAGACACTAATAATCATTCACGAAAGTAATAAAATTAACACAGGGCTTATGGAAGAAGAAAATACATTAAAATTAATGGTTTAACGATTAACAGGGGATTTATGGGCAAGTACATTCTGGTTTGTGATGACAGGGCCTTGAGGCCTCTGATTGATGTGAAATGAGACGAGAGACGGGAACGGAAGATGGGCGTGTGCCATTATATTTAAAGTTAACACCCGTAATTACAGAGAGGGACCGTGAAAATTCAGTAATAAATCTTGAAATAAAACTGGCCGAAGAGATGAACAGAATATCAAATCGATGCGGTCTCGGACGGAAGGAGGAAAAATAGGTGACATAATGTGTACTGGGACATTTCAACTAGAACGAGTACCGAGGGAGCCTTAGGAGGTTGAAATAATCGGTGAAAAATGAGATAGTTATACTAAACCAAGGAAAAAGGAAGGTGAATAAATGTGCAATGTAGGAGACGACCTTACGCAAGGGATTTAGCATACGGTTGAATGGGAATGATTGTCGGAAGTGATCGATTCGGAAGGTAGAGGGAGGAACGGACGTGTACACCATTTAATTCGACAAGAAGCGAGTTGCGAATTCTAGCTTTAGACAGAGGAGAGAAAACGGAGAGGAGACTATAGGGAATATTCACGAAAACGGAGAGTTAAAAGGAAAATTTTGGCTATTTACGCGCAAGGGGGTGGCTTGACGCACTAAAAGGAAGGTCATCAGAACACACATCACGGACCAAATAGAAACGCGAAAAATTTAAATTAGAAAAATAGGTCAATTCTGACGGGTTAGAAGACATCTACCAGATGAGGCGAACTTGAGAATTTCACCAGTACGGGCCTGTGCTGTGAAACGGCAAATGCCAGTTTTTTTCTGAGAGACGCAGAGGAATAGACCCAAGATTTAAGTGACACAGAGGATATTGTGCGAGAAAGATAGGGCCTAAAGGGACTGGGACACGGTCAAGCGGCTTGATCGCAAGCACGTAGTTTATTGTCTATGGCACTTTGTGACAAGCATTTTGACCGTGTACCGAAGCTGGCTTGCAAGCATTGCGCAATTCTACGTGCTTGCGGCGGGGCTTGATGCGAATTTATATTTTTGTGGGAATAGACAAACGACAATAGACAAATAAATATCACGTATCATAAACAATGATATAAATTGAATAAAATTGTACTTAGTTATTGTTTTTGTGTTCAATTTGTAGAAATCCATCTAATTTAAAAATTCTGGAAGCATTTTAGTATTTTTTAATAATTATGACAGCGGTTTTCAAGGTCATTAATAATCAAACTGTAGAATAAATAATTTTCTGAATTTTCAATGGAGAAAACATATTTTTGTATGAATACCACACAAGATATTCATACAAAAAATAGCTGTAGCCTGATTGATGACAGATTCCATTTTGCCGCGAGTCACGAAAAGACAGGAAGGCATAGAAGTACATATACATAGACCACCACGAAATCACAGGAAGGCGTGGCCATGCTTGACGGAGAGGCTTGATGCGGGCTGTCAAGCCGCTAAGCATAGACAATAATAGACAACAATAGACAACAATAGACAAAAAAACTACGTGCTTGCGATCAAGCCGCTTGACCGTGTCCCAGTCCCTTTAGCTCTTCGATAAAGGTGGGATTGCAATTACAAACATAATTAATTACCGGTATAAAACATCGTGCACGGGGAATATTTGGGAGTTCGTCACAAATCGCCGGAACCGCTCAAAGAAATATGCACGTCGCGCTACGTCTTAATATCACTTGGTAATTATTCTGGACTTTTCCACTGAGTTTAACTAAAATTTTTAGTTAAACTCAGTGGATCACGGGTCGCCGGAACTTTCAAAAATATACACGTCGCGCTGCGTCTTAATCACCTGGTAGTCTACTCTCTTAGTAATTTATTCTGGACTTAGAAAATCTTCTGGTCAAAAGCATTCAGTTGAACTCAGTGTTCTCGACGTAATATTTAATCCGGTTACAAAGTTCAAATTAGCTTAAATTCAGTGGGGAAAAATGTAGATAACGACACTACAGTACCGCGATGTAAATTAAGTTGTTACTACGAAGTGTTGAAAAGAGGGGAAACGGCTATATAACCCAAGATTAATGAGATCCTTCGTTGCAAAGAATTTAAACTAGAAAAGTGATAATAATTTAGTTATTTATATAATAATTAATAATGATAAATCGGATCTTAGGGAATTTTGAAACTACGAACAACTAGTTGGACTCAGTGTCCTTGACGGAATAATAAAGTCGGCTACAAAATTCAAATTGGCTTAAATCCGGTAATTAAAAAATAATAAACCCTAAAAGGTCCTTCTCGAATAAAATTAAATGCTATTCTTATGAATTTGATAAAGTCGCGGATTATAAATGAATTTGTAATTAAAAAATAATAAACCCTAAAATTCCTTCTCGAATAATATAAAACACAAGTGTTAAAACCTCCCTTTGGGATTTTGATAAAGTCTCGGACTAAAATTAAATTTATAATTGAAAATTTATATACCTAAGCGTCTTGTTATCGCGAGTGTTAGGCTCGATCGAAGCCGTGTTACAACGAAAAATTTAATAAACAAAATAATATTCCTGAAGTCTTCTCAAACATAATGAAAGACAAGCTGATATATTTCAATAATTACTAGGTAAGGGAGGGAACATCGAAGTACATTCATTACGGTGAATAACGAGGGTAACACAATCAAAATTAAGAAAATAAGATTGAAGATATCTCGGGTAAAGATAAAATATTAGGTTACCATCTCAGGATAAATCTAGTAGTATTTACGGGGCGATCCACCCAAGGGCGATTTCCAATTGAGGTGTTCCAGTTTAACTCAGAACGAGCGGTGCTGGCATCTGTCTACTAACAATTACCACTAATCCATTTTAATATGTATATAAAACCAACATGTCAATTTTTCAGGATCCCTCGACAAGTCCGATACTATCTCGGCAGTATCACTCGCAAACCTTACCTCATTCCCGAATTTAAACCTCGATTTAACTTCATAGTTGGTTAATGTCTGATAGTGACGCTGCAAATTCGTATCCCACAAATATGGACTAGTCAGAAGGATTTTTTTTCTCACGCTATCATGTGATAGGGGTTGCCAACGCGGACGGATCGGACCAACGGGATGTTGAAGACTATTCCCTCTGACGGGACCGTGTTGAGTGATGGTCGTGAGAGTGGAATGAAAATTGTGATGCCACCTGGTAATGAACGGGAACATGGTCAGCAGTTGGGGCGTCTAGGATGGAGGCATCTTGGGTGCCTGTGAAATCCACGTGGAGGGGGCGACGGCGTGGTATTACGTGAGAATAAGTCCGCAGCGCTATCACATTATCCAATGGTGTCGACCGGGAAGCTGACGGCACGTGGGAGTTTGAGCTTCATCAGGCGAAACCTACACGACACACTTTTCGCGTTAGTATCATGATATGGGATGCAATTACCTCCCCCATCTAGACTCAGTAAAGTAGATCGTCCGGAGGCATGGGCGTTGGAGCGATTTCGGAAATGGCGTGATGACTTAATTCGCTTTCTCTCGGACGTGAACGGATCCGACAGGTCAGGGTACCTTTATGAAATGGGTTGCCAGCTGTATGGGGATAGTCTAGCCGCTTCGGAGTCAGCGTTTGATTTCTGATCACCATTCACCGTTATCGTATTGGTCAGTGGAGGAGCCAACGTAGTTTGAAAAAATATTTCGATCATATAGCTTACCCCTTCCCCCCCCCCCCCTCTCATTCCTTCCCTTTAAAAGATTAAGTGTCGAGTAACAAAATTAATATATAATAAAACAGATGGAGGCGACCCCGGAGCTGAGATGGCAGGGAATTCCCCGAAAACCGACGCTCTATGCATGTCAGTACTATACTATACTAATTTGTGCAATAACGAAACTATTTCATGTTCTCGGGTTTATTTAAGGTCGGAAAGAGTTTTAAAAAAAATTACAAGTGATTACTACTGTATTAGAGTTAGGCGTACCTTAGGGGACAAGAGTATGTTAAACGCAAGGTCTTATAAGAAAGTTTAAAAAAATTTCAATGGTAAGGGGATCGCTCACTCTAATTTAAACGAAACTGGATTAACACAAACATATGCATTAATAGCTCATTCATATCTCATATGAATTTCAAAACCAAAAAAAAACACAACGCTGAAAAGGGGCATTATTGCGAAATAACTCTTAAGATCTTTTACCGTATGTTCCATACGGGGATCGAAAGGCTTAGCTAGGGTTTCCTTTTAAGGTATTCCTTCTAAAGGGCGCCACCAACAGCTTGGGAAAATCGAAGGACAATGACCAGGATGATACAACATTTTGCAGATCAGACAGGAGGAATAATCATTATTTTAACGTAGGTATAAATGTAGAAGGGCGAACCATTACAACGCGCTATTGTTTCTATATCTGTACAGACAGACTGACCCACAGCAACGTGTGGCTGGGTACAGCTAGTCTAATATATAAAGTTGATTGTCTGTTTGTGGCAGGCGGGCGGTGTGGATTTGATTAGTATACAAATCTACAGTTTTATACCGAGGTTGATAAAATTTTGCACATTTGAACTTCAAAACAAGAGGAAGGTCACTGTGTACATGAGATTTCTAAAAAAAACCCACACCCCCTTTTCCTACCCCTTAAAGCAGTATTTTGATACTTTTTGATAAAACTTTCACACTTGATTTTTAAAATAAGAGAAAAGGTATACATCTGATTTCGAAAACATTGCATAAAGCCCGGGACTTCAACTAGTATAATATAAAAATTATAAGCGTGCTTGCAGGTTGGTTATTTCCACGATGTGACACACTTGCACCGGCTGCCGGGCGATTCTCACCAAAGATGTTTCCACAATATTGTCTGGCTACTGTCCGAGTCAGTTTTGCGTTCCTACCCAAATTTGAACATATATTTATTTATGAAATATTTAACAGAAATAAAGAAAAACTACATGCATGAAAAATTGATCCCTGTGATGAGAAACTAGTCCATCTATTTATATGCGGGCAGGTGGACCACATTCAGAAATGTAACATTACTCACAATGGTTTTGGCCGTGTTGGGTGACCAGATCTTAATAGCCAGGTAATTCCCCGCCTGACTCTTCCCTATATTATTCCCCTCCCCACCACCTTCAGCCTCACAACATACCAATTGGGGATGCCTTAGTCTCCAGATAGTTGGGATTCTTATGCGGTTTCACATAAAAAATAATACTTTGGGCGGTACCCATTTCTATATTTTGTAGTGTCTTGCTTTGTCTGTTGAAGTGTTTTTTGTGTTCAATCTCTACCGATTTTTTTAAATATAAGTTTTGAAGATACTATTTAATGCACAGTGTACGAATTGTCAGTTTACGTGAAACACACCCTCTGAGACCTAAATTCTTTCAAATTAAATTAGCAATAATCGTAACAATTAGTAAACTATCGAAGAAAAATTCCATTATTATCTAGTAAGGCGTTTGATAAGGTCTGTCATAAAATCCTCATTAATAAACTTTTGAAACTCGGAATTAATGGAAACCTTTTATCTTGGTTTAAGAGTTACTTACTTAGGCGTCAGTTAACTGTCTGTATTAATGATCACTTATCCTACATGTTCGAAGCTACCAGTGGCGTACCCCAGGGTTCGCATCTTGGTCCTATACTTTTTAATTTATTCATTAACGACGTAACAAACATATTCACCCGTGTTCTCATTCTAATGTTCGCTGATGATATGAAGATATATAGAATTATTGACAATATAGAGGACTGTCTAACACTTCAATCTAATATTAATAGCTTTAACGATTGGTGTCTTAAAAACAAATTAACACTTAATGTAAAAAAATGTCAACTTATGAGATTCCACAGAAAAAAAAACCCATTGTTGTTCACCTACTTTCTCAATAATCACACCTTATTATCTGTTGATGAAATAAGAGACCTTGGTATAACCTTTGACACTAAATTAACTTTCATTAAACATATTAATAATATAACCAGTAAAGCAATGCAAATGTTAGGTTTTGTCTTACGGATTTCAAAGGATTTTAAAAATTTAAAAACTGTCAAATTACTTTACACTTCACTTGTTAGAAGCCAACTAGAATTTAACACCACCATTTGGAGTCCTTATTACAGTGTACATGAGAATTCCCTTGAGCGCGTCCAACATAAATTTTTACGTTATATTAATTTTAAATTGGGAATACTCATCGAAAACATTAATTACCCCTCTCTGTTACATTTATTGGGACTCGATACATTAAAAGAAAGAAGAATTTGTTTTGACCTATTTTATTTATTTAAAATCATTTCCAACCTGTTGAACTCCCCTGAACTTCTTTCGCTAATATGTTTCCGTGTACCTAGTCGATCAGTTCGTTTCAAATTACCTTATCACTGCAACAATACAGGATCTAACGCCGAACTCAATTCCATAATGAATCGCCTACATGTACTTGGTAATAAATATGTTTTGGATGAATCTATAAACATTGCTAGTTTATCCGCATACAAACACCACCTAATTAAAACTGTATGTCAGCGCTTCTCTAAATAAACTTTCTAATTAGCTTCTCTAATATAACCAAATACAGTTTTAAAGTATTAGTTTATCCGGGATTTATTGTAAATTAATTGTTTATATATTTATATATACACATTGTTGCATTGTATTTATAATAACCATTTCTATTGTTCTCTTTTATGTATTTTGTATTTAAATTTTTTTTATCTATGTATATTCTGTATTTATAATAAGTAAAAAAAAAATGTTATTCTTTTGTAAAAGCCGCTATAATCGGCGTTAATAAATAAATAAATAAATTATCAGGCATCGACTATGTTCTTCCACTGCCAGTTTTAATTCAGGATTCAGGTTGAAAAGCTCAGCATGATATCGGAAATAATGTGCTTTTGGTTTATTTTTATGGACATTTTTCAGTTATTTTGAAAAATCTCTCAATCACTAGAAACAAGTGATGCATCGTATTTAGGTAGGTACTGAATATAAATTCCATGAGGCGAAGTTCATTCTATAGCCAATAGCCATTTTCAAACATTCAAAAGAAGAAGAAGTCTGAACAAGTTGGTGGTTTATTTGTGACAATTTATGGTCGAATGACAGCTACTGTCAGTTTGCATGGTTTTGTTGACTAAATTCTATTTTTCAATTTAGCAGGCTTGTTTTAAACAAAAAAATATTGTTTTGGATTGCGAAAAAAGCCAAAATTCATCTCAGTTGCATATGGATGTTTCGGAAGCCCTTTGATACAGATTTAAAAAACAATAGGATGTGAAATTTCTAAGAATTATTCTGGATATCCTATGACTCATACGATAATTACTTAGTAATTAGAATATTAAAACTATAAAATGGAAGTGGACGAAGCTTTAAGTGATTCCCATTCACTTGATTTACTATCCTTAAAGATTGAAGATCAAAACTGCGGCATGACTGGTGATTTAGAAACACTAAGTTTGTTAGAAAACATTGATAATTTGGATATAACCGATCAAAAAATTGAACTAACTAGAACTGATGGATCTTTAAATCAATTTCAAAAACCTTCAATGCAATACTCTTCGAAATGGCTGGCGGAAACAGATTTTACTAATGCGATTAAACCAAATGAAAGTGAATGTTCCAGTGAAGTTTATAATACCGACGACACTTCTTCACTCACTGATAGCGACGTTAGAGCAATGGCGATTGACCAGCTATCATTACTAAAGAAATATTCTCTAACCGAACTGTTACATAAAAGAGAAGACGGGTCTTTCGCTGATTCTAATGGAAATATTTTTAAAGACATCACAATAGAGAATTCTGATCAAGTTTATGTCGGAAATGTTACTAATGTTAATATATATAAGGTAAAGGCCACTATTGAAATGGGCAAGTCAAAATTATTAAAGAAGTCGGATCAAATCAATGAATCGGACGAAAATATGACTGTAGGGAAATATGAAGGTACGAATTTTGAAGTATAAAACAATCTTTAATGCCACGATTGCCTGTATCGCACTGGCGTAGTTATTGCATTCACATTCACAACCCCCCCCCCCCCCTTATTTACTCCCTTGTCTGGGTGTAGGCCCCCTTGATGCTTCTCTGAGGATAGTAGAAATAACATTACTTATGTGTACATTTTTATTTGTGTCTTTAGAAAAAAACAATATTATTTAATCAAAATAATCTATTTTTGTCATTGTTACAGATCCTAGTTCATCTACTACATCTCTGAAAATTATTCCACGAAAAGTGTGGTTAGAATATGAAGAGTTCAGATCAACACCTATATTTGTAATAATTTGTGGGTACCTAACTAATATGGCATTTTGCATGTTTATTCAAGTTTCAGTGATCATTTGCCTAGTGATTATCATAAATGACACAAACTAGAGCACAGGCATCACACCACACAATGCGCCACATTGTTGAATTTGGCAGCCACCTCTGATCTGGAGCCCCAAAATACCTGAAAAAACCCTTTACCTTGTGAAGAAATGGGCGGTCTGTTTGATAGATCCTCTATCTTAACAAACAGACTGCAATCTGCCTCTGTGTTTCCTTCCTCTTACAACATTAGTCACTTCAATACCCACTTTCACTCCTTCCTCTCCTCATATAGAGCCTTCACACAGCTCCCTCAAAGATGACATAGTGAACATGATGATTGTGTTATTAATGTAACAAAAAAATCGAGATCCTTACAGATCACGGTCATCAACATGATTGCACATGTACATAACTGTGATATCTATTATATATGTAATTGTGATGTATAGTATATCACGTAGATGGTAGTTTCAGAGATTATTCGTAGATGGCACTGGTAACAATAGTCTGTCAAGGGCCCAGAATCATTACTACTGCAGTATATCCAGGACCATCCAGGACACTGGCCTAGCTTGTCTATCACTAAATAAAAGTCCAAAGTGTTTTGTTGACACCAGAGTTTTTATTGAAGAGTTTCGAGGCACCGGAGTTACAATATAATAATGATTTATTCCAGCGTATACAGGCTCGAAAAACAATGCTTCTACACCAGAAGAAACAATGTCCATTATTCGGGACATCCGGCAGCAACATATCGGGACGGCAACCTTCAATGATGTGGGCTATAACTTCCTCATTGGAGAAGATGGTGGGGTTTATGATGGAAGAGGCTGGAAAAGAGTTGGAGCACACACATTCGGATACAATAGATGTGCTATCGGAATATCTTTTGTTGGGTGAGTTATACAAAGATAGGTTACAACAAGTACACTCATGGGAGATCCCATGTATTTTTTTATACTTCGAAAGCAAGGACTTCTGCCTATCGGAATGTGCCAATCAACAGAGCGACTCCACTGCTTAATGATGCTGCATTGACCATCGACATTTTCAACGTCACTTACAGACAGTTCAGCAACTATCTTTTGAAGGATGTCACAAAATAGTAAAAATGCCCAGTAACCTTTTTGTACTTACATGTTCTTCTCCGGAATATATTGGTGTATAACCGTTTCATGGAGATCATGAAGAAATAAATTGTCGCTGAGAATACATCATTACCATCCTGAAATGCCATTTGATAGCTGCAATATTTTTTTTATTTAAAGTGATTCAAATTTATTAATGTTATTATTAGATTCTGCAAGTATTTTAGTTATTTATTATCGTGAAGCTGTTTGAAAACATAATTTTAAGTTCTACGAATAACAATAAACGATAGCATTAGTCTTTCATCAATAGAAATACACGGTGTCCGGAAAATCATAGTACAAGCGAGAAACTGGTGAATCTACATCACAGAGAATCCAAAAATCTCAATTTTTTTTCGATCCGAGCATTTCGATTTTTTGTTTTTATTTTTTTCATTTTTTCGGCAACTAAAGGGTTAAAGGCTTTTGGAGCCGGGTCTATGCTTCAACACATTTTAAGACAGCTGATATTAACCCCCTAGCGACTGATTTTTTTTTCAAACATGACCTAAAATGAAAGCTCAGATCAAAAATTAAACTACTACTACAAAAATTACTACAAAATCGACTCCAAATTTGATGCATATTCACCAGTTTCCGGCTTGTACTACGAGTTTCCAGACACCGTCCGTGTATCTGTCTGCTACACTAAAGAGATTCTTCTTCTTTCGTCTATGGTCTGCTAAAATATTATATTAAAGTAGGTAGGTACATTGCTTGTCTGGATTTCAAAATTCAGCTCTAATTTTGAAAAAAATCATTTTGACTCTTAGGAAAATCGTACTCACAGAGGAAATGTTGTGTTCAATCCTTGAAGAAAATTTTAACCGCTCTCAAATGAAAAATGCGATAAAACAGAAAAGATTCTGTCGCATCTGGGAATTGAACCTAAGACCTCTGCCTTGCCGGAGTAGTGCTCTGACCATTGATCTAATTCAACCATTTGAACTTCTATAATTTTTAAATGTATCATACTTTGACTGAGAGCTATCAACATTGTCTTCATTTACGTAATGCATAATCTTTGGCTGCTGTCTTTATGTATGATTGCTAGATTCTGCATGAATTAAATTAAGTAGATAGTGTCTTGGTTTAATTATTTGTGAATATAATGAACGATTTGTATTCCAGGACCTACATAACGGAGCTGCCCCCCGAAGCCAGCTTTCAGGCGCTCTGGTCTCTTCTGGATCTCGGGATGCGAGAGAAGCACATTGCTGCGGACTACAAGCTCCTCGGCCACTGCCAGTGCAGTCCCTCCCTCAGCCCTGGTGCCATCTACGAGGTCATCAAGCAGCATCCTCGCTGGGAGCCGCAGCCTATTAAACCTCCTTCATTACTCACGTTGACTGATTGATTCTATTATGAATTACTTACCTGTATCCAGAAATAATATTATATTATAACTCAGTGGGCCGCCTCAGACAAATTTGGGATGGCAAGTCTATGCGAAAAGAGACTGGGAAGGAAATAGCATACAAAATCATCGAAAATTGACTCTCCCACAGATATTCAACTTGTGCTCCGCTGTGATTTAACAAAAATGTAATACATGGCTATGGTTTCGAAAAATTTTAAGAAAAAAAAATTTCTTGTTGTGATATTGTAAAACTATGAATTTGTGATTTTTAAACCTAACTATTAAAAATGTAAATCAACTTGTTTTTTTTTTTATTGCTTACCCCTTCTTTTATCTCATTGCTAATTTATTTAATATGTTTTGGTCATCTTCATAAGTATCATGATTTAAACCGGCTCACGGCTTATATCTTCTGTAAAACATTTCATTTAATTGTGTTGGCTTATAAAATCACTAATAATCATAAAGTGGTTACTGGTTATTAATAATATCTATAACGATTTTCACATCGACCCCTAATCTACCAGTCACAACCCTATAGAAAATGCGCGTAAAATGGTACACATGCGCATTTTCGTCATTTATTTATTGGTTAATCCTCACTGCACAAGTGGAGTATAAAACAGTATAGACACAACACCAAAAGTAACGTCGAAATGTTATGCATGTTAAATATTCATTTAATATTTTTGCTAAAGTGCCACGCGTATTTGCTTTGTACTCGCTCATTGGATATGTTGCCGGCCGGTAAAATCGTGCGAAGTTCTCGCCGTCAGTTTGCGCGCGGCGCTCGCTCGAGCAGGTTGTGTGTTTTGGTCTTATAATGAGGGACATCGCGAACAAAATGGCTGAGCTAAAATTCGAAGCTCCGTTGGCCCAATTCGAGGAAACGGACGATTGGGGTTCTGTCGAGTTCCAATCAAACAACGCAAAAACCATAAACGACAACAATATCGACGCGATAAACCTGAACAACATAAAAAATAACATGAAGGATCGCGCCTGTGACTTAGATGTGATGATCATGAAAAGTGATTCGAATATTTTGAACGACAACGATTGTATTAACAATCTTAAAAATGATAATATCGTTAAACCTCGTCTGGATAACGCCGGGGCTGTGTCCGATAACTTCAACGAGACGTTCTCTGGTTCTCTGGAGGATTTGGTGAACACATTCGACGACAAGATCACGAAGTGCTTCGGGAACTACGAGGAATCAGTTGAAAAGCTGGCTCCTGTTCAAGTCCGCACTCAGGAGGAGATCATGAACGAATGCCAGTAAGTCCCTTTTCATGTTTATACACCAATTTAACATTATCATTCAATTCCCATTGTCAATCTTGCCAATATCTCTAAAATGACAGCGGAATTCTTCATCTGTCAAACGGATTGTTTTGATTGAATAATTAGCGTGTTGTCGCGAGAAATCAGACTCTTTGACCTTTTCGGTATTAATTCAACATGAATGAATGTAAACAATGTGCAATAAATATTTTTGGCATGGACAATGCGTCAGAAAAATCGATTTTTCGTATCCGAGGGATGTGTTCGGACTAGAAAATCATCCGCACGAACTGTCACACTGACAGCGCACGAACGAAACTGAACTTTTTGAATTGCAATGCACCTCTCCGAAATTTAACGGCAAAATTATATTAATTTTACATTGATAACTACTATTATACTAGTGTTAACTTTATTTTCCAAGATGAAAAATAAGAATTTATGTATGAATCCAAAACTATTCCCTTTTATTTTGACGTCAGTTTTGTTTTACCTAAATATTTCAAATATAGAATGAAAATAATCATCTGGCAAAATGTATTCTAGATTTTAGATAGGTACTTATTTTATCGCTTGTTTAGATTTGAAAGATTCTTTTCATAATTAGACTTTTTTAAGCACATGAATTGATGCATTATTATCAAAATCAATAATTTTACTATATTCTGTTGTATTCTTTATTCTCATTGGCCTTTTTGACTCTTCGAAAAGATCATAGAATCAATAAATGTTTTTGGTCCTTTGGTGTTATTTGTTATTCAAGACATTGCCCATTTATTGTAATATTTATTTAAGGTTTAAGGTATTCATTATTGCTATTTCGCTGTCCGAATACCGTCATGAGAATGCTTTGTTTATTTTGTATTTGTATCCATCATACATCAAGAAATAATGCGTAGCATATTGCTACACTAGGGAGGCGTGGCGATGTTTAGAAAAGAAAGTTCTTGACCGAAGATATTATTATTAATTTCTTACCCATGCATACGTATACCTGACCACATTGCTTATAAATAATAATTATTGTATTATGTGCATCACTTATGCCTGGCCATATACATATACATATTATGGGACGCGCAATAATTACAGTTGTTTTTTTTTACATTAGCTCTACACACTTAAAACAATTTCTCTCGTGGCTTTTATCATCTTTGAAGATGCCGTGTGGAGAGTATTTCAAGGGAAAGAAAGGAGATTAAGTTCTGGGAAGGAAAAGGGTATGAGGGGTGGGTAGGAACCTGGGGTCAATGGGTCCAGGAGTGACGTATGAATCCATCCCTCCCACTGCGGTGCAAGTCGATGGTCCGAGAGCGTCCGACTGGAGAGGTCAAATGGTCTCCTTCAACCAATCTCTCCCTATCCGATCCACCATGCAGCCGGTAGGCATAAACATCCGCAGCCAAGACATAGACAAACCTCACCCCACGAATACCTGCTAAGTTACCAAACGTAGCAAACCACTTGGGGGTGACCTATGGCAGGGTTGATAAAAACAACCCACACATAATAATGTTACTCGAATTGAATTTTGAACGTCTGTATTCCACAAGTTTTTTCAATGTTTTATTTTTATTGCCAGCATTAAAAATAAGTTATTTCAATTTCGCTGGAATTTTCTTCGTTGAATTCGGATAACAAGCTTGAAACAGGATGTATGCATGCAATCCATCTGTGTTCGTGTCAATTCTGGCGGCGATATCTATATTTATGATATATTTGATATTCACTCAATAGCCTATCATTTTTACCTTTTTTAATTATTGAGATACGTTATTTTTAATTATTGGTTTCGAAGATTTATGAACCGAATGATTTTTTGTTATTTTTTATGTGTAGGAGCGTGGGTAAATCCCACATTAAAACCTATCCAATAATATTTGTCAATAAAGCCGGGCTGCTAAATATGTATAATAAAGGTTGTCAAATGGCAGTGTTTGTCAGCTTCAGCAGTTAAAGATAATCTGTTTCAATTTTCTACACGTTTACTAACAACTGTTAACAACATTTCACGCCGAAGAATTTACTTCAAATCATTCTAGAGACGTGCCTACGTAAAACTAAAATGCATTCGAAAAGTTGTTACGTAGGTACCTAACCTACCATATTTAAAAAAACGTTTTGAGCATGTAGGTACCATTTAAAAGTTGGTAATCAAAAAGTGGATAATATTTTGATATCTGCGTATTTCCCCGCCCCTTTTCGAGGTAAAATAAAGATGGCGTATCACCGCGCATGCGTGGTGCACCGCTCCCTCCGCGAAGGGATGGTAAGAATCAATATTTTCTGCGGTAGGTACCTACCGTCTCCCGTAGTCCTCTACCCCCTCGTAGTAGGGTTGGTACTTGCCTCTTGTTTTCACGGACCTACGCAGTTCGAATCGTATGTATGACGGATGCCGAAATATAAACAAGAGTTTAGGTTAATTGATTATTTATTACGAGTCAATGATCGTACTCCGACATCTTATTTTTTTATTAAACAGATACATCTGTGAGAACGGTGATCTGCATTTTCTTGCACACTTCTTTTATTTAAATTTTTTTATTCCACACGGGAAATCATATCCTCTCGGGCTTATGCTATCTTTGGCGATTCTGTGAATGGAGTTAAAAAAACTTCTACTATTTTGAGCTTTGGCTTTCCATAATTGGCTGTGGATTTTTCTTGTATTTAGCTGTTAAAATATAGAACCAAGTGCCGGGTTATTTTTTAATACATATTTTTTCCGTTGTGGTACGAATAAATGCAATTTCAGCTAATGCCTGATATTATGTAAATTCAACCACATTCAAAATGTTTAAAACTAGGTCACTTTTATCGTTTATTTGCATGACATTATTCAAACGCTGAATTTAAACGATAACGGCAAATCTCGTTTGTTGTTTGAGAATTTTTATGGAAGCAGCATTTATTTTTACGTGAATTACGAAAAGTCCCAACTGCCCGAAGTCGGTGGAATGGAGAGAGGAAAAGTTGGGAAGATGGCTGGGAATTAGGTACTGCATTTTGATGTCTATGGGTACCTGGCTATTCAGAACGCTTAGTATGATGGCAGTACGAGGAATTAAAATTTGTTTTTAATATTCTAACCCGGAATGCTTGTATTCAAGCCTCTGGCATAATGAGCGACATATTTCTTAAAAATTCTGTCAGAAAGTCAGAGAATTTGTGTGTATTTCCGCATCTCAATAAAATCCAAATAATGTAATATTGCTGAACGTATCTGAATACTAAAAACTTTTTTTAAATGTGATGAAATATGCTTACAAATTAATTAAAAATAATTATCAAAAAAATCAAAAAATTCATAATTTTTTCTCAATTTTCGGTCTTTGGTTTCATAGAGGCGTAAATTTGTATTATTCTGAGGTTAATTTCTCTATTTGTATATAAAGTTTGGTGTTGTCTCTTTCTAACATCGTTTAGTTGATATTTCGATTAATAACTATGACGATTTATAAAAGACCATATGAACTGTTACGAAAGCGAACCAATTGACCGTACGGGTAATAGCGGTTTGTTCCCAAAACGGAACAAATTTTATCCTGAGGAGTTAATAAAACAATGGGAAAATATGCATTATGCATTCATTATAGGCTCCCCCGGAAGATAAATAATTTTTTTTAAACTTATATTTTTTATCTGATTTTTTTAATAATAAATTCATCAACTGTTTGCCTTCGTCGCTACGTGGTCACCATTCATCATTTTCCGCATGAGAATGGCTTCCTTTCATCGCATGATGCAAATCGTCGCACCATCTAAGCAAATCACAACTGTCACCATTAATCGATGCGTCTTGTCTCCCGTATTCTATATTTGTGCAAACGCATCATAGCTGCACATATACTTCATTGCACATTACTGCACACGTGCCATTTACAGGCGATTATCGTAAATGTTGCCATTTAACGGAAAATGGAAGCAGCTCGAAGATTCAACGTCGCAGTTTTATGACCTTACTGCATAAGCTAGAAACGTATTAGGTTTCTAGTTTAAACATCGAGCTGTTTCTGCAAGGTAGACAGAAAGGATGGACCGAATGGAAGATAATCTCGATGCCGTTATTTTGAGAGACCACCATTGGCCATGGGCTAGTGAATGTATTATTATTTCTGCCAATACAAGTTGTGTCAATACGCTGTCTTAACGTGGACATGACCAATTGGCGTATATTGAACGCTACACGTTTTAACACAATTATTGTCTGTTTTTCGTGCACAGATCAAATGATCTTGGCGCCAAAAGCGTTCACGCGATGGCGGGTTGGCGCCAACGTCGACCCAATGCGTTGGCCCAACGTTGTACAAGGGATTTTACACATTATCCAAGTACCCTTAAAATTAATGTTGAAAAGTGTTTCGTTGTGAATTTCACACGAAATAAAAATATCATTATCAATAATATAATCTGAACGGCTCAATATTAATCAACAAAACAGAAATCAAAGATTTGGGAGTGACATTGGACTCTAAGCTTATTTTTGATATTCATACAGACTCAGTCACATCAAAAGCCTCTAAAATGTTTGGATTCATTCTTAGGACATGTAAAAAATTCAATAACTTTAGAACAATGAAAATCCTATATTTTGCTTATGTCCGCAGCTTACTAGAATACGCGTCACAATTTTGGAACCCGCAATACATATCATATGTGGAAATTCTAGAACGTGTTCAAAATTGTTTTCTACGATACTTGGATTTCCGCAGCTACCGCCCACATCTAAGTCACCAAGATTTAGCAGCGTACTTCAATATACTATCATTAGATGTTCGAAGAAGCTCGGCCGATGTACTCTTTCTTCAAAAAATAGCCAGGTCCGTTGTTGATTGCCCAGAACTTCTAGAACGAATACAGATACGAGTTCCTAACAGACGAACCAGATCAGACATGATTTTTAGCCTCCCTCGATGCAACACTAATTCTAAGCAGAATTCTTTCATCTATCGTGCGTCCAACACTTTTAACACACACTATTCACAATTTGACATATTTAACTCTGCACCACACTCATTAAAATCCCACAGACACTCTCTAGATACCTTACAATAACAATAACTACAGATACCATAACCATAACCTAACCGATCCTCCCCCATCCTACCCCCTCCCTATTCCCCCTAAATAACTTGTCTCTTGAAATCTAATTTTCCTTAGTAAATATCTCGGAATCACTACACTTGTATACAATACCAATGTGGAAACCTGTAAATGGTTTAATTATTGTAACTCAATTATTATTATGCTTTTATTAATGTAAACTGTTGGTATCCCAAATATCCAAAATTTTCTCATTAAATGTATTATGTGGTTTTTTTTATATTAAAAAATGAAGGCCTCATCACGGGCAAGCCACCCAGTGAGGCCTACATTACTGAAAACCTTGAATTGTAAAAAATATTGTACCTAATAAAAAATAAATAAATAAAATAGATAAATAAATAAGTATTACCAATATTTTTTTAGTCCAGGGCCGGCCCTATGCGGTCGCAATTGTAGCTGTGCGCTTCGGGCGCCGAATTGCCAAGGCACCAAGATGATGGATAGCTAACACATTGCTTGAAATTATTTTCCATAAAAAACGGCCTCATACAAAAGCACAAATCATCCATATAGGCATTATTGATTACAGTGATCATTCTCGGCGCGTTTAACAGACGCCTAATTAGGCAAAAAATGTTTTTAGAAAATGTTGACGCTTTAACTTGATTTGACAAGGGACGCTAAAATCTTACTTATACCAGGCGCTATTTGGCTCAGGGCCAGCCCTACTTCAGTGCTGTACATAGTTATAATTTTAAAATGTGCCATCTCAATGCACTTAAAGTAGTTTAAATGCGTACGCAATACGTACAACACTGTTTATTCAAGAAACTAGATAACTTCTTTATGAAAAGAAAAAGTCACATTCTTGCGCAAGGAATGAGATAAGATAAGAAATGGTGTTAATGATCTGGAAGACAGGGTATCCGGAGACTGTATCGGCTTGATACCATGTACTAATGGTATCCCACTGTCAACGAGTTAAAGAAAATGGAGCTGAATTATCTGCTAAACGCGAATTGTATGTAGCATTCATAATTGTGGGCGATTTTACTCAAATTGTCATTTTATATATACGTATATATTTTTTAATTAATTACTATTTGTTACATTACTCGTAACTAGATTACATGAAGTTAGTAATGGATACGCAGATGTGGCGGGCGGATCTGTTTAACTGCACGGAATGTAAGTACAAGTAGGCTATACTCTCGATCTTTTCGATCAATGTCAACTTAACCAAGTCTACTTATAAGTTTTACGTACTCGTATGTCTTAATTTTCTATCCTTCTAGAGTTTCTGTTTATTATAACATAAAGTATAAACTTTCTAATGTAATTGTTTCATTTGGGCGCTTTTTATATTCCCACAGCAATGGCGAAGGGGCGTTTCATTTATTTAATACGTCTGAGGGAAAAGTATTAATTATTAGGGGTTAGCACACATGCGTATATCGTTTCTCACTATTATTTAGTGTGTAAGAAAGAGATGCAGCATTATTGTGTAATAAAACGTACGTTTTATGCTTTTGTTCCGTTGTCGTGCCGTCGCTTTGGAAATTTTAAAAGCGTCCATTCTTAAAATATGACGTCACGTACCACGTACCTACAACCTCTCTCTGTAACTACTGTATCTAATAGTATTATTATCTTATCTGTACAATTTAGGATTATTGTAAACAGAAGTGGCGCCCTCTGTTATTTTCAAAAAGAACCGTCGAAGTTTTCAAACCGCTGCAGCTGGTTTTAATCTGCTAGTTAGAATTTATATTCACAGTCCTCCCTCACTAGGGATTAGGCGACTGTAGATTGTTGTGTTGGTGTCATACTTAACACTTATGCTGTCTTTATATTTTTTGTAATTTCCTCATCTCCATATTTACTTAGCCATTTTTTATATTATTTTTAAACTTGTTTATCTCCGTGGTATTTGTAATTTAATTTGGAAGAGCATTATATAATTTTGTTACATAGAATTTCTGTTTTTTTTCTTACCAAAAGATGTACTTAACTTTGAAATGTTAAGTATATTTAAGGTTCACGTAAATTTTAGGTTTTTGTAGATTTGAGGTTTTTGTCACATCATATCAAATTGTTGTTTTGATATATTTCCTGATAACTGGAAAATGAATACATATTTTTATAGCAAATATTTTTTCTTTCAAATCTGTATTTTTGGGATTACCAGTGTAGATGTTAAGTTCTTTTTTTTTTTTTTTTAAGTCTCTTTATTCTATAAAATTATTAGTTACATGCATTGAGGAATTTTTCGACCACCATGCTAGGCAATGTACTGTTGCCTTGGAAACTAAAAACTTTTGTGTTGCTGCGTACACCAATTAATTTAAGATATTGAAGGATCTGACTGGTACATGGCTAGTATTAATTCCTCGATCTCTGACTGGTGTCTGTCTGCAGATCCAACGCCATAAATAGCCGAATATTTATTTGCCCATTTCCTGATCTGGTACTTCTCATCAGAACATTCTGATTTATTGATAGATTAGCAGAAGCTTTTCGTCTTCACCCGAAAATTTCGTTTGGTTCCTTTCCCTGTTGATAAATTGTAGTAAATAGGAATATATGACGCGAAATGATTGACAGAATTAGTCGGGGAATCAAATATGTAGGTACACTACCTACTTGAGTCGACATGATAGTCAGAATAACTAAGACTACATGTGAGACGATGAATGGATGTGAATGAAGCAAGTAGCGCCTGACACATTGTTTTTTTTTCTTGCCAAATAACAATCCCGGTGACTTATAAAAGTCATTTTGGCACAGGACGGATTTACGATACCCAAGTGAAAGCAGTGGCGGCTTTCCTTCGAGGTCATTTGGATGTTGACCATCCAAAAACGGAAGACGAAAAATTTTAATGAATAAAAAAATATACGTATTCAGGGTGATTGGAAAGTGGTGATAAGCTTTCAACTGTGGAGTTGAGGAATCATAATCCCTCCTTTGTCAAAGTGAATAAGTTATGCTCCGATTTTTAATGGTGGTCTCTCACCACATGAAAACACAGGAAAAAAGTCAGTACCTAATTCAAATGGCTATGATAATGTTTGGAGTAATTATTAATTATCATACTCATCGGCTGTCCCTTGTGTTCAAAGAGAACTGTTCCTCGTAGTATATGTGTGGGTATTCGAATAGTTGGAAAACACATTTTTGAACCGTCAAATAATGAAATAACTTGGTCATGGAAATTTCTTCAATTTACATTTTTATTCTTTTTTCATCAATAAATCTATGCTTTAGCTATAGATTTATTTAACGACCAGATCTTAAAAGCAAATTCCTTCTTTTTCCTCTCAGCCAATTACTTCAAACTTACAACATTCCACAGATAAGTGTGAATTCCGTGAGGTAAAGTTTCCACCGATTCTTGTGTGGTATCACACCGAAAAACAGGACGTTAGTTTGTATTCGCCTCATCAAAAACTGCTTAAACTTGCCTGCTAAACATGTGCGTTCAAAATCTTCTCTGTCTTTAACCCCTCAGGCCTCTGGCGTATTAACCGTTATATTTCTTAAAGATGCTGTCAGAGAATCGGAGAATTTTGTGTATTTCTGATTCTCAATAAAATCAAAATAAATGGAATATTTCTGAACGTATCCTTAACCTGTTTTTGAAAGGTGATGAAATAAGCTTTCAAATTTTATTATTAGAAATAGACATATATTTTTTGTAATATTAAAATTTTGAAATCAAACATAAAAAGTTTTAAAAGTTGTTAACCTTACATTTTTCGTCTAAACGCTTACCTATAGTACCGATAACGAAAAAAGAACACATTTTTTTAGATAAATGTACTATAAAAATTACTGCCACCTCACTTTTTTGTCATTTCATATAACAATTATGAATAAAAAAAAATAATATTTTTTTCTCAAATGCATACGGAACCTTTGGTTTCATAGAGGTGTACGTTTTAATTATTCTGAAGTTATTTTAAATATTTGAATATAAAGCGTTGTGTTCTTTCTAACATCGCTTTGTTCATATTTTTAACTATGACGGTATTTATATTTTTTGTAATACCTGCATCAACTGTAAAGCGCTCCTGAAAGAAGCCCCTTTCTCACAAAAGCGGCGCTGTACAAATTGTCCAATATTATTATTATTATAAGGCAGACAACGATTTCTATGCGACCGTATGAGCTGTTGCGAAATGCGAACAAAATGACTCTACGGTTACTGTTTGTTCCCAAAACCGAAAATATAGCCGGAGGAGTCAAAGTTATAATTTAATATAATATTATGTATTACGTAATTGTATTCTATTTGCCCGGCTAAATAACATTGTAGTGACGTAATATTATGTATTACATAATTGTATTCTATTTGCCCGGCTAAATAACATTGTAGTAACATAATATTATGTATTACATAATTGTATTCTATTTGCCCGGCTAAATAACATTGTAGTAACATAATATTATGTATTACATAATTGTATTCTATTTGCCCGGCTAAATAACATTGTAGTAACATAATATTATGTATTACATAATTGTATTCTATTCGCCCGGCTACATAACATTGTAGTAATGCAATATTATGTATTACATAATTGTATTCTATTCGCCCGGCTACATAACACTGTAGTAATATTATTTATACTTCTTCATCTGCAGGTATTGGCTCGGCCATCCTCAGTTTAATTTACCGGCACTTCGGAGAACTACCTGCGTCATACATTTTGTAAATATTTTTATGACTCCCATAAAAGTTTTCATACACAAATACCTCCGCAAATTGCTTTGGCCCGAGTAACAAGATATAAATTTTGCAAACTTACCGCTCCGACTTTCGGGCGTGTATTCGTGCAAGTTTTAAGGCGATGCGATGGTAGGATTACACAAACCTCTCGAGTCGAGGTTCAAGTTCCGACCCTCAGAAACTCTCGCTGAGCCCTCATTGTGGGGAGGGTTACTGAGAATGATTGGCTAGTTCTACCCAAAGTTCAGGAGAAAAGAACAGTATATATATAAATTTGTTTTTTTATGCCTCCCCGGTTTGGCGAGCTTTTTAAAGTTAAGCTTTTGCAACTTTGTTAAAAGGACTATTTATTTTTTTCCTTTCATTTCGCTAAGGAAATAACATTGCTCTTTTCACACACCTAACTAACCAGGGGTAGTCAGTGAGGATGGACCGCCAAACAACTCGATCTTGGGACATACTCCTTCACACATCGTCTCATATTTCTTTCCCTTCTCCGAATCTTGACATGTCCCGACTCAATGGTTCACTCGATCGTTCCATGACTTCCTCGGCCAACCCCGACTTCTTCTACCATTCACATACCGTCACATATTCTCCTTACACTCGTTTTATCGTCCATTCGCTCACACATTTGCGTAATTTAAACCTCGGTTAACAAACTCACTTTTAACTTTCATGTCTTTCTCAAAAACATAGTCTTTAAAAAAGTTAAGCTTCTGACTTCTCGATTACTCGTTCTTGACTGAAATTGTATTTACGCGGTGGTGTAATTTAAATATCTCGTTACCTCTAGACTTCTCGACTCTTGAGGTCTGGGTCTGAAAATTGCCTTTTTCTTCGTTGATATAATTCGCTTTTTACTGGCTGTCAACCCGGCACAGACGCAAATCGCTTTGGTTTCATTCCCTTTACCGTGTACACCTCGTTTCACCCTCTGTAGGTAGTTACCAGATGCCCCCTACCCTCTGATTTTGCAACGTAGCGTCGAAGCCTCCCCCACGTGCACGTAGTTTTTTTCCCCTAACTACTCGCACAGCGCGAAAGCCTGTGCCGACCCTTCGAATAAAGCTCAACGAACAAAAAAAAAGTTTTTACATATCAGGAGTGTAAACTACGTTGCATCGAGTAGACCTTTGAATATACGAGTACAAACTCGCAGTTCGCAGAAAGCAATGTTTAAAAGTTGTTGTACGCACTTGATTTATAGTGCTTTTATTGCTTTCGGCTTTTCGTTCGGGACGTTACGTGCCGTTTTTATCTGACGCTGTGTATAATAAAGACGCTGTTATATCGACATGCCTTTCGTAAAGCAATCTTATCTGTGAATTTGTACAGTTACCACAGCGAATTTTGATGCATTTTTATTTTATCAATTACTATTCTGAAAATTACTATGATCAGAGTTTTTTTATATTCTTAAATTGTGTTTTCAAGATATTTGAATTCAGTCTTCGGTGTCAGCGTACACGCGGTGTTTTTGACACTCTTTCTTGTGCTCGACCCTGTTAAATTACTTGCCGATCTTTGTGATTCCTCCCTCTTACAACCTGGCTGACTTCAAGATGTAGGTTTACTCCTTTATTTTATTGATCTTCCTCTTGTTTTAAATGAAGGCCTCAGCACGGGTAAGCCACCCAGTGAGGCCAACATTACTGGATAACTCTGAAATGTAAAAAATATTGTACCAAAATAAAAAAGATCAAGTTTGCAAGATTTCGGCAATCTCAGAATAAAACTTTATAGCCCAGCTACACTACTCGCGAAGTTGATCGAAGTTGACCGAATACGATAGTGTGGGCACGAACTTCACTTCGCTTCGGGCAACTTCGCTTCGCTTCGCCCGACTTAAAGAATTATAATTATCGAATAAAACATATGCCTCCTAATCTACAAAATCCAAAATGGACTTATACACACAAACACAACATTTAAACAAACGTCACAAGTACACGAACATTATACTAGGCAACATAACAAATTGTACACACATACTGTAAGAACTGAAAGTGGCAAAAGAGGCATTGGCCACGAGGGTGTACAAATATACAATCTCCTTCCAGATAAACTTTAAACTGAGAGTATAAATGTGTTTAAAAAAAAACTTTTTAATCTTAAGTTATTAGAACAATAATTAGAAAACTATTTATTTAATGTTACATATTTAAGTTAAGAAAGCGAAATGTAAATTTCTTTTAACTCAATAAATAAAAAAAAAATAAAAAAAAGGACTCGAAGCGTCCCGAAGTTCGAACACATAAACAAACCAATCACGACTGAGTTGGACTGAGTTACTCGCGAAGTTGCACGAGTGTGTGGGCACGCACTTCGAACTTCGGCTAACTTCGTCGAGGACTTCGTCGAAGCGTCGAAGCGAGTAGTGTAGCGGCCGCTGTAGATTTGTGTAAAAATCAAAGCCGCACCGTACGTCCTCCTGCCCACCACAGACTCTCCGCATAGGATCTTTAAATACTAAACGATGATAACAGGGAAACCTCATTAGCTTCATGTGTGGAGTTGATATGAAACAATTTACAAAGGTGGTTTTGTTATTTTATTTTTTATTTTTTTTATTATTTAATAATTTAACAGTTTACAATGTATAGTAATATTTGCTAACAATAATGATATATAAAAATTAGTTTTCACAATTTTTTTTTGAATTTTTTCATGTTACTCTTTTATGGAAGCAGACGCTTGTGTTTAAAAGAGATGCTGAGTATCGAGATGAACATTATTTATGTAAGTATTCTTATTAATAATTTAAGGAGTTAAGAACATTAAAAATATAAGTGTATATCAACAATGTACAATTTAACGATTTATAACGTTACATTATTTAATTGACGAATTTCGTTATTTTGATTTTTTACATTGAAATGTTCTTTGATCGCTTTGAGTAGGGTTTTGTCGTCTTCATTTTTTCTGATATTATCAGGTAGGTTATTAAAGTATTTTTTTTGCCTAGAAATGTGTAATGATGTTGTGCAAATGAGGTGTTACATTTTTGTATTGGAAATATATGTTTTTGACGAGTACGTCTTTCAGTTGAAAAACTGTGATTTTATTTTTCTTTTATTATTTGAATTATTATGTTTTTTCGGATAAGATCATTAAATTTTAGTACTTTAAGACCGATTGTAGACATGACAAAATCAACTATTTTCGACACACACGAACTCTGTTGTTCATTTCCAAAACAATATTTTTTCTAACTAGAATTTATTTTAAAAACGTTTGCCTGAAAACAGTAAGATGGCGGTAATGTAAATCTTCGTTATAAAAGTTATGAATTTCAGTTACCAGATGGCACTATTTTTTTTGTATTATTTATTTAATTAGTTTATACTACGTTAGAATATAAACGAATATATACAAGGTAACATTTAATTTAATTGTATGTATTTTAATATTTTTACAGAAAGCCTGACATTTCATTTTATATTATTATTATTTCTTCATATATCTTTAGTCCTGATTTTCCATATTATGACATGTATGATGATGTATGTGCCAATTTCTTAATTATGTATATCTCTATTAAAAACATTTTGGCATTTGGTTTTACATAGTATTTTTATAGTGAATAGCTCACAAGAGTCCCAACTGCTCCGGTCTGGAGCCAGTGAGACTATGGCATCCCCAATTGGGGTATGTTGTTTGGCTGAAGGTAAGTGGGTAAGGGAAGGAGATGGGGAAGAGGAAGGTGGGGAAGTACCTGGCCATTTAGATCTAGTCACTAAACACGGCTAAAGCCATTTAGAGAAACGTTTCAATTCTGAATGGTGGTCTTACACCAAGGCGATACTGGGAGTATCTTCCACTCTGGAACGTGCCGCATATATAGTATTTATTATTTTAATTAATCAATTGTGAAATAACACAAATCAATCAAATAAAATTTATTTGCGTACACAGGGTTCGAACCCACGACCTTCGGAATGGGAGTCCAAAGCCTTACCACCCGGACTACGCCGGCCGGCATTGTAAAAAATATACCTACATCTGGTGAAATAAAAAAAACATTGCGGCTCCGACCGAATGTTTCAGTTTGTAGTATGTAGACCTCAGAACAGGTATAAAACTTATTGAGGACTATGGAAATGGAACAAAAATAAATACAAATAAACTTTTTAAAGTAATATATTTGAAAAAAAGAATCGGAATGTGGCCTGAAACGGCTTTAGCCGTATTAGGTGACCGAATCTGTATAGCCAGGTATTTTCCCATATTCCTCTTCCTAGCATCCCATATTTGTATTGACATAAAAAAAAGATAGTGCAATGTATTTGTCTTTGAGAAAGGAATGAAGGAACCGCAAACAACGCATAACGCTGCTTGCGGTTGCTTCGTTCCTTTCGTTTCAATGTGTTTATAAATTACACTACTACAGCTACACTACTCGCGAAGTTGATCGAAGTTGACCGAATACGATAGTGTGGGCACGAACTTCGCTTCGCTTCGGGCAACTTCGCTTCGCTTCGCCCGACTTCCGATTGTTGTCGGTAAATGCGCCCGAGTCAAAGGACTCGAAGCGTCACGGCATAAATAAACCAATCACTGACTGGTTGGACTGAGTTACTCGCGAAGTTGCACGAGTGTGTGGGCACGCACTTCGAACTTCGGGGTTGTTGTGAGACTGAAGGTATTGTGGACCTCGAAGGAGATGACGGGTGTATGATGATGTATATATATATATATATATATATATTTATATTTTATTTTTATTTTTTTAGAACATTTAAACATTAAATTATATGTTAAAATATATAATGTTACATTACATATTATAATATATAATACTTTATCTTGTCTTCAAATTTTGAACCACTATTATTTATTTTTATTTTATAATATTTTCATAAAATGAGAATTTGTACCCGCTAATCCGATGTCAGCGAGAGATTAGTTCAACAATATTTTATGTATTCAACTATACTGCTACAACTAAGTAAAATGCATAAAAAGTGCCAAAATGCCGTCGTGTGTAATGACTAATGAGAAATGGTTTGCTTTAACAATTTAATAATAAGGTAATATTTGTATATCGCAGTTTTGTGTTATTTCATTTCAAGTGCGCTTAAAACTATGACAAAATTAAAAATAATCCTACAGTGCTCCTTACAAAATATTGATAAAATAATGTTTAATAAAGAATATGCAGTATACGAGTATACAAGGTAATGAAAAGATAACAAAAATTAACAATAATATAAAGAAAGTAAGGGCGCTGCACTGCACTGCACTGAATCACTTTTATAATAAAATATTTTTAAAAAACTAATGTGTACCAAATAAGCAAAGCACAAGTCTAGTCACAACGTAATATTATGAAGATGAAAAGCAACAACCCCTGTTGTCTCACCTCAATGTAATCCGTCACTGAGCATTATTTTTTTGACAAAACATATTTATGTTATAACTTGAAAACCTATACCTAGAGATGGCAAAATTTAGCATTAATTTTCAGATTTTTTAGCATTAATAATTGGAAATTTCGCGTTTTATAGCATTTTGTGGCATAATTTAGCGTTTTGTAGCAAAATAGAAAAAAATGTATTTCTTGAATGTTTTTAGCGCATATTTTAAGTATTTTTGGTAAAATATATGTTTAACCTTCATTTGCAAGTATTTCCATGTGAAAGATTATAAATAATTAATTTTAATATTAAATTAATAAAGAAGGAAACTCTAAGTACGGGTCGAACAAAAATACAACAAATGCAGATTGCGATTAACATCAATAGACGTAATTTATTTCGCACAATTTGTGTAATGTCAAAAAGCAATTTTAGCCTACAGTACAAAAATATTAAATATTTACACATAAAATAGTAACAAAATTATAAAAAATCGTAATGTAAATATCGATTTTTTTAAATTCTCACATATTATTTTAATACCCGGTATTTTCGGGAAATTCGCGCCTATTTCGCTAAATAGAATAATTTAGCTGAAATACGGCCAAAATCACGTTTTTCGCGTTAATTCGCGAAATAGAAATCACTGAAAACACTTTCAAATGCCTTGAAACGCAAAGAAAACTTATAAATGCCCTATTTTCGAAACATAAATATTTTTTCGCGTTTTTAGTTAAAACGAAATTTTGCCATCTCTACCTATACCCATATATTCAAACGTTTTCAAACCACACTTTTTGAGGATGAGGTTTGTTTGAGTTGCCTTTATGAGCGTTGACTCACACGTGCACCATAATTACGTGGCACTAGTAATTACGCTTGCTCGCTTCAAAATACTCTAACCACAACATATGGCAGTCAGGTTATTTGTGTTTGGTCTTTTCATTCATGTTTTTTTAGAATAATTTACAAAAACAATAATAAATCGATATAGGACCGCTGACCTTCTGTCTCTTGAAACGAACATGCACATAAGTATTATATTTGCGGCATTTTTCAGAGCATTAGATACTGTCAGTATCGCCCTGATGAAAGACCAAAAATCATTATTTAAATTTAGACCGCAGAACGGGTATTATTTATTGAATAAGTGAATCTACCTGGCTATTCAGATTTGGTCACCAAACACGGCTAAAGCCATTTCAAGCAACGTTTCAATTCTGAATGGTGGTCTTACACCAGGCGATACTGAGAGTATCTTTCACTATGGAACGTACCGCGAATATACCATACGTATATTAATTCATTAATTGTGAATAACAGAAATTAACCAAATAAAATTTACTTGCCCACTTCGGGATTCGATCCCGCAAACTTCGAGTCGAGAGTTTTACAGTATAATGTACAGAATAGCATAACTCATGCTAACACAAACTCACACACCTAATAGGTTAGATTTTTTTTTCTCTTTTTCTTTTTGTACTTATTTAGTACTTTGATATAAAAAAAACAAATTCCTGTAATATCGAAAAATCTGTTTTTGAAAAAATAATAAAATACACAGATTTAGGAAATGAGTTCAAAAGAATTTGACATCTCAGACTATAAAAATATTACCATTTGTAATTTCGGCTACTGGCATTATACCTAGCTCTCTTATAAAAAATTTAGGCGTATTAGATCTATCAAAAAATTTATATATAAAAATGCAAAAGTCAGTCATTTTAAATACATGTAGGATTACAAAATATTATCATATTATTAATATTTAATTTTTTAAAATATGGTATAATATCATATAATTTAATAATAATAATATTTTAATTATAATATATATTTTAATAATTATCATATAATTTAATAAATAATAACTTAATAATATAATCGGTTTGAAAACTAAACAATAACCAAGACTCCGACCATGATAGCGCCATCTGTTGGGATATTTAAAAGAAGCTTTTAGTTCGATGTTCTACCGTATTAAAATTTTCAAATAGGCGCCACCAGACGGCCTACTTTAAAAGTAATTTAAAAATCTAAGTTTTCTTTCTTAAATTATAGTATAAAAAATATTAAATTAACTTTAAAAAATGGAAAAATATAATACCAATAATTTATCGTTTAGTTTTGTTAAATAAACGTATCCAAAGTTTTATAATCTGCATTTTAAAAACAAGAACAATTAGTGTTTATGAAAAAATTAAACTACGAACCTATTATATTTATTTTTTAGTTTTTTTTTTCGTACGTTTAAAGAAAACCCCTTCAGGTATTTTTTGACGATATTAAGCCTTTAATAGTATTTTTTAAAACGCACGTATTACGGTCTGAAAAAGGTCATATTTTCGATTTGATTTTGATAATTACTAAGCCTATGTTAATTTAAAAAATGTATAAAAAAAATTTTACTTGTTGAAAACACTATCATTATCGATTTGCTTAATAATATTATCATTATTTTAAATTAATAAAAAACTACACTCGGCCTTAAATTCTTCAAATATAAGTTGAGTTGGATAATTTCTCGGTTTTTTATTATTATTATTATTTTTTTTTTTTTTATTTGGTACATTATTTTGTTACAATTTATGTTTTCCGGTAATGTAGGCCTCACTGGGTGGCTTGCCCGTATTTAACAATCAGACGTTGTACAATTTCAATAGGTAGGAGATTAGTTTTGTATGCGGATCCCCAACTGGTTACAGCGTATTGGAGATTCGATTGTACTAATGCGCAGTAGACTGAAGTTAAATTTTCCAATGATAGAAAGTTGCGCAGTTTCAGAAAAATATAAATTAATTTCCTTATTTTGTTAATGGTAAGGTTGATTTGATCTTTCCAGTTAAGGTTTTTGTCCATTATTATTCCTAAGTATTTAATTTTATTTGTAATTTGTAGTGTGGAACAATTTATTGTACAGTGATTTGTATTATGTTCTTTAAAGTTGTCGTGTATAATTATGTCAAAATTTTGTGGAATATCGTTTGATTTTATTGCGAATGGCAATACATTACAGAATTTATAGATAGATCAATAGATTACAGAACTGTAATCTGAAATAATAACAGTTACTATATGATTTAAGCTTTTCACGGCCAAAAGTATTTTTGTTATTTGTTTTTGGGTTGTTATGCCGTGTTGCGCTAACTCCTTCTTTAGGCCAAATAATGAGTTAGCGCAACACGACATAACACCCCAAAAACAAATAACAAAAATAACATTTACTGTTGAATTCTAGCTAATTCCAGCTTCTGTTTTTATCTAAAAGGCTCAGCTTTATCCTTAGTTCATTAATCTCAACACAGACCTTCCACTGGCATCCACGTAAACATCGTTAACCTCTTCTCTTCGCCTGCACTTTCCCACCCCTCAGTGAAGGGATGGAACAAAGGGCGCGTCATCACACCGTCAGACAGCCCTCCTCCCTCGGCGCAATAGCCTGCGGTCCTCAACCCTTAGAAACCGCCCCTCAGTGGCAGGACAGACAGCCTCCCTGGGATCGATACCCTCAAGGTTCTTGTGCCAAGATTTCGGAAAGGAGACAAAGCCAATGAGTATTGTTGAAAGCTATTAGACTATATGAAAGGACATAACACATACACATACACATACAGAATAGATGAATACTACTACCATTACAATACTTTTCTTTGTTTACAATAACTATTGTAAACAAAGAAAACTGTAATGTAACTACATAGGAATTCACATCTTTATTCTTTAATCTATTATCATTTTAAGAATGGACATTGGTAGGTAGGTACCTTCTGTTGTAGTAATTATTAGCGCAAACTCGTGAAAACTCACAGGATAGTCTGAAATCTTGACAAATCAGTTCCGATTTTCAAATTTATTTTTTATTAAAAACAATTCATAGAATAAAGAATAAACAAGTGTGCCCTATGGACGTTTCCAATTAAGTTCAGTTTTCAGGGCATGCTTCGTGATCCAAAATTTAAGGCCAATTTGGGCCTATATTTCATAAAAAACATGATTACATAATTGGAATGGTGACATACAATTTCAGACAAGTGTAAAAGAAAATGGTCTCGAACCAAAAGGTACTAAGTCAATGGCACACTTGTTTCCATTCAAATTTATGCACAAGGCACTTCTAGTTTTCTTCTTTTTTTATGACACAATCAGTTTAAAATGATACTTAAATTCTAAGCAAATTTGAGTTCATTGAGCCAGATTTCACGCAGGACTAACCCACATCACAGACATCTAAAATTAGTATTTTTGGTGATTATATTTGTACCTATCGCATCTTGCTTATTAGTTGATCGTCACCCTATCAATTAATACTTATATTCATACAAATTAATTTAGCCATTATGGAAAAAAAATGCTTATTCTATTTTCGTAGAAAATACTTGTGGTGTGACATTATTAAAAAAATTGTTACAGGGTGACTTTAGCTTGAGTCATTGTGACATACAATCGGCATAACTAATTAATAAACAAACGGTGATGCAAAACAAAGTTTTATTAATTTTACCAAGTGGAGTTATAGTTTTGCCATATTTTATAATATTTTGGAGTATACATAAGTGTAATGTTCTTCTTTGTGTGAGCCAGCCTAGCGTTCGGAGGCACTCGGTAGTATTCGGCTATCTCCGTAAAACGAACTATCACCCTCTACACTATAACAATAATACTATTTGGATGATTTTTATAGCGCTGTTTTTGTGTAAAATCACCTCAAGGGCGCTGTACAAGTATATAATACATTTCTACTATGGTATTACTAACTATATATGGAGATAATATACAGTACAATACTTACCTGGTAGGTCACTTGAGATTAACACTTAATTAACATTAACTAATGGTTTATTAGCGAAATTTAGATACAGGATTTAGGACATAATTGGATACAATACTACGTTATACAATAAGTATCTAGGCTAGGAAAAAATTCAATTTTCAGAATTCTGTTTTTTTGTAGGAAAATTTACCACAACTTTTTAAGGTGCGCCAAAGCAGACAGTTAATATAGAGACACATTTTTATAGTTGACCGATAAAATTACAGTCAATTGAACTTTTTCCATTTTCTTAATTGGACAGGTGCCCAAAAATCGTTAAAAATTCACCTTGTCTCCACCCAGAGAATGTATACCTTTTAGTGTCACTTAAGTATGGAACTAAAACAAAAATTGCGGAATCCAATTATAATTCTCTTATCATTTGCAAAGTTTCTGAATATTTTTACCGCGGCGTAAAATTTAAAACTCTTTTATCTGAAAATGCGAGGGTAAAACTGTATTTTTCTCAACTTTAATATTAGCTTTTGTCATTTTTTATCCCTATATTCAAAGTAAATCCAAGTCGTTAGGGTCTAGCCGCTCGTGACCAATCTTTGATGAAATTCGCAAGCAATTTTAAAATCTCATCATCTTTATCTACAATCTGTCTAACTAACTAACCATCACGCCTATCTAAATAGCAAGAAGGGCGGACAGCCAAACAACTCGGTCTTAGTACACACTCCTTGCCTCATTCACATTCATATACTCTTATTATTCTGACTCTTGACATGGCCCGACTCAAGTATCTGATTCACTTGATCCTGCCATCCTCGAGCGTCCCCGACTTCCGCTACCATTCACATTTGCGTCATATACCTTTCACTCCTTTCTTCGCTCATTCGCTCTACATGCCCAAACCATTTAAGCCTCCTTTTTCTAATCTTACTTTTACGTGTGCATCAGTCTTTGCATTCTTTGCGGATCTCCACATTTATCGCACGTCCATACATTGTTTTACCATACATACTCAGGGATCTCATTTCTACAGCATTCAGTCTACTTTCATCAATCCTGATCAAAATATTTTTTTTTGTCAACAATACTGCAGCTAAAATATGTACAATAAACGTAAAAAACGTCTAAATGACGCATGTACAGGGTTTTCCAATAAGAGGTGTTATTTTGAAAAGCCCGCTATTTCGGTAGATGTTACTTTTGAAGCTGTCATTATTTTAACATTTGACAAGTAGAAACTACGCCATTAATAAAAATGGAACGATAAACGCTTCAACAATGCATTGAAATTATTAAAATTCACTTGAGTGAATCAAATGCAAATCATCTTGAGTGATGAGGCCCATTTCCACCTCGGTGGCTTCGTCAACAAGCAAAATTGTCGCATCTGGGGCTCGAAAAACCCAAGAGTTATTGTTGAAAGCCTCTCTATCCTCAACGTGTGACTGTTTGGTGCGGTTTCTGGTCCGGCGGAGTCATTGGACCTTACTTTTTCTAAAATGAGGCTGGAGCAACAGTTACGGTGAATGGATTGCGCTATCGAGAGATGATTAATGTTTTTTTACGGCCGGAATTGGATGGTATTGATCTGGACAACGTTTGCTTTCAAAAAGACGGCGCTACGTGCAACACAAGCAACGAAACCATTGATCTTTTATGGGAAAAGTTTCCGGACCGTGTTATCTCTCGAAGAGGTGATTGGCCACCGAGATCTTGTGATTTAACACCTTACAACTTCTTCCTTTGGGGCCAGGTGAAAGAGAAAGTCTACGCCAACAGCCCAGCGTCGATTCAAGACCTCAAAGATGGAATTCGTGAGGCTATCGAGGACATAAGGCAGCCACTTTGCGATTTGGTTATGGAAAATTTCATGAAAAGGATATGGTCCTGTAGGCGTGGTCGTGGTGGTCATTTGACTGATGTTATTTTTCACTATTAACGGCATACCTTCTTCTTTATAGTCAAATAAACATTCGATCATTTATATTAAAAAATGGCATTTTTCTTTAAATATCAAAATAACACCTCTTATTGGAAAACCCTGTATTTAGAGAATATTATTCTTGGCTATTATTGTTGCATTAGACAAAGACAATGGAATATGAGGGAGACAGCATGGAAGTGATAAATATTGTCATTGCAGAATAATAAGTTATGTGCAGAGGCGGATGTCGTGTGCATCTATAGATGCAGAGATGTCTAGAGGTATTTTTGTCACAACACCGGCTATAATAATGCTTTCATCTGAAGCATAGACAATTTAAGTTTAGATTTTGCATCGATTTATATCGAGTTAACCCCTCAGGCTAATTTGTTCGGTTTAGCGAACAAAGAGCTAGTACCCGTAGAGTCAATTAGTTCGCTTTTGGAACAGCTCATATGGTCTCATAGAAATCGTTGTATCTCCCTTGCAGTCATGGTGAGAAATATGAACTAAACGGTGTTAGAGAGAGAAAATACCATGCTTTATATTCAAATTCTGAAGTTAAACCAAAGGTTCTGACCACAATTTGAGAAAAAACTATGAAATTTTGTGAATTTTTAAAATAATTATTTTTATACAGAGGTGGCAATAAAATGTATAATATATGATCTAATTAAATATTTGCTTTAAAAAACAGTTTTAATTTTAACGTTACGTTCAGAAGCAATCAATTTCTTTGGATTTTATTGCAAAGCGGAAATACACACAAAATCTGTGACTTTCTGACAGCGTCATTAAGAAATATAACGGTCAATATGCCAGAGGCCTGAGAGGTTAAATTTATGATTTTAAGAAGATCTTTCATATTATTTATAGGTGACGCATCACAACAGCAACCCAGTCTATACAGTGTAAAAGCAGAAGAACTATGAATGCAAATCAGAAGAAGAAACTCGCCATTCTATAGGTCCTATACCTATAGAATGGCGAGTTTCTTACCGTTACCGTTGTGAGCTCCGTTTTAACCTATCCGTCTCTCTTATACAGGGTTTTCCAATAAGAGGTGTTATTTTGATATTTTTCCCGTAAAAGATCAATGGTTTCGTTGCTTGTGTGGCACGTAGCGCCGTCTTTTTGAAAGTAAACGTTGTCCAGATCAATACCATCCAATTCCAGCCATAAAAAATCATTGGTCATCTCTCGATAGCGCAATCCATTCACCGTAACTGTTGCTCCAGCCTCATTTTAGAAAAAGTAAGGTCCAATGACTCCGCCGGACCATAAACCGCACCAAACAGTCACACGTTGAGGATAGAGAGGCTTTTCAACAATAACTCTTGGGTTTTCCGAGCCCCAGATGCGACAATTTTGCTTGTTGACTAAGCCACCGAGGTGGAAATGGGCCTCATCACTCAAGATGATTTGCATTTGATTCACTCAAGTGAATTTTAATAATTTCAATGCGTTGTTGAAGCGTGTATCGTTCCATTTCTATTAATGGCGTAGTTTCTACTTGTCAAATGTTAAAAAATGACAGCTTCAAAAGTAACATCTACCGAAATAGCGGGCTATTCAAAATAACACCTCTTATTGGAAAACCCTATAGTATAAAATAAATACGCTATCTGCGTCTGTCTGTTTGTTCTCTTAGTTCTTCTAAACTACTCAATGGATCTTGTTAGGCTTTTCATTATCATTTAGAGAATTTCTTCCGGAAGGTTTATATATATATAATACATTCATATTATATTTATAGAAAATAGAGAAAAGTCGTAAAAATGTATTTTCGGGCGCTTACATTGCTAATGCTGGCTAAACCTCATGAGATACATCAAAATAATGTACTACGGAATTGTATATCTTAAAAAGGCCTACAGAAAAGTCCTTCATGGTATATGTCTATCTCCTAAGGGTAACTCTCAGCAACGCCAGGTACATGCCTATAAAATAAAGGTTGCGAAACTGTCGTTCCATATTTTTATTTATGTATTTATTTAGTTTTACTCAAATAATTTTCTGCTAAAATATGTGTTATATTATAGGTAGGTACTTTATCGCTTGTCCGAGTTCTTCACTCAATCAGTTATAATTTTGAAAATGACACTTAAATTCCAAGCAAAGTTGAGTTCAATTAACCGATTTCACACAGGACTAACGCAAAGCACAGACAACTGAAATTAGTATTTTTGATTTATTTATCAACCCTTTTTATTGCCCCTTAGGGCTTTTACATTTGGTTCATTGAAATGTAATTTTTTTATCATGAGGCTTACGAACAATGGTTGCAAATGATAATTTCTTGCGTTACAGTGGTTAACAAATGGATAAAATTTAAAAAATAATAATATTAACGAAAATTATCAGAAATAATAACTTGACATAATTTTTTTTATACTATTTAGAGAATATTAATCTTGGCTATTATTATTGCCAGGTCGCTTATCCTGCTCCGACCCTCGAGTTTAGTAATAAGCATAGGTCTCTTATCCTGCTCCGACCCTCTAGTTTAGTAATAAGCATAGGTCGCTTATCCTGCTCCGACCCTCTAGTTTAGTAATAAGCATAGGTCGCTTATCCTGCTCCGATCCTCGAGTTTAGTAATAAGCATAGGTCGCTTATCCTGCTCCGATCCTCAAGTTTAGTATGTCTACACAGCATCTACCCAGACACAGACAATATTTAGATTTACACGAGTGAAATTAAAGGAGATTTACAAAGTACGTTATTTATATCGTCGGCTTCTGTAGCGGAGGTCATTAATCTAATCAGAGGTCAGTCGGGTTATCTCTTTCTTTTCACCTGATGACTGTTTAATGCGAAGCCTGTTGCCTCGCGTGTTGCTTCGTCACTTGTGTCTGGTATACTGTAACGTTATACTGCTTATAATCTATCGCAACCTCTCCCCTTTTACCATAAACATCGCACGCGACAGAAACATCTGAACTCTCAGCGGCAGGACCACGTTTTTTCAAACTATTCTTTTCATACGTAATGAAAGTATGAAAGAGAACAAAATAAGTTGCAAATCCTCCAAAATAGAGCAATGCGAATAATACAATAAGCGAAACGGATGCTGACCTTGAACGCGATGATATTTATGCATAAAATAATAAACAACATATTGACAAAATACTTTTCTAACAACATTATATACCATAAGGACATTCACAGACATAACACAAGAACGTGCAATAAAATTAGGCTACCAAAAAAACGACAAAGCCAATACAAAAATATGTTACTATACAAAGTAATGCAATATTATAACGTGTTGCCGGAAACTATAAAATTTGCACCAATAAAGAAAATGTAATCTCCATATTAATATTTTGATAATTTATATAGCGCCGTTTTTGTGAAAAATCACCTCAACGGCGCACAGTGGGCTGAAAATCGCCTTTCATAGACTTTCAAGGGTATTTTTTTTGACTAGAAATGGATTTTGCTGATCATTATGCTATAAAATTTCGTATGAAGCAATTGCGTGTACAAATGAAGTAGTCATCATTTTTTTAAGAAAAAATTGTATGGCACTGACATTAAAAATGAGGCTATCTCTGGAATCATAAGGTTGGCCATTATATCCTTACACACAGATATACTACTATTTATTTGTATTATTTTGACATACTTCGTATTGTGGCGCAACTTGCGATTTTTTTTTTTAAATCCTCAAAGTTGAAAAAAAAACTTTTTATGTTGATGATTCATTGTAATGCTTAAATGCTTTACATATGAGTATGCTTTGTCTAGTTTACAATATTTTATTTACACTGCAAGCCTACTCATATGTAAAGCATTTAAGCATTAAAATGAATCATCAACATTAAAAAGTGTTAAACTTGTTGATACAAACTTGATGTCAAATCGCATTCATTTTTTATGGGAGCTAGTTAAACGTGCGTTCGGAGATAAACGTATGAAAATTAATTTTAATGATAGATCATTGAGTTCGTTACAAATTCATTAGTATTGATAATGAAACGTATGCTTATAAGTACAATATATGTGGTGAAAAATTAATGAATGCGTACTAAGTACCCATTTAAATATTTGCATCACGTACCAGAATGTTATAATCCCCTTGGTTAAATCATCATAATTTATAACCGAAGCGTTGCTGACCAGATCTGAATTGCCAGGTACTTTACGACCTTTGTCTATCTTATTTCCTACCCTTTTCCGCTTCCTTCAGCCTAAAAACATTCTTAAATTGAAGATTATGACGGCCTCCGTAGTCGAGGCTTTCGGCTAGCAATCCGGAGATCGTGGGTTATGTCTTATTTTACAGTTTACTCGTTTAAAATAATATATTGTATATTGGCGACACGTTTCAGAGTGTACTCTCAGTATTGCCCTGGTGTAAGACCACCATTCAGAATTGAGAAGTTGCTTGAAATGGCTTTGGCCGACCAGATCTGAATATCTCTTCCCCTTCCCCACTACCTTTAGCCTCACAATATACTCCAATTGGTGATGCCATAATCTGGCTCTGGACGGTTGAGGGCAGTAGCGAATCATGTGCGGTATGCCATAGTCCCTCAGGAGTCCCAATTTGCCGGAGCCAGTGAAGCTGTCCCCGTTTGGGGGTTTGTTGTGAGGCTGAAGTTAGTGGGGACGCGAAGGAGATGTGGAGAGGAAGGTTTGGGAAGCACCTGGCTTATATATAAAAATAAATTATCCATAAATCCAAGATTTTTAAGTCCCAACTCGAAAAAATATATACACAAAAAATACGCTGCTTCAAATCCAGAAAGATCTCTACGAGAAGTCACACCATGCCATGGTTCGTGCTGAGAGCAATAGGCAAAATACAATGGGTCGCTTATGCATAATTATTAATGCACACCAGTTTTGCACAACACTACTACACTTACACTGGAGTGGTGTGGTTTAATCAACTAACGACAGAGCTGAGATTAGAACCGGATTATAATAAATTTAAAAATAAAATAAACTTTACCATCGTAAATAATTTAGCTAATTAGAATCACGATGATATCTCACTATATCATGTGAGATATCATCGTGATTCTAATAAAGTTATTGTAAGTAAATAACTTACAATTAAAAAAAAAGTTATTTTAAGTTATTTACTTACAATAACTTTTTTTTTATAAAATACAATATAATTATTTAATTAGAATCACGATGATATCTCACTATATTATTTTATATATCAATGTATGAAAAAACAAAAAATCTCTTCACTTTATATGTTTTTATAAATTTTTATCTTCTATATAATATACATATGTACCTATGTTATGTTATAATTTTTTTTTTTTTTTCCATTTACACACGAGTGAGTCTCGTAAATGTAAATATGTTTAATTATAATTTGAAATATGTTCTTATTAAGTAAATTTAAATAATTATATTGTATGTTATCAAAAAAATAAAAAAGTTATTTACTTACAATAACTAAATTAAAAGGATTTATATATTTTTTTTAAATTCTCGCATTTTCCTTTTCGGCAACATCTATTTGTTTTACCGGACATTACGTAACGATGACAGCGTGACGTGACGTGTGTCTATAGTCCATCTGTGTCGCGTGCCGCCCATGTATCGCGCTTACCTTATTGGCCACTTCCTATCTGATATCTGCCTAACTATAATACGTGTTCATGACTTGATGTACTTGTCATTGTGAGTAATCCCCTTGTTCCTTTTTAACTGTCTAGCCGCACGAGAGCCGGTACCGCCAAGTACCTACAACTTGCTTTGGCCACGAGTTTCGTCTGCGTGAGATAAGAACATCTGTTCTGATAACATTTGCATATTCAAAAGGTTATCTGCTACATCGTGGAAATTATATCGTTTTCCGATAACCCTGAAACTGAATTAACTGTACTTTAATGTTTTGGATGTTTGAATTGTTGTTTGTCGATATGTCTAAGGAGTAAACAAGACAGTTTCGAATACAACGATAAATTCGTCTAATCAAAAATTTACATGTACCGCAAGATTCCCAATTTCTCCCAATCGTTTGGATCCAGTGAGATTTTGGCATATCGCATTGTTGGGTATGTTGTTAAGTTATAAGGGAGGGGAGGAAGATTCCCAATTTCTCCCAATCGTTTGGATCCAGTGAAATTTTGGCATATCGCATTGTTGGGTATGTTGTTAAGTTATAAGGGAGGGGAGGAAGATTCCCAATTTCTCCCAATCGTTTGGATCCAGTGAGATTTTGGCATATCGCATTGTTGGGTATGTTGTTAAGTTATAAGGGAGGGGAGGAAGATTCCCAATTTCTCCCAATCGTTTGGATCCAGTGAGATTTTGGCATATCGCATTGTTGGGTATGTTGTTAAGTTATAAGGGAGGGGAGGAAGATTCCCAATTTCTCCCAATCGTTTGGATCCAGTGAGATTTTGGCATATCGCATTGTTGGGTATGTTGTTAAGTTATAAGGGAGGGGAGGAAGATTCCCAATTTCTCCCAATCGTTTGGATCCAGTGAGATTTTGGCATATCGCATTGTTGGGTATGTTGTTAAGTTATAAGGGAGGGGAGGAGATAGGGGGAGAAAAACTTACTGATTAAAAATAGTGTTAATTTATTTGTTTTCCTGTTAAAAACGGAACTGTAGGCCTATATGCCTAACGAATGAATTGACAGAGTTCCTAACAGAGTATTAGTTAATAACTAATGTTTTATGAGGACGGCGGAACACGTGTTCATACGAATACTGAAATGTCACGTCAATCATTATTTATCAAGAAAATAACACGTGTTCTCGATATATTCTGAACGACTAATATTTTATCAGGGGACTGGCATGCTGGATCATTTTTCTCCGTGTGTCCACTTTGCTTTGGTATCAAAGTTACCATTGGAAAATGATAACTTTGATATTTATGTGAATTATTTAGTTTCCCAACTGCTCTCAATCGTCTGGAGCCAGGGAGACTATGGCATCCCTAATTGGGGTATGTTGTGAAGCTGAAGGTAATTGGGAGGGGAAGGAGATGGTGAAGAGGAAGTGCGTATCTATCTAGTGGTTTTCTTTATTCAAAAAAGTTACTGGGCGCCATTTCTGAATGCGATTTCATTGAATATATTAAAGTATTGGTTGTTCAGGTATTAATGCTTCCCACTGAATGAACAATTCCTAGAAGTGTGGTTTATACCTATTTGAAAGAAAACTGATTTCGCCAATTCACATTATTTTTTATTGTGAAACAACATACGGTCTGGAGCCAGCAGGGTCTATGACATCTCCAATGGTGGTCTAACACCAGGGGGATACTGAGAGCATCTTCCACTCTGGAACGTGCCGCAAATATACTATGTATTATTATAAAACTAAATTAATCAAAAAAATTAACTTGCGCACGCCGGAATTTGAACCCGCGACCTTTGGTTTCCTATTAAAGAGCCTACCACTCGAACATGGAGGCCGTCAGACCTTTTCGATAACTAGGCTCTTGGTAGGCCAATTTCTCACATACATGATCATACATGGTTTTACACACATACGCCTCAGGGATCTCATTTCTACAGCATTTAGTCTACTTTCATCCTTCATCTGCCAGTTCCATGCCTCGCTGCCATACATCAGGGTTGGTACAAGCTCTACATTGTGGACTGCTAGCTTCGCTTCTTTGGACGTGTTTTTGTTAGCGTCAAACGCGTTCAGTACTCCATTAATGGAGTTAACTGCATGTACTCTTCTTTCAATATCTCTACCAGCCTTCCCATCTCTCGTAAACATGCTTCCCAAAAACACAAACTCATCCACCTTCTTCAAGTATTCATCTCACACAACTTTCTATTTTGCATACTGTTTTCGTATCTTTCTTACGAAGTAAGGAAATATTAAGCTTACTTTCAGCAAGTGGATAAGGGCACAACACAATTCTATCGGTTTATATATTCACTGCTTCATAAGGATCTGTGCGCGTTGAATCAATAATTGATTACCGTACATAATATTTGCATGTTGCAATATTACAATGGTTTTACCTGATCAAATATCTTGTCACGTCATAACAAGCGATCTATTGTATCCTGAAATTATTTATTTATTTTATTGAAATTATGTATATTGTCGAATGGTAAGAAAATTTCAGAAACTCGAAGAAAAACGGGAAGAGAGAAACAAAAACCGAAGCTCAATCAAATCCTTTATTCTTATCCATCTTAAATTTAAAAACTGACTTATTAGGTTAACCTTCTTCCTATCCTTAGAGCACGCATTCCAAGACTTAACAAAACAGTGCCCCTGGTCGCACCGGGAAAGGAGTGCTCCTGGCTGAACAGCACGCAAGATTCCCAACTCTACGAAGCCAGTGGAATTATTGCAACCATTATTCAATCATACTTCCTTCAATTTCCTTTCGTATTTTTTTCTTTACCACTTTCTCACCCCGCTATTCTACAGAGATTTAATTTTAGAATTTTTATAGAGATTTAACTCGCAACACAACATGTCCCACTTCTTGATGACAATCGCATGGTTTATAGAAGAGCATTTTAAAATCAAGCCTTAACATGTTTTAAAGGTTCAGGCTGATTTATCAAAAGTTTATCAGGAAACCTATTAATTCATTCCTTAGGCCTGCAATTCCGTTTTTAACTGGATTACCAATAATTTGAAGAAATTCCTAATAAATTAGCAATGCTCCTTTTTCTCCGTGCAGCCGAGCTGTGAACTCAGACGTAGCAGCGACCCGTTCTCGTGTGACAATAAGGAAGTTGAGTCCATTTTTTTTATTTTTTTTTATCAATGTTCGCATTCAAACTTAAATACGAGTATTTTTTTTTTTTTTTTTAAAGTTTGTTTTCATAGTTAAATTAATTCTCAAAGTTTGAATTTTATTAAGCCCGCCAAAACGAGCGGAATCCGAGCGGTAAGAGGCGGGGGTGGGTGTGACGTCATTCAAACTGTAAGAACCACGTCGCTTTAAAGATTTTGTATGGAAAAAAAATTAATTCTTCAATAAGGAATTCCAGTAATTTTTTTACCAATGGTAACCGTCTATTAGAATTGATGTTATTAAAAAAAAAAGAAAATTGATTAAGATTTCATAGTTAAATTAATATTTTAAGTTAGAATATTTGATTTTCAAGCCCGGTACGGTATTGTCGTCGCTATTTGTTGACTTGCCCCGCGCGAATTCAGGACCACCGCGCAGAAATGTAAAGACCAAAAGTAAAATAACGGTTTACAGCCCAGTTCACTGTGAGACTTTTCTGAGCGGCCGGCGGCCTGAAGTGTATCACATGTTATGTGACATGTATAATAATAAAAACTTCTAAGTTATGCAATAAACAACATATTATTATAAAGCACTATACGAATATGTATCTTTAGAAACCCATTTCATATAATAATAACAACAAATACGTACATATATTTGACAAACCCAAATAAACTTTGGCCTATACACCTCTCTCATCTAAACCGACCATCTCTCATGTAATAGAAAGAGATGCACCATAGGTGATTCGCTGTACGTACAAGTCACGACACATGTGACGTCAGAATTCTTTCGACCAATCGTGGAGCGTATACACTCTATTGCTATTGAATGCTTTTTCAAGAACGTTTAACTAATTCTAAGAATAATAATATAGAAATATATTTATATATTTAGAATCGATATTTTTTGATCTACATGAATATATTTTTTATAAGTCAAAATATTTTTCACTCAACTTCCTTATATCCACCGTACATTAGGATATTGTGTGTGACACATTTACATAAGAAAAGAAATTCATGTATGTTTAATGCACGTGTAAGAAAACATTTTAGTTTTTTTTTATTGAAAAAGCTTTAAAATGTTTGAAGAAATAGTCTCTCAATTAGCAGTTCAAATCCCGGTAGCAGCAACAAACATGTTTCTCGTGTGATTTTCTGGGACGTGTAATTTGATACTAATTATTGTGTCAATATCTGAATAACATTGTTTGGCGTTGGTAAACGTCGGTAGCCTCTGATGTTGACTGAGGTCATCTTTAATACACCGTAAGTTTAATGTTATATCTCTGGAATAATATTAATATTCTTCATGACGGAACGTGGGGTGAGGTTAGTGCAATCCCACGTATCACATAAAAATAGATACATACAAGTATAAGAACATATAAAATAAGATTAAAAGTAAAGTTTAAAAACAAAAACAAGAGTAGTTATCACAGGAGAAAATAATATTTATTTATTTAATGTCTTCGGTATAGATATACCATAAACAATAATGTCACAGTATACAAGCATTATCAAATACTATAACTAATTTAAATGAAAATAACAATAAACTGTGGCACTTCATCGTAAAATGACCACTGAAAGTATAAAATTAATATAAGCTCTAGAAGGACATACAAGTAGGAGATAGGTACAAGAACATACAAAATATAATATACAAGTATAAGTAGAGTAAATTACTATATACATACTTATAAAAATATAAATTAATGAACAATCATTTATTGAGCAATTCAGTGGTCTGTCGGATTGAAGATTGTTGGCACAAATATCTTTCTCCAATGCTCTTCGATACTCGATCCTGAAGTCAGACGGAATTCCGTGATGGGGACATATTTATTTGTGTTGTTGATCCTTAGGGCGATGCACTACGTCGTGTAATATTTTAAATTGAGCCACTATCAATAATCACCCTTACGTAGATGGCGATAAGGTTTAAATTCCCGCTTAACACCATCCGCCTGTTTTGATTTATGCAAGAAAAAAACATTGCCAAAAAGTGCCTTTTATTTTATTTTGTGGATGTTCAGGCATAAATATTTAATTTTTTTCGATCATTTTATAAATAACTGAATTTGCCACATTATACAATAAAATCATAACCGAAAATGGGTTCGTAAGTAGGAGATTTTGAACTTTAAAGCAGTTTTCATAGGCCTATACATTATTTTTTTGGGCTTATAAAAAGACTTATATAAAAAATACTAGATTATTTCAAAATTCAAGATGTATTCTACTCGCAGTATTTAATTAAAGCATCTGAAACATTTCTAGGCGACCAAATTTTCAAACCAAAAACATATGATTTTGCATTACTACGTATGACATCGCCTTAAATTAGATTACAAACATACTTATTGCTATTATGTTTGGTACGTTTCGCATATTCATGTTGTAATCGATTTCATTGTCCTGTCTGAAGCCTAGGAGTCGAAAGGTCTTAAGTAAATTGGCGACATCAGTTTTTATCAGCATCCCAATTTCCTTTGTTATGTTAGTATTTGTGTCGGCTATACGATTAACTCTTTGAATGTGCTCCCTTTCCCCTTCCCTCACTAACCCACGCGCCCTTTCCTCCACAGGAGTAGGCAGAGAGGATGGTACTTCACACGCAACTCTCTTGTCACACAGTCCATGCTTATCCACATTCATAAATCGTTTCGTTCCATTGAGGTTAATATACCTCAAGGACTCGTACTCGGTCTTCTGTTATTTCAAATCATACATTCTTTGCATAGTTTTATTCATCCTGAAAACTTTTCTCTCTTCCTGATAAATGACGTAAACAGTATTTCATAGTTATGTATAAAAAGATGCTAAGAGCTTTGATACTTAAAACTTTTCTTAGAAATACTAACTTTACAAGACTGCAATCAACTCCAGTCAGACATTCATAGAATTGTAGAATGGAGTAAAATAAATCGGATTGAGTTTAATGTCTCTAAATGTTTAATTTTGTCATTCACTAGGGCGAGTCATACCTGGTATTACCGGTATACAATGGACATCGACATTTTTTGCATCAATGAAGCTTCCTTTAAAAGGCAAGCTCTATTATCACTGGTATAGTTGATATACACACTGTTCATATTAATCTAAGAATTCTTATTATAAAAATATTTTAAAAACGCATTGAAATTAACAATTTTGTAATGTTTTTGAAATGAATAAACAAAATTGAATTGAATTGAACTACCAATATGAACAGATATTACTTCTTTCAATACCCAACTCCTAACCTGGTTTAATCCGAATCAATGTTTGTTTACAAAGCGTAAATATAGTTCCCGTCTTGAGAGGGTACCAATTATTTAGTAGTACCCTCCATGGAGTAAGTAAATTTTTTCATGAGTCATGGTATAAATCTTGGTAAACAAGCGGTAAGGGGATGAGGTGTAAGGGGTGTAGACAGGGGATCAATATTTCAGGGGAGGGGATCGCAAGTAGGAAGGGAACAAAGGACATTCATTGAATATTATAATGTATTTCAATTCGCAAAGTGGGAGGGTGTTGTTCGTACAACTCAGACAGGGGGATTTAATCAGATTAGAATGGTTTTCTTTTCACCCAATTGCTAATCCAGGAAAGATTGACGGGAGACGTGTAGCCGCCTCATATGCCGACCCTCGTGCACGGAAGAAAATTATTCTGTTAAAAAAGTGATAGCATGCCAATTTCCTGATAAAACAATAGTCATTCAGAATACATACCGAGAACACGTGTTCTTTTCCTAATAAATATCATGACGGAATGCGATAATATCAGTATGTCAATATCAATATTTGTACAAACACGTGTTCCGCAGTTCTCGTAAATCATTCTCTTTTAACTGATACTTTGTTAGGAACTCTGTCAATTCATTCCTTATAGGCCTGCAGTCCCGTTTTTAACAGGAGAAAGAATAATTTCAACAGATTTATAATAAATTAGCAATATTCTTTTTTCTAATGTTATGACTGGTACGAGTGCAGTTCCGGTGAGTTGTTCTGAACTGCACTCAGAAGCACGAGATTGACCTGATGATATTAAAGGATGTTCTTGTAGTTTATTTATTAGCTGTTATTTATTACCTGTTTTAACTCAACCGTTTGGCATTTCATCTGTCTATAATTTTTTTTATGTGTTCCATTTCCGGTTCAAGGTAGTGAAGCTGTTCATAGCATTTAATTATTTTATTCATGCCATGCTGTGCAAGAACATATGTTTAGACCGTGTGGTATCCTGAACTGTCGGCCGTAGTCGTGGTTACGACTACGGCCGAAGTTGTTAGGCATGTACAATTGTACAAGCCATAGCATTCCAAGTTGTATGGGCCACCAATAAGAGTTAAAACTGAGTTTGCAAGATTTTTGATAAATACCGTACTAGAGTTTGCAGTTTGCACAAATGTAATAAAACTATGGAATCCTCAATTTATGGGGAATGCTGTGAGGTTGAACGAATTGGAGGGAGATAAGGAAATGAAACGTTTCTATTAACCCGGGCTAATTATTATTACAGAAATCGAGGAAAAATACAATTATTTTATGTTATCTACCCCTCGTTGCCTTCGAAACTCCCTAGGAGAAAGAATTGGGGGAGGGAAGGAGACGGGGTAAAGATGAAAGTTCGTAGAACTTGGCTATTACATCCATTTCAGGGAACGTTTCAATTATTAAAAATGGCGGTCTTTCAGCAGAGCAATATTGAAATTGTTTTCCATTCGTTACAAAAGGTATGCAAAATAATGATTGTGTAATTATAATGAGAGTCATTCACCTTTCCAAGCATTTACTTATACGAATATTGCATAATCTTGTGGATCTTTAGAATAGTAGCAGTGCACGACGCTTTACGGTCTTCGTATGATATGGTCAACTTGAACATTTGTTCGTTTAAACGGCTTATTTATTTTTAATAATAATAATAAACAAACACTTACATTATTAAAGTACTAGCGCAGATCCGTGAAAAATCACAGGATATTATAATTTCAATTTTTAAAATGATAATTGATTTTTTTTTCTTAAAATGTAAAATTATGGGTAGATATCTGCTTTATCGCTTGTCTGAATTCTTTACACAATCAGTTCCAATTTTGAAATGATACTTAAATTCAAAGCAATGAACCAGATTTCACGCACGACTAACGCACATTACAGACAACCGAAATTAGCATGTTACTAGGCAGACCCGTGAAAAATCACGAGGTTGTCGGAATTCTCGTCAAATCAGTTCCACTTTGAAATGGCAATTAAATTAATTTTCTGTTTAAAATATTTTACCGGTGTACGGGCGAAGGTACACACACTTTGGGAGGTAATTGTATATGATGGTAGCAGTAAAAAAAATATATATACCTTCTTTCTAAATTTCCCATAAAATATTATGATATTTTTCCATAGAATAATTTTTTTTCAATACAAACATTTCAACTTTTTAACCTTAAAACTGCCTTAGAACGATGGAATTTCGAAAAAAGTTATGTACCTATCTTTTTTATTTGAACTATCACGTAGAATCTTGTATTATAGGTAGATACTTATCGCTTGCCTAAATTCTTCAAACAATCAGTTCGAATTTCGGAAATTACACTTAAATTCAAAGCTAATTTGAGTTTGTTGATCCAGATTTCAGTCGAAATTTGTATTTTTGATGATTTTCGTACAAATTTTATACGATAAGAATTCAGCAGATCGCTGCATGTTTTGTTTGGAAAATATTTGAAATAATTAATATAACTGTTGGTTTATGCATACAGTAATGTTTGCTTAGAGAAAACACTCATATTGATATGGGCAATCATTTCGCAATGCCACTCATTTCAAAATGTGTTTATTTATTAAAATATTTATTACAAGGATGTTCACAACATAAACAAAATGTTAATTTTGTTTATATTTGAGTATTTTTTAAAGTGTGTTTTAAATATTGACTCATCGGTTGTGTTTTTAATGACGATAGATGATCAATTAAAAAAATATTCACCTTCCTATATTTATAATAATGATGTTACCCAAGTGGCAGAAAATTCCTGGGAGAAATTCGTCACTTGCGTTCGATAAAAATACTTAATAATAATGTGAAAATCTATTATGATCCACGATTTGTTGACAAATTGGCCATTAGGTATATCGTCATTAAAAATATTTAAACCTAACCTAACCTACTTAACCCAGTTAATAAAGTTTTTGTTTCACCACTTTCCATGACTTTATATAACTTTTTAAAGATGTGATGAATTATCATTTTGATGATTTAAAAAACACCTGTGCGTAAATTGAATTTTGTGATCGATTCACGGCTTAAAAAAGGTTATTATTTTTGTTCGCCTTGCACTTTAGCGCAGTATTATTTTTTTTTACTTTGCAAGCAAGTCCTCCAACAATCTCTCTGGTTGCTTTTTCTGGCCATTCCCCTCTTGTAATCAGTCCTTCTCTTCCTGTTTCAATACTCTTCCACGTATTGAATCCTTCTCATATTCGGTTTGCCTCTGCGTTCGTTCCGTCTTGTTGCAGTTTATTTTTCCCAATTGCAGTCTTTGGGACCTACCCACGGAATCTTACGATGCACGGGGAAAAATTAATATTACTAATCTATTAAGAATCTCTTAAAATTATTCGTAATCCGGTTAAAAATGGAATTTCAGGCCTTCCTTAACGAATTGATAGGTTTCCTTATTTAGTAAAATACGAATGTATTATCACGATATCGGGACATGTGTTCGTAAAATTCATAATGTTTTCGCTTTTCGTCGTTTTTTACGCAAATGCAGGTGCATGAACACGTGTACCGATATGTTAGGAATTAACTAAAAGTTTATCAGGAAACGGCCTGCAATCACGTTTTTAACCGGATTACCAATAATCTGAAGAGATTCTTAATAAATTAGCAGTACTCATTTTTCTCCGTGTGGTCTCGCTAAATTAGATTTTCGAGTTCATGTTTCATTCTTGCTTGTGCCTATACATTTCTATATATTTTTCATGATCATTTAAAATAACTATTTGTGTTATGGTCGTTTTATATCAGTAATACCCTTGTTGAGTACAACATTAGTTTGATATTTCGAGGTACGAAAAATAGATGGGTCTAGTGCAGATAAATTATGGTGGTTATTTTTCACGAAAACGGCGCTATATAAATTAGCAAAATATAATTATTATAGAACGACAGACGTCGTTAGGTCAGGTATGGTCGCGAGAAAAGAAAAGAGTGAGAAAACGGATGTTGGCCTCCAGGCCGTCCTACAAACTCGTTAGATCAGGTATGGTCGTCCCGGTAATCAGAGTGAGAAAACGGATGTTGGCCTCCAGGCCGTCCTACAAACTCGTTAGGTCAGGTATGGTCGCCCCGAAAATCAGAGTGAGAGAACAGATGTTGGCCTCCAGGCCGTCCTACAAACTCGTTAGGTCAGGTATGGTCGCCCCGAGAATCAGAGTGAGAGAACAGATGTTGGCCTCCAGGCCGTCCTACACACTCGTTCAGAATTTCTAGTCTAAATAAAAAACGTGATTTGTTGTAAAGGAGTTTTTATTATTTCAAGGACCCTACAAAACAAATATGATTAAAGCTGCATTCACTTGGCACATATCAGCCACCTAACCTTTTAAACATTCTATAAGAAGAACACTATAAATTTATACAATAGAGCAGTGAACTTTTCCTGTTGCAACACAGGATTTTATGTTTGTTTTTTTGTCCAGTTTTCAATGCATTTTCCTTGTCATTTCGTCAATAATAATATTCTCATTGGCGACATATATCTACTGATAACGTAACAGTAAATAGTACAATAACTGCAGACAGATAAGGCTCTATCAACTCTGCATGCCTCTACATCCGCTGCGGGAAACGCGCTGCCTTTATTTGCAGATTAAATAGCTAACATGCGCAGTGGGTACCCCATATCAGTAGTTACTTGTCACTTGTCACACTGCTTATCGACTATAAGTAACGCATATTATATTTAAAATTAGAAACATTGATTGAACTTGTCATAAAAATTACGGTTCCGTGATAACTCAACACAGTGACAATTCAACACAATTTTAAAAAGTGATATAAAGTCATTGGAAACAATGAAAAAAAATAAATTAACCTAACCTAACCTACTTAACCCAGTTAATAAAGTTTTTGTTTCATCACTTTCCATGAATTTATATAACTTTTTAAAGATGTGATGAATTATCATTGTGATGATTTATCCGGTCACCAAAAATTACATAAAATTTCTTTTCAAAACTTTAAATAACCGTATTTACATAAGCTTCCCTCTTGGTCTCAAAATCAATATCAATCACTATCTACTAAGAAACCACGAAACTTTCCATGTTCATTTTCAAAAAACCAACTTAACCTGCTCCCAACCTCTTGTGCTAATGTGTCGACTAAATAACATCCACTGTGCTGGTAAAATTCCGGATATATTTAGCGAGAGCCCCCAGAACTTAAAAAATTTCTTTAATATCTTGTTATAACAACTCACATTTCATTGTCTCTTGTTTTTGTTGTTATTGTTGTTTTATATACTAACCATCTTACCAATTAGATTCTTACAACGTTGGTGTTATAAAACCTGCCTCAAACATCGTTTAAGACCGTTTTAACAAAACAGACGCCATGGTAAAAGTCATTTTTTTTTAACTTTTCTTTAATATTTACACCGCGTTGTTTTTAGTAAGGCCGTTATCGTTTTATTTTGTATGTTGTACACCGTTATTGGACGGTTGATATCGTGTCCATAAAATACTTATAGATTGCCTACATAATCCAACAAAACATTGGCTTATACTACAATATGCTCACACTCAATAATAACAACTACTGTATCTGCCAATGAAGAGATTATCTGTAAAACAGTGCTGGTAAAAGGATAAATATAAAGTACATAATAAAAATTAGCTGGAACAGCGGTTTCCAATTAGTGGTACACGCGATTTTGCCCGAGGGAGAGTGCCAGGGCTCCCTACGGGGTAAGCACAAAACTCTGGCTTGTGAAATTGTTATCTGGCTCAAATAATAATGTTTTATTTGAAAAGTTTTGAACGGGGCCACGCGTTTTTACTTTATTTTTTCCGAATTTATTTATTATTTTTATCAATTCCCGTCGGCGGCATTTCGATATTTCGGGCGACTAATTATTGCTTATAATAATTTGTCTGCTAATTGCATTTCTTCGCTTTGGGATTGGGTATATGGTCCATTGATTTATTTTTTATATTTTATTAATACAAGACTTAGAGGGTACATATAGTTTTTGTGATATTTCACCCTCCATGCTAGGGATGACCCTGTGTTATGGCGGGTGAATTTTACAGTTTGAACAGAATCTATACATTACTATAATATGAAAAAGAAAAATGATGTAAAGCTAGTTTGGGTTGCAGGGAGAGAATGGAGAAGTGAGAGAATTATAAGATCTATTTACTAATAATTTCTCTAATAATTACACTAATTAATTATGTACATACTATCCCGCAAAGTTAGGGAATAAGGATATATTATGTTTTGTCTGAAAGGTGATTAAATTGATAGAGTGTAGAATGAATGGGTATTGTAGTTGTAATGTATTCCGTGTGTAAGGATCCATTTCGTAATTTGTTTTTTAAAGTAATGGGGTTGAATCACGGTTTTTAGGTTTTCAGGGATAAGGTTATTTTATCATTTCATGTGATTTCATTGAATCCATGTTATCATTCTATATACTGTCCAATTTGGAACTCCAGTGAAAAATATTATCGCTTAAAAATATATATTCCTATAGATCAATAAACACTGATTCTGAATATATACATTTATCTATTATTATTATAGAATTTATAAATCGTCATTTAAAAACGAATAAAACAACATCACACCGTTTCGTTGGTACGACTGAATCTGCTGATTCTGACACGTTCTGATATCACAACCAGTCTACGTGAGTATTATATCTGTGGTCTGCAAGGTCCACAGTTAAACCATTTTTGTTGTAATTATAAATTATATTAAAACCTGTTTACTAATGCTGGTTTTAAACACCGGTAAATTATTTATCAGGTGCGGTCATGGATGTATTTTTGCACTTTGGTTCAATACAATATCATTAGATGATGAGAGATGCTAACATTTTACCTAGATTTACTCAATGTTAAAGTCTTATAACAAAGGTCTCGACTCCCATTTCAAATATATCGCCGGTTAAAATAACATTGGCTTTTTGAGACTGGTAACTGGTGATATATATCCTAATAAAATAAATCGATTGGAGTTCCTTATTATTCAAGTATTCATAACACTAAATTTTGGATCAACTGTTAACCCTTTCAATATCAGGAACCCAAATTCGTATGATGTTTGGGGACAAATTTGGTTTCCTAATAATGTATGTTGCAATTAGTTCTACTATTGCGTTCCACGTCCCACAACGGAAGGGTGACACAATTTGATGAACGCAATTATTACAGTAATTACACACAGATAACTGTTCGCATTACGTCTAATGACGATGATACGCTAAACGACCGCCCGGAGTTACCCAATTTCTCTATCAAAACAAACTGTTGTTATTTTAATTGTCAACTTTTTTACCACACACCGTTATTTTTTTGGAAGAGATATTCGTACGTTACTGGAGTTTTGTAAATAAATAAACTATGAAAACATTATAAAACAATATTTAAAAATACACAAATGAAAAGGCATATTTTTCAACAATTTAAATAAAAATTATCAGCCTATGTAGTGATTTATTTTTTTGGCCGTGAAAATCTCAAATCGTAACCAAAATTAACAACCTGCATTAAAAAAAGGAAAAAGGAATTTTTAAAAATCAAATACTTTCTTCGGACAATAATCATAAACGAATGTGGAAAACAGTTAATTTGGCCAGACAATACTAAAAAAACACAGAACATAAGTACATTGAACACGAAAACAAAATCGTAGATACTAATATCCAACCTAAAAAATGTGCAAACATCTTTAATTTTATTTTGCCAAAATTGGAAAAAATATCCACAATTTCAAAAAAGTGTAAAGTAATGGAAAATTTACAGAATCCAAAAATATTATCAAATTTGAAATAACAACTGAATGTCGAATCTTTAAAATAATAGAATCCATCTCCCTGATTTTTAATATTTCGGTACATATTATTAAATCCATGAAACTTCGTTTGATAAACACGTAACATTAGTTTACTTAACCCTTCAGGCCTCGGAAGGACATAACTAGCCACAAACATCATATTCCATTATAGCCTCTGAAGGACAGATCTGACCGGGACGTCAATACATTATAGGAGTTTTTTTTTCTATAATGCGTAGATAAATAATAATTTTTCACAGTTTGTATCAAATATTTATACATTATTACATTGATACATTTTTAAAGCATTGTCAAACTGTCGATTACGAATTGGCTGCATTTTTTCATTGACAGTTCAAAGTTAATAATTTTTTTTATTGTATAAATGGCATAAAAAGTGAAATGACAGTTTTATTACTAATTACCTACACAAAATGAATATGTTTTATAAATATCGAATTCTTTCAAAATTATGGACGTTCCGAGTCAAAATGTCCTGGTAAGTTTTTTGTTAACATTTCCATGTTTGATATTAAAAAAATATTTTTTAGAAAGATTAATGTTTTTTTCCAATGCAAATATTTCAAAGACAATTTTATCTAGTTTCTAAAATAGTATTTATTTTAACGACAACTTTAAAAGTAAGTAATATGTATCACATTTTAAATACCTCGGGATACCGCATTCCGAAATTCCGAGAAAATGTCGTTGGGACTTGTTGGTAAAAATATTTAAAAACCTGAAGGGTTAAGGGAATATTTCCAACAAACTACAAAAACACAATAATTTCACCTATTTATAAATCTGGAGTTCTAGTTTAAATATTAATTTTTATTTACTAATAGATTCATAATAAATTTAAAATACTCGTTTTTATCCGTGCATTTATGGCTTGCGTATTCCTCTTAAAATGTGATCACAAATTCTTTGTTGGATTTGTAGTCGAATATTTAATTAATGTGGATGTTAATAAGTTCGGTGCCTAGTATTGCGTAGTTCTAATTGCATCTCACCATCAGAAGTCTGACTGTTCCCAAGTCCAATTTGCTTGTTGCTCCATATTATTACTCCCAGCTGAGCTCGGGCGGTTATTAGTTTGACCTTTCTGCTTGTTAAGTCTGACGTCATTCGGACCTCCGTATTTGAATAGTGCCTCATCGCTTTTGCAGATTCCAATTGACATTAGAATGTAACCCAGTAGCTATTGGCTGATACTACAGTGGTGCTCTATTAATTATGCGATTGTTCTGTTTATTATTCATCTTCTGGTATTTAAGATACCAATCGAAAAGGCGGGTAGCTCACTTTTTACTATTCGGTTATATAATAACGATATTCGGTTTTTGTAAATAAGCAGAACTTTTTTCACCCGATCTGGAGGCCTAGCAAGGACGATCGATAAAGCACTATTTCAATACGATATTGTCTAAATCCGTCATCTATGGTCAGTTAGCGATATTTGAGAGAACGGTCAACGATTGATAAGAAATAATCCGACAGCCAATAGATAAATCTTATCGCGGCCTCCATAGTATTAGACAAGCTTCGGTTAACTGTCAATATACACTTCTTTTTAAATAATATCTTTCGTTATGCAAAATTACTGGCATATTATCGCGCGAAGCTCTTAGAATTGAAAGAAATCGTATACGCGGCGAGTTGAATCCGTTCGGGAAAATGACGCTACATTGGTTCGGGCTTGGAGAAACGAAATTTGTTTACTTAACAAGTTGTGAATACATACCTCATTAACTAACTAACTCCCTTTTTAGGGTCAAAAGGTAAATGCGGATTGCCAATATATATTAAAGTTATTATTAATTTCAATTCGACAATGTCAATTTATTAGTATTTTTTTTTTTTACTTTTACGTAGCCGTTTGATGTTTAGGAATGTCAATAGACAGATGCGCCAGTGTTGCCAGCATACGTCGATTTGCATTATCAATATCGAACTGGCTATCAACAGTGCGACCGTGCTCGGGAAATCATTTTGATTTTTTTTTAAATTGGTTGATACATTTTTATTTTCTGCTCCAATAACACATGAATAAGGCTCTCATTAAATTATGTATGGTAATTTATTATAATGCTCCATCGCGTTTCAAAGGAGTTGTGACGGAGGCTGTTCTTATGTTAATTTCGACCTTCATATAAATGCATTAGTATTTTATTTTCATCGAGCTAAGTGTCGCTTCTTTGACTTGCATAAAACGTAATAAAATGCGTTAGATAGGTACTTAACTCTTAAAGATCTGAACATTATTTTACGTTTGTCGACATTCGTAAAGGTAGATACTCTCAGTATCGCCCTGGTGAAAGAAAAATGACTATTTCTAATTTATTAAAGAGTCTTTTGAAATTAGTCGTAATCCGGTTAAAAACGGGATTTCAGGCCCTTAAAGAATGTATTGATAGATTGCCTAGTAAACTTCTAGTTAAATACGAATGTATTATCACGATGTGATGAAAAAATTCTAATATTATCGAGGCAAATTCAGGTGCGTGAACACGTGTTTAACACAAATTTACTAAAAGTTTATCAGACAGGTAACGGCCTACAATCCCGTTTTTAACGGAATTAACAATAATTTGAAGAGATTTTTAATAAATTAGCAATACCCATTTTTCTCCGTGCACTATTCAGGATTGAAAAATTGCTTAATTTGAGTTTATCCGTGTTAGATGATCAAATCTGAACAGCCAGGTAATTCCCCTCATCATATCCTCTCTCATCCCCCCCGTGCCCTTTGGCCTCACGATTGTCGGCAGTAGTTGAACTCGATGTAGAAGTGTTTAATCAGCGGTCAATTTGCATTTAGCTAAAACATTCAATTTCAGATTTACGCCTTATTTATTTAAACGTATATATTATACAATTCCCTACTTATATTTATACCTACATCATGTACAAACTTTGCAATTATAACTAATTAAAAAAATCAATGTGTACTCTTATATCGCACGTTTGGATTGCACTAACCTCCCTACATCCTGGAATAAAAAAAGCTTTTGTGAGGTATAGTTAGTTAAATATATGTATGTATGCTGTAGTTAGTTAAATATGCGTATGTATGCTGTAGTAAGTTAAATATGCGTATGTATGCTGTAGTAAGTAGTATGTTACATATATGTATGTATGATGTCGTAAGTTAAATATGCATATGTATGCTGTAGTAAGTTAAATATACGTATGTATGCTGTAGTATGTTACATATATGTATATATGCTGCAGTAAGTTAAATGTTATGCTGTAGTAAGTTATGTGAACAGCAGTAGACTTCGCGTCCAAAAAGTATTTTTCTAATTTTCTCTTTTTTTAATAAATGAAAACCAATATTCCTTTAAAATTATAAAATTTGTAAGAGGGTACTTTGATACCTACCTATTCAATTATAAACCATAATGTATTTTACGAAATATGTATTTTTTTATTATTTAAAATAAAGAATTATACAATTTGGCCAAAAAATCGCACTTTCTCATTGACAATTCATTTTTCAAAATTTTTTCAGGCAGCTAGGTACCAGGTGGGTAGTCCAAATAAACACGACGATTTCACATTTGAAAATATAATATAAACGGCCACCATCTTGAAACGATTGCGGAACGTGCATACAAATTTATAAACAAACGAAATGCCAAACGGTCGAGTTAAAACATGCCATAGGACTTCGCTAGGCTCAGTCAAATTTATACGTGTGGACACTATTCGTATTACAAAATTACAATATGTAATATTAATTAAATATTTTAGTTGGTAAACCACAACCTTTATCCAGTCGATAACTGACGTCCATTTCGTTTCGCAATTTATTTTAGAAACTGCAATCACAAAACGGCAATTCATTCATTTGAGTGTGGTTAGATCAATAAAAGGCCATACGGCCATATTTGTCCCAGAGTACCGCATTGCACATACGTTGCATATTGCATGTTGCATTATTCCGTGGCCGACGCACTTGCAGGGGTGTCAAACTCAATCTTCTAAAGGGACATATTATTACATACTAATTTGCAGTAGTGGTAAAATAGGTAATGATTGCCCGCTTAAGGAAATCTTGTCTTTGGTTTGGTCCTACCCATCATATTACAAAACAATAAATAGTTGCATAATGTTTAATTAATTACCTAGCAACTTACCTAGCCTTCCAACGAAACCATAACTAAAAGAAAATTTTATATATGACCACAAAAATACGGTGATACCGGATAACTCGTCAAAATGATAATTTAACCAATAAAAAGTGTTATAAAGTTAGGAGAAGTGATGAAACAAAAAATATGTAACTATTTAAGATAATTTTCATTTCATCACTTTTATTGACTTTATATCACCTTTTAAATATGTGTTGAATTGTCATTTTGAGGAGTTATCATGCAACCCAAAGATACAGTTAAATGTACAGTTATTGTCCACTTCTTCATAGTGATACCCACAATAATGACAGCGATTGCCCACTTTAATTATTCGATAAAAATCGTTAAGGCGATACCATACGTAGTAATGCAAAATCATGTGTTTTTTAGATGTTAAATGTATAGAAATGTTTCAGATGCTTTAATTAAATACTGCGAGTAGAGTATTTTTTATATAAGTATTTTTATAAGCCCAGAAAAAAACGAATGTATAGGCCTATGAAAACTGCTTCAAAGTTCAAAATCTCCTACTTACGAACCCATTTTCGGTTATGATTTTATTGTAATGTGGAAAATTAAATTATTTATAAAATGATCGGAAAAAAATTAAATATTCATTCCTGAACCTCCACAAAATAAAATAAAAGGCACTTTTTGGTCGTGTTTTTTTCTTGCATAAATCAAAACAGGCGGATGGTGTTAAGCGGGAATTTAAACCTTATCGCCATCTACGTAAGGGTTGTTATTGATAGCGGCTCAATTTAAAATATTTCACGACGTAGTGCATCGCCTTTATAAAACAACCTGAATATGGTACACACTTATTTATTTCGTTTCATCGTCAGTTATCTATAACGATAGGTAAAACGTTAAAATAATGCAAGAAACTAGCTTTTACCCGCGGGGTCGCTCGCGTGGTATTAGGAAGAAATTATTTAAAAAAATGTTTTTCCGTCATGAAAAGTAGCCCATTTCACTTCCCAGTCCTCCATCAATCCATTTGCAAAAAATCAAGTCGATCGGTCGCTCCGTTGCTTCGTGAAAGAAGGACAAACAAACGAACACACTTTCACATCTATAATATAAAAATACCTGCTCAATTGAAAAAAAAGCTTCACAAAACCTGAATTTCTCTTTCAACCCTCACCCTAATTGGAAATGCCATAGTTCCAATGGCTTCAGACGGATTCTGAACGAATTCACAAAAAAAATATTTATGGACACTGTTAAATTTTGCATTCTGGCATTTATTTCAGAATTTTTTTGAAGTATTATCAGCCGCAGCTTTCCTCCTTCAAAATTTATCCTTGAAAATTGAGTTTTATTTTGTTTCTGGGGCAAACCTACGTGCCTCGCGGGCTGCGGCTCTTGTCATTATTACATCTACACTATGTTGCATTGTCCCGCCCGCAAACAATGCGGCGTGCGGTCACACTGTCACACTGGGTCTCTTGTGTTGTGGCTTGTCACAGCAACATCTGTTTATTTGATTGAATGTGTTAACTCTATCGCTAAACCACATGGCTGACTAACAACTGACAAAGTCAACCAGTCTGACTCTCTGACGTACTAGCACTATCGGGAATCTGTATGACGCTCCACACATGGCCGCGCAAAAAAATATTAAGTACAATTATTACGACTCTCCCGCTTTTAGAAATGTCTTCAACTTTGGGAGTATCCATTTTAGACTGAGATCATTGTGGTTTATTGGAGTAATTAAGTCCCATTCCCCAATTATTAACGTAGAATACGCAGAATTGGTGACTCTGAACTAATCACAAGTGCGCTCTGATGGCGAATTCCCGTTCTTTATCCTTAGCTAATGAATATACCTACCTATACCCTCATTTTAACTTTGGCATAAACCAGAGCGAATCTCATTCATCCAAGGATAAAGATCTGGAATCCGCCTCCTGGCCGTCGATTTATAGCAATATTTGGTCTAATGTCCCTGAACACCTGAAAAACTCTAGACTGTTGCAAATACGGGGAATTTGTTAGACTAATTCTCATGTCTTAACGAACGGATTGCAATATTTAGAACATAGACGTCGGATGGGGATTGCGGTGTTTTGTTGTGGGATAAAAAGTCGCTAATTTGTAAACCGTAGTCACCTTTCCTCTTTTCAACCCAACACTCCGCTAGAATGGACGTTAGAGCTCCTCGTATCTTGTGTTACTCGCGTATAGCAGACTATTAATAATTCCTACACTCTACCATTTTAAATAATATTGGCGCAGCCGGTAAGCAAGAAGCTCCAAAAACTAGCGTCAGTGATCCCTTCAACAACGCACAACCATTAGTTGACATTTGCCGAATAAGAAATGATCATTCTTACTACTCTTTCTTGTTGCTCAACAGTTTGGACGTGGAATGACTGGTCGTATTTTGGTTTCTTCGTAATTACCAAATAGGTTTCTTGAACCCATTCATTCCTTAATAAACCCAAAACCTAGATCCTAGATATACCCTGAAGGAACCCTCAGGACCTCCTGTGTAGAATGGTATTAAAAAAAAACACTGCACGTAACCTGCAGATATTTTAAATTAATTTGTTGTATATTTATATTAACATTTGAGACTATTCAACAGAACTATGACTCTTTTCATAGTATTTTATACTGTGCTAGAACATCTGTACTGCCGTGTGGTATTTTGAACAAGTCGTGTTGAAGACTACTGGATTTTTACTTGAATGCCATAGCATTCTAAGATGAATGGACTGTCGATAGAATTATGCTCTATATTGAAACTAAGCTCTGCAAGATTTACATAATGTATGGTTTCCTGGCTAAATCTCTTCGCTGTCTCAAGTACGCCCAGATGGTGCACGAACCTCGGATAAGTTCCATGCGTCCGCATATTGATATACCTGTGGATTTGTTCGAGTATATTTATGTATTTTGTTTGGATCCATAATATAATGATACACGATATTAGATTTAAAATAAATACACGCTAACCAGTTTCTATAGTACTCTCCTGTAGTATTTCCCTGTCACAGTTTCTTTGCAATAACCACAGTTAGTAGAAATAATTTGATATCTCTCTCATAATATAAATTTTGTCTATAATAATTAAAATTAAATAACTTTGTTTGAATACCACTTTATTGTATATATTTATAACCAACCGGTTTCAGTTCAACCCGAACCTTCATCAGGGCTAATAAAAACATATTAAATTAATTACAGAGGTGTATGGGTACTTATAGTTAAGATGGAAGAGGGAGAGAGAACATCAACTTTGGTGGGGGTGGAAGACTTAGGTAGGAGAGAGGGGGTAAACATAGGTGCAGGGAATGGAAATATTAGATTTAACAAACAGCCCCATTTTAAATATATTTCCATTCCCTGCACCTATGTTTACCCCCTCTCTCCTACCTAAGTCTTCCAACCCCACCAAAGTTGATGTTCTCTCTCCCTCTTCCAGCTTAACTATAAGTACCCATACACCTCTGTAATTAATTTAATATGTTTTTATTAGCCCTGATGAAGGTTCGGGTTGAACTGTAACCGGTTGGTTATAAATGTATACAATAAAGTGGTATTCAAACAAAGTTATTTCATTTTAATTATTATAATTATGTATACCCACAAAGTGTTTGCTACAAGTGAAAAATTAAATTGTGTCTCTTACCTACAAAATTCCCATAGTTATATCTCTTCATTTAATTTCCTGTCCGTTAGTTAAAAATTTCCTCTCCTTCAATTTGCCAGTTTCCTGTCTTAAGTGTTTCTGCTATTTATAGTAACTTATACTAACTTATAGTAATTATTTGCTGTTTATTTCTGCGTAGTGTTAATCAACTCTCATCCGGTTTAAAGTTTAAAGTAAGTGCACTCGGTGTTCAAAGTTCTTCATCGTCTTCAAACAAATGTGATTTGCTTAATGTTTGTGGCACAAAAATTGAATTAAACTAATTCTTTGTTTTTCTCTTGTTACAGGTAAGGAAACCTTTTATACCGTTACTTCTTATATGCCAACTCCTGTGACAAATGTCGACTATTGGTAACATGCATTAACGTTATTATCGTAATAGTGATCTGTCTACACACACATTTCATGTGACTTCTTAGATATTTATAGTTTTTAGTTATGCCCGGCTTCGCCCGGTCCAAAACCGTTTCTTTTAAATATTCTCTTCTAATTGAACTGTTAAAAGTATGGTAAGTAAAACCTTACTATGTTTATTTGGCCTAGAAATTCCAGACGTTTTTCATAGAGCTGTGGTAATTTGATGACACCAAACTCTCCATCCGAGAGGTCTTGCAGCTTCAGATAAACAAATCATCCTTGCGTACATTTATTTAATACTTTAATTTTTATTGGAACAACTGTTCTTTAACTTTTTAAAGTCATATCCATGAATGCAATATATTATTGAAGAAGAAGATAATACTAATAAATATAAACGAAACATGAGAAAGAAGTACTAATACACAGGTATTGAATTATTTGACATGTTGGAAATAAGCCGACGTGGCTCAGTGGTCTAGAGCGTCTAACCGGACATCAGAAGGCGCGGGTTCGATTCCCGTCGGCGGCATTTATTTTTACTCGGGAGATATTTTCAATTTGCACTGATATTACAGGCGACTAATTATTGCTTATAATTATTTATTATCCTTTGTGATATGCATAAAAACCTTGTCTTATAAACATTAGTTTATCATTAAAAAAAAATAATATTGTGAATTCTGAATATGAAATGAATCGATCGATAAATATGACGTTTAATAATTAGATTCCAATCGTGGCGTGGTTAAGACACTGTCCCGGTAAAACAAGAGATCCTTGGTTTGATTCCTAGTTGTAACCGTTTTACACTTAACCACCTAAGATTTCCATCAAAATACGAGTAAGTCATCATCGACAGTAATAGTTCTCGGACGCTAAGAAATAGAGCGATATAAATATTGGTGACAGCGGACAGTCGTGTGTATGTTTGTGTGTTAATTAGGTTCATCTCAAAAGCTCTCAATTTGCTTATGTGCTCAAGTGTGCTAAATGTTGTGTCTGCCCGTGTTGAATAACAAATGTGGCAACTAAGTTGCTTGCTGCGATATTTACTGATCAATAAATGAAGGCAATTTAACAAGTGATGGTGAGGCTAAACTTTTTTATAGTGTCGTTATTATGGTTTTATATATCACATCAAAATAACCTTAATTTACAGTTATTAATTTGTGTTTTTAGTACTTCGCCTTTCTACCTAGATTTTTAAAATGAGACTATGAAGCAAACGAAAATTTGTATTTACATATTTGTATATAGACTAGCCGTACCTCGCACGCCTTGCTGTGGCTCAGTCTGTCTGTGAAGATAGAGAAACAATACCCCGTGTTGCTTTTACGTCCAAAAAATGGCGCTGTTTTTTTTAAAACATGTTTTTACCTGTCACAGGAGACATCTATAATATACATATGTAAATAAAAACACACGCGTATTTGAATCCAACGTTGTGTCAAAACTTCAAAGAACTTTCGGATATTCAAGATTTTGAACAAACGAACGTTTAAATTTTTATTTATATCGAATAGATAGGTAGTTATATATATCTCGAGAGTTTGTGGGATAAACTGTGGAATGAACAAATTATAAATGAAATAATATTATGTTACCTTTAATTAACTCATTAATCAACTCTATTAACGTTTTATATGCGTATTTTTCTGAAATAAATTTTTGTCTGGTTTCTTTCGAGTTCTTTTTAACGTAAAATGCAATATTTTTATGTTACGAATAAATAACCTGACAATATTTGAATTTCTCCTAATTGTGTCATTATGAGCGGAAAATGTTGATGGAGAAATTCGCTAGCAGAGGATTGAATCCACGACGCCTGGGGTGGGACGGTACGCATTTGTTCATTCATACGTCCTTGTTCTACTGGTATTTCAATGGAAGATGCTCCCAGAAACTACCAAAATTTGTACACCGTTGAGATTGGTCACGCTCGTTCTTGTGTTCATCGGCTCCGACTGTGGAATGATTTGCCGTGGTCTGTGTGTCCTTCTTATTTCAAATTCATTCCTTCCTTTCCTTAAAAGATTTCACACATCATCCTCAAATTGATATAGGCTTGTGGAGTTAATATTACAAAAATTACATTATAATTTTGCATTAAGCGAGCAGATATTGACCACCGTCCCTAAATATATAGATCAACCCGGGTTCTCATAATTTTATTAAATTCCTTAGCAAGCTGGAGTAGACTTGAGAGTGGGTTGATTTGCAGCCCACATCAGGTAAAGTATTGCCTTACGTTGGAGAGGGTTCAGAAGAAATTTCTGAGAGTTCTCTACCTGAAGTAGTGCGGTTACTACCCGTAGCTCTATCTTACCGACTTTCTCTTGGGTATGCTAGGAATTAACCATCTACGGTTCAGAAGGGATGTGCACATTTGCTGCACATTTCTTCAAACGGATTTGTGGATGGTAGAAAACTTTGCAGAGAGCATTTATTTCTGTGTTCGCGGTGGTTATCTCCATCATCCACAGCAAAGGCTGTTCTATTTCCCAGCTTGCAGAAATAAGTTGCTACTGGTCATGCCGGCGGGGAGGGCTATCTTACTGTTGAACTGGATCAATTCTTATATCGACATATTTAGCATCAGTGAACATCAGGCAAGCCTTGTTGCTGCTAGTATTATTACGTTTAGTAGCTTTTTAATTTACTTTTATAATTGTGTTTACATACTTTTTATAATTGTGTTTACGTACTTTTTATATTTGCTTTTACATACTTTTTGCTTTATGATATTATTAAAAACGTCTTAAAATAAACTTTTGGATTGTTTTTTTTAATTTTGTTTGATGTGAAACCGCACAAGAGTCCGAATTGCTCCCAACCTGGGATCTGTGAGACTATGGCATCTCTAACAAGAGTATGTTGTGAGGGCAAATATGGTAGGGAATGGAAGGATATGGGGAAAAAGGAAGGTAGGGAAGAACCTGGCTATTCAGATCGGGTTACAAAACACGGTCAAAGCAATCATATCAGACTTCATATATCTCGTAAACATACTTCCCAAGCAACGTTTCAATAATTCTGAATGGTGGTCTTACATCACGGTGACACTGGGAGTATCTTCCACTCTTGAACGTGCCGCAAATATACAATATATTATTTTAAATGAATTGTGAAATAACACAAATGAATTAAATAAAATTTAATTGCGGCTTGCTAGTCGAGAGACTTACCCCTTGACCACGAATTGAATTTAATTGAACAACGTCTCGAAGGTATTTGACGCAACGCAGCCAACAAGTCGTAGCAACTGTTAGTAACAACTGCTTGCATGACAGAAATCACACAATCTTTATTTTTTTCACTGTCCTGTCACGACTTTGCAAAAAGCCATATGTGCTTTCCATCGAGCCGAACAAAGGTGCTTGTTGTATTTTTACCAGATGATTCAGACTCGTTTAGCACCTTTTTTGGTCGTGAGTTCGTCTGTGCCTGCGGGTCACTTGCTTTGCCATTTTTCAGTTTCAAACTCAATCAGAAGGCAGGTACCCTCGGTGCTCGTGATCATAAACCACGCACGACACGAAAGGTAAAAAAGAAAGTTGGAATTGCAAACAAAAGGCTTTATGGCTCGTGTATGTTCGCTTTACCCTTTGATGACTCCGCACCTCGTTACGAAACAGTAAACAAGCCAACAAGGCTAATTCTCGATTTTAATTTCAACTGTTAACGAGGTACGCAAACAATGTCGAATATATTTATATTGGACTGCAGTTAATCTCGTGGTAATCGCAGTCTCCCTGTTATTTTTTTATTGTTCTGATTTCCCAAGCTATTTGTTATAAATACTCATTTTGACTTTGTTAAATATAAATAAATAGCTCCGTAAAACTTACATAAAATGTGTAATTTTTATTAAAACTAACGCAGACCCGTGAAAAATCGCGGGATAGTCTCAATTCTTAACAACTCAGTTCCATTTTTAAAAATTACAATAAAATAGGTAAGTTTTTAGATTCTCACGGCCAAAAGCATTTTTGTTGTTTGTTTTTGGGGTGTTATGCCGTGTTGCGCTAACTCCTTCTTTAGCCGACGTTTCGGACAGCGTTGCAGTGTCCATCATCAGGGCAGATCCGGTAGATCCGAAGATGTGTAAATTTTTAGGTTTCTAATTCTTTTTAATTTCTAATTCTAGAATTCGCCACAAGATGGCGCCACTTCCGTTGACATTACGCACTTGGACGGGCACCAGGCCAACATAAATACTGTGCTTTCAGAATTCGACACAAGATGTCGCCACTTCCGTTGGCAATTCGCACTTGGACGGGCCCAGGCCACAAATAAATAAGCACAAACTCGACAACCTAAAAATTTACACATCTTCGGATCTACCGGATCTGCCCTGATGATGGACACTGCAACGCTGTCCGAAACGTCGGCTAAAGAAGGAGTTAGCGCAACACGGCATAACACCCCAAAAACAAACAACAAAAATACAATAAAATAATTTACTGTTAAGGTAGATACTCTATGGCCTCTCTGAATTCTTCAAACAAAACCTTACAATTTTGAAAATGACACTTAAATTCAAAGCAAATCTGAGTTATAGAGTTCATTGAACCGGAGTTACGCAGGACAGACATAAAACCGAAATTAATATATTTGATAAATATTTATAATTACCGGGTGTGTTTTAAGATAGAAAACTATTTTTTTCTAATTTTATAATATGTAGTGAACATTATGAAGTAGGTATTGTCGTATGTTGATAGTGCAAATAATATTTAGAAGCTCCGTAGCTCATGATGTAAATGATATTGAGAGCTTAAAATTTTTGCGTTAACCGAGAAATTACTATTATTTTTACTCGGGAGTTATTTTCAATTTGTATTGATATTGCAGGGGACTAATTATTGCTTATAATTATTTATTATCCTTCGAGAAATTACAGATAAAAATACATGTTAAAATTTCATGACGCCAGTGCTCGATCTTTGTTGCTTCAATATCCAGAATATAGAAAAAAATCTGAATTATGAACACAATGAAAATTTGTACAAAGTTATAATTAAAGATGAGTCAATTTATAAATAAATTTAAAATATTGATTTTTTAATTGAGGGCTAACTGCACGGGACAATTTATTCCATCTACTTAACTATCCAAGGTTGACAGTGCCAATAATATCTTTTTTTATTTATGTAAAATAAATTGGTGGGATGATGATATTAAAGCACTGGTCTCAGAGAAGAAGAAAGCATGGTTATGTCTGATTGCGGCTGGCAGTGCTTCCAGCGAAGAGAAGGATCGAGCGAAAGAAGTATATAAGGAATGTAAGAAAAAAGTAAGAGTTGGAGTGAAAGAGCGAAAGAAACGCCTGGAAGAGGAAGAAGGAATGAAAATGACAAACCATTTCCAAGAAAACATTAAGTTGTTTTGGAAGGAAGTCAAAAGGTCCCGGTGTGGCCCTGAAACCGGAAGCATGAAAGTAATAAAATCGAAAGATGGAAAAATGTTGACGAATGAGGAAAAAATAAAAGAGAGATGGATGAAGTATTTCGAGGAAGTCTTTGAAAGCGAAGTGAGTGACAGTGATTCTAGCGGCGAATCAGATATGAATGATGATGGACTGAATGTTACCGAAATTAGCATGGATGAGATAGAAAGATCAATTAAGTGTATGAAGAATGGTAAGGCTGTCGGTTTCGACAATATTGCTGCTGAATATTTTAAAGGAGGTAGCCATATAATTCTCACATGGTTGTGCAATCTTTTTAACCAATGTTTAAAGGAAGGTTACACGCCCTTAGATTGGAGAAGGGCAGTGATCATGCCATTATACAAAGGTAAAGGGTCACGTATGGAATGTGGGAATCATAGGGCTATTAGCCTGCTAAGTTCAGTTGGCAAGCTGTATGGTAGAATTTTGATTGAAAGGGTAAGAAAGGAAACAAAGGATAAAATATGGGATGTGCAAGGTGCTTTTATGAGTGGAAGGGGGTGCATGGACCAGATCTTCTCATTGCGTATGCTCACCGAGAAGTTTCTGGCAAAAAACCAGAAACTTTTCTGTGCCTTTGTAGATCTACAAAAAGCATACGACCGAGTCGACAGGAAAAAGCTATGGAAGGTGTTGTCCAAGTATGGAGTGAATGCGAATCGGACTCAGGCAATTGCGTCTCTATATGAGGGAAGCGTTGCATGTGTTAGAGTGAACGGTGGTTTTACGGGGTGGTTTGATATCACAAAAGGTGTTAAACAAGGCTGTGTAATGTCACCGTGGTTATTCAATCTGTTCGAAGAACGAACAAGGGTTGGAATAGCCGACTCAAGGGCTATTCCACACAGATAACGAACAAATGAATTATATGGCTTTTGACAGGCGATGCGAGAACACAATGCATAACGTTAATTCACAATCAACTTACCGGGAGGAGATGGTGAAATCTGCATAGTGAGCATCATCTGTCAGCACTGGAACGTTTAGCGTGGTTGTTAGCACTCGTTATTTAAAATTAAATTGCGATAAGATAATTATTTCGATAAGGAACCGGCAATGTTGTTATGACGGGACGAACGGTTTTTGTGCGACTGCTCGGCCCACGGCCTCCGTGGATCCAGCTGACGTGTGCGAAATTTAAACTATACAGTTTAAATTCTGACGGTACGATTGGTTAGTACACAGCCTGTCAAAGCAATCGGCGTTACGGAACATTCCGCCCACCAAAATACAACAACGTGTATTTTAAAGAAAATTTAGAAACCAAAACGGGCAATGCTGTGGAACGTTGCGTGAACGAAGAAACAGTGAAAAGAGAGAAGAAAAGAAAAAAAATATATATATATTAATGATAATAATGAAAAGGATAAGAAAAGAAAATAATGAAAATAAGAATAACGAAAATCGATAAGAGAGAATGCGCCGCGGAAGCGAAGATGATTAGTCACATTGACTAGGCAATGGACATAATTTAGTTAATGGTCTCGTGAGAAGAGAACCATTCGATGTACGAACCGTAGCGATACGCACAACGACGTCGGGACCTGGGTGCAATTTGTCGACTTGCGCAAGAGGCCAGTGCAAAGGGACAGTATTTTCGATTCGGATTATCACTACATCATTCACAGAGAGTGAATTGCAATTTTTGGTCCACTTGGCGCGCTGAGTTAGCGATTGGAGATATTCAAACTTCCAACGTTTCCAAAAATCCCGTTGGAAACGTTGAATGAGTTGCCAGCGACTCAGACGGTTGATTTTTAGGTCAGTATAATCCTCGTCCGGCACGGAAGTCAAGGGTTCCAAAGTCAAAAAATGACCTGGAGTCAACACGCGCAAATCGTTTGGGTCAGAACTCAACGGATAGAGAGGCCGAGAGTTTAGCATGGCCTCAATCTGCACGAATCGTGTCGTCAGCTCCTCGAAAGTTAACGTTTGGTTACCGATTAAGCGATAGAGATGAGTTTTAACTCCAACAAAATTCGTGCCGCAATCTGAGTGTATGACGTTTACACGACCTCGTCGACCGAAAAATCGACGTAGCGCTGCAATAAAAGCTTCGGAAGACAGGTCAGAAGCTACTTCAAGATGTAGAGCCTTGGTGATAAAACAGACGAATAAGTAAAGATAAGCCTTCTTTATCTTAGTATAGTTGCCGGCCTTTATACGAAACGGACCACCGTAATCAATGCCCGCAATCGAGAATGGTTTAACCTGATTAACACGAGCGGCGGGTAGGTCACTAATGAAAGGTTCTAGAGGTGCTGGATTTATGCGATAACATTGTATACACCTTGACAGACAATGTCGGATGGCGCGCTTGGGGTACAGAATCCAGAACTGCTGTGTCAAGAAATATTGCTTTGTGTTAATGCCTGGGTGACAATTTTCTCGATGTAGAGCGTTTATCACAAGAGAAGTAAGCTTAGATTCGCGAGGAAGTAGGGCAGGATGTTTATGCTCGAATTCGAACCCAGATCGAGATAACCTGCCACCCACCCTGAGCACACCGTGGTCGTCAATGAAGGGATTAAGCTTCCGCATTTGTTTCGACAAAAGGTTGCCATCCTTCAAGCGCGTGATATCATCATTAAAATGTAGATGTTGAGTGCATTTAACTACTGTCAAAATTGAAGTGTGAATTTCGGCACGGTTTAATGGAAGATACGAACGACGAGATTCGTTACTCTGTAGGTTGTAGATGAATCTAAGACAGTAACCGAGAATGCGTTGGATCTTCTGAATCGAAGAAAATTTAATTATTAATAGGTCCACCAGATTTTCGTCCTGTTGGACAAATAACGATCGAACTCGTTCCTCAGAGTGAAGTTCAATTTCGTCGACATTGCCATCGAAAGACGGCCAAGAATCGAATGACTGGATCCGCCACGAAGGCCCCGCCCACCATAACGTGTTATCGATTAGATCGGCTGGAGATTGACCACGAGAAGCGACATCCGCTGGATTATCTCCAGATGACACGTGATGCCAAGGAGTCCCTTCAAGGGCATCTTGAATGCGACTGACACAGTTGGCCACGAAAGTCTTCCAGCGACACGAAGGAGAACGTAACCAGGCGAGCACGATGGTTGAATCCGACCACACAAATGTATTGGATATCGGAAGCAATTGGTGCTCTTGGATGGGTTCCGACGAATGAAAACGCCAAAATATTCTTTGAAAAGCACGATCTGGTTCTTGAACCAATATTTGGCGATACATTTGTCGTACATCAGCAGTAAACACTACCGATAGTGTACGGAATTTTAGCAAAAGCTCCAGCAGGTTCTTTTGAAGCTTTGGACCGATAAGCAAGGTATCATTTAACGAGGGTCCGTTCACATCCGTCGCTGAGGCGTCGAAAAGCACTCTTAACTTAGTGCTAGCGCTGCCTGGACGAAGAATGCAATGATGAGGTATGTGATACTTTCCCTTGTGCAAATATTTTCCAGGAACACGATTCATGTGACCACTGTGTAAATAATCAGTCATGAAAGCAGAATATTGTTCACGTAAGGTTGGATTTGCTATGAGTTTGCGCTCGAGTGAATGGAATCTGCGTAAAGCGATCTCACGCGACCCTGGGAAAGAGATATCCCTTCCCTTTTCTCGGAAAGGCAAGGATACGATGTATCTTCCCGAAGATCCGTCCCGTGAGTGGTCAGTGCAGTACATTTGTTCACAAAGTTGTTCCTCAGGAGTAAGGTGTGAAGACTGGGGAATGGTGTCTAACTCCCACAGTCGCTGGACCTCTTCGTGAAGTCGGTCCTCGTTAGTAACGATGAAAGATTTCGTTTCGTGAGCAGTGTCCGAACCAACTGAACCTAGAAGAAGCCAACCAAATGCAGAATTGAAAGCTGATGGCTGACGTGGACCACCATTCAAATTACCAGGTCTCAGAAGAGAAGAGAAAACCTCAGCACCCAGAAGAAGATCAATCGGTCCCGGTTTGTGACAGTCAGGATCGGCAAGAGGCAAGTTTCTCACCTGATGCCACGATGACTTATCTAGACGAACAGTTGGCATGTTGCCGCAGATACTAGGCAAAGTAAGTGCCTTGACGTTGAAGAGAACCCGTCCCTTAACACCGATCTCTAATTGAATGACTCCTGACGTGGTTGCGGAAGATTGGCCTAAGCCGCTAACTCTCTGAGAACTGGCTTGACGAGGGATGCCTACGAGCTCTGCAGCACGATTGGTGATGAAGTGAGCTTGACTGCCCGAATCGATCAATGCGCGAAAGGTTTGGAAACGGCCGGATGAATCGCGAATGCCAACATTGGCGGTTGACAATAGTACTATGGACTTGTCTCCTAAGTTAGTGAGGACCTGAATTTTAGAGTCGGAAGACGTCTCCTGGTCCGTAGATGTCGTGGAGGGTTGATGCTGATCTTCCAAAGAAGCGTTTTCGTCTCGATGGAGCAAAGTATGATGTTTTTGCTGACATTTTTTACATGTAAACAAAGATTTACAATCTTTAAGATAATGAGAAGAATGAAGACAATTGAAACACCAACGGTGTGATTGAACAAACTGTAGGCGATCCTGAACTGACTTGAGTGCAAATACCTTGTACTTGGAAATGGAGTGGTCTTCCCCGCAACAGGAGCATTTCAGGTAAGTGGTAGAGTTCGAGGACCTAGTTGTTTCAGGCTGTCCTTTTTTAAGATCGCAAAGAAGCGCTGAAGTGTGTTTTTTGGCAGCCTGATTAAAGTTCTGTGCAAGAGGTTTGTCAATATTACTGCTATCGCGAGTCGAAAAATGTAAGTCTCGTACAAGAGCTTCGCATTTGTTATAAAGAAACTCTTTGAGTTTCAAATATGAAGGCAGCTTGGTAGGAGACTGAAGTTGTTCGAATGCGCATCTTGTAGGTGAATCTAATTTCTACAGAATTAAATAACAAAGCACGAAGTCCCAATTATCTGTTGGGAGATCCAATTCTTTTAAAATTGTTAAATCCTCATTAAATACATCGAACACGCGACGGAATTCAAAAGGGTCGTTGGGCGGAAAATTTAAATTTAGCATTTCCCGCCAACACGTAAATGCGAGTTCACGCGCGTTACGATAGCGCGCGATTAATCTTTGATATGCTTCAACGTAGTGAGCTCCTTGTACTGGAAATGTCCGAATTAACCCTAAAGCTTCTCCAGATAAACATGAGAACAAATACTGCATGCGTTCGATGTTGGATAAAGATTTGTTTTCATGAATCAGAGCGTTAAACATGTCGTAAAATTCGGGCCATTGCTTGACATTTCCAGAAAATATTGGAATGTTTATTTTTGGTAATTTAACGTTTGTGCACGCATTCGTGGTCTTACAATCGAGAGGCTGACTGGTTAACTCCTGGTAAATTTCGACAATTTGATAATACATCTCGTCAAAGGTTTCGCGAATTTTATCCTCATCAATTTCGTTTGTGTCATCTAAAGCTAATATTTCCGCGTGAGACGTTTCAAATTCCAGAACTATCTTTTCCAGAGTAGTATAATGCGCTAACAGTAAGTTGCACTTAGTTGCATCGTGCAAAGCGCTTTTTGCTATTTCATGTGTCTTGAGTAACCTATTATTCGCTAATGTCCGTTTCCGGCGCAATATTTGAATTGCTGGGGCCATGTTGAATAAACACGATTGGAAACGTACCCAAAAACGAAACGAAAATAAATAATAATAATATAATCTATTACAATTATATGCGCGGTAGGTTGTAAATACTCAAGAGCTAGGTACCTACCTAATTACTGTTCGAATTGATTATTATTCAAAATTTAAGAAACATTCCACAGCATTATCCGTTTTGGCATAGATAGATTATAATCTTAAAGTTCCCTGGTTTCGGCATCAAAATGTTCGAAGAACGAACAAGGGTTGGAATAGCCGACTCAAGGGCTATTCCACACAGATAACGAACAAATGAATTATATGGCTTTTGACAGGCGATGCGAGAACACAATGCATAACGTTAATTCACAATCAACTTACCGGGAGGAGATGGTGAAATCTGCATAGTGAGCATCATCTGTCAGCACTGGAACGTTTAGCGTGGTTGTTAGCACTCGTTATTTAAAATTAAATTGCGATAAGATAATTATTTCGATAAGGAACCGGCAATGTTGTTATGACGGGACGAACGGTTTTTGTGCGACTGCTCGGCCCACGGCCTCCGTGGATCCAGCTGACGTGTGCGAAATTTAAACTATACAGTTTAAATTCTGACGGTACGATTGGTTAGTACACAGCCTGTCAAAGCAATCGGCGTTACGGAACACAATCTATACATGGATAATTGTATGCAAGAATTGAAAGATGTGGGATTGGGCGCGAATTTTAGTAATCTGAAAGTATGTTGCCTGTTGTATGCTGATGATGCGGTGCTGATTGCTAATAGTATGGATGATCTGCAGTCTCTCGTGTCTAGGATGAACGAAGTATGCGTGAAGAATGAGTTAATGATGAATGTAAGTAAGTCTAAAGTAATGGTGTTTGAAAGAGAAAGTACGAAAACAGTGTGCAATATAGCTGTGAATGGGGAATACTTGGAGCAGGTGGATGAATTTGTGTATTTAGGAAGCATGTTTACGAGAGATGGGAAGGCGGACAGAGATATTGAAAGAAGAGTAAATGCAGGTAACTCCATTAATGGAGGACTGAACGCAGTTGGCGCTAACAAAAAATTGTCCAAAGAAGCGAAGTTAGCAGTCCACAATGGAGTGCTGGTACCTACCCTGATGTATGGAAGTGAGGTATGGAACTGGCAAAGAAAGGATGAAAGTAGATTGAATGCTGTTGAAATGAGATCCCTGAGGCGTATGTGTGGTAAAACCATGTATGATCGTGTGAGGAATGTGGATATCCGCAAAGAGTGCAAGGCTGATGTAAGCGTAATGAGTAAGATCAAGAAAGGGACGCTTAGATGGTTTGGGCATGTAGAGCGAATGAGCGAAGAAAGGAGTGTAAGGAGAATATACGATGCAAATGTGAATGGTAGCAGAAGTCGGGGACGCCCGAGGAAGACATGGCACGACCAAGTGAATCAGATACTTGAGTCGGGCCATGTCAAGAGTCAGAACAATAGAAGAGTATGTATGAGACGATGTATGAATGTGAATGAGGCAAGGAGTGTGTGCCAAGACCGAGTTGTTTGGCGGTCCGTCCTCTCTGCCTACCCCTGCGGGGAAACGGCGTGATGGTTAGTTAGTTAGTTAAAATAAATTTCTTTCAATTGGGGACAGGAGAGCAAATTAATTAAAGTAGATAAAAGCGGATTTAGCTAGTGGGAAAAGAAAATTCATATTTATTTATGCCTTGAAAGTAGAGACGGCCCCTTTATATCGTAGGGAAACCCATTTCAAAAGCTTCTTTAACTAATGGTTTATTGCGATGGGTTAGGACTTGATCTAAGAGAGAGAGCACATGATCTGATGGATTTTTTTAAATAGATACATACACAGTTACATGTCCTAATACAATCTTTATATTTAAATATTGAAGACAATATTAGTGATTTCTAAACGAAAATCTGAAACAGAAAAATCAGAAAAGGAAACGGTCACATCTGGGACTCGAACCCAGGACCCTTGTCTTTCCGGGACAGTGCTCTACCAACTGAGCTAATGGGACCCTATTCCCCTCGGTCACTTTTAACTGTATCATACTTCGAATATGGGGTTGGAATATGGGCGTCAGTGTGTCCAGGCGCGGCAGACTTTTGAATTAATCCCTCCCATTGCGGTGCAGTGCGATGGGTCGAGAGTGTCCTGCTGGAGACGTAAAAAGATCTCCCTTAACCAGTCTCTTCAAATCTGGTCCGCAAAGTCCTAGACAATCCTCACCCCCATTAACCCGGGCACCCCTGCTAAGTCACCAAACGTAGCGAACCACTTGGTGAGACCTATGGCAGAACCCATACCTGCCTCCTAAATTGCTCCGTACATTAACGACTTTAGACTTTTAGGGTTTTTTTTTTCTTAAGTTGTCTAAATTTTTCTATTGTTTCTAAAGTTTTTTTCTGGGTTGCGTAAATTTCCCTTAAAATAAGCAAGTAGGGGTTTTATGTGGAAGGATTTACACCTTGACAACGGAGGCAGAAGTCACAGAGGTTAACAAAAGTTAAAAGAAAGGTCACCCCTGTTAAAGTTACACCATACGTAAATATTTTATAGCACCGAGTTGTGTATAGCAATCCTCTTTTGTTTCGCACATAAAAGCACACGCTATCGGGGCACGTAAAAGTGTCTTTACGACGTTTCATCCCGTTTACGTTTAAGTGTTCCAGTCTAATAAAGCCCGTATATACACCGTCAATACACAGTGTACAGTACGCTGTACATTGTTCCATTATATTCCTCTTGTTTTAGTACCCTGGGCACACTGAAGAGATAAGCCAATAGAAGTGTGGCGTGGACATGTCTGCATGACCGGAGTGAGCTCAATAATATCTTACGTCGGCTGAAATTGATCGAGTAACTTTTTCGTTCACAGGATCATACTATTTGTTATTAGCACAAACCTGTAAAAATCCCGGGAAAAAATGAGGTAAATTAAACGAAGACAGGTAAAAAGTATATACAGGGTTTTCCAATAAGAGATGCTATTTTGATATTCAATCGTAAAAGATCAATGGTTTCGTTGCTTGTGTGGCACGTAGCGCCGTCTTGTTGAAAGTAAACGTTGTCCAGATCAATACCATCCAATTCCCGCCATAAAAAATCATTAATCATCTCTCGATAGCGCAATCCATTCACCGTAACTATTGCTCCAGCCTAATTTTCAAAAAAGTAAGGTCCAATGACTCCGCCGGACCATAAAACGCACAAAACAGTCACACGTTGAGGATAGAGGCTTTTCAACAATAACTCTTGGGTTTTCCGAGCCCCAGATGCGACAATTTTGCTTGTTGACGAAGCCACCGAGGTGGAAATGGGCCTCATCACTCAAGATGATTTGCATTTGATTCACTCAAGTGAATTTTAATAATTTCAATGCGTTGTTGAAGCGTGTATCGTTCCATTTTTATTAATGGCGTAGTTTCTACTTGTCAAATGTCAAATAATGACAGCTTCAAAAGTAACATCTACCGAAATAGAGGGCTATTCAAAATAACACCTCTTATTGGAAAACCCTGTATATATATTTATATATTTTAATACAAATAGTGTCCTCGTTATGTAATATTTAAAAACATTTTTAGCAACAAATGTTTATACTAATAACCAAATTTAAACACTCAATATTTCTGTGCTCCTGGTATTTTGTTCTTGTTGGCAGGTTCACGTTTTGGCGTTTATTTTATTTATAAATCACGGGATATAATACTAACTCCGGGATACGCGGTATATATAATCATTTCGACAAAAAAACAATCAAATTAATTTTCTATCGGTACTTTATCCTTGCCTGCATTTTGAAAATGCAAATACTGGTTCTAGTTCATTGAACTACAGTATAGACAGACAGACGGAATCACAACTTAAATTATTGTTTTACTTAAATCGGCCTAACTGTTGTGTAAGAGTCGAATAGTCTTATAGGCGTGTCTGTGTGACCGACTTAGGTGACCGTACTTTCGTTAAAACACATCAACCATTTTCTAATATCGAAATTCTGTTTTTCTTTCAAATCGTTATAAACGGATTATACTTATAGGAATTTTCTGTTCATTGCCTGGGCCAGTATATATCTCACCTCGGAGATATTTTAATAAAATACCTGAGACTTTATTAGCGAGCTTTCTCAAAGGTTTATAACCTTTTTATGATTCATTTAAAACTGCCTTCATAAATTTACAGACCTTTCTTTGTCTACGTTTTTTTCGATCAATACTTTTAAAAAGAGAGTCCATTTGTTTTAATATGGCTAGACACTCAAAATATGTAACTGCCTGGAGCCAGTGAACCCAAATATTGAGAAATTTTACTAGCCGAAAGAAATTTTGTAGGGGATGGGTATAGTTCGTATATAACGTTCTAGTATTTTCTGTCTTTTCCTTTTCATGCAAGACGCATGAGAAGGAACTGGGCGATCGTCGATGACGTGTGTGCGAGTGAATTTGCTTACTAAACACAGCTAAACGAATATTTAATAACGTTCATTGTTCTTTACGACAGTTTAATATTTTTATGACACATTTGGATACATCGATTTTTCCCTTTGAATATCTAACGACGATTTACTGCCAGCACTACTCGTGTGTTAAGTTAGTTAGATATAATTCCATTCGTCTGGATGTTATTTCCTAAATTTTATATTTTAATTATTTTCATTTTCCACGGTACCAATCCACAGTGGCGGCAGATTTCGCGGATTGCCTAATTTCGAGAAAAAAATTCCTCGGATTATCCCCACGTGCAGGCTAGGTTCTGCGCACTGAGAAATGCTTCTAAGGCCATTCGTACATGGAAATAATTACAAGCTACTCGACTTTCATGGGCGTAGTTAACATTTTTTCTTTGTATGGTGAACCCAAAGTCTTCTTTTAGATGGTTTTATGCTTGTAAATGTAAATAAGAACAATATTACTGTTTTCGTCGCTAGAGTCACTTGACGTCGAATTAATAACTCTACCGCTGCACTTGAAAAAATGATCAAGTTCAGTATATTTCGGGTAGTGGGCGTGTACGGAAACCAGCATTAAAGGGTAGCATATCGGTAGGCTTATTGTGGTTGCGTCACAGTCACATTGCTTTTAAGTATCTTCATGTACTAAGGTCCTAAGGGCTCTGAATATAGATTCGTGTCGCCAGTCGCTAATAAGCTCCAACAGACAGAAGGATTTATATACAGGGTTTTCCATTTTCCAATAAGAGGTGTTATTTTGACATTCAATCGTAAAAGATCAATGGTTTCGTTGCTTGTGTGGCACGTAGCGCCGTCTTGTTGAAATTAAACGCTGTCCAGATCAATACCATCCAATTCCGGCCATAAAAAATCATTAATCATCTCTCGATATCGCAATCCATTCACCGTAACTGTTGCTCCAGACTCATTTTCGAAAAAGTAAGGTCCAATGACTTCGCCGGACTATAAACCGCACCAAACAGTCACACGTTGAGGATAGAGAGGCTTTTCAACAATAACTCTTGGGTTTTCCGAGCCCCAGATGCGACAATTTCGCTTGTTGACGAAGCCACCGAGGTGGAAATGGGCCTCATCACTCAAGATGATTTTCGATGGAATTCCGGATCATTTTCACGCATTTCAAGGACCCAATCAGCAAAGACACGACGTTGTTGATGATCGGCCGCCTTGAGTTCTTGTGTTAACTGAACTTTATAAGCCTTAAGACACAAATCTTTATGCAAAATACGGTGTAATGACGTTTGTGGAATGCCTAATTCCAAAGAACGACGAGGAATGGACAAACCTGGGTTTTCTTCAACACTTTCGGCTACAGCAGCAATATTCTCGGCTGTTCTTGAGCGACGTGCACGGGTTTTATTCTTCACATCACTAAGTTGTCCCAACAGCTCAAATTTTTCCACCAATTTCTGTATTGCAGTCCGACAAGGTGCTTCACGACGACCCAAAAATGTTCGAGTTTTACGAACCGTCTCTGCCAAATTTTCACCATTTTTATAGTGAATTTTAATAATTTCAATGCGTTTTTGAAGCGTGTATCGTACCATTTTTATTAATGGCGTAGTTTCTACTTATCAAATGTCTAAAAATGACAGCTTCAAAAGTAACATCTACCGAAATAGCGGGCTATTCAAAATGACACCTCTTATTGGAAAACCCTATATATATTTGCTCCAAAAAACAGATTTGTCTGACAGAAGGATTTTCACTGACTTAGTATTCCAATATCTAATTCTAAATTATGCATTTTATAGTCCAAAATTGATTGCATCAATAATCCTTCGGATTTGACAACGCAATACTAGAAGTCGGGATTCATTTAAGTGCAGAAATTCTGGTAAATTCGCAATTATACCGAGTCACTTGACATCTTTTATAATTTATCACTTAACAAATATAAAAGATTGTTTCGGAGTCAGTTTAGTTATGTTTAATAAATATGTACTGTATTAATATATATTTTTTTCTATTCATGTGTAAAAGCCCTTAAAATTACATTAATAAAGTAGTAAATAAAACATAATAATGATTGGATCATTCCTATAGCGCCGTTTTCGGGAGAAAATCACCTCGAGGGCGCTCAATATAGCGCGGAGCGGTCTCCTTTGTATCTTAAGAGGAAGCTACAAGCCAAAAATGTGTATATTCTTGGTATACCTTATATTGTAGGTAATAGGAATTAAATTCGCTTGACAAATGGAGTCTAGAAACGTTCGATTTCAAGCACAAAGCTGGTTTTTATTTATTTTGTAAATAATTTTATAAGAAAGCACAAAAGTTAATCAAATGAAATTGTCACAGATAATCTTAGCTATAATACTGTATTTTTAAAAAGTTGTTTCCTTTACGCGTTCATACATTTCTATTGAAAAAATATTTATTTTAGTAGTTTACATTCATATTTTTTATTGAGTAATTCATATTTTTTTATTTGTATTCTACTCAAGCGAAACGATAGGAAAACCTTCAATTTATCTAAAGCATATTTTTTGGTATTCATAATGTACACCAATTCGTTACAAAGATTAATCAAAATAGTGATTTAGGATTAAGCTTTGCCTTAACGGAAAATCGAAATAAATGATTTTTTTGTATTATATTTCTTAAAATATTAATTGCATTAAATTTAAACAATTCATTCATTTGGTAAAAACCATCGAATATATTATTCTTAAAATAGGTTTCGAGTAAACCTGTTGGGGGTGTCCCCCCCCCCATGAAGAACCGTCACTGCCAATCCCCATCTGCTCAACCTTGCCGGTTTGATTTCCCCCATTGTTAAAGCCTACCTTGAATACATCTTTACTTTTCTACGTGTCTCACGGTTTTATGCTGATAGACTTTCGAAGTTCATTGTTACTGTGAACTTTATCTTATTTTTCATCACAACCGGATGGTATTTAAATTTGCAGGTAAACTGGTAAAGTAATCAATTTCCATTATAGGAGAACGAAACAATGGTGCTATTGTTAATCTGACGTGTCATTATTTCGAAGTTATACAAATCCCCTATATGGTATTCAAATACAAGCAGTCAAATCAGGTTTTCCTGTGTTTATTCTTTAAAACCGACCACAACTTGCGTAAAATATTATTTTAGTTATGTGTGTTTTTCCTTTTAAGTGACGTGTCCAATAATATTTATATAGGCTGTATATTAAAGAGGTTAGCCTAACCGAAGACGTTAAAATTAAAAGGTTACCTATGTTTGTATTTCAAAATATAATATTTACACTCACTCCATTATACTACGAATAAAAACGTTGAATGGATAATGGATAGAAAAAAATAATCACACTGGAGACGGAGAATAATCAATATTGATAATTTATTAGGAAACTTGTAAAAAGATTGGTAATCCGGTTAAAATGGGATTGCAGGCCTTTAAATAATAAATTAACAGGTTTCCTGATAAACGTTTGGTAAGTATCGGATGTTGGAACACGTGTTCTGATAGAATATTCGTGATTTAATAATCGGGGGTTTAGGATCACAGAGGCCTATCTACAAAAACCTAGTTTTGAGATAAACGCAAATAAAGATTTTAATGCTTTGAAACTCGGAAAATAATTAACATTTTAGTGAAATAATTTTTTTTATTAATAGATACATTATCTAACTCCTTAAAACACATATATTTTGGTAATTAATTAAGACCTATGATAATTAAAAAAATATATTTACTAAAAATGAGTGAGATGTGCCTGTGTGTTCCTAACTATTCAGCAATAATTGACCAGGGAGGTAAGTATCACAGGGACCTATTTACAAAAACATTGGTTTCAGATGAAAGTTTTATTTATTTATTTATTGATTTTATTTTAGTAATTTGTACATTTAAGATTACAAATGACTAATTAATTATTACATTTAAATATACTATTTTTTTTTTTTTTTTTTTCTTTCTTGATATGGCTCCTACACAACATCTTAAACTTACTTTCTTCTTTTAATGTTATGATACCCACCAAATAAAACACATGTCAAGGTAATATAAATATATATATATTTTAATAATAATATTACTTAAAACATACATATTACACAAAAATTAAAGACTTTTGATAAGTACAAAAATATATTTATAAAAAAATGACAGAGATATGCCTTTGTGATCCTTAATATATTCATCAATACTTTACATGGGTTGTTTGAGATCACAGGAATATCAACTGAAACAAAGATTTTAAAATGCTATATATTGATTTATAAACATTTTCAGAAATATGCATTCTTCATAATATTCTTTCTCAACTACAGAGCAATACTAATAATTTACAATCATGAAAAAGGACTAAATTCATCTTGATTGAATAATACAAAATTTATGAACTATCATCTTCCACGGCAGAGCTAGTTAGCAAAGAATTATAAAAATTATGGTATTGTTCCCGAATAATTCCCATTGCACACAAATCCTTCAAATCTTTAAGTTTTTCCTCCGTAATTGGGATTGGAGAATTATATTTTTGTACAAGCTCTCCCAATACGAATTGTACCCGAGGAGCTCTTCGAATGCATGGAAGGATTCTGAATTCTTCATCAAAATTATATTTAAAATGAATCCTATTTGGATCATCTTTTCGGTACTGAAACCATTTTATTTTTAGCCAATTAATGTTTTGTCCTTGTGAATCGACTTTTTTATTTTTTATTAAACATTTTTGAATTATGCCAAAATCAATGAAATCTTTTTGATTCATTTCAATAACACTGTAATTTTGATTGGCCATCTGCACAGCGGAATACCACCCCGTTGGATGAAAAATGTCTAATTTTTTTGTTTTATTTTCTATCCTAGCATGAACAGAGTCACATTCCATTTGGGAATGGCCGGATTCGAAAAACATATGGTTGATGATTGGTATGTCAAATTTTTTCACCGCATAGATGAACATTGCTGACATATTTATATTTCGGTTTTGACCGCCGCATGTGTCTGAAAAAAAATTCCACTCCTTGCCATCGGAATACTTTTGTAAATAATGGTAAATGCAAGAGGCAATTTCGGTAGAACCCCGTCTTGCAGTTGCTTCGTCCCACATATAGCAAGATGCTTTTTTATCAATATTATAGACGGTTAAGTTGTATACCGCCAACTTTCTACGGTAAAAAAGAGCCTTGGCATTCGTCTTCGGGCAATAACATACCGCTTGCAAATCAAATTCTGCTAAGTGGCATTCATTGTCCAAAGCCTGTACTTTGATAGAATTTTTCTTCTGTCGGGCTGAATCCTTTCTGAACATGTGGGCATCTTGTTCTTCCTTTTGGAGAAGCTTTTCTTCATCGTTCATGTGCGAATATTTAAAGCACGTATCGCATATGTCATTACGTGGCACATGAAACGACAAATTGAAATCGTTATTGAAAATTTGACGATAGAGCCAAAGTTTTTCCGGGATACGGCTCTCCTCCTTGCACTTATCTGAGTACAGTTCGTACATTATCGGTACGTTGAGGTCTTTTGCCAAGTATTCCTTGCTGGAATCTTTCCTGGCATAATGAGAGGGCATCTTGGGAAATGATTTTATATGATTTCTAATGAATTCCTTAGCTTCATCTGGTATTTTTGAGGAAGGGGGATGGCGCCCTCTTTTATCAATTGCAATAAAATTAAGGGCATTTCGTGCCGACAGGACACTTCGCAAAAATTTTGAAGAAATGTCTAATGTTGAAATTAAGAATCCCTTACAAACTTGTAATTTTACTCCTAAATCGTTCATCAAATAATATTCATTGCTTTTTGATCTCCTGGAGACTAATTGAGCTGTTCTTGTGCTCTTTTTATCCCCAGATTCAATCAAAGAATTTAAAAATAGCTTCTGTTTTTCTAAATCTCCAATAGACCAAAATTCAGTAAAAATACTTTGTCGCAAAGGTTCGGAAAAATTATCATTGCAGGATCTGGGACATTTACTGCAATCTTTTATCTTCAAACTTCTCCCCTCGACGCTTTTACCCCTCATGGAAATATACGGTAATCCACTTTGTCTTCTGATCCTACGTTTGTTATTTTTCCAATCTTTGGGATCCGCTATTTTGCGTCGTTTCCTCGGGTTGGAATCTGCTGCAATAGGTGGATTTGAAGAGCTGCACGGTAAATCTTCTAGCACCAGAGTATTCTCTAATCCATCATTGATCACTCCTAATGATGGCAACATAACATTATCTATCGAAGAGTCAGATAACAAATATTCAGGGTCAACATCTGAATTAGCAGCAGAAAAATCTCCGTCAACATTAATTAATTCCACTGTACTAGAAATATCTGAAAGAAAATATAAGTCAATGTTGAAAACATAAATGGCAAATTATTAATCAACTATAATAATTTAGTTAAGTTTTAATGAAGCATCAACTACAAACTTTTTATTACTGTGTATAATTTACAACAGCAACTGTAGTGTTTTATCTTTAAGACAATAATTAAGTCCTGAAACTATACAATTACCTTGATGTACTATTATCGATCTTTCCACTTCTGGCTCTTCTGGCATCGATAATTCATTTGCAGATACGTTCCTTTCTTCTGCGACACAAACATCTTGAAGTTCTATGAGACAGAGATTGAAATATTATCACCTGCGTTAAAATCTGCTTGATGATATACAAATTTGTTAAAATAACACCATAGTTGAACATATTTGAAAAACAAAACAATTTAAAATTTACGCAAAACAGAAACTATACAATTACCTTGATATACTATAATCGATCTATCGAATTCTGGCTCTTCAGGCAGAGATAATTCATTAGCAGGTACGTTACGCTTCCATTCTTCTGTGACACAAACATCTTGAAGTTCTATAAGATAGAGATTGAAATATTATCACCTGCGTTAAAATATACTTGATGAAATACAAATTTTTTTAAATAACAACATAGTTGGACACGTCATTAAAAAAACAAAAGAATGTAAAATGTACGCACAACAGAAACTATACAATTACCTTGATATACTATTATCGATCTATCCAATTCTGGCTCTTCTGGCATCGATAATTCATTTGCGGGTACGTTATTCTTCCTTTCTTCTGCGACACAAACATCTTGAAGTTCTAGAACATGCGAGATGGAAATATTATCACCTGCATTAAAATCTACTTGATGATATACAAATTTATCAGAAAACAACACATTTGAAAAACAAAAGAATGTAAAATGTACGCACAACAGAAACTATACAATTACCTTGATATACTATTATCGATCTATCCAATTCTGGCTCTTCTGGCATCGATAATTCATTTGCGGGTACGTTATTCTTCCTTTCTTCTGCGACACAAACATCTTGAAGTTCTAGAACATGCGAGATGGAAATATTATCACCTGCATTAAAATCTACTTGATGATATACAAATTTATCAGAAAACAACACATTTGAAAAACAAAAGAATGTAAAATGTACGCACAACAGAAACTATACAATTACCTTGATATACTATTATCGATCTATCCAATTCTGGCTCTTCTGGCATCGATAATTCATTTGAGGGTACGTTATTCTTCCTTTCTTCTGCGACACAAACATCTTGAAGTTCTAGAACATGCGAGATGGAAATATTATCACCTGCATTAAAATCTACTTGATGATATACAAATTTATCAGAAAACAACACATTTGAAAAACAAAAGAATGTAAAATGTACGCACAACAGAAACTATACAATTACCTTGATGTACTATTATCGATCTTTTCCATTCTGGCTCTTCTGGCATCGATAATTCATATGCAAGTACTTTATGTCTCCCTTCTTCTGCGACACTAGCATCTTGAAGTAAGAGATTGAAAACTAACATGAATATTATATGAAAATAAATTTGGGCACGCGATAACCTAACCTCCAAATTTTTATATGCACAAGTTTTTCACTATTATTTAATAAAGTATTGAAAGTTGTTGGTTATCACTTACTTGGTTTACGTGCAGCATCGTTCTTCACCATTTCCACAAGCTTTCTACCCCTTGAAAACATTTTTATCGACTGATTAAAATGACAGTGACAGTTGATCAACAAAGTTTCGCGCGGTCCTAACAACGTAGTGTAGAATAACCATAGAAATCCGTAAGTCACACAGAAGCATAACAGCTGTTAGATCAGTGTGGCCCTTGTAAAAATATATTTGTTTAATATCACAAAGGCATAACAGCTTTTAGATCCGTGTGGCCTTAAAAATATATTTTGTTGGTAATGTCACAAAAGTATAACAGGGAATATGCCTTTGTGTTTCTAATTGTATAATTTAATTTGTAGATACGCCCAACCGTATCTCATAAACGGCTCTGTGTACGAGATAGTGCTTTGTGTCACTAATAAATACGATTCTTACATTGCCGAAACCATGCTTAACTCAAAACACGCATTTTTGTAGTTAGGCCCCTGTGATCCTAAACCCCCGTAATAATAATGATAATATTTCGATGATATGTATATTGCCATTTTTCTGAAAAACCGCCTCAAGGGCGCTGTAAAAATATATAATACATTTCTGCAATGATCAATGTTATTACTATTACTATAGACTAGTCAAACTATTATCAATTTATGTCTATCAGATTGCATCCACCGGTTCGTCAATCACCAATACAAAGCTATATGTACAATTCATTTGATTCATGAACGTGATGCTAGAATATACATATGTTATTATTCTAATTTATTTATATTTTGTACATGCAGATAATATACAATACCATACTTACCTGATAGGTCACCTGATAATAAGTACTTTATGAATCCTTCGTTCACCATTATGTATTTATTACTAATTATGACAGACTACAACAATGATAGGTAGAAACAAAACAATTTATTTTCTGAATATTATCGTGACGAGTTATTTGTTATTGTAGTTGTTTTATTTAATTCTGAATTGAACCTTAAATTTTTATCCTATCTTATTTAAATAATATATCTGGTCTTAACATAAAATCTTCAATTACCACCAGAATAAGCTCCATAAAATAAAGGTTTTTCTTACTTCTCATGAGCAATATTGTTTTTTTTTTTTTGGATTTTATCTCCGTGTTAAATCTTACCCATAGGAAAAATAAACCCTTCCACACACTTTTCCACAAATGAACATCTAGTCAATCAACATTATGCAAGTGCATTATATAAGCAAAATAAATTCAAAAAAATACAAGAACAACACGTCAACTCACCAGAGATCAAATGGGAAAATAATTCACCGACTCCAGATATTTTCATATCAGAGGGTTCGGCTCGGTAGAACTTCTAACAGGGCCTATAAATCCTACTGATCCCTCAACATAAATATTTAAAAAATCTTTCGTTATCCTACATGTATTTAAAATGACTTTAAAAATATAATTTTATATAATTTTGTTATAATTCGGATCATTTTTATTATTCATATACACTCAACATGTTTAAACTGATAAAATGTAAACTGTCGATTTCCCGAAATTTAATAAATAATCATGACTTTGTCGTATTTTTAGGGAATATCGCCTCAAACGCGCTTTACACAAAAGATATTCCGAAAATAAAGATACAATTATTATTATTTACTGCAAGTTTACCATCACAGAAGATAAAATTCTGAAAAAACTGAAACCAAATAAAGCCAATTAATTTTATTCTGCTTCTGTATTGTTCCATGCCACAATATGAAAGCAGTGTTTTTTCTGAATCGATTCCTACCAGAAGATTGTTATAATTAATTGATGCGTGAAATTGGTTTCTGCCGTCTTCAAGAATACTATCTCACGTTGAAAGAAATCCACAGATTGCAATAAAAAAGTTGTTCGTTCACAGTATTTTATCAAAAAAAAATCACTGCAGTACTACCAGAATTTTAGAATAATGGGAGCATCTTTGATTCTTACTTTTTGGAGACTTTCATCTGATCATCTATCACGGTTTGATCTTATCGCTATATGATTGTAATATGGAGGTATATAATGTGCATTTTGTGCACATTATATACCATATAATGTGCGTCCAGTGGCGTTCTTTTTCCGTCAACCGATTTGATAATAACTTTGCATCTTATTGTAATTATCAACGATTTTCTAACGACTTGTATGATGTTGTACATTTTTTGGAATCGTACAGTGATGCTTTAATGAATTCCAGGTTTAGAGTAAGTATTGAAGAAAGCCCATCAATTGGAATTTTGTGCCCATTTTGCATTATACAAGGCGACGAGATTTTTTTTAAATGTAGTAGTAATTCTAAAGTATTCGTAATATGAACTTGTGAAATATCCCCTTAGGGCATGGACTTAAAAATCCCTGGACTGTATAAATGGCATTGAAGCCTAATCTACGGTGAGGGGAAATTGCCTGGTAGCCATCTTGTTTGACAAAATTTTGAATTATATGCAAAGTGGTGCATAATGAACTATTATAACTTTAGTTTTGTGTTGTTAATGCAGTTATAATGGTTTATGATTTTGGGGGTATTTGATGAGAAAAGGAATAGGACATGTCATTAAAAAAATTAAGTAGATTTTGGTGAAGTAGATAGGCACTATTTCAACATTTAATAAATTTTTAGAATCTCTTCAAATTATTGGTAATCCGGTTTTAAACGGGATTGCATGCAGGACCTTGCGACGACCAGTGTTTTTCGATATAGTGTCCTCTGCGTGCAGTTCTATCTTTTATAAGCATAAAATTTTTAATATAAGTGTGTTTGTTGGAAGTGACTTGCCAGGTAAGTATGTTTTGGTATCTTTTCTAAATAACAAATGTAGATCCTAGGAAATAAATTGTACAGCGCCCTTGAGGTGATTTTTCACAAAAACGGCGCTCTACAAATTATCCAATTATTATTATTATTATTATCATTATTAACGAATGACATAGATTTACCGATAATCTTTTACTAAAATATGTATATATTTATCACGATGTCGGAACACGTGTTTATTATATATTAGGAATTCACTAAAAGTTTATCCGGAAACGGCCTGCAATCCCGTTTTTTACCGGAATACCAATTATTTGAAGAATCATTTTTTCCGTGTAGGTATTATTTCCATTTTTTTCATATATTCACTCTTTTTTAAATTTTGACTTTTTACCAAATATTTCCTACGCCGCCACTCAGCTCTACGAGTATAATAGTGTAGTTACGTGCTCCTATTGTATCTGTGACCTAGATTGCCAGATATTACCGAGATGCCGAGAGATGGAACTGGGAACTGCGCCGGAGCAAGCATCGATCTGGCCACACCGGGTTGGTGTAGGTTGGGAACTCCGAACTGATATGAAAACAGAGAGAGCGAGAAAGAGAGAGAGAGGATTGGGAGATAGATAACCTTATGATATTTCTATGGAAGTTTGAAATTGGAATTTGAACTGAGCCAATTCCGATTGAAGTTACAGAGGTATTATTGATCAGAAAGCTCATTGAAATTTTGTTCTCTCTCTTTATAGCGATGTGTGAACTCGCGTCCAAAAAAGGGTGTTTTTAATTTCTCTTATTTAATAAATCAAAATCCAAAATTTCCTCTGAATCATTATATGTAGGGACCTATAACTTAACCTAATTTTTAAAATTGGAACTGATGTGTGAAATATTCAGAATAACCCGCGATACTAGGAGTATATACGAATATGCCTTAGTAAATATTATAAGTTTATGTTTTTATTCGTTCTATTTACACCGAAAATATGATGTATTGAATGTTTTTATTCGCGTTTATTTATGGACCTATATTTGACATAAAATCGCTCATAAAATGTTCATTCTTGATCATAATTTTATACCCTTTTTGGCAGTGACATTTGTTTGGCATTTACACCCGATAAAGGGAATGGGTAGATGTAAAAGATTGATGGCTTTCGATGTAAATGTTAACCCCGTAAAGGTCGTGATAGTTTTATGCGACGCAGCCTTTTGTGAATCACATAGCACGAATCCGGTGGGCTTTGTGGGAGTAAAAAAGTTACTTTGTTAACTAAACATAGCTAGAGCCATTTCAAGTAAAGTTTCGGTTCTGATTTGTGATCCCTCATCAGGATTCATCGTAAATTTAGGTACAGCTGCCTGTGCAAAAAAACGTTGCTTGAAATGGCTTCACCGTGTCTATTGATCAGATCTATATATTTACGTACTTTCAACCTTCCTCTTTCTCAACTCCTTGCCATCCCCACTACCTCTAGCCTAACAACTTACCTACCCCAATTGGAGATGCCATAGTCCTACTGACATCGAGCTTTTGGGATTCTTGTGCGGTAGGTAGATACTCAAATAAAAATGAAATTGTTTGTGTATTAGTATTTGTCATTGCCAAGATTTGAACTTGACATTTAAAAATACTAATATGGTTGTGACTCTCTCTAACTCCGGTTCAATGAACTCTAGAACCTTTGCTTTGAATTTAAGTGTCATTTTCAAGTTTACCCGTAATATAATACGTATTTTTAACAGAAAAATTATTAAATTGCCATTTTAAAAATTGAAACTGATTTGTTGAGAATTCAGACTATCCCATCACGGAGGAAATATATAGGTATATATTTCTCCAAGATTCCCATTGATGTATTATGTTTAGACATGAAGTGAAAGAATTGGCTCTACTTTTTTACCTCCAGTTAGTCCAAATTAACCTCCAACGCTCTGAATCCAATCGCTGAACGTCCGTGATCTAATGAGATCCCTGCGCACTGCTACTCGCGCGATTATAGTGGAACACGTTTCGGCGAGATATTAGTTCGCAATCACGCCTTTGATACTGTCTCGTGATTTTTCTTGGGTTTGCGCTACTATTAATACTACTATTAATATAACAGTAGCTCATATATATGTGAAACGGTTTATGAATGAGAATAAATTGAGGTGTGTATGCCAATACCGATTTGTCTGGAGTTCCATCCTCCATATATACCCTAATGGAAAAGATACATGGTTAATTGTAAGTTAGTTTGAATTACTCAAATTTAGTTATTTTTTTTTTAAATACGTCAATTTGAATGTTTATTTTGTTTTCGTGAATGAACTAATGCAACTCTTGGAAGTTTGGGGATCAATGGTGAGGCACGAAATGAAAGAAAGTTGTGAAGGTCACATGTGTTTATTGGTGAGTCAGTAGCCGAGACGAGGAGATGATGTAGGACAAAAGTTGAATACACCGGACGCTGCGGTGATGTGCTGGTCAAGCGCGGGTCAGTGAGTCGACGCCGGGCGCTGGTGACCGGGACTCGATGACTGTCAGGCACTGGCGAAGAACGTAGGTCTTCAGGCACTCCAGTGCTGACGAAACGGCCGAAGGTGCGGCGGACCTTGTAGGCGGTTGAACGGGAACGGCGTGACCAGTGAGGATGCTGCGTGTCCTCGTGGTGGTCATGGTAGCGTGGAAGAAGCGCTGGTCAGAGACACTGGAACCAGGGCGCTTGTAATCCGAGTAGCGCTGGCCGCGGACGTGGCCGAGGCGCTATGATGATGTCCCGATAGAGTCCATGATGGTACGGGCGAAGCCGGGTACGTGTCCCTCGCGCTAGTAAGAAGAGCGCGGGTGATCACTCGTTGAGCCTTGTAGACTGACGGCGGAATGATGACTAACTGACTGACTGGCTCGCTGCGTCGGGCTTATTTATACTACCCGGCCGATGGCGACAGTAGGTAGTAAATTGCAATTAAATCGAGGCCACTCGCTCGGACTGTGTGTTTCGGGAACCTTCGACATTGCGGCGATTAAGCATAGGCCGTAGACTCGAACCTTCTGGCGAGTTCTCGTAGTATCCCAGACGGTACTGCAGTATTATTGTCGCGAGTAGATACTTGAAACAGGTAGGTTGCTTTGTTTTGATTTCGGCTGCAAATACGTACCTAAGTAGCAATTAGCAAGTACGTACCTAAGTAGGTCGAGCGATTTATTATTAATTATCCTCGACGCTACAGAAGTGTAAATTAACTCACTTCCCAACATCCGACCGAGCTGAAACTCGGCAGATAGACTCGCTGTCGATTACAATGCATTATATCAATGGTGGCAATCACGCATACACACGGGGATATATACCAATTTCTCTAAATTTGGTTGAAATTACAGCAGTTAATATACAAAATAAATGTCGGTCCTACCCAATCAGGATTTGGGATGTTAACTTGGTTGACTCCAGTCGCTGAGGATGAAGGTTCAATCTTCAGACAAACCACAAAAATAAAATTTTGAAAGACATTTTAAAGGTACACATCATTTAAGAGCCAATCTCTAGGGAGGAAGGTTAAAAAAAAAAGATTTAATAATTTTAAATATTTATCATTTATGAACATTGTTTTTTTCGGGTTGATTTTTACTTTAGACCTGCCGTAATAATTCATCTCCAGGTCTTCACTCGTTAATAATTCCACGTTTCATCTTACCGTGTCGCTTACAGATCATTTTTCTCACGTTTGATTTATCTTCTTTCTGCTTCCCAGCATTCACTGCATCACTTCACGTCTCTCAGAACTAGTTTGGTCTGGTGGACCTCGAGCTCGAGTCCTTATAGAGGAGATGAAGACCATATCAGACAGAGTTGACTCTCGACAATGGCCAATGTTCAGACAATCTTTCGTTCTGCAATAATACATAGAATTATACGATTGTGTGATCTCCCTTTTACAAAATTTACACTAAAAACACGTTGATGAATAAAAATATTCACTAGCACTATTTTTGATGTCGTAAGTCTCCCAATGCTCACAGCTATTGGAACTATGGCATCCATTGGGATGATTTATTGAATTGCAGTGTGCTATGAGGCTGAAAGGAGTGGGGAGAGGAAGGAGATGGGCAAGAGGAAGATTGGGAAGTACCTAGCTATCTAAATCGCCTAACATGGCTAAAATCTCTAATGCAACACACGCAATATAGATAGGCGAGTCTGTTCTACAGGTATTTAAATGGAGCCTGTTCGAAGGAGATAAGATCATTGATCCCCTGTAGACAAGACACTCGATTGAAACTCGACGGCCACGAGCTGAATCCCTGTTGACGGTAGATGTTGGATTCATGAGATCTGGTCGTTTCTTCGACTTGTTTTTTTTATTATGGCTTGTTACGTAATACAAGTCACCCTATAAAAAAGATGCATAATTTAGCCTCGCTTTCCCCATGCAAACGATCGTGGCGTACGTGTTAAAACGACACAACGCCGCGTGATCGCACAAGACCACCCAGGGAGCGTTCTCGGCTCAACACTGCCCGCCACCGCCGAGCCCCGCCAGTCGAGAGCGGACCTCGGTCATTGCAACAGTGTGTTTCTCGCAGAGCGAACCACAAACGCTCACAATGTTCGAGCGCGCGGAATTACGTAATAATAGAAACAGACGCGATCTCGTGCCAGTTTCCTACTAGATGCAATTCGCCATCAAATTTACAATCATGTTTATTATTACGGTTCGGGCTAACTCAATGGAGTCCCGTTCCCGTGAAAAATCCCGAGTGCACTTCACCGCCTCAACTGACCCGCCGCCTGTGAGCGCGGGTACCTCTGGCTCAACCTGATGCCCCTTACCTCATCGAGACGATTCGTAAGCTTTCAACCTTCCCCTTTTTCTTGTGTTCAATTCTCGTAAATTTCATGTAGAATCCACGCTTTATCTGGTCGTCATAAATTAGTAGAGAGAGTTAGTAGGGAGATCCATGTTAACCTGTATTTCTCGAGACATTTAATATACCTTGTGCCTTTTACTTATGTGTTATTATTGTGATGTCCTTTTCCAACCTCCTGACCGATGGACGAGCTGCTGATCAAAGAACTGCCCACCCCTGATTGTACACGAGTCGCCTGCTCTGCCATTTTATCTGAGCTTAGCCAATTTAATAACCAGGTTCGAGTCCCGGTTTATCCATATCTTAGCACTGGCGCAAACGTGGTTTTTTCTCTGATTATTAATCGTCCATCGGGAGGTCAAATTGGAAATAATCTTGAACTCTTTCACTGTGTTTTATGTCTTGCTTTGTATTAACAATTGAATAACTATGTTTTCTTCCAATAAATCATAGCTGTTCTACAAACCATCGCGTCAAATCTAAAACAACCGTGTCACATTAAAACTATTCTGTGTTAAATTACAAGTTCTACGAATCGTCACTCGACAAAATTTAATTACCGGTATTCTATCACAAGGTGCGCAACCAACATTCACTTCTTTTCGGACATCTCAAACATCACATAGTGATCTTTAACCATGAAGGTTTACTTTCCGGTTACAACTATTAGAGGAAACGAGCTACATTAAACTACAATTCAACAATTTCAAATCTTGTACATGATACAAAATAAATTCCTTGTTAGTGGAGCCATAAGCCAGCATCGTTCTGCAAAATTCATAGACAAGGAAAACTAACGCCCTTCTGTCATCTGATAATTTCGCTTTATATGTAATAAAGGTGGGTAGAGTATCCTTTTTGAAAGAAAAGTCTTGAAAGCCGACTTACCCTTTACATATAATTGAGATTCGCGATTGACGTAAATCCCCGACTCTCGGCCCTTCTCCGCCTCGAGCCTGTCGTGTCCAGGGAAAGGGATGCTTGCGTGTAAATAACCAAAAGCTGGTTCTGCCTAAATTCAGACAATTGGTCACGAATCACAAACAACCCTCCATTAATTGTTGAAAGAAAAAACAATACTTCCTCGAAATCTGTATTCGGAAATTTTTCGGAATTTTGAAAATTTTTTCGGAAATTTGGTTTTTTCGGAAATTTTTCAAAAACGCACAATCTCAGGGACTTTTCCATCAAAATCCCAGGACAACCCCTGGCCGTTTTTTTCAAAAATCAAGGACTTTGAAAATTTTTCGGAAATTTTAATTTTTTCGGAAATTTGGTTTTTCGAAAATTTTTTTCAAAACGCACAATCTCAGGGACTTTTCCACTAAAATTGCAAGGAGACCCCTGGCCGTTTTTTTTTTCAAATCAAAGACTTGGAAATTTTTCAAAAATTTCCTTCACTCATCTAGGACTTTGAAATTTTTCGAAAATTTTTTTCAAAACGCACAATCTCAGGGACTTTTCCACTAAAATTGCAAGGAGACCCCTGGCCGTTTTTTTTTTCAAATCAAAGACTTGGAAATTTTTCAAAAATTTCCTTCACTCATCTAGGACTTTGAAATTTTTCGAAAATTTTTTTCAAAACGCACAATCTCAGGGACTTTTCCACTAAAATTGCAAGGAGACCCCTGGCCGTTTTTTTTTTCAAATCAAAGACTTGGAAATTTTTCAAAAAATTTCCTTCACTCATCTAGGACTTTGAAATTTTTCGATTTTTTTTTTCAAAACGCACAATCTCAGGGACCTTCCCATTAAAAACACAAGGAGACCGCTGGCCATTTTTTTTTTCCATACTGGGACTTCAAAAATTTCACAAAATTCTTCACCTACCATCACAAGTAAACCCCTGTTTTTTTTGAAAAACAACCAGCCACAACACTCTGACAATTCTTTTTTCTTTTCACAATGTCTAACTCAACTAGCCACAAAATGAATCCTCGAAACAACACCTTAGGCATAATAGCCAACATCTGCTCTCGAAGTACGCAAAGTTTAGAAAAGGAATTGAAAGACAGGAATATTTCTCCTTTCAACAAAACCAAAAACGTCCTGATCAAACACGCAACATTTTACAACAGGAAATACATAAAAGGGCTGCAATTTCAACCCGGCAGTATAATCTCTGTCACAAACAGACATAATTTACGCAGGAAACATGTTACCTTTAAGGAAAACGACATAGTTTGGAGACGCAACAACACACTCTCACAAGGTGCTCTGTATTTCTCTGCAAAACTAGCTCCTCGCTTTGTTAAAGCAAAAGTCCTGAGAAAAATCTCCGATGTAGTGTACACCCTATCGGATGCCTCTGGGAAACACATCGGCAACTATCACGTGAAAGATATTGTCAAACTAGGAAGTGTGGACACAACAGACACCACCTTCACTAGGTCACACTCACATAACTAACAAAATTTTGGCTCTACCTTTGTCCCACGAGATTTGGCCCTCGTGCAGACAAACAGCATGTCTTATCGCGTTAGTTTCATATAAAAACTCGCATTTCGACCTCTGCAAGGTAACCTTCTCATTTTTCTAAAAACACAGAAGTGTCAACTGTGTTATGCCGTGTTGCGCTAACTCCTTCTTTAGCCGACGTTTCGGACAGCGTTGCAGTGTCCATCATCAGGGCGGATCTACCGGATCTGCCCTGATGATGGACACTGCAACGCTGTCCGAAACGTCGGCTAAAGAAGGAGTTAGCGCAACACGGCATAACACCCCAAAAACAAACAACAAAAATGCTTTTGGCCGTGAGAATCTAAAAAAAAAAAAAAAAAAAAAACTTACGTGTCAACTGTGGTTTTAAATCATTTCTCACCCATACTTGTACTAATATGCTCTTTTGTATAAACCCTTTGTTATTTTTGTTTCTTTGTCACACCTCACCGTGTAATGTTTATAATTGTACTAATATTTTGTACGTATCTTCTCTAGAACTGATCATTCTAGTCAAGAGACTTTTTCCACTTCCCGAACAATTTATGCTCCCGGAGTCGACCCTGGACATCATTTGTTAGTCGTTACCATTCTGACACTTACGACACTAAATACATAACTATTTTTTGTCATAAATACCACAAAAAGTCACGTACAACATTGTTTTGTAAATATTTTTTCTGTTCTTTGTTCTTCACATTGTTCTTTCACTTTGTTCTTCACATTGTTCTTTCACATTTGTTCTTCACATTTGTTCCAATGGGTTCCATCGTACATAAAACAATGGCCCCTTTGCAACATACACCCAATTGAGGTGAATACTCTACCCCTGTAACTTGTAATCATAATGCGTGTGTAAATTCCAGTTTGGTATCGTCATTTGATTCAAGTTTACATAGGTGTAACAAATAAAAAGTTACAATAACTTTGTTTTAAAGTTTTTTCAGTTTTTTCTAAAAAATTGAATGGCGCTCAACATTCCCATTTGCTCTAATTTGTTGTTTTTTCAGAATTTGATATTGACACGTCAATTCTGAAAAAGGTTGTTGTAAAGGAGAACAAACGCCGATTTGTCCTCCTCATCAATAACAATGTTACATACATAACACCTTTCGGTCACATTGAGTATGTAAAATCTTAAGATCTCAACTTCCTGACCCCAATTTGTTATATTATGTACTACTATTTTGACTTAAATAAGCATTAATTTGTCTTGTCAAATACACCGAGCCAGGTCACTCATATTAAGTCATCCTGTGTCTCTAGGTGCCTTTTGTATCAAATTTGTAACATAAAGTTCACAACATTCGTGTTTGTGGCAATTTTGGCAACACCAAGTGTGTTTCCTTGTTTTTGTTTGGTCATTTTAAGTAAGTAAAACCCTAAAAGGTCTTAAATAAACCACTACAAACCTTTTTTGTAAGCAAAGAGTAAGTAAAACCGATAAGGTCTCTTTCGCTATATGTGTGTCTTGTTTAAGACATCCTTGTAGGCATATGTTTTGTATTATTGCCAACTTAAAGCATAAACCCAACCAAAGGTTATGCCATCACAACATTTTGTAAGCAAAGAGTTAGTAAAACCAAATAGGTCTCTTTTGCTATATTTGTGTCTTGTTTAAGACATCCTTGTTGGCATATGTCTTGTATTATTGCCAACTTAACGCATAAACCCAACCAAAGGTTATGCCGTTGTCATTTTTTGATAATACCAATAGCCACTACAAGATTGTTTTGACATTGTGTATGTATCTTTTTCCGGTATTGAAATGGTACTTTTTTTATTATTGAACGTTGATATGTTATTTTCATGATACATGAGAATGTTACAATATCCACCATGAGACGAGGGATCGTTATAAAATCTAACACTATACATGAGAATGTTATAATATCTACCATGATACGAGAAGTTCGTTATAATTACTTTTTTTACTGGCTTACATACACTGTGGCCAAAGAGATAATTTGTCCCATTAAATGGTTATAAATATCTATGTTGTACCTTTCCTTTCAATACTAGGGTTCTTTCGTAATTCGTTCAATTTCTACATGAGACGTGGAGACGTTATAATACTTACCATGATTCGTGCGAACGATACAATATCTTGTTGTTGTTTTCTTTAAATAAGTTGACACTATGTACTTGTTCTACATGAGACGTGGAGACGTTATAATACTTACCATGATTCGTGCGAACGATACAATATCTTGTTGTTGTCTTCTTTAAATAAGTTGACACTTTGTACTTGTTCTACCGGACGTAGATCATTTTACCCTGACTTGTCACCCTTAATTGGGACCCTTTTTGTATAACTCATGACACTGAGGGAAATGTCCTTCACTGTAGTGAGAATTTTTTGTTCTCTTCAAACAAACATGAAGCTGTGCATTCAGCAATTTTTTACGCTAACTGATACCTGTGGACTTCTTGTCAGCGGACCCAAGAACCATCCACTATCCATTGACCATGGACTAGCCATCAGCTTCACTGTTGGTTATGAGGTATCGTGTCGTGGGAGTTAATTGAGACAGTGACACAAAACCACCTAACTCGTTGTCTGGGAGACGAATAAGAAAAACTCCCAGGTTTGTGAAACTTGAGCAAGGGTCTGTCATGTTCTCACAAACTGTAGAAGATTAAATACGACCCCTAATCTTTCACCAAATACACGTGAAAGATTAGATTGTTATTACTGTGTATTCTCCTTCACCTTTTCATCAAATTCATGCATATTTGTGTAAAGAGTTAGGAAATTTGCTGGTTGATATATTTCGTCCTCACATAGAGATCGAATTGGGAATTAGCTCAGTCACTATCAATTTTCGCTACTCAATCCTCCATCCTTCTCCCCTCCATCAAACTCTTGTACATTTGTAAAAGCTAGGAAATCTGCTGGTTGACCACATTTCGTTCTCTGAAAGAGATCGAACGGAGAATCAGCTCCATCACCAGCAGACCTTCTCGCTCATCGCCATTTTTTTTTCTCCCTCATTATCCTTGAGGTTAATTTCATGAATCTGGAAGGTGTACCCTACGCACATAGCGTATCGTCTGTCTATAAGACAATCTTTATCCATGAAATTTGCTTCAAATCTCTCCTTTTCACCCTATTCCTAGGTAATCAACACATTTCTTGTAATTTTGAAAGTCGTTAGTTGTTATCGCTCAAGCGCTAACACCGGCCATGGAAGGCCAACTTCTTTCAGAAACTTGGTGTTACTACTGTACAACCACCTACCTATACCTTGTATATCAAATAGGTAACCTCACGCCAGTCGTGATAGTTTTTTTTGTCTCCCCAATCTCGGGATACTCATAGTATAGTCAGCATATTGGATCTCTCCCTACTCTCTCTACTCTCTCTAACCAACGACGTTTTTTTGTCCTTTTTGTCTTTTCTCTTGAACACAATTTGTTTCTCTCCAAACGTTTTGCATCATTGGTCTACTAGGCAGGTAAACTTCAAGAATTTTGGCTCTAATAATAACCTGTCCCTGGATTAAAAAGAAGACCAGCAGCCCTTCTCATCACCTGCAAGCTGAGCTTCTCTTCTTTGCCGCCTTCACTTCCATCACTCACATCCCTCCAATCTCTGCGTACCAAAAACACCCGACCGCACCCAAATTAGGTGTGAGTCGTGCGTGCAGTTGCAAATCAAGTTGTCTCATCATTCAAACCACATTCAAAAGAACCAACCTCAGAGCATGCCAGCTCAAGGTTAATTATGTTCCTGCAATCAACCACCTGCCGTTTGTGCAATCAACCACCTGCCGTTTGTGCAAATCAACCACCTGCCGTTTGTGCAAATTAACCACTTGCCGTTTGTGCAAATCAACCACTTGCCGTTGTGCAATCAACCACTTGCCGTTGTGCAATCAACCACTTGCCGTTTGTGCAAATCAACTACTGGCTGTCGTACAAATCAACCACTTGCCATTTGTACAAACCAACCACTTGCCGATGCGCAAACTCAACATAATAGCCATTACACGCAACAACCATCAATCAACTTACTGGTATTACTCCATGTTAATACCAACTTCATTTCACCTTGACAACCACTGCTCCACCACATCAGCATAATGGAATTCACGCTGGTACAACAACAAAACCCGGATACTTCTGGCCCTCCGCATCACCATCTCTCAACCACAACCAAGAAGCACAGTTCAATTTCTATGGCCCTAGTGATATTTGAGTGCAATCTCAAATGGGTCAAGTTACAGTGAAAATGTAACTTTATAACTTCAGTGAAATTACGTCTACTTGGTACTCTACGAAAACACTACGCTCTTCAAACTTAGCTTACAGACCAATGAAATTTTAGAGTCCTTTTTGTTCTTTTCATCACTGCATAACCTTGTATGTTGTTCTTTTCATCACTGCATAACCTTGTATGTTGTTCTTTTCATCACTGCATAACCTTGTATGTTGTTCTTTTCATCACTGCATAACCTTGTATGTTGTTCTTTTCATCACTGCATAACCTTGTATGTTGTTCTTTTCATCACTGCATAACCTTGTATGTTGTTCTTTTCATCACTGCATAACCTTGTATGTTTGTTCTTTTCATCACTGCATAACCTTGTATGTTGTTATTGTCGTCACTGCATAACCTTGTATGTTGTCTTTTCACCATTGCATAACCATGTATTTTTTCTTTGTTTTTTTTGTAAATCAACACTGTTTTTTCTTCTCTCTCTTCTTCCCTCACGACAAGGTGAAGAGGATTTTTAGCGCCTAAAGCTTCATTACCACGTCGCCTTTTACTGGCGGAGGGGGAATGTGTTACGTAATACAAGTCACCCTATAAAAAAGATGCATAATTTAGCCTCGCTTTCCCCATGCAAACGATCGTGGCGTACGTGTTAAAACGACACAACGCCGCGTGATCGCACAAGACCACCCAGGGAGCGTTCTCGGCTCAACACTGCCCGCCACCGCCGAGCCCCGCCAGTCGAGAGCGGACCTCGGTCATTGCAACAGTGTGTTTCTCGCAGAGCGAACCACAAACGCTCACAATGTTCGAGCGCGCGGAATTACGTAATAATAGAAACAGACGCGATCTCGTGCCAGTTTCCTACTAGATGCAATTCGCCATCAAATTTACAATCATGTTTATTATTACGGTTCGGGCTAACTCAATGGAGTCCCGTTCCCGTGAAAAATCCCGAGTGCACTTCACCGCCTCAACTGACCCGCCGCCTGTGAGCGCGGGTACCTCTGGCTCAACCTGATGCCCCTTACCTCATCGAGACGATTCGTAAGCTTTCAACCTTCCCCTTTTTCTTGTGTTCAATTCTCGTAAATTTCATGTAGAATCCACGCTTTATCTGGTCGTCATAAATTAGTAGAGAGAGTTAGTAGGGAGATCCATGTTAACCTGTATTTCTCGAGACATTTAATATACCTTGTGCCTTTTACTTATGTGTTATTATTGTGATGTCCTTTTCCAACCTCCTGACCGATGGACGAGCTGCTGATCAAAGAACTGCCCACCCCTGATTGTACACGAGTCGCCTGCTCTGCCATTTTATCTGAGCTTAGCCAATTTAATAACCAGGTTCGAGTCCCGGTTTATCCATAAGTTAGCAGGCTATAGGAGATTTTAAAATATTGTCAGGTTATTCGTAACCCGGGAATGTTTGTCTTTCTTTAAAATAAAATTAATATACATTAGCGACATCAATTTTCTCTCCAATCGGTATAGATCATACATCTTGGAATTTCCTGTTCAGTGGATCTTTCCAATAAAATGGAACGAATCTCATCCCGTTTCATAAATAATAAATTATTATTTGTAACACATGCTGATATCTAAAGTGCTTTTAAAATTCAAACTTGCTCGTGTTCGTTAATTGACTTGATGTGTCAGATTTATAGTCTATTTTAATAGGCCAATAAGCCATTAATAATGTGTACCAAGTTATACAAATAACGCGTTGAAAAAATATTGCGTCACTCATCTGATGTGGAATTCGACATGGTTATTTATTAGGTATATTTGAGTTGTATAATTAGTTAGTGGAGAAAATTGTTTTTAATTGGTTACGGTTTTAAATATATAAATACACAGAATATCGAATACTTTCAGAATTAAAAATATTGGCTGAAATAATTTCTCGTAGTTTCTTAATATGGTGTATGATTAGCCTTTAAAAATTGTGATTAAACCTTGGAACCGATGAAGGCTTTTAATATTATTATTATTTATTGTAGGCACTATAACATATGAGAACCTGTATTGAAATACGCGCAGGTCCACTATGTAGAATTTATATCAACTTTTTGATTCGGAATATACCAAAAAGGCTCATTTTAAATTGCAGGTATGGGTAGGCCGCTCCGGGAACCATTCATTAGTGTGATACACCAAGTGGTTCGCTACGTGTGGTGACTTAGCAGGGGTGCCCGGTTTTATGTGGTGAGGTTTGTCCCAGTGCAGCTGGTGCGTCTTCCCACCGACTGCGTGGCGTACCGGAATGGGAGAGGCCGGTTGAGGGAGACCCTCTGACCTCTCCAGCCGGATTCTCTCGACCCGAAGCCTTGACTGGAGGGATGAATTCATACTTTGGCACTTCTGGACACACTGACTCCCAGGTTCCTGTCCACCCCTCATACCTTTCTCATTTCCTTATTATACTACAAAGCATCTCCAAAAAAGATATAGGCCCCGAGGTAGATTAATTTCCTATTTGCCAGCCTCCTGTGTGGAGCTAATGTAAAAAAATTACCTGTTATTCTCAGATATATCCAAAACTGTGAAGGAAATTGTGATTCATTTTGGAGATGCTGCCGCAAGGAGAAAACTTACTGATATGTACATAACTTACTGATATGTACTGATATGTATATAAGTTACTGTTACTTTATTAAAAATCTGGTCAAACTAATCGTTTTCCTGTTAAAAAACAGGGCTGAAGGCCTTTTACGAATGAATTGACAGAGTTACTAACAAAGTGTCAGTTAAAAGCGAATGTTTTATGAGGACGGTGAAACACGTGTTTATATAAATAGTTGATATTGACATACTGATATGGTCGCATTCCGTCATTATATTTATTAGGAAAAGGACACGTGTTCTCGATATATTCTGAATGACTAATATTTTCTCAGGAAATTGGCATGCTGTCACTTTTTTAACGGTATCGTTTTTCTCCGTGCGAATTCAATTCGAGTGTTTTGTTTTTGATTTTTCCATTTCGTCAAATCCCCATCTTTAGTCGTATTATTTTCCCCCAATCTGCTGTCAATTACAATCAGCCTTTCGCCACTCGACTAAATTAAAATGGTCAAAGCTGTGGGGCGGATCATTAACGCCATCTTCACTTAGATTGGTCGCTTACCTTGGTGACAGCCAAATCGCTTAAAGAATTGAGGAATCCATTTATCAATTGATCGCCCAACTTTACCTCAATTAATTGGGAAGTCCTAGACCAAGTCCTATGACAGTTATCAATTAGAAAAGGTCTTGTGGATTCAATTCATTTCATTAAATTATCATAGACAGTGTTGGCAGAATTAATTGTCAATTTTCACAAGATTTCCACTCTTTTTCCTTGGCGATCGTTCAAAAATTTCAAACACCAAATTTGATTATATGATATTATGATGTCTTTTCTAATTTATTAACACGCCATTAATCATTTGTTTTTCTCTTGTTTCAGGTAAGAACACTTTTATGCACCTCTTCTTAATCTCCTGTAACAAACGGCATCTGTTGGTAGTATGCATTAACATTAACATATCAATAAGAATCTCTATCCCTACACAAAAATATTTTCTCGAAAATAATTGAAGAATTATGCACCTGGTAGAAACTACATCTCTCTCTCTGGTTTCAATCCTGGGATTGGTTTGCATCAATTTCATCTAATCTCCTCTTCCATTCTTTCCTGTCTTGTGCGGCTCTTTTGACTTCTGCATATGATGAGCAGCGCACGTCCACCAGCAGGTCCTCCAGGTACTCTCGGCGTGGGCGTCCCCTAGAGTTGGTCCCCTCGGTCATACCCTCCATTATGACATGCAAGAGGCCTTCTTGTCGTATAACATGGCCGATCCATCTTGCACGCCTTTCGGACAAGGTCCTGAGCAGGTGCCTTCCTCCTTCGATTCTTTGGAGAACCTCCTCATTTGTAATATGGTATCTCCAGGAAATTCCTAACAGTCTTCTATAGGACCACATCTCAAAAGCCTCTAGTCTCCGTTTATCTCTTTCGGATAGGCACCATGTTTCGCAGCCGTACATCAAGATACTCCATACATAGGTCTTGATGAGGAGAATTTTCAAAACGATTAACCAAAATTCTAGAAACGACATAGCAGCCTGAAAAAAGTTATTTTAAATTTGATCAGTCTTATGTCAGATGTGTTCCCCTATGTGCAAGTGCAAGGATCGTTTAAAATTCCTGCAATCTCATGCTTTGAATTAATTCCCCACTGGCGACTTCTTACCCGTGAGATTATTCGGTCGCATAAGAAAAATGCATTGTTTCAAATACAGTGGCACGCATCTGCGACTTAACTGGCACTAGATTTTTGGTCGCCGCGACTATACACCGCATAGAAATCTCAAGTGAAGCTCTATCGACTCCACCGCGATTTCTAGTCGTGCGATTGTTCAGTCGTGAAAATAAAATATATTGTTTCTATGGGACAATCAAGTCAGGTGTAGAGCGAGACAGATGTATTGAAGTTGTATAAAAGCTCATGTTTTAGTTTGAGTTCCCTCTCACATCTAATAATAATAATCGGTAATCAAGTTCGGAGTATCATTAATATGAATAATCCAGAACCATATACTATAGTGGTACAACCTACAAACAACAATATAAGAGTTTCAAATACAGGCGCACACATGCGACTCACATTAATTAATTAATTGCGCGACTATAAATCGCAGTGAAGTCTATGTCTTATTGTCTGAACACTGTGTATAAAGACCAACCTGCATAAATCGGGTATAATCGGCTAACTTTGATCCCAAAGACAGGTGTTTATTTTACAAGCAGGTGCTAATGTCTTGGTCCATCCCACAAGCATCGGGCATGCGTCTAGTTTGGTGGTAGACACAACCCTAAATTTCGAAAAATATTATTTAAGAAGGATAAAGGTAAAAAATAACACGTGAAATCGGTCAAGCCGCACCTTCTGTATACCTGACTGGGTTTTTTTCTGCCGTGGTTATCCCAACAGGCTGGCTGTCTAAAATCTTAGGGTAATTTAATCTTACGCTTGGAGACTGCTGAGAGTGTGTTTACTGCTAGTGAGAGAAACGTTTTCTCGCTAACAATTGCATTTAACACTTCGAAGAAGGGTATAATAAATCCCTTTTAGATTTGTATTTCTTTCGTTTCTTCGGCCTTCCACCTACAAAACTTCTAAGCACCCGCTAAGTTTAGTCAGCAGATATATAATATATTTTTTGAATAATCTATTTGAATTTCACTTTTGTTTTCAGTAATGAATGAATGCAAATTTTGGAAGCTGAAATTAACCCATTTAATTTATTTTTTTTAGTTGTCTTTTTCAAAATTTTAATAATTATAATAGCCCGTGATTTTTCATACGTCTGCGCTATTAATGATTAAATTCAAAAATAAACTTCTAAATTCTCACATTAGTATAATTTAAATGTCATTTTCAAAATTGGAACTGATTGTGTGAATAATTATTTACCTACCTAAAATAAACTAAATTTGAACATTAAATTATTTTGGTTGTCTTTTCAAAATTTGAATAATTATTATGTAATATTTTTCACCGGTCTGCGCTAGTCTTTAATTAAGTAGTATAAAATAAAGTCGCTATCCGCGTCTGTCTGTTTGTGCGCTTAGTACTTCTAAAAAACGCAACGAATTTTAATAGGGTTTCCACTATCATTTAGAGATTTTTTTCCAGAAGGTTTATATGTATAATACATGCATATTATATTTATAGAAAGTAGATAAAAGTCGATGTTTTGTAATCAAGTCATAAAATAATATTTTTAGGCGCTTACATTGCTAACACTGGCTAGACCCTGTGAGATACATCATAATTATGTACTACGGAATTGTATATCTTAAAAAGACCTACAGAAGAGTCTGTGATGGTGTATGTCTATCTCCTAAGGATATCCCGCAGCAACGCCGGGTACACGTCAGATAGTAATGAATAAAATTCAAAGATAAACATCTAAATTCTCACATTAATATAAAAATTTTCAAAAAGGTAGAAAACATAATTTTTCCACGCTCATCTATTTCACACACTGCTTAATCCTCTCTTTATTTAAATTTAATATATTCACGTGCGCCTTTCTCTTTCGTTCTCCAAACTTACCTTTCGCCTTCTGTAATATAAATATGTATGCTATGCACGCGGAGTGACGAATTACCTTCACGCGGATAAATCAATGTGACGATTCAAATGTGATGTTTGTACCCATTACAGCTTCCGGTCATCCGTTGGGCCATTGTTTCTCAACCTTTTTAGTCTCGCGACCACCTTAAAAAGCAAAAAAAATAAAGTACAAAAACCTTACGAACCCCCTTTATATTTTACCCCTTATGTTTTTATGCTTGACAAAGTTTTACATTACATAGATTTTACTTAAGACTCACAACCAACTTGCCAAATTGAAGTATGCGGCCCACGAGGTTGAGGGGTTAGGCTCTCGCCTAGCAACCCGGTGGTCGCTGGTTTATATCCCAGCATGCGCAAGTAAATTTTATTTGATTAAATTGTCTTATTTCACAATTCATTCATTTCGAACAAAAACAAGTACAAGTCAAAAACAATATCTTTCATGCTAAGCATAATAATAATAATATTTGGCTAATTTATATAGCGCCGTTTTCGTGAGAAATCACCTCAAGGGCGCTGTACAAATATATTTCTTAAATAGTTAATACTAGAACTACTTATATCTAGTGACTTACGACTAAGGCCTATAACTACTATCTTAACGACATATATACGAGTATTTACATATTTAGCAACTTACAACTAAAATTAATATTAACAATCTAATCTAACTAACGCCAGAAGAAGAAGGAAGTTCTATTATATTAGGGTGTTTTTATTGTTAGCTGGATATATATGTTAAATGAATGAAATTTATGAATAAAATCAATCGTGAATCTTAAACGCATCTAGATGATTCATATGCCAACAATTAAACCGATTGATTTGTTATGTTCCCGCTGATATTGTCCATTGTCCATTGATAGGCAAGTCAATAGCAAAATTGAATGAACGAAATCGCTAGATAATGTAACAATTACGGTATAAAAAAAAAGAAATATTTGGATAAAGAGTATATTTGCATAAAGAGTACAAACCAAAAACATTATCTATCATGCTAAGCATAAAGAGTACAAGTCAAAAACAATATCTATCATGCTAAGTTTAAAGAGTACAAGTCTAAAACAATATCTATCATGCTAAGCATTAAGAGTACAAGTCAAAAACAATATCTATCATGCTAAGCATTAAGAGTACAAGTCAAAAACAATATCTATCATGCTAAGCATTAAGAGTACAAGTCAAAAACAACAATTTTTCAGGAGAGCGATATCAAATTTATAAACTGTGAGTTTCTAATTCCATTGGGTGATTGAGTAAACAATTCCTATTTTTAATTGAAATATATATTTTTTGTTTTGATACCACGAGAAGATATTGTCCCAGAGATTGAAAATAGGAAAAAATCTATTTTGTTTACTTACACTCTTTATACCTAGCAAGATATATATTTATGGCACGTTCCAGAGTGGAAATTACTCTCAGTATCGCCCTGGTGTAAGAGCACCATTCAGAGTTGAAACGTCACTTGAAATGCCTTTAGCTGTGTTTTATGACTAGATCTGAAAAGCCACTTTGCTTTACTTACCCATCTTCCTCTTACCCATCTCCTTCCCCTCCTACTACCTTCAGCCTCACAACATTATAACCCTAATTTGTGAATGCCATTGTCTCACTGGCTCCAGACTATTTTTATTTTATTTATTATTTATTGATGCCCTATCGGGCTTTTGAGTAAATTGACAGTTTACGTATGTAAGTGTAACATAATACATGGATAATAGCATTACTACAAATAAAAATCAAATGCTAATACCAAGATTAACATAAAATCCAAATAAAATAATATTGTAAATAATGAGAAGTATAAAGTAAGTATGTATATTGTACATTCATATATGCATTTAAGTATTCATGTTTGTTGCAAAACCAGTAAGACCAACTTAACCATAGTGTTAATTAATTAATACATATTTTTTTGTTATTTTACTATGTAGTGGGTATTACGTAACATAACATGAAATTCATTATTTTGTAAAATGATTGTTCATATACGTGACTTATTTTGACATATCGCGATCCCCCTGAACTTGATCGCGATCCCCAGGTTGAGAAACGACGCTTTAGACCATTCCTTTATCTTCTGTCTTTATATTGATAATTCAACTGTCTTCTTTCATCTCCCAAAATTCGTTTCGTAACTTTTGCTTTGATTCAAGTTACAGAGTTGTGAAATTCTGCCACTCTTAATTATACTTTACTGAATGACTGGAAGTAACAATAGAACCCAATTTCTGTGGTAACCTATTTTAAAACTGTAATGAACGTATGTCTAAATGTATGAAAGAGATAGCATGACTGTGCCGAGGTGTATAAGGGTATGTCTGCTTTCTTAGCATGTATATTGACCAATAACCTTCCTTCAAGTAACTTGTACAATTAATGCGACGATGAACAGTATAAATAGTGTAGCCACACTCTGGTATTATTTAGTACCCATCTTAAATATTACTCACTAAATCTCTACCAGAAGTACCACACTAAAGTATTATCACTAAATCTCTACCAGAAGTACCACACTAAAGTATTGCTCACTAAATCTCTACCAGAAGTACCACACTAAAGTATTACTCACTAAATCTCTACCAGAAGTACCACATTAAAGTATTACGTTCACATAGCACTCTTTTTAGGGTGAATTGCCTAATACAAAAAAAAAAAGTATTACGTTTTATTTACGGACAGATTATGTGAACGTGCTTTATCATTTTAAATGGCAATAAATACTTTGTTTACCAAATTAAGATTCGACTCCCTAAACACTTTACCCTTAAAACGACAAACAGCAAAAAAATGGGTACCAAAAAGCGAATGCATAAAATAGTAAATCCGCATCGCAAATAAATAATTATTTACTTGAGTAAACGCTCACCAAAAACTAACATGAATAATTGTTCACCAAAAACTAAATTGAGTAAATATTCACTAAATTTAATACACCTAATTCTCACGCTAACACTTCCAAACAAACTACAATGCTTGCAGTATAACCTAGGTATAGACCAAACCAAAACTTTTCGCGCCAAATGTGGATATATGCTCGCGTCTGACTATGCTACTTCCCGCGCCCCGCCCCTTGACAGGTTAGGTTAGGTGATAAGTAGACTACTTTTTTTGCATCACAAGATTTAAAATAGGCAACCTGATATATATTTCAGACAATCAATTAAATAATAAAATGCTATTCTAAATTTAGGCAATCTTAACCTTTTTTAATGAAAACAAACTTTTTTTAGAAGCAGTTATTTTATTAGAGTAATTCATTGGGGTTCAAATGTTGATAAACATTTACTACTTTTGAGAAAACGGTATTATTTTTCGTGTCAGGTACTTTATTTGACTAACATAAACTTAAATAAATATATAAAAAAGTGATATTTATTATTGGTGAAGTCTAGTTTCAAACTTTCAAACTATCTGAGTACAAAAAATTATTTTAGCATATTTATTATTTGTTGAGTTAGTTAATATTACATATTTGTATATACACTAATATGTACATGTTTACATTTCAATGATATAAAATTTTTTTTTCAGTAAGCAAACTTCTTTTTTTTATACATTCGATCTTCAGACTTCAGGCTTCTAATAATACATTTTTAGTCCTTTATACATATATTAAGCAGTTGTGTGACTCTGTTTTTAGTCCTTTATACATACATTAAGCAGTTCTGTGACTCTGTTTTTAGTCCTTTATACATACATTAAGCTGTTCAGTGACTCTGTTTTTAGTCCTTTATACATATATTAAGCAGTTCTGTGACTCTGTTTTTAGTTCTTTATACATACATTAAGCAGTTCTGTGACTCTGTTTTTAGTCCTTTATACATACATTAAGCTGTTCTGTGACTCTGTTTTAGTCTTTTAGTGTACGAACACAAAGAACGCGTGTTTCGGCTTTCAGATTAGCCGGCGAGTAAGCGGCCGACTGGCGCAGACGCGCCGACAAGAATTTTTGTATCTAAACGTGTGAGAGCGCACATAGTAAAGGCAGGTTCAGATTGGTGTCCGCGCGCTGGCCCGCCGAGAAGCTTTACCGGAATGAATTCTTAATTCCTACTCGCCGGTGCGGCCGGTTAGTGAAGCTTGTTTTGGAAGCTAGTGTCAAAACATAAATAAACAAGTCCTAACAAAAGCGAGCGACTTACTAATTGCTGCTGTTTTTAACAAATCGCCGATCTGGGATAAAAGAAACAGTTTACATAGCAACGGAAATGTTGTCGACAAGTGCTGGCAAGAAATCAGTAAGGATGTGAATGAAAACGGTACGATCAAAAGTACGAACTGAGAAAATTTTATAATAACCTCAAACGTCTCGAGTGAAATAAGGTATATTTAAAAAATCTTTCTTCGTCCGCCTTAAGCTCACTAAACAAGTGATGATATTCACTATGACTTTTTCTACTACTATTAATTGGATGAATACCAATTGTTTTATTTCTTAATTTCAAGAAAGAATTCTCCAAAAGTTAAAAATCTTCTTCCGACGAGCTTGATATTTTGTTAAAACTGACAGCTGCTATCAGGCTACCGCACAAATGGCGCGGATTTTACCGGCGTTCTATGTGTCCACAACTCGGCGACAATCTCCTCCGGCGGACTCAGGCACTGAGTGCTGGTAATCTGAAAGCCGGAACACGCCTTCTTTGTGTTCGTACACTAATACATATATTAAGCAGTTCTGTGACTCTGTATTTAGTCCTTTATACATACATTAAGCTGTTCTGTGACTTTGTTTTTAGTCCTTTATACATATATTAAGCAGTTCTGTGACTCTGTTTTTAGTCCTTTATACGTACATTAAGCAGTTCTGTGACTCTGTTTTTAGTCCTTTATACATACATTAAGTAGTTCTATGACTCTGTTTTTCTCACATCCGGCAATCTAACCTTATTTACAAGTCTGGTTTAATAATTGTGCATATTTTTATTAATTTTTCGCAAATAGATTTAAAAACTAGCCAAGCGCATCGTACCAGTTGTTTTTATTTACTCTCTCTCCACATAAATCGTCGTAATTTATGAATAATGTCTCGATTTTCCTATGATTTTTATCATTTCCACATAGTATTATCCCAGTCAGTACTGGCGTGAGAGCTTTATTCTTCGCAAAATAATTGCTATCAAATCATATTCAAAACAATGGCATCATAAACCGCTCACATTAAATTACCGTGTGTATTTGCTTGTACTAACAGGTACCATGAAACATTGATGTATATAACTCAATGCCATGAAATGAAATAAATGAAAAGAAGCACAAATTTCACCGCTGTTATTATTTTCACCAATTTGTTATTGTTACGTTTAATTGTTAGAGTTGTGATCTGATTTTCTTCTAGTGAAGCAACAATTGATTTATTTACAGAACCAGCTCTTGATAGTTTGTTGTGAATTCTTAATTTCCCACTAACTAACTAAGCATCACACTACCTAACCAGACCGCCAAACGAATCCATCTTGGTACATAACCTTGCTTCATTAACGTGCATATGTCGTCTCGTACGTACCCTTGAGACTCTTGACATGTCCCATCTTCCTCGGGCGTCCCCGAATTCTTCTACCACCCACATTAGCTCTACATAACCATCTATCGTAATCTTCGTCCCTTTCGTAATATTACTCACTACCCTTGCCTTGCCTTGCCTTGCCTTGCAATTGCCAATCTTCTCATTTCTCGCACGACCATACAAGTTTAAGACACTTACGTCTTTGGGGTTTGATTCCTGAGATTAATTTCTGAGATTCCTCTACCTGAGGGAGTATGGCTACTACCCGTGGCTCTATCTTATTGACTTTCTCTTGGGTATGCTTGGTATGAACCATCTACGGGTCAGAAGAGATGTTCATATTGTATCACACTTCTTCAAACTGATTCGTGGCTGGTTTGAAAATCCGACTATCATGAAGAGTATTAGTCTCTATGTTCCTGATGGTTAACTCCATCACCGACAACATAGACTATTTTATCTCCCGGCCTGCAGGACTAACTTGCCTGCAGGTCATACCGGTAGGGAGAGCAGTCTTGCTGTTGAACAGAATCAATTCGGATGTCATCATATTTAGCATTAGGGAAGCTGCCTTTAAAAGGCAAGCTCTATTGATGATGGTATATTTGATACACCGCTTATTTATTATGTAATACCATTTTACAAATGTAATGAAAAGCGAACTAAAATGTAATTTTGTAATATTTTTAAAGGAATATACAAATTGAATTGAATTCCTACAGCATTCAGTAAACTTTCATCCTTCCTGGCTTGTTCCACGTCTCACTGCCATACATCAGATTAGGTACCAGCACTTCATTGTGGACTGCTAGCTTCGCTTCCTTAGACATTTTCTTACTAATGCCAACCTGCATTAACCCTTCTTTCAAAATTCCTAACAATCCTTCATACTACCCAAATACACAACTCATCCAACTACTCCAAGTATTCCACGCCGTCTTCGTATTCTCTCTTTCGAACACCCTGATCTTAGACTTGCTTACTTTCATTACATACTTAGTTCACCCTAGACACGAGAGACTGTGGATCTTAGACGATCTCTAGATGTTAGAAATCAGCACCGAATAATCAGTAAACAACATGCAGCATACATACTTTCAGATTACTCAAGTTTAAATTTAAGTTACCGATACATATTAACCAATTATTTAAGATTTTCTCGTGTACCACTTCGTATTGCGAAGATCAGCTCTGTCAAGTTGTCTTCTACGAATCAATTAATCAATCACTACAGCAAGTCTGACGAACGGTTGTACGCCCACAAAATTACGGTTTGTTGGTGGTGAATTGGATGCACTATGTAGTATTTCTCGATAAGAAATCTATTGTGGGTGTGTTTCGTGATCAAAAAGTATGATTATTCTTTGCTTAAATTTAAAATATAGAAATTTTCACTTAGATCATATCGAATAGCGATAAACGATGTCAAGCAGTGTAACAGAGACAGAACAAGACATGGCGCGATCAAGCGAACCAAATTCTTGAGTGGGGCTACGTCAAGAGTCAGAATAACACAAAGAGTATGTATGGGAAGATGTATGAATGTGATGTTAGCTAGGAGTGTGTGCAAAAACCGAGTTGTTGGCAATCCGTTCTCTCTGCATATTAGCTGGTTAGTATTTTCGTGCTAAATATATTATTTTGTACTATCTGTATCATCGATTACATAAATTATTGTTAAATAATATTTTGATGTTCATTCAAATAGTTGACATTGTTTAACACGTGAAATTAATAATTACTAGTGTGTTCCTAATCTTGCTTCGACTCTTTCATAGTATTAATTCATTCGCATTGAACACAAAGTATTAATTCATTCGCATTGAATACTAAGTATATACTCGGCGCTCTTCGGGGCTGCCGGCTGCTTTTTGGAAGCGCTCCGAGTTTATTTTTGAAATCCTGGGAAGTCCTCAATTTTCCAGATGTAAATTTAGCATAAAATAACCGCATTAAGTTTTAGTTTACGTGTATAAAAGTAAAATAATTTTTCTGTAGCCCCTTCGGGCTTAATTCAAGTTTTAATATAAAGTTTTACATATTTTTAGTTCAAATCTGCCACGTTATCCAAAAAGTGCACAGTGAAAGGCAAAGCATCGGTCGTCGGTTTTAAATGCTTACCACATGTGCACGGTGATAGACTAGTGAAAAGTTTCAAGTGCGTTTAAGTGATTTATGAGGGTATCCTTTGGGCTATGATGGTTGTAAACAATGTCGGATATGACCGGGCCACACTACTCAGACTTAATAGTGATAGTGTTTATTTGGACCCTGCAATAGCTGCAAAGATATCGCTGTATAACCTTGGACGCGTTATTACTAAAACAACTACCCGTAAAATTAGGTTTCGTGGTTGCAGAGCTGGACGCAGTAGGAAAAAACATCTGGAACACAGCATCGAAATAGTTACGTCACCGCTAACAGAAGAACAGGGAAAAGTAGCAACTCAAATTCTCCCGAATCCGGAGAGAGAATATAACACAGTTAATGCTTGTATACAACGGCATGCCAACTTTAAGAGCCGTCAACTAGGTATAGGATCCTGGAATGTTAGATCTCTCAATAACAAGATAGAGGAGGTAGGGGAGGTTTTCAACGAACAGAATCTTCATGTCCTGGCTATAACTGAGACTTGGCACGAAAATAGTGACTCTTTTTCAATAAAGAGACTCCGAGCTTTAGGTTATGTCGTGCTAGAAGAAGCCCGACCTAAAGCAACAATTTCTCGGGATGACAACATCGCTAGCGTAAATCACGGGGGTATCGTAATTTTAGGTCGCCAGGGCTTGCGTTTAACAAGGGTGTCAATTGGTGCATACCGAACCTTTGAGCACTTGGGATGCCGAGTTTCGTCTGCAGGAACATCATTCATTTTATGTACCCTATACCGGCCCGGTTCAAAACAAATCACTTTGGACTTTTTTTAATGAATTTTCGTGTTTTCTCGAGCGGGTTGTGGGACTTTCCGATAATATTTTCATAACAGGCGACATTAACATTCACTTAGAGCGTCTAGAATCACCAAATACTCTTAAATTCACTGATTTATTAGACTGCTTCGGATGCCGTCAATGGGTTAATTCCCCAACTCACGATGCTGGCGGAACTTTGGACATTTTTATCTCAAAGTCAAGCGGTCCGTTTCTGGTAGCGGATAGTGTGGATGTAGGACTATCAGACCATCGACTTATTCGCGCAGAAATCGATTTTAACCCACCGAAAATTCCCTACGTTACTATCACATCAAGAGCATGGCGCGGTTTTAACTTTGACGACTTCCTGTCAGAACTAAAAGCTTCTCCGCTCTGTACACATAGTGCATGGGAAACAGAGTCGCCAACCAAACTAGCAGCAGATTATAACACCATCCTTTCAACCCTTTTAAATACATATGCTCCAATTTCTACAAAAACTCGGCGTCTACGAAAATCTGATGCCTGGTTTGACGAAGAATGTCGGAGCCAGAAGAGATTGATGCGTAAATTGGAGAGGTCCTACAGACACTCGGGAGTTACATCACGGAACGATTGGATACAGGCTCAAAAAGAGTACATGATCTTAATCCGTTCAAAAAGGTCTGAATATTGGACAAAGAGGATCACTTCAGAGCGTCAAAATCCATGTAGTCTTTGGAACTCGGTTAAGACAGTCATTGCTGATGTCCATGCACCAAATACAATCGACATAGCTCCGGAAATCTTCTCCAAGTTTTTCCTTGACAAAATTGAGTCAATACGAGCCCTAACAACCTACGCTCCACCACCGTATTTTACTAAATGCAATAGAGAAAACCTTTCTGCCTTCAAACCTACATCCCTAGAAGAAGTAAGGAAATTAATTCTTACTTCACCGAACAAGCAGTGTTCGCTCGACCCTATTCCAACGTGGCTACTGAAAAAGTGTTGCAATGAAATTGCTCCCTTTTTAGTTCATCTTTTCAATAAGTCACTTAGCACGGGTGACTTTCCAAAATCCCTTAAATCAGCTATCGTAACTCCATTATTAAAAAAACCACAACTGGACGCTGAAGATCTTTCAAATTACCGACCCGTTTCAAATCTGCCTTTTATATCAAAAATATTAGAAAAAATCGCTGCCTCACAGGTCATATGTCACTTGAATTCAAATGAATTATTAACTAAATACCAATCTGCATATAGACGGTTCCACTCCACAGAAACCGGGTTACTACGTGTTTTGTCGGACATAACTACTGCCATTGAGTCGGGTAAACTGGCACTTCTTTCAGTCTTGGACATGAGTGCTGCATTTGACACGATTGACCATGACTTTCTTATTAAACGATTAGATGAATCATTTGGTTTAAACTGTGATGTTAAGACCTGGCTGACATCGTACCTGGCCAACCGTTTACAAGCCGTAAAAGTGGGAAAAAACCAATCAAATTATGCAACCCTTTCATCTGGAGTACCCCAAGGGTCCGTTCTGGGCCCACTACTCTTCATCCTCTTCACAAATGATGTCGCTAAAATAATAGAATCATTCGGCCTTCTATCTCACTGCTACGCTGATGACCAGCAAGTTTATTTTTACTGCTTACCAGAAGAAATAAACAGTCTAAAAATTCGTATAACTGAGTGTATAGAAGCAATTACTCGCTGGATGACCTCAAATAGATTGAAACTGAATCCCACAAAAACTGAGTTTCTGTGGACTGCTACAAGCAGACGTCAGCATAACATTGAAAACTCCCCAATAACCATTTCCGGAAGTGACATCACTCCAAAAACGTGCATCAAATTACTGGGTGTCAATCTGGACGCTAATTTTTCCCTTAAAACTCAGGTGAACAAAACTGTAAGCACGGGGTTCTTTCAATTTTGGGGATCGATGGTGAGGCACGAAATGAAAGAAGGTTGTGAAGGTCACATGTGTTTTATTGGTGAGTCAGTAGCCGTTACAAGGAGATGATGAAGGACAGATGTAGAATACTCCGGTTGCTGCTGTGATGTGTTGGCAGGTCAAGCGCGGGTCAGTGAGTCGACGCCGGGCGCTGGTGACCGGGACTCGATGTAGGTCAGGCACTGGCGAAGAACGTAGGTCTTCAGGCACTCCAGTGCTGACGAGACGGCCGAAGGTGCGACGGACCTTGTGGGCAGTTGAACGGGAACGATGTAGACCAGTGAGGATGCTGCGTGTCCTCGTTGTGGTCATGATGGCGTGGAAGAAGCGCTGGTCAGAGACACTGGAACCAGGGCGCTTGTAATCCGATGTAGCGCTGGCCATGGACACGGCCGAGGCGCTAAGATGATGTCCCGATGGAGTCCATAATGATAGGGGCGAAGCCGGGTACGTGTTGTCCACCGCGCTAGTAAGAAGAGCGCGAGTGATCACTCGTTGATCCTTCCTTGTAGGCTGACGGCTGAACGGTAACTGATGACTGACTGACTGACTCGCTGCGTCGGGCTTATTTATACTTGACGGCCGACGGTAGCAGTGGGTAGATAGATGGCAACTAAATTGAAGACACTCGCTCGATCTGGATCATTCGCGAACTTTCGACGGCTTGGCAATTATGCCTAGGCGGCAGACTCGTTCCTTCTGGCGAGTTCTCGTAATGTGTAAGACTGATAGCGTCATAGTATTGTCGCGAGTAGATAGAGTACGTAGATTACTTTGTTTACGATTTAACGAGCAAGTAGCAAGTAGGTACCTAAGTAGCAAGTAGCAGTTTATTATTAATTATTTAATCTGGATAATTCGACGCCACACAATTAAGGCAAATTAAAGCAGTGCGGAGAAACCTGCCAACAGAGGCGACTAAATTGCTAGTCAATTCCTATGTTGTTTCAGGTCTAGATTATTGCAACGGAATATATGCAAGTCTCCCTAAATGTCAAATCAACAAATTACAATCCGTTTTCAACGCCGCGGCAAGGCTTATCACCGGAGTATCTAAATACTCCCACATTTCAGAGCATCTCAAAAATCTGCACTGGCTCAAATGTCCTGAAAGAATCCAGTTCAAGGTATGCTGGATGGTATTTAAGTCACTTAACGGAATGGCTCCGGCTTATTTATCAGAATTGTGTATTCCAGAAGATTCCAATTCCCGACAGTCAACCCTTAGGTCAGCAACGTCATCAGCTATCGGAAGGTTGAAGGAACCAAAGCGCACACCAGATACTAAGTTCGGTGAGCGTGCTTTTGCCGTGTCAGGACCTAAAGCCTGGAATGGACTGCCACATGATTTGAGAATGATCGCAGACTCGACAGAATTTAGGTCTAAACTTAAAACGCACCTTTTCAGACAGTCGTATCCATAATTTCAGAAACCTCCACTTTCACAGTTGACGGCAATTTAAATTTAAATTTAAATTAACAAAATGTAAAAAATACTAAAAATAAAATAAAATAAATAAAAATAATAATTAAAAATAAATAAATAAAAATGATAACAACTAACAATTTGTAGGCTTTTAAGACAGTTAAAATACATTTAAATTAAAAAAAAAACTATAGCAGACTTAAGATCATGCGACGACCAGTGTTTTTTGATATACATAGTGTCCTCTGCGTGCAGTTCTATCTTTTATAAGCATAAACTTTTTAATATAAGTGTGTTTGTTGGAAGTGACTTGCCAGGTAAGTATGTTTTGGTATCTTTTCTAAATAATAAATGTAGATCCTAGGAAATAAATTGTACAGCGCCCTTGAGGTGATTTTTCACAAAAACGGCGCTCTACAAATTATCCAATTATTATTATTATTATTAATCCATTCGCATTTAATACAAAGTGTTAATTCATTCGTATTGAATACAAAGTAATTATTCATTCGCATTAAATACAAAGTATTAATTCATTCGCATTGAATACAAATTTCACGGAATTATGTTTGAGGCATTCACTAACATTTAATCTTCATTCTCGTATTCGAAGTGATAGTTAAGTCATAATAATAATAATAAATTGGTATCTATGTACTTTCGATTGTGAGCTCTGATGATTATCTTATTATAAATAATATGATTTCTCTGAACCGTGGGTCAGCGATTCAATACAAAGTTCCCAGAACGTATTTAGTATATTATTAATAACGAGTAAGATAATATTGAATAGAAATAATTGAATAAATTTCTCTAACAAAAAAGCTGATCGTAGCTGCGTTGTAACCTCTCCCTTTTTATGTATTTTTATTGAAATTACTAAGCAAAGATAAAAAAAATCATAATTATACGTTACTTGACATTCTTAATTAAGGGGACGGTATCAAATCTCGACTTCAGTACAGTTAGGTATTATTGCTACTTGTAAATGAATCGGTCGGCCGCTAGAACAGCTGCTGTTTCAAAACCAACACCGCGTCTTTTGAGTAGATAGGGGGATGATTGACACGGTTTTGATAAAATACGAAATAAAAATACACGTGCTTTATAAAATTTATATTTATTTACTAAATAATGGATACAACTTGACAGAATAAAAATCATACTAGCAAAATAATGGATATACAGTCACATCTTTTACGCCCTGGACCTTTTTTGACGTCTCAGTTTTTTACTCAAAGTCACATAGAATCTAATCGTGTTTTGACTTGGAAAAGATTTTTGGTTCATAAATTTGATTTTATGGTTTGTGTAATGACAATAACTGTTTTTTTTTTAATATAATATTACCAGAAAGCAATGGGTGTGAAAAAAGGGAAAACGTAAAATTAAGTTACGACAAATATTTTTTGATTATATATTTAGTGCGATAGAAATGGAAAAAAGTTTATTTGTAAATCATGAATGTAATTTGAAAATTTATTTCAATGTTTTTTTCGTACTCGGGAAAGAATATATTTTACAATATTAACTTAGATATACAAAAAAGTAGAATGAAGTACATAAACTAAGAAAAAAACACAGTCTAAGATAGATATAAAGAAGTTGATAAAAATTGATATAAAATTATCTAAATGTATTGGTTAAAAATACTTTTTTCATGTTTTTAGCATAATATCCTCGAAAAGTGCCAAAACTTTGGCTTTCTTTGTGGTTAAGGCTATTAAAAAAGTTTTTTGTACATTGTATAAAATACACTATAATTCTTACTATGCATGTTACCGGTAATATATTATTTTATATTTATTTTCTCTCTCTCTCATATATATATTTATATATTTTTTTAAAATAATTTATTTATAATACTACTACCCGGAATTAGCCATCAACGAAATTCAGTGCATTTATCAATGGATCTGATAGACATTAGGTAAGTTTTTAGATTTCACGGCCAAAAGCATTTTTGTTGTTTGTTTTTGGGGTGTTATGCCGTGTTGCGCTAACTCCTTCTTTAGCCGACGTTTCGGACAGCGTTGCAGTGTCCATCATCAGGGCAGATCCGGTAGATCACATCTTCGGATCTACCTGATCTGCCCTGATGATGGACACTGCAACGCTGTCCGAAACGTCGGCTAAAGAAGGAGTTAGCGCAACGCGGCATAACACCCTAAAAACAAACAACAAAAACTGATAGACATTGTTCCCAATCTTAGCGACAGTTTGAAAGGAATCGGTAGAATCGTTGAAAGCACCTTCACACTAGTCTCGCAAAGTCCATCTCCAAACTCCGTAATCCAGATTTTGCACCAAATCGGCAGAAAACTCAAGAAATTCAAGCTGGATGCTGAAGTTATGCATTTTGACATTAGATCCGAGTACAGTGCACATCCAAACTCCCTAATCCCGATTTTGAACTAAATCGGTAGAGAACTGGAGAAATTTATGATTGATGCCGAAATAATGCATTTTGAAATTAGATCCGAGTTCAAGCCACCACCTACTCCGTTTTACCGACTTCGATAGAAGTCGGTAAAAATTTGTAGAAAACGTGTCCATCGGAATGATGTATTTTGACAAACCTTATTCTTCTTTTCCTCCAGTGGAGCGGTCTCTTTCGGCGCTGTACGTGCGAGTCCCTTTATTATTTCCCATTTATGTGCCCCTTTATTATTTACGTATTGGTACCTGAAAAAGGTTAAAAAAGTTGAGACCGTAAAACAAGTTTCAAATTATATATTACAAAATAAATAATATTTAATTTCCACTTACCCCTTGGCTATAGCACCAATCTCCTCTGGATTCCTATTAGAAATTTGAAAGTTGGCTGAGGACTGGAGAATAAACAAAATAAGCGTGCTCTCACTTCCGAATTCACCTCGAGACTGACAGTAACTAGCGGTGTTCGGTCAAGCCATGGACAATGATTTCATCCATAGGATTTTGTATGACGGAAAATAATTGAAATATTCGGGAAGTTTAATTGAATCACAACAAAAATCCATATATGTTTAAGTGTTTTTTATTTATTTAAAATGACCTGTATCATATTTACTTTGAGATGACCGATGGATTTAAAAAAAAAATCTCTCTGATAGGAGCTATTCTGCTTCCAGCGAAGGCATTTTTGAAGTTTTACGTAAAGTTGCAATGTGTATTTCATATAGAATAAAAAAGTTTACGATAAAAAAAGTTAATTCACTGGTAACATAAGACATTTTTCTAACTACCCCTATAGAATTTTTAGATAAATTATTAGTGGTATTCCTTTTACTAGGTAAATACAAAGTGATGTTTAGCGCTATTTATGATACTTCCCCCTTAACTAATTTATTAACCGGTTAGTGGAGAAATATTCTCGGGTCTAACTAGAGAATTCGATTTTTAAGGATAAATTAACAGGCCTTACTAATAAAACATCATTTTAAGAATGTTTTATCCATTTGCCTTATATCATGACGATACAAGAATTTTCGCTGTAATGCAAAAATATTTAATGACCACGTGTGCCGACATCATACGATTGTACCACCCCAGCCAGGAGCGCTCCTGTCCCGGTGCGACCGGCAGAACAGAGGGCACCGATTTGTTAGGACTATGAAGAAGTGCTTTAAGCGTAGGAAGGAGGCTGGAGTTTAATGGACCGGTATTCATGGCTACCTGAGAAGCCGATATTGGAATGTAGGATGGGCAATAAAGGAATTGATTGGGCTCTGGTTTTCGTTACTCGCTATCCGCTTCTTTTTTGTTTCTCTTCCGCTTTCAGCTTCTTGCTATCCGCTTCCAGCCTCCGCTTCCAGCTTCCTGCGTACATTTTTCCTTTTTTGGTTATTGCTTCCTGCTGCTTCGCGTTTCCAGCTTCACGTTATTTTATGCTTTCCGCTACAGGCTTCCGGCGTCCCTCTGCTTCTTTTGTTCCTTTTCCCGATGCTTCATGCTTTCTGCTTCCCGTTTCCTACTTCCCGCTTACTGATTTTAGGATTTGACTTTAGCGTTTCCAGCTTCCCAGCGCTTCTTATGTTACGTTTACCGCTGCTTCTTGCTTCCCGTTTTCTGCTCCCGCTGAAAATATTATTATTATTTGGGCCCAGGTATTCGTAATGGTGTTGTGCAGCTTTTGTGATGCATCTCGATACAAACATATATTCCCTGATGTACTAGGTCTTATAATAATAATAAAAAAAAATTGATTTGTATAGCGCCGTTTTTTGTGCAAAATCCCCTCAAGGGCGCTGTACAAATACTTATTCTTCGCTTTGAGGACACTTTAAAAAGAATGATCAAGAAAGAAAGCATTTCTTTCAAAAAGTTTTACAAACGGTAGGGCCTTAAATTTATCACTCTCGTTGTGTGCAATAGAAAAATAAGTTTCAACCAAGCTTTGATCTTTTCCGGAGTAAAACTGGGCACTTTGAGATAGTAAAAAAAATGTCGTTCAGTATTTGGTTTGGGGGAAAAGGCGTACAGGGTACAACGCCGTTTATATAAAAATCATCTTAATTTTTGTGATTTTTTCTGTAAATTATGAATAGTAGACGAAAAATACCCCTAAACTACGGTGGTTTTTATGGTAGGTGTGATTGAACGTGCGTATTACAGATTTTAATTAATTTGTTTGCCTTATTTCACATTCAAATTCATTCCAACAATTTAACTCCAATAATATGTTAATTGCTGTCCCCAAAACATGAAGGCTCAACCAGTTTGTTGGATCAGCCTTGACCAACCTAAACTTAGTTGCCTTTGGGTAAGACTCACGTAGAGATCAACCAGATCTACTAAGTAAATTCAGTGCTTTTGACCCTTCCAGCGTTTTAGGGTCATATATGACCGGGCGTTTATATTTTGTAAAAGTATTTTTTATATTAGAATTATTCACGAAACATTCATGGATTTTCACAAACAATATGTACAGTGTTTGACTTGTTGCTGATGAAATTATCCAGTCTATTTAACCCCTTCAGCGTTTGAGGGCCATATTTGACCGGGCGTCCATATTTTATAAAAAATATTTTTATCTTTTTTTCTATCATTCAAGTACGTAATTTGAATTGACGTAGAAAGAGAATTTATAGTTTGCCTCAAATATTTATACTGGATGGCATTAATGAAATCTAATTTACGCGCCGCTATCGTAACAATTAGTTTAACTTAAAACATATTTTCTTATTTTTTTTTATATGAACGAGAAAAAAGTGAAGATACAGTTTTCTTACAAATTCCCCAAATAAAACGAATATGTTTTCGAAATCTTGAGTTCTCTCAATTTTCACGTTTGATGTTAAAATTTTTTTATTTAGAAATAGTAATATTTATTTTAAATGCATACACCGGAAAGATAATTAAAAGTAAGATTTAGATAACGCATTTGAAATATTCAGAAAATATTGCAAACTGAAGAAATGTGTTGAAAGTAGTGAAGAGAACAACCTATTTTTAAACATACCTCAATGACTTGAGTTAGTTACGCAGAATATGTGTTATTTTACCATATCTGGTAGAACCAAAGATATTAGAAGAACGAGATGTGCTATGAGCAGTTCATACTGTGTGGAATTGTTTTAACCAGTGTCGCCGGTTTTGTTCACCAATACTACTGCACACCTTCGCTTACGCTAAGGTATTCGCACTAATGCATAGAACAGATTTCTGTGCGTACACGTCCCGACAGTATTCAAAGTACCCTAATAAGGTAGTACTCTGCCTACGGTCCGGCGGCCAACATAGCATATCTCGTTCTTCTAATATCTTTGGGTAGAACAGTATATTATATTATCTGCAGTATATGTGTATATGGGTGATATTTGGTGAAACGTACGGAAAGACGGTCAAAAAAAGGTTTTATTTCTGATAAGATTTTGGTAAATGCTGAGCCCATGTAAATTAAATATACAATAATTATTTTTCTTGTTAAAACATTATGTTTATCGTATTGCGTAATAATTAATTAATTTAATTATTTCGGATTCAAAAAATAATTACACTACAACTTAAAATGCTATTTTGATGACGTTGTGAATGTGTATTTGTTTGGTCTCGTTATAGTTTCACATAGAAGCGAACTGCAACATTATCTTATTTGTTCAGAGTTGAGTTTCAGCTTATATCGTCCAAGTTCCTAGAATTAATCTGACGAGAGTGACGAGTCATCAGTTTCGGATTATGCTATTGTGTTTTATATTTTTCAAAAATGCACGCAGACTACTTCATAATGAGTCTGTTTTAAATAACTGCTCATTTGGCTTATTTTAACAGATGCGTCTATTTTTATGATACAAGGAAGACGTAGAGGATAATAAGTAGTTATTTAGAGTAGAAGATGCTGTAATTATCTACCTGTACATAATGTAAATAATGGTGTCCGGATAAATCATCACAATGATAATTCATCACATCTTCGTCGTTCGTCGTCGTTTCTAATGACTTTATATTACTTTTTAAAAGTGTGTTGAATTGTCACTGTGTTGAGTTATCATGGAACCGTAAATAATTTGTATATTTTCATGCAGCATAGCGTTCATTGGTGATATATTGTACATACAGGGTGTATCGGCAAGTACCCGACAAACTTTAACCAGCTATTCCTCAGCACATTTGGAGTAAAAAATGTTATGGGCGCTTTGCTGTCCGGTAACATTTTTTTTCCATTAAAAACAAAAAATAAATAAAAAATCCACACTCCGTCATTGTCATTTGCATTGTATCTCGTGTTCAGCAGCTGTTATTAGCAAGTGTGTCAAAAAGTGTCCTCGCTCTTTCGTACACACTAAATAATAATAGTTAAAAATGAGACGAATGGTGCCGTGCCATTTCGTTGTGATTGTAAAAGCGCGCCAACGTAGGTACGTACGTACATTATTCAACGAAACTCGAACAAAATATTGCCAGATGGGTTTTCAAACTTTGACAAAGGATAATACATTGGTGACATGTGGTGAAAATATGAATAATAAATTTTTTATTAAAAAAAAATGTTACCGGACAGCAAAGTGCCCATAACATTTTTTACTCCAAATGTGCTAAGGAATAGCTGGTTAAAGGTTGTCATGTACGTGCCGATACACCCTGTATAGTTTTTAAACACATCTATTTGAATTTTACTTTTGTTTTCGGTAATGAATGAATGCAAATGTTATAAGCGGTAATTAACCTACTTCCCGACATCCGATCGAGCTGAAACTCAATAGTAGATTGACTAAGCAGATGACAATGCATTATATTTGCTGGCAATCACGTAAACACACGCGAACATATAAACATTTCGTTGAAATCGGATGACATTACCGCAATTTGTGTAAAAAATAAATGTCGGTCCTACCCGATCGGAATTTGGCAAGATTGTTAGCGCGGTTGACTCCAGTCCCTGTGAAGGAAGGTACAATTCTTGGTCAAACCATTTTCTAAATAGATGTACAAGTATTTTAGTAAAAAAACTTTGTTTTTACGGGTTGATTTCTTGAAAAAATGTTATTGACGGTTGAGCAGGTGGATGCAATCTGTTAATCTGTTAGTAGTAGGAAATTGTACAGCGCCCGTTAAGTGATCTTTTACAAAAACGACGCTATATAAATCATTCGTATATTATTATTTCTCTCAGTATCGTCACGTTGCGAGAACATCATTCAGAAGACTTTTTTTTTTCAAATTGGTTTAACTTTGTTACCAGATGTGAATAGCCAGATACTAATCAACCTTCCTCTACACTTCTCCTTCACCTATCCCACGTCATCCTGTCCCACACCATGGATAATATGCCATTCGGACCAGGCAGTTGTAACTCTTATGCGGTATTACATATAGAAATTAAATTATAAATTCGGTACGTACTAGCGCTATTGTGTGGGACGAATAATGTTTAACTAATGAACTTTTAATAGTATTTTTGCATGAGCATATGTAATGTATTAGGTTTCGTGGGTGTGCATTTTGGGTCTGAATTTGTCATGGAGGTTGTCTGGATTTATGAGAACGTCCTCATGGTAAGGAATGGTAAAAAAGATATGTTTCACATGCGAAAATTAATCCCAGCATAACTTTGCTACTTGCCATCATAATTAATAAACTTGTTTTCCTATATTTAGAAAGCATGCACGATGCCGATTAGTTGTAACATATATGTAACATCCATCCATAAACTCACGAGTAATTAAAAATATTTGAGGAAGTTTATTTTATAGTCATTAATTTGTTAGTTGGCGGAAACAGAAAACTCTTCGTGAATGTTGAAAAAAAAAGTATTTTTTCGCTTGCAAACCTTCAAAATAAGTTAAAAAGAAAAATTTGTTCCTGAAAATTATTTTTTGAAGTAACCTAACAAATATAATCTTAAATTGCAATATTTTATGATCGAAAATAATATTTGCGATTTTTAAACGAAAATTTGAAAAATAATTGAAAAAATTTTTTAAATATTACGGTCGCATCTAGGTCGCAAATAATTTTACTATTGTTCTTTACAACAATTAAAAGCAATTTTTTTACGGTTTTTCAAACATAGTAATAGTTCTATTGATAATACTCGATTGCCTATTTCTACATGAAGACAAGTAAAAAATGCTTTTTTTGCAATATCATTATACATTATTCTCTGGTCTAAAAGAGAAACAACTCAAATATTTACCAGTTTGGCAAGAAATGCATATATATTTACGAATCTTTTGCGCGGTTTTATTTCGATTACTGTATAATAATGTCAAGCCATTTAATAAATAAAGATTCGAAAATTTTAAAATTGGAAATTCATATGTCATACGGCATATATTCTGGTCTAGTAATGTGTAATTTCTATCACCTAAGGAATTCTAAAAATATAGTACCATAGGTTTCATATGTCTTATACTGATTTATAAATGTGGAAATTCTAACTATAAAATTGTAAATGTTCTCCTAAATGGCCTGGACAGAATCTCAGACTTGTGATGTCCCGAAAGAAACCATTCATCTGTTCTGAATGCAATTACTAATGTTATTCAAATTGACCCTGGTAATAAATTACATCTTTGCGATTCTTTCAAAGATAAAGAAACCATTCTGTCACTTCGAATGCAATCAACAATGTTCTCAAAATTTGTTTTGACAGCATCGCCATTCCATTGTAAGAATATTATGTACTAAATACACAATTTGGCTGTCCTGAAACGGGAATCCTTCCCAGTTGGACAGACAAAGGTTCATTTTGTTTTGTATTGTTTGTAATTTATATATATATATATATATATAAAAATATATATAACTTACAAAAACACAAATTTATGGAAATATGTTAAAATAGTGTTAATTATATGTTTTTATTAAAATATAAGAGAATCACTATCAAGCCATGATTACTTAAATTATGAATTTTTAATAAATTTGTGGTGTCAGTTTGTTTATTCACTAGTGCTATAAAATAGCGTTACTAATTTTAGTTTAAAAAATCTTCAAATGAATGCGATTATTAGCAATCGGTGTTATTATAATGTCTCTATTGAAAGAGAGTATCGAATTGTTCAATCTTGTTTTATTTCTTTGTTCGGATATAGTACCTGTAATTCGATAAAAGTCTTAATCCCCCATAAACATGTATCAATTTTACAATATCATCAGGGCCTATGAATCAATCGGTTGTTTTCAATTTTTCTCATCTTTGGATGACTGGGCTTGCTCTAACCATATTGAGCGTAATCCGAACTGTTATTAGCGTCATTAATGAGCACCTGAGTATTATATTCTGTTTGTTCACCTTTGGGTTGTGACACGCACAGTGGGCGAATTCGATGTTTTAACTCAGTTATAACTTACCCACACTTACCATATATGTAATTCTAGCACCAATTCTTCAGTGATATTCTTGAATGATGCGACGTGGGTTTGAAGGCGCTTTCCATTCATTTGTTGCAGTTTTGACAATCAGTTCGTTCTTTGTTCGTTGCATTGTCTGGTCGTGATTATCCTCTGCATTAAAGTATATTAAATTGAGATGCACATGAAACAATATCTCGTGGGAATTCTGTCAACTTCCCAACTTATTTTCATTGTGCTTTTATTCTAATGGTGTGAGATGTGACGTGACGAGTTTATATGGTTGTGTACGAAGGCGGAAGACATACTGTGTTTGGTTTTATTGCCTGGCATTTATGAATTCCAGTTGTTGTGAGTATAAGATATTTATTTGGACAAGTTCATTTCCTCTGTGTGCTTTGGTTATTCCCATATTGGTGTTGTTTTATTTGTCTCGAGTCATTGAACTGAACGAATCAACTATTTCAAAGCCACCGAGGTGTTTGCTTTGAGATAAATGCTAAAAATAAACTATTGGAATGTTCAGTTTCATCGTTTGGTACATTTTCTAGCAGTTTTCAGAGTTTTTATGCCTGCCCCACACTCTAACAAGAAACATATATGTAAGATATTCATTAAAAAAAAAACTTTCTCAGAGGCGAGCGAGCCCAAGTGATATCTCTTCACTCTCTCATCGCGCAGTAGTTGCTTGGATTTTTATTTAGTTGTGTAGTGGCTGCGTTAACCTATTACCAGTACCTTTTTCACACCATTTCTCTCTCCATTGTGATGGTTTATCTTGCGTCCTTTGAATTGGTACAAAAACCGATACGGGATGAAGCGCTGGCGAAGCGAAGTGATCGCGTTGACGCTCTCGCGCTCGGTATCATTCAAATATTTTCGGATTTATCTCAGTTAAAGTGGTCCATCTCGTTTATGGTTGAATTCAAAATCAACAACAACAAAAAACAGGCTGAGATTTATGGTTCCTTACTTTCGTTGGTCTTGTAATGACGAAGTAACCATAATGTTATGTCTACCTTAAGACTAATAGTGACGTCGATATGTCGGACTATAGTTTTTTATGACCCATAGTACGCGCGCACTTCCGTCCATCCGTGGGCGTACTACAACAGCAAGTGCGACCATGTCTATTGTGAACAGAGAACCAGAACAGAAAGAACACATGACCAGTATTTGTTATTATGTCATTAGATTACGTCTATTGTACCTTGTACCTATCGGAGGATACAAAAAACACACCTTTGTCATGTCAACGGACACCGGGCTAGACTACTATGGTAATTTCCATCTGAAACTGCATGGGAAGGTGTGCTTGACACGGTGATTAAGGTTCATTGAATCGTACGTGTGTTCAATTATCCATTGTTCATTTTGTTATGGTATGTTATTTACATCATTTGGACTAATTCATGGTACAATTTCACGAGTTATTACTGAATAATTGCTCTGAATTGTTATCCGGTGTTGTGAGATTTGCTCCAGTGATTTTATTCTCTTTCCTTGATTTATTATATACACAATTAATTAATTGACTATCACGCCATTTCCCAGCAAGAACATGTAAATCGATTTTTATACCAGTTATTATAGAGCGTTCGTACGAGCTGCTGACACGATTCGAAATACGTATTTGGACGTTCCATATCATTCTTTGACGTTTCTGACTTCTTCACGTTTCGCGCATTATATAATATTCTTCTTTCTTCCGCTCCAACTCTTCAAATCATCTCAGCGTCTCTTTATTATTTTTTTTCTTACGTCGGTCTGTACCATTTTTGGATATTAGTTACACGGTTGCACGTGGTTGTATCACCCATGCGCCTAAATGATCTTTCATCTACTGCAACCAAGTCTTCTTTTGTCCCTCCTCTGCTAGTAACATGTTATGTGTCTCACTGCTATCAGAATCCATTATGAGCTACTGGATTCGGTTCCTCGAGCAACTTTTTAGAAACAACTACTGCATCTCCTCATAGAGTTTCATCCGTGTTGATACCAAGCGATACATTATCCCATTATCGTCCAGGAATATTACGTATCAAGTTGTCCCTGGAACCCTGAAAGCATTATTATAATGATGTTCAAATTCTTGCTTGAAATTTGATACTCTTTTGACAGGTGGCCCCTATATACCCTTGACTCAAACCTTTGAAACCTTACCTGTATTATTCTTTCTTTCTTCTAATTTTGTCGGCTTCGCTTTCTCATTCTTGTTTGAATTTTATTGTATGTTAGCTATTTTATAGCCTTAGCTCCGATTTCATATTTTTATGGACTATCAAATCACTCTCTGCTGCATTATCCGAAACGCTTTAATATATTATCAGTGTTATACTTACTCGTTGATTTATAATTCTGATATGGCCTATCAGTGTTTCAGATATTTCGTAATGTAAAAATATAACATTGGTAGCTTCATTGTAACTTTTCTGTAATATCAACATCGCAACTCTCAGCTGCAGAACCATATTTATCTTATTTTGCTGGTGCCATCTTCTCTCAGGGGTTGGTAATCATCAGGCCAATCTTTACCCTGCATGCTGCAACCCCTCAATATGAACACACTCGTATCAGTGACGTATTTGACGGGTTTTTATATCTAACTATTTCGCAATTTTTGGCCATTTGCTGAAAAACTTCTCGATTTCTTATTACTTCGAAGTTAGTAAAAACACCTCATTTTCTTCTTCCGTACTCGTCTTTCGTGGATTATCGGTGGAGTAATCCTTTATTTGTCACTCCATATAATGCGACCATATAAGTTACAAAACCACATGTCCATAACTTTTATCTTATTTCACTACTCTCTCTGATATCCAAAATCCAAAATGAAATAAGTTAACCACCTCAATCAAGAAGACTATTGTTAGGATACGTATCCAACTTTGTCAATTCATCTAGCCTTCTTCTACTCGTATCTTCACAACACCCGACTTTCTACGCAATTTCATAGTTACGCAAACCTTGTAACGTATATTATCCCGTATTAATAAAACTTACCGTATCACCGGTTATTTGCTCTACTTTAACTTGCAGCAATATAGGGAATGAAATGAATACAGCAATATTTATTGTGATAAACAACAAGGGGTATATTTGAGATATAACTTGAAAACAAGAGCAATACTTATATTTAAATCATCAGGGGTGGTTGACTACTAGACAGCCAACGTAAATTGAATTCGGCCTCGATGTTTAACTCGTATAATTATATTAACTATGAATCTAAAATAAACATCACCACTGAGCGCCAGTCTAGAAAGCTTATCTAAACAAATTTATATTCATGGTGATATCTAAGAGATGTGTCTAATTCATGTGGATTAATCAAATTTGTCTCACGTGTGCGTATTAATCTCCGACATTCAAGCAGCCCGTTCCCGATGTACTCTCGCCACCTGCCACGAAAACCAACTGACGGCTTCTCTGGAATTCCACGCTCGGCTCTTGAAATCAACGACTGGCGGCTAGAAATTCTATGACAACGCGTGTCTAGAAATCTTGTTAAGTGAGCGGACAGTTCCTACCGCTACATTACCCCCTTGGCCAACAGAATTTCTGCAAGAAATTCCACTACGCCACCTAGCGCCTGAAGTCGCATGACAGAAGAGTGTCGCAGCTTCCAAAAGTATCTTGAAGCCATCCTAGAAGACCAACATGAAGACGTCCAAGGAGCCATTCCCACAGAAGAAATAATTTCAGTACCCTCCATGTTACTTGAAGACGGTTTGAATGTCAGACTGGTGAGGTATACTGAAGTAAAAGTGGTGCCATCCGTAAAAGCGGTTCCAATTGAAGAGAGACTTCTGCATACTCAATGCCACTTAGCTTCAAAATTACCAGCATACTGTAGACGTCCCGAGAAAACTGAAGAGCCTTTCTTGAAGAAGTTCCAATTGAAGAAATGTTTCTGCATACTCAATGTGATTTAGCTTCAAAATTACCAGAAGACTGTTGACGTCCCGAGAAAACTGAAGAGCCTTTCTTGAAGAAGTTCCAATTGAAGAAATGTATCTGCATACTCAATGTGATTTAGCTTCAAAATTACCAGAAGACTGTTGACGACCAGAGACGACTGAAGCCATTCTTGAAGAAGTTCCAATTGAAGAAAGATTTCTAAATTGTAGGTTAGAGATGGTTGTAACCGATGACTGATGTTGAGATCCAGAAAGAATTCCTAATAACACGTGAGACCTACTGATGGATATACTAAAACTTACAAGAAAAATCACCATGTTTTGAAAGATCTATGTTTTGAAAAAAAGAAATAAGAAATACAATATTAACCATGATAAACAAAATTTGAAAGCATAAGAGAAAAACTCTATTTTAAATTATCAATTGATCTCCACCTTATGTAGTTAATGCTGAAAATATATAAATATTGAATTGAAATATTAAATAATAGTATACTGCCACCTATAGAACCCTAGAAAAGCAATATCCAAGAACCAAACCTCGAAAGATTTATCTTTGAAAATTATTATTATTATTATTATTTTCTTTTTTTTTTTTTTTTTTAAAGAAAAACAAAAAAAAATTAACTGTAAACATCTGAGATTCACCCCATGATAATGATCATTAGAACTAATTAAAACTTCTGTTGAAAAGTTTGTTAAAATTCTAAAAAAAATAGTATTCCTCATAATTAAAATAATATTAAATTCTATATAACACAAATGTGATAGCTTTTAAACATGCAACAGAATTTCCTAAAACTCTGGAAAAATAGATATTATGAGCTTCTGTAGCTATCATTTTCAATGTACATATTTATCTGGTGAGGAAAGTTAAACCTCCTCTGGAGAGCAAAAATAACTCAAAAAAAAAACTTAATATTGTAAGACAAACACTACACACATGTTGAGACTAAATAATACACACAAGATTAGGATCATCATACTTGTAAGAAGTATACATTCCAGGGATCAGAATGAACACTTCTAACAACCACGTTGTTATGCAAAAGACATTACCGTTCCTTCCTTTTTGTAATTATAAAAAAAACAACAATGTCAAATACAAATCCAACATGTCTGATATTTCTCAACTCTACCTAATCAAAGTATGGTCGTGATGGCCAGTCACTCCCACACTCTGACAACACTAAAGAAAGATAAAAAAAATATAATAATGACAACACAATTACAATACCCAACAAATACAAAACACAATCACCACAAACATTCAACGTAAGGACACAAAGCGCAATCGTGTTCTCACGATGAATGTAAGTTTGCAAACATAATGTCGGTTTATGTATGCCACACAAAAATAGCGGTACTACAGACCGAAATAAAATCTCACCAAGAGAACAAAGTTTTGCTAGAAAAAAAGGATTATTATGACACAGAACCATCAACTTGTTCTACTTTTAGCATATCTTTCACATGAAAGGTACCCAGTGCCTTCCCATTCATGTCAGCTAATTGATACGCAACCGGGGAAATTTTTCCTACCACCTTGCTTTTGATGAATTTTGGTGCAAGTTTAGCAGAAAAATGTTTGCTCGCATCTGAAAGAATGAACGATCTTCGCCAGATGATATCACCCACTTTGTACTGAATATCCCTGCGACGCAGGTTATACTGACGCTTATTGCGTTCATAAGACTGTCTTAACGATGTGCGCACCTGTGAAAAGATATCATTTAATTCCTGCAGATCAGCAGCCCAGGTGTCACGTTCTGAAAATTTAATATCCTCAGCATTGAAATCAGCATCTGCATATTCCTTACCTGAGATGACAATCTCCCTACCATAATTAAGAAAAAACGGCGTGTACCCTGTGACCTCATGCACTGCAGTATTTATTGCTAATTCAATTTCCGCTAAATGGTTCGCCCATGTTCTGTGGTCAGAACCAACATAAGAAGCAAGGGCTGAAACTAGAACCTTATTGACGCGTTCCACCGGATTATTCTGCGGGTGATACCTACAGTTGTAAAACAAATGCCTAATGTTGAATTTTTTAACTAAAGCCTTCATGTCCCGTGAAATGTACTGTGACCCATTATCCAAGACGATGGTGTCCGGTACCCCAAACTTATAAAAAATTTCATCTTCAAGAATGCTAGTAATGTTATTCCCAGTAGCTTTTCTCAGAGGGAAAAGTTTGGTATATTTAGAGAAGAAATCGGAAATAACCAATAAATAAGTGTACCCTTTCTTGTATGAACTCGGATAAGGACCTAGTAAATCCGTCGCAATCATCTGCCATGGGCGTTGGACTAATTTGGGATTTCCCATAAGCCCTGGTGGAAGCAAATTAGTGCTTTTATAACCTAGGCAAATTTGACATTTGTTAATAAATTGTTTCACATCTGCTGCCATCTTGGGCCAATAATATTTATGGCTTATTCTATTTAACGTTTTCATTATACCAAAATGAGCACAGACCGGAGGAACGTGGTGTTCTACAATAACATTCTTTCTAGCTTCTTTAGGAAGAACCTCCTTCCAATCATACGACCTATGAAGGGCTTCCATACTTTGAATGTGTTTGTAAATCTTATTATTCACCACTTTCCACGCCGAAAATTTTTCAGGACTGGCAATAATTTTTTCTCTTAATTTGATGTACCATTTATCAGATGTGTCAAAGGTTTGAGCAATGATGTTAACTTGTAAGGGGTCGCGCGATAATGCATCTGGAATTATGTTGTCCTTTCCTTTACGGTGAATAATTTCAAAATTAAATTGTTGAAGCCTTACTGCCCAACGCGCCAACCTTCCCGAAGGTGATTTTAGGCTAGTAAGCCATTTGAGACTATAGTGGTCCGTAATTATTTTTACCGGTGTAACGGACGTAGTTGATCACATTATTCAATTTTATAAAATTTGTTTTACTTTTATAAAATGTGCCTACCCCACGCCACTGGCGAAATCATCACTCCCCGCCACTGGTCATTTTGTTCCCGGCCGCTTGAAAAACTTTGTCTACGAACGGCATCGATACCGCGTCGCCGGCTCACCTGCCGCGTGGATCGATGTCCAACATTTTTCCTATGTAAAAATTACTAGGAAAAATCAATTTTTAAATGTTGCAAATGTATGTATTTTACTTGTTCATCCCCTCGGCGGTAGTCAAATAAACACTATTTTCGATATACTACCGCTGAGGAGATATTAAAAAAGCTGTTTTTCACATATATGTAAACCCATTTTTGAACAATATTTTTTACCTTTTTTGCGTGTACAAAAATCCAGGAACCTCGTAGCATAGTGAATCTTATCTCTTTCTGAGCGCTATGTTACGGGGGACCTCGGAAAAATACTAACTTAACATGTTTTACAAATTTGATCGCTTTGAGATCATTTTTACACATTTATTTACAAACATTTCTTATTTTTTGTCGTATCTTGACAAACAAAAAATCTAGTTGTCAAGATACACATTCTTATAACTACTATGCATTTAAACTATGTAATTGTCATTCATGTAAGCCTTCAAAATCTTTTCTAACTCGCAAATTTAAGCGACTACTTTCGCCAGAGCTGCCGGCAAAATGAATATGCGACATTTTGCCGGGGCTTATAAACACATATCTGGCGCGGGTACAATCCCCCACCACTTTTTGACTCAAAGCCCAATGTCGGGTGCGAGTCATGCTTATTGAATATAAGCAGCCAAATAATAAAATAAAATTAGTTCATCTTTACCACCGAAACCAAGCGTTTTATTATCTACAAGTGACTCCTGCCCAACATCTGCCTCACCTCGCTCAAGTCTTCTGCTCCAAGATCTTCTGGTGTTACCTCTTCAAGACAAGCCGGCCCTCCTCTGGAAAACCGCCAACACCAGAAGCGAGCAGAGACGACAGCACACCCAGTACCCAACATTCACCAAGCACTGGGTGCGGGAGGCAGATTTATCATCAATATCAACTACAATCATCATCATCGGCCGTAAAGGAGCATCTCATCGGTTGAAGACACGGTTTGGACCCGGCGCCTAAATCTACAGTCTTGTGCGGACTCCCGTCCAGTACAACCGGAATTGGTGAGCCTTCGATATAGCCCCTAAATTTTTCTAACGCGAAAATCATGGCATTTAATTCCCTTTCTGTAGTGGAGTGATTTCTTTCTTGAGCCGATAATGATCTCGATATGAAGGAAATGGGGTGTTCTATTTGGTTATCATCATGTTGGCTAAGAACCGCACCGAGGCCAACACTTGATGCGTCGCAGCTAATTGTGAAAGGCTTATTAAAGTTAGGACAAGCGAGAACAGGAGCATTTACCAAACAGGATTTCAATTTCTCAAAAGCCGCCTGAGCTTTCTCGTTCCACGCAAATTTTTTCCCCGCGAATTCTTTCTTTGTTAAGTTATGTAGAGGAGCGGCAATAATAGAAAAATTAATAATGAACCTTTTATACCAGGAAAGAACTCCTATAAATCTACGTAGGCTCTTTTGAGATGTAGGCGTTGGAAAGTCAACAATTGCTTTTACCTTATCTGGATCGGTGCGAAGCCCTTTGTTGTCAATGACAAAACCCAAATATTTCAGAGAATCTCTGCAGAAAACCGATTTATCTACGTTTATCGTAAGGCCCGCGGCCTGTAATTTCTGTTTAACCTGTCTCAAAAGATGTAAATGTTCTTCAAAAGAAGTGCTAATGATTATGATGTCATCAAGATAACAGAACACTTTGCCGTCGAACTCTTGGCCAAGTATCTTGTCCATTAACCTAGACATTCGCGAGCTAGCACCATGTAAACCGAATGGCATTGTAACAAAATGAAATAATCCTCTTTTAGGAATTGTGAACGCGGTTTTTTCTTTTGAGTTCTCGTCTAGAGGTATTTGAAAGAATGCTTCATTCAGGTCTAAAGTGGTTAAATAGCGTGCACCCCCCAGACTATTTAATATATCAGAAATGAACGGTGTCGCGTATGCATCACGCTTAGAGTTTGCATTTAGGACTCTACTGTCAAGACATAATCTGTAAGTGCCATTCTTCTTGGGTACCAAAACTATAGGGTTATTCCAAGAGCTATTACTAGGTTCCACTACCCCAAGCTCTAATAGTCTGTCCAATTCTGCGTGAACTTTCGGAAGTAAATGTGGCGAGATAGGATAAACTCGTTGTTTTATGGGAGAAGTGTTACCTGTGTTTATGACATGTTTTTCTAATGATGTCCTACCTAATCGATTACCCGAATAGGAAACATATTCGCGAATTACGCTATCTAAAGCAGAGCGCTGAGCAGTGTTTAAATTTGCTGCATTGTCTAAACCTATAACCTCAGTTTTGCATTTCGTATTGTCTAGCTCACTTGAGGACATCATTTTCGAAATTTTCGGACAAATATTGAAAACCTTCCAAAAATCACAGCCTAGAATAATGTTAGCTTTAATTTGAGGCATAACTACAAAACTGAAAGATTTTTCTACCTTATCTAAACGGACCGGAACCGTAATTTTATAAGAACATAACACAGAATGCCCCGTAGCAGATACTAATGAAAAACTAGAGTCTAATTTGGATAGCTTGAAGCCTTCATCTAAAAACCTACTATGAAAATTGTTACCTAGAATAGAAACGTGTGAACCAGAGTCTAATAAACCAGAGTAAAAAGAATTACCTACTTGGAACGAGACGTGAGGTCGACCATCCCTGTTGGCCGCTCCCGCCTCGCCCGAAGCACGCAAATCTTCATAAAATTTTCTTACTACTGCCAGCCAGGAAACCCATTCACCGGAAGCGACCTTGGCGAACGCTGACGTCTTGGCGCTCGCTTTCGGGAACTCCCGGGCAACTAGTTTTTTGGACGACGGCAACCGCAAGCTGGAGACTTGACCCCCGGCCTACCGCAACGGAAGCAATGAACGTTCCTGGAAACATTATTAGACGGGCTAAGATTATCATAGTTTGCATTACGCTGATTATTCCTTAAATTGGGATTAAAATTTCCATCGTTGACATTACGTTGTTTGTTTCTGAAAGTAGTATTCAAGTTACCAGAATTCCTATTCTTATCCCTATTCGGAATATTAATATTACCCCCAGAATTCGAATTCAGGGAATGAGACACAACCTGAGGAGATCTGTCGTTTGAACGGCTGTCCGCCAATTCTATCATTTTACCAAGTCTCTTAAGAGAAGAAATGTCTGGAATAGTTGAAAGCGCCAGCTTCTGTATATACCTGGGCAACATATTGCAGCGCAAAATCTCCAATAATTCTGACTCAGGAAGTTTAGAGGATAAGCGATTGTTCAAAATCATGATCCGTGTTATAAAAGAACTTATATTTTCCTTTTGCAGCTGAACTGTAGATCTTAGCTCTGCCAATAATCGTCTTTCCTGATCTAGAAGTTCGAACTCATCTTTCAGTCCTACGACGATCTCCTCCCAAGAGGTGAAAGAAGTACGATTAACTCTGAACCAAAGGAGTGCATTTCCTGTAAATAATTCAACAGCTGAAGAAAAAAGTTAAACTCTACTCACGTTTCTAGCGAGAGCTAACTCTTCAACTCTTTCTATGAAATTGCGAACATCGGATGAACCATCGTAAGAAATGTCCCATTTGTAAACCGGTACCGGTAATGAGCTGCTTTCGGGCACAAAACTGTATAATTCTATAAACTACTAAGTGGTAAGCACAATGAGAACGGGCTGCTTGCAGATTAAACGCACATGAAAACAATCCACCACGAAACGACACATAAATTGGTAAAATTCGTACAAATCGGAAAAAAAAAACATCGCTGGCCAAAAAAATTCAAATTACGGTTCGATTAGCCGTTGTGCGCCATTTTGTAACGTATATTATCCCGTATTAATAAAACTTACCGTATCACCGGTTATTTGCTCTACTTTAACTTGCAGCAATATAGGGAATGAAATGAATACAGCAATATTTATTGTGATAAACAACAAGGGGTATATTTGAGATATAACTTGAAAACAAGAGCAATACTTATATTTAAATCATCAGGGGTGGTTGACTACTAGACAGCCAACGTAAATTGAATTCGGCCTCGATGTTTAACTCGTATAATTATATTAACTATGAATCTAAAATAAACATCACCACTGAGCGCCAGTCTAGAAAGCTTATCTAAACAAATTTATATTCATGGTGATATCTAAGAGATGTGTCTAATTCATGTGGATTAATCAAATTTGTCTCACGTGTGCGTATTAATCTCCGACATTCAAGCAGCCCGTTCCCGATGTACTCTCGCCACCTGACACGAAAACCAACTGACGACTTCTCTGGAATTCCACGCTCGGCTCTTGAAATCAACGAGTGGCGGCTAGAAATTCTATGACAACGCGTGTCTAGAAATCTTGTTAAGTGAGCGGACAGTTCCTACCGCTACAACCTGGTGCCATTTGGTTTGTTTACGGCGTGTATTGACTCATTGCTGCCGTAGGCAAACGCTAAGTGGGCTATTGAGTATAGAGGTATAGTTTTTTTTTTTTTTTTTTTTTTTTTTTTTTTTTTTTTTTTTTTTTTTTTTTTTTTTTTTTTTTTTTTTTTTTTTTTTTTTTTATATATACAATAATATTATTATTGGGTTTATAAAAACAGTTTATTTTTAAACAAGTTCTGCTGTGTAATTATTATTACGCGTGACAGCTGTTTCGCCCTCTAAAGGCATTATCAAACTGTCAGTTTGATAATGCCTTTAGAGGGCGAAACAGCTGTCACGCGTAATAATAATTACACAGCAGAACTTGTTTAAAAATAAACTGTTTTTATAAACCCAATAATAATATTATTGTATATATAAAAAAATAAAAATAAAATGGAGTTCTACAAATTAAACTTAATAACAATAAATATAGAGGTATAGTTCTTGCCTCGCTCAGTGTCTCCTGATTTAATTCGTTTAGAGGCCGCCCTGTCTCCTGCCCGCCCACCCTGAGCCACTCGGCTGCTCACCGAGTTTGCTGACAATGTCATTGCTGAAGTGTACAGCCACTTGTCGTGACTTATTGTTTGACTGTTTGATGGATTGAGTTTTCTCAATGACAATGGCGAAATTGGATTATTTCTCTATAGGTCGGGCTAATCAGATTTTCAGGGATACTAAACACACATTGCGACTTCTAATTATGATGTTTTTTTTATGTTAACTCCACTCAGAGGCCTCGAGGTTTTCCTCAGGGCATGTGTCAGGTTTTGCGATGCTATGTCGAGGATTTTTAAAACATTAAACAAATATAGTTAAGGTTGGTCTTTCTGTCTTTGTTTTACCTTAGAATTAGCTGCCCGGATCCAGTGGAAATATGGCATCTCCCATCGGAAATGAGTGGAGGCTGAAAAAAGTGAATGGGAATAAGGGGAAGTTGGAAGTACCTAGAATTTTACCTCTTGTCTCCTCTACACGTAGCTAAATTTAGATAAAAAAACAATTTGATTCTTTCATTATGGAAGTAAGCATAATTGTGTAAATTCCACTCGTTCATACATGGATATAACCTTGGTCTGAAAATTTCCCTTACTTGATTTTTTAACTGTATGTATTTTTATTAAGTTATTGTAACTCAACACCTTTTTCAGCTAAAGCCCTCTAATGGCCTCGCGGACAGGTGAGCACCTAATCCGATGTTCCCACCCACCTGTTTGTTTATTTCCACATAGGTACTGGAACATCTGTCAACCGAGGAACATTACTGTAATATATTTGCACAGTTCAGCGTAAAGCAGTTTACATCTCGTATATTATCTTTCCAAGTAGGCGACTTTAGAAAGCTGATACACTCACTCATAATCATAATGTCGTAAAATTGCAACTTGCTACCGTTGAAACATAATTATTTAATCCATGAGATAGTTAAATCTTGGATTTCTATCAGCATACTAAGTGCCGTTTTCTCGATAAGTTTAAACAACCTTAAGCGGCCTCATTTCATATCGAACAACTCCTAGTTAATAATAATAATAATTGGATAATTTGTATAGCGCCGTTTTTGTGAAAAATCACCTCAAGGGCGCTGTACAATTTATTTCCTAGGATCTACATTTGTTATTTAGACCAACTGTGCCAGCACGAGGTTCGTCATCCGTTCAGGCATGTGTCTGCCGCCAATATAGCGCTGATATGTGTCTGCTGCCAATAAAGAGCGCTGACACAACATCCTCACATAGACAACAAACCTTGGCAGCACCGCTGTGACGCTCGACGAAGACAGAAGATGGAGACTCTGCTGCAAGAGTCCTAGGTAGCGAAGGAACTGTACCAGCTGCTGCAGGGAGAGAGACTACCCCGTCCACCAACTGTGCCAGCACGAGGCTCGTCATCCGTTCAGGCATGTGTCCGCCGCTAATATAGCGCTGACATGTGTCTGCTGCCAATAAAGAGCGCCGACACAACATCCTCACATAGATAACAGACCTTGGCAGCACCGCTGTGCAAAATCACCTCATCCTAGTTTACCTTAGTCTCTCCAGTCACCTCCCAGCCTTTCATGCCACCTAGTGCATCCTCTCGACCCTTTCAGACTCCTTCCTGGCTCCAATACATTCTTTCTATTGTCGTGATCCGACGATTTCACACCTCTGTCTCAGACCCTTAGGGCTCGCTTATCGCAGGCTATCATAAGCAAAATCTTGAACCAAAGTCAAAGTGAAGTTTATGTGTGTCATCTGTAACAAAATACATAAACAAAAACAGAAAATAAAAACAAAAACAACAACAACAACGTCGGCTATCTGTTTGTGGATTACGTGTTGTGATCGTGATCCCATTTAATTTACACAAATATTATTTTTTACATTTACCCCACACAGGAGGCCATGAGGAATTTCTATTTGGAGATGATGTGTGAGGGGTCTTTTTAAGGAAAGGAGGGAGAGGAAGTTCTGGGAAGGAAAAAGGTATAAAGGTTAGGTTGGAATCTAGGGGTCATTCTGGAGTGACGCATCCAATACTAATCTAAGACGATGGGTCAAAAGATTTGTACCTTCTAACAATTATCTCGGATTCGTTAGATGCTTGCTCACACAAATATGTATTATGGTGATTCATGACACAGCCGTTTCACTGAAACGTCACGTCTCTCTGTATTTGAAAGAATAATATTATGTGGGCGGTGTTCAATGTATTCCTGCCGGTACTTCTGTGTTAGCCGTCGTAATTTTTATTTCTGCGATCGAAATCGAGATGTTACTAAGCTGTCAGATTTACTGTTCGCACAGAGTTCGATATGAGTTTTGTTTTCAAATCCCCTTTCTCCTGATCAAGTCTGTTTTCTCTTAAGTGCGTTTGTATGGCGAACTCAAATATAAAAAAAATAAGCCAAACTTTTATTGCAATTTTACCGAACTTTAAATAGCTCGCTATGTAAATACCGTGCTAAAAAATCCACCCGTGCATATTAACACTGGCCTAGAGTAGTCCGAAATAAATCTTATACGTCCGTTTCAAAATCAGCGAGTACGGGACTTGATACAAAACATGCTCGTGGCGTTTCAGCGGTAAACCCTGCTGGTTTCATAGAGAATACATCAATGCCAGTGTACAAACTTTAGGAATCTCTTTTAGCCAAACAGGTGCGCAACGCGTATGAGATTTGCTACTAACCCTAAATTTGTACGGAATAGTGTTTGATTAAGTTGTTTTTAATGTAAGTTAATTACTGTAGATTACTTTTGCATATAAAAAACAAACTGTTTCGTGTTTCAAAATTGTGATTTTCGAAATTCAAACAAGTTTTTATAACCTACGACATCATATTCGTTAGCCACATACGCCAATAAAGCACCAAATTGTATCTTGTTGCTAGGTCGATAATCTCAATGCACTGTGACAAAATTAATTTAAATCCAGTGAAAAATACATAATATACTTATAGAAAAGACCAACATGGGATTTACAGATGTGTTGTGTTTATATTTCGAAGTAATCTGTGATGAACTTTCGTAGATTTAAGATTTTGAACAAAAGAACATTTACATTTTATTTAGAGAGATAAACAAATAAACACTCGCGATATGTAGAAAACTCGGCTAAAATAGCCACTATTCATAGGTTCGAGTACCGAATAGTAAAACCGGACTTGATAAATAAATAAATCGAATACATACTTTATCCTGTGGATAAGTTATCGAGAGGATGGTGAAATATCCCCTGTACCCAATAATGCGTTTTTACTATGTTTCTTTCTTACATGTTTTCGACTTTTGATTTTATTTTTTAATTCATATTTTCTCATCTCTATCGATTTCTCAGATCATAGAATTGTATTATATGATCTAAGATCTGATAATGCTTTGCTCCTCTAACTTGCGCTCCTTCCGTAGCCCCTGTTCCTCGCAAATCCAGGCTCTCGTATGGCTTTTGTTCTATACGTAATGTATTATTATGGCCCGGTACATCAGTTGATTGTAAGTTCGGCTTGGTTGGAATCAAAGATAAATAGTACACAAGGTTTGGAACCTTTGGTTTGATAGAGGTGTACATTTTAATTATTAATTTGGTTAACTTCTATATTTGAATATAATGCTTGATGTTTTTTCTTTGTAACACCGTTTAGTTCATATTTTTGTAAGGGGATTTCTTTAAGACCATATGAGTTATTAAAAAAGCGAACAACTTTGTTCCCGAAACCGAACAACTTTGTTCCCGAAACCGAACAAATTTGCCTGAGTAGTTAACAACGTGGATATTCCTCATCGCGTGATGAATAGAATAGCCGTTACTGACAAAATTATGCAATTTATGTGAGATGAAAGTACGTAATTACATACGTAAATGACATTTGTTACTGTTAGCGCCTCGGCGTCTTAGTCTAGGCTTGAGCGGCAGATTTACCCTCTTAAATTTGAGCGAGGAATATCGCACGTAGCGAGGATACGGACCGACTGATATACCGGGCCTATGTTTGTTTGTTGTTTGAAATATGGACTCGGCTTGGTTCTGTTTTCTTTATACAAGGAAGCTATTAGCTACATGCTATCGCTTAAGCTTTGTTACGTAATACAAGTCACCCTATAAAAAAGATGCACACTTTAGCCTCGCTTTCCCCATGCAAACGGTCGTGGCGTACGTGACAAAACGCAGCTAGCCGCCGTGTGATCGGCACGGACCACCCAGAGCGTTCTCGGCTCAACACTGCCCGCCACCGCCGAGCTCCGCAGTCCCCGACCTCCGCTTGCCCCGGTCGGTCGCTTCCCGCGCTGCGCCAGTCGAGAGCGGACCTCGGGGATTGCAACAGTGTGTTTCTCGCAGAGCGAACCACAAACGCTCACAATGTTCGAGCGCGCGGAATTACGTAATAATAGAAACAGACGCGATCTCGTGCCAGTTTCCTACTAGATGCATTTCGCTATCAATTGCCAATCATGTCTATTATCTTGGTTCGAACTAAACTCAGTAGAGTCCCGTTTCCGTGTAAAATCCCGAGTGAATATCACCACATCAACAGTACCGCCGCTTTTGAGCGCGGGAAACCTGGTCAACATGATGTCCCATACCACATCAAGGCGAATCGTAAGCTTTCAACCTACCCCCTTTCTTGTGTTCAATTGTTGTAACTTCTTGTAAAAATCCTCGTTTCATCCGGTCGTCACAGAGAGTGTAGAGAGTAGAGATCCAATTTATACCTGTGTTTCTTTAGAAGATGATTAATATACCTTGTGCCCTTACTTATGTGTTATTATTGTGATGTCCTTTTCCAACCTCCTGACCGATGGACGAGCTGCTGATCAAAGAACTGCCCACCCCTGATTGTACACGAGTCATCTGCTTTACCTTTCTACTGAGCTTAGCCAATTTATAACCAGGTTCGAGTCCCGGTTTATCCATATCTTAGCACTGGCGCAAACGTGGTTTTTTTCTCTGATTATTAATCGTCCATCGGGAGGTCAAATTGGAAATAATCTTGTACCCTTTCACTGTTTTTCATGCTTTGTTTTGTATTAACCATTGTATAACTATGCTTTTCTTCCAATAAATCATAGCTGTTCTACAAACCATCGCGTCAAATCTAAAACAACCGTGCCACATTAAAACTATTCTGTGTTAAATTACAAGTTCTACGAATCGTCACTCGACAAAATTTTAATTACCGGTATTCTATCACAAGGTGCGCAACCAACATTCACTTCTTTTCGGACACCTCAAACATCACATAGTGATCTTTAACCATGAAGGTTTACTTTCCGAGTACAACTATTAGAGGAAACGAGCTACATTAAACTACAATTCAACAATTTCAAATCTTGTACATGATACAAAATGAATTTCTTGTTAGTGGAACCATAAGACAGCATCGCTCTGCAAAATTCACAACCAAGGAAACTAAAGCCCTTCTGTCATCTGATAATTTCGCTTTATATGTAATAAAAGTGGGTAGTGTATCCTTTTTGTAAAAAAAAAGTCTTGAAAGCCGACCTACTCCTTACATATAATTGAGATTCGCGATTGACGTAAATCCCCGACTCTCGGCCCTTCTCCGCCTCGAGCCTGTCGTTGTCCAGGGAAAGGGATGCTTGCGTGTAAATAACCAAAAGCTGGTTCTGCCTAAATTCAGACAATTGGTCACGAATCACAAACAACCCTCCATTAATTGTTGAAAGAAAAAACAATACTTCCTCGAAATCTGTATTCGGAAATTTTTCGGAATTTTGAAATTTTTTCGAGATATTTAATTTTTCGGAAATTTGTTTTTTGGAAATTTTTTTTCAAAACGCACATCTCAGGGACTTTTCCATCAAAATCCCAGGGTAATCCCTGGCCATTTTTTTTCAAAAATCAAGGACTTTGAAATTTTTTCGAGAAATTAATTTTTCGGAAATTTGTTTTTTGGAAATTTTTTTTTCAAAAACGCACATCTCAGGGACTTTTTCCATCAAAATCCCAGGGTAATCCCTGGCCATTTTTTTCAAAAATCAAGGACTTTGAAATTTTTAGGAAATTTTATTTTTCGGAAATTTTCTCACTTTGAAATTTTTTCAAAACGCACATCTCAGGGACTTTTCCATCAAAATCCCAGGGTAATCCCTGGCCATTTTTTTTCAAAAATCAAGGACTTTGAAATTTTTTCGAGAAATTTAATTTTTTCGGAAATTTTTTTCAAAAACGCACATCTCAGGGACTTTTCCATCAAAATCCCAGGATAACCCCTGGCCGTTTTTTTCAAATATCAAGGACTTTGAAATTTTTTCGGAAATTTGTTTTTTTTTTTCTCGGAAATTTTTCAAAAACGCACAATCTCAGGGACTTTTCCATCATAATCCCAGGGTAACCCCTGGCCATTTTTTTCAAAAATCAAAGACTTTGAAATTTTTTCGAGAAATTTAATTTTTTCGGAAATTTGAAGTTTTTTCGGAAAATTTTTTCAAAACGCACATCTCAGAAACTTTTCCATCAAAAACACAAGGAAACCGCTGGCCATTTTTTTTTCCATATTGGGACTTCAAAAAAATTTTTCACAAAATTCTTCACCCATCATCACAAGCCCATCTTTTTTTGAAAAAACTCAGCCACAACACTCTGACAATTCTTTTTTCTTTTCGCAATGTCTAACTCAACTAGCCACAAAATGAATCCTCAAAACAACACCTTAGGCATAATAGCCAACATCTGCTCTCGAAGTACGCAAAGTTTAGAAAAGGAATTGAAAGACAGGAATATTTCTCCTTTCAACAAAACCATAAACGTCCTGATCAAACACGCAACATTTTACAACAGGAAATACATAAAAGGGCTGCAATTTCAACCCGGCAGTATAATCTCTGTCACAAACAGACATAATTTACGCAGGAAACACGTTACCTTTAAGGAAAACGACATAGTTTGGAGACGCAACAACACACTCTCACAAGGTGCTCTGTATTTCTCTGCAAAACTAGCTCCTCGCTTTGTTAAAGCAAAAGTCCTGAGAAAAATCTCCGATGTAGTGTACACCCTATCGGATGCCTCTGGGAAACACATCGGCAACTATCACGTAAAAGATATTGTCAAACTAGGAAGTGTGGACACAATAGACACCACCTTCACTAGCTCACACTCACATAACTAACAAACTTTTGGCTCTACCTTTGTCCCACGAGATTTGGCCCTCGTGCAGACAAACAGCATGTCTTAACGCGTTAGTTTCATATAAAAACTCGCTTTTTTCGACCTCTGCAAGGTAACCTTTTTTTCTAAAACACAGAAGTGTCAACTGTGGTTTTAAATCATTTCTCACCAATACTTGTACTAATATGCTCTTTTGTATAAACCCTTTGTTATTTTTGTTTCCTTGTCACACCTCACCGTGTAATGTATTTAATTGTACTCATATTTTGTACGTATCTTCTCTGGAACTGATATCATTCCAGTCAAGAGACTTTTCTACTTCCCGAACAATTTATGCTCCCGGAGTCATGACCCTGGACATCATTTGTTAGTCATTACCATTCTGACACTTACGACACTAAATACATAACTATTTTTGTCATAAATACCACAAAAGTCACGTACAACATTGTTTTGTAAATATTTTTTTCTCTCATGTTCTTTGTTCTTCACAATTGTTCTTTACATTGTTCTTTCACATTTGTTCTTCACATTTGTTCCAATGGGTTCCATCGTACATTAAACAATGGCCCTTTTGCAACACACACCCAATTGAGGTGAATATTCTACCCCTGTAACTTGTAATCATAATGCGTGTGTAAATTCCAGTTTGGTATCGTCATTTGATTCAAGTTTACATAGGTGTAACAAATAAAAAGTTACAATTACTTTGTTTTAAAGTTTTTTCAGTTTTTTCTAAAAAAATGAATGGCGCTCAACATTCCCATTTGCTCTAATTGGTTGTTTTTTCAGAACTTGATATTGACACGTCAATTCTGAAAAAGGTTGTTGTAAAGGAGAACAAACACCGATTTGTCCTCCTCATCAATAACATTGTATAATACATAACACCTTTCGGTCACATTGAGTTTGTAAAATCTTAAGATCTCAACTTCCTGACCCCAATTTGTTATATTATGTACTATATTTTGACTTAAATAAGCATTAATTTGCCTTGTCAAATACACCGAGCCAGGTCACTCATATTAAGTCATCCTGTGTCTCTAGGTGCCTTTTGTATCAAATTTGTAACATAAAGTTCACAACATTCGTGTTTGTGGCAATTTTGGCAACACCAAGTGTGTTTCCTTGTTTTTGTTTGGTCATTTTAAGTAAGTAAAACCCTAAAAGGTCTTAAATAAACCACTACAAACCTTTTTTGTAAGCAAAGAGTAAGTAAAACCGATAAGGTCTCTTTTGCTATATGTGTGTCTTGTTTAAGACATCCTTGTAGGCATATGTTTTGTATTATTGCCAACTTAAAGCATAAACCCAACCAAAGGTTATGCCATCACAACATTTTGTAAGCAAAGAGTTAGTAAAACCAAATAGGTCTCTTTTGCTATATTTGTGTCTTGTTTAAGACATCCTTGTTGGCATATGTCTTGTATTATTGCCAACTTAACGCATAAACCCAACCAAAGGTTATGCCGTCGTCATTTTTTGATAATACCAATAGCCACTACTTGATTGTTGTTGACATTGTGTATGTATCTTTTTTCCGGTATTGAAATGGTACTTTTTTTATTATTGAACGTTGATATGTTATTTTCATGATACATGAGAATGTTACAATATCCACCATGAGACGAGGGATCGTTATAAAATCTAACACTATACATGAGAATGTTACAATATCTACCATGATACGAGAAGTTCGTTATAATTACTTTTTTTACTGGCTTACATACACTGTGGCCAAAGAGATAATTTGTTCCATTAAATGGTTATAAATATCTATGTTGTACCTTTCCTTTCAATACTAGGGTTCTTTCGTAATTCGTTCAATTTCTACATGAGACGTGGAGACGTTATAATACTTACCATGATTCGTGCGAACGATACAATATCTTGTTGTTGTTTTCTTTAAATAAGTTGACACTATGTACTTGTTCTACCGGACGTAGATCATTTTACCCTGACTTGTCACCCTTAATTGGGGCCCTTTTTTGCATAACTCATGACACTGAGGGAAATTTCCTTCACTGTAGTGAGAATTTTTTTTGTTCTCTTCAAACAAACATGAAGCTGTGCATTCAGCAATTTTTTACGCTAACTGATACCTGTGGACTTCTTGTCAGCGGACCCAAGAACCATCCACTATCCATTGACCATGGACTAGCCATCAGCTTCACTGTTGGTTATGAGGTATCGTGTCGTGGGAGTTAATTGAGACAGTGACACAAAACCACCTAACTCGTTGTCTGGGAGACGAATAAGAAAAACTCTCAGGTTTGTGAAACTTGAGCAAGGGTCTGTCTTGTTCTCACAAACTGTAGAAGATTAAATACGACCCCTAATCTTTCACCAAATACACGTGAAAGATTAGATTGTTATTACTGTGTATTCTCCTTCACCTTTTCATCAAATTCATGCATATTTGTGTAAAGAGTTAGGAAATTTGCTGGTTGATATATTTCGTCCTCACATAGAGATCGAATTGGGAATTAGCTCAGTCACTATCAATTTTCGCTACTCAATCCTCCATCCTTCACCCCTCCATCAAACTCTCGTACATTTGTAAAAGTTAGGAAATCTGCTGGTTGACCACATTTCGTTCTCTGAAAGAGATCGAACGAAGAATCAGCTCCATCACCAGCAGACCTTCTCGCTCAACGCCATTTTTTTTTTTCATCCCTCATTATCCTTGAGGTTAATTTCATGAATCTGGAAGGTGTACCCTACGCACATAGCGTATCGTCTGTCTATAAGACAATCTTTATCCATGAAATTTGCTTCAAATCTCTCCCTTTCACCCCATACCTAGGTAATCAACACATTTCTTGTAATTTTGAAAGTCGTAAGTTGTTATCGCTCAAGCGCTAACACCGGCCATGGAAGGCCAACTTCTTTCAGAAACTTGGTGTTACTACTGTACAACCACTTACCTATACCTTGTATATCAAATAGGTAACCTCACGCCAGTCGTGATAGTTTTTTGTCTCCCCAATCTCGGGATACTCATGGTATAGTCAGCATATTGGATCTCTCTCTACTCTCTCTCACTCCTCTCTAACCAACGACGTTTTTTTGTCTTTTTTGTCTTTTCTCTTGAACACAATTTGTTTCTCTCCAAACGTTTTGCATCATTGGTCTACTAGGCAGGTAAACTTCAAGAATTTTGGCTCTAATAATAACCTGTCCCTGGATTAAAAAGAAGACCAGCAGCCCTTCTCATCACCTGCAAGCTGAGCTTCTCTTCTTTGCCGCCTTCACTTCCATCACTCACATCTCTCCAATCTCTGCGTACCAAAAACACCCGACCGCACCCAAATTAGGTGTGAGTCGTGCGTGCAGTTGCAAATCAAGTTGTCTCATCATTCAAACCACATTCTAAAGAACCAACCTCAGAGCATGCCAGCTCAAGGTTAATTATGTTCCTGCAATCAACCACTTGCCGTTGTGCAAATCAACCACCTGCAGTTTGTGCAATCAACCACTTGCCGTTTGTGCAAATCAACCACTTGCCGTTCGTGCAAATCAACCACTTGCCGTTGTGCAAATCAACCACTTGCCGTTGTGCAATCAACCACTTGCCGTTTGTGCAAATCAACTACTGGCAGTCGTACAAATCAACCACTTGCCATTTGTACAAACCAACCACTTGCCGATGCGCAAACTCAACATAATAACCATTACACGCATCAACCATCAATCAACTTATTGGTATTACTCCATGTTATTACCAACTCCATTTCACCTTGACAACCACTGCTCCACCGCATCAGCATAATGGAATTCACGCTGGTACAACAACAAAACCCGGATACTTCTGGCCCCCCGCATCACCATCTCTCAACCACAACCAAGAAGCACAGTTCAATTTCTATGGCCCTAGTGATACTTGAGTGCAATCTCAAATGGGTCAAGTTACAGTGAAAATGTAACTTTATAACTTCAGTGAAATTACGTCTACTTGGTACTCTACGAAAACACTACGCTCTTCAAACTTAGCTTACAGACCAATGAAATTTTAGAGTCCCTTTTTTTGTTCTTTTCATCACTGCATAACCTTGTTTGTTGTCTTTTCATCATTGCATAAACTTGTATGTTTGTTCTTTTCATCACTGCATAACCTTGTATGTTTGTTTTTTCATCACTGCATAACCTTGTATGTTGTCTTTTCATCACTGCATAACCTTGTGTGTTGTTCTTTTCATCACTGCATAAACTTGTATGTTGTTCTTGTCATCACTGCATAACCTTGTATGTTGTTCTTGTCATCACTGCATAACCTTGTATGTTGTTCTTGTCATCACTGCATAACCTTGTATGTTGTCTTTTCACCATTGCATAGCCATGTATCTTTTCTTTGTTTTTTTTGTAAATCAACACTGTTTTTTCTTCTCTCTCTACTTCCCTCACGACAAGGTGAAGAGGATTTTTAGCGCCTAAAGCTTCATTACCACGTCGCCTTTTACTGGCGGAGGGGGAATGTGTTACGTAATACAAGTCACCCTATAAAAAAGATGCACACTTTAGCCTCGCTTTCCCCATGCAAACGGTCGTGGCGTACGTGACAAAACGCAGCTAGCCGCCGTGTGATCGGCACGGACCACCCAGAGCGTTCTCGGCTCAACACTGCCCGCCACCGCCGAGCTCCGCAGTCCCCGACCTCCGCTTGCCCCGGTCGGTCGCTTCCCGCGCTGCGCCAGTCGAGAGCGGACCTCGGGGATTGCAACAGTGTGTTTCTCGCAGAGCGAACCACAAACGCTCACAATGTTCGAGCGCGCGGAATTACGTAATAATAGAAACAGACGCGATCTCGTGCCAGTTTCCTACTAGATGCATTTCGCTATCAATTGCCAATCATGTCTATTATCTTGGTTCGAACTAAACTCAGTAGAGTCCCGTTTCCGTGTAAAATCCCGAGTGAATATCACCACATCAACAGTACCGCCGCTTTTGAGCGCGGGAAACCTGGTCAACATGATGTCCCATACCACATCAAGGCGAATCGTAAGCTTTCAACCTACCCCCTTTCTTGTGTTCAATTGTTGTAACTTCTTGTAAAAATCCTCGTTTCATCCGGTCGTCACAGAGAGTGTAGAGAGTAGAGATCCAATTTATACCTGTGTTTCTTTAGAAGATGATTAATATACCTTGTGCCCTTACTTATGTGTTATTATTGTGATGTCCTTTTCCAACCTCCTGACCGATGGACGAGCTGCTGATCAAAGAACTGCCCACCCCTGATTGTACACGAGTCATCTGCTTTACCTTTCTACTGAGCTTAGCCAATTTATAACCAGGTTCGAGTCCCGGTTTATCCATATCTTAGCAGCTTAATGTCAGCAGTGAAAGATGAATCGATATCGAACTGAAGCTTTCAACTCCGCAGTTGTGAAAACGTACCTACGCTTCATGATAAGTGTATGTGATGGATTGTGGCCCTAGTTAATGGGTAATTGATTAGTTTCTTGAAAGCTCACAGCAATATCGCTTTAAGTGCTAGCATTTTGATTTGCATGCAGCTTAAAATTTGGCATTTTTATTATTTTTTCAAGTGTTATGATTTATGAGGGTTAATTTAAACGCTTTACCTATTGATTTCTACTCTACAAGGTTTCCTTTCTGAGTAAACCTGGTTATCAATAATGCTAACTCTCAGTTTAAGATCACGAAGGTATGATTTGAGATTTTCACGGCCAAAAGTATTATAGTGATTTGTTTTGGGGGTATTATGCCGTGTTGCGCTACCTCCTTCTTTAGCCAACTTTTCGGACAGCATTGCAGTGTCCATTATCAGGGCAGATGTGTAATCTAAGGTTGTGGTGAAATGTGTGCTTATGTATGAAGATGCGATACCATGTTGCTAGCTCCAACCCTCTAACAGCTGACATTAACGTATAATTAAGTGGTTTTCTGCGTTTAGTTCTGGTGTAGCCGTCAATTACCGGATACCAAGAACTACTGAGCTTAGCTCCATCGTCTCTATTAATATTTGCGAGATTTTTATTAATTTAAATTGCCTCCGTAATCAGCCGTGCTCTATATGCTTTGGGAAACGTTGGCTAAAGAAGGAGGTAGCTCAACACGGCATAATACCCCAAAAACAAATCACGAAAATTATCTCTGTCGTCTATAATATAATATGTATTTATTGGTTGATTGTTTATGAACGAGTACTATTTTTTTTACAACCTATAAAGGCCTATCATCTTTGGGGATGCTGTGCGGAGGGTATTTTTAAGAAGAGGAAGTTCTTTGAAGTAAAAAGGTATGAGGGGTTGGTAAGAATCTAGGGATCAGTGTATCCAGGAGTCACGGACGAATGAATATACCCCAAGTCGTTGAGTCGACAGACCAGTTGGAGAAGTCAAAGGGTCACCCCAAACCAACTTCTCCCGATCACGCACGCCACGAAGCTGGTGGACAGGCGCATCCCGAACACAACTCACCCGATTAACCCGGGCACCCCTGCTAAATCACCAAACGTAGCGAACCAATTGGTGTGACCTATGGCAGAGGTAATAATAATAATAATAATAATAATAATTGGATAATTTGTAGAGCGCCGTTTTTGTGAAAAATCACCTCAAGGGCGCTGTACAATTTATTTCCTAGGATCTACATTTGTTATTTAGAAAAGATACCAAAACATACTTACCTGGCAAGTCACTTATATAACAAACACACTTATATTAAAAAGTTTATGCTTATGAAAGATAGAACTGCACGCAGAGGACACTATATCAAAAAACACTGGTCGTCGCATGATCTTAAGTCTACTATAGTTTTGGTTATCCATAAATGGTTCACGGGCGGCGGTACCCAAACCGGCCTCCCTAATTGATTTATTACTGTCAATTTTTGACGATTTAGTATCGTCCTAAAATATTATTTATTCTTTAATGGCAACGTATGAAACGGTGTGAAAAAAATTTCATATGGGTTTCGATATATTTTCCATATGGGAATCAGTATGAAAACGAATATTAATTATTTTTGATTTCCTACTTCATTAAAAGCTCTTTTTCCCTACAAAGTTATATTATCTTACCTAATGCTCAAGCTTGTGCAATCAATTCCCAATACATATTCATATTCTTTTGTAGCAATGGTTTCTTTCTAATATAAAGGGTTTTCCAATAAGAGGTGTTATTTTGAATAGCCCCCTATTTCGGTAGATGTTACTTTTGAAGCTGTCATTTTTTGACATTTGACAAGTAGAAACTACGTCATTAATAAAAATGGAACGATACACGCTTCAACAACGCATTGAAATTATTAAAATTCACTTGAGTGAATCAAATGCAAATCATCTTGAGTGATGAGGCCCATTTCCACCTCGGTGGCTTCGTCAACAAGCAAAATTGTCGCATCTGGGGCTCGGAAAACCCAAGAGTTATTGTTAAAAAGCCTCTCTATCCTCAACCTGTGACTGTTTGGTGCGGTTTATGGTCCGGCGGAGTCATTGGACCTTATTTTTTCGAAAATGAGGCTGGAGCAACAGTTACGGTGAATGGATTGCGCTATCGAGAGATGATTAATGATTTTTTATGGCCGGAATTGGATGGTATTGATCTGGACAACGTTTACTTTCAACAAGACGGCACTACGTGGCACACAAGCAACGAAACCATTGATCTTTTATGATTGAATATCAAAATAACACCTCTTATTGGAAAACTCTGTATAAATATTTTATTTTTGACTCGTGTTAGGTCAGCACTTTGTTTAGCCAAATATTTCATCGGCAGGCTTGGTGTTTACGCTGATTTCACGCTCGAAAAACTTCCTTTACTTCGCGAAAGCATTATAGTACTAAAATAGTATTTTATTTTCCAGACTGGCTCGTTAGCCCGCTGACTGTATTCATCCTCAAATAATCGCTAATCACTTACGATAATTCACGCGTCAAGCGGTGCGAGTAACCATTACCTTTAAAAATTCGTCTACAAGTTGAAAAAGATGCTTTCGATTAGATTATATTTAAAATTGATGGTGAAATTACTGAAAGTATTACTGATAAGAAAAACTTTATAGCAGTAACATTAGATTCCAAACTAACCTTTAACATGCATGCTGAGTATACCAAAATTAAATTGGGAAGATATTTTATTTTTAGACTAGCTGTACCCCGCCACGAGTTGCTTTGGCTCAGTCTGTTTGTACACATAGATAATACAATAACACAATAATTGTGTCTTTTACGTCCAACAGATGGCGCTGTTTAAAAATAAACACACCTTTACCTGTCACATGCCTATATTCTTTAGACTATATATTAAAACACACGCGTATTCGAATGCAACGTTGTGTCAAAATTTCATTTTTTATTTATATAGATGAATGATATAACACCCTTATACCTGCTTTACACGATAATTTTTTCATACCGATCCCCATGTATAATTTTATACAGATAGTTGCCATTTGAGAAGAAATAATATTTTGAGACGGTGCTAAATCGTCAAAAAATGGCAAAAACTTAAAACATGACCAAAGATAACAACCCTAAAAGCATCTGACACTGTCATTTGCGATCTTTGTCACGTGCTTGGTCATTACCCAATCGATGTTTGAATGTTGAATGTTTGTTTGAATGGAGTGCTGGTACCTACCTTGATGTATGGAAGTGAGGCATGGAACTGGCAAAAAAAGGATGAAAGTAGATTAAATGCTGTTGAAATGAGATCCCTGAGGCGTATGTGTGCTAAAACCATGTTTGATCGTGTGAGGAATGTGGAGATCCGCAAAGAGTGCAAGGCTGATGTAAGCGTAATGAGTAAGATTAAGAAAGGGACGCTTAGATGGTTTGGGCATGTAGAGGGAAGATAGGAGTGTAAGGAGCATATATGACGCAAATGCGAATGGTAGCAGAAGTCGGGGACGCCCGAGGAAGACATGGCACGATCAAGTGAATCAGATACTTGAGTCGGGCCATGTCAAGAGTCAGAATAATAGAAGATTATGTATGAATGTGAATGAGGCAAAAAATGTGTGCCAAGACCGAGTTGTTTGGCGGTCCGTCCTCTCTGCCTACCCCTGCGGGGAAACGGCGTGATGGTTAGTTAGTTAGTTAGTTATGTTTTTATTAGCCCGTTCGTCTTTGAACCTTTATCATAATGGTTTTTATAGGTACCTATGCCTTGGCAAAACTGCCTGCTTGATCATCGTATTTTGATCGGTACGATATTCGTATAACATGAGGTGGAAATACCAAAACAGCAGTGCAGATGCTAAAGCAATACCTCTCACAACCTTGTCTCTATTTATTAATTAATAAGTATGTTACAATATGTAGTTAGCACACATAGATATTATTTATTCTACGAGTGAACAGTACGTAGGTAAAGTTCTCTTTTATTTCCTTAAAGCAAAATGTTAATCATCAAATATACACCTGAAATTTGCAATACCCAAAAGTAATACACATTCACAATCGGTGAATATAATATTGTAGTTAATACTCAAACTTTTTATTAATATTTTAAATGTAAAACTGAATAAAATGCAACATTTTCACGTAATATAATTACGTAAATCAATGAGAGATGGCAGATGTCAAATAATGTCTAAATGTCAATAACGCCATCTTAAGTCGGTAATACCAACACAAGTCACTCACGGTACCAACTTCCAAAATAGAACACGACCCTTTTTTCATCTCCATTAGACAAACTTGATGAAAAAAGGTGTCATGTAAAACGGGTATAACTGAAGTGTTTCGAATTACCGCACTCTTCAATTAACTCCGGCCTTCAGCATTATTAAAATTAAAGTGTAAAACTTCAGTTTTCGGTTTGTATTTCTACTAAAATTCACCATTTCAAGATTCCTTTACAACGAATTCAGTGAAGTTAAATAAATATAAGTCTTTATCGGTGTAGCTGCATTTCGGTTGCATCGGAATGCAGTTCCGAGGCCCTGTCTTCCCCAAACTCCTGCGTATCGTACCCACTGCACAAATACTTGTTATGCAACCGTTATAGTTACCAGACGAAACCAATTAAGGCGATCCACCTCGACGTGTAACATTCGGAATCTAGTGAATTCACGTACTTATTCCGCAGATGGTGATAAGGTTGAAATTCTGTTATGATTTATGCAAAAAAAATGTTTTTTAAGTTCAGTCATACATTTAAAAAAGTATTCGGATCATAATCTTAATTATGATCTTAATAAGAGCTTAATTTGTCACATCACGCAATAAAAACTTATTCGATTAAGGGTTCCTAAGCAGAAGAGCGAATGAGCGAAGATAAGAGTGTAAGGAGGATATATGATGAAAATGCGAATGGTAGCAGAAGTCGGGGACGCCCGAGGAAGACATGGCACGATCAAGTAAATCAGATACTCGAGTCGGACCATGTCAAGAGTCAGAATAATAGAAGAGTATGTATGAGACGATGTATGAATGTGAATGAGGCAAGAAGTGTGTGCCAAGACCGAGTTGTTTGGGGGTCAGTCCTCTCTGCCTACCCCTGCGAGGAAACGGCGTGATGTTTAGTTAGTTAGTAAGTTAGTTAAGTGGGAGATTTTAGCATATTTTATAGGCCTGATACTTTATTTCTTTCTAGGCTTGTAAAAAGAATTGCTGAAAATTTTTGACTTTAACAAAGGCCAAGATGTGTTCTACTCGCAGTTATTAATTTAAGCATAGAATAAAGGATAACGCAAAAGTGCCTTGTAAAAAGTTTTGTAAACAAAATATTTGCCCAATTTGGGCGTATATTTCCATACAAAAGTGTTTTCGAAATTCAAATTTCAACGATTTCAGGCGAGTCTAAGTGAAACGGAACATTTATTTATTTATTTCCATACAAATTTGCGTGGAAGGCACTTCTAGTGTTACATGTTTATTCTCTGAATTTAGGATCTATAATATTTTTAAGCAATCAAATCTAGTTTACGCGAGTAAATCACTGCTTTGCGGTAAGACTGACAAATGTGCATTAATTAAAATACCAATACCTCACATGGGACTAAAGGAGTGAGAGGATGAAGTAGGTGGGAAAGTGGAAGGTTGGGAAGTGCCTGGCTTTTCAGATCTGGTCACCAAAGCTATTTAAAACAACGTTTTGATTCTGAATGGTGGTCCACCGGGTCGATACTGAGAGCGTATACTTATTCAATGTGAATCAAAAAAACATTAAAAATTCACTGGTATATTTTTAGGAACTAAATGTGGGCAACAGTGTTAATAATTTAACAACTGAATTATAAATACCACAGTTTTAGGCAAAAATGTGTCAGTCTGACGATGTACATGATTGTCTGAAACCGGTCCGCTCGGTAAGAAATAAATGTGGAAAAAAGTTCAAATATTGGTTTTCTTATACTTTCTTGACTAGGAGTGTATTCTAAACGACAGCAGAATTTGCCCACATTTTCACCTGCATACTTTTCAAGTTATTCACAGATTGTTGGTTTTTTGCCAATTTTTCTTGCAATTGTCGTGGTTTATTTCGGCTTCAGCCTGGGGATCGGCAAATTTACTGCAATGATTCAGTTATATGACCCGACCGACAAAATTTAGGAGCTTCCTCACTTAGCTTTGCGCCCACACCAGCCAATTTATAAACATTGTGTTAATTTTAGACAAAATTCGGGGACATACAATTTAACCATTTTTAAACTGAGAGTAGCGAACAGACTCCTTCTGAAGAAAGAAACCGGCTTTATCTCAGTTTTTTTTGTTTGGTTGCTAATGTCATCCAACAGGTTTTTTGATTTGGTTAAACTCGCCGTTTCGCTGCACACGTAATCTTACTTGAATATATAATGTTGAGCCACAATCTTTGGTCAATTTTTTACACTAACTAACTAACCTGCTATCAGGCATTTTCAAGCATGAAGTTTTTTCCCGAAAAAGCAGACAGAAAGCATAAAACGCCAAATAGTTATATTATATCTCAGCACACGTTCCTTGCTCATTCATGTTTATACTTCATCAGATCTCCAAATATGATACTGTGGCCCTAATCAAGTATTTAATACACTTGGTTGTGAATAATAATAATAACATAGTATTTGTATAGCGCAGTTTTGTGTTGTTTCACTTCAAGTGCGCTTAACTATAATAAACTTAAAATAAAATTTCCTATTGTGTTCCTTTAAAAAAAATTACACAAAAGCAGACCTTGTCTTACTAAGATGTCCCCGAATTCTTCGTCCATTCACATGCGCTTATATATTCTCCTAGTACTCATTTCTCCTCCCTTCCGATCAACATGTCCAAATCAACTATGGGCCCCTTTCTCAATTCTTTTCATTACGTTTATGTCGGCTTTGTATTATTTTCGAATCTACATTCTTAATACGACCGTACCTTAATTTATCACACATACACCTCGGGAATAACATTATTTCTACTAGATTAATTTTTCGGTTTTCTTCTTTTGCTAGTCTAACTTCTGTATTCAGTCCTTCATTAATTGAATTTCCTGCATTCATCCTTCTTTCACTGTCGTTAACAGCCTTCCCGTCTCTCATTCAACCATCATTCATCCTATTGCATCGACATTTTTTACACAAAGAATATACGAGTAAAGCCTGTTTTATACATTGAGGTTACACACCTCAAAGGCTTTACATTTCAATAATCCTTTATCCCATCTACATTATATTCACTTAGGGGTCATTTATCAGAAATCCTATATATTTGTATCAGCTCTCTCGGGTTCTAATCATTTTCCTAGTTAAAGGTTCTGTTATTGTTGGTTGGATTTTCTTTACACTGACCATGGCGGGAGTTCTTCTAAGCCCTGACTAAATCTAACAAATCGTCTGGATTATGTCCGCTTAGAGCCGGGTTCGTTCCCACGACAACCTTCCTTTATATGGGTATTTATGAGACAAGTCTATAGTAATCCACGGATGTGTGCACTGTACCCGGGTACCCCACGGCTTTGTTCTGGGGCCTCTCGTGTTTGGATTCTCGTTAGAAATTAAAGCTTTCTCCTCGCTTAACTCATAAACGATTTTCAAGATTAATGGTCGATGGTATCATTTCTAAAGCACTAAAATCTTACCTATATCTAACATTATAACATTACAATCTATCATCTCAAGCGGATTAGGGTTCTTCTGTTTGTATTTATTTTTTTATCTCTGTGAACTAATAATACACTCGTGTTGACCTTTGTATCTTTGACTACTGTTGTCTGTTATAATTCTTTTGGTGTTTATTGTATTTCTGCTGTGTTTCTGTAAAATTTAATGAAACTGATTGTTTGTTTTCTCTTGTTTCAGGTAAGCACACCTTTTAGTACCACTACTTCCTAATATCCTGCAGTGAGCGTCTCTTGGTAATGTGCATTAACATAATCATAAGTATTTAAAAAGAAAGATGTGTTTCAAGCTCAAGGTAGAATACAAGATACTTTGTGAGCATCAATTAATTTATACAAACATGCCAACCGGTTTTGGGAACTAAACTTAGTACAAAATATAAACATAATTAGACGTGAATAGTCTGAATAGGACACGTTTAAGAAGCAATAGCTGGAGTTGAGATAGGTAAGGACAAACGAGGAGATATAGTCGCATGGCTTTATGGGTATCAAGCTAACGAGATTAGTATTGACCTGTTTACGTCAGATGAATTTTTTTGATTTATGTTAATGATTCTCTTTTTTTTTTTTTTTAAATAAATTTAAAATAAATCAAATTTAATAATGTTATAATAATTATTAAGTTCTGCAAGTATTTCTGTTATTTTTACAGTTTTTAATGTGACAGCTGTTTCGGCTTTTGGGGCCATTATCAAACTGTCCTCATAATGTCCTCGTCCTGATAATGGCCTCAAAATCCGAAACAGCTGTCACATTAAAAACTGTAAAAATAACAGAAATACTTGCAGAACTTAATAATTATTATAACATTATTAAATTTAATTTATTTTAAATTTATTTAAAAAATTAAATGGAGTTCTACGAATTAAACAACAAAACAATAAATTAATGATTCTCTCCTGATTTTATTATTTAGCGCTCGGGGTTATCCTTAGGAGATAAACATATACCTTCTTGGACTTTTCTGTAGACCTTTTTAAGATATACAATTCCGTGGTAAATTATTTTAAGGTATCTCATAAGGCTTAGCCAGCGTTAGCAATGTAAGCGTCCGAAAATATTATTTTTACGATTTGATTACAAAACATCGACTTTTCTCTACTTCCTATAAATATAATATGCATGGATTATATATATAAATCTTCCCTAAGAAATTTTCTAAATGATAGTGAAAACCCTATCACAATCCGTTGCGTGGTTTAGAAGAACTAAGCGCACAAACAGACGGACACGGATAGCGACTTTATTTTATACTATTTAGAGATATTTCTCCTGTTATTCCTGTAGTTATTTTCAGGTTTTGTTTTGGGATTATTCCATTGGATTTCTGTGGAAAATCCGCTGATGAATAGAAATGATAGGTATATAAATATTAGTGTTGAATCCACTATTTTTATCCCGAGCACGCATTGTGGTGAGTGTTGTCGGCTGCCATCTCAAAACATTACACTTGTACTGAAATTTGAAAGAATAAATATTTAAGCATTGGAAATAATAGATTTTTGCATTTTGTAAGATAATAAGGGTATCGAAAATACTTATTTCGGTTGTGTGTCTGTGATTGGAACTCTGGCTCAATGAACTCGGATTTGCACCGAATTCAAGTGTCATATTTTTCAATTGGAGCTGATTTATTTATTCAAAAAATAGTTCTTATCATTAAAAAAAACATAATCCGAACATCTCACTATGGCATTCCTGTGTCAAGATGTGCAGCTTTACAATTAGGTATGATTTGAGATTTTCTCGGCCAAAATTATTATACTGATTTGTTTTTGGGGTATTATGCCGTGTTGCGCTACCTCCTTCTTTAGTCAAAGTTTCGGACAGCATTGCAGTGTCCAGCATCAGGGCAGTGTGTAATCCGATATAATGCACTTGCATAATGTGGATTGACTAGATGATCATTTGTGGAAAAGTGTGTGGAAGGGTTTAGTTTTTCCTGTGGGGAAGATTTAACCCGGACAGAAAATCGGAAAAGAAATAAATAAATAATAATAACAAAAATTTATTTTATTTATTTGATTAAATTTATTTACCTACCTATGGTATAATATGTCAACAGAAAATTATTTTTATAATTGCTCTATTGGCAACCAAATCTGGGCATCACTATACCAGCCCTTCTTTTCTTAACTCTCTATATTTCCTTCTTACTTCGTACTTCCATTCTAAGGGCATTTTAACAGTATGTTTCAAGCATATTTGAACACAAAGATTCTCTATCTCTTCACCCCCTAATGAGTTCACCATCAATCATTCTCTTTTTCTGATTAATGACCCGGTGGTGTGCGACCATCCAAATTCTTATTAATTCTCAACGGACGCAAAAAAGGTGTGCTTCAAATGGAAATGTATATAATAATTCGTGGAAAGTAATCACTTTTTGGTTTGACATTAAATTAGAAATTTAATAAATAGAATAATAATATTCCTCGATCCCCTATGCGTGATATTAACTCATTTATCAAAATTAATTTTATGATGTTTTTTACAATCAGTACATATTTTACCGTCCTTCACGTGGATAGTTATTTATTTATACGTCAAAAAAAGCTTTTTACATAAAAGTGATACATAAAATCACAAGTATACAGTGTACATAGGAGGATATCTGTATTATATGGGAAATGTAGGTGTAATTATAAATTAGGAACAACATAAGTATATAATACAGCTGATGTGCACAGTGAAAGGTACAATGAGAATACAATGAAAAATAATAAAATAACAATACAATAGAAATATCCCCGGATTGTGGCAAAGAACAATTATTACCCTCAAGTCACATACGATGTGGTCCGTTTTTCGTTAAATACCAGCTAACCTTACTTGTTTTTGCCTGATACATTACAAAGTTTCGAATTTAACTTAGATTGCTTTAGAATTCTCTCAAAATGTGTATAACAGATTTACATAATCCTATTACAATACACATGACGTAATTTACATATCTTTGAATATTTAACAATAATATATTTTAGGGTCCTTGCCTAAAATGGCTCTTGAATCCTTTGAGGCCAGTGTTGAAAATGTCAAGAGACCTGGAGATTTCATTTAGCAGCACCGTACCTCTTGTCATGCTATGCTGGGCCAGAACGTGCTTTCTGCCATGTGGAATATAGAGGAAGTCGTGATGTCGACCTTGGCGGTAGTTGTAGTACGAACGATTTCTAGCTTTCCAAGAGGTATGGGCTGTCAATGAAGTAGTTTGTTAAGTTTTAAACGCCTTTACTGTAAGAGCCCATTTTTCCTAGATAGGAGACTGTCGTAGCGCGTTTCAGAGAGCAAACCCATGTGATGCATGAATCGCGGGTAATATTAAGATACCTTCGAAGCTTTTAATCTTTTTTATACAATCTGAAGTCCCCAGCGTTGCTCTGGTTTTACGCAGGGTTTTTCAAAATCCGATGAAGACATTAATTTTCCTCTTATTTTGAAAGACATGGTAAAATTTCGTTAAGCAGTATCAAAATTCTGCTTTAGGGAACGAAAGGAGGATGAAGTGGCTTTTCGAATTCGACAGTGACCTTCCTATTGTTTTAATGGTCAATTGTGCAAAATGTCATCAATCTCGGAATAAAACTGTAGATTTGTAGAACAACAAAGCTACCGCACCTCATTGGTATATATACAGATAAAAGATTAAATGATGATGTTATTTTTGAAAAGCTTTAGTTTTACACAAATCCTGATGATCTGATGTATGCTAGGGATAAGGTGAGATGTTCAAATTAACCACTGACGTTTAGTTGATTAGTGAGATTACCCGTATTCTGATCGAGGTTAAATGTTGAAGCTGACAACATAAAATTAAATTTTACTCTTCAGTTCCTCTGGCGTCTATGTTTTTCCGCTTTAATATCGCAAACTTATTAATTTCCCATGATAGGTGTAGGATTCCCAGGATACCTGGATCTCTCCGATTCAATGAATAACAAATGTGTTTTTCCCCCATGTCGGAATTTCTTTTTTCTTCCGCTTCCACCACTGCGAGCGAGCAACACCTCTACGGAATACAGTATTGTTATCATATAGAGTGCTTTGGACACTGTCCCCTGATTCAATCATCCGTTTCATCTCAAACGAGATTAATACTCCGTCGCAAGAACTATAAATCACAATATGTGGGGCAAAGCTCTGTAAGTAAGAAGAAAAAATTCAATTAGCTGGCGTTTGTTCCCCGAAATAAAACACTTCTTTTGAAACTGAATTAAATTTGTGATGAATTAACCCTTTCAACTCTCTGTCAAAAGTTTTTGACACCTGTGAGAGTTTGAACCCTCAAAATTGAATGTTCAAAAGTTTTTGACGGATGAGTGATTTTATTTAAACAGACAGTAAGCTGACAGGTGAAGTTTGTTTGATATGCAAAATACTTTGTTGGGATGTTTTTTCAAAGCAACTTTTTGTACTGTAACTAACCGTCCTTATTTGAAATATTTATGCCTGTTAGGCATTCCCCATCATCACTATTATCAGGATGGACGGGATAATTTTATCATATCTACTATACTTACAAATGTTGTGTATAACTTTTAATGCTCGTTAATATTCGATGATTTTCGTGGTTTTTTTAAATGTGTGTTCACGAAAACCAACGATATAGAAATTGTAAGTTTATAGAAAGGAAACATTAAAAATCGTAAATCGATGATCATTATTTATGTATTTTATAATATGGATTACTCTTTCTTCTGGCCTTGATCCAATTCGAAATTTGTTCAAATGGCTCCCGCCGCCGTGGAAACCTTGATCCAATTTACAATCTCAATTGGAATTAAATAGCTTTTTAATGTAAACAACAGCCAATAAAATGATATCATCCAATATTTCGTATTCGGATCTATAAAAAAATATCGATCAACACAAATAATAAATAATTAGAGATACGGGAAAGGAGAAAGAGGGACTACGTCATCCCCTGTTTTTTTTAAATATTTATTTTTTATTAATGTTACATAATTACAACGAAGTTCCGGTAAACTACTAGATAGCAAATTATTATAAGCATTAATTACTCGCCTGAAATATCCATAAAAATTGAAAAAATCTCTCGACTAAAAATAAATGCCGGCGACGGGAATTGAACCCGCACCTTCTGATGTCCAGTCTTACTTGTACTTCAATCGACAATTACTGCCTATAAAATAATTTTTTTTTTCACCTGTAAACAGCCAAAATAATTTTTGTACAAAAGTCTTTGTTAGTGCTGAATTTCCCACTAGATGGCGTCGAGATATATTATATTTATTTATTTTTATTTATTTATTTATTTATATATTATTTGTACATTTATTTATATCAATTACAGGTAATATAGCCTAAGACGTTATAATTGTACCATTTATGCAGTGTATAAGCAATGCCAAAAATCTCGCAAATGTGCTATAGGACACAAAAAATAAATCTATTTTTTTATCTATTGCATTCAAAAAGCACGTAGCTCTCCCCACAGGTGAGTTCATAAATAAATTAGTGCGGCTTGCTCTACTATATAGAAGATTGTGATGACGTCCTCGAGAGTGAGACTCTGGTACAAAAAAATTTAATTGGGCCAGTATCTCATTATTAGATAAGTGACCGTTTATTAGTTGAAAAAAATATTTAAGCAAAGCAATACCTCTACGTGTCTCTAGGGAGTGGTAATTGGTCATGCCTAATATATAAATCGATGGGTAAAGCCAAGGGTAACGTCCATAGAGCCGCGAGAATAAAAACCTTAAAAAAAATTTATGGACTCTTTCAATGCGTAAAGTGTATGTTAATTCATGTGGAGCCCAGATGATCGAGTTTGATTCAAGTACACTTAGGACTAGTGTGTTATATAATAACGTCAGTGTTTTTGTGTTACGAAACGGATATGAGTTCCTAATTCTAATTACGAAGCCGAGAAGCCTGTATGCTCTGCTTATTAAATCATCGATGTGTTGGTGAAAAGTTAGTTTGCTGTCGTAAATAACTCCTAGATCTTTGATTTGGTTTAGGTGTTGGAGAATAATTTCATTGATTGTGTATTCAAATACATGCGGTTTCTTTGATCTTGTATACGAGACGATATTGCACTTGGGTGTACTGAAGTTCAAGCCATTTATTTTGGCCCAGTTTGAGACGCAGTCAATGTCACGTTGAAGGAGAATACAGTCAAGATGGTTTTTATTGAGCGATATAGTTTCAAGTCATCTGCAAATAGTAAATACAGCGAATGTGTGATGACTGAACCAATATCGTTGATAAAAATCAGAAACAGAAGTGGTCCAAGGATAGACCCCTGAGGAACTCCAGAAAAAACTATGAATTCAAAAGAACTGGAACCCTTATAATAAACAAACTGTCTACGATTTCGAAAATATGAAGCAAAAAAACAGAGTAGTTTTTTGGAAAAACCAAATGAAGCTAGCTTATTTAGAAGAATGTCGATATCAACATCTGTTGGTGAAATATTTTGACCTGTCAAATATTATTATTTTTTTAATGATAAAATAATGTTTATAAGACAAGGTTTTTATGCATAGCACACAGGATAACAAATTATTATAAGCATTAATTACTCGTCTGAAATATCCATACGACGGCAATTGAACCCGCATTTTTACTCGGGAGATTTTTTCAATTTGTATTGTGAATATTTTAGGCGAGTAATCAATGCTTATATTAATTTGTTATCCTTTGTGCTATGCATAAAAACCTTGTCTTATAAATGTTAGTTTATCATAAAAAAATACTAGATAGCTAGTCCGCGGTTTCTTATTAGAAATCTATTCTTTCTTTTGTGGTATGTTGTAAGACTGAAAGGGATGGTGAGGGTAAGGAGACGGGGATGAGGAAAGTTGGGAAACCGTGTTATTACGCATCATACAACTTGTCAACCCAACCTTTCTCTTTCATTTCAAACTTGCCCAAATGTTTGATTTGTTCGTTCTGAAGGGATCAATGAACTTAGTCTTTTGTAGTGCCTTAATCAATCAAAATTCACCTCAAGGGCGCAACGTTCACCTTCCAGTGAAATAGCCGTAGAATAATTACCGTTCTGTCTATTCACACTTTAATGATTTTCAAGTCCTTTTTGAGAGTAGAGATGTTTTTACATTTTTTTGAGGCAAGAAACGAAGAAAGGAGTGAATATATGCCGCGAATGTGAATCGTATATGAATATGACGGGGACATCCAAGGAATGACATGCATGATCGAGTGAATCAAACCAAAAACAAACAAACCAACAAAAGGTTATGTGTGAGACGATGTATGAATATGAACGAAGCCAAAACCGAGTTGTTTGGCGACCCTTTCACGCTGCATATCCCTGTTATTGGACAATTGTATAGCGCCGCTTTTGTGAGATATCACCTCAGGGGCGCTTTACAGTTGATGCAGGTATTACAAAAAATATAAATATTACAAGTTAAGTAAAATGAAGAACAGGAACAGGTGACACTAAGATAGAAGATGGAGACTCTGCAGCAAGAATCCTAGGTGGTGAAGAAACTGGACCAGCTGCTGCAGCGAGAGAGTCCACCAACAGTGCCAGCATGAGGTTCGTCATCCGTCCAGGTATGTGTCTGCTGCTAATAAAGCGCTGACACAATATCCTCACATAGATACCTGATCTTGGCAGCACCGCTGTGACGTTCGAAGTATTTTTTAACCCAATAATACTAAAATATTGTTTGTTTTTCCTTTGAATGGAAGCGAACGTATTTAGAAGGGGAATGAGCATCACTATGATCTGTATAATTTTATCTCAGTTAGTTGTTTTAGTAAATATGAACATTTTAATTTTGTGTACATATTCATGTTAAGTTAATTTAATCAATATGTAGAAAAATAATTTGTTTTGAATCAAGTTATTTTTTTTTTGTTGGATTGGTCTTTATTTGATTTTACTGGGCATGTCGTCTTTAACATATTCTTTTGATGTTTTCCGGTGGGTAGTTGGTAATTTTCCCCAGATTGATGGTGTGCAAATGAGTTGTGCTTTTATATAATGTGAACATGTTTTTTTGTCGTGTGCGACTTTCAGCTCAAAAAATAAAAATTATATTTACATAAGGGCTTTAAATCTGCCAAACTCAGCTTTATGGCGATCTTACCCATTCTGTTTACATTAATCTTTTGTATTTTGGCTCAAACAATATCGATAAATTATCTTTTCATATAGCTTTGATGGATTTTTCTTATACATACTTTGATGGTGGAACTTGGGTGTTTATCAAACGGAGCACGTGCGAGGCACGTGGTGAAATACTATATTCAGCGGGCGATGATGGGCGGCGAGATAGGGCGGACACGTGGAATAATAAGCCTACTAACGCCGACATAGCACGAGTCAAAATAATAACCATAATAATAAGATGGGCGAATTCACCTGCCAAAGTAAGGCAAACAAAAGCAATAACCAAAAAATATTCTTACCATCACAAGTTTCATAATATCAATAATATATCGCATATTGGGCGTGAAATCGTAGTACCGGCTTATAAAGATATACATAACATTTATTACGGCCTCCGTGTTCGAAGGGTAGCGTCCTCGACTGCGAATCCGAAGGTCGCAGGTTCAAATCCCAGGGTGCGCATGTAAATTTTTATTTCACATTTATTTAGTCTAAAATATTATTCAGTATGCTTGCATCGCATTCCATAGTCCAAGATACTCTCAGTATAGCCCTGGTGCAAGATCATTCAGAATTAAAACTTTACTTGAAATGGTTTTAGCCTTGTTTGGTGATCAGATCTGATCAATACGTTTAATTATTTGTAGTAATTAATTGTTTGTTATCAAAATATTATGGTGATCAAGTCTTCGATTATGTTTTTATTTTCGATCAAGTCGTCTGCTTTATGTCTTTATTTTCGGTGATCAAGTCGTCTGCATTATGTCTTTATTTTTGGTGATCAAGCCGTCTGCACTATGTCTTTATTTTCGGTGATCAAGTCATCTGCTTTGTGTCTTTATTTTCGGTGATCAAGTCGTCTGCATTATGTCTTTTTTTTCGGTGATCAAGTCGTCTGCATTATGTCTTTATTGTCTATACATAATCTTAGCCATAAAGCAGATATTGTATTTATGTGAGATTTTAAGCAATAAATTGGTCGGACGGTGAGTTCAGGGGTTATGTTAGGTATTTGGATCGCGTTTTATTATCACCCCGGGATTTCTACGTCATTTCAAAAATTTACTGACCACAATATTATGAACAATGGACCTTATGGATTTAAAAAAAAATGGAAAAATGAGGATTGTTAATTTATTGAGAATATCTTCAAATCATTGGTAATCCGGTTAAAAACGGGATAGCAGGAATTACGAATAAATTGATAGGTTTTCACGATGTCGGATCACGTGTCCATGAAATTCCAAATATTTTCGGAATTTTTTTTTCGCCTTAAAAATATATCATGACGAAATGCGAAAATATTCGGAATCTCATGGACACGTGCTTCGACATCGTGATAATATATTCGTAATTTACTAAAAGTTTATCGGGAAACTTGTTAATTCATCCGGATTACCAATCATTTGAAGAGATTCTTAATAAAGTAGCAATACTCATTCTTCTCTGTGTGTTTGTTCCATATTTTTCAATTTAAATTTGGACTATTCCTGGTAATTAAGCTAGTCACAAATAAAATTGCTAAACCTTTAATTTTGTATCGATGAATTGGCACTATATACATCGATAATGAACTCTGCCAATCTTGTTGAATTGATTCTCTCCCGCATCGGATTAGACTCGTTTTAAGTAAGCCCCTCGTTATTCCTGTCCAAACGTATCAAACATCTGCTCGTAATACCTAAGTTTAAATCTTTTCCCATCAAAGTGCTGGTCCGCCACGAAGTTGCATTGGATCGCTCCATCTCCCCATCTCCTCTGGTTCCCTGTTCCCTCTATAAATACCGCCATCGTAAATAGTCATCTCATTCCTGTTTATAAACGTATATTCTCGGAGTCTATTTAGAGACGAGAGAAGGGAATGGACCGAAGAGGCTGACCTCCGGATCTCCGTTATCTCCACGATGAGTTCACTAAATTAAACTCTCTTGTTAATCCATCTACCTTTGAAACTCCGACTGCATACTCGCGTACTCCGGAGTGCAGCGGGATCTAATGTTGATCGCTCAGATTCTAGTCTTGTTTGAGGAAGTTTATGACCCAATTGACTTAGCGTAAACGCATGGGATTGCTTTTTGATGGCTTCCGTACACTCGTGTTTTTTGGTAGAATGATTTTCAAAGATAATTTTGATAGCCTCTATGGCAGAATAATTGAAGTGGGCGTTAGGTTATGTTTTAAAATTATTAAAAAATACACAATATTGTGTAGTTTAATTAAACTCATGCGTTATTCGGAAGAAATTCAGTGGTTTGTGGGTGAAGTAAATTTTGAAGAGCAGTGTCGTTATTATAGTAGATTGTTCGATAGAAAAAGAAAATATAAAGAGATGAAAATATGGGGCGAATGTACGGGGTGGTGCAAAATGACCTTTGTGGTTTAAAATCTTTATAACTTTTCTATTTCAATATATATATTTTTTAATTTTCTAACAATATTTTTGTATAATTTAATATGGAACGATACAAAACTGAACAACGATTAAAAATCATTAGCCCTGTTATTTGGGACATCTTCGTGCTTTATTATTATTTCGCGCTGTAGCGAATTCAATTGGTAGCCGTGTTCACCGGATATTTAACCACTCCCGACTGTTTTCTTTGGGCCTGTTTCAAAGAATGAATTTACATTAATAAGCCAGCGACAATCCCCCAACTGAAAACCAATATTCGCGATGAAATCCTTACAATAACACCTGGAATTTTGTGTTAGTTGATTGGAAAATTGGGCAGAGCAAGAATGTGGGAAGCAGAAAATGGCCACCTTTTGCGGGTAATGGCGTAATGTTTCACGTTTAGGTCAATTAAATTCCCTATTTGAATACTGTACTTTAAAAATATATATTTTTTTCGAAGCATAAAGGTAATTTTGCGTCATCCTCTAGTTACTTTCGTAACTTTGGTAGTTCTATGGCGTTCTTTCCATAAACGGCACAAATGTTTCTAGCAGACTCTGATGCCTTTAATTTACCTTTGTTCTTTGTTATTATTCTCACCAACAGTTTTAGGCTAAATTGTAAAATAATATTTATTTTTTGAAATTATTCAATGAGTTAAACCTCAAATTGTAATATTTAATTTTTCGAGACAATATTAGCGATTCTTAAACGAAAATTTGACACAGAAATATCAGAAAAATATACGGTCACATCTAGGACTCGAAGCCAGGACCCTCGTCTTGCCGGGACGCCGCTCTACCAACTGAGCTAATGGGAACCTACTTCCTTCGGTCATATTTAACTGTATACTTTGAATAAGAACTACCAACATTATATTAATTTTCTCATAGCACATTATTATTGGCTGCTATCTTTATGTATGATCGCAAGATTCAACTCGAACTAAATGCAATCTAGACAGTGTCTTGGATAAATATATCATATTATTATTTTAATGTGCGACATCTATTGACTTTCCTGCAAGTCTAGAATGAATATTTATTTTTTTAATAACTTTTAGAGTAAAACCTCAAATTGTAATATTTAATTATTAAAGACAACATTACCGATTCTTAAACGAAAATTTGACACAGAAAAAGATACGGACACATTTAGGACTCGAACCCAGGACAATACATAAAGATAGCAGATGGATAAAATGACAATTTATGCCAAAATAAATTAAATTTAACATTTTATTCTTTGAAATGTGAATTTCTCTCTACCATCAATTATTCTAAGACATACCTACATTACCTACACCAACATCGACATGTTATTTCAACTTATTATGTACGTAGAGACGAATTTGTACTTAACTGTAACATCCATCCTACCTCTGTTTATAAAAAGTAACCAACCTTCTATTGCCCTTCCTTTGACAGCTCCCTAATATTCCGCCAAGGGTGTATCTGTCTGGATAGCCAAGATGATAGAATACGCCGACCGGATTCGAACAGAATACCGGGAGATGTGAGAAACCGGTTAGTTAGATAGGAGGCTGGGATATCAGGAGCAGAGAAGTGGAGAAGAGTTGAGATGAAAGGGGAACGTTCAGAGATTCTGAGATCGATAGGGATTGCCTTAGCATCGTGGCTGAATTATTTGTAGGGCTAGACAGGGACTGTATAATCCTTCACTATATTTGTAAACTGTAACGTACTTACAAGTTGTTTCAAAACTTTTTAAAAACTTCTAATGTCCAGAATAAGTAACAAGTATATTTTAAACTGTGATGTGAATAAAAGTCTGTGGTTTATTGCCATTTTTTAAATGTAAACCGCACAAGAATCCCAACAGCTCCCAACCGTCTGGAGCCAGTGAGACTATGGCATCTCCAATTGGGGTATTTTGTGAAGCTGAAGGTATTGGGGAGGGGAAGGAGATGGTCAAGAGGAATATGAGGGAGTACCTGGCTATTCAGATCCAGCAACTTTTAAATTCTTAATGGTGGTCTTGCACCAGGGCGATACTTAGGGTATACGTTTTTTAAATTAATAAATTGTTAAATAACACAAATTAATTAAATACAATTTACTTTGCGCACGCCGGGATTTAAACCGGTGACATTCGGCTTTCTAGTCGAGAGCTTTACTCGTCGACCACGGAGGCCGTGATGATTCTGTCTTGTATGCATTGTAAATACCGTTATTTATGTAGCGCCGTTTTCGTGGGAAAATCACGCTTTACAACTTAATTTATTTATACTGGTAACCTATCACGTATATATATAACTAATAATTTACAACCAAGATTTATATCTTGTGACTTACAACCAAGATTTGTGGATAGCATCCAAGTACTAAGACTCCTAACAAGTGATTTACATCCAAGACCTATAATAGCTGGTGACTTACAACTGAAACTTATAACTAGTGACAGTACATATTTAGGATCTTTATGATGGGTCTTAATACATAATACTACAGTATGACTTACAACTATAGCTTAAAACCATAGAATTACAACTAACATTCATATTTACATTAAAAATTGATGACATTATATGAACTTTGACAGTGCTGTCAGTGATTGGTATAATTAATAAACATTACTAATTGCAATTAATATTATTAAGTGTTTGATTTATTTATTAATATTACGAACGATTTTCTGTCATTTTGATTTGACACTTTCCATGCGTTTTTGATTTGGGGTGAGACAATAAACAAATAATGCACTTTTTCTTCTTCGAAGTGAAGTGTAAATAATAATGATATTTGAAAAACTAATAATTTATTTTATTATTTATTAATAAATTTTTTACCGTACTAGGTTTATGCCCCTATTGTGGTAGTCGTACATGATTTCAAATATAATTTAAGAACTAGGAAAATAATATTTTGTAACAACATAAGGATAAAAACAAATACACATATAAACCATAATAGAAATAAAGATTAAACTGAATGATAAAAAAGATATAATTCAAAGAATAATTGAAATACTATAAAGAGAGCTTAAAATAGGTGTAAACTTATATCAATGGGTTATTTTCACTATAAAATTATACCAATGGGGGTATTTTTACTGTAAAATTATACTAACGGGCTATTTTCACTATAACATTAAACCAATGGGGTATTTTCACTGTAAAATTATACCAATAAGGTATTTTCACTGTAAAATTATACCAATGGGTTATTTTCACTATAAAATTATACCAATGGGGGTACTTTTACTGTAAAATTATACTAACGGGGTATTTTCACTATAAAATTAAACCAATGTGGTATTTTCACTGTAATATTATACCAATGGAGTAATTTAACTGTAAATTTATACCGATGGAGTATTTTCGCTGTAAAATTAAACAAATGGGGAATTTTCACTGTAAAATTATTCCAATAAGGTATTTTCACTGTAAAATTATACCAATGGAGTATTTTCACTGTTTTTTATATTCTCGTAAAAAATTACAATTGTGAAGGTATTTTTATGTTGACGTTAATTTTTCTATAACGATTTAAAATGTGCCATTTTCGATTTGCCGCCAAAACGACAAGTTCGATTTTATTCTTGAATTCGGCAAAAAATTTAACATTGATTATTCATGGCAGATATAATACCTATCTACCAAGAGTACATGTTTCTCATTGTCATATTTGAATTTAGTGAAATGAAAAAAAAAAATGGAAAAAATAATGATTGTAATAATGTTAGGAACTCTTGTATTCTTTAAAAAAAGTTCGTCCCCTTTAAAAATCCAATGTTGATCATGGTTAGTAAAAAAGGATGTAGAATTATTTGACTTTAAATACGTGCTCAATGCATTGTATATTTTAGGAGCAATGAACCAGAATTGTCGTTTATGAATTGAATTAGGTATAATATCTCACAGCCTCGACTGTGACCGTATGAAACTTTGAACTATTTTCTTTCTGCCTCCCTTGTTGCGATTTAGTATCATAATTACTACTTTAGGATTTTTTAAATAAATTAATTCTTACCACTTAATTATATAGTCTGTGGCTTCATTGTCTGATATTTCTATCAAAGTTACAAATTTAAGTGTATTAGAAATGTATTATATATTTGTACTGCGCCCTTCAGGTGATTTGACACAAAAACGGCGCTACTGTGTAATAATATTTGGACGATAATACTTCTTCCGCAATAATACTTTATTGGATGTTATTTTCAAATTGCGTATTTTATAGCATTCAAATCGTATAAATTATTCATCCGTATTTATGTTTGGCGATTAACATTTTATTTAAAGCGTGCTTTTTATTGATATTACTAGCTGGAGTCTCTCGTGTTGCCCGGTCTTAACTCAAGATTTTTTCCAAATTGGATGTAGACAGTAAATTTTTCTCTTATTTTGAATGTAATGTGGGCAAATTTTCAGAAGTATCAAAATTCTGCTTTAAGGGCATCTCGTTTAGACGGTGACCTTCCTCCTGTTTTGAAGGTGAAGTGTGCAATATTTCATCAACCTCGGAATAAAACTGTACTTTTGTTTAAAACACAAAGGTTACTGACAGAGATATCTTTAGCTCTGCTGTGTATATTTAACTTTACGTGATAGTTGTTTCGCATTCACTCGATCCTCCCGTGTCTTCCCGGTGCTTCCCTTACTTCTTGCATCCACTAGCGCGTCATATATTTAGCTCTGCTGTGTATATTTAACTTTACGTGATAGTTGTTTCGCATTCACTCGATCCTCCCGTGTCTTCCCGGTGCTTCCCTTACTTCTTGCATCCACTAGCGCGTCATATGTTTAGCTCTGCTGTGTATATTTAACTTTACGTGATAGTTGTTTCGCATTCACTCGATCCTCCCGTGTCTTCCCGGTGCTTCCCTTACTTCTTGCATCCACTAGCGCGTCATATGTTTAGCTCTGCTGTGTATATTTAACTTTACGTGATAGTTGTTTCGCATTCACTCGATCCTCCCGTGTCTTCCCGGTGCTTCCCTTACTTCTTGCATCCACTAGCGCGTCATATGTTTAGCTCTGCTGTGTATATTTAACTTTACGTGATAGTTGTTTCGCATTCACTCGATCCTCCCGTGTCTTCCCGGTGCTTCCCTTACTTCTTGCATCCACTAGCGCGTCATATGTTTAGCTCTGCTGTGTATATTTAACTTTACGTGATAGTTGTTTCGCATTCACTCGATCCTCCCGTGTCTTCCCGGTGCTTCCCTTACTTCTTGCATCCACTAGCGCGTCATATGTTTAGCTCTGCTGTGTATATTTAACTTTACGTGATAGTTGTTTCGCATTCACTCGATCCTCCCGTGTCTTCCCGGTGCTTCCCTTATTTCTTGCATCCACTAGCGCGTCATATATTTTCCTGACACTCTTTCAGGTATCATACTGCAGTTCAGCAGGAATATCTCGGAACATCGCCTTGCACCCCAGTGGGAGGGTTGGATTAATACATCCGTCACTCCTGGACACACTGTCACAACATCCCTACCTATCTAATATAAAAAAATACTGTACCATGTATTTATGACGGCAAAATGTTGTCATTTAGATTCCTATTGCTTTACGAGAACCACAAAGTAGTGAGTACTGTAAAGTACCGCCTACTTACACACGCGTCACGTGGGCGGTACTTTGCAGTACTTCAGTACTTTGTGGACATTAGTGACATGTACATGTATATATTATGACGATCCATTTATCTCCTAACCAGGCGGACGTGGGTTCAAATGTCACGGCCAATTATTATTTATTCACTCCGATAGTGTCGGCTAATCGTGCCACAGACATTATTGGTGACTGGTTTCTTATTGCACAATCAGATTGTCACGGAGAAGAATCATTTTCAAATCGTACGAAAATTTTCCAAGTTTTCATAATAAATTGGCGAGGCTATCAGTCCAAAGTCTGATTCCAGTCCTGATATAAAATAGCAGTGAGAGGAAAATACCAGTGACATATTATGTGCGGTAATACGAAGAAAATTTTTGTTGGAAAGGTTAATGGAACTTATGCATTAACTATATAATATGTGATTTTGGTCCTCTTTATTTTATGTACTCACTTATAATTTAAACTTATAGTTGCAAAAAGTACACTATAATGATTAGTGTGCTCACCTCTAATTGGAATTATCGCTATAACCACGTTGAAAATGTATTTCATTACTGTAATAATTATGTAGTGTATTGCGTTGTCTATCTAATAAATAAATAACATAGAACAGGTTTGTGTAACGTCCCATCCCCTCATCCCCGTGGGAAATTGCGGTATGTTTAGTTAGAAAACAAGCATTTACTCTTGGATATCCATCAATCTTCACAAATCCATCCATCAGTTATAGGCGTATCTGTAAAAGTCGGAAATAAAGCCAACGAGGCAATACCGTAAAATAAAGCCAGAATCTTAACGACGTAAGTGAAGCAGCCGTGCACAAATATATGCGGCGCTCGTCCTTGGTATATTGGACAGACTTGCGGTCTAATTTGCCCTATCAAATCTCTAAAATAAAGTGGGAATCTTAACGACATAAGTTGTGTGAAAACATATTCTCGCGGCCCGGCATAATGGACGGATTTACGGTCGACTTTGCGCTAGCAGGACTAGAAAATCGATCTGTCCGTGGGGTTTATTTCAATTATTTCTGATTAATGTATTACTAAAATCTCAAATTATTCTAAAGGGATCCCTCGGGAAGTTTCTGATTCATCTTCTAGAAAAATAAAATTTGGTTCTTACCGCTAAATTTATAGTTGAAAAACGTTTTATAAAATTTCCAAACCGTTTTGTATAAAATATTTGAATGGTAAGGTCCTGTTTTTATTTATCTTATACATAAATAACTTACATCCGTAGGGATCCATCTGCAGGGTTTTCCAATAAGAGGTGTTATTTTGCATACCCCGCTATTTCGGTAGATGTTACTTTTGAAGCTGTCATTTTTTGACATTTGACAAGTAGAAACCATTATTATTGCAGTCATATGTCGTCTTGATATGCTTTTTTCAAACTGTTCTCTTCGCCTTATGTTAACCCAAACTAACCTGACTGTAAACGATTATATTTAGAATTTTAAACAACCATTTCATTATAAATTTTTTCATCTACCGGTAAAACCTAAGACATTCAAATTAATTAAACTAACATGAAATCTGGGTATCATTTCGACAGAGGTTATGCACAGCAAATAGGTTATGTATTTTTATTCATCCATCTAATCTTAAAGTGTCTTCGATTAACCGGCTTCGCTCAGTGCTAAATATTGCTCGTATTTGCAATTTGCACTCATGTCTAGTTGCATGACTAATAATGCCAACGTGATATGCGAACGGATGGTGGGTTGCGGAAGGTCGCCCCCTATTGGTCGAGGAAGCGGCCAATCAGAGGGGAGATATAAATTATTTATTGATTTCGAAACAAACCGTGAGGATGGGTTGAATAAGTCAGTAGGTCACGACATGACTCATGAATTCTCGTCATAACAACATAGCAGGACTTCGAGTCTGTTCGCTGGACCACTTTGGTTCAAGGTCAACACGAAAATCATTAAAATTTTGTCTGATCTTTTCGCTAATCTCTTTGTTCGCCCTGTAAGATATGTAAGCAGATCAGATGTATTTATATTTAGCTATTATATTTGCTGCAACAGTTGAGCCATTGGAGTTCCACCAAACTCAAACATCTTGACAAAAACCTTGCTCTAAAAGCTGACAACTTGTCTGAATTATCGTTTCGTGAGTATTTTTATTTTATTTTTTTTTAAAGAAAGACAAACATTCCCGGGCTACGAATAACCTGACAATATTTAAAATCTCCTACTACCGCCACAGTAAGCGGAAAATGTTGCTTTTGTTGATGGAGGACTTAGCCAGCCGAGGAATTCAACACACTACGCCTTGGTGGGACCCAAACGCGATGTCAACTCGGCCACCGACCGGTCATGACCGGTCATTCATGTACATAATGTAAGTGCGAATGTTCCGTTTGTTCTACATGTATTTTTGTATCCCGCATTCCGAATTTCTACCGACATTATTTTATATTATATCCCTTGAACATAACTTTTTAAAGCTCTTAATTTTTTTTTCTATTTTTTAAGATAATCTCCATTCAGATGCCGAGTTAAAAACGTATTTATAAGAAATTCCCTCGGTAAAAAAATCTCAGTATTCTCCGAACAGTATAAAAACGCATCTGATTCTGTTATTTAAATTGCCAAAGTTATGAAAAAAATCACAGTGTTTCTTTAAATGCTACTTTAACTTAAATGTCGAGTGGTTTTTGCTCTATTTTAAATAAGTTGTATTGAATTAAATATTTTCACGACGTTCGCTTACGTTTATTAATTATGATCGTTTTTTTATTAATATAAGCGACATTAATCCCTCGATCTGCACACGTGCACAATCAATAAAAATGTGAATCTCGTGTCCAGTATGACGTTTGATATTTTTCGAATGATAATAGCCATAAAAGGTCTTTAAGACTTTTTCCTGCGTTTAGCAGTTCGGTTGTGGGACGGATTTGCTGTTCTTTGTTTGTCCTTCCTACAACATGGTTCTCTTCAAGAGGGATTACTCCTTCCTCTCATTAAAATCATCCCGCACAGCATCCCACAACTTCAAATGAGTATTTTACATTTTTTTTGCATCGACCGGGTTCGAATCAAGTCTCAAATTCGCGCGTCCAAAAAACACAAACAATTGTTTGTTTGTAGAGCATCTAAAGATATTATAAAACATTTTATTTAGAATCAAATCTTATACAAAAAAGAAATTCGAGAGTTGTATTTTTTTTTTATTTTTTACAGTAATACCGCACAAGAGTCCCAACTGCTCCCGTCTGGAGCCAGTGAGACTATGGCATCCCCAATTGGGGTATGTTGTGAGGCTGAGGGTATTGGGGAGGGGAGGGAGATGGGGAAGAGGAAGGTGGGGAAGTACCTGGCTATTCAGATCTGGTCACCAAACACGGCTAAAGCCATTTCAAGCAACGTTTCAATTCTGAATGGTGGTCTTACACCAGGGCGATACTGAGAGTATCTTCCACTCTGGAACGTGCCGCAAATATACTATATATTATTTTAAATTAATTTTAAATTAATTAATTGTGAAATAACACAAATTAATCAAATAAAATTTATTTGCGCACGCCGGGTTCGAACCCGCGACCTTCGGATCTGTAGTCAAAAGCGTATACCACTAGACCACGCCGGCCGTCTGAATTCTTTGGCAAATGATTGAATTTTATTTAAATGGTTTATGTTATTATTTTAGAGCGAATAAAAGATCTCGTCGTTTTTCGTCATCATTTGAACAAAGGGATTGTGAAAATTAAACGTAACAGAAAACTGAACAATGGAATATATGGCTCTCGGAGTACGATGTAAACCTTTTTCTTTGTTACAATTTTCAATTTGTAGCTGTACTTGAATGTGAAGGTTTTATCTAAGTTTATCTGGCTTGATAGCATTAGATAAATGGCTGAATCTACCAAAAAGGGCAAAGATCTTTTAAAATATGAAATTTTCATTAATTTCACAAGATACTATTTAGAACACATGTTGCAAACAGACTAGGGAGCTGCTATAATGTTTTCAATAACTACATATCATTCATAATTTTAATATTTAAATGAAATCCTCAGCACTCGAGATCCCAGTGAGGATATCAATGTCAAAAAAGGATGATAATAAAACATTTATTATTATTATTTAATTCGGGGAAGCGTCTATCGTCTATCTAAGATGGCTGCCCAACGCACTTTAGAGATGTCATCAAGCTGGGGATATCTGCGTTGATCGTCATCGGCATCGATTTTTTTTTAAATAAATGAAGCGCACAATGAGACTATGTCATTCTCCATTTGGGTATGTTATGATGTTGAAGGAAGTGGGGAGGAGAAGAGATGGGTAGGAGGAAGGTGGGGAATTACCTGACTATTCAGATCTGGTCACCAAATACGACAAAGGCCATTTCAATTTTGAATGTTGTTCTTACACCAGGGCGATACTGAGAGTATCTTCCACTCTTGAACGTGCCGCAAGTATACAAAATATTTTTAATAAATTGTGACAAAAAAATAATCAAATAAAATTTACTTGCGCACATCGGGATTTGAACCAGCGACCCCCAGCTTGCTAGTCGAGAGCCTGCAATAATTATTATTCCCACATTATCATTGTTTTCTTAACAATAAGCAGAATTGATTCGGGGTGTAGAGTCCAAGATGGCCACCTAACCCACCATAGATATGTGTTTCCTTAATATAATAATAAATAATTAATTCATTAGCAGTCAGGTATCAATACAACATATATGTTTTTTTTAATGATAGTCATGGTATCTGGGCGCTACTATCATATTAAAATCTCAGCATCTGCAATTTTTGTTAATTAAAAATCCTTCCTCAAGTTATGGACGTGGGAAAAACATTATTTTGATTCATATCCGTTGCTGTTATTTTATTCCCAGAAATTCGTGTGACTAAAGCATTAAATCACTACTTAAATACGGTTATAAATACGTACTAAATATTTCTGTATTAACTAACTTAGCATCACGCCGTTTCCCGCAGGAGTAGGCAGAGAGGACGGACCGTCAAACAACTCGGTCTTGGCACACACTTCTTGGCTCATTCGCATTCATACATCGTCTCTTACGTACTCTTCTATTATTCTGACTTTTGACATGGCCCGACTCGCATATCTGATTCACTTGATCGTGCCATGTCTTCCTCGGGCGTCCCCGACTTCTGCTACCATTCGCATCATATATTCTCATAATATATGTATATATTATTAGATAGATATCTATTATAACGACTACATTTACTACAACGACTGATGTTAAGATTAACATTAAAAAAATATATTTAAAGTTTAAAAATATATAATATATTTTCAGTTCCAGAGTGGAAGATACTCTCGTATCTAGTATCGCCCTGGTGTAAGACCATCATTCAGAATTGAAAGGTTTCTTAAAATGGCTTGTTTGGTGACCAGATATGAATAGCCAGGTAGTTCCCCACCTTCCTCTCCCCCATCTATTTTCCCTTCCCAATACCTCCAGCCGCACAACATACCCCAATTGGGGATGCCTTGGTCTCACTGGCTCCAGACTGTTGAAAGCAGTTGGGACTCACAAAAATATATATATATACCTGAATTAAAATGTCGATGAAATTTAGTTTAATGTAACCCTACCATAAATCTTTCGCTAAGGGTACATTTTATTAATGGACTAAGGATGGATTGTTTCGTAGAATTCGGACAATTCATCTAATTTCAACGTTCATTTACGGGTTCTGTGAAAGTCTTATTCAAGTTCTGTTAATATATCATTATAGGCCAGTTACTTAACAGAACTAAAATAATAATAAAACTTGAAAAGAACTTTCACAGAACTTGACAATTCAGTTTGAAGTTTGAATAATTCTCCAAATTCAACGTTCATTTTCGGGTTCTGTGAAAGTCCTATTCAAGTTCTGTTATTATATCGCTATAGGCTAGTTGCTTGACAAGACTGATATAAAAACAGAACTTGAATAAATCTTTCTCAGAACTTGAAAATGAGCGTTGTTGCTACCTAGCTATATTCTAGAGTTGATGCTTGTGTTACCAGCAAAAACAAGCTGTCTGTATTCAAAGCTTTTTCATCACGAAAGTATGACCACAACCCACGCCATGTTATCAAATTATACATCTTCAATTAAGACTTGCGGGAAATAACCCTACACCTTTGATATTGTAATTATAATTACCTTTATTGAATTATTAAATGGATTCTGTCCAAAGAATTACCCCAGGCTCCTATGTCTGGCCACTTCGAGTAAATTGTTGCTCTTATGCATCTTTAAATCTTCTGAGGTGGTCTTTTATCAACGCCTTGGGATATTTTTGAATAAATCAACGTTTCTCTCTCTTAAGAATAGAAAATTTTGTAGCCTAGGCTTTTGGATACACTTTGCACGCTGCCTGTGAAGTAATATAATATCATTATGAAACGATAATGCAATTAAAACAAATAAACTAGTAACAATTTATTTTTATTTTTAAGATAACCTTAAAAATAAAACTAAACCATGTTAGATTACGATAGATAAAGGTGGTTGACCTCTTATGAACACGGTCGCACCAATAACCCTTGACAGATTTCTAATACTCGTGAATTAGTAGTTGCACTTTGTATTAAATCTTGCACTTGTTCTAGAGTGGAAAGTGACCCGTAGTCGGTACTGGTTCAGAATGGTTCAGGTGTCTTAAGCTATGTTTAGTGACATTATCTAAATACTTCCTGATTCTCTTTTTCCTAGCTCCTTCTCATCCCTCTTCCTTTACCCATATAACATTAAATCATGGATCACATCACACAGTCCTGCTGACTTCAGAAAGATAAGATCCATTATATGAAATATAAAGTATCGAACAAAATGGGCTGGCTGTATTTAGCTTATCATCTGAATTAGCAGGATCATCAAACTTAAACAAAAAACGTTTACCCCTTTATCTCATTTGCTCCTGGTATTTAGGATGTCATTAGTATCCCGTTTATCCTTCCCACTCCCGTTAATTCCTTATCGCCGCCTTAATTAGCCGCTTTACTGGGTGATAGTAATAACAGTATTAGAAATTATAGGGTGTGTCGCCACAGCTACAACCTCCCCCCGTATGAAGTCCGCCCGTAGGAGGCAGGCGTCGCGGCGCCTGGTGACGTCACAGACGACGCCCTGGGGGGATTACCACAATAACACTGCATGTGTGTACCCGATATATTTATATGTGGTAGACCAGAGGACGACAAACTTTCTCTACAAAAATTCCTCTAAATATATAAGTAACGGACGTTTTCAAATCAGTTTCAAAATATTAAGAAAACAAGCTATTTTAGATCAGTCAAGATACTGGTGACTTGTGACGTCACACATCACGTCCATAGATGTGGGAGACCTGAATAATTAAAACTTTGAATATTATTTAAAAAATTTAAACTAACTATAACAATAAAAAAACATACAGGTGTTTAAGTTTGTTGATCATTTCCTTCAAACTCATTCCTTCTTTCCAGATTGAAAAGGCGGTGCAATTTCTTAGATGCCAAATTGCACCGTTCGTAAGTTTTTACTTCTTCGTGTAATCAGATGACTGCTTTGGGTTTTATTGTTATCGCAAAATAAAAACCACATAAAAAATGTCGAAAGAATTGAGTAAAAATTTTTACTATTTATTAATTAAAAGTTAAAAATCCCCTTAGAACGAATTAACTATACTTTTTTATTAAGTTTTTAAAAATACACACACTTCGTGGTCGGTGTAAGATAAGCGACCTATTATTTTTTTAAATTGTAAATTCGGAGCTCGAATGTTGCGAACTTCTGATTCTAGTCAATTTAAGAGTACCTACTCAACACGCTAGGCATAAGGGCCTATTTCAATATCACCATTCACAAACAAATTATGTAGCAAACATGCCATTTCCTCGCCTACATAGTTTAGCAAATGTATATACCAATGATTTCGATATTTTTAAAATAACAATTTTGATAATACTAAATAAATAATAATAATAATATTTGGATGATTTGTATGGCGCCGTTTTTATGCAAAATCACCTCAAGGGCGCTGTAAAAATATATAATATATTTCCACTATGATCTTTGTTATTACTAACTATATATGGAGATAATATACAGTACAATACTTACCTGGTAGGTCACTTGAGATTAACACTTAATTAACATTAACTTATTGTTTATTAGCGAAATTTAAATACACGATTTGATGTTTAAAACATTTTTTTTTATGTCAAAATATTATTACTGATACTTTCAGTTAACTATTATTTTTATTTCAATTGTAAACCGTTTTAATTTAAGAAATTATTTTTTGCCACAATTTTTTATAACCCTTATGTTAAAAAAATGTAAAAATTGTACCCAATGTAAAAGCACCATGGGCATATAAAAATTGTAAATAAAAAATACATAATTTTAACATGGATAAATTCACGATCGTGTTATTGTTACTATTTGATGTTTTTCCCGCTTTCTATTTTCTTCTTCACTGATAAAACTAGAAAGTTCATAATCTCGCTAACCAACGTTTTAATACCACCACCAAGTTGTTCTCTTCGATATAATATGCGACAGAACTATCGAGGGTAACACGGATCGGGAGGTTCGTGATTATACAGGTAACCCGCAATGGGGTCAGGTATCCCGAAACGATTGCACTAAATAATTTAATTCATTCGCCGACTAAATAATTTAATCCCGCCGAAGCTTAGATGTTGTATTCACATTAATTACTGCAGTACTAGCTCAATGTGCTCTGTATTTCTTGTTATAATAGCGCAAACCTGTGAAAAATCACGGAGTATTATAATGATAATTGTAGGATTGATCATTTTATTGCATGTTAGCTAAAAAGAGCAGACACTTGAATAATCACGATGTATGTCTTCACTTGTCAAGATTCAACCATAGTAAATTTTAACGAAAAAGAAATACACGTTTCAAACATGGAATTAAAAAGTTTTCTGCATTTTTTTTAGTTTATTAGGGAAAAAGTTGTACATATTTTAATAAAATAACTATAGGGTTTTCGAATAAGAGGTGTTATTTTGAATATTAATTAAGGAATTAATGAGTTTTTATGGCCGGAATTGGATGGTATTGATCTGGACAACGTTTACTTTCTACAAGACGGCGCTACGTGCAACGCAAGCAACGAAACCATTGATCTTTTACGGGAAAAGTTTCCGGACCGTGTTATCTCTCGAAGAGGTGATCACTATTGGCCACCGAGATCTTGTGATTTAACACCTTGCGACTTCTTCCTTTGGGGGCAGGTGAAAAAGAAGGTCTACGCCAACAGCCCAGCGTCGATTCAAGACCTCAAAGATGGAATTCGTGAGGCTATCGAGGACATAAGGCAGCCACTTTGCGATTTGGTTATGGAAAATTTCATGAAAAGGATATGGTCCTGTAGGCGTGGTCGTGGTGGTATTTGACTGATGTTATTTTTCACTATTAACGGCATATCTTCCTCTTTATAATGAAATAAACATTCGATAATTTATATTAAAAAATGGCATTTTTCTTTGAATATCAAAATAACACCTCTTATTGGAAAACTTGACACAATCAGTTCCAATTTTTTTAACATGTGACTTAAATTCGAAACAAATATTAGAGTTCATTGAACCTAAATTACAGTTTTTAATAACTCTTTGAAATATATGAACCTTTATAATGGGCACCTTTCTACCATCTGACCGCTTCTTAAAAATCTATAAATGATATTATTTATTTTCGTCTTGTCAGGAGCCACCCATCCAATTAATTAGCTTCATAAATACTGCACAGGAAGTCAGTTGTCAAATTAACTTCAGCTACGATAATATTAAAATGGCCAACACGTACATTCCCTCCATACTGGACTAAAGTACTGGTGACTGCTCAAAGCATCGCGACACCGAGGACATATTTACGAGTAGTTTAACTGCATATTAAAATGATTTCTTGCCATTTTTATGTGTAATGAACTCGTTTTTATAATGTACAGAATATTTTTCGACAGTACATATTTCGTTTGCATAAATGATGTAATTATTTCTGATGATTCGTTAAATTTGAATATATTTTGATATCTTCATCCAATTTCTGTTTTATTATTATCTTCTCGTCCTTTATTATTGTCTTCTCATTGTTTATTATTATCTTTTCACTGTTTATTATTATCTTATCAGTGTTTATTATAATATTCTCATCCATTATTATTGTCTCCTCGTTGTTTATTATTATCTTCTCACTGTTTATTATTATCTTATCAATGTTTATTATAATCTTCTCATCCATTATTATTGTCTCCTCGTTGTTTATTATTATCTTCTCACTGTTTATTATTATCTTCTCATCATTTATTATTGTCTTCACTTTGTTTATCATTATCTTCTCTTTGTTTATTATCATCTTCCCATCGTTTATTATTATCTTATCATTGTTTATTATTATCTTCCCATTCTTTATTATTATCTTATCATTGTTTATTATTATCTTCTCATTGTTTATTATTAACTGCTAAGTGCTTTTTATTATCTTATCGTTGAATATTATTATCTTAACATTGTTTTTTTTTATTATCTTCTCATTGTTAATTATTATCTTGAAATAAGAGATATGAACGTATCAGCAGAATGCTGCCTGCTCATATAATAATAATAATTTTCTGATTGTTTCTAACGTCTTTTCATATCAATACCGCACAATAGTCCCAACTGCTCTTAACCGTCTGGTGCCAATGACTATGGCATTCCCAATTGTGGGGTGTTGTGAGACTGAAGGTAGTGGGGGGAAGAAAATTGTAAGGGGAAGATGCGAAAGTGCCTGGCTATTCATATCTGGTCACCAAACACGGTTAAAGCCATTTCAATCAATTTTTCAATTCTGAATGGTGGTTTTACACCAAGGCGATACTGGGAGTTTCTTCCACTATGGAACGGGCCGCAAATATACTACACATTATTTTTAATGAAAATTTTTTGAAACACAAATTAATAAAATAAAATTTTCTTTCGCACGCCGGAATTTGAACCCGCTGCATTATATCTAATCAATTATTTTAACACTGAAAATGATCATTTCAAGAACCGAAACTATTGTTTTGCATAATAATCTCGGTTTTTCCCTCCTGCCAATTTACTTACGTGTATTTTACATGGTAGTTGTGATTTATATTATGCTACGTATACATCCGCGAGCCGAACTGAACCTCAACTTATGGGAAAGAAACGAAGCAACCACAAATGGCGCGAAACACCGCTTGCAGTTGATTCGTTCCTTTCCCGTAATTCGTGGTACGGTTCGCGTAATGATGTTCGCAAATGTATACGTACCCTAATATAATATTATCTTTTCTGATCAATTATTTACAAAGTTTCATTCAAAATATTGGTATCTACTATATGTTAATACAAACATGCAGCTACTGCCTAAGGAATGATAAACGAGAGGAAATCCGGTAGGAAGATATTGTATAGTTTGAAAGTCATACAACAGAGTAATGAAGAACCACCGATAGAATGGACTTATCAGATGTTTATTTAATCGACATTTGAAATAGCTATCCCAAGATTCCTGTTATATCTCTGCTTACTTGCAGATTTCTGTGTTGGGAACTCTTTGAAAAAGTAAAAGGATCTTTACTATAATTTAGTTTATGTACGTTACAATAAATGAGTCTGAATTTAGCTACACTGTTCATTGCCCGAGGGTTTGTAATTCTGTTTCTAGAAGCTTGTTGTCTGGCAATAATATCCCACAGGCAATTGCTACACTCTAGCGACATCTGTCGGACTCTGAAGTAAGCTTTATGACTGGTGCCATCTATCGCTTGAAAACCCAACTTATTACCAAACATCACAATTCCCAAGGGCATGTATCCAATTAACATTTTACAGAAAAGCAGTAGCATTAAAGTGAAAAAGCAATGCTCGGAGAAAAATTAGAGAATTTCTATTTTATTAAGAATCTCTTCAAATTAATGGTAAACCGGTTAAAATGAGATTGCAGGCCGTTTCCTGATAAACTTTTAGTAAATTCCTAATGTATCGGAACACGTGTTTATGCACCTGTATTTACCTTGATAATAATGTATAAAAATGAAATGCGAACATATTAGTAATTTTAAGAACATCGTGATAATGCATTCGTATTTTACTAAAAGTTTATCGGGAAACCTATCAATTCATTTGTAAAGGGTCTGCAATCCAGTTTTTAACTGCATTGCGAATAATTTGAAGATATTCTAAATAAATTAGCAATACTAATTTTCCTCCATGTGTTTATTTTTTGTGAAAAAAAAAACAGTGAATCCAATTCAATCATAAAATTTACAATTAATAACATTTATTTATTTATTGCATCTCCCTATACATAAATAAATCATGTTTTTTCTCATAAAAATCAACCTCATTAGGACTAAGCCCGTATCGAGGTTAACCTACAAAAATAAAATATAAAAAAATATTGTAACAATATTTGAACCATAACTAACTAATACATTCATCATTAGTCCCAAAAAGAAACAAAATAGATAATTAAGGTAGCTAGGGTGACATTCAGTTTTTAGCAAATGGGATTTATATGAAATCTTATTATTTAAGAATGAATAAGGATGAAAAAATATTAATACAATCGTCTGTCAATACAAACATCTTAACTAACTTTTAAAATTTAACTAAGGAATTGGTAAACGTAATATGATTATTACATTACATTTTTCCAATTTCGAAATCACTGATGTCTACCTCAAAAGAATTGGTTTATAATATTCAAAAGCCTTTATGGGAGTAACCATCTAATTTTCATACAACTTTTCGAACTGTTTTTCGAAATGTATCAAATTTCATTGACCTTGTGATATAACCATAGACATATGAATATTAGTAGACCTGCCCTAAGTGATTAAAAGCGTATTATCCCCACTCCCCATACCGGTTCCATTGAGCCGGCTGGGCTCGCATATTGGCCTCAAGTGAAATTTGAAAACGTGACGTCATCATTCTTGTGCGAACTATGGTCGAGGCATCATCGGTTCATTTTACGAAATAACACGGCAAAATGTTGACTTTTGATATGAAAACTTGTAAAAATAGATGTGAAAAAGAGAATAAACCCAATTGTCGTATTACATTCCATAAGTAAGCATTATTTTACTTTATTTTAAGCTTATTCACACCGTATTATATGGATCAGTTTTAGAAACATATACTATCACATCACAATGTAGCGATTCTCAAGTGTGCTCATCGTTGTTTACTGGGGTAAGTAAATTATGAGACATTTGTAAAAGTGTCTTAACTAAATACTCTGAAACTAACTACGACTCTGAAAATAGAAGCTGCCTTACTTTGCCGAATTTGGACTTCGCAAATTAGTTCATAACGTGGCGAGTAATTTGCGCTCCCATGTAGAAATGTCTATTCATTCAAAAGCAGATTTTACTTTTAAGAACTAAATGGTGATATTATAATGCGAGATGCCTATTTACTGTCAGATTGATTTATTGACGAATCACAGTCAGCCTTACTCCCTTCGTTCTTCAACAGTTGATTTTACCCCTCGCCCTTATCTTCTCGTCTATTAATTCCTATGTCTGTGGATATAACCAAGTTTTCACAGGATGGCGATATCACGTCACAAGATTTCTGCTTCAACCTCAGATCATAAGTTCTATGATCTGAGGATTCAACGATAATATCTTTTAATTTATTTTTTCGTCTCAACAATAGAGCCGTATAGGAGTACGTGTTCGTGGGATGGTATGATTGTTATTGTTTTTTTTCTTTGTGGGAGTCCCATTATCTTAAAACGAGCTAATTAAAGAAAATGATTGGTTTTGATACACGTCTTTGATACCTATCATCAAACATACTATCTTCAGTTGTATGTGCGTCCTCGTGAAATCTATTTCAATAAAGTCATTTTTTGAATAATTAGTCGCCTGAAATATCCATACAAATTGAAAATATCTCCCGAGTAAAAATAATGCCGCCAACGGGAATTGAACCCGCACCTCCTAATGTTCGGTCAGGTGCTCTGAACCACTGAGATACGTCGGCTTATTCCCAATACGCCAAATAATTCAATATGTACTAGTACTTCAATCAACAATTACTGCTTATTATATTTTTTCACCTGTAAACAACCAACATTATTTTTGTAGGAAAGGCTTTGTTAGTGCTAAATTTCCAACTAGATGGCGTCGAGACATATTATATCTATATCTGTTGGTGAAATATTTTGACTTGTCAAATATTATTATTTTTTTAATGATAAATTAATGTTTATGTATCCATGGATATTTCAGGCGACTAATTATTGCCTATCCTTTGTGCTATGCATAAAAAAACTTGTCTTATAAACATTAGTTTATCATTAAAAAATAATCTTTATGTGTGATTGCAAGATTCTTCCCGAACTAAATGCATTCTAGATAGTGTCTTAGATAAATATATCGATTTTAATTTTCATTATCCTATAATCTACGTGCAAATGTTTATCTGCTGAATAGATTCCGCACATAAATAATTTAAAGGGAAACTTTGAATACGAAAACTTGTTGTAAATATCACTAGGACCGTCTTTGTTATTGTTCGAGTCGTAAATTGGCGGTAAATATTATAATTTAGTCTCTTGACACAATTCAATTCTGGTCCTCCATTGACAATATTGTAATGTATTAGTATGTGCGGCGTTTGTCGGTTCCGAATTGTCTGGGTAAAGCACCCCTTCCACGTACCGCCAATGCGCGTGCGTGACCAAATGTAATGACGGTGTCCTTTCAAATTATTGTTCAGAAATAGTTCGGTGGCGGTAAATGAAAATAATCTGTATTTAGTTTCAAAGGAAGCTTTTTTCGACTTCATTTCACTTTCGCCGGATAAGCTTTAAAGACATTTTTTCTAATATTACATTTTCCACGATCTACATAAATAGATATTACGCCTTTTTACTGGACACACATTTTTGACGACAGACAGTTGAAACATTAAACAGTATTTTTCCAAATTACTTGTGTACTTCACGTATTATTTTATTTTATTTTATTTTCATTCCTACATTTTTCTGGTTTTTTATGTAAACGAGTTTCTGAAAACTGTTGAATTTCTTTCCTTTCAAACAATTAGATGTTTTTAATGTCCAAACCCTCGTCACAGTTGATGATAATCAAATCGATTTCGAATTCGACAAAAATGATTTTTCGTCATTTGAACATTCTCGACCCGTTTCGGCTTTTTATCAAATTCTGGTCATTTATCGAGCCTAACGGTTGGGTTGTTATGTTTATGCCGGACCGGGAACCGTCGTTTAAATGGTGACTTTTCCAATTCTATAATTTAAAATCATTACCTTATATCTGCAAGACACGATTTCCCCGAAACCGGTTTGCATAGTCCTGTTTGGTTTTACAGAGTTTCATTAAATAAACACCAATCTATAATTAATACCGCACGTACCTGCACTGTCTCATTTCCATTAATACAGCAATAAGAATAAATGATATCCTCCGCGTGTCCAGGCATACCGATGAGGATCGCCTCATTATTCCCAATATGTGACCCCCGCGGTACGTACTCACCACCCACCACTGCCTCCCCCCTTTCAGGCCGCGTACCGCCACTGGGCTCGTGTTGATGGCGTCAACTCGCGTTGACACGCCGATTTAGAGGTGACATTAATAGTACTGACAGTTACGTGTCCCAGTGAGGCGTTATAACTAAGCCACTGCCCGAATTAGTATTGTTTCTAATACGTTTTACCTACATACTTGTTATGAGTGCTAGATAGTAGGTACTCTCAGTATCGCCCCGGTTAAATATCACAATTTAGAACCGGAACTTGAAATGCTGGCATTAGTCATGTATCGAGATCAGATCTGAGTAGCCACCTTCCCCATCCTCCCCCTCCCCTCTCCTTTCAGCCTCACAACATACCGCAAATTGGGATGCCATGGTCCTACTGCCTTTGGGCAGTTGGGACTATTGTGAGATGTTTACATAAATACAATAAAACAATCCGATTGATGATCTTTCAGAGAATCTAGTTAAGTTGATCGACTCGACAGAATTTTTCGTATTTTTTTAATACTTACTAAGAATCCATTTACAATATACATTTTTTCTTATTGTGACACTCTTAACATTTGAGGTATACAAAAAAAATATGATTAGAGATTTTATGTTAAAATTATTATCGTGGTTTATTTTTGGGTTATTACGCCGTGTTGCGCATCTTATTACAGTGGTGCTATATATGCATAAGTGATACCGTGTAGTAAGCGTCCCCTGAATGTGGTTTAGTGCGTTGCGTAAACACACAGTTTACTATAATTTACACATCTGCCCTGACGATGGGCACTGTAACCCTGTCCGAAACATTGGCTAAAGCAGGAGGTAGCCCCGAAAATCGCAATATTTACATTATTTTTTAGGAATCTCATTCATTCCTCTTATTGTGCTTTGATGTGCTATAACTTCTGTTCTGCCTTTTGGTATCTTGAACAAGTCGTAGTGACTAAGGTCGAAGTTTTAGGCACGTGTAATCCATACTATTTCCAAGATATCAAAAGATATTAAAATGCCTTATAGTGCTAGTAAACGAGCTATTTTTTAGGGCAAATTCTTGCTGGCAATTTATTGCTGTCTTTTTCTTTCATCCTGCAAGAAAATACCGTAAAATCTTGCTCATTTACGGGCACCATTACTACTTCACGTATTAACAAAACACTGATCTCCGATGTACAGTCCCACCGGGATAGGAATCCTCCAGGTTGGGCTGGTACAATCTTATGCATTATTACAAAGTTTTTTGTTTTATTTAAGAGCTACCTTCTACAATCTATATAAATAAAAATGTAAAAGTTCGTTTGCTCAAAATCTTAAATCTCCCTAAGTTCTTCACCGATTGCTTTGAAATTTTCATACAACGTTACATTCGAATACGCGTGTGTTTTTACATACCTATATTATATAGATGTCACCTGTGTGGCAGGTAAAAACATGGTTTTTCTGAAAATAGCGCCATCTGTTGGACGTAAAAGCAAGACGCGCTATTGTTTCTTTATCTGCACAGACAGACTGTGCCACAGCAACGCGTCACAGGTTTCAGCTAGTTTTAATAATATTTATGAACATATAAACATATTCTCGAAGTTCAAGTAAATTGAAACGCGGTAGGCAATATGCGCCCCAAGCATTAATTTTAAAATATCGGGAAAAACTGTAAAAACCGCCATGAAAAATCTTGAATTTATAATTATATTTTAAAATTAGTTTTTTGTGGTCACCCCATCACAGAATTTGTTATATTGTTATGATTATATTGATTACACATGTATTAATTAGAAAGGCAAAAATACGTACAAAATAGAACAACGCGTTTGAAGAATTATATGATTTTTACGGTCTTGATTTCACAAATTGAAAAGAATGTCTCAAACATACACCTAGAATGGCACATACTCTCAATATCGCAATTTGACTAACAAAATCAAGATATTTATTTAAAATATATTTTATTTCTTTATTTATGTATAAAATTGTTTAATTGTTTTTTTTTATTTTGATTAAAGAACAAAGAAGGCTATATTAAATTTATCTTAAAATAATATTAAAAATATACCTACATAGTAAACATATACACAACCGACCATCAATTATATAAATATTGCTTAGTTTTTATAACTGCCTTAATTATTTTCTTTTATTACGTTAATTTATTTTATTTTACTTTATTTCTTAATATTTCATTTAAATTCGTTTAATTAATTATGTTAACATAATTTCACATTAACATTTTTATTGACCTTTATAATTTGTCACATTAAGTTGTAAAATGGGGGCCTCAGCACGGGTATAAAAAAGGTTAATTCTTATCTATCAATATATTTTTTTTAAACCCTCAATTTAAATCTCAAAACGTTGCTTGTAAAATCATTAGCCTATTTGGCGATCGAATCTGAATAGCCAGGTACAAACTTCCTTATCCTCCCCATTTCTTTCTGCCCACTGCCTTCTTTTTTTCATCTTCATTTATTATATGTTCTATGCCTGTCTCCAAAGATATTAGAAGAACGAGATATGCTATGTTGGCCGCCGGACCGTAGGCGGAGTACTACCTAATTAGGATACTTTGAACGGTATCGGGACGTGTACGCACAGAAATCTGTTCTATGTATTAGTGCGGATACCTTAGCGATACCTTAGCGTAAGCGAAGGTGTGCAGTAGTATTGGTGAACAAAACCGGCGACACTGGGCAAAACAATTCCACACAGTATGAACTGCTCATAGCACATCTCGTTCTTCTAATATCTTTGCCTGTCTCATTAGGAACTGTCTCGATGTCGGTAGAGTATGTAGATGTAAGTAATTATTATCCAGTTTATGTATTTTTAAGATATTTCCATAGGTGGCGGTAGTTAAGCCACATGACAGAGATAACATGTCGGCTGTACCCGAATGATTGCGAGTACATTCGATGCTAGCTGCTCCGTAGGTAGGCAGCTCAGTTCGATTTGCTTCTCTCGTTCGAATATCTCAGAGTCTCATACAGAACGGACGTACGTCCTGCTAGATATTGATTGTAATTATCTTACGATAGTAAAGTAACTCGTAATCGTTGACGAACCGAAATATTTATTGATTATTTATTCCTTACAAAGAAGACAATTAGCAATATACCAGTACATTACACACCCCGCATTAGGGATGCCCTAGTCCCGTCATTATTCCAGGCTCTTCAGGAACCTATTCGCATAAATAAATAAAAACCTTATTTTTTCAGTTTTCACTATTACACTACCGAGTCAGTTCTGAACGTGGTCAAACCCGTCCAAAAATACGCACTGTCATGCCCTCCTAAATATCTTGATTTACGCTTTCATTAAAACGCATTCTTTCACATATAATCTATTTTTTCTCTTTTCCGAGTTGTCACCGGCGTATTTTTCAGCCTCGCGTATTTTGAGCGGCTCTCTCTGGTTATTTGTGGCACCCATTAGCTCATCACACCCTCCCGTGCATTTCCTTATTGTGGACAGAGTGGAGGATATTTTTATCGTACACCCATTACATGACGAATCTTGCATAAAAAAAGTTTATCTAAGCTCGAGGTAAAGGATTCAAATTTAAATTTAACGAGACAGCTCGAATGGGATTTGAATCATTCCCGGGTTTTGCTATTTACCTCAATGGTGCTTTAAGCTCTAAGCTTTGAGCTTTTCATAACTCATAATTGATTTTAAAGGCTTTTGTGCCAAAAAAAATATTTTGTAGGTAATATAGGTTTGGCTTATATACGGACCCAAAGGTAATGCTAATTTCTTAAGAATTCTCTTCAAATTATTTGTCATTCCGATGGTAGATTTATATTAGACTAGCTGACATATACCCGGCGTTGCTGGGGGTTATACTTAGGAGATAGACATATACAATTATGGACTTTTCTGTAGACCTTTTTAAGATATACAACTCCGTAGTACATTATTTTGAGGTATCTCAAGGGGTTTAGCCAGCGTTAGCGATGTAACCCTACGAAAATATTTTTTTACGACTTGATTACAAAACATCGACATTTCTATACTTACTATAAATATAATACGCATGGATTATACATATAAACCTTCCGGAAGAAATTCTCTAAATGGTAGTGAAAATTCCATCAAAATCCGTTGCGTAGTTTAGAAGAACTAAGCGCACAAAGAGACAGACGCGGATAGCGACTTTATTTTATACTATTTCGAGATTTTGGACAGATACCTTGTTTGGAAATTGTAAGAATAAATTATCAGTCATCAAATTTTGTGAGTACCTACATTATGTTGTTATAAGTTATTTTTATTTGTATCTTCATGATATATTATGAAGACAAATCGATAAAATATTCTTAAAATGTATGTTTTGTTAATAAGGCCTGTTAAGTGTAGAAATTCTGGGACTAACTACCATATGTATTCCTCTTTGCCCAGAATACTAATGGGGGGAAACAATTATACCAAGTCAGTGGACATCTTAAATTTATCTAAATATAAAATGTTGTTAATGAAGCAATTCAGTTATGTATAATAAATAATGTATATTTCCTTATATTCATATGTAAAAGCCCCGAAAAATGGCGTTAATTAATAAATAAATAATTTATCGTGAGAGCAAAAATCAATTACTCTCCGCGTAGTATTTTTCTATTTCCTTCAGCTAAGGTAAATATTTTTTCCCGAAAGCTTGATCAAAACCACCCGGAATCATGGAGCTTCTTGTTTTTAGCTTTCGACGCTTTAAAATATATCGTTGACTAAACTGTTTGCTTTACAAACGTTCCCAGATTACGAATAAACCTGTCAACATCCTGAAATTCTACTGCCATCTAGAGTAAAATTCGATAATCTTGTCTCCATTGTATAAGATTTATCAACTAAAAATCGAGAGAGTGCAGCATATATTTCTAAGATTTATTCATTATAAATTAGGTATTTCAGTCGAAGCCTTTTTAATGGTCTTAATAAACTTGATCTATTTATCATCAAGGCGCACAATGACTGATTTGGTTTGTCTTTTCAAAAATAACGAATGGCAGATTGGACGCCATGGATTTAATAAGTGGAGTTAGCAACAAAACGCCACCGAGGTGGAAATGGACCTCACTCAAGATGATTTGCATTTGATTCACTCAAGTGAATTTCAATGCGTTGTTGAAGCGTGTATCGTTCCGTTTTTATTAATGGCGTAGTTTCTACTTGTCAAATGTCAAAAAATGACAGCTTCAAAAGTAACATCTACCGAAATAGCGGGCTATTAAAAATAACACCTCTTATTGGAAAACCCTGTACTAGTTGTCGTACATTCGAGTTATAGTTGTTCAATAAACAATAATAAGTACAATATGGTTACTTAAGGTACTATGAAAGTAGTAGCGGAACAATAATTGATAACAATATTGATGTTAGTAAAATAAATATGAAATGTTTATTGTCGAGCGTTATTTAGCAAACCTTTGTAATGCAGATTGGGTATTATACAGAACATTACATAGGAATAAACAAGAACAGTCTGTTGTAAAGCAAATTTATAATCAACAAACATTTATTATCCCCGATTGGGTTTTTTATGGAACATAGAAAAATTTATATAAATATAATGTGGGCATGTAAGAAAAAAGACATTTTTTGAATCAGTTACAAATATTCTAATATATTGTTTTTTAGTTTGGTCACTGAGTGGTGGCGGTAAACATCGATTGAACTATAATTATTACCTAGTCCGCGTAGACTCTGAATTGGCGATTTTTCCAAATAATAATTATTAGCAGACTTTGGAACATTATAGAGAGCAGTCTGTCTTGTCTTACGCGTGGGTACACGCAAAGTAATAAGAAAGAAGAAGAATATACTATACTATACGAAGAAGAGGGCCAAGATTTTTTTAGACTACCACCACTTTGTTACAAACCTCAAAAACACGGTCATTTTCGCATTTCGCGTTTTGTTGCTAACTTAACGTTTCTTCAGATGAAATTTGTCATTGACTCGGTCTGTTTTGAATTGCATCGAAATCCGGCCAATTCGATTATGCATTCCGTATTTGTTTTGGTAAATTTATATTTCGATTTAAAATATTTCTCTGGTAGTGCTGCAAATGGGTATTACTGCTTTTTTACACTTTCATTGCGCGACCGATCGATATTATGAGTAACTTTTTCTACTAACCCGTTCTTATCCCCCCGTGAGTATTTTTCCCGTTTTATTATTTACTTAAATCAAAACGAAGTGAACTCTGAATCGCAAATAGCTGTCTAATGTCATTCCGGTTTACTGTGCGAATGCGAAATACAATCTCATTTCCCATGTCCTCGTGTAATAAATTGAAATACTGTCCATAAAATCGATGTTCCATTTCCCCTGCTCGACTAGACACGATACATCGCTATGAATATTTTAGTTTCAGCATCAAACAGTCAGCAGCATTATAGCGAAACGAATAGATGTGTAATATTCGTACCAAGGGTTGACGCTAACTAGAATGGACATCACAAACGATTGAGTAGATGGTAGATAGATTATTGATGCAGCAAGCGATGTGGGTAATATTGTATGTCAGGAATTAATAGGTAATGCAATTAGTAATTACTATTGACAGTTATGTATCAGTTTCATCAATTAACCATGTAAGTACAATATCCCGTTGCAAAGCTGTATAATGATTGCAACGGAACTCCTCATATCAATGGTAATCGTTTTGAAGTAAGTCCGCAAAGTTTAATTTATAATATTTTACTGCAAAAATAAGCATTCTTATATTTTCGAGTGTATTTTTTCGGGATTTTTTTTAAAGCGGGAAATATCTTGAAACCATAGACATCCAAAGACAATCAGGGAAAGGGAACAAACAAACTGCGCGAAGCGAGGGAAGCGGAGTGAGCGTCCCACTTTCTGTGATTTGTTAATACATGAATCTGCCAGTATTCAGGCAACTCGCATTGTAAAATCACCATTTTGTATTTGAGAATAAAGTCTGCTTACGAATGCTTTACTACATATCCCAAATCGGGTAAACAAAAGTTCGGGCTTGTTTCCAAAATTTAGTTAAACACTTTTACAAGTGTTTTATAGTTTAGCCACCTCACTCAATTTTAGCCAGGCGATTCGTTTAAGCACGAAAATTCAGATCACGCGCAGAAAAGTACCACCATGGACAGCGCTGCAAACATTTGCCTTACTTTAGCGAACTTTACTTTTCTGCGCATGGTCTGGTTATTTCAATGTACGCTCCTCGGTGGTTATTGTACGACTGATGTCATAGTTTATTTAAAGCATTCTCGAACCCTCCTGGGCCTCGATTCTGGACGTCATTCCACTCGAACAACGAGTGGTACGACCCACTCGTTGTTCGAGTAGAATGACATTTGACTTTTAGCGTATGTAAGTTCGCACCTTCTACGAGACTAAGAATAAGAATGTCTACCAATGTATGTACTTTCAACGGCAATTGCGAGTGGCCTGGATTGGGGAATCGATACCCTGGTGCCAAAAATGTGGTCACGTGGTTTGCCTCCAGCTCGTCGAAATGATATCCAGATTTCACTTTAGTGCAAGTCTGCTAATTTTAATATCTCAATGTTTTAATATTCTTGAAACCTGTGTTTGATGGTTTATGAAATAAACACAAACGATATTTATATATAGGTGGTACATGTTTAGTATTTCCAGACTTTGTTGTTAAATTGTTTAGAATTGGGGTCAATAATGAATGTAGGTATTGTTAAAGATGAAGAAGATATAAGTTTGCGCAGTAGAACAAGAACAACAATGGCGAGCACATATTATTGAAGAAGGCGTTGAATAAAAATATGAATTTATTATTAAGTGGATTTCGTCCAAACGGCTGAAAATAATCATATGTATGTAACATTATTGCTTCTATTACCTACACGCTTTGATGTAGTATACTAGATTTTCCCTCTAAGAAAGGAGGAAGGTGGATATTCAGATGTTGCCACTAAACACGAATAAAGCCATTTCAAGCAACGTTTTGTGAAACAACACAAATTGATATTATTTACTTTCGCCCGCCGGTATTTGGACCCGCGACCTTCGGATTCGAAGCCAAGAATCGTAATCACCCAACCAAGGTAGACAGATACATTGAAATGTTATTAATTTGCGTGTACATGGCGATATCATAGAATCATATCAATTTGCGAGGTGGGTATGGGTACCGCCGCCCCGGGAACCATTTATTGGATAACCGAAACCTCTGCCATAGGTCATCCCAAATGGTTCGCTACGTTTGGCGATGTGTTTGTCCGAATCTTGGTCGCGGATGCCAGATCGCAAGAGACTGTTTGATGGAGACCTTTTGACCTCTCCAGCAGGACTCTCTCGGAACATCGCCTTGCACTGCAGTGGGATGAATGGATTTAAACTTCCTTCACTCATGGAAACACTGACTCCCAGATTCCTAACCCGCCCCTCAATCTTTCTAGAACTTCCTCTGCTTCCTTCCCTAAAAGGGGCTTCACACAGCATCCCCAAAGATAACAGGCCTAGAGAGGGATTATTTTCCTCAGGGCGTCCTGTTTGGAGCTAATGTAAAAAATAATAAGAAAGTGTCGGTCAGTTGCCATCTTTTTACGTTTCTCATATAGGAAGTAGACCATAATTGTTACGTTTTAAATCATAAAGAGTCTGTTCCGGAAATGCGCAGAGGAAGTGAACCAGCTTCTAGTAAACACCCATTTGATTAAAATTTTAATCATGTTTAGTTCAATGAAGGTCTGCCTACGCGACCTGTGCAGAATAAAGCAATTGAGATCTTATCTGCGCCAAATCCCAATTTGAAATGTCGGCGTGGGAATTGATTTTAATTTGTTATTAATCCCGAAAAGATTACTTAGTTACAGTGGATGATTTAACATAGGTACATATTTCTATATGTATTGTTTAAATTTGAATATAATTTATTTAGAATTTACGGCACAATTGCCATTTACATACAAAGTTTTTATTTTATTTTTATACATATAAATAGTGCAGTATTAAATTTTGATGAGAAAAATTAAAGAATTAAATTAAGTTAAAACATAACAAATAAAATAACAGTAAAGAAAGAAGCAATGACAATAGCCTGTTATGTAGTGACCTCATTAAAATAAGTGGCGTTAAAATGTGTTATTAGTGCAGCTTTATACTTTACAAGGGGAATATTAAAAGTATCTGCGATTTTAGCATAAAAGTTCCCAAGTGTGTGCAATCTATTTATAACTGAGTTATATCCTGAGACTGTGGTATAATTGTCACAATAATACATACTAGAGGACCTCGATCTAATGGTAGGTACATGAAATTGAATCAACATTAATATGTCAGGGCTATCCAACAAGAGTACCTGGAGGACCTGCTGGTGGACGTGCGCTGCTCATCATATGCAGAAGTCAAAAGAGCCGCACAAGACAGGAAAGAATGGAAGAGGAGATTAGATGAAATTGCTGCAAACCAATCCCAGGATTGAAACCAGAGAGAGATCCAACTGATAATTTATAATTTTGTATAAAAATATAATATCTAAATTATAAGATCAAAAATACATGGTACCTACGTTAAACGAAGTTGTGCAATAATTATAAAGATCACGATCTGTCTGTATAATAACTTAATTGGCATTGACACTTGAAATGCTATATTAAAGTTCTGTACCTCAAAGGTCGAAGGTCAGGTGTCAAGTATTTTAAATTCCTCACTCTTGTGAGCATTGTTTAATAAGCAATCTATTTTGATTTAATCGCCTCCGTGGCCAAGGGGTAATGCTCTCGTCTAGCAATCTTAGGGTCTCGGTTTAAAATCCCGGCGTGCGCAACTTCATTTTATTTAGTTGATTTTTGTTATTTAACAATTTAACACAGTAAAAACAATATTTGCAGTACGTCCCAGAGTGGAAGATACTCTCAGTATCACCCTGGTGTTAAGACCACCATACAGAATTGAAACTTTGCTTGAAATGTGTTTGGTGTGCAGATCTGAACAGCCAAGTACTCTCCCACCTTTCTTCTCCCCGTCTCCTACCCTTTCCCACCTTCTTCTTCCACTTCTACCTTCACCCTCCCCAGTGAGGCAGAAGTGAAGGAGATGTGGAGAGGAGGTGATGAATGTGGTTTTATCAGATTCATTTGTCACCAAACACGGGTAAAGCCATTTCAAGCAACATTCAATTCTGGAGGGTGGTTTTTCCCCAGTTTACTGAAAGTATCTGCCACTCTGGAATGTGATGCAAATATTTATTATAAGTTGTCTACTTGTGACGGGCGGGCGGGAGGCGTGGATTTGATTTGCATACAAATCTGCAGTTTTATTCCGAGGTTGATGAAACACTTGACATTCAAAACAAGAGGAAGGTCACTGTATAAGTCGAATTATGTCAAGCCGGAGCAACGCCGGGGAGTTATGCTAGTAGGTACTATATATTATTTTTTAATTAATAAAATACTCTCAAATGGCGACCTTCGGATTACTAGCCGAAAGTCTTACTCTTCAACCACGGAGGCCGTCAATGTTTAATTATACTAATTTGAATTTTAGTGGCACAAATGAGCATGTACACACAATATACGAAATATTAGCATTATGCATACATCCCTCGAAGTGTTTTTCTCAAAAATGGCGCTAAAATTATACAATTATTGATATTATTAAAAAGGTTAATTAATATCCACGCACAGTTGCAAGGAACTTTATGTGTATTAATTGTGTTGTTTTGCATAAAAGCAGAAAAGTTATTCCTCTTCTGTTATAAATTGCACATTTTTTTAAATAATCTACATTCTTCATCTAACATCGCAACTTTAAATCAATAGACAACAATTTGAATGGAATGCTAACGTTACATTATCAGTAGCAAGTTATTTAAACTACTTTCTTCCAACGGTTTGCTTTGTGGCAAACTTTGTTTTGAAAACGATTATTAGGAAACATTAAACGATACATTGTAAACAATTCACGTTTTTATTGTTCAGGTCGCTAGTTAGGCGATGTTTCTAAAAGCTCAACTTCAAGGTCTCTGTTGCATTTCTTTGTTCAGAATAATAATTGATATTTGTAAGATTCCCTGATTGCACATATGCAGGTAACAATCATGCAGGCAGAATGCAGTCCGGCTCGACCTGCATACAGTTCATATGCAGCAGTGTATTATGGTATATAGTACATATTATGGTACGGAGCTGGCGCTTTCATGTGTTAAACTGGTTTAAGTGCAGTTATTACAGAGCAGTGCAGCGGTGCAGTGATCACACATCACTCATATCCTTGACCTTAGAGCAAGGGAACTTTTGGAGCTTGATTTGCAGCGAACTTTTAACAAATCTGTGTATATCGGTGCCATTACGGCAGTAAGTTTGAATTAATCGCATCTTAATGTCATGGAAAAATATTAAATGAATTCGATTATACCACGAAAACGTGACACGATGAAGTTATTTAAATATGGCGAATGTATGAAATGAATTTTTCCAAGAATAGTTCGTATTTACTCTTTTACTCTGTGATGACATGACTGGTAGTTCTGTGAACAGTAATATAATTACGCGAGGTCTACTCTAAATCTGTTGTTGACTCTATTGCTCATGCGAACTCTGGTGGAGTAAAAATTTACTATCTAACACGGCTACCATCCTTACAGGATTGACCGGACACGGAACACACGAACGAAATAAGAAATACGATACGAAATCTTCATGTTTTGAGAACAGTGTTCTTTTCATCAGAAAGTGGCGTATACTAAAGTTAAATATACATAGATTAACGTTGGGAGAATAGTTAAAAAGAGGGGGTGGAGGGGCAAACCCAAATCGGCAGAAGAATTGACGATTTAGTTAAGCTTTACTATAATCTGGATTTAATTCGAAAGTGGCAACCCTTTCCGGGCTTTTGTCAATGACTTTAATATCAATACTAATACTTTACTAATCTGTACAGTGAAGATTGCTATTATATTTTCTGTTAATATTGGTCAGAATTCAGAATGTATATTACGATATATTGTTCCTTCGTTGTAAAATCCGTGATTACATTCCGTAAACACTTGTTATATTTACGTGGTACATTTCGTGTTTACACTTCAATACATTTGATCATTACCCCACCAGTTCTGGCCTCTCGTGAATTTCAGTTTTCCGTGAAGCGATACAATTATCGTAATTACGTAAAACTACCGTCTGCCGTGGCGTGTATGGATCCCTTCCCTTTCGAACAATACACGACACATCTTTCAACTTTTCATAATGATGAAAAGTTTTATGCAAAACACGCGAACCTGTCTGCGCTCTATCGTGCTCGCTACCGTGAATTAATTTAATTTAATCAGTAATCTATTTTCTTAACTTACCTGCTTTGTATTTCGCCAAAATATTAATGTAATCAGAAAATTAATGAAACATGTTTATCTGTTTTCCCTTTGCGCGTGTCAACAGATCTGTAAAAAATCAGAAACTTTTCTGTGCTTTTTTCGAATTACAAAAGAAAACGACCAAGTTGCCACTAAAAATTCCATAAAAAAGTGTATTTCTAGGAACGGAAATTAATAATCTTAAATTATGTTGCTTGTTGTAGACTGATAAGGCTGTATTATATCTGCAATCTCGTGTCTAAGACGAATGATGATGAATCAAGTACGTTCAAAGTCATTGTGTTTGAAAGAGAAGAAAATAAAACGATGTGATATTGTTGTGAATCTGTGGAACTAGTGGATAAGTAGGGTTGATTTAGGAAGTAGTATGAATATTTCTATTTTTGAGACCGATAATTCGTGGTGGAATTCCATTATAATATATTATAATAAAACAAATAAAAAACTTTATTCCACTTAATTTTATTTTGACCGTAACCGGTTTCAGCTCGTCAAAGCCATCTTCAGACTGGTACACAAAATTCTTAGTCTACGGTTTATATACACAACATATGGGGGAGGGGGGAGAGGGGTAGTTTATAGGGTTTTAATCAATTTTATTTGTTACTAAGTCGTTTAAGATTGTGGAATTTCTAAACATTTGGTAATTCCAGTAAGCTAATTACCTTGGGTTTGTAGTTCATTTCAATATTTATTAGGGAAAAAACCTCACAGGTAATATGCATTAGACATAATTTTATTGTCAAATCATTATTTATGATGGGATTATATTTGCTTTTTGAAAAGATACATGTTTACATTTGAGAAATTATTATAGGAATTAAGAAAGTAGGGACTTAGCAACTGATACTAATAGCTTATTAATTACAAAGTTACTTATTGAAGGGGTACATGTTTACATTGAAGTAGGGATGGTCTAACCTAACTACATATTTTAATGTCGAAATTATTATGAAAATTACAATGGATACAAGAGCGGAGACTTGGCAAATGATTCTAATTGTTTATTCATTACAAAGTTAGGGTCTATTTTATTAATTAAGCGAGTAATTTCTAAAGATTCTAATCTATCAAGCTTGTGGCCTTTATTGCAAGTATGGAGGACTTTAACATCTCTGTCTTTATCAAACGAGTGTTTGTTTTCTAATAAATGTGATGCTACATTTGACAATTCGCCTTTATTATTTACCCAATTTGTAAAATGTTCTTTAATACGGGTTTTGAAAGATCTCCCTGTTTGACCAACGTAATATGCTGGGCAGTTGGCGCAGTTCACTTGGTAAACGCCTGAGTTCTCGAGTTTTTCTCTTTTATCTTTGTTGTTAATTAAAATTCTACCTAGAGAGTTTACATTATAAAAAGCTGTTTTGCATTTATCATTATTGGTTAATCTAGATATTTTTGTTGATATTTCATGATAAATATCTAGATTAACCAATAATGATAAATGCAAAACAGCTTTTTATAATGTAAACTCTCTAGGTAGAATTTTAATTAACAACAAAGATAAAAGAGAAAAACTCGAGAACTCAGGCGTTTACCAAGTGAACTGCGCCAACTGCCCAGCATATTACGTTGGTCAAACAGGGAGATCTTTCAAAACCCGTATTAAAGAACATTTTACAAATTGGGTAAATAATAAAGGCGAATTGTCAAATGTAGCATCACATTTATTAGAAAACAAACACTCGTTTGATAAAGACAGAGATGTTAAAGTCCTCCATACTTGCAATAAAGGCCACAAGCTTGATAGATTAGAATCTTTAGAAATTACTCGCTTAATTAATAAAATAGACCCTAACTTTGTAATGAATAAACAATTAGAATCATTTGCCAAGTCTCCGCTCTTGTATCCATTGTAATTTTCATAATAATTTCGACATTAAAATATGTAGTTAGGTTAGACCATCCCTACTTCAATGTAAACATGTACCCCTTCAATAAGTAACTTTGTAATTAATAAGCTATTAGTATCAGTTGCTAAGTCCCTACTTTCTTAATTCCTATAATAATTTCTCAAATGTAAACATGTATCTTTTCAAAAAGCAAATATAATCCCATCATAAATAATGATTTGACAATAAAATTATGTCTAATGCATATTACCTGTGAGGTTTTTTCCCTAATAAATATTGAAATGAACTACAAACCCAAGGTAATTAGCTTACTGGAATTACCAAATGTTTAGAAATTCCACAATCTTAAACGACTTAGTAACAAATAAAATTGATTAAAACCCTATAAACTACCCCTCTCCCCCCTCCCCCATATGTTGTGTATATAAACCGTAGACTAAGAATTTTGTGTACCAGTCTGAAGATGGCTTTGACGAGCTGAAACCGGTTACGGTCAAAATAAAATTAAGTGGAATAAAGTTTTTTATTTGTTTTATTATAATATAGTAGTATGAATGTTGGATTTTTATGCAAAGGTTGATTACTATCCTCGCACAAAGAAATTCAATTAGTACTTAGGAAGGCAATAGACGCTAATACAAAGTTTCACAGCAGTCTGCCAGTTTATAATGAAGTTATTTTACCAACCCTGGAGGTCTAGCACGGACGATCAATAAAGCCCCATGTCTTTTAGCGCGGCCCCCATGGTGACGGATAAGCTGTCAATACGGACAACTTTTTGGATAATGTCATTCGTTATGCAAAATAACTGGCTTATTAATGAATGGAGGTGAACTAACTAAGCTCTTAGAATTGAAAGAAATCGTTTACACGACCCATAAACTTAATTAATTCATTCAATTGATTCAGCACCTGTGTGGAGAAACAAAAAATGTTACTTATGATGACTAAAGATCCCATGAATTAATTTACTCCTTTTTTAGTGTCAAAGGTACTTGCGGACTGCCATTGTATATTAAAGTTATTATTTCAATTCGACATTGTCAATTTATTAGTATTTTTTAAGTTCTACGGAGCCGTCGGTCGTTTAGGAAAGTCAATTTATTGACAGATGCGCCAGTGTAACCAGCGTATATCGATTTGCATTTTTAATATCGCTCTGGCTATTAACAGCGCAACCGTGCTCGGGGAATTGGAATAAAATAATCGGTAGTTACGTCTATCGATCCGATACTGTATAGTTATGTGTAATAGTAAAGCTGATCCCATAAATGGTTCTCATGATGAAAAGTTTTGCTCTCTGACCTCCAGTTTCTAAACGGAATGACTAAATGATTTTTATACGTCTCATTAATCTATCTCGGATATCTTCTCAATTATCTCTTCCCAACTCGGTGAGATGATGAAGTACTGAACCAGAAATCCATCTCCTGACAGGTTATTAAATCCGCCTTGACATCACAATACCACAGGCCGTCGCCGTGCTGACATGGGTTCGATATGGTCTGGGCCTGATAAAGCCTGGGCCCGATATGGTCTCGGCCTGACACGGGCGTCATGTGGCCTGAGTTTGATTTTCCTGTCACAATTAAGTACTTTTGAGTCTAGAAGTATTTGGGAAGCATTGTTAGCAATCAGAATGGTTGCTGCTTTTATTGTTAAGTTCATTCCATGTCAGGTATTAGAAGATGTAATAGCTTACAATCATCGTAATAAGTGGATAATTTGTGTAGCGCCGTTTTTGTGAAACATTAAGAAATCATAGTAGAAAAGGATACATACATATTCATATCAACATATCCCATCATACAAAGCTGAAATTGTTGCTTGTGCAATAATAGAGTACTACCGTCTGGAGCCAGTGAGACTATGGCATCGTCAATTGGGGCATGTTGTGAGGCTGAATGTAGTGGAGCGAGGAAGGAGATGTGGCAGAGGAAGGTGGGGTATTACCTGGCTATTCATATCTGGTCACCAAACATTAAATTAATATCAGTATTAAAATCTTTTCTTAAATCATAAGATTTGTAAGTAGGTATCCTATTTAATTATAAGCCATGTAAGTTTTGTGCTTTTTTTTATTTTCAATTGAGTAATTATACAATGTATCCATAGAAACGTCACTATCTCAATAACAAAACTTATTTTCTCAAACTTCAGTCAGGTAAGTACCATAATATTGAAAAAGTCAGTCAAAGTTAGCCACCTAGTCAAAATTACCACCTAGACAATGTGAGGCATGCTTGAATAAGAAAGTGGATGCTGCAGATTTTGAAAATGGAAACAAATTTACAGACAGACGAATTGCAAAACGGTCTAGTTAATTTCTCATGAACAATTTAACTTTTTAAGATCTTAAAAATTATATATGAAGATAATGTCTATACATTTGTAGAGCCGTAACCTTAATTATATGAAATTCCTTCGATAGGAAAAAAAAACAAAGTGTGCTCCGAAAATTATTAAAAACACATTTTATTTAACGTGTTATAGGTATGAAAAAATCACAGTGTATCTGTAACTTAATATGCCAGAGTCCTGAGGGGCTAAAACAGAATACGCTAACTACGGATAGGCCTACTTTACTCGAACCATTAACGCATGGAGTTGATTGAGCAAAAGTTTAATCAGTTTATTGGTCAATAAATTACGATAAGGGCCTTTTATGGTTTTTATGTTATATATCTGGTTTCCATTTCCAACACCATAATTCTAATTAGGGCGACAATAATTCCATGTAAATTGGTTTCCCAATCGAAAGTTATCGGACTTACGATTCGTCTACGTTCATTCAAATAAACCAGTTTAAAAACGGTCTGTTTCGTAAATTACAAACACGATAGCGAATAATATATTCGCTCGTACTTACACAATGTTTTATACAAACTTGTTTTTTTTAGGTTAATCTTTTTGATGAATTCGTTCCTATTATTTGTTTCAATGAATATTAAAAGATATTTGATATAATAATAATTATTATTATGCAATTATGAAGCTTAATGCCAAGTAACTATTTTGGTTAATCTTTATAAAGAATTGGTGTACATTATTAATACCAAAAAATATGCTTTCTATAAATTGAAGGTTTTCCTATCGTTTCGTTTGAGTAGAATACAAATAAAATAATAAATTACCCTATAAAAAATATAATTGTGAACTACTAAAAAAACTATTTTTTCAATAGAAATGTATGAACGCATAAAAGAAATAACTTTTAAAAAATACAGCATTATAGGTAAGATTATCTGTGACAGTTTCATTTGATTAACTTTTTTGCTTTCTTATTAAATTATTTGCAAAATAAATAAAAAACAGTTTTTTGCTTGAAATCGAACGTTTCTAGACTACGTTTGTCAAGCGACTTTAATGCCTCTTACCTACAATATAAGGTATACCAATAATATACACATTTTTGGCTTGTAGCTTCCTCTTAACCACCGAAGCGATTATTTCTAGGAATTAAAATTTTTCTTAGTTAGTTATTTGTTAAGAAAATATTAAAAAGCTTGAGTTTATTTTATAAATATTAAAAAAATACAATTTTGGTGACTTTCTCAACTACCACACTAGGTTCAGTATATATTGCTTAGACTCTTGTATTTTTATTAAACGTACTATTTTCTATTAATATGAATAGTTGAGAAACACTGGGTTGATTAAACGGCACTTATGTTTTATAAAGAAACTGGGTTAAGTAAAATGTAATGTGCCTTGTGACTTGTGGTTATCTCCTTATTCTCCCCATTATAGACCCGTCGGCGATGCTAATTTTTCACAACACACGTCTTTACGATAAAATTTTAGCATTTACATTCATTTATGCGCATTATTATGTGAGAATTTAAGATTGCGCATAATATTAGAACGTTATTTAAAGCCTCTAAGTAATTTGTGCAATTTTAGTAATGCATTTATATATGAATAGCGATGTATTACACAAATATGGTTTTGTATTAGGATTTGGCGTATGTGTTGTAAAATCATGTATGACCAAATTATAAACGGACATTGGAGTGTGAAGAGAATATATGAAGGGGTCGGGGACTCTTCTGAAAGGCGTGGCACGATCAAGTGAATCGAATTAAAATAATGTCAAAATTTATTGTCAGGTGGTTCGAATTACGTAAGGGTTGACACGAATATAGTGTTTGTTTTTACATAGTTATTTGTCGTTGAATCCGACCTGTGATCTTGTGTGATGATTTTTAACTAATATAGCCCACTGAGTGATCCACGGTAACCTCATTTTTAGTTTATTTTTTCCTATCTTTAAAACATTTTAATCATACATGCGTCGTTTATAAGAAAAAAGATGAAGAAGTTACAAAGGAATTACTAACGGAATGCCTTTAAATTGAGGTGAAATTTCGATTTAAACATACTTTTTTTACATTTTTTTCGTATTATCTGCAGTTTTCCGTAGATATTTTTTTTAAATCTTAAAATATACTAAAGCCTATACTTTTCTTCGTCTGGTATATTTTTGCGTATCTGGCATGTCCGTTTGTCCGTATGTCGATTTCAATTCCCGCTCTGCACACAAACTCGCTCGGCGCCTGTTTATAGGCAATTCTCGTAACACTAATATATAATATGCGTCGCGAGCGCCTGTTTCCTACCATCGGCATAACACGTTTTCTTGAAACTATTTATCTATATAAATAAAAATGTAAATGTTCTTTATTCAAAATCTTAAATCTCTGAAAGTTCTTCACCGATTGTTTTCAAAGTTTGACACATCGTTGCATTCGAATAAGCGTGTGTTTGTATATACAGATTGTCACCTGAGTGACAATCGAACTTAGTTCTTAATATTAATTAATTAATAATTATATTATTATTATTATTATTATTATTATTATTATTATTATTATTAATAATTATAATTATTAATAATTATATTATTATTATTATTATTATTATTATTATTATTATTTCTTAATATTAATTAATTATTAATTAATTAATTCTTAATTCTTATATTATTCTTAATATTCTTAATATTATTATTATTAATATTCTTAATATTATTCTTTGCCAGTTTCATTGACTAACTATTTTTAAAAATCTAAATTCACTATTCTAAATTTACTCACATACATAAATTGTCTCATACATACTCTTCTATTATTCTGACATGGCCCGACTCAAGTATCTGGTTCACTTGATCGTGCCATGTCTTCATTGGGCGTCCCCGACCTCTTCTACTATTCTCATTCACGTCATATATTCTCCTTACACTCCTTTCTTCGCTCATTCGCTCTACATGCCCAAACCATCTAAGCGTCCCTTTCTTAATCTTACTCATTACGCTTACATCGCCTCTTTGCGATGAGTATATAAGGTCTATTAAGTATTAAAATGCATTTATTTATCCCCTTTTATACAATTGTTCATAGTTTCGCGATGTCATTATTTCATAATCTTTTGAAAGAGGACAAAAATTGCTAAAATATATTCCTGAAAAAATTTATTGTACAGTTTTAACTATCTAGTTGTTACATTAGTTGATATAAAGAAGATGTTATAGACAAAATTGTTTGTTTTTCAATGGACCAATTTATTTACTGATTTTCCTCTCGCATTTTCCAAAATTTTGCCACTCACTATCTTGAGTGACGTCCCATTGTTCTCAACTTCCCCTCATCCTGAGTCATTAATTACCCATGACAGCCTTTAACTAAGCCTTCCTCCAACGAAACCATCAATTAATTTTTAATTAAATTACCCTTCTCTCTCTCTCAATGAGATTTAAGGGGGTATTTGCAAAAACCGAAATAATATTACGGGGCGGAGAGGAATGAAGTAAGTTGGAACGGGGAACACGCGGCGACTTGCGCTGGTCAACTCAGTTCGAGCGGCAGCGATGAAATCCACTAGATGGTACCCATGAGTAAGGTTTGAACATGAAACGCTTAATAATGAGCGTCTTTCAAATAAAGTTTATTGAGTTGAGTATGCATTTTTTAGGTAAATTTCGATAGAAGAATTGCAGAAGGAGCTCATGATTTTATGAGATTTAGATGAGATTATCAGATTTCTATCAAACTTATTTGATAAATTATCGATACTATCAACTACACTGCTAGACGGTAAGCAGTACCTTATGACTCGTAACCGACGTGTTCTTCATCGACAGATGTCAAAACAATACGGTATTTATTTTCATAATATCTGATCATAATTATATCTGAATATATTGGCAAGATAAATAAAATATCGGTCATTTTCAATATTTATTATTATTTTTTGCAAAAAAGTTACATAAAACAAATAATTATGTAATGTAAAAAGCATAAGATTCAATTTTTTATATAAAAGCCATCATTTATTATTTTATCAGTTAGGAATAGTAAAAATAATTTACATAATAATTTACTAGATGTCATTACAAAACAAATCAATAATATAATCGTTCCCAATCAGCACGGCTTTATCACAGATAGAAACACTTTCAGTAACTTAATCATTTATGAAAATTATGTAACTGATTCCCTTATCCACAAGCATCGGGTGGATTCGATATACACTGATTTTTCCAAAGCTTTTGATATAGTTAGGAGACATATTCTTGTGTATAAACTAAGTCTTTTGGGCATTAAAGGAACCTTATTGATCTGGATCAACAGTTATCTTAGTAAAAGAAAGCTTTGTGTTAAAATAAATTCTGTAGAATCTTACATCTTCGAATCCATATGTGAAGTTTCCCAAGGATCTCACCTTGGACCAACTCTGTTTTTATTATTTATAAATGACATTGTTGGTGTATTTAAAGATGTACAAGTTCTGCTCTTCGCTGATGATTTGAAAATATATAGAATGATACGTACTATAGAGGATTGCCATATTTTGCAATCTAATTTGGATAAATTGTAAATTGTATCATTGGTGTGTGATCAACTAATTATTTCTTAATATTCAAAAGTGCCAAGTTATTCGTTTTCGTAAAATCCAAAGTCATGTTACTTATGAATACTCTTTAAATAATTTACTATTGACATCAGTCGCTCAGATCAGCGACTTGGGGGTTATATTTGATGAAAATTTAACATTTACTCTGCATGTAAATGATATAACAAAGAAAGCTATAAAAATGCTTGGTTTCATATGCAGAACAGCGATTGGTTTCAAGTCACTTGAATGTTTGAAAACATTGTACACTTCTTTAGTAAGAAACCAGGTAGATTATAATTCGCCTATTTGATCCCCATTGTATAAAACGCTTTCTGACAATATAGAAAGGGTACAGCACATATTTTTAAGATTTATTAACTTTAAACTGAATATTCCAATTCAAAATATTAACTATGTCCTTTTGATGAAACAACTTAACAATAACGCTGTCAGATAAGCGGATCATCTCTGAACTTGTAATATTAAATAAAATTATTAATAATTGCATTGACAACCCTGAAATTCTCGCCAAAATAAAATTTTACGTACCGACCAGAAATTTGAGGCAAAGTGCTACCGTTTTCTTTGCCAATTTTAAAACCAACTATGAAGCTCATACACCTATAAATAGACTACATCATTTTGGCAATATATTTGGGAATATTTTAGACATGTTTAAAGATACCGTATTAGTTATAAAACGATATATTTTTAATCACTTTACTTAGATGTATGAATTCACGACTCCGTAGTGAATACACTTTTATTTTTATATTTCTATCTTTCTTGATACATATTTTGCTTTCCATAATCCACACTATTAATTTTAATTTACTTCATCATAAAACATTATTTATTGTACACTATATATAATAATATTTATTTTATTTGTGTACAAAAAATTTTACAACATTACAGATATTTTATCTGACTAATTGTAAAAGTACCATTTTCACAGTGAGAATGTAGTGCCAAAAACCTTACAAACTCATTGAATTTTCCGAAGAATATTATCGAAATTTTTATCTAATATATTTAAATAGCGTATCGCTCTTCCCACGGGCGAATTCGGGTACAGATTTGTACGACTCAATCGGCAATATAATATGTTATGGTGACGTGCCCGAGAGTATAATATACTATATAGTACTATGTACCTAACACAACTGTATTACTTGTTTTTGTAAAAGCCCATTAGAGCGTATTCATTTTTGGGAAATCGACAGTTTTTTTTTATTTTTTTATAGTGAATACCTCACAAGAGTCCCAACTGCTCCCGTCTGGAGCCAGTGAGACTATGGCATCCCCAATTGGGGGATGTTGTGAGGCTGAAGGTAAGTGGGGAAGGGAAAGAGGAAGGTGGGGAAGTACCTGGCTATTCAGATCTAGTCACTAAACACGGCTGAAGCCATTTGGAGCAACGTTTCAATTCTGACTGGTGGTCTTACACCAGGGCGATACTGGCAGAGATGTGCAAAATGGGTACCCAAAACCATTTGAAATGCAAAATGGAAATGGGTCAAAACTTTTCCATTTGAAAATGCAAAATGCAAAATGGTTTTTAGAAAAGCATTTAAAATGCAAAATGCAAAATACCTATTTTCAAAATGCATTGAAAATGCAAAATGGTTTCTCAGGTTTAAAATAATTATTGAAATTGTAAACAACTTTGTCATTTAATAATGGAAATCAATGTAGAACAACTTGTGGAGTAACAAATCATACATACTGATATGTACTGTGTAAAAAACAATTGAATTTGAGTGGAATATAATAGAATCTATTATTAACTAAATATTGTCATTCTTAAAGATTTTTTCCTAGGGCCATCATCATTTGTGTAGTAACTCTCTAGTGAGGGGACATCCACCAGGGAACAATAAAGAAAACAGGACAGTGAGACAATCAGACAATATAAAATGTTGTTTTCTAGTGCGCACCCATTATTTGACCATAGATTGTCACAGAAAACTCCAAGCAGGCGCACTAGAAAACCCACAAATAATATAATACAACTTTGAGAAAACCAATATATATTCTATATTATGTAGGTATTATGTAGCCTTAGCCATTATTAGATTTTAGAAGTACGAGCTTCTCAAAAACATCATCACTCATCTTTCTTCTATGAGGTCTCATGATTATACCTCCATTTGAAAAGAGACATTCAACTGGTGCTGAACTTGGAAGACAAGTATTGCATTTGATGAACATGTGCTTAACATTAGAGTAGTCATGAAACATTTCAAAATCGGTTCTTTTGTCTTGAAGGTATCGCAAGGCTTCTAAATCTGGAGTTCCTGCTGTTGCTGTGGAAGAATCAGATGAATCTTCATTATCTTCGAAAAAAATAAGATTCATCTTGTACTATTAGTTCCACTTTGTGGATTTACATAACATTTTTGGTACTTTCTTTTATTTTCCTTATTTGTAGTAAAAACACTGAACGGACTCTGTCCTTCTGTTCATTAGGTGTGTACTTCATTTAAAAAAATGGATGCGACACTGTAGCGCGAATTGTACTTGTAGTAGCGACCATGCTTCCTTTTAATACCTTTGAACAAGTTGAATAAATAAACATTTCCATTCCCAATGCTGCCAATGCTGGTAACATCTTTGAAGCAAATACTTCATATTCGTGGTAATGTATTGATATCTCTCAAAGAAAAAATATATTTGGTTAAAATGCAGTTCGTACATATATTTATATAATGAAATAAAATAAGCAATGCCATACAAATTATCCACCTAAATCCATCTTCACTTGTATATTCTTAAACTACTGAATATACTAACATAGCATTCTACAATTCTAGCATAATATAGTGGTTTTCTTTAGGAAGCGTGCATAGGTAGATAGTTCGATATGAGAAATAATAATATTAATTACAGTACTTGATTTTAAATTCAAAAACACCACGATCACCGATTATGAAACCATTGAAAACACAAAAAATTTGCGCGGGACTAATGTTAAAAAAAATAGAAACTGCTATCTAAAATTTAATATTACAGCGTCATGGCCCCGTGTTCACTATTTGAATCTGTATTTTTTAATGGTATCACTTATTTGCCAGGGCTCCTACCAGGTAGCAACTTGACAGACGTAAATTATCTCTCATAGTGAGGTTGAGGACCCACTGATATACGGGGCCTATGATGGGGAGGTTGTGCTGCATCCATTCTCTACCCTCTAGTGACTGTTCAAAAACTTTTGTTAAGGATCATCTTCAAATGTTCACGTTCTTACCCATCAGAGCCACTCTTCAAGAAACTAGCAGTCCTGGACATTCGCCAACTATATATTAAGATAGTTCTCATCCATATCTGGAAAAATGGTTTGATAAATTCTACTCAAAAAGATATACATACACGCTACTCAACGCATGGAAAATGCACAATCCCCATAACAAAAACCACTTTCTCACAAAGACAATACACATACATTGCACCAAAAATATACAATGCACTAAATAACGACATCAAAAGATCCAGTACATTTACTCACTTTGCAACCGGTCTCCAAAAATGGATATCCGGAAAGGGTCGAAATTTCTTTAAAGACCGTAGGTTATACCACCAATAAAAGTTTTTGTTTGTAAAGAACTGTTTTTTAATTACTATAATATTAATAGCCGAAAATTTAAAAACTATTTACATAAATTACTATTGGCATACAAGTTCCATGTACCTACTGTGCCACCTTAGTTACCAGCTGAGTAAACCACCGTAACAATAAAAATTGACTCCAGTATTCAGTGTAATTCGCCAGATTTGAAACATGAATTATATCTTTGATTTATTTGTACATAATTGCAGCAAAATAATGTACCTACCAATTTAATCAAGCACATATAGATTTCTATAATAAAAATAATCCTTTCTTATTTGCTTACTCTATAGTATTATGTTTAATTTTATATATTTTATAACTACATACTTTTTATATTCTTTTTTATGTATCTATTTTACTTTAGGGAAATCAACAGTTTACAATGTGGTTCATTAATACATATGTAATTTACCTAACTGAGAAACCAAAAACCGACCACCATAACACGGGCATGAGCCTAGCATGGTGGTCGAAAAATTCCTCAATGCATGTAACTATTAATTTCATTGAATAAAGAAACATAAAAAAATGATGAAAAGATGAATGGAGATAACAGGAAGAATGTTGCAAAAAAGCATTTGAAATGGAAAATGCATTGAGAAAAGCATTTAAAATGCAAAATGCAAAATGGTTTTTAGAAAAGCATTTAAAATGCAAAATGGAAAATACCCATTTTGCATTTTGCATTTCCATTTGAAATGGATTTATTTGAAATAAAGCACATCTCTGGATACTGGTAGTATCTTCCACTCTTTATTTAATCAGTTTGTACATAAGTATTATATAGTAAAATAAAACCAATTATGGATTTCCTCCTTGTGACTTTAACTGGGAGAGCATAATATGGAATAAGTTATTTAAATTTGTGAGAAAAAAATATGAATTAAAAAAATTATATAAAACAAAAGATTATATAAAACGAAAAATTTACAAAACAATACATTTATAGCCATGGAGAGAGGTGGTAGATTTCAAATCAAATAACAATTCATAAATAAACAATAGAGACATAAACATTATTCACAAACCATCAGCCCTACTTACTAGCGAATACCTGTTCTTCTTTTCTTTGTTGCCCATTCTAAACAATTAGTAACCTCTGGAAAAAAGATTTAAGGATTATATAGGTCGGTTTTTGTATTTATTTGTAGATGATGAACGTACCTACATGTTAGAAGTAACGACGCGCTCTGTCAAACTAATCATTTGATACGTTTAAAAAAAATCCGTGATGTCGAAATATATCAAAAAAGTTTAACTATCGTGTTAATCAAAAGCGATTTTATTAGTGACAGTGTTATCCACTAACTCCATTTTGATCTTGCCTAGTTAATCCAAAAAAGTTAATAACCTGTGTTTTTTTTCAAACTAACTACCACACCTATAAATCGACGGCATAATCTGGGTTATAAATTTGAGAATGTTGTCAATTTATTTGGGGATTCCGTATCAGTAATGAAACGAACTCTTCACAAACACTTGAATTATTGAAATATAAGAGAATACCAATCCTTAATAAAAAACTCATTTTATTTTACCATAATTTATTAGATAAATTATTGTTACAACTAATATAACTGTATAATTAGAAATTTATGTAAAAGCACAGTAGGGCGTGAATAAATAAAACTAGGAATATTATTCTAGTGAAGGGGCACTCTCTAATATTCTGTGCCGCTGGTAGTCAGCCAGATGGCCAAGTGTTGCATAAAACGAGATTTATAGTAAAAAAGTCAACTTGGGCTAGAAATGATACATAATAACATAACGACTAGCCTTTAGTGTGATCTCTTTTCTCATGTGCCTACACATTTACGTATTTATTTTTTGTAAAATGAAACGTGCTCTCACGTCGAACTCACCTCGGTTACTGAAGATAAATAACTTGCGTTGTGATTTATATAATGCGGTGATACAAGGAACAATATCTTAGTATTAAAAAACTGTTTTTATTTATTTAAGCATTGTTTTAATGCTTTTCAAAATAATTTTATTTTCTCATCGTTTAGACGACATTGACGTGGTGATAATGTATTTATTTAAAATTCTTCTGCATTTAGAATTAAAGGATATAATCGAACTTAAAGCTATTTTTAGAGGTTCTGTAAATATTTTTTTACGCAATTGTTTTAAACATTTTAAAGCGTTTTGTTTTCTCATTGTTTAGAAGAATAAATTATCTGTTCAAAACATAATATTATTTTCTTATAAACAATATGCAAATTTACAAAAAACTGCGTCAAAAACCGCAATTATGCTGCGCTTACGGTAACATCCCCTTTTAATCCTAGCTGTATTAGGTTGGTTGCCTTTGATTATTGTTCTTGTTTGTTAGTTTCTAGTCAGAATCAGTGGCGGCTAGCTCTAAGGAGCGTTGGAGAAACACACTCCTAAAATTTCAATTAACCTAAAAATAATAATTATCAAACGATAATAATTTCATCGAAAATCAAAGTGTAATAAAAGTAATACTATAAAAGTATTAAGTTAAATTAAACCAACACGAATTTTCGTTTTTTGTATCACGTGTCATTTGGTGCAAGCGAATTCCATATCGCTCATCGAGAAACGTCACCCGGGAACATCGATTATCTATATGCGCAGAGCGTGGATGTCGACCATAGTATTGAAATTTCTCCGAAATATGAACGGCGCTTGCCAATGCCTTGTAATAAACTCTTTGGTGAGATGGCGCCACTTTAGTTTATAGTTTATTATGCCATGTGTAGCTTCTTCCTCGTTTGCCTAAGCTTTGGACAGCAATACAGTATCCATCATCAGGGCAGATGTGTAAATTGTGGTAAAGTGTATGTTTAAGTAAGTTTAGTGTTAACTTGTAGCAAACGTTAATCCTCTTAATGTCGTTTTCTGGGTTTAGTTTTGGTGTAGCCGTCTAATACAGCACAACTATTAAGCTTGTCCCTGTCGTCCCTATTAATATTTATGGATTTCAGTTGTCTCCGTAATTAGGCTCGCTCGATGCGTGTTGGGTCTTCCCAGCACTGGTCCACACCAAATTGGGGATGTTATATTCCCACTGGCTTAGAGCGTTTTGAACTCTACTTCAATTTTTATATTACTTAAAAAATAAGTCATTGTTATTTTTTCATTTATTTACTTCATTGCTCACCTGGTTATTTTCTGAACCTTTTTCTTACTGACTTTTTTTCTTCCAGAATGTGGTGGACCATCACGGGCAACTTTGGCAACATCCTCCCCATCGACTGGACCAAGTCCTTCTCCAGGAAGATGCACATGCCAGCGCTCAATCTCAGCGAGAGGAAGGTAAGACAGTTTCCCAAATCTTGATCTCCTTATGTTGTCAAAGGTTTTATCCACTGTACAAAAAAACCTAGAAGTGTGATCTACACTACTTTGAAAACAGTTGTCGCCAATTAACAGAAAACCTTTCCACTCCTAAACTCCAATCGGGCAAATGAAAATGGCTTTCTTTTCAAGAAAGATTTTCAGTTTGTGAAAAAATTTCACTAGAAATGAGAAAAAATACACAATGCACTAAATTATATCAGTTTATCTTTTCAATGGTTTTGCTGTTAAAATAAGTTACTCTTTCGTTTCACAAAGAACAGTGAATGTGAATGCAAACAGATTTGCAACTTAGGATAGTAATTTGACGGCCTCCGTGGTCAAGGAGTAAGGCTCTCTGCTAGCAATTTATTCATTTAAAAAAATATATAGTATACTTGTGGCGCGTTCCAGAGTGAAAGATACTCTCAGTATCGCCCTGGTGTAAGACCACCATTCAGAGTTAAAATGTTGCTTGAAATGGCTTTAGCCGTGTTTGGTGACCTTCCCCATCTTCCCCATCTCTTCCTTCCCTACTTTCAGCCTCACAACATACCCCAATTGAGGATGCAATAGTCTCACTGGCTTCAGACGGTCAGGAGCAGTTGGGTTTTTTATGCGTATTCGCATAAAAAAGCGAATTCTGTATTTAATTTTGTTGAATTAGGTAACAATTAGATGGTGATATGTTGTGTATATTAGAAAACAATTTTTTAAAAAGCTATGTCTACCATTTTAGATTTTATTTTCACTTCTTGTTAAAATTTTAACGATAACTAGCGCAGACCTGTTTAAAATCACAGGATGGTCTGAATTGTTGAAAACCTCAATTAAAATAATAAAATAAAATACTTTTTAGCAGTGGCGGTCCGTAACTTTTCAGTAAGCTAGAGTGGTAAGATTAAAAATACAATAACATTAATGATGTTGTGGTTGAAAAAAAAGTATTGTTTTACAAAAATTCGATTTTTGGGATGAAGATTTTTCATTTTAGGGGTGCTGTGCTTCCCCCACACTGAAAGAATCCTGAGAATCTTCTTATAAAAAATTGAATTTTTCAAAAAAATAAATGTAAATTTTCACCTACAACAACATCAATAATGACACATTTGAGTTTGTTGAATCTGGTGAAAGAAAATAGTGAATTTTACGTTTTGTTATAAAAAATCCCTGTTATGAAATTATTATTTTCACATTAGTTGATGGCTGATTGTTTGTGTAACGTGAAGCAGACATCCATATTGATATCAGGGCCACATGTAATTTCTATGTGGTTAGGTCTATAACTTATACTTATAAGTGATAATGGCTGTGTCATATCAACTTACACTGGGCAGGGTTCAGTGGCTGAAGCTAGGTGATCAATATTGGTGATATATTCCTCTGGGGAATATTAGAAAATTCACAAGTAATATGTGCACTTTTAATGCAAGATTTTGGAAATGAATCATGTCATTTATATATGAACCATATTTAAATGTATTTTTCTCCAAACTGAAACTTTTTATAAATATTCTTCTTCTTTGGTGGTAAAGTTGAGATTGGTATTTTTTCTTCAACTCTCAATCACTTGTTATTAATGTCATAACCACTTATTTATGCACATATTAAAAAAAATTATTTATGCACCGTGACAAACACATACCCAGTATAAACACACTATGACAAACACATACCCAGCATAAACACACTATGACAAACACATACCCAGCATAAATACACTATGACAAACACATACCCAGCATAAACACACTATGACAAACACATACCCAGCATAAAATACACATTTCACTCTTTTCAGGGTGAAATGCCTAAAACCAAAAAAAAAATACACATTGACAAACGCATACCCAGCATAAATACACAGTGACAAACACATACCCAGCATAAATACACAGTGACACACACATACCCAGCATAAATACACAGTGAAAAACACATACCCAGCATAAACACACACTGACAAACACATACCCAGCATAAATACACAGTGACAAACACATACCCAACATAAATAATCGCAATTGGATTCTTTTGGGAGAACCATAACATTATACACTGTGACATTTCAACATAATGAAAAATGTTGATTACAAAAACACATAACATCATAACAATAGATTATAATCTATCAGAGCTTGAAAATTTTAGGTTTAATTAGACTATGGAATGATTTGTGATGATCTTTGCGGCTATTGGGTTCCTAAGATTTGATATGATTTGAGATTTTCATGGCCAAAAATATTATCGAGATTATTTTTTGGGTTATTATTATTATTCCAAGTTGCTCTTCCTTCTTCTTTAGCCAACGTTTCAGACAGAGGTACAGATTTACAAGTTGCACATCTTTTTGCAACAATTTATTAATGTTTTTGCAATTGATGCTTGCCCCACATCCTGTTTCCGTATTTCAAACAGGTGACTAATGACCTCCTGACCTCTTATTTCAGGACGGTCAGACCCCAGAGGACGACTTGCTGAGCTCAGAGGATGAGGCTGTGGCCAGCGACCTGGACATGCACGCTCTCATCCTGGGGGGGCTGCACCTGGACCACGAGTGCCCCGTTAAAACAGCTGATGAGGTAACTAACTCATCAAACTTTATTCTACCATTGACATGGTGACTATTCGTCACTCCTTTGTCACCTCTCTTTCTGACTATATATGCATCAGTTAAAAGAGGAAGAGGTTACAACTGAGGTATCCCTAGACTTTGTATGGACCATTAATTTTATTCAAATTCTCTAGGTTTGATCTTAACACATTTCTGAAGGGTATTTTTTGCGCTGGCGCTACTCTGTCTCTGGGCGAAAATAAAGATCCTGCGCGAATTTCTTAAATTTGTTTTCAATTACTATATCTTCGAAAATAATTAAAATATTTTAATAAAAAAATTCTACTCAGTAACTCAGCTTACCCAAGCTATAAAATTACTAAACTAAAATCAAATATTATTTTAAATGCAACTTAATTAACCCTGTTATATTATATTTTTATTACTCGCTCGCTTGCACATAGGAGTTGAGTGGGCCGGAACAGAGATAGAGATTCAAATCGGGTTTCACGGTCATAAAAACCCTCATTCCAGGAGGAATTGCATTATTACAATAACAAATAATGTACTATCCTTTTGTTGAAATACTGATGTAAACAAAAGGCACGACGATAAATATAAAAAGAAGACTTGCATTACGATTAGATAATTATGTATATATTGTTGGGACCTTTACAGAGAGATTGGTATGCAATATTCATACAAAAACATTGAATAATTCTGTCTTTTCTGCCATTGAAATGAGGCTGGCGCAAAAGGTCAATCGACTGAACGGGTAGAACCACCTTTCCCGGCCGAAGTGTGTTAACACCCTACAAAGCTGGTTTGAGATTTTCACTGCAAAAAGTATTAGCGCAAATATTCTTTGTGTTATATTGTGCTTCCTCCTTATTTAGCCAATGTTTCGGGCAGCGTTACAGGGTCTGTCATCAGGGCAGACATTGCTTTTGATAAAGCAGCCAAAATAAATTACCAGGTGAATATAGAATAAATTAATGGTATATTTTGTGTCCTTAGGTAATTCAAGAGATAGACGACATGATGCAGGACTCCTCCCCGAGCTGTGATGAGGAGATGACGGAGCATAATGAGGCGCTGGAAAAGGGGAAGGAGGTCCTCAGCTCACCTTTATACGAAGACAGTGAGTCACATCACTTCCTTTTCGTTTTTAACCCATCAGGCTTCTGGCATATTGACTGTTATATTTCTTAACGATGCTGTCAGAAAGTAGGAAAATCTGTTTGTATTTCCGCTTCTCAATTAAATCCAAAAATCTTTGGTTTCGAAGATGTGTACGTTTTATTTATTCTGTGGTTAACTTCTATATTTGGATATTTATTTATTTTATTTTATTGATACATGATTTAGAGCAGCCCTGGCCAACCCAAATTGCACCCCGTGCCTCATTGACGACCTAAAATTTACAAAGGGCCGCACGTACAGACATTATACAAAAATAATTTAATTTTTTTATCACAACAAATTTCATACTTAATTCTTTTTTTGTGAGTATTATAAATAATTTGATTGCAGAGGTAATCTGAAAGTACAATCAGGTAAATGTGAAGAAAACAATACTACAGCCAGATGTGAAAAGAAAACACACATTGAACAAACAAAAAATGTATTTTTATAGTAATCAACATGTTTAACAGGGCCGCACGTATGGGCGCCGCGGGCCGCATGCGGCCCGCGGGCCTTGGGTTGACCAGGGCTGATTTAGAGAGTACATGTGGTTTTTTTGTGATATTTCACCCTCCATGCTAGGAATACACCCTTCATATTTCTCAGAGACAATTCACAAAAATACCTAGAGCTTTGAAAGTCAAGTAATATGAAGATAGACTCGAGGAACTAAAATTATTTACATTAAAAGTAATAAAAAGGAAGGTGTCTTGATTGAGACTTTCAAAATTTTATCTGGACATTATAACAGTTATTTTAGTTCCTCAAAAATTAACAAAATACCTTTTGCAGAACTTCCACAACATGTCATTTTAAAGGTCGATTGGATTTTCATTTCAAGGGAAGAAATGATTCACTTATTGTGATATTAGATGTGAGTGCATCAGCAGAATTCTGCTTGCTCATTAACTAATAATAATATACAAATATAAATAAAAATGTAAATAAATTAAATGAAAATACTTGGTTTTAGGTCACTTTATTGATACATTTTATTGCCTACCAGTTTCAGTACCTCCGTACCATCATCAGGACATCAGTTATAAAAAATTAAATAAAGTGACCTAAAACCAATTATTTTCATTTCATTTATTTAAAATCGCAAGTCACAAGGTGTTTGCTTCTTTTGAAAAAAAAAAAAAATGTAAATGTTTGTTTGTTCAATATCTTAAATTTCCGAAAGTTTTTCTCTGATTGCTTTGAAATTTTGACACAACGTTGCATTTGAATATCTGTGTGCTTTTATATACCTATATTATATAGATTGCACCTACAGGTAAAATCATGCTTTTTTTTAAAACAATAAAATAAATAAATAAAAACGCGTTTCAAAATTACGACAAATGTTTCTGGGCACTTGGTATAGTCCCAATTTTAGCAGAGAAACATGACATTGTATGTACACTAAGGTAAAACCAATTTTAGCAGAGAAGCATGGCATTGTATGTACACGAGGGTAAAACCAATTTTAGCAAAAAAGCATGGCATTGTATGTACACTAGGGTAAACCCAATTTTAGCAAAGAAGCATGGCATTGTAACATACATGTGTACATCACAAGGGTAAAACCAATTTTAGCAAAGAAGCATGGCATTGTATGTACACTAGGGTAAAACCGTTGGAATTGCAATCATTTATTTAATTTTAATGTTAAAAAAGATTTTGACATGTTCTCTGACAATGTAAGTCAAAATCTCAAACATTATATCATAATATAATGGTAGGTCACAGAATAGACAAATTATTAATTACCTATGTTATTTGTTTCCAGAACTCAAGACCCTATCCCTGGCCCAGCTCAACGAGCTATACCTGGAGCTGGAGGTGCTAATCCGTGAGTTCAGTGAGACGCTGATCTCGGAACTGGCCCTGCGCGACGAGCTGGAGTACGAGAAGGAGCTGAAGAACACCTTCATTTCTCTGCTGCTGGCCGTTCAGAACAAGCGGCGCCAGCACCACGTGGAGCGCAAGAGGACCAAGGGGGCTATTGTCGGGAAACCCAATCCGGGAAGCGATCCTAAGGTGAGTCAGACTTATGTTGACATTGTCTGAGTGTCACAATAGTTCTGAGACTAATCATCTATTTCATGCGGGGCAGTAAAAGGCTACCAGGAGCGGTGAAACATTTCCAGGTTACAAATAATCTCAGAGTGTTGAAAATCCACCCACTATAAGTGTAAAATGTGACTTGTACAATAATGGAGGACTAAACTAGTAGACGATTGAACGCAACCCCCCGAGTGGGAACCAATAACTACCACGCTACCAACCGGTTGGTCGTGATATTTCAAAACATCTAATTTTCACTTCAAAAATTTTTTGTTTGTGGAGTTTTTTCTATTTATGCTGTCATACTTTTTTTAACGGAGAGAGGGGGGCATTAAAGAAAAATATTCTTGGAAAGTGGGCTGTGAGCCAGGTAAAGTTGGGAACCTCTGATCTATATTACTGACCCAATGTAATTATTATTTGATTTTTATTGTTTTAGATTAATGGTCTCGCATAAACTGATAAACAACCGTTTATTTAAAAACCTTACTAAAAATCGTTGCATAGACTCAACTGATGTTTAACAGCCATATATAGAGCTCATGGAAAGTTACATATTGCTCACACAGCAGATAAGGCTTGTTTAACTGTGTTTTAGTGTTGACTCTCAAATTGTTTTCGCTGTATATAATAATTCGCCAAAAGCACCGTTGCCGGGCTACAATATTTTTTAACTACAGTCACTAAAATGCGTTTATTAGTAGGTGTTTTTTTATTAGTAAGGGTGATGGTATATAGCCAGTACTTAACTTGAATTTATTGTATTATTGCAGTACCTGACTACCGTGATCCCCTACCACCTGGACAGCGGACCACCCGACAATCAGGCGCTGCAAGTCCTCATCAAAAGTAAGTCTCTACTCAAATATATGTTTTGTTACCATATGTAGATATTTAATTTATAATTTTTTAACGCATTATGATAGTGACAGATGACAGCTGAAGTGTTCTTCTTCATTCTATGGTTAAACAAGCTTAAGAAGACAAGATAATTTGTGAAATTGTAAACTTGAGTTGCGCCGTGAGAGAAGCTCGATTGCCAACCAGTTTCAGTTGCCTCGTGAGCAAGTGGACTAACAGTTTTTTTGACATTTGAAGAATCCCTGTTAGGTGCATTTCAGCTTTCTATAAAATTGTAATAAGCTGACAAGTATGCAAGTGGAAAATGTTGCTTGTGTTGTGATGGAGGACTTAGCCAGCCGAGGAATTGAACACACTACGCCCGGGTGGGACCTAAATGCGATGCTAACTCAGCCACTGACTGCCCTAACATGATAGGTTGTCCTCTTTTGCTGATCACAAAAGAAACAGTTAACAGTTTGTTGACGATGTTATATTTGAATTTCCTAGAAAAACTGGGTCTTTGTTGTAGTTCATAGATTCTGCTCCTAATTTTTCATTTCTCGTGTTATGTAATTGCTGAGCATAGGAAGTCCTGTTTTAACTCAACTATTTTGCATTTCGTCTGCCTGTAAATTTTTTTTTACATTCCGTTTCCATTTCATGATGGTGATCATTATAATGGTTCACTTAAAATAATTTTTAAAAATCTGAAATAGTTATTGATTATTTGAACTTTCTAATTCTATTATACTCTGAAATCATGAGATTTGTAAGTAGGTACTTAGGTTCAATACAATACGATACGATTGTTCCACCCCAGCCAGGAGCACTCCTGTCCCGGTGCGACCTGTACACCAGAGGCACTGTTCTGTTAGTTTAACCGACCGGTATTCATACCGACAACCTAAAAAGCCAATATTGGAATTTAGGTTGGGCAGGAATACGGGATTTGATTTGAGCATTATTTTATTTTTTTCGTCCTCGTTCTTCTTGCCTCTTCTTACATTTCCTTGCCTCTTCCCGGTTTATCTCGTCTCTTCTTGCTCCTTCTAGTTTCTGTTGGCTCCTCTTGCCTTTTCTAGGCTTGCCTTGGAACTTCTTGCATATTTTTGGACCTTCTCACCCCTTCTTCGCTCATCTCGACTTTTCTTGTATATTCTTACGTATTACAGCGTCTTCTTGTCTCTGCTCGTCTCTTCTTGGCTCTTCTTGGCTATTCTTTTCACCTCTTGTAATTTCTCATTAAAATGGCCACCATCTTGAACCGGAAATAAAACAGACGAAATGTACAATGGTCGATTTAAAACAGGGTTTTGCTACGGTCAGTCATTATGTTGGCATTTTTTAAACATTTATTTACAAATTGTGTTAATGTGTTGTTATTTTCTTTTTCCAGTTCTGAAGGCAATAAATGAAGATAGTCCCACAGTTCCAACCCTCCTGACGGACTATATCCTCAAAATACTCTGTCCCACATAAGGAGTGCGCTAACTCAAACCAATACAATTTACTTTAATTATTTCAATGGCCACACTCTCCTTGTTCATTTCCCTTACAATAATACCACCCAATCCCACCTCATTCACACCAGACAACCATTTCTGTATCCTGTTGCTCTTTATGATGTGGTGTAAACATACTACTCTATTTAAAATTAATATTTAGGGCTAACAGTAGAAAATGATTAACAATAATATGTTAAGATTTATATTTAATTTTTCCTTTATAAAAGATGGCAATCATGGAGACGCATTTCATTATCTCAAAACAGCAATATTATATATTATATAAGCATAAACTCCAAACATAATAATGTAACACCACCAATGGGTAGAAATATAAATAACATACGAACTATATGAATTAATATTTATTTAATATTATGATTTGAGATTTTCACGGCCAAAAGTGCCGTGTCGCACTTTCTCCGTCTTTAGCCAACTATTCGGACAGCTTTACAATGTCCATCACGAAGGCATATGTGTAGATTGGAGTGAAGTGTCTGTTTACTTATCACAGAAAACCACATTAAGCGAATTAACGCTTGCAAAACGTGTAGCACCACAATATACTCATCCACCCTGATGATGGACGCTGTAATGCTGTCCGAAACTTTGGCTAAAGAAACAGGAAAAACAACATGGCATAAGAACTCAAAAAGGATGCTACAGCATCTTTAGATTGCTTTGAATGTGTTTAATGTTTTTTTACATTACTAAAAATTGTTTAAAAATCATACAAATTACTTTCCACTTATCAGATCTCCACACAACAGCAAAGAAGTTTTCTTTTAATTTCTATTTTGGCCTTTACCCTTCAAAGTTTTGTTGGTTGCTACGTGTAATTTAGTGACAATTACCTATTACCTACTCACATTATTGTAACCTACTTTTAATAGAAGCATTATGATAATTCTGTACTATATTCACCGAGAAGAAAACAAACTAAGCACGGGTTCGTTTCACAGAATTTGAACAATTCGTCTAATTTCAAAATTGATTTTCAAGTTCTGTGAAGGTTCTATTCAAGTTCTGTTTTCATATCTTTATTGGGCAGTTGTTTCACAAAACTGAAATATTTCTCAGAACTTAAATAAAACCTTTTCAGACCTTGAAAATCAACATTGACGAATTGTTCAAATTCTGTGAAACGAACCTGTCCTAAATAATGTTGCAACGTTGCGATACATCTACAACAGCGGTAAAAGTTAAACGGAATATTGATCATCAATTATTTTGTGTTTTTCAAAATGCTTCCTTCTCGGTGAACTGGGTATTGTTTAAAATATTGGAAAGAATGAATCGGGAGTGATTATTGTAAATTGATTATAGATGGCGTTGGAATGTCATTAGCTAATGAAGTGATACGAAAGTTTGCGATCTGATATTTTTATATGATTATAGTATTTTTTAAATTTATTTATTGCTTTTTATTGCAAACCAAACAACGTCATGATGATGTGAATATTTGTATAATCACTTAAAGAAACAACATCATGATGATGTGTTCATTTGTATAATCATTTGATGAAACAACATCATGGTGATGTGTTCATTTGCATAATCATTTGATGAAACAACATCATGATGATGTGTTCATTTGTATAATCATTTGATGAAACAACATCATGATGATGTGTTCATTTTTTGCATAATCATTTGATGAAACAACATCAAGATGATGTGTTCATTTGTATAATTGTTTGATGAATTTCTTTTGTAAATATGTTTATGTTAATTTGTATGAGCGAGTATAGCTACTATTTAATTAAGTCTTTTCTGTTAGATTACACGGCAGACGCATATTGCATTTTTAACGGCATCTTAAAGATAAAAGAATTGGAATACTCTAATTGAATCAGTGAAAAGTGTTTAACATGAAAATGCCCTATTGCTCTGTTCATTTTTTTAAAAGTGAATATTGCAAAAAGAACTAACCACTCTCAACCATTTAAAGCCAGACTATGACTTCCTAATCGGTATGTTGTGAGGCTTAAAATTGCTAGGAGGGGAAGTGCCTGGCTATTCAGATCTGGTCACCAAACACGGCTAAAGCCATTTCAAACAACTTTTCGATTCTTAATAGTGGTCTTTCACCAGAATGATGCTGAGATCGGGAGTTGAAAAGTTAGCTCTTAGTTTGTTTTTGGAATGATGTTTATTCTGCCGTTATTTCAACGGAAGGTGATTATAGTTTGTTAAGATCATAATCATGTTAATCCTTTTGCACTGTTTTTGATCAACGCAATTGACAGCAAGCGATTCTCTTTAATAATGTAAATATAGCATTATACAATATATTGTATTTTTAGCAATAGATATAGCTTCCCAGAGCCAGTTCTGCAATTTTTCCTTCTTCAACATTACTGTGAATGTGTTAATTTATAAGATGTTATGTACATTATTTTTTGCCAAGGTTACATTTTAAGTTGTAAATGTTTTATGGCATATTGTGATGCATAGCTTAATAAAATCTCCTCATTTTGTAAACTGTTTAAAGAAAACCAGAATCGACACTGCCATTATAACATAGGATATGACGATAGGGAATTATAAATATTAAGCATTTTGAAAATGGCATTAATTAGCTCATTTGGTTTTAATCATTTAAAATTTGGTATTTTAAATGGATTACAAATACTGTAAAGCTATTCATTGCAAACTAAAATATTCAAAAATTTCAAAGGACTGTCTTAAAAAGTCACAATTACAAAAAAATTGAGGATTTTTATGCAATGTATGTACTGTAAATTAATTCTAAAAATTTTTCTTCTGTATCCTACCCGATCTATTCTATGGTCTATTTTATAGAACGAACCGTTTAAAAATTGAAAGGATTTGTTGCGCATTCACACTTGCTCTATTCTCTTTGTTCAAACATGCTCTATTCTGTGGTCGATTCAATATAGAATAAAACGAAAGTTGAAGTTTTCATTCTATGGCATAGATAGCCTGTTATCACTATTCTATTTCTTAGATTACATGAATTAGATCAAAGAATAGATCGAGGTGGTAACCCACCATGAAATTGATATTTTGTGACATTCATCTTTTTGCTTTGTAAGCCCACAATTATCCAGTTATAACTATAAAACTACAAAATTTGCACGATTCACACCTCATATCAATTTATGTATATACGACATATCCACACATAGGTCTCGGCAGGATCAGGCGCAATTGGAGCAGTCCGCTCCGGGCGTCTAATTTCCAAGGCGCTGATAATACCTAACCTAATACATTGCTCTTGAGATTAATTTTCATAAAAACCGCGCTACACAAAAATACAAATCATCCTGGAGCCTAGGCATATAAGGGGCGCCAAAATTTTACTCGCACCAGTTGCCGTTTGACTCAGGGCCGCCCCTGGGTCTTTAATTTCACAAGAAGTAAGGAAAAATTGATCTCAATTCGAACACGCCTAAAACACGTTTATCTCTTCAGTAATGTTATTAATGTCGCAGCGCAGTTTGCAAAATGATTGAATTGATTCAAATCTATATATTTTTTATGACTATGTAACTATTGTATGCTTAATGAATGTGAACTATTTATACACTTATTAATGGTTAAATTGTCAAATGTATCATGGAAGAGGATTGCATTTACAACCTTTAATTAATTCATTAATTTAGTAGGGCTTAGTTGTCAAAGTTCGTTGCCTTTTTAATAAAGTGTGGCGAATGTGTAATATGTCTCTAGTCTTACATGATAATTTTTTCACTTAGTGTACCTAATATTTACCTACCAAAAGGATTTGTATCTACATATTATTGACACTTAAAAAATAAATGAAACAGGTTTTAAAAATAATTCAAAATATCCATTTTCTTTTTTACTTAAAAATAGAGTCATGCATCTAAAAATGATTCAAATGCTTTTGGTAGAAAATTGTAGCAATTAATTAAGGCATCTTATTGTAATACGTGGAAAAAACTATTTGATAATTTGAGGAATCATAAAGTTATAATAATTCAGCTCTCCTCCAAACAGATAATAATTAGAAAGTCGTTTCATTGGTATTTCTCAGAGATCTAATACGTATGTAATATTTATGTATGTAGGTACTGGAGGAATTTGCATTATTAATCCCATTTCATCCCACATTGAATTCATAAAACATACCTACCACACAATCTAAAAAAATTGTGTTTGTAATTTTATTTCATTTTTGTAGTGCACTTTGTTCATAAAAAAGAACTTATTTTCCTTTAAAAATCTTTGGAGGGTTTTAACAACGATAAAATTTTATAAAAAGAACATTTATTCGACTTTTCATCGGTAAATTTGAATGTTATTTGCATAGATATGGCACTTATCTATGTTTTGTTTTTTTCTTTATTTTATCTATGAATTTACCAACAGTGTGTGCCATGGAAGTAGCTACCAAATGCAGCTTAATGCGACTGTTCTAAAGCACCCTGTCTTTCATTGTTCTCATCTTGCCTTTAGGATTAAGAAGTCATAATATTAAGGAAAGTGCACACGCATCAAAGAACACCTCTTAAGGGCGGTCTAATGTCACCGCTTAAGTCTACGAATTGTGTAATGTAAGATTGTCTATATGAATTTAAATTATCCTGTAAATGCAACAGCTTGCTGTTTATAAAAATAAATATGCTTCTCTGAGAGTTCTTGACTTTTTTATAATTTCTTTCTGTATTTCCTTCTGTATTCTTTAAAATTAAATATTATGTTATACCGCAAGAGTGCCAACTGTCCGGAGCCATTGGAACTATGGAATACCAATTGGAGGATATAAAAATAAAGTAAGGCTGAAGAAAACGAGGGATACGAGAGGAGATAGATATGGAAGTATAAATTCTTGTCTTATTATGTTTATATAATTTAATAAGTATTATTCGATTTTTTTATATTACCCACGCACAGGCAGTGCTTTGGGAATGTCATAGTACCATAGGGCTCCGAGATTATTGAGGAATTGGGACTTTTTTTTCAAAGCCTTTTTTATATCTATTTTGGTAATCTCCACAAAAAAATAAATACAATTTTTATTAGACCTTTCCAACAAAAAATAATATTTTGGGCCCCTTTAAGGCTAAAAACGACCCTGTTCATAGCCCCGAACAACGCTGGGTACAAGTATGCTTGTATGTAAATATTTATAGTTTATACTGACTACTTCTTTGTTCCTTCCCCGTAAGCTCTATAAAAAAATTAAGCTGCCCCTCCTTAGCTTGGAAGCTGGCGACGCCTCAATACTGAAACTGCACATATAAATTTTAAACATTTTTTCTTGTCTGTCATATTTTGAACCTTAATCCGAAGGGATCAATGACACATACCTACCTGACACCTGTGCTCTAAAGATTGCAATCTGCTTGTTAAGATAGGGGAATCTATAAAAAGGACCGCCTGTTTCTGCCCAAAGTCAAGGGTTTTTTTCCAGATATTTAGGGGTTTCTACAAGATTCCATTTCGGACGCAAAAAATATTATATCAAAAACCGGTGTATTTTTGTTTAAAAAGTAAGTTCAACAGGTTAGATTTTTTCGTCGCTGATTCTCGTTCTGAGTAGCCTAAATAGCGATAAATCACCTTCGTTGGCAACACTGGTGACCGCGCGCAAGCTGCATTGTTTGTTTTACCGCGGACCCGCGACACTTTTTCAAATTGGAGGGTTTTTTGAAAATGGTTCATGCGGGCCACTTATAATTCGTTCCGCGGGCCACATTGTGGCCCACGGGCCTGGGGTTGGGCAGCCTTGTTCTAGCCCATTTAGCACACGTCCTATTTTTCTTACTCTGCCTGACATCTTATACCTATCACTAAAAATGTATTACAATTTTTTCAAAATGAAAATAATTTCATAATGATGATAAATCACAGTTATGTATTTATCGATCAGATTGTAACACAATAATCTCAGGCATCCATAGATTACTTAAAGGTCTCTGTTATAATTCAAATGCAAAAAAAAGGTCATCTGCAAAGTGACAAAAGTATAAATTAAAAGATGGATTTCAACCAGTACGAATCTATTTATTTTAATTCAAATTTTACACTATCCTCTGGCTCTAAAAAATATTTAAATAAAAACTCAGGGGTGTCTAGTCTCTAAGATAAAATAGATAGTTACATAAAAAATTTGAGTCATCATTGTTATCCCTAACTTTAAATTTAAGTGGGTAGGGAACCATCGATAAATAGAATAAGAATGATGCTTAAACCATTTAAAAAGGGCGCCAGTTCTTACAAATAATAGTCATGAACAAATTTAATGGAAAGGTAAACCAATTATAGAAACTATAGTGAAGCTATGAATGTTGAATTGAACTCACGAGCTGCGATCTGTTCGCCATCTTACAGAATTCCCCGCTGCCGTGAGTCTGAACCACAATCCTGTCACTGTGCTACTGGATTCCCAGAGTCTCAGCTGTTAACGGGTAGTTTGGAAATTTGTAATTCCCCCTTATACGAGGCGTATCCAGAAAGTAAGTGTAGGGGAAAGTGGTTACCCTTCGTACACTTTTTAGATTTTATTTTTTTACTTTGTGATTAATTGTCGAATTTATCTAATTTATGTACCCAAGTGTAACAAATATATTGTAGTTTGTTACAAAAAAGTACGAAACTATTATGTCAAAAGGTTAAAGAGTTATAGCCATTTTTCTACGATAAGATATTTGTACGAACGTACCCCACGTACGGGGTACATTCGTACAGTAGGTGGGGTACTATCGTACGCCATGGGGTAGATTCATACAGGGTAATTAAAAAGCCTATTAAAGTCGTTAAATTTTTATTAATTATTATAGAAATATTTATTTATTAAAGAACTAATTTAATAATATGTGACTTGACTCATAGACGATTAATCTTTCTTTAGAAAAATAAAAAAAAATGAAATCGTTCATCCTTAGTTTACTTATTGATAATTGTAAGCTTTACAATCAGTCTAAATGAGATGTTTACAATCATTTTGTATGACATCGTTGTAGAGTCTTTGAAAATTTAAACTTAAAGTAGATAATTATACATATGTTTGTTACTTTGTAACTTATTGCACATTATAATTATTTAAATTAACTGCAAAAGTAAAAAGTCTAGCCATTCTAACTTTACAGCCCGTTCGTGGTTGAGAATCAGGGAGGATCATGGCGACATCGCTGATATACAGAGTGTGTATGTCTTCTATATCAGGGAAAAAAAATGACCATGATAATCCCGGTTGCTTCCGAAGATAAGATATTTTCATCTCTGTACCCGAATAATGACAGAACTTTTCCGACGTAATAAACAACAGAGGTCTTTGTTTCAAACTTTACCAAAACATTACAATTATCTTTGATTTTTGTTGGTTTACATTTAAATTATTATTGATACCACGATCATCAGTCTCTTCGTCCATTTCAAAATCAACTGGAGATGTTGAACTCTCCCGCAAGCTAAATTGCGATCCTTCAGATTTCTTTGAATCTTCATCGCTTTCTATTTTCTTTTGTCTTGAATTAAGTTCCTTTAAACTACGTCTCACTGCTTTGGCTCTGGCTTTCCTTTCCTGTTCTATTTTTCAATTCTTTCTGTCTATGTCTCTCTTTTAGTTCAGTTTTTTCAGGTGGGTCTGTATATACGGGATTTACACGGTTTTCTTCCTTTATTGGTTTTTCTATTTCTAACGGCTGTAGGATAAGGTCTTATGACTTCTGGTGTTATGGGAAGATAAGAACTCGGTTCAGATTGTGCCTCAGCCGCAGAGGTGGAAGGTTCGCCAGTTCCGGTAACAATGTCTTGAGGATTTTGGAGCAAAGAAGGCGACTGCTCACGAATATCTGACTCATTCATATCAGTCGATGACACGCTGGTGGAAGGTTGTAGTTCTAGAGCGACAGTAATTATTGTTTCCGGATTATGTGGCACATTTACCGAATTATTTGAAGCGTACACGTCAATGGGAGCGAAATCTTCATTGCTGAAGGCCATTTCATTCAACGGCCATATACCTGGCTTTTCAAATACACTTGTAATATTTTTTGTAGTAAAAGGTTCGAAATATGGAAGTTTTGTTTAACGCGGCTTTCCTATACAACAACCGTCCTTGTATTACATCATTAATTGCTAAATTCATGGACTCTTCATCCACTTCTTGAGTACTTGTACCCTTTTTTATATTTTCGCACCATGATTCTGCAATAAAATATTAATTATAAGGTTGACTTAATAAAAATATTTCATTTTGTTAGAAGTAGAATACGTCATAAAAGGAAAAATATGTTATTGTGCTGTCTGCACAATAATTTTAAAAGGTAATACTATATTTTATTTCATAAAAAATGAATTTCGATATACTGGTCGTTAATAAAATCTAAAGGGGAGCATTCGTACGCGTACGAATGTGCCCCCTTTCTGGGTGTCCGAATGCACCCCATGCCTTTGCACAAAATTAAAATACAACTTTATACAAATTCTAATTTAGTTTGAGAAATATAACAATTAAAGCTCAAAATAAACAATGTTAACATTAATCAATCATCACCATTTTGTCAAAAACATAACAATCCTACCTACAATTACGAACTAAACTTAGGTAAAAAAATGTACTCACCGCGCGCAAAAACACGTTACGTTTTGTCAGCTGATACACCGTAGTGCGACTGATGCGATACTCCGCTAGCAACATGGCGGCCGGTATGTCTATGCACACAAGCAAAGGCGTGTTTGTGTGCCGTTTAGTTTTTCTTTTATACTAACTGTACGAATGTGCCCCGCGTACGAATGGTGACCACTTTCCCCTACTGAATTTTTGTAGGTTACAAAATTTTTTATTGAACCAAAAAAATTACTTGGTTACCGTAGTACATATGTAAGCTATTTTTCGACATAGTCGCCATTCCTCTCAATGCAGGTGGTGAAGCGGGGTATCAACTTTTTGATGCCTTCCTCGAAGTAGTTTCCGGCCAACCCCTTCGACCACTTCTCCACCTCCTCCTTTACCTCCTCGTCGATTGAAAACCTGGAGGTAAAGAGATAATAATCTGAAGGTGCTAGATCAGGGGAATACGCAGGGTGGTTCAGGACATCCCATTTAAACGAGGCAAGCAGTTCCTTCGTGGCGTTGGCCGTGTGTGGTCTGGCATTGTCGTGCAGCAGGCACAATTTTTTTAGGGTCTCACAGTATCTTGCAGGGTTGATGGTCTCCCCTTGAGGCAGATATTCAATCAAAATTATGCCTTGACAGTCCCAAAACACGGATGCCATGATTTTCTTGGCTGAAATTGTGGTTTTGAACTTTTTGGCGGAGGGTGAAGAGGTGTGACGCCACTGTTGAGACTGCCTTTTGGTTTCAGGCGTGTAGTGTGCAACCCAAGTTTCATCTCCAGTAACGATAGAGCGGAGAAATTCATCTCCATGGAGTTTGCAGCGTCTCAAAAACTCTTGTCCGGCTTCCACTCGATTCAACTTGTGTTGGTCTGTCAGCTGTTTTGGGACCCACCTCGCGGACAGTTTCCGATATCCGAGGGTTTCTGTGATGGTTTCGTGTAGTAGAGATCTGGAGATTTGCGGAAACATCGCAGAAAGTTCTTCCACAGTCAATCTGCGATCGTCACGGAGCGTTTTTTTCCACAATTTCGTCAGTCACAATTGAAGGTCTTCCGCTCCTCTGATCATCATGCACAGAAGTACGACCGTTTTTAAACTCGCGATACCACTTGTACACACTCGTACGATTCATAGCTTTATCACCATATGCAGTTTTCACCTCATTATAAAACCTCAAACGGAGGTTTTCCCTTCCAAACGAAATAACGGATGACACCGCGTATTTCGCACTTGGCTGGAGATTGGATTGACATTTTTCACAAAACGTGTTGTCGCGTCGACACTTCTCAATGTACTGACCTTGAACCGGTCTTGTTGCGGAGAGGAAGAGTCAGGCTACACGTAAATGTAGCCAACATGTCAAAAATAAAATTCATTCGGTCGTGAGAGCCTCAGTACACTTACTTTCTGGATACGCCTCGTATTTGTATGTAACCGGGGTCCAATAACCGGTTTAATCCGTTATAAAACTTTTGAATCAAGAAACTTGCCTGAATTGCATTTCTTGTGTTCTTTATTCTATGGTAGTAACACATAGCTTTTGTGACTGCTGCTATACCAAGTTACCTGCTATCCAAGGTTGATGAGCAAATGAAACAAATTAATAAAAAACATATGTATAGTTTCTTTATTACATAAATCGAGTAACAAAGTTATGGCAACAATATTGGAAGACATCATCAGGCATTATGTATTGTATTCATAAATATACTATTTTTTTTATTGGTTAACGTTTTTTGATCACAACATTTCTCAATGCAAATAAATAATTTTTATGGAAATGAGCTTTTTATTCTTATTATAAATACATTTCTAAAAGGCATTATCAAATCTTAAAATATGCAAGCTGCGTTTAGCGGAAATGGCTTTGTAAAAAAATTGTGTTGAACAAAAAAGGATAAATCTCTCATAAATAATTAAAAAGTAAGTATAATATATTAACACCTTCACGGTATTCATAATTACGGAGTAAATAACGTATTTATTTATATATTCTTCAAAATGCAATAACATTGTAGAAATTGTAGTGGATACCACCAAACTTCTTCTAAATAATTCAATAGCCCAAAAAGATATGTATTCACAAGTCAAAATATGGGACAAAACAATGTGGTCGTCTCCTGCAGCGAAATTTCACGTTATTTACAAAATGTATCATATAATTTAGAGTACGCTAAATATTCGAAATTTGATAATTTTTTTAAAATACCAAATAGTACCGAAGGTATAAGTCATCATTCAGAAGCGTGTGACATCGAGGGACATGCGCGGCAACACTGCGGCACTGCCATTCAAATTATGAGTATGCATGACATGACACAATTGCATACATGTTACCAGTGTTCACTTCGAAAGCTCATAACTTCGTCATTTTTGGAAATATCGAAAACTAATCTACTGTTTTTATTAACTCTTTAAATATATGTACATAATATATTTTCAAAAAAAAAAAAATAGCATACAACGTCATTTCGTAGATATGCCAAAATTTTGGTACGTTTTTAAATACTAGAATAGACATGAATTGAGTTTGTAGTTGTCGGCATAATATTGGATTTCTGTTTTGTCATCAATGACAGGCTTAATTCATAGTAGGCATGGCGACAGAAGCCTTCGCATGGCTCACATCACTCTCTCTCCACAGCTGCGTTACGGTTTTGGTCTGCAGATAGAAATTGATTCCTTGCTTTCCGTAGAAGTGAGAGTCTCCAAGGAAGCTGCCCCTCGATCCGGTGAAAGAGAACATGGGAAGAGGAACGGGGATAGGAACATTGACTCCAACTTGTCCCACATCAATTTGCTGAACAAATTTCCTGGCAGTCGCTCCGTTAGTTGTGAAGATGCAGGTTCCGTTTCCGTAGGGGTTCTTGTTGATGAGCTCGATGGCATCGTCGATGGTTTCGGCAGAAAGACAGACTAGGACCGGACCAAAGATCTCCTCGGTGTAGCACTTCATGGAGGGGAGTACGTCGGTGAGGATGGTGGGGCCAACAAAGTTTCCCTTTTCGTAGCCTGCTACAACGATATCGCGGCCGTCGAGAACCAGTTTGGCGCCTTGATCGATACCTAGAAACAAAATGAACAAGATAAGTCAAGTGAAATTTTCGGGACTTTTTTGTGTACAGACAACATTAACATTGGTGTCATTAATTTGGGCATACAAAGAGAGTTCAGTTGCAGTGTTAAAATGATCAATACCATTGTTGTTTCCTAAAATTTTATAATTTTAAAATAGTATGTAATCATTGTTTAACCTGTTAACCGGGCGGGACGTATAAATACGTCAAACGTAAACAGTATCGGGTACGGGTAGGACATATGAATACGTCCTTGAAATATATGTTGCGCCCTGGAACGAGCGGGACGTATATTTCCGAGCATATCACACGGAAATTGAGTTTTATATTTTTACATATTTGAATTTTTTAAACTCAATGTTTTTCTTTTATCTGTGTGCTTTCGTTTATTGTTCTGTAATTAAAACCTTTTTTATATTTTTTTTAATCTTTATAATTGTTTAAAAATTGCTAGTTTTTTAATTCGATGTTTTCATTTTTATAATGCATAAATGAAAAAAAAAAATAATATGAAATTACGTCCTCCAGGCGTGACGTACTGATACGTCCTAGTGAAGGAGTTCGCGCCCGTTATATGCTGCGTAATTCAAAACGGGATTCCCCGGTTAACAGGTTAAGGATAATTTTTTTAGAATAATGAACTGTCTATTACCCACCTATAAAAAATGCTGGATTACAACTTCTGTCAAATTCAATTTTATTGTCATTGACAATATGAAAGCTTTGTGCTAAAATAATCATTTTCTAAGTGTGCCTTAGAATAACAACTACATTTTATGTAGTCTTGCATTTTATATAGGATGCACAGTCATTTCTTCACAGATCCCATAGAAGGATGAGGTTATGGTATTTTTCAGTTTGAGCATCAGAAATGTGTCAAAATGATTAAGTACGTAATGTTAAATTGTCTTTCAAATATTTAAAAAAAAATGCTTTAGAAATACTGCACCTTGTGACGCTGCGTGTACACTTGCGAGCCGAACTGTGAATTATGGGAAAGGCTCGGTTGGTTCGTTCCTTTCTCATAATTTGTGGTTCAGCTCGCAAGTGTATATGGAGCATAATATGTCATTTGCTTCAATGAAATTCCACATGATTTCAATTTCCACCTTATAATTTTTTATTTTAAATCGAAAATAAGTGACTTTGCGTACACCACTATTTAACCAAAATAATCGACATGCTTCAAAACCAATGTTTCTTGGTCAGGATGAACACGATATAATTTATAATTTTTCCTTGCAAGTCATGTATATAAGGGCTACTTTGAATATAACGCAAAAGTAAGTTTTTCTACTTATTCCTTTCGTAAACAGAAAATTTGATGTAAATTGAATTGGGATAGTATTTCTAGATGCCACAAAAAAATATGTATTACAGCTTAATCTAACCTAACCTGACAATATTTGGAAAACTGCTACTAACATCATAAAGCGATGTTACGCACTATGTCTGGATGGGAACCAGAAGCGTTCGTCAACTCAGCCACTAACCAGTGTACACTATTACCTGACTGCACCAATCCGAGGATTCTCTGCTTTGACTGCGGCGAGATGACGGGGCCCACATCCGTTCCAGGCACGTGGCCCGCGTTGACCTTCAGGGCCTGCGCCCGCTTGACCAGGTCGGGGATCCAGTGGCGCGCCTCGCCTACAAACACAGCCGTGCTGAGCGCCATGCAGCGCTGCCCTGCCGCGCCGAACGCCGCTCCGGCCAGCTGGTTTAGGGTATTCTCCTTGTTGGCGTCTGCCATGATAACGCCGTGGTTTTTGGCACCCATGTTGGACTGGACACGCTTGCCTGAAAAAGAAGAGAAATGAACATTGATAATAGTTATTCTCAATTAGGGAGGTATTATACATACAACAATACTCTTTGACAGTGCAAACGTCAACAATTCTTCTCCAGTCTAAATAATAAAAATAAACAATCTTACAGTATATCTGAACACTAAAACGTCACATAATATTAACAAAAAGTGCTAACTTTAGTAAAATAAAGTGTTAATATCTCAGTTTTTAGTGTCCCAGTGTCAACAAAGCAAAAAACAAAATCACCCATACAAACTACCTATCCAAAACTGTGTCAGTTAACAACATATAAAACATGAATTGTTTCAACTGTAATGGGGATGTTGCCAAGCCAGGAGTGGGAGTCACGTGTGATGGATGCAATCGAAATGTTTGCATTAAATGTTCGGGCTTATCCGCAACGGAAACCAGATGCCTAGAGCTCAAAAACCGCAGAATGAAATTCTTGTGTCCTGAATGTGAGAGTGGCCTTCAACAAATACCTGTACTACACAAACTAATTCGGGACCTCCAAGAAGAAGTCAACGCCTGCAAAAAACAGCAACAAATGCGATGCACAGAAGACATGATTAGTGAACTTAGCGATCGGCAATCCCGAGCAAAAAACATAATTATGTTTGATATCCCTGAGTGTGACTTACCAGATCCCGAACAACGCAAATTACGAGACACCGACGAATGCTGGAAAGTTATAGGAAGCATCACCAGCACAAGTCAAAATAACATAAAAGTGCTCCGTCTTGGAAAACCTTCTGCAGAAAAAAAATTCCCTCGCCCGATAAAAATAATCTTCCAAACACGAGGTGAAGCTTTGGCCATTCTCAAAAATAAAAATAAACTAAAAAAACCAAACTCAATCAAATCGGATCAAACTCCTATGCAACGGCAGCATTTAATTGATTTAAGGAATGAGCTGCATCAAAGAACAGAAAAGGGGGAGAAGGAATTGACAATCAAATACATCAAAGGATGCCCTAAAATTATAAAAATTCCAAAAAACATGTAAATAATTACATAGTCAATATCTCAATACTGTATACGAACCTATGCTCTCTCACACGGAAATTTGATCTTGTTCTTGCACAAATAAACCTTATAAAACCAACAGTACTAATAGTGACAGAAACGTGGCTAAAGGCAGAAATACCAGATACGTTAGTGGATCTTCCGGATTACACACTCTTCCGCAAAGACCGTCGAATTGAAAAACGAGGAGGTGGTGTAGCAATATATGTAAAGAAAAGGACCATAGGCCTGACAATCTCAGCCCAGGTGAACAAAGCCCTGGAAAACAGTTCTAGTAATTACCCACAAATTGACGCATTATTCATTGACATGCAAATACACAATCTCAAAACTATCCTAGCTGGTGTCTACTGCCCACCAAATGCATCGTACGAAAACCACCAAAAACTATTACACCAATTAAAAATAATAGCTGACGTGTCAAACGTAATAATCCTTGGAGACTTCAATTATTCCAAATTGGTATGGCCCATTACAGAAGTGCGTAATTCAAACAGCCCCGAGGCCTTATTTGAGGATATGTACTTGAACAGTAACTATTGGCAATTGGTAGATAAACCTACAAGATACAGGGACAACAATACCCCATCTCTATTGGACTTAGTCCTGTGCAATGATGAACATCTCATTACTGATATAAAATATCTAGCACCTATAGGCAAAAGTGACCATATATGTTTGTTGTCAACTCTACAAGTAAGTACCAGCCATAACAACGGATCCTCCGGCCCGAGAGGCAAGAAGCCGAGACCCAACTATCACATAGCAGATTATGATAAAATAAATGAAACCTTAAGCACTCATGATATAATGTGGTCTCTCATGGAAACCACTACAACTGAAGAAAAGTGGAACTTTTTTACGAACATGTTTGAAGAGAAGATTGTGTCAAAAATACCACTATTCAAAGGCAATAAAAACCACAATAAGAACAAACCTTGGATCGACAAACACATACTAGCATTGATTAAAGAGAAAAAGAAAGCCTGGGATGGTTATAGATTATCCAGAAAACACCTGGGGAATGTAAATGAGATTGAAAATGAGTATTACAGAGAATATAAACTGAAAAATAACTACCTTTTATCGCAACTAAGAAATACCAGAAAAAAGTTTGAGCAAAAATTGATTGACAGCGGACAGAAACCATTTTACAGTTATATAAGGAAACAGATTGCCTCGAAAGTGTCTACTCCAACCATACTATATAACTTCTCTAACGAAACAGTTACCAGCGAGATAGACATAGCGAACATCCTTGCAACACAATTTGAAAAAACCTATGTCAATGAACCAGACACCAGTATACCAACTATTAGTCAAGATGTGTATGTAGATAGTTCACTATGCGAAATAGAATTCACTCCATCAGCAGTTGAGAATATTTTGAAGGGGTTGCGAGAAGATAGCGCTACTGGCCCTGATAATATTCCTGCTATTGTTCTCAAAAAGTGTGCAGCAACTCTCAGTCATCCCATAGCTCTGGTTATGCAACAATCCTTTTTAGATGGGAAACTCCCTAAAGATTGGAAGAGAGCTATAATTACACCCATCTACAAAAAAGGTGATAAACTCAAACCAGCAAATTACAGACCTATAAGCTTGACTAGTATTATCTGCAAAACCATGGAAAGAATAATAGTGGACGAGATACGCTCATTCCTGATCAAACTTGACATAATCTCAAACAAACAGCATGGATTTGTGCCAAAAAGATCCACGATTACCAATCTCATTCTTAACATAGATTACTGGACAAACGAGTGGGACAAACGGATTCCCACTGACGTAATTTATCTCGACTTCGAGAAAGCCTTCGATACTGTTCCAACCAATAGACTGTTGGCTAAACTTAAATTCCTAGGCATAAGAGGACGACTTCTCGAATGGATCAAATCCTTCCTCACTGAGAGAAAATTACAAGTTCGAATTGGCAACCAACTGTCATCTGAGCGAAATGTGACCAGTGGTGTCCCTCAAGGATCAGTTCTCGGTCCAGTTCTGTTTATTTTGTACATCACGGACCTGCATACTATAATAAAATCAGACTCCAGCTGCTTTGCAGATGACACAAAATTCTTTGCAAACCCACACACTCATCACAACCAACTGCAAAACGATTTAAACGAAATATATCAATGGACAAATGATTGGCTTCTTAAACTCAATGTCGAAAAATGCACTGTCCTACATGTTGGAAAAACTAACCCTACACTTGCCTACAAACTTAATGGAACACCTCTAAAAGCAGTGACATTACAACAAGACTTAGGAGTTACCATATCACAGGACTTGAAATGGGAACCACATATCGCTGGAATTGTGAAAAGAGCAAATTCACTAACATATCTAATCAGGAAAACCTTCCTTGACCTAACACCGGACATGATGTTAAAAATATATAAAACATATGTGCGACCTCTCCTGGAATATGCTTTCCAAATATGGAGTCCTTACTTCACAAAGGATATAAATCTGTTAGAGAGAGTACAGAGACGTTTCACTAAAATACCAAGAGCTCTGAAAGATCTACGATACGAAGATAGACTCAAGGAATTGAGATTACCAACCTTACAAGAAAGAAGAGAAAGGGGTGACTTGATCGAGACTTTCAAAATTTTATCTGGATATTACAGTTGCCCTAGCATCCAAGAAATCTTCACTAATAATAAAAATATAAATCTCCGTGGACACTCAAAAAAAATCACCAAAACGCCTTTTGCATCTAATCCTAGAAAACACTTCCTTGCAAATAGAGTAGTGGATGCTTGGAACAAACTCCCACAACATGTCATCGATGCAACAAATATAAATCATTTCAAAGCCCTATTGGATTCACATTTGGAGAGAAGAAAGGACTTAGTTCAAACATAAAACACTCAATTGCTGTCAAACTAGTTGTGAAACCGGATATGAGCGCATCAGCAGAATGCTGCCTGCTCATTACATAATAATAATAATAATAATAATATTAATTAACAGTTTGAAATTCTTGTGTCCTGAATGTGAGAGTGGCCTTCAACAAATACCTGTATTACACAAACTAATTCGGGACCTACAAGAAGAAGTCAACGCCTGCAAAAAACAGCAACAAATGCGATGCACAGAAGACATGATTAGTGAACTTAGCGATCGGCAATCCCGAGCAAAAAACATAATTATGTTTGATATCCCTGAGTGTGACTTACCAGATCCCGAACAACGCAAATTACGAGACACCGACGAATGCTGGAAAGTTATAGGAAGCATCACCAGCACAAGTCAAAATAACATAAAAGTGCTCCGTCTTGGAAAACCTTCTGCAGAAAAAAAATTCCCTCGCCCGATAAAAATAATCTTCCAAACACGGGGTGAAGCTTTGGCCATTCTCAAAAATAAAAATAAACTAAAAAAACCAAACTCAATCAAATCGGATCAAACTCCTATGCAACGGCAGCATTTAATTGATTTAAGGAATGAGCTGCATCAAAGAACAGAAAAGGGGGAGAAGGAATTGACAATCAAATACATCAAAGGATGCCCTAAAATTATAAAAATTCCAAAAAACATGTAAATAATTACATAGTCAATATCTCAATACTGTATACGAACCTATGCTCTCTCACACGGAAATTTGATCTTGTTCTTGCACAAATAAACCTTATAAAACCAACAGTACTAATAGTGACAGAAACGTGGCTAAAGGCAGAAATACCAGATACGTTAGTGGATCTTCCGGATTACACACTCTTCCGCAAAGACCGTCGAATTGAAAAACGAGGAGGTGGTGTAGCAATATATGTAAAGAAAAGGACCATAGGCCTGACAATCTCAGCCCAGGTGAACAAAGCCCTGGAAAACAGTTCTAGTAATTACCCACAAATTGACGCATTATTCATTGACATGCAAATAGACAATCTCAAAACTATCCTAGCTGGTGTCTACTGCCCACCAAATGCATCGTACGAAAACCACCAAAAACTATTACACCAATTAAAAATAATAGCTGACGTGTCAAACGTAATAATCCTTGGAGACTTCAATTATTCCAAATTGGTATGGCCCATTACAGAAGTGCGTAATTCAAACAGCCCCGAGGCCTTATTTGAGGATATGTACTTGAACAGTAACTATTGGCAATTGGTAGATAAACCTACAAGATACAGGGACAACAATACCCCATCTCTATTGGACTTAGTCCTGTGCAATGATGAACATCTCATTACTGATATAAAATATCTAGCACCTATAGGCAAAAGTGACCATATATGTTTGTTGTCAACTCTACAAGTAAGTACCAGCCATAACAACGGATCCTCCGGCTCGAGAGGCAAGAAGCCGAGACCCAACTATCACATAGCAGATTATGATAAAATAAATGAAACCTTAAGCACTCATGATATAATGTGGTCTCTCATGGAAACCACTACAACTGAAGAAAAGTGGAATTTTTTTACGAACATGTTTGAAGAGAAGATTGTGTCAAAAATACCACTATTCAAAGGCAATAAAAACCACAATAAGAACAAACCTTGGATCGACAAACACATACTAGCATTGATTAAAGAGAAAAAGAAAGCCTGGGATGGTTATAGATTATCCAGAAAACACCTGGGGAATGTAAATGAGATTGAAAATGAGTATTACAGAGAATATAAACTGAAAAATAACTACCTTTTATCGCAACTAAGAAATACCAGAAAAAAGTTTGAGCAAAAATTGATTGACAGCGGACAGAAACCATTTTACAGTTATATAAGGAAACAGATTGCCTCGAAAGTGTCTACTCCAACCATACTATATAACTTCTCTAACGAAACAGTTACCAGCGAGATAGACATAGCGAACATCCTTGCAACACAATTTGAAAAAACCTATGTCAATGAACCAGACACCAGTATACCAACTATTAGTCAAGATGTGTATGTAGATAGTTCACTATGCGAAATAGAATTCACTCCATCAGCAGTTGAGAATATTTTGAAGGGGTTGCGAGAAGATAGCGCTACTGGCCCTGATAATATTCCTGCTATTGTTCTCAAAAAGTGTGCAGCAACTCTCAGTCATCCCATAGCTCTGGTTATGCAACAATCCTTTTTAGATGGGAAACTCCCTAAAGATTGGAAGAGAGCTATAATTACACCCATCTACAAAAAAGGTCAAATCTACATCTCCATCTACAATGACAACTCAAACCAGCAAATTACAGACCTATAAGCTTGACTAGTATTATCTGCAAAACCATGGAAAGAATAATAGTGGACGAGATACGCTCATTCCTGATCAAACTTGACATAATCTCAAACAAACAGCATGGATTTGTGCCAAAAAGATCCACGATTACCAATCTCATTCTTAACATAGATTACTGGACAAACGAGTGGGACAAACGGATTCCCACTGACGTAATTTATCTCGACTTCGAGAAAGCCTTCGATACTGTTCCAACCAATAGACTGTTGGCTAAACTTAAATTCCTAGGCATAAGAGGACGACTTCTCGAATGGATCAAATCCTTCCTCACTGAGAGAAAATTACAAGTTCGAATTGGCAACCAACTGTCATCTGAGCGAAATGTGACCAGTGGTGTCCCTCAAGGATCAGTTCTCGGTCCAGTTCTGTTTATTTTGTACATCACGGACCTGCATACTATAATAAAATCAGACTCCAGCTGCTTTGCAGATGACACAAAATTCTTTGCAAACCCACACACTCATCACAACCAACTGCAAAACGATTTAAACGAAATATATCAATGGACAAATGATTGGCTTCTTAAACTCAATGTCGAAAAATGCACTGTCCTACATGTTGGAAAAACTAACCCTACACTTGCCTACAAACTTAATGGAACACCTCTAAAAGCAGTGACATTACAACAAGACTTAGGAGTTACCATATCACAGGACTTGAAATGGGAACCACATATCGCTGGAATTGTGAAAAGAGCAAATTCACTAACATATCTAATCAGGAAAACCTTCCTTGACCTAACACCGGACATGATGATAAAAATATATAAAACATATGTGCGACCTCTCCTGGAATATGCTTTCCAAATATGGAGTCCTTACTTCACAAAGGATATAAATCTGTTAGAGAGAGTACAGAGACGTTTCACTAAAATACCAAGAGCTCTGAAAGATCTACGATACGAAGATAGACTCAAGGAATTGAGATTACCAACCTTACAAGAAAGAAGAGAAAGGGGTGACTTGATCGAGACTTTCAAAATTTTATCTGGACATTACAGTTGCCCTAGCATCCAAGAAATCTTCACTACTAATAAAAATATAAATCTCCGTGGACACTCAAAAAAAATCACCAAAACGCCTTTTGCATCTAATCCTAGAAAACACTTCCTTGCAAATAGAGTAGTGGATGCTTGGAACAAACTCCCACAACATGTCATCGATGCAACAAATATAAATCATTTCAAAACTCTATTGGATTCACATTTGGAGAGAAGAAAGGACTTAGTTCAAACTTAAAACACTCAATTGCTGTCAAACTTGTTGTGAAACTGGATATGAGCGCATCAGCAGAATGCTGCCTGCTCATTACATAATAATAATAATAATAATAATAATAATAATAATAATAATAAATAATATAATAAATATATATCATATACTCGAAATAGCATACTGTTGTACGCCGTCATTATATATCGTCGCATTAATTCGTAGAATGCGTAACTCCCAAATGTAAAATTTTACAGGAGGCACAAAAAACCTCGTAGTGAAAAAAAATGAAAGACGGCTTATTCTTTTTATTTATGTTTCGAACATATAATATATTTGAAAAATTTATTTTCAATCATTAAACTTTTGTAAGTTAAGGCTTTCTATTTCAAATCGGAGTTAGGAAGTTTACGTAAAAACCGGGAATGGAGATACGCATTTTACGAAAGATACATACTTTTCTGCGAACAGTTTTATGAACAACCTAGCGGAAAATTTGGGAGTTAGGAATTTTACATTTACAAAATAAAACACAACAATGTATGTGTATGTCGAGGCAGTCTATTTAGACAAGAAAGAAATCTTCAATCTCTGGAGATCATTACAGATTCGGTGACGGTTTTGTGCTGGGTGAGGTCTACACTGACCGGGAGTAGTCGTGTCAGAGATGATCGTTAAGTGACGCCTGGAGTTGATGAAGGAGATTGTAGAAGAATTTGATCTGACATTGTCGATCACCCTTGTTGTCCTGTAGAAATAAAACTGATGTACTTACTAGGGTTTGCAAGACCCGGGCAAAGAGTAGCCATGACAGGAAACGTTGTAAAAGAGACTCCTCAGAGTGTGAAGATAGGTGGGAGAGACTTGAAAGTGGAACTGGTGAGCAAACATGTGCAAACAAGCGTAGAAACTCTTCATGCTCAGCATCACTTTGGAGTAAAGTAAACGCTTCATCTTGCCCGGCTGGTCGATCCCGAGGCGAGAAGAAAGGACGTCGATAGATGCGTGCGTTCCTGCGTACAATGCAGGACAATTGACCCTCCACCATCATCCCATGAAGCGGGTAATCTTAATGTTGTGACAACCTGGAGTCGCTTGGCAGTTGATGTTACTCATTTCGGTAGGAAATGTTTACTCACATTTATCGATTGCGGTCCAAGTAGATTTGCCGTGTGGCGGGAAATCGAGTCAGATAATGCAGCTTCGATTATCAGACATTTGGAAGAAGTGTTTCGGGAAAGAGGCCCGCCCAAAGTAGTTCTCATGGACAATGGTACTGCATTTTGTTCCTACAGTGTTACAGATAAGTGTAAGAGATGGAATGTTCGTCAAAGATTTTGCGCGGCATACCGACCAGCTGGAAACGGTATAGTTGAACGACATCATCAAACAATAAAGAGAACTGCAGCCAGAAGTGGAAGCGATCCCCTGCAGGCAGTGTTTCGGTACAATCTTTGGCTGCAAAAAGTCAGGATGATCGAGGTATTGCGCTGTCTAGTATAGTTCACACTTCACACTCGTGGAGACACCCTTCTGCGCAAGTGAATATAGAAGAGGAAGTATTGACTGAGCTCTAAGTGGGCGATCTTCTTGCGGTTAAACCAGTAGATGGGAGATGCACATCGTGCATGGAAGGGTGACAGGACTTACTTCAGTCAACAACATCGAAGTAGATGGCATACCAAGACATGTGCTTGACCCGCGGAAGATGCCTGACAGAGAACGGACTGTGTCTGAGGAGAGACGAGATGGAATTGCCGCACGTTCCACCGTAAATATTTTGGGTTTGTTTGAAGAGGACAGTGAAGAACCGGATCCAGATATGCATCAGGAGGAGATCCACTTGCAAAGAGATGGTGACCTTGAAGAAGAGATAATCACAGAACAAGGACCTATTAGGTATTTACAAAACCGCAGAGGCACATAAAACAAGAGAGCTACGGCAGAGCGTCACACGGTGCAGAAGACGTCAGTTTAGACTACAGATACAAAACACTATTCGTGACTTCACAATTAAAATTAAGGTTATAAAATGTTCAAAATTGATTAATCAACTTATCTCAGTTAATTTCACGGTAAAACTATTACACCGTAAATAAATTTCCTCAGTCAAAAACACAACAAGCGTGCACGGCTCACCGGCCAATACTGAATTAAGGAGTTACGAAGTATTCGCGAGTAAAAATGGCACCATAATTTTACGCAGTTTTCTAATTTGTGTTTATCTAAAAGGTTAATTTTTTTTTAAATTTTCGAGTTTTACTAGTCGATGCGGGTCTAATTTTAACACCAGATGGCATTAAAAACGTATTTTCGAAAAATTTGGAGTTACGCAGTTTACGAATTAATGCGACGATATACTTTGTTATAACTTTGTAATTTTCTTATTATTAACCCTCTGCCTGCTGTACACTTACTGATGTTCTTACTTACTTCTATCAATATGTATTACATATTTGTTATCACTTCGTTATGATTTTTATTCATTTTTTAATTGATTTTTATTCTCTCAAAGCCTACGTAATGTCTGGTGATGCTTGGAGTCTTAAAGGATGGGAAGGTTGTAGTAGGGAGGAAACAAATAGGAAGACAGCAAATCATTCCACATCCGAGCCGTTGAGTACGTATGGGAATGAGACGTAAAAAGGACCAGCTGTCAACAAATATTTACATGCATTAGGGTCAATGACATTAGCTCTTCGAATCACCTTCCATTGGAATAGTAGAAGAACAAGTATAGCAGGGAATATACTAATGGAGGGAAATAATTATACTGAGTTGGTGGTCTTCAATTGGGCACTGGGGCATTTCAGTTATGTATAAAAAAGTAATGAAAAACTGTTTATGTAATTGTTACTATGTGTTGGGAAGTAAGTTAGCTAAAAGCTTCACAGATGCACTCATAGAGGGCAGTGCATAGAGCTTGCTTGGAAGTCCGAAAGATGGCAGCTAGTAGCCAGTAGTCACCAGGACCAGTTAGAATGCTCCCAGACAAACTTGGTGTTTTCAGATCTCATTTAGCCAGCCCCTAGTTAGGTCGACTATCGAGTCACCATTGCAATAATTATACATACCATTTTTGTTGGCACGTTCATAGATGTGTTTGCCTGCCTGGTCGGAGCCTACGAACGAGACTGCCCGGATGTCCGGATTGTCGCAGATGAAGTTGACGGAATCCTGAGCACCATGGATCACCTGCAAACAAATATATTATGAGATTTTATTATGATCCAAACAAATAGCATTATTATTAGCTAGGAAAAGGTGAAAGCTCGTGTCAATCTGCACAAAGAGATAAAATGTCATAACTTTCAAAGGTGAAAAGCAGAAGAACAAGTCATTGTTAACAGACTGATGTAGGCGTGCTGTCTGCGAAGTCTGTTATACAGGTATTTTAATGGAGCTAGCAGCATTGATCCCCGGTGCACCGGACATCCGTTCACAGTTAATGTTGGCTTCGTGAAATCGGGCCGTTTCTTCGACTCGTTTTTTGTATAAGAACGAGCTACCGTCGTCTGTTTTTCATCCTTCATATCCAGGATTATCCGGGCCTCTTCAAGACCCGCAATAATAAATTCCTTCCTAAAGCCCCTACCTTAATCCTCCTCACAATGCTGCCCAACCGGGTGGCGACATAGTTCCCCTGCCTTTAAACTGAATAGACAGGAGCGCTCTTGTGAGGAGAGGAAAAAAGAAAGGGTGGGAGAGAAAATAATAAATCTTTCACTTGTTTTTGGGTTTGAAATTTGTTTGGCTCACATTGCATTCGAACTATGCTAGACATGTGGCATAACTTACAGATGACACTTTTGTATAGGAAAGAGAATTATAAGTCACCCACAGATGAGGGATAGAAGAAGACTCACATTGACAACTCCCTTGGGGGCCCCAGCCTCGTTGAGCATGTCCATGAGGATCATGGTCGCCCCGGGATCCCGCTCCGAGGGCTTGATGACCATGGTGTTGCCAGTGACCATAGCCACAGGGAACATCCACAGGGGAATCATGGCCGGGAAGTTGAAGGGTGTGATTCCTGGAAAGCAAAAATGTGTTTTTAAGATTAACTTCCTAGCAAGATAGAAAGACGAGTAGATAAGAAGCAAGTCTGAGGAGGCCGACAAAATCTTCAGACTCGAGCGGGACTATGCTGGTTCACATAGCACAGATGACCGTTGGAATTTCAATGCCATCGGATCGGGTCATTGGTCGGGAAATAGAAATGTAAAATTACCCATAGATAACAAACAGTTTTACAATACAAGTTTTTTAAATATATTTTAGCTTGGCATTCCAAGGGTTAAAAAGCGGTCAATAATAACAGAGATAAAATATTTGAAGGGTTGTTTGAACTCACCAGCAGTCACACCGAGTGGCACCTTATATGAGTGTGTGTCCATGTCCTTTGCAATGTTTTGCATGGACTCTCCCATCTGCAGAGAAGTCACGCTGCAACAGTGTTCCACCACCTCTGCAAATACACAAATATTCATAAGTACAGTAAAATCTTACTTATCCGGCACTTCAGTAATCTGGCATTATTAAACGAAAACATTATGTGACAGCTAGAACTTAATATGGTTGTTAAAAAGTGATGTGAAAATAATGACTAAAAGTGTGAACGATGTGCTTGTCGTACAAAATATTATGTGACAGCGAGAACTCAATGTGCTTGTCAAATAGTGATGAGACAGTAATGACTCAAAGTGTGAATGATGTGCTTGTCGTACAAAATAAATGACAGTGATAACTCAAGGGATCAACAAAGTGCTTGTCAGGGCTGGCCCTGAAAAAATCCTGAAGAGCACTGTATTAGGTGTTAGGTATTATCAGTGGCTCCTTGGCCTCAATTGGGCCAAATTGTTTAACAATGGCAACTCAAGATGGTAGTGAACTAAAAATCATGTGATAGGTAACAATGCTAAAATAACTTACGCAGTCCCCTGAGCACGTCTCCCTCCGCATCAATGAGGGTTTTACCCTGTTCCCTAGTGATGTTCTGTGCCAGCAGACCCATGTTATTCCTGATGATGTGGGACAATCTGAAAAAAAAAACAAAACTTTAAGCCTAGTACACACATTCGTTGTTACTCGATATCGAGTAAGTATCATCGTGTGGATGGCAAAACTCATGGCTCGCTTTGTGCGGCTCACAGCGTTTTGGAACCCCTAATTTCTTTTGTACTTACCGTCATCGAGCCACCGAACCAGGGTCTAGAGTGTGAGACTGTGAGAAACTCGCTCAACAAAGCCATTGCTTCTTCCATGTTGTAGACATGCTAAGGCTCAAACTTTTCGCAATAAACTAAACATCGAGCCAATCTTGTTGAGTAAAAGCTTATGTGTGGACATCGCCTCGATGAGTAAGAATGAATGTGCATTCGAGGCTTTATACACTGTTATTATAGAATTTATATAAACTTGTCTTGCAAATGTGACCATATGGCATCCTTATTTGGCTGCATTTTTTTTTACAAAAAAGTTGAAGGTACTTACTTGAGCATCACCTGCTGCCTGGTGAGCACAGAGCTCTGGCTCCAAGACTTGTATGCTTCCTTGCAAGAGTCTACCGCGGCCTGCATCTCACCCGGGGTGCTTTTTGGTACCCTGGAAGGAAAAAAAAAGGATTCATTTGTTAGAAGAAAACTTTATGTTGAATTTACAGTTTCACCTAATAGCAATATATATGAAACTAGAAGATATCCTATAAGGTACATTAGCTTCATCCAGACAGCACGAGCATGAGATATGCATCGAATGAGCTAGAATAAGTTCATAATTAATTAACTAACCATCACGCCGTTTATCGCAGGGGTAGACAGAGAGAACGGACCGCCAAACAACTCGGTCCTGGCACACACTCCTTGCCTCATTCACATTCATACATTCTCTTCTATTATTTTGACTCTTGACATGGTCCGACTCAAGTATCTAATTTACTTGATTGTGCCATTTCATTCTCAGGCGTCCCCGATTTCTTCTACCATTCACATTTGCGTTATATATTATCCTTTTTTTGTTCATTCGAGCTACATGCCCAAACCATCTGAACGTCCCTTTCTTAATCTTACCCATTACGCTTAAATCAGCCTTGCATTCTGTGTGGATCTCCACATTTCTCACACGATCATACATGGTTTTACCACACATATCTCATTGCTACAACATTCAAACTTAATAATGCGAATAAGTAGGTATGTATTTCAATTCACCAGAACATAGGTCACTTAAGATGATTAAAAACGATTCATTTCATTATTGTTTTAAAAATCGTTTTGTAATTCAAATATCAATAACTACTCAATGAGGGCGCTAGTAGGACTATTAGCGGGACACTGCCGCCTCTAGAGACACATGCAGCTGCTAGAAATGGAAAGCACCAATAACTATGTGGCGATTGTTTTTCTTGGGCTAATTGTTGATAGATAGAGAAAAATACTTTTAGTGGGTAGAATTTAACTGTTGTAAGACTACAAGAAGTACATAAGTACATGCTGGGAAGGGAGGGTAATAAAGATGATGCGACACAACAGGCATAGTCTTTTATACCCACTAATGTACTAGGTTGTCTCTTTCAAACATTTAGACATACGTTCCTGACAACGGTAAAATGTGGAGAGGACAAAGAGTTTCAGATTCGTCTATGGTGGCAATGCTTTGTCTTGATGGGAAGAAGGCTTATGGCTTAGATACTCTGAAGAGACATGTTGCGGAACAACATCAATAATAAAAAAAATCAACATGTAAAAAACAAAGATTTATTTACTATAATACATTTCTTTTCAATTTTCGACCTGGTAATAGCCAATTACAAAGATGTTTTTTTTTTATTTGACTGAGGAATAAACCTTCCCAGGGAGTGGAGTAAACCGCGCTAACAACTGCGCCAAATCTCAATTGGGTAGAACCTTTTTTATATATTTATGTTGGGTAGACATTTATTTCATGTATGAACTACTGTAATGTCATCCAATTTCAGAGACATGCGTATATGTCCGCATGCATATGCGTGAATGGCATCAAAAGTTGATAGAATGCATTGTCATCGACAACGAGTCTATCTGATGATTTTCAGCTCGATCGAATGTCGGGAAGTGCGTTAATTTCCACTTTCAAGATTTGCATTCGTTCATGCAAAACAAATTCAAAATGATGTGTTTAGTAAATGAATCTTCTCAATGTATATTGGCATTTCAGAAATACATAATAGTATAATAACCTGGTGACGATCTCATTGGTGGCCGGGTCGTGCAGGTCTATCCACTCCGTAGCCTTGGACTCCACAAACTGTCCATCGATGAACAACTTGGTGGTCGGCACGGAGCTGGAATAGGGCCTGCGGAGTGCATTTGGGACCTGCAAGTTACAATTATTACAATATTCAGACATTGTTACATAATTACATTAAGTGTAGATGGAAGAAGTTAGGAATTCAATTCAATTTGTTTATTCTTTTAAAAACATTACAAAATTACATTTTAATTAGTTTTTAAGTACATTTGTAAAATGGTATTGCATAATAAGTAAGCGGTGTATAAACTATACCAGCATCAATAGAGCTTGCCTTTTAAAGGCAGCTTCATCGATGCTAAATATGTCGATATCCGAATCAATTCTGTTCAACAGCAAGACTGCTCTCCCCACCGGCATGACCATTGGCAAGTTAGTCCTGCAGGCCGGGAGATAAAACAGTCTATGCTGTCGGTGACGGAGATAACCATCGGGAACATAGAGACTAATACTCTCCATGATAGTCGGATTTTCAAACCAGCCACGAATCAGTTTGATCATCTCTTCTGACCCGTAGATAGTTCATACCAAGCATCCCCAAGAGAAAGTCATTAAGATAGAACCACAGGTAGTAGCTATACTCCCTCAGGTAAAGGAATGTCCCAGAAAGACATGGCTGGTGACAAGAAGTCAAACAGGATGAGGCGTAACTATGTGTAAGAAAAGTAAGACCGTATCAAAGTTATGAAAAATTAGAAGAGCGATGTACGCATAAATGACCTTGAGAAAAAATAGAAGATAATTTATTATCTTACGAGAAACTGCATACATCTAATAAAAAGTATTTTGTAAAGTAATATTTAGCGCAATTGATTCTGAACTTATTTTTCATACAGTTCCTTTGTACAAATTAAAACCGCTTAAAAAAATTTCATCGATTTTTGAATGGAGGACACCAGTGCCCCATCCACAGTTGACAGTGATGGTTAGATGGTCGCGAGAATATAAGTGGATGGAAGAAGTCGGGATGTCATAAAGGAGTATGAACTGAGACAGAGTATGTGTGGCGATCAATCCTTTCTGACTATCCAAGGGGAGAATCAGTGGATGATTAGTTAATTAATTACAATTGAATATAGTAATGCATAATATATATATAATCTGGAACTTGGCAAAATGAGATAACACACAGAAATTAAAAGACAGCATAAACACAAAAGCACCTTGAAGAAAAGTTTTATAAGACACTGAATAAGTAAAGGAATGAAGAAATAATGTAGGTATTTTTGACAGAGTCTGAGAAGAATTATCATTATTGTTGCTAAGAGTAATAAAAGTTACAGATAATGGAATCAATTCAATCTTAAATATAATAAAATCCTGGTTTAATCATTAGCCCCCTTACTTATAATCGCGCTATACTAATGCTGAACTGGCGCATAAGAATCTAATCTTAAAAATACACACAGCAATCATTACTTAGTTAATTTTTGCAAAGGGATACTGCAATGCCATCTATTGTGCATTTCAGCAAACACTAAACATTTTAGTGCTCTCCAAATACATAATCGAATGAAACACAATCTTTGAGGTATTTAAAAATATTATGTAATCTATAATTATGTAAAAACTCGCCAAAACAAAAAAGAAATTAAAGATTGTGGTGCTTAACCGGACGGGGTAATTTTAAAGCAGGACTTTTCAGCAATGTGTTTGATTTATCACCTAATGAAAGATGTTAAGCGCCATTTCATTTCTTATTCAGATACATATTTTTTTTTTTACATCAACTCCACAGAAAAATTGCCATGAGGAAAATAATTTCTGTGTGGAGAGGACGGAGTGAACAATGGAAGAGACCCATGTTGAAGGAGAGAGGAAACACAGAGGCCGGCAAATCGTTCCACAGCCAAACTGTTGAACTCAATAATGAGTCGTAGATTGCACTTATTCTCATGTGACAAATGTCAACCGTGTACATATGATAGGCGCGCGTTTGGCATGTTTTCCGAGTATGTGCGAGTTCATCGGAGCATCTTGCATTGTAAACTGGTAGAACAAAGACAGCCAGGTAAGTATTGTACTGTATATTTTCTCCATAAATAGTTATGTAATAACATAGATCACTGTAGAAATGTATTATAAGTTTGTACAGCGCCCTTGAGGTGTTTTTGCACAAAAACGGCACTATACAAGTCATCCAAGTATTATTATTATTATTATTACACCTACCTGATGCCTGTGGTCTAAAGATTGCAATCCATTTGTTAAGACAGGGGAATCTAACAAACGTACCTCCCGTTTCTGCACAGAGTCAAGGAATTTTTTCCAGTATTTTGGGGCTTCAGAACTGAGGTGGCCGCCAAATTCAACAGTGGGGCGCCCTTGCGATTTGTGCAGGGTCAGCAGTTGTGTACTATTAAAGTATGCGAGAGCCCTGTACAGTACGCCCAGCATCTGCGAGGCTAACTTGACGCTGACATGGCAATGATTGTTAATTATTCTTGGGTTTGATATATTTCCATTATGCTAAGAAGTATCACAACTGAAGCAGGAATTACGCAATAACAGTTTCATGAATGATATACATATTATGCCAAATGTGATGTGAAAGATAATATGGGCAAAACAAAGACATTCAACACTTTTCTCCATAAATAATTCAAACATCTGATGCTAATGCGGAACTGGATGCTAAACCAAATGTCGTAATATGCGGGATACATAAATGATTTAAAAATAATCTTGAATGAACAAAGAATATATTTTTTAACTTTCCATCATTTGAATATCCGTTGGTTTCTTGAATAAATTTCCCTAGTTTCACTGGAAGCATTTTAAACATTTCCAGCTATTTCAGAGGAAACTCTCCGTGAACGCCAAATGAACGCTTACTGTGCAATTTATTTATAGACTCGGAATTATATATCAATTGCTTTATTTCTAAATCAGTTTTATCAAAGTTAAAAAGAAGTTTTGTCTTTGAAACAATATTTGTATACAAATCATAACTTCTCCACGGAGAGACACTGGGGACAAACCCCACCAGATATTTCCGGAACCTACTAAAAGAAAAGAATACTTGAGGCTTTGTCTTCCATCAAAATAAATGAATTCTTTAAGGCGATGCACTACGTCGTGTAATATTTTAAATTGAGCCGCTATCAATAACAACCCTTACGTAGATGGCGATAAGGTTTAAATTCCCGCTTAACACCATCCGCCTGTTTTGATTTATGCAAGAAAAAAACATGTCCAAAAAGTGCCTTTTATTTTATTTTGTGGATGTTCAGGCATAAATATATTTTTTTTTTTCAATCATTTTATAAATAACTTAATTTGCCACATTATACAATAAAATCATAACTGAAAATGGGTTCATAAGTAGGAGATTTTTAACTTTAAAGCAGTTTTCATAGGCCTTATACATTATTTTTTTCTGGGCTTATAAAAAGACTTATCTAAAAAATATTCGATTATTTCAAAGGCCAAGATGTATTCTACTCGCAGTATTTAATTAAAGCATCTGAAACATTTCTAGGCGACCAAATTTTCAAACCAAAAACACATGATTTTGCATTACTACGTATGGCATCGCCTTAAACATAAAGCAATTAAAATTTGCAGGATATAATATAAAAATTAATTTAGGATCATTTTTTAGCTCGAAATTTGAACAGTTCTTATGAACGAACACATTTGAGCCCGAGTCCTCGAGTGACTCTGTAGTCGATGGAGGCATACTGCGTTATGCAGACAGGGGACGTCACTGAACTTTTTCCTTTGAAATTTATATTTTTAAATGCTTTGAGTATGTCTCCTAGGCCCTTCGCAAAACCACGAGTGCGTATTTGTATGTAGATTTTATAAAACTTAGGGACAAACTTTTTAATCCCCTTGTGACAAATTAATTATTGGACCAGTTTTTAGTTTTGGGCGGGAATTGTATGCATTTAAATTAAGTTCCATGATAATCTTGCAAGACATTGCATTATTTTTAAATGAATCTATTGGAAATTCACTTGTTTTTTGGAATTAATGAATGCGAGTGGAAATTAACCCACTTCCCAACATCCGATCGAGCTGAAACTCGGCAGATAGACTCGTTGTCGATGACAACTTTTGATGGCAATCACTTACACACAGGCAGACATATACGCATTTCTCTAAAATCGGATGACATTACAGCAGTTAATACGAAATAAATGTCAGTCCTACCCGATCGGCATTTGGAGAGGTTGTTAGCGCGGTTGACTCCAGTCTCTGGGAAGGAAGGTTTTTTATCATACTATATAAATTGATCTATACCTACAAATAGATTTTAATTTATTTGTGTTTAGACGTCAGATCTGAAGCATGACTTATCCATGAACATTTTTAATTGAGAAATTTTACATATTATTTGAGTAGTGAGATTGCAGTAAAAAAACTGAAAAGTGCTCAAGCAGCCACCGAAAAAATTAGTAAAAAAATTATTTCAGAGCTATCCCATAGTTGCTGAATTCTCTACAATAATGATTTATTATGTATTTTTTATTTATTTACTTTTACATTAGATACATTTAAAGCAGACATAACAGTAATAATATAGCATAATGAGAGCATATATTTAAAATGAGTAGGTACAAGTGTTATTACGTTTTGTTAGGTCGAATTTAGTTCCTAGCTAGGCAGATTGCTTGTTCTAAGGAACCAAATGTTTGTGAAATGCCAGATGTAATTTAATTTTTACTCTTTTTTTTAAATTAAGTATACTTATATTAAGTTTTTACTAAATGTCACATTAATAGGTAAACATGTATAGTTTTAAGTGACATTATATAATAGTTTTTCAGTCTTATATTAAGTTTTTACTAAAAGTGACATTAATAGTTAAACATGTATAGTTTTAAGTGACATTATATAATAGTTTTTTCAGTCTTATATTAAGTTTTTACTAAATGTGGTATTAATAGGTAAACATGTATAGTTTTAAGTGACATTATATAATAGTTTTCCAGTCTTATATTAAGTTTTTACTAAAAGTGACATTAATAGTTAAACATGTATGGTTTTAAGTGACATTATATAATAGTTTTTCAGTCTTATATTAAGTTTTTACTAAATATGACATAGGTAAACATGTATAGTTTTAAGTGACATTATATAATAGTTTTTCAGACTCCTCCCTACCTAAGCCAATCAACCATTTTGTTATTATTGAACCGATGTAGGATTATATAATCTCGGTCCCAGATATGTATATGTCTTTTGATATTTTTCCGTATTGCTCCCTGGAACCACGAGATCTTTTCTGGTGTGACTTCTTGTACTATATTTATGATCAATTTTATTAAAATATTCTAGATTTTTGTGCACAAGGATAATAATCTTTTTTATGAAGTTTTGACGAATTTCAAGAATTGGATTATTAATTGCTGGGGTCAAATTAATTTTATATCTTCCGTGTCTTATTATTATTTTATTGATGACAGTACAAGAAATTCAAACGTCGTCAGGTTTTTCGTAGCCTGCGATTGTTTGTTTAACTATTTATTGAAAAAAAGTTATAAAATAGAAGTATTAACTTATTTTGTAGCATTGTTATGTGATATTTAAAAGAAATTTTAGTTGTTATCGGTGAAGTATCACTGTGCCTTCATTCTGTTTTGTAATTCAGTTAATAGGTCAATAAAAAGCAGGCCATATTGAAGAAGGTATGTCGAACAGCAAATATTGAATAATTTACCATATTTTTCAAGTCACAAGAAACAATAAAATTAAAGCAACAGTCATTTAAAAGTCATTGCAGACATTTGAAAATCATTCAAAGGGCATGAAAACTGAAAACAAATATCTTTTATAATTAAATTCTTTTGTAACGGTGTCTCAGAATGTTTTTCGATTTACTTAAAAATAAAACACCATAATGGATTCAAACTCGTTTTAATTACTGGTAAATTACACAGCAGTTTTAGAATTTTTATATATGAAAAACAAACATTCATAAATGGGCACCATCTACTTCTTCAGACTTGTTAGGCCTGGAAAAATTTTTCAATCAATCACTGGTTCTGGGAAATTGCATTGATTTCGTCTGTGATTCTTCGCTTTAAAACATTCAAGTTAGTTGATGGTTTGAAAACTTTACTTGTTTAACCCTAGATAACTAAACTGTTTTCATTGTTTCATTGTAACTACACTTTCGTCGAGTGGACTACGCAATAAAACACTAGAAATAAATCAAAAATATTTAATTAAGATAGGAATTTGTTACATGTCACAAAAGTAATGTTTATAATGAACAAATTAATATCAAAATATCAGTCTACACAGTGACCACACATGTCAACATTATGTGGACCACAAATAGCCTTTCTACATCTGGTGCAACGGTGTTTGGTCATCCTCCGGGCCTTGGATGGACACAGGTAGCAAATTTGAGGCACGTTTGATGTAGATGGAACCGGAGCTTCTATTGTAGAAGATTCGCTAACATTAACAATAAATATAAGAATATATGAATGTACGTAGCTTATAAATAAAAATTGTTGTTATAACTAAACTTTCATCCGGCGGACGACGAGATGGTCATAGGGCACGTCCTAGTATGCGTGTGGCTGCAATCGCGTCACGTGCTGCACTGTTTACTCAAATTAAGAAGGTAATGAAAGAGTCAAGGTCGGGGAGCGGGGGGAAGTAGGTGATTTCGAATTTCGCCGAGTAGCGCGTCGTCGCCTCGACGAGCGATTAGTTATCTAGGCATAAGTAAGCCCCATAGGACAAAGTCAGCAGGCGTTAAATCTGAATTCCTTGGTGGCCAGGTGATCCTCAGTGACTGATTACTCTTTCAGGGAATAAATCGTGAAGAACAGATAACGAGTAATTTTTTTATGTGGAAAATGGTTCCATCTTGCTTTAAAAATGTGTTGCAGTTGTAGCCAATCTGATTTTGCATTTCTAGAGCCAAAAAAGTCCAGATCATATGGCAATATCGATCGGAACGAAAAACATTCCGAGACTTCCCGTTATTAAGTAAATTTAATTTAATTTTAAATTATATTAGCATGAAATCGGCCTTGAATTTACAAAAATATGTTGTGTTCTTTGTTTTATCATTAGACAAACACGCTATTTGGCAAAATTATCTAAAAAATGTTATCTCTTTACGGAGGCAACACGTTACGAATTACATCTTCATTCGTAAAACCGGCTAGTCAATGATTAAACTGCCGCATATTTATTATATTTTAATGCCCCCCTGTGAACATTATAAGTCAATCTATCATGCTTAACTAAATCTTATCTTAAAATTTAGTTCTTCATATCTACTTCTTTGATTAGTTACAACAACTCAGCATCAGATATAATAAACATGTGGCAGGCGATATAGCCCTTGAATACACAGACTGCTAACTGCTACAAGCAGTCAATATTCGAGATACATGCGTCAGTGATCGCTTCGGCAATGGTGTTTAGTCGAGAAACATGCCCAATATATGTACACGAATGACATTTGTCACGTGAGAATGGGTTGTTTCTATGACTCGTTCTTGAGTTCAACAGCTCGGCTGTGGAACGATTTGCCGGCCTCTGTGTTTCCTCCCCCCTACAACATGGGTTTCTTCAAGACCCATGTTCACTCCTTCCTCTCCTCAAATAGACCCCTCACACAGCATCCCCAAAGACGACACAGACCCTGAGGAAAATTATTTTCCTGTGTGGAGTTAATGTAAAAAAATAATAATACAAACTGCGGTGTTGTTTTGCAATGTTTTTTTCTATGAGAACTGTGGAGTTACTGCTTGAAGCTGTCAGCATCGACAGCTTGTAGCAGTCCGTGAATTCTCTGAACAAGTCAAGTATGTGTATTCATGGATTTACCGCTTATACAGAAAAGTGGGACACGGTTAATAATAAAATATGTTTTTTAGGCTAGTTTTTTAATTTATTTTTTAATTAACCTAAACTTTTTATGTAATTAAACCTATTTAGTTAGTAGGTCGAGTATTCTAAAGAGTTGGGTTCCCGCCCAGGCATTGCGAGTTTTACCCTCTGGCAGCTAAGTCCCGCATCATTGTACAACCAACATTTTCTTACTATAACGAAGGGAGTAGGAGGGACTCAAATATTTTCATGATATTTGTGACGTGGGAATGTTTTTCTTTATTTGTAAAAAAGAAAATATATAAAAATACCAACAGTAAAAGGTTTGCACTGAAATTATTCAAATTCTTGTTCAACTGCCGACAGCAGAGAGTGGGTTCGTAAAGTCAAGTAAACTTAGTCACTTAAATTAATCAAATAATGTTTTATGAGCTTGTTATGATGTGATGGCCACTAGATTACGGTGATTTGAGGAATTATCAAAAAAAACTTAATACTTGCTCATAATACTACAATATTTTACTACCGGAGGAACTAAAATATAAAATTTCTCTTGGCAGTAGTAATCTTATTTATTGAAATTGCTTTTTATTACAGTGTTTTTTACAGATGGACTTCTTATGAACATATTAAGTTATTAGTTTAGTTGTCGAATAGCACTATAATAAACAAAATAAACGTGGCTCCTGAAGTAAAAAAGAAAATAATTTTATATAGTTTTACACGTTTATAGTTAGATATTTAGGTGGTAAACAAATCAACCAAACTGCGTTGTGGGAATCTAAGCTTGCACAAAAAACACGAATAATAAGATCATAAAATAATGGCAAAGGTTAAATCTATGCAGAATTGTCTTCATTTAAGTCAAAAGTCGTGTAATTTCCATAAAATGTACTCACTTCCTTGCGGAGAACGCGTAAAAGTGATGAAGCCATGTCACTGATAGTTTTCGACAGTCCAGCCCGCGATACGCAAATGTCCAACTGAATATTGTAATGACGGCGATGGCCTGATAAAACTGATAAAGCGGAGGCCCGTTACGTTTGCATAATATTATACGCGAATATAATATATCGCGAAGATAAGTAAATTGTACGCTTCGCGCTATCAATTTACTATCGCTAGCCGCCCGGCGTGTTCATCAAAAACCAGCAAACATATTAACCTGTAGATTGTAGAGGTTAGAAAAATTATCTGTGACGTTTGACTTTGACGTTTCGACCATTTCTAATAGAAAAAGTTCCATCCGACACAGCAATGTCATGAGATAATAAACTTAAAATACATTTGTTTAAAGCCTATTATCGCATGGAATATCTGTAAATGATTTTACTTTGTTGTTCGAGGAGGTTCAATGTTATGGAATAATAGACTTTAATTTTTTTTCCATACAGTCTATTATCGCATGAGATAGCTGTTGAGCTTTGTTATTCCAAATGGTTGGATTGTGAAAATTTGTGGACACTTTTGTTAGGCTACTTGTCTCTTTCTAAGCTCTCATCAAGATGTGCATTAGAAAGAGATGAGTTCTTTTACTGATGCTTTTTGAAATACCGCGCTTTATGATGCCCTTGAAAATTTAAATCATTGATAACGCGACGTAAAAAATACGCACTTGTAATAATAATGATTAGATCATTGCAGAAGATGAAAATACTAAAAATCGAAACGAAACATCAAACAGTACAAGACACAGAAAAATAAAAAGATAACGGTTACAACTAGGAATCGAATCTAAGATCTCTTGTCTTACCAGGACAGGCGTCACTGTTCCGGTAAGACAGAAGATTTTTGGTTCGATTCTTAGTTGCGACCGTTATCTTTTAATTTTTCTGTGTCTTGTACTGTTTCATGTTTGGTTTAGATTTAGTAGTATTATCTTCTTCTTCGATGATATATTACATTGATAGGAATAACTTTTAAAATAAGTTAAAAAGAAAAAGTTGTTTCATAATTATTATTAGAGATGGTTGATACCTGAAAGCGGTTCCGAGACAGATGTGTTATTTATTCAGTTACTATTGTAACCGGTTGGTTTCTCTAAAATAAAAGGAATGAGGGTCTGCTAGAGAATCTTTAAAAACCGAAATTTTTCAATCTTAGGCTAGAGTGGCTAGAAAAATTCTAAGAAAAGTTAACCGGTTCCACAGAATATTTTCGTGTTCTGATTCGCGTTTTACAATTTTTCTAATATTTTTCTTGTATACTATTCTCAGCGAGATAATATCGACGGTTCCAGTGACAGCAAGGGAACCGGCTTCATATAACCGGGACAGATATATCGACCATCTCTACTTCTATATTGCAGTATGAATAAGAGTTTTATTACATCAAATAAAATCTAAACAGTAGTTCGTCAATGAATTGGATGTAACGAAGTTTCATTATAAAGTAAAATGAAGCCATATTGACCCCTAACATTTTGGCTGTTAGATAATTTACATAATGTTAATAGGCCGGGCAAACAAATATCCGATTATACTATATGTATATGCCCACTAAACGTTTTATCTAAGCTCTCAATTTGAATAAAAGTTAAAATAATTAAGAATAAATAAAAATACGAGCTAGGCACTAAATACATGTAAATGAATTTTATGTTATTATTCCGTTATACGAACTCCGTTAAATTCAACAGGTTGGAATTTTCTGTTTTACCAATGCGTTTTCAATATTTAGAATAAAAATTAAAAAAATTACCGCTAAACTTCATAAGAAAGTTTTAAATTATTTCTTCATTTGACCGCTAGAGTGCGTAACTAGTACCCTTCATCAGCATTCGGCGGTGAAAAACGGCCCGAAGCCTGAATCGATAGATAAATACACAATATATAATATGTTTTATGTTTGCTGCTTACTAGTTACGAGTGTGAAATTTTCAAATTTGAAACTGATAATAATAATGTGTATTGTTGTGAACATTATCAAATTTTAAAAATAATCATTACAAAACCAGACAAGCGATAGAATAATATACATTTTACGAGACTACTTTAAATAAAGGATGAACATACAAAAAACACTGCCTTGGCACACAATCCTTGATTCATTCACATGCATACATAGTCTCATATTTGTTTTGTCGTCTTTCTCGAGCGTTCCCAACTTATTCTACCATTCACTTGTATACATATTATTGTAAATTTTATAATCTTATACATTATACATTACACTTACATCAGCCTTGCATTCTTCAAATAGGGGGGGGGGGGTTCAAACCCAGGCTGAGAGTTTATCTTTGGGGGACATTGATAAAAGAGATGGTACGTATAATATTGTTGTATTTTCCTGAAATGAAATCTGCAAGAACCATCATCCCTTTTCCCTACGCAATACTGAGGCCGATGGGAGGGAGGTTGAATCCTCTAAACCCTTTATATACAAAAATAGTCTTATAAACGCTTTGCGTCATACATGAATTTACCGCTCGTATGCCTCAGGAATCTCATTTCAGTTCCTTGCCTCAGTACCATACGTCAGGGAGGTACTTAAAATTATCGACTATTTAGTATTGCATGCATAAACAAAGTAACCTATTATAATAATATTATGTTGGTATTATCCTTTAGTATAAAGAACTGGCGCGTACCTCGTCCGCCATTATTAATTTGTCGAGAAAAATGATTGCATATCGCAGTTGACCTCATGGAAATGTCAGAGATGAAACCGCGAGACTTATTATTGCTCTGTAAGCAATAGGATACTTTCCGTGTTTATAATTTACTTACACCGGCAAAAGACGCAAATAAAGAAACTGGTTGTCTGACTAACTTTAACAACGCGACTTGCCGTTTTCAGTTTCATTGTGTCGGGAATGCGAAAACTTTTATGGCCATTTGCTGTTTCTGTTATTTTGATCCGACGAGAGGCAGTTAAATATTTTATTGAGATTGGACATCATAGCTTTCGGCTGCGTCGTTTTTATGTACTTTTGGTGAAATGTTTTTATTGAAATGTATAATTGATTGACTCACAAAAAAGGCTTCTACGATGTATAAACTTCGTCGGTGATAGGTTCCGCTGAAAAGCTGTACACATAAAATGTTTTTTAAGATTTAATAATTTCGGATGACATATTTATGAGTAGGTTAATTATCAAGCTACAGAGGTATAATATGCCTGCCACTAGGTTTTTATTTTAGATTACATACAGTTTATAATATCGCCCTTTTGCTCCAATTAATTTAGGTAATAGGATTTATTTTATGAGTTAAACTGAGGTTGAAGGTTTGCAAACCTGTTAAGTTTTTAATTACGTATTATTGTATCTGTATCTAGCGTAAATACAATATTTGGACATGAACTTTCGTTTAGAATAAATATAAATAGTATTGTTAAGGACATGCAATATTTGTGCTCTTAAAACATTGCCTGAATGATTTACAGTATATTTTAATATGTTTTATCAATTTTGTGTCTTTTGGACAGAAGGTTTAGGAGATGCAATATCTTAACCCATAAAATATAGGCTGTCTTTGGTTCGTTTCAGCACTCATTTCCTAAATAAATATATTCTTAAATTCGATGGTCCAGAAGTCCAATTCAATTGCATTGGGGTGAATGCAAAATATCAAAAACACTATATTTATTGATCTCATTTTTTTGATTTGTTTTAGACGGTTTGTTTCACGTAATTTGAACAATTCATCAATTTTGAAAGTTAATTTTCAAGTTCTGTGAAGGTTCTATTATATAAACAAATCTCACCGAATTTTACGTAAATTGCTTGATTTTATCAGTTTTGACTGTTGCATTCATCGCGCGATGGAGAATGTTTATGTTATTAATTGATAATCAATCTAAAATAGACAAATAGTCTAGTAAGGTATTATACGAGGAATTTTTCAACGTCATCAGGACAGTGTTTTCAGCGGTTTGTTTGTCATAATTTCATGAATAGTGCATTGACTACAGCAAAACAAATACCATTTAAAATTAGTATCCTCGCAAAAAATCAACTCGTAAATTAGCCCGCCTAAAACAATTGACATTTTGAAAGCTCTCGATCTTCAGATGACGTTAGAGCATAGATCATGCATAGATATATACCACTCAAGCAGCGTGGAAAATCAAGTACTTTCCTCAAATAAAATCATAGACAATAAGTGTAATATTGTTGATATCTATGATATCTAGGCTTCCGACCTATTATACGGATTGTGTTCCAAGCCGAGCTAAGCTCCAAATTCCATTCAAGCCGAGCTTTAAATCAACCGATATACCGGGCCATAGTGATACATTGTAATGTTAGGAATTATTGTAATTGTGGTACATAAATACCTATTCCATTTAGAGAACTGGTTTAGTCTACAATGCTTAGGCATTAAATCATTACAGGTATATACTATCTTATCTGACTGTCTCTTATGTATGTATATGTATATATGAAGAGACATTGCAAAGAAGTCTAATTATAATTATCCGTACAGTTATGTGTTATTTTCCACGTAGCGTAATTTCGTTCCAAAGATAAAGCGTACGTTCTACCTTGGTTTATATGACTGCAGTTTTTGTTGTTGTTATTTTCTCCCTTATTGGGGCTATTAAATAAAGTCAGAATTGGGAACACTACTCAGGGCAAATAATGCCACTTTATTGGGAGGTGGGATGAGAGGCAATCATGGAAAAAACTTTTATGTTTACGATCGAAAGCTTTCAGAACTCAAAAGGCTGGTAGAATAATTCTGTAAAATATAATATTATAATAACTAACTATCACGCCGTGTTATGAAAATATTTAATTTAAACATAACAATTAGGTAATTAGGTACTGATTATCACTTCGATTATTGTCTATGGGTTTTTTTTGACAACCACATTTGAGCGCAACATAGTACGATAGGAATTATTCTTGCGGAATCCGACACTTACCCACAGAGCCCAGTTGGGCTCGGACTCTGTGGGAATGTCGGAAGTGCCAAGTTAATTACGATTGTGAATTTTAAAAGTCGAGCGGAGCAAAGGCTCGAATAATTTGATCCCGGCATCCGATCCTGAAACGCGGATTATTGCGATCATGGGCAACATCGCGATTAAATACGATTAATGCGCGATTTAAATCTGAACTCGGGAGAGCGAAACGCGGTCAATGGACACCGGGGTGCGAAATTCCGTTTCAAGAGTAATCCTCAAAAAGGGCGGCAATCCTCACTCGCTTCGCGCGTAATACCTGACAGGAGCAGGCTGTAATTGACAATTTATCGGTCGGATATCATATTTGAGAGCGGAATCGCCTATTTCCCGCCTCACCACACACGCTTTGCGGTCTTCGCTAATACTTGGAGGGATAGTAACCGGAGGCCATCGCAGAGGAACTGATAGTCCCTGGGCTGGGACTGAACGAGAGACGGAGTCGGCGGGCTGGTCGCCCGCGCTGGAGCAGTCGCGGACCCTTGAAAGAAGGCGTCTCCATCCATCCACAGTATAGCTAGATAGATAGGGTTACAATATACGGTCTGTGATGGGGGGTAAGTTTTATATAATATCTTTTCTGTAAAAACCTTATAAATGAAATAGAGGTTATTGTTCCTATTAGAGAAATTGGCTTTCATTAATACACATCAGATCTGCTTGCGAATAAGCCCATATGCCCATCCCTGAGGGAGGGTTTCATGTATCTACCACAGCGCTCGGCATACTTTGTCACTCAAAGTTTGGCGTCCCAAGTTTCCTACGGAAACAAAGCCGACCACTGGGTTGGATGAGAATCACTATGTAAGTACCCACGTATCAGCCGTTTCCCCGTAGTGGTAGGCAGAGAGTATCATTCTGAGTCTTATTCGCTCGTTCCCGACTTATATACTTAATATTTATTTATATTTTACTATGAAGTCCCCGGCGTTGCCCGGGTTTTACGCAGTTTTTTTTTTCTAAATCACATGTAGACAGTAATTATTTTTCTCTTAATTTGAACTAATGTGCAAAATTTCATTAACTTCTAAATAAAACTGAAGATTTGTATAAGAAACAAACCTACTACCTACAGATGTGTTATCATCAGTTATCATCAGATCATCAGTTATCATCAGATCATCAGTTATCATCAGATCATCAGTTATCATCAGATCATCAGTTATCATCAGATCATCAGTTATCATCAGATCATCAGTTATCATCAGTTATCATCAGATCATCATTAATCATCAGATCATCAGTTATCATCAGATCATCAGTTATCATCAGATCATCAGTTATCATCAGATCATCAGTTATCATCAGATCATCAGATCATCAGTTATCATCAGTTATCATCAGATCATCATTAATCATCAGATCATCAGTTATCATCAGATCATCAGTTATCATCAGATCATCAGTTATCATCAGATCATCAGTTATCATCAGATCATCAGATCATCAGTTATCATCAGTTATCATCAGATCATCATTAATCATCAGATCATCAGTTATCATCAGATCATCAGTTATCATCAGATCATCAGTTATCATCAGATCATCAGTTATCATCAGATCATCATTAATCATCAGATCATCAGTTATCATCAGATCATCAGTTATCATCAGATCATCAGTTATCATCAGATCATCAGTTATCATCAGATCATCATTAATCATCAGATCATCAGTTATCATCAGATCATCATTAATCATCAGATCATCAGTTATCATCAGATCATCAGTTATCATCAGATCATCAGTTATCATCAGATCATCAGTTATCATCAGATAAGACATCTGCCCTGATGATGGACACTGCAATGCTGTCCGAAACGTTGGCTAAATAAGGAGTTAGCGCAACACGGCATAACACCCCAAAAACAAATAGCAAAAATACTTTTGGCCGTGAAAATCTTAAATCATATTCTACTGACACAGCTTTATTAGACACAAACATAAATAGGGGTTGTGAATGAAAATAGATGAGGAAGAGGAACAATTAGGGAGGTCAACACCTCTGGCATAGGTCACCCCAAGTGGTTCGCTATGTTTGGTGGCTTAGAAGGGGTGCCCGTGTTCATCGGGTGAATTGTGTTCAGGATGCGCCTAACCACCAGCTACGTGGCGTGCCGGATCGGAAGAGGTTGGTTTGGGAAGACCCTTTAACCTCTCAATCTGATCTCTCTTGACCCATCGCCTTGCGCTGCAGCGGGAAGGATAGATCATACTTCCATCACTCCCGAAACACTGATCCCTAGATTCTTAACCATCCCTCATACCTTTTCCTTCCCAGAACTTCCTCTCCTTAAAATACCCTCCACACAGCATCCCCAAAGATGAATTTGGCCCTGGAGGGAAATTATTTTTTCCGAGCCTCTTGTGTGGGGTTAATGTAAAAAAATTAGGCTGGGAAATACCTGGCTATACAGATTTGGTCACCAAGGACGGCTGAAGCCATTTAAAGTAAAGTTTTTATTCTGAATGGTAATCTTTCACCAGGGCGATACTAAGAGTATCTACCACTCTGTAAGTGGGTACATTGCAATATGTAAGTTTATTATTTATTTTACGTTGCGCGCTTTTCAACGCGTAAACCCGGCGACGTGGTAACCCTTTGTTTCAAAAGGTTATATTCGTCATAAAAGCCTTATTTTTTTAATGCCAAACTCACGGTGACCCCAAACGCCCCGAGACCGCAAAACTCGCACTGAAAACATTAATATTATTGTTTTACAGTAGACTCTCGATTTACTGGGTTATGGATTTCCCGGTTAATCCAAATATGTAAAAATAAATTAACACCATAATTTATAATAAATTAATCACGCAATTTCTCCGCAGAGGTAGGCAGATAAGATGCCACACACTCCTTACCTTATCCACATTTATACCTACGTCGTTTCATTCCTTTGTTGTCTCAGTCGAAGGCACCGATTCCGAGCCGTTTTTAGGACTAGATGGGTTTCTCTATCAGTTATCCTGACAATACTCTACTTTTGTTTTTTAAACGAAAATACTTAAATGATTCTAAACGTTTCAGACTTTCCCAATACGGCACAACATACATGCAAGCATACCCAAAACGTTTAAGTGTTCTCATCCAAGGCAGTTTGTTCTTGTTATTGATAGTGAAGAGACAACATTTATGAAGACGAACATACAAATGAAAAAGAAAAGGCCATTCTTATTTTCTGGAGCACCACATGCAGTCCTGACGAGAGACTGTGAGCAGTGAGACGGGAAGGTGGTCATACGAAGCCTTCACACCGTCCGCGGAGCAAAGTGGCCAGCCGTGACCCCTATGAAGACGGTGAGACAGTGGAGAGGAGACTTCTGAAGAACTCTGGGGACTTAGCAACTCACTCCAGCTGACAGCCAGTGGAACTATAGTATCCCCAATTCGGGGTAGATATGTTGTAAGACTGAAGTGTGTGGAGAGAGAGGAAGTAGATGGAGGAGGATTCAAGCAGCGTTTCATTTCTGAATGATGTCTTTCAACGGGGCGATGCTGAAGGTATCCTATCCCAAATATTATTTGGGAGGTGGGTGTGGGTACCGCCACCCTGAGAACCATTTACAGGATAACACCTCTGTCGTAGGTCATCCCAAGGGGTTAATAAATTTGAAAGGATACTATTGTGATTTAGTAACTTTTGGTACTAAACCATTTAGCACGCGTTCTGTTTCTCTTACACTTACCTGAAATTGTACATCACCATCCCATTTGAATTTCGTAATAAATTTGAATGGAAACGAATGTGACTTAGTACCTTTTAATTCTAAACCATTTAGCACGCGATCTGTCTCTCTTATACTTGCCTGAAATCGTACCTCGCCCCCCCATTTGAATTTCATAATCATGATGAATTGGGCTTATATTTAGATCACGAAACACGCGATACATCAATGTTCAGAAAGCACTGCTCGTGTTATTCTTTATTCTACGGTATAAATAAATATTATACCTAAGTAATATGTGAAATATTCTGTCTAGTTGAATAGATTTTAATCCAAGAAACTTCTAGCTCCACCAAATAGCCATAAACCATGACAATTTCCATATTCCTTTTCAAAGAACATCTTAACCCTTCAGGCTAATTTGTTCGTTTTTGGGAACAACTCGTATGGTCTCACAGAAATCGTTGTGTCTTCCTTACTGTTATGGTGAGAAATATGATCTAAACGGTGTTAGAAAGAGAAAACACCACGCTTTATATTCATATCTAGAAGTTAACCACAGAAGAATTGAAATGTGCACCTTTATGAAGTCAATTTGAAAAAAACTTTTTTTTATTGTTTCATTTATCTAATAAAACAAGTATGTTTTATATATTTTATCGTTATCGGAAATTTATTACTTACAAAAAAGGTAAAGACAGCCATTTAATATTTTTTTTATGATTGCATATTAAATTTTAATGTTTCAAAAAAAATGTTTTCATTAGAAATTTTATTATTAGAATTAAATATATGATCAAATAGGTCCCGGTTACGCCGTATAAATCGCCGATAAATCGAGAGTCTGTTGTATATTATTATTATACCAAGGCAAGAATACAATGCCTGTTTGGCCAATAAACTTCCACGTCGTAAATCTCTTATTGTTTCATGGTTTTACGGAATTACCAAAAAAACAACTTAATTACCAAACGATTATTTTGAAGTAATAATTATTAGCCTGAAACACCTACATAAATTGAAAAAATCTTCCGAAAAAAAATACGGGAATTGAATCGTTATAATTTGTGCTATGAATGCAAAACTTTGTCTCTTAAACATTAGTTTATCATTAAAAGGAATAATTACTAAAAACTTACTTTTCTGCATAAACACAACATTATTTAGGATTATCAATGTAATATATCATTGAATAAGACGGAGATAATACTAATACATCTAAACGAAACATGAAACAGAACAAGACAAAGAAAATAAATAATATAACGGTCACAACTAGGAATTGAACCAAAGATATCTTGGGCGTCAGACAGGCGTCTTGACCACTCGCCCATTGTGACCTATTTATTATTTATTAAACGTCATATTTGTCGATCTCATATTTCAAATTTAGAATTAACGATATCATATTGCAACCTGATTTTTATTTATAAGGGCCTACGGACTTAAAAAAGTTTAATGATTTTTTTTTTCTTTTAACATATTTACTCTAATTAGCCTGAGGGGTTAATTATAATATGCAGTCAGTAAAACCAAATCTTTACAGTTCTTCAATACATACATAATGTGAAAGGTGTACATGCTGCATCCAGATTCATACTCCATACCCAACTGGTGACCTCCGTTCATCAGATACCAAAGGACTCCGAATAATTTCTCAGTAATGCCGCCACCGATTCCTGACTGCGATTCCCAGAATTTTAATGAATACATCGTCTGTTGTCGTTGATTATTTTATGTGTTTTTTTTTACCAACAACTTATCTGACTTTGAATGCCCTAATGAAGATTAATTATTATTATCATCAATGAGGTGGTAATAAAACTAATATATTTATATATTATATAAAACTCGTTTTATTATCGAAATATATATTTATTGCTTTATTCAAATGTAAAAACGAAAACATGCTGACACCTTAAGTATGGCTAGACGGAAGGAAAATGGATGTTAGTCGTACGGTCAAATACCTGGGACATATTATCACAGACGACCTGAAAGACATCGAGGATATGGAAAGGCAAAGAATAGCGATATCCGTTAGAGCAGGCATGCTGTCAGGCGTTTTCACTTTTGCGGTACAAACGTAAAGAAGATACTATTCAACGCATTCTACACTTCGCTGTACACGTCAGAACTGTGGGTGGATTGTACTGCATCCAAATGGCATAAGCTAAAAGTCGTTTACAATAATGCTTATCGCCAACTATTCCGCCTACCGAGATACTGCAGCGCTACGGAAATGTTCCTGGAGGGACGAGTGCACTCTTTCAGAGCGCTTCTCCGCCACCACATGGGAAGCTTATAGCGCAGACTACGCCGATCAAATAGCACAATCATCACTGCCATGGTTGCCTGGATGAAGTCCCCCCTGGTGGCCCTCTGGAGACGGGAGGTGTCCAAATATCCCCCATAAACGGCTGCTTAAACACATTTTTGTGTTTATCTTTTTTCACTTTAATTCCGCATTTTTTGTATTATTATTTTTCTTATTCTAATAATTTTATATATTATATCAAAATATGGAATGTATTGCATTGCATTATACCTGCATACATTCTGGAACACATTCGTATTATTATTATTATTATCGCGTCATAGCGAACCGAAACGCGAACCGTACCACGAATTACGGGAAAGGAAAAAATCAACTGCAAGCGGCGTTTAGCGCCATTTGCGTTTGCTTCATTTCTTTCTCATAAGTTGAGGTCACAGTTCGGCAGTTCGGCTCTAGGATGTATACGTAGCATAATATACTCTGTTAATAGAAAGGGTTGCATGAATAAATTTAGCAAATTCTTCAATAATGACCAGCTATACAATTCTCAAGTACGTCCAACAATAATTGAATTTGGGAGCCACCTCTGGGTTAGAGCCACATAATACTTGATAAACCTACTTGCTTCTGTGCAAAGGTGGACGATCCGTCTCATTGAAAATCTAGACTGATTGCCATCTTTAATGCGTAATGTAGGCGTTCTGAGTATGTTCTACAGGTATTTCAAAGGAGCTAGCAGCATGTGACCCCTGTGTGACGGTGAACATGCGTGAAAAGTGATGGAAACGAGCGGAACACCCGTTCACAGTTGATGTTGGTTTGATGGGAACGGGTCGTTTCTTCGACTCGTTTTTGTGTAAGTCGGTAAGTGGAAAGTGCTACCGGCATCTATTTTTCCCCTTTTATCTAATCCGGGTCTTCCGACAGCTCCAACTTATCCCGACTCACAATGTCGCCCAACCACAACACAACCAAAACCACATAAAAATATTTAATTTTTCATCCTTTTCATAAATACATGTATTTGAATTTCGGTTTTGTTTTCTTGATTGAATGGATAAAAGAAATGGACACTTGGAAGTGAAAATTAACCCACTTCCCGACAATCGATGCCAATGTCAATGCATTCTATTTCAGTACATTCATGCACAAACACGCACGAACAAAAGCATTTTTCTGGAATTGGATGAATATGTAAGTTTTTCAATAAGAGGTGTTATTTTGATATTCAATCGTAAAAGATCAATGGTTTCGTTGCTTGTGTGGCACGTATCGCCGTCTTGTTGAAAGTAAACGTTGTCTGCATTAATACCATCCAATTCCGGCCATAAAAAATCATAAATCATCTCTCGATAGCGCAATCCATTCACCGTAACTGTTGCTCCAGCCTCATTTTCGAAAAAGTAAGGTCCAACGACTCTGCCGGACCATAAACCGCACCAAACAGTCACACATTGAGGATAGAGAGGCTTTTCAGCAATAACTCTTGGGTTTTCCGAGCCTCAGATGCGACAATTTTGCTTGTTGACGAAGCCACCGAGGTGGAAATGGGCCTCATCACTCAAGATGATTTGCATTTGATTCACTCAAGTGAATTTTAATAATTTCAATGCTTTGTTGAAGCGTGTATCGTTCCATCTTTATTAATAGCGTAGTTTCTACTTGTCAAATGTCAAAAAATTACAGCTTCAAAATTAACATCTACCGAAATAGCGGGCTATTCAAAATAACACCTCTTATTGGAAAACCCTATACTAAAACAGTACAGCAGTTTATTTACGAAATAAATGTCGGTACTACTACATTTAGGAATTGGCTTAGGTGTTAGCGGTGTTGATTCGAGTCACTGAGGAGGGAGGTTCAATCCTCAATCTTGATCGATGATAATGACCAATAAATATGAATATAGACCAATATTGTTTTATGAAATTCGTAAAATTGACCACCCATCTCAGAATTGCCCTTGTGAGAGGTCACCAATAAGTTCTTGACATGCCATAATATTGTGTAAACTATGTCCGTAAATAAATAAATAAATAGTTTTTTTTTTTTTTATAGTGAATACCTCACAAGAGTCCCAACTGCTCCCGTCTGGAGCCAGTGAGACTATGGCATCCCCAATTGGGGGATGTTGTGAGGCTGAGGGTAAGTGGGGAAGGAAAAGAGGAAGGTGGGGAAGTTCCTGGCTATTCAGATCTAGTCACTAAACACGGCTAAAGCCATTTGGAGCAACGTTTCAATTCTGAATGGTGGTCTTACACCAGGGCGATACTGGTAGTATCTTCCACTCTGGAACGTGCCGCAAATATACTATATATTATTTTAATTAATTAATTGTGAAATAACACAAATTAATCAAATAAAATTTATTTGCGCACGCCGGGTTCGAACCCGCGACCTTCGGAATGGCAGTCCAATGCGTTACCACTGGACTATGCCGGCCGTCAAAGTAATATAAACAAGGAAACAAATAGTGTTAATTTATGAAAAAGTGTTAATTTTGGAAAAGTTTCGATGGCGAAAATTAACACAATATTTTTTTAGTAATCAAGTAAATAGCTTTAATTAGTAATGTCCATTTAATGAAACAAATAAAAGGGCCTTAAAGAGTTAGCGATATGTGAATGTGGTGGGGTGTAGACCACCGAACTGTGGTCAACGAATGCCCGCTCCATTCATTCCCCGGCGGGATTGATGAAGTTCACATGGCGACGCCTGAGGCCCTAGACTGGCTCGCACACCTAGATGTCCCCCTCTGACCCCCCCACCATACGAAAAAGAAGATAACAAAGAAGTTAATGTAGTTAACATGGCAACCTAAAATTAATGTTTTTTTGGTATCAATACGGCAATATTATAGTCCCGGAAAGAGGTCTTCCGTGACGTCATCGTTCTAGTATTTTCTGTCTTTTTCGTTTTCATACAAGATGTGTGAGAAGGAAGAGGAAGATCGTTGATGGCGTACGAACGACCTCTCTCTGTGACTACTATATTATCGAAATTTAATCCTCTTAATGTTTTTTTCTGCGTTTTGTTTTGGTGTAGTAGTATAATACCGGATACCAAGAACTGTTAAGCTTAGCCCCGTCGTCGTCCCTATTTATATTTAAAAGGTTTTTGTGGATTTCAATTGCCTGCGTAATGAGGCGCGTTCGGTGCGTTTTGGGCCTTCCCAGCACTTTAGGCACAAATCCAAAGTATGACCGGTCAATTGCCGACTTGTTCAGATAGCCGATTTTGCACGCTGGAAAATTTTCGGAGATCCTTTTGTAATAATACCGAAATTAATATTGGTGTCCGTGAAAATCTAACATCACAACGGTACAAGTGCTGTTTCGCAGAGTTGTTCGGGCGGCAGGGCGCGGAGTGAAGACTGCTCTGATGATAGCCAACTTCCAGTAGGAGAGGCCATCAGAAGAAGAAGGAATACCTTTACCTCTTCTAAGTTCTCGGGGAGAAACATTATAGCAAATGGTTATTTAGTTATGTGCCCTGGCAAGTAAATGGATAAACTGCATTTTAATGGCGATGGTGATGGCGCGATAGGTGATTACATTTATCTCCAGGAAACCTCGCCCATGAAACATTAAATATAATCAGTAATCACTAATACGTGATTACTTGGAACTTGCTTCATATTAAAATGGAGTTTCACTTAGTTATTCATCGACTGGCTAAACGGGTTGGCCTCATGACGTCGCACAACAAGTCAAGAGTTGTTTTACGTTCCTTTGCGGAGTCATTATATCGAAAACAGATCCTCAGACTTATCTGCGCAGTAGGGGCGTCGCTACATAGGGGAAATGCCTTGCTATTTAGATCTGGTCACCAAACACGGCTAAAGCCATTTCAAGCAACGTTTCGATTCTGAACGGTGGTCTATCATCAAGGTAATATAGGTATGTATTATTTTAAAAGAATACACTGTGAAATAACATAAATTTACTTGAGCATGCAGGGATTTCAACCTGCGATGTCCGGATTCGTAACCACTGAACCACTCAGGCTGTCAAGTATTTATGTATTTTCTTGTCACAAATTTCTTGCTTTATTCATTTTCAAACCTCGGAAAAAAGACGGAAGTTGACTTTCTTGAAATTATCATCGTAATTAATACTCAATCGTTTTGGAACTCACTATATTGTGATTGTGTTATGTGCTCCTTCTCAGAGATACATTGATTGGTCATCCTGTTTTCCTTCCTTCCGTACCTTGTTCATTCGTACAAATAATATCACCCAATTCCAGCAAACACCGATTCATTTATACAGTCTATTTTTATGTTCGTCTGAAGCTGTAATTTTTAATGCAGCACATAATGCTAAAATCACACGTCTCTTGTAATAAGGTAGTTTATTGGGAGCTTGCTTTGTGGTGCTTTTAGTATTGCCTCCGGGGCGTTTGATTTACTGCAATTAATTAACGCCGTGGTTTTCTGTTGTTATTTTTAAAACGTATTATTTATTAACCAATTATTATTATTTTACTTCGCAATCACCATCTGCTACTCGCCACACAAAACACGATAAATCGATGCACACTTACAATGATGTTGTTATGGTCGAATAAATCATTTCGAATTACTTGGTAATGTTAGATATTTAATAATGCAAAAGCAAGTAAACTTGATAAGTCATAAATTTGTTATAGGAAAATGATCTGTGTAAATCATTTTGATGTGGTGTTGTATTAATTTATTGATAGATCTTTATTCTTTATTGTGCAATTTTTAATTTATATTTGCATAATATACTATTTATTAAACAGACTTTATTTCGTGGAATAATGATCATAATAGCTGGAAATTTAAATCATACATATTATCTCGTGTCAACTTTCTTCTTCCCTTCCCTTTTTCTCCTGCTTCATTTAGAGTGGTATATACTGTATCGCCCTAGTGAAAGACTTCAAAAACCTATTCAAAATCGCATCTCACAAAGCTTATGTAGGTAGGTACTGATTTAGAAACAGACGCAATATACAAAATAGAAAAGATTTGCGTAAAGTCTATATATGTTCTTTGCCAATCACGTGTCGAATATGGGATATTGAATGGGGATTACCTAAAACAGCGATATGAAGCAACTCGTTAAACCACAAAAAATAATCAAAATAGTCCTTAAAACTTGTTTCCAGTGTTATAAAACTCTAAAGATGCTTTACTCTAATTTAAAGGAAAAAATTGTAGCTTGGTGTCCAATACACCTGCATTACAAGCCTCAATTCTACGAAACATCCCAAAACTAAATAAATTTTTGGCAAGAAAAAAATCATTAATTCCATGCTATAAAATGAAAAAGGAGAAAAACTAGTTTGAAAACAACATTAACATATGGCTAAATGAACATACTAATGAGGAAAATATACAAATTGTGAAGTAACACCAACATTATCTATAGTCAACAAGCAAGAAGATGAAAAAATCGACAAAATCGAAGATGAGAAAATCAACAGTAGTCAATACGAATGAAGATGAAGAAATCGATAAACATGGAGATGAGGAAAGTCCCGAGTAGACCCAGTGCGATCAAGGGAGTTATATGGTGTGGTAGCCCTCTATCCCCATCCATGAATAAGGTTCCCGTTTTTACCAAAGGGCGTGCTTTTGAAGATATAAGGGCTTGGAGTTTCACCCTCTATAAATTTCTAGAACATTCGAGAGTATTTGAGAGCATTCCACAACATTCCAGAACACCCCGGAAAAATGTACGGTAAGAGTCTGGAACGTTCGTGAACATCCCGGAACATTCTAGATCATGAAAATGGGATTACAGGCCGTTTCCTGATAAAATTTTAGTAAATTCGTAATCGTTACAGTACCTACATTGGTATCTCTAAATAGTATAAAACAAAGTCACTATCCGCGTCTGTCTCTTTGTGCGCTTAGTTCTTCTAAGTTATGCAAAGGAGTTTGATATGATTTCAGAATTTACAGAATTTGTTCCGGAAGGTTTATATAAATAACACATGAATATTATATTTATTGAAAGTAGAGAAAAGTCGAGCAACGCCGGGTACACGTCAGCTGGTAAATAATAAATTAAACAATATTTAAGAAATTACTGGGTTTAAAGTACCTACATAAGTATATATTTGCACATAAATGCGTGTGCATCAATTCGTGCGTGGAGATGGTGCATTCATTTCGCCAAACAGGGCAAGTCCAAAAATGTTTCCAGACCTTTGGAGCGGTGGACCTTGAACGGGTGCGGCCGCCATCGCACGCCAGGGGAAGGGTGCGGATGGTGGGAAGCACAGAAGACAGAGCAAGTGAGTCAAATGGCTGAAGTCCGTTCTTTATTCGAGTCGAGGAATATTTATATTGAAATGAACGTAAAAACGAGATTGAATGTACATTATAAATTATATTAAAAAATATATTATTTATATAGTTTACTGTAGAAATATTAACAGTTAATTAATACAATAATAATTGGATAATAACTTGTATAGCGCCGTTTTTGTGAAAAATCACCTCAAGGGCGCTGTAAAGTACATTAAATATAAGTGACCCCGCATTCCGAAATTCCACCGACATAAATTATAACATACTCTCGTCGAACAGTTTTAAAGTCCAAAAAAGTATTTTTTTAAGAAAATCTTTATTAAAATTCCAAGTTGAAAAGTAATTATTGAAATTCCCAGGGGCGGGGAACTTTTTCGCCGTCGGGGGCCAACAAGAATTCTTCAAATCAGCCTACTACTAGAAATTCATAACTGCACTTAGAACGCGAGAATGGTTTCCCTTGAGTTGCGTCTACAGATGAGTCCGCAAATCGAATTTTATGTTGCGTTTAAAAAACTTGACTGGCTTAATCTTTTTTTTTGTATGTTTTGATTTAGTTATAAAAAAATTACATTTTTATATCTAGTATAAACCTTTTAACAACTTATTTCTATGACATTAATGACACTTCATAATACATCTAAAACTCTCTCATCTAGAAGTCTAAAATCTCCACAGTGTAATAGCCATAAATTGCGAAATTTACATCCATAAACATGTATTTCTGGAGCATGTTATTTTTATTTTAAATATACATATTAAAGAATTGTAAATTATTCGCTGTGTCACACTTAACATTACTAGTTTTTTTCTACATAATACTTATCTTAGAATACCTATTACAATTCAATACTGCTCGCATCCCTCTATGTATTTTGAATTATTTGCAATTTTTTATCTGTGTTTGCACTAGAGCAGTAATTTAAATGAGCTATACTATTCTATTAGAAACCTAATTTACTTGTATTTACATCTAATTTGTTTCTTATTCATCTTTAAAAAATACGGTTTTTGCCATTTTCTTAGCTAATAATTCAAGGTTAGAGATACATTTGAGTTGATTGTCTATTAAAATGCCTAAGTATTTGATTTCATCTACTCCCTCTATTTCTTCGTTATCTATGATAATTTTATTGAGACCGTTGAGTTTTTGGTTCGTTGAATTTTTGAACAACAGTTGGAAATCTTGTGACTCATGGGATTCTATGAGAATACGAACATAGAACACAACACGATATCTGGTTTGAATAACCTGCTCATATCATGAATATTAAAAATAGTGAATGGTGTTCTTCAGTGATCGTTGATTGCCCTCAAGATTGAGTTAGATAGAAACAAGAGACTAGAGGCTAGAGAGAAGTGACAGGAGAAGAGGCTGAGCGAAGTGTAAGGCCATACTGAATGGTTGTCGGAATCACCCAGCGCTAACGCAAACAGGTCCATCGCTGGGTATTCTCAATGATGAAATAATAATGCATGGGTATGAGTCATTAGTACTGCACGTGCAACATGCACTCCTGGTACGGCGATGTCGAAATGCATAACAAAGGGCAAAAGGGTCAGGTCAAAATTATTTGCAAAGGTTGTCCGTCACGTTTGTAACAAAAAAAGAAATATAAAAAGTAAAAAACAAGTGATTTTGCAAAACTAACGAATTCTTTGAATATTTTTATTAGGTAGTTAAATCATAAGTCTCTTAAATATTTTTTTAAACATAAAGTGCTATTTTTAGTAAAATACAAATTTCGAATATTCTAATATGACTAGATTTTAGGTTAAATATGCCAGCATTTGTAGTTAACTGTAAATGCAGTCTGGTGAATATAAAAAATGCAATTTTAATAGATTTGTGTAAAAAAATATAATTTTTTATTTTACTAAATAAATTGCGCACGTCCTTAATTTCCTTCCGCTGTGCAACGTTAGTTGTGTAACAACATTTACACTAGAAATCTTCAGTATAGAAATCATTGATAGTGATATTAATTATGCCTGAGAATTCTTACAGGAAATTGTACAAGTAAAATTAATAGTTTCTTTAATTAGTTACATAGACGTTAAAAAATATTTTGGGAAAGTTATTTTGATTTTCAATTCAATATTTTTTATCTATCAGTACTGTTTCTTTTTTATAAGAATAATATTTTATTGCTAATTTCCAAAAATGATACATTTTTTAGAGAACCTTTCATAATTTAATAGCGTTGAATTATTTATTAACAAATTTAATATTGATAAGCCTTTATTCGTTTGTGAAACATATTTTCCAGTGTGCTACAATCCATTGTGATTTCCGTTGTGCAACATGCAAAGAGTTTTTTGGATAACCAACACCTCTTCCATAGGTCATCCCAAGTGGTTCGCTACGTTTGGTGACTTAGTAGAGGTGCTCAATCTCATGGGATGCTTCTGCCTATCAACTGCGTGGCGGGCAGAATCGGGAGAGGCCGGGATCCCCTTTCATCTCTCCAGCCGGACTCTCTCGACCCGTCGCCTTGCAACACAGTGAGAGAGGAGGATTCATACGCCCGTCACTTCTAGATACACTTACTTCAGATTCCTACCCACCCCTCATACCGTTTTCCTTCCCAGAACTTCCCTCCATCTATTCCTTAAAAATCCCGCCACACAGCATCCCCAAAGATGACATAAACCACGAGAGAAAATATTTCCTTCATGGCCTACTGTGAAGTTTAAGTTAATGTATCATACATGCTACAGTATATTTAAATAAAAATGTTAATGGTAGAACTTACAGACAAACTGATTGTCACAGCTTTGTGGGACTACCCATATCTTATATTGTATTAAATGTAATTATATTCATTATAATTAAATAATAATTATAACATAATTTAACTAATAGTCCAATATTTAATTTATTCCGTTAACCTCTGATAAAACTGTTTCCTCCCTTCCCCCTCCCTTCCTACCCATCCTGTAATCAGTATACATCCTTTCTCGTTCTTGCACTAATAAGGTGTCTGCTCTTTTATTTCTATCTCTTTCGCTCGTGTATTTTATTTCTATCTCTTTCACTCATTGTTTTATTTTTTTCTATATATATATATGTGTCTGTATGAAAATAACTTTAGTTGATATAATAAGCCCTGATGAAGCTTGAGCTAAGCGAAACCTGGTTGGCTGTTAATATTAATTCAAAATAAAAGTGGTGTTTTACAAAGTGTATTTTTCATTTAATAATTATATTCAATTTAATAAAGAAAAAAGTTTATTCAATTTTTAATTTTTTTTATTAATTAAACTTTTGAATATAATATTACAATTCAGGTTTTTACATAGCTTCTGTTTTCTATTTATACTAGCGGTCCAATGGGCGAGCATGTCCGCGGCGAGCAGTCTGAGCATGACGTCATGCAATTTTTTACTTTAATTTAAATTAAAATTTTAGCACATTTTACCTTTGCGGCCTCCGTTTACCTCAGAGTTTAAGTTCAACTATACCATAATAATTATTGTTTAAAAAAAACTACACTATTAACTGTAATTCTTCAACCCCTTTATTATCATTCCAGTGCTTAAATAGTGCGCAGTACTGAAAAATATATCAAAAATAAATACTACATTACTACTTTCAAATGTATATATTGGATATACGAATCAATACTGTTGTAGTCCATACTCCGATGCAGAAGTAACCACACGTGCTAGCCTCAGTTCAGCGACAATTTGTGTGTGTTTTAAATTATACAAAATTTTCAATGAAAACGATTAGTTTACGAAAGTTAATGTTAAATATTCAAATATGGTCCTACAGGATATGTGGTTTTCGAAAATTCAACTTCAACGGAAAATTTGAGAAAGACAAATCAATAACCATGTATTACCCACTTTTGGTCGTATTATGTTTTGTAGGGATTGATGTAATGAGAAATATTGACTTAAGTTACAAGATAAAACATTATGGTACGAAAACATTTCAGAAATCTGTGTTAATTCATGGTTTTACTTTAACAATCAGTTCAGTAATTACAATTTTATCAGAATCATTCGTATACGTAAACGAAAAAGAGAAAATTTACAATAATTTGAAGAATATTCATACCATTTTATTAGCGAGAGATTTCAAGAAAACGTTTATTTTCGAGAGATCCACCTTATTTTTTTCTGCATTCACAGTTTCTCAAATACTTCAAATCTGGTTCTATGAATATGTGAAACAAACTACCATGATCAAAGCCGTTCAAATAAGTCTTTTCATCCAAACGCTGGTGGTCACTTCTGGAATACTAGAAATATCGTCAAATATACAAGCATGCAAAGATTACGTTTCAGCGCTTAACGAATGCATTATTTTTCAAGCCTTTAAAAAGAAAGTTGATCGAAAAAACGAACTAGATTTTCGATCAACCAGACTCCTAGTTAAAGATACGATGACGGAGAATATGTTTTTCGCATATAAACACAGTTCACAAATAAAAGATTTCATGCAAGTGTTTGAATTGATAAATGAAAACATGAAACTGATATCCAGACGTTATACGGGCATAGTAAGGATGTTTTATAAAATATCGTAGTTATTATATATCCTAACTGGGAAATGGACTTATGTGTATTTTTTAAATTTATTGTTTAATTGTTATATAATTCCAAGAGTTCTTTTTAAAATTTAAGGATATTAAGTTCTGCAAGTATTTTAGTTTTCATTGTTTAAATTTTATTAGTTTCTACGACAAAGTTAGAATATTCGGTATTCGGTCAAATCACTATTCGTTTCATCTCTAATTTGCAGATTATATCCTTATTACGTTGTTACATAATATTAATTTCATTTAATATGTTTAATAATGATGAATTCATTTTAATACTTTGACCTTAACACATTTATATTTTAATTAATTTAATATTTAGAGAAAATATTAATAATGCATTTTTCAAAATTTCAGTTCCTTTCATCCCTGTTTACATCAATATTATCATTCATACTGATACTGAATTCAATGTTTTACAGGAAGCAGAGAATGACGGTAAGAATTTGTTTAAAAATAGCGTCTATCACAACGTCCTAATCTTCTTTTCCTTTCAGAAACACTAATAGCCGAGTCTCTAGACGCCTTCTATCTGGACTGCCCGGTCTATTGATGATCTCTTACCCCGCTGCACTTAGGCAAAGTTTGTGATTCTGGGGGACTTTAATGTTCATAAAAAACCATGGTTGAAGTTCTCAGTATCAACAGACTAAGCTGGACGATAGGTGGAATCCTTTGTCCTTTGCCACGGATTGGATCAAATGGTTCAGAATCCTACAAGGGTTACTGTTATCCAGACTCACCGCTCCAATCTGTTAGAACTATTGGACGATACTAAAGACACAGGATTGAGATCACAGCGTCTTTAGTATCGTCCAACCACTGCCTGGTGACGATATCAATCCCTGTTATCTTCACACCGTCAAACGAGAGGCTGAAGAGAAAAGCGTGGCACCATGCGTTAGCAGATTGTTTGGTCTGCCGGCACAGTGATCAGCTGTCTGTTTTCAGACTTCGGATCCTTTCAGATGTGCCCAGAAAATTGGTGGAGTCATCATATTCGCGATGGATGGCGTCATATAAACCTCCCGCCTGCCCGCATGGCAGCAGAGCGTTCTGTTCGCTTGCGGGCTCATTAGGTCGCAATTTCTGAAAATCCGGTCTACCACATCTTACCAGACCTGCCGGCTCATTAGCAAACACCGCCACCGAAAAGGCCAACTTTTTAGGTAAAATTTCTGCGGAAAACTTAACGGTGATCGGTGTGCTGTCCCGCCGTCCGTTTCTCACTGCGCATTCGATATGAAAAAGCCGAAGATCCGGCATCGGGATGCACTCCAGACCTTACGGTGCTCGATTTTAGTAAAGCTAGCGGGCCTGGCGGAATACCTGCCCTGGTATTGCAGAGGTGCACTTCAGAAATAGCTCCAATTTCGACGAAGCTTTTTAAAATGTCCCTGAAGACTGGATGGAAAAAGCGGCATTCAACCTTTTTCAAAGAAGGATGACCGCTCCAACCCAGCCAACTACCGCCCCCAGTAGTCACATCCATTCTATCCAAGGTGATGGAAAGTGTGATCAACGACAAACTGCTCACATAACTCGAGAGGAACAATATTTGTAACGACTGTCAACACGGATTCCGGCGAAACCGCTTGGAATCCGTGCCTGGATCGTTACGGTGAGACCCAAACGGTAGCACTGGATATTTCCAAGGCCTTCGACCGGGTTCGGCACCGAGGACTTGTCAACAAACAACATTCTTACGGACTTCCAGCATCCTTGTGTACGAGGAAATCCGACTTTTTTAGGGAAAGGTAGAGTATATAAAAGCTAGCGTCCCACAGGGAACGGTTCTGTCTCCGAAATTGTTTTTGTTGCACATCAATGACCTTTTGTCATGTGCACCAATTCATTGTTATGCGGATGACAGTACAGTCCATGATAGCTTTTGTTTGACAAGCCCCAAGGGGTGCCAGCTCAGGTATAGAGGCTCCATCGAATCCAGAGTAAAGTTAGCCTGACAGAAGCTGGGTGTACTATACAGGCCTTGCAGATACTTTCATAGTGCACAACTGCTGACCCTGTACAACTGTACAACTTGCAAGTTAGCCCTACCGTTGAATTTGGTAGCGACCTCTGGTCTTTGGAACTCTGGAGTCCCAAAATACCTGAAAAACCTTTGACTTGGCAGAAACTGGCAGTCCTTTTGATAGATTTCCCTATCTTAACAAGCGTATTGAAATCTTTAGAGCACGGGCGTCAGGTAGGTATGCTGTTCTAGGTCTAACTAGCGTCATTGACCCCTTCGGCACTGGTGCAAAATCGGGAAACACGCCAAATGCGCGCCCAACATATATACACGGTTCACATTTGTCACATGACAACGGGTCGCTTCTACGACTCGTTCTTGAGTTCAACTCTCGGCTTTGGAACGATTTGCCGGCCTCTGTGTTTCCTACCTCCTTCAACATGGGTCTCTTGAAGATCCATATTCACTTCTCCCTCTCCTCAAAAAGAGCCTCCACACAGCATCCCCACAGATAACATAGGCCATAAGAGAAATTATTAATACCGATGCAAAATTAGGACAATATTCGACTAATAATGGTTTTTTCAGAGTGTATTTATATTGCACGGAATCCGATTCTTAGAATACGTATGGTCCATATCAAGTGCAGCATTTGCCGTGGAATCGTTTAATGCAGAGATTGAGAGAACTAAGCACATCCTTTGCAAGATATCAACTTTGGAATTTAAAGGTATTAGTGGAAACATTCAATAGCATTTACGTACATTCCAGCCACCTTTGGAGCTATAGATGTCAATGTTACTCTGTGTCCGTTGCACGTGAGACTTTTGACGTGGTTGGGGTGTTTTGAAGAATGTTTTGTCCAGAATATCTGCAAAAACTCTGGTAAATTCTTTTGAATTTTTCAATGTCACTCTTTTATAATACGTAAAAATGTACAGGTCCCTACAGTAACTTTTCAGAACCACTTCTATTTGCATCTCGTTCACAATTGGAAATATTTTTTTCGACGACATTTTTATCAATCAAATTTTACCTACGTAGAAACTCGTGTTCAATCACAAACCAATAAAATAACATTCCCAATAATAAATAACCAATATATTTCCTTATGCAGGATCTTTCAAAGACAGACTGTTCTGTACAATTTTTATGCAGGATCTTTCAAAGACAGACTGTTCTGTACAATTGTTTTATGCAGGATCTTTCAAAGACAGACTGTTCTGTACAATTGTTTTATGCAGGATATTTCAAAGACAGAAAGTTCTGTATATTTTCAATGTAGGATCAGAAAGGATCTGTTCAGTACATTTTTCGTGTGGGATCTTTAAAAAACAGACTGTTCTATACAATTTATTTATGCAGTATCATCAAAGACAGACTGTTCTGTATATTTTTTATGTAGGATCAGAAAGGATCTGTAGGATCTGTTCAGTACATTTTTTGTGTAGGATCTTTCAAACACAGACTGTTCTGTACAATTGTTTTATGCAGTATCTTTCAAAGACAGACTGTTCTGTATATTTTTTACGTAGGAACAGAAAGGATCTGTAGGATCTGTTCAGTACATTTTTTGTGTAGGATCTTTCAAACACAGACTGTTCTATACAATTGTTTTATGTAGTATCATTCAAAGACACACTGTTCTCTATATTTTTTATGTAGGGTCAGAAAGGATCTATAGGATCTATTCAATTTATTTTTCGTGTAGGATCTTTCATAGATTGACTGTTCCGTGCATTTTTATTTCAATTCAACTCTTTTCGATTTCCAGCAGTTGAATGATTCAAAAGATTATAAACCGAAGAAAAATATAGTGCAATATATAGGTTTTAACATGTTTTTATTTACATGTTCTAGATTACCATCAACCAACAGACATTGAAAAATTGTTGAAAATTCTGCAAAGAAGGAAGATTGTTATCAGGATCGGCGAAGTAATCGATGTGAATTTTGTGCTGTTACATTCAATTGTTGCCATCACTTCGTCTTACATTATAATTTTCAACCAGATGGATCAATAACAGAGCAATGTTTACTAAAATAACAAATAAGTCTTTTCATAACTTAACTAACTTCAATCGTATTGTTATATCTAATGCATCACTTTATCACTAATTAAGATACCCTTTTATAATTGTAATTATTCATGAACCTACATAACTTGACATTATGAATTCGATAACCCATCTGCTTACAGGACGGTGAAACTAGAGACATCAAAGACTTCACATTTAGGCAAATCAATTTGAAAGCAAGGCCAACAATAATAATTGATTTATCATGTTGGCATACAAAATTATACATCTTTTTGATCCAAAAACGATATTCTATAAACACTATCATAAATGTGAATACTTTTCAGTTCAATGTACCAAAAATCTCCTTTCTAATATCGGTAATTTTTGAGGAACGCTAAAGATAAACTAAACTAACTAACTAACCGTCACGCCATTTCCGCAGGGGTAGGCAGAGAGGACGGACCGCCAAACAACTCGGTCTTGGCACACACTCCTTGCCTCATTCACATTCATACATCGTCTCATACATAGTCTTCTATTATTCTGACTCTTGACATGGCCCGACTCAAGTATCTGACATAGACCGTAAATTGACTCACTCCGGCATGTATAACCAAAAATACATTGTGATTGTAGAAATCAATCACTTTGTGGTTTGTCATGTTTAATAAAAGTATTAATTTGAGCAAAGCGAAACCGGTCGGTAAATAAATTAATTTAAAACTCGTGGTTTTACACAAAATAAGTGTTTTATTTTTATTTAAATATAATAACAAAAACAACTCGTAATTTCGACTTAAGAATCTAAGAACATTTAAGGTGTCTCAATAATGATTTTTTATTCGATTTCACTAATCATAATATTGTAAATAATCATAATTCAAAAAAATACACTAATACAAAAAAGTGAAAATGCTTAGATATCTCAGAAGCCTTAGAAATAAAGATATCCCTCAATAATAATGAGTCTATTAACATTAAACACAAAATATATATCTTACAGTCCAATTGTATTACAATGGAAGATGCTCTGAGGAACTAGCGTCATTGATCCCTTCGGCACCGGTGCGTAGTCGGGATACACGCCAAACGCGCGCCCAACATTTGTACACAGTTGACATTTGTCACATGAGAACGGGTCGCTTCTACGATTCGTTCTTAAGTTCAACAGCTCGGCTGTGGAACGAACTGCCGGCCTCTGTGTTTCCTCCCTCCTACAACATGGGACTCTTCAAGACCCATGTTCACTCCTTTCTCTCCACAAAAAGACCCTCCACACAGCATTCCCAAAGATGACATAGGCCCTGAGGGAAATTATTTTCTTCAGGGCCTCCTGTGTGGAGTTAATATAAAAAAAATCTTAGATAAGTTCAATCCGCCGTTAGATCGATCTCCACCCACACTCTTCACTAATCCCCAGTCATCCCTCCGCCCCCACTTCAACACTCAATACTATGTTTTCACTCATTATTTTGTAATGTTAAGTTAGTAGGTATATTTTTGCCCTGAGGAAGGAACGATTGTTCCTAAACCGGTCGGAGTTGATATAAAAAAATATAGTGGCTCAAACATATTAAGAATGTTTCATTTAATTACAACTTTTTTACCAAATCTGGAAGACATATATGGAAATTTGGTAGTAAAGGGTTTTCCAATAAGAGGTGTTATTTTGAATAGCCCGCTATTTCGGTAGATGTTACTTTTAAAGCTGTCATTTTTTGACATTTGACAAGTAGAAACTACGTCATTAATAAAAATGAAATATACGCTTCAACAACGCATTGAAATTATTAAAATTCACTTGAGTGAATCAAATGCAAATCATCTTGAGTGATGAGGCCCATTTCCACCTCGGTGGCTTCGTCAACAAGCAAAATTGTCGCATCTGGGGCTCGGTAAACCCAAGAGTTATTGTTGAAAAACCTCTCTATCATCAACGTGTGACTGTTTGGTGCGGTTTATGGTCCGGCGGAGTCATTGGACCTTACATTTTCGAAAATGAGTCCCGGAGCAACAATTACGGTGAATGGATTGCGTTATCGATGATTAATGATTTTTTATGGCCGGAATTGGATGGTATTGATCTGGACAACGTTTACTTTCAACAAAACGGCGCTACGGTCACACAAGCAACGAAACCATTGATCTTTTACGATTGAATACAAAATAACACCTGTTATTGGAAAACCCTGTATGTTCAAATTGAAATTTATGAATTAAATATAAGTTATTTGAAGTAGATTGATTGATAAAATTTCAGTAAAACAGTTTGATCTCTCGAAACAATAAAGGCACATACTAGAAATTAGTCAATCTTGAGTCACGTCAACAGACATTGAGAACACTATAGCAGAAATCAGAATAGTTGCAGCCTAATAGGGTCGGGGCCTAGGCAATGTAGTATTACACAAAGTGTCCACAATCAATAATTTACTGGTCGATCTTAGATGATCCCAAACTAGCCAGTCAACCCCCCAATATGGATAGAATCTGACCAAGGGAACTATTCGGAATATTAGCAGGGGTACCCTGAGGTATATTAATATTACCTCAGGGTAAAGTATCTATGGTGACAATATCCCGCTTTGAAGGGAAGAAAGCTCAAATATCCGGAAGCTGATTTCTCTAACCAGGAGATAAAATTCCCGGTGATATTTAGTACATAGTCAAGTGAATATGGAGGTTATTGGATATTTTGTCTGTCGTAAGCACACAGACTTTATTTATAGTAATTTAATTTATTTTAGAGAAATCAAAAGTTACAATAAGGTTGGTTCATACAGGGTGTCCGGGGGTAAAGTGCGCTAACTTTGGGACATGATTTTATATGATGGTAGAAGTAAAAAAGATACCACACAAAAATATGTTTGCATAGAAGAATATTTATTTTCCCATACAAACAATTCAAGTTCTTTACCTATAAACTACATTAAAACTTTGGAATTTCGATAAAAGTCATTTGTCTTTTTTACTTGTACTATCATGTAGAATTAATCACTCCCCGCACTTTACTCCCGACACCCTGTACATTTGTAACTAACTAAACTGAGAAACCAATTAAAGATTTCCTCATTAAACTTATACATTATTTATAAAATTAACAATTTAGCGCGCGGTATTTGGTCCGATGCCAGAATCCGAATACTTTCTCCCTCACACGCATAGCGCCGTCTCGCTCGGCAACTTTCAGCTCACCACCCGTAGAGGAAGACACCCCATTGGCCGAGCTACCCCCACCACTTCGTCATAGTATCCAGTCTCCTGGTTAAACTAAGCAACAGAATCCTAGTGGTCATTGCCCAGTTAAACCCTCCCAAGTACCAAGTCGAGAGAACCCCCGGGTCCTCCTTAGGAATTCAAGTAACAGCTCCCTCGGGGACATTACTTGTCGGGAAAACCTCAACCCAACTAAGAGACCACGGGTCCTCTGTTGAGGTTATTACGCTAAGTGTTTAGTGAGAACGTTACTGATCATTGTTTAAACTCTAAATGACTTTACTTTGTGCTACAACTTTCCTGTACTCTGTTTTTTACTATATGCTGTGAACCCTTTATGTAAGAGAAATAAACTGACCAACGCTGAAAGACTATTTTCTTACAAACACCCTGACACAACAATATATAATTATATCAAGAGATACTCCATGGTTGGTTTATACATGTGCAATTTACATCCACTGGAGCTACAGGATATTGACGATACAATGCGTTGAGCGCTGGAGATTGTCGTACTTTTGAATTCGCACATTAAAATAATCATGCCTCCGAATATTGATACAAAAACAGATAAACTATTAAACGGTCGTTTAAAGCCAAGAAATTTACCTATACATCATAATTTATCTTAAGTTTATAGGTTTAAAAAAAAAATAAAAAAACCCATTAAATTCACGAACGCGTGAAATTCGTCTGATTGTTGACAAAAATGGTTTAAAATTGTACTTATTACAGGAAATTTTGTAAACATGTATTTAAAGTTCAATAGAACTAAAAAAAATGTTTAAATAAATTTATAATAACATTGCGCATCACTATTTTTAATTTTAATGTACTTACGAAAACTTCAAAATCTCTTGGCAAATAATTTTTCAATCGTAATTTATTAGACTAAAATTATCCTTGAATAATAAAATTGTATATATTTCGTCGTAATGAATCACTCTAACTAGTATTAAAAATCACACAAGTTACGATATCACACATTTTATTTAACGATAATTTAGGTACAGCGCCAAATAAATATTTTAACATTTTGAAAGGTAAAACTAAAAACTCTACTCTTGCATCTTATTTTTAATTTTATGATTTTGAAATTACTTTAAATAAGCAGAGAACTCAATAAATAATACATTGATGTACAATACAAAACAAAATTTGTGTAAAATAAAATAATAAATCAAATAAATAGTGGCAACGATTTTAGGCTTCCTGAGACAAATTTATCGGCAACACAAAACAATATTTATTACAAAGGTTTCAAAATGTTCAATGAACTCCCTTTAAATAAAACTTCAAGTAAACCAAAAGCCTTGCAGTTTTTCGTGGGTTATGTCTCAATGTTGTGAAGTCTAAATACTAGTAAGTAAGTAAAAGAATATTTTTATAATAGTTTTAGAATAGATCACTAGATATAAAATGTTAAATGTTATAACTGAATAAAATATATTTAAAAAATTACAAAACAACAGAAGATGATCTCAATTTACCCCTTATGGAACACTGCATAAAATAGGAAACATTATAACTGTCTTAAGTCTTAATCATTATCGGTACATAGTTCCAAAGGGAATATCCCTTATTTCTTGCAATGATAGATGATCCATCACTTCTGCATTACCAGAGGCAGGTAATTAGTATTTATGACAGGCACCTGGAGCTGTCTTATCTACACTATGGAGTCAACTGCAGACACACAGTCTGGATCTGTACTCACTGAAGTGCAGTGGAAAGGGTAGCGGATGCAGAAACCAATTAAAGAATCAATGCACATACGTCAAGATGATATCGGCATTCGCGATAAATAGTAGCGACTTGTACTGCAGCAGGATCGTGCCTAGCAGTAGTAGTGGACAGTTAGCAGAGTTGAGTGAGGGAAATTTACTGAAGGCAAAAGCTCGAAAAGATCGTCTCACTTATTATTAAATCCATGAGGAACAAAATTCATGCTTTAGATTCTAGAGAGACAGATTAGAGCCAGTTAGTAGCTGAGCTTCAAATGCGTCAGGTCTTCCTCAGAATTGAATCCTCTGCTAGATAAGTCCTCCATCATTACACAAGCAATATTTTCGGTTTATCATGAAGGTAGTGGGAGAAAATAAATTATCTTCAGGTTATTCTTAAATTGGGAATGTTTATCTTTCCACTCCTTTCTCCGCTCATTTGCTCTACAAGCTCAAACCATCCAAGCGTCTCTTTCTTATCAGCCTTGTATTCTTTGCGAATCTTCACATACGCCTAAGAGTCTCATTTCTATAGCATTCAGTCTACTTGTATCCTTCCTCGCCAGTTGCATACCTCATCGGCATAAATCAGGGTAGTTAATAACATTCAATTGCGGATTTTAGTACTGCTTTAGACAATTTGTTAGCGTCATCCATCATCATTAACTTATTCTTAGTCTAGAAAGAATTCCTGAACAAAATAAAAGAATAAGAGAAAGCAATTAGTTTTTAGGAGTAAATAGAGCTCAATTATTATTACTATTAAATACATCGTATTTTTTGGTGGTGCCCTTTCCAATCAAGGGTAGGTTAATTTCAAGGCAATTTTCACCCTATAGGTTGCATCCCGGAACAACACGGCGAACACTTGTATCAGTCACATTGGTATGAAGTCATGAAGTGTGGCGTCTTCCATAAATCTCTTTCTGGGTTATCAACTAAATTACCTATATAATAAAAAATTTACTCAACGCCGTTCCCACAGAGGGTAGGGGGTAAGCGGAGAGAATAGATCGCCACACAATTCTTCTTACACATTCAGGCATCGTTTCATACAAACACATCTGTTAATATGATCTTCGATCTCCTGATCGGGCCACGTTTTCCATTGATGAAATATATGGTTATTTAGTCTTGTTCCCCAAAATATGGTTATGAGTCGAAAGGAGAGGTCCATGTTTATGGCATTTCTCACCCACCTACTCCACTTTCTGTCTCTTAAAAACGCAGTAAAACCGTGTCGTTAATTGCAGCTACAATTGCATCACTGCTACGATCTGCGATGATTGCAGCGTGCAGAGTGCAGTTGTGTGCATGCCTCATTGCTCCTGGCCCGGTTCTAAAGATTAATAGCGAGGAAACAGACTTGCGAGAAGGTAAATATTTGTGACACGATTGATGTCGCATGGCAGGGATGGGTTACTGGTTACAGCATCATTATTCATTACACACGACATCCTAATAAACACGTTACTTCCTAATTTGTAGACTGAAAGTTAGACAGTTAGTTAGACAACTGGAAGTTATTGTTAGACAACTAAAAGTTTAAAGTTATTGTTAGATAACTGAAAGATGGTTCAGCATTAGAAATATTTAGTTTATTTCAATAGCGCCGTTTTCGTGAGAAAATCACCTCAAAGTATACTAATCGAACTAACTACCTGTCCTACCAGTTTTCCTGGTGCATTCCTTCTTTTTTCTTCCATCCATTTACAAGAAAACCTTAAACTGAAGAAAATAATATGTTTTTGGAGACCTGTTATAACTCTATTTGTGATAATTAAAATCGGAGCCAGAACACTGGTAAAATGACTGTCTTGTACTCTTGTACTGTTTGCAAGTGGTAGGAATAATTATGAGCTCATGTCAGTGGTTATAAACCTTAAAATCTCTGTATTACTGACACTTCTTCATTACACATGTACCTACATGTGCACCTCTAACTGTAATCTGAGATATCACCCTGCCTAAATCAAACTTCATAGTAACTCAGCAATCTTGAGGGCTATAAAATGTTTCAAAGACAACTGGATCGAAGTGACAAAAAATGGGTGTCAGTGAAACACAAATATCCAAGATTAATGAATAGTAGTGCCGGGCATTGTCATATTCGTAAACCAGAGAAAAGTAGATAATTTGATAAATAGTGGTAACATAATTTCAATACATATAGAGGAAAATGGTTTAGTTTACATAAATTCAATGCACCAATACTTTGTCGCAATTTTATGGTACTAAAAATGGATGCTAATGGAATAGTTGGTTTATCATTCACTTACGCTATTGTCAGGGAACAGTCATTTTTGCAACGTAGTTATGGAATGTAGATTGCAGTGGTCTTGAAAAAAAATTGTTATCAGAACATTCCCACAGTTTGCCGTATCACAGCCCTGTCTAGCCGGCTAACGATAACTGGTTCATGTGCAATTAAATCGAGGAAGCGATGAAATGCGCGATAAAAATGCAAATTCATAATGACACAATGTCTGCGAGGTGGATGGTACACGTACTTACACTAAACACTTCAGGGTATCGAAAACTGTTTCAATTGCAGTAATATAATAGAAAATAAGGTGTTGAAAGGAGTGCTTAGGTCATTCGGACATGGAGCACATAGACGATGGAGAAAGGAGGATGCGCAAGTGGATAAAAAAGAGATCAGGAATGGCAAGAGATGACATGACCCCACATTCCGAATTTCTAGAGACATATAACCACTGTGGTATATAGATAGAGCCAGCTTTGGCGTTCGAAGTATGCGCCACGCACATCGGATCATTGTCCGACGTGAAATATAAAGGGCATCAGTCGGTTACAAGCGCTCGCCGGACACGATAATTTCAAAATGCCGACATGCCCGCTGAAATATTGTACAAGTCGTAGAGAAAATATAGGGAAAGCAATGGTATAACCTTTTTATCGTAAGTAGGGTTTTACCATAATCAGTAGTCGTATAAATTGACTTAAGACTCGTGGGGCATTTGCGCGGCGGCCGCGCGCAGGTCACCTTCGATTCGTTCTTTGAGTTCATTCGCGGTCGGAAGGATTCGGGCGACATCGACAGCCGCCACACCCCCTTCTTACTTCCCACACGGGAAAACACGCTGATATCGTAAGGAATGTGGACATTATTTATATATAACTCAATGTATATAACATACTTCTCTTGAACACTTATTCAGTTATTAAGCTCTTAAAACAAAGTTATTTTTTAAGATAATCTCTATTCGGATGCAGAGTAGAAAAAGTAATTAAATAAATTCCAAAGAAAGAAAAAAAGTAGAAAAAGTATCATATGTAAATAATTAAAACCACGTATTTGACATGCTATATATAGATAAATGTGTTAACGCTACTAAGCTCAGATGTCGAGAGATTTTTGTTCTATTTTAAATAAGCCGTGTTTTACTCAAAATGTTCATAAGGATATCCTTCGTATTTACATATTGTTCCTGTTCATGTTCATGTTCCTTCTATTCGATTTATATCTATGGTTTCGGCCTGTGGTGGCTCCAGTACTTATTCAATTGACAATTGTCTATGTCCATTCACTGCTGACACTTGATTTTTTAACACTCCACGGTTGCCAAACCTGCGAACTAGGACAGAGCCTGGGAAAGTGAATCTGCGGAAGAGTATCTTCTTTGTAGGCCAATCGAGAGATGGTTGAAAGCACCTGTCGACCTCTGGACTGTCACACGACGGATCCTATTATAACACGCAAATTACGCCATCATTACCTGAAGATTGGAGACTGGAGAATTTTTAATCGGAAATCATCTTCCTGTCCTGGACACTCGCGGGACTTTTGGCATAGAGCCATGGGCAACTTGGCCGCTGTCTTTCTGGATGTCACCCTATTTGTTTGAAATTCAGCTTAAGTTCACTACTGCCTATTGTGCTGCTCATCAACAACGCTCAAGCCGGTATCACAACCATATTTTATTACCCTAAGCAAGATCTTTTGTCAGACAGCTTAATTTTAGGATGTTTTTTTGATATATTTCAGTATACAAATTTTCTAAACATTTTATTTTCATAACATTCTTTCTGTTGTAAAGAACCCCATCCGTTTTCAGAGCACTACTGAAGGATTTCACTATATTTTATTTGTTGCGAAACTAATCCCGTGGTAACAACCATCTCTTGAACAGCTTAGCTCGGCCGTAAAATGATTATCCGAATTTTTGGTTTCTGTTCTCCAACAACATGTATATCTTCAAGAATCAATTTCACTTCTTCCTTTCATTAAAGACCCTCAACACAGCATCCCAATCATGACAAAGGTCCTGAGAAAACCCTCAACCTCCTGAGTGGAATTAATTATAAAAACATCATAAACAATCAACGGAACTCATGTTTTTCTGACGCGAGATATAATATCACAATTTAAATAATGTCTAGCCGACAGTACCCAAGCGTAAGTTATTTAGGGACTTCCAGAAAGCAATATAATGACTTGCATCCGTACACACCCAACATCCTGTTTCTTTGTGCAAAATTTGGTCATCTTCTAGACCAGACGGATGTCTGTAAGCAGTGTAGATGGCTTGCGGGAAGATGTTATTACATTATAAAAACAATCTTCATGAGTCATCGACGCTTTCCTTTCGTCCTGTTAGACTTACTAAACAGAAACAAATGTTAGGCTAGGAAAGTGCCGTCCATGAAAAAATGTATGGTACCATTTTCTTTTTCTTTTTAAATATATTTTTTAACATTAGCTCCACGAGGCCCCTAAGAAAAAAAATTCCCTCAGGTCCTATGCCATCTTTGGAGATGATGTGTTTGGAGTCTTTTTTAGGGAAAGTAAGGAGAGAAGGTAATGGGAAGAAAAAGGTATAAGGGGTGGGTAAGAATCTGTGGGTCAATGTGTCCAGGAGTGACGAACGTTTGAATCCATCCCTCCCTTTGCCGTTCAATGCGATGGGTCGAAAGAGTGCAGCTGTAGACGTCAAAAGGTATCCCTCAACCAGTCTCTCCCGATCCGGCCCGCCACGCAGAAGGTGGACAAACGCATCCGCTGCCAAGACCTAGACAAACCTCACCTCAAGAACTCGGGCATCCTTGTTATATCGCCAAACGAAGCAAACCACTTAGTGTGACCTATGAGAGGGATGTTAGTCATCCAAAAAATGGTTCCCGGGCGTACCGCACTAGAGTCCCAACTATTCCCAACCGTCTAGAACCTGTGAGACTTGGGTATACCCAATTGGGCTGAAGTTAGGAGGGAGGGTAAGTTTGAGATGGGGATAAGAATGTGGAGAAGTACCTGGCTATTCTTATCGGGTCATCAAACATGGACAAAGCTATTTCAAGCGACGTTTAGATTTTGAATGGTGGTCTTTCACCAAATTTGTTTGATATTTGTAAAAATAATTTCTTTTCTATATTGTTGTCTTCCCCGAAATGAGTTTTAGTAAGCTCATTAGGAATAATGTATTATGAATACAGGGTTTTCCAATAAGAGGTGTTATTTTGATATTCAATCGTAAAAGATCAATGGTTTCGATGCTTGTGTGGCACGTAGCGCCGTCTTGTTGAAAGTAAACGTTGTCCAGATCAATACCATCCAATTCTGGCCATAAAAAATCCTTAATCATCTCTCGATCTCTCGTAACTGTTGCTCCAGCCTCATTTTCAAAAAAGTAAGGTCCAATGACTCCGCCGGACCATAAACCGCACCAAATAGTCACACGTTGAGGATAGAGAGGCTTTTCAACAATAACTCTTGGGTTTTCCGAGCCCCAGATGCGACAATTTTGCTTGTTGATGAAGCCACCGAGGTGGAAATGGGCCTCATCACTCAAGATGATTTGCATTTGATTCCCTCAAGTGAATTTTAATAATTTCAATGCATTGTTGAAGCGTGTATCGATCCATTTTTATTAATGGCGTAGTTTGTACTTGTCAAATGTCAAAAAATTACACCTTCAAAAGTAACATTTACCGAAATAGCGGGCTATTCAAAATAACACCTCTTATTGGAAAACACCGTATTATTAAATATATTATTACTTAAATAAGTACATGTAATAAAAACCCCTTTATTATATGTACTTATTTAAGTAATAATATATTCAATAATATTTATAATACATTATTCCTAATATTTATTAGCGCGTCATTATTATGTATTAATATTTTAAATATTTATTAGCGCGCGGGAGCGTTTTTTAAAAAAACGATAATATTTAAAAGAAAATATTTAACAAAACACAGCTAGTTTAAAATAAAGCAAAAAAAAACAAAATGTGTTTTCAATAATTTTCAGAGAACATTTTGCGATTTTATTCTATCGAGGGAATTTCATAAAATCACTGTTTAGGCTCTACAAATTTAAATATATTATTTCAAAAGACAACATTTCATCTGTTAGGAACTTAAATTGTTCAAGTGAAATATGTTATCGATCGGTAGAAATTCTAAATATAAAGGCTTAAACTACGGTCGTACCGGGACAGGAGTACTCCTTTCATTTGCTAGTAGCAATACTTGAAACATTAGTATCGTATAAATAAAATTACATTTCTCAAAAATTCACTAACGGGAACTAAAGTTGACTACGGAACGCAGTTGCAGTAGCATTGGCTAAACGTATTATATTATGTGCAACACGACACACGGTATGCGTCGAGCTCCATTCTTGTAAAAAAACTATTAAACATTCTGCAATGTGACGATAGACGATACAAGCGTAAACAAATTGCCGACCAGAGAACACACCACCAGCCTAACACGGAAATAACTCCTGTCACATGACATTAGACGTCAAAATGGGTATTGTTCCCTTTGGCGGAAGATTAGATAGTATGAAGTATGAAGCCATAGGCTATATTATGACACACTACGCTATAATCTTACTCAGGAGAGGGGGTCAGGTCAATTGGGGAACTACCGTCGAAAATCATTTCTTTGTATGGGATCTGTCACTTTGACAGATGACAGCCGCGTAATTACGGCCATTCGTAAATTGTTCTGACTCCTTCTCCTGCCGTAGGTAGGAGAGGGGGTCGCATAATTTTCAAATATAGCCTGGCTAGCAGATCACAGCGCATATCGTCGCCACGCCCACACTTATAACACATCATATTTTTAGGTGTGACAATACGGAGTTATATAAACCATAAATAGATTGTACAGATAAGAAAAATATGAAACATTACACCAATTAATTTCAATTTTAAATTTGGTAGCAACTAGCAACACGACATTTTTCTGGTAGATAAAAAAATAACCCGTAAAATACAAAAGTTTTTTTACTATAGTACATCAATTTTCAATTTTCGACATAGTTGCGCCGGCTAGTAGCCAATTTCAAATATTACATGTTTTTTTTTGTTTGACTGAGGATTGAATCTTACTCCGCAGAGACTGGAGTCAACCGCGCTAACAACTGTGTCAAATCTGAATTGGGTAGGACCAAAATTTATTTCGTATATTAGCTGCGGTAATGTAATCCGATTTCAGAGAAATACGTATATGTTCGTATATATTGCCACCAAAAGTTAATAGAATGCATTGTTATCGACAAAGAGTGTATCTGTCGAGTTTCAGCTTTATCAGATGCTGGGAAATTAATTAATTCCTGCTTTCCGAAAACTAATGTGTAATTCAAATAGAATAGATATGTATTTAAGTGCTGTAACTGACGTTTTTTAAGTCTTTTTAATTAATAAACTTTCAGGCCAATTTGTTCGCTTTTGGGAACAACTCATATGGTCTCACAGAAATCATCATGTGTCCCTTACTGTTGTAATGAGAAATATGATACAAATGGTGCTAGAAAGAGAAAACACCACGGTTTATCTTCAAATCTTATTCAGAGGTTAACCACGGAAAAATTAAAATGTGCATCTTTATGAAACCAAAGGTTCTCTGACCGCAATTTGAGAAAAAAAAAACTGAGAAAACATTATATATCCCTCTTTTCTATTTGTATCTCTTTCTGTCAAATATAAGATGTTTCTTTCTTTCTGGGCTATTATAATTAGTTAATATAATAGCCCTGATGAAGCTTTAGGTAAGCGAAACCGGGTTGGCTGTCATTTATTAATTAAATAAAAAGTGGTTTATTACAAAATGTATTTTTTCATTCAATAAAAAACTTATGACTTGAATGACGTGAATTTTTTATTAATTATTTTTATATGAAACGACAAAAAGTGAGGTGACATAAACGTTTGTTATTCATTTGTCCAATAAAATAAGTGTTTTTATATATATATATTTTGGCTATCAATAATTTAAGTTACAAAAAACGTAAAGTTTGCCAATTAAGTTTTTTTAGGGTTTGCAATAATGTTTTTTTCTAATAATAAAATTCGAAAGCGTATATCATCACCTTTCAATGCAAAGCGGAAATCCGACCTTCTGACCGAATATGCCTGAAGCCTGAATCGCCTTTAATTTCAGTGCAATAAAGAGTAAAATGCTGTCAGTTGAAGTACAACTACATAAGAATAAATACAGATTATTACCAACTATCATAATGTGGTCGTATTTTATTTGTTTATGGCGTTTAATTTAAGCAAGTGCATTGCAAAATTACTGCAGGCGCCATTGCCTGGACTGTTGTTGCGGCAATAAGATACAGAAACTTTACTGGATTATATTGAAGGGCCAATTAATTAATTGATAAAATAAGGACGTCGCGTTTCTCCCCGTGTAAACCTTCACAATAATAGTAGGAACTAGGTTACATTACCTCCACATAGGAGGCCCTAAAGAAAATAATGACAACTTTGGCGATTACTTATTTAGTATCCACGGTATTATTACCAAAAATAATAATTGCATGTCACAGTATACAAGCTTAATCAAACACTTAACAATTGTATATATACCAACAATATTAAAATGGCATTTGAAAGTAAAATAACCACCGAAAATATTAAATTAATTCAAGCTCTAGAAGGACATAACAGTAGGAGATACAAGTACATTAAACATATAAGCAGACTAAGGTTAAATTAATGTTGCCTTCTATTAAATAGTATAGCCTTCTTGTAGCTACATACCTTCCTTTCAGTTAAATAGATCCGCCACATCGGCTGTGAGGAGAGTCTCTTATAAAGGATGAGATAAAGGAGATGGTATGGATGGGTAGGGATCTGGGCGCATGTGATGGGTCGATAGAGACCTGTTGGAGAGGTCAAAGGGTGACCTCACCAAGACCTAGAAAAACCTCATCCCATGAACCCGGGCACCCCTGCACATTCACCAAACGTAGCAAACCACTTGGGGTGGCCTATGGCAGCGTTGTTGGTTATCCAATAAATAGTTCACTGGTGTCACTACCCATACCCGCCTCTGAGAATTAAAACCGTCAACTGCGGAGTTTTGAGTTTTGCCGAGATAAGACCAAACCGCACCGACTATCGAAGCGGCGGAGCCAATGAAAGTTGTGCCTTCGATGTGTGGGTAGAAAAGGGCGGGGCGCCGCTGTGCGTAGATGCAATTTGCAGTTAATGGATGAACGATGTTGGCGACATCTCAATAATGGTTCATGGATCATTTTTTTTAAATGTTTACGATCTCGATGGTATTTTATTAATTTAAGTACATCATTGCATTAATTAAATAATTCTCGCTAAGACCCTAATAAACTGCGTAGACTTAGAGGATGGAACGACGCACGATTGTGTATAGGCACACACTTCTTGAGTCATTCAAATTCACACACAATAATATTTGAGCTTCTGTTGATATGACTCAAGTATTAATTGATTAGCTTCATCATGACAGTGTTATGTTTTCATAGGGCTTCCCCGATTTCTTTTTCCATTCGCTTACGCATCAAATATTCTCATTTTGATGTATTCTCCGTTCATCAGCTCCATTTGTCCAAAATCGAGGCAGTCGTACGGATAGAGTTCGATACTTACAGCGGATAACCGAATGCTTTATTTTCGAATCTTTACAATCGCAGTATATTTTAACAGGAAGCTACAAGCCAAAAATGTGTATATTCTTGGTATACCTTATATCGTAGGTAATAGACATTAAAATCGCTCGACAAGCAGAGTCTAGAAACGTTCGATTTCAAGCAAAAAACTGTTTTTTATTTAATTTGTAAATAATTTTATAAGAAAGCAAAAAAGTTAATCAAGTGAAACTGTCACACATAATCATGGCTATAATACAGTATTTTTAAAAAGTTGTTTCCTTTATGCGTTCATAAATTACTATTAAAACATTCTTCAATTTATCTAAAGCATATTTTTTGGTATTCATAATGAACACCAATTCGTTATAAAGATAAATCAAAATAGTGTTTGGCATTAAGCTTCGCCTTAACCTGATCTCATTTCAACTGCCTTCGGTCAACTTTGGTACTTCCTCTACCAGGTCCTGCCATAAAATCACATATAAGAACCTCCACCTTGATAATAATAGTAAAAATGTTGAAATTAATTTACGTTTTACGAAAGCTTCAAACAATTTCCTTACTCTCGCTTTAAAATGAATACCTTTAAGTTGGATGATCCGAGGAATTATTAAGGTCAGCCGTAAATAAATACATTTTACCTTATTTATTCGACAGAAATGCGATAAAGAAACGTCTTTACGATATCGAGTGAAATAAACAATTTAAAAATGTTAATTGCAACCTCCGCACTACATAACAGGTTAACTCATCAGGCTATTCTGTTCGGTTATGGAAAAAACAGATATTACCCGTAGAGTCAATCTGTTCGCTTTTCGGAACAGCTCTTGTTCTTGCCCCTTGTAAAAGTAATTTACACAGACTAAATTGAGTTCCCTCGTACAAAAGTAATTTGTGCCCCCGCCTGATGTACAAATTCCAATAGACTAAATTCAATTATATAGACACTTAGCAGTACTAAGAATCGTTGTGAAATAGAAACTCCCTATATTTAAAAATATATAGACACTCAGCAGTACTAAGAATCGTTGTCAAATAGACACTCAGTATATTTAAGAATATATAGACACTCAGCAGTACTAAGAAAAGTTGTGAAATAGATAATCCCTATATTTAAGAATACATAGGCACTCAGCAGTATTAAGAATCGTTCTGAAATAGACATTCCCTATCTTTAAGAATATATAGACACTCAGCAGTACTAAGAATTATATATTGTATATATAGACACTCAGCAGTACTAAGAAACGTTGTGAAATAGATACTTCCTATCTTTAAGAATATATAGACACGCAGCAGTATTAAGAATTATATATACTATATATTCTTATATAGACACTCAGCAGTATTAAGCAACGTTGTGAAATAGACACTCCCTATCTTTAAGAATATATAGACACTTAGCAGTACTAAGAATCGTTGTGAAATAGACACTCCCTATATGAATATATAGACACTCAGCAGTACTCAGAATCGTTGTGAAATAGACACTTTCTATCTTTAACAGTATTATAAGTGAACTGTTTAAATAAAACAAACGTATGTAAATAAAACTGTTATCACAGAGAAACTTATTTTTTCCCGAACCCAATTAATACCCCCCCCCCTATCAATTTTTATGTTCGATTTCAAAATTTTAATATTTCAAAAATTATTTGTTTATTTCTAATACTAAAATTTGAAAGCGTATTTCATCACCTTTATCGAGAAGCAAAACTACACACAAATACTTTGACTTTCTGACAGCTTAAGAAATATAACAGTTAATATTCCAGATACCTGAAGGGTTAAGAGAAATTATTATTGTTACCTTGTTGTCGAACATTAATAAACAATATTGGTAAATGCATTATATAAGTTCGCAGCTTTTTCGTTTCCCAAGGCACAAATATATTGATGTCAATGTCATTATTTTACAGGTAGGTACTGCTATTGTATTGTTTTACTGAATATGTTTTGGATTTTTCAATTATTCCATAAAATGTTGGCTGAAGAGAAGGTAGTGTCTGGTGAAAAGTTTTTGACAAATTATTAATGTTTATAAGCAAAGTTTTTTATGCATAGCACAAAGGATAACAAATTATTATAAGCAATAATTAGTCAGTAAAATATGATAAGCAGTAATTGTTGATTGAAGTACTAGTACATATTGAATTATTTGGCGTGTTGGAAATAAGCCGACGTAGACCAGTGGTCCTGAGCACCTGACCGGACATCAGAAGGTGCGGGTTCAATTTTTTTCCTTTATTATTTTTTTTCCTTTATTTCTTTCATTTATTTTTACTTGGGAGATATTTACAATTTGTATTGATACAAATATCTACACGCTTTTGGCTTTTTGCGGACGACAATAAGATTCTAAAAATAATACAAAATCACGATGACTGCCTTCTTTTCCAAACGGATATCGACTCTTTCTATGATTGGTGTAAAATTAATTGTTTGAAACTAAATGTCTATAAATGCAAAATTATGTCCTTCTATAGATCAAAAAAACCGATTGTCTTCGAATACAAACTTAATAATATTTGCTTAACAACTGTTACATCTATTAAAGACCTTGGTGTCTCTCTTGATAGCAAGCTTTCTTTTCGGGATCACATAACTGCAATCGTTAATAAATCACTCAAACTACTTGGTTTCATCACTAGAATCACTTCGGACTTCAAAAACGTGGACACCCTTAGAACTCTTTACTGCTCCTTGGTTCGCCCCCATCTTGAATATGCTTGTGTTATCTGGTCTCCTTTTTATGCTGTCCACATTCGACTCATTGAATCTGTTCAACATCGGTTCTTAAGAGGGATTGCTAGGAGGCTAGGATTAGAAAAAGGCAAATATTCATATGATGAAATTGAACTAACTCTAAACCTCTCTCCTTTGGAAGTCCGTCGGGAAAGAAATGACCTCATTTGCTTTTTCAAAATTATAAATGGTATTATTGATTCACCTACTCTACTGCAACTCATTCCCTTCAATATCCCCTCGCACAAACTCAAAAATAATGAACTGCTCTTCCTCAACCATCATTCGACAAATTATGGATATTATTCACCATTGTCCAGAATGTGTAGACTGGTCAACTCAAGTCAAAACCTTAACTTTTTTGGGATAAGTCTGAATGATTTTCGCCAGTCGCTAAACAAGTGACGGAATATTATAAGTGTCCCGTGGTCCTGACCCACGGCGTAGTCTTGACTTGATTCGATTTGTCACTTTATGTCTTTGCTTTATTCATGTTATTATTTTGTAATTTGGACGACGTCCGTTAATAAATAAATAAAGATATTTCAGGCGACTTATTATTGCTTATAATACATTACTACCAGCTTACTTTAGAGGCAAACTTCGTTACAATAAAGACTTACAGACACACCGTACAAGACAGAATAAAAATATTAGACTACAAAGGATTGAAAAAATCAGAAAACGGAATTATTTACTCTTTAAAGGCACCCAAATGTATAGCTTAGTTCCCAATGAAATAAAAAATGTACTTAGATTAAGCGTTTTCAAAGAAAAATGTGATTTTTTTTTACATTAGCTCCACACAAGAGATCCTGAGGAAAAAAGACCTATGTCATCTTTGGGGATGCTGTATGGAGGGATTTTTATGTTAAGGAAGGAGAGGAAGTTCTAGGAATGATAAAGGTATGAGGGCTGGGTAGAATGTGGAGGTCAGTGTGTCCACGAGTGACGGACGTATGAATCCATCCCTCCCACCGCGGTGCAAGGCGATGGTTCGAATGTCCGGCTGGAGATGTCAAAGGGTCTCCCTCAACCAATATCTATCTCTCCTGATCCGGCCCACCACGCAGCAGATGGGCAAACGCATCCGCCGCCAAGACCTAGACAAACCTCACCCTACGAACCCTGGAACCCCTGATAACCACCAAACGTAGCAAACCACTTGGAGTGACCTATCATAGGGGTGTTGGTTTTCCAATAAATGGTTCCCGGGGCAGCGATACCTAAAAACAGCCGTTCAAATTGTACGCAATAAGTACGAGTATGAGAAATAAGCTAAGTGTAAATTAAAATGTATCTTTATTTATTTATTTATTTTTTATAATATTGATTACATTTTATGATTTTGACTGTCCAACTAGGAAGGATTCCCGTTTCAGGACAGTCAAATTTACAGGTCTCAAGTTATCCTAGACGAATACAGGATTTAAGACTAGCTAAAATAAGTATGTTAAAACGAAGATACATAGAGGCGTTCGTGATTTCAAAATACATTTTTTAGTATCATTTCGGAATCAGTCCTGCCTAGATCCAACAACCATTTTGTCACTCTTGGACTGAAGGATGACAATTCACACAGTTTCAGCTGAGAGGGGATTTTATTATATATTTTAGGACCGAGATATGAGAATATTTTTTGATAAGCCGCTCTGTTGCTTGTTGGAACGGAAAGGTCATTTCTTCCCTTACTTCTGGTTTGATGTTTGTGTTCAGCTATTTTACTATTTATTACTATTTTTTATATAACACTGTCGGACATCTAGTACATTAAATTCCTCGAAGAGACCGTCGCTCCAATATCTGAAAGGTTTCTTCATAATAACACCTAAAATAGATTTCTGTGCCTTCAATAACCGGTTTAATATTTTCTTCCTGTACCTCCCCAATTTTAATATTTATGTATTTTTAATTCATTATTGAGATTAAAAGGAAGTCTATTTTTACCACGTGCCATTTTTACATTGAATTAAATAAGGTCTGTTTTCGTAAATAATTTCAGGTATTTCAGAAAATTTTTGTGATTTCTTAAATAGCTTACATAATATATTATTGGAGAACATACAGCTTTTCCGGAAATATGCACCAGAATTAAAATTCACGCTTAACATTTCTGTTATAGAATCTGTTAGTTCCATTGCGTCACCATATTTAAAGAATCTGTTAGTTCCATTGCGTCACCATATTTAAAGAATCCGTTAGTTCCATTGCGTGAACCTATTTATAGAATCCGTTAGTTCCATTGCCTCACCATATTTATAGAATCTCTTGGTTCCATTGCCTCACCATATTTATAGAATCTCTTAGTTCCATTGCGTGACCATATTTATAGAATCTCTTAGTTCCATTGCGTGACCATATTTATATAATCTGTTAGTTCCATTGCGTGACCATATTTATTTCTGTTATAGAATCTGTTAGTTCCGTTGCGTCACCATATTTATAGCATCTGTTAGTTCCATTGCGTGATCATATTTATTTTTGAAGAGTTTTTAGACGAGAATCGTTTATAAAATTGTAATAAATTACATTACAATTAAGCCTGTGATAGACCACGCTACAAGCGATCTATATTTTCGTGGTTTGCCCTATTTCAGCGTATCGCTCGCCAAACATTCCCATTGGTAGTGTATGAAGAGCGATGCGCTGAAATAGGCAAAGCCACGATGCGTATAGCGTAATATGTTGCCTGCCTTAAACGCTTTTATTTTTATTTTTTTATGCATAACATAGAGCCATAACAACAATGCTTTGTATTTATTAAGTGATTAGCTATACCCCGCCATGAATTGCTGTGGCTCAGTCTATCTGTGCAGATAGAGAAACAATAGCGCGTGTAGCTTTTACGTCCGACATATGGCGCTTTTTTTAAAATAGAAAAGCATATTTTCCAACAGATAGCGCTGTTTTAAAAAAAACATGTTGTACCTGTCACAGGTGACATATATATATAATTTAGGAATATAAAAACACATGCGTATTTGAAACACACTATTATAATTCTACGCAATGAGGAGTACGTGTTACGGTAGTTAGTCCCAGAATTCTGCACTGAAAAAAAATACCAACATCTAATAATCTACTATTGGTGGAAAAAAACAAAACGTCCAAGTAACCGAATGGAAAGCGAAAAAATGACAAACACATGTAAAAGTTTTTTTGCAAAAATTCCCTTTTACGAGTTAAGTGTAAAGTGTGATTGATCTCCATTGTCACCTCTCCCTCTTTCTCAATTTAGACATGTAACAAAAAAGAGAGGTTACAGCAGAGCTCTCACCGGCAGGACCATATTAACCTTTTAAAAATCACATTGACAAATAATATATTTAACATCGCAATAATTTATGTTAATTTATCAGCAAACAATACTGGGTTTTGTGTCGACGCGTGGGTTCTATTTTACAATTCGATCCTTTGGATCCGTCCAAGGACGACTTGAGACCTGGTAACAGGTAACAGGTAGCAGTGACCAAGTAAAACCTACTAATTAAAGTACTTCGCGACTTCTTGCCTCTTCTCATTTCTGTCTCCTTGGTACAATCACCGCATTGTCTATGACGTCACCAGCAGTTAAGATTAACCTAAGACCTGGTGATAATAATTACTATGACGACCGCCAGGGTCGGACGACAATCGGATGGCCCCAGAATAATTAAATATTTTTAATATATTAAATTGAACAATTTAATATATTAAATTGAAAACAACAATATAACATGAATAAAAAATTAATCATAAATTACAATATACTTGTTATAATCACACTAGTAAACATGAATAAAAAATAAATAATAAAATACAATATACTTGTTATTATCACACTGCTAAACATGAATAAAAAATAAATCATAAATTACAATATACTTGTTATTATCACACTAGTAAACATGAATAAAAAATAAATCATGAAATATAATGTACTTGTTATTATCACACTAGTAAACATGAATAAAAAATAAATCATGAAATATAATATACTTGTTATTATCACACTAGTAAACATGAATAAAAAATAAATCATGAAATATAATATACTTGTTATTATCACACTAGTAAACATGAATAAAAAATAAATCATGAAATATAATATACTTGTTATTATCACACTAGTAAACATGAATAAAAAATAAATCATAAAATACAATATACTTGTTATTATCACACTAGTAAGCTGGTCGCGGGTCCAAAACCCGGCGTTCGTAAGTAAATTTTATTTGATCATTTGTGTTATTTCACAAACGTTGCTTGAAATGGCTTTGGCCGTGTTTGGTGACCAGACCTGGATAGACAGGTAATTCCCCACCTTCCTCTCCCATCTTCTTTCCTTCCTCACTACCTTCACCCTCACAACATTTATCATTTGTGGATGTCATGGTCTCACTAGGTCCAAACGGAGCAGTTGGTATTCGTGTACGGTTTCACATAAAAAAATAATAATAATGAAGACTAACAGCAAAATAAAAAAGAACATGATTTAAATTTACTACAGGAATATATGGATTGGTCGGAAGAAATTGCCACCAAGCAATAATCGATTAATCAATAAATTAATTTGCCTTTTGGTCCAGTTCACTCCTGGAGAGTGCAGACCACTCTCCTCTGCTGTGAATGCCAATCTAACAATCAAACGGCAGAGGAAAACGAATGCTAAATCCACATTATCTATTATTCTCCGTGAGAAAGATTCCTATTGTACCGACTCAGCACACTTCATTTCATTTGAATTTAGAAGGGATTCCATTATGTTCATTTTTCTCATAAACTTCAACAATCAACAAATTACTGTTTAGGCATTTTGTTTCTGATAAAACAAAGGATTTCTTACCTCAGGGATTAAAAAATGTTATTGTTAATGAAAGCTTTTTCACCACGCGGCGACCTCTGGTTTTAAACAAGGCTTTACATTGTCATTGTTTAGAAAACACATTAAAATATTGTATTTTATTGTGAATCGTAATCTTGGGAACAAATTATTGTCCTCGGATACGCGGAGAACTATGGACTTACAGAATAAGAATACAAGAAATGTGACGTAGGCGTATTTCGTGATTTCAAAATTCAAATACAGAACTGATTTACATCACCATCGCGAAATTTTAATTTCGGTGAAATGGGATGGCAATATGAGGTGTAAAAGAGACAGAGCGCGTGCTAAATGGGCTAGAATCAAACATTAATTGGTGATATTGGTATCCATTCAAATCTAATAGTATATACAGTAGAAATAATATATAATAAACTTGCGGCACGTTACACAGTGACAGATGTTCTCGATATCAATCTAGTTAAAGACCATTCAGAATAATTGAAACGTTGCTTGAAGTGGCTTTAACCATGTTTGGTGACAACATGTGAATGGTCAGGCACTTTCATAACATTTCACAATAAGGACGGAGAAAAATGAGTATTGCTAATTTATTAAGAATGTCTTCAAATTGTTAGTAATCCGGTTAAAAACGGGATTTCAGGCCTTAAACGAATAAATTACCGTTTTCCTGATAAACTTTTAGTAAATTACAAATAAATTATTACGATATCAAAAACCTGTTAAATCATCTGTTTAAGGCCTGCAATCCCATTTTTAACCGGATTTGATGATAATCTTAATAAATTAGCAGTATTCATTTTTCTCCGTGAGGGATGTCTTAGTTCTTCGATTCCATTGACGGTTGGGAACAGTTCGCACTTATTGCAAAAATATTGCAATATTCACATTAAAAAAAATCTACATGGAAGGCATTTCTAGTGCGTATCAACTATTCAGTGTACAGACTAAAGGAGACTTAATTAAATTTTGAATGCATATTAATTTGAATGAACGCTCAACCTCGGCTTGGACCTAACCAAATCACAAAATTAAAAATTCGTGAGGCTACTATGTCTAACTACACAGAACCTAATTTCAAGATACAATACATAGAATAACGAAGAATACAAGAAATGCTTGTTTCGTGACCCAAAAATCTGGCCGATCTGGCCTTTAAAAATTTAATATTATAATTTAAAAATCTCATCCCCCTCTCCGCTACCTTCAGCCTCATATACTAAATGGGGATGCTATAGTCTCACTGGCGCTAGACACAGAGAGCAGTTGGGGCAGTTGTGCAGTAAGTTGTGTTGTTACATAAAAAAACATAAAATTTTATCATTGAAGGTAACATTAGCGACCCTCAAAAGAAAATTTGAAACAGACCTTCGTATTAAAATTTGATCAGAAAAAGATTCAATCGCACCTAGGAATTAAACCCATTAGCTTAGCCTTTCCGAGGCTTCGTTATAAAGATAGTAGCCAATAAAAAGATGATGTTGCTAGTTCTTAGTGGAAGGATACAGTTAAATTTGACCGAAAAGGATATGGTCGGATTAGCTCCCATCAGACCAAAATATAGTAAAGGCGGAGGCCCTGGGTTCAATTCCTAGATGGGACCTAATATTTTTCTGATTTTTCATTTGAGAGTCGCTAATATTGTCTTCAATGATTTAATACTATTTATTTATTGTCCAAAAGCCTTTAAATTAGTTTATATAACTTTTACATGTACATATATTAGAATATAAAACTAACTCAATAAAAAGTTTGCTCTTATATTAGCACTCATACGAAGAATCTAATCTCAGAACCTTCTAAATATCGTGACATGAAGATCATGTTGTTAATAAAAGGGAACGCTTTAGTGTATACTGTATATGGTATACGGTTAAAAATCCCAAATTAAATAGGCCCGAAACACTTCCCACGAGCCGCGTCATGGGCGAATAAAAATCATTTAATTGCGTGCATTTAATATGGCAAACATTTAATCCAACACGAAGGTCGAATTGGTAAACCATTGAGATGTAAGAAGTAAGATTGGACTTTGAAGTACTAAATATACTTGATAAAAAAAAATTGTCCCATAGCTTCACGGATAACCGTGGACATCAACGTCCCGGAAACTGTCGTTTTTCTCTAAAATTCGTTTGTACAGTGAACTCCCATAAAATATTTAAAAAATAAGACTAACTTATATTATATTATAATTTCGTGCCAAAATCCGTCCGTCCGAGTAATGTCCGTCCTGTCCAAGAGCGTGTATCAAAAATCCCATAGGTTCGTTATAAATATCAGCACCCATGGAACTTTCTGTCTTATTTCTTAGGTCTATACAAAACATACTAGTAGCGCCAGAGCGGTAGACCTGCAAACCTTGGGAATATACTAGCTGCCTGAGTGCGCAGCACCCATGAAATTTAAACATTAAATTTGTACAAAACAATATTTCAACAGTTTAAAAAAATATATAAATGGCGAAAAGTTTCTTGCTTAAATTGTGATCTGTGACAATATGAATTGCACATTGTTGTAGGTCGCTAAACTATGGTGCAATGATGTGATGAGATTCTTTCAGATCTAGGAAAACACATGAAATCATGGAGAAGACCAATATCCGATTATTTCATGTATCTGGGGAATTTTTTTCTCCACTTTTTAAACTCCGATCGGAATCCCAATGAGGTCCGAACCGCTATCGATCTGGATGCTTGCGATACTAATCGGTCAGTCCAACGTTTCGGTGATATTTCCCGGCTTATTTTGCATACCTTTACAATATAAAATTTACAAAGATGGTACAGAAGGTAACCAAAAGAAATTTATAAAATATTTTACCTCCAAATTCCACAATAACTTTGAATGTACATTTGAAACTTTGCAGCAAAGGCGAGTAGTAGCTGACTTAACCTTTATACATAGAATTTTCCGAAATTATGTCCCCTATTAATTTTAACACACTGTCACGAAGCAGATCTCTCAAACGCATTTTAAAAACCCCGCGACACTAAAATTCATTCAATTCATCTCAACACTGGCGCATAACGTGGGGAGCTCCAAACACAACACTGACGCCCCACGCCAATACACAACAACACCTTTGAGACGTACACGACATACAGTGCAATTCTACACGCCTAATTATAAAACAAATGCAGCATCTAATTTATATCTAAGCATCTAATTAACATTTGTCTAAACTCACATATTAACAACTTTTTTGATTCACTGCCCAAATTTAAACGTGGCATCATGTCAATAACATAAAATGTTGATAATTAAGGAATAAACATACCACTTAGCAGACATTACAAGGAAACATATCATAGGTACCCAACATGAAATATATAATTTCTGTAAATTATTTCATTTCTGTAACTCATTTACTGTTGTTTCTATAATATCAAATAAATAAATACCTACTTTGTCAGTTACAGTTCGCAGTGCGAGCAAGATTTCAAATAATGTCTTAGGATATATTTTATGGGGAAGAGCTAGGCATTCCTATTTACAGGAATCACCATAATGGAGGACTTAACTGACTGAACGCGGTTGGCGCTAATAAAAAAATGGTCCAAAGAAGCGAAGTTAGCAGAACTGGCAGACGAAGGATGAAAGTAGAATGAATGCTATAGAAATATGATCCTTGTATGATCATGTGAGAAATGTGACGATTCGCAAAGAATGGTGTAAGCGTAGCGAGTAATTATAAGAGAGGGATGCTTAGGCGGTTTGGGCACGTAGAATGAACGAGAAAAGGAGTGTAAGAAGAATAAATTACGCCAATGTGAATGGTAGAAAAAGTCGGGGGAGCCTGAGGAAGGCATGGCACGTTCAAGTTAACCAAATAGGTACTTCAGTCGGGCCATGTCAAGAGTCAGAATAACGTATTAGTATGTATGATAAGGTGTATGAATGTGAATTAAGCAAGGAGTGCGTGCCTAGACAGAGTTGTTTGGCAGTCCATCCCTTCTGCCTACCCCTGCAGTGAAACGGCGTGATGATTAGTTAGTTAATCAGCTCTACCAGAATAAATGGTTTAGTACCCCTGGTTTTCAGGAATTTTCACCAGGGGTCTCCTAGTCAATTTATAACCATTGCACCTATCACAATTATTACGTTTAAAGTAATTTACTCTTCGGACGTGGAGATCGAAATGAGATGAAATAATCGTAAAAACGCGAACGAATCATGAAGACTGACAGGGCACTCTAACTTATGAATTTATTAAAAAATGATTATTACATAATGAGGCTAGGTGTCTTCTTGCCAAAACATTTTAAAAACTGGTTTATGAGATCAAACCATAACTTACCATTGACTTTTTATTATTATTTGATGTACGTGATTAACAATTTAGGTTAAATTTTGTGATTTTTCTCCTTGGATTTTTTTTATGACAAAGGAACCTTCGGTTCTTTACCATTTACGTCAGTTTTGATACACGTATATAGGCCATTTATTTTGTTGACCTCTTTCAGGACAATAGAACTAACTATGTAACACTTATCATTTTGATTTTTCATCACAGGGGTATTGTTGAATGCTTTATGCGGTGCCCACAATAGCCACAACTACCTGGAGTAGTGCAACTATGGCTTACCCATTTTGAAGAAGAAGAGAAACAGGAAGATTGAGTTACACCTTATTATTGAAATCTTGTCACTATCAGTATATAATAACAATACTCTATCGATGCTTGTCACTAATGTTAGTTTCATTTAAATTTCTGAGGTTGGAAGCGAGGATTTGTTGACCCAACATTTAATCCCCCGGACAGTTGATACCCTGGACAGTTAATCCCTATGCAAGTTGATCCCTCGGACAGTTGATCCCATGAAGGATTATTTCTTCTGTACGTACAAAGTAAAGTAAGTATGCAGAGACGATATGCGGTATAACAAAAACCGATATACATATATCTGCAAATATCTTGTAGAAACTTTTGTAGATAATAAACATATTTGTGTGGTGGATTTCCATTATAGACGCCTGTAGATAAAGTTGTTGCTACGGCTGTATATCCTCTCTGTATACCCCTTCAGCCACACTTCTTATATTAAATATAAGTAGATATAACGTATTTCCCTTAGTCGACTACATAAGTATGTAAAATGTAGTTATTCTCATTGCATAATCCTTCGGCGACAGGGCATTATATTTTAGATATAGCGTATTTCCCTAAGCCGACTACATAAGTATGTAAAATTTAGTTATTCTCATTGCATAATCCTTCGGCAACAGGGCATTATATTTTAGATATAGCGTATTTCCCTAAGCCAACTACATAAGTATGTCAAATTTAGTTATTCTCATTGCATAATCCTTCGGCAACAGGGCATTATTTTTTAGATATAGCGTATTTCCCTAAGCCGACTACATAAGTATGTCAAATTTAGTTATTCTCATTGCATAATCCTTCGGCAACAGGGCATTATTTTTTAGATATAGCGTATTTCCCTAAGCGGACTACATAAGTATGTCAAATTTAGTTATTCTCATTGCATAATCCTTCGGCAACAGGGCATTATTTTTTAGATATAGCGTATTTCCCTAAGCGGACTACATAAGTATGTCAAATTTAGTTATTCTCATTGCATAATCCTTCGGCAACAGGGCATTATATTTTAGATATAGCGTATTTCCCTAAGCGGACTACATAAGTATGTCAAATTTAGTTATTCTCATTGCATAATCCTTCGGCAACAGGGCATTATTTTTTAGATAAGGCGATTTCCCTAAACCGACTGAATAAGTATGTCGAATTTTGTTATTCTCACTGCGTACTCCTTCGGGACAGAGCATAATTGTTTATAAAATATTTGTAGAGTGGATTTCTACTCAAGGCACCTGCAGATATAATTATATCGAATTTTGATATACCTACGGTAGTATATCCTCTCTGCATACCCTTTCTGACACACTTACTTACATGTAAGTAGATATGGCGTATTTCCCAAAGCAGACTGTATATGTATGTAAAAATGTAGTATTTTGTTATTATTGTTTATAAAAATAATTGTGTGGTGGTTTTCCACGTAGATGCCTGCAGATATAAGTATGTCGTCTTTTCTTATACCTACTGCTGTATATCCTCTCTCCATATCCTATATAAGGTTGCCGTATTTTGTTATTCTCACTGCATACCCCTTCGGAGACGGGGCATCAGTGTTAGTAAAAATATTTGCTTAGTGGATTTCCCCTCAAGAAGTCTGCTGATATAAGTATATCGATTTTGGTTATGCGGCCGTATATCCTCTCTGCATACTTAATTTTCCGATGTGGACGTACCTAAAGAAGAAATAATCCTTTGGAGATCAGCTGTCCGTGGGATCAACTGTCCGAGGGATAAACTGTCCGAGGGATCAACTGTCCGAGGAATCATATGTCCGAGGGATCACATGTCCGAGGGATTGACTGTTGACAGTCCAAAGAATCAACTGTTCGAAGGATCAACTGTCCGAGGGATCAACTGTCTGCGGGCGAACTGTCGGCGGGCCAACAGCCGGCGGGCCAACTTTCGGGGGATCAACTCTTATGGAATTGAATATTTTAATGCCTCAGCTATCGATGTATCGATAGCTTAGATAGGTATTACAAATTTGTGAATACTAAGTATATTAGAAATTAACGAAACTATATGCTTAATTCTGTAAAAAACTGTTTATACGACCAACATTCATATATATACCTACACTCTATACTAGTCGAAAAACATCCTGTGAATACATAATACGTATATACACAGTTAAGACAATAGACGGAATAAATATTTGTACGTCCCTGTGTACACGGTTAACGTTATTCAACCCAACCTAACTAATTGGAAACCTGAATTCAATGGTATGTTCTTTTGATTAAGACTAAATTGAACATTTTGAAAACATACAACATAACTCTTAATAAACTTTTCATCGAAAATTTATTCTTATGTTATTGAGTAGCCATAAAATGTATCGTAAAAAATGTTTATTAATAATAATTTCTGCAGCTGACAATTTAACAATCTTCGTGTATAATACCCACCATAGAGACTGGACACTTTGATGTTCAAAAATATCAAATATTAATGAAATGGTTACGCCTGTTGAAACCTACAATTTCAGTAAATGAAACTGAATTAAAGACCACCATACCAGACAGTACATTATCATTTAAAATGATTGTTATCACTTCTTATACTACGCTGGATTTTATGCCATTTTATTTTATTACCATTCAACCTCTCGCATCCTTTTTAAGCCTGGTTAATTAAGGATTAAGCACTCGTTAAGTTTAGATAGTTGTGTGGTTTTTTTAATACTCAGTATCACCTGCTGGCTAAAACATTTATGACTCTTTATGCATCGAACAATTGCCTAGATGTTTTTTTTAATAAAATTGGCTCGAAAAATACTATGTAATATTAATCACCAACCTTTAATTAATTACTGGAAAGGTTAATATTCGTTTTCGATTAAACTAAGAGTGGCCCTATGAAACAAATTATTAAAAATCATTATCAAATTTACTGACTGCTTCCGCGGGGCTGAAAATCTCAACTTTTATCTCCAAGGACAGCCTTGTATCTACTTTGCCAAAAGAAACGAGGTTACTCGAATAATGTGATTGGATTCCATTTCACATTATTTATTATTAGGTATATACTGATTCGTGGTTCACATATATCAGTGGGTTAAAAAAGGAACCTTGTGGCATTCCGTTTGTTGTATTTTTTGCCAAAGGCTTAGCCGAATCACACAAAGAAGCAAACATTATTAGGAACACGATTTCATAGGTTTTTTTTCTAATTTACGGCACTAAATAAATGTTAATTCTTTTCCTAGAACGAGTTTTGATGAATCTCTTTGATTTCAAGGTACGATATTTCGTGAGTTGATTACTGAGATGCGTAGCATTGTTTTTAAAAGCTAATTTTTATAATTTGAATACAAAAAAACTGATCGAATGGCGACTCAAAGGCATTTGATTTAAGTTTTTACAATGTGCTATGAATTATAAATCATTTACACGTACCAACAATATTCGGCTTGCGGTCAAGCTTGTCCATTCATTTTCTGTCTTTTTTAAATACTTTTTGTTTACTGTTCATTCTTACTATATAATATGAATGAAAAATCACTGTGTGGAAATAATTTTAAATACATCTAAAGCAGAAAACTGTTTTGTTTGTCTCAGCCAAAAAATCATAATTTGTATATATTTTTTTGTCACCATTCGATTGAAAGTAGAAGTTATCTGGTCATTATATTAGTAAATTTTAATAGTAAACTAGCTGTACCTGGTGTCGCTCGGGGTTATGATTTTTTAGTTAATTATTTATTTTAGTTCATTTTACAGTCATACAAATTATATTTATTATTTATTTTAGTTCATTTTACAGTTATACATATGATTTTTAGTTTATTTATATTTTAGTTCATTTTACGGTTATACATATTATATTTATTATTTATTTTAGTTCATTTTACAGTTATTTATTTATTTATTTTTATTTAAGTACATAAAACAGGCATGGTGCCCAAAAATTTACATAAATGGATGTTTAAATACATAATAATGACAAAATGATAATAACAAAAATATTAACAAAAGGAAAATGTAAGTAATATTAATATTAATCTATTATAATAATATGTAAGCTAAATATGCAAGTAAATAACAAATAAGAATGGGTAAAAGGTAAATACAAATATGTTCATAAACGATTTGTTATTGTCACACCTGTACTGGTGAGACACTGATTAGGTAGGTACGATGTTGCTTCTCTTTAAATAAAGGGCTTCATCACAATTTCAGCTTAATATGATTAAAGGTAATACATTTTTTTTGAAGTGTTTAAATTGGTCATTAAAAATGTCTATTTCATTATTAGAGCCATGTATAATGGTATAATTTCTTAATGTTCGCGGTACAGGGGAAAAATATCCTATTTTAGTTTATTTTTACAGTTATACATATTTATGTTTATTTACAGTTATACATATTTTATTTATTTTAGTTCATTTTACAGTTGCACATATTTTATTTAAATAATTATATTTTACAAAAGTTGAAACCATTAATTTATTTTATGCGGAATAAAACAAAAATGGTTTGGAGTAACGTTTCGAGGTTGTAAATTCTAGTGTACCTACTTCCAGGCTGGGTGCATTTTTAAAGTATAAATAATATAATTGTATTGAAATAAGTATTTTTTCACTTAATCGTGTCATGTCTTCCTCGGGCCTCCTAAATTTCTTCTACCGTTCACTTCCACGGCATAATTTTTTGATTCATGTCTTCTATAATTAAAAACTACTATAATTCGACTACGTATCGCATTCCAGCGCAGAGGCGTTAAGTCTTCACTCCACTTTTTCTTCCACTCACTACTGTATACCACATTGTTACTATTAAAAAGCTACATTATATCGACTTATATTCGAGTCCATATCTTATTCCAGTGCAGAGATGTGGGGCTTTTTTGTGGGGGATTTCTCGGGATTGCTCGGACTTCTCCTACCATTCAAACCACTCTCTAAACAGTCATGGCATTAATAAGAACAAGTTTTGACATTTTCATCGCAATTGTATGAGTGGTTTAGGAACGCGTTAAGGGACAAACAAAGAAACAATTATTTATATAAATAGTATACAGGGTGTTTCGGCAAGTACCCGACAAACTTTAACCAGCTATTCCTTAGCACATTTGGAGTAAAAAATGTTATGAGCGCTTTGCTGTCCGGTAACATTTTTTTCCATTAAAAACAAAAAATAAATAAAAAATCCACACTCCGTCACTGTCATTTGCATTGTTTCTCGTGTTCAACAGCTGTTATTAGCAAGTGTGTCAAAAAGTGTCCTCGCTCTTTCGTACACACTAAATAATAATAGTTAAAAATGAGCAAATGGTGCCGTGCCATTTCGTTGTGATTGTAAAAGCGCGCCAACGTAGGTACGTACGTACATTATTCAACGAAACTCGAACAAAATATTGCCAGACGGGTTTTCAAACTTTGACAAAGGATGAAACATTGGTGACATGTGGTGAAAATATGAATAATAATTTTTTTATTAAAAAAAATTGTTACCAGACAGCAAAGTGCCCATAACATTTTTTACTCCAAATGTGCTAAGGAATAGCTGGTTAAAGTTTGTCGGATACGTGCCGATACACCCTGTATAGAAGATGGTTCATACTTCAAGCTGACAAGCTAGTATTCCAGTAAATGTTGTTAATTAGTTACAATGTATATTAGTAGTCTGTGATTTCGGGCAAATGCAATAAAGCGTAATTAAAGACTCGATAAAGTCTAATAAATATAGACACAGAATTCTAAATCAGAAATGTTGCTAGTTGTAACTTGCAACATACAACTTGCAACTTATTCACTTAAACAGCGGCCAGTGCCCACCCCGGGGTTAATTACAACCCAATCTATATACATATTTATGTACTATATAGTAAAGTGTACAGTATAGTGTATGTGTTCAGTATAGTGTAGCGTGTAGTTTACAGAATTAGCAATCCCATCGCGTGTTGCTTGAAGCCACCCGCATTATAATAAATACCACTACGTGAACACATTTCGCATCTGCAACACTAATCTACTGCTGCTCAAATAGAAAGATTAATAGTTTAATAGGGTACGACAAAAATAGCTAACAATAAGAACGAATTGATCAAAAACACTTTTACTGACAGCTGAACTACATAATATATTTATTTGTAAAATTAACACCTTTCTTCTTTTACATAATTTATAATAATAGAGTATAAGATATAGACTTTTACATGAAATTAGAATTGCGTAAGCAATAAGGAGCCCTTATAAGCGTGTTAAACAGCAAAGGATTGTGCGAAACACTTTAAAATCATGTGTTTTTGGTTTAAAAATTAGATTGCTGAGAAATATTTCAGATGCTTATAAATATTGCGAGCTGCGAGTAGAACAAATCTTGACCTTAGAAACAATACAGCGGTTTTTGTTTAAGTCTTTTTATAAGCACACAAAAAAAACAAAGTCTCCTGGTAAGGAACCCCTTTTCGGTTACCATTTTATTGCATAATGTGGCAAATTAAGTTCCTTAGAAAACGATCCTAAAAAAATTAAACATTTGTGCCTGAACTTTGCTCTTAAAACACTATTTTCGGCGAAGTTTTTTTTTTGCATAAATCAAAACAGGCGACCGGTGTTTGGTGTAAATTTAAAACGTATCTCCATATACATAAGGGGTGTTATTGTTAGCGGCCCGATTCCAAATAATAATATAATGTGTAAATAACAAAGCGAAAGAGACCCTTTTTAAGTAATATTAGATAACTATAATGTGAATGGATTCCATTTAACATTATTCCATTATTTATTATTAGGTATATTCTGATTCGGGGTACACATATATCAGTGGGTTAAAATAGGAACCTCGTGGCATTCCTTTTGTTGTATTTTTTGCCAAAGATTTAGCCTAATCACACAAAGATAATATAATATATAGAGATAACTGTAGGAAATGATATTTATCTAGGTGTGATTAGGTTTGAAAGATTTCACAATTATTACCAAAATATTAGAAATAATGGTTCTCCCAATAAATTTTCCAATCCGTAGAATAAAGAATATCTTTATTCTATGTTCCTTTAGATTCCAACACGATTTTTTGTATTGTTCAAATTCAGTCGGCTTTTAGATGTGGCCTTGAATGGCTTTGCCTTCCTGACGGTCCGTCTAATCACAACCAATCGAAATATTGCCACAGGCAAATATTTAAATATTGTTTTATTCAGGGAGCAGGCGTCTAGTATCGGATCAATAGGATTTCCCGAGCACGGTCGCACTGTTTGTAGCCAGACCGATATTGATAATACAAAAAAAAAGAAATCTATACCGTTGGCAACACTGACGCATCTTTTAATTGGCATTCCTAAACGTTAGACGTTAAAAACACTACTAAATTGCCAATGTCGAATTGAAACACGAGTATTAACATTAATATACATTGGCAGTCCGAATGTACTTTTAGACACTAAAAAGCAAGTTTATTAACTCATGAAGTCTTTAGTCATCATAACTAACATTTTTGTTTCTCCACACAGGTGCGGAATCAATTGATCGTGTCTTAGATGAATTAATTAAGTCTATGAATCGTGTATTCCATTGCTTGCTTAATTCAGCTCCATTCATGACGATTTTAATCACTAAAATCTGAAATAATCCATTAATATACCTGTTATTTTGAGTAACGAACGACCTTATTCAAACAGTTGTGAATATTTTCCTCATTGCCCAGTATACCCAAAGATATAATCAAACCGAGTCAGTGGACATCTTTAATTTATCACTTAACAAATACAAAAGATTGTTTCTTAGACAATTTAGTTATTTATAATATACATGTATTGTATTCATATACGGTGTGTCCGGGGGTAAAGTGCACTAATTTCGAGGGGGGTGATTCTACATGATTTTAGAAGTACCTAGAATAGAAAAAACTTTTTTCTAAATTCCAAAGTTTTAAGGTAGTTTTTAGGTAAAAAAAAGTTATTTATGTTTTTTACTTCTACATCACGTAGAATCACCTCCGGAAGTAAGTGCACTTTACCCCCCGACAGTCCGGACACCCTGTATAATTTTTACTATTCATATGTAAAAGATCTTAAAAATGACGTGAATAAAGTAAAATATATATAAAAGCAGTGGCTTTTGTCTACCAACTGTCAGAATCATATTCTGACCGTGCTCGGTAATATCGCTAACTGACCATAGATGACAGATTACGTCAATATCGTTTTGATACGGGGTTTATCGATGCACCGTGCTAGATACCCTGACATTCTATATTTCCCCGTTGCCTTCGAATAGGAATAATATTTACGTTCCGTTGGTTGCGCGAGATAAACAATATATTATTTTTTTGGCTAATGGTTTTGGGGTATTTAATTCAGAAGAAAAATTAACCATAATTTATTCGCGATGACCTTGATGATGTAAACAAGACTCGCCAAGAAAACTGTTAAAAGCAGAAAACATGATAACAATGTTGCGAAGCTGGTTTCTGGGGACTATGTTGCAGGACATGGGAGTGTATGTGCATCTGCAGCTGTAAGTAATGATGCACCTAATGTCAAGGACTTGGTGCAATAAATCTGCACAAATCTCATACGGGTGATATTATCCATAGCAGGGGTATCGAACGTGATAATTTTGTAAAAAAAAACCCACTTAATTTGTCATCGAATTTACCAACCTTTTTGACCAACCACACCTGCACTACAAGGACAAAACTTCAAATCTACTTAACACCCCACTATTAAATACATATTTTGGTCAGAAAACCCATACATTCCATGTAAAAAAAATTATATAATGCCTTTCCAGATGAATTTAAAAAACTACCATGGTGATAACCAAGGTGTTCGACAAAATATGACTAAGTAAAAATAAAGGTGAGGAAATAATCAAATATGAAGATGGAGTTTGAGGTTATTAAACATGAAGATGAGGAAATCAATAAACACGAAGATGAAGTTTACAAACATGAAGATGAGGAATTCATTAAAATTATGAAGTAAGACTATCACAACATCTTTATATTCCGCCTTAGAACCGAAATCCCTAGTCAGGAGGACTGTGAATGTACTATTATATTAATATGTGTAATATTTTATTTAGTAATATTTAAAAAATATATATATTTAATAATAAACCAATTACGCAAGTGGATCGAAGAAGAAGTCGGGTTTGTATGAAATGCTGAGTGAATGATATGATTTGTGATTTTCAAAAGCCAAAAGTATTATAGTGGTTTACTTTTAGGGTATGATGCCGTGTTACGTACTTCCTTATTTAGCCAACGTTTAGGACAGCATTACAGTATTCATCGTTAAGGCAGATGTGTTTTAAGTAGGAGGTAGCGCAAAACGGCACAATACCCCAAAAATAAACCACTATTACTAAGTGAATGTCAAAGAAGAAAGGCTACTTGGCAATGCAGTTGAGTTGAGTTGAGGTCCATTCTCTCTACCTACAAAATAGCGTGATGGATAGTTAGTTATAACTTATATTTGGGTATTTATATTTTCCCTCATCTGCTGTTGTAAAATGCATGTTTTTAATGTTTTTTACGAACACGTTAAAGATATTTCAACGGAGTGCGTTAGCGTGCGAATCTGCAATCTTAAATTTTACTGCTCCTGGAAAACGCATAAAAAACCTGGAAGAAACAGATTTTTTCAGAAACTTCGCTATTTAATTGTTGCCGACTCCTGATATGCAATGTACATGGATGATTTTTATGCCAAGGTTCTGGTGTGAGATGGCTTACAACAACTTGCAGCTGTGCTGTATTGTAAAAAATCTCACTTTGACCAAGGGGGATAATTTTACCACATTTTTTTAAATATCTCATCATCGCATTTTCAATGACATTCACAAAGTGGCACTTGTGACGATTCAATATTAATATGTTGTCTGTTATTTGAATTAAATTAATTTTGCTATTCAAGGTCATCTCCTCGATCGCTGTGTTGGTTACTAATATCACCTGTGTGCGAAATGTTCTATTTCCAAGGAAGATATCACAAGTTTAGCATTAATTTTACGAGTTCCAAAGTTTCCACAAGTTCTACAATTTAAAAACATTGAAGAACGCGGTATTTCTCAAACATTTTTAAAACACATAACTTTTTTCAATTAGGGCAATGTTACCTTTCTAGGGTCAAAGTTAGACACGTTTACTATTCGCTAATCCCTTAATGTGAAATATCCTTGGCCTTTATAAATAAATGGATTAATTTATATCACTTATTCCTTGAATGGGTGAGAAATGAAACCTCTCAGAAGCTTATATATTATTTTGTATCAGGCAAGCTCTCCTGGGGTTTAAATATGCTAATTTATATTTGATTTTGCGGAAAGAGAAAATTTACTGAAGGTTGATATAATCATTTTAACTGAATGTAATATTCGTGGCAGAGTATTGACGTCAGATGATGCTCATGCCTATGTGGCAGAAGGATAAGCTCCGTGACTCTGGCCACTTGTCCTAGAAATTGTGGCCACAAATTGAAATTGATTTTTTTACGCTTATTAGCTAACTTCCTATAGCTAGACAGTTCTGAACCATAATATAAAATCTTTTGTCTTCCCAAATTGCTCGTAATTCTATTCAAAATTTTAAGTTCAACGTAACCATTTTAAGCTCCCATATTTTTTTTTCTTATCCCGTCATAAATAAAAAAAAGGTATTTCAAAGTACTGTTCCGAATTATTAACTGTTTGTTATTGTTCTAGGTACGAGACATCGATGGCTCTAGTTTAGAAAGATCATAGAGATTATAGAGTTATCCGACAGATTTCGCCCGTCTATGGTGGGTACCAAAGTACGGGACGGGGAGCCGTAAGGTTTGGAGAATCAGATAAATTTTGAGAGCATAACGTTGGCCTCTAATATTGGATTATAAGAGTTTTTAGTCTACATGGACACAGTGTCTTATTGTAAAGAACGTGTTATTATTTCACGAACCACACCCAACCTTCCTTCTTACCTTCTTCTAAATTTCTACCTTGGCTCTGTGCTTATGTGTATATCAAATCAAATCAAATCAAAAATTATTTATTGTAAAATAAAAATTACAAAAGGTGTAGCTTATGGGTAGACCCCATTTCTTCCTTTATCCCTGTCTGTTTCCTATTTTTTCTTCTTGTTTGTTGTACTTAACCTCCCTTTTTCTATTTGTGTACTGTTTTGTATATAATTATGATATTTTTCATATTTTGTACTGTTTAGTATGTGAAACTTATAATATTCCTTCGTTGTACCTTCCTCTCGTCCTACAATGGATTTTCTAACTCATCGGGATTTCTCTAGCAAGAAATAAAAATAATAAAAAATAAAATAACTAACTAACTAACCATCATTCCGAATCCAGGCAGGGGTAGTCAGAGAGGACAGACAGACAAACAGCTCGGTCTTGGCACACACTCCTTGCCTCATACCAATTCATTAATTATCTTATACATACTCTTCTGTTATTCTGAGACTTTAAATGGCCCGACCCAAGTATTTAGTTCACTTGATCGTGCCATGTCTTCTTCGGGAGTCCCCGACTTCTTTTACTATTCACAATCGCGAAATATATTCTCCTTATACTCCTTTCTTCGTTCATTCGCTCCACATGCCAAAATCATGTAAGCGTCCCTCTATTAATCTTGCTCATTATGCTTACATTAGCCTTGTATTCTTTGCGAATCTCTACTTTCATCCTTCATTGCCAGTTCATGCCTCACGTATGTCAAAGTAGGTATCAGCACACCACCGTGGACTGCTAGCTTCGCTTCTTTGTGTTACTAGTAGCTAGTAGTAATTTTATTAATTACCATAAATTTTTGTTATCACAAATTGAAGCCAGCTTTAGGTACGTATTGTTAACTAACTAAAAGCAATAATAAATTACTTTGTTCCGAGTTCATAAAAGACGAAACCAAAAACCTGTTACCAGATTACGCATCCTTATCAAAGATCTTCGGCAGGTGATAAATAAAAGAATTAAGAATATAAGAGAGAGCATTAACCAGAAAAGTGAAGATCACTTCGTATCCATTGATACTGACATTCGACGTTAATGTTTATAAGCGAATGCAATCATTACCACTTGCAATCATTACCACAAATGTTCCAACGTCGGGTTCAACAGCAAAGACAACGATTTTGGCAAAAGAGCACGAGTAGAGCTTTTGATGTTATGGAGTCGGGGTGTTTGTTCGTTTGCTTTTTATCATGAGTTCGGTTTCTCTGGAAGTTTCCAGTGCTATTGAGAGCTCCGGCCTGGAAATAATGTGTTTATTTGCAATGTTTATCTCCTTTATTTAATGAAACCGGTTTAGTCCAGTTCTCCGGAAAGTTTGTCATACACTCGGAACAGGGTTGTCCACTCTCTAAAACAGTGGAGAGCTATCGATGTATAATGCGCACACCCTGCCACAGCAAAATAACTTATTGTTTTTGTTATAAGAAATAATAACCTGACAATATTTGAAAAGCTCCTACTACTCAACTGCACTAAAAAGCACCATGTAATATATTTGTAATTGCTTCCGAAATGAAAACTACATAAACACATATATAATTATTTCGTATTATTCATACTACTAAATTTTAATAACATGTAAATGAAATTCTTAGCAGGGGAGATCCCAGTGAGGAAATCATTATCTGTTTGTTACAAAAAACCTTTATTATTAAATTACTACCACTTTGGCGGAAAATGTTGCTTGTATCGAGATGGACGATGTAGCAACTCACGACTTGATGCCTTGCCCACTGACTGATGCACTATATATTTAGGGATTCCTTAATCCTTTAAATATATTATTAGGTTATATTTAAAGGATTAAGGAATCTTTCGTAAATGCATTAAATCCTTACGCAAAATCATCTTAACACTAAGGCAGTGAATCTAATATTGTTTGAAGTAGTAAAATCTGTGATGTAAGAAATGAAATTTGCAGTGTGTTTTTGGTCTGAAATTTCGAGGTCAATGCCACTTTTTCTGCCCGCAACGTAATTTCAATCACAAACTTTAAAAATCTTCTTAACTGTTAAAAATAATACTATTTGTACCATACAAGAGGGACAACTTTCGTAAAATTATTGTTTATGCAGTTAGATTAAAGTACAAAGTATGTTAATAATAACCCAATTACAGCTCTAAGAAATAATCGATTTTATAAATTGTGTAGTAGTAATATTGTAATATTATATGTATTTATTTCCGCAGCCCTGTTCTCCTTAACACTGGTTCGCCCACGTCTTTGAAACTGCAGTACCCAATCCGTACTCGGTACTAAGTAACTCCAACATCTAGAAGGATCCGACTTCCAACTACAGCTCAGGCCAGGCAGTCGAAAGGAACATCATCAAAAACCCTTCTCAAAACTACCACCAGAAAAGCTACCCAAGTTAAACTAATCTTTTTCTTTTCAATAATTGGTACAAGTTAACCAGATCTTGGATTTGGTTCTCTGATCCAGTATCCAACTTCAAGAAGGTTCTGTAGACAATCTTGTACCAGGATTGTTTGTTTTCCGTTCTTACTTTTACTTTCTATGAGTATGCAAATTATGGCGTTGAAGGCAAACCGAGTATTTCTAAAAGCGGGTGGCATAACCGGACAGAAATACTTGAAAATGAACACCGTGACTCTGCGAAGGCAGTGAACTCAAAGCCTGGAGAAAAAGTTGCGGTCAAGCCTGGAAATGATGGATTTAATGAATTGACCATTCCCATACAGCAAGAATCCTGACTGTCTCTAAGTTACTCCTCCAAATCTTCCTCTCCTGGGAGTTTCCTACTGCGTTTGCGTCCACATAATCCAATCCTGTTAGTTTCGGTCTTCCAAGACTCCTTCTACTGCAGGCATATTGGTAAAGAAGCCTCTCTGTTGGTTTGTCTGCTACCTTCCGTTCTTGCAGCGTGCCATATTTTTCTTCTCCGTCGCATATTTATATATCAATATATAGGTACATTTTTTACTTACTTCTTTGAGTGGTTTATTATTTTTTTTTCCACTATGATTTAGAGTTTCATACAAGCCGATAATCGAATGATTCGTGTTCCTCTGCGTATTATTGATATTATTATAGGCGCTGCAACCCTCTGAGAAAACGCTTCCACCCTGCTTTTTTTAAAAGATTTCTTCCTATATCTATCCATTTCATTAAGCGATCCTCGATCCTTGCCACATGGCCCACATGCCCTACCCAGCGGAATCGTTCCACCTTTTATAATCGTGACATAATTGTCGGCTATTATTAATTCATTAATATTGAGGGCTCTTCAAAAATCGGGTACGAATCATTTCACTTTCTTGTTTCTACCAAACCCATGTTGGTAAAGTTTCCGAATTCCGACTAATAACACTTGGTTTCAACTTATTTACTACAATAAACAATTGATTTCACTTTAAATACTACTGGAGACAACTATTTATGTCGGGGAGTTGGTAAAAGGTTGGTAAAGTTATATTTTTTCTCAAACAAAGTTAAAAATTAGACGTTTTTTGTCAGAAGTCACCCATGTTTTATCGTGTTTGTAAGATCTGAATTAAGTTCAAAGTTAAGTAAATATGTATAAATTATTCAAATAACCCAATAACATACTTTGTGCTAATTTAAACATCTCCCCCAATTAATAGTTGTTTCTAATAGTAATTAAGTTGTAATCAAGTGTTATTATCAACTATTTTTTGCGTATTCGGAAAATTCAATATTCGGCAGCTTTATCCTAATATTATGATTAAAAATCATAGTTTGTTTCAGCATTGGACATTGAGATTTCTTCCTATATACAAGTATACAAACAAAACGGACAGAGAATCGAGTTTGGTATATTTTTTATCTCTTTATCGGTCGATGTTTTCGAAAGGTATTTTACACCTGTCAATTTGAATGCCAAATTAACTATTAAAATCCTACTAATCTTAAGAAATCTATGTTGTATGAAACATCTTAAAAAAACGTACGTCAAATTTCTCAAGAACTTTAAAGTAAGCAGTGAAATCGAATACGAATCTGTTGCTTAGTGTGTTTTCAAATTGTCGCCAAACATTTTCTCATCTCGATCATTAATGCGAATATTCAAAAGTCGTAAAAGTTGCGAAGATCAGAAAACCGGTTAGGATATAAGCTAAACTATCAATTTCTAATGAATACTTCTCAATACAGCAAGGTATTAAAATGTAATACTGGATAATAGTTCGATTAAAACAGTGATTCTCAAAGTGGGTGATATCGCTTTCTTCCGGGATGATGGTAACCTCAAAAGCAATAGAGATTAAAAAAAGCAGTAAAGAAAAAAGGTCAAATATCACAAAATATTCTTTCTTTATTCATAAAATTTAAGTGATTAAAATTTTTTGTGTCCTTTACAACCACCATACTAGGCTCATGCCCGTATTATGGTAGTCAGAATGCTTCGAATTACAAGATTATTAAGATGTACAGAAATAGAATGTTGTAAAACAAAAAGTAATTAAATAAATACAAAATAAGATATACAAAACTTTTAAAAATATTAAAATGAGAAAAATAGCCTGCTGAAAAACAAACTATAATAAGTGTAATTAAACATAAAAAAAAAAGAAAGAGAAAAAAAAATAAACACATTTAAGGAAAATTAAGTCTAGATACATATTTAGATATATATAATTGAATACAAACTAAGAGTTTTTTTTTTTTTATTCAAAATTTTCAAACTGTTTGAAAATGGCCTTGTAAGCCGAAACAGCTGTCACAATAATAAAAAACTAAAACACTTGCAGAACTTAATAATAATATTATCAAATTTAATCTAAATTAAATTTATAAAAAAAAAAAAAAAAAAACTAAGAGATATAAATATTTTAGAGAAAGACATTATTATTCACCAATTTTAGTATCAATTCTTGTTTGAATTACGATTTGACATATTAGAGTGAACAATTATTGTCACAATATTTTCTCAACAAAGTCTAGAGTAGTACCCCGGGGATCTGTAGGAGTACCTCAGGGATCTGTTTAGGATCCACTTCTTTTAATTTATCAACATTTTGTAACTTGACTGTAAAAATATCTATCATGCATTATCGAAAGCATTATACATATAATTCGTTCATATCTACTTGTTTTATTCTCCAAAGAATCTAACAAAACACGTATCCGCTTCCGTATATGTATGTTTCTGATTTTCAAATCAACCAAAATTTCCTCTGAAATCATAAAACTTGTAAGTTAGATACTTAAATACCTACAATTAAAACCATAAAGATATTTATTTATTTCAAATATGCAAATATTCAGTTTGTGAAAAGAAATGTCACCATCTCATCATGACAATGCTTTATTTCATTTTTTCTTCAGGGCAGTAAATACAACATAATATTGATTATTACGATTTGACAGCTCCTAATGCTCATGCGAAATCTAGTGGGATAAAAAGGTAATATCCATCGAGGCCACCATCTTGAACCGAAACGAAGAAGTAACAAACAAATTTACAGACAGATGAAATGCCAAATGGTCGCGTTTAAATAGGACTTTGCGACGCTCAGACCAATCGGTCCTCAAGACTGAAATTCAATTTTCGACAAAGATCAATGAACCAAAACAAAAATTTACCGGACTCTAATATCTAATACTTGATCGTGTCTTGTCTTCCTCGAATACCATTTTATACTTCTTAGCTATTACTTCGAAAAATGAAGGAGGAGGGGGGGGGGGGAGTGCACTCTTAAAAAAGAATAACCTGAAAGTTTGCGAAACCGTGGTTATTGGTTTCATCACTAATGGTGTAGGACACCCGGCATGTGTATATTATAAAAATTGTGTTCAATAATAATATTTTAAAAGTATCTAGCTGTTTAAAAACGCCCGATTCTGCTGCTAGGCCTACTGGCGGTTGTCATTTTATGAATTTTAAGGTTATTTTCCCAAGAAAACTTTCAATGAAAAGGTTCAATGGATTATCGATCTTCTGTGAAGGTTATATTCATGTTCTGTTATTTTATCATAATTGGCCAGTTGTTTAAAAAAACTGAAATAATAACAGAACTTGAATAGAACCTTCACAGAACTTTAAAATCAGCTTTGAAATTTGATGAATTATTCAAATTCTGTGAAAAAAGGAATTGTCATTTTCAAAATTTGAACTGATTGTGGGAAAAATTCAGACAAGCTATAAAGTAGATACCAATATTATTTTAATTTTGATTAAATATTTAATAGTTCTATTTTGATTGATTTATGTGTACATTTATTTGGCTAAAAAATTTTAAAGTTTACAACGGTGTTCATTCGAAAGATAAATTTCTGATCGTCTCTAAAATGGACAATGTTTGATTTTGAAATCCTGGGGTAAATATTTTTGTTTATAAATACTTTTAGCTTTACACAACCTAAAATTATAATATCCCGTGATTTTTTCCTGTGAATTTACGGTAGTGAATTTTATAACTTGAGAATGCTGATAATAAACGATCAAAACAAACGTATTTTGTCAGCTGTGCTCAAAGATATTAGAATACAAGGCTGTGCTGCAGTTGCAGCTGCCAGTAAATTTGTTGTACTACCAGACACCAAAATATGTTCATTGGCGGCTAGGCGAAGTAAAACAGAAAGCACGAACTATATAAAACACGAATAATTAATTAACTTACTGGCTTTTTGTTGCACGAATTTTCATGCATTACATTTAAGGAATCTTTTGTGTTTTATTTGGAATACAATTTGGGAGACGGGTATAGGTACCGCTGCACCGCTCCGGAAATCATTTTTTTGATAGCCAACACCTCTGCCATGGGTCACTCCAAGTTGTTCGCTACGTTTGGTGAGTTAGCATTGGTGCCCAGGTTTGTATGTACGTTTGTTCAATTCTTGATGGTGGATGTGTCTGCACACCAGCTGAGTGGTGTGCCGGATCGAGAGGGACCGGTTAAGGTAGACCCTTTGACCTCTCCAGGCGGAGCTCTTGTTGTTCCATATTATCCTGACGGTCTCCGTGGTCGAAGGGTAAGGCTCTCGATTAGCAATTTAAAGTATATTTAATTTGATGAATTTGTGTTATTTAACATTTTTTTCAATACACTTGTATTGAAAAAATGATGATTTTGATATTTCTTATCTTATTTTATTTTCTAAAAACCGCATTTGATATACATATTGTACATTTATAAAATGTTTTGAAAAATTTTGACTGTCCAACTAGGAAGCATTCCCGTTTCAGGACAGTCAAAATTTGGACAGATTAGCATACATATTTTGTACAAGAAAAAAAAAGAGAAAGGAAAAAAAGAAAGAAAAAAGAGTTGAAGTAAAATAAAAAATAAGAATAGATTAAAACGTACAAATATACAGTAAACTTCCAGAGCGAAAGAAACTGTCAGTATCGTAAGACCACCATCCAGAATTAAAACGTTGCTTGAAGTGGCTTTATCTGTGTTATAAGTGACCAGATTTGAATAACCAGGTACTCCCCCACCTTCCTCTTTCCCATTTTCTTCCCTCCCCAATACCTTAACCCTTACAACATATTCCAATTAGAGATGCCATAGTCTCACTGGCTCCAGGCGGTTGGGAGCGGTTGTGGCTCAAGTGCAGCATTCACATTAAAAAAAATCTAACAAAGATTTTAAAAATTAACTCTGAACTATTTTTACTAAATTATTTATTCGGGGACAAAATTCATTGTTTGAGATTTTTTAATTTTTTTCAGGTTTCAGCGTTTATCAGATTTAAAAAATGTATAAAAGCCTGAAAATCATGGGTGAAACCGGGTTGATTACTACAAGTACTAATTAACCTTAGTATTAATTGTGCAATTGAACCAAGTAGGTGTTTGATGTCTGTTGGTTTCAGTAAACTTCCCGTAAATGCAATTCTATTTGAATACGACTTCTTGTGCATATCGAAGGCTATTAACGCAGAACTTTCACTAAGATATTAGATACACCAAGTACGCTGTAGGACAGGGCTGTCCAACTTTAAAATATAGTCCGAGGGAAGCATACAAAATTCGAGGGCCGCATGCATAATTCTAAAAGCTGTTAAATGTATGGAGTTCTACCCTTAGTAAGGTTTATCAAGCACTTACAAAATTATAGCAAGGTATACAAGTTCAAGACATTGCAGATAAGTCATTTCTTATTTCGTTTTTGGTGACTCGACTTAATTTACTTAAGGCGATGCCATACGTAGTAATGCAAAATCATGTGTTTTTGGTTTGAAAATTTGGTCGCCTAGAAATGTTTCAGATGCTTTAATTAAATAAATCGAGTATTTTTTAGATAAGTCTTTTTATAAGCCCAGAAGAAAATAATGTATAAGGCCTATGAAAACTGCTTTAAAGTTCAAAATCTCCTACTTACGAACCTATTTTCGGTTATGGTTTTATTGTATAATGTGGCAAATTAAGTTACTCATAAAATGATCGAAAAACATTTGAATATTTATGCCTGAACATCCACAAAATAAAATAAAAGGCACTTTTTGGCCATTTTTTTTTCTTGGATAAATCAAAACAGGTGGATGGTGTTAAGCGGGAATTTAAACCTTATCGTCATCTGCATAAGGGTTGTTATTGATAGCGGCTTAATTTAAAATATTACACGACGTAGTGCATCGCCTTAAGTAACTTCTTACATCTGTTTCGGTGCTCAGTAATTTTGGAAGACATTAAATTATCAATGAGCATAGATGTAGGTGCAGGTTCTGTAATTTGATATAATAAATAGCGCCATCAAAATAGTGCTATCCCAAAGTGTAATACACGGAGATTCGATGGGTAGATTTTTCATTTCATTTGAATAAAAACTCGAATTTTGGCCATTTTCACGAAAATAACGCGTTTTTTTATTATTTTTACGCGATTTTCTAGCATTCAAAAATAAGAGTGTAATATTATATGTATTAATTAGGTACATTCTAAATATTAATATTAAATTTCAAATTTTTGTCGAACGACGCGTACCTGCTGTCGTTCTTTTTTTGATTTTGTGGATCGAAAAAAACCAAAAAGTTAAAATATAACTTTTGTTCAAAATTAACACGAAATATCCACGAGTGATAGTACAAATTGCGCTAGATCTAAAAAGACAAAATCTCAAAAATAAGGATTCCTAAAATGAGGGTACCTACCAGAAGCAACTCGGAAGAGTAATATGTTTTTTTTTTGGGTTCAAAATCCCAACTCACGGGGGAGACCCATGAGGCTCGCAGGGAGTGTTTGGACAGCCCTGCAGTATGCTGCTCTCTTGCCATTCACGAGGTAGTGCCAAAGAAAGTGAAATTTGAAAACCTTCGTTATGGAGAGCAAACGCGCCATTGCTCAATTGGCTACACAAAAAAAGTTACTGTCGGAAAAATGAAGATATAAAACAAATAACGTATGGACTTGAAATTGTTTTTCTCAAAAAACATGTTATTGGTTGTTTTATTATTTTATTTTACCTCTTCTATTTGTAGAAGTGTCTGTGGTGGGTGGGCGGCGATGATTTAATATTTATTCAAATCCACAGTTTTATTCCGAGGTTGATGAAATTCTTCACACTTGACCTTCAAAACGATGAAGGTCACAGTCTGATTACGAAATTACTGAAACGCCCGGGACTTCAGCTACTAATGTACAAAACGCATTTAAATGTAAAAATAACCTCGATACTAACTACTCTATTTATTCACCGAAAACCAAAAATTCACCACCCTGTAAATAAACACTATGCACTTATTGATATATTTAATTTTTGTGGCAATTTCAGACCTATTTGCTAGTTATTAAATTTTATGGTTTCTCGTTTTTTTTTTAATATTACCTCTTTTAATATTACGAGTACATCACATTATCTTTTTTTTGTTTTTTTTTTGTTTTCAATACACATATTTATGATTTTATGCATGTCCTAACATAATTACTTTATAAACTTTGAGTTATGTAATATTTCAGGTCCTTTTGTTTAAATTCAATATTAAGTGTAATATTAATATTTGGCTAATCCGTTTTAGCTTTTCTATAGGTACAGCTTGTATTATTTTTCTTCCATTTTTAATTCTTCTCTCTTATAATTTTATTCTATAACTCACGAGTAAATTATTTTCTTGTTTTCTGTTTTACTGGTTTTTATCAAACATGATTAATTATATGCATTAACCTACTTAATTTTGAAGCGGTAGCTACTAGAAGGTTCGGGAACGATCATATATGCAACCCGCATCGCCTTAGAACCCACTAGTGAGACATCGTATGTACAGCGCATCTACCTAGTTGCGATTTGCTGCTTTGTTCTCGAACGGGTTTGGGCCTATATAAAGCGACTACGTCAAGGTACCTAAGTCACTCAGTCATATAAATCAGTACCATACGAGTAGCAAGCGGCATATAAAAAATACTCGATTATTTCAAAGGTCAAGATGTATTCTACTCACAGTATTTAATTAAAGCATCTGAAACATTTCTAGACGACCAAATTTTCAAACAAAAAACACATGATTTTGCGTTACTACGTATGCCATCGCCTTAAAACATAATGTTTAAGGATATTTTGTTTGTGAAATTAGGGGAATTCCGACACTAGAATATAAATAAACAATATCACCTGGCAATTGGCACTTGGCACCTGCCCAGTGCCAACGAGGAACAGTGAGCATGGAGCCGTTGCTCCGCCGACCCAGGAGACTTGGGTGGACCCTGAACTTCGAGTCGACATTCATTAAATTAATGGCTCATCTAAAATTATATCGTTTTTTCAATCACGTGCATAATGCAGTCAAACTTCCAGGGTTGGAACCAGTCAATAATAAGTGTTTTTTGAGGAGCTATTAAGGTCCTGTAATAAGCATTCAAATATGGTTTGAAAGGGAGATATGTAAATACGAATGTTAGAGGGAGAGCGCTAATATTAAAAAAACGAAAATAATTAAGTTAAAATATTTTGGAAATCTTTAATAAAACACGACTCATTTGAAATAGAGCAAAAATCTCTCGAAAAATGCTTTAGCTGTATTTAAAGATACACTGAGATTTTTTTCATGCCTACAAAATGTTAATTAACAGAACAAAAAGAATTTTAAATAATTTTCGGAGCTTACTTTGCGATTTTTTTTCCATCGAGGGAATTTCATATAATTACGTTTCGGCATAATAAATGTATAGATATTATCTTCAAAAATAACTTTTTTTGAGCTTAAAAACTTGAAGTCTTAAATAGAGACTTATTATAAATCTGTAGAAATTGGATATGCGGAGGATTAAATTAGGCTACATACACAGTGTATACACACACGCGAGCCGAACAACGAATTATGGGAAAGGAATGAAGCGACCGCAAACGGCGCGAAACGATGTTATTTACACTTAAGACATGTATTTATTTCACTTGAGCTAATAGATAACATACAGATAAAAATAATTTGTTTGTATACTATATATGTTTAAATTATTTTACAATAAATTTTTAAAAAATCAGCATTTTAATTTAGTTTTCTAAAAACTATTTTTTTTGCTATGTTGAGCCAGTCTGTGTGAGCGCATGTACACTCAGACATACATTTTTGTTGATTAAAACCATTAGAGGCTGTTTGAGAGTTAACTCAATCGGACTGCCAACATCATAAAGGTGGCTATTCAAGAATTGTGTCTTTGTCCAAAGCTTGAATTTACTGTCAGAGTTTTTATGTTTTCTTTGTACGCTTGTCTAACTGGTCTGTTAGTGTTATTTTGTGTATGTTGAAATTTATTTTTTTTGTCAAAAATGTAGTTTAGTAGTGTTTTAACGTATAATTGGCGTATATCTAGTACGTCACAGCTGTTGAATATTTGGTCTGTATCAGTCAGTCTATGTTTTTTTAGTATTACCTTTAAGATCGTTTTCTGTGCGGTTTCTATGTAATTGATTGCCGAGTTTGTTGCTCCTCCCAAAGCAATAATTCCATATTCTAGTATTGATTGGCAAAGTGCAAAATATATTGTTTTCAATTGTTTTATTTTATATATGTTTCTTATGTTTAGGAAAATGTGTATTGTTTTGAGAAGTTTATTTGTGATTTGTTTGATGTGAGGTGTCCATCTAAGGTTATGGTCAATTACGATTCCTAGATACTTTTACATTGTTACAAATTTTCTTCTAAATTAAGAAACATAAATTTTTGGAATAAACATAAAAAAAATATATTGATTATTATTCCAAGTCCCTCTCTGCCGGAGGTTCCAGTAATGGCGCCTGATTCGTATGCAAATGATAATACCAACAGCTCTTGTGACAAACAGCACTGCCACAGGTCCCATCTCATTGCGTCATAATATCACATTCTGTGACTCTGCCGCCATCTGCATTTAATACTCCAACAATCTGCTGACCAGAGGCTGATGACAGATGATATGATGATCACCTATCCAAGCCACAAAAAGAAACAAATATTTTAAGACATGAATAGAGTAGTTAGTATTGAGGATATTGTTACATTTAAAAGCGTTTTGAACATTACTAGCACCGGCGTTGCCCGGCATTAAACAGATTTTTCGAAATCAGATTTAGATAATGATATGCCTCTTGTTTTAACGGTCAAGATGAGTCCATGATTTTTTACATGAATAGTTTATTCCGTGATGTATTTGGTCGGCCTAAAGAATAGTTTATTCCGGGATGTATTTGGTCGGCCCAAAGAATAGTTTATTCCGTGATGTATTTGGTCGGCCTAAAGAATAGTTTATTCCGTGATGTATTTGGTCGGCCTAAAAAAAAGTTTATTCAGTGATGTATTTGGTCGGCCTAAAGAATAGTTTATTCCGTGATGTATTTGGTCGGCCTAAAGAATAGTTTATTCCGTGATGTATTTGGTCGGCCTAAAAAAAAGTTTATTCCGTGATGTATTTGGTCGGCCTAAAGAATAGTTTATTCCGTGATGTATTTGGTCGGCCTAAAGAATAGTTTATTCCGTGATGTATTTGGTCGGCCTAAAGAATAGTTTATTCCGTGATGTATTTGGTCGGCCTAAAGAAAAGTAAATTGTGACGCCGAATAAATTACTGTGGGTTTTGTTTTATTAAGATTGGTCGTATAGTGTTTTTTTTGTGAAATTTCAATGGTACTTATCTCCTGATTCTTTTTATGTTGGCTCCTACACATCTGCAAACTACACAACACATCCTCCTCACTGTGGTTATTGAAATATCAGATCATAAACCATTCAAATAATTCTGTTTACAACAATCCTCAATTGTACAGTCATTAAGATAATAATTCTATCAGATCAGATAAGCGGTTTTATTTCTCAAACCGCAAACTAATTGTTTTCTTCAAAAATAGATAATATTACCGAAGAGTACATGATAAGGAGATCATTTCAAAGTCAATACTAAAATAATCGTCTTCTATTATTGAAAATTCGCGACAAAGGATTCTGCGACATTGACAAACACCGCAGAATTTCAATTTCTGTTTTCCGACAGAGGGGCATGCTCCCGCTATACAAAACTATCGGATAATTGTCAAACACACAAATCTATTATAGTCCCACCAGTAAACACATGCTAATTTGTAGATTGGCCACAAAGGATGGTCTGACATTGGCGGGACTCAGATTAGAAGGCAGGCCCCGTGCGCGCGCAGTCTGTCTTCTCATTGATGCCAATTGTCTTAGTCTCCAGATTGTGGGACCTGCTGAAGGGGGGAGCGCAGAAGTTGGCTCATCTGCAGGCCGGTCACAAAGCTCCGTCTGGCGAGTGGACGTGCTGGGAGATGAGAGGGTGAATATGCTAAGTGACGAGACCTTATGAATTGAAAAGGTGATACTGATTATTTATGGTTCAGGATGAGTCCCCGAAAGGTCTTTTGATTGTTTTATAGCATATGAATTAGTACAGGGTTTTCCAATAAGAGGTGTTATTTTGAATAGCCCGCTATTTCGGTAGTTTTTACTTTTGAAGCTGTCATTTTTGACATTTGACAAGTAAAAACTACGCCATTAATATAAATGGAACGATACACGCTTCAACAATGCAATAAAATTATTAAAATTCACTTGAGTGAATCAAGTGTAAATCATCTTGAGTGATGAGGCCCATTTCCACCTCGGTGGCTTCGTCAACAAGCAAAATTGTCGCATCTGGGGCTCGGAAAACACAAGAGTTATTGTTGAAAATCCTCTCTATTCTCACCATGTGACTGTTTGGTGCGGTTTATGATCCGGTGGAGTCATTGGACCTTACTTTTTCGAAAATGAGGCTGGAGCAACAGTTACGGTGAATGGATTGCGCTATCGAGAGATGATTAATGATTTTTCATGGCCGAAATTGGATGGTATTGATCTGGACAACGTTTAATTTCAACAAAACGGCGCTTTGTGCCACACAAGCAACGAAACCATTGATATTTTACGATTGAATATCAAAATAACACCTCTCATTGGAAAACCCTGTACTACAAACATACTCCTGATTTTTTATAGAGTAGTGGCGAGAGATTATTGAATAATACGCTATTCCGACAGGTGGCGTTGAGTTAGAGTATGTAGTTATGTAGCCCTGCTATTTTATTTATTACGTGTTCAATAAATGTAGTTACACGATGGCTTGCTATATAAATAAATAAATGATTTCGTCGAAAGTTATGCGACTTACCTTTAACTTTTGAAGTGGCGAATGATATTAATTGGGTATTTTTTTAATATATTTTATTATACGGCTTTTACAAACATGTGGTATATATTATTATTTCGTGGAACACTATTAAAGAATATATATAATATTGAACACGTGCAAAAGAATAATTAAGCTAACATTAGTGTTTATTTACAGTAGGTATGTTGTTATAGCCTTCTTGTCACTAAATTCCGTGCAGTTGAAAGGAACTACTATTTAAATGACTCAGTCCTGATATTGTTGTTGCAATTAAAAATAATTTTTAGTATTTTGGTTAAGTAAATCAGGCTGTCTATAATACCATTTAATTTAAAGTTAAATCAAATTTATTTTATCTTATTTTGGTGACCGGGTATCTCATCAAAATGACAGTTCAACACACCTATAAAAAGTAATATAAAGTCGTAGTTTTTGTTTCATCACTTTTAATGACTCTATATCACATTTTAAAGGTGTGTTTAATTGCCATTTTGATGAAATATCATGAAACCAAAAAATGTCTACATCGTTTGTACATTCGTTTGCTAAACTACATATGTAGTCGAAGAATTGGCGAGTTTGCTTAAGTTCAAAAAGTACTTATTATTTTATTGTGACAGCTGTTTCGACTTTAAGGTCATTATCAAACTGTAGTTAGGCCACATTGAGACTAATTATTTATAACAAATTAAAGCATACCGCCGAGGGGAATTGAACCCGCATCTTCTGATGCCCGGTCAGGTGCTCTGGAGCTTTGAAATATTTCACCAACAAATGTAGATATAATATATCTCGATGACATCTAGTGGGAAATTGAGCACTCACCAAGCCTTTCCTACAAAAATAAATTTGGTTGTTTACAGGCGAAAAATATATAATAAGTCGTAATTGTCGATTGAAGTACTTGTACATATTGAATTTTTTGGCGGGTTGGGAATAAGCCGACGTAGCTCAATAGTCCGTAACACCTGACCGGGCATCAGAAGGTGCGGGTTCAATTCCTGTCGGCGGCATTTATTTTTACTCGGGAGATATTTTCAATTTGTATGGATATTTCAGGCGAGTAATTAAGGCTTATAATCATTTGTTATCCTTTGTGCTATGCATTAAAACCTTGTCTTATAAACATTAGTTTATCATTTAAAAAAATAAATTATTTATATATCACGAGAACAGTTAGAGGAAGGAAGAAAGTAAATTGAAATTGTACTACCATTAAGAAAAACCTAACAATCAACACAACCCAGACTGGTTGCCCGGAGCGCCCATATTATATGCACATCTCAAAGTCAAATGTTTAACCTATGATATGCCTGTGTGCCATGTATTATAAGCCTCCAGATGATTGATGACATGGGAGAACTAGACAATGCCCATGACGAATTCTTACACAGCTTTAACAATTTATTATTTATCTGCTTTTTTGTTTTACCATGTTCAACATGGCCTTTAAATGCAACTGGCAGCCTTAGAAAATCATCGATCGAATATCTCACAAGACTACTAGCCTAGCTTTTTGGTGTCACCTCTAACACTTACCTAACCGACAAGACTCGCAGTTATTTGTGTTTTCTTTCGTCACCAATAATACGCCAGTAAGCACTAAGCAGTATAGATGCCAGATAAAACATCTTCCAACATTCACATACTCGTATAGCCGGGTCCAGTCTTAATTTTATTTTTCGGAACTGCAGTAGTTCTAAAGTTCTAAGCCACATTTTTTATAAAATTGATCCTGTAGATTTTGACTGAACTTGAACTCGAGAAATATAATTGAACATGGAAGACTAAAACAAAATTTGCACGGGGCGTTGAAAGAATGCCAGATGTTAGGACAAAACACACGGAGATAAATGAGTATTGACAATTTATTAAAAATTTCTTCAAATTATTGTTAATCCGGTTAAAAACGAGATTGCAGGCCTTTTCCTTATAAGCTTTCAGTACATTCCTAATATATTGGATCACGTTTTCATGCTTGCTAATATACAATGAAGAAATGTAAAAATATTAGGATTGTAATGAACACGTGTTCCGACATCGCGATAATACGTTCGTAGTCAAATAAAATTTAAAAAAATACTAGGAAACCGATTCATTCGTTAAGGGCCTGATATATTCCGTTTTAAATGGATTACGAATAATTTTAGGAGTATTTAATACTCAATTTTATTAATTTTTCTCCGTGTACCAAGTAGGTTCTCCAGTGGAAGCGACCAGAGGTTCACTGAGAGAAATGTGGACTGACTACATGGAAGAAAATTGGAGCAGTATGGATAAGCCTGAATAATAAATTAGTACAGTCAGCACCGGCCCTATGCGGGCGCAATTGGAGCTGTCCGCTCCGGGCGCCGAAATATTAAGGCGCCAAGGTGCTAATAATACTTAACAGTCGAGATTAATTTTCATAAAAAACGGCGCTATACAAAAATACGAATCGTCCGAACGTTATTGATTATAACGATTATAGTGCTATAGATCCGAGTGTTATAGCGCCCTTCGTGGCAGCAGGACGCGTCCTAATGCGTCCTCCAACCGCTTTGTGTTTTTTTTAGTATTTTCATGGGAAATGTGGCAACATCCCTTTGAAATTATTTTTAAAATCAATCAATCAACATTTGAACTTAAATAAAAATAAACTTAATAATTTTTAGAACTTTATAATATGTGATTTGAGTGCAGTGTTTTAAAAGTGAATATTCGGAAATTTGCTCAAAAATATTGAACATTCGAAACGAACGGCGATCGGTAAATCCACCCCAGATGTTTTCAACGAAATTCTCGGAAACTGGGCAAGTTTGAACCCTGGCAAGTTTTTTACTAAGCCCAGGGTAATTTATTATCCCGATCGTCGCTTTTTATTGCCGGCAGAATGCACCACTTCAACAATTACCAGGAACAGGATTACATTGAGATAAATGATGGACTTGCCGAACGTCACAGCGGTGCTGCCAGGGTCTCTTATCTATGTGAGGTGTCAGCGCTTTATTAGCAGCAGATACATACCTGGACGCTGTTGTTGGACGCGGTGGACTCTCTTGCTGCAGCAGCTGGTGCAGTTCCTTCACCACCTAGGATTCTTGCTGCAGAGTCTCCATCTTCTATCTTCGTAGAACGTCACAGCGGTGCTGTCAAGGTCTGGTATATGTGAGAGGATAGTGTGTCAGCGCTTTATTAGCAGCAGACACATACCTGGACGGATGACGTACCTCGTGCTGGCACTGTTGGTGGACGCGATGGACTCTTTCGCTGCAGCAGCAGGCCCAGTTTCTTCACCATCTAGGATTCTTGCTGCAGAGTCTCCATCTTCTATTTTCGTGTCACCTGTTCCTATACTTCATTTTACTTAACTTAACTTCACTTTATTTTTGTAATATTTATATTTTCTGTAATACCTGCATCAACTGTAAAGCGCCCCTGAGGTGATATCTCACAAAAGCGGCGCTATACAAATTATCCAATAAATAATAATAATAAAATAATAATAAATAACGATAACTTATTTAGGCGTCGACTTGTTTTGACAAGGAACGTCATGCGAAGTTTGGCTCAGCGCCGGCCCTGACTACAGTGAAGGCTAAATAGAACCTCGGAATATACGAATGATGATATAAACACCATACAGGAGTCCCATTACCCGAAGTCAGTTTAAGTACCAACTATGAATTATCCATTATTAGTTATCTATGACTCGATATGTGATATTCTCGATATTTTTGGGTAAATTCATGTTGTTTCGCTGTGAAATTTTTAGGGAAGGTTGTGATATTTTCAAACAAAAGTGATGTTATGTTAAGTTTTTGGTAATAAATCAATAATATTTTTGTATCGAAAAATAAATGATAATACGCGGCGTTTGACAAACAAATATTTAGTTGTTATATGTTCCTTTCTTAATAATAATAATAATATTTGGATGATTTATATAGAGCCGTTTTTGTGCAAATCACCTCAAGGGCGCTGTACAAATATATAATACACTTCTTCAATGATCACCATATATGGAGATAATATACAGTACCATACTTACCTGGTATGTCACCTGAGATTAACACTTAATTAACATTAACTAATTGTTTATTAGCGAAAATTAGATACAGGATTTAAGGAGATAATTAGAAAATTGGATATAATTGGACTTCATCTCACGAATGGGATATTTAATTCAAGGGTATGAGAGATTAAAAAGGTCAGTTCTTATTTTGAAAAGGTACGTCCTTATTTTAAAATAGCAGAAAATCACGTGGAAAATAATGAAATTAGCGTATTTGCCCTTAAATTTCTCGTGAAAATGGCAATTCCTTACTCTAAGTTAAATTCGAGTTTTTCGTTTACAAAATATGAATTTCTCGTTATAAGGGTCATCGAAAATCAATATTCATATGGCACCGAAAAAGTTAATAAATATGATAAAAATAAGATAAAAGACATTAATATTTGTTTATAGCTATAAGTATTTTAGGTAAATACCAACTAGTGTTTCCGCATACAACCACTCGGAGGAATGACCTATGGACCATGGAGATTGTGTATTCTGACATTTTAATTATAATAACCCTTCAAATTGTAAATTCCACAACAATATCTGCTAATTATTAATGTTACTTGCGTTGCATCACGTCCATTCAAATGTTTCCATTATTGTCTGTATCCAACACGTTACAATTAGGTTTACGTTTTATTACTATGAAGTAATGATGCAACAATTTCAAATTAAGTGAGCGTTTTTATACTTATGTATTAGATTATTACTTTCGTACAGCTCGGAAGAAATCAGATCAAAAGTCAAATCGAATTATGTCGAGAGTCAGAAATTTGCCTAGCGTTCTTACACTCTCTCCCTACTTAAGTTGATAAAAGGGAGTGATGCTTACAGTTAGATAAGTGCTTTAAAAACTTTCACGTTTCTATACATTATATAGAATTTTTTCTCGAGATTGATGAAATTTTGCACACTAGACCCTCAAAAGGAGGAAAAAGACGAAGGTCATTGTCTATAAATTATTTAAAAAATCTTACCATTCATAAATTTTAACTTCTTTCCAATATTTTATAATAAGCCATATTCTAAAACTTCCGGTAATTGTTTGGTTTCGGTTGTCTCCTTATTGTACCTTTTTAAAGTAAAGAATAAAATAACGTGTTCTTCAAGTTATGCTCATGTTCAAAATCTACCCAGAGATTAATAGAAACTACTAGTAAAAACTTTGAAGTCCTTCATACATACAAAATGCCATGAAATATACATAATGCCATGAGATATACATAATGCCATGAGATATACATAATGCTATGAAATATAAATAATGTCATGAGATATACATAATGCCATGAGATATACATAATGCGATATACATAATCCATGAGATATACATAATTCCATCAGATATACATAATGCCATGAGATATACATAATGCCATGAGATAATGCCATGAGATATACATAATGCCATGAGATATACATAATACCATGAGATATACATAATCCATGAGATATACATAATGCCATGAGATATACATAATCCATGAGATATACATAATGCCATGAGATATACATAATGCCATGAGATATACATAATGCCATGAGATATACATAATGCCATGAGATATACATAATGCTCGTGTGAAAATCGATTATCCAATTAGTACGATCCTTAGTAAGATGTGGACGCAGTTAAGTTTCAGCAAATGACTAAATGAACTGTTATAGAAGTAATATATTTCGAGGAAGTAGATAATATTAAATTTATCTAAAAAACATAAAAAGAAAATAATCGTTGAGAGTGTATAACTTTGAGCTTTCTTGTACAACTATATTTCTTTATTTATTTACTTTTATATTGGGTACATTGAAGTGTTATACGTTTATAAGCAATGTTTTCAAAAAGTTATTTCTTTTATTACAGAGGTTTACAAGTGGATAAAATTGAAAAGCTTAATAGTAATAATCAGAAATTTAATTTTGACATTAAAAAAATTGTTTGCTTATGAATATGAATGTGAATTTGTTACATTAAAAATGACAGTATCATTGGTATATTCACATAGGCGAGAAATTGGCGATCTTGCTACATAATTTGTTTGTGAATGGTGAGATTGAAATAGGTCCATAAAGTCAGGGGCTAGTCACCAAACACGGTTAAAGTCATTTCAAGCAATGTTTCGATTCTGAATGGCGGTACATCACCAGGGCGATACTGAAAGTATCTAACACTATGGAACGTACAATGTTTATTTTTAGTTGTTAATATTTATTTGCCGGATTGTATTTGTAAAAATTTACGAAACAACCTCCTTTCGATCGTAAAGAGTGGCCTTTTTAACACAATAAGGGAAAATACTATACGAAACAACCTACTTTCGAGCGTAAAGTGTGACTTTTTTTAACACAAGAAGGGAAAACACTATACGAAACAACCTCCTTTCAAGCGTAAATTGTGGCCTTTTTAACACAGAAGGGAAAACATTTTATGAAACAACCTCATTTCGCGCGTATATTAAGGCCTTTTTAAGACAAGAACGAAAGACACTTTTTGCCAAACTAAGAACCTATTTTAGATTCTTGGGTTCGTATTAAATTACATTTTGAGACTGTTAGGTTAGATCATAATTTTTCAGAAAATCATTTACATATTCGCGGTTTTAGACGACTGGAAGATACTCTCAGTATCGCCCTGGTGTAAGACCACCCTTCAGAGTTGAAACGTTGCTTGAAATGGCTTTGGCCGTGTTTGTTGATCAGATCAGAATTGCCAGGAACTTCCCCACATTCCTTTTCCCATTTGCCTTCCCACTACTTTCAGCCTCTCAACATACCCCAATTGGGTTTGTCATAGTCTCACTGGCTCCAGGCGATTGCGAGCAGTTGAAACTCTGCAGTTTCACATAAAAAATAAAAAGCAGGTTTCGAGTAGAGAAGAAAATAAAACAAAAAAGTGCTACCCAACAACTAGTTTCGAAAATGATCCTAAAATAATATCAATTCTTCTATGATTTGCACCTGGTTATTTAAAAATATATATTCTGCTGGTGTATATATAATAATAAACATGTTGTTTAAACGAAGACGATTTTTTTCGTCTTTGCGTCAAGGTTAGTTTTTACGGGCAGGCCAATAAACCAATACATACTACATCCTTAATGTTTACACTAGAGATTGCAATCCGTTTTATCCGGAAAGCGAAAAATCCGGATTTTAGGATATTTGACAGTCGAAATCAGTGGGAAAAAAACATGTTTTTTTATTTGAAATCCAAATTATCACGAATTGAAATTTTTTATAAAATACGTTATTGGAAAACGCAATGTGATGTGAAATATAGTATTAACAAATTGTAATCATGTAACATGTACTTATAAATAAATTACTCCATATATATATATGATACATGGAGGTGAGGTGACATTGTTGTGTTCCGTTTTTACCTACTACTCGAGATGATTGATAGGAAATATGGCAAAAGTTTATTTAGAGTACTGATAAGTGCTATTTTTTTAAATACATCTCTGTGAATTTCGGTTTTGTTTTCGTGAATAAATGAATGAATGCAAATCTTGGAAGTGGAAATTAACCCACTTCCCGACATCCGATCAAGCTGAAACTCGGCAGATAGACTTGATGTCGGTGACGATGCATTCTATCAATGTTAGTGGCAATCAAACATACATAATAATAATAAATAATAGTTATATTTGGATGTTTTGTACAGCTCCGTTTTTTTTGCAAAATCAATTCAAGGGTGCTATACAAGTATATAAGACATTTCTAAAATAATTTATGTTATTACTAACTATATATAGAGATAATATACTTAACCATAACTACCTGGTAAGTCACTTAAGATTAACACTTAATTAACGAAATTTAGATACAGGATTTTGGACACAATTGGAAAAAAGATTGATTGGACTTTCTCTCAGGAATGGTATATTTAATTTAAAGGTATGACAGCTTAAAAGGGTAAGTTAGTTTTTAGTGTAGACTTGAATACTGTTGGACTTGTGATGGATCTTAGTTCCGGAGGGAGTTTATTCCAAGTCTTCAGCCCAGATGCTCCGAAAGCGCGATCACCAAACTTAGTATTTGGCTTACATTATATTACACGGAAATATATGCATCTCTCTGAAATTGGATGACATTACATCAGTTAAGCTACGAAATAAATATCGGTCCTACCCGATCGGCGTTTGGCGAGGTTGGAAGAGTTCGACTCGTTCGACTCCTGTTACTCGACAGGAAAGTTCAATCCTTAGTCAAACAATTCTTTCCTTTTATATGTTTTAAATGACATTTTAAAAAAGATGTGCTGTAATAAAAAACTAGTTTATTTAAAAAAAAATCGTTGTCTCTTAACAACAGGTTCCAATACCTAAATCATAAAAAAATCATCTATTTCCCTTGATGTATGAAAACAATATAAAACTTTTCCACTTTGTTCCAAAATTTGGAAGTTTTGATTTAACTCGTTAATTTTAATTTAATTTAAAAATGAAGATTTTAAATTTACGAAATCCGAATATCCGGATTTGAATCTCCAAATTTGTAATCCCTATTATGGACGTTTGTTAAGTTTGTTTGTGTAATACAATATATTATATAAGATACTTGTATCTAAACACGTACGCCGTATGTTGTATTTTGTATGTCCTGCTAAAAGCCTTAAGTCTCAGGAACAATGAGCCAAGATCATCATCGTTTGTAAAAGATGACCTTAAGATTTAAGATATTTTTTACAATTTTATCGCGGATGGGTGGCGTAATAAATTTGTTTGAAACTTAATTTTATCTGAAATCTTTTTATGCTTTTTATTTAATAATCGGATATTTAATGAAAAGGTTCTAAAAGATTCTATGCATAGATAAAATATCACGATTTGCAGAGTTAAAATTTATAATCTTTACCACTTCATATTTCTAGCCTGGGGACATCCTTTTTGGAAAATCATTAAAGATGCCAAGATAAAACAAGAGTTAACTAACAACTAACTAACTAACCATCACGCCGTTTCCTCGTAGGGGTAGGCAGAGAGGACGGACCGCCAAACAACTTTGTCTTTGCACACCCTCCATGCTTCATACATATTCATACATTGTCTCATACATACTCTTCTATTATTCTGACTAGTAGAGATAATTTATTTATTAATAAATTAACATATATTAGATATTGCCTAGAAAAACAAGCATTTATGGAACAACAGGTTTGTTTTGTAGAACATCATAAATAAAGGACTATTAAAAATAAACTCCATCGCAATACGTATAGCAAAATAATTATTGATATGATTAGTACCTACCAAGGAATGAATAAATGAATAATAAATGAATGATAATGATTTTCATTAAGATATAATTCTTTCCGTGGAAACATACTTTACAAGAGATTAGATCAATATTGCGCAATCACAAGGTGTTGCATCTGAAACTGATGAATATGAAAAGTGGACCGTAAAAAATTTAAACAAAATTAAATGAAATGGTGTTGTTGGAATTGGGTGATAGTATGTGTAGGAATGAACAAGGATGGAAATAAGGAAAACAGAAAGCTCAATCACTTACCACTGTATTTCTATGAAGGAGCACACAACACAATATAGTGAGTTCGATCGCGGTACCCTGAGGTAATTATCGCCACAACAAAACGAATGAGTACTTAAATATTATGTTCCTTCAAGATAGTCAACTTTCTTCTTTTTACTTTTCGACAAAATTACGAACACGAAAAACACCAAAAACTTGCTACAAGGTAGTTCCAATCCTTCTTCTGTTTTCAAAACAAATGCACTCGAATTTGCACTATGTTCTTGCCAGTGTTCTGAATGTCAAATACTTTTCCAGCAAGGTGATGGTTAGGGACAGGCAAGAACCGAATAAATGACATCCCGGTAGGAACTAAGCATATTCTGAATTTCGATACTAAACACAAAGGGTTTTATCAGAACTTCGTTGTGGACTGAATTTTTAAATCCCTTGAAAAATTGTTCCCCTATGCATTTGTAGATATAGTGTAAAAGGTAATAGGATTTATCTTGGGTAGCTTTATTGAATTTGACGAGAAGGAATGTGAAATTCGAGTTGCGAAATTTGAGACAATCTAATAAAGATTTTTTAATCTTGCATTATATATATTTTAAAGCATTTGTATTGCATCTGCTTGTTAGAGGGAAAAGTTTCAGTTTTGATTAATTAGGCATGGAAGTTAAATAAATTGATTTGTATCCAATCAGCCTTAGATCAAAGTCGCCAGACCCAAGTTATTAGAATTAGTACTTTGAATCTTACACTTTCTCAGCAATCACATTGAAAATAGGTAACTGAATCCTGAAATTGGATAAGTATAAAATTAATGTCTCTTTTTGGTTCTAAAAACAACATTTCAAGGTTTTATAAAATTATTTCAATAAATCAGTATGCACTTTCAAAACGTAAGAATAAACCTTTTTCCATAAGAACGCTTTAAAATATAAAACTAATTTTAAGAACTTACATGTATTATAAAACTCTACTCAAATTTAAAGGAAAAAATGAGTACCCTATTGACCAACACACCATAAAGACAAAAACCTAAAATTTAGTGAACATTCCAAAATTAAATACATCTTTTGGGCAAAAAAAAACATAATTTCCACGCTTCAAAACTATATAACGCCCTTGCAAAAGAAATTAAAAACATCATGAGGATAAATGAAATTTAAAAAACGACATCAACATATGGTTAACTAATCATGGAGATGAGGAAATAATTAAAAAAATTATTCAACACAACTTATGTAGTCAAAAAGTATTAAGATTTTTTTTTTTGTATCAACATACACGTAGATAAGGACATCACAGTGGCGGCTCTTTAATGAGGGTCATTTGATTGGTGACCTGCCAAAATATACTGCATAAAAAAAAGGATTGAACAAAAATAATTTAGTTATATTCGTACGGAAATAGCGGGTTCCAGTGCCATCTAGCGTCCAAATGAGAAGCTATTGTGTGTACCTACCTTGGATCACTTTATATTTTGTCCCCAGACTATCTCTTTTTTTTCTCTTTGCTATACAGACAAAGCAGGTAAACATTATCATGTCTGACGTATGCTTAGTATTATTTTAAAGGGGTTTTCGGACATGACCGCGGTGAAATAGAGATATCTACGACCTAAGAATATTAAAGTATTAAATGTGAAAAAAAGTCAGTCGCAAGTTTTTTGTGTGATAAACGATGGCCACCATGAATTCAATTCGCGAAATTATGTTTTTCATTGTTGACATAATTTGCTAGTAATAATTTAAAATAACAAATTCTGTGGATATCTTAGCGAAACTATGCATTGAATCATGACAAACGTAATCAAGTAGAGTGACAATTAGTTTATATTACAAGAGAGAAAATTAAAGAGGTTTAAAACGGAAAGTTATATTTTTTGTCAGTGGATTTGCGGGTGCAATGAAATATGTTTGATAAAATGGATATTATGTTTGAAATGAACTTGAAGGAACTTTTGCTTTTTAAGTCTACTGATAAACAATGGACTGAGTTTGGATTTATTACAAATTAAAATTAAAACTTTTTTAATAGCAAAAGATCTTTAAAAGAAAAAAAACATTAATTAATTATATGTTTAAATAAATAATCTTAAATTAAACAATATTGTACTACCGGCTTCAGAATAGGTGGGTGCCGGCAAATTAATTACATACATTGGCGGTTTTATAATATTCGATACGCATTAGTAATATGTATTAACATTTCATATTCATTTTTTTCGATTGACCTTCCATTTCTGGACCCCTTGAGACGTCTCTGGGAACATATGATATAACCCATACAACAACCTACAGTGCACCGCGGAACAGGAATACCTAGTGAGGAGGAATATGAATAACTTTACTTTGTATTTATAAAATAGTCATAAATGTAAAAAATAAAATCAAAACAGTATTTTTTTATTAAATAAGAATTGCAGCGCTGCCCGCACCCCCCGCACCGCACCGTCCGGCGCCAGCGTCCACATTATTATATGGTGTCAAAAGCAGGAACTAAGAATGCAAAATGACGCACACTCATTTTTAACTCCTCGGGCCTCACACCATATTTTGACAGAAGGTTCAAAGGTCCACATTTTAATTTTTCTGTGATTTTTTTAAAGCGTGGTATTTTCTCTTTCTAACACCGTTTAAATCATATTTCTTCCCAAGATAGTAAGGGAGATACAACGTTCCATGAGACCACATCAGTTGTTCCCAAAAGCGAACAAATTATCTTGAAGGGTTAAGTGTTGTCCTCATTCAAAATGTACGTACATCTGCGCGTGATAATCATTCAAGAGATACTCATTCAGAGACAATGTAGCAATCAGTATCATTCTTTAGTACCTGTATCAATTAGTAAAACTATACTAATGAAATAATAGATCTTATTATGTTGGCATTCTTTCACGCAATTATTCCGTCGATAAATATAAAGTTTTTTAATATAATATCAGTATTGGCTTGTAATATGCTTATAATATGCTTATAAATTAATATGTGTCTAGACACATGTCCGTATTATATGTTTAGTGTTGTAGTCGAAAAGCATGTAAAAAACTGTATACAAATATATTTTACGAATAAAGTAAAGAAAAAAAAAATTATAAATGATGAAGCATTTATTTGGAAAATTGATATGGCTTAGGTAGTACTAAAGCAATATCGGTCAAAGCCAGCTGCTTAGTCATTCGAAGCCAAAACTTATTACATATGTTGTAAGTTCTTTTATAAATATTAATTAATTGTTTGTTAAAAATAATCTATTTCTCACTAGCGGAATCTTAACTAACTAACTTTTGCACAAAGAAGTGACATAAAATTATTATATGAATCAGTTAATACATAACCTGTTCGAGTGATTTTATGTTTTAAAATTGTTTGCCAAAACGTATTGACAGATTACGTATGTAAAAAAAAGTAGATCAACACAAGATTTAGTCAAAATAAAGGTATATCCTTTCCAAAAATTACTAATCAATACGGCCAACGAATATTTACTTATCTTGTACCTTCTTTATTTGGTACGATGCCAGTGGATGTAAAAAGCGAATCAACCTGTGTACAATTGGACTAAAAAGAAAGCTAAAAAAATGGTTGATAGATCAAGATTTTTTATATTGACATTGTTTATAAATACGTTAGTATCCATTGACTGTATGCATGAAATTGCATAAATATGCCCATGAGTGCGTTTATGTATGTTTCAGTGTGTATTCCCATGAGTATGCTGAACACAAGTTCAGGAACCTGCCATATCCTCCGTTTGAACCTTTGAACTATGTGCAGTCTGTCTGAGACAAAGATTGCTCCCAAGGCAGTAGGTGTTGGTGAGGCACGCGTGCTGTTGACTCGCCGACCACGCACCGAGGGTCATATTTCACACGACAAGTGCCCACTTCCTTGCTGCTAGCTGCTATCTCTTCTCACTTCTGTTCATTCGCAGTTGGCGAAAGTTGACTCTGCCTCCTACGTTGTCGGTTTAAATGTCTGAAAAGGATAAGTAATAATAAGAATCTCGAAAGTCAAAAAACTTCGGATCAAGACGACATTTATCATTTCTAATATATACTTATCTTTTCCGATTTTATGTCCGGGTTAAATCTTCCCCATAGGAAAAACTAAACCCTTCCACACACTTTTCCACAAATGATCATCTAGTCAATCAACATTATGCAAGTGCATTATACTTCTCATTATGCAAGTGCATACTTATTATATAGGTAGTTTTAGCAACATTTATAATACATGCCTATAGCATCAATAATCGTGTGGCACATTTTTTCTTTCTGTTCTCCTGGCATATGTTTTTATTTTATGATTCAAAAATATTAATATATCATGGGAATTAGATTTTTACTGCGAACCAAATTTTTCTGAACATAATGTTATGTTCTTTTATACGTCTCTTACTTTATTTTATTTATTTATTTTATTTTTAAAACCTATTGAAAATATTTTCGGCCCAATCTGCATTTTATCAGAGCATTGCAAAATATAAGAGGCTTTAGTTTAGGGGTTAAAGTTTCTAATGTAAAGTTGTTAAATAACAAGTGGAGTCACACAGGGTTCACACCTTGGTCCAATTTTATTTGAAATAAAATTATAAAAATATTTCCTGATGTATTTGTCTTAATTTTTGCTGTTGACTTGAATTTTTTTAGAATTGTTCAAAATATTTATCATTATAATATTCCTCAAGATAATATCAACAAATTGTTAATTAGGTGCAATGAAAACAGACTTTACTTAAATATCTCAGCATGTCAAATAGTCAGATTGTTTCAAATAAAAAATCCAGTGATATTTAATTACAACATTGATAACAATACTCGTCAGGCATTAACGCAAATCAAAGACTTAGGCATCACTTTTCAATCAATTCTTTCTTTTTTTAACCACATAACGAAAATCTCTAACAGGGGCTTACAAATGTCGGGATTTATAACTAGGTTAATTATAAATTTTAACAATAATAAGTGTATTAAACTTTTATTGTTTTCATTTGTTAGAAGTCAACTTAAATACAATTCTTCTGTCTGAAACCCACATTACAATATTCAAGTACAAGCTATTAAAATAATGCAAAATAAATTCTTACGTTTTCTAAGTTTTAAAATGGGTAATCCAGCAATTTTGTTGAACTACAACATTTATTTATTTATTTATTTCTATTCATACATTACAGTGTTTACCAAATATTTACATTTGTATATAATACATACATTTAGAACTGTTGTTAATATGGTGTTTTTTTTATTTTTATTTTTTTTTATGCTGGGTGTGAGGTAGGTTTGAGTAGGTGACACTGTGGTGGGTAATGTTATATGTTTCGTGAACACCTCACTGGGAGAACCTGTGCTGAGGTGTTTTCGTGGTTATGATTAAATGGTACATGTATTTATGTGTATTGGTTAAATTTTCTTATAAAGTGTAAGTTGGGATTTTAATTTTTTTTTTTAATGTTTATTGTACATTGTTGTTTAAAGAAAAAGGAAAAAAATATTTATTTATGTGCACATATATACATACACCCATGTATATACATACATACATAAATACACATATATGCATGCATACACACATATAAGTAAACACATGTATACATATTATGTTTGGTTTGGTGTTATAATGTTTTGTATAAAATGGATATCTTGTTTTTTGATCCAGGCTGTGATCAGTTTTTTGTGAATGTTTGTGTATGTATTTCCCATTAGTAGTAGTTTCAGAGTGGTGGGCATACAATTAAAAAGTTTTGTAGCGTAATACTGGAAGTGTCTTTCTTTTTCATTCTTTCAAATGAAATGAATATGCTTAAATTGTGTGACATAAGGATTTTCACTGACTTGGTATTTCTATAAAAAATGCTAAATTATGTATTTGATAGTTCAGAATTGCTTGCATTGATACGCTTTCGATTCCACTACGTAATACTAGAAGTCGGGATTTATTTCAGTGCAGAAATTCTGATACTACATATGTATTCCTCATTGCCCAGAATACTCAAGGAGGGAAATATTTATACTCGTACCAAGTCAATGGACATCTTTAATTTATTACTTAACAAATTCAAAAGATTGTTACAGAGACAGTTTAGTAAAATGTAAATGTACTGTATTAACATCAAAAAGCCCTTATAAAGTAGGTTAATAAAGTAACAATTTGTCAGTATGGAGTATATGCAAAGCTTAATCTGTAAGTTCGAATAACTTTAAATGTAATCGAAATGAAACATAATATTTTCTCGATTTCGACAGGTGACGAGTGGCAGAAATAAAACGTCGTTGTATGAGTTAAGCCAATTCTTCAGTGCCACTCCGACCACAATGAGGGAATTAATGGGGCCTGGTGGAGACGTGTGTGGTAACACCTCGATTGTTTCTGACTGTGGTCGGTGCGCAGACACTTCCTCCAAGGTGGTAAGACTGAATAACCCTTCGACACCATAAACCCTTTGTTGTTCTAAAAAGGACGAAGAATAATAAACCTAATGGAGGTCGATAGTGGCACTAGGTACTAAAATCAGACAGGGTGACAGGGTTTAAAAAAATCATGACCCAGAAGGAAAAAAAATCATCTTTGGGTGCTATGTGGAGGTTTTTGAAGAGAAAGTTCTGGGAAGGAAAAGGTAGGAAGAGTGGGTAAGAATCTGGGGGTCCATGTCTCCAGGAGTTGCGGACGTATGAATCCATCCCTCCCACTGCGGTACAAGGCAATGGGTCGAGATAGTCCTACTGTAGAGGTCAAAAGTCTCCTTCAACCAGGCTCTGGTGCGATTTTGGGATACCCGAAAAATTAAAACTTGGAATTAATTTTATCTATAAAATCGAAATTTGTAAAAAAACTGGTATTTAAGATGGAAGATCATTATAAATAAAAAACACATAATAATAAAACAAACAGGAGTTTCTTATTGTTCATTTGAAAAGGAGAATTCGGGTCAAAAGAATGTTACGATTAATTTAATAATTTGACTTTTTTCACGAATTGAAATGTTTGTTATTTTCTCAGTTTTTTTTAATTATGTTGATAAACATTTACAAAATAATTTATCTCATTAAGCTGACCGCAACTTCTCGTTTAGATAATGTTCTTGCTTTATTTCTGTTGTTTGTACCAGTTTTGGTTTGATAAGACAATTACGTTCTGGGAAATGTAATCTGTATAGAATATTACATACAAGGTTATTCTCGTGGCATAGTTTCAATGAAGGGTTATGCAGTCAGATTCCAATGACAAGCAATGTTTGGCTAATATGATTCTGTAACGACATTATTAAATAAATAGACAATTTAAACGGTTAACATAATTAGCAAGTTTAGGCACAATCAATTTGTAAGTATGACACGTATTTGTAGCAGGTCGACAATAGTAACAAACTTTAACAACCACTTTATTGGTTTACTGAGGAAACAGGTTCCACCGGTATCATTCCCCCAGAGGAACCTAATATGATCTCTTAACCCTTTGTTTTAGAAAAACGGTTTCAACTAGTATTTTCTCTCCCCTAGTTAGATGATCTACGAAGCAGACGGTTTACGATGTTTAATGTCTGTTGGGCCATATCTAACTTATCTTTCTAGAGCTAAAACATGACCATGTATCGATCATCACAGCTGTGACATCCCTTCCAGATATCACATATGTAAGCCAGAGGGGCGGGGTGGAAATTAATTAATACCATCCCTCGCCCTAATTAGTAAGAGACGAAGCTATACGGGAATGAGAAAGTATTCGAGATCGAAGAACTAATCAATATACGCCCAGAATTAGCATAATAACTAGATGGTTTGTTACAATGCCAATATTTAGCCACTTCTGTTTAGGCTTTGTGTTTTTACTAAAAGAATGCTCCTAATTTAGAGTGATAAAAATGCTGGGTGTATTGGTTAGGTTGAACGTTGAACGCGCCTTGCTTTGCTAGGGATAAAGTGTAAATTCATCTTCCTAGTTGCCAGTATTCAGGGATTCAAATGAATGCGGTGCACACATCGTATATTCAATGTGATTATTAATCATGATCATTCATCGTTATATCTCTCCATCTTTCCATTATCCACTTACCATGGCGCCAGTGATGCAAGTACTAAGCTATCAGAAGTCGGAAGAACCATTTCTTTAAACAGCTTTGTAAAAAATCAATCCGTATATTTTTTTTCTATAATACATCAATCAACAAGTTTTTTAAACAATAATAAATCTTTTTTTATTAATAGATGTATTTAAAAACACGCGATATTTTTTTGGTTTGACTAAGGATTAAATTCCTCCCCCAGGACTGGAGTCAATTGCGCTAACAAATGATCCAATTGCCTATTGGGTAGGATCGACATTTATTTCGTATTTTAACTGCTGTAATGCCATCCAATTTCAGAGAAACTCCTATATGTCCGCGTGTATTTGCGTTGACAGAATGCTTTGTCCTCGACAACGAGTCTATCTGCTGAATTACAGCTCGAATGTATGTCAGGAAATGGGTTAATTTCCAGTGAAATTCAAACAAATTTTTTTTAATAAAAAGGTTACTTTAACATTTCATTGTCTTAGGTTAACTTTAAATTAAATGTAACATTTCTTCTGCAGTTTAATTTTTCAATATTTATGTAAATACGTGTAATAAGTCTGGATTTATTTCAGTGCGGAAATTCTGGGACTAACTACCATATTATATGTACTCCTCATTTCCTAAAATAATAATGGAGGAAAATAATTATGCCGAAACCCAACAACATTGAGTCAATGGACATCTTTAATTTATCACACATAAATAAAACACAAAAGATAAAAAGAAGAAATAAAATATATAATCTTACTATTCCCATGTAAAAGCCCCTTAAAAGGTCGTTAATAATTAATTTAACAAATATATAACTATACATCCACATTCTTGTTGCTTATATTTAAATAGATTATTATATTGCAGGGTCTGATTGAAATGATTTAAAAATAATTTAATAATCACTAATCACATTGTTTCAACCACTTTCATTGTTTATATACAACTAATGTTAATTAGAACTAAATTACAGATGTAGACTTAAATATGTAGTGGGAGAAGGAATAGGGGTTGAGGTGGGAGATTAGAATGGAAAAAAATTAAGGAGATGATCATCCAAAAAGATAATATTTAAATCCTTATTTACACTCTTTCCAATTTTGAAATTTTCCAAACGGATAGCTTTAATATTAGAGTGTAAATTGACTGATCGACCGGTTGACCTGTCGGTGGCTGGGTTGATATCACGTTTGGGTCCCACCCAGGCGTTGTGTGTTCAATTCATCGGCTGGCTAAGTCCTCCATCACAACACAAGCAACATTTTCCGCTTACTTGTCACGTTATTCGTAACCTAGAAATGTTTAACTTTCTTTAAAAAAAATCTCTACACCATTATTAAAATCAAAAGTGTGGCTTGTCTCCAATAAATGATTAGTGGTAAAAAGTGTGGCTTGTCTCCAATAAATGATTAGTGGTAAAAAGTGTGGCTTGTCTCCAATAAATGATTAGTGGTAAAAAGTGTGGCTTGTCTCCAATAAATGATTAGTGATTAAAAGTGTGGCTTGTCTCCAATAAATGACTATTGATTAAAATATTAACTCCGAGAATCTATTACTATTTAAACACATTAGATGCCACGAAGAAGTTATTAAAATTAATGTTACTAGTAAATACCGATAATATGTAAAATTCCCTGGAGAAGTAAACTAAATGGCCATATATGATCGAAGTATTTATAGATAACGTTATTTATAATAAACCTACTTTGGACAAACTCAAAATTGCGCTGTGTAAATGCATACTCATTATTACCGTCTTAGTTAGTCGATAGCCTGCTGACTGCTGACTGCTGGGTAAGATCTAAGCAACTTTAAAGAAAATAAAACACTTAATACATTTAAAAAAGAAAGGGCGCATAAAATAACCTTTCCTTTGAGTGTACCGTGCATTGCGTGTAGCTTGTATCCCAGGCAGAATACAGCGTACGGTAGATTGAGCAGAACCTTCTCGGTCGCAAAAAGGTTCCGCCGCCGTACCTCGTATATATAGAGATAGAGGTATTATAGAAGAGCCTGAGTACGGAGTGGAAGGTTGTATTGGAAGGCTGTATTGGTTTGTATAGTGTTCACTGTACAGTCCCCTGACAATTTATTATGGCCTCCCCCAAATGATATAATCGTTCAAAAAAAATAATATTTCATGTACGAGTAGATACTCTTTTTTCGTTTTTTACTTAAATTATTCACCAAAATTTTAAACAAACAATAATTTGGACTGAACTGCTTACAAACAAGCCATTATATTCTTATGCTGACACCATTGATCCATGGTTGCCGATGCAAATATTCTAAAATACCCACAATAGATGTTCAAATTTACCACAAATTCATTTGCCTCCAAATAAAAAAAAAATCTATTAAAAATAGTGTTTATTTTTTATTATCTACTTAAAAATAGTAATTTTTTGAAAATTTGGCGTGAAAGAAAACGAAATATAGTAAGTTCTCACAATTATTGCAATATTATTTTTCAAATTGGTTGAAAAATTAATAAATGCCCAGAATACATGCATTTTCCTCACAAAAAGTTCTCCACGCAAAATACCCGATTCTTGAAAAATTTGGAAATTCCCCGTATTGGGGAATAATCCACGATTTGACAACCCTGCTGACAACACCGCTATTCTAGCAGTATTTTTGTTTTACGTCAGTTCATATTTAGTCACCGTGGAGCGCACGCGTGTTATCAAATACTGTTTGAATTTCACTTTTGTTTTCGGCAATGAATGAATGCAAATCATGGAAGCGGTAATTAACCCACTTCCCGACATCCGGTCGAGTTGAAACTCGACGGAGAGACTTGTTGTCGATGACAACCCATTCTATCGACTGTGCTGTTTGACTCACGTACAAACACGCAAATATATTACGCATTTCACAGAAATCCAATGACCTCTTCTAGCAAGCCGATTTTTTGGTTCTTAATGATTTTATTTATTTAATTAATGAAAAAACAATTTTGTATCTATTTTTTGGTATTTTTAGCCGTAGGAAAGGGTGAAGATCGATAAAACTAGAAGAGTCAAGGAGAGTCAAAAAGAGCCGAGAAGAACCAAGAAGAGACAATAAAACACAAAAAGGGTCAAGGAGAATCAAGTAGAGTCAAGAATAGACAAGAATACACAAGAAAAAGTAAGTAGCGCCAAGAAAAGCCAAACAGAGACAAAAAATCCAAGAAAAGCCAAAAATAGAAAAGTAGATTTAAAAAGAGTCGAGAAGTGGCAAGACAAAGAAGAGGGAAGACATGAAGAAAGAAAAAAGCAACGCAATCAAACAAATACATTCCAATATTGACTAATAAGGTAGCTATGTATACCGGTCGGTTAAACTCCAACCTCCTTCCCATCCTAAGAGCACGTGTTCCAAGTCCTAACAAAACAATGCCCCCTACCAGTACCTACCGGTATCACCGGGACAGGAGTGCTCCTTGCCGGGGTGGTTCAATCCTATCGTATCGTATCGTAGGAAATAGTGAAGACCTTACTCCAGAAAAATTGCCAAGTTGAGTATACTATTGACGAAAATATCATTTTCCATATATATATTTTTTAAATAGGCCTGAAACTAAGAATTAGAGGAAAAGTGAGGGTGGCCATAATAACTTGTCAGGGGACTGTATAGTATTCAAGTTGTAGCCAATAGCTAACAGGTTGTACAAAACAAAAGTGAAACCAGAAGTGCGGACCTCTACAGCGGCCGGACTGCCGATACCCGCCGACCCAACTAACCTGTTCCTGCCGCAGGACTTCAGACTATAGGTGAATTGAAAAATACTGGTTATTTTCTGGCTTTTTATGATACTTTATGGACCTTCATAGTACGAAATGAATACAAAGAAAAAATATTGCCCCCAGATTATTATTTTTTAAATCCTGTTTTCATTTTAAAATACTTCCTTCTCACCAAGTAGGCACAACCTAACGAAAATGTATTTAAATAGATCCTTTTGAATTAAAACACATCCTTTTGTTTTCGGTGAATGCAAATCTTGGAACCAATATCCGATCGAGCTGAAGCTCGGCAAATAGTCTCGTTATCGATGACAGTGTATTTATGTACACACCCGGACATAAACGCATTTGTCTGAAATTAGTTGACATTACATCAATTGATATACGGAATAAAGGGTTTGAATATGACTCAATCAGGTTATTTTTAGTTGATAATGTAGATTTCTACTCAAGGCTCACAAGAAAAAGTAATTTTATCTATATTTGAAAAATATCAAGTCATCTTATTAATAATGTTTGACAGGGTGACCGGATAAATCATCAAAATGATAATTCAACACATCTTTAAAAAGTTATATAAAGGCATGTAAAGTGAAACAAAAGCTTTATTATCTGGGTTAAGTAGGTTAGGTTAGGTTAGGTTAGGTTTAAGTTTTTTTTCATCGTTTTTAATGACTTTATATCACTTTTTAAAGGTGTGTTGAATAGTCACTGTGTTGAGTTATCATGGAACCAAAGATATTAGAAGAACGAGATGTGCTATGCGCAGTTCTTACTGAGTGGAATTGTTTTGCCGAGTGTCGCCGGTTTTGTTCACCAATACTACTGCACACCTTCGCTTACGCTAAGGCATCGCTAAGGTATCCGCACTAATACATAGAACAGATTTCTGTGCGTACACGTCCTGATACCGTTCAAAGTACCCTAATTAGGTAGTACTCCGGCTACGGTCCGGCGGCCAACATAGCATATCTCGTTCTTCTAATATCTTTGCATGGAACCGTAAGCTACCTGTATTTATTCTTCCGTTACAAACCAGCTGCAGAACAAGCAGGGTCCCTTCGACTACCTTACGAGGCACAGGGACTTTTTCCTGTAGATATTTAAATTTTATTTAATTCTTATGATTGTTCGAATGTAAAATAAAACTCTAAATTTCAAATGAGTGTTTTTTATTGAAGAGACTTGAAATTTAACAGTTTCCGTACGGGGATCGGTGTGAAAAAAAGCATTGTGTAAAGCGCCCATTAGTTATTTTCCACCTAGGTACTCGAACGTATGAATTTATAACTTTCGATTTCAATTTCTGTAATTTCATTAATGAACTATGTAATAGCTAGTAAATGCTTCTGACATTTATCCTGTTTGGATCTTCTATACAATTTAACACTTACGAATGTCATCATTGTTTAATTAATCATAAAATTTCTCATATTAATCGTTAAACAAGAAAATTAAAAGTCATGCATTTAAAAACGTACTTAGGTACATGGGTACAAGCAGGTAACTTTGGTTCTATTAATTTATAATGATTCAGTATAATTCAATTACGTGTTTAACGATATTAATAATGCCAGTGATGTCGTAATACCACTCCATAGTTTAAAGTTGAACTTAATACAATGCATGACCCCGTACCTATTAACCAAAGCAGTTACACTACCAAAGTAATTAATATGAAAATGTCATTAAACTCTCGTGTAACAAATTACGTTACTTATTTTAACAAACTGGTAGCTAATACAGGATACATAACTTTGCTTAACTGTACTACAACTGATTTTTTAAATATAATTTCGCTTTGTTAAACATTCTATACATGTACGTATATACAGGGTTTTCCAATAAGAGGTGTTATTTTGAATAGCCCGCTATTTCGGTAGATGTTACTTTTGAAGCTGTAATTTTTTGACATTTGACAAGTAGAAACTACGCCATTAATAAAAATGGAACAACGCATTGAAATTATTAAAATTCACTTGAGTGAATCAAATGCAAATCATCTTGAGTGATGAGTCCCATTTCCACCTCGATGGCTTCGTCAACAAGCAAAATTGTCGCATCTGGGGCTCGGAAAACCCAAGAGTTATTGTTGAAAAGCCTCTCTATCCTCAACGTGTGACTGTTTGGTGCGGTTTATGGTCCGGCGGAGTCATTGGACCTTACTTTTTCTAAAATGAGTCTGGAGCAACAGTTACGGTGAATGGATTGCGATATCGAGAGATGATTAATGATTTTTTATGGCCGGAATTGGATGGTATTGATCTGGACAACGTTTACTTTCAACAAGACGACGCTACGTGCCACACAAGCAATGAAACCATTGATCGTTTACGATTGAATATCAAAATAACACCTCTTATTGGAAAACCCTGTAGAATAAAATTCCAGCTACCAAAAATGGAAAAAAATAGCATAGAACTAAATCGATTTACTAATAAAGTTCCACATTCTCAATACATATTATTTACGTATACCAAAATGATTCATTCCACAAAAATGTATTTTAATCTATTTGTTGTATCTCCGAGGTTTTCAAACAAACTCTCTTAATCAATAAAACTCCGGCTTCAAAAAAACACTTAGACTTTTATTGTGATAGATTGACAATGGTTCTGATATTTTAATTAGCAGGCGGTTGTATTAATATAGACCCCGACCTTGAAGTTCTCACCTTATTAATTATCCTATTATTCTCGATAGCTAATGCCATCTATGGGTAATCTAATAGACTAGTAAAGTGCCATCTTTGTGTGAGTTCATACACTCTTTTCAAAAGTATTACATATATACGTATACTTGGTTAATAAATTTAAAAAATGTACAAAATAATGTAATTAACTGAGCCTAGAAAATCGTGTTTTAACTCGACCATTTGGCATTTTATCTGTCTGTAAATTTGTTGATTACATTCCGGCTCCGGTTCAAGATGGTGGCTATTTTAATAGTTCAGTAAAGATTCTTTTTTCAAATGTGGAATATTTATGTTTATTAATTAATTAGTTTTTTTATTATCTCAGTAGCTACTAGAAATTTTAGTGTTGAATTAAAATAAGAATAATAAATAAGAAATATACTTTTTTTGGACGCGAGATCTACAGCAACTGTTCACAGAACTACTAGTAAGTGTTCCATGTATAAAATTCTTCTTTTTATTTTTTTTTTAATGCCTTGTACAGTTATTTTTGTTTAAAAATTATACTGTAATAAATACTGTTCGTTTCTATAAATAATATAAAAAATAATGCGTACTCTATTGAGGCGCAATTAAAGATAAAACAGTAGGTAGTAGTAGTAATACTAATCAATTGAAACCCGGTTACACTTGTAAATTGTAAACAAAATATGTCTCAAATCCATTAGCGAAAATGTTAACCTTAATACTACATTACTTACTTCCCTTGCTTGTTATTTAACGTGTTAAGTACCTAACTAGATTTCTACCTCTTTGTTGTTGTTATTTAAACGAAATGTTCAGAAGGTAATTATTATTTAAACACTTTTGATGATAGGTAAAAAATATTTAAGTAGCTTTAAACCTTTCCAAAAACACTAGCCCCTTTTATGAGTTCCTTATTTAAGGCGATGCACTACGTCGTGTAATATTTTGAATCGAGCCGCTATCAATAACACACCTTACGTAGATGGCGATAAGGCTTAAATTCCCGCTTAACACCATCCACCTGTTTTGATTTATGCAAGAAAAAACATGGCCAAAAAGTGCCTTTTATTTTATTTTGTGTTCATGAACAAATATTTAAATGTTTTTCGATCATTTTATAAATAACTTCATTTGTCACATTATACAATAAAACCATAACCAAAAATGGGTTCGTAAGTAGGAGATTTTGAACTTTAAAGCAGTTTTCATAGGCATCATACATTATTTTTTACTGGGCTTATAAAAAGACTTATCTAAAAAATACTCGATTATTTCAAAGGCCAGGATGTATTTTACTCGCAGTATTTAATTAAAGCATCTGAAACATTTCTAGACGACCAAATTTTCAAACCAAAAACACATGATTATGAATTGCTACGTAGTGCATCGCCTTAATAAAATGATAAATTGATTTTTGCCTTAAGTTAGGTCAGGTTTGATAGTATTTAGGTACGTACATAAAATCAATAATTTATGATTTTTATAATTATATTCATTGAAATCGTTGAAGTTAAGTGACTCTTGACTAGCAAGCCGAAGATCGCGGGTTCAAAACCCGGCGTGCGCATGTAATTTTTTTGATTAATTCATGTTATTTCACAATTTATTCATTTAAAATAATACATAGTAAACTTACGACACGTTCCAGAGTGGAAGATACTCTCAGTATCGCCCTGGTGTAAGACAACTATTCTGAATTGAAACGTTGCTTGAAATAGCTTTAGCCGTTTTGATGACCAGATCTGAATAGCCGGGTACTCCCACACCTTCCTCTCCCCATCTCCTGCCCCTCCTCATAACATCCCGCCTCACAACGTACCCCAATTGGTGATGCCATAGTCTCACCAGCTCGACTCTTGTACGGTATTCATATTAAAAATAAATGTAATTGGAACTTGCGCTGTTAATTCAAATCATTTTAAAAACATAACCCAACCTAAAATTATTTGAATAAACCGGAAAACTCATAACTTCGTACCCAGCAATCAATTCATTTAAATAAAACCAACGATGACCTTAGTCTTATTCTTGGTAGTATTCTTCCTCGTTTGATTATCACAAAGGACTCTGAATAATAATTTAATATCCAGGTATAAATTCTAGACCTTTTTACCACTGAATATTATTATATCAAGAAGTGTGGTGTGGGCATGTCTGTGTGCAAATTAACTAAAATGATAATAAACGAAAGGAATTGGCTAACAGTAAAACTAGAAAGAAACTTAGCTAACCTTGAACGAAGAAGAAGAACGCGATGATATTTATGCATAATAATAATAATAAACAACCTATTACCAAAAGGCTTTTCAAACAAAATTATATACATCAAACAAAGACATTCACAGATATAACACGTGCAATGAAATTATATACAACAAGGACATTCACAGATATAACACGTGCAATGAAATTACATACAACAAAGATATTCACAGATATAACACGTGCAATGAAATTATTTACAACAAAGATATTCACAGAGATAACACGTGCAATGAAATTATATACAACAAAGATATTCACAGATATAACACGTGCAATTAAATTATATACAACAAGGACATTCACAGATATAACACGTGCAAAGAACTTATATACAACAAAGACATTCACAGATATAACACGTTCAATGAAATTAGGTTACGAAAAAAGACAAAGCCAATACACAAAATACTAGTAGTTTACTATACTAAAGAATTCAATGTGGTAATTCGTTGCCGGAAACCATAAAGTCTGAACTAATTTATATTTTCAAGCAGGATTGTAGAAGCAATATTAATAAAAAGAAAATGTAATAATGTATTTACGTAAGTAATAATAAATTAGTTGCACAAATGGCTAAAATAAAATCAGTAAATAAAATAAAAATTAAGATTTTTTTTAAACCTCTCGTAAAATTAATTAAAATAAATTGAATAAATTTCTTTCAAAATAATTAATTTTACTGGCCTGTCTTATTTTAAATTGACAGTTTTCAGTTTTCTCTCAAATAGTTAACAGACACTGTAAAAAGTAAGCTCAAATTTACCTTACTTCTGCCGAAATCGATCAAACATTTTCAACATTCTTTCTCAGACAGCAGCAGATACCAATTTAATTGCACTTTAGTTTGTCACCTACGTAGAATAAAGAATTGTCTCTGGGCGTGTTTCTTGATACAAATATTTGCCTGTTTGAGGTTTTAATTTCGGAAACAAAACTTTGTTTTCAAAATTCTAATGGGAATAATTCTAGGAGATCTCCGATGTCAGGCGAGTATAAGTGAAACGTAGCGCTGGGCTATTGGGCTAAGCGTAACAAACATATGGACTGTGTTTTTTTAAAACCCTTAAACCACGTTTTTTGGGATTGTTACTTTTCAGAGGTTTCATATGGAATATAGTCTTCGAAGTAGTATGACATGGAAAAATAATTTTTGTTGGTTTAGACATTTTTAATACTAAAAAAATATTTATGCGTTCAATATTTTTAGGTTATTTCAAGAAAACCGTAAAAACTACTCAAATTACTTAAATCTCTCATAATTATAAATATAATTGAAATATTCTACATCAAAATGTTGAAAAAACAAATTAAAACATCAAATCAGTCCTTCAGAGCCTATAATATATAGACGCCCAGGTCAGATATGTCCTTCAGAGCCTATAATGTATATACATCCTGGTCAGATCTGTCCTTCAGAGCCTATAATGTATATACACCCTGGTCAGATCTGTCCTTCAGAGCCTATAATGTATATACACCCTGGTCAGATCTGTCCTTCAGAGCCTATAATGTATATACACCCTGGTCAGATCTGTCCTTCAGAGCTTGTAATGTATATTCACCCTGGTCAGATCTGTCCTTCGGAGCCTCTAATGTAATATACGAATGTTTGTGGCTAGTAATGTCCTTCCGAGTCTTGAAGGATTTTAATTTGCCGATATCAGTAATTCCGTCAAATCGTTCTTCAATTCTATATATTATTTCTGTTCAGTGCTTTTCACCAATACGAACTGACGATAGATCGATCTATGCCCGATCGTTGTTGGTTTTTTTATATTTTATTATTTGACGAGATAAGAGTTCGGACGGTCCCAGCCGCAGCCTCCCGACCCGGGCAGATCGTGGTGTATTAATTACAGACAACAGGCGTCAGACACCATCAGCTGTGATGGGCGGATCCGCCCACTTTTCACGATGCTTGAATTAAGTGCCAGAAAGATAAATGGCTAAATGCTGCGGGAGATGAAGATCATTGGATGCTGTCTGCCTGTCCCTTTCGCTTTTATGAATCATCACCGGATAGCCAGAGCGATCTAAGGCTAAAAGATTTTATTGCAGTGTTACTTGTTTATGTGAAAATGTCATTAAAATGTCGATGATGATTAAACATTACTTGTAAGATGATGTTGTAAGTTCTGAATTTAAAATATGAGATCAACAAATATGACGCGTGTTAAATAGGTCCCAATGGTCGAGTGGTTTAAGACGCCTGTCCCGATAAGACAAGAGATCCTGGGTTCGATTCCTAATTGTGACCGTTTTCTGTGTCTTGTTCTGTTTCATGTTTCCTTTAGATTTAACAGTATTATCTTCTTCTTAAGCCCACGCATACCCAATTTCTAACGATTTATAACAAGTTTCTCTTTAACTTTGTAAGTTTTAAAGTTCCAAGATATTATCCATACATTTGTTATGTCGAAACGTTAATTATATGAAATTCCCTTAAAAAAAAAAAAAAAAAAACTTACAAAAAAACCGCAAAGTAAAATTATTAAAAACACGTTTTTTCTGTGTGAAGTTATTCATTAACAAAAAAGGTTGTGTTTAGTTATAAGTAAGAAGTGGAAAAAATGTTAAGGATAAAATTTTAAAACATAATACAATTTTGAGTACTATAAGAACGAGACGGTTGACTTTTATGAGGAGCTGATTTGAGTTAACATCTGAAAAATATTAAATTATAAGAAATAAATATACGTTTTAGAGTTCTACAAACTAAATGAAAAAATAATAAAAAATACTACAACGAATGTACACGACATTGTTCGAGTGTATTATTATTGTTGTGAAGGTAGTTAAATATGAAGTATGATTGCAGCGTGCAGTGCGGTGCGAGAGGAAATGGCTTTCTAAACCAACGAGGCATAACTTAACTGAGGAAAACTTTAATCATGTAATTACATAATATGAAACAAATAATATTACTATTTTCGAGCGCTGAAGGAAAACGCAAACAATGTTAGAGATGGATTGAAAATTGTAGTATTGTAATAAAAGAGGGCTTTTGCTTTTGCACGATTTAATTTCAACAAGTAATGTCGTCTTACAAGAGCGATTTCCATTAAAGCAGTCCTGGGAAGACCCAAAACGCATCAAGCATGCATAATTGCGGAGGCAATTGAAATCCACAAAAACCTCATTAATATTAATATGCGTGACTTAACGAGGCAAGCTTAATAATTGTTATCGGTATTCGATAGTGAACAGGTACACCAAAAATAAATGCCGAAAAACGGTCTCCGAAACGTTGGCTAAAAAAGAAGGAAATGCAACTCGGCATAATATCCCAAAACATTATCCCGATAATATTGTTAATTATGCACCGTGATCCACGCTCATACCGCGATATTTAGGAGTGGTTATTCATAATAATCTAGAAAGCTATTTTTGTGTAATCGTAGCTTTACTTTTGGGAGTAATGCACGTGTTTGGGTAACAAAATAGCCACCTTCACATATTAAATAGAACAGCTGACCGAGTGCGAATAAATAATAATTATAAAGGTGTGTTTATACGCACGCTTTATAAACCACACAAAAATTAGAAGTTTTATAGGTCACCAATGAAAATGTCAATACTTGTTAAAGTTTTTCATGAAAAATCACCCCCAAAAGCTTCGTGGCATGAGCATGGAACAGGGTGTAAATTTATAACAATAAACAGTATTAATCACCCTGTTTTTTGTAGAAAGATTGACGTTGTGAAGACGATTCGAAGAATTTTTTTTTTAAATAAGTGGGATGAAGAACAAATAAAAAATGTTTGTGGAGAATATATGAGGATCGGGCTTGTTCAGGTTGAACAAATAAATTAATCTACCAATTACAGATTACTGCTAGGTTGGCTTTGCTTAGGTTCCAAAATATACCGTCTTATTCATAATCGCGGTATAAATAGTATACGGAAGGTTGAAATAGTGGAAAATGTTACTCATAATCGCTGCGGACGCGAATACCGGCTATATTACTACATGTCAGATAAATCGGCTGGACCCTTAGTTTAGCGTCAGGATAGCGCCGGTAATATGAAGAATGCACGAATTTGTTGACGCGAAGTTTGACAAACATCAATCTGTCGCGTAGTGAAAATTTAAAAAGCAGTAATACCCATTTGCAGTACTATCGGAGTGATACTTTAAATCGAAATATCGATTTAATAAAGGAAATACGGAACGCATATTCGAATTGGGCGAATTTCGATACAATTCAAGACAGACTGGGACAATAACATTATAAATGTCATCTAAAGAAACGTTATGTTGGAAACAAAACCCAAAATGCGAAAATAACCGTGTTTTTGATGTTTGGAAGAAGGTGGTGCCAGACTAAAAAAAACTCGCATGAATATTAAGAGTAAGGATTTTAACCCGAGCAGTATGCGGCCCTCTTCCTCGTATAGCTATACCAACGCTGCAGCGGCGTGTTAAGGATTCTTTATAAGTAAAACTGCTTGTGTTTAAAAGAAAAGAAAATGTTGAACCATTAATTGGTCTATGTGTTGAACATTTTATGTGTATCGCCTTTGAAAATAATTCAAAATGCATGTTATAATTTCGCTTCTGTACAGATCGATAATGGTTTTACACAGCATTATGTATGTTAAAACCATTAAATATGCGGTCAGAGTAACTGTATGTAGTTGCTGCTATCACCAATTACTTCACACAGCATCCTGTGGCGGACATTTTTGAACAAGTAATTATTATAATAACAATATCGTGTGGAAGTCCATTTATTTATCACCGCCAAGGGTCACACTACTGACGGCGCTATCTGCACATAGCGAGAACGATACATGCAAATATCACAATTTTAATAAACAATAAACCACAGGAAGATTTGGTCCAAATTAACGCGTGGTAATTTGTAGGTTATTTCATTATTTGGTTGACTCGTGTTAAATTCTCACCGCATTTTGTTTGGGATAAGGGATTTATAGATAAACCATATCCGCATTCTGAAAACAGTTCAGCGGTTTGTGGTAATAGAGATCTAGTGCTTTATGCGGAATCTACGCAGTTCTGAAGATTGTTGAATCAAGCTCAAGAAAAAAATGCCACAATGTTATCGCTATCGCTGTTGAATATGGCGAAAGATTTTATTGTTATTACTAAACTTGAGGTATGATTTGGAATCAGGAAGTACAGTCAATTTAAAAAAATATATATATTCAATGATCACCTTCTAACTTACCGGTATTTTTTTTTACAAATGTAAAAAAAAAAATTTTTTTTTTTTAAAGCAGCACACATAAGCGTAACTACATTGCCCACTCTCCGATACAACGACTTCACACCATGGAAAATCATTACTTGGGTGATGTTGACATATTCAATACCAACTTGGCAAGTTTTGTGGATCATTTTAAACATTTATTTCAACAATACTCCTAAACACATCATGTAAACCTACAAATAGCTGTAATTTTCTGTTTTTGTTTCTTGTGTTTGTATGACTTGTTGCATAGCTTTTATCAAATGTAATTTTATTCTTATTTTTTATGTTTCAAAGTATCTGTCAAATTAAAATTATACTACCAACCATGTAAAAGCCCTCTGGGCGTTAAATAAATAAATGGCGATTTCATAGTTAAAACTATTATCAAAATTTGCAATTTTCAAAACTGGCCAAATCGATGGAAATCTGACGGGGTACGCGTATATACGTACCTTAGTTTTGTCCGTTCCCCACTCGGATGGGTATGAAATAATAAAAAAAAAACTATTTTTATATTTAGGAAGATTTCCAAAAAAACGTGAATTATTTTGGAATAATTCGTAAACTGCAGTAATGACCCGTGTGCGAATATACGTAGCACGACTTTTCTAAAAATTGTTCGCATACAGCTGGCCATCCCGTGAGGTAACTGTTTAAGTGCTGTCAGAGTCAGAACCAGCCGACCAATCATAGGGTGATTGAGTGTCTCACGGGCTCATTGTTTTTAAATTACGATTTATTAATTCTACGAATAATTAAATATAATGAAACTTATATATAAGAATTAAGAAATCAGCATTTGTTCGTATATGAATCTTCTTCGAACCAAAGTATTATAAGTTCATTATTTCAAGTAAATTTTATTCACGGTGTCCGGACAATCGTGCCACAAGCGGGAAGCTGGTGAACAAACAAAAATCGATTTGATCATCTAGATGTTTTTCTTTCTGGTTTGCTTACATATAATATTATATTTGCTTTAATATATTTGCAATTAATTTTAAACCATATTAAATTTTAGAAAAACAAAGACTGACGATTCAACCTTCCTACCCAGGAACTGCAGTCGACAACTCTACCATCCTTACCAAATGCCGATTGGGTAAGACCGACATTCATTTCTAACTGCAAAAATGTTATTCGGTTTCAGAGAATTGCGTATATGTCCACGTGTACGTGATTGCAACCAAAAGTTGGTAGAATGCATTGTCATTGATAATGAGTATATCTACAGAGTTTCAGCTCGATCGGATATCGAGAATAGGGTTTATTTCCGCTGCCAAGATTTACATTAATTCATTACCGAAAATCAAAGTGAAATGTAAATTAAATATGCAAGGTACGTAAAATTGTCCAATTATTGTATTAAATTAATAGATTAAGTATGTAGTAAGTTTCTGTAATCTTTTATACATTTAATGATGCCGGGTATCTACTCGTGTGTATGTATTTAAATACAGTGCCATTTTATTGAAACGAATGCCAGCAAATTGATATCGCGTTGTTGTTTATATTTTTTTACAAACGCTAAAGTAAACAGTCAACATTCAGAGACAACAAACTCGTTTTCCACAAACAAAACAAAACATTTGTAATGAATATGTTATTACTATTAATTTGCGTAAACAATATAGGTACATATTATCCACATAAGAACTCGATTTACCGGGAAACATTGAAAAAATTACTATTTTAACAAACCGTCTTATGCAGAATAAATATTCGATTAATATTTCTTTTTTTCTTTATTCAGTTCATTGTTTATTACAGTCATTGAGAATTTTTAGACCACCAAGCTAGACACATACTAATCTTATGGTGGTTCATTACATGATAAGTATGAAATATAGAAGAAATTAAAAGAAATATGGAATGAATATAATATAAAATAAAATAAGGAGTATTGAATTAAAGAGAATATAAGAAGTATATAATTTTAAAAAAAATATATATTTTTAAATATACATATATGAATTTTAATTTACGAAATCAATATAAGTATAAATAATAAAAAATAAACTGATGATATTTTATATTTCCGAGTGCGAGTTTATTTTATATCTGTGGAGGTAGTAGGAGATTTTCAAATATTGTCAGGTTATTCGTAACCTGGGAATGTTTGACTTTCTTTTAATTTTTTTAATTAATAATTTTAATTAAATTAATTATGTGAAGTACATTAAAATAATTTGAAATAATATATCAAAAGTTTGAAATATAGAGGAATTTTAAATTAATAAAATAATGAATAAAGTATAGATTATAAAAGTATAGAACTTGAAAGAATATAAAAAGTTAATTATGAAATATATATAACATCAAAGTGAGTATGTATTACTAGGTAAGCAAATAAGAAAAATATGATAAACTCGTGATATTTTGTACATGCGAGATACAGTGTTTATTCAAAGTATATCGAAATAATTAAAAATAATCGACCGGTCGGTGGCCGAGTTGACATCGCGTTTGGATCCCACTCGGGCGTAGTGTGTTCAATTCCTCGGCTGGCTAAGTCCTCCATCACAACACAAGCAACATTTTCAGCTTACTGTGGTGGTAGTAGGAGATTTTCAAATATTGTCAGGTTATTCGTAACCCGGGAATGTTTGTCTTTCTTTTTTAAAATTAATTTAAAAAAAAAAATTATTTAAAAAAAAAAAAAAAAAAAAATCTATCATGTATTTGATGTAAAGAATATAAAAATAAGAAAAAGTGGTATTTTATTAATTATATGTTCGATCTCGATCTTCGATCTCGAAAACTTTCTCTTTCCCTTACTAATTTGGGCGAGGGAAGCTATTGGTTAGTTTTTCACCCCGCCACTCTGGCTTATCGATGTGAAATCTGCTATGATGTTTGATAAAAGGTCATGTTTTAGCTCTAGAACTTCGGCCACCTCTGGCAGGTCTGACCGTCACTTTAGGAGTTCAGCTAACCCAGAGAAATAAAATACTCATTGAAACCCTTTTAGTAAAACAAAGGGTTAAGGGAATATTTTACGTTCCTTTGGGAACAATACAGGTGTAACCTGTTCCTCAGAGAACCGATAAAGTAGTTGTAAAAGTTTACTACACTGCCTAATACGCCTCATACTTGTAAATTGTTTGTACCCAAAATAAAGACAATTGTGTTCAGCGTTAAAATTGTGCATTTATTTTATTTTATTCGATGTCACGTTTATTCATACGTGCCAAATGTATTAAGAAATGCTCCACTATACAGGTACACAATAAAATATATTACATACAACACATGTACCATGTTCCTATTTATGAAAACACATTGTAAAATAGGAACGTCTTCGCGAATCCTATAATTTTTTGTCTGATAAAATTTATTTCTTTTATGAAGAAATTTCTTGTTTAGTATTTATTTCCAAAGAGAGGACGTGTGACGTCATTGTTCTTGTATCTTCTGTCTTCTTCGTTTTTATGCAAGGCATGTGAGAATGAGATTTTTCATCTATGATTTATGTACGACCTATTCATGGCCGACTAAAGGACAAGTCTTAGCACGCGACTGATTTTGAAGTGTCGTGTGATTAAGTCAGTGCCATCGATAAATTGCACTGGCACATTGGCAATTATTTTGATACTCGTTGTTGCTGCTGATTTTTTGTTGTTTTATCGCAATCATATTAAATAAACCGAGTGATTAGATTATTACGCGTACCCAGGTCTTTACTCTAGCCGGCCTTGGACCTCTCTCAGAAATCTCTGTGTGACTACTATGCAACCCGACTGTAATAAGAATAATAAAATCATTTATATGAGGCCGTTTTTGTAAAAAATCTCTTCTTAAGGAAGCTGAATAGTAGTATAAGTCGCAGCGTTTTTTAAATTCTTGCATTTGCATTGACTTAAGTATTCTTTAAATTGTTGCATTTGCATTGACTTAAATATTGTTCAAATTGTTACATTTTCATTGACTTAAGTATTCTTTCAAATATTTTGGCGTTAAAATCATCCCGGTTAAGCCACTCTTAGGTTAATCTCGACCCGATAAGTCGAGAAGCTGCTGTACGTATCTACATTTGACAACCGGTTGGAACTTGTTTGAAAACCAGACACAACACACGACAAATATCTCCGTCATTAATTTATTGTATTGTTTTTTGTACGTATATATTTAGATTGGTATTTACAATTTTAATTATTATTATTATTCTCCTGCCAGGCATTCCTTTGTCACTTCATTTGTATTTGTTTACATTAAGCTCATCCTCGTCATAAGCGGATAAGCAATAATCTGATGAAATTTTTATTAATTAATTTTAATGTGATACTGAACAAGAATTCCAAATGCCCGAATCAAGTGGAAATGTGTGGTTAAGTGGTTGCGATCCTCGGCTACGAATCCGGAAGTCGCGAATCAAATCCCGGCTTGCTCAATTTCATTTGATGATTTTGTGTAATTTTTGTGGAATAGATTTTTTATCAGTGTAGCGATTCCATATACGGAATAAAAATGTAATTTTGCTGTCCGATAACATTTCACAGTACAACGTGGTCGTAAAAACGACCTGTTCTCATCTGACAAATTAATCTCACAATGCACCGGTGCCGAAGGTACCAATGACGCTAGTTCTTCGGGGCATTTTCTATTGAAATTCCGGCAGAGCAAGGACAGCATTCCCACCTGACAAAATTACAATCCATGAAACAATCAAATTTTAAATCAATCCGATACTTATCTTCGCTTTTGTACTTTTAATTACATTTTTGTTTGCATCGTATTATTAATATCATGCAACCAGAGTTTTTGAGAGAGAAAAAAATAATGGTTAAATAATAATGTAACACAGTCAATGTCAACTTAATTGATAGCCCTGCCATCTTCGCCACCATTAAATTACATTTATCGACTAGGAACAAAATACAAAATGTAACATTCTCACTAACCAATAGGATGCATGATCTGGGCAACAAGTTTGGGGGTACTATTGATATATTTAAATAGGTACACCATTTATAGAACTAAGCGTAATCTATACCAGAACTTTGTTGAAAACTACAAATTATAGTTGCGTTGGTAATGTAGTTTTAGTCATTTGTCTTATATGTAGTATTGTTTTGTTTCAATTTTATTTTATCTTACTTTTACATGTTTTATTAATATTGTTTCATATTTAGTTTATCAGTTTAATGTTATTTCGGTTTATCAGTTTAATGTTTTCGATAGCTCTCTAGGTATATTCTGTTCTTATAAATCCGTGTAAAAGCCTAAAAAAATAAAAAAAGCGCAATACCTTTGCACGAAGATGTCGTCTCCCACCGGCATGCCGCTTGAAGTCCCGAAAGACCTTCTGGGCGGAAGGAGAGAGGCTCCTTCGATTACCTCTCACCCCAGAAGATAGGTGGAAACTTGAGTGGCAAACGGCCAACGTGGGAAATGCCCACCTCATACAGGACCCCACCGAGAGACAGCCTGGCTTCATTTTACTTCATTGGTTTTTTACTACTCTTCCATTGAAAGCATTTGCTTGTGTATGGAAGGGGAGTGTACATAAATGTTGTTGTTAGTTAGTACTTAAATAATTCATTGTACATAAATGTATGTTTGCTGTAATATTTCTTTGGAAAGTAGTGAAGGATAATATATTAATTTATTAAATTTTTTAAAAAGAAAGGAAGTTATGGAAAACTAAGGATATTTGTGAGATTAATTAAGTGACAGTAGTTTTTTTTTCAGAATATTTTTAAAGTGTCTCTTGACAGAGAGCAGTATTCGGGTTTTATCATTAATGCTTCTGATTTCTTCTGGTAAACGATTGAAAAAAGTTCTTCCCTGGTAAGTATAATGATGTTGTGCAAAAGACGTATTTAGTTTTGGGCATAGAAAAACATGTCTAAGTCGCGTTCTGTTTTCATTTAAAAATTGATATTTATCTTTTTCTTTTATAATTTGGATTAATGAGTTTTTAATATATAGGTCTTTAAATGTAGGTACTTGAAATTCTTCAAACAGGCGTTCTGTTGGGTAGTCAAAGGATTTTTTTAATATAATTTTAATAATTGTTCTTTGTATAATTTCAATTGGAAGAAGGTTACATTTATACGCGGATCCCCAACTAATAATAGCGTATTGTAAAGTGGATTGAACTAAGGCATAGTAAATTAAATATAGATTTTTTATCGACAGAAAGTTTCTAATTCTTAAAAATATATATATTAATTTTCTAATTTTGTTTACTACTTGACATATTTGTTCTTTCCATTTCAGATTTTTATCAATAATTACTCCTAGATATTTAATTTTATTTGTTGTTTTTAGTACTGTACAGTTTGATTTGCAATAGTTTTGGCTGTGAATTTTAATATTATTATGTATGACAATGTTAAAATTTTTAGGAGTATCATTTGTATGGATTGCAAATGGAATTACAAATGTCTTTTCATTGTTAAGTGACAGTAAATTAGTGTCGAAAAAATTCTTGAGCGTGTTGATGTCTTCCGTGGCCTTTAATTCTACATTTTCCCAAGTCTTATCACTTATTATTAATACTGTATCATCGGCGTATGACGTAATTTGACCGTGTAAAGGTTGAAAAAAAATATCGTTTACATATATAGTAAATAGAATTGGTCCAAGCACTGTACCTTGGGGGATTCCAAAGCTTGTAATCTCTTGATCACTATTAACACCATTGATTTTTACTAATTGAGGACGGTTTTTTAAGTAGTCGGTGATCCATTTAATCGCGTTGCCTTTTATGCCGATATTATTCAATTTTTTTAATAGCATCTCATGGGATATGCTATCGAATGCCTTTCTAAGGTCAATAAATATACCCGCACATTTTTTACTTTTATCTAGTGATTCGTAAATGTATGAAGTTACGTTAGCAATAGCATCTTGTGTGCTGAGTGATTTTATAAAGCCAAACTGGTTTTTGTGTAATATTTTATTATTATCTAGAAAATTTACCAATTGTTTTTTAACTATTTTTTCAAAGATCTTTCCTATATTAGAAATTAGACATATTGGGCGATAATTCGTTGCTTGATGTGGATCTCCAGATTTGTAAATAGGTGAGATTATTGTGGTTTTGTAGTTCATTGGAAAAATTCCATTTGTTAAACTTAAGTTTATTAAATGAGTGATAGGTTTTATTAAGTGAGGTTTCATAGTTTTTAACATGTGTGTCGTAATAGAATCAAAACCGGGGGACGAACCTCCTTTCATATTTTCTATTATTTTCGAGATTTCACATTCTGTTGTTGTTTCAAACATTGAAAGTATATTACGTTTCTGTATATTTTTATTTTTATGGTTTTCTTGGTTTGAAGGCTTATGAATATTTTTCGCAAGATTTTTCCCAACATTTGCAAAGAAGGAATTAAATATGTTTGCACATTGTTTAGGCTGTATATTGGCATCTATAATTTTTTTATCATGTTCAATGTACTTAATGTTTTGTGTTTTTTTTGTATTTTCTATGGCGAAATTAACAGTTTTCCACATTTGTTTATGGTTATTTTCTGAAGATAATATTTTATTTTAAAATACTCTTCTTTACTTTTTTTAATATAAGATGTTAATTTATTTTTATATTTTTTATAGAAAATATATGCTTTTTCATCTTGGGGATTTTTTAAAGTTATTTTGTAAAGTTTTTCTTTATTTCTGATAGATATAATAAGTCCTTTGGTAATCCAAGGTTTTAAACATCTTAATTTTGATTTTATGTGTGTTGTTATCTCAGTTGTCGAATTTTTAATGTGTTGTGACATAATATTTTCGAAGTTAGTCGAACAAATTTCAGTATCATCACTGTTTAAAACATTGCCTCGCAAAACCTGGTCCGCCATCAATAGGTTAAGGTGCTCCCATAGCCGCTGTGCCCACATGATGCACAGATGGGGCCTTAAAGAGTCGGCGATGTGTGAATGTGGTGCGGTGCAGACCACTGAACATGTGGTCAACGAATGCCCGCTCCATTCATTCCCCGGTGGGATTGATGAGGTCCACATGGCGACGCCTGAGGCCCTAGACTGGCTCGTAGACCTAGATGTCCCCCTCTGACCCCCCCACCATACGAAAGAAGAAGAAAAGCCTAGCTGGGCGTAAAACAAAAAAAATAGTTAAGAATCCTCACTTACATCTAATCCGTATTATGGAAATTATAAATAAGGAAAAAATAATGAGTTACGCAACAATTACACACAATAATAAAACACGACATGCGAAGTTACAAGTTCTAGTTTGTTTTATAATATTTAAAAAAAAAATGAAACAACCCACCATAATTGGGGTGCCATAGTCCCGCTGAATCCGAAGGAGGGACCCCTTCTGCGGTATTCACTTTAAAATATAACATAGTACCATAATGGTTCAGAAATCAATCCGTAAAAACAATCACTCTCGCATTCAATGGGATTACACTGCAGTTAACTTCTTCGGCCTTACTAATAAAGGTGTACATTTTATACAATTAGTAAAACAACCGTGAATTTGAAACCTTACCAATAAACTAAAATTTTCTAAATTGATATTTAACAACCATATAAATTTATATACGTAAACGTAGTTTATTCGGTGTATAAACTTGGAAATTTCGGGATATTTCCAAAGTAGATTCATAAAATATGCAATATATTTCTAAGATGTCACTAAAATAAATACCATTTTCAGAAAGTAGATAAAATTACATTTTATTTTTTTGAAATTGAAATATACTTTAATGTATATAAATTGGAAAAATTTTATTCCGATCATAAAACAATATGTTTTTTTTATGACATTTTTACACAATAAAACATATTTTTATTTAAGCAATGAGCAATAAAACTGTAACCTCATTTTTCAACTTGTTTGTACAGTAAAAAAATCATAAAAAAATATTATAATAATTTTCAGAGAATAGCAAAAAAATGACACATTGAATTCATTGTTAGCATAATATAAACGTTGTTTTATATATACCTACACACGCATTTACGTTAAAAACATCACTTAAATGGAATTTTTGTTAAAATAACTCTGCAACAGTCAATTAAAAAATAACATATTTCTATTTTTGAAACTGATGAAATGGTGAAATTCCATTTTATATTATATTATAATAAAACAAATATGAAAATTTTCCACTTTAATTTTATTGATCGTAACTGGTTTCAGCTCCAAAGCCATCTTAAGAAAAGACAAAAAATAATATTTCTGAAATAACCTAACTTTTTCAAGACGGGAACCTCGTGTGTCAGTCAGCCAAAATGTTACATTGACAGCTCTTTGGCAGCCAGTTAAAGATATTTTTTATTAGTAAGTGTTCGAAATTGAAATTTTACAGTCTTGTTGATATGTGATTTAAAAAAAAAATTATTACGGCTTATTGTGGAAAATTAGAACGCATAATTAATTAAAAACGATAACCTTATGTAACCCTCCGTAAATACGTTGATTACTAAAAAAAAGTAATTAAAATGATTTATTTACAGAAAAAAAGTCAAGTTTATATAAATTCTAATGGATAACTAACTACCTCATCAGCATTGTGAGATAAGTGCTAAAAGAAAAGATAACGTTATAATATTTGTGAAATTTTAAGTATTACATTTATGCGTAAATAATTAGTTAAAAAATAATGATGATTTTAATATGTAATTGATCCTCGAAACTAAATACTCACAAATATTCCATTGGCTGACAATTATTATTAAAATATTTCTTAGATAATAATAATATTCAAACATATCTGTTTTTGTCTTCAAAAACGTGTATTTAATAGCGATTAAACAGCGTGAAATATTGTGGAATTCATCAAAAAATCATTTCATAACAGCTAAGTATTTGCGAACTGACAAAATTTATGATTTTGTATATTTTGAAAAAACATTTCCGCGTACATACGAGTATTAAGTTATACAGGGTTTTCCAATAAGAGGTGTTATTTTGATATTCAATCGTAAAAGATCAATGGTTGCGAAATGATCAATGGTTGAAACGCCCCTACTATTGACATTACTGTAAAGTAATAAAATTTTATTACCACAAAAATTATTTTACATCCTCTCTGATTACATACAATTATTGGCATCACCTTTGATATGCTTTTAATTTACAATTTTCGAAAAATAACAAATTTTAATGAAACAAAAATTTTATACAATTTTTATTGGAATAACTTTCTTTTAATTATTTTTGAAGGTAAAACTTATCAATGTAATATATCATTGAAGAAGAATATAATTAACTAACTAACCATCATGCCGTTTCCCCGCAGGGGAGGCAGAGAGGACGACCGCCAAGCAACTTCTGGCCTCACACTTCTATTATTCTGACTCTTGACATGGCCTGACTCAAGTATCTGATTCATTTAACCGTCGTGTCTTTCTCTGGCGTCCCCGACTTCTGCTACCATATATAAAAAGAATACAACACTAATAAATTTAAACAAAACATGAAACAGAACAAGACACAGAAAAAAGGTAACAGTCATAACTGGGGATCGAACCCAGGATCTATGTCTTACTGGAACAACGCCTATAACCATTCGGCAATTGGGACCTAATTATTATACGCCATTTTTGTCGATGTCATATTTCAAATTCAGTACAAAAACAAATGGTTTGTAACCTAGATAGTGTCTCGGATAAGCATATCCGATTTATAAATTGAGATTTTCACCGCCAAGTATGGGACACATCTGCCCTATTGATGGATACTGTAATGCTGTCCGAAACGTTGGCTAAATAAGGAGGTAGCGTAATACTACATAATACCCCCAAAATAAATCGTTATAATATCCGATTTATATTTATATGGAACCCCTCTAATTACCTTTTAATTTTTCTGTGTCTTGTTCTGTTTCATGTTTGGATTTATTAGTATTATTTTCTTCTTCAATGATACAAAAGATTTAAATTTATCATATTTTATTTTACGGAATAAGGGTTACGCCGCTTTTGTGAGTTATCACCTCACAAAGCGTAGATATAACGTATGTTACGTTTAGTCTTAATATGTTCGAAAAAAATAATCAAATTGCAACATTTCCTTCTAAATTGAGACTAGTGTGACATTTATTCAAAATGGAATCTCCTTGCCTACTTTTCAATTTGGGTTGAATTTACCATAAATTGGCTGTAAATAATGTATCTCGAACAAAAAATAAATCACTGTTTTTCCAAGAAAAAGAAACCCGATTACATAATTAAATCTAATGTTGTCTAATAAAGGCTTAATGTATTGGGATACTGGAATCAACAATGATTTATAACAGAGGACCCCGATAAGAAGTTGGAATAACCCTGCAATAATCATTTAATCACCAATGGAACAGCCCAACAATTTGTTTATTAATTTAATGAATAAGACTTCAAATTGTAATGCTTAATTATTGCAGACAATGAAAGCGATTTTTGAACTAAAATTTGAAATAGATAATCAGAAAAAATATGGTCGCATCTAGGGAATGATCCCAGGACCTACGCCTCGCCGTGGCGATGCTATACCAACTGAGGTAATGGGACCCTATCATCTTCTGTCATATTTAACTATATCATACTTTAATTAAGAACTACCACTATTATCCAGATTTTTATTCTCTGCTCAGTTGGTAGGGCACCGCTCCAGCAAAGGAGTAGGTGCTCGGTTCATGTACTAGATGCGACTAAATGTTTTTGTTTCAAATTCAAAAATTGTCTTCAATAATATATATTTTTTAATAAAGTATGTTTGCGGCACGTTTTAGATTGACAGATACCTATAAAAAGAAATAAGAGCATTACTAATTTATTAAGAATCTCGCAGTCATCCGGTAAAAAACAGAATTGCAGATCTTAAAGAATGAATTAACAGGTTTCCTGATAAACTTTTATTAAATGACTAATATATTATAACGATGTCGGAGGATATAATCATTAAAATTGAATTTCGTCATTATATATTTTTAAAGTAAATACATGTGCACACGGAGAAAAATGAGTAGTGCTGATTTATTAAAAAAAATCGTAATAAACTTTTAGTACATTCATAATATTGATGAATACTCAATGACGAAATGCGAAAATATTATAATTCTATTGAACACGTGTTCTTACATCGCCATAACACACGTTTTACTGATTTTAGAAATTTTATTAGGGAACCTGTAAATTCATTCGTTAAAGGCCTACAGTCCCATTTTTAACCGGAGTCGAATAATGGGAAGAGATACTTAATAAATTAGATATATTTCATCAGTAAGTTTTCTCCGTGCATGAACGCGAGTTCCAATATATTAGAAATTTACTAAAAGTATAACAGGGAACGGCATGCAATTAATTAATTTAAAGAGATTCTTAATAAATTAGCAAAATAATCATTTTTCTTTGTGTACTATTATTAGTATCAGGTACACCCTAAAATTTCCTCTAACTCTATCCCTTCCCTACTGACAACACTCCATTTGGGGTTATTAATATAAAAATTGATGTACCTACCTAAATCATAGTTTCGGATATAACCAACTAACCCCAACTAACTACATATAAAATTCGTCAGAAAAATATGTTGACTTGCCCTGTTAACATAACATATTCATGAAAATCGGCGAAAAGAGTATGTTTAATGCCAAAAACTATGTCACTATCACATAAATTTTTAATATTACTACTTTTAAATCGATCCATGAATATAAATCACCGCGAATACGTTAAACTTATTTTAATTTAAGCTACATACAGATTATATCAAAATGGATGACGCGTCTGCTATTTCACCATGAGCCGGTTGTTTCAGATTACTTGGATAGTAACAGAACTCGAATAGAATTTTCGCAGAACTACAATATTAACTTTGAAATTTGATGAATTGTTGAAATACTTTTAAACAACCAATCCTAATACTAATAATCGAAGTTCCAAATTAAAGTTTAATTATTTTTGCTATCATTGGACCTTTTCACGTTTCTAGTTTTAGACCTGACGTTACATAATATCTTAATAGATGGCAGCACTTCTGTTTGTAGCTGAACGTGGAGCGAGAGCGTACAGCAGACGTTAGCGTAATGATATTATAGATTTTAACAGAATTATTGCCAACTGACCATTGAAAAGGGTTATAACTTATAACTCAACCGATCAATGTTATACCATTGACACACTGCGTCTTTATTCTGTGGTGATAAGATTTGTTATGTTCACACATATAAGCCTATTTAAAGGCAAACCTTCTTGAAATTATTTACAAATAAAACTAGATTTTAGTGTTTTATATTTCAGATGTATCCTTTACCTTTACTGTACGTGCAGATAATTTAACTTTTTATTTTATTTTAGCGACTATAAAAAATATTGTACATAAAAAATATTATTGTGAATAATTTGGAAACATCTTGCTTGAACGACCTTTAATCAAGTGTGATTTGAGATATTAAAGTATTATAGTGGTTTTTTTTGGGGGTGTTATGCCGTGTTGCGCTATCTCCTTCTTTAGTCAACGTTTCGGACAGCATTGCAGTGTCCATCATCATCATAATCAGATAACACATCTGCCCTGATGATGGGCACTGCAATGCTGTCCGAAACGTTGGCTAAAGAAAGAGGTAGCGTAACACGGCATACTACCCTAAAAACAAATCACTGTAAGACCTTTAAACAAATATAAACAATACAATAATAGGGGGACACTTTAAAGGGTTAACCATTAATATTTTTAAACAGTTACTTAGAAAGCGATAATCGCATAGGTAATAAAAAATTCATCTATTTGTTTTCTTTACCTAGATGGAAATAATATAAATATATCGTTTGTAAGTGGCTTCACCACAGTTTGATAACGCCTTCAGAGGGCGAAACAGCTGTCACGCGTAGTAATAATTACACAGCAGAACTTGTTTGAATATATAGAAAAAAATGCTTCAATAATTGAAAAATCAAAAAGTTTAAAAATTTATTTTTTACTTTAACCTGGGGCCCTGGGGAAAATAATTTTATGAATAAATAAATAGCCTATGTCATCTTTGGGGATGCTGTGTGGAGGGATTTTTTTAAGGAAAGGAAGTATAGGAATTTCTGGTAAGGGAAAAGTATGAGGGGTAGGTAGGAATCTTGGGATCAGTGTATGCAGGAGTGACGAACATATAATTCCATGCCTTCCGCTGCAGCGCATGGCAATAGGTCAAGAGAGACCAGTTGGGGAGGTCAAAGGGTCACGCAGCTGGTGGGCAGGCTCATTTTGAACACATTTCACCCGACAAACCCGGGCACCCCTGCTAAGTCACCAAATGTTGCGAACCACCAGGGGCGATATTTGGCAGAGGTGTTGGTTATTCAATAAATGGTTCCGCCCGCGGCTGTACCCAAACCCGCCCCCCAAATTGAATTGAATGATTAAATAGTTGTGAACATAACGTTATTTATAAATAATTGTTCGATTTAAAATATATGTAAGGACTTGATGTGATGCATTGATAATCATAATCATGGTCATTAATAATCAAAATCTCAAATCATACATAATCCAAGTAAACTGTTTTATAATTATGACCGGTCGATGGCCGAGTTGACATCGCGTTTGGGTCCCACCCAGGCGTAGTGTGTTCAATTCCTCGGCTGGCTAAGTCCTCCATCACAACACAAGCAACATTTTCAGCTTACTGTGGTGGTAGTAGGAGATTTTCAAATAGATTTTCAGGTTATTCGTAACCTGGGAATGTTTGACTTTCTTTTGTTAAAAACAAAAAAAAAATTAATCACATTCCAATGTTGAAAAACAAAAGTTTTGTAATATTAAAAATATATCTGTACCCGAGAAGCATACGGATGCAAGTCCAAAATTTGAAGAAATGAGTTTTTGATGAAGACATGAAGTAAATTATCATGTTCATTAGTTGCAGAAAGATGCAAGCCCTATCTTGTATTTATGGTATTTTCAAAAATATATAAGGATGCAAGAACCATTACATCGTAGAAGCATAAAGATGTACATTGGACTTGCATCTTTCTGCCTCTAACATTATTACGCTTTCCGTGGAAGTAAACATTCGAATGTAGACTCAAGTCCATTTTGCGTCCTTCTGTCTCTAATTTCTATGTTTTCTGTGGAACTAAACAGAACAATCCCAGTGCTCTCATTATTATTTATTGCATTCCTGCAATAAATAAAAATGAAAAAGAGTATTTCCGTGTATGAATGGATGACGAGGCTCAAGAAACAGAATTGTTCTAAAGAGACTGATGGAAACATAGGTGGTGATATTATTATTGAAGACCTGACCATGTCATTTATTTATTTATTTACTTACATTTACCTTACCTCATCATTAAACTACTGAATGGACTATATAGGGATGGAAAACAGGGGGCAAATGAAGTAGCGTCTTGCCTCTTAAAGTGGATATACAGCGATATGGGGGATAATGTTGAAGAAATAACCGTATAGTCTGACAACTGTGCAGGTCAACATAGAAATATAACAATAGCCATATCCTACGTATGGCTGGTTTAAAAAAAAATTAACAACCTCAAGATCATTCATCACAAATTTTTATTACGTGGTCACACTCACCTGGAAGTAGACTCTGTCCATTCAGCGATTAAAAGGGCAAAAAAAACTACCCAATTCAAAATATTTTACCGCACGACAAAAAAATTAGCGGGAACAATTCATCAGATATTGCAAAACTAATAATCAGTACATTGTACACTCAATGAACTTAGAAAATTTCAAATATTTAAATCCCCTTTAAAATGGTTCACAATCACCTTTTGTATATCGAAAGAAGAATATGAATGGTGAGGGTTTCCTAATATCAACGGTATTATGGCTACGAGCTGACGTAAATGTGTCGGGGATGCTACTGTATAAAAATGGTTTTCAGGAAACTGAATTTAAATATTATTATATTAGAAGAAAAAGGAGAGGTGTTTTGAGCGGTGGCCGGATAAATCATCAAAATGATAATTCATGATAATTTCGCATTTTTAAAAAGTTATATAAAGTCATGAAAAGTGATGAAACAAAATCTCTATTAACTGGGTTAAGTAGGTTAAGTTTAATTTATTTTTTTCATCGTTTCTAATGACTTTATATCACTTTTTAAAGGTGTGTTGAATTGTCTATGTGTTGATTTATCATGGAACCGTTTTGAGCACCCCGGAGGTATTGACCCCGGGTAAATACAAATCCAATCGCATTAAATACACCAAATTTTGGTGATCTACAAAAGATGTTACAGTGGGTACCAGAGCCACTGCACTTTTTTTACACTTATTTTTTTTTTAAATCTTTTTTTTCTCTGTCAGATGACTAAGATATGGAAAATAGATATTTATATTTACCTGTTATATAGTTATTATTTTACTTCCAAATGAAATTTTCAACATTGATCCTTTTATAATATACCATGTGTCGTACCAAAATATTCAATATCATTTTGAAGCAGAAGGACTCAAGTCCACAATGCTTTTTTTAAAACATTTTTTTTAGGCTTCGCATATAAAATATTTTATTTTATTTTCTCATTTTCAATACAAAATTAATTGATCAATAGGATACAAAATAAAAATCAATTATCATGAATATTCCCAGAAGTTATGAGGCAAAACTTACAGAAAAAAAAGTATTTTGGCTCTCCTGAACATTTAGCTTTTTGGACTTGCATCCGTATGCTTCTCGGGTACAGATATATATTTAGAATTATTGACCCAAATAAGACCATTCCAGACGTAAACAACAGGTAAAGGAACTAACTACAGCTGAAGGTTAAAGTATCAAAACAAACACCAAGTGATCAGGTAACTGATTTACCATAGCTAAATATATTAATGCTTAATGCACAATGGTCTTTTCCATCTGATCCAAACACCGTCAGCGAGCAGAGGGCAGAGAATACGTCTGTGATTTGTAATTATTATGCATCGCAAACTGTTGGCGTTTTGCATGCAAATACATAATCAATTGGAAGGAGGAGCGTAAACGTTATTGAAACAGACTTTTGCAAAAGGAATTCAATCTATTTTGGTAGTTGCAACTGGTTTGGAACTTGTTCGGAAGGCTATGTAGATAATAAAATTTGAATATATTTATATAATTTATAAGAAATAATAATATAAAAACGTGTAAGGTTTTGCATTTATGCATTCTGACCTTATTTTCAAATGTTCGTATACATAACATATTGGTGCATATTGTGTCGATGAATATTGTTTATTATGTACCACATTATTAGTGATCAAAAATTAATGCTAAGACGAGTACGTGTATGCGTTATTTTATAATTATATTCAAATACATTATACGCAGAGATCTGAAAAAAATTTTCGCCAATTTTTACCAGAATTTCTTAATTTTTACGCGAAAACGACATTTATTTAAATTTTGAAGCAAATATAAAAATAAAATGTAATTTTCGAATTTTTCGAATTAATATTATGGTATTATAAAATGAAATGGTAAGATTTGTTCTCAATATTTCTTGTTCTATGGTTTTGACAAGTTTTGATAATCCTTTCAATGGAACTTAATGTCGAAAATGCAGTATGCTGTCATTTTTTTATTTAAAAAAACGCCACCAAAAAACCGAAAAAGATACATAACTCAGCTTTTGTTAAAAAATAACACCGCTTTTACTGAAACATACCATCGCCTTTGCTGAAAAATAACCCCGCCTTTCCCAAAAGAACGCGAATATCGCCAAAAAATAACACAAATTTCACCTAATAATGCTGACAAATAAATCATTGGTTCTGAAACGGCTCCATGATAATTCAACACAGTGACAATTCAACACACTTTTAAAAAGTGATATAAAGTCATTAGAATTTTTTTTAACCTAACCTAACCTACTTAACCCATTTCATAATTATATTGTTTCATCACTTTCCATGACTTTATATAACTTTTTAAAAATGTGATGGATTATCATTGTGATGATTTATCCGGTCACCTTCTGAAACATGTCGATTATTTTGAGTAGATAGTGGTGCATACAAAGTAATTTATTTTATTTAAAGCTGTTTATGAACTACGCTTTGGAAATAGTTCAACTGCACCACATTATTACTCTTAGCAGACGTAGGTCTACATACAGCATCAGGGTTTTAAACCATCACACAACTTTCATTCAGATTACTAAATCCAAACCTTACAGATCAGATGCTAATATTCTTTTGTATTAATGGAGAAATAAGTTTTTTTTTATTTGACAATTTATTAAATATTTATTAAAAAGTTACCGGCATCTGTTTTTTCTACTTGATATAATCCGGGCCTCTTTAAGACCCGCATTAATAAATGTCTCTCTACAGCCCCTATCTTAACCCGCCTCACAACGCTGCCCAACTGGGTGGCAACACAGCTCCCCTGCATTTACACCGTTCAGTCAGGGGCGCTCCTGTGAGGTGTCACATAAAAAAGTATACTTGCGGCACGTTAAAGAGTGGTAGATACTCTCAATATCGCCCTGGTGTAAGAACACCATTCAGAATTGAAACGTTACTTGAAATGGCTTTAGCCGTGTTTGGTGACCAGAGTAACCAGCCTCACAACATACATACCCCAATCGGGGATGCAATAGTCTCACTGGCTCCAAACGCTTAGGAGCAGTTGAGATTCACATTAAGTCACCTAATTCCCGGATAACTTTAGTATTTTTTTAATGGTTCTATGATAACTAAACACAGTGACAATTCAACACACTTTTAAAAAGTGATATAAGTGATTAGAAACGATAAAAAAATAAAAATAAACCTAACCTAACGTAACCTAACCTAACCTACTTAACCCAGTTAATAAAGTTTTTGTTTCATCACTTTCCATGACTTTAGGTATATAACTTTTTAAAAATGTGATGAATTATCATTTTGATAATTTATGCGGTCACCTTTTTTAATATATCAATATTATTTTTACAAGAAAAAAATGTTGGTGGATGTTTTCGAATAACGTTAGTACCTACATAAATTATTATTATTTGTAAGCACGTTTTTTTATATCAGGAAACTAATTTTTTATGAATATGACGTGGAAACGACAAGTTAAATCGTGAGATTTAATAATGAAAAGCCATTATCTTTATTTTACACACGACTAAACACTGGAATTGAAAGTAACTAACTCAATCATGCTCATTATATTTTTTAAGTTACGATGAGTTCATTATTATTATTTTTTTCAATTTTCTATTATTTATTATTAATATCCGCGCTATATAAAAATAAAACATTTATGAAGAATTAAATGTTGTTTCTGAATACGAATAAATTAATTCAATCATGTGTTGAGAGTTAAATTTATTTTATTTTTTGGAATAACTTTTCAAATTGTAATATTTAATTATTGAAGGACTCGAGTCCTAGATGTGACCGTATCCTTTTCTGATTTTTCTGTTTCAAATTTTCATTTAGAAATCGCTAATATTGTCTTCAATAATTTATAAATTTATTTTATTTGAGGAATACAGTCCTAATACTAGATATGATTTGAGATTTTCACTGCCAAAAGTATTTTTGGGGTATTTTGCGTTACTTCCTTCTTTTGCCAACGTTTCGGACCGAATTGCAGTGCTTATCATCAGGGCAGAAATGCTTTGTATGCACAACTATCTAATCAAAATAATCGATATGTTTCAAAACCAATGGTTTCTTTGTCAGCATTAACGTATTTGTAGATAACTTTTGGTGAAATTTGTGTTATTTTTTGGCGATATTCGCACTACCAATATTATACGGAAGAGAACGACAAAAAGCGAACTAATTGCTAATGATCACAGATAGGATTTGAAATATAAAACTAAGTACTCGATTAATGTTAATTAAAATATGAAAACCTTCCTTCTCACGTACCGGAGTCAAGCAAGTTACCAACCTTGCCGATGGTGTAGGACTGACATTTGTTTCGAATATTAACTCTCTTGTAATTTCTTCAGATTTCAGATAAATTTGCGAGGCAATGAGAACCCAGTCTGTCTCTAGGTGGGGTCCTGTATGAGATGGGCATTTCCCACGTTGGCCGTTTGCCACTCAAGTTTCACAGATGGGGCCTTAAAGAGTCGGCGATGTATGAATGTGGTGCGGTGCAGACCACCGAACATGTGGTCAACGAATGCCCGCTACATTAATTCCCCGGCGGGATTGATAAGGTTCACATGGCGACGCCTGAGGCCCTAGAATGGCTCGCAGACCTAGATGTCCCCCTCTGACCCCCCCACCATACGAAAGAAGAAGAACATTTCAGATAAATGCGTATATATCCGCTTAGATGTACACGATTGACACCAAAAAATTACAAAATGTATTGTGATTGACATCGAATCTATCTGCTAAATTTCAGCTCGATCGGATGTCTGAAAATTCGGTAATTTCCGCTTACAAGATTTGCATTTGTTCTTTACCGAAAATAAAGTTAAATTTAAATAAAAAGAAAGATGATGGTACGACAAATATAATACACCTATATTTTATGCAATACGTTATACAACAATGTAGATGATTATAAGTACACTTAGATATAGTGGGAAACGGGTATTGGATTTGTGAAGGGTAAGGGCGAGGGGATGTTGTAGCGTAAGTAAAATACGCCATACACAATAATTACATGTCGCAGAATACAAGCATAATAAAATACAAGTAATAATAAAATAACAATTAACTGTGGCATGTGATCTTAAAAAGACGACAGAAAGTGTAAAATTAATACAAGCTCTAGAAGGAGATACAAGTATTTACAAAATATTATAAACAAGTACGAGTAGACTTAGGTTTAATTAATAATGATTTAAAAGATATGATAGTATAGCTTTTTTGTACCTAGCTTCCGTGCAGTTAAACAGATCCGCTATATCTGCGTTCCTATTACAAACTTCATGTAATCTATGTACAAGCGAGCTTTGGAAATGCTCAGTCCTGGAATTGTTACATTTAAACAGGATTTTAGAACGAGTAGCTCTTGTAGGTATATGAAATTAAATGAGGTTAATTAAATCAAGGCTGTCTACACTACCATTTACAATTTTGAACATAAATATTAAGTCGAATGAAAATATTAGGAACAATTAATTAAATCATCATGAAATTGTGTTTCGTACCTAGAATGTGAGGCAGTGAACTTCTGTTACGATTGTAATTGGTGGTGAATATGTCAGCATGTATGTCTGTATTTGCACGTTTATTATTGTAGCTGTGACAGATCTTTTTCATAAATTCATTTTGATTGTAGGTAAAGTTGCATCTATCAATGTAGAAAAGGGTGTCCCGTCTGTTGGTTATGATAACTGAACACAACGACAATTCAACACACTTTTAAAAAGTGATATAAACTCATTAAACTAACAAATAAACCTTACATATACAAAATTAAATAACAATAAACCATACACATAACCTATTTAATCTATTTTTTATCACTTTTCATGACTTTATCAACTTTTATGACTAAGGTGATTAAAATTATCGATATGATAAGTTATTCGGTCACTACGAATGCTATATTTTCTTCATTGAATAAATATTACCCACGTAAATAATAAAATCTAATTTTTGAATCATCACTTTGTATGACTTTATATCACTTTTATCACTAAGGTGTGTTGAATTACCATTATGATGAGTTGTTCGGTCAGCACGTCTGCTATATTTTCTTCATCGAATAAATAGGTATTTATATTTATATTTGTATTCATTCATACATATTACAAATAGGTCTGTAAGCTTCCATAAGTTAATCCCATTGAATGGATAGTAATTAGTCATTGGTTAATCCTAATAAATTTAACATTTAAATAGATGACCTCCAAAATAATCAACCCCGATGAATTTTTCAAGGTCACTCGTGAACCGATGAAAATATATCTTCATTTTAAAATAAAGGATAAAATATAAAATAAGTTGGTAAAACCCACATACTGTACATAATGTTCTGAAAGGAGAGAGTTAAATGACATTCCGCCCATGAACTCGGTTCACAACTTAGTTCAAAATAACAACATAACATGTATTGCTTATTGCCAAAACGGTTCGGAGAAGTCAAGGCTAGTGCAGTCCAGCGTTCGTTACCACTGGGGCAGATCACACAAGATTGGTAAATAGGTTTAGAGAAAAACACCAGTCGAAACGTCTCGTTGGTAAATCTAGTAATAGATAGTTTTCATTATAAATCGAAGATCGTTAATCGAAATCAAGTTTTGTAATCGTGACACTTGTTTCCTTTTAGATTTTTAGACCTCGTACAGATCAGATAGGGGAACATAAAAAATTACAAAGAATAAATACCAACCTTCCAATAAGTTAGCTCCACATAGGAAGCCTTGAGGAAACTAACTTCTCTAAGGGCTTGTCATCTTTGAGGATACTATGTGGAGGTTGTTTTTAAGGAACAAATGGAGCGGTGGGTTGGAATTTGGGGAAAAATGTGTCCAGGAGTGACTGATGTGTGAATCCATCCCTCCCACTGCGGTACAAGGTCAAAGGGGCTCCCTGAACCAACCTCTCCCAATCTGGCCTGCTCCGCAGCTGTCCGCCACCAACACCTGGACAAAACATATTCTCTTGGAAAGGAAATAATATATCGTAATAATAATAATATATTTAATAAAAAACAATTATTTGAAAAAGTCATAATTCCGATTTTCATACTGTTTTTAGTTACAAGAAAACCTCATATGACTAGTTTTTATTTTAAATAACGCTTATTTAGCTTAAAAATATTTTCGTTTGCGTTCATTATTTTACATATTTTTTTCAAGTGAAGAGATTTTTTTCTATAAATATTGATAACCTTAACTTATTTATATCTTGCAGACTATGTAAACACATTTACTAGTAAGACCGTACAAATTGCTAAAAACATAATTTAAAAAAAAACTTGCACAGATTAATAGTTTCCAGCGGAGAGCTATTTTAGTTTAAACTGTGCCAATGGTGAATGGTCCATAGCAAAAAGTTGATTTGATGAAGCAAGATGGAATCAGGATAATACGGACTATCCTATTTGCTCGATGAGCATGATGAGATGATTGATGAGAATAGATGGTATTTTAATAAGTGCAATAATTCATATTTTATTTTAGGTATTTATTTTAATTATTACTTTTAAATTGGTTTAGTGTTATATCTGTCTCTGTATGACATGTCTTCGTAAAACGTGTTCTCATTTTCTATTATGGTCAAACATATAATATTTAGATTTAGAAAGAGAGAACACCAAGCTTTCTGCTTTCATTTAGAAGTTTACCATAGACTGTTCTACATGTACGTACATGTTCCAGAAAACAAGACAAAAATACGAACAGTTTACCCGGCCAAAGTTTGCCATTTTTTAAAACAATTATTATCTTATAAAACAAAAAAAAAATTGACATGATAAGAACCTTTTTTTAAACATTAGATATTCATTTGAATATTTTGAATACGGTTTATATAATATTCTCAACACCAAACGACAGATGCATATTCGAGATTAAATCGTATTTATAATAATAATAATAACATAATATTTATATAGCGCAGTTTAGTGTCATTTCACTTCAAGTGCGCTTACTATAACAAACTTAAAAACGGTAATTCCACAGACATAGGAATTCATATGTCTATGGGTAATTCAGTATTAGTGGTCATGTTCTTAAAATTATTCCTACAGTGTGCCTTACCCAATACAGGTGTAATATTAAAACACTAAATATACTGTTTATACAAAGTGATGAGAATAACAATAACAACAGGACAGGACAAAACAAGAACATTAAACTAAAACATAATTTTAAACAGGATGTTTTAGAATATGGCTTATTATAAAATATTGCAAAGAAGTTAAGATTTATGAATGGTAAGATTTTTTAAATAATTTTGTTTTTAAAGCCCGTTTAAATTCAGCCAAATTCTGGAGATTAGTAAGAGCTGGGGGAAGTCTATTCCAGATGAGCGGGCTGTCACACTAAAAGAGCGATCATAGTCGCTCAGATAGATCACGGCTCGATTTGACCGAGAAAGTTCGATTAGACGATTACTAATATCTAGATCTGCTGACCTTAGAGTAAGCTGTCTATTGCTAAAGTTTTGTCAGATACATACTTCCGATATATAGGCTGGCGCCATTCCTTGCAATGCTTTGAAGGTCATTAAGCAGATCTTAAACTCTATTCCTTCAGGGTATCGAAGCCAGTGAAGGCGATCGCTTAGAAATGGGGTTATACGACAATACTTAGATTCACCAAAAATCATTCTCGCCGCAGCATTAAAAACTGACTGGATTTGATTTGTTTCTTAGGTAGGCCGGCATATGCACTATTGCAATAATCCATTCATGAGACGACGAACGAATTTATGAGTGACTTTGCTCCATCAGAGGGATGATTGATTTTATCTGCCTTAGATGGAAAAAAACAGAACTCACAGATTTTGAAATTTTTCGATTCAAGAGAAAGACTATTGTGCATAGTGAAACCCATAAATGTTATTTCTGTAGAAGGGATTATATCTGTATCCTGAATACGGATTGGACTGAAGTCAAGGAGAGGTTGCCTTCCAGGGGAAGCTATCCACATAAATGCTGTCTTTGTTGGATTTAGTTTAAGTTTATTGGCAGACATCCAACTTGAGACTGTGTTAATGAGGCAAACCACCTGGTTTTTAAGGACATCTTTTTCGTCCGGAGAACAAAACTTGAAAATCAAATGATCATCTGCGTAGCCTTGTGATTCCAAGTCAGCTGAGTGAATGAGTTGTTCAAGACGATTCGTATAGAGAATGAAGAGAATGGGGCCTAGGACAGAACCCTGGGGAACTCCAAATTTGATGGGGTGATGTACATTTATTATAATTATGCCATATATTATACAAGTGTAAAAGGTTTATTGAATGGTTTTATAATGCGTAGAATGAAGCCCATTTCAATAAAATATAATACAAATGATTTTTCACTGGGAAATCCCTGTGTCGATACATAAGTAGTAGATACATCAACATAAGGTATAGGTACATCAATAATAGGTATTGGTACAAAAATAAATTGATAAAATAAAATCAAATACAGTTATACATCATTACTTTGAGTTAAAAAGATTTTTGAAAAAATAAGAAATGTAAATTTTGTTGAATAAATGAGAATAATGATAAAAACCTAGAAAAAAAGGAAATAAAATAGATATAATAAATTGAAAGTAAAATTTAAACTCTTATAGAGGTTAGGCTATACAGGGTGGTAAGGAACTCACATGTCTATTTTTTTATAACTTTGAAGACAGTTAGTTGGTCACTCGGCTAACTGACCACTATGACCAGTGACTACATGTGGAATATATTTAGAATCGAGGTGATTGTTGCGCAGTTACTCGGACAAACGACTACGACTACATATGGAAGATAGTTAGGGTCGGGGCGAGGGTTTGGGCGGTTGCTCGACCGAGTGACCAGTGACTGCATATGGAAGACAGTTAGGGTCTGGGTGAGGGGTAGGGCGGTTACTCGGCTGAATGACCGGTGACTACATATGGAAGAACTTTAGGGTCGGAGAGTGGATTTAGGCGGTTGCTCGACCGAGTGACCAGTGACTGAATATGGAAGACAGTTAGGGTCGGGGCGAGTGTTTGGGCGGTTGCTCGACGGAGTGACCAGTGACTGCATATGGAAGACAGTTAGGGTCGGGGCGAGGAGTTGGGCGGTTACTCGAAGGAGTGACCAGTGACTGCATATGGAAGACAGTTAGGGTCGGGGCGAGGAGTTGGGCGGTTACTCGAAGGAGTGACCAGTGACTGCATATAGAAGACAGTTAGTTACATGTTTCATTTAGATTTATTAGTATTACCTTCTTCTTCAATCAAATAGATGTATTTAAAAACAAAGTAACTTTTCATTTAAAATTAATTATTAGATACTTTTCGTTACGTTATATGGTTTATACACTTACCGTACCAATTATATTATTATTAGTGGATAACCTTTTAGCATTATTTGTGTCCATGAATGATCGTAAGATTGTTGATTTGCTTTGTACTCCACAGAGAAAAAACCACAATAAATTTAAATTAATCTTTTTTTTCTGTACGAGTAATAATATTACCGGTTTTATAAAACCTGTATATTATTTTAATGTAAAATAAATAAGAGCATTAAGACGTATTTTACGCGTATCCTGTTTACAATAATAATAATAAAGCAGATAAAAGTAAATTCGAAGATGCACGACGTATAATAAAATAAAAGTGCACAGCGTTGATTTATTGCTGGGCTGACATGCTACCGCTGTTAACCTCGAGAGTCTAGACTTATTTATTATTTATATCTAGCGGTACCCTGCCACGCATTGCTGTGGCTCAGTCTGTATATGCAGAGAGAGAACCAATAGCGCTTGCTTAGAAAAAAGCATTTTTGTACCTGAGATGGCGCTGTTTTTTAAAAAAATCATGTTTTTACTTGTCACAGAGAGTCCTAGATAATATAGGTATATAAAAACACAAGCAAGCAACGTTGTGTCAAAATTTCATAGCATATCGGTGAAGAACTTTCTGAGATTTAAGATTTTGAACAACATTTTTATTTGCGTAGATTGTTGGCAGAAGCCGCGTGCGAGGCCTATCGGCAAAACACTCCTGTGAAAAATCACCTTAAGTATGTTGTACAAATATATAATATACTAGTGGGCCCGAGCAGATGTGGTCCTGCTACAGACCGCCTTTTATGCAGGGAAGTTAAAGTTTATGGTTGTATTTTTTTTTGGAATGAGAAATCTGAAAAAAAAGGATCGTTGAAATTTTTTTTAGATCTCGTTAAAATTTCGTTGAATTCTTTCGTTTTGGAGATTAGCGTGTACTAACACAGTGACACGTGGTTTTTATATATTAATATTTCTACATTGATCTATCTTGCTCTATCTAACTATAGAATAGAGAAACTATTTTCAACTTATATTTATTTATTTAACTCCCAGAGGGCTTTTACATGGTTGGTAGTATAATTTTAATTTGACAGATACTTTGAAACATAAAAAATAAGAATAAAATTACATTTGATAAAAGCTATGCAACAAGTCATACAAACACAAGAAACAAAACAGAAAATTACAGCTATTTGTAGGGTTACATGATGTGTTTAGGAGTATTGTTGAAATAAATGTTTTAAATTAAAATGATCCACAAAACTTGCCAAGTTGGTATTGAATATGTCAACATCACCCAAGTAATGATTTCCCATGATGTGAAGTCTAACAAAATCTAACAGATTGCATCCACCCGTTCGTCGAACACCAAAACAAAAAAATATGTACAATGAATTTGACCAATGAACGTGATGCTGCGTTATAATACACTTATATTATCATTTATTTATATTCTTAACAGCAGATAATATACACGAGCATACTTGCCTATGATGTCACTTGAGATTAATATTTTTTAATGATAAACTATGTTTATAAGACAAGGTTTTTTTTATGCATAGCACAAAGGATAACAGGGAAATGATGACATAAGAAATTATTTTCCCTCAGGGCTTATGTCATCTTTTAGGATACTGTGTAGTGGTTTTTTTAAGGAAATGAAGCAGAGAAAGTTCTGGGAAGGTAAAAGGTGTGAGGGTTGTGTAGGAATCTAGGAATCAGTGCGTTCAAGAGTGACGGACATATGAATATACCCCTCCCACTGCTGCGAGGGGGTCAAAGGGTCTCTCCAAACCAGCCTTTCCCGATCTGGCACGCCACGCAGATTGTGGGCAGGCACATCCTGAACACACATCACCCGATGAACCCGGACACAACTGCTAAATCACCAAACGTAGCGAACCACTCGGGGAGACCTATGACAGGGGAGTTGATTATCCAATAAATGGTTCACGGGGCAACGGTACCCGTACCCGTCTCCCAAATTGAAAATTTAATTAAAATGTCTCTGTGGCGGGCTGGATTTGATTTTTAAAACAATATGTCGAGATTGATAAAATTTCGCACCTTTGACCTTCAAAACAAGAGGACAGTGACCGTCTACAACAGATTTTAAATCATCTTCTCATCCCTTAATGCAGAATTTTCAAACAAGCAGATATTCAAAATAAGAACAAAATCACTGTCTACATCTTTCGAAAAACATCTAATTTCGGAAAACTCCGCTGATTTCAGCTAGTTTTCAAAAAAATAACTCATCATATTTCAAATATTTTTTTTTAACTGCTATGTTTATTTCCATTCTTCATTCGAATTAGGCCATAAATATTTTTTTTTATGTAAGCAACTGATGAATTTATTAATACGTAGTTTTTTAAATAATAAATAGCCAATATAAGTTATGTGAGTAGAATTTTTTATACCTATCAATGTTGCGATAGTATATATATTTGATTAAACATAGAGGTCGTCCGCTAACGTTATAAATAGACTAGCCCACCTATTTAAAAAAAAAGACAAAGCAGTATTTAAAAAAAGCGAGGTAGTAAATTATTTTGTCTTTGATCTTCAGCACAGCCTTATAATTATTTTATTAAGGTATGCTTTGGTTGGGTACCGACACAATGGCGAATTCTTGTGGAACTTTCCATAGCGAGTTGGTTGGCTACCGTGTAAAGTGTAAATGGGCTGGACACGACCAACGTGCAGTACCTACTGCATACTGCATACTGCCATATCCACCAAGCTTTATATTCATTCCTTTATTTTTTAACTTTAGTAAATTACAATGGGATTTTCTCTGAAATTCAATGGGATTAGATCGCTTGCTGCAGATACCATAGAGGGTATCCGGGGGTAAAGTGCACTAACTTCGGGAGGTGATTCTACACGATAGTACAAATAAAATTATTTGTGCACCTCTCAAAAGCACGGTACGGCATTTTTTCACAAAAAGAGCGACGTGTTCGTGGCAGCTGGTGACAGCTTGTCTGAAGAAATAAATAATATATAGAATAAATACTAAATACTAAACGCAAAAAATCTCAAGTAATTCCACTGGACTTAGTTCAGTGAAACCATGCGCGATGTATCAGTAACTTATCTTATCTTTTAATCCATCACTTGGCACTTTGTACACAACAACCAGTAATTTAGTGCAATACTTACATTTACAAAACATGTGATATAATTGTTTATTTACTTTATTTCTCTGCAATGTACTTACTAAGAATACATTTACACATAGTATTATTAATTACTGATAAAAACTACATAAATATTACACATATAATCTTCTTCCAACCACAAACAAACGCTTCCATGGAAGAGTAGGATTCAAATCTCATAATATGTAGAAACATAATTTAAATCTTATTTTATTTTTACTTACCATATTTCTTAAACAAAAACAAAAATATGTAAAATAATTTTGCTTTTCTAAGAAATGTTTTTCTCCTAGGCGATTCGTATTGAATATTTCACTGTGGAACAAGGGTGTGCGAAAAGCAATAATTGTTGTAATTTTATATGCATTTAATGTACCCTTTCCAAACACCGGCTCACGTGATTTATTACTCATCGGCAAGTTTTGTTGCAATCTTGCTGTAATTAGTGTTGTATACATTGGTAATCATTATGTCTAGTTGGCTTGATATTTATCGATTGTGTTAATAACGTTAATTATCATTCCACGTGTACCAGTGAATAGCAAAATTCCGTATTTTATAATATCTACCACCTGAAAATTTGCAATCCTTACATACGCTGTTTACTGTCATTACCTCCTAAAAATAATAATTTTCACCACCAAAGAAATATAAACAAATTGATTGATTAACAAAAGAAGTTATTTGTGAATCAATTGTACACATAATACAATTATTTTTTTCCGAAAGGCATTCACGAAATTTCTAGAAAATTTGTATATTTTTTTATTTCTCGTAGGATTCAACCTAACACACATATTATATTTTGAAAACCCTGCCCAATTTACGTAAAAAAATATTAATAATAATATTAAAATTTTAAAATTATTGCTATCGGATCGTTTTTCATCATTATATATTATCAAGGAAAATGCACATGCATATGTAGTGGCGTGCAGTCCATGACGGCTGAAATGTTGTACCTACTTACAAAAAATTAACATAAAAACAAGTCAATGTTTAAATAAATCGAAAAATTACCGATTATTAAAAAAAATTCACGAATTTGGGGAGTTTTTCATAATCATTTACCATAAAATGTCTCCATGTATTTAATATGTTTCAGATTTTCAGTTGTGTATGCAACTATGTGTGTATAGACAATAATAAAAAAATACTATCTACCTCAATGAAGTGTTTTTCTCATAATCAAATGGGGTATTTCGCGCAAGTCAATAAAGTAATATTCTGTATCTGGCTTTATCACATATAAACTGGTCATTTTCAAATATTCAACTCCAATAAAATCCATGGCCGAACATGAAAAACTAACAGCTAACCTTAGGATATTAACAATGCACGCCACTGATCGTGTAGTATCTCAAATGTGTCTACTTTGCACTCTTTCAAGCAATTGCTACATATGGGATTGTGGGATGGGGAGGATGTGCATCTTCTATTCTCCGTCCCATGATTTTAACTCAAAACCTATTGCTAAAGATAATATTCGAATGTCACCCGTCACACCCATCAGAGTCACTTTTCAAAAAATTTAAAATCTTAGATATTCGTCAATTATACATTAAGACTATTCGTATATACATATCGAAAAAAAATATCATGAAAAAAACAAAAAAAAAATATTCACACCCGTTACTCATCACAAAATGTGTAATTCCTCTAACAGCATTCGCCTTATATTGTTTGCCTTATATTCTCTTATATTGCTCCCAAGATATTCAATTTACTCAATATATATACTAGAAAATCGGAAACTGATCATCTTTATAGACAAAATTAATATTCAGAATTGGCTATTGGTAAAGAGAAGGAACCATTTCAAAGAATGTCTCGTGTCATTAAATTAAATTAACTGTTCCTTTTTTCCAATCGATTCATATGTTTTCTTTTTTTTCACCTCTTTTTTTCTCACTCTCTTATCTCTGTACATCTTAACATTGTAATCAAAAACATTATGACTACCATAATACGGGTTGTAGACAAAAAAAATAATTGTAATCTTTAAAATTTTAAAGAATAAAGAAACACAAAAAAAAATCAATATCATTATTTCTCTTCTATTTGGTAGATCGTGTACCTACGCCCTGCGCACAATCTAGTGTGTTTACTTTGTAATTAAAATAATCTTTTTTTTAAATTTAAAAATAAAAATAATTATTTAATCACTTATTTTTACTAACAATTAAATGGAGGAAACATTTTTATTAATTTTATCCTTCTTTAAAGTAGTCAGTCAACATAATTATATATTATTGATATGGATTTACATACATGATAGTAATAATCGATGGATAATTCATGGTGGAAGAATAATCAGTGTTTTATAATAATATGGATACAAATTAAAACAGATTACGCGTTTGATTTATATTTATAATAATTATTGAATCGACTATAAATAAAACAACGCATAGTCTTAATTCTCTACAAATCAGTTCCAATTTTGTAAATGACATAACATAATTTTCTGTTAAAATATTACATTGGGGTAGGTACTTTATAACTTCTCTGAATTATTCACACAATCAGTTCCAATTTAGAAAATTACACTTAACCCCTCTAGTTAAATTTTTCGGTTTTGTGAACAGCTCATATTACGGTCTCACAAAAATCCTTGTATCTCCCTTACTGACATGGTTAGAAATATGATCTGAACGAAGAATTAAAATGTACACTTCTATGAAACCAAAGATTCTGACCCCGATTTCAGAAAAATTTATGAAAGTTTGTTAATTTTTAATTATTATTTTAATATGAAACTAGAAAAAATGGGGTCACGGTAATGTTAACAATAAGTTTGTTTAATAAAGTGTGTGTATTTCATTATCAGTAATTTAAGACGTAAGACGATCCATTTTTAAAACGTTTTTGTTTACATTAAAAAAATTTATATTTCATAAAATATGTTTATTTTAAATAATAAAATTTGAACGCGTATTTTAACACTTTTAAAATAAATTTAGTATTCGAATACGTTCAGAATTATTCAATTTGTTTGGATTTTATTGCAAAGCGGAAATACGCCGAATTCTGACAGAAAACACTAAAGGCCAGCGGGGTTAAATTCAAAGGAAATTTTGACATCATTGAACCAGAGTTACGTAGGACAAGTACGTAGGAAATTAGTATTATTGTTGATGACGTTAAGCAGGTTTTCAATATAAGCAAAGTACATTGCTATTCAAGGTCTATTCAGTCATAGCTCGTGTCAAGTTTTGGGGTGAACCTCGACTTCATATTCCATCAACTTTCGCCTAGAATACGCTTTTATCTAACCCAACAATCTAACATGAAAATATTCAACCAGTGAAGCTGCAACCAGTACAATGGTCTCAATTGTCAATTATTATTTTTTTTTATTTCAAACGCGCACTTGAGTTTGAATTACGATCAGAAGTGATAATAAATTTGAGCTGTTTTTTTATACGTTTGTTTGATAATGCGACGGTGCGGTGCGTGGTAACGTTCTGGTCAAGGTTTTACACGTAGAATGGATCGAATCATTGATTCACTACCGGGTCATGTTTATACATCAATATTTTGTGGTGACGTAACCAGCGTGCAAATTACCTATACAGTCCTACTAATAATAATAAGTGTTGTATTATCTTTCGTTTTTTGGAACATATTGATATAATTATATCCTCACGGGGGTCTCCAGTGCTGAGGATTACATTTACATATTATTAAAATTTAGTACTATGGATAAAATAAAGATATTAATTTGATAAAAATCTAAAATGGAACAATCACATTACTGTATTAACAAACAAAATCGATGCTTTCATATAATGTTATCTGTTGGCGTTCTTGTCACGAGACTATCTTCGATCCTTTAAATGTTACACAAAAATTGATTTAAAAAATAACGTTTATGATTTTTTTTGTATTCGTCACAGTCATTATACAGTGACAGTAAAATTATCTCCAAAAGGCAGTTGTACATAACACAGGGTCTTTGTAAATTTTACAACAACATTGATATTGCCAAAAGATCACAACAAGTGCGCAACACTAGATTCTTCTTCAACACTAGATTCTTCTTCAACACTATATTCTTCTTCAACACTAGATTCTTCTTCAACAATAGATTCTTCTTCGACACTAGATTCTTCTTCAACACTATATTCTTCTTCAACACTAGATTCTTCTTCAACAATAGATTCTTCTTCGACACTAGATTCTTCTTCAAAACTAGATTCTTCTTCAACACTAGATTCTTCTTCAACAATAGATTCTTCTTCAACACTAGATTCTTCTTCAACACTAGATTCTTCTTCATCACTAGATTCTTCTTCAACACTAGATTCTTCTTCAACAATAGATTCTTCTTCAACACTAGATTCTTCTTCAACACTAGATTCTTCTTCAACACTAGATTCTTCTTCAACACTAGATTCTTCTTCAACACTAGATTCTTCTTCAACACTAGATTCTTCTTCAACACTAGATTCTTCTTCAACACTAGATCCTTCTTCGCGACACTAGGGTTCTTCTTTAATGTATCAGTGAGTGAATACCAGAACATACTCTGAACAAAGGAGTTTTTTTCTTATAAAGCTCCGTTGCTTAGTGAAAATATAAAAATAAACCATAGGTTCGTTGAAATTTTTCAAGTAAATGGTGAATAATTCCATAGTGGTGATTTTGGATTACCCATATGGTGGCTTTTGTCATAAATCACCGTAGAAACGACATATTCGATATAATCTATCTATGTATTATGACCTTTACTTATGTGATTAAATATTATTGTGTCGCTGATCATCTCGACATAGGAATTCCCTAGAGATATATATGAGCGGCGGAGGATTCTGTTATTATGTACAATTTTATGAATGAATAAAAAAATAAGTGTTTTTTCTGAAATAATTATAAATATATTACACTGCGATTTTTTCGCTCAGTTGAATGATTTTGGTTTCAGTCTGTATTTGGTGTACATTATCTATTTATGATCTACCGAAGTTTTGTATTCAGCTTTTTATTTGAGATTTTAATGTTAAAATATTGTTGTGACTTTTAAATTTGAGTGGGATTTTGAACCAGTGTTTAGTACCATGTTATAGGAAGCATGCATACTCTATCCATGCCTCCATGGATAGAGTATTCATGAGAGGATGTATGAATGTGAATGAGGCAAGAAGTTTGTGCCAAGACCGAGTTGTTTAGCGGTCCGTCCTCTCTGCCTACCCCTGCGGGGAAACGCAGGGGTAGTTAATTGTATTTGCGGTTGCTTGTTGGATATGTTTTTACCCAAAGTTGTATTTGCAGTTGCTTATTGTATATGTTTTTGCCCAAGTTTCGTCCGAGTTTTCGAAAACTTTTTCTTATTGAACACACGATTTTGATGTGAATACTGCACAGGAGTCTCGGGGCCACCGGGATTATGACATTATGTTGTGAGGGTGATGGCATTTGGGAGGGGAAGAAGATGAAAACTTTTTTGTTCACCTATTTTACCAAATGTTACAATGACAATTATTATTTTTCAAGCTTTTTAGACAGGTAGGAAGGAGTACCATAATATTGATAAAAATGCAAATAAGAAAATCTAAAATACACAAAGATTTCACATTTGAAATACGAAACTTTTAACCGCCACCATCTTGAACCGGAAAACGGAACGTACAATCAAATCTACAGACAGACAAAATTCAAAACGGTTGAGTTAAAACAGTACTCTGCTATGCTCAATGATAATCACTGAGCAGACTGGTTTCACCCTACTCTTGCTGAGTACATCTTCAGACGGACATTTTAACTGTATGTAGTTGTATTATTTGTTTAAAATCAAATTTTCAATTTAATTTATTAAAATTATTATGACCCCGCCAGTCTCTGTCTATATATAAACATGCAGTATTCTACCTACAATAATAATGATTACGCTTCTGGCAGAACATTTCACGCCCATTACTCAATTGAATTGCATATATTAATTTATGATGGATTGGTTGGTAGTTAAAATAACATGTTACTTATAGCTTAGTCATTAGTTATACGTGTGTTATCTATTAGATTTGGATTATAAACAAACTACTACAATTTATAGCCTTGTACAAAGTACAAGGGTAGATATACAAGTATATAGGCTCGTTTTTATTTGTTGTAATTGTTCTTGTTCCCGTCTGGAGCCAGTGAGATTACGGTATCCTAATTGGCGTATGTTGTAAGGCTAAAGGTAGCGGGGAGGGCAAGGAGATGGGGAAAGGAAGGTGGGGGAGTGACTATGCAGATCTAGTCACCAAAAACGTTTTTTTTTGCATTAGCTCCACACAGGAGGCCCTGAGGAAAAAAATCTTCAGGACCTATGTCATTGTTGTGGATGCTGTTTTAGGGAAAGGAAGGAGAGAAAGTTCTGGTAAGGAAAATGGTTTGGAGGTTGGGAAGGAATCTGGGGGTCAAAGTGTCCAGAGTGACGGACATATGAATACCTCCCACTACGGTGCAAGGCGATGGGTCGAGAGTAAGTCCGGCTGGAGAGATAAAAAGGTCTCCCTTAACAAGTCTCTCCCGCAGCAGGTGGGCAAACGCATCCGCCGCCAAGACCTAGACAAACCTCAACCCCTCGAACCTAAAAGCCATTTCAAGCAAGTTTCAATACTGAATGTCTTACATCAGAATACTGAGAGTATCTTCCACTCTGGAACATGCCGCAAATATTCTATATATTATTTAAAATAAATTAATCAAATAAAATTGATTTGCGCACGCTGGGATTTGAACCCGCTACCTCCGGATTGCAAGTCAAAAGCCTTACCCCTCGACCACGGAGGCCGTCAATTAGTCAATTATGCCAGCAAGTATTTAATGTTAATTTAATTTTATGCAGGTTTGTATTTTAGCGACAATGGTCCCCATTGAAATCCAAGGCATTTCTAGTGTGTATAGGTATCCGTTCTTGTAATTTTGTAGGATATTACACAGAATTTTGTAGGTATACTATATAAATGACATGCGCATATTATTATTAAAATAAGATGTAAAGGTATCCTATATAAATGACATGCGCATATTATTATTAAAATAAGATGTAAAGGTATCCTATATAAATGACATGCGCATATTATTATTAAAATAAGATGTGAAGGTATCCTATATAAATGACATGCGCATATTATTATTAAAATAAGATGTGAAGGTATCCTATATAAATGACATGCGCATATTATTATTAAATTAAGATGTAAAGGTATCCTATATAAATGACATGCGCATATTATTATTAAAATAAGATGTAAAGGTATCCTATATAAATGACATGCGCATATTATTATTAAAATAAGATGTAAAGGTATCCTATATAAATGACATGCGCATATTATTATTAAAATAAGATGTGAAGGTATCCTATATAAATGACATGCGCATATTATTATTAAAATAAGATGTAAAGGTATCCTATATAAATGACATGCGCATATTATTATTAAAATAAGATGTGAAGGTATCCTATATAAATGACATGCGCATATTATTATTAAATTAAGATGTAAAGGTATCCTATATAAATGACATGCGCATATTATTATTAAAATAAGATGTGAAGGTATCCTATATAAATGACATGCGCATATTATTATTAAATTAAGATGTAAAGGTATCCTATATAAATGACATGCGCATATTATTATTAAAATAAGATTTAAAGGTATCCTATATAAATGACATGCGCATATTATTATTAAAATAAGATGTGAAGGTATCCTATATAAATGACATGCGCATATTATTATTAAAATAAGATGTAAAGGTATCCTATATAAATGACATGCGCACATTATTATTAAAATAAGATGTAAAGGTATCCTATATACTGTATATTTAAATATATACTGTATACCTATTTAAATATATACTGTATATTTATGTATTCGACCGGTCGGTGGCCGAGTTGACATCGCGCTTGGGTCTCACTCGGGCGTAGTGTGTTCAATTCCTCGGCTGGCTAAGTCCTCCATCACAACACAAGCAACATTTTCAGCTTACTGTGGTGGTAGTAGGAGATTTTCAAATATTGTCAGGTTATTCGTAACCCGGGAATGTTTGTCTTTCTTTTAAAAAAAAATATTAGTAAAAAATATTTAAATATATACTGTATATTTAAATATATACTGTGTATTTAAATATATACTGTATATTTAAATATATACTGTATTTTTGGGGAACTTAAAAAGTTAAGTTACAAAGATAAATATGTTGAAAACCGTAGAAATTCGGAATGCGGGAGCATAACGTCTCGATAATTTAATGTTGATGTTAATTCATTGTTCGCGCTTGATGTGTAAAAATAATTTGGTTGAATCACAAAGATAAACATTTCATTTAATTAAATAATGTATTCTCGGTTCGTATTATATTAATTAAATAGCCGTAAATCAACAGTTTTAAACAACATCCGCTTCCTGCATTTCGTTTTACGAATGATTCAAGGTTAAAAAATATCTTTATAAATGTTAAAGAAGTGATAAAAGTAGTAATTTTATTCATGTAGTGTCGGTAAGACCATAAATTTAACGATTTCTAATTTAATTTGTTATTCAATATAATCTATTCAAGTATAAGAAGAACTGGGTTAGGCCTAGTTAACCTAAGCTATTTTCGGTTAGGTTAGGTTAGGTTGGCGGTTTTCAATAACAAGATATTTAAGTACCAGTTTAGGTCTTATGTGAACGACTGCGCGGCTTTTTTCATACAAAATTTTAATTTGGTTGTTGAGGTCAAAATACCCAACCAAACAGAATAATTAATTTATTAAATCAAAAGTTATATCAAATATTTAGTAACGATTTGCGCAATTTTATTTATTTTTCTTTTAAATTATAAAATATAGGCCATTGAAGAAGTCGATTTTTCATTATTTAAGAGGCAACTTTGGCAATTATTTGTGAGTTAATGGCATAGAGTAATTATTAAATAATCATATTGCACCGCTTACAGGGTGTTAAAGGACGTACTTGACTTATTACAAACAGTGATTCCATATATAATTTGGAATAAATAATGGAAAATAAATATTGGGATCTAGTGATATTTTTGATGTACATATTTTTTTTCAATGTAAATATTTTTTTAAAATCAGAAGGTATTGAATAGGGGTGAGGGGTTGGTCGGGTAAGATGCTGAGTGACTAATAATAATAATAATAATAATAATTGGATAATTTGATAATTTTTTTAAACATAATCAGGTAGAAATGCTAAGAACTTTTTTCCATAGGAAAGCTCATAGCTCAGAAATGCACAAAATAATTTGCAAGGCAGATAGAAATATTACACCTTTAAATTTATACGATGAGAATGCCAACATTTTTATAAATCCCAACCAGGAACTATTAGATTCCTGGTCAAATAAAATTTTACACGCAAAACACTTCAATTATCTCAACCAAACGTATGTTGACAAATTTTCGTCAAACAAATGGTTGAGTATTGGAGAGTTGAGCGCAGAAATAGAAGGATTTATGCTTGCCATTCAGGATAGAGTCATTAATACTAAAAATTATAGAAAGCATATAATCAAAGATACAAATCAAATTGATGATTTGTGTAGAAAATGTTTGGCTTTTCCGGAAACTATAGAACATATTATATCGGGATGTTCTATATTAGCACCGTCCGAGTATACATTTAGGCACAATCAAGTTTTAAAAATAATTCACCAAAGTTTGGTAATTAAACATAACTTGATTGACTGCCGTAATGTAGTACCATATTATGAATACGAACCAAATTCATTTTTAGAAAACGAATTTTATAAAATATATTATGATAAAACTATACTAACAGACCGAACGATTAGTCATAATAGACCCGATATAGTTTTACATGACAAAATTAAAAAAATAACTTATATCATTGATGTCGCTATTCCAAATTCCTGTAATATTCAAAAATCTGTTAATGAAAAAATAAGAAAATACACAGATTTAGGAAACGAAATAAAAAGAATTTGGCATTCTCAGACTATAAAAATATTACCATTCGTTATTTCGGCTACTGGCATTATACCTAGCTCTCTCATTAAAAATTTAGGCGTATTAGATCTATCAAAAAACTTATATATAAAGATGCAAAAGTCGGTCATTTTGAATACATGTAGGATAACGAAAGATTTTTTAAATATTTATGTTGAGGGATCAGTAGGATTTATAGGCCCTGTTAGAAGTTCTACCGAGCCGAACCCTCTGATATGAAAATATCTGGAGTCGGTGAATTTTTTTTTCCCATTTGATCTCTGGTGAGTTGACGTGTTGTTGTTCTTGTATTGTTTTGTATTTATTTTACTTATATAATGCACTTGCATAGTGTTGATTAACTAGCTGATCATTTGTGGAAAAGTGAGTGGAAGGGTTTAGTTTTTCCTATGGGGAAGATTAAACCCGGACAACAAAATCGGAAGCATAAAATATATATAGCGCCGTTTTTGTGAAAAATCACCTCAAGGGCGCTGTACAATTTATTTCCTAGGATCTACATTTGTTATTTAGACCAACTGTGCCAGCACGAGGTTCGTCATCCGTTCAGGCATGTGTCTGCCGCCAATATAGCGCTGATATGTGTCTGCTGCCAATAAAGAGCGCTGACACAACATCCTCACATAGACAACAAACCTTGGCAGCACCGCTGTGACGTTCGACGAAGACAGAAGATGGAGACTCTGCTGCAAGAGTCCTAGGTAGCGAAGGAACTGTACCAGCTGCTGCAAGGAGAGAGACTACCCCGTCCACCAACTGTGCCAGCACGAGGCTCGTCATCCGTTCAGGCATGTGTCCGCCGCTAATATAGCGCAGACATGTGTCTGCTGCCAATAAAGAGCGCCGACACAACATCCTCACATAGATAACAGACCTTGGCAGCACCGCTGTGCAAAATCACCTCATCCTAGTTATACGAAACAATATTCCGTCCGTATAATACTGTAAATGCGTAGGTAGCTGGATACACCTTTATTAGTGTTTCAGTCTCGGTAGATAAAATTTAATGTCAAAATCAGAGAAGGATTGATTCCCAAGTCTGAGTCGACGGAAGGAATTTAAGACTGGAAAAAACTGAATTTAATACTGAATTAAAACACTTGAAAATATTTTTCTTGAGATTTGTAGACTTTGGAGATGGTTTCTTCAGGAGAGAAGTTTCTCACTTGGGGTAGTTTTTTGAACTGACTTTGTATGGAATTCGGTTCTCTATTTATAGAACGTTTTCAAATCGAACCCTATTGGGGGAGTTTTCATCCCTTTCATGAAAGGTGAGTTGGTTAGGTATTTTTCCTCTTTACAATTAATTTGTTTAGAGGAAAATTATATGTTAATATTATACCTTTTACCAGGCCAGTTCAATTTACCCAAACCACCTCCTTCAGTCCCGTTTATTTATTTTATAATAAATTATACAAAGTTTCATATTGGGGTTGAAGCAAAATATCCTTGGTTTGAACATTCCCCAAGGAGTGAAAAACATATTTAGGTACAATTCTTTAAGATATTATGTTAGTAATTAATTATTTCTTGATATTGATATTTATTCTGTGGTTATATCTTCTAATATTTTCTTGTAAATTGGATCTGATGTCATCATCGGTGGTTGCGATAATCCGTGTTATCAGTTTTTGATAAGGGCGTCAATGAAGTATGTTGAGCTGTGATTGGTTGAAAACTCGGCGGCCATCATGGAATTCCTTTCGGGTGGTATGGAGGGGGTTTCGCGTAAATACTGGGTCGCCCCTTTAGGGAGGTTCATTTCGTGATTGGTGACTCGTCAATGAAGTATGTTGAGCTGTGATTGGTTGAAAACTCGGCGGCCATCATGGAATTCCTTCTGGATAGTATGGAGGTGGGGGTCACGTAAATACTGGGTTGCTTTCATAGAGTGAGCCATTCTGAAGGCGGGAGGTCCCGAGTGAGGTGCTGGATGGTTATTTTCAGATGTATTCTGCTGTTATATTTCTATGTAATTGTCTTGATTAATCACATACAGCATATAATTTCATTAAGTAATTATGATTTGAAGATTTCCAATTGTGTCGGCGACATGGTATCGAGCGGTTTCGGGGTTTGAGTGTTTTTGTAATTTTTACGTAAATATGAATTCCTCTGAAAGATTCTTGAGGTCTGGATACGTATGATACACTCCCCCCGTACAGTCTTGCCTGTACTCAGCTAGTTCTTCAGACGTATCTTCTTTTGATGTTTCCGCAGGTTGTTATGTCCTGGTAATGAGGGATAGCCGCTCAATGCTAGTCCATCGATGGAGTGTTGTCCAAGCTTTGCGATGTCAGTGAGGGATAGCCGCTCAGTGCCAGTGCCATCGAGAGGATGCTGTTTAGACTTCGCCGTGTCAGTGAGGGATAGCCGCTCAGTGCCAACTCAGTCGGGGGGGGCCCCCAGCGGGGTAGGAGGTGGGAGTCGATTTTGCCATGTCAGTGAGGGATAGCCGCTCAGTGCCAGCGCCATCGAGGGGGTGCGGGCCAAACTCCGCTGTGTCAGTGAGGGATAGCCGCTCAGTGCCAGCGTTGTCGGGCGCCCCCTGCGGGAGTAGGAAGTGGGAGTCGATTTTGCCATGTCAGTGAGGGATAGCCGCTCAGTGCCAGCGCCATCGAGGGGGTGCGGGCCAAACTCCGCCGTGTCAGTGAGGGATAGCCGCTCAGTGCCAGCGTTGTCGGGCGCCCCCTGCGGGAGTAGGAAGTGGGAGTCGATTTTGCCATGTCAGTGAGGGATAGCCGCTCAGTGCCAGCGCCATCGAGGGGGTGCGGGCCAAACTCCGCCGTGTCAGTGAGGGATAGCCGCTCAGTGCCAGCGTTGTCGGGCGTCCCCTGCGGGAGTAGGAAGTGGGAGTCGATTTTGCCATGTCAGTGAGGGATAGCCGCTCAGTGCCAGCGCCATCGAGGGGGTGCGGGCCAAACTCCGCCGTGTCAGTGAGGGATAGCCGCTCAGTGCCAGCGTTGTCGGGCGCCCCCTGCGGGAGTAGGAAGTGGGAGTAGTTGTCTGGAGACGCCAATATAGACAAGTTCTGTCACTTGTGTCGATTTCTATTTGTTGGGGTTGCAGGAGTCGTCCAGTGCGGCCGGGAGGATGACGGCAACTTTTACTGCCGGTCTTATGTAGACTCCAGTGCTTGTTTGGATCCGAACAGTTCGGACTTGACCATCGGCTGCAGGTACTGCTTCGATGACACGGCCACGTGGCCAGTTGTTCCGGGGTAGTGCTGGATCCATGATGATTACTAGGTCATCCTTTTTAATTGGTGTAATTGGATGGTGCCATTTTTGTCGGGCGGCCATAGTGGGTAGGTACTCGTGCAACCATCTTCTCCAAAAAGCGTCCGCGAGTTGTTGCCCAATGCGCCACTGACGGCGGAGGCACACTTCTTCTTCTGTTTTATTGTAGAACGATAATTGAGGTCGTTTCCCGGCTGACCCCAGTAAGAAGTGGTTGGGGGTCAGGGGCTCTTCGTCTCGTGGATCGACCGAAATGTGGGTAAGAGGGCGGTTGTTCACAATGAATTCGGCTTCCGCTAGGGCTGTGCGGAGAGTTTCTTCTTTAGGCGTTCTCTCCTTTAGCGTGGCGTTTAAGGCTTTTTTAACCGACCTCACTAATCTCTCCCAGGCTCCCCCCATGTGGGGACTCATCGGAGGTATGAAGTGCCATTCTATGCCCTGAGTGGCTATTGCGTCGATCATCTTGGTATCCTGGCTTAATGACATCAAGGCGTCTCTCATCTCAGCGTCGGCTCCATGAAAGTTCGTGCCGTTGTCAGAGTATATGGCAGTTGGTTGTCCTCTTCGTGCGGTCATCCTTTGTAGGGCCATGATTGCGGAGTCAGCTGATAGTGAAGTAGTTAATTCCAGGTGGATGGCACGTGTTGAGAGGCAGGTGAAGATGGCTCCGTAACGTTTTTCTCTGTGTCTGCCGACTGTTATGGTCATAGGACCGAAATAATCCAGCCCGCAATGTGTGAATGGGCGGACGTGATGCATCAGTCGTGGTGGTGGTAGTACGCCCATCTGGGGCGGATTGGGTTTGCTGCGTCGTATGCAGCACATTGGGCAGGTGTGCGCAATCTTTCGGCTTATTGTACGTAGTCTGAGTATGAAAAAATGGCTGCGTATTTCTGCTACTGTTTTTTCCGTACTGGGGTGATCTGATTTCTTGTGGTAGTGATTAATCAGGAGACGGGTGTACCATGTGAAAGATTGGTTTTGAAAATAAAATCAAATCGCCACCTCATTTTAAAATAAAATATTTTTCATTAAATTGATTATCGTTCTAATTGACCATCGCGCCGGTTCTCCGCATTCGTAGGCAGATACCATGAATCACGACACAACAATGTCTGGTTTAGCACTCCTTGTTTAATTTCACTCAAATATGACTAACTCTCTCAACCTCACTCAAGTTTGACTAACTCACTCAATCTCACTCAAGTTTGACTAACTCACGCAATCTCACTCAAATTTGACTAACTCACTCAATCTCACTCAAGTTTGACTAACTCACTCAATCTCACTCAAATTTGGCTAACTCACTCAAGTTTGACTAACTCACTCAATCTCGTTCCATTTGCACGTCACACTACCATGACACTCCTTTCTCCATCCCTCCGCTCTATAGGCACAAGCCATCTAAGCGGTGGTGTTATATGTATTGTCCATAATGGAGTGCTGGAACCTAACCTGGTGTGGCAGCGAGACATGAAGCGGCAGAGGAAGGATGAAAGTAAACTGAATGCTGTAGAAATGGGATCCCTGAGTGATACGTGTGGTGAAATCTGGATTGATCGTGTGAGAAATGCGGACATTCGCAAATAACGCAAGCCTGATGTAAAGCGAGATGTAAAAGTAATATTCAGTGCCAATCACTCCCATGGGCAGACTAATCATATTATGTAATTTTAATGGAAACAAAAGCTCCTGGCAGAACAGGGGTCACAAAATGGCGGACCGCGGTCCGGATCCGGACCTCCGACCAATTTTTGTGTTAACAGGTCCGCACAAAATAGATTCAAGAATTTTTTTTTTAAGATAATTGAGAATGTCGTCGAAATTCTCCGTAACATTTACCCACTGCATGTTGATGAATGGAACAATGAAGCTGCAAATATTTTTGCTAGTAACAAAGCTGCTCTACAGATGGAAATGATCGATTTCCAAGAAAATGCAGTTTTAAAACACCAAAAACAGGAAGTTTCTTGTCAAGAGTTTTGGAAAAAATGTGTTTGTGGTAATAAATATCCAGAATTAAAAGAAATAGCCTTGAAACCTCTCACTTTGCTTGGGTCAACGTATTACAAGATGAACTTCAATAAAAATGAATTCCGGAGCAGACTTACCGATGAACATCTCCAAGATTTAATGACAATAGCCTGTACAAACTTCAGACGAATTCTCGTTTTTCTCATTAAACTTCTTTTTATTCATAATATTTGTTTATTATTTCATAAAATAATGTTCCGGAACCCATTCGGTTTATTCGTTCATTGTTATTGTATCTAAACATATTTAAATAGTACACTTTATTATATTAAGCTGGGGGGGGAGGTTGTTAGGCTTTTTCCCTTCCGGACCACGACGGTCGTGTATTTTAAAAAAACGGACCTATAATGAAAGTAATTGGTGACCCCTGATGTAGAATGAACGAAAGAAGAAAGGAACCAATGGAAAATTATCGCTACAACGTAAAATAAATTTTTTATTGATATTAAAACTTTTCCAGAAAAACTAAAATAAAATATCTCAGATTCCATAAATAACTAACCAACAATCACGCCGTTTTCTCGCAGAAGTAGGCAGTAAGGATGGACTGCCAAACAATTCGGTCTTGGCACAAACTCATTCACAATCATACATCGTCTCATACATACCCTTCTGTTATTCTAATTATTAAAATGGCATGACTCTCGTATTTGGTTCACTTGATTGCTCCATGTCTTCCTCGTGCGTCCACGACTTCTTATATCATTCATGCTCTACATACATAAACCATTTAAACGTTCCTTTCTTAATCTTTCTCATTATACATATATCACGTACATACGCTTACATACGACTAAGGATCTTATTTTTACAACGTTCAGACTAATTTCATCTTTCCTCTGCCTGTTCCGTGCCCCACTGCCATTCATCAGAGTTGGTATCACCACTCTTTTATGGACTGCTAGCTTTGCATAAGTTTATCACTGTGAACAAAACAAGAATACCGGTAGTGTTGAGTTAACTGATATTTATCAAAACATCGTTAATTATAGAACTCCGGCATTTGATTTAAAACCTTTGATGGCATGGGAATTAGAAGGCAATCTACGTAATACTAACATAATTTATTTAATCAGATATGTTAAGACTAATAATTTAATGTTGGAAATGCGTGATCAATATCAGATCTCATAATGCGTTCAAGAGCTTCTGATTACATAAGTAATTTAAGATCTTTCAAGGAGGGTATTGATTTTCCGTACCAAAATTATTAAAGGCTGGTTGAGATTAGCATATTTCTTTGTTTTGACGAAACGGGAGCGGAGATAAGTATGCAGAAATGCGGATTTCTTGAAAAGATGGCGATCACTGTAAAAACTGAATGGAAACTCGACTCCGGCATTTGACGTCGGCTTGGCTCAAACAACTTTGACCGAATCAGACACATACATCTACACTCAACAGTCATCTACAGTCTGCCCAGAGGTCCCAAAACTCATCTAACTCTTTGAACTTCCAATGGATGATTAAATCGGCCTCTTCTTAAACAATGTTATAACTGTTAGTTTGGTGTTCAATAGACTTAGCGTAATATTTATCTTAACACTACTAGTTTGGTGTACAGTAGACTTCGCGTAGTATTGATATTATCACTAGTAGTTTGATGTACAGTAGACTTCGCGTAATATTGATATTATCACTAGTAGTTTGATGTACAGTAGACTTCGCGTAATATTGATATTATCACTAGTAGTTTGATGTACAGTAGACTTCGCGTAATATTGATATTATCACTAGTAGTTTGGTGTACAGTAAACTTCGCGTAATATTTATGCTATCACTACTAGTTTGGTGTACAGTAGACTTCGCGTAATATTGATGTTATCACTGGTAGTTTGATGTACAGTAGGCTTTGCTTAATATTGATGTTATAACTAGTAACAATTATTTTACAAGCAATAATTATTCGCCTGAAACACTCATCCACATTGAAAAATCTCCTGATAAAAGATACATGACGCCAACGGGACTCGAACCCGTGTCCCTTCGATTTCCGGTCGACAGCTCTGACCACTGAGCTATGGCGGCTTATCTCTTATCCGCGAAATAAGTTATATAGTTAATTATTGCTTGTAAAATAATTGTTACCCTTTGTGCTATGCTTAAAAAATCTTGTCTTAAACATTAGTTTACCAAAAAAATAATAATTATAACTAGTAGTTTGGTGCACAGTAGACATCGCGTAATATTGATGTTATAACTAGTAGTTTGGTACACAGTAGACTTCGCGCATTATTGATGTTATAACTAGAAGTTTGGTGTACAGTAGACTTTGCGTAATATTGATTATTTCGACTTGTCAGCTTGCATCATTCGCACCGCCACGCGCTCTGGCAGGGCACAGCTATAAAATCAAATCAGAAAGAATGTAAAACAACAACAAAAAACTGTTAAATAAGGGTCAAGTTAAGTAAAGTTATAACAAGGGGTTAAAGAAATTTAGTAAAGTTCTAGGGGTTATCTTTAAATATGTCCGGAATCTAGCCAATAGAGTCATACAAGTTACGTTTATACATTTATTTTGACATTTGCACAAGATTACTGACCTTGCCACTGGCTACGCCGTACGCGTAGTCTACGCGTAGTATACGCGTAACCTACGCATACGGAAAAACAGCTTAATTCGGGAACACGGACATGTCCAAAATACACTTTTTGTGGGTATGATTCTTGTGACAATGCAAGCAAAAAATAATCCCGGAAAAACTTTTTTTCTGTTTTGCATTATCGACCTATTTGCGCCATCTCTTGGGCCGGATGGTAGCCAATGTCAAGGCATCCTTTTTTGGTTCGACTGAGGATTTAACCTTCATCCCCGGGAACCGCGCTAACAACTGCGTCAAATCTCGATTGGGTAGGGCCGATTTTTATTTTAATTAACTGCTGTGACGTCATTCAATTTCCCACCAAACGTAATGCATTGTCAGTTATAACGAGTCTATCTGCCGAGTTTCAGCTCGATTGGATTTCGGAATGCGGTTTTATTTCCACTTTCGAAATTGACATTCAATCATTCACGAAAACAAAAGTGAAATTCAAATAGATTTTATTAATCTACACTGAGAAAACTTGCTGATTTCTAATTTATTAAAAATCTAGTCAAATTATTCGTTTTCCTGTTAAAAATGGGGTTGCATACCTTTAACGAATGAATTCCCAGATTTCTCAACAACATTATCATTGTTGAGAAATCTGGGAATTCATTCGTTAAAAATGGGGTTGCATACCTTTAACGAATGAATTCCCAGATTTCTCAACAACATTATCATTGTTGAGAAATCTGGGAATTCATTCGTTAAAAATGGGGTTGCATACCTTTAACGAATGAATTCCCAGATTTCTCAACAACATTATCATTGTTGAGAAATCTGGGAATTCATTCGTTAAAAATGGGGTTGCATACCTTTGTGGCGTCGAATTATCCAGATTAAATAATTAATAATAAACTGCTACTTGCTACTTAGGTACCTACTTGCTACTTGCTCGTTAAATCGTAAACAAAGTAATCTACGTACTCTATCTACTCGCGACAATACTGTGACGCTATCAGTCTTACACATTACGAGAACTCGCCAGAAGGAACGAGTCTGCCGCCTAGGCATAATTGCCAAGCCGTCGAAAGTTCGCGAATGATCCAGATCGAGCGAGTGTCTTCAATTTAGTTGCCATCTATCTACCCACTGCTACCGTCGGCCGTCAAGTATAAATAAGCCCGACGCAGCGAGTCAGTCAGTCAGTCATCAGTTACCGTTCAGCCGTCAGCCTACAAGGAAGGATCAACGAGTGATCACTCGCGCTCTTCTTACTAGCGCGGTGGACAACACGTACCCGGCTTCGCCCCTATCATCATGGACTCTATCGGGACATCATCATAGCGCCTCGGCCACGTCCGCGGCCAGCGCTACTCGGATTACAAGCGCCCTGGTTCCAGCGTCTCTGACCAGCGCTTCTTCCACGCTACCATGACCACCACGAGGACACGCAGCATCCTCACTGGTCACGCCGTTCCCGTTCAACTGCCCACAAGGTCCGTCGCACCTTCGGCCGTCTCATCAGCACTGGAGTTCCTGAAGACCTACGTTCTTCGCCAGTGCCTGACCTCCATCGAGTCCCGGTCATCAGCGCCCGGCGTCGACTCACTGACCCGCGCTTGACCAGCACATCATCAGCCAGCATCCGGTGTATTCTTCTGTCCTACCTCATCTCCTTGTCACGGCTACTGACTCACCAATAAACACATGTGACCTTCACAACCTTCTTTCATTTCGTGCCTCACCATTGATCCCCAAAGTGGTGACCCCGACGTGATTCTGCAGCCCGACGTGATTCTGCAGCCCGACGTGATCGTGTTACCCCGACTCACCGGTAACCCCGTCTCAAAATGGGTGATCAGTAAAGGCACCACGGAGCAGCAGCACCAGACCATCTCCGCACAAGCGCGGATAATAGTGCCACCATGGTTATCTGAGTGAATCTTTAGCTTGTGTTGTGAACATGTGTTTTTGCAAAATTTTTTTTTATGAAGTGTCACAATTTAAAAGACGTTCGTTTCCGAGCTATTTCTTCTATCGCAGCCCTCAGCCAAGCTGCTGGGAAGGGGGTGTCTGTGGCGTCGAATTATCCAGATTAAATAATTAATAATAAACTGCTACTTGCTACTTAGGTACCTACTTGCTACTTGCTCGTTAAATCGTAAACAAAGTAATCTACGTACTCTATCTACTCGCGACAATACTATGACGCTATCAGTCTTACACATTACGAGAACTCGCCAGAAGGAACGAGTCTGCCGCCTAGGCATAATTGCCAAGCCGTCGAAAGTTCGCGAATGATCCAGATCGAGCGAGTGTCTTCAATTTAGTTGCCATCTATCTACCCACTGCTACCGTCGGCCGTCAAGTATAAATAAGCCCGACGCAGCGAGTCAGTCAGTCAGTCATCAGTTACCGTTCAGCCGTCAGCCTACAAGGAAGGATCAACGAGTGATCACTCGCGCTCTTCTTACTAGCGCGGTGGACAACACGTACCCGGCTTCGCCCCTATCATCATGGACTCTATCGGGACATCATCATAGCGCCTCGGCCACGTCCGCGGCCAGCGCTACTCGGATTACAAGCGCCCTGGTTCCAGCGTCTCTGACCAGCGCTTCTTCCACGCTACCATGACCACCACGAGGACACGCAGCATCCTCACTGGTCACGCCGTTCCCGTTCAACTGCCCACAAGGTCCGTCGCACCTTCGGCCGTCTCATCAGCACTGGAGTTCCTGAAGACCTACGTTCTTCGCCAGTGCCTGACCTCCATCGAGTCCCGGTCATCAGCGCCCGGCGTCGACTCACTGACCCGCGCTTGACCAGCACATCATCAGCCAGCATCCGGTGTATTCTTCTGTCCTACCTCATCTCCTTGTCACGGCTACTGACTCACCAATAAACACATGTGACCTTCACAACCTTCTTTCATTTCGTGCCTCACCATTGATCCCCAAACCTTTAACGAATGAATTCCCAGATTTCTCAACAACATATCATTTAAACGCGAATATGTTATGAGGACTGCGGAACACGTGTACATAAAAATATTGATATTATCATTCGTAATTATATTTATCAGGAAAAAACAGCTGTATGAACACGTGTTCCGACATATTCGGAATGGACTCATATTTTATCAGGAAATGGATTGCCATCATGTGTTTAACAGGATTTCAATATATCAGCCATTCTCATCTTTCATGCTACGATATGCCCACTTTGGGAATCAGTTGCCTACGGGATAGCCTTTTCAATATACTGTATATAATATTGTTTAAAGATTCGAGACATGTGCCTGGTCTTTATGATTTTGATATATTATTATTTAATAAGAATATGGGAATGTTGCGAACTGTCAAGATATGGCGTTGAAATACTTAATATTTACTTTATAATAATAATAATACATTAAATATTTTGTTCAGCTGTCACCCCTTTTACGATTTGTTTATCTCCCTCGTATTTTTTAACATATATACAACATCTCATAAACAGGGGTAGCCGGTGACGTTCAAACATTTTTGTCATTATAAAATATAAATTAATTCTATCTAAACATATTACATTTTAAACCCTCAAGCCTCTGGCGTATTCTGTCAGAGTATTTCCACTTTGCAATAAAATCCAACTTATTGAATATGCCTGAACGAATCCTGATGATATGCGCTTTAAAATTTTATTATTAGAAATATATATATATATATATATATAATTTTGAAAAATTAATATTTTGAATACAACGAGTAACATAAAAATTTAAAATTGGCTAACCTTACGTTTTTTCTAACGAAAATTAGAATTATAAGGGAAAAAAACGAAAAACACACTCACATTTTATAAGTTAGTTGTAATGTAAATTTCTTTTTTTTTTTGTTCTCTTTTTTGTAGCTTCATATAAAAATAATTAGCTAAAAAATCCGCCTGTTAAAACCTATTATAATACAGAGATGTGGAAAATGCGTTTTCTTTTGGAAATGAACCTGAAAATTTCGCGTTATTTTTGGCAAAATTCGGAATATGTTTCAACAAAAATGATGAAATTTTGGCCTTAATCAATTAATTAAAAAATCTCCTTTTCATGTTTCTAGTCATTATTCTCGATAGAACTAAGAGGTCAGGTATATTATTTGTTACACCATAATAATTTATATCATATCTTAGGTCATAATTTTATTCTTGTGATTTTAATGAACGACTTTGTATAAGTAAGTAGGTACCTACTTGGGTATGTTTACATTTTTCGATCAACACAATCATAAAATATTCTATTTTCAGTTGTCAGTACATTCTGAGCACAATTAAACCACTCACCAGATCGAGATCTTCGGGATTTTTATATACAACAAATTGGTTCTACAAAACCATAGATATGTCAATATACAGATAGTTATATTCTCATTCGGAGCCTACTTATTATACTATACACCAATGAAAAACTCTGAAAGTTTATTCCATAGACTTTCAGAGTTTTTCATTGGTGGATATAGTTAGGCAATCATATGACGTCACAATATTTCGGTTCCAATTTTCGATCGGAGTTATACCCTCCTGGTTCTGAATAAAACCTGGTTAAACGTATTCAGATTTGCTTCGAATTTAAGTTTAATTTTCGAAATTGGAACTGATTTTGAAGAGTTCAGAGAAACGATAAAGCACGAACTTTTTGATTGGGAAACCGCACAAGAGTCCTAATTGCTCGCAACCGTCAGGAGCCAGTGAGACTATGCCATTCCCAATCGGGGTATGTTGTAAGGCTGAAGGTAGTGGGTAGGGAAAGGAGATGGGGAAGAGGAAGGTGAGGAATTACCCGGCTATTCGAATTTGGTCACCAAACACGGCCAAAGCCATTTCAAGCGACGTTTCAAATCTGAATGGTGGTCTTACACAAGATACTGAGAATGATGATACGGTGAGTATCTTCCACTCTGGAACGTGCCACGAATATACTATATAGGTACTATTTTAAATTAGTAAATTTTGAAATAGCACAAATTAACCAATAAAATCTACTTGCGCACGCCGGGATTTGAACTCGCGACCTCCAGCTTGCTAATCGAGAGCCCTGCCTCTCGACAACTTAAGCAGTAAAATCTGGTTAAATGAACTCAGATTTGGTATGATTTGAGATTTTTACGACCCAAAGTATTAAAGTGATTTGTTTCTGGGGTATTATGCCTTTTTAACGTTTCGGACAGCATTGCAGTGTCCATATTATGTGTATCAGATTACACATCTGCCCTGATGATGGATACTGCAATGCTGTCCGAAACTTTGGCTAAAAAAGAAGGTAGCGCAACACGGCATAATACCCCGAAAACAAATCACTATTAGAGAACTCAGATTAGCTTTTAATTTAAGTGTTATTTTAAAAATCGGAACTGATTTTAAGAAGAATTCGGGCAAGCGTTAAAGTAGGTACCTACCCATAATATGATAGATATTTTTAGAAAAAAGCATTTGGATTTTCAGTTTAAAAATTTTAATTTAAATATCCCATGATTTTCACGCATCTGCGCTAGTATTATTGTAATTTGGTACGGTGTTTATTTCTCACAGCTTACTATTTCCGAAATCATTTGGCTTCAAATGGAACAGGTGTAAAAAATGAGGAAGTAATCAAGTGGTAATTAGTTTTACAATATTTTATTCTAATAATAGCTTTAAAATCTAATAACAATTTATAAATATTGTTTTGATTGTATAATCAATAATCGGATGAAAGGAAAAATAGCTTAGTCCCACTGGTGAAGAAATAATAACAATTAATCATGTGTTAGTCGATTTAAAGATTTGGTTAAATCCTTCAAAACCATTGACATAGGCCCGGTTTAACAGTTGATTTTAAGGCGATGCACTTCGTAGCAATGCAAAATCATGTGTTTTTGGCTTGAAAATATGGTCGCCTAGAAATGTTTCAGATGCTAAATAAATACCGCGAGTATACATCTTGGCCTTTGAAATAATCGAGTATTTTTTACACAAGTCTTTTTATAAGCCCAGAAAAAAATAATTTATAAGGCCTATGAAATTGCTTTAAAGTTCAAAATTTCCTACTTACGAACCCATTTTCGGTTATGGTTTTATTGTATAATGTGGCAAATTAAGTTATTTATAAAATGAACATTTAAATATTTATGCCTGAACATCCACAAAATAAAATAAAAGGCACTTTTTGGCCATGTTTTTTTCTCGCCTAAATCAAAACAGCTGGATGGTGTTAAGCGGGAATTTAAGCCTTATCGCCATCTACGTAAGGAGTGTTATTGATGGCGTCTCGATTCAAAATTTTACACGACGTAGTGCATCGCCTTAAGCTCGGCTTGGTTGGAATGTCGACCTTAGCGCGGTTTGGAACGTAATCCGTATATAGGTATACGTACACGTATTGTTTATGATTTTAATAGAGGAATGTGCAGCTTTTCTGAATATAATCAAATTACTATCTACGTGAGTGTTACTATCTATGCTCTCTCCTGTCATCGGTAGATCGAGAGGTTTCAAATGTCAATTGTTTTAAGCGGTCATAATTTACGAGTTGATTTTTTGATAACGTTTCCCCACTTCGATCAGTATTGTGCAATATCCGAGGATGATTATTTTAAATAGTATTTGATTTGCTGGAGTGAATTCGCTATTCATGAGATTATGATGAACAAACTGCTGAAAACACTGCCTTGACGTTGAAAAATCCCTCTTATATACCTTACCAGACTATTTGTCTATTTTTGAGTTTCAATTTATAACATCAACATTCCTCATCACTCGATGAATATAATAGTCCATACTGATAGGCAATTTACGTGAATTTCGGTGAGATGAAATTACGTAACTACCCTTAATTGTCATATTTGACATCTGTTATTATCTATCAGAATATTAATATTAATAAAATTGACCATAAACACATCACAAGAAGCCACACCAGAAATGACCTTATGATCCCAACGAGCAATACGGCAAAGTACCAAAAGACACACACATACTTGGGACCTAAATTGTACAACAAAATCCCCCCCTGAATTAAACATAAAAACTTATAATATTTCATACATAGGCCCAATAATAACTAAATGGTTGATTGGACTGGGCAGAGGAGAATCTGAAAAAATGTTAAAAAACGTCACGTAATAAATAGACATAGACTAATCACACACTATATATATCTTCCATTATTCTAATTATTGCTCACACACAACAGCTCAAGTTCGACTCTATCATAAGATTGTAACCATTAAACATCATAAATTAAAACATTAATGAGATATATTATAGACATAGACAAATCACACACTTACTTTCACATATTTTTTGGTTTCTTGGAACGGGCAATTTGCCTAGTTAGGAACCAATAATTTCGACCTGATAAGGTACAATAATCAATAATCACAAAATATTTTAATTATATCTTGTATCATATTGTACTCTGTGTAAATTTAAATGAATAAATAAATAAATAAAATAAAATAAATGTTACTGCTAGCGCCTCTACATCTGAAAATTGAACTATTCTGTCACTTACAAAAACTTGAACTACCGGTTTAGCTCGCTTAAATTTGAGCGAGGAATGTCGCACGTAGCGAGGATACAGACCGACTGATATACCGGGCTATAGAATATTTACGAAATGGACTCTTTACCAGATATTAGACCAGATACAAATAAGTTCGTATGAGAATCCATTTCAGGCCTACCAAGGTTGAACAACGTAATAAATTTTAACTTTGTTTTTGCTGTTTTATTAAAAACAAAAATATTGTTGTTGATCAGAGTTTCGATGTCAATAAACAAAGGCCGCCAAATTAATGATTAAGGTAGGTACTAAGAATGGTAGATACTCTCATGTCGCCCTGGTGAAATATCACTATATAGAATTAAAACGGTTAGCTAAAAGGCTTTATCTAAATTTGTTGACCAGAACTGAATAGCCAAGAACATGAATTTAACAATCGTAAACCTATTATATTTGTATGTAAAGATTTTAAACTTTTACTTATATCAAAATAATGATTGTGTTTCTAAGATGTGGTTGGAAAATTCATAATAATTATTATTTTCAAGCTCTTTAGTTGTTAAAGTTAAAATTAAATTAAAGTAACTAGATGAAAAGAGTTTAAGTTAAAAATAAATTAAAGTTACTAGTAACTGTATAAAAAGTTACAATCATTACAAATTAATTTATAGATCCCCGATTTGTTTAAAATATCATCAAAAGGTATTTATTTTGTCTAAGTAATGTAATATTTTGTCTAAGTAATGTGATATTTTGCATAAGTAATTTAATATTTTGTCTAAGTAATGTAATATTTTATCTAAGTAATGAGAATATTTTATCTAAGTAATGTAATATTTTATCTAAGTAATGTAATATTTTATATAAGTAATGTAATATTTTATTTAATTAATGTAATATTTTATCTAAGTAATGTAATATTTTATCTAAATAATGTAATATTTTATTTATATACAAATGGATGTTTCTTTCTTTGTCCCCTATAGACTCCAAACCCATTGGACCGATTTCGCTGAAAATATCAGAGTTTGTTGTTCTTATTAGTGCCAGGAATGTTTAGAGAGAATAATGCATGGTAGAAGAAGTCGGGACGACCGCCGAAGACTTTGGCATTATCTCTGCACTTGAATGAGATACGGAGTTGAATTAAAATCGATATAATGTAGTTTTTCTAAAGTAAGATTGTGGTATACAGTTGTGATTGGTAGAAAATGTTGGGGTCGCCCGAAGAAGACACGTAATAAATAATTATAATAAAATAACTTTGTTTTTAATACCACTTTATTGTATATTTTACTAATATATAAAACCAACCGGTTTCGGTTCACCCTGAACCATCATCAGGGTTATATAAAAACATAACTTCATTCAACACACTGATGCAATCATCAACAAAGCCAACAAAATGCTAGGATTTATAATACGTTTAACGAAACCTTTCCGCAACCTTAAGACTCTATATTCCATTTACACAGCGTTTATCCGTCCCCACCTAGAACACTGCACACCGATCTGGACTCCTTTTTACCAAGCTCACATTGAAAGAATCGAAAGAATTCAAAATAAATTTTTTAAACACATTAATTATAAACAAAACTTACATTTCTCAAATTACACCGATTCTATTAATTACCACAACTTCAACTCCCTTCACACACGATGTTTGATTTTTGACCAAATCTTATTATTTAAAATTCTTAACAATGGCCTCGACTCCCCAGAGCTAACTAATTTAATAAATATTCATATTCCAACAAGATCAACACGGCAATCTCATTTGTTTCATTTACCTACATATAGAACTAACTTTAGAAAAAAATCACAAATTCCACGTATATGTGCCCAATATAATACTAAATTTCAAAACATAGACATTTTTAGCAATAGACAAATATCGATTGGAAGTAATACATACGATCGAAAATTAATACAATAGTATGGAATGTATCCAGAGCACCTCCTATCCTCATCCTAAATTCCTATTCCTCCCCTCCTCACCTAATATATATATATATATATATATATATTTATTTTTTTATGAAATAAAACTCCATCTCCAATCAATTTTAATATAGGAGAATTTTTTGGCTTGACTGTATTTAACATGTATATATTTATATCTATATTTTATGTATAAGCTGTTTGTCTCTTACCTTTACCAATAAATAAATAAATACTAAACATGTTTACGAGAGATGGGAAGGCTCGATAAGATAGAGATGTTGAAAGGAGGGTAAATGCAGGTAACTCCATTAATGGAGGACTGAACGCAGTTGACGCTAACAAAGAATTGTCCAAAGAAGCGAAGTTAGCAGTCCACAATGGAGTGCTGGTACCTACCCTGATGTATGGAAGTGAGGCATGGAACTGGCAGAGAAAGGATGAAAGTAGATTGAATGCTGTTGAAATGAGATCCCTGAGGCGTATGTGTGGTAAAACCATGTATTATCGTGTGAGGAATGTTGAGATCCGCAAAGAGCGCAAGGCTGATGTAAACGTAATGAGTGAGATTAAGAAAGGGACGCTTAGATAGATTGGGCATGTACAGCGAATGAGCGAAGAAAGGAGTGTAAGGATGATATATGATGTAAATGCGAAGACATGCCAAGATCAAGTGAATCAGATACTCGAGTCGGGCCTTGTCAAGAGTCAGAATAATAGAAGAGTATGTATAAGGAGTGTGTGCCAAGACCGAGTTGTTTGGCGGTCCGTCTTCTCTGCCTACCCCTGCGGAAAATTGCGTGATGGTTAGTTAGTTAGTTATTACATCAATAACAGAGTTACAGTGTATAGATACAACAGCGCCACCTATCGAGTCTAAAACTCTTCTATATTTAAGAAAAAATGTGTATATTCTTGGTATACCTTATATCGTAGGTAATAGGCATTAAAATTGCTTTACAAACGGAGTCTAGTAACGTTCGATTTCAAGCAAAAAACAGGTTTTTATTTATTTTTTAAATAATTTTATAAGAAAGCAAAAAAGTTGATCAAGTGAAACTGTCACAGATAATCTTAGCTATAATACTGTATTTGTTTAAGTTGTTTCCTTTATGCGTTCATACATTTCTATTGAAAAAATATTTTTTTTAGTAGTTTGCATTTATATTTTTATTGAGTAAATTATTTTTTTATTTGTATTCTACTCAAGCGAAGCGATAGGAAAACCTTCAATTCATCTAAAGCGTGTATTTTGGTATTCATAATGTACACCAATTCGTTACATGCATGCTCTCAACTATCCCCAAACTGTTTGAAAAACTTATCCTCGATAAAATCTCCATACATATTAACAACATCATTGTAACTAATCAACATGGATTTATGCCAGGCAGATCCACACTAACAAATCTCTCCTTATATGAAAATTTTATAGCATGTTCACTCAAAAACAAAACCCAAGTCGACTCAATATATACAGACTTTGTAAAAGCGTTTGACAAAGTTAACCACAAAATTCTTCTCAATAAACTTAGTCAAATCGGAATTGAGGGTAAACTATTGGAATGGATAAATAGCTACTTAACGAATAGAAATCTTCAAGTAAAAAATAATTCTAACCTTTCTCACAAATTCATAGCTACTAGCGGTGTACCCCAAGGGTCACATTTAGGCCCAATACTGTTTCTCCTTTTCATAAACGATATTGTTACTGTAAGTTTTTAGATTCTCACGGCCAAAAGCATTTTTGTTGTTTTTATTTGGGGTGTTATGCCGTGTTGCGCTAACTCCTTCTTTAGCCGACGTTTCGGACAGCGTTGCAGTGTCCATCATCAGGGCAGATCCGGTAGATCCGGTAGATCATTTTTACACATCTTCGGATCTACCGGATCTGCCCTGATGATGGACACTGCAACGCTGTCCGAAACGTCGGCTAAAGAAGGAGTTAGCGCAACACGGCATAACACCCCAAATACAAACAACAAAAAAGATATTGTTACTGTATTTGATAAAAATGTTGAAATGCTACTTTTTTGCCGATGACCTTAAACTATTTAAAATTATAAAAACAATAAATGACTGTATTCACATTCAAATAAATTTAAATAAACTTCAAGATTGGTGCAAAACTAACAAACTTTATCTCAATATTAGTAAATGCCACATTATAAGATTTTTCAGAACAAAACAACCCCTTAACTATCAATACAAAATTAACAATGTTTCTCTCGCCTCTGTAAGTGAAATTAACGATCTCGGCATTATTTTCGATTCAAAATTTAACTTTCTTTCACATGTAGAAACAGTCACCAACAAAGGATTAAAAATGCTCGGCTTCATTCTCCGAAATGGCAGAGACTTTAAAAATATTTCAACACTAAAAATCTTATATTCCTCACTTGTTCGAAGTCAAATCGAATATAATTCTCCTATTTGGTGTCCTTACTTTAAAATCCACTCCGATTCTATTGAAAAAATTCAGCATAAATTCCTAAGATTCATTAACTATAAACTCGGTCTACCTATAGAATCAATAAATTACAATCACTTGATGAAAGAATTAAACCTACTTAAACTCTCAGATAGAAGACTTATTTCCGATTTGACTTTTATTTTTAAAATTGTCAATGGTATTATAGACAGCCCTGATATATTAAGCCTAATTACCTTCCATATACCCACTAGAACCACTCGATCCAAAATTATTTTTAATTTTAATAACAATATCAGGACTGCGTCATTTAGAAACTCCCTTATACCTAGATTGCATGCAGTTGGCAATGCTTTCTCAGAAGTAGTAGATGTGTTCAACTGCACGGAATATAGCTATAAGAAGGCTATAATAACATACCTCTGTCGTAATTATCAATGTTATTAGGCATAATACCATTCTATTCATAAGTTATCACAGAACCTAAACAATGCACTTACATCAGATATCAGACAGAAGAGTGTTATCTAATAATTTTATATACTTAATCAAAACTATAATTTTTCCCAAAATTGTTATGAGATGTCTTACTGACAGCCCTGATTCAATAGAGCTAACTCTTAGTTCTCAGCAAATTCAACCAAATTCAATATTGAAGGTAACAATAACCTCAATAATAAACTACTGTACGGATTGAAAATAAAAATGCTAATGTACCTATGTATACCAGATGTTATTTTTGTTTTATTTTTGTTTAATTTTCAACATAATTTCTCTGTAATTATTCTGTTTAACATAATACTGTTTCGCTCCTGTGAACCACTGTAAACACAAATCATGTATATTGTAAAAGCCTTTTACGGCGTCTAAATAAATAAATAAATAAATAAAGATTAATCAAAATAGAGATTTGGCATTAAGCTTCGCTTTAAAGCTGGAACCAACCATACACATTCACAAAATTTCATTGAAATTGGTTGGACTGTTTCGAAGATTAGCGGGTACGAATACAGTGACACGTGATTTTTATAGATATGTATAAATATATTAATAAAATATACAATAAAGTGGTATTAAAAACAAAGTTATTTTATTCTCATTATGTATATCCACAAAGTGTTTGCTACATGTGAAAATTTAATAAATAATTATTTGTGGTAAAATGAGGGATACATCATAAAGAAAGAATGTACGATGTGGAACAGAATGGTAAAAGTCGGGGACGCCTGCGGAAGGCATGGCACGATCAAGTGAAATAAATTCTTATGCACGGACAAAACTTCCTGATAAAAAATATTCCTAATGTATTAAAAATCTCATAAAATTATTTGTATTCCTGTTCAAAACGGGACTCTAGGTCATTAACACGTTGAACGCCATTGTGGAAATGAAGAAAAATTACCATTTTAAATTTGAAAAAAAATACTCAGATGGCATCGGCGACCATCAAAACGTATTCCTTTTTTTTTACCAAAATTTTCGATGAAAAGAATTCATGGCGCTATAGGAGAAAAATGACGAATTTTGTCATGAGGTCACCGGTGACCTACATGGCGTTCAACGTGTTAGGGAAAGAATTGAGCCTAAAAAGTTTAAGTATATTACCAGTATTATTACGAATTTACTTTATCAATAAGCGGTTTACAGTCGCATTTTTAACAGGATGACTAATAAGTAATTTGAAAAGATTTTCAATATTTCAGCAAACTTATTTTTTTTTAAATACTTCTGTTTGGTCAAAATTTTACTCCAAACCATTCATACCTCCGAGCAACGCCGGGTAAACGTCAGCTTGTATATTTTCAATTGAGATAATTTTCTCTACAACAAAAGCTAATATAACATTTTCTTTATCAGCGGTAGGTAACTGTATAGGTATGTCACGTTTCATTACTAATCTTCTGTTTATTGCCCATACTATCATAAGATGACTAGGCACCTACTTGTTCATAATTAATTAATCTAAAATAACACAATGCATTATCATTTTAACACTTGTCTATTTTGGATTCGGTGTAATTACTTGCTTTGTAAAAATCATTGCAGTGAAAAGGAACTGAACATTAATTTGACAGTTGATTGACGTATCTATTTACAGGAAACTAATTTATAAACACATTATTTCCTCATTAAAAGTTTTTTGTATGCAATGCACTCACTATTGAAAAGCATAATTATCAATAATGTTAATAGATACTAAAATTGCATATTAAATGCATCGATTTATTTATTTATTGACATCTGAAGCATTTTATGCAGATAAAATCAATATTATTAAATAAACAAACAATAAAATACGAGTAAATAAACAAACATTAAAATGAGGAAATCATAATCACACCAACACATCTACCAGAGTCTACCTCGGACAGGAACCACTAGTGAAGAGGATTGTGAATAATCTATTATATATTTAATAGTCATTAATAAAAACATATATAAAATTAATTTTGTATATAGCCTTATCATCATCGGGTCTAAAAAAGCTTACGATATAGCAGATATTATCTTATTGATGTATGTTTTACTGCACTTAGTTTTGGTAGTTTGTAGGCACGATTCTATTCTGGCATTTCTGTTGTTTTTAGTTCGTGTTTATTATTGAATTATAGTCTGTAAACATACATATTAATGAAAAATTTTCATTTGTTTTATGTGTATAAATAGAGAGATTTTAATTCTATGAAAGCTCAAACTTCAATCGAAGGTCTATTGACTCGCAAAGCATCGAGGATCAAAAATAATAAATTTAGAACCAAATACTGATCTCGGTAACTTGTTTTCAGCATTGTTAACATCACACGCAGTCGTGACACTCTGTGACAGAGGACGAGACAAGATACGAGACATCAGAAATGGGAGATGAGAGATGTTTGAGTGACACGAACTAGTAGATCCCCCATACCAAAGAGGGTAACCGGATAAAATAGAACAATGACAAAACAGAGTACGATTAAATAATTGGTCAAATAAATATGCAAAAGGAAAAATACCTCAAATAATAATCGATAAACCAGAGCACAGCAAAAAAATAAGTTAATTATACCTTTGTTTATTACTACATTTGGACAAAGAGGCACTGATTTTTGTTTGCTGTAAATTTAATCAAACACTTACTACATACTTTAAGTCAACAAAGGAATCAGGAAAAGAAACAACCAATATTTAAAAAAAAACATAGTCATAGAAGTTACTGAAAATACATGGAAAATATGATATCTTGAAGTTGAACGATTGAAAACCCTCCTACAAAACCTAGTTCGCCTCAGCACCGGATCATCTAGTAATAAAAATATTCTAGTAGGTTAGGTTAGGTTAGATTAGATTGTTGTGTTTTGTCACTGTCCTGTTTTTTCTCCGTTCTGTTTGGTATTTTTTTACTGTTCTATCACTATTCTGGTTTGCAACTGTTATGTTTTTCCACTGTTCCGTTATGTCACCGTTCTGTTTTGTAACTGTTCTGTTTTTCCAGTGCACAGAGTACAGAGACTGAGCAGAGAGTAAAGTGTGGCGGCCAATAAAGACGCTGGAGACGGTCGGTCAATTGGTGGAGTCAATTGACCGGACAGTCCAACAGACACAAATAAATAATTCAGCATTAAGGCCGAGTGTAGTTTTTTATTAACTTAAAATAATGATTATATTATTAAGCAAATCGATTATGATAGTGTTTTCGACAAGTAAAAATTTTTTTATACATTTTTTAAATTAACATAGGCTTAGTAATTATCAAAATCAAATCGAAAATATGACCTTTTTCAGACCGTAATACGTGCGTTTTAAAAAATACTATTAAAGGCTGAATATCGTCAAAAAATACCTGAAGGGGTTTTCTTTAAACGTACGAAAAAAAAAAACTAAAAAATAAATAAAATAGGTTCGTAGTTTAATTTTTTCATAAACTCTAATTGTACTTGTTTTTAAAATGCAGATTATAAAACTTTGGATACGTTTATTTAACAAAACTAAACGATAAATTATTGGTATTATATTTTTCCATTTTTTAAAGTTAATTTAATATTTTTTATACTAAAATTTAAGAAAGAACACTTAGATTTTTAAATTACTTTTAAAACAGGCCGTCTGCTGGCGCCTATTTGAAATTTTAAATACGGTAGAACATCGAACTAAAAGCTTCTTTTAAATATCCCAACAGATGGCGTTATCATGGTTCGCTATTGACTCTTCCCGTGTCATAAGCCAATATTCAACGTATAAATCGGTTTCAGTTATTCAAGCCAAACGGCCACTGGCTTAGGTTATGCTATTCTGTACACTATACTGTAAAACTCTCGCCTCGAAGTTTGCGGGATCGAATATCAGAGTGGGCAAGTAAATTTTATTTGGTTAATTTGTGTTATTCACAATTAATGAATTAATATACGTATGGTATATGCGCGGTACGTTCCATAGTGAAAGATACTCTCAGTATCGCCTGGTGTAAGACCACCATTCAGAATTGAAAAGTTGCTTGAAATGGCTTTAGCCGTGTTTGGTGACCAAATCTGAATAGCCAGGTAGATTCACTTATTCAATAAATAATACCCGTTCTGCGGTCTAAATTTAAATAATGATTTGTGGTCTTTCATGGGGGCGATACTGACAGTATCTAACGCTCTGGAAAATGCCGCAAATATAATACTTATGTAAATTGTGAAATAACACAAATTATTAAAATAAAATGTAGGTTGGTACTCGTGCACGCCAAGATTGTAACCCGCGACGTCACGGAGGTCGTCATCCTGTTGAGTCGGGCCATATCTCGATATTTATTATTGTTTTTGTAAATTATTCTAAAAAAACATAAATGAAAAGACCAAACACAAATAACCTGACATTTTTAGGTCGGGTTATCAATTTACCGTCCACTGTAAAACAACTTACAAAAATGTCCACCCGCGCAAGGCGCTTTTTAGTTCTGAGTGGCATCGTTGTAAATAAACTGAATGTTGCCAAATCTGGCGTTTTGCTTCACCAAGGACTGTTGAATACAAGCGAATTTTGGGCCCGATGGCGTTTCTGTGGGCCTTAGAAAACAATAATGTTATTTATAACCGTTATTGTTGACCGAGGTAGAACGAACACAGGTACTCTGTTTTTTGACCAGATGTAGGTATATTTTTTACAATGCGTGCATCTGACGGCCGGCCTGTCCGGTGGTGAAGCTTTGGACTCCCGTTCCGAAGGTTGCGGGTTCGAACCCGGTGTACGCAAATAAAGAAGTATTAGCATTTATATCTGAACCTAGATATTTATTCTGGACCACAGAATCAATAAAATTTTATTTTGTTAAAAGTATTTTGGTATTTAAAATTTTAAGTACTTAAAAAATTATTTATTTATATTATTTCATTTAATTCATTGTTATCTATTGAATTTAATGTGTTAATTATTGTGCATAAAACTATGTAAAACCAAATGCCAAAATGTTTTTAATAGAGATATACATAATTAAGAAATTGGCACATACATCATCACACATGTCATAATATGGAAAATCAGGACTAAAGATATATGAAGAAATAATAATAATATAAGCGATTAGTCATAATAGACCCGATATAGTTTTACATGAAAAAATTAAAAAAATTAACTTTTATCATTGATGTCGCTATACCAAATTCCTGTAATATTCAAAAATCTGTTAGCGAAAAAATAAGAAAATACACAGATTTAGGAAATGAAATAAAAATATTACCATTCGTTATTTCGGCTACTGGCATTATACCTAGCTCTCTAATTAAAAACTTCAGGCGTATTAGATCTTTCAAAAAAATTATATATAAAGATGCAAAAGTCGGTCATTTTGAATACATGTAGGATAACAAAAGATTTTTTAAATATTTATGTTGAGGGATCAGTAGGATTTATAGGCCCTGTTAGAAGTTCTACCGAGCCGAACCCTCTGATATGAAAATATCTGGAGTCGGTGAATTATTTTCCCATTTGATCTTTTGTGAGTTGACGTGTTGTTCTTGTATTGTTTTGTATTTATTTTGCTTATATAATGCACTTACATAATGTTGATTGACTAGATGATCGTTTGTGGAAAAGTGAGTGGAAGGGTTTAGTTTTTCCTATGGGGAAGATTTAACCCGGACAACAAAATCGGAAGCATAAAAAAAAAGAAATGTCAGGCTTTCTGTAAAAATATTGAAATACATACAATTAAATTAAATGTTACCTTGTATATATTCGTTTATATTCTAATTAAATAAATAATACAAAAAAATAGTGCCATCTGGTAACTGAAATTCATATAACTTTTATAACGAAGATTTACACTACCGCCATCTTACTGTTTTCAGGCAAACGTTTTTAAAATAAATTCTAGTTAGAAAAAATATTGTTTTGGAAATGAACAACAGAGTTCGTGTGTGTCGAAAATAGTTGATTTTGTCAGGTATACAATCACTCTTAATAACAACGAGGTTGTTGTAAAACAAAACACCAATACACTGGACGCCATGTTTGACCGTCTGACAAGCTGGAGAGATGTTGCTAGCACTATCTAGGGTTGTCATGGGAACAAACAATAAATCATTCATAAAGTGAAACAACCTACTCAAATGGACATGAATCAAACTTCCCTTTTTACCCTAGGTCTTCGACCTTTCTTTCCTTTTGTTTTTTGAATTTGCTATAATTATTTTTTTTTAATCTTATCTTCGGTTTTTATCCTTTTTATAGCAAAAAATAATTTGTGACTTCTCTTATTGAGAGAAAACAAAATGTATCGATACAATATTCTTACAACAACTAGTACCAAGGCTATATAGATTTATGCTTCCTTACGTTTCACCATATTTATCAGAAATGTCTATATGTCCGCATGTGTGTACGTGATTGCCACAAAAAGAATGCATTATCATCAACAACATGTCTATCTGCCGAGTTTCAGCTAGATCGGGTGTCGGGAAGTGGGTTGAATTCTGCTTTCAAGATTTGCATTCATTTATTACCGAAAACAAAAGCGAAATTCAAATAGATGCATTTTAAAAGACCGTGTGTTCGTGCATTCGTTTTCGTAAAGCCACAGATGTCATGAAAGCCAATATAAAATCTTCAGCAATTTACCTTATGTACGACGTTTACGAACAAAAAACAATATTATAAAGTGCTTCATGTTGACTCTTCGTAGGTAATTGATTGGCAAACGGAATTAACTTTATTGGAATTGTATAACAGCATTCATCATGCTGTTGAAATGAGATCCCTGGGGCGTATGTGTGGTAAAACCATGTATGATCGTGTGAGGAATGTGGATATCCTCAAAGAGTGCAAGGCTGATGTAAGCGTAATGAGTAAGATCAAGAAAGGGACGCTTAGATGGTTTGGGCATGTAGAGCGAATGAGCGAAGAAAGGAGTGTAAGGAGAATATACTATGCAAATGTGAATGGTAGCAGAAGTCGGGGACGCCCGAGGAACACATGGCACGACCAAGTGAATCAGATACTTGAGTCGGGCCATGTCAAGAGTCAGAACAATAGAAGAGTATGTATGAGACGATGTATGAATGTGAATGAGGCAAGGAGTGTGTGCCAAGACCGAGTTGTTTGGCGGTCCGTCCTCTCTGCCTACCCCTGCGGGGAAACGGCGTGATTTTTTTTTTTTTTTTTTTTAAAAGAAAGACAAACATTCCCAGGTTACGAATAACCTGACAATATTTGAAAATCTCCTACTACCACCACAGTAAGCTGAAAATGTTGCTTGTGTTGTGATGGAGGACTTAGCCAGCCGAGGAATTGAACACACTACGCCTGGGTGGGACCCAAACGCGATGTCAACTCGGCCACCGACCGGTCGACTAACTAACTAACCGTGATGGTTAGTTAGTTAGTTTAGTTAGGAATTGTATAACTAATTCAACCTTCAGCCATAAAGTAATTTGCAATAACGGCTAATTTAGTGTCAGATATAACGAAATTAAAAATCTTTCTTTCTCTTTCAGCAACACTTCTAATATACATCTTGTCCATAGCGTGCTCTTGGAACAACAAGGATCCATCTGACTTCCAAGTCCAACTTCTATGTAAGTTCGCAGATAATTATGTAACAAAGTTCCATTTAAAACGCTTTATATTCATACTTTTGAATGTAGCTATGACTTTGTGGTTTTCCATTACAAATAAATGAAACGATGTTACTTTTTTAAACCTAGTTTTTTTAACCGTTCCTTCCTCAGGGCAAAATAAACTAACTTAACATTTCAAAACAATGGGTGAACATAACATCACATTACAAAGTTTTGAAGAGTGGGGGGGAGAAGATGAAACATGCTGTTTAGAAAAAAAAAATACTAAGTAAAATAATTCTGAGTTGTTGGTCTTTCAGAACAACAAGATTCTAAAAACAATATTTTATCTATGCCAGATAGAACTAAATTGCTCGTAACTTGCAAATGATACCCCGCTGAAGGACAGGATTGTTTAAAGAAAAAAGTCTCGTTCATTGAACTTTCTTTCTTGGGAAGTAATAATATCCTTGATATACAATAATTTAATCATTGTTTATGATGAGAAAGTAACAGTAAAATATTATAATTATTAGGTATGATTCATAAAACAAGTCATTTTAAAAATGAATTTCCGCGAACGATCATTTTATGAAGTAATAAAATAATTATTAATAATTCTTGTTTGTAGTTGTACTGTTCTTGTAGCCTGTTGGACACTTGAAGGTTTTCTTTTGTTGTCGAATTAAACTCAAATAAATTAAATGTTCGATGGTACGTTTATTTCAAAGCAAATATTCACATGGCAAACAGGCACTTATATAAATAACTTGAAAACCCATTAAAAAAATATTAATCATTATCTTAGTGAAACATATGCACTATGTTCTCAACTTATTCATACAAAATATAAATACCAAGAGCATTGAATTTTATTTCATAAGGTTGGTTAATTCAGTATAAAAAAGACCTCATATCGATTATTATCACCCAAATGAATAATTCGTTGTCAAGAGTAGATATAAACACTATTATTTTTTAATGATAAACTAATGTTTATAAGACAAGGTTTCTTTATGCATAGTGCAATAATTAGTCGCCTGAAATATGGTTATAATAATTTTTTATCCTTTGCGCTATGCATAAAAAAACCTTGCCTTATAAATATTAGTTTATCATTAAAAAATAATAATATTTGGCAGGTCAAAATATTTCACCACCAAATGTAGATATAATATTTCTCGACGCCATCTAGTGGGAAATTTAGCACTAACAAAGCCTTTCCTACAAAAATAAAGTTGGTTGTTTACAGGTGAACAAAATATAATAAGCAGTAATTGTTGATTGAAGTTCTAGTACATATTGACTTATTTGGTGGGTTGGGAATAAGCCAACGTAGCTCAGTGGTCCAGAGCACTTGACCGGACATCAGAAGGTGCGTGTTCAGTACCTGTCGGCGGCATTTATTTTTACTCGGGAGATATTTTCGATTTGTAGAAATATTTCAGGCGACTAATTATTGCTTATAATAATTTGTTAGATATAAACACGGTACTTAAATAAGTGTTTTTTGGTTATTTGGCATCATAACAAAATAAAGCGATATGAAGTTAATATGATAGGCAGGGTAATAAGGGTTGTACTTGACTTACTTCTAACCAGTGATTTGGAGTAAAAAATACAGATGAAATTTTGGTTTTCGTTGACATATTGATGTTTTACTTTAACTCAAAACATTAAAAATCAGTAGTTATAGGACAGTTGGGGACGGACTGGGAGATTGGGCGGTTAATAAAATAAAAGCCAAAAAATAAGATTTCATTCATAATTCACACAAATTATATCGATTGCTTCCCGAAGATTTTCAGCGCCATTAGAGAAAGTGTGATAGCGAACATAGCAACACATAAATACTGCTATTAAGGAGGACAACTTAATAACAGTGTTTCGTCTCATACAGTATTCCATGTTCATCGTATAGTGTAAGCGAGTAAGCGTATCTTGTTGTCTCAGTCACGCCCGTGATGAAGAATGTAGTATTCGACGCAAATACGAAAACTCAAAAAAAGAATTGTTCAAATTCTCCGAAACAACCCGTCCTAAGAGTGTTTCTTACTTACCACATTTTATTTTGAGTTTGTGAGAGATAATAGCAATTCTAGATGTATTATAACGTCCCATCGTTGTCTAATCTAGTTTATTTGATATCGGTGGCACAATATGGTGGCATCAATGACATTACGAACATAATGTGGCATTATATTTATTATAAAACAATAATAATAATGAACCTGCATGACCCCGTGCCATAAACTGAATTCTCCGGTACATAACAAATTTGCACAAGTGTTTTCAGAACCGAACAATTCAGGTCAAGCACCATGATTTGCTTCAGTTCAGTGATAGCTCAGTAATAAATAAGTAATAAAAATTAATAACCTCGTCATAAAAAATATTTGAAGATTTAAAAAATTGGGATTCAATTTGGGAGGCGGGTTTGGGTAAAGCCGCCCCTGGAACCATTTATTGGATAACCAACACCTTTACCATAGGTCACCCCAAGTGGTTCGCTGAATTTCGTGATTTAGCAGGGGTGCCTGGGTTCACCGGGTGAGGTGAGGTGTGTTCAGTATACGCCTGCCCACCAGCTGGAGGCTGGTTTGGGGAGACCCTTTGACCTCTTTAACTGGTCTATCGACACATCGCCCTGCGCCGCAGTGGGAGGGATATATCAATATGCCATACAGTGATCCCTGGATTCCTACCTAACCCTCATACCTTTTAAAAAGACCCCCATACAGCATCCCAAAAGATGACACGAAGGAAATTATTTTCCTCCTATGAAACCATTTTTTATTACCATTTCATTACAAACCCTCGGATAAAAAAATGTAACCATATGTACCTTGTAAAATCTCATAACTGGCATTTATTTCTCAGGGACCTTTCTAAGTTTACAAAACATAATGTGAAAATGATACATTTGAATTTTATATTAAATCAAATAAAACACTTTGTTTATTAACCACGACTTTTTTATTATTACATCTACCGGTTTCGCTTCAGTCGAGCTTCATCAGGATGTGTAATATAACTAAATACTAAGACAGAGGTCATGCATATTTATAGGAAAGCAGAGGGAGACAGAATATAACACATTATAAAAGTGGGAGGAGTCAAATATTACATAGGCATAGTGAATTAAAGATATATAATAACAAATTACAAAAAAGCATGTTTACATGAATTATATATATAATAATACATTTTAAAGACATAAGAAAAAACATAAACATATTATTAAGGAGTGGAATGGATTGTGGGAAACAAGTTAAATATAGGACTATAGAATGTGTTTTTTTGATTAGATAAATTAATTTGTGTATTTAATAAACGGTCTGACAAGTTACTGTTTATAGATTTCCTGATTTCTAACGATTCTAAATTGTCTAACCTAATGCCTATACTATTTTTATGTAGGAGGCTAGTACCTGTTATTTTATTAAATCTATGGTCTGCTGATATTAAATGGTTGGCGAGTTTCGAAAAACCTTTGCCATTTAAACACCGTACATGTTCCTTCACTCTAATGTTTATATTGCGCGATGTTTTACCTATGTAAAAGGAGGGACAATTACTACAGTTGAGTTTATAAATAGATAACATTTGAATTTTTGTGATTCGTACCAACCTTTTAATCTCATAGAAGTGGGATCTTTCAAAGATGTAGCTTTCAACCGCTTTCCTTAAGTAATAGCTAAAAATAAATTACCATCAGCAACAAAGAGTTATTATACTACATATACATATTCATTAAATACAATTTATATAATATATTATACATCTACGACTTTCGAGTAAATAATATTTTTCTTTAGCAAACACCGATACGTGTTTATATAACAGTTGGATTAATTTATAAATGCAATTTATACTTTTGCGTATTTCTTGTTCAGCGTGTAAGATATAATGTTACATTGTATGTATGCCATTATTATTGTGTTGTATTATTATACTACTGTACAATTTAAACTTTAAACTTTATAAAAATATATAAATTACAAGGAAGACAGCCATAATCAAAGAAAAATAATTGAAGTTAAAAATCAAGTCAAGACTTCGCTAGAAGTCAATATATTTATATCATTGCATCATTGTATCGCTGTATCATTGTATTATTGTGTTACTGTGTAATAGTATTATTCAGTAATTGTATCGTAGTTGAATGTACATACTCTAGAGATAGGCATGAATGAGTTGACATGTTTCCTAACAAACCATCAGTAAAACACGAATGTGTTATGGGAATGTCATAACACTTATAAGTCAGCAATTCTCATTTTTCTCCGTGTAGGAGGGTGTTGGGCCAGTGCCCGGATGACCAACCCTTTTCCCGGCCCTGCTCCGCAGAACATGATGGAAGTAGGTACTTGTGAGTCGTGTGCAAGTCAAGTGTCGCCTCCCGCCGGGCGTTAGTACGTAGGTACTTGCAATGCAAGTTGTACGATAAGCGGACGATATTTTCTAATTATAAGTGATGTATCGCGCTGGTGACAGGCGGACCAATTACTCCAGTGATCTTCAACTGGGGGTACAAGAGATAATGCCAGCAAAAATTTTCTGTAGATATTTCAATAGGCCAAACCAAAGTATTTGCCAAATCAACCAATTACGCTTCATCCCTCGGCCGTAAATACGAGATACACGAACACGGGATGAAATATGCATGTAGCATTATATTGCCTGAAATTAATTAATAATAGTGTCAGTATATTTTCTGTTTCTGATCTCCCTATGTTATATACCCAACTTTTATTTGAGATTTAAATGTTTATAATACGAAATAAAAAATGTAAATTTGTTTTAGACCACTAGAAGAAAAGAAAAACAAGATTAAATTATTTTTTTTTTTTATTATTTTTTGACACACAAGATTATTTTCATTGTATTATTTTTTAATTTTAAATGTATTATTATGTATTTTTATTTTTAATTTTAAATTTATTATTTTCTTTTCAAATTTACTATCTTCTCTTTAAATGTAATATGTAGATTAGATTTTCATATTATAAAATGAAGGCCTCAGCACGGGCAAGCCACCCAGTGAGGCCTACATTACTGGAAAACATAAATTGTAACAAAATAATGTACCAAATAAAATAAAAATAATAAATTGCACTCTACCGGTTTCGGAAGCACCCTTTCTTCGTCAGGAGAGTATTAAAACTAACCTATGATACAAAATATTGACAGATATATACACAAAAATTTAATTTAGGTGTTTGAGTGGGAGGTTAACAAAGAGGGACGGGTAATTGCGGGAATTCCGGCAATACCAGAGCGGTTTACTGGAAATATATCTAGAATAGGATTAAATTGTAAATTATGACGAGCAAATTATGACTGCATTGTAAATTATGACGTGCCACAAAGTAAATGCTTATTACAAATATGTTTATAATACGGTTCTGAGTTTTGAATGAGAGTGGTATTTTTTGCTGTAGAGCTTAGTACCATAGGATAGGAAGGTTTTTTGCCCAGATATTTATGAGTATAAAGGAGTATTATTTTAGAATAGAGTTGTTTAATTGACATGATGCTAGGATGTTATGACGTTTTCATCAGTGTTAATTCTTACAGGGACTTTCAGAATAATTTTCAATGTGGCATTTTGGGTTCTAATTAGTGATTTTAGGATATTATCATCTGCACCGCCATCCGATAATACTGTATTCTAACAGTGATTGGCAAAGAGCAACGTAGATCTTTTTAAAGTCTTTTTCTACTCAGGACATTTTTTTTAAGAGCGTAGACGATTTAGCGAGTACTTAGGCCATAAGTTCACCAGGGTTGTTATTGGGTATGTGGCTATGTCTTCTGGTTCTACTGTATGTCTCCCCAGGTATCTGAGCCTAGTTCCCACCAGGGCAGGACATTGGCACCATAGGTGAATTGGAGTCTCTTCAACCTGTTCACATTTCCTGCATCTATTGGTGTTTTCCACTCCCAATATCTGCATGTGTCTCCTGAGATGGCAGTGTCCCGTTAGTAGTCCTACCAGTTCCCTCAGCGAGTTTCTGTCCATGTTGAGTAGTTTCTTGGTTCGTCTAGGGTCTGGTCCTTTTATAAGTATTTTGTATTGTCTCATTCCAGGTGCCCTCTCCCATTCTTTGCGGTGCTGGGATTTGACCCACCTATCAATATGTAATTTTGTGTGGCAAGCTGCTACTCCTACGGCCGGCTCGGATCCTACAAGTGGTGCTTGAGCTGAAGACATTACTGATGGTGAAAAAGTAACTTAGTTTTGCTTTAAATTTTATTTTTAAATATTAACACATAGATAATTTATAATTGTCAACAAGTGATGGGAGCTATTATTTTCAAGTTCAGGATGCCTTCCAAGTTTTTTGTATTTTATTGATTTTGATAATTAAAAATTTGATATTGTTTGCATTAAGTGAGTGGTGGTCTGGCCATAGTAAGGGTTTATAGAACTCATACCATAAATGCATTTATTAACTGTAAAATAATTTGATATATGTAATCCAAAACTAATTGATTAAGTCCAATTTTTATTTTATTTGGTGGGATGTGAACAAAAAGATTGATTAGCCCTGAATTTCACGACCCAAGACTGCTATCGTCATCAGCAGAGCAATGTCCCTCGCGCCCTCGATCATACAAGAGGACATTATAGGATAATACGCTCAGCCTTCAAAACAATTCAATCGTTATCTATAGTTTTTCACAATAAATCTAAATTGCATTTATTTTTATGTTTTTTTTAAATTTTATTTTTGTCTTATTAAAATGTGAATTTTCACGGGTCCCGTGATTTTTAATGGGTCTGCGGTAGTATGTAGTATATTTTTTAAGTCGTAGTATTTTTATTTTCTTAAAGAAAACAAATGTTGATTCCGAATATCTAAGTTTTATTTTATACAATCAATTAGTGCAATTAATAAATCGTCATTTAAAACTATTAAGAACTTATTTTATTTGCACATATATATTTTACTGAATTAACTAAATAAAAAATAAATATATACAACAGTATAATATAAACAGTTCTGATAAAATGCAATTGCTTAAATATACAACAAGTGTTTTTTGGAATATTTTCTAGATTAACATTTAAACATGGAGTGATTATTAATAATGAAAAAGAGAGAAAGTTATGTTTTCATCTTACGTGACTTAACCCTTTCATCCCTGGATTAATTCAAATTAATACGAAGTTTGTGATTTTTTTTACCGTAACGGAAGCCATTTAGAAAAGCCATGTTTTTGTTTTCTTATAGCTTGTAGTCTTTTCTGTGACGAGTATTTTTTCGGTTGAAATTCTTATTCCCGCCACAAAAACGATAAATATTTTGACATCTGCTGATTGTGGGTTTCATCGAATTTCTGCCGTCATGGATTACTTAATTTAAGGTGAGATATCAATATTTTTTACTCAAATTATGAATATTTTAACGCATAAAGATGTGTTCTATAATAATAACATCAGTTCAATTCACTGTTCACAGCCATTTGCCATAATATCGTCAATGAATTTTAATGTTCATTCAAATTAACATTGGCAGGGACGCACATATTTGCGACTAGTATGGCTAATTTTTTTAATCATTATTGTCCTAGATTATTTTGTTTATTTCTGAATGAATTTTAGCTAAAATGTTATTTGTTTCAAATCAAATTTATCACTAAATTGTAAATGTGGATTTTTGACATGAAATAGTTATCTGTATTACTTTTGTGTTATGTTTATTCTACCTTACTATTTAAAAAATACCCTCTGACGTCCAATGTTAAGCCAAATTAACGTAGAATAATTTAAAAAAAAAAAAATTAAATGTGGAAACAAGAATGCGGGTGTGAAAGGGTTAATTACCTTGATCAGTGGATTCTGACGGAACTTAGATCGCTCCCTCACCGGTCGGTCGGCGGCGTGCACTGAGAATTCAGGTAATTTTGCGCCATTTTGAGATGCGTGGAACCGCAAACGGTCACCACTGCGTTCAATAGATTATTTAAAAAAATATTGAGGATTTTTGTAACAATTGCTAATACATAATTTATTTGGGATTTGTTAATTCCATAACGACCTGTGTAGGAATAATCTCACCGAAAAAACTGAGGGGTGTATGACGTCACACGTATCCCGCTAGCTATCGATCGTTTTGGACGAAATTGAAATTTTTAAAATTATTTTGACTGGGCATGAAAACGATGGGGAGAGGAAATCTTGTGAAGTATTCAAGTAAGTATAAATAGTTTTATCAAGTCAGGGGCTTGGATCACAGCGGCCTAACTACAAAAACTGGTGTTGTGAGTTAAGCTTGGTTTCGGTAATACCATAATCATATTTATTAGTGACACGAAGCTCTGTCTCGTACATACAGCCATTTAAGAGATACGGATGGGCATATCAGTTGGGCATAAAGTTTAGCATATGAGCATTTTAGCATATCTTTATTTGCGTTTATCTCAAAACTATGTTTTTGTCGATGGGTCCCTGTGATACTAAACCCCAGAAGCGTGTACGTGTGCTCAAAACATAAATGTGATTAATTAGCACCACAAAAACCATCAAACAATGGGCGTTTTGCTGGAACTAATGAATTTTAATGAACGTTTCGGCAAGTACAAGTATGTTTGGCATTTCTTTTAGTTCCGACTCCTACTATAATAGTCTCCACTTTCTTACTGACCAATCCTCGCGTGTCAATTTATTAATATTGTTTGAAACTCGATTACTGCTGTAGGTTAGTAGAATACGTGCCGCTATTTTTTTACATTATAAATTACACAGTGAACGAATTTAAACGATTTTTTATAATAATTTGAATGGCACGGACAATCCCTGTAAATATAAGTGTATTTTTTGTATGTCCGTATGTTCGGACGTATGGATCATGTCCTTGTTAGAGTTCATGATAGTCAAGGTCTCAATTTATTGTAATGATTTTCACAATAATATTAATCATATGGTTTTTTTTTGTTGGGTCTACGTGATCTTTATTGCATTAATTTATAATATGTGTTCAATTTATTCACGCTTCGTGGCTTAGTACTATGTTATTATTGGTCGTAATGTTATTATGTATTAGCGCAGACCCGTGAAACATCACGGGTTGGATATAGAGGGGCTATTACGTTATAATATCTCGCCGAAATATGTCCCACTATTATCACGCGATTAGCCGCGCGCGGGGACAGGAGTCGGTAGTTTCCGGCCGTACGGCGTTAGGGCGTTGGGAGCGTTGGAGGTAGGGTTGAGTACCTCACAGAAGATGCACTACCACACATGTACCAACTTTTTTCTTTGTATTACTACAAATAAGGCGGTGAGGTGGTTGGTGTATAGGCCATACATCATTACATTTCGTGTATGCGACATTATTGAAAGAGCCGCAAGGTGGTGAGGTGGTGAAGTAGTGAAGTGGTGAGGTGGTGAGGTGGTGGGGTGGTGAGGTGGTGAGGTGACGAGGTGGTGAGGTGGTGAGATGGTGAGGTGGTGAGTTGGTGAGGTGGTGAGGTGGTGAGGTGGTGAGGTGGTGAGGTGGTGAGGTGGTGAGGTGGTGAAGTGGTGAGGTGTTGAGGTGGTGAGGTTTTGAGGTGGTGAGGTGGTGAGGTGGTGAGGTGGTGAGGTGGTGAGGTGGTGAAGTGGTGAGGTGTTGAGGTGGTGAGGTGGTGAGGTTTTGAGGTGGTGAGGTGGTGAGGTGGTGAGGTGGTGAGGTGGTGAGGTGATGAGGTGGTGAGGTGGTGAGGTGGTGAGGTGGTGAGGTGGTGAGGTGGTGAAGTGGTGAGGTGGTGAGGTGGTGAGGTGGTGAGGTGGTGAGGTGGTGAGGTGGTGAGGTGGTGAGATGAGCATGGGATAGTTATTTTATCAAGCGTCTATGTATAAACAATACATAACATACCTCATATCGGGGGCGTTGAGGGAGAGTTGGGATCGTTGGTGATAGGGGGGGCGAGGGTGGTGAAGTGAGCGAGGTGCCGCGGTAGTGGGGGTAGGTGGGCGAGGGGAAGGTCAGGGGTTTTATTTATTTTTATGTGAATACCGAACAATAGTTCAAACTGTTCTCAATCGCCTGGAGCCAATTGAGGGACCGGGCACTACTTATACAACAGAACCTAATACATGCATGACGTGTTTAACGCTTAGCATATTTTTATATATTCTGATACAAATTCATTCTGATATCGTGTCCTATCCAACACTAGTTGGAGGTAAAAAGTAGAACCAATTTTTTCTCTTCGTGTCTCATCTAAACATAATGCATCAATGGGGGTAGTCTGAATTCTCGACAATCCTGCTACTGAGGGCTCCGTTGTAATTGTAACTCACCTTTCCGTTACACACACCATCGTGTATGAGAAACAGGAAGAACCATGGGAAAAACGTATCTCTCAGCGGTAAATGTCTAAAAAGACATTTCATTTCTAAAGTTCATTGAACTTGAATAAGCATTACGCAATACGCGGGAATATTTAACTCTACGTACTTACGCACAGTGTACATATCACCGACAGCCGAAATTTGTACGAATAGATAATTTTATGTGTTTTCGTTTTGTTAAGTTCAACTAGTAAATAAATAAATTAATATCGGAAAAGGTAGGAAGTATAATCCCTAAAGATGGCATAATTTTTAACAACTCCACATAGGAGGTTGCGTGGAGTTATTTAATAACTCCACATACGAGATTGTGTATAGTTATTTAATAACTACACATAGAAGATTGCGTGGAGTCATTTAATAACTCCACATAGGAGATTGCGTGGAGTTATTTAATAATTCCACATAGACAGACGAATTTATGTATCCGAACATTTAACACCAAAAGAAAAAGGAGATTGTGTGGAGTTATTTAATAAAGGCAGGAAGAACCGTGTGCAATTGGATTAATTTATTTATTTGATTCATTTTTAATTTTTCGTTTGATCACGATGACTTCCTCACTGGGATTTCCCGTAGCACTTACGTACATTACATTGTTCGTATTTTATGAGTTAATGAACATTATTCGTAAACATTTATGACGTTTTTGCAAGCACATGGGAGATTGCGTGGAGTTATTTAATAACTCCACATAGGAGATTGTGTAGAGTTATTTAATAATTCCACATTGGAGATTGTGTGGGGTTATTTAATAAAAACAGGAAGAACCGTGTGAAATTGGATTCATTTAACCCAATGATTCATTTTTAATTTTTCGTTTGATTGTGATGACTCCCTCACTGGGATTTCCCGTAGCGAGGAATAAAATTTAAATAATTTAATTGCTGGAATTAACTGTGTTTTTATAGTTTACGTTACTATTAGACTATGTCTAGTAATACATTTTGTGTTTTAATTTATAAGATAATGAATATTTATGACATTTTTGCAAGCCCTGAGTGAAACCTCTTGCCTTGTGGATTGTCATATTTGTGTTTTCACCTCACAAGAGCACCCTCGTCTGTACAGTGTAAAGACAGGGTAGTTACCCAGACATAGTTATATCACCACCCGGTTGGGCAGTATTGTGAGGGGAGTAAACCCTGTTTGGAAGGTCTTTTTAAATAATGGATGCAGTCCTCGTTTATTATAATCATAGTTACTTATTGTATTTATGTATTAAAGTCTGTACTGTAAATTAGATGTTACCTATTTTCTCACATAAGTTGCAAATGGATTTCCTCATTTAAGTGTCGTATCCATTTCTTCATATTGGCAATTAATAACAGAAAAACTGCTTATGTATTGCAAAATTACCTACCCTTTTGTAATGCAATAACGTAGATTTGTCATTATTTTCTCGTTTACGTGTTGTAGACTGCATTACAACCGATTTCCTCACGCAAGTTGCAAATAGATTTCATAATTATAAATTTGTTTCATTTTCCTCATTACTTGTGTTAGATTAATAACAAAAATCTGCATATTATAATTCTTGCTAAACTTGAAATCTAACCTTTTTTGTTTAAATATATGCGATCTTGTTTGCACATCAAAGTCTGTATTACAACCGATTTCCTCATATAAGTTGCAAATAGATTTCGTAATTAAAGTTTCGTCTTAATTTCCTCATATTTTCTTAAATTAACAACACAAATTCTGCTTAGCTATTCAGTCTCGCAATAAAGTTAACCTTCTGTCTCGTCTCTGGGTCAAAATTTTCGAAACATCAGCAAAGAGTCAACTAAAGGCTTCTTGACTTGAAATAATTGAAATCATTGCAGTAATTTAACTCTATCAGATGAATTTCACAATCCAAACCATGTTGCAATGTTGACATGTGACGTGGTATTTATATTTACAATAATTACAATCTATATTATTGTAACCTCTGTGTAACACTAAACATGAGCTATAAAATATAGTAAACACAAATTAAGCAACAATATTATCACGTAAACATCGGGGGCGATCCACCTAAAAGAAATCTCGAAGACTGTGGAAGTACGCTATCCCCAACTGGATTGGTGAAGTAGGTATAGGCGAAGGGGGTGGAAAATTAGTTATAACTATTACAAATACGCAAAAAGCGTCTCAGGGAAATTTTTTACATGGTATTTCCATTATGGTAATTAGTGGTGTGGGTGAAGGGAGAGTAATATAATTACTACTACATTATTACTACATATAATTATAATAATTATTACTACATTAACAAAGTCTTCAGACTGGTACACAAAATTCTTAGTCTACGGTTTATATACACAACATATGGATGAGGGGGGAGAGGGGTAGTTTATAGGGTTTTAAGGCCCCGTTTTTTGCACTCTCGATTGAACCACAAATGTTGTGATGCCATCCGTCGTTTAAGAATGAGTTTTTTGTAGAGTCTCTTCAGTGTTGCTGTGTTTGCACTTTTTAATATTTCTATTTTTGAGACCGATAATTCGTGGTGGAATTCCATTATAATATATTATAATAAAACAAATAAAAAACTTTATTCCACTTAATTTTATTTTGACCGTAACCGGTTTCAGCTCGTCAAAGCCATCTTCAGACTGGTACACAAAATTCTTAGTCTACGGTTTATATACACAACATATGGATGAGGGGGGAGAGGGGTAGTTTATAGGGTTTTAAGGCCCCGTTTTTTGCACTCTCGATTGAACCACAAATGTTGTGATGCCATCCGTCGTTTAAGAATGAGTTTTTTGTAGAGTCTCTTCAGTGTTGCTGTGTTTGCACTTTTTAATATTTCTATTTTTGAGACCGATAATTCGTGGTGGAATTCCATTATAATATATTATAATAAAACAAATAAAAAACTTTATTCCACTTAATTTTATTTTGACCGTAACCGGTTACGGTCAAAATAAAATTAAGTGGAATAAAGTTTTTTATTTGTTTTATTATAATATATTATAATGGAATTCCACCACGAATTATCGGTCTCAAAAATAGAGATATCTAAGTCTTTTATCATTGTACAAACAACATTTTCCGCTTATTGAAATGTGATTTTTTTTTCAAATCCCGCGTCCTCGATGTGTATCATTAGTACCTAGCCAGGGTCCCCTGGCCCCATAGAAAAAAAATTATATATTATTTTCCGTGTCGGTATTGAATTCTAGTTCGGCCTGACTATGGCCATGAGTTCCAGGGCTCCCTCAGGCCGGGGCCCCCTCAGGCCGGGGCCCTGGGTAAAACATACGATATGGGTGTTCAGATTTTATATCACTTACTAGTTTGTGTGTAGTTTATCAGGAAAAGTGAGAGGTTTCAAAGGAGCTATCAGCGATATGATTGTTGCCTAGTCGTTTTTCTTGTCTAGAAGTTAAGGTGAATCATTTCTTGGACATTATTCACGACTGTTGGAAAAATCAGCAATAATAATGTTAGAAGGAATTCAAGGTTGAAGACTGGATTTCGTAATTATTTCCAAGACGAATTTCTGAGAATTGATTTGCATTAAAAGTAATAAATTGATAACTAACCCACACATGATAAATCTACATTACCCGTCATATCCGCGTAAAAATAATTGCTAAATTAATTTCAATTTTAAATAAGCCGTTAACAGATTTGGCACTCTTTTCCAAAATCATTTTTCGCGTTGAGCATATAAATTATTGAAACAGTGAAAAATCACGGGATATTATAATTTATAGAATTGATATAGATGCTTGATTGAAAGAAAGAAAATCCGGGTTCATTGAACTAGAGTAACAATCACAGACACACAGCCGAAATTAGTATTTTTGATTGATGATACTGTTCATGGACACGTGTTCCGACATCGTGATAATATATTCGAAAAAACCTGTTAATTCAATCGTTAAATGCCCGCAATCCCGTTTTTAACAGAATTACCAATAATTTGACGAGGTTCTTAATAAATTAGCTTTTTATTTTGTTATAAAATTACATTTTTATGTTTAGTATAACTCTTTTAACTTATTTCTATTACATTAAGGAAAATTTACAATATATCTAAATCTTATTCTTTATAGTATTTAGGAATAACCCACGAAAAGCAACAAAGCGGTAATTCATTAAAAATCTTAAATCCTTTAAAATAGAGATTATTTTGGGTTCCCGACAAATTTGTTTTAAGTCTAAAATCTCCACAGCTTCTCGTGGGGTAGCCATGTATTCCGAAATTAAAATAAGATTCTTAAACATTGGGAACATCCTTTTTTTAGCTTAAATATTAATATTAGGGTATTGTAAATTGTTCGCTGTCTCACACTGAATAATTATTATGCAGAAAAAAACTAGGAATTATTACAATAAAAGATATCAATTTGTTTTAGACCACTTTAATTTTAATTGCACTCTACCGGTTTCGGAAGCACCCTTCGTTCGTCTGGAGAGTATTAAAACTAACCTATGATACAAAATATTGACAGATATATACACAAAAAATATAATTTAGGTGTTTGAGTGGGAGGTTAACAAAGGGGGACGGATAATTGCGGGAATTCTGGCAATAACAGAGCGGTTTACTGGAAATATATCTAGAATGGGACTAAACGATAAATTAATTTGGTTATTCAATATACTAGCGTTATTATTTAGGGATTTTTTGATTTCAAGGGCTTATAAGTTATCTAATCTTTTGCTTTTATTATTACGGTGAAGAATTTTATTTTTTTTTTAGGAATCTGATATTATTAATACTCCAGCGTCTGGACGGTGTAGGCCCTGTGATTGGTCAAATTCAAATTGTGTTTAAATAAGACTTTAAAGATTAAGACACGATTTCATACTGAAATAGAATCGCCACATGTAATACGATATTTATTCAAAAAATATCGTTTCTGCTCATACAATTTTTGGATAATATCGAAGAAAATATGTTTTAGAAAGTTCATGATCCATTGGATTAATTACATTACAGTGAAAATTATCCACAATTACGTGATTACGTTTGACGTTTAACGAAAAAAGCACGCGTTAATTCAATATGGCCGATACCCGATACGCAATAGGTGGCCGACAGAGCGCACCTCTGGCGGTGTAAGAAAGAATCAAGACTGGCGCGTATATTTAAATATGCTAAATTACTTGAACATCAAGCGTTTAACAATAAGATTTCTTCTGGAAGTTTATTTCAACTTTGCAATGGCATTTTTCATTATTATTTATAATTTTTTTTTGCTTATTAATTATATCTGATTTTATATTGACATGTTTTCTAATTTCTAAAATTTCAAAATTATTTATTTGCGATGCTTTAATCCTGAGTGAAGTATTTTAAGACCTGAATTTTTATCGAAAGTGTGATTCAAAAGATGATTTGCAAAATCAGATTCACTATTTCCATTTAGAACCCTGAGATGTTTTTTAGTTGTGACTTCAAAGTTTCTATTGGTTCTACCTTTGTAAAATAAATTACAATCCAGCCCAATTGAGTTTATAAACTCCTGATTTTTTTGTTTGATTTTCGCCATCTTTATTTTTAAGAATATATTTATTCATTCTGTCATTAGTGTAAAACGCCGGTTGAATAGTACCAGGAATGTTTATATATATAATTTTAGAAGTGTCGTTATCCACAAACAGAATTCTACGCCATTGTTTATTTATATCTTAAGAAATAGGGTAAAAATACCGTTTGAAGATAATATATTTAATTATTTTATTTAGTATTTCAACCATCAATTTAATAGAATAACCGTTATTAAATGTTATTTGTCTTATGAATATATTGTTTTATGGTTATATGCAATTTTTTTTTCAGGTCTTAAAATACTTCACACAGGATATAAAGCATCACAAATAAATAATTTCGAAATTTTAGAAATAAGAGAACATGGTTATAAAAGTAGATGTAATTAAGAAGATTTTTTTTTTCTAAACTCTCTTTTAAATATTTTCCCACTTAACTGGTCTTTCATATTGTAATTCCTAATTCTTATAAACCCAGCCTACTCTTACCCCTCCCCCCTCCTTCCACTTCTACTTTCCAATTGTAATCTATATTTAATTTTTGACTTCGGTGTATACTTCGTTCATGAAACATGTATTGGTTGTATATAATAAAGTGAAGTTAAAAAAGTTATTTGTTTTTTAATAAAATAAAGTTTAATCGGATAACATTATTTTATCTATTTCCATTGTATATCAATGCATACGTTCATAATAAAATTCAAACATTATATTTATTTATTAATTGGACAATTTGCATAGCGCCGCTTTTGTGAGATATCACCTCAGGGGCGCTATATTGTAATAATCTACCTTTATATATAGATTTTTACTCTCGTGATGAAGGTGTATATATAATCTAAATTTAAACTTTATTAGATACAGTAACAGTTTTAGGTAAAAAATTACCACCAGTTGGAGTAAAATTCACACCTTTTAATTAAACCGACTGCTAATCTCATCGCACAATTACCCTCCTATTATCCATAAACACGGGTACAATTAATCAATATGTAATAATCTATTATTTCAGTCAACTTTGTTATAACTATCTTTAATTGTTGTGACAAACTATACGATATTGATTCAACTTATAGACATTGACGGTTGTAACACATATTTAAGCACTGCAAGTCTCCTATGAGCAAATTATATTAGGTACCATAACAGTTAATATCAGTTGTAGACATGTAGTCAATAATAGTGTTTCATTTGAAATAATCCATCACAAATACCTACGTAAAATTTCATTTATTCAAACAACTGTCATTCTTATTATGCCTAAATTGAGCATGTTATTATTCATTAACTCCTTCCTGTTCCGTGTTTTAACAATATATACTCACCCTCTCTCTGTGAATGACCTAATATCTATCTATTAAATGTAATTGTTGTTAGTATCACTTAAACTGGGCGCAGCCCAACCAAGTGCCGCCCGCAGGGCCTAGCAGCAAAAACCCGCGGAGCGGGTTTTTAACTGCTAGTTATTAATTATTAGCTTTACTAATTTTTCATGCCTTGCCCTCTCATTATCATTTGGGCAATCCAAAGCCTGCAGACCCGGAATTACTAAAAAAAACTACGAATGAGTGCAGCCTCCCAGAAAAACTAAAATGTTTACCTTATTTATATCGCTAATCGTCATATCAATTTCATTACGAATTCAGTTTTACTCGATAAGTTTTCGGTTGATTGTTTACTCTGTACTGTTTAAAATTGACTCATTGTTTTGACTTACACTCCAGAGACCTTCGTTGCAATGTGATTTATAATCATCATATACCACAGAATAGTATCTAAAGTTCATCCTGCACTTTCATATATATTGGTTTTTTTTATTTTAGTTTTAACCGTCACGATTGACGTTATGATAAAAACCAAGAATAGGAAGCAAACATCTTTTAAATCTTCATTTAAAGAAGACAAAATAAAACACGCCTTTGTAAGCAATTATTCGACGAAAACATTCATTAGATCTTGCAAATCATTTTAATTAAATAATTGATACAAAAAACGTTTTGAGAATATGATTTAATTACCGATGACGACATTTCAATTATCTCATTCTGAATTATTGCTTTACGAACTGAAATAATTATTTTAGCAGATCAGAGATCATCTTGTATGTCAGTGTCAAGGGATTTATATAGAAAGGTGTTATAATGATCTCATTTATCGATAAGTCTACTTCATTTAATACAGTTTATAATTTTGTTACCACGGGATTTGGTGGCAATATTTAATAAAATTGATTTAAAAATACAATCTAATATTCTGTGAAGGATGGGGTTTTCGTAAAACAGAAAGAAAGAGTTACGCAATAAAATTGCACCCTAATTAACCAGTCTGGCAAAGGGGTTCTTGCTTATATATGGAACTGTGCAATTCAGTTGAAGACAGCTTATGGCAGCAACTCATCCCGGCTTCAATTGCAACAAATAATCAGTTTTTGTCAGTTCTAGAATCGCCTTGTTAGTCTTGTCCCCAAGACCAAAGCTCGTGAAAGTCCAGGATCGCTTTCTGATTACTCATCAGTCACCAGTCAAAAGGATGCCCACTGCTCTGAGCTGCTGAATGAATGCTGCTTCGATTTGAAATCCTCAGGTTTTGTAATTCAGTCGCAGGTGTGACAACTGATGTGTCCCGAAAAATTCCAGGATTTATGCGTAAATACTGCAAATGCCACATACCGAAACCATAGATATACATTCAGTAGAACTATCCACACAACTTGTTACAAATCCTTTATGTAACAATTTTTGGTTAAGCCCCGGTATTTGTTATCAACAATAATACATTAATGAATATTGATCAAACAGCAGTCAGCATTGATGAGAGCGGGACATTATCCATGACTTCAGTCCTGAAGGGTATAACTCCGATCGAAAATTGGAACCGAAATATTGTGTCGTCACATGATTGCCTAACTATATCCACCAATGAAAAACTCTGAAAGTCTATGGAATAAACTTTCAAAGTTTTTAATTGGTTGTACAGTATAATAAGTAGGCTCCGAATGAGAATTTTACTGTCTATATATTGGCATATCTATGGTTTTTTAGGACCAATTTGTTTCATGCAAATAACCTGAAGATATCAATCTAGTGAGTGGTTTATTTGTGCTCCAGTCTTGGCGAGCGGTCTAGGTTTTGCTAGTAGTTTTGACACACATACGTCGTAAGCAAGAGCGTATATAAGGGGTGGGGGTTCACCCCTCCCCCACCATCGGCCACAGTATGAAAATAAAGAGAATATTACTTTTGCATTACATTCCTGGAAAATACAACAATATTATTTGCATAATTTATTTAATAAATGTGACGTAAATGAAAAAAAATATCAAACCCAATAATATTGACCCTGTCAACAAAAAAATATCAAACCCAATAATATTGACCATAATAATAATAATAATAATAATAATTGGATAATTTGTATAGCGCCGTTTTTGTGAAAAATCACCTCAAGGGCGCTGTACAACTTATTTCCTAGGATCTACATTTGTTATTTAGACCAACTGTGCCAGCACGAGGTTCGTCATCCGTTCAGGCATGTGTCCGCCGCTAATATAGCGCTGACATGTGTCTGCTGCCAATAAAGAGCGCCGACACAACATCCTCACATAGATAACAGACCTTGGCAGCACCGCTGTGCAAAATCACCTCATCCTAGTTTACCTTAGTCTCTCCAGTCACCTCCCAGCCTTTCATGCCACCTAGTGCATCCTCTCGACCCTTTCAGACTCCTTCCTGGCTCCAATACATTCTTTCTATTGTCGTGATCCGACGATTTCACACCTCTGTCTCAGACCCTTAGGGCTCGCTTATCGCAGGCTATCATAAGCAAAATATTGAACCAAAGTCAAAGTGAAGTTTATGTGTGTCATCTGTAACAAAATACATAAACAAAAACAGAAAATAAAAACAAAAACAAAAAATTTAAACAAAATTTGGCTTATCTGTCCTCCAGGCAGACATCCTCGGTTGAAAAGGTCCCGTAAATCCCGACACCACTTGACACTTGAGTCAGGTATAAAATCTTCGACTGCATTGAGAAATCTTTGTTCTAGCTTCACTTTTAAAATTTAATCGGTTTAAAATGCTATAATAATTGCAAATTCCGGCTAAACGGTAGAAGTTACGCGCATTTCGTGAAATAAGAAGGTAAGCACTATATAAAACACGGATGCTGAACAATTTTCAGCGATCTCTTAACAAGGGAAACCTTATGAAAGGATTAAGCAAACCGGAGCGGTTAAAACACGTCCGCAACTAAGCGCAAATCGTAAACTCAACAAAAAAATATCAAACCCAATAATATTGACCCTGTCAACAAAAATATATCAAACCCAATAATATTGACCCTGTCAACAAAAATATATCAAACCCAATAATATTGACCCTGTCAACAAAGAAAATATCAAACCTAATAATATTGACCCTGTCAACAAAAAAAGGCAATTAGATTAAAATTGTATCGTAGAAGCGACTCGTTCTCATATGAAAAATTTCACCCGTGTACATATGTTGCACTGTCTATTGCTAATTTATTAAGAATCTCTTAAAAGGATTAGTAATCCGACTGAAAACGGGATTGCAGGACTTTAAGAAATGAATTAACAGCTTGCCTGTTAAACTTTTAGTAAAGCACGAAAATACTATCACAATGTCGGAAAATATTTATTCACAACTTATCGGAAGACCTGTTAATTCATTCGTTAAAGGCCTGCGATCACGTTTTTAACCAGATTACTAACATATTGTAGAGATTCTTAATATATAAGCAATACTTATTTTTCTCCTTGCACCGGTGCCGAAGGAATAACGCCAGTTTCTCGGAGCATCTTCCATTGTAATACCGGTAGAACGAGGGCATCATATCTACCTGATGCTTGTGCTCTAAAGATTGCGACCTGTTTGTTAAGATGGGGGAATAAATATAGTTTAAATATATTATAATCTATCGAGTAGCGTATATTCCGCAATATTCCGAAGAGTATCACAGAGTCTAAATGGTGTCAGCCAAACAATCCGCAGATCGCCATCTTTGCTCTTTGCCGTCTTTACCCAAGTGTTTTCTGTTGTCTGTTGTGCAATCTGCCACTGCCGCTTGTTTTCCTACCAGCTTATTCATAAAACAACTAAACACACTCTCAGCTTATCGCAATATTTGATTAATGCAATTTCTAGAACTCCGCGGAAACTCATGATGAGCTGTCGACATCCAAACAATCCGAACAGGCAGCGACGCGTTCCTCGTTCGTCTTATCCACGGTGATACTGATGAGGTACAGCGTATCACGTTTCTTTGTGGACTCCCGAATGACCTTTTTTTTTGCCTTTACACACCCTGAAGGAAATTATTTCATTATGGACCTGTGTCATCTTTGGGGTGTGGAGAGTGTTTTTGAGAAAAGAGAGAAGTTAACATGAGAAAACACCGGTAAAGGCAGAAAACTCATGATCTCGTGTGAGGCATGAAACTAACAGTGGAACGATGAAAGTAAATTGAATGCTGAACTATGCATCCCGGAAAACACTGGTCTGAGGAAGTCAACTATTAGATCAGCAACATCATCAGCTGTAGGCAGACTGATGGAACCTAAGCGCAACCAAATACTAATCTGGGCCGAAGGCTTGGAATAAACTTCCTCAGGAACTAAGATCCAAAACAAGTCCAACAGAATTCAGGCCTAAACTAAAAACTTACCCTTTTAAGCTGTCATACCCTTAAATTAAATATACCATTCCTGAAAGAAAGTCGAATTATATCCAATTTTCCAATTATATCCGAAATTCTGTATTTAAATTTCGCTAATAAACAATTAGTTAATGTTAATTAAATTTTAATCTCAAGTGACCTACCAGGTAAGCATGGTACTGTATATTATCTCCACATATAGTTAGTAATAACACAGATCATTGTAGAAATGTATTGTATATTTGTACACCTTGAGGTGATTTTGCACAAAAACGGCGCTATACAAATCATCAAAATATTATTATTATTATTATTAAATGAGATCCCTGAGGCGCATGTGTTATACCACGTATGATCGTGTGAGAAACATGGAGATTCGCAAAGAATGCAAGGCGTAATGAGTAAGATTAAGATTAAGAAAGGAACGCTTAGATGGTTTGGGCACGTAGAGTTGAATAAGTTGAGGATGCCCGAGGCAGACCAGGCACGATTAAGTGAACCAAATACTTATCTAGCCATGTCAAAAGTCAGACTAACAGAAAGGTATGGATCATATCATCGGAAAATGCTTCTTGTGCAACAATGGGGGACTTGGCTACCTGAGGAATTGAACCCGCAACGCCAGACTGGGAACGCCCGACGCATTTGCAAGCTTGGATACTAACCGGTCAGGTTAGTGAACTCAGATATTATTTCAAGAAATATTGATAGAAGACACCACATTTCAAGCCTAATTTAATTATACGACTGGACTTCGAAGATTGATCTGATGATAGCCAACCTTCAATAAGATAGAGCACAAGAAGAATAAGAAGAATGATGTTGACCTCCGCTCAGTAGCGTTGGTTATATTTGAGTGAAATCATGGCTTAGTGATCGCTCAGTTTCATTGGCAAAAGCTACTGTTATTCTCAAGGGTTAACTGGGAGAATCGATAATGATGGGTGTAAAAATGGTGTCAGATTCGTGGATATACCTGTATTAATTACGTATCTGACTGTGACCTGTGAGTTAACCTCACGCCGGCCCACGCTGATTGTCTTCTCATAATCAGAAATCACTTGGGAAGCATATTCATCGATTTACGAGCAGCGTTTAAAGATGATGCAATGACCTTTACGTGTAACCGGCCCCATAATAAAGAACGTTGGCAATCTATGGTAAACGGATAACTCAACACAATGGCAATTCAAAACATCTTTAAAAAGCGATATAAAGCCATGAAAAGTGATAAAACAAAAACTTGATTAAATAGGTTGGATTTATAGTTTATTTTATTTTTTGGTACACATTAAAGAACAAAAAAGACAATATTACCAAAATGTCATAGCATAAAATAAAAATAAAACCTACACGTAACACACAAAACCAATATAAACCAATATATTATTATGACTGATACAGACCAAATATTCAACAGCTGTGACGTACTAGATATACGCCAATTATACGTTAAATCACTACTAAACTACATTTTTGACAAAAAAAATAAATTTCAACATACACAAAATAACACTAACAGACCAGTTAGACAAGCGTACAAAGAAAACATAAAAACTCTGAAAGTAAATTCAAGCTTTGGACAAAGACACTACTAATACCACGCAATAAAAGCTTTCAACAGTTTAAAACTTGAAATTAAAATTGAGGAAAATAAAAATAAATTCACACACAAAATTACAAAATGGATTAAAGAACAAAAAAGACAATATTACCAAAATTTCATAGCATAAAATAAAAATAAAACCTACACGTAACACACAAAACCAATATAAACACACATCACTCACAAACACACAAGATTATTTTCAATGTACTATTTTTTTTTTTTTTTAATTTTAAATATATTATTATGTATTTTTAATTTTAAATGTATAATTTTTCTCATTAAATGTATAATGTAGTTTTTTTATATTATAAAATGAAGGCCTCAGCACGGGCAAGCCACCCAGTGAGGCCTACATGAAAACCTTGAATTGTAAAAAATATTGTACCTAATAAAAATAAAAATTAAAAAAAACACACATCACTCACAAGCACACAAGATTATTTTCAATGTATTATTTTTTTAATTTTAAATATATTATTATGTATTATGTATTTTTAATTTTAAATGTATTATTTTCTCTTTAAATGTATTATGTATATTATATTTTCATATTATAAAATGAAGGCCTCAGCACGGGCAATCCACCCAGTGAGGCCTACATTACTGGAAAACTTAAAATGTAAAAAATATTGTACCAAATAAATAAATAAAAAAAATAAAAAATAGATTACTTTTTTTCCAAGACTCTCATAACCGGGGTTTGATCGAGGCACACATTTTGATTAATGACATTATTAGACCGGTACCTACGGTTTAAGTTATTTATATCGAAGATTAATAAAAACAGTACCTTACCATTCAAATATTTTTTGTAAAACGGTTTGAAAATTTTATAAAATGTTATAAAGTGTAAAATTAGTGGTAGGCACCAGATTTTATTTTTTTAGACGATGAATTAGTAACTTCCCGAGGGATCCCTCTAGACACATCTTTCATTTTAGAGAAATACGTTTATCAGAAAGAATTTTAAAAAAATCCCAGGTAAATATCAATTTATTAGGCCTGCTAGAGCAAATTCGACCGTAGGTCCGCCCATTATGCCGGGTCACCCGCTGAATATTTTTTACACGGCTTCTTCATTTACTTCGTTAAGATTCCCACTTTATTTTAGAAATTTGTTATGGCAACTTCAACCGTAGGTATTTCCAATACACCAGGGCCACGCGTCGCATATTGTTGTGCATGGCTTCTTCACATACGGCGTTAAGATTCCGACTTTATTTTAAGTCCCCAAAGCAACGCCGGGTACACGTCAACTGGTAAATTATATTCATTACAATTATTCCAAAATAAGTGCCTTATTCAATAGGACGTGATTTGATTGATCGAATAATAAGTCGTGGGTATCCTTGAGAATCCTTGCACGAAAGTCAGATAAAAAAAATCCTTTAATAAAATACATTTCCTCATTTAAAATCTATGGCTTTCAAAGAGTTTTCGAATAATAATTAATCATTAATAATACTTGACGTCCAACTTATTATGCTTCGTATACATACACGAGCCGAACTGCCGAACTGAACCTCAACTTACGTGAAAGGAACGAAGCAACAGCAAACGGCGCGAAACGTCGCTTGCACTTGCTTCGTTCCTTTCCTTTAATTCGTGGCTCGGTTCGCGTTTGAGGTCGCAAATGTATACGTACCATTACATGTTTTATTCTAATAAACAATGACTAATCATTTGTGAATATTATTTAACAAGGAAACATAATATTTTGTATTATTATTTTAGAAGTGTTTTCTTAATTTGTTTATTTTAGTAGTATTAATAGGTATTTATATTTTGAGAACAAGTTTTTAATTTGCCATCGAGAAAACATAAATATTTTTATCCAGTGTTTATAATTATGTGAATATACTTTCGAGAACTGCAGATCATGTGAATAATCTATTCGCGCTGTCTACGTATTCGTGTTTACCACAATATGTAAGTCCAAAGTCGGTACAAGGTGATAAAATAGCACCCCGTTTTTTATAAAGAAGAATAAATTTCACAAATGGCTACGTAAATATGAAGATAAGAAAATTATTTCGTAATCCGGTTAAAAACGGGAATGCAGGCTTTTAACGAATGCATTGATAGGTTCCTGATAAACTTTTAGTAAAAGAGCAATGTATGTATTTAAAATCATTCATTGTTATTTATTTTTTAACGGTCACTACAAAGTACTTTCACTACATACCACGTCAGCTCAAAGACAATTTTTCTTCCTAGCTCCTAAAATCTTTAACCTTATCCCTGAAAATCTAAAAACCGTGAGTCAACCCCATTCCTTTAAAAAACAAATTACGAAATGGATCCTTACTCACGGAAAACATTAAAACTACAATACCCATTCATTCTACACTCTATCAATTTAATCACCTTTCAGACAAAACATAATATATCCTTATTCCCTAACTATTTACTAATAATTTCTCAAATTCTTCATCTTCTTATAATTCTCAAACTTCTCCATTCTCTTCTTGCAACCCTAAACTAGCTATACATCATTTTTCTTTTTTTATATTATAGTAATGTATATATTCTATGTTCGCAAATTGTAAAATTCACCCGCCATAATACAGGGTCATCCCTAGCATGGAGGGTAAAATATCACAAAAAACCACATGTACTCTCTAAATCGTGTATCAATAAAATAAAATAAATAAATAAAATGAAAAAAAAATTATTTCGAATTTCGTCATTATATATTAATATCAAGGCATGGTGCAGGTGCATGAACACGTGTTCCGTTATATTAGGAATGTATTAAAAGTGTAACAGGAAACAACCTGCATTCCCGTTTTTAAACGGATTACGAATAATTTGAAGAGATTTTTAATAATACAAATTTTCCAGAATGCATTCAGGGGTAGTGAGATCTTTTGAAATGACAAATTAAATCAGACATATAATAAGAAAAATAAATTAGACAAAATAACAATACAATATTTACTTAAAATAAAAAAAGGAAACCAAATAAAAAAGATGTGAAAAATGTTAAACACAAACACATGCGAGCAGTCGTTTTTATCTTCGTGATATTTTTGTACTGACACGGAGAAAAAAGAGTATTGCTGATTTATTAAAATCTGGTCCAAAACGAGATTGCAGGCCGTTTCCTGTTTAACTTTTAGTGCATTCCTAATATATCGGAACACGTGTTGATGCACCTGGATTATTAATAATACTGACGAATTTACGACGCGGTAGAAAAAGTCGGTTTGCGTGTAAGAGAACTTTTTCCATTTTCAACTGTCATACCATTTGTAGTTTGAATATTGTACTAATTACTAATTGTAGTAGACAATATTTTATTGTACCTTTCTATTAACAAAACACGAACATTGTAGTTATATCCGCACATAAATAAAATATGTTATTTCACAAAACAATACTCTAACTTCCAACCAATATCATACCTTCTCTAACTCAGAACATTACACTGAAGCCACAATTCAAAAATCAACAAGGAGTCGACTGTAATAAATAGTAACACTACATTTCAATATTGTTTTTTTCATTTCGATATGAAAACAATTCAAACTAAATTATTAATTCATAAAAATATTATATTGAGTAAGTAAAATTGATAAGGATGTTCAATGAAAATTGTTATGTTAAAATGTCTTATAATGAAATAAATTTAAAAAAAGAGTCAGATTATTCATCTGCTTACAAAAGGTCCTAACTTGCCTTGATGCTGTGAATGCGAATGGAGACGATATTGACGAAATACTCAGACATTAAAATATTTATAGTTGTTTAGCAGATATTGTTAAATTTGAATATTTGCCGTTTTGTAGATATGGCTAAATTTAAATATTTGCTTTTATGTTTATATTGATACATTTGATGTTTTACAGATATTGTCGTATTTGCTGTTTCGCAGATATTCTCACATTTTAATATATGCTGTTTTGCAGATGTTCTTACAATTTAATGTTTACTGTTTTGCGGAAATTGTAACATTTTGATATTTCACGTTATGTAGATATTTTTAAATTAAATATTTGCTGTTTTGCAGATATTCTTATATTATAATATTTGCTGTTTTGCAGATGTTCTTACAAATTTAATATTTACTGTTTTGCAGAAATTGTAACATTTGGTATATTCACGTCATGTAGGTATTGTTAAATTAAATATTTGCTGTTTTGCAGATATTTTAACATTGAAATTTTTGTGGATATTGTCATATTTGCTGTTGTCCAGAAATTCTTACATTTGAATATTTGCCGTTTTACAGATATTGTCATTTTTTAATGTTTGCTGTTTTGCAGATATTTTTACATTTTAATATTTGCTGTTTTGCAGATATTGTCATTTTTATGTTAGCTGTTTTGCAGATATTCTTACATTTGAATATTTGCTATTTTGCAGATTTGTTTCATTTTAACATTTGATGTTTTTAAAATATTGTCACATTTTAATATTGGCTGTTTAGCAGATATTCCTACACATATACATTTGCTGTTTTACAAAAATAATTAAATTTCAATGTTTGCTGATTTGCAGACATTGTTACATATTTATTAATTAATTTTCGGGAAATAGACAGTTTACATTTTTTCTGTTTGTGCGTGTTTAGTAAATAGTATAAAGGCAAAATAAAACCAATTATGTCTTTCCTCCTTGTGACTTTACCTCTAACAATATTTGCTGTTACCCATTACGCATTACATTGTAATATTTACTGTTATACAGATATTGTTACGTTTAAACATAAGCTGTTTTGCAGATAGACACATTTTAATATTTGCTGTTTTGTACATATTATTACGTTTTTTGCCCGATCAAGTGCTTCGGATGGTGAGCCACACAAAAGTATTAAACTCACAGGCAAAAGACAGTTTCTTTCGTTTGTCCGACTCATTTCTCTGAAGGTTGAACAAATGCACTCAGCCAATTTAAAATAACACATTTTAATATATGCATATTTAAAAATTACACCGCATACATAAAAAGTCCATTCAATGTATCAAGTCCATTAGTTTATCGCTAATTACGAGCAACAATAATTCAATAAAAAATATAACAGACTGTTCTAATTTTTATACTGTTATCATATCTGTTGCCCCCAGGGTCACACAATACAATAATAACTGCTATTATTATTATTGTTACAAGTCGAAATGGAGTATATTATTATAATAATAATGCTTTGTGGTTGAATGGCGAGATAGTACATATTTGCCTTTATTCATATTTAATAAATGATCTTCTTGACAGTGACATCTTTTGTGTTTTTTTCAAGACGATATCATTTATTTTTAAATGATATTTACATACGACAGCTAAAAAGCCATTTTCTATAGTATCAAACAAAATAATAAACAGCACAGTAGTAAAATAAAAATATCTTTATTATAATTTTACTTGTTTTTCGAGATTAAAAGAAACATTGAAAATACCCTCTTACACCGCTACCCGATTAGGCAACATTATGAGGTGTCTTAAGGAAGGGCCTGTGGGAAGGAAATTGTTATATTTGCAACTATATTTGTTTTATACTAAAGTAGGTACTGAAAAAAGCTTGTTAGCAGAAGCTCTATGCCAACCACTGAACAGTTGATCCCTTTTTGTAAACGTTTAGTAGCCAAGTGGACAAATGTGTTAGGTTCCCACCCACGTCGTTGGTTCTCTGTGCATTTTAAACATTAAGCGAAGAAAAATATTCATGCGTACTGTTTCATATTGAAACAGTTTAATTAATAGTTATTCCAAATCCTAGTTCCTTCTCAAATTGCCTTTTCCCTTGTTTCTGTTCCATTCCTAAAGTATTCGTTGCATATCTTCTCGTTATTACTTATTAGTAATCTCGTAAAAATCCATGAAATTGTGCAAATTATCTTCCCCAGGTTAAATACATCAAATAGTATCGTGTGGTGATTTAAAAAGAGGTCGTGTTGTGGTAATAGTGCTTATAAGATATAGGTCTTCCCGGTATTAATTTATAGCCCAGCGCTTCCAGCATGACCCAAAATCTAAAAATCTAACGATTTACCCTAAAGCCTGTGTTCTGAGTAAACTATATTAGCAATATATCGATCACCTTCATCTTACAATTTGGTCTATTTATATCTGAGAAATAAATTTTATGTAGAATATAATTCTTTTTAAAGTCAACCGTTTTTTTAAAATGAAATAGCTAAATGATCTGTGACTCTTGTTTCCGGAAATTAAAAACAGGTATATCTATGAACTGTAGTGCCCATGGAATCTTCCAGAAACCAACAGAACTCCAAAAAAATAACCGAAAATAATGAAAAGACCCCAATATCCAATACCTATTATATGTATATCCATTTTGGGAGGAGGAATTCACTGGATAACCAACACCTCTTCCATGGGTCATCCTAAGTGGTTCGCTACGTTTGGTTACTTAGCAGGGATGCCTAGGTCCACGCGATAAGAATTTTCTATGCCTTGGCGGTGCATGCCTCTGCCCACCTACTGTGTGGCGGGCCAGATTTTGAGAGACTGGTTGAGGGGTATCGTTTTACCTCTTCGGCAGGACTCTGTCGATCCATTGCCTTGCACCACAGTGGGAGGGATGAATTCGAACGGCCGTCAATCCTGGACACACTGACCCCCAGATTTCTACTCAAACCTCATACCTTTTTCTTTCCCAGATCTTCCTCTCCTTCCTTACCTTGAAAAAACCCTCCACACAGCATATCCGAAGATACACCATGTGTGGATCTAAAGTAAAAAATAGGAATAATTGATTTAATACACTTTATTTTGCCATATTTACTACTGAAGTATTTATTTGTTAATTGGGAGCGGCTCAGTGCGTTGTGCGGGCACATGAGACGTAGCCATGGATGATTAAAAAGCCTCAGTGTCCTCTTGTAGCCACCATGACTCTCCACTCTCCATACATAGAAGAAGAAGAAAAATCAGTTGACAAAATTGGCAGTAGATTCTGATAGAATCTGCCAAACACATTTCAAAGGCGATCCAGTACAACATTATTGGTGATCATCTTCCCATAGATTTTTTACGCACATTTAATTTTTAGCAAAAGCCATTGATAGTATCTCTATACTATCCGATCAACAAAAACTTCTATTGTCAATAAAATGAATTTAACAATAATATTTAGCATTATTATTTTATTTGTTTGCGCGTTACTTTTGGCATTCTATTGAGAGGATTTCCCAAGCGCGCTGAACACGACACGACTCATACGACCTTACGACCTTTGTAATGTTGTACTTATAGGTTGTACCTTCTGCCTATTATACTCAGGTCTTTGAATCTTGGGTCGACAACTAATACATAATATAATACATTGGTACTCGTATTATGCTTTTCACGGAGCCGGATAATCTGGAAAATAAGAAACGTTGAATTAAATTCATTTCAGAAGAGCATGGCGTTAATTGTATTCTCTTACTTGCCATTCAATTTATGTTGTTGCATAATTTATTCAATTCGTTTGTAAATATTAACAATACTTATAACTCGGTTGTGAATCCGGCTCAATGAACTCTAGAACTTTAGCGTTGAATTTAAGTGACATTTTCAAAGTTGTAAGTGTTTGATTGGAGAATTCATACAAGCGAAATACAGAAAATTATTTTACTGTCAATTTCTAAATTGGAACTAATTTTTGGAGAATTCGGACGGAATTATACTTTACTTTTCTCCAAATATTGATATGTACAAATATTTCACATACCGAAATCTTTTGCTCCCGTATGCATTACTTTGCTCCAAATACTTTGCTCCGCTGTTGTTAACATGTTAAACGCACCAATCACTAATATAAGCAGGTCTTAGAATGAGAATTTATATCGGCAAGCAGAACAACAAATCTACTGCCTAGCTCTTATTTGATGTTTTATTGTACTATCCCTAATCTACTATTTTTCAATCTTGCATTGTAGAGTGTTTTGTTTTTTGATGTTATACTCATTTAGATGTAAACTTTTCTTAATAAATAAACCCATAATGAACTTAAAAACATAAATAAACAAGTGACTGTGGTTAAATTTAAGACAAACATATTCAAATCATAATTTTTATATCATCGCCGGAAACATTTTCAATTTGGTTAAAACAGTTTTCTTTATTTCACTATATTTTTTGTTTTATAGTGTGGTTTCAATGTTTATCTCCTGTTCTCATTAAAAATTATGATGTTTTAAATTTAGGTGCAAATAAATGTAAGAAAATATTCAAATAATGTCGCATAAGAGTCCCAACTGCTCTCAACCATCTGGAGCCAGTGAGACTATGGCATCCCCACGGGATCAGAGCCTGTCTGCTCCGGGCGCCGACTTGTCGAAGCGTCAATTAGCCAAGGTGCTGATAATACACCCGATAATTTATTTATTAATTTAAACGCCCTGATGGGCTTTTACATTATAAATATTTTACATAATTTACTGCATAATACAGTGACAACAGAAGGTTTTTATTTTTAAAACATCAACACAAAAATAATATTTTTTATTAAGTTCACAACTTATCTACAAGAAAACAACAAATTTTCGCAATCGCTCTTTAAATATGCTACATAAAAATGTCATTCAGGTATCTATATAAGGCTTTTAATAGCGTCGTTTGGCTCAGGGCTGGCCCTAATTGGGGTATGTTGTGAGGCTGAAGGTAGTGGGAAGGGGAAGAAGATGAATAAGATGAAGGTGGAAAAGTACTGGGATATTCAGATCTGGTCACCAAATGCAGCTAAAGCCATTTCAATTCTGAGCCTTGGGTTTTCACCAGGGCGATACTGAGAGTATCAGTATCACTCTGGAACGTGCCGCAGATATACGAGTAAGTACCTACTATATAATATTTTTAATTAATACATTTTTCGTAGTCGGGAGCCTTACCCCTCGACCACAATAAGTACATATTGTTATACTTGCCTGAACAGACTATACAATAATTACAATAGCGTATTATCCAAGGTGGATATTTTCAGTTGCGAACTTATCAAATACAAGAGGTCTATAAAAGAATATTTCTCTGATGGTTTGTGAATAATGTTATGTCTCTATTGTTTATATTTCTATTTTGATTTGATTTATATCTACAACCTCTCTCCATGGCTATAAATGTATTGGTAAATGTTTTGTTTTCTAAATTGTTCGTTTTATATAATCTGTTGTTTTCTGTAAATTTTTGATTTCATATTCCTTTCTTACAAATTTAAATTACGTATTCCTAATTATGCTGTCTCAGTAGAGGCAAAGACACAAGGAGAAAATCCATAATTGGTTTTAGTTTGGCCATATAATACTTATGTACAAACTGAAATAAACTGTCGATTTCACGAAAATTAATAAATAAATAAATATTAGATTTACTGCTATTTATACTCATTTAAACAATGGCCGGTAGGAAAATTCCCAGTTTTCCACATATAGCCACTGCCGCTCCGATAGCAGATATACGCCGTGAGTAAACAAATTAATATTCTTAAATGTTGCTGTAATATTATATAAATAAACATCATTTGAATCAAGTTTCCTTATTGGGTGTACTCCAAGACCAAGCCTTTGTGCAAATTAGGGCTATGACAATTTATAAAACCACTCTGAAAACGTAAAATCTGTCCACTGTCTAAAGTTTTGCTATGTTAGAGCATGGAGTTTTGGTGATTTCTTCGTGTTTTAATTAGAGATTTATTTTTTTGTATATTTTATTTATTAGATACTTCCTGTTCCAGATACAGTTTCCAATAAAGAATATTTTGCATAGTTTTCCAGTCATAAAACATGCTCCTAAAACGTTTAAACATTAAAAAATAATTATTTTAAATTGCTGCTAGTTGTGAGGAATATCGTGTATTAATTTAAAAACATAAACGTTTAAGGCGATGCACTACGTCGTGTAATATTTTAAATTGAGCCGCTATCAATAACAACCCTTACGTAGATGGCGATAAGGTTTAAATTCCCGCTTAACACCATCCGCCTGTTTTGATTTATGCAAGAAAAAAACATGGCCAAAAGTGCCTTTTATTTTATTTTGTGGATGTTCAGGCATAAATATTTAATTTTTTTCCGATCATTTTATAAATAAATTAATTTTGCCACATTATACAATAAAATCATAACTGAAAATGGGTTCGTAAGTAGGAGATTTTTAACTTTAAAGCAGTTTTCATAGGCCTTTACATTATTTTTTTCTGGGCTTATAAAAAAAATCTAAAAAATACTCGATTATTTCAAAGGCCAAGATGTATTCTACTCGCAGTATTTAATTAAAGCATCTGAAACATTTCTAGGCGACCAAAGTTTCAAACCAAAAACACATGATTTTGCATTACTACGTATGGCATCGCCTTAATAATTACCCACGTACCTTCTGTGCATGTTTATAATTAGAATAATTATCTTTGTTAAAGATATTACAGTATTGTGAAAAATCTTCGTGGCTTCTAGAATACACGGTTAACTTAAAGTATTCTATTATTGTAGAAAGCAATCACATTGTGGTTTGACATATTTAATAAAATATTTTTTGTTTTAAAACCACGAGTTTTTAATAATTTTTAGAACCGACCGGTTTCGCTTTATTCAAGCATCTTCAGGGTACAAATTATTACTAGACAAGAAGTACAAAGTGTGAGCTTATATATAAAAAATATAAACTTATATATAAGCTCACACTTTGTAATTATTGTCTAGTAATAATTTGTACCCTGAAGATGCTTGAGTAAAGCGAAACCGGTCGGTTCTAAAAATTATTAAAAACTCGTGGTTTTAAAACAAAAAGAATTTTATTTTATTTTATTAAAGTATTCTTGTGTATTTTTGGGATCTGGTACAAAACTAACTATCCATCACACCGTTTCCCCGCAGGGGTAGGCAGAGAGGACGGACCGCAAAACAACTCGGTCTTGGCACACACTCCTTGCCGCATTCACATTCATACATCGTCTTATACATACTTTTATGTTATGACTCTTGAGATGGCCCCAGTATCTGGTTCGCTTGATCATGCTTCCTCGGGCATTCCCGACTTCTTCTACCGGAGATATTGTCATGTAAAACTGTTCCATGTCCCATAATAATTATTATTGAAATATATAATACGAGTAATATTTCAATAATAGGTCAAAGTTGTTTTTTCATTCAGCAGTTATTTGTTTATAGTATTTTATATTCTACTAGTGGGCCCGGGCAGACGTTATCCTGCCACAGACCGCCTTCTATATAAGGAAATTAAAATTTTTGTTTGTGTGTATATTTGTATGAAAAATCAGAAAAAAAAAATGTTTAAATTTTTTTTGTCTCGATAACAGCTCTACTTACCGAGTCCAAAACTATCCTATATTTCAAGTTGGAACCAACCATACACATTCACAAAATTTCATTGACATCTGTTGGACGATTTCGAAGATTAGCGTGTACAAACACAGTGACGCGTGATTTTTATATACTAAGAAAATGAAACTCAGAAGCCTCAAAAAGGGATATACGAGATGTTCCAAAATTCAATACAAGTTTTGGCCAAAGAAACCACATATATCTGGCAACCAATCTTTACAACATCCTTCCTCCAAGTTTGAAAAAGATAGAAAAGATAAATAAGCTTAAGGAAAAAATCAAAACATGGGTGAAAGAAATTAATGCAGACATACTAGAAAATGTATTAAAAACATCATAGAAACTAAATAACAGAAAATCAAAGAAATCTACCAGTCCGCCTCAGCACAGGACTACCTAGTGAGGAGGACTAAGAACAAACAGATGAAATATTATAGATTATCATATATTGTAACTCTCATCAAACCTGTAATTAAATAGACACTAATAAAAAAAAATAAAAAAAAGATAATGTGTGCAATAATCTAACGACACTCTGTGACAGAACGGTAAACTTAGCCTCACCTTTAAACCCTAAAACCCTTACTAATAAACGTGTTTTTAATTTTACACATCTCATAAACCACCACGAATTTAAGTTAAATATTTATTTATCAAATGTGTATAATTTAAAATAGGTTTATTAGTGAGTGGATAGATTTTAGGTCTGTAGAGCTCAAAGATTTAAAACCAAAAAAGTACAAAATAGTATTGGTTTTTACCGTGTAGATTGCGTAAATCTATTTGAAAAACTTCAAAAAAAATGGTTTGACTGACTATTGAACCTTCCTACCCAGGAACTACCAACCTCGCCAAATGCCGATCGAATAGGACTATCATTTATTTCATACATTTACTGCTGTAATGACATCCGATTTCAGATAAATGCGTATTTGTCGCGTGTGTATTCGTGATTGCCACCAAGTTGATAGAATGCATTGTCATCGACAACGAGTATATTTGCCGAGTTTCAGCTTGATTGGATGTCGGGAAGTGGATTAATTTCCGCTTCCAAGATTTGCATTAACTCATTTCTGAAAAAAAGGTTTAATTCAAACAATATAAATTTCAAAATAATGAACTCTTTCCAAATATTCTCGGATAATTCTAACTTCTTGTTATTTTTTCCCATTATTTCCTTTCGCCTCTCAATATTGCCCAATGATTTTGAAAATGTCATAGTCTACGACTACCGTATTTTTTTATAGTAAAAACATGTATAAAACCGTCTGAGCTATGTAATCAAGCTGCGGAGAAAATCCACTATGCTTTTTTCTGTGTTTATTTAATGAATTCGAGGTTGACAGTTTCATGCAATTCCGAGTTTTGACATCCTCCCATCAAATCGTTATTTGAGCAGTGATGTCAGACTTCATCACGGAATTTTTATTGATTCTCAACTCGCTGAGAATTCGGTTTTGTCATATATACAAGCAATATTTACTTTTGCGATAATAATAATAATTGCTAATTGCCTTGACCGCTGGGATTGCCGGGAAAATACGTTTTAGTCATAATAAAAATAATATTTACTGAGATTCTGAATGACAACATGATTATATTTTTTTTTGCTAACAAATTAGAGACTTCTAATAAAATTAACAATATGAATAGTAATGGAGGATACAATAGCAACTGTCAATCATGCAATATGCTGTGTTTTTAATAAATGTAACAATATGAACAGTAATGGAGGATACAATAGCAACTGCAAATCATGCAATATGCAGTGTTTTTGATAAATGAAACAATATGAATAGTAATGGAGGATACAATAGCAACTGCAAATCATGCAATATGCAGTGTTTTTAATAAATGTAACAATATGAATAGTAATGGAGGATGCAATAGCAACTGGAAATCATACAAAATGCAGTGTTTTTATTAAATATAACAATATGAATAGTAATGGAGAATGCAATAGCAATTGGAAATCATACAATATGCAATGTTTTTAATAAATGTAACAATATCAATAGTAATGGAGGATACAATAGCTGACTGTAAATCATGCTATACGCAGTGCTTTTAATAAATGTAACAATATAAATAGTAATGGAGGATACAATAGCAACGGTCGATCATGCAATATGCAGTGTTTTTTTAATAAATGTAACAATATGAATAGTAATGGAGGATGCAATAGCAACTGGAAATCATACAACATGCAGTGTTTTTAATAAATGTAACAATATGAATAGTAATGGAGGATGCAATAGCAACTGGAAATCATACAACATGCAGTGTTTTTAATAAATGTAACAACATGAATAGTAATGGAGGATGCAATAGCAACTGGAAATCATACAACATGCAGTGTTTTTAATAAATGTAACAATATGAATAGTAATGGAGGATGCAATAGCAACTGGAAATCATACAACATGCAGTGTTTTTAATAAATGTAATAATATGAATAGTAATGGAGGATGCAATAGCAACTGGAAATCATGCAATATGGAGTGTTTTTTTTTAAATAATTTTGCGCACAATGTAGTATCTTTTCCAAGCTTAAACTTTCAAAAAAAAATTGTGTTTATCTGACCTTTCCAGATAAATCCGTCAAAAATTTAAACAAAACAAATACAGAATTATTAAATGATAAAATAATTTTGGTACCTAAAATTTGGGAGCCTGTGCGCCGCCTCTAAACCATTTTTTTATTGGATAACCTATACCTCTGCGATAGGTTAAATGGTTCGCTACGTTTGGTTACTTAGCAGGGGTGCCGAGGTTCGGATGTCTCTTGATGAGCGGTGGAGGGAGACACTGGTTGAGGGAGTTGATTTGATTTCTTTATCGGGACTATATCGACTCATCGCCTCGCACCGCACTGGGATAAATGGATTCATACGTCCGTCACTCCTGGACACACCTACCCCCAGATTCCTACCCACCCCTCATACCAACTTCCTTCCCAGAACTTCCTCTACTTTATTTCCTTTAAAAATACGCCATATTCAGAATCTTCAAAGATGACATAGGCCATTATTTTCTTTAGGGCCTTCTGTATGGTAAATATCTAAATAGATATGTATATATTTCAATATTGGAACTGAATGAATTATACATATACCACTTCTTAGACGTCATTCGTAATTATCAGTTCCAATTTTGAAAATTAAAAGTTCATTGAACTTGAACAATAAAACATTACTAACCAGAGTTATAATTCTTGTCTCTGGAAAGTCTTTTCGCATGCATTATCTCTACCCTGGAGGTCTAGAGGGCTCTTGGAGGGGACCCCACCACTTTCCCAACGGCTTTATAAGAAAACATGGTTTCTTCCTTCACCGCACACGTTAAGACTATATTTTTTTTGTTGAACGATGCCACATTTATTTTTAACGACTATAAACTCTTCTAAGTCCGTGCATACGGGGTTAGTGAGCAGTATGCAAGTACTTACATTCACGTAAACAAACAAAAGAAAAGTTTAAACATTGAGAATTCATCTGAAATAGATAACATTAGTTAAAAATAAAAACTGCAACCCTTCATAAAAGTCTTCTGTGTAAAAGCTGTAAAAGTGGTGAAAAAATGTAATCCAATTGTTTACAGTGATAACAGTAAAAAATAAAATGTATTTCAATAGAGAAGAAAAATAAATAATAAAAAAATAAGCCAGATAAGATTTTCCACTAACCGCCCGGCAGGTCCAGTGAGAATGAATCTGGCGATCGCACAATGGTCCGCTTAGAGGAAACTAGCTAGACAAAAAGATTTCAACGATGTTTTTATTTATGTACAAAAATATTCTCACAACATTGAGAAATGTCCATAGTACTATGTTCACATCGATAAAAAATTTAAAACAATACGCGCGATACGTGGCAACGTTGTAAACACGACACTTCGAATGTGCCAATCGTTCGCCCAGCGGTCAGTCGCTTTCGGGTGTGCACGCTATTCGATCGATAGTGTTGTTATTTGAAATCAGAGAGAAATTACAAACATATAGAAATTGAAGTATATTGTATGTTCTTTTAAATTGATTTAATTATTTTATAATTTGCCTATTCAACATTATTTTCATTATTAATTAAAAATCTTGAAAAAAGTATCAAAATTTACAATTATTTGCCAAAGTTTGATTAAACTTTCAAAGTCGTGTACCGGTTTTTACAACCAAACGAAACTAGTTTCATATAAAACCATTCTTTGTGTATAATATCTTATAAAATTTGTTTGCTCAAACTTGCTCTTTTGTCTTTTACAGAGCCTCTACCTACAATCTATCGTTTGAATATTTTGGAGATTCTAGAAGTAAAGGGAACGTAAAAGTTGAATTGTGCTGCAATATGGCAGTGTGTTTATGAACATATAAAATATTTATTGAAGAAAAATAGTTTTAAAAGTCTCGAGGATAGTTTACTTAAGAAAAAAATCCCTTCGTTTATATTAATATTTTGAAAATGGTTTGAAGTCGGAAGAAGTATTTTAAAATTGAAGTTTAAACACGCAAAATGGCTTAACACAGTTTTTATTCTTCCTATAGAGACGCGTGATGAGGGACTACGTGGTAGACCAGAAAAAGATTTTTTTTATGCTCGTCAAAAAGCAAAACAAGAAAAATTAAATGTCTTCTGAATTCTCGAAGTCCACAAGAACTCTCTCATACTACTCAAATCAGCTTGAGGTCACATGGAAAACGGGATGCTGCCAAAATATCAACAATACATTGCGATGTTTTACCTAGTGGTGTCTTAAAATTATTATCGATTCCAGAAGTTCTAGCGAAGAAAATACAGAAGTCTGTTAACAAAGCCAATGTTGGAACATTAGCATTTAATAATAGTGACGATAGCGACTCGGCCAGTAATTCATAAACAAAAAATGTCATTCGGTTTTGTTCTTATATTATGTTAAAAGAACATTTTTAACTAATAACTTAAAATAAGTACTTCGTTATGACTTAACCGAACCATTATACTAAAGGCATTTTATTACTAATTAATTTTGTTTTAAAAAATCTGTAACAATGGCTAACATAAATGTATATTTTTTTAAGTTTTTTTTTTATTACATTGTGACCCTTTTGCATCAAATGCCATGAAAAAATATTTTTGTCTAGCTAGATCGGGATTTGGGACCACTGTGGATCTGCCCGACCGCTATCGATACCCGACGTCCGTAGTCTGGAGGGCCTGAAATTTTCCTCTGGCCTATGATATTCTAATAGTATTTTAACTACTGGAGTCATATAGTGCTCTAATTGTCACGAAACATTAAAAGCCGTTGAGTCACGTTATGCTATATCCGTCACCAAGTGACACGTCCTCATAAAACTCGCTCATGTTTTTTCCCTTGTGGTCAGACATATGAAATAAACAGTTCTAGAAAGAGAAAAAACCAAACTTTCTAATTGAATTTTAAATTAAAGTTTACCGTGTGTGCTCAAAAATTTTAAATTTGAACGTCAATCGGGAATCATGTTATATTTTGTAGACCCGAGGGAGGAAGTGAATCATACTGTAGGAGGCAGGATTATATACAATGACGTAACAAGAGAAGGAAAGACCATAAAAAGATGCAATAGATTTTTCATCACTTCTCTTGCTTAAAAGGGTTAGAAATCTATCTTGTTTTGAGGTTTGCATTTTATGAATGATAAATTACTAGGGCAGACCCGAGAATATAAGGAGAAAATCAAAAAAGATAATAAATGTATTTAAAAAATACATGAATGTTTCCTTGATATGTGATTTTTAACAACTACTGTCACTGTGCAATAAATTTTCATAATATTAATCAAATGGAAATACCCTATCACATTTCTGGGCTCCTGGTATTTTGTTCTTGTCGTCAGGTTAACGATTGGATATTCATTTATTTTATATATATTTTTTATGCATAAATTGCGGAAATTAACACAAATTACCGAATGACATTTGTGTGCTCAAGTTAACGGTTTTGACTTTTAATACTATCTGACATGTACCCGGCGTTGTTGGGGGTTATCCTTGGGATATAGACCTAAACGTCCTAAACCATCACGCACTTTTCTGTAGGCCTTTTTAAGATATACATTTCCGTAGTACATTATTTGACGTATCTTTTACCCTACGAAAGCTATGTAGGCGCGAGAATTTTTTTTATGCTTGTTTACAAAACATCGACTTCTCTCAAGTAATATAATATGCATATTTATAAACCTTCCGGAAGAAATTCTCTAAATGACAGTGAAAACCCCATCAAAATCTCTTGCATAGTTTAGAAGAACTAAGCGCACAAACAGACAGACGCGGATTTCGACTTTGTTTTATACTATTTAGAAATGTAGATACCTTAATGCAGACCCGTGAAAAATTACGCAGTGTCTGAATTCTCGACTGATCACAAAAACTTCAATTAAAATAATCTTCTGTTAAAAACAATATATAATTATAGCTATGTACTTTATTGTGTGTCTGTATTCTCCAAACAAACACTTAAAATTTTAAAATTACTTAAATCTAATGCAAAATTTGTATAGTACATTGAATCGGAGCCACATTTTAAATTATATTCAGAAATATAATTGATCCTACACCAAAGCTATATAAAATACACAAATTCTTAAAAGGGGCAATTATTTTTCACGCATACCAAAGCCTGGAAACTGGAGATCGTTTTCATATGTAGTAACGTTTCCTTTTAACATACTATTTTTTAACTTCATCCAACCATGAATTAGAGGAGGACATTTTTGTATACACAACCGTAGGTGTGTACTGTCATTTTATTATTTATTTTTCAACAATAATAACATTGTACTGATTTATTTATCAATGTTCGATACAACAGCTGCAAAGACGGTTCAGTAAACTTAACAAACGGCGTCACAACACCCAGACCGACAGGGCCCGACATCTTTTATGTCTATCTATATCATAGACTAAAATACATCAATGATCTAAATATATAAATATATATATAAAATTAAGAATAAATATATATATATATGTATATATAAGTATCCGTGGACAAAAGAAAGGTCACTGTCCTATCCCATCCCCTTTTTGTTACTTCGTGATAAAATAAAATTTACGGTCCACATCTGATTTGCGTAAACCCCAGTAATTTCATAAAGAAATGTCTCATGCATTTTTTTCAAAGATTTATTTTTACTATTCATTTTAGGGACATTGGCATTTCACATTTGATTAGTTTGTACAAGTATAAAACCAATTATGGATTTCCTCCTTGTATATTTCTAACAAGACACCATAATAAATAAATAAATAGTGAAAAGCATAAGAAAATTACATAATAATAAAAAAATCTTTGTGAGAAGTTTTTTTTTTATCTACGTTTATTCCCAGATTCATGACATTTTGTAAAATTGACCTTCAAAACAAGGGGAAGGTCATTGTCAAAAATCACCCTCATGACCATGAGATAATTAGCAGATTTGAATTGACGTTCAAAATAAGATGAAAATTACGGTCTTCATCCGATTTCGAAAAACTCAAGTAACGCCGAGGACTTCAGCTAGTTATACATATTTTTGTTTAAATTATCTCGGAAACGCATGTCACATTTTGAGATGCTGTGTTGAGACTCTTTTTATGAGGAGAAAAGTGTGAACCTTGTTCTTGTTGTTGGAGGGAGGAAACATATAAGCCGCTAGTTCGTTCCGAAGTCGAGCTGTTGAAACTAAAAAAAATAGTGCATCAATAATGCTAGTTTCTAATAACTGAAAAACTGTAGCTGCTGGTAAAAATAACGTTTCTTATTTACTCACCGAAATGTTTTTATCTTCTGCCTGCGATGAAGATAAAAAACTACATTACATCGACTTCAATTAAATCTCATTACGGTGCAGAGATATTGCTTTACGTATTCCTCAGGAGTCCCCGACTTCTTTTACTACAGGGTTTTCCAATAAGAGGTGTTATTTTGATATTCAATCGTAAAAGATCAATGGTTTCGTTGCTTGTGTGGCACGTAGCGCCGTCTTGTTGAAAGTAGACGTTAAATCCAATTCCGGCTATAAAAAATCATTAATCATCTCTCGATAGCAAGGTCCAATGACTCCGCCGAACCATAAACCGCACCAAACAGTCACGCGTTGAGGATAGAGAGGCTTTTCAACAATAACTCTTGGGTTTTCCGAGCCCCAGATGCGACAATTTTGCTTGTTGACGAAGCCACCGAGGTGTTAATGGGCCTCATCACTCAAGATGATTTGCATTTGATTCACTCAAGTGAATTTTAATAATTTCAATGCGTTGTTGAAGCGTATATCGTTCCATTTTTATTAATTGCGTAGTTTCTACTTGTCAAATGTCAAAAAATGACAGCTTCAAAAGTAACATCTACTGAAATAGTGGGCTATTCAAAATAAGGAGGAAGGATTGAAGGATTCCGACATATTTTTTGATACATATAGTACTTTTGGTAGGAAATTGAAGTCTGTTTTCCTATAAAAAAAAGAAAATGGCGACTTACTTCATTCACTATATATTCTTTAAGTACTTTTTCATGATTTATCTCTAAACTTATATAAAAAATATTTGTGCACTTTTATTTGACACTGAGCATTATAGGTATATATACAAAATAATTTTCTTTTATACTTTTTCCTTATTTACATGTAAAAAAATATTTAAAATTGTTATCTACCAGTCAATCTGTGAGAAATAGTTAGGATGCAGGCGAATTTTCAAGTTATTGCTTTATAAAATTACCTTTTAATTACTGTCTGTATCTGTGTTTTATCCTTAAATAAATAAACAAAAAACGCCTCTTATTGGAAAACCCTGTATTTAAACATCTCTAAGCGCTCCTGGTACTAATAACAACAAACTTTGAAATTTTCAACGATATCGGTCGACTACTTTCGAGTTTACTGCTTTCGACTACTTTCGCACAAACATACGCAGGCTGGATTTTTATATTAGATTAAGATTAGAAAACAGTTAGAATTTAACTCAACCATTTAGAATGCATTTTATAATACAAGACGTTGTCCTGACACAGACCCATTCAAATACATACAAATGTGTTGTTGTGTGTATTTTTGGATAAGAAATCTGATTTTTTTAGATCTCGACAACAGCGCCACCTATCGGGTCCAAAACTATCCTATATTTCAAGCTGGAACCAACCATAGACATTCACGAAATTTCATTAAAATGTTTGGGCGGTTTCGTAGATTAGCGTATACGAACACTGTGACTTTTTTATATTGAGATAAGTACTGATTTGATTAATATTTCAATAAATGACTCGTGATATAGAAGTTACCTACACAGATAATAGTCTCCGGGTTCAGATCTCGGCTCCGACGCGTCTATTATCTGATCCAATCGACGCTTAAATATTGTTTAAATTTATTTAAGTATCATTATTTATCTTATCTCTTTGCAAGTGAAATCCGGCTAGATCGTTAAAGATTTCATCAAAGTAATCAACATATGAGATAAATTACTTACACCTTCGCTAGACGCGGTGACAAATAATATAATTGCTTGGCGAAAACAATTTAATGAACAAAACCAGTTTATTTTATTACGCCATTAAACACTCCTGTGTTTTTGACTTTAATAAAAATCTCTAGTCTCGTCTGGTTGGCTCTATAATGTTTATAATATATAATATATACCTCTTTACCAGAAATTACTTCCCGGCTTCGCCTGAATTACAAGACAATTTTTACGAAACTTTGAATTATATATATGTTTAACTATTTATTTTTCCCATATGTTTTTATGAGGAAACCACACAAGAGTTGCAACTGATGCCGTTTGGAGTCAGTGAGACTATGCCATCCCCGATAGGGGTATGTTGTAAGGAGGAAGGAGATTGAGAGGTATGTGGGGAAGTACCTGACTATTCAGATCTAGTCAAAACACGGCCAAAGCCATTTTAATCAAAGTTTCAATTCTGAATTGTGGTCTTATACCAGGGCAATAATGAGAGTATCTTCTAATATTTAATAAGTAGTTTGTGAAATAACACAAATTAATCAAATAAAATTTACTTGCGCACGTCGGAATTTTAACCCGCGACCTCCAGATAATATACAAAAATTAGCACGTAATAGGATCATTTTTAAATTTATTTATACAAGTTATAATGTACAAAGTATATTGTAATATATAGTATAAAATAAAGTCGCTATGAGAGTTTGTCTGTTTGTGCGCTTAGTTCTTCTAAACTATGCGACGGATTTTGATAAGGTTTTCACTATCATTTAGAGACATTCTTCTGGAAGGTTAGTAAGTATATCATACATGTTACATATTATATTTATAGAAAGTAGACAAAACTTGATGTCAATTCTAGATTTCACAACCTTAAAACTTTACTCCAAATCACTTACAACGCCGGGTACACTTCAGCTAATAACCTATAAATAGAAGAAGTAAGCTAGGTTAAAATACAAAATAATTGAATTTATAAGTACATACTTTTTACCCCTCAGCACTAATAAATGGAATATTTCTGAACGTATCCGAATTCTAAAAACTGTTTTAGAAAGGTGATAAAATACGATAATTGTGTTATTTGAAAAAAACATATAATATTAAATATTTCAATGAAAACATAAAAGAGTTTTGAAAAATTCTCACCTTACGATTTTATTGTAATTAAAATTACTGATAACGGTAAAAAAAACACACACACTTTGTATTAGACAAATGAATTACACATAAAAATAATAAATTAATTTTTTTTTTTTAAATTACGTTCTAACTTTTGGTTTCGTAGAGGTGTACATTATAATTATTCTGTGGTTAACTTATGGATTTGAATATAAAGCATGGTGTATTCTCTGTCTAACGTCATTTAGATTATATTTCTCACCATGAGAGTAAGGGCGACACAACGATTTCTATAAGACCATATGAGCACCACATTCAAGGCTTGAAAGGGTCATATCTGTTCCCACCATCAAAATACTTGATTTTCTTTCCGTTCCCTGATCCTTGCTGAGGAAAGACATTTATTTTCATAGAATTTTTTTATATTTGTATAAAATTTATACTGAATTCTCAATGCGGCGAATCTTTAAAGTTGATGGAAAAGAATTGCTTCTTCACAATAAGCCTGGTTTTATACCATGTACGTGATGTAACATCTATATGAAGTGTTAATAAGAAAATAAATTTGTCGAAAGACTTCAAAACGTCCGCTATAATTTGATTATTTGAAAATGTGCGTAAGTGTGAGTTTATATTACAAATTATAAGTAAATGGGCAACGCGCTGTAGTAATCAATAATGACCATACTAAATATTGCGTCTCCGCATCGTTGTGAAAGAACATTCAACGTTTTTTGCAATGAAATTAGCCATTCAATCGATGGCTTGCCTTAGAAACCTGGTATTATTGAGAAAACTATTTGCGCACTGAAATTCTAATGTAGGACAAAACTATTAGGACTTGATGTTAACACAATGAAAGATGCATTACGCACAAGGCGAGAGGTTTTACAATCCTAGGAGTATGCTGTTTCCTCACACGGATGAATTTGCGCTTTTCCAGAAAGTTACTAAACGTATTATAAGAATTTCTGCATCTTTGTGTATAGATTTAAATATCGTAATCAAAGCTACAGCCAATGGTCATGTTACTGTTCATGTTACTGTCATGTTTCATTGCAAAATGATTTTTATTATTGGTTTTTTGTTTCTATTTTTGCTATTCTTTTAATTTAATTTAGCACCTTTGTAGCAAAATTTATTCAATTAAAAAGCTAACTATAAGTAGACAATTAACATAATGTCAATTTTATACTTTTCTAAGGTTTTCATATGTAAAACTTTAGATATAACTTCAACTGATGTCATTTGCTCGTCTTAAATTACTAGTAATAACATGCCACCTAACTTATAGCAACGAGATCAAAAACCTCGATAGAAAATTAAATGCATCAGAATTATATTAAAATATTAACAATTCAGTGTTTCAATCTATTCGCTTCGATATTCTTCGATTATTGCTATCATCATCCACAAAGTCCAGGCTTTATGACCCCGGGGAAATCGAGTAGTTGACCCAAACAGTTATATATTCTCGATAATAATGTGTGTTATTTCAGATTCGTTTCAAAAATAATATTTTTTACACATTAAAGAAATCAATTATTATTTACAGTGGACTTATGCAGTGATGAAGGTAACTTCAATGTGGATTCCTTCGAAAAATTCCTTCAAATTCCCTTTTTGATCATTCCTCTCCGAAGTAAATATGACAGTATGAATAAGATCCCTAAAGAGCAGGCTACAAGAGATATAATATTTTACTAAGTTGATACACGGCATTTCGAAAGTAAGGGAAAACTTTGTATTTTATTTTTATTTCAACTATAGAGAGGAGAGTATCCCTCAGGGTTCTCACTTATGGCCTATGTCATACAAGGATATGCTGTGTGAAGGATATTTACAAGGAAACGAAGGAAAGATTCATGTTTTTAAAACTACTCCAATTAGTAGACGTACTTTTCATTGACATGTCGATAAGATGTATGGTTAAAACTATGCAACCTAAACAATTGTTTCACGGGACTTCTTTAGTCACTAAAAAGACTATATAACTGTTGGGAGGGAGGAAGGAGCGATCAGTGGCACTGAAATGCCGGTAAAACTGCCATCAGAGCCTTTTTCATTATTCGAAATGCTTAGCAAAAGGGAAATAGATGATATAAAAAGTCAACTGCGTAAATAGCGATCGGTACCTACTGAAAATAATATAAGTAAATATATAATAAAATGGAAGACTCGTGAATAAACCTTTTCCAAAACTGTTATCAGTTGGTTTTCGCCACTAAACAAACAAACCTAAAAATCGGCCACGAACATTGATAAATGACATAGGAGAAACTATTCTTCCCGTTGAAGAAATTCACAAGCTAAGCAAAGCTACAACTGATATGATCGATAAGTAAATACGTTCTGAATCAATAGCGTGGATTCACTTATTTGATCAGCCGAGTCTTGTCTGAAAGATTATATTCAATTTTTTTCAATCTTGTAATTTCTTGTTGACTTTGGAAAGTGTTTGGGGCTGTTGCGAGCAGGCGAGTCTGGGGAAACAGGGACGGAGACCATAGAAAAGAAGTCTTTACACACATGTTTTATTATTCTTACTTTTGACTTACCCGAACAGGACAGGGGCATGACAATTGTGATTATATGTTTCCAAGTGATGATGTAAGAAAAAATGTAATTGTGACTGTAAAAAAACAAAAATCTATGTGATGCCTCTGATGTATAGTCCAATTTGGGCAAAACGGTATTTTGATGGAAATATAATTATAAATAAGCACAAGTACATACATGTCTTAACCTCACTTTTCAATTTTTTTCTACTGAGAAACTTGTCTGAAAATTGTTATTTCTGTCGTACGCCGCCAATCTGACATGAAACTATAACAAAACTTCTTTCTCATCTTATGATTCTATTTAATGAGTTTGTTAGTTTCTCCCTAGAACAGTTTTACACCAATATATTACAGAGATAAACACAAGTACAGTGTGGAAAAAATGGTAAAAAATTATACATAAACGTTGAAACGAAAAAATGTATTAAAAAAACATACACAAAGTGGTTGAATAATAGAAGTAAGTATGTAGCATGTGTATATTGATGATTTAAATAGAGGCGACATTATTGGGTTACGTTGTTTATTTGTGAATAACACATATTCTAGAAATATTTCACAACATTTATAATAAATAACACACATGTATGTATACGAGTACATTTATCAATTACATATATTAGTTGCAATGCAGCCTCGCGTTAAATTATATCAATTGCGATGCAGCCTCGTGTTATTATATCAGTTGCGATGCAGCCTCGTGTTAAATTATATCAGTTGCGATGCAGCCTCGTGTTAAATTATATCAGTTGCAATGCTGCCAAGTGTTAAATTATATCAGTTGTGATGCAGCCTCGTGTTAAATTATATCAGTTGTGATGCATCCAAGTGTTAAATTATATCAGTTGTGATGCATCCTCGTGTTAAAAAAATACTTATTCTAATCTCGAATTCATTGATGTTCGACTGAAAATGAATATTTCTAAAAAAATATGGTTAAGAAGCGTAGTCATTTGTGACATGTGTAGATTCGTACGTTAACAGGAAGACAATCCGAAATATTAACCTTAACTGGTTAAACAAACAATTTACTAAGTCTTCTTGTTTTCCCGATTACTTTTGCATTTCCATTTCTCAATTCATCCAACCGCCATATTTATCAACGAAATCCTTAGATAAATTTAATTTTAACTTTATTATAGTAGTCTGTGATTGAAATTTCCCCCAGCCATACTAGCGCCATCTGCTTTGAGGTCTCCAGATTTCCTGATTACATTTGCTAAAAAGAAGTTGTAAGAAGGATTATGTGAATTTTTTCAGGTTTTGAAGCTCTAAGTAAAACTGTTTACATTTTAAATTACATAGAATCCTTCTGATGCTTCCAGAACCACCCCTGATCAATGTTTATTCTTAAAACGTGAACCATTTATACAATTTTGATAAGAAAGTAAAACGAATCGTCGACCAGCATAGAGTGTGAATTAAATCAAGGGTGTTGGTAAAACGTCTTGGTATGAACGTTTCTATCTAGCCAGTACCTACCTACCCAGGTGTGGTTGATTGGAAAAAAATGATTTTATGGGCAACCAGTAAATCAAAGGAACCAGAAAATACAATCACCGTTATTTTCAGAAATCTTTCTAAAATTATTTTCATACCGACAAAATTCACACCCTAAACCAAATTTCCACATTTTATTTCTTTCCATATAAAATGAATTGTCATCGTGATTAATTTTGGAATTTTAATTTCGTGTTGCGCTTCGTCCATCTTTAGCCTAGATTTAGGACAGATATTCCTAATTTACAAATTAAATGCAACAATTTGAAGAAGCATACGTACGTTTTTATATACAGACCTGAAGTCCCCGGCTTGGATTGGTTATTTCCATTACATCTATAATATTATTATTCCAGCGTCTGGACGGTCTGGGCCCTCTGATTGGTCGAATTCAAATAGTATGTTTCGGGTAAATTCCGCTAACTTGATAATTAAGACCCGATTTCATACTAAAATAGGATCACCAGATTTCTTCAAAAGCATCGTTTCTGCTCATATAATTTTTGAATAATATCGAAGAAAATATGTTTTAGAAAGTTCACAATCCATTGGATTAATTACATTACAGTAAAAATTATCCACAATTACGTTTTATATATTTGACGTCTGTCAAGAATCAAACATTCTAAGGTTCCTTAAAAATGTCAATCCCTCCTTTACTGGCCGCTGGAGTAGTTTCCGACTAGATTAGAGTTGGCCGACAGAGCGCATAAGAGCGATATACAAATACGTACAATTTCATTTCAAACAACGGTAATTATTTACGTGAAACTACCTTTTTTAATACGCATTTACAAATAAAACAAACATTTGATTCAACTTAATGACAATAAACAATAACTCTTTGCATGTACGATTTTGAAAAATATTGATATTTAATATGATTTACGTAAATAATAATTTCGCACTATTTTGACAGAACACCGATATGATATACGCGGAAGTATAGGCATTGCCAACCCAATAAAATAACATGAAACACAATCGGAAGATAGAAACGCTTCGTTGATTGTAAAATTAGCCAACAAATCTCTAATCTCACATTTACTATATGTATAATAAAACAATCATTTTGCCAGGTATAAATATTTACATAAAATATATTAAGGTATTATTCGGAATCGCTGGACAAGGATAATACGGAGTATTTTTAAATAAAACCTTCTGATTTACCTTAAATAATATAAAAGGAATCTGAATGCATTTGGGAAATTTTTAATTTTTAATTACGTAAAATGAAAACTCGCTTTCGTTGTATTGGATGACAGCCGGAATAATTTCTATTGATGACATTTTCTTTTTTTGGTATTCCTGATATGAGTGGCTAGAATTTTTACCATTTACTCTATGCAAATCCTAGGTAGGTGGTACTATTTTAGCCAAGCTCGAAAAATAAAATAAAGGTATTTGGGTTTGTTTTACATATAAGGAAATATTTAAAAAAAGGTTATTATAGGTTAGGATAGGTTATTTTAGGATAGGTTAGGTTGGGTTATGCTAGGTTAGGTTTGGTTAGGTTGGATTAGCATAGTTTAAGTTAGTTCATAGGTTAGGTTAGATTAAGTTGGATTATTATAGGTTAGGATAAGTCAGGTTATGTTAGGTTAGGTAAGGTTAGTTTGGGTTATTATGGGTTGGGTTATTATAGGTTAGGTTAGGATGTAGGTGAGGTTGGATTATTATAGGTTATGTCAGGTTAGGATAGGTTAGGTTAGGATTGGTTCGGTTAGGTTAGGTTGGGTTAGGTTAGATTGGATTATTATAGGTTAGGTTAGGATATAGGTTAGGTTAGGTTGGATTATTATAGGTGAGGTTAGGTTAGGTCAGGTTAGATTATTATAGGTTAGGTTAGGTTAGGATGGATTATTATAGGTTAGGTTAGGACATAGGTTAGGTTGGATTATTATAGGTTAGGTTAGGTTGGGTTATTATAGGTTAGGTTATTATAGGTTAGGTTAAATAAAATAATAATGATAATATTAGCCAAATTAATCATTTATGCTTTTTAAGTAGGCACTATTTTATCGGAATATTGTATTACATTATATTTTTTTAATTTACGTTTTTCAATTGTCTCTAGCCGCTCATTTTAGGAATACCGACAAAAGAAAATGTTATCAACAGAAATTATTCAGGCTGTCATCCCATACAACGAAAGCGAATTTTCATTTTACGTAATTAAAAATTAAAAAGTTATAATAAAAAAATTCCCAAATGCTGTTCGATTCCTTTTATAGTAATTAAGGGAAATCAGAAGGTATTATTTAAAAATATTTCGTATTTTCCGTGTCCAGCGATTCCGAATATTTACCTATATTAATTTTACCTTTACCCATTTAGGCAATTATTCGGGAAAGGTAAAGTCTTACCCGAACAACTGTCATTCTTATTATGCCTAAACTCCTTCCTGTTCCGTGTTTTAACAATATATACTCACTCTCTCTATGTGAATGACCTAATATCTACCTATTAAATGTAACTGTTGTTAGTACCACTTAAACTGGGCGAAGCCCAACCAAGTGCCGCCCGCAGGGCCTAGCAGAAAGATATATATAAAGATGTATAAAGATATAGAAAATAACTGCTAGTATTATTATATTGCTCAATGACAGAAGTTGTTAAAAATCACATAACGAGAAAAGATTTATATTTAAAAAAATACATGTATTATTTTTGTGATTTTTCAGCTCGATCAAATGTCGGGAAGTGGGTTAATTTCTACTTCAAAGATTTGCATTCATAAAATATTTAATAAAAATCAAAGATAGATAGAATATTTAACATATCTTTTTGAAATAACGACTTACAATATTTCATACACGAATATATAGCATAATATGTATGTTAAATATTCGTGTATGAAATAACGATCTACAATATAATTTAACCAAAATGACAATTAAACCCACCTTTAAAAAGTGATACAGAGTCATTAAAAGTGATGAAATTTTTTTTATTTTTCATCACTTTTCATGACTTTGTATCACTTTTTGTAGGTGTGTTGAACTGTCATTTTGATGAGATACCCGGTCACCGAAATAAGGACTTACAATACTAACATTTCACTGTAGTATCCGGACGCACAAAACCAATTTCCTGAAAACAGCATATTTTCATGTTGTCAGTCGCACTGTTACTAGATTATATTTATGTATAAACGTATTACGCTAATGTAACCTTTATATTATTTTACAAGGCGTTAATAATTTTCTCCCCCGTAAAAAGCCTGTTCTATAAACGTTTTATGTCTCCAAGTCAATTAACAGTAATTTTTTATGCAGAGTGTCAATTTGATTGATGTTTTTTGCGCTTTGTAATTGTTGTCGGGAAGTAGATTCACTTTATCAAGGACCATTTAGTTGTAAAGTTGTACAGATACCTGCAACTAAAGTCAGTAAAAGCACAGGTATCTATTTCAGTCATTAATTCAGAGTATGATGAAATGAAACGTTGCGTATTGCATCAGAAATTATAATGAACTTGCGCAGACCCGTGAAAAATCACGGGATATTATAATTGTATGATTTGTGAAGCTGAAAGTATTTATTTAAAAAAATTGCCTTAGGAATATTTGTTTGCCTTTCAAATGACGAAAATGAAAAATCTGTCAAACATTTAAACAAAATAAATACACATTTAAATTAAATTTAAAAATTGCTGACAAACTGCTTTGGCAGTTTAGCGGGTATAAATAATAAAAAATAAATAAACACAATAAAAAAAAACTTTGTGTAGTGACGTCGTTAAAATATTCGATTAGTTCAGCTTTATACAGCTATAGAGGCATATTAAAAACATCAGCTAACATATCATAAGAGTTACCAGTGGTGTATATACTATTTACTATGAAATAAAAATGTAAACGGAATTATAGCCTGAAACCGTCGTACAATTAATTACTTGTATGCATTATTGGTATATATCTTGGTTGAAACGTGAAAGTGAATCAACATTAATATGTCAGGGCTCCAACGGAAATTAATCTCCAATATACAAACATAAGATCAAAAATTGTTCTTCTGTTACATAAAAATGTCATGAATGTGAGATAAATGTCATGAATGTAATACAAATGTCATGAATGTAATAAAAATGTCATGAATGAATGAAAAAGTTATTAGTTATGCCAAATTCTATACCTTTTGTTTTTACTACATCAAAACATTTTCTATAACTTGGTAATAACTCGATCTATTTTATTGTGGTCTCCCATCGATATAATTTATTGTCGGTCGATGTGGTCTCCCCATAACAGTAATGCATTGTTCCTTAATCCTTACCATAATGTTTCCAGGTATTACGGAGGTTTTTGCGCGTTATTATTGCTTTACGTGCCTTAGCAACAATTATACTACCTACATGATAATGAGAAACACATTTCATTAATACTTGACCGATTGCGTATTGTTTTGTCAAGTTTTAAATTAGCTCAATACAAACATCATCATTTCTATTTTGATAATGAAAATACAAATCATTCACATATTGCGTACGAGAGTTATCACACGTTTGCCGAAAGTGTCATACCTATATAAATTATGTATCATTATTCACGTTATCTCCAATTTCTATTTGTTTTGAATATCTTTGAAAAAGAGGCTCGACTTGGCATAATGTGTTATATATTCTTAAAAATAGTGTTTTTTTAAATGTGTTATTTTTTATTAAAAATAGTATATTTTTTAAATGTGTTATTTTTTATTAAAAATAGTATATTTTTTAAATGTGTTATATTTTCTTAAAAAGAGTTCATTTTTAAATGTGTTACTTATTCTTAAAAAGAGTATTTTTAGAGGTGTTATATATTCTTAAAAAGAGTCTTTTTTTCAATGTGTCATTTATTCTTAAAAATAGTATTGTTTTAAATGTGTTATATATTCTTAAAAGTTGTCTTTTTTAAATGTGTTATATATTCTTAAAAAGAGTATTTTGTTAAATGTGTTACATATTCTTAAAAAGATTACTTTTTTTAAATATGTTACATAGGCTTAAAAAGGGTATTTTTAAATGTGTTAAATATTCTTAAAAAGGGTCCTTTTTCAAATGTGTTATATATTCTTACAAATAGTCTTTTTTAAATGTGTTATATATTTTTAAAAGTATTTTTATACAATTACTATAATAACAATAGCCTAACTCGGTGTTTTAGCCGTACTGAAGCCCCCCATTTTACATTAATTACAATTCTCTCACATAATTTACTTTTGCTATACGGCCGTATATCCTATCTGCGTGTTACCAAGGAGAACGTAAAAAGAAATAATCCTTTGTTAAATAATCCAAGTGTCTGAAGGATAAACTGGCAGAGTAACGAACTGTTCGGGGGATCATATGTCCGAGGGATCAACAGTCAGGGGGATCAACTATCGTAGGGGGATCATATAATCGTCATGGAATCAAAAGTTTCATGTATGTTAACCCCTTGGGCAATATTGGGAGATATTCTTCATAGACAACAAATAACCGTAGTCTTTTTGGGAGATATATCTTCCAGTCTGCCGTGGTCTCATAAAAGTTTTACTCTCTCACTTTTTATTATCGTGAGAAATAGAATTTAAACAGTGTTAGAAAGGGATATTACCGCGCTTTCAGTTTACATTTAATAAAATACCATAAATGCTCCTGAAATTTAGAATAATTCTACGAATTAACCTTTAGCATTTGAAAAATATTTGTCATGGTTTGCAAATTTTTAAATACTCGTAAATATTATTGTATTAGACGAAAAAAAAAAGAATTGTGTGTCTGTTTGTGCGCTTAGTTCTTCTAAACTACGGAACGGATTTCGATTGGGCCTTCACTATCATTTAAAAAATGTCTTCTGGAAAGTTTATGAATATAAAACATGCATTTTATATTTATAGAAAGTACAGAAGAGTCGATGTTTCATAATCAAGTCGTAAATATAATATTTTCGGGAGCTTGCATTGCTAACGCTAGCTAAACCTTATTAGGTACACCAAAATAATGTACTACGGAATTTTATGTATTGAAAAGGCGTACAGAAAATGTTGTGATTGTATAAATCTAGTCAGCTAGTTTAATTAATAAATACTTTCAAAAACAGCGAATTTATCTGCAATCAAATAAAAAGCGATTATATTTTCGGCGGAATCTGAATTTTGACAGTTCTCCTAACAGTAACTAGCAAACAGTAAATTGACAGCACTCCTCTGCATAAGTTCGTCAATATGCTATCATTGTTATTAATATCGAGTAAAGCCATTACGTATATTTGCAACTACATAACTACGAGTTAATTAACCTAAATGTAACCAGATATAAATACCAATTACAGACGTAATCATGCTTTTTCTAAACACGCATTTCCGCGTTTCAGATTTGGTTAATATCGTGTAGTGTGCTAGATAGGTAGGGAGTATTTAAGTACTGAATTAAGTAGGTACTAAGTACCGAGTACACCAGTACCTACCCATCTCGGCCTGCCGATAATTCCAATATTTTTAGCCATAAAACATGGGTATGTTTTAGTTGACCTGGTTGCCTTATCGCGCGACGCATGAGTGCACCCACACACTGAAGGCACGCACTTTAGGCTGTACACCGAGTAGATAAACCTGATAGAAATGTGTTGTGGGCATTTCTACATGACCCGAGTAAACTCATTTTAATTTAAGTAATATGAGTCCATGCCGTAATCAGCCTTATTGCTGCGTGAGTATAGGAGAACGCGAGTCAAATTCCGAAGACTCGATCAAACAAATTAATTACAAGTGATTTAAATTTTGAAAGTTTTTTTTTGATGATCGGGATCTCGACAAGGACAAGGATCTCGACAAGGAAGCTAAAGGTCGCAGGTTCAAATTCCGGCGTGCGCAAGAAAATTTTAATTGATTTTTTTATTAATATTTTACACACTTTACAAATACAAAGTCCCGATAAACTACTTTTTAGCAGTTTGTCTAACGGGTTATTTACATTATAAAACTTATTATAGTGAGTTTACAGTTACATTTTTTAATTATATAAAACAAAAATTACTGAATTATAGCACAAGGAAAATTATGAAAACATAAATAACAATTTTAAAAGTCTTTAGAATAATATTGTATCATTGTAAGCTAATACAAATTAATTCTTTCAGTAAGCCAAGTCTTCAGTAAGTTCACCAATTGTATGTTTTGGGCACAGTTTTTAATTTCAGCAGGTAAAATATTAAAACAACTGGGAATCATATAGTTTATTTATTTATTTATTTATTTTTTTATTTATTATTTTATTTACGCCCTAATGGGCTTTTACATGAAAATATACATTTACATTGATTACAATAATTGAACATAAGAAGATAAATGGAGTTAATTGTAAGAAAGCAACACATATAATAAAATTTTGTGCAAATTAGCAAAACACTAATAAGATGGATTCAATATAAAATATACCCAAGCATGAAATAGTAAGTAAAAGAAAGTTCAACATAAAAAGTAAGTAAGTGGGTATGTTTAAACCCAGTATTAATTGTGTGTTTAACAAATCGATAAACCAATATAAATTAGAGTGTAACTTACTCGTGAGGTAAAGAACATTATAACAGAGATTTAAAAAAAAAAAAATAACAAAATAAGAGTTGCACCTGTAAAAAGCAAAAACTAATAGAATTTAGCAATATCGACATGAATAAGAAATAATAAGATCTGAGATGGAACATAGTGTTATGTATAAAAAGTAGTTAGTAGGTATAAGCATACAATTATAAGTGTATAGTAGAGCAAATAAAAAACAAACAAATATGGATATAATTTACTTGAAAGGTTTCGAATGGGAGAAGATGTAATAAAATTATTAAAGCTATAAAAGTTAATTATTAGCCGATAGAATCGAAATAAGTTGCCTTTTAAAGCTCACAAAATTGTCAAAACCAAATATATCTATAAGTTCACAGTATTTATTCGCAAGGTTGTGAATTCTAGGAATTGGTGAAAAAATAGAATAATTAGTGTTGAGGTTCTTGTTAAATTTAAAAGTATCTTTACTGCGAGTTTGCCTAGCAGGAACATTAATGCAAATAAGTTCCAACAAATTAGGGCTGACAATTAAAGATTTAATAATTTTGAATAAAAATAGCAAATCAATTAACACTCTTCTATCAGATAATTTAAGAAGTTTAGTTTCAGCAAGCAAGTTATTGTAATTTATAAATTCGATTGAAATTTTCATTTTAAAATTAATGTACCGAAGGAATTTATTTTGTACCTTTTCTAATGATTGAGAATGGACCTTGTAGTACGGTGACCATACGGTGGAATTGTATTCTAATTTGCTTCGTACTAACGAGCAATACAGATGTTTTAATGTTGACATACTTTTAAAATTTGCTCCCATTCTCAAAATAAGACCTAGTATTCTCATCGCATCGCTTGTTATTTCATCGATGTGTTCGTTAAACTGTAGACTCTCGTGGAATATAACACCAAGATCACGAATCTGTGATACACGAAGAAGATTAGCACCATTCATAAAATAGGAAAAATTAAGTGGATTTTTGCCTTTGTAAAAACTGATAATCTGGCATTTACCTAAATTTAGTTGCAAATCATTGACAGAACACCACGCACATAGTTTATTAAGGTTCAACTGCAAAATTGCGCGATCGTCATCGTCTTTGATTATTCTGTATATCTTCAGATCGTCGGCAAATAACAGGACTTTAACATTAGTAAAAATATTAACAATATCATTGATAAACAAACAAAATAATATTGGGCCCAAGTGAGATCCCTGTGGTACTCCGCTCGAGGCAGCAAATGTATAAGAAGTAAACGAATCTATCTTGACTGCTAAGTACCTTCCTAATAGATAACTCTTAAACCATTCCAACATACTCCCTCTTATTCCCAACAATTTTAGTTTACGTTTAACGTTATTTATCCATATTTATTTGTATGCTTAGGTACAATAAGTCCTTCATTAAAGTTAAAACGAGTATTATGATTATGTTCTAGTCTGTTTATACATAAAGGGTTATTTATGTGCTGAAATTTGATTTTTTACCACAGAATTGTGCTCACTGAAAGAATTTTCAGACTTTTATTTGTAAATTTTTTTCAGCTTATAATTTAAGCAATGAATTTTGCATGGATTAAACATGGTCGATGTTAGTTTTGCAGGAAAATCCCCAAGCTGTTATTCCATACCTTATAACAGATTCAGCTAGAGATAAATAAATTATTTAAAGTGTGCAGATTGGAACAAATTTTTTTAGTTTATACAATCTGTTTACAATTGATCTTAGTCGTGCAAAAACTTTGTTTATTTTTGTTGTTTGTTTTTGGGGTGTTATGCCGTGTTGCGCTAACTCCTTCGAAGATGGATCTTCGGATCTACCGGATCTGCCCTGATGATGGACACTGCAACGATGTCCGAAACGTCGGCTAAAGAAGGAGTTAGCGCAACACGGCATAACACCCCAAAAACAAACAACAAAAATGCTTTTGGCCGTGAAAATCTAAAAATTACTTTGTTTATTTGTATATCCCACTTGAAAAAGCAATCAATATTGACACCTAAATAATTAATTTATGTTATTTCACAATTAATATTATTTTAACGTTTAATATAACATATATACTAAGTTTATTTGCAATTCGTTCCAGAGTGGAAGTGTGCGACTACCATTCAATATTATAACGTTGCTTGAAATGGCTTTGGGCGTGTTTGGAGACCAGATCTGAATAGCCAGTAACATCCCCACCTTCCTCTTTACTATGTCCTTCCCCTCCACACTACCTTCAGCCTCACGACATGCCCCTATTCGGAATGCCATAGTCTCACTGATGGTTGGGAGCAGTTTGGACTCTTGTGCGGCTTCAGATTTAAAAAAATAAGGAACATATCGATACTCCTATGTTCCACACTTATTTTATTTTATTTATTTATTAACGGATAATATACATATTTATACTTTTTTTGTTTGTACAAATAAGATTAATTCCCGTTTTAGGACAGTCAATATTTGAATGAATTAGATATAATACTTAATAATAAGGGATTAAAGGTACTTAACAGGTGTTTGTTTTGCATATTTATTCATTAATTAATCCTAAATTATATATTCTGTAAAAAGAAGAAAATTTCACACAAAACGTCAAAATTAGTTTTTCTACGATATTTTTTGTTATTTGTTTGACAAAGATTTCGTACAGACACACATTAATATTTTTTATTTTTTTCAGCGGTCTGTCAGCTGTTCTATTTTGTTCAGTTGAAAATTAATTACATCATTTTGAATTTATTCTCTTTTAAACGATAATTAAAGATTTTGTTCTTAGATTAAAATGAATGATAACTTACAATATATATAGACGCGCTGTGGCAAGCCAAAAGCAAGTCAATTGGAGTACTTTCGATTTTCGTAATTTTAGTACTAAACTCTCGAGCGTCGAGTAAGGTCGTGTGCTAGCTCTAATAAATTGCCAAAATGCCAGTAAAAGCCGAGAAATAAGATTTCATTAGTAAATACAAATTTCGATTGTTCCCCGAAGATATTCAGCGCCATTAGAGAAAGTGAGATGGATTAGTACGTCGGTCATACAGTATTCCGTGTTTGTTTTAGTGTAGCGTTCCAGTGATTTATTGTTCAGTGATACCCACATAACCACAAGTAGAGATAGCGGTAGGTACAGTAGGTATTGGGTGTGTAGGTACTCCAAGAATGTCGTATGACTTAGGTACTATTATTAAGTCACTGTGATAACAGGAGCCAAGACATTGTTAAGAATAATGTTACCCAATTATAAATTGTATTTATTGGATATTTAATTCATCGAATTTAATTTAATTTTTATAATATATTTATAATAAAAATAAATCAAATTGAAATTTTTTTTAATTTTCTGTTAAGTATTTTAGTTTTTATTAGAGTGACAGCTGTTTTGTAATTCAACTCCATTATACAGGATGTCCGGGGGATAATATTCGCTAACTTCCAGGGTGTTCGCCAAATTTATTTTACCGTATGAGAATACTCATTTTCCCATACAAACAATTCAACTTTCTTACCTAAAATCTACCTTAAAATGTTCGAATAAAAACTATATGTCTTTTTACTTGTACTATCATGTAGAATCACCCCCGCAGTTAGCGCGGTTTACCCCGGACACCCTGTATAATGTTACAATATTACTAACTAGAATATTTTAATAACTAACGACATTATTAAATTTGATTTATTATTAAGAAACAATTGAGTCGTTAATTTGTTTCTATGTGAGGATATTGTGTACCTGGAAGGCTGACGAACCTCGTGCTAGCACTGTTGGTGGACGCGGTGGACTCTCTCACTGCAGCAGCTGGTCCAGTTTCTTCACCACCTAGGATTCACCTGTACCTGTTCTCCATTTTTACTTAACTTCACTTTATTTTTATAATATTTATATTTTTTGTTATACCTGCATCAACTGTAAAGCGCCCCTGAGGTGATATCTCACAAAAGCGGCGCTATACAAATTGTCCAATAAATTAATTATTATTTATTTATTATAAAATTTTTCGTAAAAATGTTTTTTAATAACAAATAATACACGGTGTTCGGAAACTGGGGTGTAGAAAAGGCTGGTCATTTGTGAATCTACGTCACATTGAAAGCCGATTTTATTACATATAATTTTTAGATTTCAGTTGAACTTTTCGAGTAAATCGTGTTGGATGTTGGATTTATTTTAGGTAAAATTTAAAAGAAAAAAATGTTGTAGGGGGTTAAAAATAGCTGTTGAATATATAGAGCTAAAAGTTGTCATAACAATTTAGTTGCCGAAAAAAGTAAAAATATATAAATGATTAAACTTTCGCTTTTACTTAACCGTATAGGTCTAGCAGAACGTTTTATTGTAAAACAGGGAACATATAATAAAGAACAATTAATAAATACAATATACATGCACGGAGAAAATGGAGTATTGATAATTAAGTAATTAATAATTAATATTAAGAATCTCCACAAATTATTGGTAATCTAGTTAAAAATAGGATCACAAGCCGTTTCCTGATAAAATTTTAGTAAATTGCTAATATATCGGAACATGTGTTCGTGCACTTGCATTTGACTGACGAAATGCGAAAATGTTGGGATATTTATGAACACGTATTCCGACATCGTGATAATAGATTGGTATTTTACTAAAAGTGTACCAGGAAACCCATTAATTTATTCGTTAAGAATTTGTGATGTCCAGAAACTAGTGGTACGGTACAAGCGGGAAACTGGTGAATATGCATCACATGTCAAGTCGATTTAATGCTAAGTATCTATCTACAACTTTTGATTAGAAGCTATCGTTTTTCACTAAATCAATTGTAACAAAAATAAAATGTTCAAAATAAAAGAAATAAAATCGGTTATCTATTTTATGGAGATTCCTTGGTTTCTCGCTTTTACCACTAATTTCCGAACACTGTGTATAAATACAAAAAAAATATTTCAACTTGACTTTAAATTTGCCCTCCATTGATATTTATTTTATATTTTATTTACAAAGAAGGCCTAAGAAAAAAATTTGAAAGTAATCAACATAAAACTGGATATTTTCCCGTCTACTGGAAAACCAGCTATATTATTCCAATATTTAAAAAAGGTGACGAGACTGACATTTCAAACTATCGACCAATATGCATACAATCTGTATTACCCAAAATCTTTGAAGCTTTAGTTTTGGAAGAAATATATCCCACACTAACAAAGTTAATAAATGACAAACAACATGGCTTCATTAGAGGTAGATCAACTGCAACAAATTTACTACCTAATTGTAAAAAGCATTCACTTTGTGGCTCATCATAATTTATAATAAAAACACATAAATTTGTTTTAATATTCTTTTAATAGTTTTTAATATTCTCCTGACGAAGGAAGGGTTCTTCCGAAACCGGTAGAGTGAAAATAAAACTATAGTGGTCAAAAACAAATTTATGTGTTTTTATTATAAATTTACTACCGTTTCAAATCTATATATTGGAGTCTTTTTCTAGAAATAAACAAGTTGACTGTATATATACTGATTTCTCGAAAGCCTTTGATAAAGTGTCTCACAAAGTACTGATCCAAAAACTTCATGCTATAGGAATCAGATCAAATATGTTAAGCTGGTTAAGTAACTACATATCTGGTAGAACTTTACTTGTTAAAGTAAAATCTTTTTTATCTAAACCATTTTTGGCCACTAGTGGCGTACCGCAAGGTAGTCATCTTGACCCAATTTTATTTATTGTTTTTATAAACGACATAGTCAACTGCTTTAAAAATGTCAATATACTGCTATTCGCCGACGATATTAAATTATATAAAGAAATAACCCCCTTAAACGACTGTCAAGTTCTTCAATCTAATATAGACATGCTAAATAACTGGTGTTCACAAAACAATTTATATTTAAATGTAGAAAAATGCAAAATTTTGACCTTTTCCAGAAAAAGAAACATCACAATTTTTTGGCTGTTCAATAAATATAAACTTAATATCCCTTTAGAACACATAAATTAGCTGTCATTATTGAATCTTTTAAATATTCCGACATTAGAAAACAGAAGAAAAATAAACGACCTAACCTTTTTATTAAAATTATTGAACTCTAAATTCGATTGTTGTGAGCATTTAATAAATTTACTCATACCTACACGAACAACTAGACAAATATCAACATTTTACATACATACATCCCATTCCAACTATAGTTTTCACTCTCCAATACAACGTTTACACAGTCTTGTAAATGTATTTGACAATAATTTGAACTTGGCAAACTTTAAACGGAGTATGTGCAAACTATGTTTACCTAATTTGTAAACTATTGTTATAATTTCTTATTATCATTATGGTTGATTTGGAGGATTTTGGCAGATTTTCTATTTTTCGTCTCACTTATTTGTACTCTATCCATACCTACATTTTTTAAACTCTTATATTTTATGTAACATATTTTTGTCAACTCTGATATTTTTTTATGTAACCTGTATTTTGTTAACACTGATTTTTTTAATGTAATCTGTATAACTAAAAAAATAAAGATGTACATTATTATAGGTAAAAGCCCTATGGGCGTTTAAATAAAATAAAATAAATACCTAAATAAATAATAAAATTGAAAACGTGTTCTCAAAATTTTGCATTTTAGTGCTCAGTTTAATTTAAGTACCTATTTATTTGCGCCCTTTTTACGCATTACAATAATTTTCCCATGCGATATAAAAATAAACCAATGCGAAGTTCTGGAGACTTCGTTATCTCTGATGGATGTTTTTAGACAATAATAAATATATAACATGTTTATTTCTTATTGACTTTCAGAAAATGAACGTAATATTACCAATCTTGAATGAAACTTTTCTTATGAAATAATCAATAAAAATATTGAAATGTGCCTAATATATTTTATAATATTTACTAAAAGTAGTTATGAATATCTTGCGTAAATAACATTTAGTGTTCCATAAAAATATAACTGCCATTAATATCAGTAAACAAGATACGACATGAAATTAAACAGTTTTTAGGGTTTGTCTGTCAGAGTAAACGTTTGATCTAAATAGATAAAATTATATGATTAAACCACTTCAGAACTGTTACCAACTTGAATATTTTCTTCCTACACTATTCGATGTTATTACAATTAGAAGAAAAACGGCGCAAATTTAATGACGCCATAATTCACTGTTCGGTAGTAATATGAATCGTGAATACAAAAATAGATTTTCATTTAGAGTTTTGATGGAAATTTTCATAGACAACCATGAAGATAATTTAAAACAAATTCCTAAATATTCACGTTAAGATTATTGCAATGGAAATACGCAAGTCTTATCACCGGCAAATATTCTCACATTTCAGATAATTTCATATTAATATCTTGATAATTTCATATTTAAACCAATGTATATGTTCAATTTATGAATTTTTGTATTTTTGGACAACTTTTGGACAGAGAAAAGTGAGATTCTATGGTGTGAAATTACACAATGCTCTACCGAATCAAACAAAAAAACGGAAATGAATATACTATTCAAAAGAAAAGTAAAAACATGGCTGAGAGAACAAAGTGATATTCAACTTACAAACATTATGAAGACGATGTAAAGACAACTTGAAACTAATAATAATAATAATAATAATAATACCTGGATGACTTTTATAGCGCCGTTTTTGTGCAAAAACACCTGAAGGGCGCTGTAAATACAAAAGTTTAAAAACTACAGGCCGCCTCAGAACAGGAAACCCTAGTGAGGACTGTGAAATTTATTTTTTTAAATTATAATAATATTTGGATGATTTTTATAGCGCCGTTTTTGTGCAAAATCACCTCAAGGGCGTTGTACAAGTATATAATACATTTCTAATATGTTATTACTAACTATATATGGAGGTAATATACAGTAAAATATTTAGAACATAATTGGATATAACTGGACTTTCTCTCAGGAATGGTATATTTAATTCAAGGGTATTACAACTTAAAAAGGTAAGTTTTTAGGATAGACCTGAATTCTGTTGGACTTGTTATGGATCTTAGTTCCGGAGGGAGTTTATTCCAAGCCTTCGGCCCTGATACTCCGAAAGCGCGATCACCAAACTTAGTATTTGGCTTGCGCTTAGGTTCTATCAGTCTGCCTACAGCTGATGATGTTGCTGATCTAAGGTTGACTGCCTCAGACCAGTGTTTTCCGGGACGCATAGTTCAGTGATGTAGGGTGGGGCCATTTCATTGATGGATTTAAACACCATCCAGCACAATTAGTACTGTGTTCTTTCAGGGCACTTGAGCCAGTGAAGGTTACGAAGATGTTCTGAAATGTGCGAATATTTTGAAACCCCGGTTATGAGCCGCGCTGCTGCATTAAACACTGCTTATATTATACTTTACACCTACATGTACAAACTTTGGAATTGCAACTAATAAAAAATTCTTGAAATAACTTTTGAAGCTTATAGCCATCAATGCAATGTATCATTCATTGAAGGAGAAGATAATAATAATATGGTAAAAATTAGTTGAGTATAATATTGTTAATTCTGAATTTGAAATATGAGATCGACAAAAATGACATAAAATAACCTTGTCCCGGTAAGACAGAGATTCTGGGTTCAGTTCCCGGATGATACCGTTAAATTTTTATTTTTCTGTGTCTTGTTCTGTTTCATGTTTAATTTAGATTCATTAGTATTATCTTCTTCAATGATGTATAAATGTATTCAAACCTACATAATAAGATAGAGCCTGGTAAGTTATATTTGTACAGCGTCCTTGAGGTGATTTTCAACAAACACACGGAGAAAAATGATTATTGCTAATTTGTAAAGAATCTTTTCAAATTATTAATTATTAATTAGTAAGCGTAATGAATAAGATTAAGAAAGGGATGCTCAGATGGTTTGGGCACGTAGAGCGAACGAACGAACAAATGAGCGAAAGGAGAATATATTACGCAAATGTAAATTGCAGAAGAAGTCAGGGACGCCCGAGGAAGATATGGCACGATCAAGTAAATCAGATAATCAGTTGGGACGTGTTAGGAGTCAAAATAATAGAAGCGTATATATGAGACGATGTATGAATTTGAATGAGGCAAGGAGTGTGTGCAAAGACCGAGTTGTTTGGTGGACCGTCCTCTCTGATTGATTTTATCCTGTCACAATATTTATTTTATTTAAGATTATTGCCCCCAGCCGTTCGGTGTCAACGAGTTGTATGAGTGTATGAGGTTCGTTGTATATAATGTATTATATATCCTTGCCAAAGACTCGTTGAACCCAACGATCTAATGTTGCTAATGCCGTTGTGTACCTGTCGAAGTCCTTGACAACACACTGCGAACTACCGGTCTACCTACTGTCATTACAACCTACTAACTACTTGTTCTTGCATTATTTTATTACTATGGTCACTAATTATATTCTATATGCTAATGGTCGTTAAAAGTATCAACTCTTAAAAACATGACGCAAAAAGTAGCTCATATAAACGTCATCCAGTTCTGGATTATTCTGTGTTGGTTGAAATTGAAAATTGTATTGGGACTAGCTTCTCAGGCCCCATATTTTGACAGAAGGTATTTCCCATTTGCAATACAATCCAAATAAATTTCTGAACGTATCTCTGATTTTCAATGATGGTAAAACACACTTTAAAGTTTTATTATGATAAATAAAAATATATTTTTTACATTTTTTTAATGATAAACTTATAAGACAAGGCGTATCACAAAGCATAACAAATTATTTTAAGCAATAATTAGTCGTCTAAAATATCTCCCGAGTAAAAATAAATGCCGTCGACGAGAATTGAACCCGCACCTTCCGATGTCCGGCCAGGTGCTCTGGACTATTGATAAAAAACCTTGTCTTATAAACATTAGTTTATCATTCAAAAAATAATAATATTTGACGAGTCAAAGTATTTCACCAACAAATGTAGATATAATATGTCTCGACGCCATCTAGAGAGAAATTTAGCACTAATAAAGCCTTTCAATTAGAAATCAATAAACGAACGAATGACCCAAATTTAACACTAATTAATAAAGTACGGAAAATAATTTACTCACCACTTCTCAGTATTTTCACAAAACCCAAGCAGTATAATGCACCCACATAACTCATAGCAATAAAGTCATTAGTAAATAATTAAGAAGTCATTACCATTTACTGAGGGGAAAACATAGACTGGTTTAACCAACAATAGATCATGTCATAGGTTTAAACCAGTAATAAATCAATGTATACACCTTCAAAATTTACATTTGAAATAGTATAAATACGTCGTCTCAATGTGGAATAACCACAGTTTGAAAATGGCCTTGTAAGCCGAAACAGCTGTCACAATAATAAAAAACTAAAACACTTGCAGAACTTAATAATAATATTATCAAATTTAATCTAAATTAAATTTATAAAAAAAAAAATTAAATGGAGTTCTACGAATTAAACACAAAAACAATAAATATATATGGGTTTTTCCTAAAAGCGAACAAATTTGCCTGGAGGTCTAGGGTTATTGTTATTCCAATAATGCTGGGGAATTCTTTTGTAGTTTCTATAGATTTATGGAGTACAATCGATGAGGGGAGAGGAGGATTTTCAGATCGGCTGGATATGGACCTGATGGCAACTTGACGAACAAAAAAACCTCTTAACCCTAGACAGCTAACCTTGTTATTGTACCTAATTCGACCATTCAACTTTTTTACGAGTTCATATTTTTAATTAGATTTTTATCTAGTAAAATTTGCAATGATGAGGTTATAAATCAAACAAAATAATAACTAAAACGTTTCTTTATCCAAGTTTTGAGTACTAAATCACATATTTAAAATTGCACTAATTTAAAAAAATTATTCTCGTTTCAACTCAACATCGCTGTTTATCATTAAATATAGTACTTATCTTGTGGGAAAATTACCTTTTTTTATTTGACATCGTCAAGAGAATTGATAGGAATCAAATATGACCAACAATATACTTTGTTTTTTGCGCAAATCGGACCATTATCAGTACCTCAAAAACGACTAAACACAACACGAGAACTGCAGTGACACTAGTTTAGCCGCTCTAAGCCCGTCGCGACATCCCATCGGGTAAGAAACTAAGGAATCGACATTAACAGAAGAACATGCGTCTGTTTGCCTATTCTCGCTTTTATTAATTTTTAGTATACTTTGTATCCCGATGAAGAAACCATTGGTTTTTAAACTTGTTGATAATTTTTATTGAATTGTGGCATACACATAGTTTGTTATATTATTGAATTAAGAGATTTTACGTTATATATTCACTGAAAGAGTCGGTAGAAAAAATAAACCCTTTTTTTCATACAGATACCCACGGATGTAAGTTATTTATATTTATGATAAATAAAAATAGTACCTTACGATTAAAATATTTTATGTCAAACGGTTTGAAAATTTTATAAAACGTTTTTGAACTATAAAATTAGCGGTAAGCACCAGATTTTATTTTTATCGATAATGAAGAAACATCTGAGATTTTAGTAATACATTTATTAATTTTCTGGGCCTGGTACGGAAAATTCGACCGTAGATCCGTCCGATAAGATTCTCATATTATTTTACAGTATTTGCCAGAGCAAATTCGACCACAGGTCTGTCCAATACACCAGGGTCGCGAGTCGCATATTTTTGTATACGGCTTCTTCACTTACGTCGTTAAGATTCTGGCTATATTTTAGGGTATTGTGTCGTCTCATTCCTGATTTTTCATACTTCCTCGAATTCCACAGCTCTTTTAAATCTCGTTCGTCTTTGTCATAACAGTTCAAAGCCATTTAGTGACCCGGTAGTACGGGCTAGTATTCACTTCAACCGTAGAGTTATTTAGCAGTCATTGGACTGATGTACACTACTAAGGCAAACTCCTTTTTAAATATTACGGTGAGCCTAGTAAGCGAGCCTTGGGGCAACCTTAAACTACACGAGAGTCACTGGACTGTGGACAGTGAGACCAAAGCCCCGGGCGATACTTGACCGCGCGAAAATTCTCGTCAAGGTACAAAAGTTGTCATTTAATTCGATCAGCAACATAAATATGTAATTATGTTTTATAATGCAGCAATCAAATTTGATACCAGATTTGTAATCGGCGGCAGGTCATTGTATTCAGAAGTATTTTTATCAAGGTGAAAATAAAATACTTGCATAGTTACCTGATTTCGTGATGTGAATTTATCCGTTTGTTTTATTTTTTTTATTTCTCCTTAGCAAAATGGTTCGTCTAGCAGTTATTATTGACAGACACACCGCAACTACCGATTGGGGTATGTTGATAGGCTAAAGGTTGTGGGGAGGGGAAGGAGATGATAAGAGGTAGGCGGAGAAGTACCTGGCTATTCACATCTGGTCACCAAACACGGCCAAAGACATTTCAAGCAACGTTTCAATTCTGAATGGTGGTCTTACACCAGGGCACTACTGAGAATATCTTCCAATCTTGAATTTGTGAAATAACACAAATGAATCGAATAATATTTACTTGCGCACTTCGGAATTTGAACCCTTGACCTCCAGAATATATACAAAAATTAACATGAAATAGGATCATTTTTAAAATTTATTTATACTTAAATTTAATTATATAATGTAATAAATAGTATAAAATAAAGTCGCTATCCGCGTATGTCTGTTTGTGCGCTTAGTTCTTCTAAACTATGAAACGTATTTTGATAAGGTTTTCACTATCATTTAGAGACTTTTAGTATATATAATATATCTAACATATTATATTTATAGAAAGTAGAGCAAATCAATGTTAATCCTAGAATTCACAACCTCAAAACTTTACTCCAAAAACACAACCCCGAGCAACGCCGGGTACACTTCAGCTAATAACCTATAAGTATAATTAAAGTAAACTAGGTTAAAATAAAAAATAAGTGAATTTATAATTACATACTTTTTGCCCCTCAGCACTCTGGAATATACTGTCTTCGGAGTTTTTCCTCTTTGCAATAGTATGGAACGTGCCGCAAATATAGGTACTATAAATTAATTTTAATGAGTAATTTGTGAAATAACACAAATTAATCAAATAATTTATTTTTTTATTAAATTAATGAGTAAAACCTCAAATTGTAATATTTAATTATTGAAGACAATATTATCAATTAGCACCGGAGCGGCGCGGTCTCCCGCCAAGGCAAGGGTCCTGGGTTCGAGTCCTAGATGTGACCTATCTTTTTCTATTCGTCTAGGAATTGCTAATATTGTCTTCAATAATTAAATAAAAATTTCTTGCGCACCCGTAACCTCCAGCTTGCTAGCCGAGAGTCTTATCCCTCGACCACGGAGACCGTCCTTATTTTAGAGGATTTCCTATTGAATGCTTCGATCCACTTTCATCAAAATCAACAGTTCTCCCCAACGGCATGACCAATATCTGAACAATCTATGGTAATGCTGCCTGAAGACATCATTAAAATCTGACGAAACGTAAACATAATTGAATCCTTACACGAATTGAAAAAATAAGTATAACTTAAATAAATGTTTTGTTCTAAAAGTGCCACGACTCCGCGTCGCTTGCAGTCTTTCCAAGGCCAACTAGAGTACAGGCGCGCGACGGATTTTAAAGTGTCACGTGATTAAGTCAGTGCCATCGAGCAACGAAAGTTTGCAAATGGCGGCGATTACAGTTGATACTGCTGACTTATGAGTATTTTTTCCGCAAGCACATTACATAAACAGTCTGATTAGACCATTTTAAATAGTGAAGTTTATTGACTTAGTTAATTTAGCGGTCCCGCTCGCAGGTATGTACTGCATTTGGCCTTACAATCTTACTAGAATGTACAGATACATATCTTATACAGAAATTGTTGAGGTTGATATGAAAATAGCCTCCCCTGAAAAAAAAACTTTGTCTCTCAAAAAACTAGATATGTGTGTTTTCGTTTTTTTTTACTATTCGAAAAAAGCTAGAATTAATGCAGACCTTTTTTAAGTGAACGTCGTGTTTAACGCATTTAACTTATTATTTTTTTATATAATATAGGTACTTGTAATTACAACAAAATTTTAACATACATATGCAAACATTCTACAATCACCTTTACTTAGCTTTGACAAGATTTGGGGTGAAATTCCATTATAAAAAGTCAACTTTCGGCAGAACGGAATATCTATCCTTTCGATTCTTCAAAACATAAATAATCATACGCTCTGTCTCACTTACACTTGCCTGACATCGTAGATCTCCATCCCATTAGAATATCGTAAACATGGTGGTGTTTTACGAAATTTAAGGCCAGATTGGTCAAATATTTGTATCACGAAACACGTCCACAAGCATTCCTTGTGTTCCTCTTTATTCTAAGGGCGTAAGCATCCACCATAGATAATTGAAGTTTGAATTATTTTTAGTTCATCTAAATTATTGCCCAAGAAAATCAGTGGGAAAAAAGGTAATTAATCTAATACCCAAGATAATTATTTCGAGTACTTTAATCTTTTAAATCCAACCATTCCGTGGAGATTGCAAAACACCAATCGAATGGGTTACCTCGAAGCTTCAATCAGACATCTCAAGCACTTGCAGTGTACATTATAGTATGGTACTAGTGTCAACAGAAGCTGGATCTGACGATATTTATTTTAGCCAAGTCGACATGTTTATTCGACAATGGGGCCACATTGCTACCGCCATGTTGATGGCTAACATTATTAGCTGTAATATAACGAGTAATACGATGGTGAAACGAGAAGCCGCCTGATCTGCCAACTTGCGTTTTTCTGTGCACGATCATTGCATTACAATTATTATTATGATCAGAGGTGCGTTGTTGCTAATTACTGTTGATTATACCATGATTCAAAAATACATTAAGATAAATACATTTTAACCCTTCAGGTTTTTAAATATTTTTACCAACAAGTCCCAACGACAAAGTGAATTTTCTTAGAATTTGGAAATGCTCCCGAGGTATCTAAAATGTGCCACGTATTACTTATTTTTTCAGTTGTCGTTAAAAATATACTATTTTAAAAATTAGATTAAATTATCTTTGAAAATAACATTGATCTTTTTAAAAAATATTTTTTTTTTTAATATCAAACATCAAATTGTTAACAAAAAAACTTACTAGGGCATTTTGACTCGGAACGTCTATAATTTTCAAATAATTCTATATTTATAAAACATATTCTTTTTGTGTAGGTAATAAGCAATAAAACTGTCACTTCTCTTTTTATACCGTTTATGAAATAAAAACATATTTTTTTAACTTACAATGTTTTCAATGAAAAAATGCTGAAATTCGTAATCGTACACTTTGAAATTTTTTTTAAAATTTTATCCAAGTAATAATGTATAAATATTTGATATAAACTCAGAAGAATAGTTATTTATCTTTCTAATAACGAACATGTCACGCATTATAAAAAAAAAGATAAAAATATTTTATAATGTATTGACGCCCCGGTCAGATCTGTCCTTCAGAGGCCTTATAATAGAATATGATGTTTGTGGCTAGTTATGTCCTTCCGAGGCCTGAAGGGTTAAGTAGTACATGTTTTACGATGTGGCATCAGAATTCAGTTTTCTATCATGACATTTTCCAAGAACAGAAAGTTAATTTGAAAGAAGTTTATTTTGAGAGAATACAAAATAAACTTACACGTTTTCAAGTTTCAAAATTGGAAGGTGTTCCAGCAATTTTGTTGAACTATAGAACACCAAATGTTATGCGTTCGCTTAAATTGCCAGATAGAAGAATTTCCACTGATTAGGCTTTTCCGTAAAAAAATTGTAAATGATGTATGTATATATTATGACTATCCAGAATTGCTTGCATTGATACAATGAGAAAACTTACTGATGTAAAATATTCATAGTTTATTAAAAATCTGGTCAGATTATTCGTTTTCATCTTAGAAACGGGACTTCAAGCCTTTAACGAACGAATTGACAGATTTCTTAACAAACTATCAGTAAAACACGAGTATGTTATAATGATGACAGAACCAGAGATGTGCTTTATTTCAAATAAATCCATTTCAAATGGAAATGCAAAATGAAAAATGGGTATTTTCCATTTTGCATTTTAAATGCTTTTCTAAAAACCATTTTGCATTTTGCATTTTAAATGCTTTTCTCAATGCATTTTCCATTTTAAATGCTTTTTTGCAACATTCTTCCTACTATCTCCACTCATCTTTTTTTCATAAACCCCAAATATCAGTCGGTCCTCAACCTCGCTATGAGAGATAATTTTCATTTGTCAAGTTGCTCCCTGGTAGGAGCCCTGGCAATTGAGTGATACCATTACAAAAAATACTGAACATGGGGCCATGACGCTGTAATATTAAATGTTAGATTTCTATGTTTTTACGTTGGCAACATTAGTCCCGCGGAAATTTTTTGTGGTCTCATAATCTGTAGTCGTGGTGTTTTTGGATTTACCATCATGTAATATGTTTGTTCTACATTGATGTCCATTATTAAATGACAAAATTGTTTAAAAATTCTATAATTATTTTAATTGTTTGACCTGAGAAACCATTTTGCATTTTCAATGCATTTTGAAAATAGGTATTTTGCATTTTGCATTTGAAATGCTTTTCTAAAAACCATTTTGCATTTTGCATTTTCAAATGGAAAAGTTTTGACCCATTTCCATTTTGCATTTCAAATGGTTTTGGGTACCCATTTTGCACATCTCTGGACAGAACATGTGTTCATAAAGATTCTAATATTGTCGCATTTCGTCATTATATATATCTGATATTTATATTCAGAGAAAAAAGAATCTCAACAACGTTATAAAAAAAATACGAAAATATTCATGAGTTGTATTTTTACATTATTTTTTTTTTAATTTAAATTAGTTATTTTATTAATTATTATTTTGTTTGACGTCCAGTTGAGATGGATTTTAAGAACGGAATATTCTTAGTGAACTATCGAAATTTATATAAAAAAAAAATTAAAGCATTAAATAAAGTGATGAACTAAATATGAAACAATATTAGTAAAACATACAACAGTAACATTAAATAACATTAAAGAACAATACTACATATAAGACGAATCACTAAAATTACTTTACCAACGATACTATAATTTGTAGGATTCAGCAATGTGCTGGTATATATTACGCTTAATTCTATAAATGGAGTCAGTAAATATATCAATAGTTGTAATATGTTTTTCATGAAGTGAAATAGTGATATTAGTAAAAAAAATGATGTTCATTGGATTTAGTTCGAGATGAATCTTGCGATCATACGTAGAGTTAGCCGCCAATAAAAATTTGCGAAAATTAAGATAATGTTGATAGTTCTTATTCGAAGTATGATACAGTTAAATATGACCGAAGAAAATACGATCCCATTAGCTCAGTGGTAGAGCAGTGCCCCTGCAAGGCGAACGTCCTGGATTCAAACCATAGATGCAACCGTATATTTTTTTCTGATTTTTCTGTTGCAAATTTTTGTTTAAAAATCGTTAATATTGTCTACAATAATTAAAAATTATATGAGACTTTCCTGTAAATAAATACAGTACCATGGTTCTGAAAATTTGAAATATTTTTCTTCTTCGCAAATATATAATTTCAAAGTTAAAATGAATGTATTTGCACAAATTAAAGTTTTTTCCTTGCCACGCGGATGAAAAATATTTTTGTATGGCGTTATTTTACAAAATACAATTACACCGGGGAATGTGCGGTGAATTACTAGCGAATCCACAGTGGATTCGTCGGTACACTGCGAATATAAAAGTCTGAAATCCACGGTGGATTTATTGGCACGTTGTGGGTTAAAAGGCATGTGCTAATACTCGTCAGTATGTATCCTAACCTAATCGTACGTCTGACATTTATACAAGGTGAAAAGTGGGCGTCTATGTACGGAAACCTTCCAACCAAATGCTGTAATTAGGTAGTTTGATTGATTCAATCGATAAACGAATAAGATATCCAGTAACATAATAATAACAAAAATAGATTTAATCTTCCAATCTCTGTTAGTTAATGCGTTAATTCTGATAAGAGAAATAATAATTGGGGTCACATTGGTGAAAAATAATAATTCGAATAATAATATTCTTCGTGTCTCGTTGAAATAAATGAGCCAGGAAATGACTCGACCTCAGTTAGATTGGTCATATTTTGTTGTCAAGTTGATAAAGATATTAAGTCTAAGGTTTACATTAATTTATGGATCGAAATAATAATCACTTCACTTTACTTCTTGTTTTTTGTCTAATTAATTAAATCAACATCCAGACTGGCGGCACTCGAATATAACTAAGTATACCCTTATCTTGTTACAGAGAAGAAGAGAGGAAGGAATATGCTCCTTGACTCCGAAAGACAGTCTTGAATTAGTGAACCACGAACCGGTGGATGCAATCTGTTAGCCATAAGTTTATAATAGTTTCAATATTGACGACAATATTAGCGATTCCTAAATGACAATCTGAAATAGAAAAATCAGAAAAAGATACGGTCACATCTAGGACTCGAACCCAGGACCCTTACCTTGCCGGGGCACCGATCTACCAGTGATCATAGTTTGTTTAGTCTATAGTTAATAAAAAGATAGAGCATTCTAGAAATATAATATATGTAGTGTAGCGCCCTTCGTGGCAGCCGGTCGCGTCCTAACGCGTCCTAAGCGTCAACCGCATTGTGTTTTTTTAGTAATTTCAAGGGAAATGAAGCAACATCCATTTGAAATTATTTTTAAATCAATCAATCAACATTTTAAATAAACTTATCAACTATTTATATGTGATTTGAGTGCAGTGTGTTAAAAGTTAATATTCGGATATTTTGCTCAAAATATTCTACATTCGAAACGAACGTCGATCGGTGAATGCACCCCAGATGTTTTCACAAAGTCTCCATCTTCTATCTTCGTCGAACGTCACAGCGGTGCTGCCAAGGTCTGTTATCAGTGAGAGGATATTGTGTCAGCGCTTTATTAGCAGCAGACATGTACCTGGACGGATGACGAACCTCGTGCTGGCACTGTTGGTGGACGCAGTGGACTCTTTCGCTGCAGCAGCTGGTTCAGTTTCTTCACCACCTAGGATTCTTGCTACAGAGTTTCCATCTTCTATCTTCGTGTCACCTGTTCCTGTACTTCATTTTACTTAACTTAACTTCACTTTATTTTTGTAATATTTATATTTTTTGTAATACCTCCATCAACTATAAAGCGCCCCTGAGATATTGTCATATTATTATTATAGCTGGTGACTTACAACCTTCATTTTCTGTGTGACTTTTCCCTCCTTCGTCATTCTTGCCATCAATAATTATCATGCTACGGATGTCAGCACCTGTGAAGTTAAATAAGGCATTATGTGGATTACGATAAGAAAAATCATATTTTAAGCCATAGAATCAAAATAATTATCATGCGTCAAAAAACTTTCGCAATATTTATGTTGTTATTCTATGGAGAAACGTCGAGTTTTGTCAACACGCACGTATTTCATAACTCAAAATCACTTTAGCTGACGAAACGCGAGAAAATTAAACCTTAATCATTTAATAATAAAATGTAATGTGACGATTTTAATTTCCTTGCCAAACGTCACAAACGAATATTATTTTAAAACGATTGTGATGCCGTCTGACCTCCTTATATTTTATCGTTATATACAGATCAAAGATCAGAAAAACTTTCATTACTCTTACTTGCATTTGTTGTTACATGATAATATAGAAAATTATTAATTTGATAATGAGGTTAACCTTGCCGAAGGAATAACTTCGATTATTACTCTGAAATAATGAAAGGAGAAATTAATTACAGTGTGGGGATATTTCACAATCCTCTTGAAAGTTTTAATCCATAGAATAATATATATTTTCAGTTTATTTATTTATTTGTTTATGAAACAAACAGCAATTTATTTATGTATGCCGAGTTTTCTACCTGTTGCGGGTACATATTTGATTAACAATTTATTATAAGCAATAATTATTCGCCTGAAATATCCATACAAATTGAAAATATCTCCCGAGTAAAAATAAATGCCGCCGAGGGGAATTGAACCCGCACCTTCTGATGGTCCGGTCAGGTGCTCTGGACCACTGAGCTACGTCGGCTTATTTCAATATGTACTACTACTTCAATCAACAATTACTGCTTATTATTTTTTTTCACCTGTAAACAGACAACTTTATTTTTGTAGGAAAGGCTTTGTTACTGCTAAATTTTCCACTAGATGGCGTCGAGACATATTATGTCTACAGTCCTCGTCCCATTGACTTATTTCCAACCCGCAAAATAAATCAATATGTACTAGTACTTCAATCAACAATTACTGCGTATTTTATTTTTTTTCACCAAAGTTGGTTGTTTACAGGTGAAAAAAAAAATAACCGGAGCACCTGACCGGACATCAGGTGCTCCGGTAAGGTGCGGGTTCAATTCCAGTCGGCGGCATTTATTTTTACTCGGAAGATATATTCAATTTGTATGGATATTTCAGGCGACTAATTATTGGTTATAATAATTTGTATTCATAATATATATATAAACATTAGTTATTCATTTAAAAAAATACATATTTGATTATTTATTAATGTACGTTTTCCTATGGATAAGCTGTCAAGTGGGTGGTGAAATGCCCCCTATATCTTTCAAATAATCATTTAATTTATTAGTATGATTTGGAAGCGTAACGAGTAAGATTGAGAATGGGACACTCAGATGGTATGGGCATGCACATTGAAGAAGTCGAGGATGTTCGAGGAAGACATGACACAATCAAGTTAATCAGATACTGGAGTTGGGTCATCTCAAGAGTTTAATCGTTATTCGATTGTATTTGTACTTTCCAGAGTGGTACCTTCAGTATCTCTCTGGTAAATGATTACTATTAAGATTCGAAACGTTGCTTGAAATGCTTTGGTGACCAGAACTAAATAGCCAGGTACTTCCCCACCTTCCTCTTCCCAATCTCCATTCCCTCCTCCACTACCGTCAGCCTCAGTGACGGTTGTGAGCAGTTGAGATATACGGCGGAACTCGCATACAAAATTACGTAACTACTTAACTTAGTAATAATTTATTGCTTAGTGATCAGATCCTAATATTGGAGAAAAATGACTAAAATATTAAAAACGGGATTGCAGGCCGTTTTCTGATAAACTTTTAGAAAATTCCTAATACATCGTATCACGTCTTCATACACCTGCATTTGTATCGATAATATACAATGACGAAATGAAAATGTGTATATTATGATATCGTGATAATGCATTCGTATTTTACTAAAAGTCTTTAAGGAAATCTTATCAATTCGTTCGTTAAGTGCCTGCAATACCGTTTTTAATCGGATAACCAATAATTTGAACAGATTCTTAATAAATTAGCAATGCTCATTTTTATCCGTGTAGATCAGAGGTTCCCAAAGTGGTCTATATGGACCCCCAGGGGTCGATATCGGCTTGTTGGGGGTCTCTGTCAGCGAGAAAATAATTTGGGGGTCCACGAGATTCAAATGGGGGTACATACGAGCGGACCCCCATTTACCTCAAATCAACATTTAGGAGTTCTGTAAATGACACAATACACCTAACACAGTTTACGTAATAGTAATAATAGACTGAGAAATTACTTATTTTATTTTATTTTTTATTTTATTTTATTTTATTTGGGATACCAACAGTTTACATCAATGACAGCATAATAATAATTTAGTTACAGAAAATAAACCATTTACAGGTTTCCACATAGGTACTATATACAAGTGAAAATTACATTTCAAGAAAAAAAGTTATTTTGGGGGGAATAGGGAGGGGGTAGGATGAGGAGGGATCGGTTAGGTTGAGGTATGTATAAAGGAAGTTAATAAAGTGGTGGTTGTATTAGATGGTATCTGTAGTTATTGTTATTGTAAGGTATCGAGAGAGTGTCTGTGGGATTTTAAGGAGTGTGGTGCAGAGTTAAATATGTCAAATTGTGAATAGTGTGTGTTAAAAGTGTTGGACGCACGATAGATGAAGGAATTCTGCTTAGAATTAGTGTTGCATCGAGGGAGGCTAAAAATCATGTTTGATCTGGTTCGTCTGTTAGGAACTCGTATCTGTATTCGTTCTAGGAGTTCTGGGCAATCAACTTGAAGAAAGAGTACATCGGCCGAGCTTCTTCGAACATCTAATGATGCAGTTCTGTAGGACCAGCTACAGAAAGAAATTCCCGTTGCTTATCCTGGTTCATTTTCATTTGGTGTAATACCTCACAAGGGCGGTACAGTGTAAATACAGAGGAACTATACCGCCACCCGGTTGTTGGACAGGCAAGGGAAGGGAATCTTTTTACGAAAAAAATAAATGATTATCACATGGGACGTTAATAGTTTTAGAAAAATTCAATATTCGAATGGTGGTCTACGGGGCAAAAAAGTTTGGGAACCTCTGACATAGATAATCTAAAATTCGTTGATAAATTGTAATAAAGGGTACCTTCCCCTTGCTCTTTCAAAATGGTAATTTTTATGCGTAGCTGATTTTAAATATCCTCCATCTTATTCTTATATTCATTTTTTTACTTCGCTCCTCCCGTTCGAGCATATATTTTGCTAATATGCCGTGGATGAAATTTTAACGGCTGGTAGGTTTTAGAGATAGTGCTTGAAGCTACTGGGAGTTACAGTACATTGACTGATCAGATTTAGTAAATAACTAGTGAAGACCCGTGAAATACCACGTGATAGTTTGAATGCTTGACAGATGGCATTTAAAAGCCCATCAAGGCGTTTATAATTAATAAATTAAATAATCAGTTTCCAATATTTAAAACGTTAATTAAAATAATAATTGTCTGTAAAAATAGAATGTTATTGATAGATTATGTACTTTATAGCTTGTCTGAATTCTTCAAAGCAATTTTGTGTTCATTGAACGTGAAAAATTTAACGCAGAAAAACCTAAAATTTCAAGCACAGACAACCGAAATTAGCATTTCTGAGGATTATTAGCTGATTGTAACTTTGCGAATGAGTTTAAAAATCTAAAATTTACTATGTACTTGAGGTGATTATATTATAGATAAATAAAGGCTTTAATTTATCATATGCGCCCACAGATGATGTCAAGAACCTTTGTGGTTTTTGTGGAGGCTATTTTTGTCATGGCTTGAATCACCCACCACCCACAGTAGAAACATCAACTATCTGCACAGTATTGGAGGTTCATTTCCCGTATGTAATAGGTATAAGGTATTGTAAACTGTAGTTGTACAGTGTACTTTATCCGAACTAAGCGCACACGTTTCATTAACGAAAGATTAACTATTCTAGAGTCGTCGACAGCTCTCAGGGCCGATAGGAGTTAATAGGTACTAGATAGCCTAGGTTCAGTAAACATACCACTTTACAAGCTAATAAACCACGTTGTCTAGCCTCATGTTTGCTTTCGGTGGCCTCTCATTGGAGTTGGTGACATTAGGAGATGACCTCAAGTTGAATTTACATATTAAAATTGTATTAAAAAACGCTCTCATAGATAAACTGCGTATATTTTATTAAATTATTTTTGTCCTTCCTTCTTTATTTTATTGATTCAAAGTACCAAGGAAAACAAACAGTAAATATTTATCATCGTTCCCTTATCAACATTATTAAGGCTTATATGGGATTATATGCAGACCAGAAACTACCTTCATAGGCAAATGAACTTAAAGATAACGTGGTATTAAATCCTTCGTGAAATCGGCGGCGTTGGCGTCACGTCGGGCGACGTTGTTGCAGAATCAGCAAAATACACTTCAAATCTTTCACAATTTAAGAGGCGGGTACGGGTACCGCAGCTCCGGGAACCATTTATTGGATAACCAACACATCTGCCATATTATGTCACCCCAAGTAGATCAATACCCCTTGACCTCTCCAAGACTCTATCCACCCATCGCTTTGCACCGCAGTGGGAGAAATGGATTCATGCGCGTGTTGTCAGATTTGATGCTTGCAAATGAGTCAGGTAAGCTAGCTTTGCTATCATTATTAGATCTGAGTGCAGCATTTGACACCATCGACCAAAATTTCCTGATCGACAGACTGGAAAAAACTTTTGGACTGGGTGGTGACATTATTAAGTGGATAAAATCATACCTCTGTGGCCGAACCCAATCTGTCCAAGCGGGCGGTAAAAACTCTCCCTACGTGACCCTGACTTCCGGAGTCCCCCAGGGTTCAGTCTTGGGGCCCCTACTTTTTATTCTGTTCATCAACGATGTTGCCAAAATTATAGATTCATTCGGACTTCTTTCCCATTGCTATGCTGACGATCAGCAAATCTATTTCTACTGTGCACCGAATGAGAAAGAAAAATTAAAAGATATCACTGTTAAATGCATTGGTGCCATAACAGAGTGGATGTCTTCGAACAAACTTAGACTAAATCCATCCAAAACAGAATTTCTTTGGACAGCAACAAAAAAGCGCCAGTCAATGTTAGACAAAACTCCTCTCGTTACTTCTGGCTGCAACATCATCCCTAAAAATAGCATTAAACTCCTAGGTGTTCATCTAGATGAAGATCTCTCACTCAAATCCCAAATTAACAAAACAGTAAGCGCAGGTTTCTTTCACCTGCGTCAAATCAAATCTATAAAAGAAATATTCCGGCTAACGCCACAAAGATGTTGGTAAACTCCTACGTCGTATCACGACTCGACTATTGCAATGGCATATACGCAAGTCTCCCTAAAATATACACTGACAGACTTCAGTCAGTTTTCAATGCTGCAGCAAGGCTGATAACTGGCGTTTCCAAATATTCCCACATCTCACAACATTTGCGGAACCTTCATTGGCTTAAGTGCCCTGAGAGAATCCAATTCAAACTCTGCTGGATGGTTTTTAAAGCCGTACATGATATGGCGCCACCCTACTTGTCGGAACTCTGCATTCCAAACGATGTTAATGTTAGGCAAGCAACGCTTCGATCAGCATCTTCAACAGCCATAGGTAGACTTTCAGTACCTATGCGCAATCACAATACCAATTTAGGAGACCGAGCTTTTGCAGTAGCAGGCCCAACAGCTTGGAACAAACTCCCTTCATATTTGCGAAAGATCGACAGCTCATCTGAGTTCAGAGAAAAACTAAAGACCCACCTTTTCAACTTGTCGTATCCAGAATGATGACCTTTTTTATTTTTATTTTTTTTCATCAGTAGTATTTCATTGCTCAGTCCAGGGGATTTTTCTACTTGACTTTTTTTTCACCGTTATTAACCGTTTATTACGCGTAAACAATTTTTTTTTAAATATTTTATAACTGACACCACGGGCAGAAATCATAACAATCGGTATTTGTAAATATAAATTAAATATGTATGTTAGTCGTAAATCTCTAGTTTAAGCCGTAGTTGTAAGTCGTATTATAGCGGTATTGGGTAAATACCCACTTGGTCATAAACATATGTATAGCTTAAGTCATTAGTTAAAAGTCTTAGTTGTAAATAACTCGACATTAGTCTTAGTTATAAGTCTCTCTCTATCTATGAAACTTAGTTATAAACCAAAAGTAATTAAGTCTAAGTGATCAATGCATAAATTAAGTTGTTAAGCGCCCTTGAGGTGATTTTCTCACGAAAACGGCGCTATATAAATAATCCAATCATTATTATTATTATTATTATTATACGTCCGTCACTCCTGGACACACTAACCCCAGATTCCTACCCACCCCTAATAACCGTTTCCTTCTTAGAACAACCTTTCCTTTAAATCATCGACAAGACCCTCCACATAGCATCCCCAAAGATGACGTAGGCCATGAGCGAAATTATTTTCCTTACGGCCTCCTGTCACAGACAACCGAAATTAGTATTTTGTGTAATGTATAAATAAAAATGTTTCAACGGTGGTATTCGTAGTGAAAGTATCCCACTGTGTGAATGTGGGTATATTCAATCAACAGAACACATTGTAGACGAATTTCCCCTATCGTCAGTTCCCTGGAGGCGCTTCTGTGCTGAACCAAGTGACTCCAGATGCCATCGACTATCTACTAGATAACCTCAGCGTGGACCCGAGAGTTTCAGGAATTAAAGACCAGGATTGTGGCAGAGTGCGCGGAGAAAACTTACTGATATAAAGTATTGCGAATTTATTCGTATTCCTGTTGAAAACGGGACTGCAGGCATTTAAGTAATGAATTGACAGATTTCCTAACACGAATGTGTTATGAAGATGTCGGAAAACGTGTTCATAAAAATTCTAATATTTTCGCATTTCGTCATTATATTTATTAGAACAAGCGCAGCTGCGAGAACACGTGTTCCGATATATTCTGAATTTACTGGTATTTTGTTGGGAAATGACGTGCCATCACGTTTTTAAGATGATTTTAATAAATCAGCAGTACCTACTCATTATATACGTGAGGTATTTTTTCTTCAGTTACATGCCTCAGCTGTTTCTTTCGCATTTGTTTGTTTTGAGGGATCATATTAACCAAATGTTTGTTTTGAGGGATCATATTAACAAAATGAAACAATAATTTAAATTAAACACATTTTGTCTTTTATTCATGAAACTTCAGAAAAAAAACATGAGATACCAGAATTATCAAAAATCATTACCATACAACTAAACGTATAAATAAAATTACAAAAATTAAATAGTATAAAATAATATAATATTTATCACCTCAAATACAAAACTGACTGACGATATATTTTGTAAACCAAAATTGGTATTCGCATATTTAGCTTATATGGGACGTTACATAAACGAAATAATAATGTTATCAAACAAAATATATTAAATTAATTGGTCCCGTGGAACGAAATACGAAAAGGTTAATAGATAAATTAACTTTGCTGGAGAACAGAGATTGGCATATTACGAGAATACTTGGACAATTTAACGGTTAAGTCTAGCAGATACGAATATAAACAAAATTATGCATACGGCGAATGAAATTCAGTAAACCCCAATTACGCCATAACACAACGATGTCCGTCCAACATCCGAGTGGTCTTCTTAGTCTCCAAGCAAGCAATCAATAAATAAACAATTAAGAACTTTCCCTTAGTTAAATCACAAACTTCCCAAACTCTCGAACAACATATCCTTGAAATAAAACTAAAAACCCGACTGCGCGGGGTATAAAAGCAAGAAGCAGTTCAACTAAGAAAATAAAGAAAAATCATTTTCGTAAAATTTATTTCAAGTACAAAAAATTACAGAGCATCACCATGTAGTAAAAAAACAGATATCTTTATAATTAATATTAACAAACATCTCATCATATTCCACACCATGAATCACTCACAATATTTACATGTTTAGTATAATCATAAATAATTTAAAGAAAAAGGTCCTTCGATAGCACTGGCACATTTCGTCGGCTCAAATGTGGGGATAACGGGCGGGAGACGCGCTCCGGGAACAATCAATATTCAAATAAATTAATTATAATTTACATCAGTTTAATAATAAATATAGTCTTTTATGGAACTAGATAAATTGAATAAATAATTATTTTATTTTCAATTGCAGCTTTTGTAATGTTAAATCTGTGTAATAAGATTGAGATTGTGTATATTATGGTCAAAGTAACGTATTCTGAAGAAGTAACTGGGAAAATTGGGTTATTTTGCTGTTGCTATGAACGTTATCAGATAATCCCGTTCTTATCAAAAATATCACAAACTATGGAATATTTATTTTATCAAAATACTCCGGAAGATAAATTATTGTCGAAAAAGCGAGAAAAAAACTGCAATAATTATTTATAAGAGAATAATGTAATAAATAGTCTATGTTATTTTTAGTCTATGAGAATATTCTTTTAGTATCTTGGCAGAAATAGAAGATCAATGTTGAATTATTAATAAATAATAAATAAATAAATCAAATCTTAATGTAATTAATTACATATCTCCCGGTGCGCCCGTCTCCTCGCGAGTTTTTCTTTTAATATAAATCATTTCAAATAATAAAATAAAGGGAATAATTAAATAAATAATTTAACATCAGGATCCATAAGACGTAACCGATATCACTCGATACATATTTATAAATGATTTCATTCTTCAAAATGCATTTATTTTTAATTAAATTAAAATATACAAAAAGTGCCATTTACACTTGAAAAGGCAAAATCATAATTTAAAATTAAGGATAATAAATACAAAAATAATGTGTTGAAAAGGTGCGAGGCTGAAGTTGAGTGAACTGAAGGCGAGTGATGATTTATAGTTTAGTGGCGGTGGCCTGTCTACCTTCAATGAAACAACGCCTGCAAACCGATAGAAGAGTTCTAGTAAACCGTTGAGTAATCATACTTAAAGACCATGGAGAATTGCGTGAACGTTATAATTTAAAATAAATATGTGTTTAAGCGTCTATAAGTAATGCCAACCGCAACCATTCCCGTCTCCGTCTGGGAATGAACCCTGAATCCTGAATGCCGATTGACCAACAAAACCAAGCAAAAGCTGGGAAAACAATATTACTTGTTATTACTGCCTTGACACAAACAGGTTTTGCCATTTAAATGCTCATTCAAGAAAGACTTGGCAATTATTTACATAAATCTTCAAGCAATTCAAGATATTTGCAGACTCAAGGATCACTATATTAAATATCAATTTGAACGTTACGAAGAATTATTTTTTGAATATCGGTTATAATTTTGTGGTAGGGTCCCAGCGGGCAATAAGTGAGCACTGAAGGGCCAGTGTTCAGACTAATTCTGAAGCATTGATTTGCGAACGACCTCTTATATAATCTACTCCTTCCATCGCGTCTAAAGCTTCGAATGACAATAATAAAACTAAACGCTGCAAGACATGATTTGCAATAGAGAATAAAACTATAACTATCAAGGCGACGCACTTCTCAGAGCGATGGGTATAAAGATGCTTACAGGGTGTGTTGTAGTTGGTGCTAATATTAACATGTGATGATAACAAGAAGTGATTGGTGAAGTGCTATTGGTAGGTCGGGTCTGGCCCGGAGTGTGGTCGCCTTGACTTATTAATCAATGGAAGATTTTGGATTCTATGTTTTTAATTTTCAATAGAATAATTATTTATCTTTTAAAAAAACTTTATCATATAAAAATAGATAAAACGTAATATTTTTTAATGTGCTTTTGGAAATTTATATATTTTTTATTCATTGGAAGACATACAAAATTATTGTATTTGCACAATTAATTATTTTATTTTTATACATTATATATAAGAGACAAAAAGAAAACTCCCTCTGCACATGGCAGATTACAAAGGAGATGAAAACAGTATTTATTAAATCTATAATATTTACCTCGAAATACAATAATGTGAATAAGTTTAGTTTAGCATGGTTCAATTTTAATATAAACTTATGAAAGATAAGGCTAGGTATATATAATAAGGCATCAGGTTTCCTTAATAAGGCACGGTATAAGTCCGTTCATTGAGTTAAGTTAACATTGTGTATTTTATTTTTAAAATTAAAAATCATAAATTATTTAACCTAAACGTGTCATACAGAACACTATCGCGTAATAAAAGTTAATAATTAAAAAAAGATAAAAAAGAAAACATTTTTAAATAATATAAATACCACAAATCAGTAAGATAAAAAATGTGAATGATCTATTAACAAAATGAATGTTGCCTGCTTACCGGCCCTGTTGGAATATAGGCCAAGTCAGTAAAGTTGTATGGGCCGGTGCGGGCCAATCGCCAGCGAATGCGTTGATTTCATATGTAAAGATTTCAGATACACCAGCCCGGGGCTCTAGCGAGGGGGCTCAGGGCCTGTGCCCCATAGGCTGGTATCATAGTCTATAGGGCACAAGTTACCACAGTACAGCCCTTACCGTCTAAGTCACACAGTTCGTTGAGAAGCGAATGGCGTCAGCGGGTGAAGTAGGTACTGCTCATGATCAAACGAAACGATAATAAAACATAAAACACAAAACTTTCATATTAATAATAATTAAATAAGGAAAAACGCCGAGCAGTACCTTTTTTAAGTTTAAGTAAATTTCGTTATATATTATGTTCATTCATAATTCTAACCTTAACTACGAGATAGGTAATAATTAAAAAAAAATAATTAAATGTGTGATTTTTTTACATTATGTTATAGCATTGGCTGTAAGGAACTCTCAGTTGATTCACGCGAAAATATTTACAAGAACGTTAACTGAAAAGAACGTTATATGGGAGAAAATAAAAATAAAGTTGATCGATGGATACATCATCCGATCTGTCAAGAAGAGGCGGTATGGTGTTGGTAGGGTCCGGTCGGCTGGACTAGTGGTCGCGCTGCGAGCCTTCACCAGGACTGTGACCGTCCGGTACCGCCGTCCGCCACCACATTCCCTCTGAGACTACAGTAGCTCTATAGCTATAGCTAGACTACGCGTATCATTGCTCTGCGAGATCGATGTATTCTTAGTCGCCCGTCGTAACGCCGTTCGCTTCGCAGGATCTCATCCTCGCCGGATTCCGCACGGAACATGCTCATTTATACCAACAGTTTGTTTCGCCAATCACAATAATTACGCTCAATAAATAGTCTAACTTTGCAAAACAACACAGCGAATGTTCAATAAAAAAATAATTACAAAGAATCTGCCACCGCTGCCGAGGCTCGATTCGCCAACGCTCTGTCATCTGTTTAACGGTGAAAGCGCTTCGCCGCGTCTCTAAGTTCCCTCTGGGAGTCGGTGTTCGTAGGGTTGGCGAATCGGGCCCCGGTCGGCGGCAATTTATCACATCGAATCGATCACAAATGGCGGGGATCGAGGACACCTTAGCGAGGCGAGGAGGTGTCAGAGGAATAGTAGAGAACGCGAGGATTCAGATGGAATCGCCCGCCTCTCGTCACTCAGTATAAGCACTGTGTTTATGTACATATTAGTTTGTAGAATTGCTCTCGTATAAATAGTGAATGTCTCCTCGGGCGGGGTTTCCCCGATCCCGCCAGATCTCGCACAAATGGAATCAACGCGTTCGTCTCTGTGGGGCTCCAGGCCCAGTCTCTAGGCTAGGGCCATGTCCCCGAAGGCCATGATGGTGCTGGACATCCTGTTGAAGACCGGCAGGCGGGCCTCCTCGGGGGAGGGGGGCGGGCTGGTGCGCGGGGACAGCGGGGGGGTGGAGGGGAAGAACGAGGACACGGAGTCCGCGGGCGAGTTGGACAGCGAGGAGCTGCCAGGGCTCGGGGGCAGAGAGGGGCGACAGCGCGCCTCGTCAGCGTTGTGCACGAAGTGGCATCGCGGCCCGTAGGGGCAGAAGCCCACCGAGTGGTAGGTGCGGCACAGCTCTGTCTTGTACTTGGGATGCCTCTGCAGGTTGCGCAGCTCGCGGTAGCCGTGCGCGAACTGGCACTTGTCGCCGTACTTGCAGGAGCCGGCCTCCTCGAAGGGTCGGCACAGCTCGGTCTTATAGCGCGATGCGTTGGGCGGCTGCTGTTGCGGCTGCAGCTGGGCGGGTTCTGAGGCGGCGCGCTCCAGGCGGCGGTGCAGCAGCAGCTGCGAAGCGCGCTCCAGCGCCTGCCGAAGGTTGCAGGGCGAGGGCGGGCCTGCGGGCGGGGAAGTGCCGGCGCCCCCGAGGGAGCGGGCCCGGGCTAGGGCCATGTGTTGGCTCTGGTCGTTACATACTCCTTGGTTCTGAAACAATCAAACATCAAACAATTAATACCACGTTGGTTGAAAGCCCGTATAAATACAACACAAGTGGATATCGGCTGTAGAATTGTTATTCAACGAGTTGTTTCTGTTTTCGAAACAGAGCTCATCAAACAATAAACTAAAAAGAAAGAAAACAAACACCCGACAACCTGTTCAAACAGCCAACGGTGCCAACTGACTTTGCAAATTTCTACCGCCCGCGTTACTGACTTGTGACTTCTTGCCAGGAGTCTCAGTGAACCCACACGGGCCACACGGGCCACACAGGCCAAGTTGACCTATGCGCCGTTGGACCAGCTCCAGCCCTACCTTTCTAAATAAAATAAAAAAAGTGACGTCGGAGACTTTCCCCGCCTTCGAGCCGCGTGTGTGACACGATAATAGTCAAAACGCGGGCCGGACTTTCTAAAACCATATTCGGAGAGTATTTGAGACAATCGGACAATTGTGCCAACGCGAGAACAATGGACAACAAACCATCACTACACGCACTTCAGGAAATCCAGTCAATCCAGACAGAAAATCCAGCTAAACCATCTCAAGATAGAACATATGGAATCCACGCGGCATCCCCACAGATGACATAGGCTGCTGTTAATAATAATCTTTCAAATCCTGGGAAAATAGACGAACTATACAGAGAAAAATGAGATAGAATGTACATTCGAGCATCACGTTCATCAATCAAATGCATTGTAAACAAATACAGCTTTGTATTGGTGATCGACGAACCGGTGGATTCAATCTGTTAACATAAATTGATAATAATATGACTAGTCTATAGTAATAACATATATAATTGTAGAAATGTATTATATATTTGTACAGCGCCCTTGAGGTGATTTTTGCACAAAAACGGCGCTATACAAATCATCCCAATATTATTATTATTATTGTTGCTAATGTATTAATAAACTGTTTAAATTATTGGTAATCCGGTTAAAAGCGGGATTGCAAGGCTGATCCGAACATTTTCGAATTTCGTCACGATATATTATCAAGCTGAATGCACGTGTTACGATGCCTAAACGATTTTCATGAACACGTGTTGCGACATCTAATTTACTAAAAGTTTATCAGGAGACCTGTTAATTTATTCTTAATAAATTAGCAATACTGAATTGAAATCCTAGCAAAGCAGATAATCCAGACAGTTCAGGCAATACAGCCGTGGCCCCCAGTTTGAGCGAGGAGGTCTGTATGAGGTATGTATCACACACAATAGACGAGTTACAAAGAGAGAAAACGAAGTGATTGACATAATAGCTCTCTTTCTCTATGCCTAGATTACGCATTTCCGATGACCGCAACAATGGAAGCGCTTCGTGTTTAGGTACACTAAACACGCCGCTGTATTCTGCATAATCGTGCATCATTTTTCCGAACCCGTTTGTACCAGAATATAAAAATAATATATTATGTGTTTTTACTTGAAATACAGGAAACATTAATATTTAAACTCGATAAAAAACGACGTGTTATCAACTCAGATAAGAGCACTCACACAAAAAAATATTGTTCATAAACTTCACAACTCGTATTCGTTATATAAATTATCTTTATTCATAATATTCGTATTCATTCAATTCGTGTTCCAATTCCAAGTAGCATTTTTATTAGTAAGAAAGTATAAATTTTAATAGTATTTTATTAGTAAGTAAGTTTCAGACAAAATGTTGTAGGTTTGTATCTGTAGGAGAAGATTATGGTTCAAACGTGATATAAACGCAATAAACGTACATAAATCACACAGCTTCTTGTTACAAATTGTAATAAATCATATGTTAACGACCGATAGCATTTTTAACTATTTTAACGACTCGCTTATGTACATATTATTATTATTAAAAGCAAGATATTTTCCAAGAATTTTCTTATTTTGGACAGGTTTTTGAGTAAGCTAGACATATTACCAAAGGTAAATTGTGTAAACGCGCCATTCTGAGAAAATACACAGGTAAACATATAAAAAGAATAAATCAAATAGAGTTGCGATATATGAAAGGTCAACTAGAGAAGAGGCGATAGATCGACCAGTGTTTTTTAACGTCACAGAAAAATTACTAACATGCGAGAAAGTTACTGAAAAATGAATGTAAATACACAGAGGTACGTTGTATCAAACCGTAGAATCGACTGCGGCTATTACTTATCAACATTTTGATATAGGTTGAATCGATGTTTTTAATTGCGGGAGAAAGTAATGAGCTAGTAGATAAATCAAACGTTGGCGCCACCAGTTCAGCCGTGTCTGTAAAGAAACCAGCAAAAGAAACATCCTTTACAAACACGACTAGATCAACTTTACTATCTGTTTGAAGTATTACATACACAAGGAACACGCTATAAATAGTCCTCGATTGTTACACACAGGACAATAGAGAATCTAATAGAACAAAGAACATTGGTAAACCTCACGAAAACCCACTTGGTGTTTCAAATCTCACTAAAAAGGGAAAGCAATTTAATCAATAATAGAAATTGATGAACGCATTTTTTTAACGGTTTAAAAAAGCGTAATTGGAGCAAAAATGGCTCATTCTGAATAACACATCCTAATGATAATGCTAAGGATGTGGAAATAAAATATTAAAACACAACATACAGAGGGTCAATCTGAATTTGATTACAATAAACGAATAGACAACCCACGTTGGAAGTGAAATGTTCAGTTGTTCAGAGTTCAGACGTTCAGAGCTGCCAGGACATGGAAGAGAGCAGAAGTCTCTGTTACTGTAGCTGTCGAGAGATAAGAGATTTCACCCAATTTCATCAGCAGACGTCGGTTTCCCTTCACGGAATTATATTTGTGGCGCCAAGCTCGTTTCCGAGCCTGAACTTTCTACGGTACATATGTACTAATACACTGCAAACTACAATGGTTTAAGGCATGTTTTGGGGCTCATTCAACCAGTGATACCATCTGAATCAATATTAACTCTAGTATTTGTCCCCTTTTGTCCATATGATACTAATCCACTCTCAGCGCGTATTCGTTTATCATTTTATTCTTAAGACATGAATTAATAAGTTCGGCTACAAAGTCACATTAGTCTATAGTTGGTATAAATCAATTTCACCTGTTGTTTGTTTTTCATTTATAAAACGACATACGTAAGGACTGGTGCTGATGTTGACTGAGATTGCAGACAAAGTTATATGGTCCTGCCAATATTTATCGCGTTTTTCGGGATTACATTATACACTAGAAAGTCGTAGAAATTCAGCAAACGTAATATTCTTACAAAAAATAACCACATCTATGATAGAATACCCGGAACTACTTCAAAGAATCCAATTAAGAGTGCCCATCAGACAAACCAGACAAAACCACACATAAAACATCCCTCACTGCAACACCAACTTATAACAAAACACTTCCATTCACCGCGCTTCATACAGTGAATTCGATCTATTTAATACAGCACCGCACTTGTTCAAACCCAAAATATAAATAACATACACACAACACACAGACTAGATCCATCACCCTTTCCTTTTTCTCTCTTTTCCTCTCTCCCATCATCCCAACCCCATAGGCTCGTATAACTCTTTTTTTGTTTTTCACAAAACATACACATCAACATACAGTGAAAACGTCTCATTGGTAATAATTATACATATTTCACTATACATTGTAAATACTAAAACTGTTGGTTATCCAAAAAAAATGTCGCTTATGTTGAAGAGGTAGAAGTAATCTGAAGGGATCTATCAGAGGTGTGACTTTACGTGGACATCGGCGTTGTTGCGCTGGTGGAGAGATGAGGAAACATATCGCGAATCCTTTTATTCTGACCGACACGCGACACGATGGAACACACTCATCACGAGGGTCAGAAACAATGGCATAAAGGCCAGCGAATGATACTCGCGTGTATAAACACTAGTGAGTCGGCGCTGCAGTCGTTCACGGTTCACGGGGCCGGGGAAACTGCTGTGAGTGCTGTGCCTTTACAGGGCCAGGTTATGCTAATGGCAGATATACACCCTATCAATACACACACCATGAACGCAGATTCGATTCCCACGCATTGGAATTATTGTAAATTGCGTTTTGAACCGTAGATGAAGAACGATTAAACATGGAAAGTATTAATAAACTGCGCTATGATTCTGACTTCATTTCCTATCTAGAAAATGTTAGAATAACGATTTGCCGTGGCTATACGACCAAACTAACTAAGCAAAAAGTGAAAAAAATTTCAATTTTAGTTTTTCCACAAAAAAATTATATTGAAATTGGCTGAACCGCCTACAGAAATCACTGGAAGTGTAAATACAGGTATTGTAGATATTATTGTCATTTATATATATTATCTTCACAATAGTTCGACGGCCTCCGTGATCGAGGGGTAAGGCTATCGACTAAAATCGTTCGTATCGTTCAAATACCGACGTGCGCAAGAAAATTTTATTTGATTAACACATTTTGATCGGGCAGTTTTCGGCCGCTTACTAGTGCTGGTAACGGGTGATTTTTTGCGTAATTTCGCGCTAACATAGACCTCTAGAAAAATTGCGATAACTTCAAAAATATTTGTTTGATTTCAATAATTCTTTTTGCAAATTATTTATTTTATTTCATTTTATTTTATTATATTTAGAAATGTATTCTTCATCGTTAAACTAGTGCAGAATTTCACATAAAGTAGGAACGTTTTGAAAAAAAAAATATTTTTTTTACATAACATCCTTTATTTTACAAATTATACACAAAAATTATTTCTAAATGTAAAATAAAAATTATTATTGCATGGCTACAACCCTACAGACGCTATATAGCGAAAACTCAAGTATATTGGAACCCGTATTTTAACGTGACCCGCGCTCCACTAACAATCTATCAAACACGTATAAATACGTGATCCGCTCTCTAGCATCAATTTGCTAAAAACGTATTAATACGTGATCCGATTACAATGTGTTAATTTGTGTATATCGCATTTTAATATAAAGTATATTTGCGGCACTTTCCAGAGTGAAAGACTCTCTCAGTATCGCCCTGGTGTAAGACCACCATTTAGAATCGAAACGTTGCTTGAAATGACTTTGGCCGTGTTTGTTTATCATATCTGAATAGCCAGGTACTTCCCCACCTTCCTATTCTCTATCTCCTTTCCCTCCCACTTCCTCAATTGGGGATGCCATAGTCTCACTGGCACCAGAGGTGTGGGAGCAGTTGGGACTCTTGGGCGGTTGCTAGCGACGTCGGCATATAATACTACTGTAGACCGCACTGAAAATCATAACTATATAGACATATATAGGTGATTTTTCACAAAAACGGCGCTCTACAAATTATCCAATTATTATTATTATTGTGCTATAAAAAGAGAACAAAACCGGTCAAAATAAATAATTTATAGCATTAGCAAATAAAACAAGAAAAATGACAATATTATTTACGAATAATAAGTTGAATTGAATAAGTGTGTAGAAATTTTGATTGATAAAATGGCCACGATACTAGTTCTCGGAAAAATCGACAAATCAATTCAGAGTTCACTGTACATAATAGTGGAATATATTAATAGTTCCGGTACTTGATGTTTCATAACACAAACACGTGTTTGTGGCGCAAATGCCAACATAAAAACAGCTATAGTATTTATGACTTCGTAGCTGATAACTTCTAGACAACAACACTATAAAAAGTAATCACAAACAATAAATAATATCATACAGCAAAAAAAACAAGCGATAAGAATTTGTTACGTCGAAGAAAAATAAACAATATACGAATAACCTAAATGGGAAGGAATTTGAAAAAGAACAAATTCTTTAACCTGGCCAAAACCAAACCCTATCTAATGGAAAACCTTACATACCAAAATGAGTACAATTAAACGTTTTCTTAACTTGTATAATATTTCTTGATTCAGTCTCCAGATTGTACGAACCGTTGCGGTTAAAATCATTGGCTGCGCCAGCCCACAGTTCTCTGCATAACCCGGTCCTAATGAACAAACCTTGGAAGAAGGCACGTACCACGCAAAAGCATATTTCGAAATAGCCGTCAAAATTGCTTCGACAAGTGAACTGAAGGCAGGAGACGAAAATAATATGTCGAAACAAAACGGATTTTTTAAAGCAAAAATAAAAGTGTAATGGTACAATTTTACAACAACAAAAACTCTTCTTTTGGCAATAATCGCAGATATTGTATGACCTTTAATAATCATTTTGACGTAAGTTATTTACTGGTAACTTGGTTTGACTTTGTAACATATAACCTTCATCCACGCACGCTGCCGCTGACACTGAAACTAGTATGTTTCATTAGAGTCATGACTATTTATTTAATAATAATGAATAAGTATGCCATTAATAGATAGCCCCAAATATCTTCCTAGAATCATCGGTGATTCATAAAAGCAGAACCTTAGAAAAAAGATACAGGGAAAAACATCTGAAGTTCATAAGAAATTATTGTAAACTTGAATCTTGGAACTGAATTCGGTTACGCCATCGATGAATTTAAATTGACCACAACTAAAATAATATTTTATACGTTATTTAGATCGAAATGGTTTTCAGTGTGCAGCAGTTTTAGCGTAATGATATTATCGATATTATTACATTAGTCGACTAATACTAAGCATGAATCAACAACATTGGGAAAGGTCGTGCGTATGAGCAATTAATCGATCTGCTGTTGGATTAAATTGATCTAAAGAATAGAATTTCAAATAATTAGTTAGTCTTGACCAATAACTTAATACAAATAATTGCTGATTTTCTGTTGAATTCCTCAGAGGTGATTAAAAACACTTTTGACCGAGATGAATCAAAAACTATTTTGGCATGACGAATCAAGAAACATTTCTGCGTGTGGTGATGTGATAATCTCGGTACATATTATTATTTTGGTGGTGATATTATTGGTACGCGGTTGATTCGTCAGTTTCAAGGTGTCGATAAAATGGATATCTACGAGTAAAGAGCCACTTTGAAGCCTTTACTGGTCACCAGTAAAAAATCGCAAATTTTCCAATGTTTTGCAGTTTTCGGCTTTGGTACTCACTGAGCACTTCATTAAATTGATTTACTCCTAAACGTCAATTTAAAGTGTGGCAAAGCGTAGAGACAAAAAAACAGACAGAAACGTGCATACGTGAGAATCTACAGATAAAGAAATTTACTTCTCTAACTTTGGAAAAGTAAAACAAATTTTTAGAGGATGTTAAAAAAGAAAGGGGGGTTCAGACCTAGACCTTGTGGAAACCCACTTCGAGTGTTAAATGAAATATGCATCGACAGCTCGAGGTTGAGTTGTATTCCTGCAGTGCAAAGAATTTAAATTAAACACTTACTTCCTACAAAGCAGACAATGGTAAGAAGGAATTACATTAATGACACACGTGCACCATCGTACAAATCCGTAGTCAACACTTGTTCAAAAAACAAATGTGTATGAAAACAATTACATCCAATTTATTCAGCCTACACAATAGGAGCGGAGGGACAGATTTGTTTATGAAAACACATATGTTCGTAATATTCCCGAACGGTTAATTCCTCGGTTCATCGGATCCGATCCCTCAGTGCGTGAATGCCGACAGGAAGAAATAAGAATTGGCTAGCAAAAGCTGGTCGTAGACGGTAGTGAGCTTGTGCACATTCTTCTACCGTCTGCCCATTTGAGCGTGGAATGGATGTCATTACACACAGCGGACACGAGATCATCAAATGCCTAGGCGGGGTTCACGAGACACCGACATTCACAATCCGGCCAATTAATAATAATCGTACGAGGGATGTTCTGTGAACTCATTAACTTTGCGATTAGATTCTTACTCCTGTCATTCTAATCGGCTTAATGACACTAGATTGAGGTCATTAATATTCTTAAAATATAATTGGTATTTCAAGGGTCAAATGATCGGAATTAAACTAAACGATGTGTTTCTTGGACGCCCTCGACACGTTTTCCACGTGTCATAGCTGCTGCTTACAATCATTATTATTTGATAATCTAATCATTGTGTTTTTATAGCCTTGTAGTAGTCCCTTCTAATCTCATCAAGTGTAAACATATAACAGTTTATTTCGTCAATGCTTGGACCTTAATCGGGTTGTTTTGGTGATCTTTTTGGAAGTATTTAAAGAATCCGAACTACAAAAATCCAGTCGGCCTTAAGACGAAGCGCAGGCTATAATTTATGAATATGGTACGTTGAAATGAATTTAATCGAATAAAAAACCGGACGCGGTTAATGATGCGTATTACGAAAACGTTTCGATTACCACTTTGAATGGAAAGTTATTGGCTAACAGCCACGCTCTGCAGAACTACCGGTGGAGCCCGAGCGGTCTGGTCTGGTCTGGTCGATGCAAAACGCGTTCGTTTTCACTTCGGCGCCCAGTGATTACATGAAGAGGTTATTATGAAAGTTATTGGATGGGAGGTTCCGGCGGGCTGACCTCTGTTTCTGTTCTTGTTCTAGACGATTCTAGATCAGGCCACTGTCGGCCGTACCGGGCACCAACCATCGGACGGACACCCGAACTTGATGTTATGCTCGGCAAAAAACCCGTCAGTCCACTACGTCGATATTTGTCGAATGCCGCTGCCGCTGGCTATGATTGAAATAAACATTAGCTTTATACTGGCAGACGTATCATCGAATCTAAACGACTTGTATTACGTATACAGATAAAATAGATTGCAATTATTAACTATATAATGTACATTGCTATTTCAAATGCAAAACGGAAGCGCATTAGCAATGGAAACATAAGTTTAGAATTACCCTAGTGGACAAGTACTGAATCAAGTGAAGACTGGATGATATCTATTTGCGTGATTTAGGGCCGTATTGTGTGCTGACTGTAGAGTGAGTACCCTCTCAGTATTCTACCCACCACTAGTTCGCTAACAAAGGGAGCGCTGGAGGGCGACACGGGCGGGGGGGCACCCTTCACCAATCAGGAGCGCTCGACTGTGAAGACAATCACAGCAACAGTTCGCTGGGGAGTCAAGGCTGCATCCATTGGACGAGGGAGAGTAAGGGACGCAACGAACCAAAAGGCAGGGCTTTATTCGATGTCAACAACCCATTGATTGGGCCGATGGCATTCTGCCAATAGTATTTTAAACTACAAAAAGTAACATGGGGTATCGAAGCGGCTGCTATATACTTCGTCGCGATGACTACCGACTAAATACACTAGACGTAGTTATTTCTCGGGAATAAATCGAATTGTGGTTTTCACGAAATAGTTTGACGAGAATTTTAACACTTTCAACACGTGTGTAATGAAATGCGAGTCATCACGGCTTGACGAAACCACGCACGCCTCGAGCCGTGTGCGTATGGTCACATACAAATACCTGCACCTGAGATTTAGCTATCAAAATATCACCGTGAAAGAAATAAACGATAAATAAAAGACGCAAGATACCAAGGACAACGATGGCTTTTAATGCGAGTTGATGAAACCCATTCAGTTCGTGGTCAGAATCGTGAAATGTATAATCCTGTACAGAATAACAACACACCGACAAACTATTTATTTTTATTTTGTTTGCCGTGTTCACACATATGCTGATAGTCATAATAAATAGTATCCACGCCGAGGCGCGAGGAGACTGAGTAATCATTTGATCTACACAGAAAGTATTTTACAACGTCCTGTTCGTTTAAACAAATATCTACGGCTTCGTAGAGATACACGTACCTACGTGACAGCCTTACTAATGCTCAAATTTATTGTAATACCATCAAAACAATCATTCTTCATAAACATATTCTACAAAACGTCATCGATCTTTATCGGAACGCGAATCTACAAGTGACAGGGAGATATTTGGAGAATGTCCATGGCCATGAGACGGGGATCATTTAAATAAGGAAACACTGAGATACAAATTAAGCGAATTGGCAAGTAAATAGGGAAACACACATTCCGCCTGGACAGAATTTAACTTAACCGAGAGAACGGTCCATAGTCCATAGTGCACCATATAAATAGTGACTGATTTATATCTCGATACCATTAAGGTCTGCAAACAAATGTGCATTACAAGAGCTATCCCGGCAATTAAGCTTTTCATGGTCTCGTTTCATTTCCTTTTGTTACCCGTGTCGTGTCAGGACTAAATTAGCTCTAGGCAAGATGTGGGTTGCTGTGTTCGACGCCATTTCATTACAAAGAAAATCCACTGCAGCAGGTATAACTAATCTTTAAGTATTTCAATCGGGAATGGAGCTGCAGGTAAAAAGGGTCCTAGAGATTAAGGGATCAATGAGCCAGGCTCAGGTAACAAGGCATTCGAAGACCTTAGTATACATCGTGAAGCGTTCGATTTACCTCAATAGCTCTCTGCACCTTTTTTCACTATTATTTGGCTGACGGGGGATGTTTATAAAAAAAATAGCTTTCATAATTTAAAAAAATGACGCAACAGTAAAATTGAAAAAATATATGTATATATTATAATTCACCCATATCCTGATGTTTGACGTGTTGGCATATTGGTTTTGAATGCTCACCTGAAACAAAAATAAAATAAAATTAGCATATTGTTGATAAATAACAGGAAAACTTATCACACAAGCATAATTTCACGGATATATATGTGATAAAATTATCGATCTTCAATTCTAAAACTACATAAGTAAGTAAGCATGGTAGGCTAATCGAATTCTTCAATTTCGTCGTAACTATTTGAAATGTTTAGAAGTCAAAATGAAGCAATGCAAAAACAATTTTTTTCAACAGTGAAGGAAAACAGGTTTTGACGAAACTTGTTTCCACGGAGCAAGATGTGGTGTGACAACGAAATTCAGTCAGTAATAAAATAAACAATGTAATGAAAATTGCTAGGATACTAGAAATGGCGAAGAAAAACGAAATCAGCGACTCATAAATAGGTAACTGTTCCGCTCATACGAAAACGAAGAAATGCCTACGTAACAATTCGCTCCATAACATAGTTTTTCAAGCACTGAAACGATTTCATATTGTAATTGGCGTATGGCGTTATTTAATAATAATAATTATTATAAAACTATTTACGTATGATGATGATAGTGGTCGATTTCTCCGCTGCGGGTAATAGCGCTGCATATAGCAATAGCGTATAATGTTCTCTCTTAACCCTTTCAGCTCCAGTGTTAATTCAAATTAACACGAACTTTGTGATTTTTTATTGTTACTGTAGCGATTTAGAATATACACTAGAAAGTCGTAGAAATTCAGCAGACGTAATATTCTTACAAAAAATAACCACATCTATGATAGAATGCCCGGAACTACTTCAAAGAATCCAATTAAGAGTGCCCATCAGACAAACCAGACAAAACCACACATAAAACATCCCTCACTGCAACACCAACTTATAACAAAACACTTCCATTCACCGCGCTTCATACAGTGAATTCGATCTATTTAATACAGCACCGCACTTGTTCAAACCCAAAATATAAATAACATACACACAACACAGACTAGATCCATCACCCTTTCCTTTTTCTCTCTTTTCCTCTTTTCCTCTCTCCTGATGGGAGAGAGGAAAAGTACTGTACTGTAGCGATTTAGAATAGTAGGTTTAAAAAAAAAAAATTCAAACCTTAGATTATTATCAATACAATGTTAATGTGTATTTTCGACATTCAATAGTCATTTGTGTGTTATGTTTATTTTTACTTACTATTTAAAAATGCTCTCTGATGTCTAATGTTAAACCAAATTAACGTAGAATAATTTTAAAAATATATCTTATAAACCAAAAAAAAAATTAACTAATTTTCTGAGGTACTATCTGGCATAACATATTTAATATATGTGGAATCAATAATGCGGATATGAAAGGGTTAAGTCAGCTGGTTGCGAATTAAGAAAGACCTCCTTATAGGCTTGCCACTGATAGCTCCCTCGCAAACTCCCTCATTCTTATAAACGAAGCATGTAATAGAAAGAGAGGTTGCAACGGAGCTCTCAGAGGCTTTATGGGCGGCGAGCATCAACCGTCGACAGTGGCTTAACGCATCACTGACCATGTGGGTTCTACTTCTGACGTTGCTAATGTTACGACGGCAACTTATATTGCACTTTATTAAGTGTACCTCCAGCAAATCGTTGTACAATATCAAGCAATATACGCCAGACATGAACATAAGAAACGTGGATTGCGATCGGCAGAAGTCCATTTTTAGTTAGTCTGTCTAATAATGGTAAAAAGGCAACAAGACGAGCGATCTTTGAAGAATGCGAAGTTGGAAATACTGAAACAATAGAGTTGAACGCTGCATCACACTGGTACAATCTGTCCCGGAGACTGCGGAACAAAGCGAAGGAGAATAATTATTGTCTCCTGATATTAACATAACAAATGGAGACTTAAGCGTCTGCTAGGTGCGATGATCTTCTCGGCAAGTCACTGCCTTTTGTCGAGCCTTGTCAAAAGTATGGTCTCTTCACCTTTTGTTACATAAACGGAAGAAAAAGCACTTGCTCGACAGTCAACAGCAGGCTAAACATTCAAATTGGAAATTTCACGGCACTTAAAATGGGGAATATTTTCTGAATACACGGCGAGACAGTTTGAATGAGAGTTCATTCGTTTGTTATTCTTAAAAAACTCAAGAAAAAAGTTTGGAGCGTTTGTGCAAAGCATTCCAAGTTTCATAAACCTTACACCGTCCAATCACCCCTTTCTTAATACATACAAAAGTAATGTCATCTCGCTCATCCAGCTAATGTTATTTACCATATAAAGTGACGGAAGGATCAGATAACTGTCAATTACAACTTCAAATATGTAAACTGTTTACTCTAAATGACAGCGCGTGCAGCCAACGCGCTTCAGAAGATTAAAGCCCGGTAGTATAACAAAAAATAACAACAATCCGAACCGTTTAATGCGTTCCACAAAGCCAAGGCTATAAACGGGAATTGTTAAATGAATGGCAAGTGCACGGATCTATTTGTGGAAATTCTCAAAACAAGTTCCGGTAGGGTAGTTCCTCGGGTCGCCTGGAACCCAAATAGACAGCGGGAACAACAGACCGGGCTTGTCTGGTGCAGTGTTTACCTTCAACTTGGTGCGCTGACTTCCGTTTGGAGAAATGCATACGCCCTACTCACTAAATCATAATAAACGTGGGCTTATTAGTTTCAGAATCACCTAGCCACAACGTTTATATCTGGTGCTAATCCGAATGAGTTCTAGCTTAGCTGAGCCCTCGGACTTCGAACGAAACAAGATGAAAATGATGTCAAATGCTGTATTTAATAATTAAAAGAGATACGTTCCGTAAATTCACATTCATTAATACCAGGCGTTTAGAATGCTGAAAAGAGGAACACATTGCTTGCCCAAATGTTCCAAATATGCAAATTATTGAAAAATCACCAGGTCAGAATGAATGCTTTTGTAAATAGACATGAATATTTATTTCTGACAATTAGGTCAAATGTCCACATGAATGTTATAATTCATAATATTCCAAATGTTTTGATTAGATACTATTGTTATTATGATGTACATCATAATAACAATAGCACAATAAAAGGACGAATAAAAACATTAGCAAAACAAGATAACATAAAACGTGAGATAAGGTAAAAACAAATACGTTTTATCAGCTTTGTAATAAGCTTAATTAAAATACACCGATGAAAGTAGTGAACAACGTGACATTGAATCACTGTGCTCATTATTTTCAGAAGCAATAAATCACTTTGATATATGTAGGGAATTATATACTAATATTCTGGTTCGAGAACAATCGTGGAATCTTGAAACAATGTTAAATAACTTAAGTGAAGTGAGGTGAATTATTGAAAGCAATTATTTAAATCTGATGTAATTATTGATAAGAAGCGTGTATACTAAGCCAAGAGCATGTATTGAATATAAATATTGGCGTACTGTGTAAACGATTCCATCCTGTGTTGCTTGCTTGTGGTTGGTTTCGTCCTTGAGTTATCGTCCAATAACCCTCGCCGTAACCTTTGGACCATAATAGTTGCTAATGGAAACACACCGGAGCGTCGTTCCTGGCGAGCTGACAGCCAAGATAAATGCTCGCAGTTGTCAATTACCTTCGGGCGGCAGCGGCAGTACGCGGGTGGACGACCGCCCGTGTCCAGCCGCCAGCCGCCTTATAAATGACCCAAGGGAAAAAACGCGCCCAGGGAAAAGTGGAAGAGAATTTATTCATATCCGATCGGTTATTGAATACTGATGCACGTCAAGAGTTTCGACCGAGTCCATTGAAATAAAGGTTCAAACTCTTTATATTAATTAGTAATTGAAATTCTTGGAAATCTGACGGTGCTACACATGGCTAAGATGATTTATACCTTATACGGGCAACAAATAAAATTTCCGGACGGTTAAACAGAATCGAGTAACGATTGCTTCGCACAAAGAAGATCAACGTTTTAAAAAAACGATGTATTGTCGATATTGTAAGGAATCAACTTAAGGGCGGTTGGTTTCAATCAAAAGTAAAATAAGTACCTGAATATAACAGTTACTAATAATGCTGGATTAAATTAACAAATTGTACCTTACCATGCGAAAATAAAGACACTGAACAAAGTCTGTCGCAGTATTCGTCATTTTCTGAGTGTCCACTCGCCCTGGAATATGGACTGAGTAACCATTGGGTGAGTCAGTCCATTATCAACGTTGCATATTTAAAAGACAACCTACGGACTTGACAGAAGGTCGTGTAAATTGGTAATGTAAACAACGTATACTAACGAAAGGGATAGAAGCGAACATGTGCATTTTTGCTGTTTGGAAAAGCGTGTGTTATTGGTGAAACGCGTAGAAGGAAACACATTATTGAGATTTAATTTAGTGAGACCACGAAGAGTTCTCAAGCAACATCTCCCTCGGCTGCGTTCCAAGTTGCAGCGAACGAAGCGCAAGGAACATCCACTGAATAAATCCATACCAATTAAGCCAGCAACCGATGGATACAACCGAACAATGCAACGCCGAGACACGTTTATTTTCCTTCATATTTTATTCGTGACTACGTCGCTTTGTCTGCCACGGAAAATAAATAAAACATACCTACCAAACCAAGAGGTCTTCTCATACATTTTTGATATGTCATTGATGAAACCTATTACATTGTTGTAAACATTTGATACTTAAATTAGTACAACCGTGATTACAGCAGACTTGCGAATATTACGTTTTTGTGAAAATGTTATGAAAATGAAGCTTGCCGTAATTAATTACATAACCACTTTATTCGAACACATTCCTCTGTCAGTTTCAGAAGTGCCCTTCCGCCATCAGGAAAATATGAAAACTAACAGAAGATATATCAAATACTGACGGACATACATACGCATTTAGATGTTAGAGAGGAAGGTGAACAGAGTAGGAACAGAGCAATTAGAATCGATTTCCGAGAGGTCAGATTCGTCATGATGAACAGGGAGGGAATAAAGCAAATCTCACAAGTGATTCCTGTGTTTGGTTGGAAGACAGTGTTTATAAACTGCACGCAATGCTCACGTTTGTAGTAAACAACACAGACATGCGTGTTCATATAACATGAATACATGTGTTTTGTAATGGAAGTACGCCTAACAGCGTCATAATGTGAAACTTTGCAGTCGTTAAGACAAAAGATGATTGGTTTAGAAAATACCTAACTATTTAATCATCGCGTAATTTCCTCACAGGAACAGTCACAGAAAGAAACTGTTTCATTCCCTTTCGTACATCGTCTTAAAAATACTATTAATATATTGATTCCACTTGACATGACTCGACTTCTTTCGACATATTTGCCTAAAACTCATTTCTCCGTTGAATCATTATGAACGGATCACCTAAGGTTTTAAAGTTAACAATAAAAATATTGAGATCGACACTAAAAGGCAAAAGAAAAGGCTCAATCTGGAGGTCCCCATAGCAGTTTGAAACCGGCCCAATCCCAATCCCTATCCCTGAAGATTTCCGAACCAAAATAATAATAATAATAATACAAAGCAATAAAACCAGGTTTAGTAGACAAACGATAAATCGATTTGATCTAACGCCAGATATTTGATTCATATTCAGGAATTTGTTGTTTTCGTTGTGCACCTCTGTTCAAATAATTCAAATGCAAAGGGAAAAATATTCTACAGACACGCGCTTAACATAAGTTGTGTGGCTAGACCACATGATTAATCTGTCACGCTGATGCATAGATATCCCCTTCTTTGAATAAAGCAGGAGAAAAGACCGACTGAAGACAGAATTGATGGTAATTAAATGGCTTACGACCTTGATGTGTCGTATCAGAACTATCAAATAATCACCATATTATTTGAAAATACTACGCAGTCTCCTACCAGAGACATTGGCACCTGATTATAATAAGGCGAGTCTAAATACAGATAGTGTGAGCATTTAATGGAAGTCGTGATTCAATTAATAAACGTGCAAATCCATTTATCATCGTAGCCGTTGTGGATCGGGCCAAGATATACATTCAGCAATAGTAGTATTACCAGCAAACTACACCATCAAATGATATGATATGATATAATAGTAAAGACAAGATCTGATATTATGACGTGAGGATAGGTTTCGAACCACCAAAGATCAATGCTTCGCTGTAAGGCGGGCAACACATTGCTCCAAAGTGACTCAACTGATGTTGTATGAAAAGCGATTAATTTTAATTATTCACTTAGTCGTTTGCGTTGTAAGGACAGTTTATGTAAACAAGATGGCTCCATCGAAAAAACTTCCCAGCGCGCGCAGCATCATGAATCAAGATATTACTAGATTCCAAATGTCAACCCGATTGACCTTTAAACGTAATGTATTCTGTTAATCTGCCGTGGCGATGTGTTTGTTAGAAGGGAGAGACTCCTCCCAGGGCCTCGTGGTCAAGGCGAATGGCCACTTCGCCCACACTCCCACGCTGCTCGCAGTGTTAAACTTAACTGATTATCGACCGAATTAGCAGCAATTTGGATGTAAATGGCCACTCCATGGCTTTTCAACGAAAGTGAAGAAACGATGTCGAAAATTTTAATGTTTTACGACTAAATAATTAAGTTGCGTGTGGTTTTCTGAGCACCCATGAAAAGTGGAATAATATTCGGAACAATGTTATCTTTAATGGAGTGGTGGGTTGCGTCAGCCTCCCGGCGATGTCACGCCAGTTTTATTGCATTGCGTAAGAAAGTGGAACCTTTCTTCTCGCGCGAGCCGTCAATAAAATGAAGTAACTTAACGCCATTAAGGACAATAAAAGAGGCGAGTATCGGGCCGACGATCGCTGGGTATTGTTCGCCTTTCCTGTCGCCTGCTGCTGTCCATATCGATGATTGTTTATCAAGTTACTTCGCAGCAACTGTCGGATAGCCAGCAAGTGCTCAATTGACATAACGCGTGACACGACCAGCTGATATCATCGTTACTCTCAATAATAATTAAAGAACGAGGAACATAAGAAATAACGAATGAATTAAAAGGTTGCCTGATAACTTTTAATAAATTACTAATATATTGTGATGTGTGTCGAAACACGTGTTCCGTTCCGTCATGATATATTACAGGTGATTTGCCTTAGCAAAGAAGAAAATTTCGTGATCAAAAATTGAATTTATTAAGAATCTTTTCAAATCGGGAAGCGGCTTGAAGTCCCGTTTTTAACAGGATTAACAATAATTTGGAGAGATTTTTAATTAATCAGCATTACTCATTTTTCTCCTTGTTTTATGGAAAAATCTTGTATCTGCTCAGGGTATCGATTTTCCAATCCAGACCGCTTGCAATCGCCGTCGAAAAAACATACATTGGTCGACTTTCTTATTCTTGAGTCTCGTCGAGGGTACATACTTTCATACGCCAAACGTGAATGACGTTTGGCGTATGTACATAATATGTACCTTCGACGAGACCCAAGAATAAGAATGCCGACCAATGTATGTACTTTAGACGGGATTTACGAGCGGCCTGATCGCTCTGATGAAGACGAATTAAAAAGATATACACAAAGCTAGTGTTGCATTTTTGGATTATCACATAACACCTGAGTGATTTCCGAAATGTTTATTAATGAAAACAACAACCCTTGATATACCTACGTATTGTTTGTTTTGCTTTATTTCCACGTATTATAAAACATCTCTGATTAAATTCAAGGAAAAAGTTTAATGTTTTCGGATTATTGCCTGAGTCAGCTCACTTTGTTATCAATCCGAACTCTTAATTACCGATATCTTATCTCTGAATTAGGTGTCTTACTATTATAATAACAACTATCTATACATTGTATTACATTCTAGTCAAAATAATACCTGTTGCTATCAGACGCAGGCCAATCCTTTATTTTTGTCACGGTTGAATGAGACGATAAAGCGAGGCACGTTTTAAAGGGAAACAATAAACAGAATATTCCGAGAAGCATTAGAAATACATTATTTGATTATAAAACCAATCACGGTTCCACGAGGGAAGTGTAAATACTCGGAGAGACTAGAAGTATGTAGTTATTTATACCTATTAATTGGCTGTTTTTACCAACAAATATATTATTTATTTAAATAAATTCTGTAGCTACATGCATTATGATGTAAAATGGCTGATAATAACAGCAAAATATCTTATGATTAGATGCATACGATATGATCGCTAGAAGAAAAAAACATGAGCATTGTTTGTGTCGATATTAATCGAAAAACGTGATTATAAGCACTTCTTGTGTTGGCGGACTACGCAAAAATAATTAGGGATAAAATGAGGTAGTACACACTTTCAATACTTTACACTTGAATCAATGATCAATTCTCGAACACAAGGAAATAGAAATGAGGGTTGCAACAGGCAAGATAAATAAGTAATTAGCGGAAGATTATATTGTGCTTTGCTCGAGTTAAAAAGATGCGCTAATTTCAGCAAGGCAACGTTCAACGTTCGAGCGATTTTACGGCTACATGTTCCACCAACAGATTTTCTGCTTTATAGTTAAGGTATCGTTATCGATGCTTCTTCTGTTTATGTGCGGAACCGAAGTTCTGGCCGGTGACTATCTGCAGGAAATGACACACAACATGACGATATTATTACCTATTCCATTACCATTTTAATATTATATACCACTCTCCGACTGATAATCAACTAATATATCTGTAAGCGATGGTCGGTCTTATCGCTGCCGTATTGTTGGAGTCTAGGAGGCATCGGAGCATGCCGTTGCGTTTCCGCTAAGTACAAAGAACAAATAATAACACTCAAGCTCACATACTATACAAGACCGCGAGGGTGACGAAGAAATGAATTGCCAAGTTGCCATTTATATAGCGCATTTTAGTGTCATTTCACTTCAAGTGCGCTACCAAAGGGTATCAAATAAACCCGCTGAACTCCAGGACGCAAATACATTAGCGTTCGCTGAGTCATAAGGTGGTTGCGGTCACGATAAGCCAGCGACTTCTAAATATTCCTACCAAGTGTGTCGTTAATAATTCTGTCTGATTAGAAATTGTGGTTTTTGGAGACAATTCTCGCCTTATCGGACACGATTGTCTAACTAAACGAGGAAGTGGAACCCGGTTTTTCACACGATAAGAATCTATTGTGGTCTTTCTCTTCACAAAGAAGAATTTTTAAATTATCTCATACCATCTTCACAAAAAAAGTCAGAATTGCGTTGCGATTTCTTTTTTTTTTATTTTTGTTCGCAAGAGTATCATTGGTTACTTTAGATTCTAAAAGAAATGGAAGGCATAATATTCTGTCACGCAGTTTTTTTTAATAATCATAAGGAAGAAATATTTTTTCTACTTATATGTTTGTATTAAAGAAGTATTAAGAGAAATGACTATACTAATTCGATGCAGTCGTGGCACGCACAAACTGGTCGTGTGACATAATCGATCAATAGGGCACTTTACACGCCCAAAACGTCGCGTGACAATTGAATGCATTGCGTGTCCACTGTACGTAGTATTGCAAATAGCACGGCTAAACTAAATTGGTTAAGTGACATAACAAGTGAATTCAGAGCGTCAAGTCGCAAATAATGTTAATTAAACGGCCGACTGAATACTTAAACAAGGACAGTAAGAATGACTAAATGGAAATTTCATTGGAAAACATGTTATGTTCTTGCGGTAGTTACCAGACATTTTTTATTAAATAATGTGAAAGACGATTTTAAATGTTGAGTGTTAACATTGGAATTAACAGTCGAAGTTTTATGAAGTTGGCCTGTTGTATGTCTGTATGATTGCTTCGTCGGTGAGGAGTGGAGAAGTGAAGTAACGCGAGACGCGAGACGCGAGACGCGAGACGCGAGACGCGAGACGCGAGAGGAGAGAGGAGAGTGGTGCTGGGAGGTTTACGCAACAGAGAACAGTGAAAGTGAAACCAACCATACCGGAACGTACTTGTCGTTAGTCGAGAGCTGTTGGTTTCGCTGGTTGGCTGTTGCTGTGTAAGGCTCGACGGAGCAACACAACTCCGGCAACGGCCAACCGAGATGGCTTCACCGAGCTTTATAGCTCAGAGAGCGAAATCACTCTGCGAATTACAATTAACGATGACTTTAAAATATGCAACCGCCACGTAGGTACTGATGAAACAGCCAATGACCACGTTATGAGTGCATTCAACGTTGATGATAAAGGCTCCGAAGCAGATACGTAGATACCTAAACCGCAGTATTTAATTTATTATGTTCTCCATAAAACGGTTGTGCAAGAATATATTACAGAGAAGATCACAAATTTGAGGTGTATGTAAGTATAAAAGGTCATGGGGACAGATTTACTATATTGAGACATGTCAAAAGATAGTTGCTGAACTGTCCTGTAAGTGACGTTAAAAATGTCGATGATCAAGTAGAATCGATAAGCAGTTGAGTCTCTCTGTGCATTGGCGCGTTCTGATTAAGTCCTCGCTTTAGGAGTAAAAAATTGCATGGGATCTTCCACGAGGGATTAAGTATAAAACAAAGATGTATAGAAATGATATTCTCTCATATATAGCATAAACCTCTTTTGTACTTTTTCTATTTCCATGATATGGTTTTGTTCAGAAGGGGCTCAAATAATGAAGTTATATTCTATGATACTGCTAAAAAGGTTACAGTTCTTACATGTAATTAATAACCAACACTTCAATCAGTAACTCCATTGATTGAGTCAAATATGACCCGCATCTTCAATAAAATGTATGTTCTTATACGAAGTCGTCATTTACCATGTGGGTCAATTCTGACAAAGGGCACTTATGACGCATATAAAATGAACACGCAAATGTTGGAAAATAATTTTATAGCTGGTTATTGTTTGCAGACGGTTTTACGATTCGAACCGAAAATCCAATAAAGGCGCGAGTTTAAAACAATAGACTGTGGTGTGGAAGGACATTGCTTTACGAGTTCGCACTGTTAAAAAATCCATAATTTATTTTAGTGCTTTGGTGTACTCAATAGTTGCGGAAGAGATTTTGCAGTTAAAATGGCAATCAAAAACAACATGAACGTCGTGCATTTTATTGTTAATAAATTATGCAGGAAAACACGATTAAGTAGTACACAATCAGTTGGAAAAACGGCAGTAATATTGTAATACTTCTGTTTTTGTGGAATGTTTTATGACGTACAATAAGAGATATGTAAGTATGGTACTGTATATTATCTCCATATATAGTTAGTAATAACATACATCGTTGTAGAAATGTATTATGTATTTGTATAGCGCCCTTGAGGTGATTTTGCACAAAAACGGCGCTATGCAAATCATCCAAATATTATTATTTATTAATATTATGGGCATATAGAAATATGAAATCATCGAGGTGTTTTGGAACAAAAACGTTACGACACGATACGAGTGTACAACCCCAGCCAGGAGCACTCTTGTCCCGGTGAGACCGGTAACCAGGAGGCACTGTTTTTTGAGAACTTGGAACACGTACTCTGACGCTTGGAGTTTAATCGAACGGTATACGTGGAAACCTAATAAACCAATATTAGAATTTGGGATGATAGGAAAGAAGGAATTGCGAGGGTTGATTTTTGTTTTTGGTTTTGTTTCTCGCCAGTTGTATCAGACGCAAGTCCTTTACATTGACTGTAAATAAGGGGTGCTGAATCTTCTAGTCGGTGGGCTGCTTTATGTTCAGGGCCTTTTCCGGTTGCTGTGATGTCGTGTATCCAAGGAGAGAGTAGTAGGTAGTCCAAGGAAGCGTAAGGTCAGAAGTCAAAGGCGGTTGTAGTGGTTCCAGCGGGAGAAGCAGTCCAGAGTGAAGCGGTCAGAGTAGATGTCGGAAGAGAGAGACTTGAGATCGCTTTACGCGCGGTATATATAGGACTAGCGGGGGCGTGCACACATCGGTGTGCGCGCGTCTGAAAACGCCCCGCGTAAACGAGGTGCATTTTTGTGCAGCTTCGTGTGTTTTCATATGACTTTAATAGTCAATATTAAAATAATTTATTCAATAGTACTCTTTACGCCGCTTCATCTCATGAAAACTGTTTTTCCCTAGCATTTTTAATGTTTTTATAATAAATTGTACAATATGAATCAGTGGGTCCTCAGACCGACATTGGTGTGAGGAAATCCTTATAACTACTTAATATTAATGTTTACATATTTCAATATTACTTTACAACATAGACGCGAGTCCAGCCTTTCAACTTGTATATTTTTTATTTAGCATTGTTGCGGCGAGACGCACGCAAATCTAACATTAATTTGCGCAATTATATATGAAAAGAGAAATATTTCTAGGTTTATCGTGGCTTTACGCTGATTGGCTGACCGTTGCCGCTCACTGTTTGGCCTAGCTTCGCCTGGGAAGAGGAGAGGGGATGCTACGTAAATACTGGGTCCATGGCTTGCGATGTGCCCAGTGCTCTCGAGCCGGGGAGGGGATACTACGTAAATACTGTGTCCTGGCGCGCGTTGTGCTCAGTACTCGCCGGCCGGGTAAATACAGCTTTCTTATCCTCCCATGGTCAGACATCTGCTTTGCGGCCTTTGGGTAGCATTGCGTAATGCGTTCGATACATCCTCCCCCCGGTGCAGTATCGGCTGCGCCTAGCAAATTCGAACGTGACGGGATGCTTTTGTCCGGCGGCGATCCATTCGGCCGGTTCCTTTTTGGCGGCGTGGGGGGGCCTCTTGTGATTTAGGGCCCGTGTTTGGTGTCGTCATGAGTACGGCAATTTTGACCGCTGGGCGCACGTACACTCCGGTGTTGGTTTGGACCCGAACGGTCCTTACATGCCCATCAGCGGCGGGCATTGTTTCAATGATTCGCCCGCGGGGCCAACTATTGCGGGGCAAAGCGGGATCCACGATTAGCACAAGATCACCCGTTTTGATAGGGGTACCTGGCTGGTGCCATTTTTGACGTGCGGCAATAGTGGGCAAGTATTCCTTCATCCATCGCCGCCAAAACATATCTGCTAATTGCTGGCTGATTCGCCATTGTTTTCTTAGGCAGACCTCTTCTTCTTTTGCCGCATACAGTGACAGGTGTGGCCGCTTTCCTGCTGATCCCAGCAAAAAATGGTTAGGGGTTAGCGGTTCCTCATCTCTCGGGTCGACGGAGACATGAGTCAGCGGGCGATTGTTCACTATGTACTCTGCTTCTGCCAGGGCCGTGAGGAGAGTTTCTTCTTTCGGTGAGCGCTCTTTCATAGTTGACTTGAGGGCTCTCTTTATAGAGCGTACGAGGCGCTCCCAAGCTCCCCCCATGTGGGGAGACAGGGGGGGGATAAATTTCCACGATGTTTTTTGTGTTGCAATGTAGTTTTGTACTCTAGGGTCTCGACTGATTGATTCCAGCGCGTCTCGGATTTCTTTGTCAGCGCCATGGAAATTAGTCCCGTTATCGGAGTATATACATTCGGGCTGGCCTCGTCTAGCTGACATTCGCTGCATTGCCATTATAGCTGAATCGGCACTTAGCGAGGCCGCTAGCTCGAGATGTACAGCCCTGGTTGACAGGCAGGTGAATAATGCCCCGTACCGTTTCTCTCGACGCCTGCCGATTGTTACTTCCATAGGGCCAAAATAGTCTAGGCCGCAGTGCGTGAAGGGGCTCACGTGGTGGGTAAGCCTGGCAGCCGGCAATGGTCCCATCAGTGGTGGCAGTGGTTGAGCTCTCCTAATGCGGCATACTAGGCATTCATGCGCTATTCGGCGAAGGTTGGTGCGCAATTTCAATATAAAAAAGCTGCCTCTGATTTCCGCCATGGTTTTTTCGGTACTCGAATGGTCCGCCATTTGATGATAGTGGCGGATCAGGAGCCGAGTGTATACCTCGTCACCATCCAGGATGACTGGCGTCCGTACTCCGCTGGCAACTCCTTTCAGGGCTTGTAACCGTGAGCCCATTCGTATAATGCCATCTGGGCCAAGGAAAGGCGTTAACGTTCGCAAGCGACTGTCGGCGGGTAGTGTATCGCCTTTTCGGGTAGCGCAAATTTCTGCCGCGAAAGAGTCTGCTTGAGATTTCTTTACCCATAATGTTTCTGCTCCTCGAGTCTCTTCGGCACTCAGAGGACCTTCTGATGATTTGTTGGGGTTCGGTCGACATCTCCTTATGAAGCGGAGAACCCATCCAGTGGTGCGTATGAGCCGATGCCACGATGAAAATCGCTCAATAAGAGGTAATCCGCCTCCTTTTATTATTGTGAGGCCGACATATTGAGGCCTCACCTCCAAAACTTGGTTATCAGGTCGGATGATTGGCTCCTTTTCACGGGGCCATGTAGCTTCTGGGTGGGTAATAAAGGCAGGACCGCAAAACCACCTGCTAGTGGGCGAGAGGTCGGGCGGCTCGATGTCTCTTGTACCGATATCGGCCGGGTTTAATTTAGTAGGTACCCATCTCCAATTAATTATTTCACTTAAATCATCAATCTCTCCTAGCCGGTTGGCCACGAAGGCGGAGTAAGTCCTCGGGTCTGTCCTTAGCCAACACAAGACAGTCGTTGAGTCCGTCCAATATGTTATTCTTCTTAAGTGAATTTGGCTTTCCCTTTTGATTGTAGCCGCCAATCGTGCGGCCATTAAGGCTGCTTGTAGCTCAAGCCGCGGTATAGACAGAGGTTTCAATGGTGCCACTTTACATTTACTAGCCAGGAATGTTGAGTGTGTGCCTTCCTGGGAGTTTTCGGTTAAATAAGCAATAGCGCAACACGCCGACTCCGATGCATCGCAGAACAGGTGGAGTTCAAAATTGCCGTTTTTATTAATGAGGCATCTTCGTGGTATAGAAACGCTACTCTGGCTGAGAAGTAGTAGCCATTCCGACCATTTATTCGCGTGCTCGGGTTTTATTAGTTCATCCCAACCTATATTTGATCTCCACACTGCTTGTAGAAGTATTTTTGAGCGTATTGTCAAGCATGATACGAAACCAATTGGATCAAAAATCTTCATGACAATACTTAGTAGTTGTCTTTTCGTTGGGTGTGGGATCATCTCGGCTGAGGCTGCCTCCCTGAAGCTGTAGAGAAAGTGATCACCTATGGGGTCCCATACGAGGCCTAGTATGCGCTCGTTTTCGTGGTCCCCGCTGCTGATAGGTATTGCCGATTTCGCCCGTTTTTCAAAGGGTACTTCTGCAATGGCGGCAGGGTCATTTGAAGCCCAATTAGTGAGCAGAAAACCCCCACTTGCAAGGATTGCGCTCACCTCCCGTACCAATTTGGCGGCTTCGTCCGATGTGTCCACGGCGTCGAGATAATCATCCATATAAAAATTTTCCTGTATGGCTGTTGCCGCGGCGGTATATTGCACTTTGTGTTGCTCAGCTACCTTGTTTCGCACGAATTGCGCGCTGCTTGGGGAACAAGTTGCCCCAAACATCATAGAGGTGAGCATGTAAGTGCTCGGCTCTTCATTTGGCGTTGCTCTCCACATAAATAGTTGAGATGGTTGGTCCTCACTTTTTATTTTTATTTGTAAGAACATTTCTGCAATATCTGCCGCGAGCGCGATTTTTCCTTCGCGGAAGCGCAAAATGTTACCCAATAGCGAGGAGAGCAGATCGGGCCCTGTTAACAGTTTATCATTTAATGATACACCTCGACAGCGGCTTGCTGCGTCGAAAACAACTCTTAGCTTTCCCGGTTTATTGGGATTAACTACCGCGAAATGCGGTAAGTACCATTTTCGAGGGCTTGGAATGGCCGCTTCTTGAATATTTAATTTGCGCGCGTATCCACGTTCAATCAGAGAGTTAATTTTAACTTTATATGCTGCTGATAATGTATCATTCTTCATAAGCTTTCTCTCCAATGCGTACAATCGTTTTAGCGCGCACTGTTTGTTGTCAGGCAGGCGCGTATTATCTTCTTTCCACAGTAGGCCCGTTTCCCACCGGTCGGTGTTACATGGCCGAGTGGTGTTTTCCATAAGCGCCTCTGCTCGCTGTATGGTCGCATCTACGCGTGTCGCTGACGTCACTCCAAGTGAATCGATCGCAAAGTTTTGTTTTATTAGCTCTGAGAGCTGTTGGTCTCCACTCTCGGCTTCACCGATAATGCTCAGCGTTATATTTTCTACGGGATGAATGCCTCCATGCGCGATCCAACCGAGTGCAGTACGGGACAGCATTCTTTTCTCTGTGTCTTCGCGCACCTCTCTTGACACGATAAGATGCACGTTGTCCTGTCCCAATAATATTTTTGGTTTCACTTGGCACCGACCAGCTATGTTTTGTTGCGGTAGGTCCAGGTTTCGCACTGTATTCGCCGTAATAACATATTCGTCACCGTCCCCGCGCACTGATAGTTTAACTCGCCGGGATGTACTATCCGACGAACACATACCACTTGCCCCGTGAATACGGAGCCCGCGGGTCGGCCCGGTCGCTCCCACTTTGTCCGCTGTTTCATTGTCTAGAAGGGTCACAGTTGACCCCTCGTCTAGTAGGGCATAAATTGACACTTGCCCGTTTGGGCCACATATGGTTACCGGTATCACTTTCAACAGCACTGATTCATGTCCATACGACGTGGTACTGGTTACAGTTTGGTTTTCACTATCGCGCGAGGTACCGGCAGATGATTTCACACGCGACGGGTCGTGAAGTAGTTTATGATGAGGAAGCCGACAAGAACCCACTCCACACCACACACGATATTTGCACGCTCTCGTATGGTGTCTTGCGTCTAGACATTTATGACAAAGTCGGGAATTTTTTACTTTTTCCCATCGTCCGGGGACATTTTTCCCCAAAAACACGGGGCACTCGTGAATTTTGTGCGAATTTAAACACTGTGCACACTTTTCGCTCTCCGTATCAGTTTGAGAATTTTGCGCGTATACTTGTTCCCGTCGCGGTCGCATTGGAGCCCGAGCATTATCAACTAAGCCCGAACGCGGGATCGCGTTTGTGAGCCGCTTTAGAAATGCTGCTAATTGTTGAATTGTCGCACTTATCACTTGATCGGCTATTTTATCCAACCACGCCACTCTGAGCACAAGAGGCATTTTTGATGCAATTTCACTTAGTAGCGCGGGGTTAGATAAATAATCACACTTAAGACTGCCGAGTGAGGCCACCACATTTTGAACTGTACCCGAAAACTCAATAAGTGCGTCGTTTGATGCATCTTCGGGAAGCCGCGGCAACTTTTTTATTTTTTCAAACATCAGTGATGCAATAGTGTGAGCACCACCGAACCGATGTTCTAACACGTCCATTATTTCCGGTACTTGTGTGGGGTCCAATAGGAGTGGACTTACCGCTTCACGAGCCTTGCCTTTCAATGCTCTCTGAAGGCGCATTAGGTTTTCTGATTGCGTCATCCCACATGTAGACGTTGATTGATAAAATTGAGCGCGCCATGCTGGCCATTCCACGGCGTCTCCGTAGTATGATGGGAGGTCCTTAGCGCTTGATTGGCGTGCGATAAGGGACGCCATGCGGTTTTCTTCTTCGGACTGCTGCCGCGGAGTGCCGCCATTTTGCGAGGCGCGGAAAGCCTCCGTCATAAAGGCCGCAAACTGTTGGAACGGATTTGCTGGCGCCGCCTGTTCCGTTCTATTATTGACCCAATCTTGGGTTTGTCGCGCCGTGTCATCCTCCGTGGGATGGCCCGGGAATGTCGCGTATGTGTTGTTTGCAGGCGGTGTCTGGCCGAACTGCGTATGTGGTGAGCCCGACTGATATTCCGGGTTGTAGGATGCTGCGGGGATTTGCGAGGCCCCTTGAGCTGTAGTTTGGGTCGGCTGTTGTCCGGATATTGTGGCCGGATACTCCGTGTTGATGATAGCAGGCTGCAGAGGGGTTGTTTGGCCTCGCATCGTGGTGTTGGATGCTGAAGACCGGTACTCTGCGCTGTTTTGTTGTGCGGCACCTTGCATGGAGCCTTGTAGGGCGCCCTGCATGGCGCCTTGTTGATGTGTGGTTGCCTGCTCTATATGTGTGTCAGGTTCCACTAAAGGCGCTTGTTTTTTCGTAGGAGCCGCTATTGAAGCGATGAGGGCCTCCTGTAATTTCCGATTTCGTCGCCTTTCTGCTCTCAATTCTCGCTGCAGTTGTTTGAGAGAATCTGCATTCGACTCTTCGCTGTCTGATGATGAGTCATGGATGGGTATCTGTACCGGAGAATTGTCCGATATCGCCATTCCAGTGACTTGTGGATGGGCGGCTCTCACCGCGGCGGCCGCATTAGCGGGCTGCGTAATTGTAGAGGGACCGGCGGGGTGTGGGGTACTGCCAGCGTCTTGTGACTCATTCTGTCCGGTTCCCTCCAATGTATTCTTCCCGGAGCGTAGAGATGGTGTCATCTTGGCAGCTGGAGACTAGAAAATGCGGCTGCGAAGGACCACACAATGTATCAGACGCAAGTCCTTTACATTGACTGTAAATAAGGGGTGCTGAATCTTCTAGTCGGTGGGCTGCTTTATGTTCAGGGCCTTTTCCGGTTGCTGTGATGTCGTGTATCCAAGGAGAGAGTAGTAGGTAGTCCAAGGAAGCGTAAGGTCAGAAGTCAAAGGCGGTTGTAGTGGTTCCAGCGGGAGAAGCAGTCCAGAGTGAAGCGGTCAGAGTAGATGTCGGAAGAGAGAGACTTGAGATCGCTTTACGCGCGGTATATATAGGACTAGCGGGGGCGTGCACACATCGGTGTGCGCGCGTCTGAAAACGCCCCGCGTAAACGAGGTGCATTTTTGTGCAGCTTCGTGTGTTTTCATATGACTTTAATAGTCAATATTAAAATAATTTATTCAATAGTACTCTTTACGCCGCTTCATCTCATGAAAACTGTTTTTCCCTAGCATTTTTAATGTTTTTATAATAAATTGTACAATATGAATCAGTGGGTCCTCAGACCGACATTGGTGTGAGGAAATCCTTATAACTACTTAATATTAATGTTTACATATTTCAATATTACTTTACAACATAGACGCGAGTCCAGCCTTTCAACTTGTATATTTTTTATTTAGCATTGTTGCGGCGAGACGCACGCAAATCTAACATTAATTTGCGCAATTATATATGAAAAGAGAAATATTTCTAGGTTTATCGTGGCTTTACGCTGATTGGCTGACCGTTGCCGCTCACTGTTTGGCCTAGCTTCGCCTGGGAAGAGGAGAGGGGATGCTACGTAAATACTGGGTCCATGGCTTGCGATGTGCCCAGTGCTCTCGAGCCGGGGAGGGGATACTACGTAAATACTGTGTCCTGGCGCGCGTTGTGCTCAGTACTCGCCGGCCGGGTAAATACAGCTTTCTTATCCTCCCATGGTCAGACATCTGCTTTGCGGCCTTTGGGTAGCATTGCGTAATGCGTTCGATACACCAGTTCTGGTCTCTTCTTGCCTGTTCTTGGATATTCGTAGACTATTTCTGTCTCTTTTTGCCTCTTCTTAGTTCTCCTTGGTTCTTCCGGCTTCTTTTGGTTCGTGAATCTTGGCTTCGACGTGTTTTGGAAAACATCGAGATAATTCGTTTAGCTCTATTATTATTATTACGTATTGTTATTATACGACCCATTTTTTGTGAAAGGATTCAAATAGTAATAACGGACCCGACGATGATTGTAGCAATTATTTTCAAGGAATCAGGTGTGGGCTAAAACAATAATTGCATTAGAAACACATTCTCCGATGCGAAATCGTCTAAAGCCAAATATGCAAAATGTCAGAGTGGGATAATGGGCATGCTTTGTTGTCAGTAATTTTACATAAACACCGGCACACCTTTTCGCTGTACTAAGTAACTCTACCTAGCTATGGTTGGCTGGCGTGATTGCAGGGAATAATATCGCTCGCTACAAGTGATTGACGATATCAGAATATTTAAGTGTCAGGAAACGACGAAACCGCTTTTTACCTAAATCCGTTTTTGCGGCCAGCATTTGTTATTACTGGAAGAGAAAAAACACGATAGAATCGATGACTTGCACAAACTGCAAGACCTTGGACCAATCCAAGGGCTCAAGCACAAGCTTGAAAATAATGCACACAATACATTTATTGTGTGTAAAATCAGTAAAATAGGTAATGAATGCATTTAGAGCTCTGACCAGAGCACGATTTTCAACGAGCTTCTTTGTTGGGTGTTAGGTGTTATTGGCTTGGCGCTTTGGCGGCCAAGGATATTTAGATGATGCATGAAAAAAATCACGAAAATGGTTTCAGTAAACAACGCAGAATGTAAATGCGACGCTCGCTGGCGTCGGGAGACAGGTGGAGCGATTGCCGCCCATTTTGTTTTATTGATTAGGCGGGCTCGTGTGTCATTTGATAGTATATAATAAGCGGCAAAAGGCTGGCGGCAGTTGACAACTGTCATCGGCAAGGTCATGGTGGCCAGAGATTACCATACGCGTATCGGCTGCGGCGGGTTCAATGCCGGTCAGGAGGAATGCCTTGGACAAACATTCTGAATTGATTGGAGTCTACGCTTCGTTGAAACACGACCAGCCGAGTCGATTCAGCAATCGGGACATTTACATAATACGCGAGGAATAGTAGCCAAATCCGACACCTTCCTATATTAATGTATAGCTTCTAGCGGCAGATGCATTTGGCAATGACACTTTAGCATCCTGTCAGTGTCCACGCATTTACGTCGGAAGGTGTTGATGATACACGCGCTTCCTGGTGGTCAGATGATGGAAACTGGAAGCGTGATAAATGATCTGTAGGGGTTACTCAACGAGTTTTGAGAATAAACTTTCGATTAATAAAAACGAACAAAGGCAAGCACGCTTTCTTGTTGGTAAGGATATAAGAATAACCGAGATACATTGATTGTTGGTTTCAAAAACTGGCTAGAGCCACGGTACTAAGAATAAATGTAGGTAGTTAATGATAAATAATATAGAAGAAAGTAACCATTCATTGGTGAATTGAATCACATGATAAGTTTTTTTTGTTTGAGTTGTTATATTTTTCAGCTCAAAGAGATTTGTTTTATCTTTACATTATGTTCCCACTATCTCTCTTGTGGACCATGACAGATAGTATGACTAAAGCTTATATTTAGACAAAATCTGATAATTTGAGATAGCACTCATAACTCTAATAACAAAACAAAGAAGTTTTATAATGAGAGTGTAAAACACGTTGACATTAATTTATTTATCCTACGAAAACATACATACCACACTTGCTCACCTTTTGCAAATCAGTTCAATGATCTCTCGAATAATAACAAATGCCGGTATGGATTTCTCGTTGAAATGCTTCGATTAGTTAACGCAGTCAGGAAACAAACAATGGCAAGAATGCTATGGCGAGGTTAGCGTGCGCCATGGTAGAATGATACGTATCAATTAACTCGTTTGGCACTTGGCAATTGGCACACAGCGCTGAGCGCGCACAATGTGAAGTGAGCGGAACCGGGAGATATTGGTAACAGCAATCCGGGTTGAGCCTAGAAAATAACTCTTGCGACAGATAACCGACGTCGCCTATAAATTCTAATTAGCGGATCATAAACAATATCGCCGGCGCATGCGCTTATATTCATGGCGCCTGAGAGGTGACCTCACATTTGCATCAGGACACCAATTACACGTATTCCAAAACTTGTTTGACGAGTTACATCATTTCCGGACGGAGAGAAATCGAAATTGATAAATGCCCCCTCAAAATCGCAAATAATAAATGGGAAAGAATAGCACGACATCTGGTACGACAACACTCGCACGAAAAGGAGCAGTTGTATCATACTTGCCAGAAGGGAGAGTTCCCCGGCTGTTCTAGTCGATCGAACGTATTGACAGGGAAAGTTTTCGTGCAAACGAGTTTGCTGCACCAGGCAACAGGCACCAGCTACAAGTCACAGCCACCAGCTCGGTACTATGAAGAAATGCAATGGCACGATGCAGCCTCCCTGCAACCAACCAACAGCAACAGCAGCAACAGCAGCAGCAGCTGCGGTACTTGTCGTGGACGCATTTTAATAGCCTGCATTTATTGCTGCATGTAACAGAGTAGAATGGAACTGCGAGTTAGTGCACTAAACTGGTCAAACAGTGTGTACTACGTTCGCTCGGTGCGCCATCTATCATTTTGGTACAGTTTGTCGTAGATTAAATCTAGATTATTAACTAAATAGCTTGTTAACTTGGATATTGTAATAAATGCGAGGAAATTTAGATTGGACTTAGCGATATTATAACAAGCTCGGCATTGCCATAAACCAGAAAATGAAAAGCTACATTGCCGCCGATAATTATTAGAAAACGCAATTATTACATCGAGAGCAGTAAAGATAATAATCGGAATACTGTAGACAGATTTAAATAAGGCGACATTTGGGTATTGGAAACATTATGTGCTGCTGAAGTTCTTTTCTCGAACGTGAAACACGAGAGGCTCCGGGGAGGCTCCGGCGGACGAACTGAAATACTAACATCTTGTAACTAACGAGCGATTAATGGGACAAAACACTGCTGTCTCTGATTCAACAGATCATCTGGGTCATCACGTTCCGAGTGCGTTCATTGGATAATGCGTGTAATGCACAGCAATCCCATAATATATTACATAAACTGACACTGTGAATGATAGGAAAGGTACCTGCGAAGACAAAGGACCAAACAGGCGAGCCAAGGTTGAATCGAAACGCGGAAGTCAGTCCAATCTGAAATCGTGCGAGAACAAGAGAGCACCAATCATTTGTAACTAGCTGATTAGGGGCCAGTAGATTAGCATCAGCTATCATCCTCGACATTGACAGTCGGATTAATCTCACATGGCACCAGCCGCTAACCGGTGGGCAGAACCACCTTGGGGTCAGGAAGACAAGTGGTCACGACTTCCGTGACGGACATGGCGGCCGCTTTTGGCTATTTGATTCATAACACAACACATGACCAACAGTTGTCTACAAAAGAACACACGTGACCGCCCGACCACACTTGCATATGAAGCTAAACGCCGTAGGGTTAAACCTAAACACGCGATGAATATCATCCTAGGACTTGCAGATGTTGGAAACACAATTCCCTAAATAGGTGACTAGTACCTACACAATAGTAACCTAAGCTACCGAGGCATATTATCTTATCAACGGATTATACACTTGTATTTGTTAGAACAATCCTGGTCATTAAAAATGTAATCATGTTTAATTTCACTCCTAATAGACATTAAAATCACAATATTCTAGGCTAAGAGCGAATTACTTTGGCTCCAAGAGGTGTCTAACTGAGGAAGGTAATGTAGGTCTAATACTAATACTTGGTCGATGGCTAGTAGGGAACCTTCACGAAATATCGCTATCACAATTTAACAAAGGCTACGTAAATACGAAGCATCTAAAATTAAATTACTAATTTAGATTGTGATTCTGTCTGTTACTCCGGTTCAATGAACTGACTAGGATTTGCTTTGAATTTAAGTGTACTATGATTGTGGGAACAATTCCGACAATTGATAAATAGGGTAACTACCTTTTTTAAATGAATTATTAATCAATACAATATTTAAAATGTATATTTCTTATGTGTAAATTTTTGACAGATGTCGTAACTTTTCAAGTTTTACTAACGGTGATCATTCGAAGTGTAAATTTGAAAATAAGTGAGGCAATGATCCGGGGCAAATATGTTTATTATAAATACTATCAGCTTCACACATCCTACAATTATAATATCCCATGATTTTTCACGGGGTAAAAAAGACGAATTTGTAAAAAAAAGATTTGTGAAAATTCACTAGTTCCGAAACGCAATTCATGTATTAATTTCACATTGACACATGGGATGTAAATGATATTTTGATGCATTCTCCTATCGGAGGTTAGTTATCATCAAGCCAATGTTCATCCTGCAGGTTATAATTTTTTAAAACCTCAATGAAATTGCATTCGCATCATTAATCTTCTCCTGGATGGTTGGAGAATGTGAGACTACGACATTCGTACTGGCGCGTTTCACCGCCATCGCATTTGAACTACGAGGTTCAATGCCGTTTTTTTGCTCGGCAAAATGTAAACTTACCGCAGACAAAACAGCACCAAAACGAGTTCCGCCGAGTTGGCCGGCGGCGATGCACGCCAGGAGTTCGGTCACGACTTTGTTCCGAGAGACCGAGTGTTGTTAGTTTTTATGCAAACTGGATACTGGACATACTGGACATACCAAAGTGTTCCGAAATTTATTTAGCGATGCAAAAGGTACCAGTAACGAGAACACGCCGCTAAACATAGTAGTAATAATTACTGAGAAGTGACCGAGATGGGGATATGAAAAAAAACGTGATAAATCTTCGATAAAAGATGAATAATTACTTTAAAACTATTCATATTATTAAAACTATTATCTGTAATAGTAATAATAATTTACTCACGAATCGTCTGACTATTATATAATGTAATTATATAGTGAGTAAGCACTGTCGTTATTATTATAAGCTCAGTCAAAAATACGCGTCAATTTTCCGCTGCATACTAATATACCAACTATCAAACATTCATTGTTAAGGTAATTTTTTTGACACTCAATGTCAAATTGGCATTACAATAACTACTTTGGCAAAATTTCTAATAGAGTATTTGTAAAAATAGTTATTTGTCATAGACCTTTTGTAATGTCTGCAGTATAAACTAAAAAAAAAAACGATAAGGGAGAGTGTATTGTAAATACTAATCTTCAATTATATCTCGACGGGCATTAATTAAAAATCCGCAAATCATGATTAAATTTGGCAAACACCGATGTATTTGTTTTGCATTTGTTTTGTTTTTTTTTACATTTTTGACATCGCCCAAAACATATAACCTTCAAGAGAACACAGAGGCGAGATGACCGCGCGTCGTTTTGAATGTTTATCGAAGTCTGTATATTTAGCGGCAAGACAAAGGCGATCCTCACAGGCGCCAGAGATCTCCAGCTCGCATTCTGTTCATCTGCTTATCGCGGTCTGAGATCGGCAGTTTCTGTGGCCACGTGCGACCTTCACCATTAGCCACCAGTTTACCAGGGGACCAGAAGAAGTAGGAGATCTCGGAGGCTGTGTGGAGGGAGCCAGATGTACACAGTTAGCGGGAGGTCCCTGTACCAAGCGGTGCCAGCACCAGATCGCTTTCCTCCAAGACCACTTTCTAAATAACACCAGTCATTCACTTCTCGACTGAGATGATGCATTCGTTAGCAGTTCACACCGATCTTTGTCACTTGCTCGTTGCCCGACCGAACCGACCAGCGATTGTACTCCACCAGCTAAGCAAAAAGTGCCAGTAAACTTCGGATCAATCATTCTTATCATTTATTGCCGTTTTTTGCGATCGATTTAGTGTTTCGTTACCAGATTTAAAACGGCAGCAAAATATGATTATGAAAAGATGTTATAGATTATCCTTTACCGTGATCACGCGTCTAATCGCGAATTTTTGAAAGCATAAAAAAAATGATTAGAAGGCTGTTAAAAATGACGTCAGTGAATTGAATGCAATCCAGAGAATCCTAGCGGGGAGATAGATAAGCTATTACTTTGTTTGCAATTAAACTACTTTATAGTAATTTGAAATTGCTTCCTGTATCAACGTGATTTAACACTAATCCGAGACGAGTTTTTTATTGAATTTATATGGTCCCATTAATGCTCGAGGCGACCACAAATCTAGTCGGGTTCAACGTTTCAAAAACATTAGCGTGCCTATCGATACCGACCCAGGAAGTTGATTTGCAAATTTCGAAGATCGACATTCCTACGATTGGGTATGGGCGTGCTGCTAAACATGGAAATTATGACACGAAGATACGATTAAGTAAATCACCGATGTAATAAACACCGGCTAATAAAAAAAAACAAAGCGATCTATCAGGAATCGTTAAAAGTAATGTGTTGTATCGAAATGATACTTTTTTAGTTTGGGTAACATCCGTATTGGAAGAATTACAAAGAGAATGGCAGATTTTAAATAATGTACTGCAACGCCTACGCGTTACAACTCTCAATGTACTATTTGAATGTGTGTAGCAAGTACATATAGACACGCTTAGTATTATAGCAGGTTATGGCTATTGGGCTACGATCTACGAGGCTTTTGGATGCGGGCCGACAGCACACGATACGATATTCACTTCTAATAAAATAGATTGAATGACCCATGCCGCAGTCACGTTTATTACTTGGGCTAAGGTCAGTCAGTCAGTCAGTCAGTCAGTCAGTCATAAGTAGACAGTAAAAAAAAACATTAAGTTTACTGTGAAAATTTGATAACATGCAACTAAGATGTATTAGCGAAAATACGAATGATGTTCGCTGAATTGCGCTAATTTTGTTGTGTTAAGTTTTTAAAAATACACCTAGGCAATGTTGTTACAATAGTAAGTGATACATATTGTAGACTGTAAATTGGTTTACTTGTATATTAGAACAGAAATAGCGCACTGCTTGTAAATCGATGTCAATAAGCAGCAACGGATCAGACATTATGTTCAATTGAGTTGATCATTCATTCCATGCAACATGAATCTTTTATCTCAACAACTATAAGTCGAGAATTCTGTCTGAGTAACCCACTCACCGAACAGATATTGTACAAGACACTAAAATCATGCGCAAATTATATCTTATCTACTATTTCTAGGTTTATTAACACAACTGCTTTGAACTTATCACGTCATTTCCATCATGAGGTATGAAGCGTAGTAATATATCATTTCTAGTTATCATTTCTAGTTTTCAATTCTATTTTAACGACTTTTTTATTGATTAAATTTTTGATCGGATCGGTTTTGCAGCTTTTGATGGCTGGCATCTTCATGGCGAACTGGTACAAGTGGACTGGAGGGACATGTTCGCTGTACCGTTCTTCTCAACAGACTGGTCATGTATAATTAAATTGTAGCAAATACTCCGCACTATCAGACAGGGACAGGTAATTGAGTAACAGGTTGGGTGGGGGAATATAATCATTACATATAGCATTTGTGTACAATATTGCACATTTATGACTTATTTTGTTTTATTGTTGGCAGAGAGGCTGAATACCCCTTCTGTTGGGTCTGAAGATGCCTGCCATGAGATGAAACCGGTCCATTGAATAACATAGCATATAAGGTTGATTACAATGTAACGTTTACCAAAACAACCCGACTGATTATATTGTTATCCGGAAAGTTTCCGAAACTATTCTGGTAGTTTCTTCAATTGCGTAAGTTGCAAGTATCGCCTGATCCCGTGTGCCCATTAAGCTGGTACCAAAAACAATGAGTAACAGTTTTCTTGACACTTGACTCTCTATAATGTATTTTGGAAAGTGGGATCTGAGATGACCCCGCACCGACCTTATTACCGACACTGGACGGGTCGCGCAGTCATGACGTCAATTGTCTTATCGGTGGCAAAGGTCACCGAGATGGTGAGCCATTTTAATTTCTGCACACAGCAGTAGTAGTCGGATCGAGTATAATAAGGCGGGTGATTACGTAAAGTTGGTTACGAGCTCGGTGCACCGGGCAGCGGGCAGCGGGCAGCACGAAGACTGGACGTAACTGACGTGACGTGCAACAAACATTCAAAGGCGGATGTATAATGATGGCACGATGGTAGATTAATACCAAATCACAATTGGCTAATGAAGCACAAATTTACAAATAAATATTCATTACAGAGCTCTAAGCTCTTGTTTCGGAGAACTTGAACAATTCTTAAAATTTCAAAGTTAATTTTCAAGTTCTGTGAAAGATATTTTTAAGTTGTGTTTTTATTTCAGTTCTTTCGAGCAACTAGCCTAGAATGATATAATAACAGAATTTGAATAGGACTTTCACAGAACCCGTAAATGAACGTTGAAATTTTATGAATTGTTCGAATTCTCCGAAACAACCCGTCCTAAGTGTAGATGCAACGCCCGTGCGTGGACTGTTCATTCGCATATTAAAATACCGAAGACCTGCTTAGCAAAGAATCCTCTCTTGAATATTTTTCCCCTTCTAACGACCAAATTCCCCTACTTCTACCCCTTCGGAGGTTTTAACCCCCCTGCCGCTCTCTAACCCCTCTGCCGAAATCTAACCATTCTTAGACAAATTAAAAAGGAGTAGATTGGCAACAGAAAAACCAATCATTCGTTGATACAGGAGATATTTCACCATCCTAGCTTATCCTGAAGTTAATGTATATTTACGATTAATTTATTAAGTCCAAGTTCTCTATTCGGTAGTCGAACCTGTGAATTAACTATTGGCTATAATATCGAATAAGTTAGCAGAGTTTTCTACATATTATTAGTTATATTCTATGGACAAACTATCAAAAGGAATGATGAAATACCCCACTGATGTTACGTTCGAAACTTAGGCTCAAGAATAAGGAAGCGCAAAATGGCTCAACTGCGCGAAATTCAAAAATAAAGTTTATTTTCTGGAAAAATACAAAATTTCACAACAAACACAAAAAAGGTCACGGTAAGCCCCTGATCGCTCAACTTCCAGTTATTTTCATTGCATTTAATTACCTACTTCCCACCTTTCTCTTAACAAGTGTTTTTGCAAGGCAATCCTCATTATTATAGTGTTCACAGCTAAGGCAGTGGAAGACCGATGATTCAGTGGATTGTTCCAATGGTATCATTTATGTTGAAAACAATGTAAACTGTACATTTAGTGTTATATTATAAGTTCTGTATTGGGTAAGGCGCACTGTAGGAATAATTTTAAGAATATGACCACAATACTAAATTACCGTTTTTAAGTTTGATATAGTAAAGCATTCACTTGAATTAAAATGACACTAAACTGCGCTATATAAATGCTGTGTTGTTGTTATTATTATTATTAGACACATTTGAGGTGATTTTTCACAAAAACAGCGCTATACAAGTTATCCAATTATTTTTATTAGGTATTAAGTAGTATTATATTATACAAGACCGACACCTTATCACTGTCCAGGTTTCTCGTTTATTTCTTCGTCATAAATAATAGGTTTTATCTTTCTTTAAATGAAAAGCAGAGACAGATTAATATTGACCGAGTGTAAGTAATAATTCAATAGGGAAATCATTTCAGTGGCCTTTTTATGTTACCGTTTCCATTACTAATAACGAAGTTTAATTTCTTTCTAAATTAATAATATTGTAAACATAATAAACTGAGAAGGAATAATCGCATTATCAATAAGATTTATAAAAAAACTACAGAAATGAATACTATAATAAAATATGCAGAAAATGATAATGGCAATTGTTGAAATGAGGTTTACATTAAAAGAACGAGATGTGTTCATGGTCACATACGCTCGTAGTTATCTGGGGCAATTAGAACACAAGGAAACAATTTATACCCAATACGAATTGCGGTTTGGAAATCAACCGTAAACTGACAGGGTTACTTGCACTCCAGAGTTCATAGGGATAAAACACGCTCACACAACGCCCACAAAGCACACTCGACTCGACAAGGCAATAAATCTAAATATGGCGAAATTTCCCAACGTCTTGTCGCTTTGCAATCAAATTCCGACTTTATGACTAACTCCACCAATACTACTGCTTCCCGGCCTTGGAAGCCCGTCATATTTTCCTAACTCGAAATGTATAACATGACAAAGGCAAAAATAACATTTAAAACATTTCGTAAAACCATAAAAAAGTGTTCTGTTCTGACAATTATAATGCAGTGAATTAAATAAAGTAGAAAGAAAGATTTGAAACAAAATTATGAATACATCATGGACCACAGATAAGAACTGTGGGTTATTCTCTAATAAGCGATGTGTTATTGTTATTATTGTATAAATGGCCTCGTTAAATATATTACGATAATGCGAAATAAGATGTCTGTGGAAAAGAGCTACGTTAATGTGGTCACGTTTTAACATTACTAAAGTGATTCATATTTGGGAAATGAAACAAGTTTCATAAACGAATCAACATTTGAAATATGAATCAAATTAGTTGACATTTCGAGAAAATACCGTGTCATCTAGGTCTTAATTTGAACTGCTACGTGAACTGTAGTACATTAGTTTGTTGATGTTTGATGGCAAGCTTGCGGGCACTGTGCGATAGCACAGAGGTAAGGCACGTAGTTCAATAATAAAATCACGGACTGAAATGTTATAATTTGCTGTACGTGAATGAGGCAAACGTCTAATGAGATTCTTAGATAGTCGAGGCCGGCCAATAAAAGAGTTAAATACTGCTGATGCTCAGAAACTAAAGTGTACAGTGGCTTTATTTGTGTTTCGGTATTTATTGGGTCACACGGAATTGAGATAAAAAAGCTTGGTTTTTGAAGGTCGATTTAATTAGTTCAAGATGGAAAAAACACGCCAGTGTTGTAAGTAAGGCACGGAACATTGGTTGATTCACTATAACGCATAAAACACAAAGATAATTTAACGAAATATATATTACGATGCGTTATATTGTTGCATGGCAAAAACACGTTTGAAGACGATGATACTGGCAGCATAATAGTAATTTGTCTCAAAGCAATGTGAAATATTATAATTGAGTGTTTGAGCTTGGGCACTTTAGTATAGTAAACAGTTTATTACTCGAACTGAAAACCTCTTAGTTACAATTTCCTAAAACTAAACTATAAATATTTAAAACTTCCATACTATATACATTCACATTGACTCAATGAAACCACACGGGAATGCGTTGTTGTATATTCAGTATTAAACCTTTGGCTTGGCGAAGGTTAAGCAAATCCACCCAATCTTCTGAAATGTATTATTTTTTGTATTAAATGACGGAGACTTGTTAAAAAAAAGTTATTTTTGGCAATAACAAAAACCGCAAACCGTTGTCCGCAAAATGTATACTCTGAAATAAGTTTAGTATTTCACATGGAAATACGAATTATGTATTTATTATTAGGCATATCATATGTAGGCCAGTTTACTGCTTCTATTCTGCAGATTATAATACACACGCTAAATAGTCCAATCTGCGATCAGTTAAAATTAATTTAGATTATACATTGAGGTAGTCTCCCTAGATAAGGTCGACATCATTAATTTAATGCGTCGACCACGATAAGCAGGTTTAATCAACAATTTGGAAGCTAGCTTCATCCTTCAGAATGACGCTAATCTGCCCCAACGACTACCGGTCTCTTTGAAGGACTTGGAAGGTAAGACAATAACAACAACGTTACTAAGAAACTAACAATAATTATTTAAAATTTGTTCATCAGTATGATTCGAGTTGAAAGCGCGGTGAGGTATGATCTATGTTGTAGTGTGTAGTCAGTGCGAAGGTTGAGAAGATCTAATCCTAATTGCTCGTTGCTCAGTAGGTGAGTGGTATACCAGTATACTACAGAGTGATGGCCGACCTTGGGCGCAATAATAATTAAGAGGTGTATGTATTACAATGTATAATTGTTACTTTTCGTCTCGCACAGCCGCCATTACGGCCGGCATTATAATAGTCACGATAGAGTAAGCGCGGGGGAACCGACGCGGACCAGTGCGCTCTCTCAGTGAGGTATTACCGGACTCTTCATTATGAAGGAATTAATAATTATATTACGGAGCATAAAATTCAAATTTACATATTACCCCCTAAGGAGGTTTTATTTAAGTTTGCCAAAATCTTATTTATCCTAGTCCTAACTGCTAGTGGGACTCTTGTATCTTATGTCCTATAGGGTATTTACAGTTATCTTACTGTCAAAAAAATAAGAGAATTCTTAAAACCAATATTTTCGAATGAAAATATTAAAATTTAGAATTTTTAGTACGATGATCAGAATCAGAAATATGAACTTACAATTGTCCACACGCTTTTAACGGTATCCACAGTTTTTGAAAATGCACTATTGCACAGGAATATTTGAATTTTTATGAAAACGTTTTCCAACATCCTCATAACACATTCGTATTCTTCGTTAAAGGCCTGCAGTCCCATATTTAACCGGAATACGGATAATTTGACCAGATTTTTAATAAATGCAATATTTTATATTAATATGTTTTCTCCGTACCTTGAATAATTAGTAATGAAGTCGAACAATCAATCATATATATGATTTGCCCTATTTTGAACAGCTAACACATAACCATCAGATGTTTATCATCGCCTTTAATTCTCCGTGAAGATAAGTTATTTGTTATTAATTCCGAGCAGCCAGCATTACATTGGACATAACATCGCCGAAGCCCGCTTTAGATCGTCTAATTAGTCACAGGCCAGTTCGCGGTTTCCTTTCCGAACTAATTATATTCATGGTTTGAATATCAGCGATAACATTAAGGGATAAAAGAAATGCTTAAATGAACAATCAATCACCCAATAATGAATACCGGTATGGGCTTTATACTAGGCCCTCCTTACTTACAACCAGTATATATAGTAATTATTACGCGGCGCTTAAGGTCGAAATAGTGAGAAAAAAACTTGATTTACTACAATGCCGAAGATACGGTTAGAACTGCTTATCTTGTAACGACGCCCAACGTTAGTAAGAGTAAGGTCTAATAAGTAAGATGGAGTGTATATTCTGATACTAATTTAAACAACGTAAATGCATGTATTTCCACATCTAGTATTGCTTGTATGACAGTTAATTTCGTTCGTATGTGCTGTATAATAAATAATCCGGCATTGTAGGAAAAGTGTCTTTATGTATTACGTGCGTGGGAACGGTGTTGCGTGGCAGCCATTTAATTTCGACACGGAGTAATTTCCCTTTTCGCTGTGGAAACTCAGAGGAAAAAGCAGCGACAAACAATAATAATTATTAGTATTACTAACATTCTAGCTCTGGCAACTCTTGAAATTAACGTTTTGACACAGTTTACTGCACTAGATTACGAATGGCAACAAAGAAATTAGTATTACTACGACTTTTTACTTGAAACTGAAAATTTTATAGCCTAGTATGTATATTTGAACTATAAATAATATTATTACTCGTTATCGTTAGGCGAGGTTATGGTGCAATTAAATTTTTATAGTTAGACACGAACAAGTGGGTAGTGTTTGTATCGCACGATTAAGTTTGCATTTGAGCTGCAGCAGGTTATTAAATCGTTTGATGTATCTTAAATATACTGGTATCTGTTTGGCGATCAGATGCCTCTCACGGACGGACATATGCACATAATATTATAATTAATAATGTGACGATTATTAGTTGTTCTCGGGCGCCGACCAGGTGACACCAACGGCTGGCTGAAAGGCAGACGCGAAACCCGACTTGCTGAAAAACGAAAGTAGAGGAGAAACAAATCGACTCTAGGCAGTCACACTATACTGTTCTTATTTTTAAAAAAATAACTAGACAATACTAATTAAAGTTGAAATTTTCATCCAGTGTGATTTTTATTTAAGCTCGTAAGTATAAAGTACACCTACTGCAAGAGTATGATAAGACTGACAGGCAGAACGGTTGCCTGAAATAAAATAAAAGATTGCAGATCAAATCTACATACCATCTGGAATTTAGTTTGTCTTACATTTGTTGTATGTTTCCTTCGTCGCAATTCACACATTATATTCTAGAGTGCGTTATCTGGGATTATTAATGTTTTTAGAATTTTTTAATCGTAGTTAGATAATATTGAGGAAAAAAACAGCTGGCACAAAATCCTAAAGTTCTTATAAAATTAAATGGAATTCCACGAAGTAAAAGAAATGCCAAATAATTCTAAGTAGAAATAGATGCAGTGATTGTATTCTTATAGAAACGCGACAAAGAAGTAAGCAGTTAAAGTACACTGCCGATAAATGATTAGCACGACCGTGTGTTTTACTGCCCATTGAAGTAGTCAATGAAAGTTTTACTTTCGATGGATTCGCTCTAAGTTTTTTGTGTCAATAGCGCGCGAGAGAAAAAAAAGTAATTCAATCGTTATCTGCTTTTGGCGGGAAATTCGCGTCGCCATTTTGAAACGCTGCGAGGCCGCTGGGCGGAACAATCGCATTTGGAAAGAGAAGAGGAAAAAGAGCAAAAGATCGGTTTACGAAACCAGAAGGGAAAGAAAACGAGAGTCGTTACAAGTTGGATAAAATAATTTGAACATCGTTAAATAGTAATATGTTTTTTGCTATTTGAGCTCCGCATTAACATTCACAGTCTAAGCACCAATCCATGATTGCATACAATGGAACGGTGCTTAGAATATTGATGACTGATGCATTATTCCATACCAGTTCTCTTATAAATATACAGCGAGGCCACATAAACAGATTTCAAAATACCCGGAAAAATCGGATTTTTAAACCTGTTCTTTTTTTTGTATCCAGGTGTATAAAACCAGTATAGTTGCTTACAAAACTGAGCTTAGAAAATATAGAATTCTTTTCTAATATTTTCCTGGTTTTCTCGGTCTGTTGGTGACAACCCTGATACAAGTATTCAATTAAACAGAAACTTGAAGTAAATAACTCGCTAATGGCATATAATTACCAACAAAATCAAATTTACAGACATAACAAGATGAAAATCCTTTTAAAATATTGTCGGCCATCCTGATAATATACCATCAGTTCTAATTAAACGGGAACATTTGTTTGGCTCGGCGAACCATATGACATAATAATGGTTATAGCATCTGGTTATTATGTCTTTGAGAAAATACCAGTCAATATATTTGATTGAATATGGTGGCGACGATAATTCGTGACCGAGAAGTTGATTTAATGCAATAAATCATAAAATCAATCAAATTAATTCCTGCCAGTTTTATATGGAGTCGTAAATCGGATTTATGGCGTTATATCCCAATAGTGTCGCTCGAACAATCGAAACCAATGGAAGCGAGTACTTCAATACGTCAAGTTTACTGTACTCCACTGTAATCAAATTGAAATTGACTGACAACAACTACTGCCTTACCAGAGAATGTGTCCGGCATTTTGTGGTAATTTCAACGGCGTGGGTTCGATTTTCTGGAAACAACAATTGCTCTGACAAGTGCAGGATAGACAAAGTGGAAGTAAATACAACATTATTGCTAAATCACAAGTCTCGACAATCTATCTATGTACAGAATGGGTCAAAAGTAATCACCCTATTGGAAAACGCTATAACTTTTACAAATGGCGCCAAATGTAAATTCGGTTTTGACATATGTGAAGTAAATAAACGCAAAATACAAATCGACAAGACATGTGGGGCAAAAGTAATCATCCTATTGGAAAACGCTATAACTTTTGCAAATGGCGCCAAATGTCAATTCGGTTTTGACATTTGTGGAGTAAACAAACGCAAAATACAAATCGATAAGACATGAATCGGTTTGCTCTGCAAGAACGCGGAATAACAAGCAGTACCACAGTTTACCATTAAAAAGAAAAATTACGGCAAAAGAACATCGCGTGATTACTTTTGCCCCACCCTGTATATAAAGATGAATGTTTCTTTGCTTGTGCCCTACGGATCCAAAACTACTGGACCGATTTCACTGTAAATTTCAAAGTTTGTTCTTATTAGTGCCAGAAGTGAATTGTAGAAGTAGTCAGGGACGCCCGAGGAAGACTAAACTCTTATTTCTGCACTGGTATGAGACATGGAGACGAATTAGATATACTGTAGTTTTTAACAGCAAAAATGTGGAATGCGTGGTATGAAAGTGAATGGTAAATAAGACACGAGTCAAATACTTATTTGTGGTAAAATGACGTGTATATGACGAATGAAGAAAGAGGTGTGAAGACAATGTATGGACTTGGAAGTGAATGGTTGAAGTCGAGGACGCCCGAGGAAGAGATGGCACGATCAAGTGAAACAAATACCATATTATTACTTTTTAATATAAGTGTGTTTGTCGGAAGTGACTTGCCAGGTAAGTATGTTTTGGTATCTTTTCTAAATAACAAATGTAGATCCTAGGAAATAAATTGTACAGCGCCCTTGAGGTGATTTTTCACAAAAACGGCGCTCTACAAATTATCCAATTATTATTATTATTATAATACTAACTAACCCACACGCCGTTTCACTGCAGAAGCAGGCAGAGGACGGACCGCCAAACAACTCGGTCTTGACACACCCCTTGCCTAATTCACATTCATACATACTCTTCTATTATTCTGACTCTTGACATGGTCCGACTCTAGTATCTGATTCACTTGATCGTGCCATGTCTTCCTCGGGCATCCCCGACTTCTGCTACCATTATAATACAATAAGAGTATTTCCACTTTTAAAATGGACCCAGTTGTCAGGTACTCTAGAATTCACAACCCCAAAACATTTATAAATCCCCGAGCAACACCGGGTACACGTCACCCAGTAATCACTACTACAAACAAAAGCATGTCAAACCACATTTAGCATTATTATTTTGTGTTTCCATCGTATTCATTAAAGCGACGAATCAATAATAATTATTTAAGGCGATTAATTTTATTCGAGATGTGCGTGCAAATGGCTTAATTTTGCAGGCCATATAAAAGCGGAATTGACGTTGAAATAATGTTATTATAAATTATTTGTATCTGCGAGGTTGCGAATAACGAAATTTACGAAATACGTATACAAAGGCTTGCGCAGTTGAACAAAATTAATTTTAAACTTGATTGGATAAAGAAGGCAACTGACGGGTTTTGAAATTCAACAAATTATAAACACAAAAAACAACAAGTTTCGGAGTCATCATCAACTGGGTCTGAAACTTGCCAAACTTGTGTTACAAGACAGAACAAACACACGCACAAAACCACTCATACACACATAAACCAAATGCAGGTACACAATCATATACACTGGTATGCCATATTTTACCAGATAGCAAAAAAAACATACAGGTAAAGTTTGCTGAAAAAGAAAATATTGAAAAAGGTTTACACCCATAACAAACACAAGCAGATTTGGATGGTAGTAATGATGTAACTTTTTTACAAAGTGTGCCTATATTAAACCCCAGAAAAATTACTCGAAAAACGAGATCGTCAAATAAAAACCGGTAATGCCTACCTGGTGAAGACTGTTATATAAAAAGGGTGTAACACATAAGATGCGTGAGGAAATCAGTTTGTATCAAGTGATGTAACCTTTTGATTATGTGGTGTGTATAAGACCGGGATTTGATTGTACGAAGCCGCATACATTAGTGCCGAGGTTTTATTAAAATGTTGTTATGGTAGCGTTCTGGTAGCTTCGCGGTGACTGACTGGCAGGAAAGATCGTTACTCGAGAACTTTTACTTTCAACCAATTATTATTGTTACAAAAATTTAAGTAATTTTAGCTCAACTATAAAGCAAAAAAACGCGCAAATTTTGAGCTGTTGCGTCATAACAATAATGTGTATTTGCACTACTTCTTATTCTGGGTCATCAGATTTACTTTAAGCTCGGGACGTCATTTCCAGTATGAGCGATAAGACGAGATCGATGGAAAAATATTACACGAGTTGTCCTCGTGTAAAGTGCAGTAACTTCGGGAGGTGATTCTACATGATAGTAGAAGTAAAAAAGATAAATAACCTTTTAGAAATTCCAACCATTCTGAAATATTTTTCCATAGAAGAATATTTATTGTTCCATACCTTCAAACGTTGGAATTTCGAAAAAAGTTATTTATCTTTTGAACTTATAAAATCATGTAGAATCACCCCGAAGTTAGTGCACTTTACCCCCAGACACCGTGTACATTTGTTGGACGCGCGTTTGGCATGTTTCCCGACTATGCACCGGTGCCAAAGGGATCAATGATGCTCGTTCCCCTAAACATCTTCCACTGTAATACCGGTAGAACAAGGACAGCATACCTACCTGACGCCTTTGCTTTTAAGATTGCAATTCGTTTAAGATAGGTGAATCTATCACATCTATAGTTGCACAGAGTCAAGGGGTTTTTTCAGGTATTTTGGAGCTACAGACCAAAGGTGGCTGCCAAATTCAACAGTGGGACGCACTTGCGTTTTTTACACGGTCAGCAGCTGAATACTATTAAAAATTGGTTGTATTTTGAAGGTATAGATAAAAAGAGTTTTTAAAATCGTAAGAAAGTATGTACCACTTTTATCATAACATTTTGTATGAAGTGGGTTTTGCGGCACCCTGTTCCGATTGCATTTCATTTATATACCACATCTTTAAGTCGGTAGAACCGGTTTGGCAGCCGCTTAACAATCAATGTGTTAAAATGTCATTAGAGCAGAAGATAATGGACCGTCCTGCCTTCTGCGGGCATACGCTTCATAACGTATTTATACGGCGGATAGTAAAAACAAAATACTTATGGAGGTAGACATCGCCTGGCAGAAAATATATATAATAAAGCTTTTTATTTATTGTGTATTTCTTAAGTGTTTTTTATACGTCCTACCCTTCAATGGTTAAAATCACAAGACGATACTGCAACCTTAACTCGACTGCTTAGTTATAATATTTTAGTGCAGCATTTCAATAAATATATTTGAATGAAATATGATGTAGTGTTTTACAATGACTTTCACATCACAGAATGGTTTTCGGTTTGTAGTTTCACACTAGAAAAGAATTCTTAGGAAAATGGTAAAAAAAAATCAAGGTCGATAAACATGTTTCGGTACTTGAGTATTAATTACAAGAACATTATTCAGAAAAGAAATGGCTTTAACGACGCTTGGTGACCAGATCCAGTTCACTACTTCTCAACTTTTTTTTTTCAATACTACCCTTCTTATCCTCACTCCCTTCAGCCTCACGACATACCCTATTGGGGATGCCATAGTCCCACTGACATCGGGTAGTTGGGATCCTAGTTCGGGATTCACATAAAACAAAAATTGTCATTGAACAGAGAGTGGATGTAACGAAGCTAATAAGAAACGACATTCGACATTATTTTTATAAACTTAATTTGTTTATAAATAAAAAAAAATATGTTCGTAATGACAAAGGCTTTAATTGAATTTGTACGATGACTTTTAGTATGCGTTATAGCGTCACATTTCTACTTTATTTCTAGCACGTTCTCGGATTTAACACACCTGCTAATCGCCTTGACCTTTGCCATTCGAAATTTTCCGCAACAGGTAAATGAACAGGATATCATAAACTAGAAGAGACTTTCGTATAAAAAATACATTCAAAAAAGAAAAAACGTGTTAATCGTGCGAGCAAACATCGCTGAAAACTTACTCTCAAAATTAACACACGAACTCAAGTTTAAATCAAATAAAATTACTAAGTCGTGTGTTAATCGTGTGTTCACGTGAATCATCCTTTATTTATTGTACTGAAACAACAGCAAAAACACTTCATTTATTATTACTAAATAATGAGCAGCTTAATAAATAAATTAAAACATCGAAAAACTAAACTTCATTTCCGTACTTCGTCAACTTTTAAGTGTTTTGTCAATTAATTCCATGGATCATTAGACAATTAGACGTATCATTATTGTTGAATATAATGCTACATAGTAACAATATTAAGGTTATGGCAAAAAAACAGACATTTTACACTAAAATGTAATTTAAAACGTAATGCAGTAAAATCAAGGTAAATATTGTATAACACATGTTTTCGAACACATTCGCGTTAAACCTTGACAAAAGAGATGGATAATCATCGGATTGAAGATAATAATATTGTAAAGGATTAAATAAATGTTTTCTAGTTGAATTAAAATTATGCCATCGTGTCTTATTATTGGACTGGACCCCTCAATGCTTCGCTATTGCTAATGTCTTTCTCGGGCGTCTAAATTACATCCACTTTAATTCCGGTGCAGAGATATTGCGTTAAGTATTCCTTGGGAGCCTCCGACTTCTTCTACCAACAACTATTTTACTAATTCTAAACACTCCTGGCTCTAATAAGAACAAACTTTGAAATTTTCAGCGATATCAGTGGACTGCTTTTCGAGATTTGCGAGCGCAAACGTCCGCAGGCTGAATTTTTATATATTAAGAAGATGGTTGAAAGATCCTTAACTAATGATGGAAATTGAATTGCAACAGAGCTCAGCAGGTTTAGGGTTGCCAGATGAAAATTTGATAAAGGAGGGCAGATGAGTCTAAAAAGGAGGATTTTCTGTAAAAAAGGAGGACATTCAGAAATTAAACGGATTTTTTATATTATTTTACATTATTCTAATCATATTTAGCTGAGCTGCCAATTTTGGAAAGAAGTTCTTGGTATTTTAACAAATAATTATAAAAATCTTCACATGTCATGTTTTCGAAGTTGTATTGAGTAAGTTCGGAGTTGAGTTTTCGAAGTTGTAAGAATCAAAGATTTAACTGACTGCACACTTAGGACAGGTTGTTTCGGAGAATTTGAACAATTCATCAAATTTCAACGTTCATGTTCAAGTTCTGTGAAAGATTTTTTCAAGTTCTGTTTTTATTTCAGTTTTGTCAAGCAATTAGCCAACAATGATATAATAACAGAACTTGAATAGGACTTTCACAGAACCCGAAAATGAACGTTGAAATTTGATGAATTGTTCAAATTCTCCGAAACAACCCGTCCTTAGTCTATTCCTCTCTTTGCTCCACTGAGTATTAATCAGTGAAAAAACTCTTATTTGCGTTATGTGCGCTTATACAAAAATAAAACTCGCAGATCTTGAGCAGTTCTGAAAAAACATTCAATGATTTCAACACTTTTGAAGTAGATTGTCCACTGCTCGTGCAACTTCAAATCATAATATGCTTCATCTTTATCTGATTTTGATTTAAGAAATGATATCAAGTTACAAAATTGATCGTGTAGCTTAACATCGTCAATCTCTACACCTCTGATGCTCAAGAATTCAATGCATGAAACTAAATCATCATATTCTAGGTTTTCGTTCTCTTTCAGCAATGTCATCCACTCAAAACATTTGAAATCTTCCAAGGGTTTTATGCATTCCATCAAGTAATCTTCACAAGCTTTGTCAACACTTAAAAAATCTTCCGCCAGTCCCGCCCGATGTTTAGCAAAAAGGAGGACTTACAGTAGGTAAGGGAGGACGGGAGGACAAAACATGTAAAAGGAGGACATGTCCTCCTTTTGGATACCATCTGGCAACCCTAAGCAGGTAGGACTGCACCCAATTTAACCATATTTACAAATTATATGGGGCTACAGTTAGGCGATTGAATGACGTACTATCTAATACCTAGAGTTAGAGAAAAATAGACGTATGGTAAAAAAAGCAAGTGTAGACACATAAAAAACGGTCCACGAAGCGTGGAAGGCCCGACAATACTCCGGGCGTAAGTAAATCATCGTCGATGTGACCACTCGAGGCTGACTTGTTCCACAAGAGTAGCAAGCAATACGCGCGACGGATGATAGAAGAAAATACCAGATATTTGCCTTCTAGACTTCTAGTTACTTTTATTTTCATCAGAGGACACTCATTGTCCGGGAGACCGTGACTGATGAAGAGCATTGTTTACCGCGAGATATTTTTTAAAAACTTCTTGATTCTGCATGGGAATTGATTATTATATCCTACGAAAGGAAGCGTCCATGTTTCGCTAAGCAATTCGGTCAAGACCAACGACAACAATATGTACACAAGAGATTTGCGACGCGATGCGGCAAACATAATGACGAGGTGATCGTGTTACTGCAAAAAATTAAAAGACTGGTATTATATTCGGGTGTCACAAATCACAAACGAATGGAAGAACGAGATACGTTAATGTATATAATAACGATTATTGCGTTTCTGATAGCATCTGCAGTGAAATGTTCGGTTTACAGTCTCCAGCGCAATTGAACTTGGCGAGCGCGGGCGGGTATATTTACCCCGTTGACGTTCAAATAAAACAAGCGTGTCGTAAAACGGAGAAATTGTGCACGGGGCTGTGCGATATTCAATATGCAGTAAAATCCAACAGCAAGAATAATAAACTGGGTGCATTGTGCGGACTGAAATAATAAATACATCGTCCGAAATCGCGGTCGGGTAATTGCTTTATTTTTACTGATGCTTGTAAAGGTGCCTGCTACCTGTTACAGCTAGGTGGGTTTGTATAGGCGCGGTCAGGATTTATACTTTATACATGCCAATACCCAAACAGGAACCGGTTCTCCCGGTTAGCTCGGTACAGGGTTGGGGGAACCAGCGACTGCACTTGTATGTAACCAACCAGTAACTTCTCTTTCTGTTGCGTGCGTAACCAACCCGCTCCGTTGTAACTTTGCGTGCGTCGTTTGTGAGAAAGAGGGAGAGGTTGTTACAGCGGAGGTTGTTACACGTTTTTATTGCGTTTAGTTCCAGCAATCGCATTCACTCCATTTTGCATATTATCTTGTTGGTTTCCGAGAAACGCAATTATTCCGAGTATCGGGTTTTTCTGACGCGTTCATTAGAGTTATTAGTTTCTTTTGCGAAGGAAGTGGGGATATTTTTGATTGCTTTTAACTCAGCCGAGACGATAGAGGCAGAGCGAATTTAACTGAAGTTTATAGGCAAAGGTGAAGGTTTGTTTTCAAGCCACACACGGATATGTTGCGATAGTTAGCGTGCGAGTGCGAAAGTCATTTTAGTAGTGGCAAATTAGATTACCGCGTATGCGCTAACGATGGATGCACTTGCTCTTGCCAAAGCCGTGACTCCGTGTTAATTAGAAGGTTAAACGAAGAAGGGAATGATGCCCCCAAGATGTACGCAGGTAAAAACAACCGCAAAATACCCCAGAAATACACTAAAAGATATTTTAACGAGTCTTTGGTCCAAGCAACATTTTTTTCTCTTTTGCTAACTACGACAAAAGTTTAAGTCGTTTTCTGTCATCCGTGGGGGAGGTAGGTACATTCGTTCCTCCGTACCGTGAAGCCGTGACTGCGGTTTTTCAGGCACAATAAAAAAGCCAACAGACTGGTTTAAAATTATTATTAAAGAGTGCTGTGTTGGTTGGACTCGGGTAGCCATCTTACTGAGGAGGGGTGGGTGCAAGTCGGTAATTCAGTAGCCAATTTTACTGAAAGATCTAAAATTAAAATAACTGAGAAGATTCGAATAAGCTAAAACACATTCTCGTGTATAATAGCAAATTTGTTTATTGGTAGTGTCGTTTTAAAAAAAATCTACCGTGCTGGAATTTCAACATAAATACGAAAAAAAACGTAGATACGAGGCAAACAATATAATAAATTTAACAAACAGCCTGCAGTTGAACAAATAATTTATCTTCATCGCCAAGCAAATAAATTATTTTACGTCTCGAGATACGGCGTTAAAAATAGTAAAAAAAAAGAAAACACGATAAAAAAACATTCTACAATAAGTCATACTTGTTTCATATCAAATTTTACGATTCGGCGATAAGACCGTGAATTAAAACTATTACAATTGACTAATCTCGAGAACTCGAGATAAACCCGACTTGTAAAACTACGTACAAAAATAAACATATGTTAATTATTATTATTACAAAATGTTTTACGGCAGGTTTACGCAGTAGAAATGTTTTATTATTACCACTACATTAATAATATCACAGATGCGGTCGGAAATTATCGACACAATTTGTCGAGAATTCCACCGAGACAAAAACGATTTCCTTTCGTTGATTTAAAAATATTATAAATATCTTCAACGTTTTACTTCGTTCTCGTTTGCCAAAGAGTTTGGCCGATAACTTGGCGGAGTGAAACAGAGAATGAATCCCTCTTCTCGTGTTATTGGAGAGACCTTGGAAGTTAGTAATTAAATCGTTGACCTGTGTTGGCTCCATCGGTATTTAATTTAGAGAGCGATGGCCAATTCATTAATCCCACTAATAAATGGGTTTTTACTATGATTAAGGCCAAATTCATATAAACCACATAGGTTGATAATTTAATAACGTTTCAATTTTACACTACGTGCGTTTTAATAACGATCATAATATTATCTTAGTTACATGATCATTAATATATTATACATTACATATTTGCCAAGCGGTCTAAAGTTCAAAACTTTGCCTACTAACTAACTAAGTAACCTTCATGCCCTAGGGGTAGGCAGAGAGAACGGACCGCCAAACAACACGGTTTTCGCACACACTCCTTGCTTCATTCACATTCGTGCGTTGTCTTTATTATTTCAACTCTCGACATCCTGACTATCTGGATCACTTGATTGTACCGTGTCTTTAACTTTACTTACCATCTAACTAAATACAAAGGATATTAATGTTATATTCTCAGAAAGATTACGATTATAATGTTACAATTTACACGGCGTAGAATGAGATCCCTGAGGAGTATATGTAATGTGCGACGGTTTTACAAATGTAAAAATACTACGGGAAATGGCGTGATGTTTACACAGGACAAACAACGACGAAAGACCCCGACACTCGAAGGGGCAGAGTTCTTTAAAAATCTTGTCAGTAAAATTTATTATACACTTCGAGATTCGGCGAAATTTGACATCGTAACAATAACCTTAAAAGATGAATCAAAAGAAGCCGAGAGGTGCCCATAGAAACAGCCAATAATAATGTATAGTCCCGGGGATGTGAGTGGGAGAGAATAGTAATTGTGCGGTGCAGATGGTACCTAAAGCAAGGAAGGAATATGGCAGTAATAATCACGAATACTGGGAAATGCCGGCAATAAAGACTTACTTCCTTCCGTGCCGAAAAAGCACCGAGCGCTTATTAATAAACCAGGCACTTTGGGATTTCCGACATGGATAATCCGAAATAAAGATACGCGTATGGGTAAGACGATGTACCTGCGTATCCGATTCCGAAACATTTTAATCAGTAAATTAATGGTTCCAACATGGACTACGGGGTTCGTTCCTCTGAAAAATAGACGCCATCTTGTTTTCTGAGTGATTCATTTGGTGATTTTGATTATTAAAATACTTCAAATCCATTGGCGATCCCAATGACTAAATAAAATACCCTATAGAGGGTGATCCCATCACTAGTAAGTACTTAATTATATAAATCAAGAATCATTTTGGAAGAGCTGGATTCTATTTTTAAAAATGGTTCCTGATAAAAACGTACAATTTGACGATATAATTAACTTTTCAGGTGGCAAAAGTAGAAAGCAGAAACGAAAAAACTGGATTTTTTTATCCACAAATTCTACACCAGCATAATTAACCGTGTTAGGTTGCACAAATATTTTATCGTAAAATAAAGAAACCATATTATAATCTTATAAGTCTACGTGGCAAAGAACCTCAAAGTTCACATTTTGTAAAGCCACACGCTGGCATTCTTTTAAATTATGATGTTAATTTAATTGATTTAAAACAGGAGGGTCAAGGCAAGTACAGAAATGTCGTAAAACAAATTATTCCATAAATTATTATTGTCCTAGCCTTGGGGCTGCATATATGGCTGGTGGCCTCAGAGACGTGTAAGCAGTTCAATGTGGTACATGAGCCATGAGCACATGGGTGCGCCGGGTGCAGTGGTTTCGGAGACACCCGCCTTGGGAGAGATCGTTGCCGCTTTCGCCATACTAGGAAATAGGAAGCAGACAAGCGGAAGAAGGATAATACTTCCGGCTGATCAGCCATCTCGGATGTATTCTGATTGGAAAATGACAATTATTCTATCCATCGATGGCAGTTCAGCAAACGATTATGTACATAATATAATCGATTGGTTTGGCATGTTTAACTAGTTGTTTAGTTACGAGGAAATTGAACTACGGTGAAATTAACTATCGTGAGAAGCTATAAAACTGGCATTGACGCATATTTGATACACTGGTCAATTACCAAATACCAAAGATATATCATTTTATTAAATAAAAAAAATACACGTAAATAATACAGCGAAAAAAAAATTACAAAAGTAATGAAGGGAGAAAAAATTCGGTCGAGATTAAACACAAAAATCACACATAAAAACTAATTTAAAAAAATCCAGGAAAACAAAAACCGCCGATTTTAATACGCTCTATATGTATAGGGAGGAAAAAAATCTGAAATCTGTGTATTTTCGAACATACAGACGGTCTGAAAGAGTTAATAACTTTGAAACCTACGTTGCCAGTTTTGCTGTGCTGAGCAGAACCAAACAGTGGGGTGAAGTTTATTCTAACAATGGCCAACCTCCAATAGGAGGGACACAAGCAAAAACAACTTGTTTAAACACCATGGATTTAGCAGATGATAATATCCAAGCGACACAAGTTTCCTGTACAGGTGACTAAAATAGTAACTAACGAACCATTCTTAAAAACAATAGCTGTTTGTATCCAAAACTGAAGACCGTAAAGTTAAGCATGTCAGGTGTAAGATGTACAGATTATGCATAATGTATGTTTATATTGGCACACCTACTACGTTAATGATGTTTTATTGTATACACAATATTTCATTGAATAATATAAATAATCATGTTTTTCTTTTGAATTGAGGATGCTGCATACTTTCGCTTTTCTTGTTCCACTCGTTAGTCGCTGTTACGTAAGCAATTATATTACATACTATTTCAAGTAATCATTATTATTATAATTATTATTGATAAATAACAACTAACGCTTCTGCGAGTTTTGGTGAGTTGTGGATATTTTATTAGGAGATAAAATGTCAGACGAACAACTGCATCAATTGACATAAATAATAAAAATGATTTTAACAGGATGGTCTATATATACACCTATCATAAGCCATTATAAATATTTGTTCAAAGGGTATAATATCTTACTTATCTGTTTCGCTAAACCAAATTTTGGTTAAAGAATTTTTTATATTTGAGAAATTTGTAACAAAGCTATACAATGCACTTCTACTGTCCATTAGAAAAAAATCAAATTATTTGAAAAATAAATCAGATACATACTTTTTCTATCATGGAGTCAAGTCTGATAAAATAATACTAATTTTATTAAAAACTATTTTTTAAGGCGATGCCATACGTCGTGTAATATTTTGAATCGAGCCGCCATCAATAACACTCCTTACGTAGATGGCGATAAGGCTTAAATTCCCGCTTAACACTATTCAGCTGTTTTGATTCAGGCAAGAAAAAACATGGCCAAAAGTGCATTTAATTTCATTTTGTGGATGTTCAGGCATAAATATTTTCGGATCGTTTTATAAATAACTTAATTTGCCACATTATACAATAAAACCATAACCAAAAATGGGTTCTTAAGTAAGAAATTTTGAACTATAAAGCATTTTTCATAGGCCTTACAAATTATGTTTTTCTGGGCTAATAAAAAGATTTATTTAAAAAAATACTCGATTATTTCAAAGGCCAAGATGTATTCTACTCGCAGTATTTAATTAAAGCATCTGAATCATTTCTAGGCGACCAAATTTTCAAACCAAAAACACATGATTTTGCATTACTACCTACGTAGTGCATCGCCTTCAGTATGTATTTCTATGGTAAGACTACTTATGTTTTAACAGCGCCTGCTGACACAGGACTTCGTAAGACAGGTACAGGACATCACCGATGTAAATGTAAAATAAAGATGATAGTAAAAAGTACAAGAGAATTTGAACCATGTTGCTTTATTACATTTTCTACTTCAAATAATTATTCGATAGATCAAAAATCCGAAATTATTGATTATTCATACTAATCCAGTAGTAAAAACAACGTAGGTGGTATCCCTTATCACGATTTGGCGATAGTAGAACGCTTAATCGGAAAAGTGTGCATTCAAATTCAAGATAAAAATTGCATAAAATGTAAAACAAATAATGGCATATAATCAACATACATATTTTTGCACGTTAATTATATCAAATTTTTGTAAAATTCATTATTGTATTTAAAACTAATGTCGGTAGCATAATTAATTTAGTAAGAAATAATAAATTTTCACTTGGTGGTTGGTACCTGCCTACATTACGAAAAACAATTATTTCACTATATTGATCAGCCATATTGGAGATTCAATGACTCTTTGTTAAAACACATTTGTTCAAACTTACGACGGAAATAATAAATTCAATAATTTTCTAGGTTAAGTATATAAAATTATACAACTGTTGCAGATAGAAGTAACCACATCGCTTAAAACCAAATTAGGTAAATTTAAAAATACTGATGAAAATTTAAATTTACTACCCAAGAAACATTTTAATAAATTTCTCATAAAATCACTAGCATAATTGCTGTGAACGGTAGACCTCGAATCCAAAATTTTATCTTATAATAATAATAAAACATTTGTATAGCGCATATAGACTTAAAAATAATTACTTAGTATCTAGTTGTCATATTCTTAAAATGACTCGTACTCGTTACGAAATATTGATCAAATAACGTGACATAAAAATGTACATAATTAAGGCGATGCACTACGTCGTGTAATATTTTAAATTGAGCCGCTATCAATAAAAACCCTTATGTAAATGGCGATAAGGTTTAAATTCCCGCTTAACACCATCCGCCTGTTTTGATTTATGCAAGAAAAAAACATGGCCAAAAAGTGCCTTTTATTTTATTTTGTGGATGTTCCGGCATAAATATTTAATTTGTTTTCGATCATTTTATAAATAACTTAATTTGCCACATTATACAATAAAATCATAACCGAAAATGGGTTCATAAGTAGGAGATTTTTAACTTTAAAGCAGTTTTCATAGGCCTCTACATTATTTTTTTCTGGGCTTATAAAAAGACTTATCTAAAAAATATTGGTTTATTTCAAAGGCCAAGATGTATTCTATTCGCAGTATTTAATTAAAGCATCTGAAACATTTCTAGGCGACCAAATTTTCAAACCAAAAACACATGATTTTGCATTACGCCCCTGAGGTGATATCTCACAAAAGCGGCGCTATAACAAATTGTCCAATAAATAAATACTACGTGTGGCATCGCCTTAAGCCAAAATTTCCTTTGAAACCCTAATATTTGTAAGATGGTAGGTAGGTACTTAAATACTCATCTACTTAATTATAAACATTCATTTCATGTAACGTTTTGCTTAAATTTCAAATAAGGAATTATACATCTTGTCCAAAGACTCAACTACTAACTCAATGAAAATACATTCGTTTTTCAAACTGTTTTTCAGGCAGGTAGAGTACCATATTATTGAAAAAATGCGAATAAGGAAGTCCAAATAAACACCACGATTTCACAATTTGGAAACATAATTTTTACTGAATCATTAAAACGGAAAGCATCTCGAAACGGAACGTGCAAACAAATTTACAGACGACGAAACGCAAAACGGTTGATAATTAAAATAGACTTTGCTAAGCTGAGTCAGTAATCAATAAATGAAATTGAATACAATGTTACAAACAATATTTCCACATCATATAAAATGTACAATACACGACAATTGAATTAAATTTTCGTGCAATAAAGATGATCAAAGATTTTAAATGGTGGCATTTTGAGTAAATTTAATGTACCCTAATGGAATATTTGGATACTCAATTTTTTTAAACTAAATGCTTCAAAATAAGTATTAAAATTCCGAAAATAACTGTTCATAGAAAAGTTGATTGATTGTTGGTATTGTTTTATAGCATACTACGGGTGATTACTGAATTCCAAAAAATAAAGGTAAATTTGAATGCGGACAAGTTTTACCTGCCTTTAGTTGTAATTGTAGTAGTTCTTTCTAAGAAGGTCACGGTAATGAAAAAGACAAATGAATGGACAAAGTGAAATAATTTCGATTAAATAACCGTTTATGTCCAAATCGTTACAAAATTATCACGAAAGAGCATAATTATGTATGAAGGTACATAATTGTTTGTGCTAATTATCTTTCCAATCAATAAACCTGTCTTCGATTGTGTTGAAAACGATTTACCCAGTAATTTGACATCGGCTTAATCTTTAATAATTTCTAATTTAAAATGCACCGGTAGAGGAAATCACCCGATAAAATCTGAGATTAAATAATAATCTATAAAAAAACAAAATGAAAGTTTTAACATAATTCTAAAATAAAAATTGTTGGAAGTTGGTAAACGCAGGTACATTGATAAATATTGTAGAACACCTGATTTGGTATAATATACCTGCCCTTTTCTGTGCACATTATATTCTAACAATAACAACGATCCTTTTATATTATTTCCAAATCTCATCTTCCCCATGTGAAAACTCAAATCTCCTAACAGTCATAAAAGGTTGGGGCTAACGGCTATATGAAAAAAACAATGGGTTCCCAAATTTACCAGCCTGTGAGAGAAGCAAAAAATTAAGTATAAATGAAAAAGGTCCCTCTACCTGCCCTCAAAAGGGTCTGTAATCGTAAAATCTATATAATATGCCAAAAGCGAGCAAGTGGAGAAGCCATTGCAGAAGGGACGAGTTGTTTTTTGGAGCCGCCTACACGAAACTACTCAAATCGGCAAGCGAAATCGCAATGGCGGCAAAACTTCTTCCAACGGTTATAAAATTCGAAATCTTTTACGATTCGCGGCCGTTAAAAACAACATACACATTTTTTTTAATATTTCGTTTAAAAACATTAGCGGTGGCATAAGCCACAATATAATATTAACAATAATACGATGTTTTTACTTGATAATTAGTAATATTTTTCTATTGACAGATGATGTTGTAGACATTTTTAATTTACGCAGTACATAACATGAAACAACTAGAAATGCAGATTTTATGTTATTGCTACAATAAATATTTTAATATTTGCAAATGAAAGTCGAAAATTACGAAAATAACACGATTGAGAAAAATCAACAACAAATCTTGGAAATTTTCGCATGCATCTAGAAACTGGTATAAAAATAACATGTGTGCTCACATGTTTGGCGAGATATTGTAATCATGACAACAAACCTGATAATTGTAACATTATAAGTTAGATAGCATTATTATTTCTAGAGTTAACTACAATACTAATCTGATTACAAGTAATAATTAATTCTTACCTTCAAAAATAGTTCACCAAAATCATAGACGGCCGACTGATGCATGATAGCGGTAGACATGATGGCAGTTTGAGATGGATCTCTGCTCCAGAATAGTCAAAGGTAGGATATTTAAAATAAATAAAAAGCACTGAAGCACGTAACCAACTGCACACAAGTTTTAAGATGCAAAACCCTCGACCACAAAAATTATTTATATAAAATTATTTAAAAACAATTCGGTTTGCCTTTGTTTTTGGTCGCCTACCAAAATCACGGAAACAAATCGTTCGATAAAAAGTAAGTGAAATCACATTATTGACATCACAAATTCTCACTTGAAAGGCAAAATGTACTCGAAAGTTTGTAAGTAATTTATTATTTTCGAAAAATACACTTTTTCCTTTTTCGTTAGCGCGCGTTTGTACGGCAGAGTCGTCTCTATCCTCTCTATATTACGATGACAAATACAAAGAAAAAAACTTGCTTTCTAAATGTAAAATTTGTCGACTTTATTTTGACTTGTTTTGCTGCTATGTCGGACTGCACGACTACCCCGTATGACGCTCTCTCGCGAACTAAGCTCAGTAAGCTGTAGAGCCGAGTTCGGTGCGCGATCTTGTCCCACAGATTCGTTTTCAATGTAGCCTCGGGCGACTTCGGATCGTTCGGAAGCGTTCGTGCCGCACGCTCGGAGAGAATATAGTCAAGCCGAACGTTGTGGACAATAGTAATAAGAATAATATTTGGATGATTTGTAAAGCGTCGTTTTTGTGCAAAATCACGTGTTGGATTATTATATTATATCAACTGCAGATAACAATACAACATGCCGATATTATATTTCCATAACGCGAGGTTTTTTTGAGCATACAATACTTCCAATAATGATTGCTGACACTAATTGTAAGAGTTTATTTTCTTTTTAACCTTTCCCAAGTAAAATTCATTCATCTTTTAAAGGTTTAGTATAAAAGGCCGTGCAGTCTTCAAGATTTGAAGAAGATTTTTGCAGATTTAAAATGAATTATTGTTATATTTACAAAATTGTGTGAATTTTAATATGGAGTTTAATCCGTCTTTCAAAGCAGGGGGTCATCGCATCATAGAATAAAGAAGAAAACTAGAAGTGCCGTCCAAACAAATTTGAATGGAAACAGATGATTCATTTAGCCCAATAGCTCAGCGCTCTGCCTCACTTACCTGACATCGTAGATCTACATCACATTTGAATTTTGTTAACATTTTAATTTTGTATTTGTACACGGCATTTATTGTGTTATTCTTTATTCTATGTCTAAAGTAGACTCAACTGTGTCTTCTGTCCTAATGTACCTTTTTCGTTGAATAAATACTAATTCTGCCATTTCGTCGATTGCGTACTATACACAAACGAAAGAAAAGAAACAAGTTATTACAGGCAGAATCCTCCACCAATCAGAACCCTCCGAGTATTATGTGACGTATTTCTGTGTTGATGTTTTGGGACGCTGCGGCCGTTTATTGTTTATTTTCCACAAGAAGCATGCGTTTCGAGATGCGTTTAAAACTTCATCAACATCTTTATAAAAAAACGAAATTGTTTAATTTCGATTGTACGCCAATATCTCTAGAAATTGTTCTATAAACAACCAAGCGAGCGTGAAAATCGTGAAAGTGGCGACATTTCCCCCCGGAAAAATTCGCTTGTTCATTGTGTCGCCAAGGGGAACGTTCGAAATTTTGAATTTCACGTCTTTTGTGTTCCATTGCAATTCTATGCAACGGTGAAATTTAGAAGATTTACATTCTTTATATAGAATTAATAGGAAGTGCGTACGTAACTACGTACCTACGTGTTAGAACTTATAGTTACCTAGGTACAACGTACAACCCAAGGTTCTTAGAAAATATACAACCAAGTATAGGTATATTTTCTAAGAACCTTGGGTAGGTACCTACCTACTTCTTTTTTTTGTTACGAATAACCTGACAATATTTGAAAATCTCCTACTACCACGACAGTAAGCGGAAAATGTTGCTTGTGTTGTAATGGAGGACTTAGCCAGCCGAGGAATTGAACACACTACGCCTGGGTGGAATCCAAACGCTATGTCAACTCGGCCACCGACCGGTCAAATATCATAACATATAAATAATACAATAATTTATAGGTACCATCACTTTACTTGAAATTATTTTAGCGTCTAACACATGTTAACGTACAAAAACATTATGGTGTATTTAAGTATATCCTGGACTGAGGATTTATGCTATTACTTACAGCGGCCTTGAGGTGATTTTACACAAAAACGGCGCTATACAAACCCGCCAAATATTAATATTATTCATATTTTTATACTCTGCAACATAGTTGAAAATATTCTCTTTATCGCTCTGTTCAGAATTGAAAAGAAGTTACTTGTACGCGATGACTTTTTGAAGTTTTTTTAAACGATTTAAAAATATATATATATATATATATATATATATATTCTTTCAAATGTCATCACGTTTAACTCAGCTGAGTAAACACCCGATCTCTCACATCGACCTAATGTTTTTAGTTGAAAAAAGAAAACATCAATAATGTCAACGGATAAAAAATTTCATTTTCATTTTTACTCCAAATAATGTCACGAGTAAGTCAAGTGTGTCCCTCACCCCTTGTACGCCCTTGCACTGAGCTCTAAAATGCACAAATAAAGAAATACTTGCCACTACTGCCACTTGTGAGTGTTCGAAGACTATCCCATCCTAGTGGATAACTTCGTGGTAGTTCAGCAATGGATTCCAGTATAAGAGTATAATGCATTTGCAACCTATCCATTCTATCAAACCATTATGCTACCGAGGCCGTCATAATCTAACATTATGGCATTCTCACTCCTACCTACACACCTATCTTATAAAATATGAATTTACATTATGGAATTAACAATAAATTAAAATGTAACACTTTTCCATTTACCACTTCCATGGCTATTGGGCGCTTTACACTGCACTTATTTCCACACCGATCCCCGTACGAAATCCACATCGAGTCCATACAGAATCAATTTTTTGATTATGGAAAATAAATAAACCAACCTTATTGTAAATTTAGCTGAGCTTATGCGTGTGTATGTGTATGGGGGGGGGGGTATTATTTTATTATGCTGTAATGGCCACACCTTTAACATAACCATATATGAAAAATTTATAATATGGAAGCATCTCTTAAAAAATATCTAAATAATTTTAGCAAAATTTTTTTAAAAATTCGCAATACCGAACAGAAAAACGACTTCGCAATCAGTAATAAACTAGTATAATGTACATGGAAGAAGTCGTGGACGCCTGAGGAATACATGGAACGGTCCAGTGAATCAGATACTTGAGTCGGGTCATATACAGAGTTAAAATAATAGAAGAGTATGTATGAATGTGAATGAGGCAAGAAGTGTGTGCCAAAACCGTGTAGCGGTCCATTCTCTCTGCCTACGATGGTGATGGTTAGTATAATCTTTTTAACAATATTTTAAATAATATATTCCGAAATAAACACGCAAAATTTGCACACAATACATCAGCTGTCCAATAATGAGCCAAACTGGACGAAAAAATATGTCAAAATAGAGCAAGTCCTACTTTTCATACGGAAACCATGTGGAAAGACAAACCTGTGTGGAATCCAAACTGGTGTCGGGTGCAGCTCCATTAGAGAAGAGGAAATAAATAATAATACGCAATGGTTCGTTTTGTATTATTTAAAGCCATAAAATAATGGTAATTGATTCATTGCTCTCACCAGGAATCGAACCCATGACCCTGTGGATTGGTGCGGAGATAATGTCTATCTCCTTCTACGGTCTGGGGGCCTTCGCTCCCAAGGTTTTGACTAAAAATGGTGTGTTTTTTTGAAGATAAAACAAGTTAACCGGAAGGTACTTCTTTTGTTTACGATCTCTGCAATTAATGGCTAATTCAAGATCGTTTCGGTATCATTTCGATATGATCTTGCTGCTGGATCACCGTTGTTACTATCTTCTCTGTCTGTTACCGCGCTAAGGAACGGTATTCTTATAAGAAGCTTATTCAATTATAGGCATTGAGTTATATATAAATAGAGTCTATATTCCTTGCAATGTCAGTGTGAAATATTGTTCCCTATATTATTAGAGTGGTATATATATGCCCGAATCCTTCCGACCGGGAACGAACTCCACGATTTTTGGACATTAATAAGTCAATTTACACGACTACTGATTATGGTAAAACCCTACTTAAGGATGAAACGTTTTACCATTGCTTTCCCTATATTTTCCAATGCGACTTACTATATCTCAGTGTGCATGTAGGCATTTTGAAGTTATCGCCGGAGACCTGCGCCCGGCGAGGGCTTGTAACCGACCAATGATGGTATGCCCCACAGACATAGGAATTAATAGACGAGAAGATAAGGGCGAGGGGTAAAATCAACTGTTGAAGAACGAGGGGAGTAAGGCTGACTGTGATTCGTCAATAAATCAATCTGACAGTAAATAGGCATCTCGCATTATAATATCACCATTTACTTCTTAAAAGTAAAATCTGCGTTTGAATGAATAGACATTTTTACATGGGAGCGCAAATTACTCGCCACGTTATGAACTAATTTGCGAAGTCCAAATTCGGCAAAGTAAGGCAGCTTCTATTTCAGAGTCGTAGTTAGTTTCAGAGTATTTAGTTAAGACACTTTTACAAATGTCTCATAATTTACTTACCCCAGTAAACAACGATGAGCACACTTGAGAATCGCTACATTGTGATGTGATAGTATATGTTTCTAAAACTGATCCATATAATACGGTGTGAATAAGCTTAAAATAAAGTAAAATAATGCTTACTTATGGAATGTAATACGACAATTGGGTTTATTCTCTTTTTCACATCTATTTTTACAAGTTTTCATATCAAAAGTCAACATTTTGCCGTGTTATTTCGTAAAATGAACCGATGATGCCTCGACCATAGTTCGCACAAGAATGATGACGTCACGTTTTCAAATTTCACTTGAAGCCATATGCGAGCCCAGCCGGCTCAATGGAACCGGTATGGGGAGTGGGGATAATACGCTTTTAATCACTTAGGGCAGGTCTACTAATATTCATATGTCTATGGTATGCCCGAAATTTCCTTAGATTTCAGAATGGATTTGTGTGGGTTATTAATATTTTCCGGGATGAATAATTCCCAACAAAATAATAATTTTTCGAAAACTGTTTGAATAATTTTGTTTGAATTAAGAATTAACTGAAAACATAAGAGTGTTTCTTACTTGCCACATTTTATCTTGAATTTATGAGACAATTGCAAGTCTAGATGTATTGTAACGTCAATGATGGTATCTATCTACTCATTACCATCGTTCGGTACCTACCCCGTGGTTTGAACAAAACAGGAAACAATTCAAATATTACAAACACATGTCATGTGTCGATAGTTACCATAATCAGAAAACGTGTTAGGTTTAGGTTCTAGGTTCATCAGACTTTGACCATACGATCGAAGCCTTGCATATCTACTTATAAGTTATATGTATGTACATGTCTAAGTCCTAGTACATAAATAGGTACATGTTATATATTTTTTTTAATTAATTCAGACACAAGAAAGATATTACATAAATAATTGTATTGGAAAAAATAATCATTTGCACATGCCATCGGATAGGACCGACATTTATGTCAAACATTAACAGCTGCATTGTTATACGATTTGGCACGATCGGATATCGCACGGACAAAAATGAGTATTGCCATTTTATTAAGAATCTCTTCAAATAATTAGTATTCCGGTATAACAGGATTGCTGGCCTATAACGAAAGTTATAATACAATTCGTATTTTACTAAAAGTTTAACACGACACCTATTATTTCTTTCGTAAAGGTTCTGTAATCCAATTTTTAACCAGATTACTAATAATTTGTAGAAGTTCTTAATAAATGAGCAATACTCATTTTTCTCCGTGCACGAAGTGGGTTGATTTCCGCTCTCATGATTTGCATTCATTCATTACGGAAAAAATGTTAAATTCAAATAGATGAATTTAAAAGGTGTTATAAAAATGCGATAACAGACATATTTTAAAATAATTATTACAGCACATAGAACTCGATCCTTATTGTACTTATTGCATATTTTATCCAAATTACAATAGTAATTAAAAAAAGACGTGGAATATAAATATTAAAAAAATCTCCATCAACACATTAAGTTTAAAACAGGTACTATAAAGCACGTCTTAAAGAAGTATAATCTTAGTACCTACCTACATATAATATCGCGTGAAATCCACGTAGATAGTGTAGGTACCTACTTTTGATTAGATTTTACGCTGGTTTGAATCAGGAAACAAATTATATACGTACTCGGCTAATCGTCAATGACCACTAACAACTAATAAGCTAAACGTGTCATCGGACATGTAGGCAACGACAAGAGACCGCCATACTTTCATTTCTCGGAATATCGGACATGATAATCAAAACGTGAAATAATCATACCAAACAATATCATAATACACAATAGTTTTAAACATTATTATAAACGAGAATGACGAATTTAAAATTTGTAAAATACACAAAAGATCAATAGTTGCGACTTTTATTTTCTTTGTTAGTTTGTTGTATGTAAGGATGGTCTTGTCGTATTATGGATCTATCTATTCATGGTGTCCGGACACCAAAGCTAAAGCAAAACCAAAGCTGGAATCACATTTTTGGAGTTAATTTTTTGGTACTTATGAAGTTTTTGATTTAAGTTTTCATCGAGTCCGAAATTGGAATTTTTAGATCAATTTAAAAAAATATCTGTCGCTACTGTCTTACTATAAGCTGGTATTGTCTTTTAAGCCTAAAATGCATCAAAGCGTGGACCCGATGGTTCAAAAAGTTTTAATAAAGTTATTTGCCGAAAAAAGCAATAAAATCGAAATGTTGAAAAATTAATGAATTGTTTATTTTATGGATTTATAATATACGGTGCAGATTACACAGTTTTCCACTTGCACCACTAGTTTCTGTGCACCGTGTTTCGTATGTAATCATTATTGCGTAATAAATAACAAACTTTTTTTTCAATTTTGTTTACGCATTTACACGCAAGGCTTACAACAATAATAAACGCTTCCGTACAGCAACATGTTTTCAAAATCTGTACATAAAAAAATATATATTTCTTCGTTTGTCCATCTTTCGCAACGGAGCAACCGATCGAAGTTATTTTTTTGCAAAGGGATAGTTGGAGGACTAGGAAGCGATATAGGTTATTTTTCTTTAACGCCTGGGTGAGACCCAAACGCGATGCCAACTCAGCCATTGACAAATGGGTGGGTAACTCGACGCCATGCGGGCGGAGGCTGATGCCGCGGCGAGTTGTTGACTTGACTACCTATATTTGAATACTAGACTAGATAGCCGGCGGCAGACGCGGCATTTATATAGATGCGCACCTTGGTGGAGCCGCCAGGATGGATCTAGAAGCAGTGTGAATACTAGAACTAGCGTGTTGCTACAGTTATAACCAACAAATCTGCCCTTATCTTTTTCATTTAAATATGGCGCTATTGTTATGTTTTTATTTCTATGAATCACTTCAAATAAATTTACACCACAACCGCTACCCTATCAAACAAGTTTTCTGCATTGTTTTCCTAATTACGTGATAATGAGATGTGCATTCATAAAAGTGAATAATTATAATGACTGCAGTTGAATGCTAAATGGTACCATCCTAGTATACAGTACAAGAAGCTGTTCTCTGTAAAGGTAGCCGAGTACAACTTCCAACTGCCGATTCGCATCCATTGAATTTGCTCAACAAGGTGGAAACTGTGCAAAAACGTGATTAATAATTGAAAGTCACTCGTGAGGCTATTAGAAGAAGTACGTTTTATGGGTGGACCGCACGCGATGCACTAGCGGAAGAAATATAAATGAATTCAAAACGATTTAAAAAATTCAAACATTGAATTAAGCTCTCGGTGAACCCGACGGCACCCATGATAATGCGAATCTGCTTTGAAATCATTAGTACCTACAGTAACAATTGTTTGATAGAATATACAGAGTTTATCAACACGTGGCCGAATGACTTTGACCTGCGATTTCAGAGCATATTTGGAGTAAAAAATGTAGATGTCACTTTCACAGATGATTTTTTTCAATTAAAAACATTTTTTATCTACCACACGTCGCTACTGACCACACTGCTATACGGCGCAACGGATCACTTGATCTGCGCTTTGTCTCGTCTATACGGGGCTGCTAAAATGAGACGGAATGCTTATCACGTGATGCACTAGGCTCTACCCAGTGGCCACGTGTGATGATTTTTATTTTATTTTTTTAAATGACATCGGATAGTAAAAATGATATCTACATTTTTTCACTCAATATGCTCAGGAATCGCTTAATCGTTACAGTCTTTCGGTTACGTGCGCATACTCCCTATATTAGTAGTTTGACAAATTGAGAAAAAAAATATGATTTTAGACTTTTGTAACAACTGCCCGAGATGGCACGACCAGAGTGACCACCTGAAAGGGGTAATGGTGTTGAGGGATATTCGTATAGGGCGTGTGCAGTAATTAACAAACCAATTTAAATCAAAGCAACAACTGCGCGATACGAGAGCGAGTAGACATGGCTTTAATTCGCCGCTCCGGTAACCATTCATTAGATAACCAACACCTCCGCAGTCAATAACCCCAAGTGGTTCGCTACGTTGGTGACTAAGCAGGGCTGCCCGGATTTTTTGGGTTAGGTTTGCCCGGCGGTTTATCTTGGCGGCGGGTGGCTCTACCTACCAACTGCATAGCGGGCCAGATCGGGAGAGACCGGTTGAGACAGACTTTTCGACATTTGCGACAGGACTCTGATGGATTCATACGTCCGTTATCCCTGGACACAATGACCCCCTGATTCCTTCCACCCCTCCTACCTTTTTCCTTCCCAGAACTTCCTCTCCTTCCTTTCCTAAAACGACCCTCCTCACAGCATCCCTAAATATGATTTAGGCACTGAGGGGAATTATTTTGTGGTGTTTTGTAATGTTAAAAATAATCCGTGTACAGGAGAATCTATCAAACGGATCGCCCGTTTCTGCAATGGTTTTTTCATGTATTTTGGGGCTGCAGACGAGGGTTAGCTATCAAATTCAACAGAGAGTTGGTTATACGTTATTATCTAGTCCGGCGGGTATCTTAAAACATTTTGTACAAAATTTGACATTTACGGAAACGTTTTGATAAATGTCTTCGCAAATTAACTTTCGCTTGTCAGCGACGTGCATAAGGCATGCTGCGTATTTAGACCAAAAGTTGCATGGCTTAGAAAATGAATTTCGTAACTACAAGTACAGCATGGAAACCCGTTGTTACGTAAGTAGCGTTTATCACCCAACTCATTATCATTAATTTGCGCAAACTCTCTTTTCCTCCTGTTTATCAGTGTCATTATTATTTTTTAAATGAACCCGCCAAAACCATTTTTTTTACTATTATAATCAATTTTTAAAAGCTGGTTTCACTAAGAATTGAACCTTCCTAGCCAGGAACTGGAGTTGAAAACCCTACCAACCTCGCCAAATGCCGATCGGGTGGGCCGGCATTTATTTAGAATCTTAACTGTTGTTATTTCATTCGATTTCAGAGAAATGCGTATATGTCCGTGTCTATGTGATTGCCTCTAAAAGTTGTTAGAATGGATTGCCATCAACAACGAGTCTATCTGCCGAGTTTCAGCTCATTCAGATGTCAGGAAGTGGGTCAATTTCCGCTTCTAAGATTTGCATTAATTCATTTCCGAAAACAAAAGAGAAATTCAAATATATGATTTAAAAAATACCGATTTCTGTAATTATTATTACGTCTATTATTAGCCCAGATCCGTGATAAATCAGGGGATATTATAATTGTAGGTTTTCTGAAGCTGAAAGCATTAATAAAACATTTGCCTCAGGATCACATTTCCTTTCGTAAACAATTGATATCGACAATTTTCCTTAATATATAGCTGTTTTTTGTTGAAAAATTATACAAACGACCAGAAATTTACCTTTCGAATGAACACACCTTTAGTAAACTTGAAAAATCACATTATTTGTGAAAAATTAAACAAAAGAAATACACTTAAATATATAATTATAATTAATCAAAAATGAAAATAAAATAGTTTTCTGATTATAAGTAAGTAAGGACCAACTTAATCGCTTGTCTGAAGAATTAGTTCAGGGTTCATAGGACGAGAACACAGAAAACCGAAATTAGCACAGACATAGGAATTAATAGACGAGAAGATAAGGGCGAGGGGTAAAATCAACTGTTGAAGAACGAGGGGAGTAAGGCTGACTGTGATTCGTCAATAAATCAATCTGACAGTAAATAGGCATCTCGCATTATAATATCACCATTTAGTTCTTAAAAGTAAAATCTGCCTTTGAATGAATAGACATTTTTACATGGGAACGCAAATTACTCGCCACGTTATGAACTAATTTGCGAAGTCCAAATTCGGCAAAGTAAGGCAGCTTCTATGTTCAGAGTCGTAGTTAGTTTCAGAGTATTTAGTTAAGACACTTTTACAAATGTCTCATAATTTACTTACCCCAGTAAACAACGATGAGCACACTTGAGAATCGCTACATTGTGATGTGATAGTATATGTTTCTAAAACTGATCCATATAATACGGTGTGAATAAGCTTAAAATAATGCTTACTTATGGAATGTAATACGACAATTGGGTTTATTCTCTTTTTCACATCTATTTTTACAAGTTTTCATATCACAAGTCAACATTTTGCCGCGTTATTTCGTAAAATGAACCGATGATGCCTCGACCATAGTTCGCACAAGAATGATGACGTCACGTTTTCAAATTTCACTTGAGGCCATTTGCGAGCCCAGCCGGCTCAATGGAACCGGTATGGGGAGTGGGGATAATACGCTTTTAATCACTTAGGGCAGGTCTACTAATATTCATATGTCTATGGAAATTAGCCATTTTGATGACGATTACACTATGGATATGTAGGTACCTACTTTATCGTTTACAAGCAGATCCAATTTTGAAAACGATACTTAAAATCAAAGCAGTTTTGAGTTCATCGAACGTGAATAATTTCACGCAGGAATAACGCGCATCCCAAACAACCTAAATTAGTATGTTTGTTTTATTCTCTACAATTTGATAGACTGCTTTTCATATTTTGAAATGATGCAGTGTCAGCATTTACCTGTGCATTATGTACCTACTCATTACTATGATTTCCAACTTCCGCTTGCATCACGGTTATAATAATTTCTCTGTCACTTTTCACATGAGATTGATTGAATAAATGAATACGAAGTCGACACGCGAGGGAATGGAGTATTTTTGTGAAAAGTTCAGGTCTTTTGGGATTGCACCATCTGGTAACTAGCTATCTAACCGTTACGCCATTACAGCCTCCGTGGTCGAGAGATAACGCTCTTGACTAGCAATGCGGAGATCGCGTGCTCAAATCCCGGCATCCGCAAATAAATTTTATTTATTTTTATTGTGTCGTTTTACAATTAATTCATTAATTAAAAAATAAAATAAAAATTAAGAACAAAATTAACCTCAGAACAATTAAACTACACCTGTTTATTAAATATCTGTAAAATACATTATTCCGAAAGAACATGGGAACCGGTGATGCAGCATTAAAAATGATCACCTCAGTCTTAGAAGCACTAGATGCTGCAAAAAAGCATTGGCTGTCTTTTTAGACTTGTCTAAGGCATTTGACACCGTATCCCATGGTTTACTTCTAAAAAATTGTTCAATTGGTATTGTTAATAAAGCCTTAGATTGGTTCAGGATTTGTCTTGCAAATAGATTACAGAGAGTTATGATTAATGATCACATTAGTTCAAATTCAATTGTATATGGCGTTCCTCAGGGTAGTGTTCTAAGTCCAATTTTATTTTCTTATATATGAACGATCTTTGTAAGCTGCCGTTTTCTGGTACTTCAGTTGTATTTGCAGATGACACTGTTTTGGTATTTGCTGATGATATGTGGGATGAAACTTATGCTAAGTGCAAGACGGGATTGAGAAGAGTCAAAATTTGGCTTGGTCAAAACCTGTTTAAAACCTTAAATATGACAAAACAAAATATATTACTTTTAGCATTTCCCCTCTAAATCAACCATCTTTGGACCGTTCCTTAAAAATGCATTGTTCTGTGCAGGAGTGTAATTGTCGACCTTTGGAAAGAGTATACAATGTCAAATATCTTGGCTTAATCATTTATAGAAATCTAAAATGGAATAATCATGTTACTATATTCACAAACAAAATACGAAAGCTAGTCTGCATTCAAGACTCTGAGTAATATATTGGACATAGTTACATTAATAACAGTATATTGTGCGCTTGTTCAATCAATTCATTCTTTCATATAATGTTTATGTTGGGGTTCTTGTCACAAGACTACCCTTTTTTCAACAACATTAACAACACTAGATTGGGTTCTTCTTTAATATATCAGCCGGTGAATATCCTTTGGACAAAGGAATGTTTCTTGTAATGCTCCGTTGCTTTATAATATGCTCTATGAAAATATAAAAACTATAGATTCGTTGAATCTATTCAAGAAAATGGTAAAAAATTCCACATTGGCTGAGAGTGGTGATTTTGGATTTTTCCGTGGTTTCTATAATGAATCACCTTAGGAGCCCCATATTCGATGTGATCCATGTGTTATGTGATTTATTTATTTTATTGAATATAATTGTAAAGCTGCTCATCTCGACACAGGAATTCCCTACTGAGATGAGCAGAGGAGGAAAAAATGCATATACTTGAGGATTGGCATTGTAAATTCATAACTCGACTGTTGCGAACTTCTGAGTCTGGTCAATTTGAGAGTACCTACTCGACATACCAGGCACAGGGGCCTATTTTAATATCACCATCTACTAAAAAAATATGTAGCAATATCGCCAATTCCTCGCCTACCTAGTTTAGCAAATGAATATACCAATGATATCGACATTTTTAGGATGGGTTGTTTCACAGAATTTGAACAATTCATCAAATTTCAAGTTCATTTTCGGGTTCTGTGAAATTCCAATTCAATTTCTGTTATTATATCATTATAGGCTAGTTGCTTGACATAACTGAAATAATAACAGAACTTGAAAAATCTTTCACAGAACTTTTAAAATACCTTTGAAATTTGAAGAATTGTTCAAATTCTCTGAAACAACCCGTTCATCTAAAAAATTCAACCTTAAAAACATTCTTAAACATTTCTTTATGTCAAGATATATTATTTCTGATAATTTCAGTGTACACTTTTTTTCATTTCATCTAATTCTAAACCTCTGTAATGTAAGAATTTTTGTTGCAACCATTGTTTATAACCCTTATATACAAAATTGCGTATAAAAAGAGCAAATAAATTAAGTCAAAATATTATATTGTGTACCTGCGGCATGTTCCAGCGTGGAATATACTCTCAGTATGTGTACGAACACAAAGAACGCGTGTTTCAGCTTTCAGATTAGCCGGCGAGTAAGCGGCCGACTGGCGCAGGCGCGCCGACAAGAATGTTTGTATCTAAACGTGTGAGAACGCACATAGTAAAGGCAGGTTCAGATTTGTGTCCGCGCGCTGGCCCGCCGAGAAGCTTTATTACCGGAATGAATTCTTAATTCCTACTCGCCGGTGCGGCCGGTTAGTGGGAAGCTAGTGTCGAAACATAAATAAACAAGTCCTGTCAAATTGAGCGACTTACTAATGGCTGCTGTTTTCAACAAATCGCCGATCTGGGATAAAAGAAACAGTTTACATTGGAACAGAAATGTTGTCGACAAGTGCTGGAAAGAAATCAGTAAGGATAGAATGAAAATGGTACGAACAAAAGTACGAACTGAGAAAATTTTATAATAACGTCAAACGTCACGAGTGACATAAGGTATATTTAAAAAATCTTTCTTCGTCCGCCAGCTCACTAAACAAGTGATAATATTCACCATGACTTTTTCTACTACTATTAATTGGATGAATACCAATTATTTATTTCTTAATTTCAAGAAAGAATTCTCCAAAAGTAAAAAATCTTCTTCCGACGAGCTTGATATTTTGTTAAAACTGACAGCTGCTATCAGGCTACCGCGCAAATGGCGCGGATTTTACCGGCGTTCTATGTGTCCACAACTCGGCGCCAATCTTCTCCTGCGGACTCAGGCACTGAGTGCTGGTAATCTGAAAGCCGAAACACGCGTTCTTTGTGTTCGTACACTATTGCCATAATGGTGTAAGACCACTCAGAATTGAAAATGCTTGTTTTAGGTTTTGGTTTTAGCTGAGTTTGGTGACAAGATCTGAAGACCTAGGAACATTCCCAGCTTCCTCTTCCCCGTATCCTTCCCCTTCCTACTACTTTAGCCTCACAACATACCCCGATTGGGAAGGCCATAGTCTCATGGCTCCAGACGGTTGGGAACATTTGGGATTCTTCTGCGGTACTCACATAAAAATATATGTGTGAATTCATTAGGCTTTAAAATACACGGAGAATATTGACCATTGCCAATTTATTTAGAACCTCTTAAAATAATCCGGTTAAAAACGGGATTTCAGGCCGTACGAATGAATTAACAGGTATCCTGATAAACTTTTAGTAAATTACGAATGTATGATCACTACGTAGGAACATTTTGTTCATAAAAATCCGAATATTTTTGCATTACAACGAAGATTCTTTGTATAGTCACGAAAAACTAATTTTCGACATTTTGAAATTCGATAATTAATAAGACTTTAAAGACGCTTGGCTTCCTATTATCAAGGCAAATCGATAAAACATTATTAAAATGATGTTTTTTTTTGTTAAATATCGCCTGTAAATTTCTGTGTAGGGAACACTAAGGAAGGGTTGTTTCAAAAAAAATTAACAATTCAACAAGTTTCCAAGTTGATTTTCAAGTTCTGTGTTGGTTCTAATCACGTTCTGTTATTATATCATAATTGGGCTGTTGTTTATCAAAACTGAAATAATAACAGAACTTGAATAGAACCTTCACAAAACTTTGAAATCAACTTTAAAATTTGATGAATTGTTCAAATTCTCTGAAACAACCTGCCCTTAGCACGAACAATTCTTTAAATTTCAATGTTAATTTCTGTGAAAGTTCTGTTATTATTTCAGTTCTATCAAGCAACTAGCCTATAATGATATAATAAGAGAAATTGAATAGAAAATTCACAGAACTCGCAAATTAACATTTAATTAGATGAATTGTTCTATGAAACTACCCATCCTAAGGGTGGGTTTATAGAAGAGGGGTTCTAAATTAACAACCCGTTTGAAAACGGTTTTAATTGTAGATAAATGTACAATGTATTACACCTACGTTTTTTTTTTTTTTTTTTTACAGTAATACCGCACAAGAGTCCCAACTGCTCCCGTCTGGAGCCAGTGAGACTATGGCATCCCCAATTGGGGTATGTTGTGAGGCTGAGGGTATTGGGGAGGGGAGGGAGATGGGGAAGAGGAAGGTGTGGAAGTACCTGGCTATTCAGATCTGGTCACCAAACACGGCTAAAGCCATTTCAAGCAACGTTTCAATTCTGAATGGTGGTCTTACACCAGGGCGATACTGAGAGTATCTTCCACTCTGGAACGTGCCGCAAATATACTATATATTATTTTAAATTAATTAATTGTGAAATAACACAAATTAATCAAATAAAATTTATTTGCGCACTCCGGGTTCGAACCCGCGACCTTCGGATCTGTAGTCAAAAGCGTATACCACTAGACCACGCCGGCCGTCAATTAAAAATTATCAATTAACGTATTATCAAACGTACATTTACTAAAGTATATTTTTTATAAACAAAGTAATACCAATTACATCTTTACTCTTCGTCACGGTAAAGTGCATTCGTTAGCATCCGTTACTCATATTACAACGGATCGTTCTTTCGTAACGAATCTACGTTAAATTACGTATTGAGGTCCGATGGGTAGCCGGTACCTCGTGTTTTCGTTATTCGTTACGAGTCTCACGTCCGAGAAGGTGCTATGTAAGCAAGTGTGTATGGTGTGTTACGTTGGTTATTATTTATTGACTACTTTCTTACGTGAGTCACGCCACGCTGACAGCGGATGGACTCTTATTTCCAAATCATATGATTTTCGGTTCTTAAACAAAATAGGTACACGTACACGAATACCTAACTTGTGAATGAATCTAATGTCAAAATCAGACATCAGATTCATTCACAAGTTAGGTACACGTACACGTATAACTAACTTGTGAATGAATCTGATGTCAAAATCAGACATCATATTCATTCACAAGTTAGGTACACGTACACGTATAACTAACTTGTGAATGAATATGATGTCAAAATCAGACATCAGATTCATTCACAAGTTAGGTACACGTACACGTATAACTAACTTGTGAATGAATCTGATCTCTGATGTCAAAATCAGACATCATATTCATTCACAAGTTAGGTACACGTACACGTATAACTAACTTGTGAATGAATCTGATCTCTGATGTCAAAATCAGACATCATATTCATTCACAAGTTAGGTACACGTACACGTATAACTAACTTGTGAATGAATCTGATCTCTGATGTCAAAATCAGACATCATATTCATTCACAAGTTAGGTACACGTACACGTATAACTAACTTGTGAATGAATCTGATGTCAAAATCAGACATCAGATTCATTCACAAGTTAGGTACACGTACACGTATAACTAACTTGTGAATGAATCTGATGTCTGATTTTGACAATGTCTCGTAAGACAGCCGGCAGCCTACGAACCTAGAACTCTAACACTTTGTAAGAGTAGGGTTAGGTCAAATACGTAAACTGATTACTATACTCTGATCATATTTTGAAAGTTTAATTTTGTAAATTCGAAATCCGCGAGGTAAGAGTTGTTTCAAGAGATATTATTGATTAGGTATTATATATCTACGTATTACCTACAACCATGAAATGTATTAGAAAATCAAACCCCGGTGATCTTTACGATAATATCGATACATACTAAATGGTAACCGGATAAATCATCACAATTATAATTCAACACATCTTTAAAAAGTTATATAAAGTCATGGAAAGTGATGAAACAAAAACTTTATTAACTGGGTTAAGTAAGTTAGGTTAAAAAAAAAAATTTTCATCGTTTCTAATGACTTTATATAACTTTTTAAAAGTGTGTTGAATTGTCACTGTGTTGAGTTATCATGGAACCATACTAAATATCTATAATACAGATGTCAGCATTGATGGGAGCGGGATATCCATGACAAATCTCGAACGAGCGATCGATAAAGAAAAGTTTATTAATGAGGTATTCTCAAGGAATTGGTGGAATGGCGACGATTAAAGACGAAGTTTAATGCCAAATCACTATTTTGATTAATCTTTATAACGAATTGGTGTATATTATGATTACCAAAAAATATGCTTTAGATAAATTGAAGGCTTTCCTATCGTTTCGCTTAAGTAGAATACAAATAAAAAAATAAATTACTCAATAAAAAATTTAAATGAAAACTACCAAAAAAAAATTTTTTTCAATAGTAATGTTTGAACGCATAAAGGAAACGCTGTAGCTTCCTCTTAACTGGTATTAGCTTATTACTTATCGCTTGGTTTGCCTCTTGTTTTAATCCGTTTATGTTATAATATGCTTAAAATGCCATGTCTGTAGGTACTTGTCTCTAATGGTACGAAATAAAACCTCTTCCGTTTTGTCAGACTAGCCAAGCACGTTGTTTCATTCAGAACCTAATTAATGTCATATTATTAACAGTTTTATTTTTATCATTATGATTGAAATGAAATGCCGCACCATAAAATGATTCATATTTAAAACCGATAAGAACTCTTCGAGCCTCATCCACACCCTGAGATATTTTTTATTCAAACAAATTCCGACTCATTCAGTCGAGAATTAAAATATTGAATTTATGGACGGGTTGTTTCGGAGAATTTGAACAATTCATCAAATTTCAAATTTCTTTCAAGCAACTGGCCTAATGATATAATAGCAGAACTTGAATATGACTTTCACAGAACGCGAAAATGAGCTTTGAAATTTGATGAATTGTTCAAATTCTGTGAAACAACCCATACTAAAAATGTCGATATCATTGGTGTATTCATTTGCTAAACTAGGTGGGCGAGGAATTGGCGATATTGCTACATAATGTGTTAGTGGATGGTGACATTCAAATAGGTCATTATGCCTGGTGTGTCGAGTAGGTACTCTTAAATGAACCAGACTCAGAAGTTAGCAACAGTCGAGCTCTAAATTTACCAAGCCCGTCCTCAAGTATATGCATTTTTTTCCTCCGCTGCTCATGTCGGTAGGGAATTCCTGTGTCCCCTAAATGTCAATGAAGATCACAGATGCGAGTTACAACCAGTTCTTCTTATAATTAGGTAAACCCACAATAGATAAAAATCGAATAAATACACTTTTATTTAAAATCACGAAGTTTGACAATAAATGCACTTTTATGTAAGCAGTAATGTTTGCAATATATTTAAGAGTAGTCGCCCATTACTCAAATGCAAATCATTTTACTTCTCACAGGATGCCAATTATACTTATGGGACCTATTTAATCTGTTGGGACGTTTGAGAAAGGGTTTTTGGAAATAGAGTCAGTTTCATTATCATTCAATCAAATGGAATGGCGATATACCATGTCAGGTAGTGTAAGAGAGACAAAGCGCGTGCTGAATAGTGTATATATCTTCTATTATATAGTCAGTGAGTATGAAATATACGGTACAATTTATTTATGTACATTCTAAAATTGCGATGATTTTATCAACAAGAATTTTAGCAATCATTGATTAATTAGATTTCCTTGTCGATACCCATGTTTAATTACTAATTAACTGAAACATAACTTCACAATGTTGGTATAAAGAAGAATGCGTGCACAAAACATCGAATTTATGTCTCAGATAGCATTCAAGCGAGCATTTCAGCAGTAAACTAAATCCACTTTTGTACCAATTAGGCACACAGATAACTAAATAAAATTTCTTGTTAATTAAATGCCAGGTTAACATATTATAGCACCTTCATTTAATTTGAAGGTTAAATATAAAATCAACCCGTAACTAACAAAGGTTTTTTTACTATAATACAGGGTTTTCCAATAAGAGGTGTTATTTATATATTAAATCGTAAAAGATCAATGGTTTCGTTGCTTGTGTGGCACGTAACGCCGTCTTGTTGAAAGTAAACGTTGTTCAAATTAATACCATCCAATTCCGACCATAAAAAAATCATTAATCATCTCTCGATAGCGCAATTCATTCACCGTAACTGTTGCTCCAGCCTCATTTTCGAAAAAGTAAGGTCAAATGACTTCACCGGACCATAAACCGCACCAAACAGTCACACGTTGAAGATAGAGAGGCTTTTCAACAATAACTCTTGGGTTTTCCGATCCCCAGATGCGACAATTTTGCTTGTTGACGAAGCCACCGAGGTGGAAATGGGCCTCATCACTCAAGATGATTTGCATTTGATACACTCAAGTGAATTTTAATAATTTCAATGCGTTGTTGAAGCGTGTATCGTTCCATTTTTATTAATGGCGTAGTTTCTACTTGTCAAATGTTAAAAAATGATAGCTTAAAAAGTAACATCTACCGAAATAGCGGGCTATTCAAACTAACACCTCTTATTGGAAAACCCTGTACATGTATTTTACTAATAGATGTACATTATATGTATTTTTACTATTAATTTTGTGAACTTGCAATCTTCAGAATATTTTTTTTTTATTAACTATGTATGTAAAAGCCCAATGGGCGTATAAATAAATAAATAAATAAATAATATTGAGGATTCGATTTTTCTTCCCCGGGACTGGAGTCATCCGCGCTACCAACTGATCCAAATAATGAATGGTTTATACCGACATTTATATCGTATATTAACTGCTGTAATGTCATCCAATTTCAGAGATATGTTTGAGCTCGATCGGATGTCGGAAAGTGGGTTAATTTCAATTTCCAAGATTTGCATTCATTCACGAAATCAAAATTAATAATCCAATTTCAAAAAACTATGCCATATGTTAGGAAAACATAGAAGAGAGAAAGAGAGGGAACATTAACACTGGTAGAAGTTTGGTAAGAGAGAGGGGGTAGGAGTGGGATTAGAGAAGGAGAAGGGGAACGTGATTGATTAAATGGTATATTTATTTTTACACAAATAACTAACAGCCATGTTTTAGGGGTGCCAATGTTCCACTGGCCCCTGTCAGACGGGGCTCTCGAGTAATTTTCAATTTGAAAACTTATTACTTAATTAATAATAACAATACTTTAAAAAAAAAAATTACATCTTTTTCTTTTCCCCAAACAGTCTCTTCGATCAGAGAGTCACTCATTTGCATGAAACAAATGGCTTGAATGGAAAATAAGTCGAATTACATGCGGGAAGCGTTTTCATTATCTACAAAAACACACAATATTCTGTACATAAATAATTTACTTTCAACTTTCTAAATGCATTCTTAAATAAACACATTTATATCTTTCATTCGTTGAAGCCCCTGACAAAGTAACTTCCTATTACCCAAGTACTTTCTTTAGCAGTTTTATTAACATTATGATAATTAATCACCCAGGTATTTAAGGCCATATCCTATAATTGCGACAATAACTCATTTAAATATTAATGTAGGTACCTAGTACCTACCTAATTTTATACACTGTGTACGGAAACTAGTACTAGTACAGCATCTCACAGGGAACCTAAAAAAACTTTTTTCGATCTGGGCATGATGATTTTTTATAAACTTTTTCAGCAACTAAAAATATTATAAAAAAAATTATCCAGGTCTGCGACGAAAGACAATAATCAGCTGAAAGTAAACCCGTAGTAATTTTTTAAAAGAATTTGATTTGATTTATTCAGAGGTTCCGTTTTCAGGTATTCTCCAGGGGTCAAATCTTGGTCCTCTGTTATTTATCATACTTATAGACGACGTCCAGGTATTTGTAAGGTATGGCAGGTGTCATTTATTTGCAAATAACCTCAAGCTTAAATTTATTGGATCAGGACTGTTGTGAATTGGTGGGGAAACATCCACTAATTAATTGCGTTTACGTTTATGTGTCATCTCACAAGAAAACGAACTGCCTTGTAAGAGGGATTGTGGCATTTCAGTTTTTGGAGATTTTTTGAGACTTAAAGAAGTTGGAAAGGGAAGGATTTGAGAAAAAGAAGGTGATACTGATAATATCTCTGAAACTCAACCACTATAGAACAAGGTGCAAATAAAAGTTAATAAAAAGTGTCGATGTCGAAAAAAATGATTTCTTTGGCAATCCATCAACTGTCAAACTTTTTATGACATTTCTGACTAATCGTGGGATAGTGACTGCTTTGAGTGCCGACTAATTTAGCCGTTATTGAATGATAATTTACCGGCCGGAAAGCACTAATGGAAGGTGAGGAATTATAACATGTATTAATTTAGTAGGGGAGTATGTATTGCTAACTGGAACCCTAATGAATCTTCTAGAACGAGCCCCTTAGTATTAAAAACAAGGGTGCCGTCATACGTAGTAAAGTTTACTATAATGCCATTGAAAGACGAAACGACTCGTGCATAAAACTATCGTCAAAATGAAAATGCAAAATCATAAAAAATATTTTATACAAATTTTAATTTCTATTATTGTGACTATTTAAATATTGTACATACAAAAAATGATACTGAATATATGTATAGTAAATTGTATTTCTTAGTCCTTATCACTAGGGTGACCTGTGCTGCGGCGGACTAAAGTTTATCATTTCTATTTTATTTGTTTTCTGTTGATTTTAATGTTCTTTTCAGGGATTATTCATCTCTCAATCAGATTCATAATTTCATTTGAACTTAATTAACCTTTTTTATTCACTTTATATCTGGGAAAGGATTATGTGGAGTTTTGTTAATATCATCTTTCCTATAATCCAAAAGTACACATGTACGTCATGTACGATATCAGACAACTCTCAAAAGGTGAGCTGTGGCATCATGAGATTTGGGCAGCTCATTCAGTCAGGAATTTATGAATTATCGCAAATATCTTCAGCTCACAACTTTATTTCCATTATGAGTTGTAGAGCTTTCGAATATACATAACATTCGAAAAGTAGAAAATAAAAACATTTTTAAAAGGAGAAAGCTAGGCGAAGTCGGTTACTAATAATGGTAATAATAATAATAATAATACATGGATTATTTGTGCAGCGCTGTTTTAAAATATTATATTTATCTAATGCTCTATCGTATTACTAACTATATAATAGACAAACTATTATAAGAACTTATGGCAATAAGATAGGTTGTTGTCATTGTTCTTCCGGTATTACAATGGAAGATGTTCAGAGGAACTAGCGTCATTGTTCCCTTCGCCACCGGTACATAATCGGGAAACAAGCCAAATGCGCGTCCAAAATGTGTACACGGTTGACATTTGTAACATGAAAACGTGTAGCTTCCACTACTCTTTCTTGAGTTCAAGAGCTAGGCTGTTGAACGATTTGCCGACCTCTGTGTTTTTTCCCTCCTACAACATAGATCTCTTCGAGACCCATGTTCACTACTTCCTCTCCTTAAAAAACCTGCTTCACATTTTCTTCATGGTCTCCTGCGTAGAGTTAATGTTAAAAAATATATTTACAAACGTAGAATGTATGAAAGTGAAAGTAGTATTATGTAAAATGATCAGTCTGTAATAAATGATGTGATTTTTTGTATTTAAATTGTGTTATGTTCAATCCACCTCCGATTAAACTATATTAGTAGATTGGGTACCATTCAAATATTGTTAAAAAACCGCGTGGAGTGTTTTGAACGTCTTTAAAATTAAAACAACACATCATATTGTACGCGTCGTAACAAAAATGGCAATTTGTATGAAAATGAAGTTGCGGAACTAGTTTTTCCGCTTCGCTAATGAGTTGGGTTGGTTCTTTGGCAAACTGCTCGCTTGAAATGTTCCGATTGGTGCTCACCTGACAGGTGAAAATGTTTACGTATTTCGTAAGATTAAAATAATAATATGCTAATTGTTTGATGAGTTACGTCAATGGGCCCAGCTTTTTGTGATTGATTTTGTAATAATGTATGGAGACTTGGAAATTCGCGTTTGATATATAGCGGAATTCGCATTTTTCGGGCAAAAAACGCGAATTTTGCGTGTTTTTCACGCATTTCTTTGGAAAATAAAATAAGAACGTATAAAACACAGTAAATTTCATTTTCAAGATGCTAGAAGTTCCTTCCATACAAATTTGAATGAAAAGAAATGTTCCATTTAGCCTAATAACTCAGCGCTCCGTCTTACTTACTCCATTTGAATTTCGTAAACACAATTTTGTATTAGAAATTTAAGCTACGATTGTGCAAATATTTGGATCTTGAAACACGCCCACAAGGAACTTCTTGTGTTTTACTATATTCTATGGTCATTGATTGATTTACCAGTTTTGTATAAAAAATCAATTATATACCTAGAGGTAATCATTTAAAAAAAACGGCGTTCCGGCACGTTTTGCAACAAATTACTAAAAAAATTACATAACATTACTTTGTAACAAAATACCACGGCTTTACTGGAAAATATAAAATAACGCGAATTTCGTCAAAAATAACGCAAAATTTATTCAGATATAACGCGAAATTGTCAGGCCCTTCGCAATATTATAGTACCTAAGTATAATAAGTAATAGTAAAATATCGTGTGAAAACTTTCAATCACAAGAGTAGGATAGTTACCTACCTACATACATACGATATTTTAAAATGTGAATTCTGCTGTCCGGATCAAGTGGGATTAAGGCATACCCAATTATTGGGGCACGTTGTTGTTGGTTGTGAGGCTGAAGGTGGTGGGGAGGTAAAAAAGTAGGCGAAGGGAATAGTTGGGAAGTACCTGGCTATTGGGATCTGGTCTCTAATCACGGCTAAGGCTATTTCAAGTAGCTAATGTAATGGGGAATCACAAAGGCGATACTTCACTTTGACTGTGAGACACTAACCATACATTGGTTTCGGTTATCTTGAAAGCCTACTCTCTTAGATTTTTTTTATTTTCTTTAATTTGATTGTTTTTTACATTGACCAATGGATCAATGACGATAGTAGGTTGGAGCATGTTCCATTGAAATACCGGTAGAACAAGGATAGCTTTCCCACTGACGCATGTGCTCTTAAGATTGGAATACGTTTATTGATAGGATAATCTATCAAACGACCGCCTTGTTTCTGCACTATGTATTTTGGTGCTCCAGACCAGAGGTGGCTGCCAAATGCAATCGTGGGGCGCAATTGCGATTTGTACAGTATTAGCAAATGTGTACTATTAAAGTATCTGTACTAATTTAACTCCGGATTCAATGGATAAAATAATACAATGCATACATATTTTAAAACTCTATCCAATATTTTTCATTATTGTAATACTCTTGAGGTGATTTTGCACAAAAACGGCGCTATATAAATCATCCAAATATTATTATTATTATCATATTTTCATTACTGCTGCCTATTACTCCATTTTTAGTTTATTTCTAATACCGGCGTATTTGTGGTAATACCATCTATGGTTGTGTGAGAAATGTAAGCGTCTTGAGTAAGATTAAGAAAGTGACGCTTAGATGGTTTGGGCATGTAGAGCTAATGAACGAAGAAAGGACTGTAAGGAGAATATATCGAGTGAATCAGATACTTGAATCGAAATGCAAGGCTTATGTAAGCGTAATGAAAGGGACTCTTAAAAGGTTTAGGCATGTGAATGGTAGGTGGCTCGATACATGGCACGATAAAGTGAACCGATTACTTGAGTCGGCAAATGTAAGTGTCAGAATAAAATAATGGTATATATGAGACGATGTATGAGTGTGAATCAGGCAAGGAGTGTGTGCCAAGACCATACACCAGGAATCTTTGAAACGATATCTTGCTATACTACGACGCAATGATAAATGTACAAAAAATATCGAGGCCTATCATCGTTATTTGAACAAATTGCAAAATCAATATTTACCCTCTTAGAATCAAACCAAAATAAATAGATTACATTTTATTATCTAAAAACCTTCACGATGAGAACTCTAGTCAATGTTTTTTGTTATTATTTAATTTAAATTATATAAGAAATTGAAGAATATTTTCCCCATTTGTGGTACCAGTATAAACCAAGCAGAATTAAGACTCTGGATGTGCAAAATGTAGTTGATCGATTTATTGTATCTAATGATCAAATGATATTTATTTTTTGTACTAGTACTTAACTGCATTATGTCGGTAAAAGCCTTACGGTTAGTTAGGTATTAAACTAATTCCAATAAGGACAATATTATTTATACCAAACTAACTACTAGTTAAACTTAAGGCGATGCACTACGTAGTGTAATATTTTAAATTGAGCCGCTATCAATAACAACCCTTACGTAGATGACGATAAGGTTTAAATTCCCGCTTAACACCTTCCGCCTGTTTTGATTTATGCAAGAAAAAAACATGGCCAAAAAATGCCTTTTATTTTATTTTATGGATGTTCAGGAATAAATATTTAATTTTTTTCTGATCATTTTATAAATAACTTAATTTTACATATTTTACAATAAAATCATAACCGAAAATGGGTTCGTAAGGAGGAGATTTTGAACTATAAAGCAGTTTTCATAGGCCTTATACATTATTTTTTCTGGGCTAATAAAAAGACTAATCTAAAAAATACTCGATTGTTTCAAAGGCCAAGATGTATTCTACTCGCAGTATTTAATTAAAGCACCTGAAACATTTCTAGGCGACCAAATTTTCAAACCAAAAACACATGATTTTGCATTACTACGTAGTGCATCGCCTTAAGTATGTATTTCTATGGTAAGACTACTTATGTTTTAACACCGAAAATAAATGAAGGGCGTAGAATTGGCAGAAAAGAGCGAAATACTTCAACTTATCAGTGGCTGAGTTGACATCGTGTTTGGGTCCCACCCAGGTGTAGTATGTTCAATTCCTCGGCTGGCTAAGTCCTCCATCACAACACAATCAAAATATTCCCCTTAGTGTGGTGGTAGTAGGAGATTTTCAAATATTGTCAGGTTATTCGTAACCCGGGAATGTTTGTCTTTCTTTTTAAAAAAATTTAAAAAAGTCTCTGCGTGGAAACGACAAATAGACACACTTATCAATATAAATGGAAGGAAAAATGTTTAAATTAAAAATATTAAGTCACAGAAAGTGATTAAACAAAAACTTTATTAACTGGGTTAAGTAGGTTAGGTTAGGTTAAAAAAAAAAAATTTTCATCGTTTTTTATATCACTTTTTAAAAGTGTGTTGAATAGTCACTGTGTTGAGTTAGCATGGAACCACATAAAATATACAATAATGTAAGATTGTACATAATTATACGGTACACAGTAATACTAACTTAACTAAGAATAATCTGCCTATATAATATATTTATATAAATGAGTGTCTGTGCCCTAAGGCGAACGGAGCGTGGCGGATGGCATAAATTTCACATTTATACAAAACTACATTTGTATTCAGAGATTGATGAAATTTTGCACACTTGGCATTCAAAACAAGAGGCAGATCACTGAGTTTATCTTCTAATTTATTTAGGAAAGTGTCAAGTGTGAAAAGAAAATGTTTTTGGCGGTCTGGCGGGCGATTTATATACAAATCTGCAGATCCGAGGTTGATAAAATTTTGTACATTTGACCTTCAAAACTAGAGTAAGGTCACTAGATAAAACTCTGGGCAAAGCCCTGGTAACTCCGGGGACTTATTTAGTCATTGGATACATCAATGTATATAAAGGAGAGTGTAGGTAGCAGCGCATAGTGTGGCCACGGATGCAAAAAAAAACACATTTTTCTTGATATTGTACAGGAAACGCCGTTCACAAGTTGAAAAACTTTGTTTTGGAAACCATTTCTTACCACTCACTCTCAAATATTACTGTACGATATTTAAGAAAAAAAGTTTGTTGTTTTTCGATGTTCATTTATTTTTTTATTGATTTTTATTCTAAGAATTTATATTACTTTATAAAAAAATTAAAATCTTGACTTGCTGAAACTAATATGGAGTTTTTCGTAATTTTATAAGCAGCGGAGCGAGCTCTCGTTGCTTCATTCACATTCATACATAAAGGTATTCTTTATTGTTATTCTGATTTTTTACGTGACTCAACTCAAATACATACCCATAGTTTGTTTCATAGTGCTTTCACACAAACGATGTAGGCACTATTGAATTCCGTAAGTTTAAACTTAAACATGGTCGTGCCAATTCTTTCTAGGGCGTTCCCAACTTCTTCTACCATTCATTTTCACATCATGTTATATTCTCCTGGCACCCCTTTCTCTGATCATCCGCTTTATATGTTCTAATTCAAATCCGTAAGTTACTGGCATGCTTACAATTTGTTTTGTAATTCCTCTGTAGCGATCATCCATCTCTTATGGGGTATTTCCACAAACTGTGAATACCGTCAAACATTTGCGGAAGATTTTCGATTTATTTTTCTGATTCTGATTATCGTACTAAAATGTGCAATTTTAATATTTATAATCATAATTATTTATTTTATAAAAGACTCGAAAACGCATATTCCGAAACAGTTCCAAATGGCTATGACGTAGAATATGTTACTGACTGGTAAGACGGTGGTCATCAACGACGTTGGCCGATGTGACGTCAACAACGCCATATTCACCAAAAAAAACATATCGTTTTGGCGACTAATGAAGAGAGCAAAAAAACAGTGAAAATACCCTTTTATGCGAAGTGTTTGATTTTGAAATGAGAAAATGCTTAGTTCCTACCGGGATGTCATTTATTCAGTTCCTACCTATTACTAACCATCACCTTGCTGGAAAAGTATTTGAAATTTGGAACAATGGCAAGAACCTCGTGCAAATTCGAGAGCATTTGTTTTAAAATCTGAAGAAGGATTAGGTGAGTGGTTTATTTATGGATGGGACTACATTGCAAGCAAGTTGTAGGTGTTTTTCGTGTACACAATCTCGTTGAAAAGTAAAAAGAGTGGAATTGACTATCTTGAAAGTGCATAATATCTTTTTTATTACTCATTCGTTCTGGCGATAATTACCTCGAGATGGAATTAGATGGAATTCACTATATTGTGATTGTGTTGTGTGCTCATTCGCAAAGACACAGTGGTTATCCTGTTTCTCCTTCATTCCTACACATACTATCACCCAATTCCAGTAAACACCAATTCATTTCTAGTTTAAATTATTTACAGTCCGCTTTCATGTTCATCATAAGCTGTAATTCGTAAGCAGTTACGGATGCAACAAGAAGAAACCCCAAAATATTGATTTATTTTGATCAAAATTATGCTTTATAACCTTTTTAACCACGGCCCTAGAATTGGCTGTAGTTACAACTGAATGGTTTCTCCAACACATTGCGGTTCGATCACGATATGTTGAGGGTTTGTCGATGGTTGCGGGTATTCCGAGAAAAGTGTGTGTTTTTCTAGGATTGTTATCATCAGCCAACAGTAAATATTGGCCAGTCATGTAGAACCGTATTATCCGAGACCCGTGACATTTTAAGGTTGGGAGTGATAGTGGCTCGACCGGCCAACCAATTTACCTGGGCCCATGTTTGCCCAGAGATAACAGTTTTTTTTCGCCAGAGGTTAAAAATATTTCTTATTAATATTAATAACTCATTTTTAGTTAAATTAATAACACGTGAAGAAATTTTAATGATTTCAATTCTTAACTAATTCTTTATTAATTTTTTTCAATGATATACTAATGTTTATAAGACAAGGTTTTTTATGCATAGCGTAGATGATAACAATTTAAGCAATTGAAAATTGAAAATATCTCCAGTTTAAAAATAAATGCCGCGGACGGGAAATGAACCCGCAGCTTACCGATCAGCTGCTTTAAACCACTAAGCTACGTCTGCTTATTCCAATCCCGCCAAATAGTTCAATACTTTCTAGTATTTCATTCAACAATTATTACTTATCACAATTTTTCACCTATAAACATTCTACTTTATTTTTTTAGGAGAGGCTTTTTTAGTGCTGAATTTCTCACTGGATGACGTCGAGATATATAATATCTACATTTGTCAAATTTTAATATTTTAAACGATAAACTAATTTTTATAAGGCAAGGTTTTTTATGCATGTAATCAAAGTATTTTGGGCATCTAATTGATATGTTTGGCTCGAACCTAAAATAGGTTGAAATACAAAATCATAATAATAATAAGTTTTTTTAATCTTTTTGTTGTTGTTGTAACAAATGGATAAAATGATGTCCTCACTGGGATCTCCCGTTCTGAGGATTTCAATTACATATTATTAAAATTTAGTAGTACGGATAATATAAAGTAATTATAATTTTTTCTTTTAAAAAGAAAGACAAACATTCCCGGGTTACGAATAACCTGACAATATTTGAAAATCTCCTACTACCACCACAGTAAGCTGAAAATGTTGCTTGTGTTGTGATGGAGGACTTAGCCAGCCGAGGAATTGAACACACTACGCCTGGGTGGGACCCAAACGCGATGTCAACTCGGCCACCGACTATATCATAGTGTTTTTTCTTAAATAATTATAAATATATTACAGGGTGTTTTTTAGTCAATTACTTTAAAATACTTTAAAATGCATGCTTTGTATGCTCATTTTATAATTTAAAAAAAAAATATGTATCAGTTGGATAGTAATTTAAAGTAAGTATTTCAGTTTTCGGAAATTTAAAATAAGGAATTTAGTTGCTATTTCGTTAATTTGACTATTTTATTCACTCCATATTTTGACATAATAATATTACAATAGTATTTTTAGGCTATTTTTTTTCTATTTATTTCTTAATTAAAACATAGGTTCACATTTTAGGTTAAATAAGAGGATTAAAAATCCTGCCTTATAACTTTCGCATCAATAACAATGGCCGCCAAGTGACCTATCGATTTTAATTATAACGATATAACTACTAAAACGCATTATTTTCCATTTTTGGAAACAGAAATATTTACTTTTCATTATTATCTAACTACTGTGTGTTTTTTTAAACGTATTAAGCGTTTCTCTATTTTCTGTTTTTTCAATCATTTCTACGGCCTCCGTAATCGAGGAGTAAGGCTCTCGACTAATAAGCTGTAGGTCACGGGGTCAAATCCCGGCGTGCGCAAGTAAATTTACTCTAGAAGTTACTCTAAGTATCGCCCTGGTTTAAGAATACCATTCAGAATTGAAATGGTTTTGGCCGTGTTTGGTGACCAGACCTGAATAGCCAGGTACTTTCTAACCTTTCTCTTTCCATCTCCTTCCCATTTCCACTTTTTTCAGCCTCATACGCTACCCTAATTGAGGATGCCATGGTCTCACTGACTACATGAGGTTAGGAACAATTGGGACTATTGTGCGGTTTAAAAAAAAAACGATAAACGATATCGGTAGTTATTATTTTACCTACCTATCTAAGTGTAAGTTATTAATTGGGGTTCAATTTACAAAAAAAAATGTTTTGTTCCGATTTCATGACACTAATTGCAAATTAATTTAAATAAAATTAAAACGACTGAAAGTTGAGCACCCCTGTTGTCAAACCCTTCGCTCCACGTGCATCGTTATCTTAAAGTGCCCTTCCTATTCGGTTTCCAGGGCTGTAGGGCTTTTGGTATAATATAGCATCAGGGCTTTAAGAGCTGTAAAGTGTTTTTGCTGGAGATCCCAAATGGACACTTTTTATTCAGTCCTAGTCCCCACTAACGGCTCGGGGCGCAATTTCACTGTTTTTCATACTATTATTTGTTGACAGTCTCGCAGTTGTAAAACACAGACATAAAGAAAAAACCCTAGACACTTACTGAACAAAAGATATCTCAAATTAGATGTACTCGTATAATGACGTGAAAAAATACCCACAAAAAAAATACTTGCACGGTAACTGAACAAAAGAACTTTCGAAAATTATTTTGGGACATAAAAATATTTTTAAGTGACACCATACAATAAAATGAACAACTAACTAACTAACTTTCCGTCACGCCGTTTCTCCGCAGGGGTATGAAGAGAGGACGGTCCGCCAAACAAATCGTCTTGGCACACACACTCTTTGCCTCATTCACATTCATACATCGTCTCATACATACTAATTTGTTCACTCACTATTCTCATTTGCCTCACATATTCTACTTTCACTCCCTTCTACGTTCATTCGCTCTAAATGTCCACACCTTCTAGGCGTCCCTTTCTTAATCTTACTCATTACGTTTTTTTTGTTTTTTTGGTATTTGTTTTTGGGGTGTTATGCCGTGTTACGCTAACTCCTTCTTTAGCCAACTTTTCGGACAACGTTACAGTGTCCACTGTCCATCATCAGGGCAGATGTGTCATCTGCCCTGATGACACATCCCTGATGCGACATTTACCCTGATGATGGACAGTGGACACTGTAACGTTGTCCGAAACGTTGGCTAAAGATGGAGTTAGCGTAACACGGCATATCACCCCAAAAACAAATAACAAAAATACTTTTGGCCCTGAAAATCTTTACTCATTACGCTTGCATCATTTGCGAACGTCGTTTCTCGCACGATCATACATGGTTTTACCACACATACGCCTCATAAATCTCATTTCTACAGTATTTAGTCTGGTCTGGTAAAAATATTTTGTCGTTTACAAATGTAGCATAATAATTAAAGCATGCTGAGAACAGAACTACTTATTTGATTTTTTTTAAATACCTAAAAGTAACGAAGATATAAGCCGTAATACAACTTATTATGTGGTGTTTTGTTGCCGGAAAGCATGTGACATCACGGTAGGCCAGCGGCAGTAGGTACTGCAGCGCTTCCCTTCGAATTATGAATTTGGTAGGCGACACACTACGCTTGGCCTATTTCAGCGTATCGCTCGCCATACACTACCAATGCTGAAATGTGCCAAGCCACGCAAATATACCGCGATTATAGCGTGGTCTGTCACAGACTTCATTTTACTGAATCGTGTCTCGTGTGACGTCACGTGACACCATTGCAAACGTTTGATTTTTTAAAAGTTTATTTTGAAAGCTCATAACTTCGTTATTTTAAAATATGGCAATTAGAATCAAAATCCAAAATGGCCTCATACACACAAATACTTCATTTATGAAAACATCACAAGTACATGACCACCACACAAGACAACATAATAAATTATACACAAATTCAGCAAAGACAGAGTGTGGTAAAAGAAACATAGGCCATGAGGGTGTACACATATATAATCTCCTTCCTGATAGCCTGACAACCGTAAATAGAATAAATATATTTAAGAAAAAACTGTTTGCAATGAGCAAAACCAAAATGCTCTTACTTAAGAAAAATATGTTACTTAGGTAGTAAACCATAATTATTAATATATATATTATTTTTGTTTTAATCAATGTACACTTAAGTTAACAAAGCGAAATATGTATTTCTTTTAACTTAATCAATAACTAAAAAAAAAGTACCAAAACAGAAAAGGTACACTAAATATGTAAACATAATATAATATGAATTTGAGCGCCATAATAGCCTATCTAATGGAACTTCTTATTTGTTTATCATAACATATTTTATTTTACTTCATTGAAGAAGAAGATACTACCTATTTATTTATTTATTTTATTTATTTTATTTATTTTATTTATTTTATTTATTTTATTTATTTTATTTATTTTATTTATTTTATTTATTTTATTTATTTTATTTATTTTATTTATTTTATTTATTTTATTTATTTTATTTATTTTATTTATTTTATTTATTTTATTTATTTTATTTATTTTATTTATTTTATTTATTTTATTTATTTTATTTATTTTATTTATTTTATTTATTTTATTTATTTTATTTATTTTATTTATTTTATTTATTTTATTTATTTTATTTTATTTGTTTATTCCTTTAGATTTACACACAGTACAATATGATACAAGATATAATTAAAATATTTTTAGTGATTATAGATTATTGTACCTTATCAGGTCGAAATTATTGGTTCCTAACTAAGCAAATTGCCCGTTCCAAGGAACCAAAATATGTGAAAGTAAGTGTGTGATTTGTCTATGTCTATAGTATATCTCATTAATGTTATAATTTGTGATGTTTAATCGTTACAATCTTATGATAGAATCGACTTGAGCTGTTGTGTATGTTTCAATTGTGTATGAGCAATAGTTAGAATAGTGGAAGATACATATAGTGTGTGATTAGTCTATGTCTATACTATGTCTATTTATTATGTGACGTTTTTTAACATTTTTTCAGATTCTCCTCTACCCAGTCCAATCAACCATTTAGTTATTATTGGGCCTATGTAGGAAATATTACAAGATTTTATGTTTAATTCATGGGGGATTTTGTTGTACAGTTTAGGTCCCAAGTATGTGTGTGTCTTTTAATACTTTACCGTATTGCTCGTTGGGATCATAAGGTCATCATCATATTAATATTAATAAATCCCGAAAAGTAATCATTTAAACTTTAATTAGATATATTATTATGATACTAGAGCAGACTCAGTGAAATATCAAGGGATATTGTAATTCCAATTTATAAAAAGTCAATAAAAATATTTTTTTGTCAAAATATAATAGTAGGTAGGTACCTTCTTTATCGCTTTTCTGGAGTATTCTTCAAACAGCAGTTAAATTTTTGAAAATGTCACTTAAATTCAAGCAAATTTAAGTTCATTGATATATATAGGCTCGGTGATATAGGTAGGTGACAGCTTTACCGAGGAACGAATCACATTTAGAAAGATATATTCTAATCGATTCCTTGTACCGCCAATAATAATAATGATATTTGGACGATTTGTACAGCGCCGTTTTTGTGCAGAATCACCTCAAGGGCGCTGTACAAATATATAATACATTTCTACAATGATCTATGTTATTACTAACTATTTGTGGAGATAATATTTTCTTTTCTTTTCCTTTCCTAAACACCTTCATTAAAGGACATATGCACGATTAAATAAATACAGGAATAAATAATAGCACACGGAGAAACTTACAAATATAAAATACTGCCAATTTAGTAAAAAATCTGGTCAACTTGTTCGTTTTCCTATTTAAAAACGGGACTGCAGGCCTGAATCATGAAATTGTTCACCTACTTTACCGCTTTCAATAACTGTTGCAATTCTTTCGGAGCTCGCAATAAAGATGTATTTATAAAAGAAAAAGTAGAAATCATACGTAATACGTATATTTATTTACCTGAAAACACATCAATATAATAATAACCACGTTAGCCTTGAGAACGTCATGCTTACTTTTATATGCCACGTTTTTGGTAGAAGTTAGATAAGGCTAAATACTGAATAGTAAATATGTCCCCTATAGCATATCCATCGAACGAGGGGCTTATCAACAAACCAAAATAAATACTCAAAAACGTCGACAAACAGAAATAATATATTATTATTTGTTGGAAAATTGGTTCGATGTTAAAAAATATACTGATAACGAGTCGAGGACGCGTGAAAAAGTATCATGTTCAAATTAACTTCAACAGAAAACATTTGTATTTTTCGTGCTCTATAGGTAGGTCTATAGTCTATATGAATGTTTCAAAGCTCCATCGCACATTATGGTTTTTTTTTTAATTTTATTTATCTATTACACTTAAAATAGATCCATCAAATGTGGTCTTAATATCAACGTAGGTACTTTTTTACTTCTTAATTTACACTTCTAATACATGTTAAAAAAATGGTTTTGCTACAATAATACATCAATGAATCTAATTTAGGTTTATTTTTAATTTTACTTGGAACTGAACTATACATTTATATTCATTTATACAAGTTTTGTACAGAAAAAAATCAGTATTTTGTTTTGTTCAATTTTTTACATTTCTTTTTGTCGTGCATGGTGTGTGTGAAAGTCCTTATTGTAATGTATATAGTTTGTCTCTAAAGCCTGCATAAACAACAAGTCTATCAAATGAATGCATTTTGAAGAATGTTTTCAATTTACGAGGCGGGTGAGGGGTTTGTACAGTCATGCCCCGGGAACCATTCATCTTTCATTGGATAATCAACATCTCTTCCATAGTTTACCCCGACTGGTCGCTACGTTTGGTGACTAAGCAGGGGTTCCCGCGTTCACGAGGTGAGGTTTGTCCAGATCTTGACGGCGGATGCGTCTGCCTACCAAATGAGTGGTGGACCAGATCCGAAGAGGCCAGTGGACGGAGATCATTTCACCTCTCCATCCGTAGTGGGACATACTAATCCCCAGATCCCTGCCAACCCCTCATAAACTTTTGCTTCCCATAACTTCAACTCCTTCATTTCTTTAAAAATGCCCTCCACTCAGAATCCCCCAATCTTCCCATGCGATGTTAAAGTAAAAAAATGGAAAATTGACTGGTAGGACACTCTACCGAAACGTACACATTTGGTGATTCGTTCAATATTTTTAATGCGATTTTTATAAAAGGCAGACTCCACATAGGAAATACTTACATTACTATTACATCAGAAGCCACTTTCTTCGTGACTCGTGCAGCAAATAAGAATGTCTTTATGAACACTTGGTCGCTTGTTCCAGTTACTTCTAACCATGTGCGAGTGCCTGTTATCTCACTGTTAGGCCCAAGACGTAACGCCTGTCAATAGAAGTGCTTCGAGTCTTCCGTGGACTGCATGAGAAATGACACATATGCAGGAGTAGGTGCGTTCCACTTTCTCCGTTAGCTGAATGTGGCTACTGTACCACTTGCCTAAAACGTGGCAGTCTTGTTAGGGTAGGCAGTTAGAATGTGGTTATGTGATGCATAGGCATTAGGAAAAGATTCACGTAGTGTTCATCTAATGGCCCCAGTTCCAGAATGAAGGCTGTTATCCACTCGATCCATAGCGTACTTTAAAAAAAAAACACCTAAAAAAACCCGAACATAAAGTTATGATACGTCGATGCCTCCGAATATTAATTCCGAAACATAATTTAAACTTCTTCCCGTTGTTTATAGCCAAATAATCACCAACGTATTGTAGTTTGATAATTTTATGAAATTTATATTATTAAATTTATAAACGCGTGAAAGGAGTGCAAGGAGAATATATGATGCAAATGTGAATGGTAGCAGAATTCGGGGAGTTGGGTCATGTCAAGAGATAGAATAATAGAAGAGAATGTATGAGACGATGTATGAAAGTGAATGAGGTAAGGAGTGTGTGCCAAGACCGAGTTGTTTGGCGGTCCGTCCTCTCCGTTAGTTAGTTAGTTACCGAAATTGCTCTATTGCTCTTGTACTTATTTAGGGCAATACTAAATATTACTGTTTCTGTATTGTGTCTATTAAGAACCTACCAGAAATGTCTGTAGACAAAATGCAATTTTTAACAAGTAAATAAGGGTTCAATTTTTATAAAAGATTGTCTAAAATATCATGTGAAAGGAATATAAGTGACATTATTTGATATTCGATAGAAGCTTAAGCAAGCTAGCTACTGAACATATTAGATGATTGCTGGAAGTTGAAAAAATATATAATTTTCAAAAATCAACTAACTAGATACTCTACCCAAATTTGGGTAACTATAGTTCACGAGCATGAGGTAACTATAGCTTATTAGGACACGAGCGGTACTACCCAAACTGGGTAGCTATCACTCGAAAGGTTGTGAAAGTTGAATCATTAAAATGGTGCTCTTTAAATGATAATCTATTAAAAATAAAAATATCACATGAAGCAACAAAGGGATAAACCAACTGATAGTCGAGAGGAAATAAGGGATTGGTGTAAGACGGGGTAACGCAATGTGACTGATCAAGTGCAACTCCGGTTAACTAAAGGTTACGAGTTGTGCAAATTGCCCCGTTGAAAACTACCTCTGATGGTAGAAGGAACTGCACATAGCTTTCGAAGCCATGAGGTGTGACGTTTTAGTTTACCACCAATGATTACAAGTTTGATAATCCTGTCGCTTCCCACGAGGTAAAGATATTGATTGTAATACTAATAAATCTAAACGAAACATGAAACAGAACAAAACACAGAAACAAAGTTTACGGTGTCAGCTGGGAATCGAACGCAGGTCAAAGCTGGCAATCTCTGTCTTAACGGGACAACGCCTTTAACCAATTTAGCCAGTTTTAGGCCACGGTTACAGATGTAGAAGAAGAGATTCTCCGTAACGATGAAGAAGGCACTGCAGCTTTAGATTCCTATTGATGGATTTCCTGATATCAAAAGCTTGAAAATTTGCAGAATGGTACATAAGTTATCCTGTTATCCATCATTCCAAAGGCAGGATGGAAGCTCTGGAATACCTGTTGATTTAACTGATGTATCGGGGCGGCTACAGGCACATTGCAACAACACTCGCCAACTGCTCACGTGGCCAAACATTCGCAGAAGTCAGCGCTTGGATACGTGACTGCTTTCATGAAATGTGCGTCTAAAAATACCTATACTCAAGATGAAATAATTTATTGCCATTAATAATTTCGCATGGGCACGCGGCTATGGCGTAGTTAAGAGAACGAAAAATCTTTTAGTTCAAATGAAAGAACGCTATTACTAACTGCTTCGAGTTGCTTGCTGTGTTTGTTCTATTGGTATTTCAATGGAAATAGCTTTGAAATTGAACCTTCGACATCAAATAAGCCAAAACGTGTATCAAACATTGATTTGTGCACTGCTTACATTTGTCACTTCTCATATCCTTCTATAGTGTTGAACAGCTCAGCTGTGGGATAACTTGCTGAGCTTTTGTTTTTCTTCCCTCTTACAACGTGGATCTCATCGAGATCAAGACTTCATCGAGGTCCAGATTCCAAAATTTCTTTAAAAATACTCCTCAAACAGCATTCCCAAGGAAGACACAGTGCCCTCGAACATGGAGTTAATTTTGAAAGATATTTAATAGTAATTTATTCCAGGATATATTTGAGTATATATTAATATTATAAATATGTATTGCAAAAAGGTTCTTAATAGTTTAGTCGTCTGATCTGATTGAACAGGTTCTCCAAACCTTCCTCTACACTTCTCCTTCTTTTAGTTTTTAATTTTTTTATTGTAGGTAGTCAAATAAATTTAATTTATTAATTTAATTGACCTGATGTGTATATATATATATATACATGATACATATTTTACAAGATTCTTTGCATAATACAATAACAACAAAGTTTTTAATGTTTAAATAAAAACTACATATTACATATAATTTAAATGTAGATGACATAAGAAAAGTGAAAAAGAAAATAAACTAGTTTTAAAAGTGCAGATGGTATGGAGTAGGTAATAGTACAAATTGATAAAACGTAATTTACATATATTACATATTACAATTTAAATATGTAATATAACAAATATTTCGCATATAAATACATATATTATTATTCTTATCTCACAGTTATGTTAGGTACTTATATTATACAATTTTACACATTATTGAAAATTTCATTACACTATAATTTTTTTCACTTATCTTCACGTTAACAGTTTTTTATGTATTTTTTCGATTCTCCGTTTTCAGGCTAATAATTCCAATTATTTGTATTTTGTATATTAAAAGGCATGTGTTATATTCGTACAATTTTCAATAAGTTCATTTCTTGGTAAGTATAGTTTTGTTGAAAAGGGGACCTGGTTTATAATTGAAAACTATTTAATGTGTGTCTCCTCATATTTCTATTAGATTATTTAGGTGGTACTGTATTAATTAATAACATGTCATTAGAGTTTATTTGATTAGTAGTTGGGGCAATCTTTGAATTTGACGACTAAAAACCAGTCGACAATATCAATTTAACCATTTCCACCTGACTGCTGTCTGCGATGACATTTGAAAACGGTTATATGATATTGGTTGTATAACAGCAATACCCATAAAGCACGTATTACTGTGTAGCATACCTGCACCGTCATTTCCATAAAGTAAAGCCACGATAAATGTCCAATACTTTCGCAAGAAGGTCCGTGGTCTGCATTTATTTCGGCTCTCGTTGCGAAAGCCGTTGTTGGACTTACATCTGCTTGGTGTTCTTCGTTAAACCTTGGTGGGGTTGTACACCAGTTTTAAGACATCCTCTGTAATGTGTCCGCACGCAAATACCAACTAAATTCGGTTTATTTGTTGAGCCTGCTTGAAACTTCTTGGTCAACTCGAACTCTACTATGAAGCTTTAAAAGATTCTTATAACTATCAAAATTAATGATTAATGAACCTATTTGATCCTTTAAATGGAAACATGAAAGGACAATAATAGCTCGCGATAGAGATGACATTGTGGGTTGAAGATATTTGACGCACAACGTTCTTCACAAAATTTTCATTTGTTAAAAAAAAATTTTACTGTTTGTAATATGTCTATTTGAAAATGTATTTTAAAACATGTTTTTTTTTTGGTTCTATTGTATTAATATTTCCTACCCAGGAACTGGAGTTGACAACTCTACAAACCTCGCCAAATGCCGATTGGGTAGGTCCGACATTTCGGTCGTACATTAACTGCTGTAATGTCACCCGTTTTTAGAGAAATGTGTGTACCTGGTAGAATGTATTATTAATAATAATAATATTTGAATGATGTAAAGGGCGCTGTGCAAATATATATTACATTTCTAAACAATGATCTTTGTTATTACTAACTATATTATGAGATAATATACACTATACAGTACCATACCTACCTGGTAGGTCACTTGAGATTAACACTTAATTTACATTAACTAATTATTTATTAGCGAAATTTAGATACAGGACTTATAATTAGAAAATTGGATACAAGTGGACTTTCTCTCAGTGATGGTATATTTAATTTAAGGGTATGACAGCTTAAAAAGTCATCGATAACGAGTATATCTACCGAGTTACAGCTGGATCGAATGTCAGAAAGTAGGTTAATTTCCGCTTTCAATAATTGCATTAATTCATTGGTTCCCGAAAACAAAAGTGAAATTCAAATATATTTAAAAAGAAGTACCAAGATTTCTTCACAAGATTTCGACAGATTTTTCATCTTAACAACGTCGAACATGCATGAACACTGAACCGTAGTGAATTTGAGAGGAAGTCTACAATTATTCTCTGAGTCATTGAGATATTAAGATAATAACAACGTATTATTCAAAAACATCATATCCGACATTTATTTATGAGTAATAGCTACAACTCTCGAGTAGTGTGTCCGCAACCGGGATTCGAACCTGCACCAAGAGCCATGACATCCTTCAGCAGAGTTTTCCTCTCAACAGTACCTTACCGATGTCTGCCTGAGGAACTAACTAATTATTTATTATTTATTTGATGTTTTAACTCAAATTTAATCATGTTTTCAGGCTCTGTAAAGTGATCTTTGCGTGATATTTCTTTAAATTTACACAATAATTCTCATATCCAATGACGGTTAGTGGTCTCAATGGGATTCAAACAATAAAATAAATTAATTAAAATCTCTGTTCACAAATGTAGGACAAGTGATAAAATATCCAACATTATTTTTTTTACTAAACAAGAATAATGCAAAAAATCGTTTTGTGCCCCAATAATAGGTACTTTTAAAATTATATTTCGCTTTTATTCGAGGCGTACACAAATAGAAAAAAGACTTTATTTGATAGTGACATCTGGCGAATTTTATAAACGCTCGTTTGTCATGTGCGCAATGTGTGGTAAATGCTAGTGGAAGGTCCACCGTAATATGGACATCATAATAATAAGGTACTCAACAAGACATAATATTGTTCATATTAAATATTCCATAGGAATTATCCTTCCATAGGTGCGTTCAGGATTCCGCTCCTATGAACGGATTTTCACGCGGATTTATGAGCAATTGGTGCGCTGTTAAAAATAGTAGTAATATTATATTACCTGTACGAGAATACAAGTATACTGAAACTTGACAGTGGTGATGTTGGCAGGAAGCCTTTAATTAGTTATCATAATATTCTTGTTAATTATTTTTGAATTATAGCTACTTTAGAGTTGTGTCCGCCACCGGGACTCGAACCCGCACAGCCATGACATCCTTCAGAAGTCTCCACGAGTTATGACCGCTGTCGATGTTTCCCATGTCAGTAATTTCGCAAAATGAAGACAGGCCTGTACGAGTAAGTATGAAAGTTTAATTGCGCAGGCGAGAAGCTCTGCACTTATACGGCACTCGCTATAAAAAGTAAAATCACTTTGTGCGACAAAAGAATTGGCATTCTTGCGAAAAAGGCGCCTGCTAAATTGAGAGATGAAATTGATAACTGAAAAAATCTTGCCGCACAGTGGCGGAATACGAACGTTTTCCGGAATATAAAAAAAAAAAACAATCTTACCTACACGAAGAAGATTTATGTGGCGGGCAGGCGGCGTTTGTTTGATTTTTATACAATTCCAACAGTTTTATTTTTAGATTGATGAACTTTTGCACACTTGGTCTTCAAAACAAGAGGAAAGTCACTGTCTAAGTCTTATTTCTAAAAACACGACTTCAGTTAGCATACAGGTTCTAAAAGGACGTTCCCGAAGGATTTTAACCAGCGATTACTGAGCATATTTGTGTAAAAAATTTAGATGTCCTTTTGTTGTCCGATGATTTCGATCGCACGTCACAACTGAGTAGTTGGGTACAGCATAGCAGGTCACGTGATATGCACTCCGTCTCATTCCAGCAGCACCGTAACAGAGGAGAGAGAGAGCGTATCACGTGATCCCGTCACGACGCGTAGCAGCGTGATCAGAGGCGATGTGTGATAGTAACACATCTTTTTGTTGCTTTCCATCGAAAAAAAAAATCATTGGACAGCAAAATGACAACTACGTTTTTTATTCCAAATTTGCCCAGGAATCATTCGGATACACGCTGTTCATATATAATAGTATATATATAATTATATGTGCAAAATCATTTCAAGGGTGCTGTAGAAAATATACTATATATGCCTACAATGATCCTTCCTATTACATACTACAGACAGTCAAACTACTATCAACTTATTGCATCCACCAGTTCGTTGATAAATAATACAAAACTATATGTACAATGCATTTGATTAATGAACGTGATGCTGCGTTAGAATGTACATGTTTTATTATTATTTATTTATATATTTGTAGAGGCAGATAATATACACGATCATACTTACAGATCGCACGCAGATGACATAATTGGAAAACATGTATTTGGAAATGACATTATTAATTCAGGTATTTATTTTAATAATATTTATGTATGTTAATTAATGAGTGTGTATAGGAGAGGAAAATAATTTTTTTATGTAAACACTTTTGTTTTATTTTATTAACAATTGAATCTACACTGCTTATCAAACGACAGAAATAAACGTGTCCAATACAATATCTGCGGTCGGAAAAACATGGCGGTTAACAGCGGTGATTTCGGTAAAGAAGTGCGACTTTGCGGTGTTGTCATTATGACTAACATCTTATAACAAATGTATAATTCTTATTTATATATTACAATGATGCTCCAAAAGAATATAAATTTGTGGTTTCTATTAAAGATTAGCTAGATCCGATAAATCCACCACTGTGCGGTCATAGGTTAGAAAATAACACCAGCAGGAAGAAGTGGTAAAGATGACATCGCATCACCTCCCCAGTTCTTATCTATTGCTTTAATCAATCTGTAAGATGAGTAGCATTGTCTTATTGATGGCAACGTGCATCAAAATAATGTACCAGAAAACGGAGACAAGGGAAAGGAGATGTAACATAGAAAAAATATTGGAAATCACACACTCGTAGCAAACAATGTTCAATAATGAATGTTAAGATTCACAGATTTTAAATTAACGACAATCCCCCATAAGATTCAATTCTTATTTGTTGATAATAGTTTTCATAGCCGGGACTACGTGTTTTGGAATTTTCAAGAATCTTTAAGGTTATGTTATTAGAGAACCACAACACGGGCATATCCAATAATTGTAATAACCAAAAAAACACTAAATAAAGAAAAAATTAAAAATATATTTTTGAATTTTTTTCCAAATATTATTTGGGCACACAATCTCGCTACCCTCCATAGACATATAAATTAATAGACCAGCCAATTAGGGAAGGGGGAACTAACCTACTTGCGCGGAGTGCGGAAGGCGGCGTGACCGTCACACTTTCGACGATTTGTCAATAAATTATCTGACAGTATACAGGCAACTCGCATTGTAATATCACCATTCGGTCCTCGAAAATCAAATCTTCTGATGAATTATTAGTCCCTTTTACAATGGCTCGCAAATCCCAAATCGGGTAAACAAAAGTTTGGGCTGTTTCCAAAACTGGACATGAAAGTCCTGGTGACGAAAAAATAGTCACGTGGTTTGCCTTCAAGTTCGTCGAAATGATTCCCGGATTTTATGTTAGGGCAAGTCTATTAATTTGAATGTCTGTGCTACAATAATAAAAACTTAGCAATTTGGTACATTAATTTATGCAACCAATATTCAAGAAGTGACATGGGCTGCGATTAGGCAAAGCTAAATATGTCATAGTTTTGGACTAGTTTGAATTATAAAATCAATGTATTTGATAATGATCTTTCCTTATTTTGTGTTACTTTTACTCAATTGTGACATTATTAACCTCGAAACAAGCAAACCGTAGTGAGGCTAATAATTATTAAGTGTTTTTACCATAATTTATTTCGTATGTTAATGCAGTAATATAATCGGATTTCAGATAAATTCGTGTATATCCGCGTGTGCATATGTTATTGCCACCAAAAGTAGATAAAATGCATTGTCATCGACAACTAGTCTATCTACCGAGTTTCAGCTTGATCGGATATTGAAATGTGGGTTAATTTCCGCTTCCAAGATTTCATTTATTCCTTCATTACCAAAAACAAAGTCAAATTCAAATAGAAGAAATTAAAAAAACAAATTATTCCAAGCGACAGTATTTGCAAATCACAGTTTGCAATAGCCTAAACGTGAAACAGTTTGCGAATCTTCAGTGTACCTTACCTACAGATAAACCTATTGCTTTATAAGAATAACTTCATACCACAAAAGTAGTGAATTCTGCACGTTTAAAAAATATGTAACGGACAGATTTTAAAAATTTGATTCCTTTTGATCCAGAAGGTTATAGTATGAATAATAAATCATAAAAATCATTTACGGTTCCTTTATCTAGTAATCTCACTAAATGATGACAATTATTTTGTAAATTGGGGAAGAATGGCTTTAAAAGAATAAACCTTATCGGTAAAGGTTTATTATCTTCGCTATCCCTCCCTGGTTCTGATCCTGATAGTGTCAGAGTGAAAACAACGAGAGGAATTTAATTGATAAACTGCAAACAGTTAAGTCTATAATAATTGCAAAACGACCACTCAAAAAGGCCATTTCTAATATTGCCGAAACATCCAAAGCGTGACGAAACGGACCAAGTCTTACAACTCACAACTCAATATCAATAGCATAATATGAAAGTTGGTCAAAATACCGACTGGAACGAATGAATATTGTGATCGACCGTGAATTGATGGTCGTGTCATCTAAGAAAGGAAAAGAAAGCATTTCACTCGTTCTTCGACATCATAGTTCACGGTGCGTGACGTCACCACACCAGCACAGAATCCTCAGCATTACTCCGAACTGAGATCTGTTTCTGAATCTCTACCTATGTCTGTAGGAGTGAAAGTGATAAAGAATGTGTTTGGGCACATCCGATATGGCTAGCGATAGACAAATCTCCTCGCTTGGTCCGCTGGCGGAACTTGCAGTTAATTCGGTCTAAATACTATATTCTAAATAGTATTTGGTTTATGGCCTTTGTGGGCTTGTTTGTTTTGCGTTACTCCCATTCAGAGGACGATCTGGCATCGATTCCATCTGCAGATGCTATGTGGGAGGGCATTGGAGAGTGAACACAAACTTAATCTGTTCGACCTACTCTGTAAACATTTAATGTAACTGCGGAAAACATTATAATGATGTTAGAAAGGATTTCATTTTGTAAAAATATTTTGTTTATTGAAACAACTCTTAAAGAAGAAGAAAATATATACTAATAAACCTTAACTAAACATGAAACAGAACAAAACATAAAAAGATAATGGTCGCAACTGGGAATCGAACCAAGGATCTGTCTTACCGGGACAACGACTTTAACCACTCGATCATTGGAGCCAAATTATTATACGTCATTTATGTCGATTTCATATTTTAAATTCAGAATTGACAATATTATCTTGCAACAATTTTTTTTCCATACTTTTGGCAGCTATCTTTTTGAATAATTACAAAAATCTAAAGAATTAGTTTGTAACCTAGATAGTGTGTCGGATAAACTTATCCGATTTATATTTATATGGGTTATAAATAAATATATTGACTTTTTCTAAAACTCTGAAATAATATTAATTTTTGTATTTATTTATTAAAATACATTGTCCCGGTAAGACAGAGTTCCTGGGTTTGATTCCCTGTTGAGACCGTTATCTTTTTTTTATTTTTTTCTGTGTCTGGTTCTGTTTCTGTGTGTAACATCTTCAAGTTATTTTTCTCATTTTCGTTAAATTGTTTTCTATATTTATTTTTGATAATTTTGCAAACATTAATTTTAGACAGTTTTATTTAGCATTATCTATGTATGTACTTTTAATCTGTTTTTCTTTTCTATCAATTCCACTTTATGCTTTTGTATACTTATAATATGAATCTTATGCGGAAACTTCACTGGTCCATGCAACCATGTAACATGAAATTTTTAAAAATAAATTATTTCTAAATGTTTTTTTCCCCAAATAAACTAAATATCTATAAATAAAATGTTACCAAGTTATGGATTCTAAAAAATATATTTATAAAAAAAATTGTGGCAAAATATTTATATTTATAGGATACCTTTTTTATTTTGGATAAAAAAATATGTATTATAGTAAAAAAAAATCTTTTTTATTTTACAGGTTGATGTTTTTTTTACTAATTATACATGGTGATTTTTCTCTAAAACGATACCATTAAATGATATACTTACTATTATAATGTATGTTACTTTATGGGTTACGTCAGTCATGTGCTGTCCGAGCTGTGAAAAATAATAACTCTGGGAATTGTTAAAAATTGTCTAACAGCATCAATAATGTTAATCATAGCATTTCTTTAGCTGTATGGCAATTTGGTAAGCTTTTTACATTCATCAGACCACATTTTTTCATCGTATACATCTGATATCTAATCTCTATTAAGAGTGGAAGTTAAATTCAGTACACAAATACGTCAGTTTATAAGATTAAACATGAGCTACGAAAATTGTGTCAGAAGGATTAATAGTAAATGGCTTTGGTATAATAATAAATCGTATTTGAATTAAAATTCTGTACTTGTATCATTCCTATGTACACTACGCCGTTCGTACAAGTGGATACTAATCTAGGATTTAGGACATTAAGAGAGAGAAGACGAGCCAATAAGGGCGAGAATATGCAAAAATATGCAAGAAGAGGCAAGAAGAAACAAGATAAACTAGAAGAAACAAGAAGAGACAAAATGAAACAAGAAAAGACAAGAAGAGACAAGATGAACCAGGAAGAGTAAAAAAAGGAAATGAAATGTAAGATGAAGCTAGGAAAAGGGAAGACATAAAGAAGAAATAATAAAGCTCAACCAAATTCAAAGTACATAAACAATACATAACAATTATAAAGCAAATCGAATTATGGCGTTGCAAAAACCGTCGAAAGCAAGATTAACGAGCAAAAACAAGCAACAAGAAGAGACAAAAGGAGACCAGAACTTGCAAGAATATTTCAGAAACTCTACAAAAGAAGAAACGGGAAGCGAGAAATAAAACCAAAGATAAAAATCAAAACGAACGCTCAATCAATTCCTTTATTCCTGTTCATCCTAAATTCCAATATTGGCTTATTAGGTTGCCAGGTATACCGGTCGATTAAACTCCAATCTCCTTCCAATCCTCTGAGCACATTTTCCAAGTACTAAAAACACAGTGCCCCCTGGTGTACCGGTCTAACCGGGACAGAAGTGCTCCTGGCTGGGGTGGTACAATCGTTTAGTATCGTATCGTATGTTTTTCCATATCCCCCGAAGTAAATAGTTGGACACACTGACCCCCAGATTCCTTTTCACCCACATACATTCCGTTTTCCTTTCCAGCATTTCTCTCCTTGCTTTCCTTAAAAAATCTTACACACAGCATTCCCAGAGGTGACATAAGTCATACATACTTTCTGTATGGAGTTAATGTAAAAAAATGGTTGTTTTAATTTCTGCGTTTTAAGATTGAAGGGGAGTACTAGATATTTACCCAAAGGCTTGTTACATATTTTCAATGAAGTAAGCTCCAAATTGTGTGCGTTTTAGTATAAGGCAATAATTTTTGATTCCAGAGTTGATGAGAGGTGGCCCACTACGTCTTAGAACCAAATACACCTGCACAGAATACCCAGAAAGCCATCACGTGACTGCCCACAAACTTAAATATTTCAAATTTGAATTCAACTGTCTTCAAATCCCATAAAAAATCGATGGATCATCTATTATTCTTTTTATTATCTTCCACAAATTTCAATTTACATCGAGCCTCGAGCCGGAAAACATAGCTCTTTAAATTTGGATTCGCCACACGACCAGCCGATAAATTATTGCCCTGTCAAAATCACAATGAGCAGGCGCGTGATATTACGGAATGGTCACTACCTATCTACCACTGGGCAATGGACGATATGCAACCATACATAAATATGCTTATTTAGGTGGATGGTCTGGGCTGCTACGGCCGTTGGGCAGGTAGAAGCGGCAGTCACGTTGACGTCTGCGCCAGTTGTGACATGCGACACCAATATTAAGTCTATCCAACTCAATCCATATGTATGGCTGTGGTGATAATGATAATGTTGTACATGATGAAAGAAAGGTGATTGCGGGACGAGTCAGCTGCCATATTGTTATTCTGGAGAATTTTATTTCGAGTTTTGAAGATTTGCTAATAGTCTTCCCTCAAATGTATCAACTTTTACCGATTCATGGAGGCCCTCACCTATCGAACGGCGCTAATTATTTTAAAGTTTATGTAAATTACAACTGAAGTCTGTCATTTTTAATTTTTTTTAATTTAAAACAATAATTATTGCATGTCACAGTATACAAGCATAATCAATCAAGAACTGTGAAATCCTCTATTTTAGATTTTTTTTTTTCATATTGAATATTTGGAAAAAAGTTAACACACAATATGATGTGTTTTCTTCTTTTTCAACGGTTCACTGGATATTTCTAAGCTCCACAGAGAGGCTGACTACATTGCACGATGGATTTTAAAGTATCACGTGATGATATCAGATGGCGGTGATTGCAGGTGATACCCGTTGTTACCGCTTATTTGTGTATGATTTTACTGCAAGCGTATTAGAGTGATTGAACTATTTTAAAGTGTAATTTACTTAGCGACAGCGCTTTGGCGGCCGCGCGAGCAAATCAATACAAAAGCTGTGCAATGCTTACCAATCCAGAACTGGAGCAGTTTTAGCACAACTATAATCTAAGAGTGGGTATACTAACTAGTTATATACATAATATAGGTTTTTGTACACGTAATCAAGTTCAATTTTTTCTCTTTTCCATTTGCAAAGTGGTTGTGAATACAGCACGGATTTATGCAATGCTCCTATCCTCACATAGTTGCGCAAGATCGAAATTACGTGAACAAGACAAGACAGAGGAACATGATCGCCTGTCAATAATCGGTCATCAAGTAGCCCAAAACTGGCCGGCAAACAAACACCTCTTTCCTCTTACGCCACCGTCCTGTTTTCTCAGCAAGATACTCGTATCACGAGGCAGCTGAAGATCCTTGAGCTATGTGTTGAAATTATATTGTAACTGATTATGCACTACATTCATTTAAAATCGATTGTCATATTGGAAAAAGTGGTTTACCTGGGCATAAGGAAACCTTTAGAAAAGACCAAATAATCGTTTGTAACTTTTTTGGTATATTTTTATGCATCATTCGTCGTTATTCATGAAGAGTTCAATACAGAGAGATGCATCTACTGCACAGAGAAAAATGAGTATTACTAATTTATTAAGAATCTCATCAAATTATTGGTAATTCAGTTAAAATGAATTAATAGGTTTCCTGATAAACTTTTAAAAAATTGCGATACGTGCATTTACCTTGATAATATATCTCGACGAAATGCGAAAATATTCGGATTTTCATGAACACGTGTTTTGATATCGTGATAATGTATTCGTGATTTACTAAAAGTTTATTAGAAAACCTGTATATTCATTCGTTACCCTTTTAACCGGATTACCAATAATTTTCTTAGTGAAGAAATCATTTTTCTTCGTGTAAAACCTTAACTTATTTAGAAGACAAACGACAGAAAAATTTACAAAACCTGATTGTATATTCTGAATATCCATCACGCAATTTTAGAATTTGGTTGAGATACCTATCTCTATTCTGGCACAGACTCTTTTATTTATCCACATTTAAATATACCCTCTATCGTTATTTAAAAAAATTCAGATTCATCTTTATTAATCACATTTAGGATAAGTAAATTCTTAAACATTTTTCGGACGTCTCCAACTTTGTTCATCTACTTGCGCATCATGTTATATTCTGATGATGGTAATTTCTCTCACCATCCGCTGTACGCGTCCAAATCATCCTTTATTAACGATTACACCTACCATTATTTAATTTCAGTTAGTTCATATTTAGCACAAATAATATGTTTTAGGGGCTTCAATTTCATCTGCGGTCTACGTTGGTCTTATCAGTTGCTTGTCTAACTGTTGTACAGTCTGAATCAGGACACTTCGTAGCCTCGCTTATTTTAGTATCTATTGATTACCGCACGTTCCCATAAATTTATTACCCGTATTCGACGTTCTATCAATGTACTAATCCGCGTTATCGTCTCTCGCAAACATACTTTCTAAGTACACAAACTCAAGCGATTGCTCAAAAGATTCACCGTTCACACCTTTATTGCAAACATATTTTATCCTTTCTTGTAAATACGATATTGATTTCTAGAATGTTGAATGTTTACAGTCATGCAGAACAAGGTGTTGTTTTCATGGCGTTTGTGTCATAATATCACGTCAACTGATAAACAGATATTGCAACTATCTGGCATTAAATAGTATCACAAATGTAAATATGGAAACTCACGGCCGTGAAAACGCTAGAACATTCCCCCCAGTGCGCAGTGGGTTCATAAAACGTCTACATAGACAACTAGGTGTTCACCGAGAGGTGCTAAATTATTGTGATAATAGTGTTGTTTCGTTCAAAGAAATGAAGGGAGAGTACATACTTATACTTACACCTACGTAACGTCTTTGAACAACATTTCTTGACTCGAGCAACATCTGCAGCAATGTATTTGTCTACATGCAATGATTAAGGCTGGCCGCATACATACGTTTTCCGTATTCGATTTCCGAATTCGTTTTCCGTATTCGGAATTCCGTGAGACTAGCGCAAACGTTCGTTTTTCTTCATTCGGAATGTATAAACGTCAGTACCAGTGTTGCCAACAAGGGCGATATATCGCCATTTAGGCTACTCAGAGCGAGAATCGGCGCCGAAAAAATCTAAAAAGCCACCCCCCCCCCATGAAATTTATTTTTCTGGGGACAAATTTTATATTTTCTTGAAATTCTCTAGCCACCCTCCCCATGAATTTTTTTTATTTTCTGGGGACAAATTTTATCTTTTTGAAATTCTCTAGCCACCCCCTCCCCCCACGAAGTTTTTTATTTTCACGTAAAAACATCAATTTTAAACATGTCCCACCTAACAGCAAATTCGGCTACTTTACGCTACCTTATGTATGAGAAACGGCGATATTAGGTCAAGATCCGTTGGCAACACTGAATTACGAACGGAAATTTCCGTACGTTTGCGTCGGCACAAACAAACTGTATGCAATAGCTGCGTTCCACATGACGTCATTAGGTTTTTTCCATTCGGTTTCTCCGAACGCGCCGGCTCGCATTCGGAACGTGCGTAAGGAATTTGTTCCGTTCGGAACTAAAACGAACGTGTGCGGCAGTTAATGTATTTTCTACTGATTCCGTGCATTCGGATGTCCGAATACGGAAAACGAATTCGGAAATCGAATACGAAAAACGTATGTATGCGGCCAGCCTAAAGCTCACAGGCCAGAAAAGAATAAGAAATAGCACAATTTTAATATTTTAGATACGATTTTCTGATATTTTAAAATAATAAAGGTCTAATTCTTATACATTCTAAATATTGTTTTGACGAGATTAAATAGCCATAAAATTTTACGCAGCTAACTTCACGTCAAAAACGTCATTTTGTAAAAATTAAAAGATTTTCCGTTACTTTTCTTGATACAAAATATCGAAAAGATAACATAACATCACTTGGTAAACTTGTCGAATTCCGCTGCATGCAAAGGCTCTTAAAAAAAAAACGATACATAATTTCATCTTAAATTTAATTTAAGTCTGGGGTTTAAGTAATTATACACAAAATAGGTGTTTATGGTATTAGTTTGGGCTATTTTGATAATTTATATTTAAAGTATTATTATTAGTATTTCCTAACCTTCAAACTTTACTTTGATTGAGAAAAAATAGAACTTTAATGCATCTTTTACCATCTCAATAGAAAATTCCAGTGGCAATCAAGTTGAAACCAAGTTCTTTTTTGTTATTTGTTTTTGGGGTGTTATGCCGTGTTGCGCTAACTCCTTCTTTAGCCAACGTTTCGGACGACGTTACAGTGTCCATCATCAGGGCATATCTGCCTAAAATAACATGGCATAACACCCCAAAAACAAATAACATAAATACTTTAGGCCGTGAAAATCTTAAATCATATTTTAAACCAAGTTCTGTTTGTAATTTTTTTGCGTGCGTCGGAATTCGATAAGATTACCCAAAACTTATACTTGCATAATCCACCGCTTTTTCAAAAATAACACACTGCTCTAAATCTAAATTTCCTGACACATTCATTGGTTTTCTTGGCATTGCAAAATACTACCTCTTTTCCAAAAATAACGCAAATTTTGCTAAAAATAGCGCAGAATTTTCATCTCCCTATAAACGACTCACTGCTTTAAATCCGAGTTTCTTGACTAATTCATTGATTTTCGCTGACAAAATTAACTTAAAATGATTATTAGCTCACCTCAGTCGACCCCTATAACACCATGAATATGAAAACCTGAATTAAAAAATAAATGCACGACTCTCAGCACAGGCGAAATACAATGTTGTTTCCATCCAAAATACGAGAGTAGCGAAATTGGCGATAAGCTACGCTTTTTAGGGTGACCCTTCTCCAAACTGTCACGAGTCAGCCCTAAACTAGCATTTTCATTTGACTCTTGGAGGGGTGTCACAAAACAGAATGGCAATTATTATTATTGCAAAAGGGGTACTTCATCATTCGGGTTTTGCAATAGGGCTGCCAATTGCCCTCAATTAGGGGAAGTGAGAAGTGAAGGACCAGTTGGAGTAAGCCCTGATACGGGACGCGTGACCCGGATGGAAGATCACCGTGTGGTTCATTGTTGGTCGCGTGTGACCCTGATCGTTGTTCACGTGGTCCGCTGACACGTGACCCCTATTGTGCCGCATGTGATTGCTGCATCTTGCAATGGGGTTGCTTTGGAGGGGTGGCAATTGGCAAGTGTCGCGCAATGCGGGATGCGTGAACAAAGTGATAACACACGCAAAATGATAATATAAAAAAATACGAACTAGTAAAAAAACTATTTTTATGGATTTAAGTTTAATTGTCAAACGACAAATTTACGTTGGTACGCAAATTTGTTGTGGGTATATAAATTTTAAATTTCGACAAAATAAACGCTTTTTTACGATGTTTCATTTTAAAATTTATATTTACATAATAAGTGGGGAAAGATTATTTTTTAAATAATTATCATTAATTCACAAAAAATCGTCAAAAATGTCTCAAAAAATGTGAAAAATTGAATTCTATATTGGCTTATATTTTATAATTAAAAACACAAATTAATAAAGCACCACATATTGGTACTAGATATTTCTATACCTTTTCAATAAATAATTATTCAGTTTGGTCATGTGTTTTGGCCTCAAATCCAAATGTAAGTTTTGTATGAATAAGGCCGCGCAGCCGTTAATCTTAATATAAAAAACAACAACATTTACCTACCCAATAAATGAAAATGAGAAAAGAGTTGACAGGCAAAAGGGGGAGGAACGAATTCAAGTGATCATAGCAAGTATTTACGAACCCTATACCATTTCAGTCCCGATGACGACAGTAATAGATTATGTTCTTTTGCTGCAAAATCATTATTTACAAACCCTACACCATTTCAGCCATAGTGACGTGACGTGACAACTACAATAGATTAGCTTTTGTTTGTGCACACCTAACCAAACCTATGGACTGCAATAGACCTAACCAAACCTAACTTATAGAGTGCGTTAGACCAAACTTTATTTTTTTAAGTTTCTATTTAGGCAAACTTAATTATGATATGTAATATCTGTAAAGCTTTGGAATTTTTAAGTACAATAAGAGTTCACAGTTCTCCCCAATAGGGTTTCCTGTTCTGATGCAACCTGTATTTTTTTTGCAATTTTGCATTCAGTATTTTTGCCATAATATCTAATGATAATAATAATATCATAATGATCTTCCAAATTCATCTTGACGGTCTTCGTGGTCGAGGGGACTAGCAATTCGAAGGTCGTGGGTTCAAATCCCGGCGTACGCAAGCTAGATTAACTTGTGTTATTAAACAATTTATTAATTAAAAATAATATATAATTCCAGAGTGGAAGATATTCTCAGTTTCGTCCTGGTGGGAGACCACCATTCAGAATTGAAACGTTGCTTTAAATTGCTTTTGCCGTATTTGGTGACCAGATCTGAATAGCCAAGAACTTCCCCACCTTCCTCTTCCCAAACTCCTTCCCCTCCCCTCTACCTTCAGCCTCATAATATAACCCAATTGGGGACGCCATAGTATCACTGGCTCCAGCCGGTTGGGAGTCTTGTTCGGTATTCATGTAAAACAAAAAATAAAAAAATAAAATGAAGTCTATGGGCTGAAATGATATACACTTTGCGGATGATTTTACACAAACTAAAGCTACTCTATTACAGTTGTCACCGTGACTGAAATGGTGTAGGTTTTGTAAAAACGCCACCCAGCTTAGATGAACAGTCTACTAATAATACCGCAATTAAAAATCCCTACCCCCATGGGGGGGAAACAAGCACTAAATTAGGGGAAGTTTATCATCGGGCAGCCCCCTCGGAGCCCCTTGTGATGGGACCGATAGGGTGTGTTCAATCATAAATATTATTACTGAAAGGGTTGGAGAAACCTAACAGGAAGTGACCAGGCGGTCAAATGAAGTATGGGGGGTATATTAGGTGGTATTAGCATTTAGAGGCTTTTGGTAATTGTTTGGTTTGAAAAATTAAATTAATCGGTTTGAATTAGTGTTGAGCGGGTTTGAACGAATCTTTGACTGATTCAAACAATTCGTTCACGAATCGAGTAGAAACGAATCATTTTTTCAGAATGTTTGTAATTTATCCTAAACTACTAATCTAACAATGAAATGAGAATGGGGGTATGAGACCATCGAGTGAGACTATGGCGTTCCCAATCGGGGTATGTTGGTGAGGAGGGGGAGGAGATGGAGAAGCTGAAAATGGGGGAGTACCCGGATGTACACCAAACGTTTCAATTCTGAATGGTGATCTTACACCATACTAAGAGTATTTTCCACTCTGAAGCGTACTACAAGTACACTTCTGCACGCCGGGATTTGAACCCGCGACCTTCAACTCGCTGGTCCAGAGCCTTACCCCTCGACCACGGAGGCCGTCGAAGTTCTTTTTAAAATGTTCGTAATTTTTATTTTTTTTCGAAACGAGTATTCGGTTTCAAATAAACAAAGCTAACAAAGATAATCGGTCGCCGACATCATCAAAACTAATACATAATTTGTGTTGTGTCTGTGTGTGATTTTTACTTTTTCTTCAATGAACTCCGATTTGTTTTGAATTTAAGTGTCATTATCATGTACCTATTTGTGCATAACACAATACTTTTGAAAATATTAAATTTTGACAGGTAAAGTCAGATTTCATAATTTTTTTTAGCTAACTTGCAATTATCAATCAACGATACATCATAAAATCCCGTGATTTTTTACGGGTCTGCGCAAGTATTATATGGTAAACACCGAAAAGGATCGTTCGACCATTTGTTAAACTTGTTTGTTAAATTTGTTTTTGTTTTATAATTAATATTTTATTTAAAACATGACCTGCTGACAAACTGCTTTGATGGTTTACTGGGTGTTTATTTTGAAGAATTAAAAATATTGAAAAATGTTAAAAATTTCGTTTGAACTTTGTTGGAATGATATAATATACGTTGAATTGTAATTACTTCAAAGATAGATTCAAATGTAAGGTAGGTAAGTACTCGAAAACATCGAATATTTCTGTGGGTTAAATATGCCTATACATGGTGGGTTAAATATGTATATTCTATAAAATTATTTAACAACTGATTTATTTATACAGTGATAAAACAAATCAGGAAACGGTTGTGCAACCAATTGATTCAAGAATGGGTGTATAAACATTAACGAGCATTTTAGTATTTGGTTTATTTCAATGATTCAATTATTGTTCATTAAATATCTACTTATTGGACTGACGAACGTTCGTAGTACTCGATTAAAATTATTGGTTCGTGATACCAATAGCAGATAATTCGAAAGGCGAAGAATGAGTGTATTAACATCAACGAGTATTTTAGTTTTTGATTTATTTCAATTATTTAATTATTGTTCGGTAAGTATCTACCTATTAGTAGATTAACTAACCTTTGTAGTACTCGATTCAGTGGATACGTCCATGATATCAATATCAGGTAATTCGAAAGGCGAATAATGTGTGTATTAACATCAACGAGTATTTTAGTTTTTGATTCAATTCAATGATTCAATTATTGTTCGTGAAGTATCTACCTATTAGTAGATTAACGAACAAATGATTCGTTCGTTATACCAATAGCAGGTACTACGAAAGGCGAGTAGGTACCTACGACCGACAAGGAAATATAATATAAATATTTAAAAGGGTTACTTATAATATCATTTGCATTTCGCAATCCATTTTCGATTACGATATGTTTATGTTCCTCTGGTAGCGTAATATTAGTTATGGTCTACTTATAAAATTTAATTAACTTTCAGTTAGCGTTGATATAATTTAATGTGTTTCAGAAATAATCGCAATTCATTATTATGTAAGAAATATAAATTTATAGAACAATTTGTCCAAACTAATTGAACAAGTATTTGCATGTCACTTTACAGGGGGACTGGAGCATGCTTCTAAATGAAATTCTAGTATTTTCGGATGCTGATATCCACTAACGGTGTACAACACTACGCACACATAAAACAATAACCGCCTTACAAATAAAAAATCACGTTAAATGGTGTTTTTCTTATACATTGTACACATACTTTACAATGTTTATTTGGAATTATTACTAATAAAAAATGTCTCTTCTGCGAAAGACTGGCGCATTTTCCCGGCATATTGCTCGACAGTTTCGATTTGTGGTTTGTGATGTGTGATTCAAATGACGTTTAAGTTTATAATTTCTATTTTAATAACCAATTTACTATTATATTAGCATAATTCAATATATTTACTATTATTTGTGTTATTTTTCGTCAGTTTAATGTAATTTTGAGAATATAGTTTCATGTTATCGGAAAAGGTGAAGTTATTTCGTACATATGTATATTTTTTTAGTTGACTGTTACCACGTGAATTTTATAAGAATTTCATGAAAGTGATGATTTTAATAACATAAATGCCTTATGGAAGAGTAGGTAAATACAATTCCAAGAAATCGACTTTATGTATATTGTTAAAAAATGTTAGATTTTTTTGTTTGTTCCCTGGAAATTATTATTATAATTTTTAATTCCATGACGAGATAAAAGTGAAGTGACAGTTTTCTTGCAAATTCCTTAAATAAAAGAACTGCTTTTTTTTGAATTTTGAATTATCTGAAATGTTTCGAGGTTTTGAAGATTAAATTAAAATATTGCATTTTTAAGATATCGAAGAACATTTCAAATATATAAATTATTTAATTTATAAAACGGTATTTGTTTTTCCGACATCTTTAAAATCAGAACACAAAAAAAGACAGTTATTATTATAATTTTTAACAGTTACAACAGATAAGCAAGCAACTTTGACTAGATTTTCAAAAAAATAAAAAGAAAATAATGTTTGAGTCAAGTGAAGTCAAACTAAACCATAGATTAAAAAAAAAAATAAGTTTTTTAGGGGGGGGGGGGGGGGGGGTTTGGCTGTCGCAAAATATGTCTGGATTCTTGCCACTACGCAGATTTTATATAGTTACATTCGCACAAAATTTAGGGAGAAGGTGAATTTAATAAGGAATATGGAAAGTTTCGAGGTTTCTTAGTAGACGGTGATTAATACTGATTTTGATTGTGACCAAAAGTGAAGAACATATATGTTTATTTATAATTATGAAGTATATTTGTTGTTGTTTTGGCATATTCTAGGCGCTTCTTATAAAAGTATAAAGGATAATGCCCGAGTTAGCCTCTTTTGAACTGATTCGATCCGTTTTTTGTGAATCACATAATATATTGGACTCCAACTACAGAACCGAACTCAAGAATGCTGCATTTCAGAGACAGGCATCGAATTATCTGCACTAGGTACATGGTACATGATATATGTGGTATTATACCATGCGGTACCTTCTTATGAAAAAGAAATGTTATGCCTGTAAGCTATTCTTGCCAATTAATTTTCCATATTGTTATAGTAGAACTGTGATCCCTGAGGCATATGTGTGGCAACGCCAAGAACAACCGAATCAAAAATGAGGATATTGAAAAAAAAAATCATGTTCGAGGAGGGTGCAATGGACCAGATCAAAATGGATGCTTTGGTGGTTTTTATACATATGTAGAATATAGAACGAACGCGGAGATAAAAATAGTGTCAGGAGAATGCATGTGATAAAAAACAGTTCTAGGAAAACGAAGCACAGTAAAATAAAACAAATTTTGCTGAAATGTTGCTTTCAATACTGTATGCGTGTTCCAGTGGAAATGTCATGATGGTTGGTTAGAAGATTTGAGATAAATGTTGTGGTTCATTTGCAAACCATACGTAGAATATTAATAAAGTCTTTCTGATAATAAATTACTAAAAAAGATTAACTGCACGGCACTGATTTCTGTCCATGTTTTTTACAGTAGTAAGAGGTAAGACTCGTAAATCTAAAATGAAGAAAAAACATCTTATACAATAATCTCTTTCCTTTTCATAAAAAAAAGTTGTAATACAGCATTGTTAATTTGTTAAGATTTAATACCAAATCTGATATAATAAATCTTATGCTGGACTTGTATAATATACACAATAACACGTGAGGTATATTCTGGCCGTTGAGAGCTTCATTGTAACGGTCTCTTTCTGTTCTAAGCGTCGTATATGCAAAAGAATGAGATGCTACGATGAAGCTACCAGCGGTTTACTTGAATATGGGATATGCGCATTGTCTCAGCTTTCAACCAATTACCATAATTTTATTTAATCCAGATAAATTTGTCTCGACGCGCCGGACATTTTTTGGATTGGAAAGCTGTAATCTGATTGGTGTAAGGAGCAGTGCAATAAGATGCAGCGATGCTTTAAGTAACCGAGAAGAAATGGTGCGCTATTCTGCATGGAAAGTTGTTTCGCATCTCGTACTCGGTTCGGCAAATTTATGACACTGTTTTTCAAAAGTGAGCGGCCGTATTGCACAGTGGTTGCACAGTGTGACACATACGCAACCAAGGCGAATTTTTTTATATCCCAAAGTAACTTAGTTTTCTTCATATTATACAGAGAATGCAAAAAAGAATCCGCTCACTGATATCTAAAATCTTTATTTTAGTTAATCATTCCTTAACAATTCGACATAAAGTTGAACATTAAAAATCCATAATGGAGTTCTACCGGAACGTACCATTATACCCTCATGTATGGAACTGAACTGAGAAATGTGAAGATCCGCAAAGAATGCAAGGTTGAAGTGCATAAGTAAATATTATTTGTGATATTTCACAAATGACTCACTTAAAATAACACGTAGTATACTTGCGTCACGTCCCAGAGTGAAAGATACTCTCAGTATCGCCCTGATGTAAGACCACCATTCGGAATTAAAACGTTGCTTGAAATGGCTTTGGTCGAGTTTAGTGACCAGATCCGAATAGCCAGGTACTTCAATGTACTCCTCCCCACCTCCTTTCCCTCCCCACTACTTTCGCATATAAGCCACTGAACGAAGAAAGCAGTGTAAGGAGAATGTATAATGCAAATGTGAATGGTAGAAAAATAGGGGACGCCCGAGGAAGATATGGAACGATTAAGTAAATCAGATACTTCAATTGCGCCACATCAAGAGTCAGAATGTGAATGAGTCAACGAGTGTGCGCCAAGACCGAGTTGTGTGACGTTCCATCCTCACTGCCTACCCTTCAGGTAGATAATGAAAAACTCAATAAACTGTTTTAAATAATAATACTTGTTACAAAGTAATCAACATTCATTTTTTTGTTGTTAAAATTTCATCTTTACCAAAAGGAACACTAAAAGGACCACTGTGCGGCGAGGAGCAAAACCGAAATACATCGCTGACTTTATGAGAGAAATTTTTTGACAAAGTCTCGGTTGCGCAAAGGTCATTTCGCTTTGTTTGTAGTGCGGTCTCGGTACCAAACATGTTCAGAACGTGATTTAAATTTAAAAACCTGAAATGAATCTTTATTTTGTTGTTACGAAATTTATAACTTTTAGAAAAGTTGTGAACTAACATTGGCGTCACTGGAAAATATTGACAATATCGATCAGTATAGTAGAGGTAATTGAAGCACGTTCTAAATTTAGGAAAGGAAAACCAGTGAAATTATCAAGTACGTCAATACGATATTATCTAAATTCGTCATCAATGGTCAGCGATATTTGCGAGCACAGACAAGGATTGATAAGCAATGTTTCGACGTCCGATAGACAAATTTTGGCGTGGCCTCCGTAGTATCAGATAAGCTTCGGTTAACTCTCAATATACACACCATGTTTTAATAATGTCGTTCATTTTGCAAAAATACCGGCTTATTAACTAGCTGGAGTTGAACTAACGAAGCTTTAAGAATTGAAAGAACTGATAAATACGCAGCGAGTTGAATCCCGAATTGAAGTTCGGGTCGATGACGGTACATTGGTTCTGGCTTGGAGAAACGAAATTTGTTCACATAACAAGTGTTGAATAAAGACTTCGTTAGCTAATTAACTCGCTTTTAGTTTCAAAAAGTAAATGTGGACTGCTGATACATATTTAGGTTAGTACCTACTTCAATTCTACATTGTTAATTAATTAAAAAATTTACGTAGCTGTATTACGTTTGACGTTTAGGAATGTCAATTCACGGACAATAACTCCACTTTTGCCAGCGTTTATCGATGTCTTTTTTATTGCGTTATCAATATCGGTCTGGCTATCAACAGCGCGACTGTTATCGGGAAATTGGTATAAAATCATCGGCAGTTACACCTATCTATCCGATATTGTAAAGTCATCGATTTCACTGTGTTAGACCCCCTGGTCAAAATCTGCAAAAATTAACAAAAATAAAATGTTGTACTGTAGATTTTAGGTAGGTAGGTACAGATATCTACCCGGACTGGCACTGTATCCAACACTAAGCACATGATCCCTAGAAATGTGATTAATCGGTAAGTTTTCAACTACATTTTCTATTTTGATGAAAATATCTTTCAGAAGATGTGAGTTTTTAGTTTCGCTCTGGATTTTGTTAGACCAAAGATTCTACGCCTACGAGTCGAAAAATAAGTCTTTTGCTCAGAATGTAATAAGCCGCTGGAGTCACAAATCTTGTCTGCGAATCAATTTGGTTTTGCTGTATTCAATATTTGACACAACTCTGCGTTTAGCAGTGGTTAACAGTGAGAATTGAAAAGCGATTCTGACTTACCTTTGGTCTTTGGTATACTTCTTGTTGCAAATCGATATAATGGACTTGAGGGACACTACGGGTGGTCACTGTACAAGCTTCCGTAATAGACTAGAAATAAACGCACTGAAGAAATGCACAGGTTTTCTTAACAGACCGGTAATGTAGTAAATTGTTGCAATATCACTAATATAGGTACTCCACACTGTCAGACCGGGACAGGTAATTGGGTGGAGGAATGCATGCAGAAACATACGTTAAAGAGAGATGCATATAGTTGGTTCAACAGTCGGTATACACAACAACCTGGGTCCTAGTAACTATTCAGGAATTTAGAAACCTAAGGTAGACAGAAGATAACAAGGAAAGAAGTAGACTTTCTTCCAAATTTTTATTTTTTTATAATGATATAACTAATGTTTATAAGACAAAGTTTTTTATGCATAGCACAAAGGATAAAAAATTATTTTAAACAATAATTAGTCGCCTATTAGAAAAAAATATAATAAGCAGTAATTATTAATTGAAGTACTAGTACATATTGATTTATTTGGCGTGTTGGAAATAAGCCGACGTAGCTCAGTGGTCCAGAGCACCTAACCGGACATCAGAAGGTGCGGGTTCAATTCCCATCGGCGGCATTTATTTTTACCCAGAAGATATTTTCAATTTGTATGGATATTTGAGGCGACTAATTATTGCTTATCTTCTTTTCTTCTTGATGTGTCGTATCAGGTCCCCCCGACGTTGGCGATCACTCTGGAAAATGTCTCTTTGTCTTGCGCTGCCCGGAATAGCTCCTCCACACTTCTAATGCCGGTCCACTCTCGTATATTTCGCAGCCAAGACATTTGTCTCCTACCAAGCCCTCTGCGACCCTCTATCTTGCCTTTCAATATTAACTGGAGCAAGTGATACTTCTCCCCTCGAAGTACATGACCCAGATATGAAATTTTCCTGATTTTTATTAATCTAAGCAGTTCTCTCTCTGCTCTAGCCCGCCTGAGAATTTCTGTGTTGGTGATCATGTCGGTCCATGGGACTTTGAGTATTCTCCGGTGAAGCCACATTTCAAAAGCCTCTAACCTGTTCATGGTATTTACTTTCAAGGTCCATGTTTCACATCCATACAACAAGACCGACCACACATAACATTTTAGCATTCTCTGCCTTAGTTTTAAGCTGATATTATCATTGCAGAAGAGGGATTTCATTTTAATGAACGCAGTTCTTGCTGTTATTATTATTATTGCTTATAATCATTTGTTATTCTTCCAAATTTACACTTTATATTGAAGTGGTCAAAAAATAACTTATTTCATTTTTCTTCAATCTAATGTGAACTTCAGTGTAGGTACTAAAACTACATATTAGCCGTGTTTCTAATAACTAAGATATATCAATGTTCAGTTTATAACTAACTAGAAACTACCTAATCATAAAACCTCGTTCTTCATGATGTTATGGCACGATAGACTCTAGATCTCGGAGCTGCCTCGTGTGAAAAGTGAACGCGGAATCAGTTGTCTTTCTCATGATGATGATGCAGGTAATTGGCATGTGGTGTTATTCAGCACTTTCCATGAGTAATGGCTTCTGTAATACGCCAGATTATAAATATTATAAAGTAGTATTATGTAGAAATGCGCATATTTTACCATCACAACGTTCGTAATTTTGCAACAGCAGGCCGCATACTGCATTAGAAAACGAAATCTAGACCACTTCGCATAAATATTTGCATAATTAATATGTTCCTGGCTAATACTATTATATAAAGATAGAAATCGTGCATTTTTTTCTGATAATTACGTATCAGAATTGGTTTTTATTGCCATGTAATGTCCCGCCGGCTCATGCAGCTGTAATGAAGTGCACAAAGCGCATTTCTAAATATTACACACATGTTTTTAACTACATATTACGCCAACAAAAAATGTCCCCCACACATCGTCTGATACACTTTTTTAGGCAATTACTAAGAAGTATTTATATGTTTCTAGCTTAGAGTAAACTTCAATTATCTACCTACCTACTTACATAAATACATTTGCTTTCATATTACTTAATAGAAAAAAAGTGTTATTATTAATATATTCATCGATTTTCGAAGAAAAAATGCACGACGCAGCCAGAACGTACGGATAAGCACGTATTCCATAAATCCGTTAGAAAACTAGACACGTTTTTTTAATGGTTTAATTAATAATGGAATTAAATCAATTGGAAGAGCGGTTACTTGAATATAACCAACTGATCTGATAAAGCTGTAATATTTTTTAAAACCTTTTCATAATGTCTAAGAGAAATTTGTGTATTGAAATCAAACATAAAGTCCTTGCCACTAAAAAGATTGCATTTTTCACCATAGTCTTAAAACCTAAAGTGAAGACATTGGCGAATTTCTGGAGGAAATTCAATTAGAAGAAAATATTAAATAAATAAATAAAAGTTATGTTATTAATTTATTTTAATTTTTATTTTAATATTGTATATTTTTATTTCGGGATTGCATTCGGACATATTCAGGTAGGTGCTATGTAAGTACCTATCTTTTTTTAAATCATTAAAAAAAATAATTAATCATTACTCAAAGATGTTATTTCAGATGACAAAAGAGTCTTAAATTGTGGTAGTCGTAGTGAAAATTTTGTAACGATCGATTATTTTAATAGTATAACGACGCCGATTCTTGAAATAATCGATTCGAATTCGTTAGAACACATTAGCAATAATATATGTTTCGAAACGTTTAAAATTGATTCCGATGAACTAATACAATAGTTATTGGCAGTCGAAATAATCTAATAATGTTTTGGTCTAATCTTACATTTTTTACTTCTCTCAGTGCGTAGGTAGGAACTTTTTTAAAAAGGTCTTTTTTTATTTATTTATTTCAAGCAATCGTTCAATATATTGTGAACAGTCTAAGTACTGATACTGAGATTTCATTTTGTTCGAGAATAAGGTGAAAAAATTGTGCGTTACATATTTTTACGATTTTAAGATCACGGAATGTTATTCTAATGCACAGAGAAATTACTAATTTATTAAGAATCTCTTCAAATTATTGGTAATTCCCCTCGAAAAACGGGAATGCAGGCCTTTCCAATGAATCAACAAGTTTCTTGATAAACTTTTAGTAAATTACGAATATATTATCCTGATTTTCATGAACATGTTTTCCGACATTATGATTATATATTCGTAATTTATAAAAAGTATAAAAAACCTGTTGACTAATTCGTAAAGCCTACAGACCTGTTTTTAACCGGAATTTCCAATAATTTGAAAAGATTCTTTATAAATTATCAAAAGTAATTTTTCTCCGTGTAGGTAGGAACTTTATCACTCCTCTGGATCTTCACGCAATTAGTTCCAATTTCATTGAACTAGATTTACACGGACAGACATACAGACCCACAACCGAAATTGATAATTTTGATGATGTGATAAAATATCTTTCAAGTTGGTTGATTTTTCATGCTTGCATTAAATACGGTGTATTTCACGATTGAACTATCGAATTTAATGTAAATTATTAGAATAATTCTAAAGCATTTCTTATCGCTTTCGCATTTCGCATAGTAATTATTCACACATAACGTAGAAAGGGTAGAAAATTATAGGTTTCCCTAATAAATAACTGCACCATTCTATAGGAAATGGAAAGTGGCACTGCGACGCACAGAACAGACACAAGACACAACCAATGCAAATTTCAGAACAAACTATAGGCCACTTGCATCACATCTTTGTCACTCAAGCCGCTAAATCTGAAACCAAAGAAACGCTCGAAGTTCTCGTCAAATTATCTGTCAAAATTCTGAGTGGACGGTGTGTTGTGTTAAACATTGTTTATTGTTTAAACATGGATTCATGAACTACCGTAGGGTCAGAGTTCGTAAAAATATGGATATTAGTTAGTTTCTTTGTGCAAAAATACTTCTGCTAGAACGCTACAGGAAAAATAGTTTTCATTGTTCCAATAATTGAAGCTGTCAAAAATATATGGTGTACGGCAATTCAAAGATTATCGTATCAGCCATCTTGAATGAGAGTCAGACTGACCCTCAACAAAACCAATTTCAACCATTTTTAGCTATAGTTTTACTTTATAATTTCGTATGTGAAGTAATAATGTCAGAACGTCAGTCAACGGAAGTCTCAGTGTTGCTACATTTAAATAAATGTGTGGAATTTTATAAAAATTTGTAAAAAAGATCGAAAACTGGACATTTTTGAATGGTGATGTGACGAGCAAAAAAAAAGTGTTTATTTTATTATAATTTTATTTATATAAAATTTTGAAATATTAGTAGAATATTTTTTTTATGTCATTATACAATGCATGCAAGTGGCCTCGGAGTAAAACGATTATTGCAAACATTGTCTACATTTCTAGTATTATTAGACACAGCAACTATCAACTACACAGTCATTGGTGTATTACTGCAAACTGCTCAGTACAGCTGTGTGGTACGTTGTATTATAGAGTGAGTTCCCCTAGTACCGAGTACGGCGTGTAATTGAAGTTGTAATTACACAGCGAGTTCGAGAAACTGTCTTATTATCCGACTTCATATTGTTAAGAACCATTGTACACACTTTGCTAATTCGAGATAGAGAGTGTCGGAAAAATGGATGTACAACATTTACATGAGCTTTTATACTTTTCCTCAGTATGTACCCACTTACTACAATACAGACTAAAATGCTTATATGTAAGGATTCTTACTGCACATGTGTTTTGGTAAAACTCTTCAATTTATGTTTTTTGGGAATGTTCCTACTCTGAAACCGCTGAAAAGATATCGACTGTGTTTTGGTAAAACTCTTCATGCCATGTTTTTTTGGGAATGTTGCTATTCTGGAACCGCTGAAAAGATATCGACTGTGTTTTGGTAAAACTCTTCAAGCTATGTTTTTTGGGAATGTTGCTATTCTGAAACCGCTAAAAGATATCGACTGTGTTTTGGTAAAACTCTTCTAGTTACTTTTTTTTTTGGGAATGTTTTGTTTTCAGAATAAACCGTTGAAAAGAGCCTTCAGCGTACAACTTTATCATTTCATTTTCGCTGACTAAGGCTACACAAGACTCATATAATGGGGGTTTGCTCGACGCTCATATTTTAATGAATTCGTGACGATAATATATATTAAAAACAGTGTTTTATATTTAATATTAATAAAAATACTACCTTTCCATTAAAATGTTTTTTGTAGAACGGTTTGAAAATTTTATGAAACGTTTGACAACTATAAAATTAGCGGTAAGCACCAGATTTTATTTTTCAAGACGATGAATTAGTAACTTCCCTAGGTATTCCTTTAGAAACAGCTGAAATTTTAGTAATAAGTTCATCAGAAAAAAATAAATTAAACTCCATGGAAATATCAATTTTCTAGGCCTGTCAAGGACAACTTGCTGCTTTTCGTGGGTTATGCCTAAATACTATAAAAATAAGTTATAGATGTATTGTAAAGACTCCTTAATGTCATAGAAATAAGTTGTTAAAAGGATTATACTAGTTATAAAATGTAATTTTTATAACTAAATAAAAACATACAAAAAAAAATAAAAAATTCGACCGTAGGTCCGTACATTACGCTGGGCAGCGCGCTGATAATTTTTGCTAAAAACTAAATTTATGAGTTCAATTTTTTAGGTTATTTCACAGACATATGAATATTAATCATATGTCTATGGGTTATTTCGATAATGGATGAAATTATTCAATCCTCAAATCTCTCATGATTTTACATGAACATTTTGAAAAAAAATATCACTTTCATAAAAAACTTAAAGATTTTTATTAGTGAATTTCTGAATATTCGTTTTTATCGTCTGCTGCAAATATTTCATTCTGTGGCTCGAAGGGTTTTATAAAACGAAATAAAAACTTATTTTTATATCAAGCAGAGTGTCTGCGGCGGGCGGTACAGGACGGGCGGCGTTTGTTTGATTTAGAAACAAATGTACAGTTTTTTTCCGAGATTGATTAAATTTTGGAAACTTGACTGGACTAGATTTGAAGAATGGACCGCCAAACACCCCGGTCTTGGTACATTCCTTACTTCATTCACACGCATGCATCGTCTCATACATACCCTTTGTTATTCTCTATGGCATTAGTGGGTGGGGAGGGTGCCTTTGAGGCTAGCTTACAGACCATAAGTACAATTCAAAGAATAATTATTACAATTATCCTTAGGAAACCATATGACTTCCCAACTTTAGAGATATTTCTGGAATTTATTGTAATCACAGAATTCATCAATAAAATTCACCACTTAGATAGCATAAGCAATATATTCAAAACAATGGCTTAGCCATCCCAATGCTAAGAACGACCACGGCTCAGCACCACTACTCTTATTTAGGTGTGAAATGGTACAATATATTATTGTTAAAAAATATATATAACCGAAATTGAAATATGAACAATTCAAAAAGCAAATTAGCTCCCTGAAATTCGATAATGATATATTGTACCCTTAATATAGGTTTACTAAATCTGTAATATCTAGCATTTAAATAAAAACATTGACCATTGTTATTATTTTTCTAAAACTAATTCTTTAAAATTCCGTAAAAGGAATTATGTTTATAATTAATTTGAATATCGAATTATGTTGATTTGAATGTTGAAATAAGTTTATAGTTATTTAATAAGAACGAATTGTTTCACAGAATTTGAACAATTCATCAAATTTCAAAGTGTATTTTCAAGTTCTGTGAAGGTTCTATTCAAGTATTGTTATTGTATCACTATTGGCCAGTTGTTTCACAAAACTGAAATAATAACAGAACTTAAATAGAACCTTCACAGAACATGAAAATCATCTTTGAAATTTGATGAATAGTCGTTAGTCTTTGAATATTGTTTACCTATCGCCTTTTAAGTATTATTTCTTTTGTATATGTAAATACTCCTTATAGAGTAGTAGAATAATTAAGTAAAATATTGATATATTTATATACTATATAAATATAAATTGATATATAAATATACTATATAAATCTAATTTGATATACAGGGTGTCCGGAAACTCGTAGTACAAGCGGGAAACTGGTGAATCTACATCACATTTGGAGTCGATTTTGTAGTATATTTTTTTTTTGATTTTAGCTTTCGTTATCGAGTAAATCGAGTTAGAAGTTGATTTTTTTTTTTTTTTTTTTTTTTTTTTTTTTTTTTTTTTTTTTTTTTTTTTTTTTTTTTTTTTTTTTTTTTTTTTTTTTTAATTAAATTCTTATAAATTATTACTGAAGATCAAAGTACCCAACTAATTAAAACTATTTGAAAGTTAAACAAATGAAGAAACTCGGATTTGAAGCATTATTTTGAAATCAACCTTCATTAAATCCGGTGTAATCATAAAATATTTCTGCTCTGCAGGGTTAAAACATCTGTTGTTCAACCCTAAACACCAGAAAAAACTTTAACCCTAAAATAGCCGAAAAAATATTTTTTTTTGGTTTTTTTTTTTTTTTTGTGAAAATGCTCAAATCAAAAAAATTTATGTTTATTTGGGTTCCCCATGTGGTGTAGATTCTCCAGTTTCCCGCTTGTACTACGAGTTTCCGGACACCGTGTATAAATATAATTTCAAATGTTATTTTATTTTGTATTGAATAAAAATATTTGATGATCCGTTTGTTTGAAAAATCACCTCAAGGTTGCTGAAAATACGTATATAAATATATAAGTTAACGCTCTTTCTTATTTATAACTCTGTATACTAGAAAATCTATCATAGCGTATATGTGTACAATGCATTTGATCAATAAACGTGATGCCTCGTTAAAATGTAATAATTATATTATTTATTTATATTGTGTACCTACTCACCTGGAAAGGTCACTTAAGATTAGCACTGAAATTTAGATTGGTATGTACTGGTCTTGTATACAGTTATAGTCAATTGTAAGTATGTAATATATCTGGCAATGTATTTTAATGGTATCAATTGATTTTATTATGAAATCTTCCCACTTCCTATATGGTGACCCAATGTGAATAAAAAGAAAACGAAAGCATAACATTGTGTATAATGACTGTATAAAGGAGGGTTACAGTAGATTTTACTATCTAATGAGTGTAATCACTATTACGTAACTAGAAAGTGACTGCAATGAGATTAATTAGCTCAGACAACATACGTACCTACATACATACATTCATACTATGTACATTGTACATACAACATACAAAACAAGAACCGAGGCAATAGGCCACTTGCAACACATTAAAAAGAGATACCGTGTAATTTTTTTAAATCGTATTTCAGAAACCATTGCGATTTTTTGAAAGTCTATTTTTTATAAGCCGGAACGACCGGACGTTTTTTATGAATGCAAAAAAAAACTCAAAAATTCCAAGCCGAACGTAGTCGAACGTACGAACTTCACTTGTCAAAATTCAGGCAAGGAGTAAACTCTGTGTTCATTAACTACCGTAGGGTCAGATATCGTCAAAATAACTTAAGAAATTATTTTTAGAATTGTCTTCGTGCAAAAATGCTTATTTTTATGTGACACCGCACAAGAGTCCCATCTCCTCTGTGAGACTATGGCATCCCCAATTGGGGTATGTTGTGAGGCTGAAGGTAGTGGGAAGGGGAAGGATATGAGGAAGAGAAAGGTGGGGAAGTACCTGGCTATTTAAATCTGATCAACAATCACGGCCAAAGCCATTTCAAGTAACGTTTATATTCTGAATGGTGGTTTTACACAGGCCGATACTGAAGTATCAGCGCCCTTGAGGTGATTTTGCACAAAAACGGCGCTATACAAGTCATCCAATTATTATTATTATTATCTTCCACTCTGGAATGTGCCGCAAATATACCATATATTTTTAATTAGTAATTTTATGAGAAAAAATAAGTTTGTTTAATTTTTTTCCTTTATTTTTTCCCATTTATTTTAATAATACACATTAAAAATATATATTGCTTAAGCATAAAATTTAAAAAAGGGTTACTTAAGGGAACCATCAAAATATAAATAGAACATAAGCAAAATACTGATAAAGTAGGAATAAAAACATACTTCTTAAACAAAATAAAATACAATGTCAAGCAAGTTGTAATGTAATTTTTTTACGTTACGGTAAAGTAATGTAATAAATCAAGTTTCATGTTTAAAATTTAAACTTCAATAAAATTTTAATTTAAAACCCTCGACCTCTTCAAAGAAATGAAGCTGTCAGAAATGCAACACGTCAAATCAACGGAACTCTCAGTGTTGCTATATTAAAAAAAAAATTGTATGAAATTTTATAAAAAATTAATAAAGAATATCATAGACTAGGCATTTTTATATAGTGACGTCACGATCCAAAAACAAAAGATTTGCTAATTTTAAAATTAAAAAAAAACTATATTTTTTGTTAGTAACATTTTAGAAATCTCATTAGAACTCATTATAAAATGCATGCAAGTGGATCATTGAGTTGTAAATCAATTATTTTATCGATACAAATAACAACCGGATACCTACTTATTGTGAGGCAGGTGTGGAGGTTAAAAAGGATTGGTGAGAAAGGTGTTGCTCGAAATGATGATTGACAAATAATTTTTATTTATTTTTACTGTGGAAAAGAGTTCCATTTTTTTAATCATCCTTAGTAACATAGCTGAGCTCTACATATTAAAATTATTGATTTACATTATTCTGTGGTGATTTGAACAGCTAATATAATGATAAATAATGAGCAGATCTTGCTGTGTGCTTCTGTTTGTTTTAAAGCCCGTCCAATATAATGTTAATGTTAATACAGGCCTAGACCCATAAAGAATCACTAGATATTATCAATACTTTAGGATTGATATACTACAATTTGGGAAGCGGGTATGGGAACCGCCATGGAAATCGCTAAGTTTAGTGACTTAGCAGGGGTTTATGGGTTATTTTAGGTTTTGGCGGCGGATGCGTATGCGGAATGGATGGATTCGTATGACTGTCACTCCTGGACACACTGACCCACAGATTCCTACCGAAACCTATAACTTTTTTCCTTCCCGGTATTTACTTTCCTTCTTTTCCTTAAAAATGACGATGCACACAGCACCCCCAAAAATGACATAGGCTCTGAGGGAAATTGTTTTTCTTTGGACCTCCTGTGCAGTGTTGGCTAGCGCTTTAGAAGATTTGGAGTTACCCACCCAATCAAAGTCACGTGGTGCGAGCGGATTCCAAATCGCTCAATATCAATTTCAATTATTTAAACTCGCGGAGCGTGAATGTTGACCATAAATTGAATTTAAATTTCTCCGAAACATGAGCGGCGCTCATCAATGCCTCGGAACTCTTCGGCGAGGCGGAAATACCGAATACACTATACATTTATTTGTCGCGCCGAGATGGCACCACTTTAGTTCGCAGTTTGCATACGGATAACTCAAGAAGAATTTCTAGTATTATGTACCTGTCGTAGGAGATAGACTGACAAATTTTTGATAGATGCCTTTAAAAATTACGAAATTTGATTTTACTTGTCAAGATTAACCCCAAAGCCGTGTCTCCTGCGACACCGTTGCACAGACATTTAAGCAAATGCTTTTGCTGTACACATTTTTGTTCGCAGACGCGCAACCGAAATTAGTATGTTTGATTGATGACCCGACTCTTGCTCCAGAACAGTTGATCCCCGGGACAGTTGATCCCTCGTATCATCAATTTTCAATAAGACTGTGCCATTCTACAAAATGATAAAAAAATGTTACAGAGAAAGATAATTAAACAGATAATCTCTAAAATAATGATATGTACCGATTTGAAAGAAACCATATTTAGCCAATTTATATAAGACCTCTCGACTCCTAGGCCCTAGACAGGCCAAAGAAATGTAATATCTGTTCAATAAAGAAATTCATTATTTGGAAATCTTTTTTTTATTTTTGGAATATCTTCAGTAAAACCTCAAATTGTACATGCAGATAGCAACCAATAAAATTATGTATAATAGATAATGTTGGTTGTTCTTAGTCGAAGTATGATATATATAGTTAAATTTGTCCGAAGGGGATTGGGTCGAATTAGCTCAGTGGTAAAGCAAAGCCCCGCAAGACTTAGGTCCTGGGTTCATTTCGTAGATGCGACCGAATCTTTTCCTTGTTTTTCTGTTTCAAACTTTCGTTTGATAGTTGCTAATATTGTCTTCAATTAATCGTTTATTATTTTCACTAGAAGTAATTAATTATTAACCTCACATCAGGCGCACGGACACGCCCACAACACAATTCTACCGATTTATCTTTTATCTGGGTACAATCGACGCATCTATGAACTATATTTTTTCAAAATATAAACCTTCACAGCTGCACTTTATCAACACGTTGGTGTCTGCAAAGAAATTCCACTTTGGGTAGGTACCTACTTATATTCTTATCAGCGACAATAAAACTCCATAATATCCACAGAGCTATAAACCATGCAGCTATCAACGCGCTGCACACACGACGAATGACTGTACCTACACTGCATGGCAGGGCTGTCCAACCATGGCCCTCGCGGTATGTAAAATGTTACATTATTTTTAAGAAAGTACCTTTTAAAGGACAAAAAGCATCAAAATTCGTATAGATAGGAACCTACTTTGGTTAAAATAGTTATTTTTTGTATTTAATTTTATAGTTATATTGAGTGTGCCTGCAAAATAAGCTAAAAATTCTCAACATTATTTTTTTTCTTAGTTATTAAAAATTACTAATTTCGGTTCCGAGAATCTCGGTGAGTGATTTTAACTCTAATTCAATAAACTCGGATTTGTTTTTAATGTGAGTGTCATTCAAAAACTTATTTTGAACAAGAAACAAGAATTTAGTCAAGAATTAAAGTACCTACCCACAGTTTAATATTTTTGTATTTTAATTCAAAAAAATCTAAATTTGAAATACGTATTTCTTTTGTTTATCTTTCTTAGGTTTGATCTTGACAAGAAAGTCACATTTTGTGATTTTTCAAGGGTCTGCAATTTTTTCCATTTTCAAAGAAATCTTTATTTACTAACTTACTAGGGTTAACTAACATAATAATTTCACATGATTTTTTACGGGACTGCGCTGGTAATTTGATGTGATTTGATGCTGGTAAGAAGATACTAAATCACTGAACCTTTTTAGCCGGAGTGCCAATTTATCCATTTTCAATTTGTTCAGCAGGGGGTAGGGTGCATACAGCTTGACATGGTTAACTTTGCGGTCGTTGTTGTCGCAAATATATTTTTAATATGGTAATAGAGTTTTTAATAAAACAATCACACAACGCTAAAACCTAGAGTGTCGCTTTTTTAATAGGTTCAAGGTCAAACCAATAAACCTGTGGATTTTTATCTTTTCGAAAGCAATACAAAATTTTTGGTATTTTATAAAACGGAAACCTTTAAAATACATCTAACATAGTTCTCAACAAAAACTCGGTGTACTGGTACCGTGAATTTATCTACAATTTAACCACGAAATTTTGAATTTTTATAAATAAAAAAAAGGATATTATATTGAGCAACCGATTTAAAAGATTAAATTTTTTCGCCAAACTCTTTTGAAAAACAGTACAGAAACCGTTGAATATTTTTACAGCAATTTTTTAAATATTTTATTTGGCCATGTCGACCATACGAAAAGGCTCGTGGGCCGCATGTTGCACCTCACTGGCATAATCCATCCCTTGTTCCTTATATGTCCTACTCTCCAGTATTGACTCATTGTTGGGTATTCCCGGCTGAATAAACACAAACCTCCTTCCCATCCTCAGAGTACGTGTTTCAACTCCTAAACATTCAGTGTCCATTGTTTACTGGTAGTGCCGGGACAGGAATTCTCCTGACTGGCTGGCATATTCGTATTGTTTAGTTTTTACGTAAAGCCTGTGACAGACCACGCTATAAGCGCGCTATATTTGCGTGGCTTGGCCTGTTTCAGCATATCGATCGCCACACATTCCCATTAATAGTGTTTTATAAAACCGATCTCCATGTAGAAACTATATTTATTTATGAACGCCCTTCTTACGACCTTTTACATGGGAATAGTAAAAGTTATTCAGTATTATATATGATTTAACTGCATCAGTAATAATCTTTGTATTTGTTTAGCGATAACTTCAAGATGTCCACTGACTCGGCATAATTATTTTCCTCCGTTAGTATTCTGGGCAATGAGGAATACACATGGTAGTTATTCCCAGAATTTCTGTACTGAAATAAATCCTGACTACATTATGCAAAATCTTTGCTTTACACGATCATTATTTTAATATTTAGAGAAAAAATAATATTTTGGGACGGTACAAAACCGTACAAAATTATGAAACCTTGAAAAGAACCATAGATCACGAGAAAGCGTCTTTAATTTGTCTTTGCCGTTGCCGTTGCCGTCAACAAACGATCAAAATACACATGAAATTAACAATACCGAACAGTAATGTATATGAAGTTTATCACTGAAGAAACTCTAAAAAAAAATGTGAAAGGCGAAGCTTAATGCCAAATCACCATTTTGATTAATCTTTATAACGAATTGACTTACATTGTGAATACCAAAAAATATGCTTTAGATAAATTGATTTTTTTCCTATCGTTTCGCTTGAGTAGAATACAAATAAATAAAAAAATTACTCAATAAAAAATATAAATGCTAACTGCTTAAAAAATTATTTTTTTTCAATAGAAATGTATGGACGCGTAAAAGAAACAAATTTAGAAAAATACAGTATTATAGCTAAGATTATCTGTGACAGTTTCACTTGATTAACTTTTAGGCTTTCTTATAAAATTATTTACAAAAAAAATAAAAATCAGTTTTGTGCATAAAATCGAACGTTTCTAGACTCCGTTTTTCAAGCGATTTTAATGCCTATTACCTGCTATATAAGGTATACCAAGAATATACACATTTTTGGCTTGTAAAAAAAAAGAGAAATTAAATTAAAAGAGAAATTATTCGAAGAATAAATCTCTGGCAAAGCTGAGGTCCAGGGTTCAATACTTGGATCCGACCGAATCTTTTTCTGATTTTTCTGCTTCATATTAAATAATACAATTTTTAATATTATTATTATAAATTTTATTTTAAAAGATTTTATAGAATTTTTAATATTAATATATTTAATATAAAACTTTAATACAAACATGCAAGATTTCCACATTGAAAGACTGAATGGTGTAAAAACGAGATCCTTGAGGCTTATGTGTGGTAAAACCATGTATGATCCTGTGACAGGTAAAAACATGCTTTTTTGAAAAACATGCTATTTTAAAACAGTGCCATCTGTTGGACGTAAAAGCAAAACGCGCTATTGTTTATCTATCTCCACAGACAGACTGAGCCACAGCAATGCGTGGCGGGGTACAGCTAGTTAAAAATATGCCTTTTTCATCCCGAAAATCGACAGATGGAAACCGGAAGAGAATATAACATTATACAAAACGCCCTTTATTCGGGTTGGGCAGCCCTGATCAGTGCTAGAGTGGCAGAGTGGTACAGTAACGGCGCGTGGGGAAAGACGATATACGAAGGCTGATGCTGCAATATGGCAGCTTTCTCCAGCCTTGACGTAGAATGCGAAGAAAGTAGCGTCTTATGCAACAACTGCTTTACGACTGGTGTTGCCTGTTGCCTTGCTGTATTGACCGGAATAGGGTGACCAAGATTTTCATCAATTTAATTAAATTCTCGCCAAATCTACTGTTTATGTGTATATTGGGTAACCATGTTACGTGGAATTATGTGGAATTCGGGGCAGACAAGTAGTACACTGGGAGAAAGGGAAATTAACCTACATTTTGATATTATATTTATATTTTATTGAAGAAGATGAAAATCCTAATAAATCTAAACGAAACATGAAACAGAACAAGACACAGAAAAATAAAGAGATAATGGTCACAACTGAAAATCGAACAGGATCTCTGTCGGCCATTAGAACCTACTTTTTTAATGTCATTTATGTCTATCTCATATTAAATATTCAGAATTAACAATATTATCCCTAACTAATGAACTAACTCAACTAACTTATATTTATATTTTTAAGATACTGCACAACAGTTCCATCTGCCAGAGATAAAGTGGAACAATGGTATTTTCAGATATGATTTATCATGGTTAAAAGAATTTTAGTGATTTATTTTATGAGTAAAGGTAACGCAACACGGCATAGTACCCCAAAATGAATCAATGTAAATGATATATTCGTTCAAGGAATTTTGCGAGACTGGCGAAAACGAGAGAGGAATTTATGGCATTACAATGTATAATTTCTTAAATATGTATATTACATTTATAATTGCAAATACATTCTATATTTTGAAGGAGCGAGGGTCACGCTTAATAACATTCTCTCTGATATATGTAGATATCTTCCAATGTAACGAAATAACATACAAAATCTCTATTAAGAATGCATCCACACCCGATTAAACTAAACAACACAAAATTAAATTATCTAATACGTAATTTATTTTTAATTAACGCCCCTTTTAGGAACTCTCACATACGAGTGGTTAAAATTATACAGTATTTATCATACATAACTAAATTGCCTCACTAACAATCTTTTGTATTTGTTAAGTGGTAAATTGAAGAGGTTCACTGACGTGAGATAATTATATCTCTCCTTAATAACTCCCAGCAGAATGAGCAATGGTAGTTAGTCGAAGAATTTCTGCACTAAAATAAATCCCGACTTCTAGTATTGCGTTGTCAAATCTGAAAGCTTATTAATGCAAGCAATTCTGGACTATCAAATGCATCAATTAGATTTTTATATAGAGATAATAAGTCAATGAAAATTCTTTTCTCCGACAATTTAAGCATATTCATTTATAATTATTTATAATATTATATAATTTTAAAGGATGTTGTAGTCAAACAAAATTGCTGGTAAATTACTTTTAAACTTCTCGGAAACCGAAAGTCTATCTGTGCAGATAGAGAAACAATAGGCGTGTTGTTTTTACATCCAACAGATGTGCGCTGTTTTTTTTAAGGCGATGCACTATGTCGTGTAATATTTTAAATTGAGCCGCTATCAATAACAACCCTTACGTAGATGGCGATAAGGTTTAAATTCCCGCTTAACACCACCCGCCTGTTTTGATTTATGCAAGAAAAAAAATGGCCAAAAAGTGCCTTTTATTTTATTTTGTGGATGTTCAGGCATAAATATTTAATTTTTTTTCTAACATTTTATAGATAACTTAATTTGCCATATTATACAATAAAATCATAACCGAAAATGGGTTCGTAAGTAGGAGATTTTGAACTTTAAAGCAGTTTTCATAGGCCTTATACATTATTTTTTTCTGGGCTTATGTAATCATTTCTAGGCGACCAAATTTTCAAACCAAAAACACATGATTTTGCATTACTACGTATGGAAAGCAATTTTGTCCAATAGATGGCGCTGTTTAAAAAAAAAAAATGTTTTTACCTGCCACAGGTGACATATATAATACAGGTATATAAAAAACGCACGCTGATTCGATGCACGTTGTGTCAAAATTTTAAAGCAATCAGTAAAGACAAACATGTAACAAAGTCAAAATATAACAGTTTAATAAACAATATATTTTTGAACTTTCTAGTTGACCTAGTTAAAAATCCCAACATGTGTAAGCCAGTTGTTAATTAATTAACGATGTATAATATGGAGTATCGCTTATTGTACATTGTAAATGTAAAGCCTATACTGTTAAATACAAATTGTATCAGTATAATGTGGGGTTGTTAGTTACTTAGGATTTGCTCAAGAAATATATTTGTACAGCGTCCTTGAGGTGATCTTTCACGAAAACGGCGCTATATAAATTAGCCAAATATTATTATTATGAATCTGGGGGTCAATGTGTCCAGGAGTGAAGGAGGCATGAATCCATACCTCCTACTGCGATGTTAGACGAGGTATAGAGAGAGAACGGCTGGAGAGGTCAAAAGGTTTCCCTCAAACGGCCTGTCCCAATTCGGCCCGTCAGACAGACCTTACCCCATGAACTCGGGCACCCATACTAAGTCACCAAACGTAGCGAATCACTTGAGGTGACCTGTGACAGAAGTATTGGTTAAACCTTGTCTTGTAAACATATGCAAAATTAACAAATATTAAAAATATTTGACATGTAAAAAATATTTCACCATTAAATGAAGATATAATATATCTCGAAACAGCCTTGTGAGAAGTTAAGTATTTAACAATACTTTTCCTACAAACATAAAGCCGGTTGTTTTCAGGTTAAAAAAAGCCACAATTGTTGAATGAAATACAAGTATTTATTGACTTATTTGGCGGTTACAAATAAGCCGACGTAGCACAGTGGTTCCGTGCACCTGACCGGCAATCAGAAGGTGCGGGTTCAATTCCCGTCGGCGGCATTTATTTTTTCTCGGAAATTTGTATTTGTGTTTCAGGCTAATAATTATTGCTAACAATATTTTTTTATCCTTTGTGCTTTGCATAAAACCATGTCTTGTAAAAATATGTTTCTCTTTAATAAATATTAATCTCATGAAAAGTTTCTGAAAGAGTACAAATTATCATCTCCAAGTGAATATATCGTGTGTGATAATAAAACAGTTCGTGTTGTGGAACGGTGCTTAGATGTTCATCTATAAACTATAATAGTTTCCCCAAATCAGAACTCCCAAATGAAGCAAACATCATTCACTAGGTAAAGGCATCCTTTTCCCATTCCTATATTTCATCGATAAATAAAAACGATCGTTTGTTTATTTTTACCTCGTTAACATTACGGTTCATTCGTTTAGTACCAATCGTTCGGTACGCAACATTGGTTATCCCTGCGAAGAAGAAAATTTTCAATTGATCAATTCTTTCACAATATTATAATGAGCTCTTCTGTATTGAAAGAATTTATGAAAATAACACAAAACTTACAAATATGTGGAGATACACATAATTTAGATGTAGTCGCCAGGTCGAGTAGCTGCATATTTCCAAGGTTCCGTTTCCTTAATGTTATATACGAGTATAACCTGGTCAGGGCGATTAATATATATTTTTATGTGGTTGTAAAAAAAGCTATTTAACATGATTAAATGAAAGGCCTTTTTGGAATTTCATGAAAGTGGTAAAAACCAATCAAATTTTTATTGATTTTCCAATATGTTTATTGATGCTTCAACCTGTTTATTGATGCTCCAACATGTATATTGATGCTCCAACATGTTTATTGATGCTTCAACATGTTTATTGATGCTCCAACATGTATATTGATGCTCCAACATGTTTATTGATGCTCCGACATGTATATTGATGCTCCAACATGTTTATTGATGCTCCAACATGTTTACTGATGCGCCAACATGTTCCATGCGTTTTATTTTTTTATATCTTTGGTTAGGTATTCCCGGCTCACCAAGGAAAGGGAAAGCAAATAGATAAGATCACCTTATTTATACGAACATGCAAACCGGTTTCAGCATAACCGTGTTTTCGTAATTTTGAAAAATATACATTAAATATGTACATCAATGCCTTTATATGTGAATACCGCATAAGATTCCCAACTCTTCGACTCTAGTGAGACTACGGCACCCCCATTTGGGGTACGATGCGAGATTTAAGGGAGTAGGGAGGGGAAGATGGGATAGAAGGAGGTTGGAAAGTAATAAGTACCTGGCTATCCGGATCTCGTCACCAAACTGGGCTAAAGCCATTTAAAGCAAAGTTTCGATTTAGAATGGCGGTCTTTCACCATACTTAGAGTATCTATATATACCACTCTTGCTAATAACAGTAATAACCATAGAATGAAGAAATAAAATAAAAAATGGCATGTGGACGTGTTTGTTGATCCAAAATTCCATGTTTGCTAAAATATCATACAAATTTTTTAACGTATTTTCCACAGAGAAGGCCCAGCGGAAAATAATTTCCCCCCATGTCCTATGTCATCTTTGCTGCTGAGGTTTTTTTTAGGAAAATAAATGAGAGGAGAAATTCTTTGGAAGAGAGAAACCCATTTTCCAATTTTATAATATTCAATAAAAAGATAATATGAAATAATAAATATAAATGAAATAAAATAAAACCGAGATGTAATAAAATAAAGTACAATAACAAATGCGGTAATAAAAAAAAACCTCAAATATTATGAGTACGGTTATAAACAATGATAAGTGTATTGTAATGGCATTTTGTATTACGTTTTATTTCGTTTACGTTATAAAATATTGGTATCTAATATTGTTTTTGATTTTGAATCTTAAATGTTTTTTGTTTTCTTCAATTTTTACATCGAGTGAAAGATTTTTGAATACTTTTATTGCCTGCTATTTGTCCAAAGCTTGTGTTCACCGTCGGATTTTTTATTTTTTTTTTTTTATTTGGGCGCTTGAATCTGGTCTATTAATGATAGTTTGTGTTTTTTAAAATCGTTTTTTTTGGGCAAAAATGTAGATAAGTACTATTTTTTATGTATAATTTGGTTGTATCTAGTACGTAAAACATAATGAATATTTGGTATGTGTCAGTCATACTATTTTTTTTAAGTATTACCTTGGAGATGGTTTTCTGTGAAATTTTCATATGACCGATAGCTATATCGCAGATAGGTTGGTAATGTGATTAATACTTAATACCGAGGATGTGTTCTTAACGATTATTTCTACAAATATGAACATGAAAAGCAAGAGGTCGTAATGTAGGAATTACGTGTGGAACACACTGGCACTCGAGACAGAATAAGGTTTCAACGAGAACTTGCCAAATACACTGACTGGTTCACTGGTTCTACTCGTGACCTTTGGGTGTACTAGAGTGCTAATATTAAAAAATAGCATTATTGATTTTATTGTAGCTGAAAAATATTTCTTATTTTGTTTTTAAATGTTCAATTTTTCGTATGAAGATTTTCAGGAAATCCATGCGGCGCGGTCAAACTGAAATGTTCAAACCAAGTCACTGTTTTCTGGTATGCATCCCAGTGTTGCTATCTTAGAAATAGCCAGGGTTGTAAATTAACAGTTCCTACAGCTGACTTTGTTGTTCCTCCCCAAACAATGATTCCATATTATAGTTGATTGGATACAATAATCGTCATCATAATCACTTCCCATTTCAATGAATTACGAATATCCCGCTAACATAATAAAGAAAAGATCGGGAAGAAGGGACCTTGGGAATATTAATAAGCTTGTGCATGCGGCCCTCATAATACTTTACTCTACAATTGGATAATAACAGTAGCACGCCCGCATGGGGGCCATAACTTTAACTTCCATTGGGCTTTATTTCCCTTTCCCACCCCGTTCCCCTCCCATTTCCCTGTCGCAACCCCTCATTAAATAATAACAACATCGATAAGATTTAGATGAACACCGCTTCAAATTGTCGTCATTTTGAAGCCATTCGTGATGATTTCAATATATATATTTCATTGCTGTTTGTGTCACTTGAATGTTTTACTAAATGATGACATTTCATGAAAACAACGCTTTTTACAGATATTTTAACAACCGAAGGCTTTCATTTTTAGGTAGGTATTAATACGTTTACTATAACCGTCTTACTAATTAGATTCTTACACACCCGTTCAAACGTGTGGTAAAGCCGGTATCGAGCCTGGTTTAAGACCGTTTTAAGCGCCATGGTATTAAGCCCAGGCATACCCAATTTCTACCGATTAATAACAAGTTTCTCAATGCCTCCGTAAGTTTTTTAAGTACCAAAAAAAATGTTATTGTTGAAGTAATCTCTATACATTTTTCATGCCGAAACATTAATTATATAAAATCCCCACGATAGAAAAAAATCGCAAATTAAGTTCCGAAAATTATTTGCAACAGCTTCTTTTATTTAATATTGTATAGGCATAAAAAAAATCACAGTATATCTTTAAATGCAACTAAAGCATTTGTCGAGAGATTTTTGTTCTATTTCAAACGAGTCGTGTTTTACGAAATATTTTGACGATTTTCGCTTAATTATTATCGTTCTTTTTAAATGTTAGCGCGCATCCTCTTACATTCGTATTTACATATGTCCTTTTCAACACATCTTTGAACTCTTACTACGGGGCCCACTGTTCCGACCTTACGCGCCGCGTAATATTTACACCACGTTTATTATCCATATCTTACTCTCAGTAGCGTACTGGTGAAAGATCTTCATTCAGAATAGAAACGTAGCTTGAAATGGATTTAACAGTGTTTGGTGGCCATATCTAAATGGCCATTTCTCAAGCATTCTCTTTGTCACCTCCTCCTCTCCGCACTCCATTCTACTTCGCACACAAAATACCCACTGGGCTATCGACATCCTATTGTTTAGGGTTCGGTGTGGAGATACTGGGCCCAATTTCATGCCCATACAGTTACGCCACTGCAATTTATTCCTTATTCAAACGAAGAAGTTTCCATTTCGTAATTGAACTACCGGTGCAAGTGGGTTCAATTTCTTCGATGATTTGTTTTTATTAGCTATTTCCAATGCCAAATGTCAAACATTCTCTAGGAAGCAACTTAAAACACACTCCTTTTGCTTCGTGACTCGAGTTTTCTCCGGCAAGATTTTATTGATCACCTGTTCGTAGAGCAGTCAGGGCTGGTTTGTTCGACAAACTTTTATTCATTTTTTATCTGAAAGATCGATAAAAGAAGTTGGTGATGCCCGAGGAAGACATGGCACGTCAATGTGAATAAAAAACTTTTGACGAAGAGTTTCATTGTTTTTTTTTAAATAATTTTTTATAGTCATTATAATCATTTTGTACATCCAAATATCTAATTTATTATAACTTACATACATACATCATTACATTTTTATTATTTATTACGATTTCTTTTGATTAATCCTACAATCCAGCTTCAAACCATAAATTGGTGCGAACTTAATAGTTTCATTGTGATATTGCATTCCTTTGCATAGTTAACTGTTTTGTGTATTAGCTTTGTCCTATTTGTTAAACTAATTTAATTCCACGTTCTTGTGTTATGAATGTAGTGTCCATGTTGTATATAATTTTTTTTTTAAGTATTTGGTAATGGGTTATTTATTATTTCGTGTATAATTATCATCACGTTCAATCTGTTAGATTAATTATATAAAAAAATATATTTGTTAGATTAACAGAAGGTTATGTACAAGACTATGTATGAATAAGAATGAAGCAAGGTCTAAGTCTACATGTTCGTGACTATTGTTAAATTAGATATATTTTATAATAGTATGTCAATTGCTAGTGCCAAAATGAGTGGAACTACTGCATACAAAAAGTCAGAAACATTTCAGAGTGCGCTACTTTGTAAATAATTAAATGTGTACAAAATATAAGTAAAAATCTCTAAAATAATAAAAACATAAAAAATCAAAATAAATATCAACTCTACACTTGCTATTAATCTTAGAATAAATGTAATATCAACTTGGCGTTCAAATAATAATTTTATGAAAAAATCTCTAAAATAATAAAAATATAAAAAATCAAAATAAATATCAACTCTATACTTGTTGATATTTATTTTATTAATTAATACAGTGTGAAAAATCGAACCTTCTGCCATCTTAAACATTCCAATAAAACTGTGTTAATCTAAAGTGACCTGCTTAATCACTTAAGTATTATTATTATTTTCTTGTGATCCAGCCCTGCCCGTGTAGGAAATGCGGCTAGAGTCGGAAGTGGAAGGTGAGAGGAAGGTGAGGTGTGTTAGGAGCGGGAGGTGTGGGGCGGTGAGAGGAGGTGCGGGGGATATGAGCAGCGTGCGCCTCGTTGCGTAAATATTACATAGACAGAAAGTAAAACCAAACGAGGAAAAAGAAAGTCAGCCAGTGAAGCTCCCAAATGTGGCGCGCGAAATTATTTAAAAAAAATTAACTAACAAACTAACCATCACACAATTTATACCTCCATCTCGGCACACAATTCTTGCTTCTTTCACATTCATACCAAACCCTTCAATTATTCTTACTCTTTTCGAGTTTTTGACTGATTTTTCTATCATTCCCTTGTCCCGACTTCTTCTATTATTCTTATTTATTTCTTCGTTTATTCGCATTCCATGCCCACACTATCTAAGCGTCCTTTTCTTAATCTTACTCATTACGCTTACATCAGCCATGCACTATGCAAATCTCCACATTTCTCACACTATATGGTTTCATCACACATACGCCTCATATAAGCGTAACAAAATCATCCCATTTCATTCACCTCCTGTCACTTCCATCTCCCACTTCCATAGATCGGGGTCGGTGCCTAGAGTGGAGTGCTAGCTTCGTTTCTTTGGACCAATGTTATTAATTTTATGCAATGAAATGTGCGTAATTAGGTACAAATATATATGTATTTTTTAATCGAGGTCTGTTGACCCATTTGGCACCGGTACACGATAGGTAAATGCCAAAGGTGGGTCAAATAGTCCAAGCGATGACCGTAAAAATCCCACCCCATAGGTCACATGAACCAAATTAGTACTGGGCTTTAACCCCAAATAAGATTAGTTAAAAAAACGCATTCATCCAGATTTCGGCCTGGGAGGAGTCCTGGAAAGCGACGACTTCCGGTGTCATTTTTGGGATGAAAATATCCGACGTGCCACATTACCAAAACTAACGGCAAAAGCTGATTGCAAATTTGTTATGAAAAAAAAATCGTTCGGCCAACTTTTGTGTGGGGGGAGAAGTACCTAACAAATGACATTATAGGTATCCTCCAGATGCGGCAAAATATCTCATCGGCCACACGAATGAAATCGATGTCAGAATTTAGATAAAAATTCCCTGTTTACGAATATGTCGTTCGGCCGAAATTCGGCCGAGGAGAACCTTGTGGTCTACGCGATTATTCGAGCGAAAAATACCTTTCTTCTAGCGACATTCTTAAATTACCCTAATATACCGTTTTTAGGTTTCCAATAACTACGTTCAGAAATATTCCATTTATTTCGACCTTTTGATAGAAGAGACCTGGGGGGTTGAATTATCTGGAATTTGGTACCTTCAAGATTATGATCAAATAGATACAACATAAATTTTATAATCTACAAGGAATATCTGCGTTCCATTTTAAAATATTATTATAATGTCATGAAATAGTTGAGAACCACATAGAAAGAGAAAGATCAACCGAATAACTTTTACTTTCATTCGGATGTGAATTAAAATGATATCGAGGACTTCAGCACTTGCGTTCAAAACTGATACACCGCACAAAAAGGGATCAACACATCACTATACGATAGCAATTACGATCAAACGAATTGTTAGATTTTTAACTAAAGGGTTAGTTGCTGTAGCTGGAAGTTGATGGTGGAAATGCAATAATATCGTTAATGGTTGCTCGCGTCATAATGTATGAACATCAGATCGGTATTATAACTAACTACTAACTACTGGGAAGTGGTAACTGGTTGTTGGTTGCATGTATCGCTGCTTTGTTTCAATCCACTGATGAACTATGACTCATCCGGTAGTGCATAATCACGAATTATTCATTTATTCAAGATGCAGCTGCATTCGAAAAATATATCATGCAGAAAACTTCTGCCGTACATTTTATGAAAATTTAACCCTAGTTATATATAAGCGATATCTGCTTCTCTCGAGTACACCTAATATTTATGAAGGAAATATTGTTAATCAAATATTATAGTAATAATTAATAATATTTGGATGATTTTTATAGCGCCGTTGTTGTCAAAAATCATCGCAAGGGCGCTCTACAAATCTCCAAACAGTATAAAATAAAGTCGCTATCCATATTTGTCTGTTTGTGCGCTTGGTTCTTCTTAACTACGCAACGGATTTTGGTAGAATTTTCATTATCATTTACAGAATTTCTTGCGGAAGGTTTATGTATGTAATACATGCATAGTATATTTATTAAAAGTAGAGAAAAATTGATGGTTTGTATTTCAGGTCGTAAAAAAATATTTTTGGTCGCTTACATTGCTAATGCTGGTTTAACCTTATAAGCAACATCAAAATGATGTTCTTCGGAATTATATATCTTGGAAAGGCCTACAGAAAAGTTTGCAATAGTATATGTCTATCTCCTAAGGAAAACCCCCAGCAACGCCGGGTACACTTCAGCTAGTATATAATATATTTCCACTACAATTTTCTCCAAATATTATTATTATTATTCCAGAGCTAAATTTCTTCCTCTAAAAGGCAAAATATAATTTTATAAAAAGTTTCACCTTCTTATAATTCCAATCCTTCAATTGTAATATCCCGTGATTTTTCACGAGTCTGCGCTAATACAATAGATATATGTAGTTCTGCGCTTTATTTTAAGTCGTACGATTATTATTTTTTTAAGTCACAAGAACACAAGGAGAAAAATGAGTATTGCTAATACTCATTTTTCTGTCTATTATTAATATTACATTAATATGTCTACTCTGGTTAAAAACGGGATTGCAGGCCGTTTCCTGATAAACTTTTAGTAAATTCCTTTTTCATGAGCACGTGTTCCGACATCTTGATAGTATATTACCTGTTAACTCATTCGTTTAAGGCCTGAAATCCCGTTTTTAACCCGATTACCAATAATTCGTATAAATGTAAGAGATTCTTAATAAATTCGCAATATTCTCCGATCTTAAACTTCTCCTTTGATTTAGGAGGGGTTATTTCACAGAATATGAACATTTCATCCAATTTCATAGTTGGGTTTTCAAGTTCTGTGAAGGTTCTATTCAAGTTTCACTTTCGTGAAGCAACTTTTCCATAATGGTATAATAATAGAACCTTCACAGAACTTAATAACCAACTTTTAAATTTGATGAATTGTTCAAATTCCGTGCAACAACCCGTCCTTAGTGTTTTTAAAAACCACGTTCTTTTGCAATGTACAAAGACAGACGCCTCTAGCGTAAAAATCTTTAAACAGTGTTAATATTTTAAAACTCAAGTTCTGAAATCTGAAGGTGCACGGAGAAACGCGAGTACCTACGGCTTTTATAAAATCAAGATACTGTTAAAAATGTGACAGCATGATCATTTCCCAATAAAATATTAGTCATTCAGAATATACCCGCACACGTGTTCACGCAGGTGCCCTTCTCCGAATAAATATAATGGACGAGATGCGAAACTATTATTATTTTGAAAAACATATGTTCCGACTTCCTCATAACATATTCGTGCTTTACTGATGGTTTGTTATGAAATTTTTCGAATCATTCTTATGGGCCTTCAGTCCCATTTTTAACAGGAAAACGAATAATTTGAGCAGATTTTTAATAAATTAACAATATTTCAGTAAGTAAGTTTCTCCGTGTGTTTTTTTCTTTTTCTAGATTATTATTGGCAATGAAGTGGTGAATCATTTAAATTTACTGAATTACTTGTGGTCACGATAGCTCAACCGCCCGGTAGAGGCAATAACCTTTTTGCTCGTTTGGTTTCCTTATACATATGTATAATTTTACCCCGATAACCTTGAAAACTCCAACACCCAACACAATCAAAAATAATAATTACATTTACCTATACTGCACCAACAAAGCGAAAAGGACCTTATTACATGGCAGTTGAATATAGTTATGCTATATTTAGTAAGTACATAACAAAAATAATGTTTTTATTCTAAATTCGATCCCACAAATCCCATAAACTATGTACATACACGTAAAAATTAAGAATGTACAAGCAAAAATAAAATCAAATACATAACAGGAATCCTCGATTTGACACCTTAGAAACATTTTTTCAGCTAGTCACTGAAACTATTCTTAATCCTCCTATGTTGAAAGAGGTTAACTTATATGTGCCTAACAAGTATACTCGTAAGAGATCACATTTACTTTTTTGCTCCTAAAGCGAGGAATTCTGCCTATCAGAATGCACCAATCAACTGCTTCATGATTCTGCATTGTGCATCGCCATTTTCAACGTACATCAACTATCTTTTCAACGTCACTCACAGACAATTCATCAACTATATTTTCAACGTTACTTACAGACAGTTCATCAACTATCTTTTCAACGTCACTTACAGACAATTCATCAACTATATTTTCAACGTCACTTACAGACAGTTCATCAACTATCTTTTGACAAATGTCACAAAATAGTAAAACTGCCCCCGTGACCTTTTACACTTACATGTACGTCAAATTTTTAATCTTCTCCGTAATATATTAACCGTTTTATATAAAAAACGAATAAATAAATAAATATAATACCCTCCCGAGAACGGAAATTATGTCGTGTAGTGAGTCAGATAACGTGAACTCAGATGTGTAAGAAAAAAAATAATAAATGCTCGGGGAAAAAATCAAGCGGACTGTTGCACAGTGATTTTGCACGAAGGCAACAATATCGTTTCCCGATTGCATGGCTATATCGGCTATAGATTGAATTCGCTCTGGTCAATATTTTCTAGAAACGCGATCCACCCACCAGCTATCCACCAACCACATCGGCTACTCCTCGGGGACATGATTAAATGAGTTTTGATTGCGTTCTACAATCTATGCTGTTCATTCTACACTCCATACCGTACTTCATAAATTTCATTACGTGACGCTGCGTGGCGTCTGCTGGATACGGATGGTCAACCTGATGTCCCTCGAACATAATATCATGTGAACAAACCTAACCCAAACAAATCTAATGATATGCACGATTCAGAAAGAGTTTGAAAAGTGGGATTAGGTAATCTCTCGCTGCAACAATTATTTGAAAAACCAAAAATGGACAGCTTAATAAAATGGGGATGACTCTGCTAGGCAGAACGTGTAGTAAGGATGAAAGACAGTCGACCGAAAACAGGCTTCCATAATTATCTTACAGGACGACGAAATGTAGGAGTTTGGAAGCTAACTTGGAAGGTCTGGATTTAAATGGCTATAACCGTCAATAACTAGATTTATGTAAAACGGATCCGCTAGGCACGACATGTAACAAAAATGGAAGAGAGCCGACTATCCGAGACTTGTCTATGTTGAACCTGTGGGAAATAGATGACTGAATAATTTAAAAATCTTCGAAGGAATTTTAGACAGATAGCAGGAGAATCAGGGTTGCAGGCGTTTTCTGGAGACATTACTACCACCGATTATTGGTACTCAAAGGGTTATTGTCATCTCCTGTGATGCTGTTTCAGCAGATTGAGGAAAGAAAGAAGTTTGACGAAGTCCTGGCCAACACACTTCTGAAATTACTGGACCCCGAATAAGAAGCTTTTTAAGATGTGAATAGAAAACATATGTATTTTATTCAAAGACTTAAAAGCAAAGAGGAAGAGAACCATTGATTGAACGCATGGCCTTGGAAATAATATACCAAATCTTATTTTGACACATATGAAAAAACAAATTTTTGAGAACGGACAGAATATGCCGGCCAGAAGAACTATAAAAGAAAATCTCGTTAAAACACTCAACAGGTTCTGAGTCTCTCCTCAGTGGCAATGCCATCTTTGGGCCTACGGTGTGGGTGGAGGGTCTTTTTTAGGATTTTTAAGGATAGGAAGGAGTGAACCTTGCCCATTGTCACTCCAGGTCTTGAAGAGACCAAATGAGAGACAAATGTTAAATGAGAGTGGAAACTATGGCAAATCATTTCACAGCTCAGCTGTAAAGCACCAGAACAAATTCCAGGAACTATCTGTACTTATAGCATATAATTGGGTTAGCTGGAAGAAATAGGATGTAACCTATAAGCTATACCCTTTGTACTCTGTATTTTTGTGCAATAAATATTTTTTTGAATTTGAATGAAAACCTTTACAAATAAATGCCTGTCGCTGATTGCTGTGTTTATTATGTAACCTTTTTCTATTTCTTATAATTGACGTACGTAACAGAAAACGGTTATAACGGAGCTCTCAGTAGCAGAACCATACTGTAATTAATTAATGTGTGTGTAACATTCAGATGTTTATCCTTGGATGACAAAGCAGGAAGCAATTGCTTCCAAATACTTAAAAGGTGGTCGACCGCTGTTTAAAGTACATACATATTATCCCTTTGCCCTTGCACAATTAATAAGGCTCTTTTATGTATGATAATTGCAACTAGCGGAGATCGCATTAGAGAACAAACTGAATTAAATTACATTGTTCCATATAAATAAGAAATAAGAATAAACTGGTTCGGGTTTCTCCGGAGAGCGACGGAATCAGTCGATCTCGGACACGAACGCGGAAAACAAAAGCACGGTGGCTTACCTTGAATCAGACCACAGGTGATTATTAATGGATAATAACACGTGACCTACCTGTAGTTTGTTTCTTACAAACAATACGCATTTATTTACATTTACATATCATCAGGCCGCGTGGCTATTTGTGACCTGTCATGGAATATTGTAATAGGTATATTCATTATTCATATTATACTTTACACACCCTCGCTCTACTTCCTGATTTGATGACTTGCAAATATATTGAGTTTCTTTTATTTGTATTAATAAATAGTTCCATGACGGAAGAATTATTTCAGACCTGGTTGTATTACAGAGTCACTAACAACTTACTTGACAGCTCTTCCATCGTCGCCACTATTAAACTCAATGTACCGACGAGGATCATAAAATGAAATGTAACATTTTTCTTCAACACATACACAACTAACTATCAGACACACTCGCTAGCCAATAGGATGCATGATGTGAGTATTCAGTTTGTGGTTAGGTACTAATAGTAATAAAGCTGGGTAATAATTTTTAGAACCACTTCGTATTTTTATTTTATTTATTTATTTCTACTATAAACGTTCATATTATAATAGATTGTTTATTAATATATTTTAGAATATTTTTCAAATTTAATTTTTAGTGATTCCGTGCGTAAATTATTCATTCGGTAAATTAATTAAAATATTTTTTTTTAATCCAAGATCCACATAAACTTTATTTATTTATTTATTTCTATACATACAAAATAAGATATACGTTTTAATAGCATGTACACGGATTGCAATAATCAAAAATACTAATTTCGGTTGTGTTTCTGTCCTGCGTAACTCTTCTAATCTTCTTTGAATATAAGTGTCATTTTCTAAATTGAAACATTGTGTGAAGAATTCAGACAAGCTTCCCTCGGCTCTTACTAAACTCCAGAATTTGGCTGAATTTAAACGGGCTTTAAAAACAAAATTATTTAAAAAATCTTACCATTTATAAATTTTAACTTCTTTTCAATATTTTATAATAAGCTATATTCTAAAACTTTCGGTAATTGTTTGGTTTCGGTTGTGTCCTTATTGTATCTTTATAATGTGTCTGCTCAGAAAATTCCCATTTCTGAGCACAAACTGCCTCCTGTTTTATATTATGTTTTAGTTTTAATATTCGTGTTCTGTCCTGTCCTGCTGTTATTGTTTTTCTAAGTTTTGTCATCACTTTGTATAAACAGTGTATTTAGTGTTATAATATTAGATCTGTATTGGGTAAGGCACACTGTAGGAATAATTTTAAGAACCACTAATACTGAATTACCATTTTTTAAAAGTTTGTTATACGAGTAGTTAAGCGCACTTGCAGTGAAATGACACTAAACTGCGTTATATAAATTCCATGTTATTATTATTACTTAGCGATAAAGTACAGGGTTTTCCAATAAGAGGTGTTATTTTGATATTCAATCGTAAAAGATCAATGGTTTCGTTGCTTGTGTGGCACGTAGCGCCGTCTTGTTGAAAGTAAACGTTGTCCAGATCAATACCATCTAATTCCAACCATAAAAAAATCATTAATCATCTCTCGATAGCGCAATCCATTCACCGTAACTGTTGCTCCAGCCTCATTTTCGAAAAAGTAAGGTTCAATCAGTGGCGGATCCAGGGGGGGGGTCACGGTGGTCATGACCCCCCCCCCTGGGCCCCAGCCCAGGAGGGGTCATGACTACCTAGGTCCTGGGCCCATCCAGGACCTAGGTGGACCACTAATTAAAATTGTTAAACATAATGTTTTTATATATTTTTTGTCACAATATAAATTTTATTTAAGTACTTTCAATATTTAATTAATTTAATATAATACTTTGTTTGACGGCAAACGCATTATTCGGGAACGAACGCATCGAAAATTCGAATGTTACCGCGTCACCGCGCACCGCCACCGGCGCGCGCTTCGGCCGCCACCTTTCATATTATTATGACACATTTCGTGTAACCACGTGTGACGCTTGCGCGCGCTTTGTTTCGACTAACGTCTAGCGTCTAGCAAAACCTAACCTCAATCGGAACGACTAAACTTTATTAATAAAGTGTTTACTTTTATTTGTTTACTAATTTAAAAAAAATAAGTTCCAATATAAGTAATAGTGTTCTTAAAAATTGTTGCTGCAAATTCAATTCATTACAAGAAATGGTAAGTAATCTAATCAGTTTCTTCATTATGCCAGTGTATGTGTGTTTAAACTCAAATGTTATTTGTTAATGTTCTAAGGCTGGGGTTAGACTCGTAAGTTTTTTTCCTGTAAATCGCTCTTGAAGGCGAGTTTGGCCAAATTCCCAATGTAAACGACACCAAAAGTCACTTAACGTAATTTTAGTAAGTTACAGAACTTATTCTTTCGGAAGTTTTTTGACAGGTCTGGACAGGTCTAACGCGCCCGCGCGAATTACCAGCCTTCCTATACTTCCTAAAGCAATTCTTAAGGCGAGACACAACCTCGTTCATCGAGGTTTTGCCCAAGGCTAACATTTTAATTTATTTCGGCGAAATTATAATTGAATTTAAAAAAAATAAAATTATGCCGCACGAGGGATGCAAGTTATTTATATTTTAGATTAATAAAACAATACCTTACAATTAATATATTTTACGTTCAACGATTTTAAAACTTTATAACCCGTGTATAACTATAAAGTTAGCGGACTTAGCGGTAAGTACCAGATTTTATTTTTCTAGATGATGAATTAATAACTTCGGAAGTGGACACATTTTTAATATTTGTAACAAATTCTTCAGAATCAATTAAAATGAAGGCTAAAAGTGTGGATAGATTTTTTTACTAAGATTACGAAAACGTTAGTAATTTTTTTTTTCTACGCCGCCCGGGCTTGCGGAGCAAAAGACAATCTTAATGATATACCTAGTGTTACCATATCCAACAATACCTACTTTTTACTTGTATATATTATTATCAAAATTGAATTATAACTTCTTGTAACTGTAACTGACCGGACCTGAGTCCTCCATCACAACACAAGCAAGCATTTTCGGCTTTCTGTGGTGGTGGTAGGAGTTATTGTTGGGTTATTCGTAACCCGGGAATGTTTGTCTTTCTTTAAAAAAAAAAAAAAAAAACTTGACCACGACTACGTGACCCCCCCCTGGCGCCAAAGCTGGATCCGCCCTTGGGTTCAATGACTCCGCCGGACCTTAAACCGCACCAAACAGTCACACGTTGAGGATAGAGAGGCTTTTCAACAATAACTCTTGGGTTTTCCGAGCCCCAGATGCGACAATTTTGCTTGTTGACGAAGCCACCGAGGTGGAAATGGGCCTCATCACTCTAGATGATTTGCATTTGATTCACTCAAGTGAATTTTAATAACTTCAATGCGTTGTTGAAGCGTGTATCAATCCATTTTTATTAATGGCGTAGTTTCTACTTGTCAAATGTTAAAAAATGACAGCTTGTAAAGTAACATCTACCGAAATAGCGGGCTATTCAAAATAACACCTCTTATTGGAAAACCCTTTATTAACCTATAACATAATAATTTTAACAGAAAATTATTTTGACTCTTACTTGCAAAATTGGAACTGATTTGTCAAGAATTCAGATTATCCCCGTTTTTTCGCGGGTCTGCGCTAGTATTATAAAAATCGAGAACTTGAGAGAGTTGAAATTACATATCGTATAAATTGCAAATTTTTTAATTTTTAGTTTAAAAAGACACAAATATTTAAAAATGCCCCTCTAAGCCAAACATTTGGCTTGTCTGTGGATGACTATAAATTTTTTGCATATTTTTGTTTTTATATTTTATAATATTCCTTAAAATAATCTATCCATTACAACAGGATACTTCGTGGCCTGCGGTCAGCGTGCCAAAAATTCCAACGATTTTTCTCAAAAACATGATGAAATCGGGACATAAATAAATATGGGAAGAGAGTATGCAATTTCTGGGAAATAATCCGTAGATAAATATAATGATAATGATTTGATCATCTATATAGCGCGGTTTTGATGAGGAAATCATCTCAAGGGCGCTACAACTTAATTTATACATTTAACCTATTCCCTATCACATAAACTTCTAATTACGATGTTTTACTATTGGGTTATAACTAAAATTAATAGCTAGTGACTTACAGCTGAGACTTATAACTGAGATTAATATCTAGTGACTTACAACTGAGACTTATAACTATGATTAATAGTTAGTGACTTACAACTGAGACTTATAACTGAGATTAATAGCTAGTGACTTACTACTGAGACTTATTTATTTATTTATTAACGGACATCGTCCAAATTACAAAATAATAACACGAATAAAGTAAAATGAAAAATACAGGAGTAGACAAAGGTACATGAAAGCAAAGGACATATGGTAGATATAATATAAGAAAATAAAGGGACAAGTCGAATCAAGTCAAGAATACGCCGTGGGTCAGGACCACAGGACACTTATAATATTTCGTCACTTGTTTAGCGACTGGCAAAAATCATTCAGACTTAAGATAATTTTAGAGGGTACCTTATTGTATCTTGTTCGTGGTCTAGCGTCTTGATGTGCATATTTGATATCAAGTACGTAGTAAGTACGAGTATAAACATTTGGTGTCCAGCATCCCCTCCAAAAAAAGTCGCCGGCCGCCACTGAAACAGTTTACTCAAATAAACAATATAAAAAATATATATATTGTTGATAATTTATATGGATTCAGAAAAAAAAATTGCTATTGTTAAATAATGTGTTGCACTGATTATACTTGCGTGTCTTAATTTTCTGTAATATTTGTATTTCATATATATTTTTAATTTTGAATTTTTATTTTTATATTTTAATCTTAATTTAGGTATATGAGAATTAATGTCTCTTTGTATGTGTATTTGTATGTTAACTGAGTTTTTATAAGTGGATTGTTCTCACGTAAGTGAGATCGTCTGTAAAAACCCAGTATAAATAAATAAATAGTTCTTACAAAAGAAATACAACTGAAAAAATGCGACTGAATTCATGATTACATTGGATGTTTCCTGTTGTCCCGTTGGCGTCATGTATCTTTTATCAGGAGATTTTTCAATGTGGTTGAGTGTTTCAGGCTAATAATTATTGCTTGTAAAAATAATGGATGTTTCCTTACCATGACGAGTTATTATTTTATAGAAGAATCAAAACTACATGGTACGGGTACCTATGGCTAATTGTTGGCAATAATACAGCTTGCAGCATTTCAATGATGCTATGATATAATTATTTTCTAAGGTGAAATACCCACTCGTGCAAACGTAGGCAATGGGTACCATTCCATTGAGATTATTATAAGTAGTTTCAATACAAATAATTTACTTTCTTCAAAGTGTACCTGTATTAAGTTCAATGCTAAATAATAATAATTGTATAGGTACGCCAAAGCCATAAGGAAAACGTTACAGACATTATCTTCAAAACGACTATGAGTTATCTTTAACCGATTAAATTCATAAAAAAACCATTTAAAGAAAATAGAAATTACACTTAGAATCCAATAACAGTTCAAATGAGTTTGAGAATTTTACGACTTTTCGATTTTCGACTTAGGTCGATATTTATTTTATGAGCAGTAAAAGAGTATATAATTTACTTCCAGTTTTTAAAAGATATTCTATTTTATTTATTTTTTCCACAAGTGTCCCCACTGCTTCCAACCGTCTTGATACAGTGATACTATGGTATCCCCAATCGGGATATATTGCGGCGGGGTATGAGATGAAGGTGAAGAGCATGGCTTCAGATCTGGCCACTAAACACGTCTAAAGCCTTTTTATTTATCTAAGGGTCTCAACTGCTCCCAACCGCAGGAGCCAGTGAGACTATGGCATCCCCAATTGGAGTACGTTGTGAGGCTGAAGACAGTGGTGAGTGAAAAGAGATAAGTAAGAGGACGGTGGGTCAGATCTGGTCACCAAACACGGCTAAAGCCATTTCAAGCAACGTTTCGATTCTAAATGCTGCCTTTTCACTAGGGCTATACTGAAAGTATCTAGCTTAAATGAATAAATTGTTAAATATAACACCTAGGACTAGTTGTTTCAGAGAAATTGAACAATTCATCAAATTTAAAAGTTAATTTCCAAGTTCTGTGAAAGTCCTATTGAAGTTCTGTTATGATGTCAACATGGGCCAGTTGCGTCGCAAAACCTCAAAAATAATAAATAGATCTTGAATAGAACTTTCACAGTCCTTGGAAATTAACTGTGAAATTTGATGAATTGTTCAAATTCGTTAATAAGGTCAAAATCACAGTGATATAAAATATATTCCAGGTCATAAAACCACATTCGGACAAAGAAATTGTATTTATTTTGCGACGAAACTCCACAACATCCTCCCCCCTGATATAAAGCGAATAGAAAATTTTAATGATTACAAATCAAGAATAAAAATCTGGCTGAAAGAAATTACTCAAAAAACTCAGAAAAAAACATTAAAAACGACATAGAAAACTAATAAAACAGAAATGAATAACTTTAGTCCGCCTCAGCACAGGTCGCCCTAGTGAGGAGGACTAAGAAATACAATAAACTATACAAATATTTAATATAATATTATATATTACTATGTACAATGTTTAAATAGTCGCTATAACAAAAAAAAAAATTGTGATTACATTAATGACGTGATAAGTACATACGTGTCATAGTGCGCCCAACAATTGAAATTGGAAGCCACCTCTAGGCTGGAGCCCCACAATAATTAATAAACCTACTTGAGTCAGTGCAAAAGAGGCCGGTCCGTCTGATTGACAATCCATTGTTGACAGACCGATTTTCATCACTAATGCACAGATGCACTGTGGAAATGCTGAGTCTGTTCTACAGGTATTTTAGTGAGCCTGCTGTAAGGAGCTAGCAGCATTGATGCCCGGTGCACGTTCGTGCAACTCGTCGGACACGATGAGAACACCCGTTCACAGTTGACATTGGCTTCATGAGAACGGGCCGTTTCTTCGACTCGTTTTTGTGTAATCTCCAAGACCCGCATAAATAAATCTCTCCCTACAGACCCTTCCTTAACCCGCAACACAATGCTGCCCAACCAGGTCACGACATAGTCCCCTCACATATTAAATTCCGTACAATCTCTAATTCCAAAATATTAATATTTCGTATAGAAACACAAGAGTATAAAATAGATTTATACACCCATACGTGAAACTAAAGATAAGTCAATATAGTTTTGTTGGCAATCCGAACTGCGAACATGTACCAATGCAAATAGGAAACAATTAGCAAGCAAGGCGAATCTCTTGTTTCAACTTGAGGAACAAACAGCCGCGTCAACTTTACCACGGAGCTTACAGCTGCAGGTCACGCATAGGGCGTAGACGCAATAAACTGACAAGGCCACATTCACACAAAGAGTATTTCAACGCCCGTGCAATTTCCCCTTCTTGATTTAATTTGTTTTTAATTCCTTAGTGATAATTTAAAAAAAAACGGAATATGGTTCTAACTTCATCTGCAACTTATTTATTTATATATTTATTCACGTCTTTCAAGTTTTTACATGAAGACTAAATGCTGTAGAAATGAGAATCCTGAGGTGTATGTGTGGTAAAATTGTGTATGATCGTGTGAAAAATGTGGAGATCCGCAAATAATAATAATATTTTTTTTTCGATTTGTTATTTCGGCTACTGGCATTATACCTAGTTATCTCATTGAAATTTTAGGCGTATTAGATCTATCAAAGAATTTATATATGAAAATGCCAAAATCAGTCATTTTAAACACATGTAGGATTGCGAAAGATTTTTTAAATATTTATATTGAGGGATAAGTAGGATTAATATGTCCAGTTCCTCAACCCTCTGATATGAAAATATCTGGAGTCGGTGAATTATTTTCCCATTTGATCTCTGGTGATTTGACGTGTTTTTTTGTATTATTTTGTATTTATTATGCTTGTATAATGTGGATTGACTAGGTGATAATTTGTGGAAAAGTGTGAGGAAGGGTTTAGTTTTTCCTGTGGGGAAGATTTAACCCGGACATAAAGTGAGAAAAAATATTTCTTTATTCCAGGATATGGGGAGGTGAGTGCAATCCCACACATCCCATAGAGAGTATAAGTACATATAATATTATATTAGCAAAGAATGCAAGGTAAGGGTAGTGAGTATGATTAAGAATGGAACGCTTTTATGGTTTGGGCATGTAGAGCAAATGAACGAAGAAAGGAGTGTAAAGAGAATATATGACGCAAATGTGAATGGTACCAGATATCGGGGATCGCTTGTCTGGATTCTCCAAACAAACATTTTGAAGATTAATTTACATACCCTGTGTGAATAATACCTGGTCGATGGCGTCTATTATTACTATACGCGTCCATCATGTCTCACCTGTATCACGCCAAAACATCTCAACGCGTAACATTTGACTTCCTTTGTGAATGAGGCTTAAGAGTTCACTATTGTTCACTTTGTTGTCATTATATATTACCTACTAAACTTACATGGTATTGGTTTCGACATTTTACTAACTGACGTTCTTACTTCCTGGTTAAAGGTTTTATTTTATTTTATTTTTTTTTTTTTTTTTTTTTTTTTTTTTTTTTTTTTTTTTTTTTTTTTTTTTTTTTTTTTTTTTTTTTTATAAATTTAATTTAGATTAAATTTGATAATATTATTATTAAGTTCTGCAAGTGTTTTAGTTTTTATTATTGTGACAGCTGTTTCGGCTTACAAGGCCATTTTCAAACTGTGGTTAGTCCACATTGAGACGACATATTTATACTATTTCAAATGTAAATTTTGAAGGTACATACATTGATTTATTACTGTTTAAACCGATGACATGATATATTGTTGGTTAAACCAATCTATGTTTTCCCCTCAGTAAATGGTAATGAGTTCTTAATTATTTACTAATGACTTTATTGCTATGAATTATTTGGGTGCATTATACTGCTTGGGTTTTGTGAAAATACTGAGAAGTGGTGAGTAAATTATTTTCCGTACTTTATTAATTAGTGTTAAATTTGGGTCATTCGTTCTTTTATTGATTTCTAATTGTTCAAGTAAATTTAATCTAATGCCCTTTTTTTCAATATGCAATGGTTTAGGACCCTTGTTGTTAAGTGGGGTATGATTATTCACCAAGAGATGTTCTGCGAATTTTGAGGATGTGTTTTTATTATTATAACATCGTATATGTTCTTTGAATCTAGTTGAGAATGCCCTCCCCGTTTGTCCGATGTAAGTGGCGTTACAATCGGCGTGGTCACATTTTAATTCATATATGCCACTGTTATTGAGTATAGGGATTTTATTTTTAGAGTTTTTAAGGCTTGTTCCTAAATTATTGTTTGTTCGAAAAGCTATATTTAAACCACATTTTTTAATTTCTTTTGCAATTTTTTCAGATATTGGGCCGAGGAATTCGAGACATGCAAATTTTTCTATATTTTTGTTATTTACCGGATATATTAAATTGATTTTATTTTTATATTTCTTATTTTTTATTATTTTTTCAATGTTATTTGCCTCATAGCCGTTATTAATCGCGATCGTTTTTATCGTTTCCTTTTCTTTTACATAAGCTTTATTGTCTAAGGGAATGTTAATGAGTCTATGTACCATTGAATGGTAAGCTGATAATTTATGGGACCAAGGATGATTTGAATTTGAATTTATTGTTGTATCTGTAAAAGTTGGTTTTCTAAATATTTCAAAGGTATGTTTATTATTACTTTTACCAATTGTCAGATCTAAAAAGTTTATTTTACCTTCAATCTCATGTTCAACTGTGAAGCAGATTTTATTATTAACGGTGTTGGCCCAATTAGTAAAGATATCTAACTGTCGGTTGGTACCATTCCAACATATAAGGATGTCGTCTACGTATCGGACATAATATACTATATGTTTAGCTAAGGGAGATTTAAGAATTATATCTTCAATATAATCCATAAATATCTCCGCTAGAAGTGGACTTAATGGTGACCCCATGGGGAGACCATCATGTTGTTGGTAATAGATATCATTGAAAAGGAAATAATTTGTATCTACGCAGATTTTTATGAGCTGGAATAACTCTTTTCTTATTACCGGATTGATATTACATTTTTCCAAGATATTTTCAATTATTATTAGGCATTCTTTAATGGGGATGTTGGTAAATAGGGATTTTACGTCTAGAGAAATGAATTTACAGTTATGCGGGAGATTAAAATTTTTTATTTTATTAACTAGTTCTATCGAGTTTTTGACACTGTAACGTGGTGAAAAATTTGTTAATTTTTTGAAGATGAAGTTAAGTCTTTTAGCCAGGTTTGATGTAGGGGCGTTAATAAAAGATACTACGGGCCTTATTGGATTATTCGCTTTATGGAGCTTAGGTTGGCCATACAGAGCTGGGGCTCTTGGGTTCATGACCCTTACGTTTTTCTTTGACCATTCGGTGGGAAATATGGCATTGCAATTATTTATAAGGATGTTGACGTTATTGACAATTTTATTGGTTGGATCCTTAGTTAAAATTTTAAAATCTTCTGGTAACAAGAAGTCTTCCACCTTACTGATGTAATCAATTCTATCTAAAATAACGATTGAGTTACCTTTGTCAGCTTTGGTTATAGTTAGATTATTATTTTTAATTTTATCTCTAATTTCTTTCAATGTTCGGGTTTCTGTACTGACAGCATATTTATTTTTATTGTTTATCGATTTTAGTGTTTTTTCTAAAATAACTGCCGTGACGTGTTTTGTTAAATTATTATTTTCCACTTTACGTAGAGAAATTTCAGTGTCGATAGCTAATGATTCTATTTGTTTGCGTGTTACTTCGCTAGGGATTTTATATTTAAAGCCTTTATCTAATAAATTATTTTCATCCGTTTCAAATGCAGTGTTTGACAAATTCACAGTTTTTTTATAAAATTCTATATTTTTTCTGGTGGGAATCTTAGTTATTTTCGAACTTTTATTTTTGTTATCAATCAAATTTTGAAGTTTATTTTGTTGTGTTTTAAATTTTTCAAATATAATTCCGTTAATATGTTCGCGTGTATCAAAATCTAGGGTATCAAATTCCCATGCGTGAAGTTTAAATGTTAATTCTGAATGGATCACCTTTATGTAGTGAAGCAATGTCCTTCCTCGGATTGAATGAATTCCTCGGCCCAATATCTGAAAAAATTGCAAAAGAAATTAAAAAATGTGGTTTAAATATAGCTTTTCGAACAAACAATAATTTAGGAACAAGCCTTAAAAACTCTAAAAATAAAATCCCTATACTCAATAACAGTGGCATATATGAATTAAAATGTGACCACGCCGATTGTAACGCCACTTACATCGGACAAACGGGGAGGGCATTCTCAACTAGATTCAAAGAACATATACGATGTTATAATAATAAAAACACATCCTCAAAATTCGCAGAACATCTCTTGGTGAATAATCATACCCCACTTAACAACAAGGGTCCTAAACCATTGCATATTGGAAAAAAAGGGCATTAGATTAAATTTACTTGAACAATTAGAAATCAATAAACGAACGAATGACCCAAATTTAACACTAATTAATAAAGTACGGAAAATAATTTACTCACCACTTCTCAGTATTTTCACAAAACCCAAGCAGTATAATGCACCCAAATAATTCATAGAAATAATTCATAGCAATAAAGTCATTAGTAAATAATTAAGAACTCATTACCATTTACTGAGGGGAAAACATAGATTGGTTTAACCAACAATATATCATGTCATCGGTTTAAACAGTAATAAATCAATGTATGTACCTTCAAAATTTACATTTGAAATAGTATAAATATGTCGTCTCAATGTGGACTAACCACAGTTTGAAAATGGCCTTGTAAGCCGAAACAGCTGTCACAATAATAAAAAACTAAAACACTTGCAGAACTTAATAATAATATTATCAAATTTAATCTAAATTAAATTTATAAAAAAATTAAATGGAGTTCTACGAATTAAACACAAAAACAATAAATAAATTAAAGGTAGTTGATATAGCTACCCTTGTGATCTTATATAGACGACTTAAACTCAAACATCGAAAAATAGTTCAAAATTTGTGGTTTAACCAAGAGTGCTTGAAGTGTAATGTGATTCCGAAGTTCGTGCAGATCTCCATCAAAAGTACATCTACGGCAGCCATAGCCACTGTGGTGAGAGCACAGAGGATATGGCTGAAGGAAGAAACAAAGGAGTGCTGTCGGAAACGGGACACATTGCTTCACTACATAAAGGTGATCCATTCAGAATTAACATTTAAACTTCACGCATGGGAATTTGATACCCTAGATTTTGATACACGCGAACATATTAACGGAATTATATTTGAAAAATTTAAAACACAACAAAATAAACTTCAAAATTTGATTGATAACAAAAATAAAAGTTCGAAAATAACTAAGATTCCCACCAGAAAAAATATAGAATTTTATAAAAAAACTGTGAATTTGTCAAACACTGCATTTGAAACGGATGAAAATAATTTATTAGATAAAGGCTTTAAATATAAAATCCCTAGCGAAGTAACACGCAAACAAATAGAATCATTAGCTATCGACACTGAAATTTCTCTACGTAAAGTGGAAAATAATAATTTAACAAAACACGTCACGGCAGTTATTTTAGAAAAAACACTAAAATCGATAAACAATAAAAATAAATATGCTGTCAGTACAGAAACCCGAACATTGAAAGAAATTAGAGATAAAATTAAAAATAATAATCTAACTATAACCAAAGCTGACAAAGGTAACTCAATCGTTATTTTAGATAGAATTGATTACATCAGTAAGGTGGAAGACTTCTTGTTACCAGAAGATTTTAAAATTTTAACTAAGGATCCAACCAATAAAATTGTCAATAACGTCAACATCCTTATAAATAATTGCAATGCCATATTTCCCACCGAATGGTCAAAGAAAAACGTAAGGGTCATGAACCCAAGAGCCCCAGCTCTGTATGGCCAACCTAAGCTCCATAAAGCGAATAATCCAATAAGGCCCGTAGTATCTTTTATTAACGCCCCTACATCAAACCTGGCTAAAAGACTTAACTTCATCTTCAAAAAATTAACAAATTTTTCACCACGTTACAGTGTCAAAAACTCGATAGAACTAGTTAATAAAATAAAAAATTTTAATCTCCCGCATAACTGTAAATTCATTTCTCTAGACGTAAAATCCCTATTTACCAACATCCCCATTAAAGAATGCCTAATAATAATTGAAAATATCTTGGAAAAATGTAATATCAATCCGGTAATAAGAAAAGAGTTATTCCAGCTCATAAAAATCTGCGTAGATACAAATTATTTCCTTTTCAATGATATCTATTACCAACAACATGATGGTCTCCCCATGGGGTCACCATTAAGTCCACTTCTAGCGGAGATATTTATGGATTATATTGAAGATATAATTCTTAAATCTCCCTTAGCTAAACATATAGTATATTATGTCCGATACGTAGACGACATCCTTATATGTTGGAATGGTACCAACCGACAGTTAGATATCTTTACTAATTGGGCCAACACCGTTAATAATAAAATCTGCTTCACAGTTGAACATGAGATTGAAGGTAAAATAAACTTTTTAGATCTGACAATTGGTAAAAGTAATAATAAACATACCTTTGAAATATTTAGAAAACCAACTTTTACAGATACAACAATAAATTCAAATTCAAATCATCCTTGGTCCCATAAATTATCAGCTTACCATTCAATGGTACATAGACTCATTAACATTCCCTTAGACAATAAAGCTTATGTAAAAGAAAAGGAAACGATAAAAACGATCGCGATTAATAACGGCTATGAGGCAAATAACATTGAAAAAATAATAAAAAATAAGAAATATAAAAATAAAATCAATTTAATATATCCGGTAAATAACAAAAATATAGAAAAATTTGCATGTCTCGAATTCCTCGGCCCAATATCTGAAAAAATTGCAAAAGAAATTAAAAAATGTGGTTTAAATATAGCTTTTCGAACAAACAATAATTTAGGAACAAGCCTTAAAAACTCTAAAAATAAAATCCCTATACTCAATAACAGTGGCATATATGAATTAAAATGTGACCACGCCGATTGTAACGCCACTTACATCGGACAAACGGGGAGGGCATTCTCAACTAGATTCAAAGAACATATACGATGTTATAATAATAAAAACACATCCTCAAAATTCGCAGAACATCTCTTGGTGAATAATCATACCCCACTTAACAACAAGGGTCCTAAACCATTGCATATTGAAAAAAAGGGCATTAGATTAAATTTACTTGAACAATTAGAAATCAATAAACGAACGAATGACCCAAATTTAACACTAATTAATAAAGTACGGAAAATAATTTACTCACCACTTCTCAGTATTTTCACAAAACCCAAGCAGTATAATACACCCAAATAATTCATAGCAATAAAGTCATTAGTAAATAATTAAGAACTCATTACCATTTACTGAGGGGGAAAACATAGATTGGTTTAACCAACAATATATCATGTCATCGGTTTAAACAGTAATAAATCAATGTATGTACCTTCAAAATTTACATTTGAAATAGTATAAATATGTCGTCTCAATGTGGACTAACCACAGTTTGAAAATGGCCTTGTAAGCCGAAACAGCTGTCACAATAATAAAAAACTAAAACACTTGCAGAACTTAATAATAATATTATCAAATTTAATCTAAATTAAATTTATAAAAAAATTAAATGGAGTTCTACGAATTAAACACAAAAACAATAAATAAAGGTTTTATTGATAGGGTAAACTATACTAATGTGTACAATACAAAACTGTTATATTATTTTTACTCGCTTTTAGATGGTATAAACATTGATATGAACTTGTAGAGAGAACGGATGGAGAAATGAATGTCAGGAGAATATAATATTGAGACGCGCAAGACATGGAAGAAGAATAAAACGTTAACCCCTCGTTTTATTTATACTTTGGGAACAATTTATATGATCTCTCAGTAATCGTTGCAGCTCCTTTATAGTTATGGTGAGAAATATCATCTAAACGGGGTTAGAAAGAGAAAACACCACGCTTTATATTTTTATTCGGAAGTTAACCGCAGAAGAATTAAAACGGGCACCTTTATGAAATAAAAAGTATCGACCGCAATTTGAAATAAAATTTATGAGACTTTTTATTATTTTTTTTTATATGAAATGAAAAAAAAATTAGGTGGATATAACGTTTGTAGTATATTTGTCTAATAAATAATGTAATTTTGTTCCTTATATATTTATTGTAATCAGTAATTATAATTACATAAAACGTAAAGCAAACCATTTTATTTTTTTATTTTTTATATATTCAATAATATTATTATTGGGTTTATAAAAACAGTTTATTTTTAAACAAGTTCTGCTGTGTAATTATTATTACGCGTGACAGCTGTTTCGCCCTCTGAAGGCATTATCAAACTGTCAAAACCTTCAGAGGGCGAAAAAGATGTCACGCGTAATATTAATTACACAGCAGAACTTGTTTAAAAATAAACTGTTTTTATAAACCCAATAATAATATTATTGAATATATAAAAAATAAAAAAATGGAGATCTACAAATTAAACTTAATAACAATAAATAAACAAACCATTTTAAATTATCTTTTATGTATTCATTAAAAAAATTTATTATTTAAAAAAAATGTATTTCTAATAATAAAATATGAGAGCGTATTTTACGTTCAGAAATATTCCATTTATTTGGATTTTATTGCAAAACAGAAATACTCCGACCGATATGGCTTCGGTGGTCAGTGTACGACTGATAGTTTATTCAAAGCATTCTCGAACCTTCCCGTTGCCAAAAATATGGTCATGTGTTTTGCCTCCAGCTCATCAAAATGATACTCAAATTTTATGTTAAGGTAAGTCTACTAATATGAATGTCTATGTTTATTTGGGGATTTAGTAAGGAGACAATGAAAGATGTGGTTGTGATGTCACACCGTTTATTTGAGTGAATCTAGAGAGTTCCAACTACGATGCGTTTTACATGGGCGAATGTTCCCAAATATTCTAGTAGCATCGCTACACTTATAACAAAAGAGTATACATTAGAACAAGTAGTATCTGAGTACGCTGCTGTCTGTCATTTTCACTTGCTCTGCAGTGAAAGGCGTAATGATTAGTGTATTATATCCTCCTGCTTTTCCAACCATAAAGTCCCTGGCTGGTTTACACCAACATTATACTACACTGTATCCTCCGATTCCATCAGAATAAGATATCCTCACTGTAGTGTAACTGCGGTGTACAGAGATCAAGAGAAAAGCTTATAGCCGAGAGTCGAATACAACGCAGTACTTAATATACAACACGTCATAGAGCCGGTATATCAGTTGCTATTTATGCTCGATTAGTTTTTATGACGAGCTTAGCGTATAACCCATATACAGGTCGTAAGCATAGATAAAACCAATATTAATCAATTACACGTGTAAAATATGTAAATAACTATTGATAATTTCGTATTATCAATAGTTATTAATTTTATAAAAAAATCTCCAGTACTAAAATTGAATAATATACTTTTGCCACTAATCTTCTAATAAATTTAATTTTGATAACCTCCGTGGTTGGGGGGTAAGGCTCTCGACTAGCAATACGAAGATCGCGGATTCAAATCCCGGGATGCGCAAGTAAGATTTATTTGATGAATTTGTGTTATTTCACAATTTATTCATTTAAAATAATATATACCTAGTATACTTGAGGCACGTTCCAGAGTTAAAGATATTCTCTTTTATCCCTATTGTAAGACCTCCATTGAGAATTGAAACGTTGCTTTAAATGGCTTAAGCCGTGTTTGGTGACCAGATTTGAATAGCCAGGTACTCTCCTAAGTTCCTCTTATCTACACCCTTTTCCTCCTCGCTACCTTCAGCCTCACAACATTCCCCAATTGGAGATATCATAATCTCTCTGGGTCCAGACGGTTGGGAGTAATTGGGACTTTTGTGCGGTATGCACATAAAATATAATTAGACAATGTGCAATGTTGTTAATATTGTTTCCTTTTCGTGGAAAATCGTATCGTATCGTATCTCTATCTTAAACATTCTAATAAAAAGTGTGTTTATCTGCAGTGGCCTGACAGGGAAGTATGTATGTTTTGTGTATATGTTTGTATATACAGATAGGAAGACATATTTGTACAGAACATGTGAGGTGATTTTTTACAAGAACTGCGCAATACAAATTAATCAAATTTTAATTTTAATTATAAAAAATACACATTTTGTATTTGATGTTAATAGAGCAACATGTTTCTATGCAAAACCCAACATCATCATCATCATGATGTTTGAAAATATCGACAACAATTATTTATTTTTACGCCAGTTTAATTAACGAGTAGATTTTCGATAAAGTCTCGTACACGGTGCTATACGCGAGGAACCTAATTGTTAATTGTAAATAGTATTTGTTTGCTGGAATCAATGCATTATTCATGAAACTATGACGGACTAACCGTTGAAGACAAACAAGTTCTCACATTGGAAATTTTAAAATGCCTCTAATACCAGACCGTTCATAACTGAATATCCTCCTTTATCAATTAATTCATCGAAGTCCATACTGAATAAAAATAGGCAATTTACGTAATTTCTGGTGAAACGAAAGTATGCAATTATTTACGTAAATGTTAAATTATACAGATGTGTCACTGGAAAACTACTCTTTTACGGCTACACAGAAGAAAACGAATATTGCTGATTTATTAAAAATCTCTTCATATTATTGGTAATCTGGGATTGCAGGCCGCTTCCTGTTAAAATTTTAGTAAATTCGTAATAGTATTGGAACACGCCTTTGTTTTAATAATATATAATAAAGTAACTAAACAACAAGTTAAACATACCAAAGCCATCGAAGCCAAATACTGAGTTTGGTGATCACGTTTTCGGAGTATCTGGCCGAAGGCTTGGAATAAACTCCCTCCAGAACTAAGATCCATAACAAGTCCAACAGAATTCAGATATAAACTAAAAACTTACATTTTTAAGCTGTCATACCCTTAAATTAAATATACCATTCCTGAGAAAAAGTCCAGTTATATTCATTTTTCCAATTGTACGTCCAAAATCCTGTAACTAAATTTCGTTAATAAACAATTAGTTAATGTTAATTAAGTGTTAATCTCAAGTGACCTACCAGGTAAGTATTTTACTGTATATTATCTGCATTTATAGTTAGTAATAACATAGATCATTGTAGAAATGTATTTTATATTTGTACAGCGCCCTTGAGGTATTAAAAATTCAAAATATTATTATTATTATTAAATGCGAAAATGTTAGATAGTGACAAACATCGGTAGTTTACTAAAAATTTATCAGGATACTATCAACGTTTTATGCGTTAGTGGCCTTAATAAGTTAGCAAATTTGTTTTTCAGTAAGTTTTGTCCGTGTAGTAAGTGGCTTAGCAGCCGAATTAGCACACATTTAAGTTTAGCACGGATTCGCTTACTCAGCGAGCAACTGATATACCGGTCGATAGTCGCACGCTCGCTAATGCTTCACATATCGCATCAGTCGCTTATGGACAGAGAGGTAAAGGTGCTCTATAGACCATACTGGTTGTTGTGGATATACAAATATACATATTATACTGGCTTTGGCTATACCGGTGGCTGGGAACTGGCTATAGGCTAACCTTGGCCGCTCGCCAGCCCGCCTTTGTGCGGTCGAGAGCGTTACCCCCCAGCTCTGCTATATTTGCATCAGGAAGACAACAACTGGTACTGACTGTGACTTGACTGTTGACTGCTGACACCTCTGACTGCTCCAAGGACAACCCCAACTATTTATATACCTACTCAATACTCTGCTTCGTGCCGTATCTCAGATACAATATTAACTATCGTCAGCCTCCTCCTCGCTTGTGTGTGCTCCTGGTAGCGTCAGGATAACAGAAAACTGCTCAAACTTATCGATTACTACCTATGCGATTTTTTAATTTTTTAAGGACGGGTCGTTTCGAAGAATTTGAACAATTCATCAAGTACGATTTCAAGTTCTGTGAAAGTTCTATTCAAGTTCTGTTACTATCCAAGTACTGTGAAACAGCTAGCCGATTTTTTTAAAAATTTTATATGTGAAACCTTACAAGAGTGTCAACTGGTCCCAACCGTCCGGAGCCAGTGAGACCATGGCATCCCCAATTGGGGTATAATGTGGCTAAGGTAATAGGAATGGGTAAAGAGAAGGGGAAGCGGAAGGTGGGGAATTACCTGGCTATTCAAATCTGGTCACCAAACACGGCCAAAGCCTTTTAAAGCGACGTTTCAATTCTGAATGGTGGTGTTACACTAGGTCGATACTGAGAGTATCTTCCACTCTGGAACGTGCCGCAAATATACTAAATATTATTTTAAATGAGTAAATTTTGAAATAACATAAATTTAATTTATAAAATGTAGCTGCGCACTCCGGTATTTGAACCCGTGAACTCCAGTATGCTAGTCGAAAGGCTTATACCTCGACCACGGAGGCCGTCATAAAATAATAACAGAGCTTGAATAGAATTTTCACAGAACATTCATTTTATCTTGGAAATTTGACAAACTGTTCAAATTCTGTGAAACAACCCGTCTTAAGTATTTATCTGCTTACCTTAATTATTCTTGAAACTTGAAAATACAATGCTTGAAAATACTTAAAAATGAGGATTCCTACTAATGTAGTTACTACCCGGCTTCGCTCGAGTTCAAACACGCTTTTTTAATTTTGAACAATAATGAAATGAATGTTTCAAAGTTCAAAAGTCAATACTGAAAATTAAATTTCGATCTATAATAGTCGGATTTACCTATAAATTTTAAAAAGAATTTCTGTGCAAATTTAAATGCGCCAGAGCTCAGGTAATTTGTTAGCGAGCTTGTGCTACGACATTCAAACGTATTTAAAGTAGTAGTTAAATTGAACCCTATCGCCATCTACATAAGGAGTGTTATTGTTAGGGGCCCGATTCCAAATGTTACACGACGTTGTGCATCAGTTTAAAGAAAAAGTTTAGCCATTTTATCGGGCTTGAACTCTCATTCTAGAGAATCCAAAATCTTAAATATATTTTTTGCTGATTCATAGGAATACCTTTTCTTATTATTTTTTTGGTAAACTAATGTTTAAGACAAGATTTTTTATGCATAGCACAAAGGGTAACAATTATTTTACAAGCAATAATTATTCGCTTGAAACACTCATCCACATTGAAAAATCTCCTGATAAAAGATACATGACGCCAACGGGACAATCAGGAGATTTTTCAATGTGGATGAGTGTTTCAGGCGAATAATTATTGCTTGTAAAATAATTGTTACCCTTTGTGCTATGCATAAAAAATCTTGCCTTAAACATTAGTTTACCAAAAAAATAATAATTAATATTTGACAAGTTCAAGTATTTCACCTAAAAATGTAGACAATTTGTCTCGACGCCATCTAGTGAGAGAGTTAGCACTTTCAATGCCTTTCTCATATAAAATAAAGTTGGTTGTTTTCAGGTGAAAAAATGTAACAAGCAGTAATTGTTGAAATGAAACACTAGTATATATTGAATTATTTCGCGAATAAGAGATAAGCCGCCATAGCTCAGTGGTCAGAGCTGTCGACCGGAAATCGAAGGGACACGGGATCGTGTCCCGTTGGCGTCATGTATCTTTTATCAGGAGATTTTTCAATGTGGATGAGTGTTTCAGGCGAATAATTATTGCCTGTAAAATAATACCTTTTCTGCTTATAGCTAAGACATTATATTAAATAGTACCTATGTACTATGTATGTATATTGACGTGACGGTGTTGACGTGATTAACACCACGAGCTTTAAACTTGGCAGTTTCTTTAGATTTCAATAAATAATAATACTTGTTTGTTCACTTAGCAACGATTAAAGGTAAATATTTTTCTCACGAAAGATTCCTGACGAAGGCATCTTAAAGCAAAGTTTGACAGCCTGAAGTATAATATTTACATAAGCCTATAAATTTTTTCATTTATCAGTGCGTTTTCAATGTAAACTATTCCACTATTCGCTGGAATCGCATTAAATAATGCGAAGAATTAATTACATAAATATATCACATGTTGCCGACATTACAGTAGTTTCCCGAGTCAGTAAATCTTTGCCGTAATCTTTATGTGTGATTCTGTATTCATGATCTGGCGGCCTTCCGATCAGAGTTCCGCTTAGAGAGAATATTATCACTGAGCGCGTTTCAAAGATTTAATTAAATTGTTTATTCGATGCGTTTGAGGTGCCAACATGGTTGTCACTTTTGCCACCCATCTGGGTTTCAATTGAAACATTTATTCTTTCGGGTATCGCACTGAAGGCCAAAAATTTCCTCAACCAATTTCTTGGATTTTAAATATATAAATAAATAAATTATCCCTTTTCCCACTCGAAACAATTAAAAAAATTCTTATAAAAATTATCCTAAAAAAATCGTATTACTACCCAACAATAAATGTATTCCAAGAATTCGTTGTTCCCCCACTTACATAAATTTACGACAAAATTGCACTACTTCAGCTACACAAAGATTTTTTTAATGAAAATAATACCCCTCTGCTAAATATTAGCAAAAGGACTACTTCTGTTGATGGACTAACTGTACCACCCATACGAACCACAACAGCACAGAATCACTATGTATATAAAGGAATAAAATTATGCAATCAATTAACCGCTGATATGCGAACAGAAATAAAATACGACAAATATGAGGATGGTGTGGTCATTGATCAAAAGAGAATTAGGAAATGTATATATATATTTGTTAGGTTAAGAAATATTTTAAATGTGAAAACAATAAAAAATGTGTACTATGCCCTTGTCTACTTTTTGCTTATCTACGGAATCATAGGCTGGGGAGGATCCTATAAAAACAATCTAAACTCTAAAAGTTTCACAAAGAATCATCATAAAAGTAATACTTTAAAAAAATCTACCTTCTCAACAGAGTCACTATTTAATTTTTTTCGTAGGAAGCAATCACTTTGTGGTTAGACATTATATATTAAATCAAATAAAACACTTTGTTTATTAACCACTATTTTTTATTATTACATCTACCGGTTTCGCTTCAGTCGAGCTTCATCAAATTCAAAATAGTGGTTAATAAACAAAGTGTTTTATTTGATTTAACTATTTAAATTGTTTCCAGTACCAAATGTCAGTGACATATTTAAGCAAACTTCCATTGTAAAAATGTGCAAAGAAAAAAATAACAAAGAATACCAAGAATTTTACAAACTAATGCGAAATAGAAATCAATTTATTACACCAAATTTTAAAACAACACAAATGCAAAACCATTATATTTACAAATCCATAAAAAAACTACAATAATCTCCCTTCTGAACTGCACTGTATTGTCAACCAATCAGAATAAATAAATGAAATGAAAGAAATTTTCAAAAAAAACTTAAAGCAAACATTACATTGAAAAATCTATATTCTATACAAAAATATTATTACAACATAAAACCTATGTAAGAATAGTGGCTCCATTATCAGACACAAGAACTCCTCTTTTCTGATAAGGTATACATAACCAATGATGATCAAAAATGTAATATTGTTCCATATTTATGTATCTATATTCCTTATATTACAATAAAAAAATTAAAATAATAATAATAAAAAATTAAATCATATTTTTCTAGTACCACCATATAATTTTAACTTTCTCTTAGATATATTCTTGACTCTTTTGTTATTCCCATAGACATATGAATATTAGTAGACCTGCCCTAAGTGATTAAAAGCGTATTATTCCCCACTCCCCATACCGGTTCCATTGGAGCCGGCTGTGCTCGCGTATGGCCTCAAGTGAATTTAGAAAACGTGACGTCATCATTCTTGTGCGAACTATGGTCGAGGCATCATCGGTTCATTTTACGAAATAACACGGCAAAATGGTGACTTGTGCTATTAAAACTTGTAAAAATAGATGTGAAAAAGAGAATAAACCCAATTGTCGTATTATATTCCATATATAAGCATTATTTTACTTTATTTTAAGCATATTCACATCGTATAATATGGATCAGTTGTAGAAACATATACTATCACATCGAGATACGTCTGGACGCGAAACACAAAGCTGGTTGGTTGCTGGGAAGAAAATTATGAACATTTATAAAAGTGTCTTAACTAAATACGTAAACGAAATATTCGACTCTGAAAATAGAAGAAATTTATTTTGCCGAATTTGGACTTCGCAAATTTGTTCATAACGTGGCGAGTAATTTGCGGTCCCATGTAAAAATGTCTATTCATTCAAAAGCAGATTTTACTTATAAGAACTAAATGGTGATATTATAATGCGAGATGCCTATTTACTGTCAGATTGATTTATTGACGAATCACAGTCAGCTTTCCTCTCTGCGTCCCGCAACTCTTGTTTTAACCCCTCGTCCTTAACTTCTCGTCTATTAATATTCATATGTCTGTGGTTATTCCTAATGTTTTATGTACATCCTATATACATTTCTTGTTTTAATTACCTTTATAATCTTTAAAAATATTAAGTCTAAATCTCTAATATGTTAAATTCTTAAGATATTGATAAGGATTTATAAGTTATTAATAATTTGTCCTCTCCTAACCAAAAGCGTCAGCTTTTATAGGAGAGTGTATAAAAATATGAAAGCTATAATATGTTATATTTTGTAAAAATTAAATAAATATTTAAATAAAAAAAATAAAATATATAAATTATCATTAAGTCTATGTTATATTAAATATATATTATAGTTAACTGTATAAAAATAGGAGAAATATAATAATTTTTATATATAGTTTTGTCTAACTTCCGCAGAGTGTACCAAGAGTTAATAGTAATATCCCCAATCTGGCAAATATTGTGAGGCCAAAGAGAGAAAATAAAGAGAAGGCCAGGAGTTCCTTGTTTATTCAGATAAAATTGCTATGGCCATTACAAGTTTAGATTCTGAGTGATCTATCACAAGGGCTATACTGGCAGTAGCATCAGCCCTCACGGTACGTGTTTATGAATTTGTTTATGAATACCGAACCGGTTTAAATATAATTTGATTTATCACAAAGGAACCGGCACATTTAAATTAAGAAACATAAACCATCATTGGACTGCACACAAAGAAAAAAAGACAAAAGATAGTACATGAGTTAACTGGAATATACTCGATTTTAGCAAATAAAATACGGATCTGTTAAAAGTGTATGTGGCAACCCTGGCCGTGAATTGAATTTTTACGATTATGTACATGAACAACTAAAAGGTTAAACATTTTATTTTATATTTTATATCAGAAGTGAAAAGAAGGAGGTTTTTATAGCGATGAAAACACACAGGGTTGCCAAAAAATTGAAACAAGAATATAGGTAATGAATATAATTAGGGATTGGCATTGCAAAATTAAGAATGTATTGGTCATTTGACTGTAGGTAAATCATTATCCTAACTAATCGGACGAATTTTAACGCTATGCGTCCTCTCTACAAAAGGAGTCGGAGAAATGACCCGTTCTCATGCTGGCGATGTCAACTGTGAACGTGTGTTCCGATTATATCTGTCGAGATTCTTGCTACTGTAATGGCACGTAAGGGATCATTGCTGATCATTCCTTCGAGCAGGCTCAATTTAAATAACTGTTCTATAGACTTAACTCATGTATGATTTAGGGATGGCAAACGTTCTGTTTAAAAAGGGTACCTACTTAAGCCTAGGAGAAAAATGGCTTTTGTTAATTTATTAAGAATCTCTTCAAATTATTGGTAATTCCGGTTAAAAACGGGATTGCACATTTACGAATGAATTAATAGGTTTCCTGATAAACTTTTATAGGTTTCCCAATAAACGTTTAGTAAAATACGAATATATTTCGGAACACGTGTTCATTAATATTCTAATATTTTCGCATTTCGTCATTGTATATTATGAAAGCAAATGTAGGGGCATGAACACGTATTCCAATATATTAGGAATTTGATAAAAGTTTTTCTGGAAACTGGCTGCAATACATTTTCTAACAAATTTAACAGATTTTTGATAAATTAGCAATACTAGTTTTTCTTCGTGTAGCAGTAAAGAATAGTTAAATTTTACATTTACGTAAATAATTTTATACTTTTGTCTCACCAGAATTTACGCAAATTGCCTAATTTTGATCAGTATGAACTATAATATATATGAACATGGTAACAGAGTGGCAGCCCTATTTATACAAGCATATTTCCGTGATTGAACTGGTCGAGAGTAATAAATGATAATCTTGAAATACCTGACAACGACTGGTCGTTGCCTGCTATGAGCTTTTAATTCCGATTGATAATTCATCGGGTGATAATTTAACGTTTTATTCGAGAGTTGGTTTGTTTTATCACATCCTTATGGACTCTGGGCGGCCATGAAAAACTGGAGATTTCTATATTGTAATTTGTAATCATCCAATCAAAAATATTGGTAAGCTTTGAGGAACCAATTGCTTTAGGCTTTAGGATTAGTGAACTAGTACCAAGGAAATATATACTCGTACGAACCGTAATCTTTGAATTAATTACGGTTTAAGGGTACTAAATTTATGATTAAAGAAATTATGATCATTTTAAAAATGTTTTCTGGTAAGTGGCGTCTTTCTATTAAAAGTCATCTTGTAACGAATTTAATGTTTTCCAAGGTCGGATTTAACCTTCCCGCACCGGAGGAGGGTAATACGCAGCCTTAGTTGTTTTTTTTTACTTCACATACTTTACAATTTCGGTAATTAAAAATTATTTGGTAAAAAATATTACTTTATTATTTAAGATATCAAATATATCTATCCAAATCCGAAGAAATTGCTCTCTCCTCCCCACTCCGGATATCTATTACATTTTAAATAATTCATCGACATAAACAAACCGCGAGTGCAGACGTAAAAAAGTTCATTTTTCTGGAAAGTCTAAATCTCGACGGCACCAATTTGTGGTGGACTGGTTCTAGTTTGTAATACTCGTACCAAACCAGCATCTCATAATCTGGCACGCAGCTGGTGGGATGGCGCATCTTTAACACACCTGAAACGATGAACCTTAGCACCCCTGCTAAATCACCAAACATAGCGAGCCGCTTGGGGTGATCTATGGCCGTGGTGTTGGTTGGTTGGTTATCAAATAAATGGTTCCCGGGGCGGTGGTACTCAAACCCGCCTCCCAAATAGTAAATGGACTCAGTTGTTATACAAAAAAGCCCGGTGACTTTTTGAGGGAGGCCTATGTTCAAGACGCCAGAAGGCTCACGGAAAAGAAAAAGAGAACTTTAATTTAGAAATTGTTACATTTGCGAGCCTGAAAAATTATTTCTGAATTTTGTTGTCCGAAAATAGAGAGACGACTTAGCTCAGAAAGCATTTCACTAACATTTTTTAAAATCGATTTACGTACGGCATAAAATACGCAATCTTTCTTCAGAATGTTTTTTTCTGTCAACACGTTGTCACGCTCGGTTCCGTCACAAACATCAAACCGATTATTTAATAACGACCGAATATTGTACAGAGCTCATTTATGTATGCTACGACTAACGACCCTTTTGATAGTGGCCGTAAGCCGAGCCCCGATAACGCGCAACGGCGTTCCTCAGGGACCGCGATAAGGACCCGCTCTAAATAATAATAGATCCGTTATAACGTTTCAAATAACGAAATTACGGCTGACATGTATATCATAATAGGTATTCAAATTTACATGGTCATCTTCTATGTTGTGGCAACCGTAAACAGATACAGGTCTTTAATTATGTTTTTATCGACACATTAGGACGATCCAAAGTCAATGATGCATTTTTGGAAGCACATTTTATGTCGCAAAATAAATGTAATGAAATGATAAACTTAACAAATAAGATGAACACCTAAAAGAATTATACCTCGTAGGAGGTTAAAAACTGGATGAAGAAATTATTTTCGGTCTTAGTGTAGTAACTCAAATCAATTTCTGTTGTATTAGTGATATCAGGATTCCCTAGCTGTGGCTCGATTTGATTCCCAAAAGAGGTTGTCATATTTTTATTTTCATATGTTACAGTGATGTCATTATTATTGTTGAAACAATTGGTATCTACATCGAAACCCGATTTCTAAAAATTGAGCACTGCACGATATCACACGGAGAAAAATAGGTATTGTTAATTTACTAAGAATCTCTTCAAATTATTGGTAATCCAGTTAAAAATGGGATTGCAAGCCTTTGACGAATTAATAAACAGGTTTCTTGATAAACTTTTAGTGAATTTCTAATATATTATCACAATGTTTGAACACGTGCCTCAATCTCGTTTTTAACCGGATTATCAATAATTTGAAGATATGCATAGTATTAGAATTATCCATTTTTCTCCGTGCACCTTAAAAATCATTGAGTTTTTAAAAAATGGTTCTAAAGAAGTAATTTCTGTTTAATCTTACGGCAATCATAACATAAAACCTTCAAGAAGACTTGCCTTGGTGATGATTTTAAGGCTTTACTCCTTTATACTTCATATTATACTTGTTCTTATGATTTATCTTGCATCTGCATCTATCATTCGTCATCTCCCTTGGCATTTAATAATTCTTTAATTGTATGTCACCGCCCCCATACTCCCATTAAATCTCTTATTTGATTTGAAAAAATCACCCACAAACAGTTTATCAGTATTATATATATTATTATATTGCGTAGTTAAAAAAACTAACTCTGGATGGACAACTAACTAGTCCATTGCTAATAAATGATTAAATTATTGGTATTTTTTTCAATAAATTTCAGCCCAATCTATTGTACTGAAATATATCGTTTCATTGGGTGTATGTAATTTACAGTGACCTGCCTGTCCAGTTATCTCGGCATGAGGTCAGCGATATTATAATAATGACTTTATTGCACTGCCTTGTTTACATTTCTGATAATTCTTATCTTTTTTACAGAACCGATTGAAAATTGGACTGGTGTGGGTGAATACATCCAATAATGTACAGTCCCACCAACTAGTGAAAGAATGCCAGATGATAGAAAGCCAAAAAAATGTGACAGTGTGGGTGTTACAGGGGAAGTCACCCAGAGGAAGACCGAGTGAGATGATTGGCGAGTGACTGCAGCCAAAGACAAGGAAGGCAGGATTAGAAGTATTGGCTCTATAATAATATATTGGCGTATTTAACCGTTTTATTGAGACCATGAAAAATAAATGAATAAATAATAACAATAATATTTGGATGACTTGTATAGCGCCGTTTTCGTGCAAAATCACCTCAAGGGCGCTGTACAAATTTATAATACATTTCTACAGTGATCTATGTTATTACTAACTATTTATGGAGTATTATCTCCACTACACTACAATACTTACCTGGTAGGTCACTTAAGATTAACATTAACTTTCTCTCAGGAATGGTATATATGGTGTAATGGTATAATGGTATATACTCGGTGGCGGATGCGTCTGCCCGGTTCCGGCTCGGGAGATGCCGGTTGAGGGAGACCCTTTAACCTCTCCAGCCAGAGTCACTCGACTATTCAATCATTTAATATAGCAATAAAATAATTTTATGGTCTTCTCTCATCTCGGAAAAGAAAAGCAGTTAGCACTTTTACTCTTTTATAATAACTATAAATTATAATGAGCACACGTACCGAATATATAATAATTATATTAATGTCGTCAACAATTCTCCGATGGCCTGAGAGGTTAATCAGTTTAATGTTTTATAGGTAGTGATAACATTGTTTATTGTTTCCTTTCTACTTAACACGGTATAATTTTAAATAATGAACAACACAATAATACTTTATTATTGCAAATCATACCTAACTAAAATGCAACAAGTCGAACACTCAACATTACGTATTATAGCAAAACATACCTAACTAAGAATGCCACAACAAGTCTAATACTCAAAATAATGTACTATAGCAAAACATACCTAACTAAGAATGCCACAACAAGTCTAATATTCAACATAATGTATTATACAAAACATACCTATCTGAGAATGCCACAACAAGTCGAATATTCAACAAAATGTATTATACAAAACATACCCAACTGAGAAAGCCACAACAAGTCGAATACTCAACATAATGTATTATATAAAACATACCTAACTGAGAATGCCACAACAAGTCTAATACTCAACATAATGTATTATACAAAACATACCCAACTGAGAAAGCCACAACAAGTCGAATACTCAACATAATGTATTATATAAAACATACCTAACTGAGAATGCCACAACAAGTCTAATACTCAACATAATGTATTATACAAAACATACCCAACTGAGAAAGCCACAACAAGTCGAATACTCAACATAATGTATTATATAAAACATACCTATCTGAGAATGCCACAACAAGTCGAATACTCAACATAATGTATTATACAAAACATACCTAACTAAGAATGCCACAACTTAAACTCAAACTGTCAAATGTTCAACATTATGACAGCTTTCACCAATCAAAATTGAGCATTAATTTTCCAGTATTGGAAAACTTCGCGAAGGTTAAGCAATTTTGTAATATCCTTGATATAAGTGTATGTATGGAAAATTTTGCTTATGTTGTGATGGAGGACTTAGCCAGGCGAGGAATCGAACACACTACGCCTGGGTCGGACTCAGCCACCGACCGGTCAACCAGTTTATTAGGTTAATAAATAAGGTAACAACTTCAAGGTCGGGGTCCAGATTATTCCAACCGGCAGCTAATTAAGATATCACAGCCCATTTTCAATCTATCACAATAAAGTCCGGTTGTCGTTGAATAAGATGGTTTGTGAGAAAACTTTCTTTACAGATTTTATTTTTTTCTGAGCGTTACGCAATCTCAATAGGCACCAAACATACATTATTTTTTAAAGAAAGAAACCATTTTTCGAATAACCTGACGACAATTTGAAAATCTCTCACTATCACCACAGTAAGCGGACAATGTTTTTTTGTGTCGTGATGGAGGACTGACCGAGGAATTGAACTCATGATGCCTAGGTATTATTTCCATAGAAAACATGAATCATTTTCATGGTGTCGATGTGTCAATTGAAATGAAGAAAAATACGTTTACAAGTTACTCATCATGAATGAAGATGCAGCGATGGTTAAAAATAAAAATAAAATCTTAGACCCCCGCTGAGTAGATGATTCAGGTTTTTTTTAACAGAGTGACTATTGTGCAAAGAGAATGATTTTCTTAAAATCCATTACGAAATATGAGTTTGTACCTATATACCATTATTTATGAATCATTAATAATAACAATTAGTAATGCTAATTTCTTAGAATAAAACTTTTCGTAATCCGGTTAAAAACGGGATTGCAGGCCCTTGACGAATGAATTGATAGGTTTCCAAATAAACTTTTAGTAAAATGCGAATGTATTATCAAGTCCAATGCAGGTGCTTGAACACGTGTTCCGATATATTAGGAATCAAATAACAGTTTATACGGAAATGGCCTGCCTTTGTTAACCGAATTTCCAATAATTTTGAGAGATTCTTAATAAATTAGCAATACTAATTTTTCTCCGTGTAGGCTCTATTTAATCACAGATACAGAAAAAATACTTTCCTGGCAGATCACTTCAGATAAACACACATTCCTGGTAGGTAACTTCAGATAAACACACTTTGATAGTTTTGGCTTAGAGAAGATACGACGCAAATTGTTCTTGTTTTGTCCTGCCCTGCTGTTATTGTTATTCGTTTTTGTCATCACTTTGTATAAACAGTATATTTAGTAACAATTATTTTACAAGCAATAATTATTCGACTGAAACACTCATCCGTATTGAAAAATCTCCTGATAAAAGATACATGACGCCAACGGGACTCGAACCCGTGTCCCTTCGATTTCCGGTCGACAGCTTTGACCACTGAGATATGGCGGCTTATCTCTTATCAGCGAAATAATTCAATATATACTAGTGTTTCATTCAACAATTACTGCTTGTTACATTTTTTCACCTGAAAACAACCAACTTTATTTTATATGAGAAAGGCATTGTAAGTGCTAACTCTCTCACTAGATGGCGTCGAGACAAATTGTCTACATTTTTAGGTGAAATACTAAAACTTGTCAAATATTAAGGGTTCGAGTCCCGTTGGCGTCATGTATCTTTTATTAGGAGATTTTTCAATGCGGATGAGTGTTTCAGGCGAACAACTATTGCTTGTAAAATGATTGTTACCCTTTGTGCAATGCATAAAAAATCTTGTCTTAAACATTAGTTTACCAAAAAAATAATAATTAATATTTGACAAGTTTCTATTATCACTGCAAGCAGCTGAAGATAAGGAAGTCACCTTCACGTCCTGGATCAGCCTTGCTGAAGATGTATTTAAATTACCGTTTTTAAGTTTGTTATAGTTAAGCGCACTTGAAGTGAAATGACACTAAACTGCGTTATATAAATGCATGACATTATTATTAAATACATCTTCAGCAAGGCTGATCCAGGACGTGAAGGTGACTTCCTTATCTTCAGCGGCTTGCACAGGGACAACAACTGAAGCGTAGAATGTGATATATAGAATTTAAATGATTCAGGAATATATAACTATCTTCTTTCTTCGTGCCGTTCAGTTTTTTTGCGCAATTTGTAATAACGTCACCGGCACTCAGAAAAAATTAAAATGTTTCTTATAGAATCCAGAGTTATTTTGTTATGATAAAGACCGCCACAATATTATCGAAATAATATGTTCGTGTATTGACTAAACTATGTCCGACTTCTGACACAAAATTTATGTTATGGATTCTTTCAAATGAAACACTATTATCACTTGTACTTAATTTATTTTAGTTTTACGGAGTAATGTCTACACCAGGAAAGTGACGTTACTTTGACTGATATTAACTATTACTGTATCTAATAGAATCTGCTCTCATAGGAGACTTGCAGTGTTTAAATGTGTGTTGTTTATTTATTCATTTAAACGCTATAAAATGCCTTTTACAATAGAATGATACATCGGATTATAAGCATACAATGGTACACTGGAGAATATTAGTAATAAATTACAGAACAAGTAATGTGTACACAATAATATAATTGCAAGTGATACAGTTGTTAATAGAAGTGCAGTGAGACTATACAGAATTAAAGAAATATCTACGAGTGTCTATAAGGTAAATCAATATCAGTCGGGCTAAGGTCAGCTGCAAATAATTTTACAAATAGTTTGTCACAAGAACAATTAAAGATAGTTCTATCAGTTCTTCAGCGCGCATTAGACTTATATTAAAAACCCAGAAGTGCATGATTTTACATGAGTGCATGAGTTGTAATTTATTTTTAAAATTAATTTTTAAATTGGATATTTGTTTTTTAAATGTCCTGAATATTTCTACTTAGGTTTAAAGTCGAAATTATCACTAGTTATTTACAAGGTTTCTGATATTATGGATATGATTGTCTGATTGAGTTTGAGTTTTGATTTTAGCTCTGAATTTTGTCTAACTAACTTACTAAATAATCATCACGTCGTTTCTCCACAGGGGTAGGCAGAGACGACGGACCGCCACACAACTTGGTCTTGACACGCACTCCTTGTCTCGTTCACATTCATCCTATACGTACTCTTCTATTGTTCTGACACTTGGCAAGGCCCGACTGAAGTATCTGATTCACTTGATCGCGCCATGTTTTCCTTGGGCGTCCCCGACTTCTTCTACCATTCAAATTTGCGTCATATATTCTCCTTACACTCCTTTCTTCGTCCATTCGCTCTACGTGCTGAAACCATCAGAGCGTCCCCTTTTTTATCTCACTCATTACGACGCTTACATCAGCTTTGAATTCCTTGCGGATCTCTCACACATTCCTGGTTTGGCACACATACGCCTCAGGGGTTTCATATCTACAGCATTTCTCTGCCAGTTCCATGCCTCACTGCCATATATCAGAGTAGACACCAACGCTCCAGTATGGACTGGACAGCGAAGCGAAGTTTCATTGGACATTTTTTTTTGTCTATTCCTTAATCATTTTTAAATAACGTGGGAATTTATTCCTGGCTTCAGGTCCTGTCACTCCGAAAGCACGCTCATAGAACTGATTATCTTATAGCTGATCATTATAATGAACCCTATGATCGAAGGATCTAATCTTAAAAATAATAAATATATAAAGCCCGCATCACAATAAGACCAGTCTGAAGGTGCATGTAGCGGAGTGAAACCCATTCGCTTACAAAAAACAGTAAAAAAGGTAATAATGTTATTTTCTGCACGTAGGCATCTTGTCATTTTGTCTTTTGTTCTGTACGTTGCTTTTACGCTTGCCTTACCTTCTTTACTTTGCCTTCTTTCAGATTCCCCATTCGCAGTCGTACATGTCACTTTCTGAAACGAAAAATTCTTACTGAAAACGCAATAACTTTTTATACAGTGAGTTAAAGTGGAATTACTTTGTTTACACCACTTTATTAGATTCAAAATTTAAAAAGTTTTGAGAACAATGTGGTCTTCGTGAACATGCTTATTAAAGGACATAAATAAATATTATTAAAATAAATGCAAGAATTAATAATGTCATTTCCAATTACATGTTATTTCCTTTAATAATAAACTAATAATATTTGGATGATTTATATAGCGCCGTTTTTGTGCAAAATCACCTCGCTTTGCGTGCGAACTGTTAATCTTAAGTAACCTCCCAGTTAAGTACGGTCCTGTATATTATATGACTGTACATAATATAAATAAATAATAATATACACGTACATTATCACGCTCATTGGTCAATTGCATTGTGCATATAGTTTTGGATTAGAGATCGATGAACCGGTGGATGCAATCTGTTAGCCATAATTTGTTAAAATAATTTGTCTTGTCTATATATATAGTTAGAAATAAGATAGAGCATTATAGAAATATATTATATATTTGCAGAGCGCCCTTGAGTTGATATTTCAAAGAAACAGCGCTATGCAAAATACACATATTTAATTTTCCAACTTTATGTCCGGGTTAAATCTTCCCCATAGGAAAAACTAAAACCTTCCACACACTTTTCCACAAATGATCATCTAGTCAATCCACATTATGCAAGTGCATTATATACGCACAATAAATACAAAACAATATAAGAACAACACGTCAACTCACCAGAGATCAAATGGGAAAATAATTCACCGACTCCAGATATTTTCATATCAGAGGGTTCGGCTCGGTAGAACTCCTAACAGGGCCTATAAATCCCACTGATCCCTCAACATAAAGTATTATTATTCAGGATGATGCGTGTAATAATAATTATTATTATTGGCGGACTTATATAGCGCCGTTATTGTGAAAAATCAAAAAAAATCACCACACCCAAATATATACGAGTTACCTTTTATATAATTGGCTTACAACTAAGATTTATAATAATAACTAGCGACTTACATCTAATACTTAACAATATCAGTGACTTACGCGACCATACTCGTATAGTTGCATTCTGATGAAGAGAACACTGATCTCGAAAAATGTAGATTTTGTATTTAGTAACGTGGTACAAACAGGGTAATTTAACAACAATATACCAAACACTTTGTTTTAAACCACTAATTTATTTAAATTTACCAACCAGTTTCACTTAGCTTAAGCTTCTACAGAGTTGGTAAATTTAGATTTAGAACTAGTGGTTTTGTTGTGTTGGTACCATATGTCAAACCACAGACGAAATTCATTATTTTTTTATGTCATCTAAAACCTACCTTTAGAAGAACTATTCTTCGAAAAAGTGATTGGGTTCCAAATATAAAACTTTAATCACAATAAATAATTGTGGCTTTACCAACGGTGTGGTTTTTACTGCAAAAATACAATATTTATTTCACTGGTAAATGAATAAAAATAAAATGAATCAGTGACACTGACACGAGTCGGGTCGAGTTTTATTAAATTATTACAATATGGTGTGATCGTTATTCACAAGGCCTTGTAATTCAATACAGAATGGCTGTATTATTATTATTTAAACGTACACTGGTTCATGGATGCAACCGAAATGTCAAATGACATCCTCGTTTTGTGGATTATACAGAGGCGGATTCACAGGCGAACAAAACGATTTATTTATTAATATAGGTTGTAAACAGAAAACCATTAGAATAATAAGAAATGATTTAATTATAATAATATCTTAAGGCGTCAGGTAGGCATGATTCTTGTTCTACCAGTATTACAATGGAAGATTCTAAGAGGAACTATCGTCATTGATCCCTTCAACATATTTACCCGGTTGACGTTTGCCACACACGAAGAAAGCTTACTGATATTAATTATTGCTAATTTATTAGGAAACTCATCAGATTATTCGTATTCCAGTTAAAACGGGACTGTAGGCCTTTAACAAACTGAATTGACAGGTTTGTTAATAAAAGTAAAACACGAATGTGTTATTGCGATGTCAGAACAAGTGTTAATACAAATTAAACATTTTTTATTTCGAAAAATTGTTACAAATAATATATAATATTTTCGCTTTTCGTCATTCAAGACAAACGCAGGTGCATGAACATGTGTTCCGATATATTATGAATGTAATAAAAGTTTATTTGGAAACGGCATTCTATTCAATTTTTAATAGTATTCAAATAAATCAGCAATACTCATTTTTCTCCGTTCGTGAAAACGGATCGTTTCTACGATTCGTTCTTGAGTCCAAAAGCTCGGCTGTGGAATGCTTTACAGTCCTCTTCAAGACCCAAGTTCACCCCATATTCTCCTCAAAAAGATCCTCCACACAGCATCCCCAAAGAAGACATCGGCCCTGTTTGGAGTTAATGTAACATAAAAAAATAGTTTTTGTGTTTTTTTATGTTGGCGCAATTATTTTATATTATTTAAACTGCGTATATGAAAATTAGATATTATATTTGATAAATGACATTTTGATAATGCATTCGGAAGGCGAAACAGCTATCACGCATAATAATAATTACACCGCAGAACTTGTTTATTAATAAACTGGGTTATTTTTATTTTATTCATTCAATAGTAAGAATAAATACTTTTAAAAAAAACTTTAAATGAAGGGAAATTATTACTATTTAAGAAATTAAATTTAAAAACAATAAATTGATTTTATCTTGTTGAACATAATAAAAAGTTAAATGAAAGGAATATATCTACCTATAAATATCTCATATAAATGGCCTCAATATGATAAAATATTGTGTTTTAAATTTTACACGACCGATAAATAATCATTAATGTAGAGTAAATGTTTGTTTATCGGTAGGTACAAATAAAAAAAAAATTATATTGCTAAAGATCATTTATCTAAGCACCAAACATATTAACGTACATATTTAATAGTTTATAGCTACAGGGCTGGAGTCCCGATGCTTGATAAATCTTCTGGATAATCCGGTGTTAAGAGACCAATTGCTATCTCTAATGCACAGATGCAATGTTGGCATGATGAGACTTTTCTACAGGTATTTTAATGAAGCCTACTCTAAGGAGCTAGCAGCATTGTCCGTACGTGCATGTTGACGGACACGAGCGGAATATCCGTTCACAGTTGATGTTGGCTTCACGAGAACGGGCCGTTTCTTCGACTCGTTTTGTGTAAATCGGCTCGTATGTGGAACGAGATACCGATATCTGTTTTCCCCCTTCGTATAATCCGGGCCTCTTCAAGACCCCTTAATAAATAAATCAATTTTTACCTTCATTATTAACCTTAACCATCCTCATAACGCTGCCCAACCGGGTGTCGACATAGCACCCCTGCTCAAAAAAAGTTTATAATTTTATCTAAAATCTGGGAATTCTTCAGAGGAGCAGGGATTGCGCCTAGTGTAAGATTTAAAACACGTTAATTACTGAGGGGGAACATTTAGAAGAATAGTATATTTTTTAGTTCTGATACAATAATATTCTGCCCGAAGCACGTAACAGATGGAGAAGTCAATAGGAAAAATATTTTTATTGGTTGTATAACTACTTTTAAAACATTTAATGAATGGCCATATAGGATCCCTAGTTATTATTTTACTTAGCGAAGTAGGTACTGGTAAACATTACCAACTTTATTATTGTTTATGGCATAAAATTATTTATAAACATACATTATTTTAATATACATGTATAATAATAATAATAACATGGAATTTATATACTGCAGTTTAGTGTCATTTCACTTCAAGTGCGCTTAACTACTCGTATAACAAACTTAAAAATGGTAATTCAGTATTAGTGGTTCTTAAAATTATTCCTACAGTGTGCCTTACCCAATACAGATCTAATATTATAACACTTAATACACTGTTTATACAAAGTGATGACAAAACTGAGAATAACAATAACAGCAGGACAGGACAAAACAAGAATATTAAAACTAAAACATAATATAAAACAGGACACTTATTGTATAACCTATGATGAATGATTAGGAGAATATATGATGCGAATGCGAATGGTAGCAGAAGTCGGGGATGCCCGAGGAATACACTTGAGTTGGACCATCTCAAGAGTCAGAATAATAGAAGAGTATGTATGAGACGATGTATGAATGTGAATGAGGCAAGAAGTGTGTGCCAAAACCGAGTTGTTTGGCGGTCCGTCCTCTCTGCCTACCCCTGCTTAGAAACGGCGTGATGGTTAGCTAGTTTGTATAACCTTCTATGCATATACCATTAATGGACTGCTAACCGACAAGGATATGTTATTTGTTTACTGTTAGGTACTGCAAATTGCGTATTTATCACAGACATAGGAATGAATAGACCAGAAGATAATGGCGAGGGGTAAAATCAACTGTTGAAGAACGAAGGGAGTGAAGCTGACTGTGATTCGTCAATAAATCAATCTGACAGTAAATAGGCATCTCGCATTATAATATCACCATTTACTTCTTAAAAGTAAAATCTGCTTTTGAATGAATAGACATTTATACATGGGAGCGCAAATTACTCGCCACGTTATGAACAAATTTGCGAAGTCCAAATTCGGCAAAAAAATTCGGTTCCATTTTCAGAGTCGAATATTTCGTTTAAGTATTTAGTTAAGACACTTTTATAAATGTTCATAATTTACTTCCCAGCAACCAACCAGCTTTGTGTTTCGCGTCCAGACGTTTCTCGGTGTGATAGTAACAACTGATTCATATTATACGATGTGAATATGCTTAAAATAAAGTAAAATAATGCTTATATATGGAATGTAATACGACAATTGGGTTTATTCTCTTTTTCACATCTATTTTTACAAGTTTTCATAGCACAAGTCAACATTCTGCCGTGTTATTTCGTAAAATGAACCGATGATGCCTCGACCATAGTTCGCACAAGAATGATGACGTCACGTTTTCAAATTTCACTTGAGGCCATACGCGAGCACAGCCGGCTCCAATGGAACCGGTATGGGGAGTGGGGATAATACGCTTTTAATCACTTAGGGCAGGTCTACTAATATTCATATGTCTATGGTATTTATAATAAAACTACGGTTACCGTATCTATCTGATAATATTTTCAAAAGCTTATGAATAAACATCAAATTATTACTACAAAACTGATATGATATGATGCCACTTCAAGAAGTATTTATGAGTTATAATCTACGCGTTCATATTCAAAATTATATCGGTGAATCAATTCAATATTGTATTTGTATGCCTTTCTTAAAAGAATTGAGTTTTTATACGGACAAAACTACTTGTTCATATTCATATTGCGTATGTACGGGAGCAAACAAATAATGCATCTTAATATTTTAAGGCGATGCACTACGTCGTGTTATATTTTAAATCGAGCCGCTATCAATAACAGCCCTTACGTAGATGGCGATAAGGTTTAAATTCCAGCTTAACACCATCCGCCTGTTTTGACTTGGCAAGAAAAAAACATGGCCAAAAAGTGCCTTTTATGTATTTTATTTTGTGGATGTTCAGGCAAAAATATTTAATTTTTTTCCAATCATTTTATAAATAACTTAATTTGCCACATTATACAATAAAATCATAACCGAAAATGGGTTCGTAAGTAGGAGATTTTGAACTTTAAAGCAGTTTTAATAGGTCTTATAAATTATTTTTTTCTGGGCTTATAAAAAGACTTATCTAAAAAATACTCGATTATTTCAAAGGCCAAGATGTATTCTACTCGCAGTATTTAATTAAAGCATCTGAAACATTTGTAGGCGACCAAATTTTCAAACCAATAAGACATGATTTTGCATTACTACGTAGTGCATCGCCTTAAAGCATAACTTACAAATAGTGTATTTTCATAAAATAATTAAATTGACGCCGTCTAAGGCGTAGGTTATAACGAACACGATAATCTCGTTCGAAGACAGGTACTTAGAACTTGCAATAAACTGTAATATGCTGTGAAACAATGTATTGCAAATAAACCTAAATTTGGGACACATGATATTATATGTACATAAAACAACGTTGTTTTGATCGCTGAATCCTGCGGCTAAAGCTTAAAACCCAAACATCCCACCCCTTTGAGTTGTCCAAAACAGCTGCGTTTGTTTACAAATTAACATACTCTCGCGGTGCTTTTAGCAACTCCGATACACCCCTGGAACATCAAACCAACCCAAACCAACCCAACCAACACAACACAACCCGAGATCTGGTGGCCCTGTGTGCGCAGAGCTATCAAAAGTCAGTGCTGGTTCGTGATAGTGGAAAACGAACCTTTTACATTGATTGAATTGCGTAAGCAATTGAGGTACTCGCGAACTGTGTTTATTGCTGTGTTTATAACGAAAGTTTCTAAGCTAAAGTACTTACTTAACGTAAAGGCCGTATTTACGCACATGCATACCTACAAAGGGGACAGCACCACAAAATTGTAAGTCGAGTTGTAAGGGTAAGTTAGGAAGATAAGTAGCTTTATCAGTTTGAAGTGTAGGGGCAATCCAATAGGCCAAAGGTATCCGGAGTAAAATACGCAAACTCCGGGAGGCGATTCTACATGATAGATAGTTCAAGTAAAAACGTGAATTACTTTTTTTAAATATTAACGTTTTAAGGTAGGTTTCAGCTACAGAAGTTGAATTGTTTGTATGGAGAAAATAATATTCTTCTATGAAAAAATATTTTTGTATAAGGAATAAAAACAACGGAATTTCAAAAAATATTTTTTTTTTTTTACTTCTACATGTAAAATCACCTCCCAAAGTTTGTGCACTTTAACCCGGACACCCTGTATACATCTGTAAAAACATCCAAGTATTATTATTAAAAATTATGAAGCTCTCTCCCTGTCCCTGGCACGCCACACCCGACTGGTTCTCAATTCTAGGAAACGAAAACTTCATGTTTTACATAACAACGCCACACTTGTCCGCCGAGTCAGTGCTTCTCAAACTCTTTATCTCGAAAACATTTGGGCTCTCTCATAACAGGGACGCAATAATACGACTAAATAACATCGCGACTTACAGTGATATATATTGCCTCATCACCTATTTTAATGCCTACTTCTAGTACTTAACTGTAATGCAAGTTTAGTTGTAGTAGCGCAAGTTATTTTTTAAATTCTCTAATACTAAAATTGAACAATATATTATTTTTTTTAAATAAATATCGTTAATAATTATTAATGTAAAATCATGCAATTTTCAGTTCTCTGTATGCAAAGTTTTATCTTCTCCAAGCTTCAATTCAATTTTTCAATAAAGTCCTAAATCCTGTATCTAAATTTCGCCAATAAACAATTAGATAATGTTAATTAAGTGTTAATCTCAAGTGACCTACCAGGTAAGTATTGTACCTGGTAGGTCACTGTAGAAATGTATTATAAGTTTGTACAGCGCCCTTGAGGTGATTTTGCACAAAAACGGCGCTATACAAGTCATCCAATTATTATTATTATTATTATTACGCTTTATTAGATAGTTATCCATTAAAAGTATGTTTATCTGAAGTGACCTCTCAGGTAAGTATGCTTTCTGTATCTGTTGTAAATAATTAAATAGAGCCTAGGAAATCATATTTGCAAATGTTTATATTATTTACATCGTTTTATTCTAGTCATATATATATATTTTTTTAATTAATTAGTAATAAATTTTATTTATTGAGGATTTTATTCCGGCAAGACTAGTTGGATGATGCTAGCCCAACTGCCATTTTATGTATTTGCCCTTTACAAATTTTTATTAGTCTCTGTGTTGTCTGTAAAGATTTATATGGTAATACGTTAGATCACACGAGTTCTCCCTAATTCAATCTTATGTTAAGTACCTGCCGTTATCAAACTATTATTTCTGGAAATTGTTTATGTTAGTCTGGGTTGTTTCAAATTCCATCATATTTCATTAAGCTTTTGATCAAATTGTGATTTGATAATGGGTCAAATATCGATTCCGTAGTCAAAATATATGTTATTTTTACCCCTGATCTAGACGCATTGTCTTGTATTTATACAGTTTGTCCGGGGGTAAATTGCGCTAACTTCGGGAGGTGATTCTACATAATGTTAGAAGTAAAAAAGATAAATAATTTTTTCGTGATTCCAATGTTTTTTTTTTCTTACAAAAGTATTTTTCCATGAAAGAATATTTATTTTCCCATATACACAATTCAACTTTTTAACCTAAAAACTACCTTAAAATATTGAAGTTCGAAAAAAAATATTGCCTTTTTACTTCTAAAATCGTGTAGAATCATCTCCCGAAGATAACGCACTTTACCCCAGGACATCCTTTATAAAGAAGATTGTAATAATAATACAGCGCCCTTGGGGTATTTTAAAAAAAAACGGCACTATACAAATCATCGAAATAGTATTTATTAATATTATTGTCTGTGGCTGCCGGTTAGCGGGCGGACGCCGGGCGAGCAGCGTTTATTTATTTTTTTATGGAAATATACAATTTTATCCCGAGATTTATGAAATTTATTTCACTTGACCTTCAAAGAAGGGAAATGTCACTAAGTTAAATTTAGATTTGTATTACATTATATTTCGAAAAACTCTGCGTAAAACTCGGTCAACGCCGGGGACTCCTGCTAGTTATACATTAAAAATATGGTTTCTAAAGATGAATTTTGTTTCAATTTTTTTCATTTTTTTTTTATATTTTGGCCGCTGAGATGATATTACAGAAAAATTGTTATAAAGGCTTATAATATTTTGTTTAATTTTCATACACAACTTTTTGAGAAGCTTCGTTTTCTACCATGTGCATTACCATATGTTTCCCGTCCCTGTGTGAGTGACTATATGGTAAATGCGTGCCTTCATACTTAGTGGATACATTCATTTATTTTTATTTACGAGCGTTTGTCAAAATCCTACCAAGAACCCAGAACTGAATATATTAGTCGAAGCGACGAATTGGTCGCTGTTTTATTGTATCTATAAGACAGCAATAAAACTATTGCCATCATTTTGCTAGAATAATATAATTTGTACCTATTATGATGATATTAGTCATAATAATATCATCATTTTATTAGACTCAAAATTAGTAATTTATTATTCTCTTCTTCTACCGGAAACATTATGAATTGGGTATCTATATAATGTAACTAATTGTTTATTGCATCCATTTCATTATTAAAATTCACAAGTTTTAATGTTCGGTCGAGGTAGGGTGAATGCAGGAAATTGTTTTAATGGACGACTGAATTCAGTAGAGGGTAAGTTGTCAAAAGAAGCGAGGCAAGCAGTCCACAAAGTAGTTCTGGTACAATCCCTGATATGCGGCAGTGAGGCATAATATAACTGGCAGAGAAAAGATGGTGAATGTTGCAGAAATGAGATGTCGAGGAGGTATATAGCTAAAAAACTATCCATCACGCCGTTTCCCCTCAGGACAGTTACTCGTTGCTTCATTCACACTTATACATAAAAAGGGCGATAAATGCGATATCCGTAACTACCGGCCGGTTGCAATTCTTTGCTCTGTAGCGAAAATATTCGAAAAAATCCTTCATCGGTATTTGTACAGCCATGTCAAACCTCTTCTTGATGATAGTCAACATGGGTTTAGACCCCAGATGTCGGTATCATCAAATATACTATGCATTTCCGACTTACTATCAAGAACTCTCGACCAAGGAAATCAAGTAGATGTTACATACTTTGACCTTGAAAAGGCCTTTGACAAGGTCGATATCGATGTCCTATTAAAAAAAATAGCTACGTTTGGCTTTTCCAAAAAACTTTTGTTACTTTTTGCTTCATACTTCACAAATCGCAAACAATACGTTTTTTATAAAGGTTCTCGCTCTGCTGAATTCCTGGTTTTTTCTGGAGTCCCGCAAGGATCAATTCTTGGACCGCTATTATTTTTGTTGTTCATCAAGGATATTGGCTCAATCACCACTCATTCCTCTTATTTATTGTTTGCTGATGACCTAAAACTCTACCGCATAATAAAAAATCTCACTGACTGTGTCCTCCTACAAATCGATGTGAACTCTGTCGCAAACTGGGCAAAAATTAACTGCTTAAGCTTCAGTGCACCTAAATGCAATGTAGTCTCTTTCTCAAGGGCAAAACAGACGATCATATTTGAATATTCAATTAACGATAACATTTTTCATCGCTTTAGTCAAATAAAAGATCTAGGGGTTACTTTTGACAGCAAAATGACATTCCACCAGCACACAAATGACTTATGCAACAGAGCATATAAACTGCTGGGCTTTGTCATTCGCAATTCACGCTCATTTCAAAACCCACTAACAATTAGGCTACTTTACAACTTACTGGTGCTAAGTGTATTGGAGTCGAATTGTATTATCTGGGCCCCATTTGAAACATCCTATATTTTAAACATTGAAAGAGTTCATAAAAAATTTCTACGTTTCTTATTTTTACGCCTCTATGGAACATATCCATATTTATATCCATCGAGATTTATTCTAGGTATGACTAACTACCATTCTCTAGAAACTCGTAGATGTTTTGCGTTGCTAAAATATTTCTTTAAATTAATCAATGGCCTCGTCTCTAACGGTGAGATTCTGGCGCAAATCAATTTATTTGTCCCAGAGTCTCACTCTCGGGCACGTCTCCATAACATATTATATTGCCGATTGAGTCGTACAAATCTGTACCCGAATTCGCCCGTGGGAAGAGCGATACGCTATTTAAACATTTTAGATAAAAATTTTGACATATTCTTCGGAAAATTCAATGAGTTTGTAAGGTTTTTGGCACTACATTCTCACTGTGAAAATGGTACTTTTACAATTAATTAGATAAAATATCTGTAATGTTGTAAAATTTTTGTACACAAATAAAATAAAATAAAAAATAAAATCTATCAAAAAAAACCCTTGTGTTATTTTTACTCTTGACAAGGCCCGACTCAATTATGTGGTTTATCCCGACTTCTTCTACCATTCACATTCGTATCATTCTTTCATTGTTTATCCCCTCTACATGCACAAACCATCTAAGCATCCATTTCTTAGTCTCTCTTTTCATTATTTGCTGATCTCTACGTTTTTCACACGACTATACATGGTTTTACCAGTCATTTGCCTAATGGCGCTTTTTTAATAATAATAATAATATTTAGATGATTTGTATAGCGCCGTTTTTTGTGCAAAATCACGTCAAGGGCGTTGTACAGACATGTAATACATTTTTACAAATGTACATATGTTTTAATTCTTATTTATTTATTTATATTTTGTACAAGCAGATAATATATAGTACCATATACACCTGGTAGGTCCCTTGAGATTAACGCTGTTTATTGTTTATTAGAGAAATCTAGATACGGTTGGCACGCACAGGACATAATTGGACTTTCCAGTATTTATTTTAATAATATGTATTTATGTTCTTTAATGAGTGTGTTTAGGAAAGGAAAAGCTAATTTTATGCTGTACGGTATTACAGTACAAGGTTTTCTACAGCATTCAGTCTACGTTCTTCCTTCCTCTGCAAGTTCAGGTGGACTGTGAGCTTCGCTTCATTGGACATTTTTTTGTTAGCGGCAACGGAGTTTTCTGTACTTACCCTTCTTTCAATATCGCTATCAGTCCCTCCATCTCTCGAGGTGTGTATGATAGTTGTACAACAAGGTTGAAATAATAGATCCGGAAATAAAGCAAGACCGATGTGAGCGTAATACGAGCGTACCGAGAGAGGCTGGTTGAGGGAGACCATTTGACCTCTCCAACAGGACTCTCGGAACATTGCCTTGCACATTCATTCGTCCGTCGCTCTCAGATTCATACCTTTTCCTTCCCAAAACTTCCTATCCTAAAAAGAGCCTCCACACAGCATCCCCAAAGATTACGTAAGCCTTGAGGGGAATTATTTTCTTCAGGGCCTGATGTGTGGAGCCAATGTAAAAAAAGGTTGTGTCGGAATAAAATATCAGCATTTATTTATTTATTTTTGGGAAAGTTTACAGCAAATAATCTTAGTTTTGACAAACAAATATTTGTGTCAATTATATGTAAACTTTGGTAAATTATATAAATGTGCCAATATTAAGTGATTTTTTTAGTTACAAGAAATTTTAAGGAGCGCCTCTCTAAGCAAATATCCTCCTTATTGGAACAATTCTTACCATCGGTTCAACATATCTTCTCTTCTAAGTCTGATCTATACTGCAGTATTCCATATAAATTGAAATATTCCCATTTAAATAAAGTAAATTCATCTTCCCTCTCTCTATAATTTAAAATGATGGCCTAAAACACCCTCGAACGGTGAAAGTCAGAAACATTTGGATAAAAAAAATGACGATAGAGGGTGGGGATTGTTGAGGGGAACATTGGATTAGGATACAGGGTTGAAGGAGGTGAGTAGATGGGAAGGTATTTTGGGTGATCTGGTTTGAATGCGGTTGTATGATGAATTTTTGTTTTATGATGTCCTTAACCGTATGATAGCCGAGATAAAAATGTCAATAATAACAATGTTAATTGAATGATTTGTATAGCGCCATTTTTGAGGAAACTCATCTTAAGGGCGCTGTACAAATATATGATATTTTTCGTAATGCTCTATATTATTACTAAATGAAAACCAGAAAAACCATTATCAACAGATTGCATCCACCGGTTCGTCGATGTGAAAATGTCAAATGTATAATGCATTTGTCCAATGAACGTGATGCGTTAGAATGTACATTTGTACATATATTAGTATTGATTTAAATTCTGTACAGGCAGATAATATACAGGACCATACTTACCTGGAAGGTCACTTGAGATTAACACTACAGAAATTTAGATACGCAAAAGACATATTTGGGAACGCATATAATTGGAAATGCCATTATTAATTCTGCTATTTTTTTTTAATAATACTTTTACGAGTATATAGTTATGTTCTTTAATGTGCGTGTTTATGAGAGAAAGGGCAAATTTTATGTTGAGCGGTAAAATGTGATTCGTCCTTTGGTATGAGATTGAGATGTAAGGCTTCGAATAATGTAAGTCCAATAACAAAAGTGTGATTAGGATATAATATGCAATACAAGAATGCTAATTTCAGGTAGGTATATTTAATTTAAAGATGTCTAAAACCCTAAAAAGGTAGGGTGTTTTTTTTAAAGATACATTCCCGAGTTACAAATAACCCAACAGCATTCGACAATCTCCTTCTACCACCACAGAAAGCGGAAAATGTTATTTGTGTAGTGATGGAGGACTTAGTCAGCCGAGGAATTGAACACACGACGCCTGGGTTCAATATGTATTTATGTATGTTTACATATATATTTTTTATCTCAATGTATATTTTTAGTTTAGACCTGAATTATGTTGGGTTTGTTATGCATTTTAGTTCCGGAGGGAGTTTTTATTCCAAACCTTTGTCCCAGATAGTAAAAAGGGGATATCTCCAAACTTAGTATTTGGCTTGCGCTTAGGTTCCATCAATAGCTGTGTAGCTGATGATGTTTGCTGATCTAAGAGTTGACTGCCTCAAACCAGTGTTTAGAGATGTAAGATGGGGCCATTTGTAGTATGTAACGATGTATGCATGTTAATACAGCAAGGAGTGGGTGCCGATGCCAAGTTATGTCTCCAGAGAATTGATTAGACGGCTAGATAGATGGATATACAGATAGGGAATATTAAATTAATTAATACAATAATCCAAAATCACCGACGAACCTGGTCACAAATGTAGTAGAATATAAAGCGTTGTAGCAAATGCCGAACATGAACCTACATCAACACAATATTAAGTTAATTGTTTGAGCCTCTTGCAAGTTGATGGTTGAAGCGGTGATGGTCAACCGAGTCTAGATTCGGGTATTGTTGAAATTCCGAGCGCGTCCCTCTCGCCTGCGGTCACTTAACCATTCTGCGCACGCGCTGGCTGCGCCGGCACTCCTCTGGCCCTCTCCCTCTAACCCCGCACAACCCTCACTCCAGTCTCCAAGAGACCCTCAAACCATATACAAGAAATTACTTCAGGTTTTATCTCTAACTAGATTATCACACCGATCTGATTAACCGATATTATGTACATTGCAGAATTTTGACTATTATTCGGCAATCCCAAATTCACTGTAAAATCTTAAGCATGAATTAACATTACATATAAAAAGGTTAAGATTATAATTTTAGTTAATTTCATGTACCTTGTATACAATATGACGTGTGGACATTGTCAACCATTAATTCCCTGTTGTCACAACCGCTGTCACTCTAAATGTCCCCCATAAATCATACTATTGATGCTACTCTGATGATAATGTCACTCTCCAAAAGTCGTAGTTCAGGCAATCAGGCACTTATGTATTTCAACTAAAATTGCTTACCCGCGCTCCTCAGAAGATGTGTGAAGGTGCCATTTTAAGCTCTATCATAACGTCCTTTTTTGATAAATGCATCCTTTATGATATAGTTAGAGAGAGAGACATTATAGATACTCCTATAGGGGTTCTGGTCTGATCCGAAGATTCCCCGTTTGAGATCCCACAGGTTGAGGACAACTATGCCAATCAATACTAAAGCCACCGACTTCTTTGTTGTCTCTTGGCGATCGCTGGTCAAGGAATGTCCAGCTCTGAGCACGAAGCGGGCAGGGTACGCGAAACGCCTTCCAAACCATCATTGTTTCACGGAGTGTAGATAATTGCGGCGTCTGCTCAATAAAATCATTACCATTCTGAATGAACATCGCGGCGAATTCCAGTACAAAGTGAATTATTTTAAAGATATTACAACTTCAATAATCATTTCAATGTCCAGATGTGCTGCAGATGTGATGATTAGCATTATGATGTACTCCTTGAGAGCTTTTTTGCTATGGGTATGGATATGTGTTTAATCCCCAGCAAAATCAGTTGCCCTTTCATTTATCACAGAAGATATATTTAAAAAAAAAATATTTGAAATCCATAAAATACCTTCATACACTACACATAGGTAAGCATACTCTTATGGGACCATTTTGTAAAACGTCAACTCGAAGGACCAAAAAAATACCGTATAAATTCTTCCTATTAAGGATTACCTGATATCCAACCGGGCGCCTCTTCAGCTCTTTCCTTCAGAATTTCATACTGTCGAGGGCGAGGAGTCGAGTCCTTTCAGCATTCATATATATATATTATTTTATTTAAATGAATGAATTTAAATTCTGTAATAGCAATGGAAAGTCACCAACACAAAATAACCTGTAACTGGAAACCTGAAATATTCACCTTATTTTGGCGATATTATTGGCGAAAGTCGCTTTAAGATTAGAAGATAGCTGTTTCAACCTTGTCAAAACTGTGGAAAAATAAATACTAAAAATGTTTAAGATTAACAAAAAATCGCGAATTGGTAAACTGAGAATTTCGCAGTAGTGAAAATAGAAAAATTCGCGCTATCGCAAACGCGAAATTTTCAGGTCTCTACCCATGACTCAAAAGTATACGTTTCAAAATGCTTTGTGACGCAGACTGCAAAAATAGTATGGTTATCGAAATTGCAAAACATTACATAAATTCTCTCACCTCATCTACAACGTCCCGTCCAACAGGATGGCAGGATGCGGTGATTCGATCGGTTTCAAGCACTGCAATAAAAATTTAAATGCAGGACTGTCTTCTTGCCAACTTACGAGTTTCTTCTGGGAACATTTATAAAAACCATAATAACAACCGCTTACTATTTACTATGCCTACGACAAGTTTAGAAGCGACAACGAATGACCAAATGACGGAGATAAAGTCCCGCCATGATTGTAAACAAGCTTGTTGTTGATGTTTTGGCAAATGCTCACAAGTTCAAGGCCTAGGTTTACAAATTCCTCAGAGTACGTTGCAAATGCGTAGATGGTTCAGAAGGCCATCGTTCTTTTGGAGTATCAGGCCCTAGAACTCGGAATGAACCCCCACATCATCTAAATATGGATAAACTACTCAGAAAAATCCAAAGTTCTGTAACTCAATAAATAAACAATAAATTTTAAATCCACACTTTAGAAATAATACACCTAAAACATTATTTTTGTTTTTTTTACATTAACTGCACGCAGGAGGCCCCGAGTAAAATAATTTCCCTTAGGGATCTATGTCATCTTTGGGGATGTTGTGTGGAGGGTCTTTTTGCGGAGAGGAAAGAGTGAACTTATGTCTTGAAAAATGTTATAGGAGTGAGGAAACACGGATGTCGGCAAATCAGCACATATGTTGGGCGCGCGTTTGGCGTGTTTCCTGAATATGCACCGGTGCCGAAAAAATCAATGATGCTAGTTCCTCGGTCCATCGTCCACTGTAATACCAATAGATATTGTAACACCCTCCCCACTATGATGCTAGTGCCTTGGACCATCTTCCACTGTCGTACCGGTAGATATTATAATACCCTTCCCACTACGATGCTTGTTCCTCGGACCATCTTCCACTCTAATACCAATAGATTTTGTAATACCCTCCCCACTATGATGTTAGTGCCTTGGACCATCTTCCACTGTCATAACGGTAGATATTGTAATACCCTCCCCACTATGATGCTTGTTCCTCGGACCATCTTCCACTGTCATACCGATAGATATTGTAATACCCTCCCCACTATTATGTTAGTACCTTGGACATTTTCCACTGTCATACCGGTAGATATTGTAATACTCTCCCCACTTTGATGCTAGTTCCTCGGACCATCTTCCACTGTCATACCGATAGATATTGTAATACCTTCCCCACTATCTTCAGCCAAACAATATACCTCAATAAGTTGTAGATGCCATAGTCTCACTGGCTCCAGACGGTTGGTATCAGTTGGGATTGTTGTGCTGTATTCACAAAAAGAAGCTTCCTTATTGTGTCCTATCTGTTCCGATAGATCCAATCACTTTCTTCGTAGCCGCAGGTGGATTATAATATTTTCTCACGGCGAACAGAATTAACAATTCCGCCGTCACATGAGGATTATTCATTCCTTACACGCGTATCGAGGACCGACTGAATAAAGGCATAACATTAAAAGGAAGATTGGATCTCAGAATTTAAACCCAACAAGCAGATTATTATTATAATATAAAACATAAACGATACTAAACTACTTGAATCTTGCAATCATATAAAAAAGATAGCAGCCAATACAAATATATATTAAGAAAATGAAGATAATGTTGCTAGTTCTTAGTCGAAGTATAATACAGTTAAATATGACCGAAGTGGTACAGTCGAATTAGCTCAGTGTTGGAGCAAAGCTCTGGCAAGGTTTAGGTCCTGGTTTAAATTTATAGATGCAACCTAATCTTTTTCTGATATAAAATTTTCGTTTTGAGAGGCGCTAATATTGTCTTCCATTAGTAAAAAGAAATACTTCTTTTCATCTGGTTTATTTTATTAACGCGAAAAATCTGATTGATACAATAAATTGTTCTTCCTTGTTCTATTGTTAATTTTAATTCAAAATCTCTTAATTTTATCTTTAACACAACATTTAGTAGTTTGTTTGAATCTTGATCGCAGTTTTTTTTTTAATCAAAATTTACTGAAAACTTTTATTCAATTACTAATAATTAATTAGTAAAAGTTTTCGCAGTCATTTCCATATTGATAAAACGAAATATCCATTGAATAATATGACTGGAAGTCATATTATTCAACTGTTACTGCGAGTATATTAATGAGAAGTAGTTAAATACTGGGTTAGCAAGAAAAAAAAATCTTGGACATCATAGTATGTTTTTGTCGGCAGCGAAAAAATATCAGGCTCAGTACGTGGTTAGGCTAGGTTAGTTTAGGCTAGGTTAGGTTAGGTTAGGTTAATTTGCAGATCAATCTTGTTCTACTTTATTGCTAACCACCAGTGGCTATTCAACTTATTATATTTTTCGACAATAAACATTATGCTGACCATTTAAATGTCAGCCTATTTTAATTTCGTTTTACTTACTTACACTTACACGACATTTTACAACTTTATTTTAAACTTAGATCAATTAAATTGTGGGAGGGTTGGAAGAATCCAGCAGTTTTTGCATTGAGGACGGGGTTCAGTGACGTAATATATCCTTAATTCGATCTTAACCTAACACATGAATTTTATCAATGAACCCTTTAGATTTAATGAAAAATGCCACCTGCACACCTTATTCGTATAACTTACATTCAAGGATTTTATAACAATAGGAGTTGTGTGTTAAAAATATCGTTCATGTTTGATAGGAAACAACACGCAACATTTCTGTAAATAAAAATAAAGGAAACAATGAAATCCACGTTTCTGTTCTAGGTGATACCTAGGAACATGTGAGAGAGCAGTAAACTCTCGAAAACCGGGAAAAAAGAAAAAAAACGAAAAAGGTGAAGACCTAAACTCAGGTGATTAAATGATAGCTAACTAACCACCACGCCATTTTTCGCAGGGGTAGGCAGAGAGGACGGATCGCTGAACAACTCGGTCTTGGCACACACTCCTTGCCTATTTCACATTCATACATCGTCTCATACATATTCTTCTGTTATTCCGACTCTTGACATAGCCCGACTCAAATAAATGGTTCACTTAATCGTGCCATATCTGCTGAACATTTCTCACACGAACATACGTGGTTTTCCACAAATTCGCATCAAGGATCTCATCTCAGTCTGCATTCGTCCTTCCTCTGTAAGTTCGATGCCTCACTTCTATGTCTGCCAAACATCAGGGTAGGTACCAGCACTCTATTGTGGACTGCTAGCTTCGCTTCTGCGAATGATGCGAAAGTAAACATAGCAACTTGTAGCAAAAGAACTTGTGGGAAATAGCGGGAGTCAAATAAAATTCCGTAAATCGAGTGTCTACTGTTTTACCAAAACATCAATAAACATTTAAAACACAGTCAACACGTGTGTGTTTAATTCCCAGAAAGCGCCACATAACGTAATATTCCTTATTGGTATTTGATCAGATGTTCTGAAACAATGGCGAATGTTTCCAGTTCGTTGTGTATTCCGATATGACACCTTTGTTAACCCTTTCGGCTGCCGTGATCATAATATTCCAAAGATATGATATATCATGTAATACATATTTTAACATTATTTTTCATTTAAAAATAACGCCTTATAAATAATGTTTCATTATTTAATTACATAATTATTTTTGCTTAGGATAATTTGATTAAATATCGCATCAAATATTTATTACACTAGTGAATCGTGCAGAATCCAATTTGTTAATTCTCATGACATTCACCGTTGAGTCTTTTGACGCGACTTGTTACTTTATGTGTGTGAATATCATTTGAATTGCTTTGTTTTGACGTACTAAATCAGCTGCCAAATATTCAAGCGTTTTTTTGTAAATCTGAGAATAGATGTTTTTCACGAAAATGGTGATATTTTAGAATCTACTAATGAGATTGCACTTCAAATCTTTTGCGTGAACATGGTACATTGTCAGTGTGATGATGCTTTTAAAAAGCTACGATAATTTAAATAATAATGAGTTGTAAAAATACAGGTATTGAAGGTTATGCATTTTTTAATTTCTTACTTGAAAGTAAAAACTTGCAAAAATGTATTTGATTCTGTGGAAAAGTGAGCAGCATGTAGCATAAGTTGATATTATTAAAATAAATAGCGGAAAATCCAATTAAGTCCTATTTTCTAATTATGTAATAAATTCTGTATCTAAATTTCGCTAATAAACAATTAGTTAATTTTAATTAAGTGTTAATCTTAAGTGACCTACCAGATAAGTATGGTACTGTCAGCGCTTTATCAGCAGCAGACACATACCTGGACGGATGACGAACCTCGTGCTGCTCGAACCACTGTTGGTGGACGCGGTGGACTCTCTCGCTGCAGCAGCTGGTCCAGTTTCTTCACCACCTAGGATTCTTGCTGCAGAGTCTCCATCTTCTATCTTCGTGTCACCTATTCCTGTTCTTCATTTTACCTACATAACTTAATTTCACTTTATTTTTGTAAAATTTATATTTTTTTATAATACCTGCATCAACTGTAAAGAGCCCCTGAGGTGATATCTCACAAAAGCGGCGCTATACAAATTGTCCAATAAATAAATAAATACAGTATATTATCTCCACATATAGGTACATAGTTAGTAATAACATAGATCATTGTAGAAATGTATTATGTATTTGCGCAGCGCACTTGAGGTGATTTTGCGCAAAAACAGCGCTATAAAAATCATCCAAATATTTTTATTTATATTATTATGAACACAGTAATGCTGTCTGGTACGTTGGCTAACGAAGGAGGTAGCGCAGCAAAACACGGCATAATATTTCAAAAATAAATTTCAACAAAACATGTTCCGATATATTACGAAAGTACTAAAATTTTAACGGGAAACGGTCTGCAATTCTGTTTATAGTCGGATTTTAATAAATCAGCAATACTCATTTTTTCCGTGTACTTGTGTATCTCCTACTATTATATCCTTCTAGATCTTCTATTAATTTTATGTTTTCTGTCGTTATTTTACGATCAAATGCCACTGTTAATAGTTTTTTTTATACTTCTAGTATTTACTTGTATACTGTGTTTAATTATACCGTGGATATTTAAATAAATATCAAATGGAATTCCGTTATGAATTCAGAGTTTCCAAATAAGAAATAGTTATAACGTATTTTGATTTTGTTGTCATTGGAAGGGTTATTGTTGTTAATATCTGACCGGATAGTCGAATGAGTCAGGTAACATTCCTCCGTATGAATGGTGCAGTAAGGAGGGAATAGTTCAGGATGAATATATAATTAATAGAAAGAGAAGAAGCCAAGTGATTACGTATTCCTCACAGAAGCCATTTCTGTTTGATCAGATGTTGGGGGACATTCTTCTGCTTTGATTCAATAGATATCACAAAGCGAACATGAATATTTTTTTTATTTATTTTTTTTATTTTAACTCCACACTGGAGGCCCTGAAGAAAATAATTTCCCTCAGGGCCTATGTCATCTTTAGGGATGCTGTGTGGAGGGTCTTTTTGTGGAGAGGAAGGAGTGAACATGGGTCTTGAAGAGTCCCAAGTTGTAGGAGGGAGGAAACACAGAGGCCGGCAGTTCGTTCCACAGCCGAGCTGTTGAACTTAAGAACGAATCGTAGAAGCGACCCGTTCTCATGTGACAAATGTCAACCGTGTATAAATGTTGGGCGCGCGTTTGGCGTGTATCCCGACTACGCACCGGTGCCGAAGGGATCAATGACGCTAGTTCCTCAGAGCATCTTCCATTGTAATACCGATAGAACAAGGACAGCATACCTACCTGACGCCTGTGCTCTAAAGATTGCAGTTCGTTTGTTAAGATTGGGGAATCTATCAAACGGACCGCCCGTTTTTGCACAGAGTCAAGGGTTTTTTTCAGGCTCCGGACTAGAGATGGCTGCCAAATTCGACAGTAGGGCGCACTTGCGATTTGTACAGGGTCAGCAGTTGTGTACTTATAGTTACACCAAGCATATCAATGGAAGGCCTGTTCGGAAGATTACTTCCGTTGAAGGAGACTAGATTATCATTTGGATCCCTTTTAGACGTAATCAGACACGATTGGGTCTTTGAAACATTAAATTCGACGAGATTATTTTTACCCCAGGAGGAAATACTCTCAAGATAACCGTCCACTCTCTGCTTCAAAGCCCTCTGAGCCGTTGGAGTTTGTTATAGTTATTGTTACATTTATGTCGTATTTTATGAGATATTGCATCATATATATTATATTGTATTTTTTGCATTTCGTTTATAATATCCGTGATCTTTACAAGACCATAAATGAAAAAGACGAACCAAAACACACGATAAAAAAATAACTAATTTTTTTAGAATCCCTCAAAATTATTAGATTATCGGTTTAAAAACGGGATTATAGACCCCTAACGAATAAATTGATAGGTTTCTTGATAAGCTTTTATTAAAATACCAATGAATTGTCTCGATGTCGAAACAAACGCAGGTGTAAGAAAGTTTATCAGGCAACCGCCTGCAATCCTGTTTTTAACCGTATTACCAATAATTTTGTAGAGATTTCTAATAAATCAGCAATACTCATTTTTTGAACGATTTGCTTTAAAAAAATGTTAAATGTCCTATTTAATTATTTTAGATTATTTAGCTGTAAGTTGAAAATAACCAGTCAAGAAGCAGAAAATGTATTTATTAAATTTGAACAGCAATTTGAATCAGTTGTGGGCAATTCTGGGTTATAGGAGTAATTTCTGGTAATTATTATCGGTTCACCACACAATTTTCATCATGATTGTAAGCTAAAGACTATTGTATTCATTTTCTATCGAGAAATAAGACAAAAGCCATAACTTTTCTATAATATTTGTTCATTGTTGGAATATAAGCGCTGTAACTCGGACGAAGCTGTGCAGTTACAAGTTACGACATGACCTGAAACTTATAACTACTAACTACACAAATGATCAATATTATTAATGAACCATCAAACTGTTATTAATTTTAGTTAAGTTGAGTACCTAATACATTTTTACAATATAACTATTTGATTTTTTTTAATAATAAACTAATGTTTATAAGACAAGATTTTTTATGCATAACATAACAAATTTTTAGAAGCAATAATTAGTCGCCTGAAACATAAACATTAATTTATCATATCATATCAAACAAGTCGAAATATTTCACCAACAAATGTAGATATAATATGCCTCGGCGCCATCTAGTGGGAAAATTAGCACTAACAAAGCATTTCCTACAAAATTAAGTTGGTTGTTTACAGGTGGAAAAAATATAGTAAACAGAAATTGTTGATTGAAGTACTAGTACATATTGAATTATTTCGCGTCTTCGAAATAAGCCGACGTAGCTCAGTGGTCCAGAGCACCTAACCGGACATCAGAAGGTGCGGGTTCAATTCCCGTCGGCGGCATTTATTTTTACTAGGGAGATATTTTCAATTTGTATAGATATTTCAGGCGACTAATTATTGCTTATTTGTGTTTCCCTTTTGCTTTATTTCTTAATTCTGCGTTGGGACGTAAAAAGAGAGAATAGATAAATTCGTGGTGTGAAATTCAAACACGTTTTCAAGAAAAGCACTGCTCTAACTCGGCATATTAATTCAATTCTTGGGTCCATTCACACCCACTGTCTTAAAATAGAATTTAATTCCTAGAAACTCCAAAATAAATTCAATGCCGTTATTCTTCTGTGATAAAAACATATTATCACGGCTTAAATATTATAGAGATGTCCAGAAAGCAGGAACCATTGCCAAAATTCAAAGTCAAACCATGATTAATTTCTATCTCGGTTGAGATTGCAGATATTCTGCCAAAATCAAATGTATTTTCTTTGGCAACTTAGGCTGAGTGACTCGCGCTTTTCTGTATGATTACCTATTCACAATATTCAACTGCTGGATCTTGGCTCGTAGCAAGGAATATCTTATAAACTTGGGCCAAAATAATCAATTTTCTGGCTGAATCTACTTTACAAAATTCGTTAAAACATTCGTGCAAAAAATGAGAAATTAGTTTTTTTGTAATATTATGTCAGTGACTCAAAGTATAATTAATATTAGTTACATGTTACTGTCAGTATAAAATGTCTCACTTATTAACTAATCAATAATATGGAGTTATTAATAAAGTATTATAAAACCATTTTTTATTTATTCCAATATTTTTGTACATTAAAAGTGGAATAAATTTAAAAAAATATGTTTTTTTTAATATCTAACTAACTAGGGTACCGCCGCGCACCTAAGGGCACTAAGGTGCACCGCCAAAAAACTAGGTCTTTGCACACACGCCTTGCCTCATTCACATTCACACATCTTCTCATACATACTCTTGTGACTCTTGACATGGCCCGACTCCAGAGTATCTGATTCACTTTATTTTATTTTATTTTATTTGAGACACAAACAGGAAATTTAAAGTACATTCTTGTGGTTAGTATGAAATAAATTTACATATCCAATACACAAAGCTTAAAATTACAAAAATTACAAAGACATAATAATTTTAAAAATATGTTTAAACTAGGTATATAATAGAAAATATCAAACCATCAAACATCAACAAACAATATTTGTTTTTTTTTTTAGGTACAGAAATCGTGAGGATATCTCTTGAAACAAGTTATATTATTTGCGAAGATATCTATGCAAGCATGGGTTTTAGCAATATCATTGTATGATCGATACATTCTAGACATAGGATTAAAATAACCAGTGTTATTGGTAAAAATTTTGGTCCAAAATATGTTAAGGTTTCTAGTGAATTTGGGCCTGGCGTTTAACTTGATTTGTTGGACTATGTTACTATCTACTTGATTATTCACAATTTTGTAAAGCATTAAGAGGTCATTTATGTTTTGTCTTTTAACTAGACTCTCTAATTTGAAATATGTAAGGACGGGTTGTTTCGGAGAATTTGAACAAGTCATCAAATTTCAACGTTCATTTTCAAGTTCTGTGAAAGATTTTTTCAAGTTCTGTTTTTATTTCAGTTTTGTCAAGTAACTAGCCTACAATGATATAATAACAGAACTTGAATAGGACTTTCACAGAACCCGAAAATGAACGTTGAAATTTGACGAATTGTTCAAATTCTCCGAAACAACCCGTCCTAAGTCTTTGTTCGTAACCGTCTAGTAGATGGTAGACACCTGATCGATAAGATAAAATCCGTGTAAATTTTCTTTGGACAGATTCAAGTCTAGATACCTGTGTGATATAATGTGGATTCCAGACTGTTAACCCATACTCAAGAACACTGTGGATTAACGAAATGAATAGAATTATTAGGCTATTAGAATTCTTGAACAGTTTAGTTGATCTTACAATAAAACCAAGTAATTTATTTGCATTCGCATTTATATTCAATGTGTTGGTTGAATGTTAGTTTGTTGTCGAATATAATTCCCAAATCTTTATTTCCAGATTGTGACCACAAATGCTATATGAATATAGGGTTTTGTTGGTGTTCTTAGTGAACTTTATAACTTTGCATTTAGCTATATTCAGTTACATTTTTTTGTCAACACACCAAGCAGATAAAGTGTTAAGGTCTTGTTGTAAGAGTTCACAATCTTCCATAGTTTTAATTGCTTTATATAACTTGAGGTCGTCAGCATATAGAGAAAAGTTACAGCGGAGTTTACATGTAAGGTCGTTAATAAAAATTAAGTAAAGGTCCAAGGTGTGATCCTTAACATGGTACGTGGTACGTAACAAAGATTGGGGAAAAGTTAAAACCGTCAAGGCGATGCATTATGTCGTGTAATATTTTAAATTGAGCCGCTATCAATAACAACCCTCACGTAGATGGCGATAAGGTTTAAATTCCCGCTTAACACCATCGGCCTGTTTTGCCTTTGCGTCATATATTTTTGACTATATGACGCAATATATAGTCATATAGTCATATATAGTGACTTGCCAGGTAAGTATGTTTTGGTATCTTTTCTAAATAACAAATGTAGATCCTAGGAAATAAATTGTACAGCGCCCTTGAGGTGATTTTTCACAAAAACAGCGCTCTACAAATTATCCAATTATTATTATTATTCTCATACCCTAATCATCTAAGCATTCCCTTGCATTCTTTGGGGGATCTCCACATTTCTCACACGATCATACATGGTTTTACCACACATATGCCTCAGGGATCTCATTTCCATAGCATTCAGTCTTTGAATAATATATATATATATTATTCAAAGATAAATATATATATATATATATATATATATATATATATATATATATATATATATATATATATATATATATATATTGTTTTATTACTATAAAAATACAAATAAAAACTCATGAAACGCAACCAAATTTATTTTTGAAACCATAAAATCATGAAAAATATCATTCTAAGTAAGTATGTATTATAAATACACCCCTAGCAATTAAATCCACGTGTTTTTTTGTAATATTTTTTCCGGGTTTGCTCTCAGAGATAGGATTTCAGTTTTTCATCCATTTTTTGTGAAGAATTTCATCAAATCTTTCCACTGCAAACAGTTACTGCATCGTAAGGTCTCATTATTTTTTTTAAATTGATGAATTTACTATTAAACGTCTTCGGCATTTTGTTCCTTATCCACAAGTCCGTAGAGCCTCTTTTTCGGTGTGTAACCCAAAAACACTTGTATTTTGTCGGGAGGGTCGTTTTAACAGTTTAAATTGATATATATATTTTTTTAATCCATTTTTATTAGAGACTTAATTACACACGGTGTCCGGAAACTCGTACTACAAGCGGGAAACTAGTGAATCTATGTCGCATTTGGAGTTGATTTTGTGGAATAACTTTTTTAGATTTGAGCTTTCGTTTTAGAGTAAATTGAGTCCAAAGTGGGATCGTTTTAGGGCAAATTTAAAAAAAAACGCTCGCTGGGAAATTAATATCACCTGTTTTTTTTTACTTAAAATATGTCAAAGCTTAGATCTTAAAGTAACTGAAAAAAAACGGGTTTTAAAAAAGATCGAAATGTTTTTTTTTATTCTATGTGTAATGTAGATTCATCAGTTTCACGCTTCCACTACGATTTCCGGACACATTCACTTGATCGTACCATGTTTTACTGCAGATCTCAAGGACTATATAGGACTATAGGACTCTTTCTCCCACTTTCTTAGTTGTAAGCCAGTAATATTTATTATGCAATATATATATATATACAGCGCCTTTGAGATGATTTTCCACGAAAACGGCGCTTTATAAATCAGCCAAATATTATTATTATTTTCAGCATGGTGTATGATCTCCTGGGATTCATTTCTAAACATGATAATAGAACAAAGTGTTTTCATGTTAATCTTATTTATCAAAATCACAACAACTCATTTGCAAATTTATATCGACCTTGCATTCCTTTCGGAGTTCCTCATTTATATTACAATCATGCTTGGTTTTACCATAAATACGTTAAATATTTCAATAAGCATGAAGTACCTAGTAGAAAATGTAACCGCAAAATAAAATTAATGGTAGGTACTAAGTGCTTTCATTCTTATAGACACTTTACACAATTATAAATCGACAATCTATATATTTATATTTAAATCGATACCCCTATTTATACAACATAAAATCTGATTGAATGAACTCAAATTTGTTTTGATTATAAGTGTCGTTTTAAAAATTAGAATTGATTGTTTGAAGAATTCAGATAAGCGATAACGTAGGTACCTACCTAACTATAACATAAAATTTGGACAGAAAATTATTTTATTTGTAATTCAAAATCGAAACTGTTTTAAAAAAATTCTAATTATAAAAGAGATTTTTCACGGGTGTGCACATTATTATGATGAAAAAACAAACAACATATTTACACAAAACTATAAATTGAATTTAAGTACAAAAATACTATATCTATTATTACTACTATGTTATTTAAGGAATAATGTGGTGTTAACTCCTCCGGCTAATTTGTTCGGTTTTGGGAACAAACATGTATTACCCGTAAAGTCAACCTGTTCCATTTTCGGAACGACTCATCCCCCTAGACCCTTCTTATAGAAATCGTTCTGTCTCCCTTACCGTCATGGTTAGAAATATAAACTGAACGGTGTTAGAAAGAGAAAATAATAATCTTTATATTAAATTATAGAAGTTTACCACGAAATAATTTAAATGTACATCTCTATAAACCAAAGTTTCCGACCGCAAATTGAGAACAAAATATGAAGCCTTTTGAAATTTTTATTAATTATTTTATATGAAACGACAAGAAAGTGAGGTGACATTAATATATGTTTTATATTTGTCTATTAAAATATGTGTTTTTTTTCGTTATCAGTAGTTTAATTTCAGTGTTTAAACGAAAAAACGTAAGGTGGTCCATTTTGAAATCTTTTTATGTTTGATATCGAAATATTTATATTTCACAAATTATGTGTTTATTTGTAATAAAATTTGAAAGCGTATTTTATCACCTTTCGAAAACAGTTTTTAGTTTTTGGATACGCTCAGAAAATAATATAATAAAGGTCAATATGGCAGCGGCCTGAAGGGTTAAACATAATATTTTTTAAGTCAATATTGTTTTACTAACTTCTTAAGATGATTATTTTATTTCACAATCTCTCAATATGCCCCTCACTAGGGTCGTTCTGAACAATATCAGATTACCGGGGGGTTCAGTTTTTTGTTGATCTTAACACAAAACAGGTGCTTGGGGTCCCCTAACTCAAGAGACAAAGTACACCAAACCCACCCCTCCTGAGAGCTACAAAAATCTCTTCCACATGAGGCTTTTCGTCATTTTTTGCTACAAGAAATCTGACATTTCAAAACTAACATAAAAACTACAAGATACCATTAACAAAATAAATGGTTATGTCCTAAAATAATTTGGTGGATTAGGGATGGATTTTTAAAATAATTTATTATCTTGTAATTCTACCCTTTTGTTTCGGTTGAAGTTTCAGTGTCTCCTAAGCTCAGCAGGGGTCGCTTCAACGAATAACAAATGTGTTCGAATTTTAAAAAAATCATTGTTTATAGTTTTAATTTCCCCTTCAGATGGCAGGTTGTTATTATTTGTGCTTGGTCATAATGATCATTTCCTTTTGAAAGTGATTAATGTTTTTGTAGTTTGTATTTGAAATACGTATTATAAACAACATTAAGAAATCTTGAAGTAAATACTCTTCTACAATTTTGAGGACTAAATAAATAACTTAATAATAATAATAATTGGATAAAAGTAATTCACCAAAGTTTGGTAATTAAACATAACTTGATTGACTGCCGTAATATAATACCATATTATGAATACGAACCAAATTAATTTTAAGAAAACTAATTTTATAAAATATATTATGTTAAAACTATATTAACAGACCGAACGATTAGTCAAAATAGACTCGATATAGTTTTACATGACAAAATTAAAAAAATAACTTATATCATTGATGTCGCTATTCCAAATTCCTGTAATATTCAAAAATCTGTGAATGAAAAAATAAAAAAAATACACAGATATAGGAAATGAGATAAAAAGAATTTGGCACACTCAGACTATAAAAATATTACCATTTGTTATTTCGGCTACTGGCATTATACCTAGCTCTCTCATAAAAAATTTAGGCGTATTAGATCTATCATAAAAATGCAAAAATCAGTCATTTTAAATACATGTAGGATAACGAAAGATTTTTTAAATATTTATGTTGAGGGATCAGTAGGATTTATAGACCCTGTTAGGAGTTCTACCTAGCCGAACCCTCTGATATGAAAATATCTGGAGTCGGTAAATTATTTTCCCATTTGATCTCTGGTGAGTTGACATGTTGTTCTTGTATTATATTGTATTTATTACGCTTATATAATGCACTTGCATAATGTGGATTGACTAGATGAACATTTGTGGAAAAGTGTGTGGAAGAGTTTACTTTTTCCTGTGGGGATGATTTAACCCGGACATAAAGTCGGAAATAAAATTTAATAAAAAATTTGGTTGATTTAAATAGCGCCGTTTTTGTGCAAAATCACCTCGAGGACGCTGTACAAATATATAGTATGTCTAGAATGATCTTTCTTGTTACTAACTATAGTTAATATTATTTATTTAAAAATCCTGGAGAAAATTGCTGCCGCACAAATAACCAGTCACTTGAATTCAAATAAATTATTCGCAAAACGTCAATCTGCGTACAGAAAGTTCCACTCAACTGAAACCGGACTACTTCGTATGCTATCAGACATAACTCTGGCCGTAGAGTCAGGTAAGTTATCACTTATCTCACTCCTAGACATCAGTGCAGAGTTTGACACGATTGATCATGAATTCCTCATTAGGAGATTAGAGGAAACATTTGGTTTGAATTCCGACATAAAAAATTGGCTGGTATCCTATTTATCCAATCGCTTACAAGCCGTGAGGGTTGGAAATAACTTGTCCAACTTCGCAACACTTTCTTCAGGGGTACCCCAGGAATCCGTTTTGGGTCCACTTCTCTTCATCCTTTTTACAAATGATGTCGCCAAAATAATCGAGTCATTTGATCTCTTGTCTCACTGCTACGCTGACGATCAACAAGTTTATTTTTACTGCGCTCCAAATGAAATCAATAGTCTCAAAATCCGTATAACTGAATGTCTAGAAGCAATAACTCGTTGGATGTCTTCAAACAAGCTGAAGCTCAATCCATCTAAGACTGAGTTTCTCTGGGCAGCCACAAACAAACGTCAACATTTCATAGACAATTCACCTATTACTATTTCCGGCAGCGATATCATCCCAAAAACAACAGTCAAACTTCTCGGTGTCAATTTAGATTCAGACTTTTCGTTTAAAAGTCAAATAAATAGGACTGTAAGCACCCGTTTTTTCACCTAAGACAACTCAAGTCTGTCCGAAGAAACCTAAAGCAACAAAACTACTTATCAACTCCTACGTAGTCTCACGTCTCGATTACTGCAACGGCATTTATGCCAGCCTTCCAAAATATCAAATTGACAAACTTCAATCAGTGTTTAATGCAGCAGCACGGCTCATAACCGGGGTTTCAAAATATTCGCACATTTCAGAACACCTTCGTAACCTTCACTGGCTCAAGTGCCCTGAAAGAATCCAGTACAAACTGTGCTGGATGGTGATTAAATCCATCAATGAAATGGCCCCACCCTACATCACTGGACTATGCGTCCCGGAAAACACTGGTCTGAGGCAGTCAACTCATAGATCAGCAACATCATCAGCTGTAGGCAGACTGATAGAACCTATGCGCAAGCCAAATACTAAGTTTGGTGATCGCGCTTTCGGAGTATCTGGGCCGAAGGCTTGGAATAAACTCCCTCCGGAACTAAGATCCATAACAAGTCCAACAGAATTCAGATCTAAACTAAAAACTTACCTTTTTAAGCTGTCGTATCCTTAAATTAAATATACTACTCCTAAGAGAAAGTCCAGTTATATTCAATTTTCCAATTATGTCCCCTAAATCCTGTATCTAAATTTCGCTAATAAACAATTATATAATGTTAATTAAGTGTTAATCTCAAGTGACCTACCAGGTAAGTATTGTACTGTATAATGTATTATCTCCATTAATAGTTAAGTAATAACATAGATCACTGTAGAAATGTATTATAAGTTTGTACAGCGCCCTTGAGGTGATTTTGCACAAAAACGGCGCTATACAAGTCATCCAATTATTATTTATTATTATTATTATTATTATTATTATAAATATAGATAGTGAAACTAGGAGTATTATCAACTTATTGCATCCACCAGTTATTTGATCAATAATACCAAACTATGTGTACAATGCATTTGATCAATGAACGTGATGTAGATTGCGTAGCTCTCCTTCCTCCTGCGCTTAGACTTCTTCTTGTCCCCCTTGGAGATGTTCTTCTGGGCCTTGCCCGACTTCTTGGCTGCTTTTCCGCTTGTCGTGGGTGGCATCTTGCTTGCTGCTCGTCGATTTTTTTGTGATGCAGGGTTACAATGTACACATTTTATTACACAGGGTGTCCGTGGGTAAAATGCACTAGCTTCGGGAGTCGATTCTTTTTTTTGTATTTTGGTACAATATTTGTTACATTTCAGAGTTATCCAGTAATGTTGGCCTCACTGGCTGGCTTACCCGAGCTGAGGCCTTCATTTTATAATATAAAAATATAATATACATAATACATAGAGAAAATAATACATTTAAAATATAATCTTGTGTGTTTGTGAGTGATGTGAGTTTTATATTGGTTTTATGTGTTACGTGTAGGGTTTTTTTTTATTTTATGTTATGAAATTTTGGTAATATTGTCTTTTTTGTTCTTTAATCCATTTTGTAATTTTGTGTCTGAATTTATTTTTGTTTGCCTCAATTTTATTTTCAAGTGTTAGACTGTTAAATGCTTTTATAGCATGGTATTTATAGTGTCTTATTCTACATGATGGTGGAAGTAAAAAAGATCAAAAACTTTTTGTAATTCCAACTTTTTTTTTCCCTTACTAAAATATCTTTCCATAGATTTATTTTACCATACAAACAAATCGTCTTTTTTTATCTAAAATCATGTAGAATCATCCCCCGAAATATGGAAAATTATGGAGAGGGTCTTGACTTTTGCAGTTAAATGTAATATTATGAAATCCAATACAATATCCAGTTCACGATGATCAATGAATAAGACAAGACATTCAAGCAATGCTGATTGATAGTGAGATTTTTTGCTTTCGTAGAAAGTATTCTCTGGCACACGAAAACAAAGAATTGGAAAATTGCCAAAATAATCAAAACTCATAGCGGTTTAGCGAACACGCAGTTGTTTCAGTTCAGTATGGGCGAAAAGCGGAATAGATTATAACAGCATGCAAATGCACCATTTGCCCGCGATCACTTTTATGCCAGTTTATTTTGGATCGTTTGTAGGAAGGAGAGAAAGTGGTCCTTGGGCACGTAGCACGAAGGTGGAAACTTTGCCAAATTCAAGCGAGTTCAACATCGCACAAGAATAATAACTGCCCTAAGCCAGTGAGACTATGGCATTCCCGATGAAATTATGGTAGATATGTTGTAATGGTAAAGGGAGTGGGCATGGGAAGGAATCGGGAAGGTAAAATGTTTGGGTATCTGACTATTCAACATGGCTAAAGCCATTTCAAGATACGTTTCGATTATGAATTTTGCTCTTTCACAATGCCAATACTGAGAGTAAGTATAAATCGTTCTTGAATTGGACTCTCAAAAGATTTTTAAAAAAACTTACGAGGCGCAATAAATGAAGCAACAAATTTGTACCACAATTGAGAGATTTAGCGTTTACATTTACAATATATATTAACCATGTAGATTCTTCCTTCCTGGCCACAATAAAAAACAATATCAATCACCGTGTACTAAGAAACTACGAATCTATCTATATTCCTTTACAAAGAATTAGCTTAAGCTTCTCCCAACCTCTTGTGCGAATGTCGATTATATGACATCCACAGTAATAATAATAACTAGCAGTTAAAAACCCGCTCCGCGAGTTTTTTGCTGCTAGGCCCTGCGAGCGGCACTCCTCGCAACAACGATCCTAACAACAGTTGCATTTAATAGGTAGATATTAGGTCATTCGCAGAGAGAGGGTGAGTATATATTGTTAAAACACGGAACAGGAAGGAGTTAATGGATAATAAAATGCTCAATTTAGGAATAAAAATAATGACAGTCGTTTGAATAAATTAAATTTTACGTATTTCTGATGGATTATTTCAAATGAAACACCATTATTCACTACATGTCTATAACTGATATTAACTGTTGCCGTATCTAATATAATTTGCTCGTAGGAGACTTGCAGTACTTAAATATGTGTTACAACCGTCAATATCTATAAGGTAAATCAATATCGTATAGTTTGTCACAACAATCAAAGATAGTTATAACAAAGTTGACTGAAATAATAGATTATTATGTATTGATTAATAAAGTTTAAAGTTATAACAAAGAAGAATGAAATAATAGATTATTAAAATATAATGTTTACATTTTATTGCGTACATATGCATTGATATACAGCGGAAATAGATATAATAATGTAAAAAATAAATAATGCCATCACAAAGTGATAAGCTTCCAGAAGAAATCTTCTTATTAAAGGCTTGTTAATGGTCAAGTAATTTTGAATAACTATGTGTATTGTTACTGCACATTTAAATATTCGCGCCAGTAATCTGGTTCGTTCTTATACCGCCAGAGGTGCGCTCTACCGGCCATCAGGGAAACTATATCTGCCGTGCGTATCGGCCATTTTCAAGGACCTCGGAACGCGTGATTTTTTACAAACATCAAACATTATCACATAATTGTGGACAATTTTCATTGTAATGTAATGAATCCAATGGATTATTGACTTTCTAAAACATATTTTCTTCGATATTATCCAAAAATTATATAAGCAGAAACGATGTTTTTTAATCTCTTATTACGTGAGGCGATCCTATTTCAGGATGAAATCGGGTCTTAATTTTAAAGTGTTATTTTTTGGATCCGGTCGCGTACAAACCGAAATGAACCTTACGGTCGGTAAAAATTCAGGGGCAGAGTGGTCGTTTTTTGCCTGCAGACCCACAATGCGGAATTCACCCGAAACATTGAAAAATATTTGAATTCGACGAATCAGAGCGCCTAGACCGTCCAGACGCTAGCGTAATAATACTATCAGATAATACATATTTCTAATAAGCTTTGTGGCTCACCATAATTTACATTAAAAATATATTAATCTGTTTTAGACCACTTTAAAGTGGTCTAAAACAGATTAATATATTTTTATTGTATAATAATAATAAATTTGTATTGCCCTTTTTGTGAAAAATAACCTCAAGGGCGCTGTACAACAATTTATTAATTCCAATTCTCTATCTAATTTTATTATTTCCCAACAGATTCAGAAAAACATACATATTATTTACAACCATATACAGAAAACATACTTACCTGGCTGTAGTGGTAAGATTCCGGACATATTTCGAGATGGTCCTTAGAACTTTACAAAATTTCTGGAACATGACCCAAACTGTGTTGTCTCTTTTAAGAGGAAGCTACAAGCCAAAAATGTGTATATTCTTGGTATACCTTATATTGTAGGTAATAGGCATTCAAATCGCTTGACAAACGGAGTCTAGAAACGTTCGATTTCAACCAAAAAACTGTTTTTTATTTAATTTGTAAATAATTTTATAAGAAAGCAAAAAAGTTAATGAAGTAAAACTGTCACAGATAATCTTAGCTATAATACTGTATTTTTTTAAGTTGTTTCCTGTGTGCGTTCATAGGTACATTTCTAATGAAAAAATTTTTTTTCAATAGTTTACATTTATATTTTTTATTGAGTAATTTATTTTTTCATTTCTATTCTACTCAAGCAAAAAGATAGGAAAACCTTCAATTTATCTGAAGCATATTTTTTGGTATTCATAATGTACACCAATTGTTTATAAAGATTAATCAAAATAGTGATTTGGCATTAAGCTTCGCATCAATATTATTGTCTTATACTTACATATTATTATTGTGAAGTTGGTATTTATTCTTTGTTATTTATTGGTTAACCCTTTGTCTGCTGTGTACATTATAAATAAAATAAAATATAACAGGATAAGATGGTTATTTGGCTCCAACTACACTCCTCACTCTCAACATCCCACCCCGTCTTACAATCGAGATTCACACTTATTCGGAGAGCATTTAATAACTTCCCACACAACCTTTGTTTATTTTGATGATTATTTATTAATAGCAAGAATATCGATGGAGAAGCTAATCGGCACGATTCAATAAAAACGGTTTCAATGTTAGCGATGAAAAATGCCCCAGAGTAAACAAACGCGCGGATACAAAAAGAGAAAAACAATTTTTTGCACTTGTCGGAATGTGGGTTGTGCGCAATAGACACATTTAAATGTTCAAGTAGGCATATAATATACATTTCAATGTTACGTATTCAATACATATATGGAATTTCACTATCGGAATTACTACTATTTAATTATTAAATCGTAAACAGAGTAATTAATTACGCAGGCTGACTCTGCAACTTTCTAAAAAATACATTTGAATGTGCATACAACTCGTACTGTTTACTCGTAACATTGTTGTTACGTAAATACGTAACATTTATAATGATTTATTGTTTACTAGCTGTCGCACACCCGGCGGTGCTCGGAGACTTATGAATGGCCGGTATCTGCCAACTGGGTGCATTTTAAAAGAGGAAATACTATTATTGTATTATAAAAATTATTTGTTTCACTTGATCGTGCCATGTTATAAAAAATTACATTTTATCGACTTTTATTCGACTCCGCATCTCATTCTACAGGGTTTTCCAATAAGAGGTGTTATTTTGATATTCAATCGTAAAAGATCAATGGTTTCGTTGCTTGTTACAAGTAAACGTTATCCAGATCAATTCCATCTAATTCCGGCCATAAAAAATCATTAATCATCTCTCGATAGCGCAATCCATTCACCGTAACTGTTGCTCCAGCCTCATTTTCGAAAAAGTAAGGTCCAATGACTCCGCCGGACCATAAACCGCACCAAACACTCACACTTTGAGGATAGAGAGGCTTTTAACAATAACTCTTGGGTTTTCCGAGCCCCAGATGCGACAATTTTGCTTGTTGACGAAGCCACCGAGGTGGAAATGGGCCTCATCACTCAAGATGGTTTGCATTTGATTCACTCACTCAATTCACTCAAGTGAATTTTAGTAATTTCAATGCGTTGTTTAAGCGTTTATCGTTCCATTTTTATTAATGGCGTAGTTTCTACTTGTCAAATGTCAAAAAATGACAGCTTCAAAAGTAACATTTACCGAAATAGCGGGCTATTCAAAATAACACCTCTTATTGGAAAACCCTGTAGTATAGAGAAAATGCGTTGTAATATTGTAATAATTATTTGTTTTCCATGTCTTCCTCGGGCGTCCTCGACTTCTTCTACCATTCAAAACACTCCTGACACTAATAAGAACAAACATTGAAATTTTCATCGAAATTGGTCCGGTGTTTTTTGAGTCTATGGGGGACATTATTATTAAAATGGTAATTGTAATTTGCTGAGAGCTAATCTGCTAGCGGTGTTTTTTTTATAAAAATGGCGCTGTTCCGTTGTTGGCGCTATACAAATCATCCAAATATTATTACTATTATTTATAAATAAATATGACAAACTATCAACTCTGCCTACCGCTACATTGACTCCCCGTATGAGTATGTGTATTACGTATTGAAGTACGTAATCACCCATAAATTCAGCATCCATTTACAAAACACATTTGAATAGTTAACACACAACTCGTCCTCATGGCAAGTAATTAAGCGTTGAAAAAAGACATTAAAAAAACCAACACATTTGGTGTCTGGCGAGTGTTTTTTCTTGGTTTATTATTATTATTTTAGGTTTCGGGACCACGTGTTGCAATTCGCACAATATGAGCACATGTTTTGTCTTTCCCACGCTCGCAACAACATATGCTGGATCTGTTCTGTTCTGTTATGGTTTCTTCTCTCTTCTGTCTTCTTGTCTTCATCACACAGGGGAGGGATCACAACTTCATTCATGATGGATCTTTCGTAATTAGGAAGCAGAGAACGGATGATTGAGCAATGTTCGACCAAATTGCCTACTGCGTTTCTGCAAAGAAAATATCTGGTCACTGCGTAGTTAGATTTTTATAACTTCTCTGTTGTTGATATGCCAATAAAATATACGAATTAATGTCAAGCAGATTTCTCGCTTATAAAACCATGTGTTGATGATGATGGCAGGCACTTTCCACATTTACCATAAATAAAAAAAAAAAGAATTTACCGTTGTTGAGTTCAAACTGTTATAATTATTTTATAAGCAATAATTATTAGCCTGAAACACTCATCCACATTGAAAAATCTCCTGATAAAAGATACATGACGCTAACGGGACTTGAACCCGTGTACTTTCGATTTCCGGTCGACACCTCTGACCACTGAGCTATGGCGGCTTATCTCTTATCCGCGAAATAATTCAATATATACCAGTGTTTCATTCAAAATGTGGTTCAGTTGAATTCAGTTCAATGTGGTTTCTTTCCTATAAATGGTGGTTCAGCTCGGCAGTTTGGTTCGTCTTAAAAATCCACATCGAAAAGAATGCTAATTTATTTAAGTTTAAAATTTCCACAAAATTGCAATGAAAAATAACTTTTATAAAATTTAGATAGGTACTACGTGGTGTATAAGCATGTGTTTTATCTTAATTATGTATTTATTTGCTATTTTGATTAATATACGTGATAATTCATTTCGTAAGCCGTTTCTTCGATAAATGTTAGAACTAGAAACAGGCCTTTCCTGTTTTTTTGATTTTTTATATTAAGGCGATGCACTACGTCGTATAATATTTTAAATTGAGCCGCAATCAATAAAAATCCTTATGTAAATGGCGATAAGGTTTAAATTCCCGCTTAACACCATCCGCCTGTTATGATTTATGCAAGAAAAAAACATGGCCTAAAAGTGCCTTTTATTTTATTTTGTGGATGTTCACGCATAAATATTTAATTTTTTTTCGATAATTTTATAAATAACTTAATTTGCCACATTATACAATAAAATCATAACTGAAAATGGGTTCGTAAGTAGGAGATTTTGAACATAAAAGCAGTTTTCATAGGCCTTATACATTATTTTATTCTGGGCTTATAAAAAGACTTATCTAAAAAATACTCGATTGTTTCAAAGGCCAAGATGTATTCTACTCGCAGTATTTAATTCAAGCATCTGAAACATTTCTAGGCAACAAAATTTTCAAACCAAAAACACATAATTTTGCATTACTACGTATGGCATCGCCTTAACACCACACAGGAGCCCCTGAGGAAAATAATTTCCTTCAGGGCCTGTTATAATAATAATAATAATTGGATGACTTGTATAGCGCCGTTTTTGTGCAAAATCACCTCAAGGGCGCTGTACAAACTTATAATACATCTCTACAGTGATCTATGTTATTACTTAACTATTAATGGAGATAATATATTATATAGTACAATACTTACCTGGTAGGTCACTTGAGATTAACACTTAATTAACATTATATAATTGTTTATTAGCGAAATTTAGATACAGGATTTAGGACATAATTGGAAAATTGAATATAACTGGACTTTCTCTTAGGAGTAGTATATTTAATTTCAGGATACGACAGCTTAAAAGGGTAAGTTTTTAGTTTAGACCTGAATTCTGTTGGAATTGTTATGGATCTTAGTTCTGGAGGGAGTTTATTCCAAGCCTTCGGCCCAGATACTCCGAAAGCGCGATCACCAAACTTAGTATTTGGCTTGCGCTTAGGTTCTATCAGTCTGCCTACAGCTGATGATGTAGCTGATCTAAGAGTTGACTGCCTCAGACCAGTGTTTTCCGGGACGCATAGTTCATAGATGTAGGGTGGGGCCATTTCATTGATGGATTTAAACACCATCCAGCACAGTTTGTACTGGATTCTTTCAGGGCACTTGAGCCAGTGAAGGTTACGAAGGTATTCTGAAATGTGCGAATATTTTGAAACCCCGGTTATCAGCCGTGCTGCTGCATTAAACACTGATTGAAGTTTGTCAATTTGATATTTTGGAAGGCTGGCATAAATACCGTTGCAGTAATCGAGAAAAAATTTTCAAACCAAAGTTTTGTTGCTTCTGTAGGAAGGTTTCTTCGGACAGACTTTGTCAGGACAGAGTTGTCTTAGGTGAAAAAAGCCGGTGCTTACAGTCCTATTTATTTGACTTTTAAACTATCTTTATCTTTTGAGATGCTGAGTGAAGGCATTTTCGGAAAGGTAAAGGGTATGAAGGTTGGGTAGGAATCTAGGGATCAGTATGTACAGGATCGACGGCTATACGCCCTTGAGGTGTTTTTGCACAAAAACGGCGCTATACAAGTCATCCAAGTATTATTATTATTATTATGTATGTACTCCTTCCACTGCGGCGCAAGGCGACAGTTGGAGCTTCCAAACCAGTCTCTCCCGATCTGGCACGCCACGCAGCTGGTGGGCAGGCGCATCCTGAACACACCTCATCTGATGAACCCGGGCACCCCTGCTAACACACCAAACGTAGCGAACCACTTGGGGTGACCTATGGCAGAGGTGATGGTTATCCAATAAATAGTGCCCTGGGCGGCAATACCCAAACCCGCCTCCCAAATAAAAAAATTGATTTCGATTATTTATTTAGAATAATATTCTGAAGCCCTTGCATGTAATTTTTTGATTTATCATCATAAACTTCTTGAAATAATTAAATGATTATTATTAGTAAATTTTTATACAATGTAGTAGATCTTTAAATAGTTAAAACGACTGTATGTAGCGATTCGTCAGACATGACAGATAAAACTGTTGACAGACCTCACACCACCAGACCAAATAAGACAGAACGCACTCCAGACAACATTATAATGTAGCACAAACTTTACGATGTTAGCAATCAATAAACATTTCTAATCAAGGTACGTACTTAGAATTGTTATTAATTATGGGTAGTTACATTGAATCATGTTGGCAATACGAATCTGCCGACAAATGTTGTGAAAATTACACAAGCTTGTCAAAATATTGAAATAGGATTGATATTTTAATATTTGCATTAAATGTATTAGACAATATATTGTTTAATGTAAGTACATAAACGTTAATAATAATAATAATAATACTTGGATGACTTGTATAGCGCCGTTTTTGTGCAAAAACACCTCAAGCGCGCTGTACAAACTTATAATACATTTCTACAGTGATCTATGTTAATACTTAACTATTTATGGAGAAAATATACAGTACAATACTTACCTGGTAGTTCACTTGAGATTAACACTTAATTAACATTATCTAATTGTTTATTGGCGAAATTTAGATACAGGATTAACTTACTCCTTCTCAGTCCGTGACATTCTAAATAACTAAATGTGTAAAAAATGTAAACAACTAAGAATTTGTAAGCTTTAAATTGTAATATAAAAAAAAATCTTTCTGACGTCCGGTCAGGTGCTCTGAAACCACTGAGCTATGTCGGCTTATTTCCAACCCGCCAAATGATTCAATATGTACTAGTACCTCAATCAACAATTACTGCTTATTATATTTTTTCCACCTGTAAACAACCAACTTTATTTTTGTAGGAAAGGTTTGTTAGTGCTAAATTTCTGCAAATATCAATACAAATACAAATTGAAAATATCTCCGAGACCTCACCGGACATCAGAAGGCACGAGTTCAATTCCCGTTAGTGCTAAATTTCTGCAAATATCAATACAAATACAAATTGAAAATATCTCCGAGACCTGACCGGACATCAGAAGGCACGAGTTCAATTCCCGTTGGCGTCATTTATTTTTACTATTATATATTTGTATTGATATTTCAGGCGACTAATTATTGCTTATAATTATTTGTTATCCTTTATGCCATGCATAAAACCTTGTCTTATAAACATTAGTTTATCATTAAAAAATAATAATATTTGACAAGTCAAAAATATTTCACCAATAAATTAAGATATTAAATGTCTCGACGCCATCTAGTGAGAAATTTAGCACCAACAAAGCCTTTCTTACAAAAATAAAGTTGGTTGCTTACAGGTGGAAAAAATATAATAAGCAGTAATTGTTGATTGAGGTACTAGTACATATTGAATCATTTGGCGGGTTGGAAATAAGCCGACATAGCTCAGTGGTTTCAGAGCACCTGACTGGACATCAGAAGGCACGGTTCAATTTCCGTTGGCGGCATTTATTTTTACTCGGGAGATATTTTCAATTTGTATTGATATTTCAAGCGAGTAATTATTGCTTATAATTATGTTATTGTTATTATAAGTTTTGTCATCGCTTTGTTTAAACAGTATATTTAGTGTTATAATATTAGATCTGTATTGGGTAAGGCACAATGTAGGAATAATTTTAAGAACATGACCACTAATACTAAATTACCGTTTAAATTTCTTGAAGTGAAGTGACACTAAACTGCGCAATATAAATGCCATTTTATTATTATTATTATCATACTAGGTATCGACGGAAAATGCAGTGTCAAAATATGTATTCCTTTTTTATTTAAACATCACATATAAGTCCCAAGCCAGTGGGACTATATCATCCCCAATAGTGAGAGTGAAGAGATTGGGAGACGATGTAGGTGTGGCTGAATAAGGTCGGATGGTATCTGGCTATTAAGATCTGTTTACCAAACACGGCAAAAGCCATTTGAAGCAACATTTCGATTCAAAATGGTGATCTTTCACCCGGGTGAGACTGAGAGTCTACAACTCCGGAACTTGCTGCTCATTAAAAATATATTATTTATAATGTAGGGACTCGCCAATTATTAAATTTGAGGGATTTGAACCAACGACAGTCACAGAACAGAATATATTAAAATAATGGTTTTTGATTTGGTTTAAAATGCATTTTTATTTTGGTTGATTTACAAAATATTCCGTCAGCTTATCTGTTTATTCAAAACAAATAATGATAAATATTTTTTCTTACTACAAGTATATATTTTCATAGATTGTCAGCTATTCGTTTCAACGGCGGTGTACATCAAATGCAAGAATAATAACACTTGATAAATCTATTATCAAACAGTTGTAGGTAGATACTAGTCAGTTTAGTCATATACTTGTTCATACCAGTGGCATGCAGTCCACAAAGGCTAAACATCTGTAGCTACCATAGCAGTGGCGTGCAGTCCACAAAGGCTGAACATCTGTAGCTACCATAGCAGTGGCGTGCAGTCCACAAAGTCTAAACATATGTAGCTACCATAGCAGTGGCGTGCAGTCCACAAAGGCTGAACATCTGTAGCTACCATAGCAGTGGCGTGCAGTCCACAAAGGCTGAACATCTGTAGCTACCATAGCAGTGGCGTGCAGTCCACAAAGTCTAAACATCTGTAGCTACCATAGCAGTGGCGTGCAGTCCACAAAGGCTGAACATCTGTAGCTACCATAGCAGTGGCGTGCAGTCCACAAAGTCTAAACATCTGTAGCTACCATAGCAGTGGCGTGCAGTCCACAAAGGCTAAACATCTGTAGCTACCATAGCAGTGGCGTGCTGTCCACAAAGTCTAAACATCTGTAACTACCATAGCAGTGGCGTGCAGTCCACAAAGGCTAAACATCTGTAGCTACCATAGCAGTGGCGTGCAGTCCACAAAGTCTAAACATCTGTAGCTACCATAGCAGTGGCGTGCAGTCCACAAAGGCTAAACATCTCTACCTACCATAGCAGTGGCGTGCAGTCCTCAAAGTCTAAACATCTGTAGCTACCATAGCAGTGGCGTACAGTCCACAAAGGCTAAACATCTGTAGCTACCATAGCAGTGGCGTGCAGTCCTCAAAGTCTAAACATCTATAGCTACCATAGCAGTGGCGTGCAGTCCACAAAGTCTAAACATCTGTAGCTACCATAGCAGTGGCGTGCAGTCCACAAAGGCTAAATATTTCTAGCTACCATAGCAGTGGCGTGCAGTCCTCAAAGTCTAAACATCTGTAGCTACCATAGCAGTGGCGTACAGTCCACAAAGGCTAAACATCTGTAGCTACCATAGCAGTGGCGTGCAGTCCTCAAAGTCTAAACATCTATAGCTACCATAGCAGTGGCGTGCAGTCCACAAAGGCTAAACATCTGTAGCTACCATAGCAGTGGCGTGCAGTCCACAAAGTCTAAACATCTGTAGCTACCATAGCAGTGGCTTGCAGTCCACAAAGGCTAAACATCTGTAGCTACCTTTCTACATTCACACATATTAGTAGACAAAATAGAGGCTCACAGGAAGATGAAAGTAAGTTTAAAAAATCACAATAGTTCAAGCGCACATAAATTAAATTATTAAAACGGTGTTCAGAAATTATATATAATATATTCTATGAAAATTTTACGTTTGACGCTACTGCATCTAAAAATAAACAAATAGTTTATCTCGTAATTGTAAAAAGCATTCACTTTGTGGCTCATCATAATTTATAATAAAAACACATAAATTTGTTTTTGACCACGATAGTTTTATTTTCACTCTACCGGTTTCGGAAGATCCCTTCCTTCGTCAGGAGAATATTTAAAATATTCTCCTGACGAAGGAAGGGATCTTCCGAAACCGGTAGAGTGAAAATAAAACTGTTAAATGTGGTGAAACATAAAAATGTACAAAATTACCTCAAGGGCGCTGTATTATGTTATAACGCTGATTATCGGCGCGTTGTTAAAATCAAAATTCCCCGTCCAGGCAATCCATAATTTGTGAACAGACAAAAATATTTAATTTTAAAAATAAGTATTTTGCCTAAAAAAATACAAAAATTTTTTGACGATTTACGATTTTTTTGACAATTTTTCAAAATATTCTCCTGACGAAGGAAGGGATCTTCCGAAACCGGTAGAGTGAAAATAAAACTATCGTGGTCAAAAACAAATTTATGTGTTTTTATTATAAATAGTTTATCATTACATTGTATTAAAGATAAATTTGCTGTTTTTGAACGTGTTTCAAAATAAAATCCTCATTTTGAAAGCAGATGAAACACTTTTTCAGATAGTTAATATTATCGACATCGCAACTAAAAAAAATTAACGCAAACATAGATAAAGTTTTTAAAGTTGCTTACCCATGATTTTTAACGAGTTAACTGTAATTACCACTTTGCACGAAACCAAAAGACATATTTATTGAACAAAGGTAATATAAAAATTACTATTACTTCGTTTCATTCAAAAATATTTTAAACCTTGACAAATATTTTTCAAATGTTAATCATTGTTTCATAGAATTATTATGAAAAATTCTGTAGCGTTTATCGTAAACTTTTAAATGCATGGTGTTCTTTATATCTAACACTATTTACATAAAATATTTCACCGTAATGCATGACTTTTTTGAGCCGTGAGAGTCTAGGAGATATCTCCCAAAATTGCTTTAGGGATTAAACTATTTATAGCATTTGACGCTTTGCAAGGGAGATAATTACATGGAAAGGCTTATAAAATTAAATGTTTGTACATAAATTAACCAATGTAGGTAATAAAAAAAAAGTTATATTTTTTTTTTAAATAAAAAAAAACGAAATCAAATTCACATGCCAAAATTATAAATAAAGTAAAAACTTTGTTATGGTTTTATTTTTTACAAAATAAAATCGAATAATATAATAATGATATTTGGATGATTTGTATAGCTCCGTTTTTGTGCAAAATCATCTCAAGGGCGCTATGTAGCGTAATTTCAAATTTGAATGTTATAATGGTTTCAAAATCGGCGTAAGTCTACAAAAATATTAAATTGGTACGAAATTAAAAATAACTACTCGCAGCCTATGTGAGACTGAGGTACTCTCAATAAAATTGTTCTTGCTGTAAGGCGTGGGAAGGGAAGGTTAGGAAGAAATTTAGTTAAATTTGAGAATCAACAGCACAACTTCCAGCCATGAAATAACCTATAAGTTAAATTAATAATAATCATTATTCAATTTTATTGGATAAACTTATTTTATATTAATATTTCCATTATCGTGAAGAACGTCGAGTTCAACCGAAACCGGTCAATTTCACTTCATTTCATTCTAACTCAATAAAGTGGTTGAAAACAAAATAACAAATCTTTTCATTCACGTAATTTCAAACCACAAAGTGTTTGCTTTCTTCGATATACTTATTTTATTTATTTATTTATACATTCTACGCCCATACGGGCTTTTACAAACATACGATATACATAATGTATGCTAATTCATCCAAATATTGACTGTCCTAAATCGGGAATTCTTCCTTGTTGGACAGTTAAAACATTTTACAAATTTGTTATATCAGTTATATAAAAATTCAATGTAGAAGAATAGTATTATGCTTAGCTTAGTTATTCATATTAATGAGGTATGTTGTATATTCCGTGTTTTTATCACACCTACAATTTCTGTGCAACTGCATATAATCTAGGTACAAGCGAGTATCTAAATGTCCAGATGTTGCAATCAAAAATAATTTTCGATCGAGTAGTTCTAGTTGGTATGTTGAAGGCGATTAGGCTCAACAAATCAGGGCTGTCTATAATTTTAATAATGTAGGAAGGTTACACGCAAAATGTAGCATATTATTGAAGAAGTAGATAATAAACTTATAAATCTCAACTTAGAGGCGGTTATCCCGGACGGACGGATGACGAACCTCGTGCTGGCACTGTTGGTGGAAGCGGTGGACTCTCTCGCTGCAGCAGTTGGTTCAGTTTCTTCACCACTTAGGAATCTTGCTGCAGAGTCTCCATCTTCTATCTTCGTGTCACCTGTTCCTGTACTTCATTTAACTTAACTTAAATTCACTTTATTTTTGTAATATTTATATTTTTTGTAATACCTGCATAAACTGTAAAGCGCTCCTGAGGTGATATCTCACAAAAGCGGCGCTATATAAATTATCCAATAAATAATAATGATAAGATAGAAATCCTGGGTTCGATTCATAATTGAGACCATTACTTTTTTTTTGTTTTTTATGTCTTGTTCTGTTTCATGTTTCGTACAGATCTGTTTCCCCGGTATTTTTGCATGAATTTATTGTAAGGCAAGTATAGATTCATTATAGTTCCAATAATGATGCATCAACAATTATTGACAGCATCTGAAACACCAATATATCTGTATTTACAACTAAATAATAAACTGGAAAAATTCGGTCCACAATCAACATTAGACAATTAAAATGTACATAAATAGATTAAGTATTGAGGCCAAACACAACAACACACTAAATATGTATGGATAATGGTAGATTGTGTTCAAATTTATTTTATATCGCCAGACGTATTGTCGACAGTAAAATAAAGGAAAATTGTGTTAAATTGTGAGATGTGGAGATTTGCAAAGAAAGAGATTGATGTGAGAGTAATGAGTAAAATTAAGAAAGGGGCATTTGAGTTGGGCCATGTTACGAGTTGTTTCGCAATGTGATATACGCTAAATTACTGCGTTTTCAATAAATATTTTAATTTCAAAAGGTAACATAAATATGAGTATGAGATGCTGTATGAATGTGAATTAATCAAGGAGTGTGTGCAGCTGTAGGCAAACTGATAGAACCTCAGCGCAAGCCAAATACTAAGTTTGGCGCTTTCGGAGTATCTTCCGCCGAAAGCTTGGAATAAACTCCCTCCGGAACTAAGATCCATAACAAGTCCAACAGAATTCAGGTCTAAACTAAAAAATTACATTTTTAAGCTGTCATACCCTTAAATTAAATATACCATTCCTGAGAGAAAGTCTAATTATATCCAATTTTCTAATTATGTCCTAAATCCTGTATCTAAATTTCGCTAATAAACAATTAGTTAATGTTAATTTAACAAGTAAGTATTGTACTGTATATTATCTCCATAAATAGTTAGTAATAACCAAAGATATTAGAAGAACGAGATATGCTATGTTGGCCGCCGGACCGTAGCCGGAGTACTACCTAATTAGGGTACTTTGAACGGTATCGGGACGTGTACGCACAGAAATCTGTTCTATGTATTAGTGCGGATACCTTAGCGATGCCTTAGCGTAAGCGAAGGTGTGCAGTAGTATTGGTGAACAAAACCGGCGACACTCGGCAAAACAATTCCACTCAGTACGAACTGCGCATAGCACATCTCGTTCTTCTAATATCTTTGGTAATAACATAGATCACTATAGAAACGTATTATAAATTTGTACAGCGCCCTTGAGATGATTTTGCACAAAAACGGTGCTATACAAGTCATCCAATTATTATTATTATTATTTATTAAGACCGAGTTATCGGTTCATCATCTATGCTTACTCCTGCGGGGAAACGGCGTGATGGTTGGTTAGTTAGTTATTTTGTCAGAGCTTCAAACGGAATATTATTTAGATAGGATTTGAAATAATTACTGTACTAATTTTTGAGCTATAACGTTGTGTTGTTCTTTCTTCTTTTTCAACGTTTCGGAGAGCGTTACAGTGTCCAACATCGGCATACGATGTACATCAGATCTGTCCGAAACGCTGACTAAAGAAGAAGAAAGCGCAATACGGCATAATAACCGGAAAATTAATCACGGTAATAAATTTTTTAATTTTGGTTTATGAAAGTGGGAGTCACCTACCAAATTATATAACTTACATAATGGTTGTGTTTAATCTTTAATTACCTCTGTATTTAAGCCGCGGCTGAAGTCGTGTCGTGAGTTGATGATAATGATGATAGTGATAGTGATCTCGAATCGGTTATCGGCGGTCAGCGGTAGTCACCGAGGTTCACCATCATTATCAAGCTACCGAAAACAAATTAGTTAAGAGTTAGGAAGTTTGTATTCGCCTTCTCCATCTGAACAAGAGAATGCACAAATATTAAACTTGACTCGGCCCATCTCGAGTCGTGCTTTAATAGTATACAACTGCTAACCCTGTACACTCGCAATTGCGCCTCGTGGTTGAATTTAGAAGCCACCTCTGGTCTGGAGCCTTAAAATACTTGAAAAAAAAACATTTAAGAAATGGGCGGACCGTTTGATGGATTCGCCTTTCCAAACGTATTTCAATCTGTAGAGCGTAGTCAAGTGGGGATGCTGTCCTTGTTTTACTGGTATTTCAATGGAAGATGTTCCTAAGAACAAGCGTCATTGATAGATTCAGCACCGGTGGGCAGTCATGAAACAATCCAAACGTGCACCCAACATTTGTACATGGTTGACATTATTATCACTCATGGTGACCGGATAAATCATCACAGTGACAATTCAACACATCTTCAAAAAGTGATATAAAGTCATGAAAAGTGATGAAAAAAACTAGATTAAATATGTTAGGTTATATTTATGATAAATCATCAATGTGACAATTCAATATACCTTAAAAAGTGATATAAAGTCATGAAAAATGATGAAACAAAAACTAGGTTAAATGGGTTACATATGATAAATCATCAAAGTGACAATTCAGTACACCTTAAAAAAGTGGTATAAAGTCATTAAAATCAATGAAAACAAACTAACCTCAGTTACTTAGGTTAGATTATATATAATAAATCATCAAAGTGACAATTCAACATACCTAAAAAGTGATATAATGTAGTGAAAAGTGATGAAACAAAATCTAGGTTAAATAGGTTACTTAGGTTAGGTTATATATGATAAATCATCAAAGTGACAATTCAACACCCCTTAAAAAGTGATAAAAAGTAATGAAAAGTGATGAAACAAAAACTAGGTTAAATTGTTTACTTATGTTAGTTAGGTTGAAAAGTAGTGAAAGAAAAAATTGGTTAAATAGGTTATTGTTAGCTTATATATAATAAATCATCAATTCGACTATTCAATACACTTAAAAAAGTGATATAAAGTCATGATAAGTAAAAACAAAAACTAGGTTTAATAGGTTACTTAGGTTAGTTCATTTTCATTGATTTTAATGACTTTATATCATTTTTTAAAGGCGTCTTGAATTGTCATTGAGTTGAGTTGAGCATGGAACCATCACAAATACCGGTAATTTCTATTGCTCGTTCTTCAATTCAACGAAGCAACGAAGATGGGTAAATCTAAATAATTGATTTATTTAAATACAAACGGCACGTCATGTACCATTAACATAAATATAAAAATATAGTTAAAAAGTAAAGGTATAATAAAGTTATGATAATAAAAAATCATTTTTATCATAAAAATCATTACAACAGACGTATTACAGAGAATACCTTACTAATGTTGTTATCACCCATTTTCAGTTGTTAGGCAAGTGTCTGCAATTCCAATGCAATTTCGCTATTTTAATGCCGCCGACCCGAGCGATTATTTACACGGTTTTCCTTATTATGGTCTATTATTATATTATTTATGATCGATATTTGCATTATGTTAGACTTTAAGAGCACACACATTTTACATTGGAGTAATATAATATTGTAATCTAGTAACGCCTGATACCCCCCTCCTGAAATGTTGTATTAAAATAGTTGAAACTTTGTACCGAAACTTGTACTGAAACTTGTACTGAAACCGGTAACGGTCAGGCACAAATACATTAGATTAATTAATATTGTAATCTGGTAACCCTTGATACCCCCTCAAATGCTGTATGTATATATAGTGGAAAAATTGTACCGAAACTTGTACTGAAACTTGTACTGAAACCGGTAACGGTCAGGCACAAATACATTAGATTAATTAATATTGTAATCTGGTAACCCTTGATACCCCCTCAAATGCTGTATGTATATATAGTGGAAAAATTGTACCGAAACTTGTACTGAAACTTGTACTGAAACCGATAATGGTGAAAAATATTGTTTCATATAACTCCACCACGAATTGTCAATTACAAAAATATAAATATTAATCTTCTATTTGATTTTAAATCAGTGAATTCATATTGTTATATGGCTGCGGTGAAAATTATGGGTCACTAATATACGTAACTCCGATTTCTAACAGTTTAGATATCGGAGTATAGTATAGGGGGTTCCTGTTAGAGCTGTGGATTAGTAGTGTTTGGTTGAGGTAAAAGAAGTGTTATGGCCACTTGTGTTATTTTTTTTGTTAAAAATACGGGAACATCAACGCATTTTCCTGTTTAATCTCAGCCCTTTATCGAATGGTTATAATTTATTGGGATCCTTAAAATATCAGCACTCCCAATTACACCACAGAATAGTTGTCTGAACAGATATTAATTAAATATTTAATAATTCAAAATTCCTGAGATCACTAATGGCGTGATATTAACAAGAAAAGACCGCAAACCGCAAATATGTTTAAAAAATTATAATAATTGTCTCATAAGTAAATAATTCGTAGAAATTTTAAACAACCATATGGTCATTAAGTGGAAAATTCCCAAGTTTAAAAAAAAGATCTCAAGGGGGCTTTTTAATTTGCCAAATGATCCAAAGAAATTTAACCCTTTTAAAACCAAAATTGTGAATCCCAAATTGTCTCACCATCGCATCAAGTTATTTTTGATAAAAATAAACAATTAATACCGTGTTGTTTTTTTTTCAAATTTTTCCTCAAATTATTTTTGTTCGTGTATTTCTAATCTATTCACCAAAACTCGATATCAATAAAACCAAAACTCTTGAAAAAAAATGTTCTGTAAATATTTATGTCTTTTATACCAAAAAAGGCGATATAATGAACTCAGGGTCAAAATCATTATGATAAAAGTTAGAGAATGGTACTGATGAAGCAGTATTTAACTGGGCCATTTGAACCCAGATAAGTTTATCTCCATTATAAAGTAGGCCATACCAAATGATATCTTTGACCAATAATTGTACAAATAAATTGTGTCGCATTCATAACTTCTTTAACACTAACTCAAACACTACCTATCTCACACCTGAAGGACATGGAACCCTAATCAAAGGCATCAGGAGTCTATTGTGTAACCCACTAAGCCAAGGGCTTAGAGAACCTTCGTCAATTAAATTTTATATTTGGTGAAATGGGCGTATTCAGAATCAAAAGGTTTGATCGAGCGTCCCTTTTGCACGCATCGGACCAAGATGACGAAGAACGAGATGCATAATGCAACAACACAAAAGATTGATCCAGATGGATTGAAATTAATGACGCAGTATGGCGGAACTTTATCAAAAGAAGCGATCTAGATTAAGATGAAATTATTTTTGGTTTGGTTGTTTTCTGGACTTTCTCATCTACGGGGGTGCTTTGTAAAGTGTTTTAGTAGAGCTTGGCAAGTTAGGGATGTGCCTTTAATTTTAAAGTTTGAGACCAGCGCAATAAAAAAGATGCCGTTTATCTTGATTGCTCGTTGATGCTCTGGGAGATGCACCGACCACAACAAGAGAACAACTTGTGGTCCACGAGTTCAAAATACATAATAATTGCAAAAAAAACTGGTTTGAAGATATTTTGGCTTTTTTCTGGTCGACAGTGATTTTCAATTCACGTTTTCGAAATTGTTTTTTGTTCTTTGGACAGTTACGAATACGATTTATTTTGATTTGCTTGTGGCACACTGCGAGTATTATGTAGGGACTTGGGTTTCAATGAGTTGAAAGTCATCAGAGCCTATTCAGTATATGAATATTGAAACATTTTAGCATTTTAAATGTTTATGATAGAATTGTTTTAAACGTTCATTTTAGGACATTATGCAATAATGTTTTGTGATTTTAAGGAACATACCCAAATTCCAGACAAGCCAAGTTAGAGCTGAATCCTTTCAGATTATTCAATTCAATAAATAACTCATTAAACATATTGGTCTCCGCAGGGATATACAGTAGGATGAACTGTCACACAACTCCATCATGAAAACCAGTCAAATCACAATTATACATATATCGTCGAATGCACTCTTCTGTTACATCAAAACTTGTCATAATCTGATCATCATCGTGTCATTTCCTCCCGGAACATCCCGACGTCTTCCTCCTTTCACTTGCGCCTCCTCACACATCCTCCTAACTGAGTCTTAACACTCATTTCAGAACTCTTAGTATTTGCTCTAACCACCAGGCCGCTCAGGTATGCAGAGAGAATGGACCGCCAAACAACTCGGTCTTGGCAAACACTACCCGCTTCAAACACATTTATACATACCCTTCTGTTATTCTGACAATTGACATAGCTAGAATCAAGTATTTGTTTCACTTGATAGTGCCATCTGTTCCTCGGACGTCCCCGACTTCTATTCTTCTACTTCTCGATTCTCCTTACGCTCCGTTCTCCGTTGATTTGTTCTAATGCACAAACCATTTAAGCGTCCCTTTACTAAAAATAATCCCTACGCTCTTCACATTTCTTTTAACATGGTTTTAGCATACATCCTCCTCAGGGATCTCAATTCTATAGCATTCATTATATTTTCATCCTTCCTCTGCCAGTCCCATGCCTCACTGTTTATCATCAGGGTAGACAATAGCACTGCTAGCATCGTTTCCTTAAAAGCTCTATTTCGAATAAAAAGAAAGAAATTCAAATATCATTAAGTATTCCACTGTAAAAACATGAAAGGTTCTCCATGCCATCGCCAGACACGTCAGATAATCAACTCCACTACATGCTGCAGGGGCCACAAAGAAAATAAATAAAAAGCAAAAGTGTAGACGTTGAAACAAACACATCACTGGACTTGGTATTCATGGGACATCCCATAGCATCCTGGTGCCTTGCGCCTCCCAAGGGCATTAATGACAAATCCATCAAAGCACCATCTCCTGCTGGCCTGGCTTCAGCCTTAACAAGCTACCATCTTTATTAATGTTAAGCTTTATTACGGCTATCATTAGACAGTTCATTACAGCTTTTTATGTTATCAGGCCCTGAATGAGAACACATTAATGTATGCAAGATAAAGTGGCTTAATTAATGCTACTCGCTTCATAGTTTTTATTAAATGTTGACTTGGGTTTTATAAAAGGGGTGTGCTGATTATGTATTTGTAAATTACATACATTTAACGACTTATTTTATTTACATATGTTAGTTATGGTAAATATGACATTTAAAAAAAAGTTATAAATGTTTTAAACCAAAAAAGTCATAAATATTAAAATAGAATTCTGCAATGAATTAAGTGTTTTGTAAGAAACCCCCAGAGATACAACAGTTTACTCACTTTTTGTTATATAATACTTTGCTCAGCAAACAACCTAAAATCATTACTAGTAATTAAGAATGTTAACTTATGACTTATGAATTCTGATGAAACATATTTATGTTCTCAAGTGGATTAAAAATAGAAACATGAATTAATTTTGGTGGTAACTTTCTTATTATTATTGATTATCTTTTTAGCTCCGTTATTTATTTATTTAATACTAGCTGTACCCCGCCAAGTATTGCTGTGGCTAAGTCTGTTTTTGCAGATAGAGAAACAATGGCACGTGTTGCTTTTACGTCCATTAGATGGCCCTGTTTTTTAATGAAACATGTTTGTCTAACAGGTGTCGCTATTTTTCACAAAAGCATGTTTTTACCGGTCACAGGTAAAATCTATACACTATAAGTATATAAAAACACAAGCTTGTTCAAATGCAACGTTGTGAAATGATATGTCACGTCATGTGAAACGAATTTCGAAGCAATCGGTGAAGAACTTTCGGAAATTTGAGATTTTGAATAAACGAACATAAACCTTTTTATTTATAGAGATAGATTATAGAAACAAACAGTAGATTGGTTACAGTAATGATACAATTGACAAGTGTTAAGTATTTCAAGATACCTACGATATGTTTCCTTGTAATGCCTCATACGTGGTAAATATATTCAGTAATTACCGGGTGATATGTATTGTGTATAGGCGTGTGTGTGTGTATATGTATTGAAGAGTTTATAATATTATTGACATGAAGCCGCCTTTAAATTTGGGCAGAAAATCTGAAAAAATGGCTATGTTAGAGTTTAGACAAATATTATTCAATATATGAAGTGCACGGTTAATTCGCGAATTATATGCTGCATTGCAAATTGTTCCAAGTTTTTAATGTATTTTTGTACATACCTAACTATTATGATGTATTTAGTATAATGGTGAAAATGCATTTTTTCTGTAATTAGTTGTTATACTTCCCTGAAAAAGGCACGATCTTGCCCAAATTTCCTAGTTTTAAATATAAATAAAATTTTAGTTAAATATGTTTGTACTAGTTGATGTGTACCCGGCGTTACTGGGAGTTATTCTTAGGAGATATACCATTGCAGACTTTTCTGTGGGTCTTTTTATGTCGTACAATTCCGTGGTACATTATTTTGATGAATCTCATAAGGTTTAGCCAGCGTTAGCAATGTAGTGCCCGAAAATATATTTCTTCCTTAATTATAAAACAACATCAATTACATTCTATAATTATATAATATGCATGTATAATATATATAAACCTTCCGGAAAAAAATACCTAAATGATAGTGAAAATCCTATCAAAATTCGTTACATAGTTTAGAAGAACTAAGCGCAGAAAGAGGCAGACTATGCGCAGAAATCCACTTTATTTTATACTATTTTGAGATAATTTCATAATATTCAAAGAACGGTTTCCCCATTAAAATCCATTTTCTCGTTATCTTTCAATACAATTTAGAAGTAATAAATAATATTTATTCAATAATTTTTATCAAAATTACAACACAGTTCATTTTTTGACTTAGTCTGTTTGTCAGATGAATAGGCTAATAATCTTTGTTACATTAACAGTTACTTTATCAATAAGAGGTCAATACTCTTGATAAACAAAGTGATTACTACTAGATATAACAATATCAAGTGTTTTATTGTGAAAATGTATGTAACTACTTAAGTATTACAAAAAATACAATAAAAATAACAAAAGGAATACATGTCGAGAAGGTAACACAAATAACAGGTGAGCTTTATTTACGTTTTACGTTAGTACCTACCTACTTCATATTTATTTTAAATTCTGTCTCTTTTTGTAACGATCAACTGCGAATCTATTATTGCACCAAGTGCACGTTGTGGGATATTTTCTTACCTTCCACTTGAGTTAAAGTTTTAATATATCTAATTGAATATGTTTCACAGTTTACACAATAAAAACCAAAGGTAAGAACTTTAAAAACTTTATCTATTTTTGTGATTAAATTTTCGAAATATTTTATTTTTTATGTCGATTTGTAACACTAATCTTAAAGAGTCCTTCATCTGCTTTCAAAAACAGTATTTTATTTTGAAATACGTTTAAAATTTACCTGGAATCGAAAATATTTTCCGCCCAATATACATTCTGACAGTTTACTTAAGAGAAGTACCTTGCAAAATATTAGAGGCTTTAAGGGTTAAATGAATAATTGGTTAGAAGTCACCGGAAATCAAGACCACTTGGGTGCCAAACGGCAATCTAGTCTTCTTCAGAAGAAGAGAACTTACCAAGAAGCCTTCCGTTGACAATATTGACAAAACGACCAGGTTCACGGGCTTCAGTTAGCCTATCGGGAGAGTTCTATCTGGTCTGGAGCCCTCAGACACCTGAAAACAAGTCCAGACCATTCAAAAATTGTATTTTATTGTAACAGTAATGTCTCAAATCATTAAGACACTCGCCTGTACCTAGATTGCATGCAGTTGGTAATAGTTTCGCAGAAATTGTTCAACTGCACGGAATGTAGTTACAAGAAAACTGTAATGGCATTTGTCTAGTTTTGAAATGAGAATATGCATAGTTCCTACCGGAATGTCATTTATCCTGTTCCTACCTATCCCAAACCATCACCTTGCTGGAATTTTTTTTTTAAATTTGGATCAATGGCAAACTAACAAACTAAAAATTTAACAAACGGACTGCAATCTTTAGAGCACAGGCGTCAGGTAGGTATGCTGTCCTTGTTCTATCGGTATTACAATGGAAGATGCTCTGAGGAACTAGCGTCATTGATCCCTTCGGCACCGATGCGTAGTCGGGATACACGCCAAACGCGCGCCCAACATTTGTACACAGTTGACATTTGTCACATGAGAACGGGTCACTTCTACGATTCGTTCTTAAGTTCAACGGCTCGGCTGTGGAACGAACTGCCGGCCTCTGTGTTTCCTCCCTCCTACAACATGGGACTCTTCAAGACCCATGTTCACTCCTTCCTCTCCACAAAAAGACCCTCCACACAGCATCCCCAAAGATGACATAGGCCCTGAGGGAAATTATTTTCTTCAGGGCCTCCTGTGTGGAGTTAACATAAAAAAAGAACACTGCAAATTCGAGTGCATTGCTTGGAAAAAACAGTAGAAGAATTGAACTACTGGCAAGCTAGTTCAATTCTAAAATGATGTTCATGATTTTTTAAAAGAAGGACTATATTGGAAGTGCTTATCGTTTTGTTGTGGCGGTAGTTACCACGAGGTATCATTGTGGAACTCTTCTTGGTAAGTGATTGGTCATCCTGTTTTTCTTCTTTCCGTACCTTTTCATTCCCTACATAAACTGTCCTATCCATATTTTAATGTAAGATTCTCTGAAGAACCAGCCTCATTGATTCTATCACTGTTGGCACTGATGCAAAATCACACCTCATATACCTTTTCCAGGAAATCTCCAAAGCGTAGCATTTCCAGTACCAGATTACTAATTCAGATATTTTATTCGTTATTAGCTCCGGCATTCAGCGGGGAAATTTAAAATGAATTTCGTGATTGCGTATTATGATTGTTGCTTAGAGAATGAAGTCATTAACCCACTTGCCTCACGCACATAATGATTGGCGGAAAGATAAGGCTTGTTTGTTTAGCTGTTGACGTGTGTAACTACCGCCGGGCTACTGATACTGGTATCGTCAACCTAAAGGGTTAACGCCCTTTGCAACTCAACACTCTATTACTAGTGTACCTTTTCTCACTCACTCTGCTAACAAACAAACACACACTCTAGCCCACGCGTGATTACGCTGCAATGATAGCAATTAATTATTCATCTCACGTTAGATTTCAGATGACATCATTGTATGCAGTAAAGATTTTTGGTATTCTGGTTTTCTTATGTAGGTATATTTGGTTACCTGTGTGCCAAGTTTCAGCTTACTAGAAGCTGTGTTAGAGCCTTTTTCTTATTGAGTATCGCACCAGTGTCTCAACTTCTCCCAACTGTCAGAGCCAGTGGGATATGGCATCCTCGATTTGGGCTGAATTTGATGAATTAATATGAGGCTGAAGGGAGTGTGGAAGGGAAGTAAAAAATGAGAAGTACATGGCTGTTCTGGTGTGTTCACCAAACAAGCAATTTCAAGCAACATTTCGACTACGTATGGTGGTCTTTGTCCAGGGCGACATTGAGAGAATCTCTCACTCTGGTGATATATCTACCATATATCGATATATGTATCTGCATTTTTCTACTCGATGAGGTGTTAAATCTTAAGAAAATGTTGATATTGTTTTAGCTAGTACTTGGAACCGTTCTTGACCTAATAGTAAGACACTGGACCGATCGTTCGGAGATGTTCAAATGTCCCTCGTGAATTGCCTCCAATTGATATTAATTCAGTCAGACGGACCATCGCACATTGGGATGTGAATTACTCAACATTAAAGATCTATTTTTAAATCCCATCAATGTATTTATTGAATGATGAATGACAATCATCAAATTGCTTTTCCTGCACATGATGGATGATGTTCTTCAATTCAATGTGAAAAATAAGAGCGATGTAGATAATAAACAGCGATGTTGATAATAAACGGAAGAAAATGCATTTCTTCGATAATAGAGGATAATCAGATATCGAAATATAGTATTATAATTTTTTTCTAAAAAATGTTCATAACTAATCTACAAGCAAATCTTTTAAAAATAAATTGCCTAAATAAATTCCATATTTACTGCAGAATGCTTCATATTTGAACAAGCTTTAATTCAAATCCAACTTTTCAATATTCGTCGAGCCTTATTGTGCACTGACTTTCTAAGTGCAGTATTAAAAATTTCCTCAAATATCTTTCGTTATTTGTCATATTAAAACATCATCAATTCTCTATTAGGTAATATTGGTTTGGGTGTCTGACCGTCTAAGAATTGAGGGTAACGAGAAAGCCGTACATTATCTAGAAGCAATAACTCGTTGGATGTCTTCAAACAAGCTGAAGCTCAATCCATCTAAGACTGAGTTTCTCTGGGCAGCCACAAACAAACGTCAACATTTCATAGACAATTCACCTATTACTATTTCCTGCAGCGATATCATCCCAAAAACAACAGTTTAACTTCTCGGTGTCAATTTAGATTCAGACTTTTTGTTTAAAAGTCAAATAAATAGGACCGTAAGGACCGTAAGCACCGGTTTTTTTCACCTAAGACAACGTCTGTCCGAAGAAACCTTCCTACAGGAGCAACAAAACTACTTATCAACTCTTACGTAGTCTCACGTCTCGATTACTGCAACGGCATTTATGCCAGCCTTCCAAAATATCAAATTGACAAACTTCAATCAGTGTTTAATGCAGCAGCACGGCTCATAACCGGGGTTTCTAAATATTCGCACATTTCAGAACACCTTCGTAACCTTCACTGGCTCAAGTGCCCTGAAAGAATCCAGTACAAACTGTGCTGGATGGTGTTTAAATCCATCAATGAAATGGCCCCACCCTACATCTCTGAACTATGCGTCCCGGAAAACACTGGTCTGAGGCAGTCAACTCTTAGATCAGCAACATCATCAGCTGTAGGCAGACTGATAGAACCTCAGCGCAAGCCAAATACTAAGTTTGGTGATCGCGCTTTCGGAGTATCTGGGCCGAAGGCTTGGAATAAACTCCCTCCAGAACTAAGATCCATAACAAGTCTAACAGAATTCAGGTTTAAACTAAAAACTTACCTTTTTAAGCTGTCGTACCCTTAAATTAAATATACCACTCCTAAGAGAAAGTCCAGTTATATTCAATTTTCCCATTATGTCCTAAATTCTGTATCTAAATTTCGCTAATAAACAATTAGATAATGTTAATTAAGTGTTAATCTCAAGTGACCTACCAGGTAAGTATTGTACTGTATATTATCTCCATAAATAGTTAAGTTATAAAATAGATCACTGTAGAAATGTATTATAAGTTTGTACAGCGCCCTTGAGGTGATTTTGCACAAAAACGGCGCTATACAAGTCATCCAATTATTATTATCTCGCTAAACTTAGAATAATCTCTGGATCTTTAGATTTTGGAATTCCTTTCTCCGACGTCTTCTCTGTTCTTAAATACAAAAGGCGTTGTCTCAGTAAGACAGAGATTTGTTTTATTTCCATTTGAGACTGTTACCTTTTAATTTTTTGGTGTCTTGTTCTGTTTCATGTTTCGTTTAGATTTATAAGTAATATCTTATTTTTCAATGACAAATTAAGTTAATTTGTTTCTTTGATATTATTAAGTTCTGATCTATTTATAAAGCACACGTGTTTACTTCCTTCCGCATTCCTCAATATAAACTTTCAACGTTTCGTATATTTGCTTGCTCGGTAATGCAGATTGTTTACCCTCGGCGTTCTTAGTTATTGCACTTCCACCGTTTTCCCAGTTTCAATCTACTTTCATCCTTCTCTTTCAACTTTCAAGTTTCGCTGGCTCGTAAAACGAAGTCGGTGATATCCTGGCTCCATAAATACGGCCCATTCAGCATAGGCTGACACCGCCACAGTATGTGGGCAGTTAACCCGCCGTAATGTACGATAATTATGTCTCGGAAGATGCATGGATGTTGAGAAAGCGAATTTATGTCGCGAGAATCACAATTAATGCTTGGCGTTCTATTATTGTCGTAGGAATTGTGTAGGGGAATGTCATATCAGTTCTATTATACACAATTAATAATGACTTTTTAAGTACCCCTAAACTAGGCAAATTCCCTTATCATAGTGGTAGCATAATACAAATAAGAACATATAACATGAACAATAATACAATGATATTAATATATATATATAGTAAAACTAATAATAATGAGCAGATAACAACTAGCTGCCGCGGTTTGAAAAGTACAACGGTTCCTTTTAAAAATAACAGATGGCGCCACTTCCGCGTATAACAATCTTAAACTGTACATTCATTAAGATAATAATACTCAGACAATATAAAAAAATATAAATAACGCTTTGGGTGTATCGGTGTTGGTAGGAAAAATCCGGACGTCATGTTGGATAACAGCTGATTGCAAAATCTGCTTCTCCAGTCCTCAAGTTCAGTCCTGTCCAATCCAGTCATCATATTATTGCATGTTGTTTCCTAGTGTATGGCAGAATAGTTTAAAGCGACAGGTTTCCTTTGTAAAGTTATAAAAACCCCCTTGGGATTACTAACTAACCATCACACCGTTTCCCCGCAGGGGTAGGCAGAGAGGACGAACTGCCAAACAACTCGGTCTTGGCACACACTCCTTGCCTCATTCACATTCATACATCGTCTCATACATAGTCTTCTATTATTCTGCCTCTTGACATGGCCTGACTCAATTATCTGCTTCACTTGATCGTGCCATGTCGTCCTCGGGCGTCCCGGACTTTTATTACCATTCACATTTGCGTCATATTATCGCTCTACGTGCTCAAACCATCCGGGATTATTGCCGATGCCCAAATATTGTGTTCCAAACGATTACAGTATCTATTAGTAGTAAAATTTGTTTTTATAATACCTCTATTATCTATTTATTCTTTTGGTTTTTCTTTTTCTTTGTAATTTACGTTGTATTCACTGCATAATTAATGTAACGTTAATTGATTTACCTTAATATAATTATCTATATAAATAATAATGTTAATGATCGTTTGATTTGAAGTTTTGACACAACGTTGAATTCGAATACGCCTGTGTTTTTATAGTATATACTGTGTTGCCAAGCTGTAAATGTTCCAAATAAACTAAAATATATCCGCCCTAGTAGCACTTGTGTCCGTATGTGAACTTGGCGCGATTGCAAATTGCGAGCATTGTGCACCGCATGACCCTGCCCAGTGTATTCACGGAATCTAAATCCGTGGTCACGATTTCAATCGCATAAATAACCCGGCCCAAAATCCGCATCATGAGTTGTTAAATCTCAACACATTTCTCCTTGCCAGAAGCCAAGGCGATAGAGTCAGGTTCTGGGTGACTTTGGTTACTATTTTCATCTAGCGAGGAGGTCGATACTAAAACCGTACGATGTTAAATTGGGTATAATTCGAATCATCACGACATTGAGGTCATACGATGCAGATCTTTAACTCCTCGGGCTAATCTGTTCTTTTTTATTGAACAAACAGCCATCCGTTGAGACAATTTGTCCGTTTTACGGAACAGCTCATATGGTCTTATAGAAATCGTTGTGTTTCACTTACCGTCATAGTTAGAAATATGAGCTAAACGGTGTTAGAAAGAAAAAATGCTAAGCTTCACATTCGAATATAACCACAGGATAATTTAAATTTACACCTCTATGTAACCAAAAGTTCCGACCGCAATGGAAAGAAAATTATGAAACTTTGTGAATTTTTATTCAATTATTTTTATATGAAACAACAAAGAAGTGAGGATGCAGTAATGTTTATAATACATTTTTAACAAAATTTGTATTTTTTGTTGCTGTCAGTAATTTTAATTTAGTGTTTAGACGAATAAACGTAAGGTGAGCCATTTTTTAAACTTTTTATGTTTGATTTCAAAATTTTAATATGTATTTCAAAATTATATGTTTATTTCTAATAATAAAATTAAAAGGCGTATGTTAAGAAATATCCCTTTTATCTGGATTGTATTGAGGAGCGGAAATACACACAAATTCTCTGACTTTCTGACAGCATTTTTCAGAAATGTAACGGTCAATTTGCCATAGGCCTGAAGGATTAATGAGATTAGGAAGGAAACACGGCGGAGAAACAAAAGAAGCATTCGCAAATAGTTAATAATGATAAAACCTGTACACAAACTCGTAAATATTCTCATGCGTCATGTCTACATCACTTGCTAGCAATTATGAGTATCGAGAAGACTGTACATTATTATGCATATCAACATATTTGTTGGATGTTCGGTCAGTGTACAATTTGACTTGTAAAACTGTAATTTTCTAAACAGAATCACATGAAAACATGTTTTTCTTTCTAGGAGAATTTATTTTTGAGCCCTTCAACTTGCAGCAACGTGCATTTAAAAGGACATATTTATAAAAATGATTCCAAATAGCTCAGTTTGCGAGGAAACAAAACCAAATTATCATTATAATCACGTTTTGATCTGACAGTGCTTTTGACTTAGTTGATAGATTCACATCCCGTTAACAATTCTTCCCGGCAGAACCATATTAGGAGTCAGACAACAATATGTATCGGGATGTTACAATACAGCAGATTATAATTCCGATGTTTTTAACTATCGCCAACCACATCAGGACATCACAATCTCTGGCCTCAGAGCTTTAAGCACCCATAATAATAATCTCTGCTACAGATGGAGACTGAAATAAACTCAGCGTTGGTAGTTTGTTGGTCTCGTGCATGCTATAGTAATACAAAGTATAATATGATAATATTGTACGCAGAAAGTGCGACTCCCACGCGGCACTGGGAATACAGTACCGAGTCGGAGAGGTCCAGAGACTAATGAACTGTATTGGATTAGAAATAGATCTCTGGACGTTGTTTGTTTGGCTTTGAATCAGCTGATGATTGTCAAGTCATGGTAGGTCAATAATAATACACTAAATGTATTGTTATTCTTTAGGACTTATTTTTAAAATGTTTTTGGTGCCAGCGGGATTTTCCAGTTTATAAATCACTAATTTAACTACCTGGCTTCGCCTGAGTTTCAAATATATTGTTTTCTTATTGAATAATTGAGTAAATTTTCTTATTAAAATTGGCGTTGCGACAAAATTAAAAATTAGGAAAGTTTACACATTACAACTATACATACATATTATGGTGTACATTGATTTGTAACTTTTATATTTAAGGTTATAAAAATAACGAAAATGAAGAACTATTAATACAAACATAATATTATGAAGGTAAAAAGAAAATAAAAGTACAGTTGTGGTTTCTCAAATACCGCCTCACTAGGCTAGCCTGTGTTGAGGCAGAATTTTTCGTGTTAGTTCCTAATACCATTGAACATACCTATACTTGTATTAAAAAGTATTCGCTCAATAATGTGGTGGTACTGTGGTGACTTTAATAACTGCGAATTTGGGTGAATGCACCGGTAAAGGCCCTATTCTTATATTTGATCAAAATTTTTACATTATCTTTGAAATTTTTTTGTGAATCACATTGTTTTATGCTGTCTGGAAGAATGTTGTAGAGTCTTGTCGCAAAGTATTTACAGTTTCGTTGACCAAACGTAGTATGTGTTATCGGTATTTGTAGTAAGTTTTTTTTGTTGCTTCGAGTACATCGTGTATTTCAACTTTTTACGTAGTAATTATGTATATTTGAGTATAGATGAGTTAGGATAGTTTTTGCATATAGCTGCCGAACATCAAACACATTCATAATATTAAAAATCAGATTCGAGTCTGTGTTTATAGGTAGCCTTAGAATTATTTTTAAAAAATTTTTCTGAGCCTTTATGATTGGGTGTAGTGCAGATGAAGTGCCGCCTCTTGTTTGTTTATTTATTTTACCTAACCCAAGTTAGTTCTCGAATGAGGGATATATTGTCTGACTTCTAGTTTTAGTAGGTAAGTATTAAGTTAGAAACTTGGTTAAACATATAATAGTGTTTCAAAAATCAAACAATAACCCTATAATAACAAGATTTCAAATAAGAATCTAATAAATAATATGTGAAATCAGAGAAAAGTGTTCGATGAAATAAATGGAACAAGGAAAATAAGGAAAGGTAGGAATCGATTCATGAAAAGAGCAACGTAATCAACATTTGAGAAATTCCAGCCATGGTGGAGAATATTGATAAACATACTAAATTCCAATCATATTTGATTATCCTGATCTTGCCAGATAAGTAATAATAATATTTAGATGATTTTTATTGCGCCGTTTTTGAGAAAAATCACCTCAAAGGCACTGTACAAATATAAAAAGTATTTCTACAATGATCTATCTAGATTCTAATAGATATTCCTAGAGCGTTCTAACTTCTTCTTTCATCCACTTGTGCGTCAGATAAATATCCTCTTGATACTCGTAATACCTCAACCATCTAATCTACCTTACTTTATCTTGCGCAATATACTTTAAACAGCCTCGCATTCTGTCATATATGATTTTGATTTTATGTACCATCGTATATTTAAATTATTCTATTGTCTACGTTCATCCTTTCTCTTACAATTCCATGTCTACCATATCTACATTTGGGTTGGTACTAGAATTCCTTCTACGTTTACCTCGCTAACATAAACAAGAATTTCATTTTAATAATAAGCGAATTGTGTCAGTTGGTAGAGCTATTTCACCAAAATTGTGCCATATAACTTAACCAAGTGATTTAGGATTCGATGAAATATCGACAATTTTTGGATTGCTTGAATTCTACTATTTCTTTGTTTGTTTACGCATTGGCCCTTTGCTGAGTCGACGCGCATCGAAATGATGTTATTATGCGTATGTGTAGGTATATGTACAATTATATATATAACGTATGGTCGAAACACCGAAGCGGCCACATTTTGAAAAACGAACAAAAACAGCCCAAATGCGGAACCCACGTTTGGCAAACATGCCGAGAAGATGGGAACGATTTATAGTCTGGACCAGTCTGAGGAGAAACCGGTTTGCGGCTCGCCTCCCGGTTTTAGGCTCCCTGGACCCAAACCAGATCCTTGAGGAACTCCAAACGGAACAGGTACATGGTAGAGGCTCTGAATTCTATTTCACTTTATCAAATCACAAAATACCCCCTTGGACAGAATTCAGAGGGACATCCTAAACCCATCTTTTTAGAAAGTTATACGTACCTGTATGCATACGTAAATTGTCAGTTTTTTTCTTCATTGTTGCAATTTACCCCGAAAGTCCGAACCTGGTCTTAACCTTGATATTTTTAAAGATATAACTGTACACAATTAACTCTTAACATGCATCATACGAGAGAAAGATACCTATACATAATAATGAAACCCTTTGATAATTGGTCAAAATAAATAATTTATACGATAATTCGAACACGATAAGGCAATGAACTCAGTTTAATGCCTGATAAAGTTACAAGACTGCCTCGTTATACATATTTTCATAAAGTTATGATTTGAAACTACTCGTAAAATATTATCATAAAATTATATTATACTAGAACAGTTTGCGACTTATGGTTTATTCTCGATTTCCAACAATTGCGTTTATTTCATACAACACACATTCCGAGTAAATAATGACTACAATAATCGTATTATATAGCATGCATCTATTACCTACTGCAGCGCGCCTCGAAACAAACTTCTTTGTTTCTGGAATATATAATTTTATTTCATCCTTCGACCATTTCTGTGGTGAATACTTCTTTTTTTAAATAATCTTTTTCTGACTTTTATTGAAAATCGAGTTAATGCTTATTTTAAACTAAGTAGATATTGTGCTGGATGGTGTTTAAATCCATCAATGAAATGGCCCCACCCTACATCTCTAAACTATACGTCCCGGAAAACACTGGTCAACTCTTAGATCAGCAACATCAGCAGCTGTAGGCAGACTGATGGAACCTAAGCCCAAGCCAAATACTAAGTTTGGTGATCGCGCTTTCGGAGTATCTGGGCTGAATAAACTCCCTCCGGAACTAAGATCCATAACAAGTCCAACAGAATTCAGGTCTAAATGAAAACTTAGGATGGGTTGTTTCGGAGAATTTGAACAATTCATCAAATTTCAACGTTCATTTTCGGGTTCTGTGAAAGCCCTATTCAAGTTCTGTTATTATATCATTGTAGGCTAGTTGCTTGACAAAACTGAAATAAAAACAGAACTTGAAAAAATCTTTCACACAACTTGAAAATGAACGATGAAATTTGATGAATTGTTCAAATTATCCGAAACAACCCGTCCTTACCTTTTTAAGCTGAGAGAAAGTCCAGTTATATCCAATTTTCCAATTATGTCCTAAATCCTATATCTAAATTTCTCTAATAAACAATTAGTTAATCTTATTTAAGTGTTAATCTCAAGTGACATACCAGGTAAGTATTGTACTTTTTATTTTTCGGAATAACTTTATTGAGTAATACCTCAAATTGTAATATTTAATTATTGAAGACAATATTAGCGATCTTGCGATCATACATAAAGATAGTTGCCAATAAAAATGTGCGGTGAAAAAATGAAGACAATGTTGGTAGTTCTTATTCGAAGTATGATACAGTTAAAAGTGACCGAGGGGGATAGGGTCCCATTAGCTCAGTGGTAGAGTGGTGCCCCGGCAAGGCAAGGGTCCTGGGCTCGAGTCCTAGATGTGACCGTATCCTTTTCTGATTTTTCTGTTTCAGATTTTCGCTTAGAAATCGCTAATATTGTCTTCAATAATTAAGTATTGTACTGTAAATGATCTTCATAAATAGTTAGTAATAACATAGCTCGACATAATAACATAATAACACTGTAGAAATGCATTATAAATTTGTACAGCGCCCTTGAGGTGATTTTGCACAAAAACGGCGCTATACAAGTCATCCAAATATTATTATTATTATTATCATACGTTATGGTTACTTTTCGATAATTTTTTGCCTCCTTCAGAATGTGGATTGTAGTCTGTCGTCGAATATATAGAATAAAGATTGGTGAACAAAATGCTACAGTAATTTATTTTTGGGGTATTTATTTTATTTTATTTAGGAAACAGACAGTTTTACATGCGAATTAATTTTACATTTAAGTTGAATATAAGATAAACTAGTTAAGTTCCATTTACAATCTTTTTTATGGTAAAAACTGAATTAAAAGAATAGACGAACAATAAAAAATAATCGTTGTGATTAAGGTACATTGCAAGGTTATTTTTTTAAAGTTTTTATGGTACAGTGGAAAATATCTTACTATATAACTTATTTAGTCAACGTTTCGGACAGCATTATAGTGTCCAATACCAGGGTAAAGATGTCTAAATATTGTGTTGAAGTGTGTGCTTATGCATGTAGATGTGATTTTAACCGTTAATAAACACAAGTATACCCACGAACTGGCGATGCCTATGTGGGATTTTTTTGGTTAATCGGCCAAATGTATTATTCTTTACTTTTTAACTGTTTATATAAAAAAAGTGTTTCCTTTATTGTAAAATTATACTAATGTATGTACCAGAAAAATTATTAATAAAAAAAAAATTTAAAAAAAACTAAATAAAAAACTCATACGTCTAAGACCTGGTATTGCAGTATAATTTAAAATTGTTTTCTGTGTTTTGTTTTGGTGTATACGTAAATTACCGGTTACCAAGAATTATTGAGCATAGCCGCCACGTCTTCAATAATAATTGTTCAAAAATCAATAAAGACGATTATTCATTAATTCGAATATGGTTCAGAAAAGATTATTTTTTCAAATGTGAAATCATCGGGTTTACTTGGTCCTGCCCAAAGAGAGAATTATCATTGAGATTGAAACTCCTTTCTTCGCTCATTCGCTCTACATGCCCAAACGGGATTCGGAGGCCCTTCACGATTGAATTGATAGGTTTCCTTTTTTGTTATTTGTTTTTGGGGTGTTATGCCGTGTTGCGCTAACTCCTTCTTTAGCCAACGTTTCGGACAGCATTGCAGTGTCCATCATCAATTTGACTGCAATGCTGTCCGAAACGTTGGCTAAAGAAGGAGTTAGCGCAACACGGCATAACACCCCAAAAACAAATAACAAAAATACTTTTGGCCGTGAAAATATTAAATCATGATAGGTTTCCTGTTAAACATTTAGTAAAATACGAATATATTATCACGATGTCGGAACACGTGTTCTTAAAAATCCTAATATTTTCGCATTTCATCATTGTAGTTTATCAAGGCAAACGAATAACTATGTGTCGTAATAACTCCGATACATTTATTATGAATTTACTAAAAGTTTATCAAGAAACTCTAACTTTCGCTACTTCAACAGATAGAAGAATATCTGAAAAAATGGCTTGAATTATTTTTTTTGAATGCGAGAGAGGTATCTTCTGAAATAAGTATAATATTCTGGAACCTTGGTAATTTAAATATGAGGATATTCCAGTTGTATTGAAGTTGTCTCCCAAAGTCCGGTGTTTATTATCATGTCACGGTCGACACTTCCACTGAGGGGTGAGGAGGGGGAGGGGGAGGGGGAGGGGGAGAGGCGGGTACCGGATGGATAAAATTAAACTGAATGTTTTTGTTTTTTTATTTTTTTTTATGGTTATACATTATTTTACAATATTTCATATTCTAATTCAGTAATATTGGCCTCACTGGGTTGTTTACCCGTGCGGTACATATACATCTTTATCATCAGGTGCATATCACTTAAATTTCTTTGTCAAAAGTTGAAGGTGAATTTAGCTGTTGTCTTTGTTAATTTGAGACCTAATTTGGAAAATGAGTCATTAAATGTCTATTAATTCTGATTTAATGTTAAACTAACGGACATTCAATTGATAGACGATCCAATCGGGGAAAGAGAGACAGAGCAAATTCCGAGGAGCGCGGGAGGCTGAATCTGACAGTATACAAGCACCTCACATTGAAAATATCTGCTATCGAATTAATAGTCTTTTTTACAATAGCCCCCAAATTGCTGGCTGAGTAAAATAAGAAATAATAATAATCTACAAATCCCAAATAGGGTAAACAAAAGTTCGGTCATGTTTCCAAAATGTAATATTTTGTTAAACTATTTGGTTAGACACTTTTGCAAATGCGTTATAATTTACTTGGAGCACTCAATTTCAGCATTACTTCGCCTGGCGATTTGTTTAAGAACGAACAAACAAAAGTCTCTCAATGACCAGCGCTGCCAACCTTTGCTATGCTTTAACGAATTTTACTTTCCTGCGCATGTTCTGGTTATTTCAATCAATGTACGACTAATGTCATAGTTTATGCAAAGCGTTCTCTAACTCTCCTGGTGCCAAACATTTGATCACGAGGTTTGCTTCCAGCTCGTCGAAATAAGACCCAGATTTCACATTAGGACAAGTTCAATTTTGATGACTATGGTTGACCATAATCGAGTTACATGATTATTCTTATTGCGTTAATGGTGAGTTTTAGCTTTTCATCTATAGAGACAGAATTGGCTACTTTAAGTAAAGAATTATCCGATGTTACTTTATTAAATTCAGCTTTGATTGGCGGTTGATGTGAAATAATATTTTCGTACGAATGGTAAAGTGTGATTTGCCGCCAAAAACCATGATTAAAACCTAAGCGTCATGTACAGGATTTTCCAATAAGAGGTTTTATTTTGAATAGCCCGCTATTTCGGTAGATGTTACTTTTGAAGCTGTCATTTTTTGACATTTGACAAGTAGGAACTACGCCATTAATAAAAATGGAACATTACACGCTTCAACAACGCATTGAAATTATTAAAATTCACTTGAATGCAAAATGCAAATCATCTTCAGTGATGAGGCCCATTTCCACCTCGGTGGTTTCGTCAACAAGCAAAATTGTCGCATCTGGGGCTCGGAAAACCAAAGAGTTATTATTGAAAAGCCTTATCCTCAACGTGTGACTGTTTTGTGCGGTTTATGGTCCGGCGGAGTCATTGAGCCTTACTTTTTCGAAAATGAGGCTGGAGCAACAGTTACGGTGAATGGATTGCGCTATCGAGACATGATTAATGATTTTTTATGGCCGAAATTGGATGGTATTGATCTGGACAACGTTTACTTTCAACAAGACGGCGCTACGTGCCACACAAGCAACGAAACTATTGATCTTTTACGATTAAATATCAAAATAACACCTATTATTAGAAAAACATGTATATGCAAAACTTTAACGTCAATTTGACAGCACACTTTGCCAAAAAAGCTCCTACTGATTTTGCGAGTGGCCATGCGCCAACTAAAACGCCATAACATTCTGTTTATCAGGCCCTCAAGCTAAAGGAAAACATGTACAAAAACCAAGAATTAATAAAAACCAAATCTAAGCACTCTTCTACTTACTCAATTAATTTAAAAATCACGGGATATAATTATTGTTGGCTTTTTGAATTGCCTTAGATATTTAAAAAATATTTCGAATGTTAGTAAGCTTAAAAAATTACGACATCTAGCCACATCTGTCAAAATTTTATATAAAAGAAATACTCATTTGAAATGAAATAGTTTTTAATACCTAATTAATCGCTTGGCTGGTATTATGATTTATGCTTGTCAGTTCCAATTATGAAAATAAATAGGTCATTGAACTTGAATGGTTTTACGCACTACGCAGGAATTCAATTTTAAATCTCGCATGCACTCATGCACCGACAACCTTAATTGGTTTTTTTAGTGAAATAAATATTATCACTTTTGTTTAAACGTGGTTTTTCTGGACATGATAAATATTTTAATTATTTCCATCTATCTAACAAAACTTGCACACATTTCTTGCCACCCTGTACTGCTGTATTAATTCTTCTCTACATGTGGTGTCAGTGTGTATTTTTCTTTATTACACCGTAAAATATCGTCCACAGTAAATATGACAGCTCTTGTAACTCGCAGCACCGAATTCCAAACAAAACAATCTCTTCCACTGCCTGGTGCCTGCCCTTCGCGACTTCTCCGACGAACATTTCCTAATATCAATAAGATTTAAATTTATAGCCACCTTGGACCAAAACCCCTGCTATATAATACTTAAGTCATTTAATGAATGCGCTTTATGGTGTGTTGGAATTCTCAATTCGTTGTTTATGCTGACTTAAATGCGATTTTTTAAATAAATATTCAAAATAAAAATTAATAATTAGCGCATTTTACAATCGCGATAAATGCGTATTTTTCTGTTACCATCTCAGAAAATGAAAGAATGGATCGGCCATCCAAAAAACATCAATACAATAAATGGTTTTAAATTATAGGAACAGAATATATGCAAACAGAGCAAAAACAAAGAACCAGACCCCTTCACGAAATTGTCAATAAAAAATTCGAACGTTCATAAAACTGGAAATGTTTGTTTATAAAATAATATCTAATGACCGGCTTATCTGGTCTGAGGCAGTCAACTCTTAGATAATTTTTCTATTGACTTGCCTACCAATGGACAATGGACAATATCAGCGGGAACATAACAAGTGAATCGGTTTAATTGTTGGCAGATGAATCATCTAAATGCGTTTAAGATTGACGATTGATTTTATTCATTAATTTCATTCACTTAACATATATATCCAGCTAACAATAAAAACACCCTAATATAATGGAACTTCCTTCTTCTTTTGGCGTTAGTAAGATTAGATTGTTAATATTAATTTCAGTTATAAGTTGCTAAATATGTAAATACTCGTATATATGTCATTAAGATAGTAGTTATACGCCTTAGTCGTAAGTCACTAGATATAAGTCAGTAGTTCTAGTATTAACTATTTAAGAAATATATTTGTACAGCGCCCTTGAGGTGATTTCTCACGAAAACGGCGCTATATAAATTAGCCAAATATTATTATTATTATTATACTAAGTTTGGTGATCGCGCTTTCGGAGCATCTGGGCCGAAGGCTTGGTATTAACTCCCTCCGGAACAATCCATAACAAGTCCAACAGAATTCAGGTCTAAACTAAAAACTAACCTTTTTAAGCTGTCATACCTACCCTTAAATTAAACATACCATTCCTGAGAGAAAGTCCAGTTATATTCAATTTTCCAACTATGTCCTAAATCTTGTATCTAGATTTCGCTAATAAACAATTAGTTAATCTTAATTATGTGTTAATCTCAAATGACATACCAGGTAAGTATTGTACCGTACATTATCTCCATATATAGTTAGTAATAACGTAGATCATTTTAGAAATGTATTATATATTTGTATAGCGCCCGTGAGGTGATTTTGCACAAAAACGGCGCTATGCAAATCATCATAATATTATTATTATTTTTTTTTTTTGGAAAGTATCACTGTAGCTTTGTACAAGACTCCGTAAAAGATAGAAAATAACACTAGATGGATTACTTAAAAAAATACTTATTACTTATAAGCTATTCTCATTCATAATAGATGAAACAAACGAACTCTTATAGTATATTCCAAGCTCTAGGACCTAACACTTCAAAAACTCGATATCCCAAATGAATTTTTGTTCCTTCACTCTCCTACAGCTGATAACAGTGCTGATCTTTCAAAAATTAACCGTACTCTGTATACATTCAATAATATTTCTCTAAACTCTGACATCGACATTTTTCGGATGCACTGCCAATATTTAAAAGTGGCATCATGTCAATAATATTATAAACTCTTCAATTACACATACACGCCTATACGCTACATACGTCACCCGGTAATTACTATTACATTTACATTACATATTACTATTAATAATAATAATAATACCTGAATGACTTTTATAGCGCCGTTTTTGTGCAAAAACACCTCAAGGGCGCTGAAAAATATTGTGCGATGGCCGAGAAGGAACATAACTATTACAAGGAACATAACTGTCACTAATGTACCGTTTGTTTCTATAACAAACAAAAAAATAAATACGCATAATAAATGTATTACATCTTTGTTAAAGTAAAGGGTAATGGGGATTGATTTCTTTGACTTCTTTCTACTCTACCTACACCTACCCCTTGATAACCTGGCCTTTCCCTTAATACTTACTCCGTATTTGTCGACAGACAACAGGCAACCATCTTTGTTACGGTTTTGAATGCTGTTAGTGCTATTTATTAACCTCGCCATCCACAAGTTTAGTCCTCGAGGGGTTTTGATCTTTCCGATGATTATTTAAAATTGAACGGTCACGCTTCCCGAGTCTCTAAAAGGCTTGACTATACTACGCTAAGCTTTGCTACAAATAATGACACATTATAATAATAATTTACTGATTTGTATAGTGCCGTTTTTGTGTGCATCACTTCGAGGGCATTTAACGAAATGACGTTTCAGGGAAGTTGTGTGCATTGGCGTATTATTCTTGTTGAGCGTTTGTTAAAGTAAATAATTATTCGTTCAACCAAAAAATAAACGAAGTCGGAGAAAAGATAAACGCATTTTATAAGATTTATAATAGTTGTCATTAAGCATCAATATCAAAGATTTTTGAATTGTATTTTGGCGTATCTTAATTTAATGGGTTTATTTTAACAGAATATACCTAGTGAGCTATCTAAAATTACCAACAGTAAGCAGAAAATGTTGCTTGTGTTGTGGTGGAGGACTTAGCCAGCCGAGGAATTGAACATACTACGCCTGGGTGATACCCAAACGCGATGTCAACGGATGTTCGGTTACTTTCGGTTAGGTGTCGGTCGGTTACTGATTAACACATTCGCTGCCAGGAGCTTTTGTTACCATTAAAATGACATATGATTGGTCCGCCTATGTGAGTGATTGGCACTGAACTGGTTAAGGGAAGACCTGGATCTGAAGATTTAGAGAATCCTTAACAATTTGGGTTTTACTTCTCATCCCCTCCTTCTTACTAGATTTAACTTTATATTTGATTACATGGTTGTACAATTTGTGTAAATCTTCTGTTTTTATTCCCCATCACAAATCAAGCTCATATTGAATTATGATTGTTTATTGAATGAGTTTCCGAAACTGAATTCATTTGCATAAATTATGACCGTCAAATAAAAAATATAACTTACGAGATACACCAACAACCGCGATTAAAGATTTAATTTATATTGCGTATAAATTATTAATTTACATGTTTACAAGTTGATTATCTTACTAGGTAGTGTTGTATAATATTTGTAACAGCTTTAAATTATGATTTGAGGCATTTTGGTCTACGTGTCGAGGTAACAAAGTGTAAAATACAGGCGTCATAAAATTGTTAAAGTTAATATCAAAATGTGCTTGGATAAATTATATAGCGCCATTTTTGTGACATGTCACCTCCAGGGCGCTTGACGTAATGCGTTCTGCAGCTTCAGAACGCAGTGTATGGTAAGTGGAATTTCTTTCTGGAATTTGTGGTCATCGTGAGCTATGAAGCTTGGAAAAAGTAATCTCTAAACAACAAGATTCCGCAATTAATTTTCTTTTATGCTTTTCAAATATCATTCGTGAAGTAAAAAATCGTGCGAAACCGGGTAGTAACTAGTAACCTCAAGCTTTAGATTAAAGTAAAACTCTTCATTTCAAACCCATTAAAACTAAAATATATGTAGATCAACCCATCTATCAGATTCTAATCAATAATCAGTCCTTCAATATTTTAGCAAATTCGTTCTCGAGTCAATTAATCAACCGCATTTTTCTTTTTTTTTCAACGACCTTCTTGTCTTATTAATGTTTCTATGGCACTCAAAATCACTGAATAATTACCATTTTTTTGCAATTATCTTGATTTTGTCTGATGGCTTGTTTCCTTGTTTAAATTATACACTTACAAAATATTGTTGTAGGTAGGTGTGTCGGCAATGTCGAAATAATATTTTTATTTCAGTAAGTCTTACCAGACGGAATTTATCACATTGTGAAATTCAGATCTTGCTGTATTTTATTTTTCAGTGTGTTTCTAGAAATCTGAAACTTTTAACAAAATATTCACATTTACAAAAACATTTTCAGCAACCTTGTTTCATTCAGAAACCTTTGTTTGAATCGAAGAAATTTAATGATGCTTGATATAGCTTAGAATTCACTCGAAGCTATTAAATGGGTTCGAGGTCATCAAATGATATTGTTTACCACTTTATCTTGCATCTTATATTGCATGTCCTGTGGTGAGTTTTATTAAACCAAGCAATTTATGACAATTCGCAACTGCCTTATCTTTATTATAAGATGTGTTATGTTGAAATCAGCGTCCTGGTAACTGGCAACCTCCTTGCGAATTTCGATGCGATTATTTGAATGTTTATCCCTTCTTCATCCGAAGAGCTTCTTCGTATTTTGCATTCGAAGGTTCAATTATTGCAGAATTCTAGCTGACGTATACCCGACGTTGCTCGGGGACTTATAAATGGTTTGGGGTAAAGTTTTGAGGTTGTGAATTCTGGAGTACCTGATAACTGGGTGCATTTTAAAAATGAAAATAATATTATTCACTCGATCATGCCATGTCTTTACCACTATTTTACCACAAATTATTATTTGAATCATATATTTCTCGGGTGTCCCCGACTTTGCCTACCATTCAGTTTTGTATGCCATATATTTCCCGTTAAAAGACTCTATATGTCATTCCAATGCATAGATAATGCTTTAAGTCTTCCCCGGGCGTTCTCGACTTCTTCTACCATTCAAACCACGCTCTAAACACTCCTGACACTAAAAAGAACAAATTTTTAATGGTTCAGCGAAATCGGTCCGGGAGTTTTGAGTCTATAGGGGACAAAAATGCAATATTATTTAATATATACACTCTGTATCCCGCCATGCGTTGCTGTGGCTCAGTCTGTCTGTGAAGATTGTGCCTTTTTAAAGTGTCTGCTCAGAAAATTTTTATTTCTGAGCACAAACTGCCTCCTGTTTTATGTTGTGTTTTAGTTTTAATATTCGTGTTTTGTCCTGTCCTGCTGTTATTGTTTTTCTAAGTTTTGTCAACAGTGTATTAAGTGTTATAATATTAGATCTGTATTGGGTAAGGCACACTGTAGGAATAATTTTAAGAACCATTAATACTGAATTACCATTTTTTTAAGTTTGTTATACGAGTAGTTAAGCGCACTTGAAGTAAAATGACACTAAACTGCGCTATAAAAATGCCATGTTATTATTATTATTAAGATTGATAGAGAAACAATAGCTCGTATTGTTTTACAGTAATAATAATATTTGGCTGATTTATATAAAGCATCATTGTCCAACAGATGGCGCTAATTTTTTAAAATAAAAAAGCAATTTTTTTACTTCCTTAGTTCTTGGTGCTCGCTCTTTTGGAGCATCTGGGAAGAAGGCTTGGAATTAACTCCCTCCGGAACAATCCATAACAAGTTCAACAGAATTCAGGTCTAAACTAAAAACTTAACTTTTTAAGCTGTCATACCTTTAAATTAAATATACCATTCCTGAGAGAAAGTGAAATTATATCCAATTTTCCAATTATGTCCTAAACCCTGTATCTAAATTTCGCTAATAAACAATTGGTTAAAGTTAATTAAGTGTTAATCTCAAGTGACCTACCAGGTAAGTATTGTACTGTATATTATTTCCATAAATAGTTAGAAATAACATAGATCACTGTAGAAATGTATTATAAATTTGTACAGCGCCCTTGAGGTGATTTGCACAAAAACGGCGCTAAACAAATCATCCAAATATTATTATTATTATTATCGGTATTTAAAAATACACGCGTATTCAAATACAACGTTGTGTTAAAATTTCAAATCAATCGGTGAAGAACTTTCGGAGATTTAGGATTTTGAACTAACGGACATTTTTTTGTATTTTTATTTTTGGAATAACTTATAGATTAAAACCTCAAATTGTAATATTAAAACCTAAAAATCAGAAAAATATACGGTCGCATTTAGGACTTGTTGCGACTAAGTTTGATTTATTTTTGTTAAACCATTACCCTTTTTTTCTGCTAACAACTATGTATTAAAACCCAGTTAGTTATAAATACATTGTACAGGGTTTTCCAATAAGAGGTGTTATTTAGATATTCAATCGTAAAAGATCAATGGTTTCGTTGCTTGTGTGGCACGTAGCGCCGTCTTGTTGAAAGTAAACATTGTCCAGATCTATACCATTCAATTCCGGCCATAAAAAAATCATTAATCATCTCTCTATAGCGCAATCCATTCGCCGAAACTGTTGCTCCAGCCTCATTTTCGAAAAAGTAAGGTAATGACTCCGCCGAACCATACACCGCACCAAACAGTCACGCGTTGAGGATAAAGAGGCTTTTCAACAATAACTCTTGGGTTTTCTGAGCCCCAGATGCGACAATTTTGCTTTTTGACGAAGCCACCGAGGTGGAAATGGGCCTTATCACTCAAGATGATTTGCATTTGATTCACTCAAGTGAATTTTAATAATTTCAATGCGTTGTTGAAGCGTGTATCGTTTTTATTAATGGCGTAGTTTTTACTTGTCAAATGTCAAAAAATGACAGCTTCAAAAGTAACATCTATCGAAATAACGGGCTATTCAAAATAACACCTCTTATTGGAAAATCCTTTATTACTAGTTTTAAATCACTAGTTATAAATCTAAGACACCAACTATTTATCAATCTTAGTTGAAGGTCACTAGTTGTAAAGCTTAGTATTGTAAGTCACTAGTAACAAATCTCAGCTGTAAGCTATTACTTATAAGTCTAAGTTGTATACCGCCAATTAAATGATTCTCCCACGAAACATCTCTACAGAAATTTTTCAAGGGATAATATATTTTTTTAAACCATCAATGAATAATTTATTCATGAACACGTCATTATTTTATGTACCACCAGTCATAATGCTGATGATTGATTCATTATTATATTATCTTTACGATCAGGATGATTTGAGAAAATAATAGAGAATGATTATAAAAACACTTTTCTTGGATAATGTAAGTGGATTGCGCAAGAATGCAATCCTTAGACTTCGCAGGAGCATGTTAATATTGTACACTGTAGACCATCAATAAACGTCCGAAAGCCATCCAACTGCAAGTGAATAGTTATTATCACAGGTAATTCGTCGAATCGTTAAAACTTCGTTGCTTTATAAGCCCTTACATTTAAACAAAGTGCAGTTTAACTTTCGTTACGGGGGCAAGAAAATCACTCGTAGCGATAGACTTCAACTGACTCCAGAAGACACTCTGTTATGTGAAGGTACCATCGACGAACAATTTATATATGACGTGTGTAGTTTATAGGTGTGTGTGTGTGTGTGAAGTGTGTAATGTATGTGTGAGTGTTTTTTTGTGTGTGTCTGTATGTATGCGCAATGAATAGTTTAAATTATTGACATGATGCCATGTTTGAATTTGGGCAGTGAATCCGAAAAAATGTCAATGTTAGAGTTAAGACAAATATTATTTATAGTGTGAAGAGCTCGATAGTATATAACAACAATACAGTTTATGACATGTCGAAGGAAGGATAAGTAGGGTAAAGCAAAAGGTTGGATGCCCAGATTGCGTAATTTTTCCAAACTATTATATGTTACAGCAATTTAGTTAGTGGTATGTCAATGGAAGGTAGGTACCAATAAAGAGTGTAAAGAAAAGGGATAAACAAACATACACAACTAGACGCTGATAACTTAGGTAATTATCGACCCGTTTCAAACTTACCATTTATTTCAAAAATCCTGGAGAAAATTGCTGCCGCACAAATAACCAGTCACTTGGATTCAAATAAATTATTCGCAAAAAGTCAATCTGCGTACAGAAAGTTCCACTCAACTGAAACCGGACTACTTCGTATGCTATCAGACATAACTCTGGCCGTAGAGTCAGGTAAGTTATCACTTATCTCACTCCTAGACATGAGTACAGCGTTTGACACGATTGATCATGAATTCCTCATTAGGAGATTAGAGGAAACATTTGGTTTGAATTAAAAATTGGCTGGTATCCTATTTATCCAATCGCTTACAAGCCGTGAGGGTTGGAAATAAATTGTCCAACTTCGCAACACTTTCTTCAGGGGTACCCCAGGGATCCGTTTTGGGTCCACTTCTCTTCATCCTTTTTACAAATGATGTCGCCAAAATAATCGAGTCATTTGATCTCTTGTCTCACTGCTACGCTGACGATCAGCAAGTTTATTATTACTGCGCTCCAAATGAAATCAATAGTCTCAAGATCCTTTTTTGTTGTTTGTTTTTGGGGTGTTATGCCGTGTTGCGCTAACTCCTTCTTTAGCCGACGTTTCGGACAGCGTTGCAGTGTCCATCATCAGGGCAGATCCGGTAGATCCGAAGATCTTCGGATCTACCGGATCTGCCCTGATGATGGACACTGCAACGCTGTCCGAAACGTCGGCTAAAGAAGGAGTTAGCGCAACACGGCATAACACCCCAAAAAACAAACAACAAAAATGCTTTTGGCCGTGAGAATCTAAAAACTTAGTCTCAAGATCCGTATAACTGAATATCTAGAAGCAATAACTCGTTGGATGTCTTCAAACAAGCTGAAGCTCAATCCATCTAAGACTGAGTTTCTCTGGGCAGCCACAAACAAACGTCAACATTTCATAGACAATTCACCTATTACTATTTCCGGCAGCGATATCATCCCAAAAACAACAGTCAAACTTCTCGGTGTCAATTTAGATTCAGAGTTTTCGTTTAAAAGTCAAATAAATAGGACTGTAAGCACCGGTTTTTTTCACCTAAGACAACTCAAGTCTGTCCGAAGAAACCTTCCTTCAGAAGCAACAAAACTACTTATCAACTCTTACATAGTCTCACGTCTCGATTACTGCAACGGCATTTATGCCAGCCTTCCAAAATATCAAATTGACAAACTTCAATCAGTGTTTAATGCAGCAGCACGGCTCATAACCGGGATTTCAAAATATTCGCACATTTCAGAACACCTTCGTAACCTTCACTGGCTCAAGTGCCCTGAAAGAATCCAGTACAAACTTTGCTGGATGGTGTTTAAATCCATCAATGAAATGGCCCCACCCTACATCTCTGAACTATGCTTCCCGGAAAACACTGGTCTGAGGCAGTCAACTCTTAGATCAGCAACATCATCAGCTGTAGGCAGACTGATAGAACCTATGCGCAAGCCAAATACTAAGTTTGGTGATCGCGCTTTCGGAGTATCTGGGCCGAAGGCTTGGAATAAACTCCCTCCGTAACTAAGATCCATAACAAGTCCAACAGAATTCAGGTCTAAACTAAAAACTTACCTTTTTAAGCTGTCGTACCCTTAAATTAAATATACCAATCCTAAGAGAAAGTCCAGTTACATTCAATTTTTCAATTTGGTCCTAAATCCTGTATCTAAATTTCGCCAATAAACAATTAGATAATGTTAATTAAGTGTTGATCTCAAGTGACCTACCAGGTAAGTATTGTACTGTATATTTTCTCCATAAATAGTTAAGTAATAACATAGATCACTGTAGAAATGTATTATAAGTTTGTACAGCGCCCTTCAGGTGTTTTTGCACAAAAACGGCGCTATACAAGTCATCCAAGTATTATTATTATTATTATTTATTATTAAATAAAAACTCTAACAAATCATTATAAGCATTAATTACACGCCTGAAATAATCATACAAATTGAAAATATCTTCCTAGTGAAAATAAATGCCGCCGATGGGAATTGAACCCGCACCTTCTGATGTCCTGTCAGACGCTCTGAACCACTGAACCACGTCGGCTTATTCACAACCCGCCAAATAATCCAATATGTACAAATACTTCAATCGACAATTACTGGTTACCATATTTTCTTCACCTGTAAACAACCAAATTTATTTTTGTAAGAAAGGCTTTGCTAGTGCTAAATTTCCCACTAGTTGACGTCCAGATATGTTATATCTACATTTTTTGATGAAATTCTTTGTCTTGTCAAATATCATTATTTATTTTAGTGATAAACTAATGGTTATAAGACTAGGTTTTTATACATAGCACAAAGGATAACAAAAAAAAAATTCAAAACTGTTTCTTATCCGTAGATCTTAAAAAAGTTTTTATTTCGTTTTGGCAAAATTGATTTAGATTTTTTTCACATTTTAGTTCCGGAAAATCATTGTTAAATAATTTGATTTCAAAAACTTATAAAATATTTTCATAAATAGATGCCAGCAATATGTACACTTTGAGTTAATCAAACACAGAATGGTATTTTTGTTTTGTAGGAAACTTGTTATAGAAATCCGACCAAACTACTGCATATTATTGTATATACGGTACCTAAGTTCATAAAACTAGTATTGCTACTGTAAAATGTGACATTTGTGATCATCATTTTGATTTACATGTAAGTACATAAATATGACGCGGAAGTAAATGTAAGGCAAAATCAAGTTGGTCCCAGAAAGACATAAAACAAACAGGTAATTTAATTCATCGAGAAGTCATATATTCAAGATTGACAATGTGTCAGAGAGATCGGCGGAACGTAAAATATGAAGATATAACAATGTGGATGAAGCAATGAGTGTTCACCATGCTCCATGTTCCATTTTTCTGCATATCCCTGAGTAACAACCGCGAGATGTACGTACACGATTTATTTCATATGGTGACTAAAAGCTGAGTAGTTTTTATATTACGCTATTTCTCTATTAGAGTATTTTCATTAAATATGGATACCGCATAGAAATACAAATTAATCAGGGAATGGTGAATAAACCAACTTGAGCAAAAAACGGGAGGCGGCGTGACCGTCTCTCTTTCGGTGATTTGTCAATACCTAAATGAATCTGACAGTATACAGGCAACTCGCATTGTAATATCACCATTCGGTCCTCGAAAATAATATCCGCCTACGAATTACTAGTCATTTTTATATTGGAGCGGAAATTTCAGGTTGCGTAAAAAAACTTAACTACACAAACAAAAGTTTGGACTTGTTTCGAAAATGTAATATTTTGTTACCCTGCTTATGTGTTCCACTTTTATAAATGTGTTATAATTTACCCACCTCACTCAATTTTAGTATCGCTACACCAGGCGATAGAAAAGTCCTACAGTGAACAGCGCTGCAAGTATTATTATTATTATTATCGGTATGTAAAACCTTTGCCTTACTTTAGCGAACCTTACTTTTCTGCGCATGGTCTGGTTATTTAAATGTGCGCTCTTCAGTGGTCGATGTGAGACTGATGTCATAGTTTATTTAAAGCATTCTCGAACCCTCATAGTGTCAAAAATATGGTCACGTGGTTTGCCTCCAGCTCGTCGATAGGATACCCACATTTCATATTAGGACGTAAGTCTATTAATTTGGATGTCTATGGGATACCGTTATATTATATGGAAAATTTTAATGATTATTTTTCGGATCCCGATTTTTTAACTAAAAATGTGTAATTTAAATATTTTCATTTACGATATTATCACCCCCAGGTCCGGCTCAGATCCTCTTCAAACTACTTACGTAGAAAAATCTCGGATACAAAATTATGAACTGTGTTGGTAATTTATCATGTCAGCAATCTTCCCAACATACCTTCCATTGCTATGCTTGGTGTAACTCTATGTGACCAGCACACGCATCTCTCAGAAGTTAGGCGTACTGTAGAGGGCCAGCAGATACTTCATATAGTACACAATTGGTGTCCCTGTACAAAGTGGCAGCCAGCTCTGGTCTGGAGCCCAAAACACCCGAAAAAACCCTTGACTCTGTGCAGAAACGGGTGGTCTATTTAAAAGATTCCGCTAATGGTAGATGCTCTGAGAAACTAGCGTCATTGATCCCTTCGGCACAGATGCATATGTATACGGTTGACATTTTGTCGTACGTTTTGAGTACGGGTCGCTTCTTCGACCCGTTCTGGAGTTCAACGTCCCGGCTGTGGAATGATTCGCCGGCCTCTGTATTTCCTCCCTCCTGCAATATGGGTATCTTCAGAACCCATGTTCACTTCCTTAAAAAGACCCTAAACACAGCAACCCCAAAGATTTTAATGTAAAAAAAAAATCGTTTTCGTAAGAAAGGATTTCATTTGGTTTTCCTAAACGCCACACCAAATCGAATGATTCATACAGTGTTCCACGTTGAAGTAGGAATAGAATAGAATAGAAGGTTGTTAAGTGTATGGAATACTAGCTGACTTGTACATTGTATATATAGAAAGGTATTTGTACTACTGAACTAAATACCACGTTGTTCCACCGCAGGAGTAGAGGTACTGTGATTAATTAAAAGCGTCCGTAAGTTAATTACTTACGCAACTAAATTATCCAATTATTATGATTACTTCAGAAACGTTAAACAATTCGCCAAAGTGTAAAATTTGTGAAAGTGTAAAAATCCACTGTTCAACCTTCAACAAAAAATAAAATCATTTTCTTCAGTACATAAGTTCTTCAGTTCAGTTCATAAACAGTGCCTTCATAATACTACTCTTTGTTCACGAGACGAGTTTCTGAAAGATGCCGCAATAAAGTTGCAATGAAAAGCTCACAGGAGAAACTTGAAAGGATTTTACGAGTGTTTTATACGACCTATGTTGTCGTAAGTTTCTCTGAAACATTAAAATAAGAAAAAGCGAATGTTGAGAAACATGCTACACGAAGTATTGATGCTTTGATGATAGCTTGTATCCAGTTTGCTGACAGGAAGGCTGTGTTAAGATGAATGCGTTTCCTGGAAGGTTTTTTTCTCTTCTATAACCTATCGACTTTTGACTTTAAGGTTTTTATATCATGATTGTTGTATTTAGCTCTCAGCTTTATCTATCGTAGTACGAGTGGTTTTTTTCAAAGAATCGCGGCAAATAGAGGAATCTCCTTCATGCTTTAAAAACCGTTTTTATGCGTAGGTATAAAGAAATTAATCAAACGGATTATTAAATCTTGCGTAGAGAAAAAAGGCTCTCGGAGAACTAAAGTTACGTGGGCCATGACTTTGACTTGATGTGTCATCACACTTTTTATCGAAAGGATGGAACGACTTACATATCGGTCTTGTACACTCCTTGCTTAATCTGCAATCATAAATATTTACTCATGTCGTATTATTAAGTTTAAAACGGCTCAAGTATAGCAAAACCCATTATTATTCTTGCATTCAAAGCATCAAAGAGGCCATTACTTTAGTAAATATTTCAATTAATCGATTGATTATTCATATTTAATTCTTTTAACCACCATCTCTCATTCACCAAAACCATCACAAGTCATAAATATCTCCTTCAGTACCACATTATGCATAAGGGTTTAACCAGTATCTCCCCATTGCATTTAACTGCATTATGGTCCATTAATATCCACCCATTTCTACCGCGCGCTGACACACATTTAAATAATTGTAGGGAGGAGGAACGCCTCTAAAAGCCAATTACCAACATGACCCTAAATCTTGGCCCTAATCCCAGAAGGGCAAACCTTCCAGGCTTATCTACCAATCCCTAACCAACGCAGGTATCGACCCTAACGCATTTGAAATATCAACAAAGGACCCACAGCCCCTTGAAAGCCTTACGCTACATTGAATAGGCACAAACAGGAACAATAAACCATCCACGTGTGTTGGTGAGTTGAAGAACGAAAAACCCAAGCTCCATGTTTTGAAATTCTGTCAAAAAATTTAAATGTCTTCGTATCGACGAATTTTTGTTCAAGAATACAAAAAAAACAATAAATTTTGCTAAAATGTTTTTCGAATCGTAACAAATAATGACAAAGGCAATTCAAAAATTACTTTTACAAAATCTGGGACCACAACTCACGTGCGTACAACTTGTGACAGCATAAAGACATAAATATTTTATCTTGGGACATTTTCAAACTTTCTGTTCTCAATTTGTAGACTTTACTAAAATAAATCATTTTAGGTACTATTAAATAAATTGTTCCGATAGATTTAAGAGTAAGGTTTGAAGTTTTTTAATGGAGGTTTCGCGGTTGACTGCGCGTTGAGTTGTTGTTTTTTTTTTAATATCAAATTTTTTTGCAGCTAATAAAAAAACAGTTATACTTTCATAGTTTCGGTTTTGCGTACAAAGTTGGTATATACAGGGTGTCCGGAAACTCGTACTACAAGCGGGAAACTGGTGAATCTACATCACATTTGGAGTCGATTTTGTAGTATTTTTTTTTTTGATTTGAGCTTTCGTTATGGAGTAAATCGAGTTAGAAGTTGATTTTTTTTATTTATTTATTTTATTTTTTTTAATCAAATTCTTATAAATTATTACTGAAGATCAAAGTACCCAACTAATTAAAACTATTTGAAAGTAAAACAAATGAAGAAACTCGGATTTTAAGCATTATTTTGAAATCATCCTTCATTTAATCCGGTGTAATCATAAAATATTTCTGCTCTGCAGGGTTAAAACATCTGTTGTTCAACCCTAAACACCAGAAAAAACTTTAACCCTAAAATAGCCGAAAAATATTTTTTTTTGGTTTTTTTTTTTTGTGAGAATGCTCAAATCAAAAAACTTTATGTTTATTTGGGTTCCCCATGTGGTGTAGATTCTCCAGTTTCCCGCTTGTACTACGAGTTTCCGGACACCGTGTATATTTCTTCAATATTCACCAAAACAAACTAATAGGTAGTTACTTTATAATTAATATACCTAGGTTATTTATTATTATTCGGCAGGAAGGAATGCGGGGTGATTTCTAGATATTTTTCAGCTTTGGGTGATATAATTTCACACAAATGGTGTCGTAAAATATTATTATTAATATAAGTTATTGGCTATTCATTATATGTTTCAGATTAAAGTTTATGCGTACCTGCCTTGTTCGGTAGATGTTGAACCCTTTTTATACTTCCTTTTGCAAAACGTCCTTGAGATGTTGTTTCGTAAAATTAAACAATTATTTAATAAAAAACACCATGTAATATATTTATAATTATTTCAGAAAAACACAATTTAATATATTTTATCCATACTACTAAATTTAAATGAAATCATCGGCACGGGATCTCCCAGTGAGATATATTTATATATTTGAAAAAAATGATAATAAAACAGACGGCCGTTGTTCTCAATATTTCGAACGATCCATCTCAGGGTCCGATCAGCCAAATGATTTGTTCAGTAACGTTTGATTCGCCTGTTTCCGAACATCTTTACTGTTTACACTTTCGTAGATAATAAAATGACATTTCTTTACACTTTCGTAGATAATAAAATGACATCAAAGTAAAAACTTGCATTGCACAATTAATATTGATAAATAAATTATTGTATTTATTATTAATGCATATATTTTTTTAAATACTGTAATACATTAACCTATATTTTTTACCAAACGTTTTAAATTTGTTGACTTTAATGCCACCGTGTCTTGGCGTCGCGAATATACTCTGTCGACACTTTTTATAACTAGTCAGTTACTGAGGCAAGCTTAATTCAGTAGTTTGGCTTCCTTAAATGGATGATCGCTCAGTTATCACCTTTCCGTCGGAAAGAGAATAGTTGTGCGTTTGAGCAGTGTTGAGCCAAATTTTCAGCTCAACAGTTGATCAGTAATATTGAGAACAACGGCCGTTTTTATTATTATCCGATAGACCGGTCGGTGGCCGAGTTGACATCGCGTTTGGGTCCCACTCAGGCGTAGTGTGTTCAATTCCTCGGCTGGCTAAGTCCTCCATCACAATACAAGCAACATTTTACGCTTACTATGGTGGTAGTAGGAGATTTTCAAATATTGTCAGGTTATTCGTAACCCGGGAATGTTTGTCTTTCTATTAAAAAAAAAAATATATATATTATTTTTGTAAAATATTTTTATTCCTTCTAATTATTTATATTATCAATGTGAAATTTGCTTTTTAAAAAGAAGGTACGGGGAAATAGTAAATAGACGCATCAAATGCGAATTTTAAAAAAATATCATTGCAAAAAGTAAAATAATTCCATGATTAAAATCAACCACAATTGCACTACGTATCCTAGTCTTGGTGTTCTGTGTAATATACTTATCCTTTTTGTTCTTGTGCCAACATAAATTATATTTAACATCGCACAAGAGTCCCAACTGCTCTGGACTGTTCGGGGGTACCTAAGCTGTGAAGGCAAAAGGATTGGGGGAAGGGAAGAAAAACGGCGGTGTTTCACTAGGGCGATACTGAAAGCATCTGTATGAAAAAAATGCTGATTTATCTTTAGGAAGTTCTGACTGGTATCCCCAATATATGCAGTAGCGAGGTCCCCAACTGCCCAGATAAAATCTTTAGGTACCTACTGTGATATATTTTTCAATTTTTGGAATATTATAACTAATAATTTTTATTTAATTTCTTAATATTTCATTTAAATTCGTTTAATTTAAAATAATTTCAATACAGACTATTAAATTTATATACAATTTGTCACCAGAGTGGCTCACGTTACCAAATAATATTTTATAAAAAAACATTTCTTAGGTACCTATATAGAGAAAAAAATAAAAATTGCTAAAAAATTTAAAACTGCAATGCTGCGAATAAATTACATTAAATTAGCGTCGGCCAAAATAGCACAATGTTGCAGTTTATTAATCACACTAATCGCCGGGTCACGAATTGCATCCTTCGGGCGAACCATGAATCATTCGGTTTTGAACCTACCACAGGGCCCGTTATTAGGTAGGGATTTTTTTCTTCATCCACATTAAACATTAGTGTGCCCTTTCCCTGTTGGTTGGTTGGCTTGTTGAAAGCAGAGGCGTGCATTCCATATAGTCATATAAACACTACCTTATCCAAGTGGCAAAAAATATTGAAAATTTTAAATTTATTAAATTGCCATTGTTAGCCAAAGTTTGCTCGAAAGTCTGCGGTAAGTTTTTTTTAAACTAACTAACCATCGCGCCGTTTCCCCACATACATCATCATGCCTCATTCACGTTCATACATCGTTTCATGCATACTCTTCTTTTCTGTTATTCTGACTCTTGACATAGCCAGCTTAACCATTTGGTTCACTTGATCGTGTCGTGTCTTCCTCGGTCGTCCCCGACCCCTTTTACCATTTACATCTGTGTCATATATTCTCCTTACACTCTTTTCTTCGTTCATTTGCTCTACATGCCAGTAAGTTTTTTTTTATATAGATCGATTCCCTGTTTTTACCATTACTTATACCCTGATCAAAAACACTCTGCACGCCACTGGTTGCAGGGGACGCGCCCTGCGGCCCGAGGACCTTGAACACCTGTGAAGGTGGGCATCTGGGGAGGGGAAGGAGTTGTGGAGGCTGGACAATGGAGCCACAGGTAGTATAACTACTATTGTGGCCAGGGAAGGTAAAGCCATTGTAGAATAGGTGTACATCCACCTGTTATGTTTTTAATAACCCGCTTTTCCTAATAAAAAATCTCAAATAACATTAATTTTGCCGAAAAATAACGCAAATTTTCAGGTTCCTAATTATAACTTCATAACGGCCTTGTAATGGCAATTAATTATAACAGTGTAATGAAAATTATTTTGAAATTCCCTTATGTCACTTTATAAGCAACTCTATTCTAAAACAATATCCCATTGTTAATACTGTTGAATATATCTTTACATAGACCAAACGAAAATTTGAGGACACCATAATTATAATAATAATAGTAATAAATACCTATCTGACAACAGTAAAATCAGATAATATTTCAAATAAGGTATTCCCCAAATAAATATTAATCTACAAAGGAAACAAACAAAGGTTATTTATAAATTTATTGAATGGGTTACCTTTATATAGATTCCATTAAAATATCATTTCATTTGGAAAGCAAGAAAAAAATAAAGGTAGGAAAATCCAAATAATTTGAATAAATCCATTGTAGGATTCCCATGTTACCGCCTCCCCCAAATGTAATGCATTATATAGGCCATAGGTTAAGAAGTATTTGTACCAGTCTGAAGATGGCCTTAACAGGCTTAAACTGGTTACGGTCAAAAATAAAATATAGTGAAAAAGTTTAAAAACCTTTTATTATATTATTATAATGGAATTCCACCATAAATCGGTCGGTGGCCGAGTTGACATCGCGTTTGGGTCCCACCCAGGCGTAGTGTGTTCAACTCCTCGACTGGCTAAGTCCTCCATCACAACACAAGCAACATTTTCAGCTTACTGGTTATTCGTAACCCGGGAATGTTTGTCTTTCTTTTAAAAAAAAAATTGTCAGAATCAAAAATAGGATATAAGATAAAAGATACTGACACCAAATACAGACTGAAACCGAAACCACTCATCTGAAGAAAAACACCTTGTAAAATATGATTTAAGATTTTCACGGCCAAAAGTATTTTTGTTATTTGTTTTTGGGGTGTTATGCCGTGTTGCGCTAACTATTACACATCTGCCCTGATGATGGACACTGCAATGCTGTCCGAAACGTTGGATAAAGAAGGAGTTAGCGCAACACGGCATAACACCCCAAAAACAAATAACAAAAAAACCTTGTAAAATATTTATAATTATTTTAGAAAAACACACTATTTACTATTTTTTTAAATACTTTATATTATTCATGCTACTAAATTTCATCGATATATTTTTATAATATGTAAATGAAATCCCAGTGAGGATATCACTATATCTATTTGTTACATTAAAAAAGATAATAAGCACATATAAAAATAAAAAAATTGCCATATATTATATAAGATCCATAACAAGTACAACATAATTCAGTTCTAAACTAAAAACTTATCTTTGTATATTATTATTTAATTTAAGGGTATGCTGTCATACCCTTAAATTAAATATACCATTCCCGAGAAAGAGTCTAATTTTATCCAATTTTCTAATTATGTCCTAAATCCTGTATCTAAATTTCGCTAATGAACAATTAGTTAATGTTAATTAAGTGTTAATCTCAAGTGACCTACCAGGTAAGTATGGTACTGTTTATAATCTCCTTATATAGTTAGTAGATCATTATAGAAGTGTATTATATGTTTGTACAGCGCCCTTGAAGTGATTTTGCACAAAAGCGGCGATATATAAATAATAAATATTATTGTTATTATTATTTTAACATTGCTTCGTGGATTTCGTATACTCTTTCCCATAATATTGTTACAACAGTGCTAACCAGAGATTCGAGTGAACAATTATTTTAGAAAACTTACCATAGGTAGACCACTACAAACTTCTCAATAACTTTTACTCTATCCCATAACTGTTTTCCTTAATAATAATAATAATTGGATGACTTTTATAGCGCCGTTTTTGTGCGGAGATAATATACAGTACAATACTTACCTGACAGGTCACTTGAGATTAACACTTAATTAACATTATATAATTGTTAACTTATGATTATTTATCTACTATATAGATCTCTGTGTGAATATTGTGATAAATAAACTAAGGCTGACGGATTTTAGAGTGTCACGTGATCAAGTCAGTGCCATCGAGCAACGACAGTTTGCAAATGGTGGCGATTGTTGTCGATACTTTTTGTTACTACAGCTGATTTGTGTTTTGTTTCAGTGTATATTAAATAAGCAGAGGGATTGTTGACTATTTTAAACAGTGAAGTTTACTTAGCGGCAGCGCTAACTACATATTACAAACAAACAATATGACGTTTCAAAGCTCAACCCTCCTGATGGAAATGCCGCAACAAGCTAAAAAAAACCTTTACCTATAAATTTTAGAAAACAATCTGTGCAAATTTCATGACCGTAGAGTACAATGTTTAAAAGCTTTATACTTATGGAGAAAATCGAAGGTACCTACATATTTTTTGTGCAATTTACACGGAAAATAAAAGTATTGTAGGAAAATATTGAAAAAATAATTCTGTTTTTTAAATTAGCGATTTATTTCTAATACTAGCGCAGACCCGTGAAAAATCACGGGATAGTCTGAATTCTTGACAAATCAATTACATTTTTGAATTGCAATTACAATTACTTTATATTAAAAATATTATATTGTAGGTATGTACCCACCTTCCTACTTTGTGGCTTATCTAAATCCTTCAAACAATCAGATCCAATTTTGAATAGGACACTTAAATTCAAAGCAAATTTGATTTCATTGAACATGATTTTATGCAGAACTAACGCTCAGTCAACGGAAATTAGTATGCTTGATTATAATAATAATAATATTGGGATGATTTGTATAGCCCCGTTTTTGTGCAATATCACCTCAAGGGCGCTGTACAAATATGTAATACATTTCTACAATGATCTATGTTATTACCAACTATATATGCAGATAATATACAGCACCATACTTACCTGGTAGGTGTTATATTGTAATAATACGAGTATTGTATGGCATTTGTTAGTTGTGGCGGCCGCGACCCCGGATTGGGAAGGCCTACCCGACTCGAAGTTGAAGGATGCAATGGAAAAAAATAAACGGCCAGTCGAAAATTTACGACTTCAGATCACGTGATCACACTGCGGTGACCAAATGTTAATCTCGTTTAAAAAACAGTTTATGAAATATCTCGGAAATAATTATAATTATATTTGGATGACTTGTATAGCGCCGTTTTTGTGCAAAATCACCAAAAGGGCGCTGTACAAACATATAATACATTTCTACAATGATCAATGTTATTACTAACTATATTTGAAGATAATATACAGTACAATACTTACCTAGTAGGTGTTATATTGTAATAATACGAGTGTTGTATGGCATTTGTTAGTTGTGGCGGCCGCGACCCCGGATTGGGAAGGCCTACCCGACTCGAAGTTGAAGGATGCAATGGAAAAAAATAAACGGCCAGTCGAAAATTTACGACTTCAGATCACGTGATCTCACTGCGGTGACCAAATGTTAATCTCGTTTAAAAAACTGTTTTTGAAATATCTCGGAAATAATTATAATTATATTTGGATGACTTGTATAGCGCCGTTTTTGTGCAAAATCACCAAAAGGGCGCTGTACAAACATATAATACATTTCTACAATGATCAATGTTATTACTAACTATATTTGAAGATAATATACAGTACAATACTTACCTAGTAGGTGTTATATTGTAATAATACGAGTGTTGTATGGCATTTGTTAGTTGTGGCGGCCGCGACCCCGGATTGGGAAGGCCTACCCGACTCGAAGTTGAAGGATGCAATGGAAAAAAATAAACGGCCAGTCGAAAATTTACGACTTCAGATCACGTGATCTCACTGCGGTGACCAAATGTTAATCTCGTTTAAAAAACTGTTTTTGAAATATCTCGGAAATAATTATAATTATATTTGGATGACTTGTATAGCGCCGTTTTTGTGCAAAATCACCAAAAGGGCGCTGTACAAACATATAATACATTTCTACAATGATCAATGTTATTACTAACTATATTTGAAGATAATATACAGTACAATACTTACCTAGTAGGTGTTATATTGTAATAATACGAGTATTGTATGGCATTTGTTAGTTGTGGCGGCCGCGACCCCGGATTGGGAAGGCCTACCCGACTCGAAGTTGAAGGATGCAATGGAAAAAAATAAACGGCCAGTCGAAAATTTACGAATTCAGATCACGTGATCTCACTGCGGTGACCAAATGTTAATCTCGTTTAAAAAACTGTTTTTGAAATATCTCGGAAATAATTATAATTATATTTGGATGACATGTATAGCGCCGTTTTTGTGCAAAATCACCAAAAGGGCGCTGTACAAACATATAATACATTTCTACAATGATCAATGTTATTACTAACTATATTTGAAGATAATATACAGTACAATACTTACCTAGTAGGTGTTATATTGTAATAATACGAGTATTGTATGGCATTTGTTAACTTATTGTTTATTAGCGAAATTTAGATACAGTATTTAGGGCATAATTGGAAAATTGGATATAATTGGACCTTCTCTCAGGAATGGTAGTATAATATATAATAGTTGCGATATTTTTTGTTTTCTTTTAAAATAACACGATAACTGAAATTCACAAGTCAACAGATGTTGCTGGGAAAACACGTTGCTTTCTTATTGGGGGATTAAAATTGTGTTGTCACCTTCGAATTGTTTCATACCAAGGTTGTAAGCAGTGGATGGACGCTAACAGACATGTGGCTTGGTAAGCATTCACTTGATGGTCGTAGAATATTATATGTATCTGAAATGACCCGCCAGGTGAGTATGTTTTCTGTATGTGTTTGTACAAATAGATATAGTCTAGGAAGACAAATTAGTACAACGCCCTTAAGGTTATTTTTCACAAAAAAGCACAATACCTATACAACATCTTAGTAATCATTTTGATTAATCTTGGGCGCTACCAGCATGTCCGTATATTCTCATAATATCTGTGAACAGTGAATATATAATATACACGTATTTATTTATTGGACAATTTGTATAGCGCCGCTTTTGTGAGATATCACCTCAGGGGCGCTTTACAGTTGATGCAGGTATTACAAAAAATATAAATACTACAAATTAAATTAAAATGAAGTTGAATAAAATGAAGTACAGGAACAGGTGATGAAATACAGAAACAGGTGACACGAAGATGGAGACTCTGCAGCAAGAATCCTAGGTGGTGAGGAAACTGGACCAACTGCTGAAGCGAGAGAGTGCACCGCGTCCACCAACAGTGTCAGCACGAGGTTCGTCATCCGTCCAGGTATGTGTCTGCTGCTAATAAAGTGCTGACACAATATCTTCACATAGATAACAGACCTTGGCAGCACCGCTGTGACGTTCGACGAAGATAGACGAGGGAGACTCTGCAGCAAGAATCCTAGGTTGTGAGGAAACTGGACCAGCTTGTAGAACGTAATGTTAAATAAACCATTACAATACACACATCATTATATACATCGGTACCTCATAATATTTTCCGATATTCGTTTCATTACCTCCTTTAATATTGTATTATATTTTATTTCATTTAAGTTTTATTTCAAATTATTATTTCACATTATTGAATAGTAAAATGGGGGCCTCAGCACGGTTTATGCACCCTGTAAGACTCACATTATCAAATAATGTTTTAAGATATGTAAAGTTATTGTATTTAGTAAAAAAAATAAGAAATCATAATACCAGCAGACTGATATATCAGTATTAGGCAATATCTTAAAATAACAGTTCAACCCAGGTCTACGCGCGGGGCAAAAGGCTACACATAAGAATGATAAGTTTAGTACCTACATACAAATAACGAAAAGCGGATAAGGCACTCAATTTTAGCTCAAAAATATAAACTGAAATTTCATCTTACAAATAGAGTTTGATATCCTGAAAAAATCAATGTTGTACTTCTTTTCTATAGGAGTAGAATCTTGTATCAAAATAATGAAAATACTACTTTTTATTTATTTTTGTTCACAGTGTGCAATACTTTGTTAAATACTTACATAAAGCTCAAAAAACGACGCTAAGAACCGGTTGTTTCACAGAATTTGGACAATTCATAACATTTCAAAATTAATATTCAGGTTCTGCGAAAGTTCTGTGAAAGTTCTATTCAAGTTCTGTTACTATCCAAGTACTGTGAAACAACCTGTCCACGACGAAATAATAACAGACCTTGAATAGAATTTAAGATCCGCTTATTTAAAAAAATATTTATTAACAATATCACATTTCCGAATATTTATTTCCCATTCCACGTGAAAATCATGGTCGCCCCACAGCAGGAGAATAGACGCAAAATAAAGAATATAGTGGATAGACTGGTTGGTTGTTTGGTTCCTATAATACAGATTTTAAAGGGACAAAAAGGTTCCCCGCTAACCTTGAAATGGGCCCCAAAAGATCCCTTATTTTTCAAGTACAGCGGTGTAGCTTAGACAGAACAAAAATATATTATTTTTTATTAATCTTTACTATTATCAAAATATTATTTTAACTGTGAAAATATCAAAATAATCTCTTATTTTAGAAGGTCAGTGGTACACCCCAGTACAGTACAGGGTACAACACAGCGTTGAAAGCACAAAATAACAGCTAAGTAATAATGACAATATAAAAAACAACAAACAACAGAAAAATTAGAATATATTCTACCGCATCTAGAAATTGAACTCGAGGCTTTGATCTACCACTGAGCTAAATCGACCCTATCAACTTTGGTCATTTATAATTGTATGATACTTTGACTAAGAGCTACCAACATTTTCTTAATGCATATTTTTATTGACTGCTATCTTTAAAATTCAATCTAGATAGTGTCTTGGATAAACATATTAATTTTATTTTAATGTGCGACATCTATTGACCTTTTCTACAAGTCAAGGATGAATATTTTATTTTTGGAATAATTTAATGAGTAAAACCACAAATTTTAATATTTAATAATTAAAACAGTATTTATGTTAATAATAAGTATATCTAATAATAACAACGCACAATGTTAATATTATCGTCAGTGATTAAATATTACAATTTGAGGTTTTACTCATAAAGTTATAATAATATTATTTATTGATTAATATAACGATGTAGATATGTTATATTTTTAATGTTATTTCTCAAACCTTTGTCCTTTTGAAAATGTACATAAAACTAAAACAGAATCTTTAATTTAAATACTTGCATTCCTCATTTGTCAGTTTTCAAGGAAATATATCTCCCGCCAAGAAAACGCGGTTAAAATGTGGTTAAAGCGAGCGTAAACAAGAAGGCGTTTTCAAATCGAAAATGGAACAAAGAACGTTATTTTTAAACAGTTGGCAGCGCTGCAACGCGTGTTTTTTCCTTATTTTTTGCCGCTGAAGCGCAACACTCAGTGGGCACCGCTACTATAAAAAGACACACTAGAATCTGGAATTGGGAATTGCCTGGTAGAATACACATTACACATAATAAACCATATACACAGTTACGCTATACATTAAAGAGTGCAGCGATGGCGACAAATAAAGTAAATTGCTGGTGAATAAGACACCCAGCACATTAAGCATACAATACACTTGCGGGAACGGAATAATACAAGTTGTTTCCACGTGGGATCCCTACCGTCATTCAGTAAACAAGATGAAATTCAAATTTTATTTAAACTACAGCATGTATTCAAACACAACATTGTTACGAGTTTGACGTAAATATTTTGTGAGAATATGTACTATTTTTGAGTTGTGATAAACAAAAGTAGATAAGTTATTAGAGGTAAAACACAGTTTGAGAACAGAAATATTGGTGACTACTGTAAAGACAAGGTAATTGAACGATATTAAAATATTAACTGAGGGTCTGATATACTCTTAAATGTAATATTTGGAGCAGAGTAAAGGATGACGTTCCACGTATTTTCGAAAATAGTACAGATTCGTTGTAAGGACAATGAACAAGATCAAGAAATGGATTCTTAACTGGTTTGTACCTACACGTAGAGCGGATGGACGAAATGAGTTTCAGAAGAGTATATACAAACAAGTTTAGTAAAAGGAAGAACCTGTCCTGCACGCCACAAGAACACATGGTAAGATCAAAAGAATGGAGTCGGGTCTTAGCAACGGTTGGAACATGGTGTGTATGAATGTGAATGAACCAAAATTGTTTGCTATTACAGAGTTACGTAGGAACAAAGATATTAACACAATCCATAGAAAAGTAGAATCTTTGTTGAACGTCACAGCGGTGCTGCCTAGGTCTGGTATATATGTGAGGATATTGTGTCAGCGCTTTATTAGCTGCAGACACATACCTGGACGGATGACGAATCTGGACTCTCTCTCTTGGTAGACTCTCTCGCTGCAGCAGCTGGTCCAGTTTCTTCACCACCTAGGATTCTTGCTGCAGAGTCTCCATCTTCTATCTTCGTCGAACGTCCCAGCGGAGCTGTCAAGGTCTGATATCAATGAGAGGATATTGTGTCAGCGCTTTATTAGCCGCAGACACATACCTGGACGGATGACGAACCTCGTGCTGGCACTCTCTCGCTGCAGCAGCTGGTCCAGTTTCTTCACCACCTAGGAATCTTGCTGCAGAGGTCCATCTTCTATATTCGTGTTACATGTTCCTGTTCTTCACTTTACTTAACTTAACGTCACTTTATTTTTGTAATATTTATATTTTTTGTAATACCTGCATCAACTGTAAAGCGCCCCTGAGGTGATATCTCACAAAAACGGCGCTATACAAAATGTCCAGTAATATTTTTAATAGATATTGAATTTAGAAAAAAATGTTTATACAATATTGAAAATGACCGAAATTACGAAGATTAAAAATTTAGAACATTCTGTACATTAATAATAAAAGTGCTATTTGCTTTCACACGTAGCCCGAACACATGTGATCTCCATATAGCGGAATATGCAGCATTTATGTATTAAACATTTTTATACATTACTCCGGAGAAGTTATTTCGAGACAAAATAATGATCTGAATAATGTGTCTCCTAGATAAATCATACAACAGTTATGTCTGATAGACCACATCTGGGTTATGTGTACCACTTTATAAGTACCTTTTAATAACGTTTTATTTAACTTGCTTTAAAGTGAATTCAAGCTACACCCCTCTGCCTATAGAGGGCAGACCATAACAAGGAGAGTGTTCTCCCCTTACCTACCCTCTGTTCCAGAGGTGCAATAACTTTAACAACAAATTGTTAAATTAGTTTAATTGTAATGTACCGATGTATAATATACATATGTTATAGACCTACATGGTGTCCAGAAACTAATAGTACAAGCGGGAAACGGGTGAATTTATTTGGAGTGGATTTTGTTAACTTCGAAGGATGGACCGCCAAACAAATCGGTCTTGGCACACTCTCCTTGCTTCATTCACAATCATATATCTCTTAATAATCTTGCCCTTCTGTTATTCTGACCCTTGGCACGGGCTGACTCAAGTACTTGATTAATAATAAAAACACAGCATTTTTATAGCGCAGTTTATTGTTATTTCACTTAATTTACATTATATTCTCTTTATACTCCTTTTTTTCTATATGCCCAAACCATCTGAGCGTCCCTTTCTCTACATTTCTCACACGCCTTCATACATACGCCTCAGGTATCTCATTCCTAGATCATTCAATCCACTTTCGTCGTTTCTCTACCAGTTCCATGCATCAATGCCGTTCAACAGGGTTGGTATCAGCACTGAAAAATCAGTTTAAATGCTTTAGCAAATATAGATTTTAACTTTTAATTTATGATTCTAAAACCACATATTTCCTACATCTGCAGCTCCCCATTAAACCACCCTCTTCTCACCCTAGTAAATAAACCAAAACAACCACCAACACACTCGCTTGAATTATAATATACCATTATCCACACACACTCACAGCCATACCATCACAAAGATACCCGACCCACTCAAGGGGACAGGTTGTTAGAGCTAGGGGCTAATTAAACAACCAACTCACCCTTCAACTAAAATAGAATCTACGAGGGGATACGCAGAAAAAAACTACGTTTTACCTGAGCAAAGAATGCATGTGGTTTTGTTATTCTGGCCTTGGTCTTGTGACCTCCACGTAACTCCAAATTCAAATGTGATGTTATTCTATTTTTGAAACCCATCGTTTTGGAATGAAAAAAATGGAAGCACCTACCGGTATTCAGTTCTCGTGTTTTTTTTTCATTTTCGATTTTAGTTTAGGAGCGGTTCTTCGTTCTACGCCCCTCAGTTTGTTGCTAATTGGTCAATACGTTTTGTAAAAGTTGTAGTTATTTTTCAGTCAGTTGTAATAATGACACTCGTAGGGGTAAATGAAATCCCTGAGGCGTGTGTGTGGTAAAACCATGTATGATTGTGTGAGAAATATAAAGATCCGCAAATAATTCAAAGCATGTTGACTGAGATTAACTCAATGCATTATTTGCGGATCTTTTCACACGATCATACATGGTTTTACCATTACATTTGATTCCAGATAATTTCGCTGTTTTTGAAAGTATTTAAAAATAAAATAATGTTCTTGAAAGTAGATGAAAAACTCTTTCAGACAAAGATATTATAAAATTGTCACTTCTGATTTTTTCGTCAATATAAAAAATATATATTTTGAGAATGTGCAAACAATTATTTTTCAAGTAACTATAAGTGTTTTATTATCTTCTTTTTTGTTGTTGTAACAAATAGATTTAGGGGGTTTTTCACTATCTCTGATTATGTTCTGACCAAGCACTAATCCGCGGATTAGTCATTTTTTCGTTTTCACTATATCTGAATAACGCTAACGCTCGGGTTAAAGTTAGATTTGACTAATCAGTGCTCGAACTTCAGGTTAGGCGCTATTCCTCGAATCAAAGATGGCGTCAAAACATTCCGAGTTTAACAGCTGAGAAGTGAGTCGAATTTTGTAGAATGAATTTGAATGCTTGTATGATCCATCCTGAATTATTTGATTGTGTTCAAAATAAGAAACAATGTATTAATTCGACACGAATCTATCTAAAATGACCTGATAATCAACATAACATAACCAAAAAAATGCACACTTCGCGGTGTGCGGACTGTGACGCATGACAGCCGTGGCAGTAGATGGAGAAACAGCAAACATTTTGCGATGTTGCCAGACTATTTCGAGTGTTATCTATCCGGCAGCTCGAAACAATGGTGAAACGGTCGCCGTTGAATAACGAAGTTATTCTGAACTTTAAAGCCAGCCAACGGATAGCTATTCAGATATTTAGCCCGACATAGTGAAATACCCCCTTAATGATATCCTCACTGAGATCTCCCGTGCTAAGGATTTCATTTACATTCTATTAAAATTTAATAGTATGGATAATATAAAGTAATTATAAATAAATTTAATTAATTGAAAATATGTTTTTTAGTTTATATTTTTTAAATGTTGATTCATAGCATTATGTAAAAAAAATATTTTATCTTTTGGAATAACTTTATTGAGTAAAACCCCAAATTGTAAAATTTAATTAGTGAAGACAATATTAGCGATTTCTAAACGAAAATCTGAAACAGAAAAATCAGAAAAGGATACGGTCACATCTAGGACTCGAACTCAGGACCCTTGCCTTGCCGGGACACAGTTAGTAGAGCGGTTCCCCGGCAAGGCAAGGGTCCTGGGTTCGAGTCCTAGATGTGACCGTATCCTTTTCTGGTTTTTCTGTTTCAGATTTTCGTTTAGAAATCGCTAATATTGTCTTCACTAATTAAAAATTATTTTATACAAACAGAAAGCGCTGTATTCTCTATTTCTAACATTGCTTAACGCATTTCTAATCGTAATAAAAAATGAGCCCGTTTCAGGCTTTATATATATTTTTTTTTTCGCACAATAATGTGCATTATTGGTCAATTATTTTAGATACACACCTTCCACAGTAAATAACATATAGGTACCCAACCATAGGTAGAAGTTAATTGCAAAGTAAAAGGACCACGGATAAAAATGAGTATTGCTAATTATTGGTAATCAGGTTAAAAACTGGTAAATTCCGAATATACCGGAACACGTGTTCATGCACCTGCATTTGCCTGGATAATATACAATGACGAAATGCGAAAATATTAAGATTTTTATGAACATGTGTTCCGACATGGTATACATTCGTATTGTACTAAAAGTTTTTTGGGAAAACTATCAATTCATTCGTCAAGGATCTGCAATTTCATGATAAGCTTTTAGTAAATTCCCTATATTTCTCGATGATCTCAGAAATAGGAGAGCAGGAAAAGGCGAATTTATTTCTTGGAAACTGCACATTTTCCTGCTTGTGATTATTGCACCAGTGCCTCTCAACGTACTGAACCTCCACCTTCATGTTCATATGCATAATTTATGATATTACGCAGATACATTAATTTTATTTCTGTTCTTCTTTAAAAGCTATTTATTGTCTTATAAAACTAGATGCTCTCTTGTGGATAACCACTTCATAAATATTTTCTGTGATTTTCCATATCTCCACAGGTGAATGCGGAGGTATTCCTTATAATAAGGCTCAGATTAATTCCTTTATTATGTAATCTCTAAGGTCTCCATAGTCGAGGGGTAAGGCTCTCGACAAGCAAGCCGGAGGACGCGGGTTCAAATCCAGTAAATTTTATTTTATTTTAATTATTTGTGTTATTTTACAATTAATTATTAAAAAATAATATAAAGTATATTTGCGGTGTGTTCCAGAGTGGAAGATACTCTAAGTATCACCCTGGTACAAGACCACCATTCAGGATTGAAATGGCTTTAGCAAAACTGAATAGCCCAATACTTCTAACAAGGTACAAACACTATTTTATGTTTTTTTTAGTTTCAATACACATAGTTTTACATAATAGCACTTATAATGTAAAAGGGTAACTCATTTTATTTTTCTTAGTCCTCCCCACTAGGGGTGCCTGTCATCGTTTGATCTCATCCTTTGTTTCCGCTCAATCTGCTTTCGTTATTTTCAAAATGTTGCATAATTCATCTGCTTTGATTTCTTATCAGGTTTTTTGTTTTTTTTTTACATTTTCATTATCTGTTTTCTATTGCTTGTTGAAGAGAATTGTAAAGCTTAGTTGAGAGATATTTATAGTTACTTTTTCCAAAAACAGTTTCAAAATTAATACATTCATATTGTCATTCGAGTTAGCTCCTGTGTTGTGAATGTGCGTTTATTCTGTTTTGCTTTGTTTTATTTTGAAATGTTTTATTTTAAATGAAGCTTTACCTTTTTATTTCCTTCTTACTTTCAACGAATCATTTAACTGATGAAAGACAAATTTGTGTAGTAAAAAATTTAATTCATTATTTATTCATTTACGCTCTTTAGGTTAGGGTTTTTACATAAAACAAACATTTTAGTTTAAAAAGATGAAAGATTATTTTTACATTTAAACAAGGGTTTTTTTTAATTCTTCGTTATCTGCCAGTTACGTTAAGTGTTACGATGTTTCAAAATGTTATGGTTCTTAAAAATGGCTATTTAACCGTCAAAAGAAATATTGATAAATAAATACATAAATAACCGAGGACAGAGTACTTTGAGCAAGTCTCAAGTTGTATTTTACGACTTTTTGTTGTGTTTAAAAGCTTCAAAACGGGCGTGTAAATCTAGCTTATTTTCTTTTAAACGATGGTTTAGTGTTTTTATCGGATCGTGACAGTGTGACAGCGAGACCCGAACTCTTTTAGTCGCTGAACCGGATTTCCTTAAAACTTCACATTATTATGTAGATTATTTATTTATATGTTGAAATTTGTTTGCTGATAAACTTTAGCCATTGTTCCAAGGCTGATTCTATTATGCATCTTTATTGGAGGGCAATAAGTACGAATCGTACGGAGAATGTTATTGATTTAAAAGCATGCAATGTTTATGTTCAAAAGGTCTTTTTTAAAATTATCATTTCAATTGTTGGTTCTAGCCTTAGAATATGACAGGCATCGACAAAGTTACTGGTAACAGGTACCTAGAACCTATATTGTTACTTTTTGTCTCTAGCGGGTTCGTAACTATCCGTGGTTATATTTCGTATACAATTGTAAATTATAAGAGGCACATGAAGTTAGCTTCCTTTTTCCGGTGTGGAAGATACTCCCTGTTGAGATACCTTCATTAGAACTATTGCTTGAAACGGCTTTAGCCAGTGTATTCAACATGTCTTAATAATTAGATATTTCCTAACGCTTTCGTAACTCTTTCGTTTATCTTTCTACATTCTTAAAATAATATTATAATTGCGTTTCATTCGAGTCCTCCATGTACGCCAGATACCTGTAGAATGGATGAGAGGAAGTCGAATTGTGAATTAAATATGGACAATAAAGAGGTGTAGTGAAGTTCTGATGGAAGATTGAAGATTGACCCGTAAATTCCCCGCCACCCCTAACACGACTATAAAGAAAACAATGCATTTTTGCATTATTTCCCATGCAAATGTTCCCAGATTTGCAATTTCTCGTCACGAAAAAAAGATTTAAAGTCGCCTCTCGGCTGAGATTCTGCGGAGGAGACGGCTGCAGTTGGACTGCTTCTTTTGGGGTTTTTGGGCACTGGGCAAAAGGGCAATTATGCCACGAGATCAAAACTTTACAGGATGTGTTACATTACATAAATCAAAGCGCAATTTATGAAAGAAAAACTGCATCTAGGTGGTCTCAAATGTGCATTACACGGTGAAAACTATCGATCGGAGAGCTTAGAAAGGAAAGAGTCATAAAAATTTCACAAGGTTTTTTTGGACCAACGCAACTGTTTTCAGCTGCTAAACACGCTCTCAAAATTAGGCACGGGAATTTACAGGAACGGTCGTACAAAAATACATGAAAGACACTCTACCGTTGCATTATACTATTTAATTTTTCGTTATTAGTTACTTATTGTATCCTTGAAATTGCAATTTTTGAAGATACTTTAAATAAACAATCATTAAACTGAGTTTAAAAAATCAACTATTTTCAGACATAAATATTCGCAAAACAATAAATAGCCGGATACAAAAAATCCATGAATTAGGCTACTGAATTCAATAACTGTAAAGTTTTCATTATAAACATACATAAATTATTCTGTCTTCCGTCAAAAAGCAAGACTTAGGACGGGTTGTTTCTGAGAATTTGAACAATTCTTCAAATTTAAGTTAATTTTTAAGTTCTGTAAAACATTTTTGATGTTCTGTTATTAGTTCAGTTCTGTTAAACAACTAGTCTATAATGATTTAATATCAGAACTTGAATAGGACTCTCACAGAACCCGAAATTGAACGTTGAAAATTGTACAATTCTTCAAATTTCAAAGTTAATTTTCTTGTTCTGTGAAAAAAATGTCAAGTTCTGTTATGATTTCAGTTCTGTGAAGTAACTGGGCTATAATGATATAATAACAGAAATTGAATATGACATTTACAGAATTCGCAAATTAACGTTAATATTTGATGAATTGTTCAAATTCTATGAAACAACCCGTCCTAAGTTGTAAATACTTACTGTTTTTAATATAAATCTTATTTATTATCGTCATTATTATTTATTGTAAGATCGAAAAAATAGTATGGAAGTGAGGCATGGAACTGGCAAAGAAAGGATGAAAGTAGATTGAATGCTGTTGAAATGAGATCCCTGAGGCGTATGTGTGGTAAAACCATGTTTGATCGTGTGAGGAATGTGGAGATCCGCAAAGAGTGCAAGGCTGATGTAAGCGTAATGAGTAAGATTAAGAAAGGGACGCTTAGATGGTTTGGGCATGTAGAGCGAATGAGCGAAGATAGGAGTGTAAGGAGGATATATGATGCAATTGCAAATGGTAGCAGAAGTCGGGGACGCCCGAGGAAGACATGGCACGATCAAGTGAATCAGATACTCGAGTCGGGCCATGTCAAGAGTCAGAATAATAGAAGAGTATGTATGATACGATGTATGAATGTGAATGAGGCAAGGAGTGTGTGCCAAGACCGAGTTGTTTGGCGGTCCGTCCTCTCTGCCTACCCCTGCGGGGAAACGGCGTGATGGTTAGTTAGTTAGTTAGTTAGAAAAAATAGTGAAATCTTTGAAAGCTGAAGGAGGGGAGTCAAATTAGTCATGTTACTCAACTTGGTAGAGGAAGTCGGGTACGCTCGAAGAAGACATGGCACGATCAAGTGAACCAAATACTTAATCGGTCCATGTCAAGAATTAGAATTTCAGAAGGGGTATGAATATGAATGTGAATGAAGCAAAGAGTGTGTTCCAAGACCGGGTTGTTGGCACAGTGCTTAGTTAGTTGGTTACTTGGCGGCCTCCGTGGTCGAGGGGTAAAGCTCTCAACTAGCAAGCCGAAGGTTGCGGGTTCAAATCGCGGCGTGCGCAAGTAAATTCTATTTGATTAATTTTTGTTATTTCACAATTTATTAATTTAAAAATAATTTATAACATACTTGCGGCACGTTCAAGAGTGGAAGCTACTCTCGGTATCACCCAGGTATAAGACCACCATTCAGTATTGAAACGTGCATGGAATGGCTTTAGCCGTGTTTGGTGACCAGATTTGAATAGCCAGGTACTGCCTAACCTTCTTCTTCCCCATCTCCTTCCCCTCCTCACAACCTTCAGCCTCACAACATACCCCAATTGGGAATGCCATAATCTCACTGGCTCCAGACGAAAAAATTAAACTTTGTTCAGAAGAATAGTATTTGCAATTGATTTTTGTAGTTTGATCGTTGTCAAAATTTTAAAGTTTATTTTTTAGTAGGGTGAAGGTGTGTTATGTTTACGTTTAATTTCTTATTTAGAAAGAGCTCCAAGAGATTCAATTTGAGGATCTATTTCCTTGCTCCATGCACATTTATTCAATCTCAGAAGGCGGGCCATCGCCATTTGGGACCGCCTGCACGACTTTTTATTATTGCGAACGGGTCAAACCTGTTCCCGACATAACACCGCACACACACTCGTGTGGCCGTGTCATGTGGTCCGTGTGGTGGTAATATATGCTGGGTCCGAGGGCGCGCATATAAACGGGTTGCCCTAAAGTTCAGAAAAGGAATAAAAAGTCAACCATTGGAGGCGAGCCGCGCCTGTGTTAGGTTAGGGCGATGGGGTCATCAACCATTTACACAAAACTATTTTATAAATAAATCATTTTGAACCAGTAGCATAAAAGATCGGATTATTTCCAGTAAATAACACGACAATGTACTAAATAACATTTACATTATTATATAAAATAGTATAAAATATTCCTGAAAGACTGCAATATGTCATCCCACAGAAAAAAACATTAAGATAGAGCATTGTAAAAATAATGTATATACATATTTTTATTATTATTAACATTCGTTGAATGGCTAACAGATATGGGCATGCTTTATTCTACCAAAAGTGATACTTTCAAAGGAAATTAATCCCCAACGAAAGAATAATATACGAGATTTTTTTTTTCTATGCAATTTCTAGTCGCGATGACCAAAAATCTAGCGCGAATTGTTTAGTAGCCATGTGTGTGCCCCTATATTTAAAACAACTAGTAGCTTTATTTTGGCAACTTAACAATCGTGGGACTAGAAATTGAAGTGAAGTCCTAGCCTAAAACGGGACATTATAGGTTTTTTCAAAACTTCTTGACATAATGTTGACAGTACCGATATATCGAGACGAATTGCAACCCTACAATATTATATAATTCTTTAGAATAGTCTATTTAACCCTACTTACGAATCGTAAAGTCAAAGCATTACTTGTGTTTGCTACAACGAACAACGAATTCGAAATACGGCTTTGATTTCATATTGCAGGTTTTTCAAAACTCTTGGTATTTTTGTAAATCTTTTCTGTACTATCAATCTACATTTTTCGAAAAATATGGACTACATATTTCGAAAAATATGGACTCTATTTTTGGAAAGCATATTCCAGAAGAGGTGGCGCGTATGTTTTGTATATTTTAAGCATTAAGTCCGTGACCTGTTAGGTCATGGTGTTAGGTCATTAAAGCTTCCCTGATTAAATATGTTGTCGAATTTTCTCTTTCGACAATCCCAGCAAAACTCGATTCTCACTTCAAGTTTTGTGATATGGTAACTACTAGGTCTTGTTAGGGTCTAGGTCTAGGGCGCCAGCCTATATATCGGAACTATGTGTCCGACAAAACTTAAGCAATAGACAGCTTACTCTAAGGTCAGCAGAACTAGATGTTAGTAATCGTCTAAACGAACTTTCTAGGTCAAATCGAGCCGTTTACTATGATCGTTCTTTTAGTGTAACAGGCCCGCTCATCTGGAATAGACTTCCCTCAGCTCTTACTTATTTCCAGAATTTCGCTGAATTTAGACGGGCTTTAAAAACAAAATTATTTAAAAAATCTTATCATTCATAAATCTTAACTACTTTTCAATATTTTATAATAACCCATATTCTAAAACTTCCGGTAATTTTTTGGTTTTGGTTGTCTCCTTATTGTACCTTTTTAAAGTGTCTGCTCAGAAAATTCTCATTTCTGAGCACAAACTGCCTCCTGTTTTATATCATGTTTTAGTTTTAATATTCTTGTTTTGTCCTGTCCTGCTGTTATTGTTATTCTCAGTTTTGTCATCACTTTGTATAAACAGTGTATTAAGTGTTATAATATTAGATCTGTATTGGGTAAGGCACACTGTAGGAATAATTTTAAGAACCACTAATACTGAATTACCATTTTTAAGTTTGTTATAGTTGAGCGCATTTGAAGTGAAATGACATATAGCGCAGTTTACGCTTTATAAATGCTGTGTTATTATTATTATATTGTTGTAATGTCACTGCTTTTCTTAATTAGCTACGTTTCTCATTGTAGTTTTATTTAAATTAAATTTAACCTCTGGCGAATAAACAAGTTCTGAAAACATTACATGTAAAGGTATGTAGAAAAATCTATTGATCCATTATGGGTATTACTATGGAAAATTCCAGAAATATTGTTTGAAAAAAATTGGGACATTTTTGTGTTCGGCCGGTTGTAAACCCCTGCCATTTAGGATACACTATGATGTGGATGTTAAACTTTTTATAGTTTTTTTTAAGCCTTGTTGTCTGGGCGGAATAACAGCGAGTTAGTCCTACTCTCGTTCTACTCTTCTACTTATATTGCTAGTAGTTCTATTTGAAAATTAATATTCTTTCAAACAACGTCGTAGTCATTCTTTTTTATTATTTATAAACACGTTAATAGATGCTTCAAGTATGCACAGGACACAGCGTCACTTGGGATCGGGATATTCAACAAAACAAAGCATATTTAAAGTTTATTTGATAAGCCTGAAATTTCAAGATAACAAATTATTATCACTACCAGAATATTAGATACTCTCAGTGTTGCCCTGGTGAAAGCCCGCTCATCCAGAATCCAAACATTGTGCGAAAAATAAAAAACCCTTAGATTATAAACATATACATATATATGTATAATTTTTGATGTGCACCTTCGGTGTATTAATTTAGCTATGTTCTGCATAAAATCCAATCTGGCGTAATAAAGGTTTGCTAAATACAAACACTCTTTAAAACAAACTTATTACACATTGCTCTTTAAGTACTTTCATAGTTCCTTAAGTACCTGCTTATTTTTTATTAATTTTTTTATTAAATACACTTATTAAACTCCTTGTACAACTTTCTATGTTAAGAGGAAGCTACAAGCCAAAAATGTGTATATTCTTCGTATACCTTATATTGTAGGTAATAGGCATTAAAATCGCTTGACAAACGGAGTCTAGAAATGTTCGAATTCAAGCACAAAACTGTTTTTTATTTATTTCGTTAATAATTTTATAAGAAAGAAAAAAATTTAATCGACTGAAACTGTCACAGATAATCTTAGCTATAATACTGTATTTTTTTAAATATGTTTCCTTTACGCATTCATACATTTCTAATGAAAAAAAATATTTTTTAGTAGTTTACATTTATATTTTTAATTGGGTAATTTATTTGTATTCTACTCAAGAGAAACGATAGGAAAACCTTCAATTTATCTAAAGCATATTTTTGGTATTCATAATGTACACCAATTCGTTATAAAGATAAATCAAAATGGTAATTTAGCATTAAGCTTCGCCTTAACTTGTATTGTACCTGTTTATATCGTTGTTACTCAGTTTACTATGTTATGTACTATACACTTATTATTGTACTCCTGAGAAACTTACATATAACAATGTTTACGTGTAAAAGCCTTCAAGGCTTGAATAAATAATTGAATAAAATTGTCAACACCTCCTGTAATTCTTTATTTATTTACTGGTCGGGTGTTTTCTTTACCCGGTATGAAGACGTATTTATTACGGTAGATACGCTATCTCAATTTAAAGTCATATCTTATACAAAGATGTAAATATTTATGCCCTTATTTTTTATATATAATATTCCTTACTTCTTTTTACATTCTAACCCATATTAATAGTGGTTTACTCGTAGATAAGATGAAGCTATTATATTTATTTAGCCCCATAACGTTTTAACAGATAAGCTGTTATTTATGCCGACAGAAACCATAAGTCTATTTTTTGTACTTAATAATATGCATCACACGTTTGGAGTTAGGTTAGGTTGGGTTAAGTTAGGTTAGGTTAGGAGTGGAATATATTTTCTGATTTAATATTAAGTGTGTGGATTCCACTTCACTCTTTGTAATAAAACATTTTTTTATCGAAATAATCAACGCACTCAAGATCGTAAATTACGAGTGTAACTGTGGTCCTTGAAAGCTTTTGTGATAACGAGTATTTTTAATAATTTAAATTTTAAGAAGTAAATTATTGGTACGTATTTGATGCTTTGAGTATTATGATATTGTCGTAGAACTAAGATATTCGTAGGACTTTGTAGGAGGTTCTGAGGCTAAGAGATGTAGGGTAGGGCAAGGAAATGCGTTGAGGATATTCACAACTCTTCGGATCTGGTCTCTAAATAAAGCTAAAGCTATTTCAATCAATGTTTAGATTCTGAATGTTGGGATCTCGCCTATATTTTCTTCCTATAGATAGTGCAATGGTGCGATACGATACGATACGATACAATGCGATATGATACAATTATACCACCCAACCAGGAGCGCTCCTGTCCCGGTGCGATCGGTACACCCTTAGAGATACAATATAAATGAGTTTACATTCTTCTTGGATATTCTTGGCTCTTATTGACTCTTACATATTAGCAGAGAAGATATAGCGCCATATGGTACACTTTACATCACTTTCTGCGCCCTCGAGGAGATTTTTTACGTTTTTTGACAAAAACGGCGCTATAAAAATCATATTTTTTGTATTATACACTTTACATCACTTTCTGCGCCCTCGAGGTGATTTTTTACGTTTTTTGACAAAACAGCGCTATAAAAATCATACGAATATTTTTTGTATTACTATCCAATTTCATGCATCAACTCATACAAAATAATATGCTCTTATTCCGACTAACAGGTCTTTCTCACAAGTATAAAAATATCTATATGGAATTCAGATTCGAACAGAATCTTTCTGGGGCGTAACATATTTAAAAAAATCATAAAATTGTTATTCCTCATCAAAACATCCAAAAAAATAAATCAGCCCTAAGCGCTGGACTGTAATCTTCAAGTGCCAATAATTAGTAACGAAGGCAGACGTTAATCAATGGCAATATTGTTCTTTAACCGTAACCTACTGGCCCCAAAATCTACACAACCACGTCATTACTTATGCTAATGTCCAAACCCTTCACAGTCCTGAATAATATTAGTTACAATTTAAATATACCTACAAATACATGTGTATTTATATTTTTTTATATTAACTCCACACAGGAGGCCCTGAAGAAAATAATTTCCCTCAGGGCCTATGTCATCTTTGGGGATGCTGTGTGGAGGGTCTTTTGGTGGAGAGGAAGGAGTGAACATGGGTCTTGAAGAGTCCCATGATGTAGGAGGGAGGAAACACAGAGGCCGGCAGTTCGTTCCACAGCCGAGCTGTTGAACTTAAGAACGAATCGTAGAAGCGACCCGTTCTCATGTGACTGTGTATATGTAATGTCAACTGTGTACAAATGTTGGGCGCGCGTTTGGCGTGTATCCTGACTACGCACCGGTGCCGAAGGGATCAATGACGCTAGTTCCTCAGAGCATCTTCCATATAAACATAAATAAAAGTGTCCCGGTTTGGGTTTGTTTTTTTAAGCAAATCTTCACGGAATAAATGAGTGCTGCTAATTTATTAAAAATCTCTTTAAATTATTGGTAATCCGGTTAAAAACGGTCCGGTTAAATGAATTAACAGGTTTCATGAAAAACTTTGAATAAATTACGGATGTATTATCAGGATTTCGGAACACGTGCACAATTTTGGACACTTGACCTTCAAGTTTTGTTTTTAACCTGATTACCAAAAATTTGAAGAGATATTCAATAAATTAGCAATTCTCATTTTTCTCCGTGTATATACTCTCAGTATCGCCCTTGTAGAGGACCACCATTCAGAATCGAAAAGTTGCTTGAAATGATTTTAAACTTGTTAAGTGACTAGTTCTGAACATTGGAGGAGACCCACCTTTTCCCAACGGCTGTGTGAGGAAACTGATTGTTTAACCTCCTTAGCCGCACACGTCAGGACTCTAATTTTTTTTTTGTAAAAAGGAGCTACATTTATTTTGAAATGATTCTAGACCTAGACCCTCCAATGTCCCTGCATGGATGATTGTTAGTAAGAAACAATGTATGCGTACTTACATTAATAGTAACACAAAACAAGAACTTATCAGAGGTGTTCGCCTGGTGCTTTGCCAGTTCTGAACATTTGGAGGAGGCCCACCACTTCCCCGCCCTGTTTTGGGTACATATGATACTCCTTCAGGACTCTCGCAAGGACGCTAATTTTTTTGTTTGATAAAACGAGTCTACATTTAAGATTTGCAAAACAAGACCTCTAAATATCCGAGCATACAAAGTTATTCGCAGTATGCAAGTGCTGTAAATTAGTAGATGTTAGTAACATCTAATCTAGTTAATTTAATTCCAGTTCTGAACAGTCAGGTTCCAACTTTCCTCTTTCTCTTCACCATCCCCTTCTTACTTCCATCACCCCAAGCCAGCGATAGACATAGTTCCACTCGCCTTTGATAGCTGGAAGTATTATGCGGTATAACCTAAGATTACACGATCACTGTGTCATTGGTTTCACAGACCAAATTATTTTTAATCTTACCCGCATTGCACCAATCCACCCCTGAATTTATTCTTATAGTAAATATAACATTTCGAGTAGCTAAAGTGACTAAAAAAACTTTACGGGGTGGTTACAAGGTGGGGCAAAAGTAACGTCATAATGTGAATGTGCCATTATTTTGGCAAATGGCGTCAAATGTCTTTGTGCTTTGACATTTATTTTGTAGATAGATAGAGAATTATTTGACAACAAGTAATGGAGAGATACACACCTGAAGAACGCGGAATTATAATTGTTACGGCTTATTTGACCAATTTCCGATCTGTTGTTTTAACGCAGTGTGAATTTTGACGTGATTTTCTTCGTCGTCAATGTCATCAATTTACACCTTCAAATAAATTTTCCTTGAAAACAGAACACAATCTTTTTAATTTCTAACAAAATAGCAGCCAATTCACACTATGACATTACTTTTGCACCACCTTGTATAAACTTCCCCCAACATATATTCAGATTGACTTGGAAACCGTTCTCCGGGTTCGACTCCCGCCAAGCTATATTTTACTCCATCACTATTGGTGATCCGTTCCCACGCGAGGGGGATTTTTTCTGATTTATTTTGGAGGAGTCAAATGTTGATTAATTTTTGAAGGGTGCCTTGCGAGGGTATTTTCGAAGCTTTTGTTTTTTTTTATGTTTTCTTGATTTATGTTAAACATCTAAAAAGGTGTTAATTGGATTGAATATTGGTTACTTTATACAAAAACAATATATATAAGGTATCGTTATGCAAGAAAATATAATTATTACAATTAAAAAAGGTCTCACGCCTCACGCAGATTACGTACGTACGTATTAAATTAGTCGCTAACAATAAATGGTCCAAAGAAGCGAAGATAGCAATCCACAATGGAATGCTGATACCTACACTGATGTATAGCAGTGGGGCATGGAATTGGCAGAGGAAGGATGAAAGTAGACTGAATACGATGGAAATAAGATCCCTTATCCGAATGTGTGGTAAAACCATTGAACTACAATATCCATACTCGTAGGGTAAAATTATGTATGATCGTATGAGAAATGTGAAGATTCGCAAAGAATGCAAGGCTGATGTAAGCGTTATGAGTAAGATTAAGAAAGGGACGCTTTGGCTTGGTTTGGTCATGTAGAGCGAATGAACGAAGAAATGATTAGTAGTAATGTATATTTACCAAATTTGAACCCTTTCACAGCCAGAAATATCTGTTAAACCGTTCGGGTCACGTAGTGCTATATCTGTCACCAAATGACATATTCTCATAAAATTAATTATTCTCTTCTATTATGGTCAGACATAATAATTATATACATAATACAAACAGATTTAGAAAGAAAAAACACATTTGCATTTTAAATTTTACCATAGATGCTCCCGCATAATTTAAAATTATTCGATAACCCGGTCAAAGTTTCCATATTTTAATAATTTTTTTCATATAAAACGATAAAAAAATTATGTGGAAATATCCGTTATAATACGAATAAATTCCGAATTATTAGGTGTGTAATGGAATCCGAAAGCTTATCAAAGCAAGCTTTTCTGGACTTTAAAATGCATCATTCAGAATTTGACACAGAAATACCAAGTCAGTAATAATCCTTCTATCCGCCAATTTAAGCATATTGCATTCATAGCATTTTAAAGAGTGTTGTAGTTCAACAAAATTTCTGGTACACCCATTTTAAAACTTGGGAAACTTTATAATTTATATTATAGTAGCTACGTCCATTCAATATCTTAAGTTTTCTGATCTGAGAAGGCTTCTATTGAACCATCCATATTTCGATTATTTTGCTTGAGACAACGCCGACAACGGCCAAACTCTTAAGGTTAGGTCACACTGGGTACACGTACGCAATGTAAGCAAAGCGTTAAGATATCTGAACAACTTACAATCCATACTTTTTCTATGAAAATAGATCCTCAGAAACACACTTGTCACACGCAACACAATCCTACGCTTCCCACTCAACGCCGATCTGCGCTGTCCATCACATCGGCCTGGGACGTGTGTAAGAAATATGGAGTTGGTGGAAGGCCTTCCAAACGAGTTGATTGAACCTTTAAAACACGGACCACTCAACTTATTTGGTTAAATCATTAAGTTTTGGGTACAGACAACGCGATGGTTGATTCGTGATGGTTGAATTTCGTCAGTTGCTCCTCTGAAGAACACAAGCAGAATATTATTTACATTAAAAAAAATACTCGTTAACTATTAACATGAAAATAAAAAGACAAAATGTGGGCAAAAACATGGCCCATGGAACGATAAAACATTTTACGTTTTGATTCATTGCATTATTTTCAATACATTTGAACTGCTACAAAAGGATCACAAGAGTATCTTCCCTGGCAACTCTTTCAGAGTACATCATAGCCATAAGAGTACATCTTACAAAACTCCGTCAAAACTTCATGATAATTAGTCACGCCTTTTATTTATTTTTATTCGTTAAATTATACAACTACGCAAGACGGCTCGCTGTAGACTAACCAATTTGGTTGGCGGTTGGGTGGTTGGATGGTGGTTGGATGCTCTGGCGGTACAACCATTCAACTTGATAGCCATCGTGTAGAACGCATCTCCGCACGATTCAACTTGACGTTCAACCAGATTTATACAACAGCTCGTACAAATTGAGTCGTCTGTAGCACCCATTATGATTGGCGCTTGGCGTTTACTGACATTTGTTCCTCGAGTTGTTGTTAAAATGAGAGATAATTAACTAATGAACAAATTAACTTATAACGAAAAATCTATCGAACATTGCTATACTTGATTCAAATTTGGGTTGCGTGCGTAGGACTAGTGGGTGTATTTTGGCCCGGGAACGTACACGTTGCGTATGCGGGCTCAGGACGTCGTTGCCTTAATGCCACCTTTCGATTGTACCCGTAGAGTCTTCGATAAAACAAACTTATTGAATTATTTCTGTCTGACCTGATTATGAAACGACGTGAACCTCGCTACTTAGGCATTAAACATTACCCTATACATTACGAGGCCACAATGCCTATGAATAATGTCGAACTACCAACAACTATCTGGTTCTGGTAGTAGGAGTAACTTCTAACAATGGTATGTATGTTATGTGGCTGCCTACAAATTTATAACAATGACTTATTTGTTACTTTCCCTTGAGAATTGGCCACTGAATGCAGAATGGCTGATTGTAGCCGATCGATTAAAAGCTAACATGCAATTATTATTCTTGTGCATTTCTTGTTATCAGATCAGAGCCGCTATTCAAAAGTGTCCAATTATAATGAATAGCAACTACCTTGTATGGTGTACAACTTATTTTCCCCTATTAAATCATGGGTACTTATTGCTACTGCTAAGAAGTTAGATTACAGATAAATTAAATTTAAAAAAATAAAATAAAAACCATTGTGTCATTGTTAATTATGTAACAAAGTCAGCTAAAAACTATTGTGTTATTGTTAATAATGTAAGAAAGTCGGGTGAAAATAGCTGTGACGTTAAAGGATACATTCGTAACTTTTGTCCTAGCAGCAGACTCATACCTGGACGGATGATGAACCTCGTGCTGGCACTGTTGGTGGACGCGGTAGACTCTCTCGCTGCAGCAGCTGGTCTAGTTTCTTTAGATTCTTGCTGCAGAGTCTCCATCTTCTATAGCCGTCGAACGTCACAGCGGTGCTGCCAAGGTCTGTTATCTATGTGAGGATATTGTGTCAGCGCTTTATTAGCAGCAGACACATACCTGGACGGATTATGAACCTCGTGCGGCACTGTTGGTGGACGCGGTAGACTCTCTCGCTGCAGCAGCTGGTCTAGTTTCTTTAGATTCTTGCTGCAGAGTCTCCATCTTCTATAGTCGTCGAACGTCACAGCGGTGCTGCCAAGGTCTGTTATCTATGTGAGGATATTGTGTCAGCGCTTTATTAGCAGCAGACACATACCTGGACGGATGACGAACCTCGTGCTGGCACTGTTGGTGGACGCGGTGGACTCTCTCGCTGCGGCAGCTGGTCCAGTTTCTTCACCACCTAGGATTGTTGCTGCAGAGTCTCCATCTTCTATCTTCGTGTCACCTGTTCCTGTTCTTTATTTTACTTAACTTAACTTCACTTTATTTTTGTAATATTTATATTTTTTGTAATACCTGCATCAACTGTAAAGCGCCCCTGAGGTGATATCTCACAAAACCGGCGCTATACAAATTGTCCAATATTATTATTATTATTTGTTTTTTAACATGTGATAAGTTAACATTACTAAGATGTTTTAATTTGGCAGGCGGATATGAGTACCGCCGCCATATAACCGCTGGATAACCAACATCTCTGCCATAGGTCATCCTAAGTGGTTCGCTACGTTTGGTTACATAGCAGGGGTGCCCGGGTTCACGGGGTGAGGTTTGTCTAAGTATTGCAAGTATTGGGTGGCTTAAGGTGGCGGGCCGGATCGGAGACTGATTAATGGAGACCCTTTAACCTCTCCAGCTGAACTATCTCGACCCATCGCCTTGCACCACAGGGGGAGGGATGGATTCATACGTCCGTCACTCCTGGACACACTGACTCCCAGATTACTACCCAACCCCCATACCTTTTTCCTTCCCAGTACTTCCCATAGACATATGTTTAAAAATACGATGATTAGGTAAAGAAAAAAAAGTAATATAACTAACTAAACATCACCCCGTTTCCCCGCAGGGGTAGGCAGAGAGAACGGACCGCCAAACAACTCGGTCTTAGCACACATTCCTTGCCTCATTCACATTCATACATCGTCTCATACATACTCTTCTATTGTTAATAATACAATAAATAATAATAATAAATTAGCAATACTAATTTTTCTCCGTGTGCACCTTTGGTGTATGTAGGTTACGTTGGGTTAGTTTTTTCGTCGCTTTATATTACTTTTCAAAGGTTTGTTGATTTGTCACGAGTGTTGAGTTTTTTTTTAAATATTTTTTTAATAATTTTTTATAATTGTTGAAAATAATGTGATCTTAATGGGTACCCCGTTCTAAGGTCACATTGTACATGGTAATTTGTATGAATTACAAATTGTAATTTTTTTTGTAATTTTTGTAAATGCTTTAAATATACAAGAGGTAAATTATAAAGTGAAATAATTAAAGAAAGATATAATATTATAAAAGAAAAATGTTTAGTAGAAAAACATACAGAAGAAAAACATAACATAACGTTAATCTTTGTTAGGTTGCAACATTTTATCTATATTCTTCCTTCCCGTGTACATAATCCATATCTTAATACGTGTCCATAATCCATATCTTAATACGTGTCCATAATCTATATCTTAATACGTGTCCATAATCTATATCTTAATACGTGTCCATAATCCATTTCTTAATACGTGTCCATAATCTATATCTTAATACGTGTCCATAATCTATATCTTAATACGTGTCCATAATCCATTTCTTAATACGTGTCCATAATCCATTTCTTAATACGTGTCCAAAATCCATATCTTAATACTTCTTTTGAACTCGGTTATATTTGCCATGAAACATGGAACCCCCTTTTAAAACATCTTTTTGGATTTCACTTTTGTTTTCATAAATGAATGAATTCAAAATCTTTGCAGTGGAAAATAACCCACTTCGCGACATCCGATCGAGCTGAAACTTGGCAGATAGACTCGTTGTAGATGACAATGTATTCTATCAACGTGCCATATCTTGGTGGCAATCACGTACACACACGGACGTAAAATCATTTCTGTGAAACTGGATGACATTACGGCAGTTAATATACAAAATAAATGTCGGTCCTACCCAATCGGAATTTGGCGAGTTGTTAGCGCCGTTGACTCCAGTCCCTGGGAAGCTAGGTACCTACAATCCTCAATTTTAAAAGCCATTTTACAATAGATGTATTATAACAACAACAAAAAATTGTTGTTTTTTTTTCTTCCTGAATCCATATGAAAAGATAATCCATATTGAAACTTGAAGAAAAAAGCATCGTGTAAAACGCCCATTGTAAATAACTTCACAAGTTTGGTGTAAACTTGAATTTTAGTCACAAAGCTGTTAGCTGGAAGCTTTACGAACCGAGCTTTTGCCATTTCCGCTGTGCGTCACCGGAGACCAGAGAGAGGGTGTGTGGAGGGGAAGGAGGTGAGCACCGGGCACTGGCAGATCGCTGCTTTGAAGATATTATTGTGCATTGTGCGTCATGGGCATTGAGCCCGCATCCCCAACAACGCAACACACAACAGTCATGCGCTTTCCCAGAGAATGTCGAGAGTCACGGCCACAAAGAATTAAATACTTTTTACTTTGCGTAGTTTATGACCGTACTTTTCAGGGGTGGAGAAGCACTTTGAGGTTATTATAAATATCATTAAATTGAACACATCAGTGGTTATAGTTATTGTTGACGCAACTATATGCATTCCCTCAATCCCCATATAACATATTACTCAACTACCTGTCCCATTCTGACAGTGTTGGAAAACATATCTGAGCGACCTTGTAACAATTGTAACAGTCAGTCTGTTACGGAAACTTGTGCAGTGATCAATCCATTGATCCCTCAGTGCCATAATGTCGACTCTCAACAAAAGCGTGCAGTGTAAAAAATGAGGTAAGTCAGATTCCTATCCAATATAGTTACCACGCTATACCGTTTGTGACACTTTTTACAGATCACCTTATGTATAAAAAATACAACAAAAATTTCGCAGACAAGTATTGCGACTATGGTTATATTACATACCTTATCATAAATGACAAGGAATCCAGATATCGCAGGTTCGAATACCGGTGTGGGCAAGTAAATTTTATTTAATTTAAATGGGTTATTACAAAAATACAAGTCTGTTTTTGAAAATGTGGAAAATCTTATTTCACAAATTACTCTCTAACCTGACGTATACCCGGCGTTGCTGGGGATTATCTTTTGGAGATAGACATATACTATTGTGGACTTTTCTATAGGCCTTTTCAAGATATACAGTTACGTAGTACATTATTTTAATGTATCTCATAAGGCTTAGCCAGCGTTAGCAATGTAAGCACCTGAAAAAATATTATTTTACGTTTTGATTACAAAACATCGACTTTTCTCTACTTGCTATAAATGTAATATTCATGTTTTAAATATATATAAACTTTTCGGAAAAACATTTTCTATATGATGGTGAAAACCCTATCAAAATCTGTTAAAAACAAAACACACAAATAGACAGATGTGGATAGCGACTTTGCTTTGTACTATTTAGAGATTCTGGACGCGTTTTTCTGTTCGAATTTCTCCGATATTTGTTTTTGTGACAGATACTTCCATATTTATTATCTATGGTTTTGTTGAAAGGTGTTGCCATTTTGTTTAATGATTATGTACCGTCCAAAATATTATTTCTGCTTTGGCAACATATCTACAAATCTGTATGAAATTGATAATATACTCGTAAAAAAAACGTGTGAAGCAATAATTGGATGGTATAAAGTGGATGATAGGTATACAAATATATTGTGTTCACATAAAAAGGACTCTCCTTTGTGAAGGTATAACAATTTAATTCTTGCGATTTTATTCGTGTACTTAAAATATAACCAGTCAGCTCCTACTTCCTACATACAGTAGCCATATATTTAATGTACCTTTAATAGTAAACTCCGTCAAATCGAAATGAAAAAGCAATTACTATCGGAGATTGTCAGGAAATGGCGTTCACGGAATCTGAAGCGAGTTTCAATTTACAATTCTCATCGAAAATACAACCTCACTCCACCGTTTAGGTGTATTCTAGGATTTCTAGCACGGACGATCGATAAAGCCCTATGTCCATACGATATTGACGAAATCCGTCATCTATGGTCTGTTAGCGATATTTGCGAACACGGTCAGAATATGTTTCCGACAGTCGGCAGACAAAAGCCGCTACTCTTAGCGCGGCCTCCAGGGTGTCGGATAAGCTGTCAATATGCAGAACTTTTTGGATAACGCAAAATAATTGGCTTATTAATCAATGGGGGTGAACTAACTAAGCTCTTAGAACTGAAAGAAATTGTTGCATTCTATCAACTTCAACAACAACAGCACTCATGCACACACATGAGAGTTAGCGAATGTCTATGGAGTTGGTGCATTAGTTAGTTAAAATTTTATTGGATTCTGGAACAAGTCCCCCACATAAAATGCCTGGGGGTCATCATTGATCAACATCTTCGCTGGGATCAGCACTTGGCCAGTCTAACCCCACGCATCCGCAAGGTCTCTTATGCTTTTCGAAATCTAAGAAATATCCTTACCACCTCAATTCTTAAAACTGTATACTACGCTCTCTGCCAATCCCTACTAGCTTACGACATTCTAATCTGGGGTGGTTGTGCACAATCTACCATCGAACCTCTACTAAAAGCCCAAAAAATGGTAATACGTGTCATTAACAAGCGACCGACAAGATACCCCTCCACTCGACTCCTCATAGAGTATAAGGTCCGACAACTCCACCTAAAATTTTCGCTAATACATTTCCAGTTCAAATATAAAAACAAAACTCTCTTACAAAACAACTACACCACCAGAACAATAACCAACGGTCACTACAAAGTACTTTCACTACATACCACGTCAGCTCAAAGATAATTTTTCTTTTTAGCTCCTAAAATCTTTAACCTTATCCCTGAAAACCTAAAAACCGTGAGTCAACCCCATTCCTTTAAAAAACAAATTACGAAATGGATTCTTACACACGGAATACATTACAACTACAATACCCATTCATTCTACACTCTATCAATTTAATCACCTTTCAGACAAAACATATATATCGTTATTCCCTAACTTAGCGGTATAGTATGTACATAATTAACTAGTGTGATCTATTTACTAATAATGTCTCAAATTTTTCATATTCTTATAATTCTCTAACTTCTCAATCCTCTTCTTGCAACCCAAACTAGCTCCACATCATTTTTATATTATAGTAATGTATAGATTCTATGTCTGCAAACTGTAAAATTCACCCGCCATAATACAGGGTCATCCCTAGCATGGAGGGTGAAATATCACAAAAAACCACATTTACTCTCTAAATCATGTATCAATAAAATAAATAAATAAATTTCAATCATTTTGAGCATCTACATAATCTACACGGAGAAAACTTTCTGATAAAAAATATTAACTAAGAATTAATAAGCAAATTTATTAAGAATTTCTTCAAATTATTCGTGTTCTTGTTAAAAACGAGATTGTAGACCATTAACGTTTGGTGATCAGGTGAGAAGCGAAATGAAAGAAGGTTGTGAAGGTCACATGTGTTTTATTGGTGAGTCAGTTGCCGTGACGAGGAGATGATGTAGGACAAATGTTGAATACTCCGGACGCTGCGGTGATGTGCTGGTCAAGCGCGGGTCAGTGAGTCGACGCCGGGCGCTGGTGACCGGGACTCGATGAAGGTCAGGCACTGGCGAAGAACGTAGGTCTTCAGGCACTCCAGTGCTGACGAGATGGCCGAAGGTGCGACGGACCTTGTAGGCGGTTGAACGGGAACGGCGTGACTAGTGAGGATGCTGCGTGTCCTCGTGGTGGTCATGGTAGCGTGGAAGAAGCGCTGGTCAGAGACGCTGGAACCAGGGCGCTTGTAATCCGAGTAGCGCTGGCCGCGGACGTGGCCGAGGCGCTATGATGGTGTCCCGATGTGGTCCATGATGGTACGGGCGAAGCCGGGTATACGTCCTTCGCGCTAGTAAGATTAGCGCGGGTTAACACTCGTTGAGCCTTGTAGACTGACGGCTGATAGATAACTAACTGACTGACTGGCTCGCTGCGTCGGGCTTATTTATACGTTACCGTCGACGGTAGCAGTAGGTAGATGGATGGCAACTAAATTCTAGGCACTCGCACAGACTGTGTGTTTCGGGAACCTTCGACATTGCGGCGATTAAGCATAGGCCGTAGACTCGAACCTTCTGGCGAGTTCTCGTAATGTCCGAGACTGATTGCACGATAGTATTGTCGCGAGTAGATACTTGAAACAGGTAGGTTGCTTTGTTTTGATTTCGGCTGCAAATACGTACCTAAGTAGCAATTAGCAAGTACGTACCTAAGTAGGTCGAGCGGTTTATTATTAATTATTCAATGGATTAATATCGACGCTACAAACGTATGAATCGATAGGTGTCCTGATAAACCTAAAAATTCCAATGTTTTGTCATGATGTCTGAACACGGGTTCATAAAAATCCTAATGTTTGCATTTCGTCGTGATATATTATTAAGACAGACACAGGTGTATGAACACGTGTTCCAATATTAATACGAATTACTAACACTTTATCAGGAAGCGGCTTGCAGTCCCGTTTTTAATAGGATTACCAATAATTTGAAGAGATTTTTGATAAATCAGTATTCCTCAGTTTTCTAAGCGTAGGCACAGGTTCAAAATTTATTATAATACATATTAATAATTGAGTTGCATTCGTACAATAAAGTTTTTTTAATATTCGTGTAGAGCATTTTTTAGATAACGGCGCATTGATAACCTTTGATTTATGTTTAAAAAAAATCAAATCCAATCCAAATAAAAACCAAAGATAGTCTACCCCTTAAACAGGTCCCTCCTAAACATTGCACACTCTCTCCATTCTCCGTTACACATTATTACTGAGAAATTTGAAGTTTATAAGCAAGATTTAGGGGTGGATTGGTACCTATAATTTATTTTGCTTTTTTATGTGGGTATCTTTAGAGCAAGTCGGGGGAAGTTCGAGAACTAATAAGGGTAGGTAACATATTACATCCCCAATTTAAATTAATCGCCGAATGATTAAATATTATGGTTGGTTTTAGAGTATAGGGGATCCCTAAAAGATAAGCATTTAATTAATGTTAAAACGAATTGAAGTGGTGGGAATAGTGTTAGTGTAATTGTTAGTGTCAATAATATTATTGTAACAATTGTAAAAGCTTACTTTTTAAAACTATTTGTTTCACTTGATCGTACCATCTCTGTCTTGGGCGTTCTCGACTTATTCTACATTTCACTTTCACATCACACATTCTCTCTACACTATCTAATTTATTATCCCGACCGTCGCTTTTTATTGCGGGCAAAATGCACCACTAACACAATCACAGGAACAAGATTACATGGAGATGAATGATGGACTCGCCGAACGTCACAGCGGTGCTGCCAAGGTCTGTTATCAAAGTGAGGATAATTGTGTCAGCGCTTAATTAGCAGCAGACACATGCCTGGACGGATGACCTACCTCGTGTTGGCACTGTTGGTGGACTCTCTCGCTGCAGCAGCTGGTCCAGTTTCTTCACCACCTAGAATTCTTGCTGCAGAGTCTCCATCTTCTATCTTCGTGTCACCTGTTCCTGTACGTCATTTTATTTAACTTTATTTTTGTAATATTTATATTTTCTGTAATACCTGCATCAACTGTAAAGCGCCCCTGAGGTGATATCTCACTAAAGCTTCGCTATACAAATTGTCAAACAAATAAATAAATACACCGCTTTATTTCTTCATCACATACGCCACATTTTATCACACTTAAGTATTTGATTAATTTTATCGTACAGTGTCTTTCTCGGGTGTCTCTGACTTTGTTTACCATTCACTAATGTATACCATATTGTCACTATTAAAAAATTACAATACATCGACTTTTATTCGACTATGTATCTCATTCCAGTGCAGAGTTATCGCGTTAAGTTTTCCTCGAGCGTCCCCGACTTCTTCTACCATTCTAACTATCGAAATACTCCTGACGCTAATAAGAAGAAACATTGAAATTTTCAGCGGAATCGGTCCAGTATTTTTCGAGTCTTTGGGGCAAACATAAAAACATTCTTTTTTATATGTAGATATGACAATGACAACCAAACGAAAATATCCAATCATACTTCTGTGTTTCTGGTATTTTTTCTTGTTAACATTCACAATTTACGTTGCAAAATAAGGTTAACGATTATTTGGCGAATTTAATTCAAGTTCACGCATTGTTTGTTCTCGGTGCGTTTTACTCTGCCGCCTTCTGTGCTCCGGATACCGAAACGCTAAGAAACGTCCGAAGTTGATAGTCCACATCAATTTTGTACGCAAAACAAAAAACCTTCACCTTCACCTTCACCTTCACCTTCACCTTCACCTTCTTAACTTCTTAGACGCTTGTGCTCCTGGTAGAATCTACGAGTAACAAACACCTTGCAAGCCAACTTTAGTATGGGGGTATTTCATCATCCTCTTGATTATCGAGATTACTGTATCAACATTCAAATTAATTTAAACAAATTATAAGATTAGTGCCATCTTAACAAACTTCATCTTAACATTAATAAATGCAACATTATAAGATTTTTCAGAATAACTCAACCCTTTAACTACCAATATAAAATCAATAGTGTTCCTCTCACCTCTGTAGTGAAATTAACGATCTTTTCGATCGTTATTTTCGATTCAAAATTTAACTTCCATTCACATATAAATTCAGTTACCAACAAAGGATTAAAAATGCTTGGTTTCATTCTTCGAAATGGCAGAGACGTAATATTTCAACATTAAAAATCTTATATTCTTCTTTAGTTCGTAATCAAGTCGAACATAATTCTTCTATCTGGTCCCCTCACTTCAAAATGCACTCTGACTCCATTGAAGAAATTCAGCATAAATTCCTAAGATTCATTAACTATAAACTCGGTCTACCAATTGAAACAATAAACTACAATCACTTAATGAAAGAACTAAACTTATTAAAACTCTCAGGTAGAAGACTTGTTTCCGACTTGATTTTTATTTATAAAATTGTTAATGGTATTATAGACAGCCCTGATTTATTGAGTCTAATTACCTTTCATATACCTACCTACAAGAGCTAATCGATCTAAAATTCTTTTTAATTGCAACAAAATTATCAGGACTGAGTCATTTAGATACTCGCTTGTACCTAGATTAAATGCAGTTGGCAATGTTTTCTCAGAAGTAGTTGATGTGTTCAACTGCACGGAATGTAGTTACAAGAAGGCTATAATAACATACCTCATAAATAAATATTAATGTTAGCTTTTGTTATATTAGTGCTAAATTATTATAATTATTTCACATGTTTGTAAAAGCCACTATGGGCGTGTAATAGAAATAAATAAAAAATCAATCATGTAAACTTACGTTATCTAAATTATCAGAAAGGCGAAAAATATTTGATCTTCTTTTATTGTATAAAATTATTAATTCTGTGTTTGACAGCCATGACATTATAAGTTTGCTGTCACTACATGAACCTCCCAAACATACTACATAGATGGAATATTTTATTTCACAACAATAACTTTGTATTCAATTCAGTTATCGAGAGGGTACATAGGCTGGGCGATGAGTTTATGGATGTCGCTGATATTTTTGTAGACCCGTACAAATCCAAATCAATTCAGCAATTTTCGGATCATGTAAATAAAGTGAGTAGGTAATCATAATTTAAGCATAATATGCTTAATTAAATATAATGTAGTTTTATTTTGTATTACACGTATATAAATTTAAAGAATTTCTTTTAAAGTTAATTGTGATTATAACTTAATTTAAGTTTACTGTATTTTACGCTTTATTATTACTGTGGTTTTAAATTTATGTTTTGATCTTTATGTAAAGGCCCAGTAGGGCGTTGATAAATAAATAAATAACATCAAATAAATACTCCCAGTACGTAGAAAACTCGACTAACTTATCCAATATGTAGCCACAATTCATAGGTTCGAGTACCGAATAGTATATGCGGAATTTATAAGTAAATTAAAAATAAATCGAAAATATACGTTATTCTATCGAGAGGATAGTGAAATACTCCTTGCTTGGTTCACATAGTCTCATACATACCCTTATGTTATTCTGACTAGTGACATGGCCCGACTCAAATATCTGGTTCACTTGTTCGTACCATGTCTTCCTCGGACGTGCCCGACTTGTTCTACCATTCACATTCGCGTCACATGTTCTCCTTACACTCCTTTCTTTGTTCATTCGCTCCACGTACCCAAACCATTATTAATCTTACTCATTACGCTTACATCAGCCTTGCATTCTTTGCGAATCTCTACATTTCTCGCACGATCATACTATGTTTTACCACACACACGCCTTAGGGATCTCATTTTCTACAGCATCCATTCTTTTGATAATCTTGTATTTGTCGATCCTCATAAAATGAAAACAGTTTTTCTTCTTCGTATCCAGTACAAATTTACAAATTCAATTCGTCGATTACCCAACCTGTCCGGTAATATTTGGGGATGCGTTTATATACGTACAGATACAAAATAAAATACAAAAATCAACAACATCAAGTCATTTAAAACCTGTATTGACTAGTGGGAGTGGGAATGCAATCTACATGTCTAAAGAAGAGTGTCTGTCTGTGCCGTGGGTGGCTTTGTTTTTTATAAAAATCTATGGTGTTGTTCTGAGATAGAATTTTGCACCCTTGACCTTCAAAACAAGAGGTAAGGTCACTGTCTATTGTCACTGGAGATTTCGTAAAATAACCCCCTCCCTTCTTCTATCCCTTAAAGCAGAATTTGTATACTTGTTAATCCAATTTTACGCACGATTTGTTAATGCAATAAGAGGAAATTTACGAATTGTCTACATCTGTCGTCGGAAAAGTCTGCGTAAAGCCCGATCAACGCCGGGGACTCTGTATTTTACATTATTGAAACTAGAATGAGGAAGATGCCGTCTGGCAGACGAAGAAATAATTTCGCATTTGGTGTGGATATGTTAAGACGAAAAACTTCTGACGAAGAGAACTCAAAGCTTTAAAAAACGAAAATAAATCAATAACATTTTTTGAAACAAAGAAAATCTCCCCTCTTATTTTACATTGAAGTTTGACTGAAAGAACACATGGTTACAATTTCTTAGAATCACAGATTTGTAGTTCGAAGAAAATCTGCAGTAATTAATATTCAGAATAAAAGAGAAATCTACGAAATAATTTCCAGGTAAGATTTAAAATTCCCCGCAAATATTTCCCTACCGGACTCTCGGCCAAGTTCTGCGCGAGTTTCCGTTCGATGAAGGCGCGCCGGCGCACTGCGCTCCCCCTTTATACCCTTATCGAGTGACTGTTTTGTCTGCCGTTGATCGCTTTTCCATCCCCTGGGCTCGACTAAAGGACGCCCGCCGGCCCGAGCGGGGACTATCGACTGGACTATAGAACTGAACTATTCCAGCACAAGAAAACAACCCTCAAACTGACAAAGGTTCGATACATTCCGAGATTGCTTTACGCCGATATTTGCTGAGTATTAATAACATACCGTGTGCAAATCAAATCGCTTCTCAAAAAGACGATAAGTTCTCAGATTAATGTGTGATACTTCGCATGTGTTGTAAGAGTGCGGTGATTTTACGATTTAATTGATTTATTTAGTGTGTTTGCGCCGTTTCCGCGTACTTTCCATGCTTGGGGTTGGTTTCATCCCTTACATAAGGCAGTTTTCCGACTGGAAACCAGTTAGAATCTGTCGATAGTGCTGTGGGTTTGTATCTAATTTGTTATTGATCTTATTGCGCGATGTATTGCGGAGACCAGACTTCAGGCTGATGCATTTAGATTATTTCGATTCTTACTATTTTTTGTCAAGATCAAACGTAAACTATCTACGACGCTGCTTTTCGTTCTTGTGAAAATTTCAGAGTTCATTTCATGTTTTTATAAATTATATTAATATTATGTTAATACCAGATACTGCGAATAAATTAATGTCAAAATCAGTAGAACAAGTGGAATTTGCCGGGAAATCCCCTAACAAAACATTCAAAATTAAAAGACCGACTATGGCAGAATTTCCAATTTTTTTTAAATGTGTTGCTTTCCAGTTTGAATCCACTATAATCTAACAAGTTTTTTCAGGAAAGGGAAATAATAATATATTTTGAAAGTCAGAATGTACAAAACGGTGCGTCAGGGTGAGAACAGTCTGCAGTACACCATCCTCCCCCAAGCTGAGGAGGTGCTCTGCAGCAGCGGCGGTAAAGGCAAGGGGCGTGACTACAGTCCCTCTTCCTCGCAGCGCAGGGTCAGCAAGCGCCTGGTCATCTACTACCTCGCCGTCTTCCTCTTCGGCCTCTTTCTGGTCTTCGGGGTTGTATTCGTGGTCGTCATCCAGACAGGAATCTTCCCCGTGGACCTCCCTGTCCAGCTAGCCAAGACCAAACACACCACCTGGCTGGGACAGAGCAGTCGACTAATCGCGGCTGACCTCGCCGAAAAGAGTCAGAGCCGAAAGAAAGACTTGACCCCAGATGTCAAATCCATAACAAAAATATCAAATAGTTCTCAAGAATCTACCACGATTAAGAATATAGCCACCCAAACGCCTTACTACAATTCCACAGAAACGCTTGACGTCAACATCAACACCACCTCGGTAGATGTCACAACCCCTGCTACTTCCACAGTGTCTAATGCCTCCACTCCTTCACCGCAATCCTCCACAGCCAAACTGGAGTGGATTATGCCGGCGCTCAAAAGACTCCAGTCTTCGACGCTTTCTCCGATTCATACCACTGAAAAGTCTGACATGACGACGGTAAAGGACTCTGATACGATGTCCTCTTTTTTCCCAACCCACCAGCGCGAGAGCAACAATGACTTGATGCTGGGCCATGACCAGATTGGCTGGACGGATTATGACGACGTGGATGATGAAGACTACGATGTAACTAAACCTGCAACAACCGCTACGACTAACACAAAGAAAGCGCCACTTATCATAAATAAATCTCTTCCTGCAAAATCTAAATCCACCAAACAAACCATCATCAATACGACTCCTTCTTCTGCAATAGTTTATATCACAGTCATTATGAATATGACACCACCTACTGACGAGAATGACACTATCAACAAGAAGATGTTTGGAAAATACAAGAACAAGACAAAGTTCATGGAGACGAAGGAGAGCATATTGGACGATGATGACGAGGACTATAACAAAGAGCCGCTGGCTGATGAGGACGATGTGTCTGTGCAAGGAACGGGAAGTGATGACGTGAAGATGTCACAAACCAAGTCTTCCTGGCTGCAGACCAGATGGCCCTTCGTGGATGCTTCATCATACTTCCAATGGAGTGTAAGTACCATATCAATTTACAATCAATTTTGTATGCATTTACAAATTCCACTAAGTAGCTAATGGGACAACACAAATGTAATATTTTCAGTGCCAGATTTACCTTCACTTTGACCTACAAGCTACATTTACAAAAGGGGCTTAGGCCCCTGCTCTGCCCAACTAGGCGCTGGGTCTGCCCAATGCTCAATGGGTCAGACTAAAGCCTGTCAGTAGGGTCTCCGTAAGGTACGGCCTGTTACAAACCAGGGTCTGCAAGCTTAGCTTAGATTTACTTTATCGTTAAATATAATAGAGCCATCTTCCTAGATTCAATTGAGCTCATAATAGGGCAAACTCGAATCTAACAGACAAACTAAGGACAATGTCTCAAGATAATAGGATACCTAACTGTACAATTTGTGTCTCTCAACCTCCTGTTGCCGACCATTCCGTCTGATGCAGTTTCTACACTCCTGGTGCTGATCTAACCTAACCTAACATTGATCTGTTATGTGCCTCCTCAGGACTAACCTAACCTCACAATTTGTGTCTGTAGGACTACAGTGCACGTGACAATCTCCTGCTGCCAGCCATCCTGTCAGCTGCAGGCTCAGCACTGATGGTGCTGGCAGTGCTGTGCTACGCGCTCCGGCGTCGCCAGCGCTGCAAGAGGAGGATACAGGAGATCGGGGTGAGAACTGTAAATCATCACCTTTATAACCTAAATCATCTACTTTTATATACTCCTCACTTTCTCTCTTTCACACTCATATTTCCATATTTCCAAATTTAAATAATATTTCTTTTCTAGCTTCACATATTATTATTTGTGTAATATTCATTGAGATAACTTTGAAGTAATTTTTCTAGTGCTCATCAAACATCACCATTTATCACGCATGAAAATAACCATTTTATATGCACATTATCATAGTTTTTCACTTAGGTGGGAATCAAATTCACACTTTTGAATTTAGTCAAAATGTCTGTCCTTTTGGTAGTTGAGAAGCAATTGATTTCTAAACTGCAAACATAGTAAATATTATTTAGCCCGCCGTCCCAACGGTCGGTAAGCAATCGACCTAAACCGAATGCTTTAAAACCCTGCGCAGAATGGTTCAACACTGAACTGAGCTGCAGATCGTTACCTTACTATAACTTTCTGCACACAGTCTTACAGCACTCGGTTTATGTCGATTGCTTACCGACCCGTGGGACGGCGAGCTTACTTTGGAATTTGCAGGCAGGTCAAAATCTAACCTAACCTCACTTCCAGCGACAATGGACACTAATATCTCATATTATTAGAACTAAGAACTTTGAAATATTATTATTTGCAATCTATTATATGGATCAAATTGTTTTTTTCGTACTTGTAGGATATTTTGTTGGGAATATTATATATTCACGGAATGAAATATTTCCCTTTGCAGAACTTAACATCAGATCTTCAGGCTGAGGATAACGCCATCTTACTGACAGCAGAGAACCCCTCAGAAGATGATTAATAATTTAATCAGTCTGCCTGAAGGTCATGGATTGGTTCAGCAGCAGTTAGTTCAAAACCACCCAAACGCAATTGCATTTCTTAAATCATACAATGGATTTAAAATTTTATGATAATAATAATAACAAATATGCTTTAGTCATAAAGTAAATCCTTCACGTCAACAGTTAAACTCCTCAGTTGGTTAATATACAAATACATAATATACTGATTTTCAATAAGTATACGTTTACAGAAGCAAATATTTTTAGGGTTCACTACAATACGTCCGTATGTGTATGGACAGTTCATGTTTGACAAGATTGTCAGTGTCCTTAATAAATTGATTTCTATAGGATGCCATATTAATTAATTCCGTTCAGCTAAACGAATTTTAACTATCATAAAACAAAACGTTTTTAATATTAACCTTATCTGGTTATAGCTCGCTGATGAGTATGCGACTTACAATGTATACATTGTGTCAAAATGTGCTGTGTGATGAGGTAGATTGCATTGAAAAGCTCAGCTTTGTTAAGGTTAATTATGATGCAAATTAGTAGAAAATTCATAACATTTAATGTTGTTTTACACAAACTAAATTACTTCATAAAATGCAATTGTGTTTTGGTAATGAAATGGAACTAAAATGTTTCTCTGGACTTTCCAATTGTTCATAAGAGAACTAGTCATTTTATATCAATTTATTTCATTTTGTGTGCGCTAAAACAAGTTTTGGGATATCAGATTTTAATGTTGTATTAAAAATTTAAGTACATCTGATTAGATATTTGAGGGACGAGTTCCATTGCAAAAATATAATATGTGCAACTAAGCGTAGACGCTCGCAAGCCGCTAGCTACAAGAGCAGGTCAACTAAACCATTGCTAAAATGGTACACACTGTTTTATAGTACCTACATAATAATCTAAACACGCACAACACTACCCACAAACTAATTAAAAAATATCTATGTTATTGTGTTTAACATTAACAGTCGATCTTTTTTTAAATCACACGTAGGCTGTTGCGCTTATGGAAGTAAATAAATCAGAAAATGAAATTCTTTTCTTTTGGAGAATGTGCTATGTACTTCGTTTATGTTGTCTTTTTAATATTGACTAAAATATAACGTAAGATGATTGAAACGCTTGTAAATTTAAGGCATGTGATAAAAGCACGTTGGGTGGGAGATATTCGTTGGTGGCACACGTTATAAGCTTAATGTCTCTTTGGGATCGCTAATGAGAATGTAAAATGTTGGCCATAATGATATACTTTTCTTTTGAATGTATTTTTTAAATTTAATATATTATAATGTAACATTTATAGCCACAATTCAAACTGTTCAATAGGTATTGGATTACAATTTAGCCAGAACTAAAAAGCACACACTTTACGTGATACACCCTTAAATTGAAATCGTTCAAGATTACACTTATAATCTAAATATACACTAAAGTTGAGATACATATTATATGTACATATATAGTTCTGGAGGAAAGGAAATCTTTATTGGAGTTAGCATAACCAAATCACCATTATTTCCAATACACTCTTGTTGCTGTTGCTGAAGGAAAGTTGCCTGTCGTAAGAATTATAAAACTAAAAGTATTCAATGATGAGTCATTTATTTATCATTTCATTCTGTGATAATTATATTTAAACACTGTTTCAAAACTGACAAGAAAACAGCCATCTTTATCAAAAGAATTGCGTGTAATTTGTTTATTACATACACCAAGTATAAAATGTGAAAGTAAGAGTAATGAATGTGTAGGAATATAAGTGTTGTGTAATCCTCTGTAAAGTGTGAACATAAATGAGCTGAACACGTTCACCGTCACTTTGCTAATTTAACTGTTGTGTAAGTTTGCTGTAAGAAATGTAATATATTTGTGGACATTGTTTATTTGTTAGAAACTTGATGTTTGTCCCTTACACTAGATTTTTTTCTCGTAAGACTGAATTAATTGTGAATATTTGGGTAACAATGACTTTCTTTCAAAATTATTCATTCAATTTTTAACGCACCAAGATTTGGAAAAACAAACTATTTTAGTAGTTCCGGAAGCGCATTACGTCGAGATCTGTCTGCATCCTATCCCGCAATATATATTTTTTTATCTAGGATCACTAACATCATCATTCTTAGTAACAAACAATTGACACACTTTTATTATCGTGAGCACTTAGACGTGTGATTTTTCTTTAAATATTAGAAATGATCTAATATATATTTTAATAAATGTGATTGTATATTAGGAAGGGACTTATTTATGCCTATAGAGTTAAGTTGGCGTCTCATTTTTGCCAGTTTGATAAAATATTTATTTTTCATTCTTATGAATCCTAGAATTAAGAACCCTTTGACTAACCACCCAAAGCGACAGGAACACCTTCTCTGTATTTGAGTAGATAAATAGTGAAGAAACCTATATTTTTTCACCCCTATTTTGAAGGAATTGTATTAAACGTTACAGGTAAGAGAAATGTAGGAAAGACGTGTAAAGGAAGGGTGTGTAGTTATCTATTTATGTATGTAGAATGTTGTTCACAAACAGTAACCCGCTGTCTTTGTTGTCACCCGGTCCGTTGTCACAACGGCTGGGGTTTACCAACCCACGCTTGTGCAAACTTGAATGTTTTCAATACGACAACAACTCATTGTATTCCACAGCATGAAAGGCACACTTGAAACGTATTCCATCAAGTAAGGACGAGTTATTAGCCCCTTATCAAGTCAATGATTCAAACGAGCGATCGTTGTTTATATATCACCACAAGTTGCTTAGTTTTATTGTGACAAAGCCAGGGGAAATAAACTGAGAGAGAAATAAAGTGATGCATCAGGTATTCTAATTCATTTGGATCAAGTATGTAATCTCGTATATATTTGAAATGGGCTGTGGAGGTTTTAGAACTTTGTTGTGTTGATATAACAGAGTTTTGGTTTCAATTCTGTTTATTATAATAAATGTATGTATTGGATCGCTTGCAGACTCCCGCTGCGGCACTGCCAGCTAACATTGCTTCAGGGTACTTAGAATGGCGGTGTGAAGGTTTACAAAACACTTAATATTATTAATGTAAATTACCAATCTACAGACCTTCTGTGTTAAGTGTCTATTTATATAATGTCTAGGTTATAAGGAGAAACTAGGTTAAACACTGATCCAGGTGCAGAATCCGCTTCAGCCACGAATAAGTCATCATCTACTAGAAACACTAAACCACATACAGCAAACAAATGTTTTACAAAAGTTAACTAACCTCAAAATGTTGACGAATGTGAGATTTAAATGCACAACATCTTCTTATACGATAGTTCAAATCATTCTTACCATAAAAATAAACATAATAAGAGGCCAAATTGGTCAACGGAAGGTCAGTTAAAAAAAATCCTAGCTTTGATACATATTTTTCTGAGGAAATAATATGAAAGTTTGTTTCTTTTTTAATCTGATTTATTATAAATATGTACTTCCATGAACATGAACAGTTCGATGTTGACTTCATGGTATAATACAATTTGGTTTATATGTATTTGACAGTGTATTAATACACTGATAGCATAAATGACAAGTATTATTATAATTCTCTTGTGTATTTGAAGCTGTAAGTTGGAGATAAGAGATAGATAGTAATTTCATGTTTAGTCAGCTGGATTTTTAAGGAAACCCGACTGCAATGTATTTCCTGACTACCTATCTCCATTGTAAAAAATGTATGATAATAAATTGATCCTATTTTACCAAGTGTGAAACATTTATACATTTCAGGGTGTCTACTTCGGCCTGCCTAATCTGTCTTCTTCTCTGTCACTAGTCTGTTTTCAAAGTTCATAATAATTCTAATATATGTTAGAAAACAGCTTATGTTTGTGCAAACCACATTCCTTTATCGTCCCCATCAATCCACAAATAATAATAAATTAAAAAACACCCATTGATCTTTTATTTAACCTATACCAGCACTTATGTGGAGATGTTACTATCGAGTATAACGGTCAACTGTCATACTTGTCAGCAATCACAATTTAATCAAAGACTTAAAGGGGTCGAGAATCGGCTTTTAAATGCTAAAAATTCTAAACAGCGCTGATCGTTGATTTGATGATTATAATATCCTATTAAACACTCTGAGATTAGTCTTAGATTTGAAAAATAAGTATACTGATAGCATTTTTAATTTGCAGCTTCAAAGACTAAATTAGTTCCCAAAACTGATACACAAAGTGTCAGCTATTCCAAGACAGCTGTTAAAATGGTCATAACGAGAATGGTAACAATGCAATTCTACGTATGTATTAGAAACACACATAAGAATAAATGTGATTGACGTGACTAGGACTTGAACTCAGGACCTTTCGCTATGCGAACAGGGCCGACTCTGAGCCAACGCTAGTAACAACCTCAAGGGTGCTGCGTTAGGTGTTAGATATTATCAGCTCCTTGGCGTTTTGGCAAGTTGGCGCCCAGAGCGGACTGCTCCAATTGCGCCTGTGCAGGGCCGGCCCTGTAAACGGATGTCCGTTCTAACCACTGAGCTAGCACATCCACCTTAAGACTATACGGATTATTTTCAACATTCACATTTGGCTCATTCACGAAGGAAAAGCATTCATTTATGAATTATTATATAATATTATGAATAATAAAACATAAAAAACAACAAAATTAATTTTATTTCCCATCAGTATAAAATCATATAAAACAATAATGGAATCAATTTCATTAAGTTCGTCAGACAATGAAATACAATATATTTTTTATAATTTAACATTTAAAAAAAAATTAAGACAATCATAAGTACCTATTATTTAAAATAAGCAAAAGCACCCCTTTCATTCACATTATTTTAAAAAATCTGAAAAACATATCATTACTAAACAAAAAGTTTAAAAAAACTTATAAATTAATCAATGAGCTTATTTACAAATAAATTAAATTTAGGCACTATTTTATTTCAAAAAGAAAACAGAAGAACTTGAAGAGAAAAAAAAATTGAAGAGAACTTGTAAAATAGAATCTATAAATGCATTGGTAAGTGTATAAAACATATACTTTCTATTTTTTGTGAAGTAATTACCATGTAATTACTGTGAAGTAACTAAAATACCACAATATTGAAGCAGATGGCTAAAATGTAACAATCTCCCCATACATCGCCATATTTTGGTTGAGGTAACAGCATCGATTTAAAAGGGTAATATATTACATTACATTCCTCACTTTACATTATAAATAGTAATTTGATAAAACATAAAAAGTTTTTTTTTTAACACAAATTAGAATTTTTTTTTTTAATTAAAAACATGCTTAAATAATAATCACATTTATCAGGATTTAAAGAACATTTTGCGATACATTACAACCTTTTAGAAATAAGAATTGGTACGAGTCCATAAAAATATTTCAAATCTCTAAGATTTGATTCACAAATTTCAAAGAATTGTTGTAAATCCCAAAAATTAATTAAAATCTACAAAATTACACACTGTTCACATCTCAACTAATTAACCTCTTTTGGCATTCAATGTTTCATATTCGTAAGGCAAATTTAATAATTTATTATCAATTTGATCACATTTAAAATCATGAATAATGAAGACAATGTTTTTTAGCAAAATAAAACTGAGTTCTACTCATTTTACCATTCTCAGCAATATTACATAATATTATATAATATGTAATAGTTAGTCTCAATTAAAATTATTTCCACATTTGAGGCACTACTTTCTTTCATTAACATTTAATTTACAGTTACAATTAACAAACAATTGCATTTGAACTTTAAAAAAAACCAACCGATTTCCTGAACATGAATAATTTGAAACTACATAATTCACATAAAAGGGAGTATTGTGATTAAAACAGAAAAAGAAATATTGTACATACTGGGAAACTCTCTTAAGTTTTCCAAGGGACCGGACAAACTAAACTTCTTAAGTGGGATGCAAATTTAGCAATTTTTTAAATGAAGATTTTTCAAGTATTGTATGTATGCATAAATTAAGTTGTTCAGCGCCCTTGAGGTGATTTTCTCACGAAAACGGCGCTATATAAATAATCCAATCATTATTATTATTATTACTAGTAACTAATAGATAAAAATAATTCAAGCATTGTATAAATAAGTATATTTCAAGTATTGCACTAGTAACTAGTAGATAAAATTAATTAAAATTTTTTTGTTGTTTCTGGTTACAATAACATCAATTTTATATTTACTATTTTTCAATCATAGCCAACAAAAAATGTCGAGCTGCCACTGTGTAACTTGTATAATCTGATTCAACAAGGTTGTACATTTAATGACTGTTGAAGAGGTTCATTTCAGGTTCCTATGTTGTAACTCTAGTTTAGGCTTATGATAGTTTTACTACCGAACTTCTAAAATCTCTTAAATGGGGGATGCAAACAATAATAACAAAGTTGTAAATTTTATACTTTCTGATATTTCGCCTCCAGTTTTCATTTGTGATGGGTTCATTGCCAAACTTTTAAAACTTCTTAGGCGGGAAGCAGTTTTAGTTAAAATTTCTTATGTTAGGAAAAATTGTCTATTTTGCAGTTTTTTCTATGGATTTTCAAGGAACCGAAAAACAAAACTTCTTAAGCTAGTTTCACATGTGTACCACAAGTTCAATATTTTTATTTCATTATTGAAGACAATATTAGCGATTCCTAAACGAAATTTTTGAAACAGAAAAATCAGAAAAAGATACTGTTACAACTAGGACTCGAATCCAGGACCCTTGCCTTGCCGGGGCACAGCTCTACCAACTGAGCTCATATTTAACTGTATCATACTTCAAATAAGAACTACCAACATTGTCTTAATTTTTCTCACCGCATATTTTTATTGGTAGCTATCTTTATGTATGATCGCAAGATTCAACCCGAACTAAATGCAACCTAGACAGTGTCTTAAGATGAATATATCTTTATTTTTATTTTAATGTGTGACATTTATTGACTTTTCTGCAAGTCTAGGATAAATATTTTTAATTCATGTTTTTGTTAAATTAGAAACTAATCTTGTAAAGGCTACCATAAATATAATTCATACATTAAAAACTAAAATGTCTTTCTGTGCTTAGCAATACTAATTCATACTTATATCAAAGGAAGAAATCGCTCAGCGTATAAATTATTACATTTAATGTAATTTGGAGTATAATTTCGTAAATATCAAAATATTATGTGCATTACATATAATGATGTGCAAATATGGATTTATGTATTCTTCAATTGTATCTGTTGTGGCGTTTTATATAAATTCATTAGCATTCATGGATTGAATAATTATTATTCAAACATTGTAGAAATAAATTGTTTAAATAGAGAGGCAAAAAACTCTCCGTTTTTATGAGACACCTGACAAGAGCCCCCCTCTATCTGTAGTGTGTACCAGGGGAACTATATCGCCACATATTTGAGTGACATTGTGAGGTGAGTTAAGGAAGGGACTTTAGGAAAATATTTATTAAAGCAGATCATAAAGACGTCCATATTAAATGAGGGATGCCGATAGCTTGTTCCACAAGTATAATGCAAGTTATGCGGGATTACTAGTCGATTGAGAAATCGATCATGTAAATAGTTGTTTCAACAGGCCGCAGGTCACTGAAATCGCAAGCGCCAAATTAGACTGGCTTTTGACTTTTGCCGTGCGGTGGCAGAATGCACGCAATTGCACAAAATTGACCGTGAAATGTCAGTCGCAGGTGATTACTTGAGGGGTGATTACTTAAGGGGTGACTAGCCGTGCGGCAAAAGTTGATGGTGTAAATCCTGCATTAAGGATACAAAATCACTTACAATAATAATCTACCATTCAAGTTATGTTGAACAAGTACTAGTCGTACTATTCCTTTGAACTCTTAGATAAAAATGACTGGAAGTTGTACAAAAATTCCAGAGGACTAACACAAGTTAGGAATAAGGTAACAATTTGCCACTAAGATGATGAACCGGTACCACAATATAAAAGGGACCCTGTCAAACTTTTAGATCAAGGTGACTGTAAGTAGGGTACCACAATAGGTCCTGTAGGGTGGATGTGTGGTTGGTTGGTTGCGTCAGTCTATTCGATGGTGCAGATGAGATCGTCTCCCTCGAGTTTGAGGCCATTGGTAATGCTGACGGCCTTGATGACTCCGGCCATGGGTGCCTGCACCACCATCTCCATCTTCATGGCCGAAATCACAGCGATGGCGGCACCCTTCTCCACCTTGTCTCCTTCCTTCACTTTGATTTCTAAACGCACAAACAAACAGGGGGTTCAGTAAACTCGATGCGATGGCTACCCAAATTTGGGTAGCAACACTAATGCCCTTGAGCTATAGCTAATTCTCTCGAGTGATAGCTACTCAAATTTGGTTAGCTGTAGTTAGGTGAATTTTATGAATTGAAATTTATTTTGAACTTCTCGTAATCAGCTAATACGCTTAGTCGCTGGCTTGATTAAACTTCTACCTAATACCAAAAGACAATATTTTGTATTGTGTATTCACCATTTAAAATTATTTTATAAAAATTGAACATTTGGGTAAATGTTAAAAATTGCATTTTTTTAAAAGACTGTGACTATAGACATTTCTAGTAGACCGTAGACAATATACCGAAATGGTAATATTCAATATTGTCCCAATTAAGTAATAGGTAGGGCAATTTTGGTAATAATCATGCAGAATTCATGCATTTAAGAGTATAAATTATACGATTTTTATTATTATAAGCAATAATTATTAGCCTGAAACACAAATATAAATTGAAAAAATACTTGGAAAAAATAAATGCCACCAACGGAAATTGAACCCTCACCTTCTGATTGTCGGTCAGGTGCAATGTCAGGTGCACGGAACAGATATACGATTTTTAATAAAAAAAATTATAAAATCCAAAAATATGGGATAAGCAGTGAAATAAAAGTGGATTCATGGGCTTTAAATCACAGTAAGCAGTTTATATTTCCATATTAATAATCAGAGGTATGATTTTTGGAATGAGCGTGGCCAAATTGAAAAGCAAAAGCCCGGAAATGTCTATCGCTCGGGTAGTTATGAAGCCAGTGGCTCCGATATACTGAAGTGTGTAATGTCGGCTGGTCGACACCTAACATTCACATTACTGCTAAAGCAAACAAATTCCACTAACCAATGACAGTTCCCGGCATGGGCGATCCAACTTGATGTTTGTCTCCTTTAGTTGCCTTTGGATGAATGTGCATCGTCTAAAACACAATGAACATTTTATTAAATATATCAACTTTTGGTACAAAACCTATTGTTGGCTTTAATAATGGAATCAAAAATTACAAGAACCAATAAAGTAGGAGATAAAAGGAGCCGTCACCTTGCTGGCTTTTTCATCCCTGATGAAGACAGATCGGAGCTGCCCGTTGAGTTCGAAGAACACCTCCCGTAGTCCGTTGGCCGTGAGGTCGTCAGACATGGCCAGGGTCTTGATTCCCAGGGTCTTGCCCTTCTCGATGTTCACCTCAAACTCCTCTCCAACCTGTACAATTTAAAAAATTATAATTAAACAATAAATATAAAAAGGGGATGATTTATTATGAGCATTTGTGAAAATATATATTTACGTAGTATTAAACAGTGAAATCTTGAACGATCGAATAATCGTTTTCCTGCGCATATCATTTATTTTTTCCAGTTTCGTTTTAATTTCAAATAAACTCAAAAAATAGATGGCATCGATCGTTCCTCAATGCATTGTTATATCGCATTAAACATATAAAGCACGCATTTTGTACATATTTTACTCGATCGCTGCCGGCAACCGCTTCTGATGTTAGACATTCGTCATTAGACATTTAAACACAGAGGTACGCACGTTCAGTTGTCATTTTATGCTATAGTTTTTGAGCGTGTAAACCTTAAAAATGAACTGTCCGATGGAAAAAGTACGTACTCTTCAAGAAAGATCAAAAACTGTCGAAGAAGTGGAAAAAAATCCTGCTGAAAAATTTGATGTAACTAAGCTTTTAGGAATTGCAGCATTTTAAACAAATTCTTCTTTTCAAGTGAAATATTATGTATCTTTTTCTTTAGAATGTTTTTAATGCATCAATTTTTTTCCTGCATTCATAGTTTATTTCAATAGAACCCTTCGAAAGCGAGAGTTAGAGGTTTCACTTTTTGTACGAATGAATTTAATATGACATACCTTGGGTCCAATCAAGAACACTCTGGTGTTAAGTTTGTCGACTGGTCCGTATTGTTCTCTAAACCTCAGGTATTCTGCCGTCACTTGCGGGTAGAGGGCGGAAGACATTACATCACGGTCCGAAATCTGAAATTATTTAATATTAAAATTCAAGGATACAATTATTACTTTAACGTCATTCAAAAATTTATTGATTTTAGACATAAGAAAATGTAATATTGAATGGTTAATGTTTAACGCTTTCTTTACCTGTGGGTCAATTTCTTGCAAGTCCTTCTTCAATTTCTCCAAGTCCATTGGGGGCATCTTTTCTCCGGGCCTTCCCTCGATCCTTGGCATGTCTTTCAATACTTTAGATCTGAAAATTAAAAAAGGAGAATCAATTTTAGTGTTTTAGATTTAATAGCTTTACTTTAAATGGGTCCACGCAATCTGCGGGAAACCTAATCTATATTTTAAAAAAACAGCTACGTCACCTTGTATAAGAGACCTCATGAGTCTCTAGTCACTTACTAGTTCTTACTACTTACTTTAAAATATAGACATCAGCTGGGAATGCTGCGTTTGTTCTACCAGTATTTAAATTGAAGACAATCTCAGAAGCAATTCAATTCAAGTTCTTGGGAGGCAGATTCGAGTACCGTTGCCCCGGGAGTCATTCAATGGATATCCAACACTTATGTCATAAGTGAGGTTTGTCCAGGACTTGGTAGTGGATGCATCTGCCCACCAGCTACAGGATCAAGGGAGGTCGGGTGAGGGAGATCTTTGGCCGGAAAGCCGGATTCTCGACCCAACGTTTTGCACCGCAGTGCGAGCAATGAATTCACACATCACTCCTGGACACACTGACCCCCAGATTACTACCCATCCCTCATAAAGTTTTCCATCCCGCAACTTCCTCTCCTTCCCGAAACTTCCTCGACATTGATACCTTCGACACCTAACCTAAAATTTGTACACCGTTGATATTACCCACTTGAGAATGATTCAATTTAACCACTTGTTCACTCCTTCCTTTCCTTTAAAAGACCTTTCACACAGCGCACCCCGTAGATGACATAACCCCCGAGACTCCTGTGTGGAGCTAACATGAATATGTATGTTGTGTGTTGTAACCTGAAGGGCTCCGGGAATCCTCCGTAGGGTGTGCCGATGGCCCCCTGCAGGAACTCCACCACAGACTTGGGGAAGGACAGCTCCTCGGCCTTGGCCAGCACGTCCTCAGCGCTCAGCTTGTTCTGCACCATGAATTGCGCCAGGTCACCCACCACCTTGGAGGACGGGGTCACCTTGATGATGTCGCCCAGGAGCAAGTTGGCTTCCCTGATAACAACAAACATATATTGACCACAAATAAACAGTGAAACTATCTTATTCAGATTTTAAAGAAAACAATGTGGGAAAACCTTATGTACGCATATTGCAGATTTCTCTTTAGTAATCTCTCCTCATTCTCATAAACTATATATACATCAGAAAGATAGGTTATAACAAAGCTCTCAGCGGCAGGGCCACATTAAGTAGGTTAAAATTACCCAGCTCTTTCATTCTACAAGGCAACATGGAGAAGTCCCTTTAAGTACCTACTTTTGTTAAGGAGGTTTGAACCTGCAGACGTTTCGCAAGTTAATTCCAACAGATGGATGGCATTGTACGGGAGACTTTTTTTTTTTTGGTGTTTCTTTATTCATAAAAATTTAAATGATTACAGTTTTTTGTTTTCTACAGCCACCATACTAGGCACTAGAGGTGGGCAAAATTGATTGAATTAATTCCATGAATTAATTCAATCTTGTAACACAATCGATCTTATTCTCATTTTCAAAAGGAATTGAATCTTAATCCTTATCGTTGGCATTTTTTTCTAAACATTTGACAATTACATTATTTCATGATAATAAGGTAATAATTAATAATGATGTGCACTTTAAATGATTTAAATATTATAGTGTTTCATAGAAATCTAATTAAATATTATTACGGTACTATGGCGGCGCGCCGCGGAGTTTATATGTAATGTGCCCTGTCGCACTAAATCGCGTATCTAGTATCCCGCGTCCTGCGCCGTAATCCAAAAGACTCTTTTCATTGAGTGCCCAGTCAAGGAATTAATGAATTTATTCCGTTTTCAGTTGTGACGTCACGCGTCGTAGTCACAAATCCTATGTCCCATGTACCGAGTCTGTACGACAAGCGCTCAATCTCAATCTCAATCTCAGGGAATAAGTGAAACAGAACAGAGACAGTGACACTCGAGACAGAGTTCCCAATTCCCTATTCGTTATCGAGTCCCTTTCCTTAGTAGTTACAGGTCCGTCCGCACCGTCTGCAAGAACGCAAGTCATTGATGTCGCAGATAGACACAACACACTTACTAGTCAGAAGTTCCTAATTCATTGCACTATGTCGTTAGTTCCCGCGTGGCTAAACCTTCGATTTAGTACCTAGTCAGGTGAAAACTTTCTACTTCGGAATCTGAATCCTAGTAAAAAAGCGAAAGTATCTCCTATATTCTTCTCCCTTCCACATGCGAAAATAATGCAATACGCTTAGAAACAAAACGATGTTTACGTTATTGTTCTTATAAGTATGTTTTTTATGTACCTGCCTACATGTAGACGTAAAACGAGATCAGTTGATTGTCGAATTGTGTGTGATGATAACAAGTAATTTGTTTTGATTTCTGTATTTTTGTACTGAATTGTATGCCACTCAATTTCAGACTTTCAATCAGTTTTTATTTGGCGCATGGATTTAAAATTACCATTGAGGAAAGTACCTGCAAACATTAAAATTAATAAATATAATATATATGTGGTTGAAGCTTATTCCAGATGAACGGGTCGGATATACAAAAGTGGGATAATAATATACAATAAAAGATATAAATTTGTTTTAGACCACTTTAATTTTAATTGTACTCTACCTGTTCCGTAACGCCGATTGCTTTTGACAGGCTGTGTACTAACCAATCGTACCGTCAGAATTTAAACTGTATAGTTTAAATTTCGCACACGTCAGCTGGATCCACGGAGGCCTTGGGCCGAGCAGTCGCACAAAACCGTTCGTCCCGTCAAAACAACATTGTCGGTTCTTTATCGAAATAATTATCTTACGTATCTTATCGCAATTTAATTTTAAATAACGAGTGCTAACAACCACGCTAAACGTTCCAGTGCTGACAGATGATGCTCACTATGCAGATTTCACCATCTCCTCCCGGTAAGTTGATTGTGAATTAACGTTATGCATTGTGTTCTCGCATCGCCTGTCACAAACCATAGAATTCATTTATACTTTATCTGTGTGGAATAGCCCTGTAAAGGGCGGCTATTCCAACCCCTGTTCGTTCTTCGAACATTTTGGTGCCGAAACCAGGGAACTTTAAAATTATAATCTATCTATGCCAAAACGGATAATGCTGTGGAATGTTTCTTAAATTTTGAATAATAATCAATTCGAACAGTAATTAAGTAGGTACCTAGCTCTTGAGTAATTACGACCTACCGCGCATATAATTGTAATAGATTATATTATTATTATTTATTTTCGTTTCGTTTTTGGGTACGTTTCCAATCGTGTTTATTCAACATGGCCCCAGCAATTCAAATATTGCGCCGGAAACGGACATTAGCGAATAATAGATTACTCAAGACACATGAAATAGCAAAAAGCGCTTTGCACGATGCAACTAAGTGCAACTTACTGTTAGCGCATTATACTACTCTGGAAAAGATAGTTCTTGAATTTGAAACGTCTCACGCGGAAATATTAGCTTTAGATGACACAAACGAAATTGATGAGGATAAAATTCGCGAAACCTTTGACGAGATGTATTATCAAATTGTCGAAATTTACCAGGAGTTAACCAGTCAGCCTCTCGATTGTAAGACCGCGAATGCGTGCACAAACGTTAAATTACCAAAAATAAACATTCCAATATTTTCTGGAAATGTCAAGCAATGGCCCGAATTTTACGACATGTTTAACGCTCTGATTCATGAAAACAAATCTTTATCCAACATCGAACGCATGCAGTATTTGTTCTCATGTTTATCTGGAGAAGCTTTAGGGTTAATTCGGACATTTCCAGTACAAGGAGCTCACTACGTTGAAGCATATCAAAGATTAATCGCGCGCTATCGTAACGCACATGAACTCGCATTTACGTGTTGGCGGGAAATGCTAAATTTAAATTTTCCGCCCAACGATCCTTTTGAATTCCGTCGCGTGTTCGATGTATTTAATGAGGATTTAACAATTTTAAAAGAATTGGATCTCCCAACAGATAATTGAGACTTCGTGCTTTGTTATTTAATTCTGTCGAAATTAGATTCACCTACAAGATGCGCATTCGAACAACTTCAGTCTCCTACCAAGCTGCCTTCATATTTGAAACTCAAAGAGTTTCTTTATAACAAATGCGAAGCTCTTGTACGAGACTTACATTTTTCGACTCGCGATAGCAGTAATATTGACAAACCTCTTGCACGGAACTTTAATCAGGCTGCCAAAAAACGCACTTCAGCGCTTCTTTGCGATCTTAAGAAAGGACAGCCTGAAACAAATAGGTCCTCGAACTCCACCACTTACCTGAAATGCTCCTGTTGCGGGGAAGACCACTCCATTTCCAAGTGCAAGGTATTTGCACTCAAGTCAGTTCAGGATCGCCTACAGTTTGTTCAATCACACCGTTGGTGTTTCAATTGTCTTCATTCTTCTCATTATCTTAAAGATTGTAAATCTTTGTTTACATGTAAAAAATGTCAGCAAAAACATCATACTTTGCTCCATCGAGACGAAAACGCTTCTTTAGAAGATCAGCATCAACACCCCACGACGTCTACGGACCAGGAGACGTCTTCCGACTCTAAAATTCAGGTCCTCACCAATTTAGGAGACAAGTCCATAGTACTATTGTCAACCGCCAATGTTGGCATTCGCGATTCATCCGGCCGTTTCCAAACCTTTCGCGCATTGATCGATTCGGGCAGTCAAGCTCACTTCATCACCGATCGTGCTGCGGAGCTCGTAGGCATCCCTCGTCAAGCCAGTTCTCAGAGAGTTAGCGGCTTAGGCCAATCTTCCGCAAGCACGTCAGGAGTCATTCAATTAGAGATCGGTGTTAAGGGACGGGTTCTCTTCAACATCAAGGCACTTACGCTGCCTAGTATCTGCGGCAACATGCCAATTGTTCGTCTAGATAAGTCATCGTGGCATCAGGTGAGAGACTTGCCTCTTGCCGATCCTGACTGTCACAAACCGGGACCGATTGATCTTCTTCTGGGTGCTGAGGTTTTCTCTTCTCTTCTGAGACCTGGTAATTTGAATGGTGGTCCACGTCAGCCATCAGCTTTCAATTCTGCATTTGGTTGGCTTCTTCTAGGTTCAGTTGGTTTGGACACTGCTCACGAAACGAAATCTTTCATCGTTACTAACGAGGACCGGCTTCACGAAGAGGTACAGCGACTGTGGGAGTTAGACACCATTCCCCAGTCTTCACACCTTACTCCTGAGGAACAACTTTGTGAACAATATTCTGCTTTCATGACTGATTATTTACACAGTGGTCACATGACTCGTGTTCCTGGAAAAGATTTGCTCAAGGGAAAGTATCACATACCTCATCATTGCATTCTTCGTCCAGGCAGCGCTAGCACTACGTTAAGAGTGGTTTTCGACGCTTCAACGACGGATGTGAACAGACCCTCGTTAAATGATACCTTGCTTATCGGTCCAAAGCTTCAAAAGAACCTGCTGAAGCTTTTGCTAAAATTCCGTACACCATCGGTAGTGTTTACTGCTGATGTACGACAAATGTATCGCCAAATATTGGTTCAAGAACCAGATCGTGCTTTTCAAAGAATATTTTGGCGTTTTCATTCGTCGGAACCCATCCAAGAGCACCAATTGCTTCCGATATCCAATACATTTGCGTGGTCGGATTCAACCATCGTGCTCGCCTGGTTACGTTCTCCTTCGTGTCGCTGGAAGACTTTCGTGGCCAACCGTGTCAGTCGCATTCAAGATGCCTTCGAAGGGACTCCTTGGCATCACGTGTCATCTGGAGATAATCCAGCGGATGTCGCTTCTCGTGGTCAATCTCCAGCCGATCTAATCGATAACACGTTATGGTGGGCGGGGCCTTCGTGGCGGATCCAGTCATTCGATTCTTGGCCGTCTTTCGATGGCAATGTCGACGAAATTGAACTTCACTCTGAGGAACGAGTTCGATCGTTATTTGTCCAACAGGACGACAATCTCGTGGACCTATTACTAATTAAATTTTCTTCGATTAAGAAGATCCAACGCATTCTCGGTTACTGTCTTAGATTCATCTACAACCTACAGAATAACGAATCTCGTCGTTCGTATCTTCCATTAAACCGTGCCGAAATTCAAACTTCAATTTTGACAGTAGTTAAACGCACTCAACATCTACATTTTAATGATGATATCACGCGCTTGAAGGATGGCAACCTTTTGTCGAAACAAATGCGGAAGCTTAATCTCTTCATTGACGACCACGGTGTGCTCAGGGTGGGTGGCAGGTTATCTCGATCTGGGCTCGAATTCGAGCATAAACATCCTGCCCTACTTCCTCGCGAATCTAAGCTTACTTCTCTTGTGATAAACGCTCTACATCGAGAACATTGTCACCCAGGCATTAACACAAAGAAATATTTCTTGACACAGCAGTTCTGGATTCTGTACCCCAAGCGCGCCATCCGACATTGTCTGTCAAGGTGTATACAATGTTATCGCATAAATCCAGCACCTCTAGAACCTTTCATTAGTGACCTACCCGCCGCTCGTGTTAATCAGGTTAAACCATTCTCGATTGCGGGCATTGATTACGGTGGTCCGTTTCGTATAAAGGCCGGCAACTATCGCAGCGCTAAGATAAAGAAGGCTTATCTTTACTTATTCGTCTGTTTTACCACCAAGGCTCTACATCTTGAAGTAGCTTCTGATCTGTCTTCCGAAGCTTTTATTGCAGCGCTACGTCGATTTTTCGGTCGACGAGGTCGTGTAAACGTTATACACTCAGATTGCGGCACGAATTTCGTTGGAGTTAAAACTCATCTCTATCGCTTAATCGGTAACCAAACGTTAACTTTCGAGGAGCTGACGACACTATTCTTTCAGATTGAGGCCATGCTAAACTCTCGGCCTCTCTACCCGTTGAGTTCTGACCCAAACGATTTGCGCGTGTTGACTCCAGGTCATTTTTTGACTTTGGAACCCTTGACTTCCGTGCCGGACGAGGATTATACTGATCTAAAAATCAACCGTCTGAGTCGCTGGCAACTCATTCAACGTTTCCAACGGGATTTTTGGAAACGTTGGAAGTTTGAATATCTCCAATCGCTAACTCAGCGCGCCAAGTGGACCAAAAATTGCAATTCACTCTCTGTGAATGATGTAGTGATAATCCGAATCGAAAATACTGTCCCTTTGCACTGGCCTCTTGCGCAAGTCGACAAATTGCACCCAGGTCCCGACGTCGTTGTGCGTATCGCTACGGTTCGTACATCGAATGGTTCTCTTCTCACGAAACCATTAACTAAATTATGTCCATTGCCTAGTCAATGTGACTAATCATCTTCGCTTCCGCGGCGCATTCTCTCTTATCGATTTTCGTTATTCTTATTTTCATTATTTTCTTTTCTTATCATTTTCATTATTATCATTAATATATATATATATATTTTTTTTTTTTTTTTTTTTTTTTCTTTTTCTTCTCTCTTTTCACTGTTTCTTCGTTCACGCAACGTTCCACAGCATTGCCCGTTTTGGTTTCTAAATTTTCTTTAAAATACACGTTGTTGTATTTTGGTGGGCGGAATGTTCCGTAACGCCGATTGCTTTTGACAGGCTGTGTACTAACCAATCGTACCGTCAGAATTTAAACTGTATAGTTTAAATTTCGCACACGTCAGCTGGATCCACGGAGGCCGTGGGCCGAGCAGTCGCACAAAACCGTTCGTCCCGTCAAAACAACATTGTCGGTTCTTTATCGAAATAATTATCTTACGTATCTTATCGCAATTTAATTTTAAATAACGAGTGCTAACAACCACGCTAAACGTTCCAGTGCTGACAGATGATGCTCACTATGCAGATTTCACCATCTCCTCCCGGTAAGTTGATTGTGAATTAACGTTATGCATTGTGTTCTCGCATCGCCTGTCACAAACCATAGAATTCATTTATACTTTATCTGTGTGGAATAGCCCTGTAAAGGGCGGCTATTCCAACCCCTGTTCGTTCTTCGAACACTACCGGTTTCGGAAACACCCTTCCTTCGTCAGGAGAATATTAAAACAGTTATAATATTTTCCTGACGAAGGAAAGGTGCTTCCGAAACCGGTAGAGTACAATTAAAATTAAAGTGGTCTAAAAAAAATGTATATCTTTTATTGTAAATTATGACGAGCCACAAAGTAAATGCTTATTACAAATAAATAATAATATAGTTCTTATAATTGCTAAGAACGTATCTCATTGCCCCTAAAATAATATATTTTTTATGTTAAGGTTATCTTAAGGTACTTATTTTTTGTAGTAAATATATAGATAGTTTTACGAAGAAATATAATAATAATTTTTATTCTGGGATTCAGTTTGCCAGCAAAAATTTTCTATGCAAGAAAAGAAAAATCGAGTGGGACTTTTTATTTTTGGTATCGTTTAATGATGTTTTACCTTCGTTTTTTAAAGGAAACAGCAACATATTGAATAGCCAAGATGTCTTCCAGAAAAAGGATCGAACTTTGGTGTTACTTTTCTGAAGTAGATGGAGGGATGCATTGCTCCACAATTTAGAAATAGCAGTTAAAAAATAAACATCCGACTGGATGTTGTGTCAGCGCTCTTTATTGGCAGCAGACACATGTCAGCGCTATATTGGCGGCAGACACATGCCTGAACGGATGACGAACCTCGTGCTGGCACAGTTGGTCTAAATAACAAATGTAGATCCTAGGAAATAAATTGTACAGCGCCCTTGAGGTGATTTTTCACAAAAACGGCGCTCTAAAAATTATCCAATTATTATTATTATTATTATTATTCCTCTCCAGGTCCAGCGCACTGCGCCTTCCGTGTCCTTTGCGGCACCCATTTCAATGATTTTATTAGTGACTTGTAAAATTACTTTTTATTTTTGTTCGTAAAATAACATATTTATTAAAATATTTGTAACATGTTTATTTTGTGGAACGACATATCTTTTTTTACTAAAGTTACTCCAAAGCTCTCCTCGCTTTAAGAACTCTGTGCTATAAAGTCTAGAGCTTACAAATACAGGTTTTCTAAGTAAAGTTATAAATGTACTTCTGCAATGTACAAAATAAATCTCTATATTTGATATTTTTTGTGTGTTTATTTAAAATGTTTTTTTCAAAACGAACACATTTATGTGAATGCGAAAAAATGGTTCATTATTGCTTTCTTTAAGTTTCCTAAATGTGAGCAATCTAGGTACATAACCAAAATTGAGTGCCGAATCAAGGAATTAAATGAATGAATTCAATGAATTAGTTCACTTGACCAGGTGAATAAGACTGAATTGATTCATTATTAAGAATGAATCTGCCCATGTCTACTAGGCACATACCCGCATTATGGTAGCCATATTTCTTTAGATTACAATGTTAAGATGTTAGGATATACAGAAATAAGAGAGAGGAAAAAAGATAAAAAAATAAAAATAAGAAGAAAACACGAATATAATGGAATAAAATCATTGGGACATGAGACACAAAAAATTATATTTCTGCAATCCTTGAACATGACGAGATCGCTGGATTTGCTGCCCACGTACGATGCACGCCTGCTTACTTACTTACCTGGACCTGTCTCTATGTGATGTAGATTCACCAGTTTCACGCCTGTACTACGAGTTTTCAAAAACTGTGTATGATTTGCCATATATACCTGTAGGCATTCTTGATAGCCTCAAACTGATCTCCGAGTCCCAGCGAGAAGGCTTGGAACTGCAGGTTAGTGTACTGTCCCCCAGGAATCTCGTTCAGGTACACGTCAGCATTGCCAGACTTCATCGTCACGGCGCACTCAAACGGTCCGTACAGTGTCCTGGTCTGCTCCCAGTACGCCGAGTACTCCGACACGTTTTTCAGGTCCAGACCTGCAATAAATAAATGGTTTTTTTCCCAGATTCTACTAGCTCGTCAAAAAATGTTTTTTAGGAACAAATTTTTGTTCCTAAAAAAAACTATCAGTCCATAATCAGTGTGCTAGAAAATATCAACTGGTTTTTTCCGAATAAATATGATATTGTGAGGCAGCACTGTTTTACACATAACGAGCCAAACATCCTCATTTCAAAATACAACAATAAATAAGGCAATGCGGAAACAACAATGAAGTAACAACTACCTTAGTTATCTTTAGGTGTAAACATATAATATAAATAATTTAACAATGACTTCATTTGGTGATGAATTAGCATACATTCACAAGTAGGTAAGTATACATAGGTATACGTTTGACATATTATCAAAGCCTCTAACCCTGCACAAGTCCTACGATACAGTACACCACTACACAAGCAAGAATCTCTTTAAAATGATTCTACTGTACATTGTTTTACTTGAACTATTTCATTATGGCTCCTGTTACTGGTTCACGGTGGGTTTGATTTGTTCTGCACCAATGACAGAGCTAGGATTTGAAACATTATGTTCAAATCCGCACTTGGGAGTGTTTGGGAAGAACACAGTCACTTGAAATAGGCCCTTTGCTTTGTAATATTGTTCAGTTCGACGTAATCGCCATAGAGTTGTCAATTAACTCTAGCCCTGTAACGATCTTGTGAGGTTGTTCAGTTCGACGTTAATCACAGTGGAAGTCATAGTCATCTCAAGTAGTGTCGTTCGCCAGGAGATGATCATCTATGTTCAGAAGTGTCTGTGATCTTCTAATAATTGTGTGACGAGTGCAAGTAAACTATCCTTGTGTGGGCCCCACTAAAGAACAGCCGGAAGACTTTCTGCCGTAAGTACGCTCTATTGTATAATACTCTACTGAAAATACTAGTGTGGGGCATTTGGACTTACAAATGAATCATAGGTATTCAAATGGCAGAGAGGTATTCAAAACAACATGAATTATGCTTAAAAATAAATAATCAATAAGTTTTTTTACCGGTATCCAGGGGAGTGCCTTGCAGGGAGGCTACCACTGCACCCATGGAGGGCTGGCTGGTCATGCCGGACATGGAATCCACTGCCACATCCACCACGTCGGCACCCGCCTCTGCGCACGCCAGCATGGACGCCACACCCACACCCGAGGTGTCGTGCGTATGCACGTGGATCGGGACGTCTGGGTGGCGCTGTCTGATGGCATCAATTAACATTCTGGAAGGAATTTACATACATAATAAGCTTAGCTGAAATTGTTGCCCTGTCATTTAGCACCGATAATATTCAACCTCCGATAATAGATGACACCAGAAGAAGATTTTGTTACATTGGCAATAAAGATACAAGCACTGCTAGCAGTTGCTCCTCAGCCTTTAGAGCGGCGACAGACAGATATATATGTTGAATTAAATTTATTAAATTAGATGAACTCCTAGTCCTCCGTCTAGGAAGATGGTAATGAAGTTCAGCAAAGTGAATGGATGAATGTTGGTATAGAACAAGATCTAAATGTTATAAGTTAAGAAGGTAGAGATTAAAACTTACGTAGCAGCCTTTGGTTTAAGAAGACCAGCCATATCCTTGATTCCGAGCACGTGAGTACCTGAGAGAAAAAAACCATAACCAATTAATAAAATCATAACATAATACACATCCGCAATTCGCAGCATTTTTTTGTTCATACGAGATTCACAAAACAAGGAACGAATCAGTTCAAAAAAGACTAACTTCTATGTATAAATGTTAAATCAGCTACTACTCGCCTTTGCTGCAAAGATATAAAGATATATTTTGAAATCAAGTGAGGTAATACGGGGCTACTTTTGAATCGAGGGGGCGACTTTGATCATCGCGGATGACTGCATAATTATTCTTCCTATCACTCGCTTATTCGCTTCTTTCTAATGATGTTTTTTTTTTCAGGCAACGTGGATACAACGACACTTCGAAAATAAGTAGTGTCAACATATTGATGGTTGAATTGTGAAGCTGTTTTTATTTTAGGTATGTCCACACATAGAATGTTAATCCACATCATAAATTCCTCGACGATTATAATAGTTTTGTGTAATTTATATTGTAAAGCATATCTATCAGTGTTTATCGAAATATATAAAACTACATGAATATTCAAACATAAAAAATTGTGATTGGCGTACCGTTGTAGCTTATAAAAAATTGTACACATTTTTTTTTATTTCCTCAAACACGTAAGTACACAATTTTTTTTACATTTACCTATTTCGATAGTTTAACGCTTAAAACCTCTGATATTTTGCATGCTTCTCTTAGGAGAGAAGAGATTCCGTGGAAAATATTTTTGCATTACATTTCCAGATAAATTTGCTGTTTTTGAATGTATTTCAAAATAAAATACTGTTCTTGAAAGCAGACGAAGGACTATTACAGATTTTAGTATTACAAATCGATATAAGTAATTAAAAATATCAAAATTTTGAATGCAAATAAAGATAAAGTTTTTAAAGTCGCTCACCGATGGTTTTAACGTGTAAACTATAATTACTACTTTACACAAAACTAAAAAGATATTTAATTAGACGATGATCATGAAGATCAAAAGTCATTGTCACATTACTTTTTCGTTTTATATAAAAAGAATTGTTTAAAAATTAGCAAACGTTGACAAATATTTTTCAAATGCGAAATGTTTTTTCATAGAATTATTTCAAAATTTTCGGAAGCTTTTATGGTAATTTTTCTAATGCCAACTGAAGGCGCGGTATTCTCTCTTTCTAACACTGTTTAAATCATATTTCTCATCATAATACAAAATGAGATAGCATAAATTTTATTCCGTGTCAGGCTGGGAAAAATGTCTCCCAAAAAGACTCTACGGTTGTTTGTTGTCTACAAAGAACATCTCCCAAATTGCCCAAGGGGTTAAACATGTTAATATATAAATACGAAGTAAAATTTTCTCATGGAAAAGATTTTATAAAAAAGTTTCAATGTTGGAAATTGATTGAAGTGACCCCATTTTACCATAAAAAAACTAGGTAAATAAAATGATGGTTTGTGTACCAACCTGCCTTGACCAGTTCATCGGCCATGTTGACATAGTACTTGAGGTCGTACTTGGTCTTGTTGGGGTTGGACACGTCCCCCGTGTAGGAGATGGCGGCCTCCACTACACCGCCCGCATTGCCCGCCGCCTCCATTCCGATCACCAGGTTGGGCAGATAGTTGAGCGAGTCAAACACACGGAAGATGTCCATACCGGATTTCACCTGCCAACAAAATTACAATTTAGGGTACTGTAAATAATTATTAATATAGGGTAAATGGTTGCCTATCAGTTGTGTTAAATTTAAAACACGTTTATTAGTAAGGAGGTAAATGTAAGTGCTATTATTTATGACTAGCACAAAATTAAAATTTGAGGTTATTCAATATAAGGTCTAAGGTCTACCTACAACAGAATTTGTACCTAGACCGGCGCGCCTTCGTCGCAAGTCCCGAAGTTTCCAGGCTATGCTGTGCGGCCCGTACTGCAAGTCTCAAAGGTTCTAGGCTGCACTGCGAATGGCTCGTATTATCATAGTAGCTTGTCGCTACATATCGATAATACAGGGTGAATCAGGACATATCCGACAAACTTCATCCAGTGATTCCTGAGCTTATTCAGAATAAATAATGTACATGGTATTTTAGTCTCCAGTGAAATGTTTTATGGTTCTAAAAACAATCTTTAAATGACGTCACTGGTCACTCAGTCGAGTAACCGCCCAGCCCCTTGACTAATGTTTTTAGAGAAAATAAGAAAGTATACTCCAAATAAACTCGAGAAGCACTGGTTAAAGTTTGTATTATGTTCATAAAAGCCATCAGAATTGATTAATTAATGAAGAAGGAAGAAACCCCTGACTCTGCTTAATTCTGTTCTCTATTTCTATCAAAACATTAAGATAATGATTGTATTTTTAACACTCACGGCCAGTTCACAGAACTTGAAGACAACATTATCTGGATAATTGGTGTATCCCACTGCGTTGGCCCCCCTCAGAAGCATCTGGAAGGGGATATTGGGAATCTCTCGCCTCATGTCTTCCAAACGCTCCCACGGACACTCATGAAGGAACCTGCAAACAAATTTAAATAAAAAATACACAATAATAATAATATTTGGATGACCCCAATTAAAAAACCACATTCCATTTTTTAAAATGGTTACTCAATTTATGTTTCTTAAATTTAACTGCTTTTAATTGAAGAACACAATAATTGTAAAATGTCCGCATCTTGTTACTTTTGATTTTGTAGTGTACCAAAGTGTAAAAATTCAACCATTCCCAAACTCGATTCAATTTTTCCGTGTTCGTTCTTGAGGTTATGATTTAATATTTCACACACCAAGCATAAGAGCGAGTGTCTTTTGGGGAGGTACAGTGACCAACTATGAAACTTATTTTATATACCTTTACATCTCACAAAAAATTTGTTATCTTTTATTTGAATTTTTTTTTATAAATTAGATATACCATAAATTATATTATATTCATAATAAACCACAACTAAACATAAGGGATAAAATAACGTACCTATTTGAGGAGATTTTAAGGAGATCCCAGTGAGGATATCATTATATCTATTTGTTACAAAAAAAGATAATAAAACACTTATTATTATTATTATTTGAAAACTTTAAGAAGAATAATATTTAAAATATATTATCGTAATTTCGGTGGTTTGTTATCGGTTTGCTGACAACATGATTATATCCTATTTTTGTCATTAATAATAGTTTTTTACATTTAACAACAATCATAAAGCCCGAATTTAATAATCAAAACAAAATCGCATGTAAATTTTTGAACCTAATTCAAAACCAGAATGAATCTACTCTCGAGAGTAGATTAGTAGTGTAGTACTCGAGTACTCAATATGATATCAGAAGCCGCCGATGCAGTGATGCCAACTAAACTATGTTATCTAAATAATATACTATCCTTTTCTTGAAATACCGACGAAAATAAAAAGGACATATATAATAATTCCGTCTTTTCTGCCATTGAAATGAGGCCGGCTGAAAAGGTAGAACTACTTTTCCTGGCGTTAAGCATCAATCGACCGAACGGGTAGAACTACCTTTCCCGGCCGAAGTGTGTTAATTAAGTTGAAACAAAGTGTTATTTCAATCATTTGGGCATATTCAGAAGTAGGCGGAGTAAGGAAGGTATTTTACCCAAGATATTTTTGGGTCAAATAAATAAAGATATACTAACCTAAGAGCAACATCAAAGGTGGCACCACCCCAATTCTCCAGAGAATACAAGGTGTTGAAGTTGTGCGCCACATAGGGAGCAACTCTCAGAAGGTCGTGAGACCTCACCCTGGTGGCCAGCAGTGACTGGTGAGCATCCCTGAAGGTTGTGTCCATCAGCTGGAGGTTCTTCTTGGCCCTCACAGCCTTGGCAAACGCTTCTGGGCCCCCTTCCTCCAAGATCTGTTTATATCCACGAGGAGGGGCTACAGCTGGAGGAAAAAATTACAATTGAAAATCGAGTCAGTGCTGCCAATGTAATAATTATTTTAAAATAAGAATATTTTTAATGTAAAATTTTATCAACGTTGCTAGTTAGATTATTCAAATTATATAAGAAGTTACCTACATCAAATCAACAAACTTATAATAATGCATTATTTTTACTTTTATTATAAATGACCATTAATTATTTTATAATGAAAAACTGTGGATATAATTTAAACTAAAATCAAATTCAAAGAATATTATGTCTACATAATAAATAAAGCCAAAAACAAAAGCAAAATAATTGAATTGTATCAAAGAAGCAAGTGAGATATAGAATATGCATAGGGAAGTGAAAGCATTAGGTACATTTTTTTATTTGGACAAAACAGTGCAAAAAAATAAATTACCCTTTCAAACAGTTTTATGCTGAAAAAAATTACATTTAAGTTTGAAATCAAAGTATTCACCACAAACTATGCGGTTACGTTTTCAATAAAGAAAACATTTTATTTGATTAATATGAACAGATATTTGTTAGAAACGTAAAGCAGAACTGCGCTTCTGCTTATAAATGACACCAATAATATGTGAAGACACATATCATGCAGTTAACACAATAAACGTTGTTAATAAATATCTTCCGTAAAACTATCATTCAATTAATTTACAAGGGAAAAACACAATTTTGATGCATACAATATTTAGGTTGGTAAGTACCTAACTGGGAAAGTACCCACTGTACTACTAGGATGTGTAGATACCTATAATTTTTTTTTTTTTTAATTGTTTGTTTGTGGGTAAAATCAGGGGGGTATTACTCCGATCGAAAATTGGAACCGAAATATTGTGACGTCATATGATTACCTAACTATATCCACCAATGAAAAACTCTGAAAGTCTATGGAATAAACTTTCAGAGTTTTTCATTGGTGTATATTTTAATAAGTAGACTCCGAATGAGAATTTTACTGTCGATATATTGGCATTTCTATGGTTTTCTAGGACCAATTTGTTTCATACAAAAAGCCCAAAGATATCGATCTAGTGAGTGGTTTATTTATGGGTAAAATGATGTTTGTATTCTCTTGAGATTGTAATTTGTTTGGTTATGTTATTTTACCTGTGTTTTCACCCGTCAACTCTTGTCGGCGCAATGCTTCGGGAGAAAGATCTGCAAAAACCAAAAACCAAACAAAACTAATTTTATGAAAACAAACCGCTGAACGAATGATGAACAATCAGGTTATATTTTGTTTAATAAACCAAGTTATATCAATGGTTTGTATTTCGTTTAAATTAATTTGTTAAAACACTCGTCTATTTACAAGCATGTTAAAAATATCATCAGATTTTCTTTAGATTTTTATGAGATATATTAAATGCGAAAAAAGATATTTTACAATGCTGAATATTTTAAAGATAATATTAAAATATGAATTTTTATTATGTTAGTGTTATATTATAAAAAGAAATGAAAGGTTTTGATAGAAATGATGATGAGCAACACGGAGCCAAATTAACTACTACAGTTTTCATATCAATTTTATGTAATTCTTACAAAAATACCTTTTCACTGCCCAATTTTATATCCAATAGGGGAGGACCTTCTCCAATCTATACACATAACCTATCAACGTATTTATTTTTATACAATAATTGATTTATTTACAAACACAATTCCTGCCTAAAACAAACTGCTTACATTAGTTATTTTCAATTTCTAATAAGTACTACATTAAACTTTTTATGTCGTTCCTTATAAATTTATAATGTATCTTTAAAATGACAGAAGTGGCAATACTTTATATATTTAAAAAAAATTTATGCTTATATTTATGCCCATAATATTAAGACACAGTTTCTTAGCACATCATATTACGTGCAAATTAGCTATGCTTACATCAAAAAAATTACATAGATTTTTTAAAGTGAGTTTTTAAAATTCTTCTGATATCATATTTTTATCATTAAATATGATTTAAGATTTTCACAGCCAAAAGTATTTTTGTTATTTGTTTTTGGGGTGTTCTCCTCTTATCCTCAGATAACACATCTGCCCTGATGATGGATACTGCAATGCTGTCCGAAACGTTGGCTAAAGAAGGAGATAGCGCAACACGGCATAACCACTTGAACGATCGCGCGTCAAAAAACTTTTTTCTCCGATTGCTCGCGGTTTTTTGGCGACGATTTTGAATATTTTCCGCCAACATTAAAAAAATCAAACCTCCGAATTTTACAACGGAGACATAAAACTGATTGTAGCGCTATACAGCCAATGAATTCACCTATATTTTAATAATTATTCTATATTTTTAGAATTGATAGATAAATTATTAAAAAATCTTAAACTTTATAAATGCGCGAAATTTGCGTTTTTGTGATTTGAAATTGCCGCCAGTGGCAGTTTTAAATATCTTTATAGAATATTTTCTACGTTTTTATGTTCTCTATGGCCTGTTTGATAACCACAGATGCAAGAATATAACAGAAAAATAATTTTTTGTATGTTATGATCTCTTCAAAAGTTTGGTCAGAAAATGATTTTGTAAAATTTGAGTGCGTGACGTGTCAAAATTGAAATCACTGTATTATAATATATAATAAATTTACCTCAAAAACTGGTATAACGTTAGGAAGATACATTAACTGTCTACAATTATTAATAAGCATAGTCGCCGTGTTGGCTTTATTTTATTCATTTGATGAATTATACAGAGAGCCTATTTCACGATGTCAAAATCATGGAGCTACTTTTTAAATAATTGTAAATTAGAACTGGAGATTTGTAACCATGTTTTTATATAACGTGCAAAACGAGGAAATAAGGCTTAAAATGAGATATATATCATAGATATAAACATTGCCAATATTTCAGGGGGATAGTTATAATATTTCTGTTGAAAAGTTATTATTTTGTTTTCTGACAGGACGCCATAAAAAACCCCAGCTATTCGATAAAACAAGTAGCTGGCCATGGAAACGTTTTAAATAATTACAATAAATATTTTACGAATGGTAGAAAAATCGGTCCATTTTTGGACCGATATCAATCGCAGAAAACTAAAAGTGGTCGATTTTTCGACCGAAATCGTTCCAGTGGATAACACCCCAAAAATGTTTTATCATTGATTTTCTAGGTTGAAAAATGTCAGATGTAATAATTATTATAATAACAAAAAACTACTTTACGAAATAAAAAACCATCGCCTAAAATTAATGCATTTCTATAAATGTTTTAGCTAAAGAGTCTAATAAGTAAATAAGTAAGTCTTTAGAAACAAAGCAATACAAAAAATCCTTTTGTGTAAAACAATTGTGTCTTAGTGTTTTTAGCCATGCACTACAATCTAAGCGTATACCTACCAAAATAATAACTACAAAAGAGTGGAAAACAATAAAAAATGTGTTTTTTTAACGGCGTTTCGGTGAAATCATAAAAAAAAACACGCAAAAAGGTGTTAATATTATTGACAAAATACAATTTTTAAATTTTGCATAAAATAATCCAACTACACCAAATCTAATTGTGTGAATATATAAAACATAAATGTATGCCTCTAGTGCATCAAACATGTAAAGTGTTATTTTACAAACTACTAAAAATATTTACATTTTTATGGCAGTGGTATAGGAAAGAGAATCTTACCAAGGGGGACTTGGGGGACATGGGGGGTAATATCTGCAGGCTTGATGGGGGTAGCAAGGGGAGTGCTAGGCCCATTCACCAGAACCTAGAAAAAAATGAATAAATGAATAAAGGGAAAATAAGGACCGAGAACAACAAACAATTTTTGTGTCTCTTCTTCTTTGTCTATGGCACAGGCAGAAGTTAAGCTCATTTTCTCTTTTGGCAATCTTTGGAGGTATCCCCACCACGATCCAAAAACTATTAATGATCAGTGGGATCTATGTATCAGTTTATCCCCTCAAGAATTATGTTTTTAACCCTTAGAATGCCAAACTCCCATCACCGATTACTACGCCGTGCGCCGGCAGATGCTATTTTCGTAACGCCTTGCTTGGTTTTTGCAAAATTATGTTCATGTAAATTGTACCGTCTTACCAGATAATGTGTTTATATATTTATAAAAACTATATATATCTAACCTTTGTAGTTTCCACAGAATAGCTACTTATATTCAGAGAAATGTTTTTTTTTCCAGTAAATTATACGAAAATATTCTTGAGTTTTATTACATTTTCCAGCTAAATAAGCGTTGTTCATAATAAAAATAAGTAATAATATATGAGGCTTTCGTATAAATAAATACAGTACTAAGATTTTACCTAGAATAATATAACGATTCATAGCTGAGTGAATAAAAATTATATTTGTATGCAAGAAAGATTTTTAAGGTACAAAATACAATACAATTAGGGATATTGCAGTGAACTAATAGCAAATCCGCTACGGATTCGCCGACACACTAAGGGGACCAACATCAGAAATCAGTTTGAAGTTGAAGTGAAAATCAACAAAAATTTTCTCTCCTTAGAGGCCTTCGATCAAATATCTTTACCTGTCCAAGATAGTTGAGAAGTTTTTGGGCCCTGTTCTGTGACATCTTAAACTTGAACAACTGAGGATGTTCATCAATGAAGTATGTGTCCACAGAGCCTAGAAAAAAGAAGAAGAAAAGATATAATTATGGCACTAATGATTAAGGACAGTCCTAAAAATATTAATTACTGTGATCGATGTGTGGTCTCACCATTTTGGAACTTCTGGTTTTCCAGAACATTGAGTAGGAACGGAATGTTGGTTTTGACTCCTCGGATTCTGAACTCCCTCAGGGCTCGGTTCATCTTGGCGCTCGATGCGGCAAGGTCTTGGGCATGAGAAATAACCTGGCAACAATAAGAAAAACATCACGCACATACAGATGTACTTACTTCCCGTGCCAATACGGCACTAGTAGAAGTTTTAACCTTTAGGTACCCATTAGGTTTCTTCATTGATAGGGAAAACCCGTTTAAAATCGGACCGTATCAGATTTTATTACAAAAGATGTAAGTAATGCCAAATACCTTCACGAGGAGAGAATCGTAGTATGGCGTAATGATGGCTCCAGCGAATGCAGAAGCTGAGTCAAGACGAATTCCCATTCCTTCTCCAGATCTGAAAATAAATTAAATGTTCATTGCATGCAACTAACAATCTCCATGATATATTGTGTATGTAAATTTAAGGTAAAATTTATTTTAATGAAGAACTGAAGCCCATTATTAATAATTTATAATGACCAAACTAAAATACATGTATATTTTTAATTATTATAGTTAGTTTTAATAGTGAAAATAATTTACAAAGTTTAAATTTTTGGGTCTCCCAAAAATGCATAATATCTTTGGACGTGACCCGTGACGTCACCACGTTTTATTCTTAAGATTACCCACTTTTAACATCAAAGAACACTATGTAAAATGTTAGCATCTCGTCACTAATGTTATGATATTAATTTACCGGTCTTTAAAAACCTGCCTCGTCACTCATGTTATGATATTAATTTACCGGTCTTTAAAAACCTGCATTAAAACATTTGCATCGGTTCAAATAGTAGTTGCCAATGTATATGTTAAAATACCCACCAAAAATTAAGAGATTTTCAAATTCCCAAGATCCTTTATTTTCTAAATGAAATAAAATTCTATTGAAATTAGCATTTATTTTTTATTATCTAGACTTTTTAGGATTTTCTCTTTCGTTCAACGAAAACGAAATATAGTTCATTCTCACAATTATTGTAAACATTATTTTTCAATATGGATATTCAAGAAACAACCAGAATCCCCGCATTTTACCAACAAAAAGTTCTTCCCGCCAAAAAACCTGATTCTTGAAAAATCTTAGAAATTCCCCGCAATTCGGGGAATTCTCCACGAAATGGCAACCCTGAAACCTAGAAAATTTAGACCATAGATTTTTACTGGCGTAGACTGGTTTTGATTAATCAGCAGATTAGTTGTACCAAGCAAAAAGTGTGTTTTAATGACATGGTGTTTTATTCATTTTTAAATATGGATTTATAATTTCTACATACACGGTGTCCGGAAACTCGTAGTACAAGCGGGAAACTGGAGAATCTACACCACATGGGGTACCCAAATAAATATAAAGTTTTTTGATTTGAGCATTTTCATCAAAAAAAAAAAAAAAAACCAAATTATAATATTTTTCGGCTATTTCAGGGTTAAAATTTTTTCATCATTCGATCTGAGACGCCGACGCAACGGATAGAAATTATTATTACCATAGGTAGGTACCTACTCACAATATGTAGCGATGTTCCGATCTCCAATTCAAACACACAAACACGTCACATAAATTATTTTAATAATAATAATAATAATAATAATTGGATAATTTGTATAGCGCCGTTTTTGTGAAAAATCACCTCAAGGGCGCATGTTCACCGTTAACTTCCAAGAACAGTTGGGTCCGTCTGATGATTGATTATCGCACTATTTGAATCATGTCGGAGTTAATTTTTACCTCGTTGAAGGCTGGATGATAAGTCTCAAAATCAAAACATTAAAAACGTACAACTGTTTTCAAACACGTCGAACGCATCGATTCACTATCAAAACAATAATAATGCGTATTAAAACAGAAAAAATTTCGACCACAATTCGCTTTTATCTTTAAATTAAGAAAACTTCGTAAACAATCACATGAATACAGCCACACAGCCACGTGCGGCGACCCGTAAACCAAAACTGACCTACCTAGTACCTACTTACGATTTAACAGAAATGTGACATCTGCTTATCGTGCGTCTCTTTCCTTCATATGTTAGTTGAACCCAGAAAACAAGAGAAAGCTTTATTTTGCGAATATGTCAGAGATAGGTATGCAATTCAAAACAACAGATGTTTTAACCCTGCAGAGCAGAAATATTTTATGATTACACCGGATTAAATGAAGGGTGATTTCAAAATAATGCTTTAAATCCGGGTTTCTTTATTTGTTTTACTTTTAAATAGTTTTAATTAGTTGGGTACTTTGATCTTTAGTAATAATTTATAAGAATTTGATCAAAAAAAAAATCAACTTCTGACTCGATTTACTCGAAAACGAAAGCTCAAATCAAAAAAAATTATACTACAAAATCGACTCCAAATGTGATGTAGATTCACCAGTTTCCCGCTTGTACTACGAGTTTCCGGACACCGTGTATAATAATGTATAAAAATTTTTTTTTGATCAATATGAATATATATTTTTTAAGCCATAATATCTTTTACTGCAGTTCCTTAATGTGTACCTACTTATCCAAAAATGTCGAAATAAGTTCTGGTAACTGTCTTATTTTTTTATAGTTAACTTCGAAGGCAAGATGGTGGGAAATATTATTTCACTCTCTGTAAAATCTATAAAAAATGTATATTTCTCTTACCTGAAGACCTCAATACGCCCCGTGCTGGGCTGGAATGCATTGGCCGGATCCTCGGTGGTGACTCGGCACTGAATGGCGAACCCTTGTGCCTTAATCTTGTCCTGCGTCAGGCCTAGCTCCGGAAGGGTCAGACCCTCGGCCACACGGATCTGGGACTGCACCAGATCAATGCCGGTGACTTCCTCCGTGACTGTGTGCTCCACTTGCAACCTAATATTATAGTGGGATTATTAATTACTTAAAGATTATTTACAAAACAGCTAGTTTTACGACAAAACTATCACAATACTTTAATTATTACGTCATTAATGTAAAAAAATACTTGAAAGAAAAAAAAGGAAAAAAAAAACAAGTCACCATCTCAGAATATTTCGGAACAATTTTATTAAAAAAACTTTAAACATATGAAATGATGACTTATTTATTGATGGTTAATTGTATTTTTAAAAACTTCATAATTCATGACAGAAAGGACATTATTCGAGGTGAAAAAGTTGCATTGGCCCAGAATATTCAAACCTATCAAGACAGAAAAAGCTGAGCAAATTTATGTGACTCCAGAGCTCACCGTTTAAGAGTTTTTCAAAACAGTTTTCTGTTTCATTGTAATGCAAAATGTCTAAACTTATGTGATAAGATTAACTATGAATCAAATTTGTTCTCACCTGGCGTTAACCTCAATGAAGTAGAACTGCCCCTTATCGTCGAGCAGGAACTCGACGGTACCGGCGTTGGAGTACCCAACATACTTAGCGAGGCGGATGGCGCACTCGGTCATGCGGTCCCTGATCTCGGGGGCGAGATGGGGCGCGGGGGCGATCTCCACTACCTTCTGGTGGCGGCGCTGCACCGAGCAGTCGCGTTCGTACAGGTGCACCACGTTGCCCGCATTGTCACCTGAAATAAATAATTGTCCAAATATTTAATAATAATAATTCTCTAGAATGTTGGGAGGTTAGTATTAGTTATTACCTGTGAAAGATTGCAGAATCTAACTTGACTTGCGTAGTTCCACTTTTAACAAGGCCTGCCACAGACCATATTATAATATATTATGTTCGCACATTTCAGAATTAAATTAATCTTATGCTAAAATATCTATTAGTAGGTACCTACTTATACGGTTGTCTGGAATTGAAATTATATTTTTATGTATGACAATAATTTTCTCAACACATCCACCAGTTCCGATTTTGAAAAGTATGTATGTACTTTTACATACTCTTCAAAATTAAATTAAATATTCCATGGTACCTACTGAAATTGATAAAAAGATATAGAATGTCATTATTATATACACACCTAGTAGCTGCACTTCAATATGTCTTGGCCTCTCGATGAACTTCTCAATGAACATGGAGCCATCTCCGAAGGCAGCTTTGGCCTCCGAGGAAGCTCTAATGAAGGACTCCTCCACTTCGGACATGTCCTTCACCACACGCATGCCGCGACCACCTCCTCCAAAGGCCGCCTGAAATCACAAAGAATTAAAAAAATCTACCCTGCAAACATAATATTATTCGGCATCAATTTATCTGGATCCCGTTGTTCTACAATGATTCTATCACCACTGGTAAATGTTATCATTTTTTTCAAAACGCTCAATGGTATCTGATTTAATAATAATCTTTATGTGATACCGTAGAAGGATCTGGGGTGCGAGTGAGGTTGAAGAAAGTGGAGGAAGTATAAAGTAATCCATTAAGGATACATTAAATTGATTCTGGATTGTGAAAAATATTGTGTGTATTCACCTTAAATATAACAGGTAAGCCATGCTTCTTGCAGAAGTCCAGAGCTTCCTCTTTAGTCGTGACAGGTCCATCAGTTCCTGGGACTATGGGGACCTCTGGAAAAATAAACAACAAAATGTCAGAATATGTAGTCAAATGTCTCAAACCAAAAAGTTCAAATAATAAATACGTTAGGCTTATTTCTTATCTGTAAGAAAGAAACTAGGAATAATCATTGCAAGGTTAATAAATACATTTTGTTAAATGGTAAATTTATTTGTCGGTATTTGATATAATTATGTAATTGTTCCTACTCGCTTCAATAGCAGCTTTCCTTGCAGCCACCTTGTCTCCCATCTGTTGGACAACTTTGGGGGATGGACCAATAAATCTGAGACCCGCGTCCAAGATCGCTTGAGCAAAGTCTGACCTAAACAAATACATCTCATATTATAATTCATGAAACATGATAATTCCTAAATCTATAATAAAATAAAACCATTAAAAAAAAAAACCAAAAAATCTTAGGCCCAGTTGTTTCACAAAAATTCAAATGAAACATTGTCAACAAATGGCCATTCAGCGCCATTTTGTTTTTTAATAGTTGAAATGTTCCCTTTAAATTTTGATTCTAAGTTCGTTTTGGCTTTTGAACAAATTGTGATCAGCAAAGAGGACAACTATCGTGTTATTAAGCTTGTCAGCTTATTACAAACTAGCTGATGTGTACCCGGCGTTGCTGGGGGTTATCCTTAGGAAATAGACATATGTATATCATTGAGGATTTTTCTGAACGCCTGTTTAAGATACACAATTCCGTAGTACATTATTTTGATATATCTCATGAGGTTTAGCCAGCGTTAGCAATGTAGTGCCCGAAAATATATTTTTACGTCTTGATTATAAAACATCGACTTTTCTCTACTTTCTATAAATATAATATGCATGTATCATATATGTAAACCTTCCGGAAGAAATTCTCTAAACGATACGGAAAACCCTATCAAAATCCGTTGCGTAGTTTAGAAGAACTAAGCGCACAAAGAGACAGACGCGGATAACGACTTTATTTTATACTATTTAGAGATTGTGAAAAAATGTGAAAAAAAAAAAAAATGCGCTGATGACAATGTTACATTTGAATTTCCGCAAAACAACTGGGCCTCAGTGCATTTTTAAAGTATAAAAACTGGTCAGTTTGAATATTTGACTTATAAAAAAATACATAATTATGCATCTCACTGTGTATTTAAGAAGAGTAAAAGAAGGAAGGTGTTAAAAATGTATAACTTGAAAATAGGAATCAATCATTAGATTGATTATTGATATTGATTGATATTTTTCTGCATTACCATACTAACATAATTTTTGCCATAAGTATATATATAAATGATAATTATTTTTTTAAGTTAGATCACATCATGGTGTGTTCTAATAAGTTTAAGTATAAACATCCATATTAAAATACTTGAACTCCCGCAACGAGGATGCAATCAATTGCGCTCTTAGCAATTTTGGGCTAGTGCCACTAGCAGTGCCATCGTCACTCCTTGTCGCTTTAATGGTTAACAGGGTCTTGGTAGAAGAAGATTGTTGAAATATTATAATTCTGGCTGCCAAGTTGGTGTGTTCTAATAAGTTTAAGTATAAACATCCATATTAAAATACTTGAACTCCCGCAACGAGGATGCAATCAATTGCGCTCTTAGCAATTTTGGGCTAGTGCCACTAGCAGTGCCATCGTCACTCCTTGTCGCTTTAATGGTTAACAGGGTCTTGGTAGAAGAAGATTGTTGAAATATTATAATTCTGGCTGCCAAGTTTTTGAAATTCAACAACATTCCAGGATGGTTGCAAACGAAAAAAACAATAGCCAATAACATTTTTTCAACATGTGGGGGCCGACAAGAAATATCAATAAATAAAGAGATATTTTTGTTAACCTATCCTATCCGAAGTTATTTTATCTGAAACTGACCACAGCAACTGAATTAATTGTTGTGCGAACTTGTTCTTAATTTGTTGATGTAGTAATAATGACCTAACTTTTTGTTTTGTATTAATTTAATACAAATTTAATTTTTAATAGAAAATTATTTTTTTTTAAATGCCATAAGATGGTAATGCATACTACTATTTACGTAAGATTTTTTTTTTTTTTCGAGTGGCATTATGGCGGCCTGGAGGGAAGGCCTTCTAAGATTTTTTCGAGTGGCATTATGGCGGCCTGGAGGGAAGGCCTTCTAAGATAGCCGCCCTAAATTGTGGCATCTCGGACGGAATTGGTTAAAGCCAACACACTGGCAACACTGAAAAAGTCACATTTTTATTTTTGTCTTTTTTCTAGCCCACTATCCAAAGGCAAAATGAATGTATAAGGTCGACACTGCAATTGCAGTGCATTATACCATCTGTGGGCACGATTCCCCAACTGCAAATGAAGGGGTCCGGCCCTTAGGGGTTAGATGAACAAAACACAAGAAGAATAAATCTATCCAGTATACCACTCTAAATTTAACGATTCAACCCACCTTTATCTTTGCATCTTAAAAATTAGCAATAGCAATAGTTTTACAAAATATTTCACATTACAACAGAAGTTTAATTAATTTAAAGTGAAAAATTCACCTTTCAGAGAGGAATCCATAGCCAGGATGAACAGCATCCACATCATTCTCCTTGGCCACTCTAATGATCTCGGGTATGCTGAGGTATGCCTCCACTGGGGGGAGGCCTTTGCCTACCAGATATGATTCATCTGCCTTTTGCCTGTTGAACAAATTACAAAAATAAATCAATAAAACAAATTGTCCATCCCCATAAAATACTAGCGGAAATTTCAGAGGGAAAAAATCTGGTTGAACATTCCAGATAAAGTTAAGGAATACAACTACAGAGGCGGGGCGAGGAGAGGCTTGAGCAATGGAGGAGGCCGCTGAAGTGGCCCGGTATAAGAACGTCTTGGGCCCTAGCACGGTCCAATGATACAACCCGTTATCTATATGATATTGACTAAATCCGTCATCTCTGGTTATTAAGCGGTATGTGCGAACACGGCCAACAACAAATATAAAATATTCCGACAACCTGTAGACAAAAGCTGCCTAATTAAGTGCGGCATCTTGGTTTTCACTGAGCTTCGGCTAACTGTCATATGCACACAACTTTTTAACAACGCAGACTAATGAAGCTCGTAGAACTGAAAGACATGGTATACCCGATTAATTCAATCCGTACGAGTTTCGAGAAAAAAAAAAGAAAAAATTGTTTAGAATATCACGAGTTATGGCTAAAGATCTCATTGATCAAATAACTCTCTTTTTAGTATCAAAAAGTACATGCAGACTGTCAATGTATATTAAAGTGAGTATCTATTTCAGCTCGACATAATCAATTTACTTTACATAGTTAATTTACATAGTCAATTTACTTTGTACGTAACCATTTCGTGTTTAGGAATGTCGATCCATAGACAATGCCACAAGTGTTGGCATTGCAGAATTATTTCTTATTTATTTCGTTGTCAATATCGGCTTGGCTATTGACAGGCCTAACTAGCGCTAGTGCTCAGAAAATAAATATTAAATCGTTGTCAATTAAGTTCGCCTCTAGAGGCGCCTTGTGGAAGCAATGAATTCCACACCCGAGGGGATGATGATGTATTTCTTATGAGTTTCTATTATGATAAGTTTGGTTTAGAATGATATGTTGGGTTGGTTAGGATTGCTGGTTGATAGAGGCATGAAAGAGATTCGAGACACAGCCAATTATTTTCCATTCGAGGAATCTGGTGACGCGTCTTATAACTTTGGAGGGGCTACCTAGATGGCAGTATAAGTAACAAATATTAATAATATTGTGTAAGGAAAATAATTTCTCTCAGGGCCCACGACTCTTCGGGGAACTGTGTGGAAAGTCTTTTGAGGAGAGGAAAGTGGAACGTGGGTCTTGAAGTAATCCATATTGTAAGAGGGAGGAAACATAGAGGCCGCAAACAATTCCATAGCCGAGTTTTGAACTCGTGAATGAGTCGTAGAAACGACCCTTTCTCATGTGACAATGTCAACCATGTTAAAATGTTGGGCACGCGTTTTCACGGGTTTCCCGACTATGCATCGTTCCCGAAAGCACCAATGACACTAGTTTCTTGAAGCATCTTCCATTTTAGTTGTTCAACAGTAGTCCCAGCTACCCGGAGCTAGTGGAACCATTGTATCCTCAATTTGGGGTAATGTTAACGATGCCGTTACCTGTGCATGTGCATCTTGTCCTGCTCGCTGTAGATAGCCACGGAGCGGATGCCCAGCTCTGTGCAGGCGCGGAACACGCGGATGGCGATCTCCCCGCGGTTGGCCACCAGCACGCTGCGAATGGGGCGGTACTCCACTCCCGAACCTGCTGCCTGCAAATATTGAGTTATTGGTAGTCACCAGATTATAAAACAATGCACTTAAAAAGACCAATTTGCTCAATCTGTGCAAATTTTCGTTGTTGCTAATACATGCACTAAAAACAAAAAATTCAAATAATAAAATATTATGAAAAACTTTAAATTTAAGTACCTACTTACTAAAAAAAAATCTATAATGCATTTAAAAAAAAGTAAAAGTCGAATAATTTTTTTTTTCTTACTACATTGTCTGATGTTCAAAATTATTTGGAAAAAGCGCCATTGAAACTGAATATTTTTAACACTAATGAAAAATAGATTTTTTTATAAATAATGTTGAAAACAGGGTCCTTTGGTGGTTCTTTTACAATTTATCCTATTGGCAAATTTTTGGTGCATATTTTTTTGCCGCAAATTTAGGCGGCAAATTTCAATGTATAATAACCGAAAAAATCCTCCGGATGTTTGATATACCGAAAAACTCTCTATCCGAGTCTTAGATTGTCCAGCGAATTTATTGTAAAAAAGTTATTTTGAAATAATTGTTTCACCAAATCGGTAATAAATGAAACTAGCAGATTAAACCCGATGCCGCGGTTCCAACGGTTGTTTTTAAAAATAACAGATGGCGCCACTTCCGTTTACGACAATCCTAAACTGCACAAGACATTTAAGCATTAAGATAATAATAATATCAGATAGTTCCTTTACCTTTGTTGAAGAATACCTCCATCTTGTGGAAGATGTGCAACACAACACTTTAGGCATCATGGTCCGGTGGACCATCTTCGCGCACAGCATCTTCATGATTAACTTTTCTTATATTACAAATTTACAAAAATATTTTTTCACTTCACTCTCCTAAACTCGTGAGAATACGCGTGTAAAATCACTTATAATTAATTCGTCTTCGTTACTAAGTTATAAAAAAATAATTAACAGTATTAAAACTACTTGAGTAATAAAAAATATATTTCGGATTTATCCGAAATTGTGATGTTTGTTTGAAGAGTCGGCACAAATATCTGAAACAAAAGAGAAATAAAATTATTAAAAAGTGTAAATTTTTATAAAAATCAAAAAAACGTAGTTCTAAATAATAGACGTACACCTCGGAGCGGCGGTATCACGCGCCGCTCAAGGGCGCCGCGCAGAAAAGTAAAGCAATGGACTGCGCTGTAAACCGTTACCTTACTTTCGGACTTTACTTTTCTGCGCGGCGGCCTGAAGTGGCGCGGGGTACCTCACAATTAATTAACAGGCCTTATTAATAAAACATCATATTAATAATGTTTTGTCGATTTGCTTTGATAATATATCCCGACACATTTTTTTTCGTTGTAATGCAAAAATTTTCGCATTTTCACGAACGTGTTCGGACACCATGATATATTCATATCAGGAAATCTGTTAATTCATTCGGAAGACCCGCAATCCCGTTTTAAACCTGGATTCCCAATAATTAAGAGTTTCTTAATAAATTAGCAGAAGTCATTTTCTCCGTGCTCTGTAGGTGCTTTTGCGGTATAACGTTTTTTTGATTTGAGCTTTCGTTTTCAAGTAAATTGAATCCGAATTTAAATGTATTAAGGAAAATTTTTAAAAAATGCGTGGAAACGTAGAGCTGGCTTCTAGAACTGTTTTGAAAAAAAAAATAAAAAAACAACAAAAAAAAACGTAACGTTCATGTTCCTATCATTATATCAAGGTTCCCTAATATGTATTATTTTGGCAATTATACTGCGGTTTCAGGATACAATTCTGTTATAAATAGATTACACACCATTGGTAACGCTTATGCGATGTTAGCTGATTTTTTTAATATACCTCTATTGAAGTAAAAAGCTGTAATAATTAAACATTTTAGCAGCGCATGTTTTAGGCTGGCATACATACATAGGCCGCATACATACGTTTTCCGTATTCGATTTCCGAATTCGTTTTCGTATTCGGAATTCCGTGAGACTAGCGCAAACGTTCGTTTTTCTTCATTCGGAATGTATAAACGTCAGTACCAGTGTTGCCAACAAGGGCGATATATCGCCATTTAGGCTACTCAGAGCGAGAATCGGCGCCGAAAAAATCTAAAAGGCGATTGGTCGCCAATTAAGCTACTTCAAAAACATCAATTTTAAACATGTCCCGAAATTCTCTAGCCACCCCCCACCCCCCCCACGAAATTTTTATTTTCACGTAAAAACATCAATTTTAAACATGTCCCACCTAACAGCAAATTCGGCTACTTTACGCTACCTTATGTATGAGAAACGGCGATATTAGGTCAAGATCCGTTGGCAACACTGAATTACGAACGGAAATTTCCGTACGTTTGCGTCGGCACAAACAAACTGCATGCAATAGCTGCGTTCCACATGACGTCATTAGGTTTTTTCCATTCGGTTTCTCCGAACGCGCCGGCTCGCATTCGGAACGTGCGTAAGGAATTTGTTCCGTTCGGAACTAAAACGAACGTGTGCGGCAGTTAATGTATTTTCTACCGATTCCGTGCATTCGGATGTCCGAATACGGAAAACGAATTCGGAAATCGAATACGAAAAACGTATGTATGCGGCCAGCCTTAACGAGGTCACTACATAACAGGTTTTTTGTTTTGTTTCTTCTTCATTTCTTTCACTAATTTTGTAGTAATGTATATTCTCTTTTCTTTTGTCTTGTGTACTTATATAATAATCATATTTTTTTATTTTATTTCTTCAAACTATCATGTATGCAAATGGCAATTGTGCCGTTAATTCTAAATAAATAAATAAAAATAAATCAGTAATGCTCAGATCGAAAAAAACACGTCTTTTCGATAATGTATCACCATTTTCCCGCTTGTACTATGAGTTACCGGACACCGTGTATAAATGATCTAATAACAATTAATAATCCTGTCTATAATGTCAAAGGGCATAACCTCAGTTGTAACGAAGTTGTACAAGACAATTTTATTTCCGTCGTAAAAGCCAAAAAAGTGCGATGGCAACCAAAAATAGAAGCCTTGTGATTGTTCTTGTTGGTTTGACAATCAGCGACACAAGACCGTCTGTGCGGAAAGTATCAGAGAGATGCGAGTCGATATTTTTATTTTTATTTTGAAAAGGTTAAAGACAGCCGACATTGTATCTATACTACATAGAAACTAAAATTTAATCTATAAAGAAACAAAACACTGTACCGTATGTGTTATCTGATTATTTTAGCGGAAACATCTGATATAGATAACAAAACATGCGCGTCAAAATGAAAGGTAATTATTACATGTATTTATCTAATACGAGAAAGATATATTACCTACATCAAGGAAAAATTCAAATGATAATACAGGAACTCAGAATACTCTAAATAAGTTGAAATAAAATATTCTCTTTCCGAAAAGGAGAATATCGTTACAACATTAAAAATGAATTAATAAGTTTTATATGCTTTCATACAGAAAAAAAATCAATTTATAAATAGTTTCATGCAACAAAAAATCAATTTATATGGTTTCAGGCAACAAAAATCAATTTATAAGTTTTATATGGTTTCATGCCACAAAAAATCAATTTATAAGTTTTATATGGTTTCATGCCACAAAAAATCAATTTATAAGGTTTCATGCAACAAAAAATCAATTTATGAGGTCTCATGCCGCAAAAAATCAATTTATAAATAGTTTCATGCAACAAAAAGTCAATTTATATGGTTTCAGGCAACAAAAAATCAATTTATAAGTTTTATATGGTTTCATGCCACAAAAAATCAATTTATAAGTTTTATATGGTTTCATGCCACAAAAAATCAATTTATAAGTTTTATATGGTTTCATGCCAAAAAAAATCAATTTATAAGGTTTCATGCAACAAAAAATCAATTTATAAGTTTTACATGGTTTCGTACAGCAAAAAATCAATTTATAAGATTTACATGGTTTCGTGGAACAAAAAATAAATTTATGAGTTTTATATGGTTTCATGCAACAAAAAATCAACCCGTAAAAAAACAAGGTGTTTTACTCATAATATTTTAAAATGGCTATTATTTTTTTTTTAAATTAAAAATAGATGGGTTGAGGATTGAACCTTCCTACCCAGGAACCGGAGTCGACAACTCTTCCAACCAAGCCAAATCCCATCAGATAAAACCGACATTTATTGCGTATACTGCTGGAATGTGTTCGAATTTCAGAGAAACGCATAAATGTCCACATGGGTGAACGTGATTGACACCAATCCAACAGAATGCATTGTCATCGACAACGAGTCTATCTGCCGAGTTTCAGCTCGATCGGATGTCGGGAAGTGGGTTAATCCGCTTCCATGATTTATATTATTTCTATATCGAAAACAAAAGTGAAATTCAAATCGATGAATTTAAAAATATGTATTGTATGATCTATACACGGTGTCCGGAAACTCGCAGTATAAGAGGGAAACTTGTGATTCCACATAATAGAGAACCAAAAAAAACTTTTATTTTTCGATCTGACCATTAAAAATATTTAAAAAAGTTTTGGAGCAGGGTCCACGCTTCGACGCATTTTAAAATATTAAACTCCTAGCGACCGATTTAAAAAAAAAATTACCTTAAAAAACTTCGAACTCGATTTACTAAAAAACGAAAGCTCAAACCAAAAAAAGTTATACCACAAAATTAACTCTAAATGTGATGTAGATTCACCAATTTCCCGCTTGTACTACGAGTTTCCGGATACCGTGTATATACTGTATATGTATACAAAGAAAAAATAATCATATTTGTATAGAAATGTTCAGAATTCGTAAGTAGTATAATCAATATAATAAAATGATATTCTCAAAAGAATGAAGCGCTCTAAACATACAAATTAAACATCAACAAAGAGGCACGCCGAATCCGGTTTTTGTTTTTGGATAACTTGATTTGTAAGGTGGTATACATATATATATTGTACATATATATATATATATATATATATATATATATTGATAGGTACACACTCATACAAAACCTGCACCTCCTGTGTATGTTTGTCAATGCATACAAAATCACGAGGTAAGATGTTAAAAAGATCCTCAAATACGACCACGAGAGAAGCGTGACTGTACCAAATATGTACATACAACAATTTACAAATTTATGGATAATAATTATATACTTTGCTAATTTTTATAGCATCTTATTGTGAAAAACCACATCAAAGGGGCTACCCAAAGCTAGGCAAAATCTAACTTACTATCACGCTGTTTTCCGCAGGGGTAGGCAGAGAGTACGGACCGTAAAACAACAAGGTCATTGAAATCACACACTCCTTGCCTCATTCACAATCATACAACGTCTCATGCATACTATTCTGTTTTTCCGACTCTTGACATGGCCCGACTCAATTATCTGGTCCACTTGATCGTGCCATGTCTTCCTCAGGCGTCCCCGACTTCTACCATTTATATTTCCGTCATACATTCTCCTTACACTCCTTTCTTCGTTCATTCGCTTTACATGCCCAAACCATCTAAGCGCCCCTTTCTTAATCTTATTCATTACATTACTCACACGAGCACACATGGTTTTATCACACATACGCCTAAGAGATCTCATTTCTAGCATTTAGTCTACTTTCGCCCTTCCTCTGCCAATTCCAGGGTAGGTTCCAGCACTCTACTTCATCGTGGACTACTTCGCTTCTTTCGACATTTATTTGTTAGCGCCAACTGCGTTCAGTCCTCCATTAATGGAGTTACCCGCATTTACCCTTCTTTCAATATCTCTATCAGCCTTCCCTTCTCTCGTAATTATAAATTCCATCTATTTATATAAATAAGATCATCTGTGGTGACCGGAGGGCGGGAGGCGTTTTTTTGATTTTTATACAAATCTACAATTTTATTCAGAGATTGATTAAATTTTGCACGCTTGACCTTGACCATCAAAACAAGAGCAAAATCACTGTGTGATTTCGAAAAACTCTGTGTAAAGCCTTAATTCGCGAAGAAAATTTAATTTACAGATATCGTGAAATATTTTTTTGAAGTTGAAAGAGTCGAAATTTACACAATAGCCCAAAACAGAAATATTTATTTATTTATTTCTAATTTCACGCCCGGCTGGGCTTTTATATGTTTTTTTTTATATTATTAATACAAAGAACATCTAAATAAGTACAAAAAATCAAAGCAAGATCGAAAAACAATCAAAGCAAAATAAAAAAACAAAATCAAAAAGAAAATAGAAGACAAAAAAAAACAACCTCTAAAACAAAATATTATCAAAATAGAAGGAAACGGGGAAGATTTGTAGAATAAAAATATGTACCCTTGAGGTGATTTTGCACAAAAACGGCGCTATACGAGTCATCCAATTATTATTATTATTAATTTTAAAATCAATATGTTGTAAATTACTGAGTACTTTGGTGCATGCTGAAAACTGCATTATATTCAAGTAGCTGCACTGCATGCATGTTAATAATGGCTGCATGCAATTATAGTTAGCATATTCGAACTAGAATCGCACTAGACCACGTAAATATAGACCGGTCAGTGGCTGAGTTGGCATCGCGTCTGGTTCCCACCCAGGCGTCGTGTGTTCAATACCTCGGCTGGCTAATTCCTCCATCACGATACAAGCAACATTTTTCGCTTACTATGGCGGTAGTAGGAGATTTCAAATATTGTTAGGTCATTCGTAACACGGGTATAAAATGATATATTTGTGAACCAACCTGTCTCCCTAGTGTGACAGGCACATTAAAAAATATATGTGTAGGTACACCTTACATATTTAGAAGTACATAATAATAATTATTATTATTATCTGCACGCGAATTATTTATTTGCAGATGCTACAACAGTTAGTTATTGGCAACTCGTGGTCCTCGGGCTATTTTATTTTATTATAGCAATTAGCAATTTAGTTGATTTCCGGGCCCTATTCAGTTATTGACAACCTGTGGTTCTCGGACTATTTTATTATTATAATTTTCAAAATTTGTAAAAATCCAGTTGATCTCATTTCAGGACTCAGGATTTCAGTTATTGGTAACCCATGGTCCTCGGGACTATTTTAATTATGCAAAAATCCAGTTGATCTGAGGACCCTATTTCAGTTATTGGCAACCGCTGTCGGTGACTTCAGTCCGCTGATTACTTCATTATATTATTTAGCAAGTTTGCAATCTAATTGATCTCTGCAACCTTATTAGACCTGAGTAAGATAACATAATACAGATTATTATTTTGTTTAGAAATAGTGCAATTACATTGTGGCTTGATTAAAATTAAACAAATTCTAAATTAACGTCAATTAAAAAAAAAACAGGCCGATCAAGCCACAACGACGACGCTAAAAAAATATAAATAGCAATTTGTTTCAACTTAATTACAACATGAAATAACTATTTATGTGGTGGGAGATGGTGAAAGATGCATTAAAGATTATTTTTTTGTCAATCAAAGTAAAGTTCCGAGGTTAGGGAATACGCATAATTATAAAAATAACCCAAACTGAACCCTAAAAACCTATTATGTGCGACTTAAACCGACTTAAATACTTGCAAACATCAGATAGACAAGTTACAATAAAGTGTTGTTTTTTTGACAGAGCGCAGCATGTAGCTGAATCCGTATATATTCATACTTGAATTGTATAATCTTAAAAAATACCAATTTTATTTTATCTGTCACTTTAACAATTTCATGTTAACAAAAACCTAGCTAGCAACCACCCTGTAAATTGCCATCTCATAATAAATAAAGAACAATAAGTTATTTCTGTAACTAAATGTAATATTAAAATGAAATTAAAATTTAAAACAAATAAATAAAAATCTGACAAGTTAACCAAATCAAGGAATATTAAAACTATTGAAGGATTTGTGAAGCTGCTTTCAGCTTTTATGTATAAAATATTTGCCTCAGGATCATTGCCTTTCAAAATAAATGTGTATATACGGTCAATTTTCTTTATGATGTCCATGATTAAACATATTTGTTGAAAAATTAAAGGGACGTCAGAAATGTACCCTTTCGAATGAGCACAGTTAAAACTTGAAAAATAACCCGTTAAAAATTTAAACAAAAGATATACACATTTCAAACATGGAATTATTATTAATTAATTTTGGTACCTACTTTATCGCTTCTCTGATATGATTTATATACTATCACTAGCTGTACCTCGCCACGTGTTGCTGTGGCTCAGTCTATCTGTGCATATAGAGAAACAATGGAGCGTCTTGCTTTTACGTTCAACAAAAACATGTTTTACAACAAATTGTTTTTAAAAAAAATCAGGGTTTTGCCAATGTCTAAAGAAAAATACTGTTATTCTCTATTCAATGGTTTTTACCTGTCACAGTATAAATATAAGTATATAAAAATACACGCGTATTCGAATGTAACGTTCAGAGATGTGCAAAATGGGTACCCAAAACCATTTGAAATGCAAAATGGAAATGGGTCAAAACTTTTCCATTTGAAAATGCAAAATGCAAAATGGTTTTTAGAAAAGCATTTCAAATGCAAAATGCAAAATACCTATTTTCAAAATGCATTGAAAATGCAAAATGGTTTCTCAGGTCAAACAATTAAAATAATTATAGAATTTTTAAACAGTTTTGTCATTTAATAATGGACATCAATGTAGAACAAACATATTACATGATGGTAAATCAAAAAATGCCACGACTACGGATTATGAACCAAAAAAAATTTGCGCGGGACAAATGTTGCCAACGTAAAAACATAGAAACTGCTATCTAACATTTAATATTACAGCGTCATGGCCCCATTTTCAGTATTTGAATCAGTATTTTTGTAATGGTATCACTCAATTGTCAGGGCTTCTACCAGGGAGCAACTTGACAAATGTAAATTATCTCTCATAGCGAGGTTGAGGACCGACCAAAGATATTAGAAGAACGAGATATGCTATGTTGGCCGCCGGACCGTAGCCGGAGTACTACCTAATTAGGGTACTTTGAACGGTATCGGGACGTGTACGCACAGAAATCTGTTCTATGTATTAGTGCGGATACCTTAGCGATGCCTTAGCGTAAGCGAAGGTGTGCAGTAGTATTGGTGAACAAAACCGGCGACACTCGGCAAAACAATTCCACTCAGTACGAACTGCGCATAGCACATCTCGTTCTTCTAATATCTTTGGGACCGACTAATATTTGGGGCTTATGAAAAAATGATGAGTGGAGATAGTAGGAAGAATGTTGCAAAAAAGCATTTAAAATGGAAAATTCATTGAGAAAAGCATTTAAAATGCAAAATGCAAAATGGTTTTTAGAAAAGCATTTAAAATGCAAAATGGAAAATACCCATTTTGCATTTTGCATTTCCATTTGAAATGGATTTATTTCAAATAAAGTACATCTCTGGTAACGTTGTGTCAAAATTTCAAAGCAATCGGTGAGGAACTTAAGGAGATTTAAGATTTTAAACAAACGAACATTAACATCTTTATATACCTATACAGGGTGTATCGGCACGTACCCGACAAACTTTAACCAGCTATTCCTTAGCACATTTGGAGTAAAAAATGTTATGGGCACTTTGCTGTCCGGTAACATTTTTTTTTTAATAAAAAAATTATTATTCATATTTTCACCATGTGTCACCAATGTTTTATCCTTTGTCAAAGTTTGAAAACCCGTCTGGCAATATTTTGTTCGAGTTCCGTTGAATATTGTACGTACGTACCTACGTTGGCGCGCTTTTACAATCACAACGAAATGGCACAGCACCATTCGTCTCATTTTTAACTATTATTATTTATTTTTCGGAATAACTTTATTGAGTAAAACCTCAAATTGTAATATTTAAATATTGAAGACAATATTAGTGATTTCTAAACGAAAATCTGAAACAGAAAAATCTGTTCTTATTCGAAGTATGATACAGTTAAAAGTGACCGAAGGGAATAGGGTCCCATTAGCTCAGTTGGTAGAGCACTGTCACGGAAAGACAAGGGTCCTGGGTTCGAGTCCCAGATGTGACCGTTTCCTTTTCTGATTTTTCTGTTTCAGATTTTCGTTTAGAAATCACTAATATTGTCTTCACGACACTTCGGTAGATCTTATAAGTACAGGGTTTTCCAATAAGAGGTGTTATTTTGATATTCAATCGTAAAAGATCAATGGTTTCGTTGCTTGTGTGGCACGTAGCGCCGTCTTGTTGAAAGTAAACGTTGTCCAGATCAATACCATCCAATTCCGGCCATAAAAAATCATTAATCATCTCTCGATAGCGCAATCCATTCACCGTAACTGTTGCTCCAGCCTCATTTTCGAAAAAGTAAGGTCCAATGACTCCGCCGGACCATAAACCGCACCAAACAGTCACACGTTGAGGATAGAGAGGCTTTTCAACAATAACTCTTGGGTTTTCCGAGCCCCAGATGCGACAATTTTGCTTGTTGACGAAGCCACCGAGGTGGAAATGGGCCTCATCACTCAAGATGATTTGCATTCGATTCACTCAAGTGAATTTTAATAATTTCAATGCGTTGTTGAAGCGTGTATCGTTCCATTTTTATTAATGGCGTAGTTTCTACTTGTCAAATGTCAAAAAATGACAGCTTCAAAAGTAACATCTACCGAAATAGCGGGCTATTCAAAATAACACCTCTTATTGGAAAACCCTGTACTGTGTATTTTAAAGGTTTTCCACTTCTGCTCAAACCGCACATTTTTACGCCACTATTTCACAGGCGCCGGAAAAATGTCTACGACGACATTAGCTATTTGTCGCAAGACAAATATTATTATTCTGGTGTCAGTTTAGTTACATTATGTTCATAAAGGGCATAGTCTATTACGATTTAATCAATTTCCTGATTGATTCGCAACGTGTTTTGATAAGGTCGTGGTAAGTGGTTAGTGCGTGTAATAAAACATCACTCACCCGGGCACTGATAGTTGATAGATAATGATTCTCATTGATAAATAATATTATTAAAAATACCGCACCTACGTCAAATCGATGCGTTAAACAATAATTCAATTAATATTTTCATCGATAAACACGGCTAATAAACTCGTTAACCATGCTACTCTTGTTCATACCGCTGACCATAATAAAAAACATAACTGTATAAATAATTTATAAAAAATATACTCACGAGTACCTTACCTATCTATCAAATGAATCGCATTCCTTGTAAAATATGACATTATCATTGTGTAAAACATTATTTGCGGTTTTTTATGAGGTAATTATTTCATTTAAAATACTGAATATATGCCTATAATGCAATACCTACACGGATAAAAATCATTAATTTACTAAGAATCTCTTCAAATTATTGGTAATTCCATTTAAAAACAGTATTGCAGACTTTACGAAAGAATCAACAGATTTCCTGATAAAATTGTAGTAAATTACGAATATATTGTCATGATGTCGAAACACGTACTTTGTGAAAATACGAATATTTTTTTAATTAAAACGAGAATTGTTTGTATCGAACATGATATATTATCGAGGCAAATTGATTAAACATTCTTAAATTGATGTTTTATTAATAAGGCCTTTTAATTTATCGTGGTGGCAAAAATCGATTTCTCTCCGTGTACCCACCCAGTGGCGGCTCGTCTACGAAGGTCTTTTCGTCAAAGACCTCTCAAAATATGCTGTAAAAAAGGATTTAACGAACTACCCGATTATTAATTTATTTTTAATATTCGTACGATAATAGCCAATTCCAGTGCCATCTAGCGTCCAAATGAGAAGCTGCTCTATGTACCTAGCGTGGATCACTTCAAGTTTTATCCCGAAGCGATCTCATTTATTTCTCTTTGCTCTACAGACAAAGGAGGTAAACACTATCGTGTCTGACGTGTGCTTTGTATGATACAAAATTTATTTTCGTCAATTAAAATTTATTTAGAGAGATAGAGATATCTACGACCTAAGATTATTAAGGTATAAGAGGGAGATGTGATAAAATGTCAGCCGTAAGTTTTTTGTGTTATAAATGATAGCCTTCTTGAACTTAAAATTATTTTTATCCATTGTTGACGTAATTTACATGTTATAATATAAAATGTCTTATTCTGTCAATATCATATCGAAATAAATCGCAAACAATTAATTGAATCAAGACAAACGTATTCAAATAAAGTGACAGTTAGTTTATGTTACAAGTGAGAAAAATAAAGAGGTTAAAAACAAAAGTTATCATCTTTATCAGTGCATTTGCGGATGTAATAAAATAAACGTAAAGGTATTTTTGCTATCATTGTTTACTTTTTAAGTCTACTGATAAACAATTGACTGAGTTTGGATTTAATACAAATTAAAATTAAAAATTTTAACAGGAAAAGATCTTTAAAAGAAAAAAACACTAATTAGTTATATGTGTAAATAAATAATCTTAAATTAAACAATATTGTACTACCGGCTTCAGAATAGGTGGGTACTGGCAAATTAATTACATACATTGGCGTTTTCATAATATTCATTACGCATTAGCGATACGTATTAACTTTTTTTTCGATTAACGTTCCACTTATGTACCCCTGGAGCCGCCTCTGCGTGTACCTATAGTCTGGTATTGCATTATACTATTTTTATTACCATTTTCATTTTATATGTCAATATTATCTAAGTCCTCCTCACTAGGAGATCTCGTGGTGAGGGAAACCAGGTTTTGGATGGAGGGTGTTCAGCGATTACTACGGTGCAACTTCATGGTTTGGGTAGGGTATTTTCAGTAACGTGTATGGCGGTGTTTTTTTTTAATTTTCAATTAAGAAAGTTCTTTTTCAGATAATTCCTCAAGCCAAGATTTCATATACTCAATATAGTTATTTTTTGTTTTAATTTATTTGATGCCGGGTGGGATTTTGTTGTAAAACTTTAAGAGCCAAAAATTCAGAGCTTCTTTGTCCAAAGGTAGTATTATGGCTTGGTCTATTTCAGCAAATGGCTCGCCATACACTACCAATCGGAATATATAGCAATGCTGAAATAGGCCAAGCCACGAGAATATAGCGCGCTTATAGTGTGGTCTGTCACAGGCATTTCACTTAGGTATATTGTAAAGGGTGATAAGGGAAGTACATATTTGAATTATTTTAATCAATGATTCCTGACATCATTTTTAGTACAAAATTTTTTAATTAAATTTTGGTCTCCGGTGTTTTGATGTTTTTTTCAACTTAAAACACAAAATAATGGCTCGTATGAGTGAGTACCACGTGTGAGCTGTGAGCTATGAGCTGTCAGCTGTGAGCCAGTATCTGTATGGTGGTCCAGATCCTAATTTTGTATAGATTGACAGGTCGAGTGATACGGGTGATTACTACGAGCGGTTTTAGCCTAAATTATTAAATAGCAACCTAAATTATATGTAGGCTTTTAGAGGTTGAAGATAGAACAAAGTGTAGTCATATATCACCAGTCTCAACGGTATTATTTAACATAATTATCGAAACAATAATAATAATAATTAATAACATTTCGCTTTATATAGCGCCGTTTTCGTGAGAAATCACCTCAAAGGCGCTGTACAAATATATTTCTTAAATAGTTAACACTAGAACTACTGACTTACCTCTAAAACTTATATATAGAGACTTACGACTAAGGCCTATAACTACTATCTTAATAAAATATATATTTACATATGTAGAAACTTATAACTAAAATAAACATTAACAATCTAATTTTACAAGCGCCAGAAGAAGGAGGAAGTTCTATTATATTAGGGTGTTTATAAAATTACTTTATTAATAATCAATAAATATGAATTAGAAAAACGATCAGAAAACAAAAAAGAAAGCGTTGAGACCCAGAATCGATCACAGCCTCATCTGTTTCCTTTTCTGAGTGTTTTATTATGAATATTGTTTCAATAATTAATGAAACGTGAGTGGTATAATGATTAATTCATAATATGTCATTGCAAATAGCACTCGCATAACTATTTCCAAGTATACATAACACATTATTGAATTGATGAGATAATTAGTCAATCCAACACTTACAATGTTTTGTATTGACACATTGATTTAAAAAGCAGACAGCTATATTGACCCTGCAATCAGTGTTCTCTACAACCTTTAATGTCAGCAAAATATTTCGCATTACATAAGAACAAGTAAAGGAGTTCACAAATAACTCGCTAGTCTAGAAAATTCAATATGTTCTAATAATTAGAGTCATGGTCGTGCTCTAGTACTGATAAAGCAAACTGAACTTAAATAGAAATACTCTGTATGTTATCGTCAGTATTAGTTGAGGAAGGACAAAACCAAACATTCAACGTTTATGGTCCTGGACTGATAGCTCATTTGTAACCACATTTTTTGAAACGTGCACAGTTTCTGAGAAATATGGAGAGATTACGACGGAGCTATCAGCGGTACGAGCGTGAGCCATATCATAATTGTAGCAGAGTGAAATAGGTATACCATGCTTACCATTAAGTTAAACATTTTAAGTCTCATTGCAAGAAAATAATCGCAAAGTAAGCTAAAAAAATTATCAAAAACACGTTTTTTCTGTTATTTAATGATATAAGCATGAAAAAATTTACAGTGTATCTTTAAATGCGACTTAAGCATTTGTCGAGAGATTTTTGGTCTATTTCAAACGAGTCGTGTTTTATTAGGTATTTTGCCGTAACTCATAACAGAATCTGTTCTGGGAGTTGTATCTAATAATCTCTGTCATAACGGAGTATTTTAATGGAAGGCAATTACTGTCATACTGATTTTGTATGAAATCTAGCAGTAAATTACAGAGTGGATTTTGCCTCTGCTGAGGCACCGAACCAATGGGAGATATCTTATTTTTAAAATGTTATTAAGTCACTTGGTTATTATTATAAAAGAGGGTCGAAATTCAAAAAGGTTGGCAATGACATGGGAGTCAAAATGATAGTCAAAAACTGCTCGACAATGTCAAATTAAACTGTTCGACAATGTCATTGGCAATGTCGCCATGCCGCAACAAGTCTGTCAAAATCCATTCTAAATCAGGATAGCATTCATTATCTCGCACTAACAGATTGAAGGCAAAAAGGTTGGCAATCCTTGATACAGGAGTCCTCAAAAACTGCTCGGCAATGTCGCCAAGCCGTAAAGCGCGCTCTACACTCGCGGCGCGAACGGCCGCGAAGGCCGCGAAACGCGAGTGTGGATCTTGTTCACGCCTTCGCAATCTTCGCATTCGCGCTTCGCGCCATTCCCCGATTTTTGTCGGTTTTTTGGCCCGCGACAAAGGGTTATCAAAAAGCTGGATGCATTTGAAATGTATAATATATATTATGTTCCGTAGAACGCGAACAATTTAAAAAATACTACGGTGCATGAAGAACCCAAAGGCATTAAAATAATTGACGCGGTATTTGTTTTTATTTCATTGGCCATTTTATGACGACGAAAGTCTGATTGGATGATGACTTCGGATGAAGAAACTAGTAAGTCGCTACTAATTGCGGGGAATTTGAACATCAATTGTGGGTATTTTAGAACATATGCATCGTCAGTTTTGTATATCAGAGACTAACTCAAGTCCCCGGCGTTGATTGAATGTCTGCATTGAAAGTGTGCAAAATGTCACCACTCAAGTATAGCAAGTATCAACATTCTGCGTTAAGGCGATGCACTACGTCGTGTAATATTTTGAATCGAGCCGCTATCAATAACACACCTAAATCAGGGTACTCACCTAACCGTGTAACCTGTAACGTATCTGATACTGTATCAAGTGAGTACGTAGGCACGAGTCTACTGCGAGCCGCTCGCGCGTGGAGCGCAGAGCACTAGAGGCGGATCCGAGAGGTCGTAGCTGGATACGCGGTTACCGTGGACGAGCCGTACCCACTTGCAGATTGATACAGTATCAGATACATTACATGCTACACTCTAGGTGAGTACCCTGCTTTACGTAGATGGCGATAAGGCTTAAATTCCCGCCTAACACCATCCACCTGTTTTGATTTATGCAAGAAAAAAACATGGCCAAAGAGTGCCTATTTTATTTTGTGGATGTTCAGGGACAAATATTTAAATGTTTTCCGATCATTTTATAAATAACTTAATTTGCCACATTATACAATAAAACCATAACCGAAAATGGGTTCGTAAGTAGGAGATTTTGAACTTCAAAGCAGTTTTCATAGGCCTATACATTATTTTTTTCTGGGCTTATAAAAAGACTCGATTATTTCAAAGGCCAGGATGTATTATACTCGCAGTATTGTAATGTAATATTTCTAGGCGACCAAATTTTCAAACCAAAAACACATTATTTTAAATTACTACGTAGTGCATCGCCTTAAGGTAAAGCTTAATACTAAATCACTATTTTGATTAATCTTTATAACGAATTAGTGTACATTATGAATACCAAAAAATATGCTTTAGATAAATTGAAGGGTTTCCTATCGTTTCGCTTGAATAGAATACAGATAAAGGAAACAACTTTAAAAAATACAGTATTATAGCTAAGATTATCTGTGACAGTTTCACTTGATTTTGCTTTCTTATAAAATTATTTACGAAATAAATAAAAACCAGTTATGTGCTTGAAATCGAATGTTTCTAAATTCCGTTTGTCAAGCGATTTGTATGCCTATTACCTACAATATAAGGTATACCAAGAATATACACCTTTTTGGCTTGTAGCTTCCTCCTGTAGGGTGGGAAAAGGAGATAGGGTGGTTTTTCAAAATCTTATGTTGACAATCACCTTCCTCATGTTTGTAAGTGTGCAAAATTTCAATCTCGGAATAAAACTATAGATTTGTGTTGTCACATAAATATTTTGTGACAAGTGTAGTTCTTGCTTAATTGGGTTTATTTTGTCTATGGTGTTTTTTTTGTGAACTTTGGCATTATTTTTAAGGAAGGAAGCACAGTTTTGTTTTTGGTGACTTCCTCCCCGGGTCAGCTTGGGGCAGCTGCTCGCGGATCTTGTCACTCGCCATTTAAGGTGTTTTGAATCTGAGTTAATCATGTGAATAGAAGTCATGCTTTTCTTTTAAAAAGGGCGCGGGGTGTTTTACCTTTCACGAATAGTTCGTGTTGATTATTATTTTAGTGGTGATTATGGAATCCCGCTTTTTATCCAGTGATGGCCGGTGGTCATGTGTGTAGTACTCGTGTTTCGGACGTGAAACCGCAAATAGATTGGTCCTAGCTGTGACTAGAAGTTTATGGCTGTTTATCCCCGCATCGCGAAGGAACGGATTGCTGTTCCCGAAGTCTGTAAGACGAGTCTGGTTGGTCGCCACGTGCTGCAGACTTGATGATCCTGCAGGCGCACGTTGAAGGAGTTGCGTCCTCCCGTTTCCACTAAGAGAAGGATGTCCTGGCTCCTTAAGACGAGTCTGGTTGCTTGCCACGTGCTGCGGACTTGATGCTCCTACTGGCGCGCGTTGAAGGACTTGCGCCTTCCCGTCTCCATTAAGAGAAGGATGTCCTGGCTTCCGTCACGGGTCCGTTCCCCGTTACCGGAGACAAGTTTTCGTTCGCCACCCGTTGTTATTCCTTCGTTTCTCGAACACGTAAAGTTAGTTTAGTTTGGTTCAGGAGTCCATCTGGTATGTGCCTACTTTATTTCTATTGTTACATGGTTATTATTTGTACTCCTTTGTTGTAACTTTTGATGGTTTCAATATAATTTCTATTAAGTATTTACTCTTATTATTTCTGATTTTCCTCCTTACTTGACAGAGAATTATCCCCACAATCATGAGATCTTTGCTCTACCGTTTTTGTAAACATTGGAATTTTCCTACTTTACATTACACCGTTACAGTGTTAAAAAAGCCACGTCGCCACATACACTCTTCTTTATGAACTATTCTTTTGTGGGTTTAAATTTAATGTATTAAGTTTACTAATACGTATTTTTTTTAAATGATGTAAATGTAAAGCTGCACATCTTGACACAGAAATACCCTAGTGAGATGTGCAGATTATTTTTTTTATGTTAAAAACTATTTTTTGAATAAATATAGATAGATATGTAGAAGATGGAATATTTAGTATTGTTTCGGTTTTCAGTGATAGGTGTATGGCCTGCGTTCGTTTAGGAAGTGATCAGCCTAATTACTTATAATTAATGGTAATGTAAAAGATAACCTAACTAATAAAGGCATAATCATTTAAATCTTAGATGACAATCCATTTAAAAAGGTAATCAACTGATTATACCGATTCAGTTTGTATATCATTTTCAAAATGTACTTTTAAAGCGAACATCGACACCCATTCATAACAAATGAGGTCAAACCCTCAAAGAATTTTATTTTATTTTATTTGGAAAACCAACAGTTATAATAATTACAAAGTATGGTGTATTAAGTGTTAATTATTTAACCAATAATAGGTTTTCACTTAAGTATTTTAATTATTTAGTGAATATATAATATTTATGTAAGAAAAAAAGTTACATTAGCCTATAGGGATGGGATGGGGAAGGGAGGGGTATGGGATGGATCTAGTCTGTGTAATGTGTAGCATGTACGTAATAAAAAATAAAAATGATAATATAATTATTTATTGATTTTAGGTTTGAAATTGTGGGGTGCTGAGTTAAATAAGTCTAATTCACTGTATGAAGTATTAAAATTGTATGAAGCACGGTGAATAAAAGCATTTTGTTTTGAGTTCGTGTTACATTGAGTGATGTTTAATGTGTGATTTTGTCTGGTTTGTCTGATGGGTACTCTTAATTGAATTATTTCTAGTAATTCCGGGCAATCTATCACAGAGGTGGCAATTTTTTGTAAAAATAGTACGTCTGCGGAGTTTCTACGACTTTCCAGTGACGAAATCCTGAAAAACGCTGCTGACTCCTCGTGACTCAGATGAGGACGATAAGCCCGAAAATCAAGGTATCGTAGAAAACGATATTGCACTTTCTCAATCCTTTCTATGTGTGACTTATACATGGGATTCCAGACTTGAGAGGCGTACTCCAGAGAACTGCGTACATACGCAAAGTACAGCATTTTCATGGTATTTACTTTTTTAAAATTTTTGCAGGTTCTGAGTACAAAGCCAAGTACCTTGGAAGCTTTTGCAACCAAGGATTCGATATGGCGCTCAAAAAGTAATTTCGGATCTAACACTACTCCCAGATCCTTAGCCTCTGTCATTTTGCTCAGTATTGTGCCGTTGGGAGTAATTAAAAGAAATGGTCACAGAAATGGTCAAAAAAATTTCACAGGTCTCCCTTGTTATAATATATGATATAACAAGGGAGACCTGTGAAAAACCACGGGATATAATATAATGTAGGATTTGTGCAACTGAAAGTATTTATAAAATTTAAATTCTCTGAAACAACTAAACTTTAAAAAGCGTAATTCGAATTTATATCATTCAATTTTTGACAGATCTGTTAAAAAATTAAACAAAATAAATACAAATTTCAAATATAGATTTGGATTTTTTTAAAATACTTTGTGCCTATTTTATCCCTCGGTTCGAACAATCAGTTCCAATTTAGAATTATAATGTGAATAATTTTACGCAATACATTACATTACACAGAAGTATTTCACATCTAGTATTTCATCATTGAATTTCTAAGATATCTTTATATGAGAACGTATGGTGAATACCCACGATTAATGCATCAAATAGAGTTGCTCTCTGAAACGCACTACGAAAGTCTTCAATCTAGGAGAAATGGGACCCTTCTACCGTCAGGGTCGACGCCACGACTTGCTCTGTATTCCACACGGTGCTTCTTCTTGAGCTAACGTTTCGGACACCCTCACCGTGGTCTTCACCAGGGCAGGGCATCTGCACTGAACACTGGAAGGCTACCCGAAATATTGGAAATAAGTATAATGCATATACACTTAGATACACATAGAAGGCATATTAATTTTATTGCCCCTAAAATTTACAACACACTTATTACAACTTTTGATGAGACCGACCATGTTACGTCAAAACATTAACTATTATTAAAAAAAAACCAGATCGAATCTTGGCTAAAATACGCTGAAATAGATATTTTTCTTATAAATCAACAGTCGTCGTCTGGATGTATACTTACATGGGTTGCACAATGCCATACATTCACGCCCATGAATTTTTGTTTTTAATTGCACAATATTTATATACTTTTATAAAACTTCTTCTTTCTAAAATATTATTATGTACCATATTTTTATGTCCAGTACAAAAACTTCACTGAAAATGACACATTTTATGTTATTTTTTGTTTACATTCCATTTACCGTTTTATTTTTCATAACCTCATTTCACATCTTTTATCTTCAAAGAAAATGTACACTTTAATGTTGTGTCAAAACTTTCAATTTAAAAAAAAAAGAAGGAGAAGGTTACACAAAATGAAACAAAGCAATCAATTAAGTAAATAAGTTGGAGTATTTCAAAGAAAGAAGCATCTGACTGTAACTAATTACAACTGGTAACGGGGAGGTGTGACCTGATAATGCAGATAAAAACGTGTTTACAAAAAAAATTACAAGATAAACAATCATTCAGATATTTTTAAGAGTATCAAATATATGTGTATTTATTAATGTCGAGTGCCATTGCATCATCAACATTAAATTGGAAGAATGACCATGAAAGCATTCCGTGAAAGAAAATGAAACATGTATGAACTAGTTTGGTTTGTTACTATTTTGCTGTTACGAGTATGTAAATAAAATTAAAGAAAGATTACACAGTCCCACGGAGCTCAGCAAGAGCTCGCGAATGTATACGTAGCGTTAGATATTAATTGGATATAGACTGTTTATTGGATAACCAACACCCCTGCCATAGGTCTTAGGTTTGGTGACTTAGCAGTGGTGCCTATGTTCGTGGGGTGAGGTTTGATCGGGAGAGACTGGTTGAGGTACCTTTTGACCTCTCCAGCCGGATTCTCTCCATCCATCGAATTGCTCCGCAGTGGGGGGAATAGATTCTTACCTCCGTCACTCCTGAACACATTGAACCCGAGATTCCTACCCACCCCTAACACATATTTCTTCCCACAACTTCCTCTCCTTGTATCCCTAAAAAGACCCTCCATACAGCATCCCCAAAGATATTCGGAGAAGTCAACTTCAAAGATAACACGAGCATGGAAATAAGGACACAATCATAAATGTAACAATATTTTGGTTAGTCGTTATCTTCTAAAAATATTTAGTACTTCTCATTCAATAATGCCGTTGGACTTCGATCGCGTGAGATACCGAATATAAACTGATGACCCGACTTCATCTAATAAGGACCTGTCTATCGCCGGGCGTTTATCGACACAGAATAATATATATGGAAATATAATGATGACTGGTCGGTGTACAAATCACCCACAAGTGGAGCCAATCAGCGTCTGCACCAGCTGTCTGGCCGGATCTAGTCGACAGATTCATATTCATGTCTACGGGTAACTATATAGGAATGATGGGAATTTGGTTTGATTTGTTTTTATCTGGCTTGATTGGAGGCCAAGGTTGATTGTACAGACTGTTTTGACTAATGAGGATTTTAATATATAAGTTCACATGAAGTTGCACATGATTTGTTTGTTTATCTCAGAAGAATATACCTACTAGGGCGCAATTGGAGATGTCCGTTCCGTGCGCCGAATTGTCAAGGCGCTGATAATACCTAACTCCTAGCAGTCCTAACATATCGCTCTTGATATGTTATGTTATATCCTAACATATCGCCATTGTTTTTCACAAAAATACAAATCATCCGAATATTATTGATTACAGTGATCGGCGTCTACTTGTATCGACAAGGGGCGTCAAAAAATTTTCTCGCGCCAGGCGTCGTTTTATACTAGCAAAAGGTGAGCTTCGCTATTTTTTTCACAGCTTTGAAATAATGAATTGACAAGAAAAACTAAGGCCCTTCTTACATAGAGATATTTACAAGCTACGTGACTGTGACGCAATAACAAGTAGCCTACCGATATGCTACTCTTTGAATTGATTTCCGTACACGGCGCTACCCGAATTGTATTCCCTGATTGCCCCTGAGGTGATATCTCACAAAAGCGGCGCTATACAAATTGTCCAAATATTATTATTATTATTATTATTATTGAATAAGATCAAGTACAGCCGTGGAATTAATACGATGTCTACCGAATTTAGCTACAAATTCAATAATATTGTTTTTCTTCATATGTACAAGCATAAAAAATTATCTGGGAAGATAAAAACAAAATCAATAGTTGTGAAATTTACCAGCCGAAACTTAAAAAAACAGCTTCTGCAGGCGGTAAAAGACCGCAAAGGGATCTCCTCGACGGAATTAGGATTTACGGGATTCCCGCTAAATGTCTATCTAGGTGACCATCTCACTAGCATAAACAAACAGCTATTTTACCGCGCAAGGCTTCTCGCGAAACAAAAGGGTTTTCAGTTTGAATGGACAGAAAACTGCATAATTCACGCTCGACGAAATACGTCATCAGCGCCCATCATAATATCAAAGGAGGCAGACCTGAAGAAGATGGACCGCGAGCCTCCGGCCACAGGACCCAACCGAGGAGATGCAGCAGGCCCTCAGCCGAGCCAAGCCTCAAGATAAGACCATTCAAATTGATCGTATTTCAACTAACTATTCTTAATGTTTTATATTACTTTAAATGTACCTTTCCCTCCCTCATCCCCATCAACTACCCTAAGGATCTATTCACACTAACACACTTTTCGTTCTTTAAACATTTTGCAAAAATATTTGGGAATTATATAAAAATAAATACAAACTTAATTATCGATTTTTCTCGGTCCAATGACTCTAAATAAATTAAATATATATCACCAAAACGTAAGAGGGCTACGCACTAAGACTGACACATTGCTGATGGCAGTTCGATCCAACGAGTATGACGTTATCGCTCTGACCGAATCGTGGCTTGTTGATGGCATCCGCAATGAAGAGTTATTTGATGATCGCTACGATGTACACCGCCGAGATCGGGACTACGCTTGCACAGGGCAGCGCTTGGGCGGGGGTATCTTAGTCGCTGTTCGTCGTGAACTGGTAGCTCACGAGCGCCCAGGGTGGCATTCGCGAGCTGAGGACATCTGGATATCATTAGAATCCAAGGGATCCAAACACACAAATCTTCACATATGCTGTGTTTACCTCCCTAAAGGACCAACATATCGTGAAAATATGGAAAGCTTCCTCACCCAAATTTCTGCACTTACGTTGCAATTTCCCTCAGACAAATTCATTATCCTAGGTGACTTCAACCTCTCTGACATTTCATGGAATAAGTCTCCCAATAACACGTCCTTTATACCCAGTGATCGCTTATCGCCTGTTAGCACATCATTTATAGACTGCATGCATTTTTCTGGATTGCGCCAATATAATGGAATTCCAAATACCAACGGTCACTTTCTTGATCTCGTCCTATGTAATGACTTCGTCACGGTCTCTTCATGTGATGAACCATTAATTTCAGAAGACCCTCATCACACCTCACTAATCATAGAAGTTTCATTTTCTGAACCCGATCCACTAGTGGAGGAACTAAGAAGCGGTTACGTCTTTAGGCGCGGTGATTACAAACAAATTAATACATGTCTCGACCAGGTAAACTGGCATGAGCTCCTTTCGATTGGTGATGTAAACACGGCATTAAAAAAATTCTATTCACAATTAAATAATCTTATAGACGCCCACATTCCCAAAAAACTATGTAGGAATTCTAAATACCCGCCATGGTATAATTCGGCCCTCATTAAATTGACATCAGAAAAATACAAATACTTTAAAAAGTTTAAGATATACAAAAACCCATCTGACTACGCCACTTTCTCTTTACTAAGATCACGCCACAAAAAACTTAATTGGGAATGCCACAATATTTACTTATTAAAAATCGAACATGATATATCCTCCGACCCAAAAAAAGTTTGGAATTACATAAAATCCAACTCCAAATCCCACGGTGTTCCGAACACTATGACATTTAAAGACGAAAAAGCTGAAAATGGGTCTGACATCTGTAACTTATTCTCTAAATATTTCATGTCTGTCTACAACAATAATGCTCGAAACATCCAGATCCTACCGGACAACCCCAAAGAGCTCTGTGTTGCTAGCATTAATAATATTGAAGTCGACCAGCATCATATACAGAAACACCTTGAAGATTTAGATCTCAAAAAAGGCGCAGGCCCAGATAAAATTCCCCCTTTCTTCATAAACAAATGTGCCCGCAGCCTATCTAAACCGCTATCCATAATTTTTAGTCGCTCCCTTAAAGAGGGAATAGTCCCAAACACTTGGAAAACAGCATTTGTAACTCCCATCTTCAAGAATGGCCAAAAATCTAACGTCGAAAATTATAGGCCAATTTCAAAGCTCTGCATCTTTAGTAAGGTTTTCGAAAAAATTGTGTATGACCAGATGTTTTCGGCCTTGAGATCGTCACTCAATAATAACCAACATGGATTTATGAGGGGGAAATCTACAACCACTAACTTAACGGCATTCACCGAATTCTTACAAGATAACATGGATCAGCGTATACAGGTAGATGCAATATATACAGATTATAGCAAAGCTTTTGATTTAGTTATTCATGATATCTTGCTGAGAAAACTTTTACAAATCGGTGTACACGGAGACCTCCTCAGATAGCTCTCGTCCTATATTGCAAACCGTAGCCAAGCAGTAGTTGTCGGTGGCTATAAATCGAACTGGGAAACCGTGCCGTCGGGAGTACCCCAGGGGTCATTATTGGGACCATTACTCTTTAATATATATATATTAATGACATTGGGAAATGTTTTCACCACTCCAGAACTTTATTATACGCAGATGACATGAAAATATTCTCCCCTGTCACGTGTATCAATGAGTGTACCCGCGTGCAAGAAGATCTAAATCGCCTGAATATTTATTGTGCAGAACACAACCTGCAAATAAATGTAAAAAAATGTGGCACCATCAGCTTCACCCGAAATAAAAATCCCATTTCTTTTAATTACTCCCTTAACGGCACAATACTGAGCAAAATGACAGAGGCTAAGGATCTGGGAGTAGTGTTAGATCCGAAATTACTTTTTGAGCGCCATATCGAATCCATGGTTGCAAAAGCTTCCAAGGTACTTGGCTTTGTACTCAGAACATGCAAAAATTTTAAAAAAGTAAATACCATGAAAATTCTGTACTTTGCGTATGTACGCAGTTCTCTGGAGTACGCCTCTCAAGTCTGGAATCCCACGTATAAGTCACACATAGAAAGGATTGAGAAAGTGCAATATCGTTTTCTACGATACCTTGATTTTCGGGCCTATCGTCCTCATCTGAGTCACGAGGAGTCAGCAGCGTTTTTCAGGATTTCGTCACTGGAAAGTCGTAGAAACTCCGCAGACGTACTATTTTTACAAAAAATTGCCACCTCTGTGATAGATTGCCCGGAATTACTAGAAAGAATTCAATTAAGAGTACCCATCAGACAAACCAGACAAAATCACACATTAAACATCCCTCAATGTAACACTAACTCAAAACAAAATGCTTTTATTCACCGTGCTTCATACAATTTTAATACTTCATACAGTGAATTAGACTTATTTAACTCAGCACCCCACAATTTCAAACCTAAAATCAATAAATAATTATATTATCATTTTTATTTTTTATTACGTACATGCTACACATTACACAGACTAGATCCATCCCATACCCCTCCCTTCCCCATCCCATCCCTATAGGCTAATGTAACTTTTTTTCTTACATAAATATTATATATGTTCACTAAATAATTAAAATACCTTAGTGAAAACCTATTATTGGTTAAATAATTTAACACTTACTACACCATACCTTGTAATAATTATAACTGTTGGTTTTCCAAATAAAATAAAAATAAAAATAAAAATAAAATAAAATCTAAAATAAGTTTTTGGGTTTACCCATGGAACTAGTAGTATCCATACTCTTTGGGTTTACCCATACAACGAAATATATTCTAATTGCAGGGAATACGTCGCCGCTATGAAACTACGGGTATTAGGAAGTAACTTGAAAAATTCTGCCTCAACACAGGCTAGCCTAGTGAGGCGGTAGTTGAGAAACCTCAACTAACTGTACTTTTATTTTCTTTTTTAGCTTCATCATATTATTTTTGTATTTTCTGTTAATTTTATAACCTTAAAAAAATTACAAATCAACGTACAATATACATCATAATATGCATTTTTAGTTGTAATGTAAACTTTCTTAAAATAAAGATATTATTATTCCGGTAATTATAGTTATATAAACATGGATATTTTCCCACCTCCAGAACAAAATTAACATTCAAATTATGGTCGGACGTAATTACGGTAAAACGAGTAGTAGATGCGAATGCAACTCGCGTAGCGTGCTACCAGCACTGTCAGCGTGCGACTGACGTAAAACCCGTAGTCGACGCGTCGCGTCGTGTACGAACACTAGCAAAATAGTGTACATAACCCGTACATTGGTAACAAATTGGCACTGCAGTTAACTATTTATTATTCATAACATTTCCCAGATGAAGAAACTAAAGTTTTGTGCCAATCACTGGTGCCAAAACACATCACTAAAATTATCGCTCACTATACAAATAGGCGTTTCTCATGATATGATTTGAGATTTACACGGCCAAAGGCATTATAATGGTTTATTTTTGAGGTATTATGCCGTGATGCGCTACCTCTTTTTTAGGCAACATTTCGGACAGCAGTGTACATCAACAGGGCAGATGTGTAATCGAATCAGTGATGCCATTTGGATTTTTTAGGAGTCTTTGTTTTTTGTTTTTTTTGCCGGATTCTTACACATGTTATTATTAATGTATAAGAATCCGGCGAATACGATATGGCAGTAAAAGTTCACATGCATGCGCATAAATTAGTATACCCTCAACATTCCCCAACGGATATCACCTCACGTGCTTCATTCTTTCCGTAAAAAAAAAAAATTATAGGAAACCTCTTGAACAGATCTCGAGTGTTGTCCGCCGACGAGCAATATAGGCAGTGTTAGCACTAAAGTTACGTGCTAATCTAGAACTAAAACATTATCAAGGTTACCGTTTGAAGAGACAAAACTAGAATAAAATAACACAAAATTCCATAATCCTAGTTATTTTCAATCAAAAGAAAAACCTTCAACTCCCAACGATGGACACATTCCTGAAACATTTTAGCAGTCCTCAGTTATAGCGCTACAATTAGAGGCGCTACTGCGTACGTATATCTCGTCTAAACTTATGTTCCACTATTATGCCGGGATCACACGAGGACAATACATAAGACAATACAATGCCCTGTCCCTACTCCGTAAACAGCCTTGACCCCGCAGGCCAATGGGACAATACAACAATTCTATCGTAGTTTAAACGCGGAACGCTACGAAAATGGATACACGTCGACTTGCATTACGAGCAAGCTTGTGCAAAATATTAGCTATTTTATACCAATATGTATTGTAGTGTTCCATTTACGCGATTTTTTAAGCCTAAATATACGTTCCGAACGCCGAGAGCGCAGAAAGTCGAGATACGTACGCGCGAAGCGAAGTGACTGGATATTGTCCTACTGTCTTGTCAAAACATGTTTACACGCGGACAACACAGAAGGGTGCGGTGGTGGGGATAAGACACCATCCTGCGGATATTTGACAATGCTTTGATTAATTGTCTTGCCCTCTAAACTATTGTTCACACTAGGAAAATGGGTCCGGTGCTGGGACAAGACATTATTGTATTGTTCTCGTGTGATCCCTGCATTAGAACGCGATAAACGGTACGCGTAGACAGATTTTGGTAGTTTTAGTTAGAGCATTGGCAGAGTTGGGGGTAGAAAGGTGAAAGCTATTTTTTCGCTTCATGTCTCATCTAAATATAATAAATCAATGCCCTCAGTACGCTTTTCAACAGACCTTGATTTGCCGTGCATGCCTACCAGCAATGTTGGCACTGAAGTTATCCCATTGTATAAATAAACAATTAGGTTCTTTTGCCAACAACCACCGTTAGAATATAAATAAATGTATATATTATTGTAATAATAACATCCATAATTGCAGTTATCTGCTACCAGAAGTGCATCAGCGTGACGGGTGTCGGTTGGACAGCGGCCAGAGCGGGTCAATGCGCGGACGTAATTATAGACACTATTCGAATGCACTTTACTTTTGAGGATTGCATAATGCACTTGTAATTCAACTCAATGAATTTTATCCGCTCAAAACTCTTCAAAAGCCATTGATGTATACATTATTGGCAACGGATTTAGATATTTTTAACAACAGTTACTTTCAATGTAACAACAGTATTTTTTTTATTTAATACTAGCTGACGCGTACCCGGCGTTATTATTTATTGACGCCCTATCGGGCTTTTACATAGTAAGTTGACAGTATATGTATGTAAGTGTAACATGTACATGGATAAAATAGCTAAATATAATTTACTCATAAGTTAATTAGAAAATAATATGGTAAAGTAAATCAAAGTATGAAGGCAAGACCTTTTTTTAAAGCTAATAAATAATACAGGTTAATAACTAGCAAATAGGTCTAAAATTAGTTGCCTTTTGAAACCCACAAAGTTATTAACACCAAATATATCGATAAGTTTACAATATTTGTTTGCATTATTTATTTGTTTTTTTTTCTTACTACAACATATGGTTTTATTGTAATTTATAGCATTATGACTACCACAACACGTGCATAAGCCTAGTGTGGGAGTTATTAAGTACACAAAAATTGTAATTCATAAAATTCACTGAATAAATAAAAAAATAAAAATAAAAAAAGGTGATGAATTCTTGGAATTGGTGAATACATAGAGTAGTTATAAGACTTTTGGTGGCTTAAAACACAGTTTATTGTTTAGGTTACACAGATTACAATAGCAAAATAGTCACCGTTTACAATTTACACGAATACACTTTGAAAATAACATTTATCGACTAGGCAAGGATTTATATAGGGTCCTTGCGGGATAGTAATTGGGAACAACAAAATAGAATCGAGTCGCGGCACAACTGTTCGGGACTAGCCTAGGTTTGCTTGGGGCGGATTACTGTCTCTCAAGGGCTGTGCGCAGCACAGGTAGCCAAGAAGAGGAGCGCGCCTTTAGCGAGTCTAGTAGTCTTCAAGTCGGTTGCTTAGCAATGGTAGTAGATAGCTGTCCTCAGAGGGCCGTGCGGGGCACGGGTAGCCAGCTGAGGGAGGGTACTAGCCAAGGCGAGCAGACAGGAGAACTGTGCTGTGCTTAGCAATGGTAGTAGATAGCTGTCCTCAGAGGGCCGTGCGGAGCACGGGTAGCCAGCTGAGGGAGGGTACTAGCCAAAGCGAGCAGACAGAAGAACTGTACTGTGTAAGGGCGAGTCGCTGCTTTTAAGGGCTTCATCCCGTGTCAGCAGCGTAGGGGATGGTCGGCCGCATGGGGGGGATGCGTAGAATGCGTTCTGCGCATCTCGTCGCCTGCGTGCAGCAAGACAGGGACAATGCCATATGGGGAGAGAGAGATGGTGTATTGGCAGTAATATTCCGCGCGCTACATCCTCCCCCTCTGGATCGAGGAGCGTCTCGCTGAAGATCCAGATTTGTAGTAAGCGAGATTTCTTATTTATTCTTCTTAGGGCGGCCCCGTTTGCGCAGGGGAATCACCGGAGCTGGTAGTGGTCTGACAAACCCTTGGTATGGAGTCAGCGCCGATGTATGGTAAGTGCCAAGTGAAACATCTGGGGCTGTCATGGCAGCTATTTCGTAGCTTGTTGGTCCATGTTTGTGCAGTACTAGGTATGGGCCATCTCGCCGTGATCCGTGATAATTTGGCACTAAACCCCCTTGCAGCCTTGCTAAGATCGTGTGATTGGACAAGGACAAGATCCCCGGGCTGGTACTGAGGATCCTCTCTTCTTTTATTATCCATGTATTCCTTTTGTTTATCTTGTTTGTGGTCATTGTGATTTCTGACCAGACGTAATGTGTCAGCAAGGTGTAGCAGGTGAGGTGTTATTTCCGGAATGAAGTTTTCTGATTGAATGATGCCTCTTAAGTCTCTACCCACATCATCTGCCGATCTAAGCTCGCGTTTAAACGTTAGGTAGGAAGCGGAGTAACCGGTGCTTTGGCAGAAAGCGGTGTTCATGGCGAAACGTATCGAAGGCAGGCTTTCGGCCCATGTTCTATGCTCTGTGCCTACCAAGATGGCCAGTTGTGGTTTTAGATCTCGGTTTTTTCTTTCGACAGGGTAAGAGTAGGCGGCCTGCATACTCTACCAGATGCTCATCGGGGCCCTCCCCCTGGACCAGAACTGCTCCCAATGCGTAGTTACTTGCATCTGTTTTTATGGTAAATGCTTTGGTTCCGTTTGCGTTCGCTTTATTGAATTCAGGAATTCTGCGAATTGCTCCTGAGTAAAGCTGATGATAGCGCCTTCCCCATTGGCTTGCATCTTGAAGCGAGGGCTGCGGCGCGGACGCGAAATTTTCACTGATTTTAAAACTTTTGCACAATGTATCTGGCCACTTAGTTGGGCGCCAGTTTATAAGACTTTTGGTGGCTTAAAACACAGTTTATTGTTTAGGTTACACAGATTACAATAGCAAAATAGTCACAGTTTACAATTTACACGAATACACTTTGAAAATAACATTTATCGACTAGGCAAGGATTTATATAGGGTCCTTGCGGGATAGTAATTGGGAACAACAAAATAGAATCGAGTCGCGGCACAACTGTTCGGGACTAGCCTAGGTTTGCTTGGGGCGGATTACTGTCTCTCAAGGGCTGTGCGCAGCACAGGTAGCCAAGAAGAGGAGCGCGCCTTTAGCGAGTCTAGTAGTCTTCAAGTCGGTTGCTTAGCAATGGTAGTAGATAGCTGTCCTCAGAGGGCCGTGCGGGGCACGGGTAGCCAGCTGAGGGAGGGTACTAGCCAAGGCGAGCAGACAGGAGAACTGTGCTGTGCTTAGCAATGGTAGTAGATAGCTGTCCTCAGAGGGCCGTGCGGAGCACGGGTAGCCAGCTGAGGGAGGGTACTAGCCAAAGCGAGCAGACAGAAGAACTGTACTGTGTAAGGGCGAGTCGCTGCTTTTAAGGGCTTCATCCCGTGTCAGCAGCGTAGGGGATGGTCGGCCGCGTGGGGGGGATGCGTAGAATGCGTTCTGCGCATCTCGTCGCCTGCGTGCAGCAAGACAGGGACAATGCCATATGGGGAGAGAGAGATGGTGTATTGGCAGTAATATTCCGCGCGCTACATCGTTAGTATTGAGGTTATTGTTATATTTAAAAGTGTCTATGCTTCGAGTTTGTCTGGCAGGTAGGTACATTCATATAAATTAATTCCAATAATTCAGGGCTGTCAATGAGAGATTTGATAATTTTGAATAAAAATAATATATCAGTTAAAACTCTTCTATCCGATAGTTTGAGAAGTCTGGTTTCGGTACGTAAGTTATTATAATTTATAAATTCGATGGAAATATTCATTTTAAAATTGATGTACCGAAGAAATTTATTTTGTACCTTTATATACGAGACTTATGTACGGTTTGGGGTAAATTTTGGAGGTTGTGAGGTATTTTTAAGATATACAATTCCGTAGTACATTTTTTGACGTATCGTTAGATACGGAAGCGTCCGAAAATATTTTTTTAGACTTAATTACAAAACATCGACTTTTCTCTACTTTCTATAAATATAATATGGTGTATTTTATGTATATTAACTTTCCGGAAAAAATTCTCTAAATGATAATGGATACTCTATCAATATCCACGGCATAGTTTAGAAGAACTAAGCGCACAAACAGAAAAGTGGGACGCAATTAATACGCACTTGAAAAAACACTTTCTATCAGATAATAATGAGAAGTAAGTATTTCAGTTTCCGGAAATGGAAAAGAATGCTTTTTATCGTATAGTTATTTCTTTAAAACTAAAACCGATTGTTCACCTGCCGGCCGTGAATACCGCACAAGAGTCCCAAGTGCTCCCGACCGTCTGGAGGCAGTGAGACTATAGCATCTCCAACTGAGGTATGTTGTGAGGCTGAAGGGTAGTTTGGAGGGGAAGGAGATGGGAAGAGGAAGGCGGGATAGTACTTTTATTTAGACCTGGTCACCAAACACAGCAACACTTTAATTCTGAATGGTGGTCTAACACCAGGGCGATACTGAGAGCATCTTCCACTCTGAAATATGCCGCAAATACAATATATATTATTTTAAATGAATAATTTGTGAAATCATAATCACAAATTAATCAAATAAAATTTATTGCGCACGCCGGGATTCGAACCCGCGACCTTCGGCTTGCTAGTCGAGAACCTTTCCTCGACCACGGAGGCCGTCCTCTTATCTTATTTCAACCAAAATAAGAACCTAAAACGGGTTTTAGACGTCAAATTAACAGTTTTTTTTAAATTAAATATTTTCTATTTTCGGTTACTGAAATATTAGTTTTGTATTGTTATCTAACTGATAAATATACCTACTATCCGGTTTTTTTCTCTATATTTACCAAAAGATGCTGTGTTGAACTAGAAATTCTAAACACTGTTACGCCAGTTCACTGTTTGGAGAGTTATTGCGAAACAGACTAATCATAGGTAGGTGGCGTGAAGCATGAATGTAGAATAATGGGCATACGCAGGGTGCATTTAAGAGTGAGATAAGACATATATAAGTTATGCAAAATGTCAGTAATTCAAGGAGACCAGTGTAATCAATAAACAACCTTGAGTCCTACCATCGATTACCCTAATTTGAGCTGCAGGTTGCAATACAAGCGTGGTATTAAAAGGAGATCAAGTCGAGTTTGTATACTTAATTGGAGGGAAGGGAGGTGAAAAACGAAATGATACCAAGATCACCTTAAACAGGTTTTCCAATAAGAGGTGTTATTTTGATATTCAATCGTAAAATATCAATGGTTTCGTTGCTTGTGTGGCACGTAGCGCCGTCTTGTTGAAAGTAAACGTTGTCCAGATCAACACCATCCAATTCCGGCCATAAAAAACATTAATCATCTCTCGATAGCGCAATCCATTCACCGTAACTGTTGCTCCAGCCTCATTTTCGAAAAAGTAAGGTCCAATGACTCCGCCGGACCATACACCGCACCAAACAGTCACACATTGAGGATAGAGAGGCTTTTCAACAATAACTCTTGGGTTTTCCGAGCCCCAGATGCGACAATTTTGCTTGTTGACGAAGCCACCGAGATGGAAATGGGCCTCATCAATCAAGATGATTTGCATTTGATTCACTCAAGTGAATTTTAATAATGACAATGCGTTGTTGAAGCGTGTATCGTTCGATGGTAGCTTCAAAAGTAACATCTACTGAAATAGTACTATTCAAAATAACACCTCTTATTGGAAAACCCTGTATAATATTAAGATTCGTTAAAAATATTAATTAAATGTCAAGCGAAATATTTTGATGACATGATATTATTTTGTCTAGGCCCGAGGGGTTTTAATAAATTGATCTAAAGATTGTGTATTTGTTTTCTACGATAACTCGGTAGGGGTTTCATGAATAACTAGTTCAGACAACCAACACCAATGCCAACACCTCTGCCGTAGGTCGCCCCAAGTGGTTCGCTACGTTTGGAGATTTAGCAGGGGTGCCCCGGTTCAAGTGGTTAAGTTTGTCTGTTTGTTGTGTGGCGCCTCACTCGACCGTGGCAGGGATGATTAAAACGTCCTTTACTCCTGGACATAATGACCCTTAGATTTTCCTACCCACCCGTCATATCTGCTTCCTTTCCAGAACTGCCTCTCCTTTATTTCCTTAAAAAGACCCTCCACACGGCATCCCCAAATATGACATAGGCCGTGAGGGAAATTGTTTTTATCGGAGCCTCCTAATGTAAAAAAATGGGAAAGATTGCAAGCACTTGCTCCAAGCAATTATTTATTACAGCTATTAGGTGGCGTCGCATAATTTAAAAATGTAAGCCCTTCGAGGATCGTAAAAAATACAATAAGCAAACAAAATGACCGCAGAAAGCAAACTAATTTGTTATGGCTTGTATAGTATTTATCGCCTTTTAATTGTGTTTACTTTACGCACATTACGAGTATTTCCATCACCGTTGGATGGGTATTGCGTATTATTTGAGCATGGGAGTGCCGGATGCTATTAAATCGGAACCACGAATACTAACAAAAATTCCACAGTGAAGGGCTCTGCCCACTACAACGTATCCTACCATGACCGTGCTATGACCGAGCCACAAATAACGGGAAAGGAACAAAGCAACCGCAAGTGGCGTTTCGCGGAGTTTGTGATTGCTTTGTACTTTTCCCATAATTCGCGGCTCGGTCATAGCACGGTCACTGTATGATTCGTTGTATTGGGGGAGAGTCCTGTAAGGTAAAATCATAATCACTAAAGAAATATAAATCTAAATATGCTGATAGTTTTTGACGGCTATTTTGAACATAGCAACCAGAAATTCGATCGATAGCAAATGAAATTAAAACTGATATTTTATTTTCCATGTCCTGTGTCTTATGTGCACCATATTGGCACCTAGCCGCAGCGGGTGGGTTTGGGCACTATGAAAAATTAAAAAAACTACTTCCTGAGTTCTGTGTCCTGAATGTGTGCAATTTTCACAGCATCCTGATGACGAATGTCCTGAAGAAAATTATTTCCATCGGGCCTCTTGTATGGAAAAATATGAAAAAAGTAGAAAAAAACACGGCGCCTCCGAGGTTGGGACCCTAGGCCCGGGCCTTGCAGGTCTAGGCGGAAGCCCGACCCTGGATAAATGTAGTAAAATTGACAGTGTGCCAAGCTCGAGGTAATTATGAAATTTTCATATTTTTTAAAACATTTTCCAGGTTTTAATAACATATTGTGATAAAGGAAATCGTTGAAAGATGAACACGTGTAGCATTATCTAATTACCTGTCGGTTCGCAAACAATATTCTGGCACTGACAAAATATTTAGGATTCCATGCTTTATTTTCTTGTAGCGTGGAAATATTGCGTATTTTAGAAGAAATTTTAATACTCATTGTCGCCAAATTGTCCACTGTTTAAGAAGAAACTTATTAACTAATAGTAACTTATTAACTAATTTATAAAGAAATACAGTTAAATAACTTACAATTCAATTCATCAGCAAGATATCAAAAAACTATCAAAATCCCAAAACTTAATACAAAGCACACACAAAATACCTATCTCTATCTAGGTATAACATATTTTAACATCCTTCCATTATATCTAAAAAATATTGAAGATATTCAGGAATTTAAAATAAAATTAAAAAATTACCTAAAACTACTATAAAAGTCCATATCTTACTCTTATTATTATTTCCTTCAAATCTTGAAACTGTATTAATGATAAATCTTGCCTATTTCTTACTTATCCCCTTGGTTTTGCAAATATATTATTTACTTACTTACATGATTCCATATAATTCCTGTCAGAATGGATCATTGTAAAACCTATCTACAACATTATTGTTCCTAACCAACATTGGCTTCATCACAGGTCGCTCTACCTTAAGTAATTTAATGATTTATTAAAATCACATATCTGCCCTTGTCTAGAGACCAAGTTTGAACATCTTGTTTGAACAAGGAGTGGACAGTACCCATGTACACTGATTTTAGTAAAGCTTTTGATAAGATTCGACATCACATACTTATATATATATAAACTCCGATTGTTGAGCATCAAAGGTAAATTATTGAGTTGGGTTGTTAGTTACCTTAGCAATAGGGTGCTTAGCGTAAAGATTAAGTCTGTACAATCATATATATTTGAGGCCACAAGCGGGGTTCCTCAAGGGTCCCACCTCGGCCCAATATTTTTCTTACTTTTCATCAATCACATTGTTGACCAATTTAAAGATGTAGAAGTCCTACTAACTAGTAACTATTTACTGACGACTTAAAAATATATAAAAGATTACGAAATGTATACGATTGCCAAATTTTAAATAATAACTTAGATCGACTTCATTAATGGTGTGGACAAAATGCTTTATTTTTGAACATTCAGAAATGTCAAGTAATACGATTTTCCAAAATTCATTATAATATCTTCCATGTATCAACAATATACATTGAATAACATTAAATAAACCAAAGTGGATTTCTTCCAAACACAAATGAAATAAACTAAAGTGAAATACGAAGACAAGTCAAAAATTATATGAACTTTCGCAATAACTCGTTGTTACTCCTTGGTGCAAGTTGCTAGCGGAGCGGGCATATTTAAACTTTAATAGCCGAAAGGCAAATGACGCGATCGGGATCAATTTTCCAAATTTAAGCAAGCATGCGCAGCAGATAGTATTACAACCTTGTAGATGTGTTATATGGCGAAAGTGAAAATAATTTTTACATGTCCTAATTAAATCACGTCTAAGAAATGAAGATACTGCTCAGTACGCGCCTTTGTGAGAGACCATTATCCAGAATTGAAATGGCTTTAGCTGTGTTTAGTAACTGGATCTAGACAGCCGAGAACTTTCAACATTTTCCCCCATCCCATTCCTATCACAACATTTGCAAAATTCGGCCACACCACAGTAGGTGGGTACCACAAATTACCACCTTGACGAAAAAAATCTTTTTATTGGCATTAAGTTACTGTAATTGACAACATTTTCATTTATTCATTAAATTAATTGGTTAAACGTACAATGAGCAGTAAAAGTGCGGTTTAGTTTGTTGACTTTAGATAAGATTATGTTTAGATTAATGTTAAGCATCGCATTATCGTTTGTCTGGCATTGGAACAGTACTCCACCTGGCGCAATCTATAAATAACTAAAATATCTCGTAGGTAATGGTTTTTGCATTTATTTATTATTTTTACACGATTTGTTTAAAACACAATACCTCCAAGCTATTAGTGGCCCATTGTGTACACACAATCTACAGGTAAACGATTAATGTTTGTTTATGAATCAAAATAACTGTGATTGTAGCTACTGGAATAATATAATAACGTAAAATACCTAATAGTTTTTTTTATGAAATTCTGCGACAAATCGTTTCGAATTGCGAGGTATGTTTATAATATTTTTTCCGAGTGATTTATTTTACACACATACATTAATTGCTAATTGGAAAATAAATGTAGTAACCTTGATAATACGCAGATGATCAGGCTACTGAGTAATAACCTCTTATTGCATCAACCAGTTGTCAAGGTGAAGGTTTAAAAAAAGTACGAAGGAAAAACCTGACAGTGTCTGTATTGATTATAAACGTTCATATTATAAAAATTGATGGCAGAAGTATCCAGTAAAGATCTTTGGAAGCTGCAAGCATTTTGAAAACCAAGAACAACAAGATGAAAACCCTTTTCAACAAGAAAACAACGAGGATACCTACCTTAATCATTTCAGCAAAAAAAATCAAGTACAATATTCTATAAATGTTCTATAATATTCAAACGATGAATGCCCTTTTCAGCCAGGAACGTAGTCAGGATAGTACCTACTAGAGGGGAGGCGTATTTATCATACCCAGTAAAAGTACCGGGTATTTTTATGCGGCACTTTGTACTTTGACAAATCTCTAACTGGTTCCAAAATACTCACAAGTAATCATCAGTTCCCAGATAGGTATAAAATACTTGTAGTAAAATACTAGGAGTATTTTGTAACCGGTATTTTGAAAAGGTTTTTTTTTGTACCTGTACTCACTGTACCCAGTAACGAAATGTACTCACAGGACCCACCTCTAGTACCTACTTAACATTCTATATTCAAAAGATAAATGCCTTATTCAGCAAAGAATAGAGAAGAGACTAAGGCATAGAAGAAAACAAAAAAGTAGAAATAGAATAAAAGTTCCTTCTGAAAAGATTATTTTTCAGTACCTACCCACCTACCTAGGAAAGCGACTACAAAGATAGGAAATTGCACGAAGGTTCTGTATTTAAAAGACGAATACGCTTACCAACTAATGTTGAGGTACTCATAATGAAATGAGGTGTTGAAGTGTCTCATCTCAAATTGAGCGTGAGGTGTAAAAGATCCAAAAATTAGCTAAAATCTTGTAGATCCAAGGGGGGAGAGGGGGTGGCTAGAGAATTTCAGAAAGAAAATTTCTCCAGAATATTTGTGTATCCTGGGGGTGGGGGGGGGGGTTGCATAAAATGTCGCAAACACGAAATGTAGTGTCAATTCACAAACGTGTTAACATCTCACTAGTTCACCAGCTCATCACATGATTATTAAAAATATTATAATCCATAGAAAAAGAGTTGGACAAAAATATATTTTGTGTTGTGTTGGGATATTTTACGTTTTTGTATTGGACATTAATACATCATGTATGAGGTACTCAACACAATTTCCAAGAAGGATAGAACATTGCCTAAGAGTTCTACATAGAAACTTATATCTTTACTGGGACAGAATAAATACGTAAACAAGTCAGAAAGATCTGAATGACAATTAGATCCAAAGAGCATTGAACCAATGGGAACTGAAGTAGATGTAATGGCAGGCAACGAGAATAGATAGACAAGAACGCCGACTATAGACTCAAGACTCAACGCTTCGAGAAATTCCCACAATGGGTCAAGGTCTACCACTTCACTGAAACAAGATGGTGCTGGTACCAGCACGCATCATAGCATCACGCGGTAGAGAAAACAGCCCAGTCAGCGGCCATACGTCCATCAAAACCAACCAGAAATTCACGCAAACGTGCACAAATTTATATAAATAATACTAATATCAGAGTACATACGCACAATAATAATATTTTTCCAGTTTTCGATAACGAATTCGAGATATCGTTAACTGGTCAGTTTACCAGTGTAAGATGATATTGGCAGATTTTTTTACAAAACTTGGCAATGGTTTTATTTATTTCCTAGCTGACGTGTACCCGGCGCTGCTCGGGGACTTATAAATAAACGGTTTAGGATAAAGTTTTGAGGTTGTGAATTCTAGAGTAGGTACTTGACAACTAGGTAGAAATAATATTATTGTATTGTAATAAGTATTTGTTTCACATTTTCCTCGGATATCCCCGACTTCTTTTACCATTCACTTCATGTAGTATCATGAAATCCACATTGTTGCTGTTAAAAAACTACATTATGTCGACTTTAATTCCACTCCGTATCTTAATCCAGTGCAGAGATAATGCGTTAAGTCTTTTAAAACCCCCTGCCACTAATAAGAACAAACCTTGAAATTTTCAGTGAAATCAGATGAATGGTGTAGGAACGCGACAAACAAATAAACAATAATTTTTATTTATATACAATAGAGTTTTATTGCGACCATAATGAGATAGAACTGGTTTTAATGCCAACTGCGGCAAAGAAAATATTTTACAAAATATTAAGGACGGGTTGTTTCGGAGAATTTGAACAATTCATCAAATTTCAACGTTCATTTTCGGGTTCTGTGAAAGACTTTTTCAAGTTCTGTTTTTATATCATTGTAGGCTAGTTGCTTGACAAAACTGAAATAAAAACAGAACTTGAAAAAATCTTTCACAGAACTTGAAAATGAACGTTGAAATTTGATGAATTGTTCAGATTCTCCGAAACAACACGTCCTAAATCTTTTACGATTTGAATAATTATAACTGTGTTGCCGAACAAATCAGAAGACTTTTGAAAATTGATAAGAAAAAATAAACTAGGTCAGGTATTAGACAATTTAAAAAAATATATTTTTTATGAATTTACATCACTTTTCAAAAGTGTCTGTCATTAAAAACAATTGTTAAATTTCAACCTAATTAGAACAAGAAACAATTATTTATGTCGGAGGAGATGGAAAAACATGCTCAAAATGGGTTACTAGGTTCTTAGTTTGGGTTTTTATATTGAAGTAGAACCATTTGGTAAACATCACAACATACTAACAACATCAAACATGGCCTCAAAACATGTAAAATTTTGAAGTTAGTAACTTTAATGCATCTTTTACCATCTCCCCGACGTGAATAGTTGTTTCTTGTTGTAGGTAATTTATGTCGAAACGAAAATTTATTTAAATAATTTTTGTATATTGAATCTCCCCCGACGTAAATAGTTGTATCTTGTTGTAGGTAATTTATGTCGAAACGAAGATTTATTTAAATAATTTTTGTATATTGAATCTCCCCCGACGTAAATAGTTGTATCTTGTTGTAGGTAATTTATGTCGAAACGAAAATTTATTTAAATAATTTTTGTATATTGAATCTCCCCCGACGTAAATAGTTGTATCTTGTTGTAGGTAATTTATGTCGAAACGAAAATTTATTTAAATAATTTTTGTATATTGAATCTCCCCCGACGTAAATAGTTGTATCTTGTTGTAGGTAATTTATGTCGAAACGAAAATTTATTTAAATAATTTTTGTATATTGAATCTCCCCCGACGTAAATAGTTGCATCTTGTTGTAGGTAATTTATGTCGAAACGAAAATTTATTTAAATAATTTTTGTATATTGAATCTACCCCGACGTAAATAGTTGTATCTTGTTGTAGGTAATTTATGTCGAAACGAAAATTTATTTAAATAATTTTTGTATATTGAATCTCCCCCGACGTAAATAGTTGCATCTTGTTGTAGGTAATTTATGTCGAAACGAAGATTTATTTAAATAATTTTTGTACATTTATATTACAGATTTTAAAAAGCGAGTCTCAGGCAACGCCGAGTACCGCCACTGGTTAATAATAACACAAAACAAATAACTTACCTTGAATGAGTATTTAACCAGTCACTGAATAAATTACATGTTTAATATTCAACTTGAAACTTTTATCGCAAACACTAAATAATTACCGGTTTCATTGTTTCCGATTATAACAATATGTAATAAATGATTAATAAAATTCTACTAAGTTTGGTTTATCGAGAAACATTTTTTTTGAATAGTCTCGTTTGCACAATCTGTAAAGACGTGTTTAGGATCACAGCTGTTGACACAGACTGAGGAAATATGTTGTTTGGTTCACCATTATTCATTAATGACTTCAACGCTTACCATTACGATTACATTTATTTATACCGATATTTACCTAAATAGTTAGGTACGTGATTCCCGTCAGGCAAAGGCGGTAAACACATTATTATGTTGACGAAAATATTGACCCAGTGATTACAGGGCGTGATAAAAAGAACGAATAAATAAGCAGAACGGCAATATTATTATTATAAAAATGTTTATAACTATGTTCTGCAGATTCATTTTGGACCGGACCGCGTATTTGCAGTGCTTGTAACAATAATATCTTTGGCCTGTACCATTAGTCACGGTGACAACTGTAATACAGTAGCCTTTGTTTGTGCAAAATCATTTATAAAGTCTGTACGATTTCAGTTAGTGAGTCACCACTATAATATATGTAGTAGCTTTTGTTTGTGCAAAATCATGTATAAAGTCTGTACCATTTCAGTCGCGGTGAGTGACCACTGTAATATAGTAGCTTTTGTTTGTACAAAATCATGTATGAAGTCTGTACCATTTCAGTCACGGTGAGTGTCCACTATAATATAGTAGCTTTTGTTTGTGCAAAATCATGTATGAAGTCTGTACCATTTCAGTCACGGTGAGTGTCCGGTATAATATAGTAGCTTTTGTTTGTGCATAATTATTTATAAAGTCTTTACCATTTCAGTCACGGTGAATGACCACTGTAATATAGTAGCTTTTGTTTGTGCAAAATCATGTACAAAGTCTTCACCATTTAAGCCATATTGAGTGACCACTATAATATAGTAGCTTTTGTTTGTGCATAATCATTTATAAAGTCTTTACCATTTCAGTCACGGTGAATGACCACTGTAATATAGTAGCTTTTGTTTGTGCAAAATCGCTTACAAAGACTATACCATATTAGTCCATAGACTTTATTTTATTGATGAAATTTGAAGATACAATCATTATGACAGCAAAGTCTCGTATAATGCAGTCCGTAGGTTTGCACTAACAAAAGCTTTGAACAGGTAGGTTTTGTTAATATTTTGCACAAACAAAAGCTAATCTAGTACAGTCGTCACCATGACTGAAACAGTATAAGCTTTGTAAATCGCGACCAGGCCGGTTTCACTCTGCTACAGACATTTTCGGACTGGTATATCTGGGGTGAAAACGTGAATTATATTAATAAAATGTCAATGATCCGTGATTTTGTATATTTTTTGTAGCTGGGCTATTAGGGCCAGTTGTTTCACAAAACTTTAATAATAACAGCACTTGAATATAACTTTCACAGAACTTATTATATATATTAACTGGCCCTAAGGTTCTATGGTTGGTAATTTCTGATTGTTTCTATTAAGGCTTCGAAGTTGATATGTGCATATTACTGCAACTTATTTCCAATAAATAAATAATGACAGATAATTAATTATATATACATATTTTCATTAGAAGGCGAACTGTTATTATAATAATATTATGTAAATGGGTTCACAGTTGAGGCGTTCAAAATCACGTTACGAAATTAAAATAATAGTTGGATTAATTAAGTAATTTCCGAAGTCACTGTTCCAACGAAAATAGATATTACCCCGGAAGCCTTCTCAATTTTTTTTCGGGAAAAAATTGAATCCATTCGTGCTTACGCATCTCACGCCCCTCCGCCAATATTCACTTTAAATTCTAAAGGAATTTTGTCTTTCTTCAAACCCACAACGCTGGAAGAAGTAATAAAAATTATTTCAAGCTCGCCTAATAAACAGTGCAGTCTTGATCCTATACCGACATGGTTATTAAAACAATGTTCTAATGTTATAGCTCCATTCCTAGTTCACGTTTTCAATAAATCACTTAGCACGGGTGACTTTCCTGAAGCACTCAAGTCAGCTGTAGTAACACCAATCCTGAAAAATACACAACTAGACGCTGATAACTTAGGTAATTATCGACCCGTTTCAAACTTACCATTTATTTCAAAAATCCTGGAGAAAATTGCTGCCGCACAAATAACCAGTCACTTGAATTCAAATAAATTATTCGCAAAACGTCAATCTGCGTACAGAAAGCTCCACTCAACTGAAACCGGACTACTTCGTATGCTATCAGACATAACTCTGGCCGTAGAGTCAGGTAAGTTATCACTTATCTCACTCCTAGACATGAGTCCAGCGTTTGACACGATTGATCATGAATTCCTCATTTTAGAGGAAACATTTGGTTTGAATTCCGACATAAAAAATTGGCTGGTATCCTATTTATCCAATCGCTTACAAGCCATGAGGGTTGGAAATAAATTGTCCAACTTCGCAACACTTTCTTCAGGGGTACCCCAGGGATCCGTTTTGGGTCCACTTCTCTTCATCCTTTTTACAAATGATGTCGCCAAAATAATAGAGTCATTTGATCTCTTGTCTCACTGCTACGCTGACGATCAGCAAGTTTATTTTTACTGCGCTCCAAATGAAATCAATAGTCTCAAGATCCGTATAACTGAATGTCTAGAAGCAATAACTCGTTGGATGTCTTCAAACAAGCTGAAGCTCAATCCATCTAAGACTGAGTTTCTCTGGGCAGCCACAAACAAACGTCAACATTTCATAGACAATTCACCTATTACTATTTCCGGCAGCGATATCATCCCAAAAACAACAGTCAAACTTCTCGGTGTCAATTTAGATTCAGACTTTTCGTTTAAAAGTCAAATAAATAGGACTGTAAGCACCGGTTTTTTTCACCTAAGACAACTCAAGTCTGTCCGAAGAAACCTTCCTTCAGAAGCAACAAAACTACTTATCAACTCTTACGTAGTCTCACGTCTCGATTACTGCAACGGCATTTATGCCAGCCTTCCAAAATATCAAATTGACAAACTTCAATCAGTGTTTAATGCAGCGGCACGGCTCATAACCGGGGTTTCAAAATATTCGCACATTTCAGAACACCTTCGTAACCTTCACTGGCTCAAGTGCCCTGAAAGAATCCAGTACAAACTGTGCTGGATGGTGTTTAAATCCATTAATGAAATGGCCCCACCCTACATCTCTGAACTATGCTTCCCGGAAAACACTGGTCTGAGGCAGTCAACGCTTAGATCAGCAACATCAGCAGCTGTAGGCAGACTGATATAACCTATGCGCAAGCCAAATACTAAGTTTGGTGATCGCGCTTTCGGAGTATCTGGGCCGAAGGCTTGGAATAAACTCCCGCCGGAACTAAGATCCATAACAAGTCCAACAGAATTCAGGTCTAAACTAAAAACTTACCTTTTTAAGCTGTCGTACCCTTAAATTAAAAATACCAATCCTAAGAAAAAGTCCAGTTATATTCAATTTTTCAATTAAGTCCTAAATCCTGAATCTAAATTTCGCCAATAAACAATTAGATAATGTTAATTAAGTGTTAATCTCAAGTGACCTACCAGGTAAGTATTGTACTGTATATTTTCTCCATAAATAGTTAAGTAATAACATAGATCACTGTAGAAATGTATTATAAGTTTGTACAGCGCCCTTGAGGTGTTTTTGCACAAAAACGGCGCTATACAAGTCATCCAAGTATTATTATTATTATTATTAACCAAGAAATTCTAAACAGCAAAAAACGCTTAATAAGACAAGATAAAATTTAATGACGTGCGACCAGAATTATATAAATACCTTCATTCCTTTTTGGGTGAATTCAATGTTACTATGACATTATTTTTTGAGGCATAATAATAATAATAATACCCTCGAGTTGCGAACCGGTTTGTCAACCTAAAAACAGACCTGCAGTCTTCAGCTCAATCGGTAACCATAAACTGCTAACCATTCCTGCATTCTTGCCCCGGTGAAAGAGCACCATAGCCAGGTTCATTCTAACCTTACTCTGCCCACTCGATTCATTATCCCACAAAAGGGGCACAAGTATGTGAAAATAATGACAATAATAATGTTATTCAACTTCAATATAAGTGGGTACCATAGACATCCAACTTGATAGATTTGCCCTCAAGGTTAAAATGCTTTAAATAAACTACGACATCGGTCGTACATTGACCGCCGAAGAGCGCACATTGAAATAACGAGATCCTGCGCAGAAAAGTAAAGTTCACTAAAGTAAGTCAAAAGTTTATCGCGCAGTCCATTGTGGGACCTTTCTGCGCAGGATATGATTGTTCGTTTTTTAACGAACCGTCTGGTGTAGCGACGCTAAAAATGAGTGAGGTGGGTAAAATATAAGACATTTTTAAAAATGTCTAACTAAATAGTTTAACAAAATGTTCAATTTTGGAATCAAGCCTTAACTTTTGTTTACCCGATTTAAGTACACGCTTCCAGCAATTTGCGCGCAATTGTAAAAGGACTAGTAATTCATAAAGCGAGCAGTCTGTATGTAAACTGTCAGATTTATTTATTGACAAATTATAATAAGTGTTTTATTATTTTTTTTTTGTGACAAATATATATAATGATATCCTCACTGGGATCTCCCGTGCTGAGGATTTCATTTACATATGAATAAAATTTTGAAGTATGGATAGTAAAAAGTAATTATAAATATATTGAATAGTGTTTGTTTCTGAAAAAATAATAAATATATTACAAGGTGTTTTTTGTTCAGTTGAGTGGTTTCGGTGTCAGTATATTATCTATTTTTGATCTCCCTATGTTTTGTATCCAGCCTATTATTTGAGATTTAAACGTTAAAATACTGTTGTGAGTTTTGAATGAGAGTGGGATTTTATTGTAGAGTTTAGTACCATAGTATAGGAAGCTTTTTTGCCCAAATGTTGTGTTTGTGGTTGCCTGTTGGATATGTTTTTGATCCTGAGATCTAGTATTTCTAATATACGTGTTAGTTAACATACCGCGGTACGGTACAGCGTATTCATCAAACAAGGTCAAATCATAATGACATAAAAATATTCCAGGTCATAAAACCACATTCGGGAAAAAAATTATATTTGTGGCGTCGAATTATCCAGATTAAATAATTAATAATAAACTGCTACTTGCTACTTAGGTACTTACTTGCTACTTGCATCGTTAAATCGTAAACAAAGTAATCTACGTACTACGGGACCTACCTGTTTCAAGTATCTACTCGCGACAATACTATCACGCTATCAGTCTTACACATTACGAGAACTCGCCAGAAGGAACGAGTCTGCCGCCTATGCATAATTGCCGCGCTATCGAAGGTTCCTGAAACATCCAGTCTGTGCGAGTGCCTAGAATTTAGTTGCCATCCACCTACCTACTGCCGCCGTCGGCCGTCTAGTATAAATAAGCCCGACGCAGCGAGCCAGTCAGTCAGTCATAATTTTGCCGCCAGTCTACGAGGCTCAACGAGTGATCACCCGCGCTAATCTTACTAGCGCGAGGGACAACGTACCCGGCTTCGCCCCTATCATCATTGACTCTATCGGGACATCATCATAGCGCCTCGGCCACGTCCGCGGCCAGCGCTACTCGGATTACAAGCGCCCTGGTTCCAGCGTCTCTGACCAGCGCTTCTTCCACGCAACCATGACCACCACGAGGACACGCAGCATCCTCACTGGTCACGCCGTTCCCGTTCAACTGCCCACAAGGTCCGCCGTACCTTCGGCCTTCTCGTCAGCACTGGAGTGCCTGAAGACCTACGTTCTTCGCCAGTGCCTGACCTACATCGAGTCCCGGTCACAAGCGCCCGGCGTCGACTCACTGACCCGCGCTTGACCAGCACATCATCAGCCAGCATCCGGTGTATTCTTCTGTCCTACATCATCTCCTCGTCACGGCAACTGACTCACCAATAAACACATGTGACCTTCACAACCTTCTTTCATTTCGTGCCTCACCATTGATCCCCAAATATTTATTTTGCGATGAAACTCCACAACATCCTACCCCCTGATATAAAGCTAATAGAAAATTTGAATGATTACAAATCGAGAATAAAAATTTGACTGAAAGAGATTAATGAAAAAACCCTGAACAAAACATTAAAAACGACATAGAAAGGTAGGTTACCTATTATGGTATTGTGATACGATAAAATTGCATTATTCATAAATCTTATTTTTATAATCCAGTTAAGACATATTTTGCTACCATTATATTATTAGTATCGTTTTCATAGATAAAGACCAGTATTGTTTTATAAACCAAAGATTACATTGTTAAACTTTTACAATCATTTTCAATTTATATTGAATCTTAAATGATGTTTATTTCGTTTATTTTAACTTTTGACGTAGTACCTACCTACCTAATCTGATATTTATTTTATGAATTCATTATATTTCACACACTAGTCACCTTTGACGATCATCAAATCAACGATCAATGCCATTTTACATAAAACAACTATAAATTAATTACATTACATAGTGCATTCAAATTTTTATAATAATAATATTTTTAAATCAAATGTTACAAGAGTTGGAAATATTCCCACTCTAGTTCCGCTAGCTTTTTCGCAACAGCTGTTTTCAAACATGTATTATTAATGATTAAATGTATTTATTCATTAAATAGTGTTACCGTACACAAAGTAACAGTAATAGATTTTTTTTAAACCACCATTCTTCGAAAACTACAATAAAATTAATACTTAAAATCTGTATTCAAACAATTCTGCACAAAAACGTTAAATGGTTCAAAGCAGTTTGTTTGTATTTTGCGGTTGGCATCTATTTTGAAGTGTAAACACTCAAGTTAGTGAAATTCACGTTATACATTCAAGTTAGAATGTAGGCGGAGCAATATTATTATTTACTTTATTGTTTTATCTGTGAAGAGCCAAATACCGGATTAAGGTTTATCAAGCTTCACGACACTTCGGTAGATCTTATAAGTACAGGGTTTTCCAATAAGAGGTGTTATTTTGATATTCAATCGTAAAAGATCAATGGTTTCGTTGCTTGTGTAGCACGTAGCGCCGTCTTGTTGAAAGTAAACGTTCTCCAGATCAATACCATCCAATACCGGCCATAAAAAATCATTAATCATCTCTCGATAGCGCAATCCATTCACCGTAACTGTTGCTCCAGCCTCATTTTCGAAAAAGTAAGGTTCAATGACTCCGCCGGACCATAAACCGCACCAAACAGTCACACGTTGAAGATAGAGAGGCTTTTCAACAATAACTCTTGGGTTTTCCGAGCCCCAGATGCGACAATTTTGCTTGTTGACGAAGCTACCGAGGTGGAAATGGGACTCATCACTCAAGATGATTTGCATTTGATTCACTCAAGTGAATTTTAATAATTTCAATGCGTTGTTGAAGCGTGTATCGTTCCATTTTTATTAATGGCGTAGTTTCTATTTGTCAAATGTCAAAAAATGACAGCTTCAAAAGTAACATCTACCGAAATAGCGGGCTATTCAAAATAACACCTCTTATTGGAAAACCCTGTATAATAAATATGTACACAATATGTATAGTATAATATTATTTGCGAAATTGCATCAAACTAGATAAGTTTCCGTTGTTTTACATAAAATTATATTCGAAATTGCCGACATAAATAAATACGAACCCTTTCACGCCCCATGACACCTGCCACCAATAGTTACCTGATAATTATTAGACATCGGACATACGCACTATCAAAACCAAAAAAAAGTATTATATTCAAAAAAAGTTGACAATATTTGTTTTTAAAAGGCGTTGATCCTGATGAAAATATTGTATAAATACTTTCAGCTTCACAAATCCTACAATAATTACAATATCCCGTGATTTTTCACGGATCTACGCTAGTATAATAATAGTGGCTTATTTACAATTCGAACTTCAAAACGCGTCATTTTTTTAGAATGCCTAAAACAAAAACAATTCGTTTATCGCGCGTTTTTTAATCACAATTTTTCAGCAGGATATTATTATCACTGATTACAATCACCGGCAGAATTAGTTCTACTACAGTGATAGGGGATACTTAGGGGGTACTATCAGAGTCAGTACTACTGCATTTATAATGGATTCTAATGGGGTACTATCAGAGTTAGTACTACTGCAGTGATAGGGGATACTTAGAGGGTACTATCAGAGTTAGTACTACTGCAGTGATAGGGGATACTTAGGGGGTACTATCAGAGTCAGTACTACTGCATTTATAATGGATTCTAATGGGGTACTATCAGAGTTAGTACTACTGCAGTGATAGGGGATACTTAGGGGGTACTATCAGAGTCAGTACTACTGCATTTATAATGGATTCTAATGGGGTACTATCAGAGTTAGTACTACTGCAGTGATAGGGGATACTTAGAGGGTACTATCAGAGTTAGTACTACTGCAGTGATAGGGGATACTTAGGGGGTACTATCAGAGTCAGTACTACTGCATTTATAATGGATTCTAATGGGGTACTATCAGAGTTAGTACTACTGCAGTGATAGGGGATACTTAGAGGGTACTATCAGAGTTAGTACTACTGCAGTGATAGGGGATACTTAGGGGGTACTATCAGAGTCAGTACTACTGCATTTATAATGGATTCTAATGGGGTACTATCAGAGTTAGTACTACTGCAGTGATAGGGGATACTTAGGGGGTACTATCAGAGTCAGTACTACTGCATTTATAATGGATTCTAATGGGGTACTATCAGAGTTAGTACTACTGCAGTGATAGGGGATACTTAGGGGGTACTATCAGAGTCAGTACTACTGCATTTATAATGGATTCTAATGGGGTACTATCAGAGTTAGTACTACTGCAGTGATAGGGGATACTTAGGGGGTACTATCAGAGTCAGTACTACTGCATTTATAATGGATTCTAATGGGGTACTATCAGAGTTAGTACTACTGCAGTGATAGGGGATACTTAGAGGGTACTATCAGAGTTAGTACTACTGCAGTGATAGGGGATACTTAGGGGGTACTATCAGAGTCAGTACTACTGCATTTATAATGGATTCTAATGGGGTACTATCAGAGTTAGTACTACTGCAGTGATAGGGGATACTTAGAGGGTACTATCAGAGTTAGTACTACTGCAGTGATAGGGGATACTTAGGGGGTACTATCAGAGTCAGTACTACTGCATTTATAATGGATTCTAATGGGGTACTATCAGAGTTAGTACTACTGCAGTGATAGGGGATACTTAGAGGGTACTATCAGAGTTAGTACTACTGCAGTGATAGGGGATACTTAGGGGGTACTATCAGAGTCAGTACTACTGCATTTATAATGGATTCTAATGGGGTACTATCAGAGTTAGTACTACTGCAGTGATAGGGGATACTTAGGGGGTACTATCAGAGTCAGTACTACTGCATTTATAATGGATTCTAATGGGGTACTATCAGAGTTAGTACTACTGCAGTGATAGGGGATACTTAGGGGGTACTATCAGAGTCAGTACTACTGCATTTATAATGGATTCTAATGGGGTACTATCAGAGTTAGTACTACTGCAGTGATAGGGGATACTTAGAGGGTACTATCAGAGTTAGTACTACTGCAGTGATAGGGGATACTTAGGGGGTACTATCAGAGTCAGTACTACTGCATTTATAATGGATTCTAATGGGGTACTATCAGAGTTAGTACTACTGCAGTGATAGGGGATACTTAGGGGGTACTATCAGAGTCAGTACTACTGCATTTATAATGGATTCTAATGGGGTACTATCAGAGTTAGTACTACTGCAGTGATAGGGGATACTTAGGGGGTACTATCAGAGTCAGTACTACTGCATTTATAATGGATTCTAATGGGGTACTATCAGAGTTAGTACTACTGCAGTGATAGGGGATACTTAGGGGGTACTATCAGAGTCAGTACTACTGCATTTATAATGGATTCTAATGGGGTACTATCAGAGTTAGTACTACTGCAGTGATAGGGGATACTTAGAGGGTACTATCAGAGTTAGTACTACTGCAGTGATAGGGGATACTTAGAGGGTACTATCAGAGTTAGTACTACTGCAGTGATAGGGGATACTTAGGGGGTACTATCAGAGTCAGTACTACTGCATTTATAATGGATTCTAATGGGGTACTATCAGAGTTAGTACTACTGCAGTGATAGGGGATACTTAGAGGGTACTATCAGAGTTAGTACTACTGCAGTGATAGGGGATACTTAGGGGGTACTATCAGAGTCAGTACTACTGCATTTATAATGGATTCTAATGGGGTACTATCAGAGTTAGTACTACTGCAGTGATAGGGGATACTTAGAGGGTACTATCAGAGTTAGTACTATTGCAGTGATAGGGGATACTTAGGGGGTACTATCAGAGTCAGTACTACTGCATTTATAATGGATTCTAATGGGGTACTATCAGAGTTAGTACTACTGCAGTGATAGGGGATACTTAGGGGGTACTATCAGAGTCAGTACTACTGCATTTATAATGGATTCTAATGGGGTACTATCAGAGTTAGTACTACTGCAGTGATAGGGGATACTTAGGGGGTACTATCAGAGTCAGTACTACTGCATTTATAATGGATTCTAATGGGGTACTATCAGAGTTAGTACTACTGCAGTGATAGGGGATACTTAGAGGGTACTATCAGAGTTAGTACTACTGCAGTGATAGGGGATACTTAGGGGGTACTATCAGAGTCAGTACTACTGCATTTATAATGGATTCTAATGGGGTACTATCAGAGTTAGTACTACTGCAGTGATAGGGGATACTTAGAGGGTACTATCAGAGTTAGTACTACTGCAGTGATAGGGGATACTTAGGGGGTACTATCAGAGTCAGTACTACTGCATTTATAATGGATTCTAATGGGGTACTATCAGAGTTAGTACTACTGCAGTGATAGGGGATACTTAGGGGGTACTATCAGAGTCAGTACTACTGCATTTATAATGGATTCTAATGGGGTACTATCAGAGTTAGTACTACTGCAGTGATAGGGGATACTTAGAGGGTACTATCAGAGTTAGTACTACTGCAGTGATAGGGGATACTTAGGGGGTACTATCAGAGTCAGTACTACTGCATTTATAATGGATTCTAATGGGGTACTATCAGAGTTAGTACTACTGCAGTGATAGGGGATACTTAGGGGGTACTATCAGAGTCAGTACTACTGCATTTATAATGGATTCTAATGGGGTACTATCAGAGTTAATACTACTGCAGTGATAGGGGATACTTAGGGGGTACTATCAGAGTCAGTACTACTGCATTTATAATGGATTCTAATGGGGTACTATCAGAGTTAGTACTACTGCAGTGATAGGGGATACTTAGGGGGTACTATCAGAGTCAGTACTACTGCATTTATAATGGATTCTAATGGGGTACTATCAGAGTTAGTACTACTGCAGTGATAGGGGATACTTAGAGGGTACTATCAGAGTTAGTACTACTGCAGTGATAGGGGATACTTAGGGGGTACTATCAGAGTCAGTACTACTGCATTTATAATGGATTCTAATGGGGTACTATCAGAGTTAGTACTACTGCAGTGATAGGGGATACTTAGAGGGTACTATCAGAGTTAGTACTACTGCAGTGATAGGGGATACTAAGGGGGTACTATCAGAGTCAGTACTACTGCATTTATAATGGATTCTAATGGGGTACTATCAGAGTTAGTACTACTGTAGTGATAGGGGATACTTAGAGGGTACTATCAGAGTTAGTACTACTGCAGTGATAGGGGATACTTAGGGGGTACTATCAGAGTCAGTACTACTGCATTTATAATGGATTCTAATGGGGTACTATCAGAGTTAGTACTACTGCAGTGATAGGGGATACTTAGGGGGTACTATCAGAGTCAGTACTACTGCATTTATAATGGATTCTAATGGGGTACTATCAGAGTTAGTACTACTGCAGTGATAGGGGATACTTAGGGGGTACTATCAGAGTCAGTACTACTGCATTTATAATGGATTCTAATGGGGTACTATCAGAGTTAGTACTACTGCAGTGATAGGGGATACTTAGAGGGTACTATCAGAGTTAGTACTACTGCAGTGATAGGGGATACTTAGGGGGTACTATCAGAGTCAGTACTACTGCATTTATAATGGATTCTAATGGGGTACTATCAGAGTTAGTACTACTGCAGTGATAGGGGATACTTAGAGGGTACTATCAGAGTTAGTACTACTGCAGTGATAGGGGATACTTAGGGGGTACTATCAGAGTCAGTACTACTGCATTTATAATGGATTCTAATGGGGTACTATCAGAGTTAGTACTACTGCAGTGATAGGGGATACTTAGAGGGTACTATCAGAGTTAGTACTACCGCAGTGTAGTGGGTACTTAGGGGGTACTATCAGAGTTATTACTACCGCAGTGATAGTGGGTACTTAGAGGGTACTATCAGAGTTAGTACTACTGCAGTGATAGGGGATACTTAGGGGGTACTATCAGAGTCAGTACTACTGCATTTATAATGGATTCTAATGGGGTACTATCAGAGTTAGTACTACTGCAGTGATAGGGGATACTTAGAGGGTACTATCAGAGTTAGTACTACCGCAGTGTAGTGGGTACTTAGGGGGTACTATCAGAGTTATTACTACCGCAGTGATAGTGGGTACTTAGAGGGTACTATCAGAGTTAGTACTACCGCAGTGTAGTGGGTACTTAGGGGGTACTATCAGAGTTAGTACTACCGCAGGGCGCAGTGTAGTGGGTACTTAGGGGGTACTATCAGAGTTATTACTACCGCAGTGATAGTGGGTACTTAGAGGGTACTATCAGAGTTAGTACTACCGCAGTGTAGTGGGTACTTAGGGGGTACTATCAGAGTTATTACTACCGCAGTGATAGTGGGTACTTAGAGGGTACTATCAGAGTTAGTACTACTACAGTGATAGGGGATACTTAGGGGGTACTATCAGAGTCAGTACTACTGCATTTATAATGGATTCTAATGGGGTACTATCAGAGTTAGTACTACTGCAGTGATAGGGGATACTTAGAGGGTACTATCAGAGTTAGTACTACCGCAGTGTAGTGGGTACTTAGGGGGTACTATCAGAGTTATTACTACCGCAGTGATAGTGGGTACTTAGAGGGTACTATCAGAGTTAGTACTACTGCAGTGATAGGGGATACTTAGGGGGTACTATCAGAGTCAGTACTACTGCATTTATAATGGATTCTAATGGGGTACTATCAGAGTTAGTACTACTGCAGTGATAGGGGATACTTAGAGGGTACTATCAGAGTTAGTACTACCGCAGTGTAGTGGGTACTTAGGGGGTACTATCAGAGTTATTACTACCGCAGTGATAGTGGGTACTTAGAGGGTACTATCAGAGTTAGTACTACCGCAGTGTAGTGGGTACTTAGGGGGTACTATCAGAGTTAGTACTACCGCAGGGCGCAGTGTAGTGGGTACTTAGGGGGTACTATCAGAGTTATTACTACCGCAGTGATAGTGGGTACTTAGAGGGTACTATCAGAGTTAGTACTACCGCAGTGTAGTGGGTACTTAGGGGGTACTATCAGAGTTATTACTACCGCAGTGATAGTGGGTACTTAGAGGGTACTATCAGAGTTAGTACTACCGCAGTGTAGTGGGTACTTAGGGGGTACTATCAGAGTTATTATTACCGCAGTGATAGTGGGTACTTAGAGGGTACTATCAGAGTTAGTACTACCGCAGTGATAGTGGGTACTTAGGGGGTACTATCAGAGTCAGTACTACTGCATTAATAGTGGGTATTTAGGGGGTACTATCAGATCAGTGTAACATTTATATTTTCACTAAGCGACATTTTTATATTATAAATAAAATAGGTCAGGAAGGCTTGCAACCTTCAAGAGGTCATCTTCAGCTTGTGATTAAAACTGCAGTTTAATAATATTATTACAAAATAAAGCGGAAATCTTGAGGTCAGGCGTTATGAAATTCGTTCAGCCTTTTCCATCTAGAATCAATGCCGTATTTAGGCATAGGCCACCTAGGCTGCTGCCTAGGGCGGCATTTTTTGGGGGGCAGCATTTGGATTAAACTTTTAAGACTATGAGCCTTACTTATAAATGTGTTTTAAATTTTACACAACCATTAATGTACGGAAAATTGTTGTTTATCGGTCATGTAAATTTCAAAACACATAAATTAGTAAGGAGGCCTTCTAGCTCGCAGCGTCATTTCCATCATTAGCCGTAAATTTTTCAATAAAAAAATAAATAACCTTGAAAATCGGGCGAGAATAACCAGTGTTATTTCGGAACCGACTCAAAGATATACAAATAGAAAAATAAAAGAAAAAAGTTGTAGATAACGCGTTTGAAAAGGATTAGAACGGCTTACTTGATTACGGTGAAAAAATCGTACCTACGCATTAAGATATCCATCAGATAAAAATAATGAACAGTAGGTATTTTAAATTAAGGCTGGGGCAAAACGAGCGTAATTTTGTTAGTTGTGAGTCGCGTAATTTCATATAAAAGTCCGGTTTGTGCCAGACGGCGACGCAAAATGAGTTGTCCGCCAACCCACTAGTATAATTACGCGACTCAAAAAACACAAGTCTGGCCTCAGCCTAACCGCTAGTCAATTAACCCAGCGCTGGCCCAGGCTTTATTATGCTTCAAGGAGTGGGGAGGGATATGGGGGTGGTTTGTCAAAACATCATATGGACAGTGTTTCCCTTGTTTCGAAGATCAAGATTGCAAAATTTCATCAATCTCGGAATAAAAGTGTAGATTCGTATAAAAAACAAAAACCCCCGGTCTATGCAGAAAAAAGGGTGGAAATGGCAGAACATCGCAAACTATATAACAAAATAATTTTAATGTTTTTTGAGAGGTAGCGGTTTGTATTATTGTTCATCTACCTAAAAGTTGAAATGGCTATAGAAAACTTAATAAATAAAATAATTGATAATAAAAAAAATGCACAAAACAACTGCAACCGGAGACATCTTGAATAATATCAAAATAATATGTAATTATTCATAGGTTATAAATAAGTTTATAATGTTAAATGCGATTAATTGATACAGAAAGTGACCATTGAAAAGTAATTAAAAATATCTTCAATAAATTAAAATAATAAAATATTCCTCTAATATTTAGGAGAAAGTAGGTAAGTTTGAACTACAACATAACAGACTAGAATACAGTCAATGAGACAAACTTTACTTTCATGTTTAAATCTCAAATAATATTTTAATTTGTTGATTAAATCATCAAATTGTAATATTTAATCATTGAAGACAATTAGCGAATCTCAAACGAAAATTAAAAACAGAAAAAGATTCGGTCGCATTATGAATTGAACCCAGGAACTAAGCCTTGCCGATACTTTGCTCTATGAGGCTTGCACATTAAGGCGATGCACTACGTAGTAATGCAAAATCATGTGTTTTTGGTTTGAAAATTTGGTCGCCTAGAAATGTTTCAGATGCTTTAATTAAATACTGCGAGTAGAATACATCTTGACCTTTGAAATAATCGAGTTTTTTTTAGATAAGTCTTTTTATAAGCCCAGAAAATAAAATGTATAAGGCCTATGAAAACTGCTTTAAAGTTCAAAATCTCCTACTTACGAACCCATTTTCTGTTATGATTTTATTGTATAATGTGGCAAATTAAGTTATTTATAAAATGATGGGAAAAAAAATAAATATTTATGCCTGAACATCCACAAAATAAAATAAAAGACACTTTTTGGCCATGTTTTTTTCTTGCATAAATCAAAACAGGCGGAAACCTTATCGCCATCTACGCAAGGGCTGTTATTGATAGCGGCTCGATTTAAAATATTACACGACGTAGTGCATCACCTTAAAATAAAAATGGATTTATTTATCCAAGACACTATCTAGGTTGCATTTAGTTTGGGAAGAATCTTGCAACCATATATAAGAAAGCAGCCAATAAAAATATGCGTTAAGAAAATTAAGATAATGTTGGTGGTTTTTAGTCGAAGTATGATACAGATGGATGTGACTAGGGTCGTATTAGCTCAGTGGTAGAGCAAAGCCCCGGAAACGGAGGGCGATTCTCGTTCTACTTAACGACACTAAAATCGTCCTTACATTCAAATTAACGATTTTTCTCGGTTTATTCTTATGAAGCGATTCCGGTTCTCTCGATGACAGATGGAATCCTTAGATTTTCGATTGCGCGCCAAAATTTTTAGCCTTACGCGAAGGGTACCCCTAGACCTGTCATTCGGCGGCCGAACGCTAGCGTTCGCGGGGAATTTGCTTCATTTAATTGTGACGTTTTGACAATTAGCAATATTTGCGTAGTTTTAATAAGAGAAAACTTAATATTATCGTAAGTATTGACTGTAAACATGATTAGTGACTTGTTTGTGGCACAATAATGCTATTAAATGAATTGAATCAGGTAATTGCGATGTTTGTAAAGTACGTAACATGTCGAAAGCCAGATAAGTGATTTAATTTACAATAAACTACACATACCATTGAGGATTTCTACATAAATAATAATAAGTTTCTGGCTGGCGCTCGAAATTGTGGGTTTTGAAGTTAACCACAACGAAATAAGAATCCCTTTCATTCTTAAATCAACTTGGGTGACAGTTACCGCCATTCGGCAGCGTTAGTTTGACAGCAAACGTCACTTTAGAAGTGGTGAATCTGTAAAAAAGTCATTACTATCCAGCGAGGTAAGTACCTTTTCACAAAACGTAAATCTTCGATAAATGGCTTATTTATGTCATTCATAAATAAAATAAGCAGTTATTAAAATGCATTATAATACAAAGTATTTGTTTTTTTAAGTTTTAGTTAGAAACCTTGCGTCACTTAATTATATTTCACCAATTTGTGTTTTCAATAATCTCTTAACAATTTCTTAACCACGCTTCTTTAGGATTTTTTACTAGGTCTCTCCAAAATCGATCTTGTAAGGCTATCAGAAGAACGAGAATCGCTTAATAGTTAAGAAAAGATGTTACAAGCGACGGACAGCTATCTTTCGCAAACGATAGCAGTCGTTGACGAATGCTATCATTTAGCTTAAGGCTAAAAGAACGAGAATCGCCCTCGGTTCAATTTCTAGTTAGATAGCGACCGAATCTTTTCCGTTTCAAATTTACGTTTCAGTCGCTAATATTGTCTTCCATGATTAATTAATAATAAATTGTTGAAATCTAGAAATCCTGCAAAAGTTACTAGGTCGAAATAAAGGTGGAAGATATAACATTATTTATCAATGTACATTATTAGATAACGCATACCACAAATATAAATAAATATACTAAAGCAGTAACTGACTTACGTAAAGGACGCACTATTAGAATTTCAGAATAATAACCGGTGACCGGTCAGTATCTAAAAACTATGCAAGTAATAAATAAGTTAACATTTATTTTATTCTGATAGAAAGATGAAAATTCGAACGTTTACGTACATTACGCTAAAATCTCAAGTGCGAAAAAAACATTCAGATTTATTGTTTTATAAACATCACTTGAATATTTTCGTAATACTAATAATAGTATATATTTATAATAAAAAAATTATTTGCGATGAAGTCTAAAATACAAGATTTCTTTGGTCAATAAAAAAAAACACGATTTTCAATCACAACATCGAAAATCTAAATAAAAATGTCAACATAAGAGAATGTATCTATCACGATATACATACGTGAATTATTTTAACATAAGTAATTAAAATTATGTAGACATAACGTGAACGAGCAATTTTAACAATATTCTGTTAAATGACCAGCCACGTTTAAAGTTTTGCTCATAAATTAAAAAAAGAAAAAACAAATTGTTTACGACGTTTTACAACTAAACCGCAAATAAGACTAATAAAAAATGAACTTTTTACGAATAGTTGTGCGGTATTTGCCCAGCCAATGAATGAAGATGAATCGTACGCCACATGTACAGATTTTAGGAAACTAGAAAATACCAATTGCGCAAATTATGCATATCGCGAACCTATTTTTAATAATACATAACGATTGAATAATACTTAAAACAAAAATGTTAAATGTTAGTCGGCCGACAGTTGAAAAGCATTTCAGGTCAAAGCACGAATAAGATGAATTAAATAACATTGGCTTAGAGGTCATTAAATGGTAATTGAATGAACCTTACCTCGTTTTATTGCTATCATCCGACAATCTGACGTATTTATTATTGAAATTACAACGAAAATACGAACGGCAGTCGAACCAACGCGCCGACCTTCAATACTAAACTCACTAAACTGAAGTTGTTTCGAATAGTCGCACCTGCACAATGCAGAATAAAAAACGTTATGTCAAAATACAGTGTTGCCAGTTGAACTAGTGTTGTGAAAAGTTTAGTTTACACTGGTTGTATTCCGACTTGATTCGAAATATATTTAGGATTTAAATAAAAAAAGAATACTAGTATGTGATACTTTTTTATTATTATTTGGGGATAAAATATAGTAAGAATTTTTTAAAACAATATACTTGAGTTATAAACAAAACGGTAAGGAAGGGTTGTTTCGGAGAATTTCAACAATTCATCAAATTTCAACGTTCATTTTCGGGTTCTGTGAAAGACTTATTCAAGTTCTGTTATTATATCATTGTAGGCTAGTTGCTTGACAAAACTGAAATAAAAACAGAACTTGAAAAAATCTTTCACAGAACTTGAAAATGAACGTTGAAATTTGATGAATTGTTCAAATTCTCCGAAACAACCCGTCCTAAGTGAATCTGTAAATCACTTTGTAAAAAGAACTTTTACCAAAAAATATTCTTTAACCACGATCATGACTTATTGAATAAATACAGAAAATTAGTAAAGTTTTTAATAATTTTTAGAAGCTTGTGCAGACTTAACGGACTCTGGCTGGATAAAAATATTTTGTATCGCGTTATCTATTTGTCTAATATATTCTTTGTTTTGTCATCGCTTTGTATAAACTGTACAATGTGTTACATTATTAGATCTGAATTGGGTAAGGCGCACTCCAGGAATAATTTTTATGCCGGCGCCAGACATGTGTTCAAAGAAGTGTTCACATAAGTGTTCACATGTGTGGCACGGGCATTTGATACTGTGTTCACTTATTTGCGCACTTAAGTGCGCTTTGCCGTTCCGTGTCGGTTTCGTTCCGCACATCAAAGGGATCAAAGTCAAAATGTTTGCAAACCTGCCACACAGGCGCGAAGGCCAGTAGCGTGAGCGTCACCGTGGAGAGTTGTCGTGCCGCGTGCGTACACAAACAACCCATAACCAAGCGAACTAGCGATGGAGTGGAACAATGAGGGCGTGTTTGAATTCATTGAATTATTACAAGGAGAGCCTGACATATCGAGCCTAACAATTACTAGCACATAAATAATATAAGCAAACTGTGTCGACCAAATCGTCGTCCATGTTATGTGAGGTCTATTTGAAAACTGTGAGCTCAAAGAAGTGATCAAATCTTTGAACACATATCTGGCAGAGACACACATAAGTGACCAAATGTGTGAGCAAAGTCTTCAAATAAGTGTTCACTTATTTGAACACATGTCTGGCGCCGGCATTAGAACATGACCACTGATACTATAATAATATATTTCTTTATTTAAGAAATTTTGCAACATTTCAACTGTAATAAAACAATGTACACTCCTCTTCCAGCCACAAGCTAATGCTTCTATGGAAGAGGGGTCTTGAAATATTTGATCATATATTGTAACAAATAAACAAAAATGTACTTATATAATAAAAAAATAAAATAAAATAAAAAAATGCATATTATGGTGTATATTGTACATTGATTTCTATCTTTTTTTTTTCAGGATATAAATTAACAGAAAAATACAAACATAATATTTATTTTTATTTAAGTACATAAAACAGGCATGGTGCCCAAAAATTTACATACATGGATGTTTAAATACATAATAATAACAAAATGATGAGGGTAAAAAGAACATAAAAGTACAGTTAGTTGAGGTTTCTCAAATACCGCCTCACTAGGCCAGCCTGTGTTGAGGCAGAATTTTTCATGTTAGTTCCTAACATGAAAAAATACCTTTGAACATACCTATACTTGTATTAAAATGTATTCGCTCAATAATGTCGTGACTTCAACAGCTGCGAATTTGGGTGAATGCACCGGTAAAGGCCCTATTCTTATTTTTGATCCAAGTTTTTACGTTATCTTTGAAATTTTTTTGTGAATCATTGTTTTATGTTGTCTGGAAGAATGCTGTAGTCTTGTCGCAAAGTATTTAAAGTTTCGTTGACCAAACGTAGTATGCGTTATCGGTATTTGTAGTAAGTTTTTGTTGTTGCTTCGAGTACATCGTGTATTTGAACTTTTTTCATAGTAGTTATGAATATTTGAGTATAGATGAGTTAGGATAGTTTTTGCATATAGCTGCCGAACATCAAACACATTCATAAAATACTACATACATAGAAATATCTGTAATTATAGGTAGCCTAAAAATTATTTTTAAAATTGTTTTCTGAGCCTTTATGATTGGGTCTAGTGCAGATGAAGTGCCGTCTCCCCATGCTATGATACCATATTCAATAATAGATTGGCAGACTGCAAAATAAATCATTTTCAGGTGTTGTAAGCTGAGAAAGTTTCGTATGATTCTGAAAAAGTGCATGGTTTTTCTTATTTTGTTTGCAATTATTTGAGTATGAAGTTCCATTTGAGATATGGATCAATGGTGAGGCAGAGGTACTTCATCTGAGTAGAGCGCTCAATGTAGGGGCACTGACAACATCCATTGAGAGATTCAAAGAGTGTATTCTGACAGAGGCATCGCCAGGAGGTTGACCAGTAATATTGCTTGATGTGACATATTTAGTTTTCTCGGTGTTCAGTGTGAGCGTATTTATATTCAACCATTTTTTTACCGTGCTTACGTCCGTTTCAGCTTTTTTATAGAAAACTAGCCAGGTGTCAGCTTCAAACAGTAAGACGGTGTCATCTGCAAAACTAACGATTTTCCCCTGAATATTAATGTTGCATAAGACGTTAATATACAACAGGAACAAAGACGTACCTAATATGCTACTAAATTACTATTTTTAAGTTTATTATAGTAAAGCGCACTTGAAATGAAATAACACTAAACTGTGCTATATAAATGCTGTGTTGTTATTATTAATAGTTGCTGAACATTCAATAGCACATCAATAGTTGCCTCTAAACATGCCGCACAAGACACGTGAGGAACTAACTAGTAAATAATTATTAAACAAAAAAATGAAGTGTAGAAAATCAATTGTGACTATAATAATCTACTTGGACCTTCCAATCGAAGATCGAATTATTAACTAACTTGCTACTTGCCAGTCGAGGGTGGCTCAAGTGCGTTGCGCATCCGTGAGTGGTATATCTATGGTGAGGTGATTTTTTAGAGAAACGACTATAAAAAATAATCTAATACAATATTTTACTGGAATTTTGCAAAATATGAATATTCTAAGGCGCCGTTGCATGTACATAACATCGCAAACATTTTGCAGTGTTATGCAAAGGGATTAAAAAAAAAATACAGTGTTGTGGCAAGCCTACGCACGACGGAAGTGAAACTTTTAGTATTCTTCTCTCTCTCTTTTCATTTCATTCTCTCTTTTTTTCTGTCTATTGACATATTTATAAGTAGCATGTGATAAAAAAAAATTAAAAGAACCCGGGTCCTGCATAACGAGTGTCGAACGCTCTGCCTCTAGACCGCGGTTATTACGTATTCGACCAAAATATCATATAGTCAAAATATCTAAAAGTCGCAGCACGAGAGCATTTTATCACTTTAAAAAAAATTATTATTAAAAAAATCACAAAAAGAAAAAAAAAATAGTAAGCGGGGATCGAACCTCGGTTCTTCACGACGAGAGTCGCGCGCTCTGCCTCTAGACCGCGAAGCTGAGTTTGGAAAGTGACCTAAAAAAGGTATATAATATTGGCTAGGCTCCTATAGCGAAATGATCACGGTTTTTCATGACGGTCATGAGTTGGTTTTACTCCTGTCCTCGAAATTGCATAACGCGCGTAAAGAAGTTTCACTTCAAAAATCTATTGTTTGAACAAAGAATTTATTTCATTCAGTGGATACAATTTTGTTATAAAACTAAACATATTTGATTACGAACACATTATTTTAATGAAAGAGACATACTAGAATGGAAATGTTTAATTTCAATATTTAGGATGTTAGGATACATTGTTCAGCATTAATATTTATTGACATAAAATAAATTGTATTCCGCGGAGGGTGCTTTGCCTTCAATGCCAATGTGTATGTCTGTGTTGTAGACTTTTCTGTTTTATCATACATAATACATATTACAAAACAATTAAAAATGAAAGCAGTAAAGATATATTTATTTGTAGAACTCGTGTTCACTTTCATCCTTCTTGATGTTGTTTTTGTAGCCCTTTTCAAAGTCCTTGGGCAGTACAATGTACCTGTAACAAAATCATTTATTAGAAAATGGTGACCAGAATGAAGCATGTAATGGCATTTTCGAATAGTAACAGGGATGAATACAATGCTACAAAGTTGTTCTTACACTGTTGCCTACTAAGTATTTACTGCAACGGCATTTATGCCAGCCTTCCAAAATACCAAATTGACAAACTTCAATCAGTGTTTAATGCAGCAGCACGGCTCATAACCGGGGTTTCAAAATATTCGCACATTTCAGAACACCTTCGTAACCTTCACTGGCTCAAGTGCCCTGAAAGAATCCAGTACAAACTGTGCTGGATGGTGTTTAAATCCATCAATGAAATGGCCCCACCCTACATCTCTGAACTATGCGTCCCGGAAAACACTGGTCTGAGGCAGTCAACGCTTAGATCAGCAACATCATCAGCTGTAGGCAGACTGATAGAACCTAAGCGCAAGCCAAATACTAAGTTTGGTGATCGCGCTTTCGGAGTATCTGGGCCGAAGGCTTGGAATAAACTCCCTCCAGAACTAAGATCCATAACAAGTCCAACAGAATTCAGGTCTAAACTGAAAACTTACCTTTTTAAGCTGTCGTACCCTTAAATTAAATATACCATTCCTAAGAGAAAGTCCAGTTATATTCAATTTTTCAATAAAGTCCTAAATCCTGTATCTAAATTTCGCCAATAAACAATTAGATAATGTTAATTAAGTGTTAATCTCAAGTGACCTACCAGGTCATTGTACTGTATATTTTCTCCATAAATAGTTAAGTAATAACATAGATCACTGTAGAAATGTATTATAAGTTTGTACAGCGCCCTTGAGGTGATTTTGCACAAAAACGCTATACAAGTCATCCAATTATTATTATTATTAAGTAAAAAAAAAAAAAAAAAAAAAAACAAATGTATGAATATCACAAAATTTGTAAACAATATCTACAGGCAAATCTAATTGTGTATTTTCATCTGGCAATTGACGGTATGCCGAGATTTTCTGTTCTTGGCTCTTAAATGCTGTGAACTTTAAAAATGTATTTTATCCATTCAGTACACTGCTAAGACAATGCAAGCAAGAATCTCTTCAACTGTACCAAGTTATGTTTATTAGTAGACAATACATGGGCAAATTATTATTCATAGGGTTTGCCACTGAGAAATCCATCATTAATCTCAATTTCTGATACATGCACTGTTTATGAGAATTATTTGTTTAAATTACATGAAAGATTGTGGCCGTCCATGTGCTATGATGGTTGAAAATAATAAAACTAACCTGTTTTCTCTGACTGCGTGCATGCCCGCCTCTTGACAGATGGCGTTGATGTCAGCTCCGGAAATGCGATCTGGTCGGGCCACATAGTCCTCGAGATCCACTTCATCTGACAGGTTCATCTTTCCTGTGATGGTGGTGAACACCAGTCGCTTTTGACGTCTGGAAAGAACAACACATCATGAGTTCTGCAACCAATATCTTCGTCATAGTCTGAAAGCGATGCTTGCTGAGGATACTGACTCCCACTTTGTCCTCAATTGCCCTGGTGAACCATGCCCTTCTACACAAAGACACGGAGAGCCGTGGACACCTGTGATACTTATTCAGTTCAATGCATAGGTTATCTTCCTCTACTTGTTCTACCTTCCACTTTGCCAGTCACCATGAACTTCTCCAGATAACTCCAGAAGTTATCAGTTTGGAGAACGATGTGTCTAAAGTATGTATCTTTGAATTTATTGTACACTGACATTTGACACCTTATTTCAGATGCCTATCTCTTCCACAATGAATAGATTGACCAAAAGACCAACAAAAGGAATAAAACTACGTACTTTTAATTGCTATTTTTTATTTATTTCCCAGACTGCCGCCCTTGCTGTAGTTAGTGTACTGTGTAACTTTAATTTTTGTACTACAACACATGCACATATAGCTTATAAAGATGTATTTCTGCATTTATAGGAAGCTAAAATAAATGGCCCATTTAAAAAAAAGATGGGAATGATTATCACCTTGGTGACAAAATATCTTCTCGGGCTCTGCTGGTAAATATTCCACAGAGAGCTAAGAGCGCCTGCAGACGAGAGACTTTAGTCGCGGGCATAAAAATCCACTACGGTATGTATATGGAAGTGCATCCACAATGACTTTTTTTTATTTTGTATGAATTTAAGAATAGATTCCAACTGTCGCCGCGATTACAGTCTCTCGTCTGCGGGCAACCTAAGTGTTGATAAGGGTTGGAATGATTTTCATAAAAAAAACACTACTAAGTTAAAGCATTATGTAATGAGAATGGAAGGTACCTCCCTATCCCCTGTTTGCATAATACGCAATCATTATTTTGTTAAATAAATTCTTTTCTGCACTATATAATACTTTAATACTTTATTGCACTTTTAATTTATGGGTCAGGTATCTTGTTTGCACATGCTTTGTGAATTAAATAGGCAATAGGTTTACCTGTCGGGTAAGGGGAATTCAATTTTCCTATCAAGTCTTCCGGGCCTAAGGAGAGCGGGATCCAGGGTGTCAGCACGATTCGTTGCCATTATAACCTTAAAAAATATACACAAATTAGAAACAATCATTGATCCTAATACTGCCAAATTTTTTTTAATGATCGAGTGTTTGATGGTGTGAATATCGCACAAGAGTCGTAACTGCTGCCAACCATCTGGAGCCAGTGAAATTACGGCATCCCTAATTATTGGGGTTTGTTGTGAGGCGAAGGTAGACAATGATGGAGAAGTACCTGGCTATTTAGATCTGATCACCAAATGGATAGTGCCATTTCAAGTAATGTTTCGATTCAGAATGGTGGTCTTTCACCAGGGCGATACTGTATATAAGTATCTTACACTCTGGAAAGTGCCACAAATTAACTTTATACGTATTATTTTAAAATAGCCGACGTGTACCCGGCGTTGCTAAGGGTTATCCTCAGGAGATAGACATATACCATCGCTGACTTTTCTTTATACCTTTTTAAGGTATAAAGTTCCGTAGTTCATTATTTTGATCCATCTATAAGGTTTAGCCAGCGTTAGCAATGTAATGGACAAAAATGCGTCCGAAAATATTTTTTTCGACTTGATTTCCTCTTTCCTCTACTTTCTACAAATTTAATATACTTTTATTATTTATATATAAACCTTCCTGAAGAAATTCTGTAAATGAAAATCCGTTGCGTAGCTTAGAAGAACTAAGTGCACAAACAGACAGAAAGAATCGCCCCCTTTACAACGATAAAATTATTATAATATTTAGAGATGAGAAGATATTGTGAAATAACACAAATTGATGAAATTAAATTTTACTTGTGCATGCCGGGATTTGAACCTGCAACCTTTGAATTCGTAGTCAAAGATCGTAACCACCCAACCATGAAGACTGTCAAATGGATTTGAAGCTGGATTATTTTATGAATAAAATTAGCTTACTTTTACGTTGGTGGTCTGATCGAACCCGTCCATCTGATTGAGGAGTTCTAGCAGGATTCTCTGGACTTCTCTGTCTGCACCGGTTTGGGCATCAAATCTGCAATTAAGAAATAAAAACGTATGTTGCATATACATAATATTATTTTGAACCTTGCCCCCTTTAATTCAAGTCAAACTAGTCATTGATCTGTGAAACAGCCGTATCTTACCTCTTGGTGGCGATGGCGTCAATCTCGTCAATGAAGATGATGGCGGGGGAGTTCTCTTTGGCGAGCCGGAACACGTCCCTCACCATGCGGGGTCCCTCACCCAGGTACTTCTGGACAAACTCTGATCCCACTACGCGGATGAACGCAGCTGGAACAAAATGGATAAGATTTATAGAGATGGATCTGGAAAGATTACAGAGATAAATTTCGAAAAAGTTTTTAAGATCCATGAAGTATCACTATAACAGAAATTGTGTCAAAACTATTATGTGATTGGATAGGTTAATAATAATAAAATTTAGATGCAGGCAGACTTCAGCAATGTCATTGATGAAAATGAAAAAAAGAGAATCGGTTCTACGATTGAACCTTGAAGCGCACCAGAAACTCGGCAGAATGGAAGATTCCGTGTTACAAAATACATTTTTATTTAAAGTAACTTAAAATTCACTTCTGTAGCGTAACAGATTAGCAGATAAGAGTACATTATGTAAGTAGGGTACCCAGAACTGTAAAATAGTATATTTATTCACTGGTGAATGCAGCGTGTTAGCTCTGGTCTAATAGAGTACTAACCTGTGGTGTGGTGAGCCACGGCCTTGGCCAGCATGGTCTTACCGCATCCGGGGGGCCCGTACATGAGCACCCCGCGCGGGGGGTCAATACCAATCTGCTTGTAGAGCTCAAAGTGCGTCAGGGGCAGCTCCACCGCCTCACGGATCTCCTGCTTCTGCATGTCCATGCCTCCAATATCGCAGTACTGCACATCAGGCTTCTCATCTGGAATGGTTGGACAATTTTTTTTTTAAGAAAGACAAACAATCCCCGGATACGAATAACCTGACAATATTAATTTTAAAATCTCCCATTACCATGTACATAACATTATTAAAATAAGATCAAAGTAATTGAGGGGCTTAGTATCAAACTGGGACATAGCTATTAAGAAAAAATTTTGATTTACATGTAGGAAAATGATAGACAAATGTTTTTTTTTTAAAACTAAATAATGTTTATGAGTAGGGTATTACATACAATAAATTAGTTTTTGGCAATTAATACTTTAACTATTTTATTTAATCTTTTAAAAATGCTTATGTCCGCTACTGATACCAAAAGTGCAGTTATCGTGTTCATCTAATGCGTTTTTGAAGCCATGGACCTGTAGGTGTCCCCTTTTTTTTTTTAAGTTTTACCAAATTTTTAACAATTTCAAATAATTGTTATTTTAACGGCATGCGGCACGTCTTTATCGATTGCCTGCCAAGCACAGACTGATGTAAAGAGGGCTGGTTCGTGCGAGTTGAGCGACTTCTTTGATTCGGGTATAGTTTACTGCCTCCGGAGCGATCCCGGGCCAACACCAACCTTCCAACTCCAACACACAAACTATCCCCCAGCATAATCGTCCGAACGTTTGAAGTTGGCCTCAGTTTAGTGGTACCATCAGATGCAAATATAAATAGTGGTTTACAAAAATAATGATGTCTAGATACATCTAATGTTGATTATTTGAGCGTTGTATGTTATTAACTAAGTCTAAAGTGGTGGTGTTTGAAACAGACAGTACGAAAACAGTGTTCAACATAGTTGTGAATGGTGAATACTTGGAGCAGGTGAATGAGTTTGTATATTTGGGAAGTATGTTTACAGGAGATGGAAGGACTGAGGGGATATTGAGAGAAGGATAAAAGCAGGAAACTCCATTAACAGAGGGCCGAACGCAGTTGGCGTCCAAAAAGGTGTAGCTGGCAGTCCACAATGGAGTGCTGATACCAACCCTGACGTATGGCAGTATGAAACTGCCAGAGGAAGGATGAAAGTATACCAGGGTGGCCACAAAAAACGGATTTCAAAATTCCCTGATAATTCCAGGTTTTCCAGGGCAGTTTCTATATTTTTCCCTGATATGTTTTATTTGGTATAAGGACATATCGTTCAAAATTTTATTTTTGAAACACGATTTTCATCTACGCCAGAAAATTAGAACAGATACATAAATAAAGGGAATTCCGTCATCTAAAGCATTTATTATTTCCTTGCACCACAATGATCTATTCAAAACAAAATACACTTATTACAAATTTATGATATTTCGCCTGAAGACAATTTGTCTAAAAATGAAAAGACCAGACAAAAATAGACAAATAAACAAAAGTAAGTACAGTAGAACCCCGATAATTCGAAATAACGCGTAATTCGAAATTTTCGCCAAAAAAATTTCCGCAGAAAAATTTTTTCATACAAAAAATTTTTTAATTCGAAATTCGTTAATTCGTAATTCGAAATTTATTTTTGAAAATTTGTTCGTGAAATTCGAAAAAATTTGATTTTTGCGAAAATAAATCATAATATTTCGTAAATCTGAATCTAAAAGTCAGCCGTGGCGGTAAAACGCCGAAAAATGTATTTTTACTTGGTTATACATCGTCATAATTAGTATTATTATTTTGTAAATCTGAATCGATTTACACTGGAATGTTCTATTTTTTCAAATTTATTTCGAATATCCGAGTTTGAAGGGCCGAGAAAATACGTTTTACGCGGATATATGTCGTAGTTTTATGAGTTTACACCATAGACATATGAATATTAGTAGACCTGCCCTAAGTGATTAAAAGCGTATTATCCCCACTCCCCATACCGGTTCCATTGAGCCGGCTGGGCTCGCGTTCGGCCTCAAATGAAATTTGAAAACGTGACGTCATCATTCTTGTGCGAACTATGGTCGAGGCATCATCGGTTCATTTTACTAAATAACACGGCAAAATTTTGACTTGTACTATGAAAACTGGTAAAAATAGATGTGAAAAAAGAGAATAAACCACAGACATAGGAATTAATAGACGAGAAGATATGGGCGAGGGGTAAAATCAACTGTTGAAGAACGAGGGAACGAGGGAACGAGTGAAGCTGACTGTGATTCGTCAATAAATCAATCTGACAGTAAATAGGCATCTCGCATTATAATATCACCATTTACTTCTTAAAAGTAAAATCTGCTTTGAATGAATAGACATTTTTACATGGGAGCGCAAATTACTCGCCACGTTATGAACAAATTTGCGAAGTCCAAATTCGGCAAAGTAAGGCAGCTTTTATTTTCAGAGTCGTAGTTAGTTTCAGAGTATTTAGTTAAGACACTTTTATAAATGTTCATAATTTACTTCCCAGCAACCAACCAGCTTTGTGTTTCGCGTCCAGACGTTTCTCTATGTGATAGTAACAACTGATTCATATTATACGATGTGAATATGCTTAAAATAAAGTAAAATAATGCTTATATATGGAATGTAATACGACAATTGGGTTTATTCTCTTTTTTCACATCTATTTTTACCAGTTTTCATAGTACAAGTCAAAATTTTGCCGTGTTATTTAGTAAAATGAACCGATGATGCCTCGACCATAGTTCGCACAAGAATGATGACGTCACGTTTTCAAATTTCATTTGAGGCCAAACGCGAGCCCAGCCGGCTCAATGGAACCGGTATAGGGAGTGGGGATAATACGCTTTTAATCACTTAGGGCAGGTCTACTAATATTCATATGTCTATGGAATAAACCCAATTGTCGTATTACATTCCATATATAAGCATTATTTTACTTTATTTTAAGCATATTCACATCGTATAATATGAATCAGTTGTTACTATCACATAGAGAAACGTCTGGACGCGAAACACAAAGCTGGTTGGTTGCTGGGAAGTAAATTATGAACATTTATAAAAGTGTCTTAACTAAATACTCTGAAACTAACTACGACTCTGAAAATAAAAGCTGCCTTACTTTGCCGAATTTGGACTTCGCAAATTTGTTCATAACGTGGCGAATAATTTGCGCTCCCATGTAAAAATGTCTATTCATTCAAAGCAGATTTTACTTTTAAGAAGTAAATGGTGATATTATAATGCGAGATGCCTATTTACTGTCAGATTGATTTATTGACGAATCACAGTCAGCTTCACTCGTTCCCTCGTTCCCTCGTTCTTCAACAGTTGATTTTACCCCTCGCCCATATCTTCTCGTCTATTAATTCCTATGTCTGTGGTTTACACCAAATATCTGTATTTAAAGGGTCGGCCGCGACGAAACTCGGCCGCGAAATTTCGATTTACGCGTAAATGTATCGTATATTTACGAATTTATTTCGAATATTTGAATTTAAATGGCCCGCTGCGACAAATCGGCCGCGAAATCTCGATTTACGAGTAAATATATCGTATTTTTACGAATTTATTTCGAATATCTGAATTTTAAAGGGCCCGCCGCGACGGAAATCGGACGCAAAATTTCAATTTACGCGGAAATATATCGTATTTTTACTAACTTTACTTCGAATATCCGAGTTAAAAAATACGGCGCGACGGAAATCAGCCGAAAAATTTCGATTCACGCCGAAATATGACATATTTTTACGAATTTACTTCAAATATCTAAACTTAAAAGGCCGGCCGCGACGAAAAACTGCCGATAAAATTCGATTTACTCGGAAATATTACATATTTTTACGAATTTACATCAAATATTTTAATTTAAAGGGTCGGCCGCGACGGAAATCGGCCGCGCATTCTCGATTTACACGGAAATATATCGTATTTTTGCGAATTTTTTTCGAATCTGAATTTTAAGAGCCGGCCGCGACGGAATACGGCCGCGAATTCTCGTTTAACGCGGAAATATATCGTATTTTTACGAATTTAAATTCAGATATTTGAAATAATGGGCCGGCTGCGACGGAAAATTACGCGAAATCTCGATTTACGCGGAAATATATCGTATTTTTACGAATATCTCAATTTAAAGGGTAGGCCGCGACCGAAATCGGCAGCGAAATCTCGATTTACGCGTCATATGCATTTTTACGAATTTATTGCGAATATCTGAATTTAAAGGGCCCGCCGCTACGGTAATCGGCCGCGAAAATAATGAAATAATTGGTATTAATACGAATTTACAACTAAAATACCACCCGGATTTGAAGAGGCGGCCGAGAAAATCGATTTTCGGGGTTCTTTTTTCATAAAAATTCGAATTACGTGGGAATTCGTTAATTCGAAATTTGATTTTTGATGTCCCGTGGATTTCGAATTAACGAGGTTCTACTGTATTGACACTTTGTAAAAATGTTGATAATGATGATCTTTAAATTTTATTACGACCGTACTGGGTGTCCGACCCCTTTGACACTTTGTTGGAACTTTGCTAGCTTTTTCTTTACAGATTTCGCACCTACATAGTATAGGGGGAAAACCAAAGATATTTAATATCTTTGGGGAAAACCAAGGCGGGTGGTTTACGACATGATTGTGTTGCAAGGGCTATTTACGAAAATAATAATAAAAAAAATACCTACTTATCTAGTTTGTCTTTGTCGGCATATCTTTTGTTACACACGCCGCAAGTAAAAGTAATAAAACACAACTTTGGGACTTCACAAATCGTAAATAACGAATTTAGTTTTATTTTTGGAATTCCCTGATATTTTAAGAATATTTTAAAATTCCCTGACATTTCCCTGATAATTCCCGGTTCGGTAAAATTCCCTGATAATTCCCGGTTTTCCCGGTTTTCCAGGTCTGTGGCCACCCTGTATACCGAATGCTTTAGGAATAAGATCCCTGAGGTGAATCTGTGGTAAAACTTCTGTGGTGTGAAAATGTGGAGATCCTCAAAGAATGCAAGGCTGATGTTAGCTTAGGCCCTGTGGAGGGGCTGAACGAAGAAAGTAGTATAAGGAGAATATATGATGTGAATGTGAATGGTAGAAGTCAGGGACGTCTGAGGAAGTCATGTTTAGAGTCAGAATAACAAAAAGGTACATATGAGACGATGTATGAATGTGACTGAAGCAAGGAGTGTGTGTGAAGAGCGATTGTTTGGCAGTCTCCACGGAGAAACAGCGTGATGGTATTTAGGTAGTGTTACTGACCAGCCTGCAGCATGGAGATAGAGCTGTCGGCCTCCGGGGGCAGTACATCAACCAGCGCATTGGAATGCTTGTGCAGCGCCACAGAGGCAGAGGGCTTCAGCAGCTCCCGGTCAATGGTGGACAGGATGCGCACGTAATAGTTGGAACCTGTGGTGCTGCCAACTGCAAACACAACAATGAGTTAGTAAAAGATTGCAGAATAAATGAAAAAAAAAAAATATTTTGTTGAAGTATTTTTTTTACTTCTTCAATAGTTGTAAAACTACTTTGATGTAGTTGACTTTGGTCTTGAAGAGACACGTGTTGTAAGAGGGATGAAATACAAAAAACTGACAGCATAATAACGAGTCGTAAAAGCCAATATATTCTCAAGTGGCAAATTTCAACATACGGCATGTCTGCTGTACTGATTATGAATCAATGATGTTAATTCTTTGAAAGCACCAACCATTGAAATGCCCGTAGAACAAACACAGGCGACTATTTTCTGAAGATTACAAACGGTTATCTAGGGGATCCAGATTAGAGGTGACTACCAAACTCAATTGTGGGGAGAATCAATGAATTATTTTTAATAATGATGTAGTTCGGCTAACCAATCCCAGTATTTTGATCTACTGCTTCCAAGAACTGGCCGATGACCAGAGGCACTGACTGTATCCGCTTTACTTCTTCTTGAGCGTGTAAATATTCCTTCTTGAGGTTTCTTTGTTCATCTTTAATGTATTCTTCTTGAACTTCAATAAATTCTAACATACGTTGAAGTTTCTATAAAAAAAAAATAACACTATGTAAAAGGAGCATAAGAGTAATATATCTAAGAGAAATATCTCGAATCTGATTTACGATGTTAGACAATAACTTACAACTACAGAATGACTTTGAAAGTATTAGGGTAGCCTTTTAGCATTTAGATATTGAAGAGGGTCTAATATTATTTCTAATATCTAGTGATTCTAGTATTTCTAGTGTGACAGTAATAACAGAACAAATAATATAATATACTTGGTATTTTTATAACCCAACTAAATAAGTTGGCATGAAACAATTGTAAAGTGGTCGGTAAAATTCTAAATCCTTACAAGATATGTATGTTCAACTATTTACGATAAGAAAAACTTAACAGTCCATTATTTTACCTTAAATTTCGTGTACAGGTCTTCTGTCTCCAAATCCTCGATAGTTTCGACTCCCTTGGTGGAAGCACCTTTGATGTCAACAACCATGTCATCCTGAAAATAGACGTGAAACAAGTAAATTAAATAACTCGAATAAAATCGTTGGTAAATAGTGACTTCATTTACCAATACTAACTTTATCGGGTAAAACAATTCCAATCTCTTCCATTTTTAACAATTTGTGAGATTTCTCTCCTAGATGACTTGTGATAAATTTTTGGGAACACAAAACGCCAAGTCAAAACTACGAGTATCTCGAAGCGCTTTAGGAAACGAGTTGCGAGCGACCTATCAAGAAAAACAAAACTTAACTTGTGTTAATTTAAATTTTTTAAATATCTGCACGTAAAACTACTTTGGATTTTTGATTTTAACGGGTACAAAACATTCATAAAAGTATTAAATTTTTTAAATAATAAATCGCGCTATTTGCGTGTATTTAATAGATAAGTTTAATAATAACCTTTGAAACGTTTACATTAAGGACTATTTTTGAGTGAAAATTTTAATGTGTTTGGTAAGTAAGATAGATACAAATATCTAGATAGACATTCCATGATTATGGTATTGCCAGCATTGAAATAAGTAAAATAACGGTGAGTACGCTAGTACTTTGTAACGAAAATGCCGAAAAAACTCGCTTGGCCACTTAATTTTGACCATGGACAAACGGAATGGATGTGAACAACACAATGGCGACGGAAGTGCCCGCGTAATCAGTAAATTAGTTTCGTATAAATACTAACCGAATTCGACCATTTTAAAGGAGTGAAAACATTATACCAAAAAAGAAAACTCATAAAAATAATACCAATGAGTTGGTCCTTTAAAATCCGTGCAATGTGTGCAGTGATGGCTTGAAATGGAAAGCTGTGTTCGACGAGTCCATACATGCCAATCGACAGTTATTCCTACATTATGAAACAGTATTGTGTAAAATAGAGTGTAAATCATGTAACTTAACGGGTATGTTTAAGGACTCATAATGAGATATTAATTATAGTTGATTTCCAAAAGTTAAAACCAACCTACATTCGAGTGTCATCATTGGCTGACAATTTTCACCATTCGCTAGCTCATAAGCAATAATTCTTTGTTATCTCGAAGGCTTAACAATATTAATAATAAGAAAACAATTATTTACATAATAATAAAACGAGTTTTGTATAACCGTGACTTTCAAAGTGTAACGTCATACTCACGAAAGCCAATAATAATTGCACTAAATTGGTTCCGGTGGTCGAAAGTTTTACCGGGGTGATAACTCAAAAAGTAAATCCGGTGATGGTGTTCTCTACGGAAGTGGTGTCGCAACAAATAATCGCGCAGAAAACTTTTAGCTGTTTAACCTCAAGTAAAGCCGTCGGTGACTTTAAACTTTTCGAGTTTCGCTCAACTCGAAAAGTTTAACCATTTTGATGGAACTATGAACCTGGACCCTCTTTCCTTCAGTCTCGCACGGATAAACCAGTTATTGGCGAGCTCCACGAAGGAGAACAGCGAGCGGACCGGGCAGGAACTATCGCTGCTAGTGTCCCTGCACGGCGCGGAAGCCGACAAGCAGGCCGTCCGACGTGCAGTCAGCGAAGCGGCGCGGGCCGGCGGCTGGGAGGGGCGCGGGGCGGCGCTACTCCAGCGGCTGCTGGCGCACCCCGCCAGGGCCTCCGCGCTCCTGCACGCCCTTGACAGGCCCGCCAAGGGGGCTCGCTCACTGCGTCTCAGCCCCACACAGGAAGCCGCGCTCTGCCTGGCGCTTTTGTCCGCCGCTGAGCCCGAGGCGCGCGAGCTAGCCGCGCAGCGTCTGCGCCGTCGGCTGCCCGAGCTGGTGCAAGGCTACCTGGACGCTGAGGGTGGCGGTCTGCGCGACTGCGGCCCCGAGCTACTGCAGCCCCTGCTCGCCGCTCTCGCCCGTCAACCCCTGGGCCTCGCTCCCGACCCGCTGCTACGGCGCCTGCGCAGGGACTTCCCGCGGGATCTGGTGCCCGTGATCCTCGCGCCGCTGCTCTACCCTGACGGCGCCGAGACCCCCCTGGAGGAGATGACGGAGGACGCGGCCAGCGGTGCCATGGAGGGCTCCGTGGCCGAGCTGGTGCGAGAGATGGGCTATTCCTTCACAGCCTCTCTGGAAGAATGCAAGATGGACCTGCTGAACCTAGGTGGCCGCGACCTGGCCGCCGTGGACGTGGCGCGACTCGTGGCCATGATGGCGCGCCACCACACGGGACTGGGCGAGCTGCCAGCGCCGGGCACCTTCTGGCTACCGGGCCGAGACAAGCCGGAGACTCCAGCCACTAGGAGTCCACACGACTCCTGGAACCTCGAGGTCTTTGTGCAGACCATCAAGGAACTGTACCCCAACCTCAACTGGAAAGAGGTCATTCTGCAGCTTGACCACCCGGACTTCCTAGTGAAAGACAGACAAGGACTTAACATCATATTTTCAATTTTGCGTTCAGGGATTCAGAACTCGTCAGCTTACCCCAATAATAACATCTTCCCCGTAGAATATATCTATAGGCATTGGACTAATGTGGAGGGTCAGATGAGCCTCATCTCGCAGATCATTAAAAACCCAGATATTTTCTGTTTCGGGGATCATCCCCACCACCCTGTGGCCGTGGACATTCTCAAGTCTGTACCCGAATCTGATAACAAAGAGATATCCAATTGGAGATCCCTTTACCTTGTTGAATTATTGTTGTATTTGGGGGAAAGGGGATTTTACAGTCAAGTACAAGAACTGTTCATGATTCCTATTCAGCAGTGCCCCGATGTATTGTTATTGGCCTTGTTACAAATTAATCCCAAAGACAGTATGTTACGACACGAGTTGATCTCTAATCTTATTCCTATATTCTTGAGCAATCATCCTAATTCTGCGATAATCTTGCACCATGCGTGGCACAGTCAGAATCCTACCATTAAGCAGCTAATCATGCGAGCGATGGCCGATTGGTACCTGAGGGGAGAGAATGATCAGTCCAAGCTGTCTAGAATACTGGACGTCGCTCAAGATCTCAAAGCTCTCTCTTTACTGCTTAATATTAATTCCTTTATGTTTGTGATTGATCTCGCCTGCTTGGCATCGCGTAGAGAATACTTAAAGCTAGATAAATGGCTCACAGATAAAATCAGAGAACATGGAGAGAGTTTTATCACAACAATGGTAAAGTTCCTCCAGAGACGTTGCCCACAGGTTGTAGGAGGGAAGATTTTAGATGAGCAGTTACCTAAAGCTGCTCAACTGCCTCAAGAAACCATCACAACCATGCTCGGGTGTGTCAACATGGCGTGTGTCAATAATGTGCAGCCAGATTTGATGGATATGATAATTGCCGTGAATGCAAACTGCGCTGCCCTCCTAAACAAGCCACGACAGGTGGTGGGCAACCTCCAGCGCCCTCATAGAATCCTGGAAACACCCTTTAACCCAGGCGGTATCGGGGGACAGATATTCAACACTCCGGCAGTTGATAACATCATCACTCCCAACTTTGCCAACATGAACCTCGGCGCTCCTGGCAACACTCCGTTCTCCCTCCCGTCCTCCCTGGGCCCGCTGGTGTCCACTACTCCTGGCTCCCCTTCGCGCCTCATGGCAGGGCCCTCCAGTAGCCCCTTCATGATGCCCCTGCAGCACGGCGGTAACCTGCCCAACGTTGGCATGATGAATAGGATGGGCACCGCTCCTCCTCTGGGCAAGCAACAAGAATCTCAGATTGTGTTCCCAGAAATTATGCAAAATGTTTCCAAGGACATTGAGGATGAGGCCAATGGTTATTTCCAAAGGATTTACAACCACCCTCCACACCCCACCCTCTCCATTGATGAAGTATTGGACATGCTCAAGAAGTTCCAAGACTCGCCCAACAAGAGAGAAAGAGAAGTGTACAGCTGCATGCTGAGGAACCTGTTTGAGGAATACAGATTCTTCCCTCAGTATCCTGACAAAGAGTTACACATCACCGCTCAGCTCTTTGGAGGCATTATAGAAAGGGGCTTGGTCACCAGCTACATGGCCCTCGGACTGGCTTTAAAGTTTGTCCTGGAAGCTTTGAGAAAACCGGCCGGATCCAAGATGTACTATTTCGGTATTGCAGCCTTGGATAGGTTTAAATCACGACTCAAAGATTATCACAAGTACTGCGAGCATGTGAGGGCCATCGAACACTTTTTCGAGTTCCCTGCTCATCTGAAAGACTATGTGGAGTACGGTCTGCAAGGCCAAGAGCCCCCCAGCAAACCCCAGGGCCCCATGTTCCCCTCTACCATGGCCAGTCTGCTGCCCCCAGCGCCCGCCCCTCCCGCCACCTCCATGTCCCTGTATAAGCCTCCGCCGGCTGCCCCCGGACAGGTGTGCTTCCTGCCCAAGGTGTCCACCGCCTCGCACTCAGCGCCCCGTCCTTCTATTGCCAACGCCACTAACATCGACACTCTGCTGGTGGCCACCGGAGAAGATAATAAGATCACCTCTCCTCCTGACTCTGTGCAGGACAAGTCTGCCTTCATATTCAATAACCTCAGTCAGCTCAATCTTCAGACCAAGTGTGACGAGTTGAGAGACATCATCACGGAAGAGTATTGGCCTTGGTTGTCGCAATATCTGGTCATGAAGAGAGCTTCTATAGAGTTAAATTTCCACACACTCTATTCTAATTTCCTGGATGTACTTAAAATCAAGCAGGTAAACGAAATGGTCACTAGAGAAACCTTCCGTAACATTAATGTCCTTCTGCGCTCTGATAAAGGCATAGCTAATTTTTCTGACCGATCTCTGTTGAAAAACTTAGGTCACTGGTTAGGAATGCTGACATTGGGAAGGAATAGACCCATTCTGCAAATAGACATCGATCTGAAGAGTCTTATCTTGGAAGCCTACCATAAAGGACAACAGGAGTTACTGTATGTCGTACCATTTGTTGCCAAAGTCTTGGAATCTTGCGATAAGAGTAAAGTGTTTAAGCCACCAAACCCTTGGACCATGAGCATCATGAATGTCCTGGCTGAACTACATCAAGAGCCAGATCTCAAACTCAATCTTAAATTCGAAATTGAAGTTTTATGCAAGAACTTGAACATCGATGTGGCCGACTTGAAACCCGCCGTTTACTTGAGAGATTCAGAAAGGGCCCACAATATAGAATACCAACTATCGGGAGGAAGGAAAGAGAAAGAGGCCACCCCGGCTATCAGTCAGAACATGAGCACTCCTACTCCGACCGCCAACATGAACACCAACATGATCCCCGAAGACTTGTCAGGGCCCTCGGTCACCCCCACCAGCGGGGCTCTTCAGCCGGGAGATGGCAATCAACCTTCTGCCGTGGGACTGCCCGAGCCCAGGTTCAACTATGCAGACGTCAACCTCACATCATCACAGTTTGGACAGAACATCGTCATCCATCCGCAGGTCGCTCTTCTTCAGAGTAATCCCCACTTGAAAAACTTCATCAAGTCTGCCATTGAACGATCCATTCAAGAATGGATTCACCCTGTTGTCGACCGATCCATCAAGTACGCATTGACCACCTGTGAACAGATTATCAGAAAAGATTTTGCATTGGATTGCGATGAAGTGCGTATGAGGCAATCTGCCCATCACATGATGAGAAATCTCACAGCGGGAATGGCTATGATAACTTGTAGGGAACAACTCCTGACGACAATCAACACTAATTTGAAGACTGCATTTTTAGCGGGTATGAATTCTACCACCCCTCAACAGAAGGAAATAATAGAAGCTGCCGCCTTGAAGATAGCCAACGACAACATGGAGCTGGCCTGCGCCATCATCCAGAAGACCGCCGTTGAGAAGGCACTTCCGGAGCTGGACAAGAGGCTGATGAATGATTACGATCTCAGGAAAATAGCCCGCCAAGAAGGCCGAAGATACTTCGACACCTTTGTCCTCAATTATCAAGGAGACAGAATGCCAGAAAGATGTCGTCTCAAGGTTGGTGTAATAATTGATTCTCAAATTGCCGTGTACGAAGAATTTGCCCGAAATATTCCAGGATTTATTGCTTCAAAAGAGCGGGAAACTACTCTTATTATTCCAAAAGCTGTTAACCACGAACCAGTACCTATTGCCAGTTTCAACCAAAGTGTAATCCCCAACCAAATAGGGTATTACGGAAATGATGAATTAGGTCAGCTCATTAGTGAAGCTGAAGTGTACCTGAGCAACATCCTAAGTGTACCGGCTCTAGGCAACCAGGCTCAGAACACCCACAACCTCCTGGAGTGTCTCCTGATGGTGCGTCGCAACGCTGACCCCGTCAACGCCTTCCAACTGCTGCAGAAGACTGTGGAGGGGCTGCTGGATGGAGTCACTCCGTTGCCCAGTGGCACATCTAGCGAACACGTGGAAGCAATGAATCGCTTCAAGGAGTTGCACATCAGGGCACTCAAGTTGCTCCAGGACACTAGAGCTTATGGCATCGCTTGGACCAACAAGCACGTCACCAGAACTCTGACCGAGTGTCGAGAAGAGTTAAAGTATAACACGGGAGCGGTGGATTGTCTGATTCGTTCCAACCTCGTGAATTTGCCACAATATGATGCGGCTTTAGTCCAGTTCATGGACGGTGGAAGTAACTACATGGCCGTTGCATTCGCTATGCAACTGGTGCAACTCTACCTGGTGGATGATAGGGAACTTGCCGTGCTCACAGAAGCAGATGTGTACAACACCATCGAGGTCTTCATCAGGATGATATCCCAGCCCAGACAGCCTCCACCCGACGGCCTGGCTGCTTTGGTAGATTCCCTTAGAGCAAACAGAGAAACCACCAATGTGCCTCCTGAACGTCACGTGCCAACCTCCTTTATCCACTCCGGGGTAATGCAAGTCCGTGGCAGAGATCACGATGATCCTCCCGGCCTGACAGAAAAGACAGAATTCTTACTACGCGATTGGGTGAACTTATACCACAACCCGCCGACCAACACCGAACCCCTGAAGACATTCAATATGTTTGTTCAGCAAATGAACCACCAGGGCATTCTTAAAACTGATGATTTGATATCTAGGTTCTTTAGAATTGCTACTCAGTTGTGCATAGATAACATATATTCCATCTTGGAGGAGGAACGCCAGAATCCCCCCGAAACAGTAAACCGCAATAAGTATTACCACATGACCGATGCCTACGTGCGGCTAGTTGCCCTGTTAATCAAGAATTCAGGAGAAACAGGCAATACGGCACCCAAGATAAATCTGTTATGCAAAGTGCTGGGTATTACTGCCGGTTGGCTTTTGCAAGACCACGAAGAACACGGTGCCGCGTTCCAGCAGCTGCCTTACAGTCGGATTCTTCTCATCTTGTTCCTAGAGCTCAATCAGCCCGAGCCGGTACTGGAGTCCATCAACTATCAGCTATTGAAATCCTTCTGCCACACCCTGAACATGATCGGCCCCGCCGCAGCCCCCGGCTTCGCGTATGCCTGGATAGACTTTGTGTCCCACAGGGCCTTCATCAGCAGAATGCTGGCCGTCACTCCGCAGCAGAAGGGATGGGGACTTTATTCTCAGCTCTTGGTGGCCATGTTCAGGTTCATCGGACCTTTCCTTCGCAACACCGAGCTGGCCAAACCAGTCACCCTCATGTACAAGGGAATACTCAAAGTTCTGCTGGTTCTTTTGCACGACTTTCCTGAATTCTTGTGCGATTACCATTATGCCTTTTGTGATGAAATTCCTCCTAACTGTATCCAGATGAGGAACTTGATATTGTCAGCCTTCCCTCGCAACATGCGATTGCCTGACCCGTTCACCCCCAACCTTAAAGTAGATCTGTTGGTGGAGATCACGCAGCCGCCTCGCGTCATGACCAATTTTGTGGTTTCCATCCAGCCCATTAGTTTCAAGAATGACTTGGATGCGTACTTGAAGTCTCGGGCACCGGTCACCTTCCTGTCTGAACTGAGGAGTATAATGCAGGTATCCAACGAGCCTGGGAAAAGGTACAACATTCAGCTGATGAATGCGGTGGTAGTGTACGTGGGCACTCAGGCTATCTCCTTCATCCGAGGCAAGGGGCAGAACCCCAACATGTCCACCATTGCACACTCGGCTCACATGGACATCTTCCAGAACCTGGCCGTGGACCTGGACCACGAAGGGAGATACATCTTCCTGAATGCCATTGCCAACCAACTGCGCTACCCCAACAGCCACACGCACTACTTCAGCTGCGCGCTGCTGTACCTGTTTGCCGAAGCCAACACGGAGGCCATCCAGGAGCAGATAACGCGCATGCTGCTGGAGAGGCTGATCGTGAACCGCCCCCACCCGTGGGGATTGCTGATCACCTTCATTGAGCTGATTAAGAACACCAACTATAAGTTCTGGGAGCATGACTTTGTGCACTGTGCCACGGAGATCGAGAAACTGTTTGAGTCGGTGGCCCGCTCCTGTATGGTGGACAAAACCTCCAACAAGCAGGAGATAGAACTTGCCGAATGATTAGCTCTGTTATATAAGAATACTATTAAAGAAAGGCCTCGTGTTAGATGTAGGTACAAATGTTTTGGGTTTATAGTTCTATCGTTCTATCGTTCTGTCCAAGTTCTGGCTTTCCAGTGAACATGAAGCCATATGAGTATGTTTGATTCTCTTTAGGGTTAATCTAAGAATTTCATCTGGTTTTTTAACGATGCATCTTCCAATATATAATTGTGTCTCAAAGAAAACACAATGAAAGTGGTACTAATTTTGTATTTTTTAATAAAAAAAATAAAATCCATAAAATAGAAGTGTACAAAATTCAAAGTGATAAAAGTAGGTTTTGTAAGCTCTGGAGCCTCTTCAATGTGTTTTCTTTCGGTCGTTAGTATGAAGCCGGCCTGCTAATAAGGCTGCGTTGAGTATTAATATTAATCTTGTACAATACTATCAAATTATTATACAATGTATTTGCTTTTTCCGAATATGTATCCCTTAAATCTGGTTTCCTTGCACATACCGTGTACAAAGTTTGGTCTCACTTCGGTCACTACAACTGAAGCAAGTATTTCGGTTATGTATTTTAAATGATTATTTTTTTAACTCACAAATCGTGTGATTTTTCATTTTAAGTATAATTAGTTTTCTTCTCTTTAGTAGTAAGGAGAATAACCCTGTGGGGGGTTGTATAATGAAGCTATGTATAAAATATATTTTTAGAAACTTGTCATATGGCTATGTAAAATAGTATTTTGTGATTTTTTTAATACTTTGGTTTCTAATGTATAAAGTTGAACTTTATATTTGCTTAATTATTTTTCTCTTAATTTTCTTGAATAAATTTTAATATTACGCAGATTTTTCTCTTTTCATTGAACACCTCACTCCTTTCATTAAATTGCATATTTCTGTTCTACAAATCTTAATAATAACAATATTATTTTGGATCTATTTATTCAATGGTTTATAAATGGTAAATTTTAGAAAAATATCTCTTAATATAATAGTATTTTATACTCTGGCCACAAAGATATTGCCGACGATCAAATCGGGAAAATTAATAAGTACATACAATCAAAATAGTCGAACGTAATTATTTCAATTCATTTCAACATAATCGTTTGATTAAAAGTACTTTAATATAGTTTCAGATTTCTTAAACTGATCATTCTGGTCAAAATTGGCTGACAATTCGTCACCTAACAAAAAACACAATGACATTGAAGTTCTAGTGTTTGTTTTTTTTTTGCAGAGAAATAAAAACTGACTCAATCTCTAATGTTCGAGAAAATTATTCAAAACATTTGACTTTTTCAGTGATTCTAAATCAGTTATTTTAATAGTGGACCCAGGACCAACACAGTTTTTTTTTAATTAGATACTTAACCATATTATTAAATTTACATAGAAATCAATAGTTCCCGAAATCACAGCAAACTCAAAAAAAAAAATTCAGTCAGCGTTTAACTTAAAATAATGGTAACTTGATGAAAGTGGTTCGAAGAAGAGATCAGTGTCCCCCCTGGTCATCGAAGAGTTTACGAATCTCCGCATTGTGCGGATTGCTGGGACGGATCACCCTGAGCTTCTGCAGAGATTCCCAAAGCACTTCTGCTGTCAACTTCTGCGCTTTCTGAAACAAAACCATATAATGGTGAATAACAAAAGAAGCGCTTATATTTCATTTTGAAAGGAAGCAAGGCTAGTAATCTACAATAAAGTTTTGATGGTTTGGCGTATGGCAGTGAATCATGGAACTGTCAACTTTAATTATCAAATTAAAAATAGGGGGATCAGAAAAGAATGTAAGATTTATGAACAAGATTAAGAAAGGGATGTTTTTTAAGTTAACCTCTAGAACTATACTTAATCCACCTATGTTGAGAGGTTAACTTATGTGTGCCTAACAAGTATACTAGTGGGGGACCCCATACACCTTTTTATGCTTCGAAAGCGAAGTCTTCTGCCTATCAGAACGCACCTATCAACAGAGCGACTCAACCGACTAACAATTCTGCATTGACCATCAACATTTTCAACGTCACTTACAGACAGTTCAGCAACTATCTTTTGAAGCATGTCACAAATCAGTAAATTACCATGACCTTTTTATTTGTAATCTTCTCCGTAATATATTGGTGTACGATCGTTTTATGGAGAACATGAAGAAATATAAATTGTTTGGATATATAGAAGGAAAAGGCAGAGGAAGGAGAACATATTATTATGATGCGCAAGTGGATGGAAGAAGAGGTCACAGACTTCCCAAAGAATATTTTGGTATGAGCAAATTAATAAAGTATTTTTTCGGAAGAACTGAAGGATGTGTGCCAGGACTAGTGATGTGCAATCAGGAATATTCCCCGACCTAATATAAATGTCCCAAAGTCGAGAATTTTATTTTTTTTCACCTTTAGGCTGCGTTCAAATGCATGGGTGCTTTCACCCGCTGACCAATAATTCTTTTTAAAACTGTAATTAAATTTATTTCCCATGATCATTATTTATTTAAACTTTGCTCAAATTACGCATCCATATCTTAAGTAATCATAAATAACTCAATTTGTTTTGGGTTTATAAACAAAATGAAATATTACAGAGCAGATAAAAGGTTACCTTAATATCAACGCCAACCAGGCTGTTTATATTTGAATTTTTATATCATATCAATTGATCTGTGTGCCGAGCATTATTAATAAATGAGGATGTGTTTATGAACTTATTTACACACTATTTATATATATATATAATTAACGCTTTCGGCTTTTACATATGATACTTACAGTAAACATAAGTAAATAATAAAGCAAATTGAGGTCCAGTTTAAGTAATACAATATTATAAAGAAAAAATATATTTATATATATATATATATATTACCTTATCCATCTTAACACATTGTAATCGGATCACATATTAATACGTTTTTAGCAAATTAATGCATATACATTTCTAAATATAATAAAATAAATAATTTGCAAAAGGAATTATTGAAATCAAACAAATATTTTTGAAGTTATCGCAATTTTTCTAGAGGTCTACGTTAGCGCGAAATTACGCGAAAAATCACCCGTTACCAGCACTAGTACGCGGCCGAAAACTGCCCGATCACAATGTGTTAAGTAACTGGATTAAGATAGAAGAGGCACACAGTAAATGCTTATAGGTAGGCGTATAATAAGTATAGTATATTTCAAGTTGAAAAGTTCTAAATGAGAATTGTGTAAATAATAAACAGCTCTTATGAGAGTGTATAACATCTACTAATACAACATAGAAGTTATGTGAGATCCTATACTAATGTATTTACATAATATAATATGTAACTTACTTAACATAAAGGTGAGGTATATATATATATATATTGTCCTCTTCCCGTATTATGTTGATCCAGTAAGAAGTTGTTAGACTAAGTTGATCCACCTTTAACACCATATAACTTGGCTATTATGGAATACATCTGAATGAATTGACAACAGTGGTACAATAATTATCAATGTTGCCAGTTTGCCAGAAAAACCATTTGATATACTGTTAATAAAATTTTCAAAATTTGTATGGAAATCGGATGCATAATTTATGTTGATCTACCCAAATTGGCATACTTATGTTGATCTCATATATATTGATCTATTCCCGTAGTATGTTGATCCAGGTAAGAAGTTATTAGACAAAGTTGATCTGTGTCCCTATATATGGTTTTACTAAATGAACCAATCAAGGGGCAATCGGTGGACTGTTCATCACAAGGTTTTATGTGATTCCGTAATCTTTTGTGATATTGAACTCAAAGTATTAGTCTCTAGAGTCGAATATCGCATGAAATGACTGTGAAATGGTACCGTTTCAAATCAAAATGACGTGTGTTGCTTGAATTGTTTATAAGAAATGTATGCATATTTAGATTGAAACGAAAATTTCGCAAAAACAAATCCATAAAAAAATCATAACTTAGCAGGGGTACACGGGTTAATAGGGTGAGGTTTGTCTAGGTCCTGGCGGCGGATGCGTTTGCCCATCTACTGCGTGGCGGGCCGGATCGAAAGAAACTGGTTGAGGGATACCTTTCGACCATAAAAATCCAAAATGGCGGCAAAAGGAATAATGTTATGTAGGAAATTTTGAACCTCTATCTTTTACCATCTCTCCTGATTACGCTTCGTGACTTAGTAGGGGAGGCCGGGTTCTTGGTTATAATGGGTAATTAATGGATGATTGGACGCGGTTGGAGCTAACTAAAAACTGTCCAAAGAAGCGAAGCTAGCAGTCCACAATGGAGTGCTGGTACCTACCCTAATATATGGAAATGAGGCATGGAATTGGCAGAAGAAGGCTGAAAGTAGATAGAATACTGTATACATGAGATTCCTGAGGCATATGTGCGGTAAAATCATGTATGGCGAAATGTGCGTATGCTGTGTCTATTCTACAGGTATTTTATAAGGGCCTGTTAAAAGGAGCTAGCAGCATTGATCCCCGGTGCACTGTGCACGTGCTTGATACTCGACAGACACGAGCGGAACACAGGTTCACAGTAAAGTTGATGTTATCTATATACGAACGGGTCGTTTCTCCGACTCATTTTACCGTAAGTCGGCTCGCATGTGGAACGAGCTATCAGCATCTGTTTTTCCTCCTCCATATAATTCGCGCCTCTTTAAGACCAGCATTAATAAATTCATTCCTACAGCCCCTACCTTAACCCGCCTCATAACGCTGCCCAACCGGTTGGCGACATAGTTTCTCTGTATTTAGAGTGTAAAGACAGGGGCGCTCTAGTGAGAGGTGTCACATAAAAAAATCATACCGCCGAATTTGAATATGGAGACTTACAAAACGAAAAACGAGTTGGAAAAACGACCCGTTCTCATAAAGACAACATCAACTTTATTGTGAACGTGCGTTCCGCTCGTGTCCGTCGAGTATCAAGCACGTGCACGGTGCACCGGGGAACAATGCTGCTAGCTCCTTTTAACAGGCTCTAATAAAATACCTGTAGAATAGATTTCGTCATACATGATTTTACCGTACATATGCCTCAGGGATCTCATTTCTACAGTATTCAGTCTACTTTCAGCCTTCTTCTGCCAGTTCCATGCCTCACTTCCATATATTAGGGTAGGTACCAGCACTCCATTGTGGAGTTTCGCTTCTTTGGACAGTTTTTTGTTATCTCCAACCGCGTTCAATCATCCATTGATTACCCATTTTAAATAATTACCCATTATAATCAAGAACCCGGCCACCCCTACTAAGTCACGAAGCGTAATCAGGAGAGGTGGTAAGAAGTTCAAAATATACCATATAATATTATTCCTTTTGCCGCCATTTTAGATTTTTATGGCCAAAAGGTATCCCTCAACCAGTCTCTTTCGATCCGGCCCGCCACGTAGTAGCTGAGCAAACGCAACAGTGTACCCCTTCTAAGTTATGATTTTTTTATGCATTTGATTTTTGCGAATGTTTCGAATAGCTCTAAAGATAATTCTTTTAAAATCATCTCATATTTAATATTATAAAACAATATGACCGGAAGTCGGCATCTTTCTATAAAGCATAAACTAAAAAAACAGCTACAAGGTGGTTAAAAATGCAATTATATTTAATCAATTTGTTCGATTATATTTTATGTGAAGTTGTTTTCACAGTGGCCCAATGAATATTATATGGGGCCAATTGAACCAATTTGACTTTAAGCATTTTCTACGTCTTGCGATAAAAACTTAGGCTTACGATAAAAATACTCATAATCAACGGCAGAAAACTAGTTGTCTACCAAATTCTTATTTTTTTAATCTCATATAAATTAAGCTATATACTCATAAACCGATCGAGTGAAAAGCTGCAATGATCCCGACCCCGGGGTCATTGCAGCTTTTACGGAATGACGAGAAAAATAATATTTTTTAATTAGTTGAAAAAATTACTTTTCAAAATTTCAATTATGTTTAACGTAATACACTATCTGGCCTCAAGTAAATCAGTTTTATCACGAACCGTAACTATTTAATGTAATAAAATAACAAAACAAATTAATGTTAATATGACAGTTTGCTTTAATCTCAATAAAAAAATAAAGAGAAAAAGTTATTTTTTTATGATTGAGATAAAACTTTCCTCCAAATAACATGTATATATATTGATTAAAATTAAAATAGCACCTTCACATTAGGAAAGAGAGGACAACGAACAAATAAGTACATTGACTAAGTGTTACGGACGGACATGCACTTGAGCTTATAAAACTTGGGAGCTGTACTCACAGAAACTGGAGTTTAGTTGTAAAAGGGGGTCAATTGTACCGGTATAATCATCCCCCAAAAACATTAACATAGAAACCATATAAACTACTAAATGCGGTTTAAAGCTAACGAATCCACCTAGATTTAATCAATAATCCCGTATTTTTAGATTCCATAAGTACCCACTCTATTGTGTACCTAGAGGTAAAACTAAGATATTGCACAATATTGGCAAAATATGGCAGAAATGGCTCCAGTGGATAAGTAATAAAACGTATTTTATAAGCACTTTTTAAAAAAAATTGTCTAAAGAAACAGATAAATTTTTAAAACAATTATGAATAAAGTACATTCTGGAATCGTTAATAAGTCGTTTTGAAATATTTCGTCGTGTTTAGTAATCAATAGTATCGCGGTGGCAAGATGCAGAATTCCATAGCCGTTGATTATCAAAGACAAAACAAATAAAATTATAATTATTATATGGGTTAAATGTATTATAATCAGGGTGTTGTCACATCCCGGCAGTCCGCAGGTGCATAGTCTTAACAACGAAGTTCTGGTCTGATCACATTTTCAATACAGTATTATTTTTTTAACGAAATTAGTTTTCATACAGAGAATATACAAATAAACCTTTTTGTGTATAAAAACATAGCTGCTTTTAAGTTAAGATGTAGTGTGATATGATTCGTATTTTTTTATTAAACACTAATATGAAACATGAAGGAATTATCAAAATTTAAATAAAATATATTGAAGTGTTTTATCTTATCTTTTAGTTGGTATTACTATAAACTGCACGTGTTAGTTCTACTTCTGCCATTTGTGTGCTAAAAATACTTTATTCAACTTCTCGAAGCTAGTATAGCTGTGGCTTTTTGTAGGAAATATGATATCTGAATATAATATTGTCAATATTTAAGTTTTCATTTTTTACAAATAAAAACTTGTGTGAATACCGCACCAGAGTCATACAGTCCTAACCGCTCCCGTCTGGAGCCAGTGAGACTATGGCATCCTCAAAGGAGACCTCGAAGGAGATGACGAGGAGGAAGGTGGGAGAGTACCTGGTTATTCAGATATAGTCACCAAACACTAATTGAAAAATAGTGCAAATTAATTTTAATAAAATTTATTTGAACCCGCGACCTTCGGATTGCTAGTCGAGAGCCACCTCAAGTAGTTTGATATGTTTGGTGACTTAGCAGGAGTACCCGGGTTTATAGGGTGAGGTTTGTTCGGTTCTTGGCGGCGGGTGCGCTTGCCTACCAAATGTGTGGTGGGCCGGATCGATTATTCCTCTTTCAACGCATCGCCTTGCAACGCAGTAGAAGAGTTGGATTCTTGTGGTTATCACTCGAACACACTGACCCCCAGATTACTACCCACCCATCATACCTATTTCCTTCCCAGAACTCACTGTCCTTCCTTTCTTTGAAAATACCCCCAACACAGCATTCACAAAGATGACATAGGCCTTGAGAGTTACGATTTTCCTAAGGGCCTCCTGTGTGGAGACGATGTAAAAAAATTCAAAAAATAAACAACTATCTCGCTAAATCGTTGGCGGTGACTAATGGTAGGGGTATTGGTTATCTAATAAATGGTTCCCGGGGCAGCGGTACACATAATTGTAATAATTCTCGAGGGCTCTGATGTACAGACATTATGGCTCCTGTTGATTGACGAACATATACTAAAACATCGTTGGTTGGAATCGGTGCTTGAAATGACTTTAGCCATGTTTAATAAAAAACAAATTGGAATAAATTTTTCAGCAATCATAATTTAAAATATGAAAAATTAAATTCTCACCAATCTAATTTCCGCAATTTTAATAGGCACATATTATGGAAATTACGCTTTGTTTTAACTTAATCATTACAAGAAACTTACGTCGAGAGAGATGGTAAAAGTACATTAAAATAAAATTTTATTCAATCAGTTCAAGTGCAAAATTTCTCTTATAAAATGACCTAGACAAACCTCACCCCATGAACACGGGCACACCTGCTAAGTCACGAAACCTAGTAAATGATGCATTGAAGTAACGTTTTTGTTTAATCAGGTTCAAAAGATTTTTTTAGTATAGATTTGACGTTTGCGAAAGTTCCATTTCAATATAAATACGCGTAAGGCAGTCTATCCTCTTTAAGTATAAAGTCATTTTCATAGAATATGGATGTACTAACAGGATCTAAAAAGTAAGAAAACTTTGAAAAAAATTGGCGGTTACAAGTTACAACTCATGCAAGCCGTCAAGTTTCAGAAATATATGGATCAACAAAATAAATCGTGTAAAATGTATATGCGACCGAAAAATGGGCGTGGCTTACAGCTAAATCTCGATGACACAAGTTGATCTGGAGGGATTTACATATGTATGCCAGCTTGGGTAATGGATCAACATATCCGGGGTGGATCAACAAATGCAAACGGATCAACATATACCTGGCGTACCGTCGCGCGAGATCAACAAAGTACGAGAGGGGATAAATATATATATATATACATAGGTAGATAGATGCTTAATGGTAGGTATATAATAGGTAAAATATATTTCTAGTTGATTATATATTACTCTAGGAACACACTGTACTGTGTTTCAAGCTGAGATGAAAGCCATCTTGGCATGCGCACAGGAGAATATACGTATTGGGTACAGGGATAAAAACATAAGCATATGTTCCGATAGCCAGGCAGTCCTAATGGCACTGGGAAGTAACCAATGCGACTCCAGACTGGTGATGGAATGCAGGACTGTTCTTACAGAACTCGCTACCATCAATAAAATAACCCTAATCTGGGTACCAGGACATAAAGGTATTGAGGGCAACGAGCGGGCTGACGAACTAGCAAGGAATGGGGCGGAAGCACCACTTGTAGGATCTGAGCCGGCCGTAGGAGCTTGCCACACAAAATTACATATTGATAGGTGGGTCAGATCCCAGCACCGCAAAGAATGGGAGAGGGCACCTGGAATGAGACAATCCAAAGTACTCATAAAAGGACCAGACCCTAGACGAACCATGAAACTACTCGATATGGACAGAAACTCACTGAGGGAACTGGTAGGACTACTAACGGGACACTGCCACCTCAGGAGACACATGCAGATATTGGGAGTAGAAAACACCAATAGATGCAGGAAATGTGAAAAGACTCCAATTCACCTATGGTGCCAATGTCCTGCCCTGGTGGGAACTAGGCTCAGATACCTGGGGAGACATACAGTAGAACCAGAAGACATAGCCACATACCCAATGACAACCCTGGTGAACTTTATTGAAGGGACCGGGTTGTTGTTAAAGGATTGAGGTATAATGGGAGATAGCACAATGGGCCTATGGCCTAAGTGCTCACGGGAACTACGTGTAAACCGTCTCCGCTTTAAAAAAATTTATAATTTCGTTGAGTTCAATGCATACATTTAACGTGTTTTAATTGGCATTAGAAGTATAGTTAGTAAGGATCACTGATTAGGTTTATTTTTATCGTAGACATTCTTGAAGACGTCGGCAAAAAGATCGACAATATTTTTGATACCGTCGGCCTTTCTGTCTTCAAAATACATAATATTCAGTATATCAGAATCAGCACTCCTTAAAGTTTTGCTGAATCGCCAGAAACGTTTTATATTGATAAATATGTCGTCATTTTTCAAACATTTTTCTTTTTGAGAATAATGAAAGAATAATAATATTTTTTTAAATATGAATCAATTAAAAGTTCGTTATTAGCTATGTTAGTTAAAATATTATATTTTTATTAAAACACATTGTGTACCAATATATAAATTCTCTAAAACACAATATAGATGCAATATACACTGGTTGCAAATCTCAAAAACCAAATGTATTTTTTTAGATTTAGCAGCTCGAATGTGTTTTTATACTAAAAATTTTCTTAAAATATTTTTACTCCAACGATATGTCAAATGAAGTTCTTAAATTCACAATTGCTAAAAAACCGTCAAAATCAGCCTAAAATGAAAAGTGGCGCACGGTTCCACTAACATCGCAGTGCCGAGCAAAATCGTTTGAACGGACACGGCAAATTTAAAACAAGCTAAAGGGTAAAAAACAAATAAATTTATTGAAAAAATTTGTAGAGATGTCGCTAGAGACATGAATGGGGAATTTTTACAAATGAAATTCGGTTTTAGGCTTGTACGCAATAAAGCAAGGTCTCAAACCGAGAAATTACTAGTTGGCTCCCGCGAGAGGCAAGCGCATTGAAGTTATTCTACATCGGGTTATCTCCTAATTTATTTTTATTTTTATGTAAATGTATTATATCTAAAGAGTTATTAAAGAGATAAAAATTACTTTTTCGATATCTCCGAAAATGACAAAGTTATGAGCTTTTAAAATGGACTTTGGTGAAACGTATACAATCGTGTCACGTTACATCAGACAATTATTCAGTACAATTCATAATTCGAGTGGCAGTGCTGGACGAATTTTGACGACTTGTATCTTCGTTAGTATTTGATATTTTCCAAAAATTGTACAAGTTCTGTCCTCAGCATACTCTAATAATTAATATGATACATTTGTAAATAACGTGAAATACATTGTAGGAGACAGCCTAATTGGTTAGTCTGGAGATTTCACAATTCAGAAATTTAAATGAAAATGCCTGCAATATTCCCCATTTATTATGTACAGGGTTGGTTGCTTGGAGGGTCTTTTTGATGAGAGGAAGGAGAGAACATGGGTTGTAGGAGGGAGGAAAGGTAGATGCCATCAAGCTCTACGGTGTAACTATATACATATTTCTCCACACGATTATACAGATCATCTCGGCTTTAGGCATTACTTACTTGGTTGGGATGCGTGCTGTCGACAGGGTCGATGAGCTGATAAATCTTCCCTCCCTCCTGGACCCACTTGTCCAAGATCTCATAGAAAGGATTCTTGAGATAATGAAGTTTGAAGGACTCAAAAGTTGTGTTGCCAGCTATCGCCTCCAGGACGTTGGAGAGTTCTAAAGCTTTCTGAAAACAAAAAAAAATTAAGTTTTAACAGAGATGCTTTACATGGTTAGGTAATAACTTATAACTATGATTTAAATACCCATCCACTTAAATTAAATTATGATCTATGAATGTGTAAGGCAATAATTGGTATTACATTAGAAATACCTTCCACGTAGATTTGAATAGAAATCAATGTCGCCACTAACTTAGTACCTTTTGATTCTAGCCTGACATTGTATATCACCATCCCATTTGATCAAAATGAAAATTTCAGTGATTTTTATGAAACCTAGTTCTGCATTTACTAGTCCCAGCGAGATATCGTACGTGACATCATCGTTCTTGTATCTTCTTCTTGTATCTTCTTCTTGTATCTGAAGATACAAGAACGATGAGTTTTCAAACAAGACAAGTTTAGTTTTCAAACAAGACAAGTGAGAAGGAAGAGGACGAACGTCGATGACGTCCATATGAGCTCTCGCTGGAACTAGTTTATATGAAGTTTAAACAAAAACTTTTTGATCACAAAGCACGCTATCCCTGAGTGATAAGGACCTGATACTCCAAACTCAATATTATATAGAAGACCTACCGTACATCTCTTCAGTAGTTCTATTATTTTACTATTTTGCTAGGGCACTGAAATAAAAGTTGTGATTGAGTTCTGACCTGACTAGTAATATTCCTAAGTGTAGCGTTGGCTGTCATCCAACCTTGGCACGGCCCAATCTCCATGCAAGAGAACCATTCGTACAAGTCTTGATAGCGGATGTTGCCAAATAGGGAACCTGCAAGACACGGTAACAAAACATTAGCATTAATAGAAAAACAGCAGGTATAAAACGTATCTACATAATCAGTACTGCTCTTTCTTGATGGGGAGACTTTTCGGCCACCTTCATTATCTTAAATTCTTAGAATAATACACAAATAACTTTGTTTATATCACTTTAATATATATAACCTCTACATGTTTCATTAACAATGTTCACCTCATCAGGAGCAAGTATATACTCTATAAGGTGAAGATTGATGAGGTGAACATTGTCCATGAAACATGTAGAGGTTATATATATTAAAGTGATGTAAACAAAGTTATTTGTGTATTATTCTAATAAATAGTGACATCACAAAGTGATAAGCTTTCAGAAGAAATTTTCTTCGAAAAATTAAATTCTTGACTACTTCAGAGTAGCGATGGGTCATGACTCATTTTATTAATAGTGGGAGCCACGGTACCAGCTCAATATTTTCGTACGGATCAAAGAGTGACTCAATTGAACGGGAGCCGTGAGCTCAGATGAGCAATGAGAATACTGTGCTCGCACGATACGGCTCCCCCGATACGGCTTCCAGAGTATGAATGATTATATGTACCACTCTTGGTATCGGTACGCCGCATCGTAACACGAGATAAATACATACGTACGTCCAAATCAGATGTCGTTCACGTCTCCGAGTATGTAATAATAATTAAAACTTGGATAATTTTAACGGCGCTATTTTTCTAAAATATCTTCTGATAAAAAAGAGTAACTATTCAATTGAGCCATGGTACGGTCTACCGGGAGTAGTACGAATACGGCTCATTAAAAAGAGCCCAAGTTATGCGCCTCGCTCGTGAACAACCCATCGCTACTTCAGAGTTTCTCTGCATTATTATAAATTCAAGACATTCAACTTTCAGCGCCCTTGAGGTGATTTCTCACGAAAACGGCGCTATATAAATTAGCCAAATATTATTGATGTACCTAGTGGGTGGATCCTATCATGCATGTTTGGGTAGATGAAGCCAGCGTCCAGGAGAGAGAGCAGCACCACATCACTGTTCTTAGGCAACTTCTTGTCAATAGCCTTGAGGGCCTCGGTGACTTTTCTACCAAAGTCGGCGGGTTTTGTCATATTAGCCACCGTGTCGTGAAATCTACAATAGAATGTAAATATTTTTAAAATGTTGAATAAAACCTTTGAAAAGTTAGAAAACAAAATGTATAATACAGTCAACATTAATATTGCCGGAAAAGTAGGTCATTGGAAGTGAAAGTTGTGATTAGCAGCATTGAAATTCCATTTTAATACGGTGATAAACATTTAATATGTACCTGTCTGAAGATGGCCGTAGCCAGTCCACTCCGGGCCGACTTTCCAAGGAGCAAAAGCGCTGCCGTACAATATTTGGCAGAAACATGCTGTTAGCACAGAGTTATAAACGAACATTGCAATAATAATATGTAATTTCTATGTATCTACCTGTTACAGACATCGTTTCCCACCATGGCATATATCAGGAGTACAGGTTTATCCGAGGGTTTCCTGGAGATAGCGTTCACTTCCTCCATAGAGTCCCAGGACATGGCCCCGTTCCAGGCGATATTCTGATAGTCCCTGTGGTTGCACAGGTTGTTGGAACGCAGCCGCAAATAGATAGAATCTGTAGGACCCTGGAAAAATAACAACATATAGACTAATACTTGTATGACCACATCGGAGAACAATTGACTGAGCTTAGCGAAGTCCTGTTTTAACTGGACCTTTTGGCACCATTCGACTGTTTCCGGTTGATGGTGGTAGTGTAGGATACCGCATGAGCTGAAGTAGTGCAGGGCAGGGACGCCTTAAGGCACTGTGTCGATGCGATGGGTCCCGGACCAGAATAGAACAAGAGGAAGAAGATATATGTACAAATATGATATGTGTAAGTTGTATGAAGTAACAATGAGGTAGCTATTTATACCAGCTGATCAAATTCCAACCTCAGATCATCAAAGCACTGCCCCACGGGACAGGAGTGCTCCTGGCTGGAGTGGTACATTCATTCATTCATATTGTATCATTTTGGAGTTACAAACCTTAATGAGATCTGGATCACTGGAATTCTTGTATCCCGTAGCAAATCCTAGCTCAGGCCAATCGAACTCATCCAATATTGCTTCTAGCTTTGTAATGATGCTGCTCTAAAAAAAACCATAATGTTAAATCTACAAAATACAACAGGCCAATGAGGACTTATTTTTAACGTAGCATAACTTAACATCATTTTGAATACAGAAAGATGACAGACATGGAAATAGATCCGTGCCAATATATTTTTATGTATGGGAATTGAGCCGGCAACCTTCTGATTAAAACCAAATGTGTAAACTATGTTTCGTCACGCAATGTGTCACTTATTGTGTCTAATTTGAATTTCTATATAACTAATGGCAAACTTTTGTTTCTTGATTACTGTTGCACTAAACTATTATGTATATCAAATGATTGTAAAAGCCAATATGGGCGTAGAATATATATAAATAAATACAATAACTAATTTGACAAAAATAAATAATCTCTTTAATAATCGGAGAATTCACTTTGTGTGTATAAGTACTTATTTGTCTATATTTGTTAATTTTCATCATACATTTACCCTGACGAAGAAACCATTGGTTTCGAAACATGTCGATTATTCTGATTAAATAGTTGTGAATACAAAGTTATTTATTTTCATTAAAATAAATAATATTTTAAAACTAGCTGAAGTGTACACGGCGTTGGTTGGCGTTGCTCGGGATATTGAATGATTTGGAGTAAAGTTTTGAGGTTGTGAATTCTAGGATAAACGTTGAGTTTTCTCTACTTTATATAAATATAAGATGCATGATATTCTAAAATTTTCTAGTGAAACCCTATCAAAATTCGTTGCCTAGTTTAAAAGAACTAAGCACACAAACAGACAGACGCGGATAGCAACTTTATTTTATACTATTTAGAGATTACAAACTTTGAACTAAGACAACTTCATATGACGGCTTCTTTTAAAATAATATTTATGTTATTATATTGAGGAATACACATACGCCCGAGTAAAACCGAACGTAATCCGACACAAGAATGCAGGTTTCGGCAAATTTTTGGCCGAAACTCGTTTATTGGTCGAAACCGAACTGAAACTTCGGTCGGTCACTAGTCAATTGCCATAATTCAAGAAATATTAAATGTTAATTTTACATAATAATATCACCCTCATCTTTACATTAAATTAATAAATATTCTTCAGGGAAATTGAATTGACATTATTTTTTGGTCCGAATGTTTTATTATTTTTATTAAAACTTAAAAAAAACGAATCATGCAATGTTTAAAAAAATCCACTAAAACAAGTCACAAGACTATCTAAAAGGATACTCAAATTGTAAGATGTATAATGTAATTAAAAATAACAATTTTTAACCTCATTTGGAATGCTGGGGTTAATCCAGGCCTCTGGGAAGTGGAAGTGAGCCCCCACGGAGTCTCCCAGGTAAATGAGCCCCCTTTCCTGGCTCCCTTTGCAGAGAATACTCTCCCACGGCATGCCACTGGTACGGTCCACGCCCCATATTCCATTGCAATTAGCTAAATGTTGATAAAATATGTATCAAATACATTATTCGGCTTTGAATCCTGTTGACTGATTGTCCTGATGATAGATAAAACACGTACACGTCACCAGAAACATAACAAGAATCTAAAACATAATCACTCTTTTTATCAAGAGATTTATGTTTAAAAAAATAGCTTCCAGCAAAGGCATCAAACAAATGCATAACACAATCAATGTTTAGTATGTATATACATATTGGCGGTCCCGAAGAAAAATCTTGTATGTGCAAATTTGTAGTTTTGCAGTAGAGCTGTTCAAAGTTTTTGTTTCTACATTTTTACTGTTTTTGCGATCGAGACATATTATTATTATTGAATGAGCAGGCAGCATTCTGCTGATGTGCTCATATCTGATTTCACAATAAGTGTAACAGTAATTGAGTTGTTTTTTTTTAAATTTAAAATAAGTTAATCCTTTCTTCTCTCCAAATAAGAATCCAATCGAGTTTTAAATTGGTTTATAATTAGTAGAATCGATGACATGTTATGGAAGTTTGGTACGTGCATCCACTACTCTATTTGCAAGGAAGTGCTTCCAAGGATTGGATGCAAAGGGTAATATAGTGTTATTTGATATTTTTCAAGGTTCCATGATAACTCCTCAAAATGACAGTTCAACACACCTATAAAAAGTGCTTTAAAGTTATGAAAAGTGATGAAACAACAAACATCACTTTTCGTAACTTTATAGGTGTGTTGAATTTTCATTTTGAGGATTTATCCGGTAACCATTTTGCATTAACCCCTATTTTTTTAATTGGAGAAATACATTATCAAAAAGAGCAAAAATGCAGAAACAAAACATTAAACAGCTCTATTGCAAAACTACAAATTTGAGCATCCAACATTGTTCTTCGGGACCATCGATATGTACCTATTATAAAATATTCAACAAATACAATATAATACACCGGACTCCCTTCTTACACGGTTCCGAAATAACACAGTGCTACATTCCTTGATGTCATACCAAATGTGCGTAAACGAGTTCTTCTATTATTTGAAGTAATTTTTTTAAATGAAATTTAGATATAATAAAGAATAATGAATTGAATTTTTTGATATCCTGAATTAATTTTTATGCAAGGTTACCTATCCACCATTATATTTTTTTCTTTGGCGTATATGTTTTACGTGAGAAGACATCAAATGAAATGCTTATTTAAATGACGAATCATTGAATTGTTAACATTCACAGTCAAATTAAACTAAATACATTACAATATTATTTGGTATTTACGCTGTATTTTGTATATTTTACATTTTAATAACAATGCCTCTGGGAAGACTTTATTTTTGAATTTGTTCTTTATAATAATACTATGTTACTTCAAAAAACTTACTAAATATAATTCTCGCTGTAATGTGAAAAAGTTTTATAAGAAAAAAGAAAAGATCATCTTACAGTCCTCCTTTTCATCCTGCAGGTACGCCTTAGCTCCAGGATAGTGCTTCAAGTAAAGGTCATCGCAATCCTTGCCTTTCCAATCTGCACCCCTGCAAATATGCATAAATTAATTACATACGCATTAACATCTTCAAAAGGTTGCATTGTTTTGCTTTCTCTATCCCATTAGAATAAGAACTAAATTTATGCGACCTTTGGATCGAACAATGTTTTATCAATATATGAATATTAACCTTGCTGAGCTGATGAAACTAAAGCCGTCTCCATCAATGTCAACGGCAGGTTTCAAATGGTGGAAAGTGCCGAGGAAGATATCACAGATCTGTTTGAAAACCGGCATGGCGCAGAAATCTACCAATGGGAGCTCCTCGTCTTCAGACGTCCACTTCTGGTGTTTGGACATCCAATTCTCTTGGTTAGATGAAAACTTTTCACGTTTATCTCCTCCAGTCCCTGGCTCTGCATGGAAGTGTTTTCTTTTGCTAACTTTGGAATGTGAGTATAAATTTTTGTGGTGAAATCCTTGCATTATACTGTGTACTTTGTATTCAACCATGATTTCCTAAAATGCAATGAAATATGTAGCATTAATAAGACCATAAAAAAATGATTTTTTAACTTCACAAGCGTCAAAAGTACCCATTGGATACAATTTGTATATGTCGAGCGTCGGCTCATCCATAATATCCTCGGTACGCGAGCTCGGCGTTCCAAAGGTTATAAGATAAAACCAAAAAAGTTTGAATCACGTGCAATTAGATGACTTTATCTTACTTCCAGCTTCTGGTAGTATTCTTTAGGAGATGCGTGAGGGCGAGGGAACAGATGACAAAACTGCTCCCCGGGGTCGATGCGGCACGAGCGGAGAGCGTAGCAGAATACGTCTGGCGTTATCAGCTGCAGAACTCGCCTACAAATATAATATACAATAGTATGTGTGATCTACAAGTTCTGAGCCAAACGGTGCCTGGCGCTAGTAAAAACCTCAAGAGCACTGTGTTTGGTATTATCACCCCCTTGGCTCCTTGACAGGTCGGCGCCCGGAGCGAACTGCTCCAATTGTGCCTGAAAACCCGTCTTACGGTTTATACGGATATGTCTGTCTTTGTACAGATAGACGCACTCAACATGAAGTACTGGAATACAATGGACAGCCAGACGCACCAACCTATCCATTCTTAAAGAACGAGGCATCCAAAATCAGCTGTCAACTGTCTGCCTACAATGTATCCAAAAACCCTTTGGACAAAACGCTCACAAAACTGAGAGTTGGAACCTGTAGAAGCTCGTGGTCATTGGCAAAGTGGAAGGCAGCAGATGAAGATGAGATGTCAGGGACCGCAGATCTTCATGCGGTGCAAGACCGTGAGAAGTGGTTCACGTGGTCTGGTTCATCATGGCAATTGGAGTCAGTTGATGAACCTCAGCAATGAGTTCATGTGAACTTTATTATTTTTGAAATTGAAAACTCTAACTGATATAAAAATCACAGTGCAATGCAAATTAGAAACGAAAGATTTGATGAATAGTTACTATTCTATGACAGAGAGATTCAATAAAATTAAGAATCTAGAAGAAGTAAAACCAAATAAGTCCATAATATTTATATACTTTCCTACGTTAGAGGAAAAATATACAGGAATCCTGTTTTGATTAGAGATATTTTTTAACACCTCAGGCCTTCGGCATGTTTTTTAAAAGAAAGACAAACATTCCCAGGTTACGAATAACCAGACAATATTTTAAAATCTTCTACTACCACCACAGTAAGCGGAAAATGCCGCTTGTGTCGTTGTGTGCTTGTGGAGGACTTAGCCTGCCGAGAAATTGAATGCGTGACGCCAGGGTGGAACCCAAACGCGATACCAACTCAGCCGAATGTTTCTACCTTCAGATTCTTACTACTGTACTTCATAACAGTAATTATTATAATTTCAGATTCTTCTTACATTAGCAACATTGGAATAATAATTACAATGCATTCATTTATAATACGTAATTGTTATTAGTTGACTCATGGTGCAATTATTACTAAATATTATATCACTCAGGTCTCTTGAGACCATTGTGTTAAAATAATAAAGGGTGGGCAGGTACCTAGTTTTGTTAGATATTAGATCCAGCTCACATATTGTGAGAAAACCATAATTCAACTGTGTTTTGGTAAAACCCTTCAAGCCACACTTTTTGGGAATGTAACATTAAAGTGGTTTCATATACAAAATAAAAACATGCATAAAATAAAGGCGCTATCCGCGCCTGTCTGTTTGTGAGCTTAGTTCTTCTAAAATATGCAACAGATTTTGATAGGGTTTCTACTATTATGTAGAGAATTTCTTCCGGAAGGTTTATACATATTATACATGTATATTATATGTATAGAAAGTAGCAAAAAGTCGAGCAACACGCAACACATCAGCTAGTATACAATAGTGTTCATAGTACAACATGGTAAAGTAATTTTTCCTAATTAAGGCTTTTTTAATATTAAAAACTAAATTTATGCATAAAAACTTTTTTAGGTTATTTCAAGAAAACCATAGATGAAATTGCTCAACCCTCAAATCTCTCATAATTAAAAGCAGAATTGCAATATTTTAAATCAAAATTTTGAAAAAAAAATATCCACTCTCATATTAACTTCAAGATTTTTAATTAGTTTTACGAATTTGTAAATATACGTTTTTATCACCTCCTGCAAAATTTATATTTTGTGACTTGAAGGGTTTTACCCAACCACAGGAGATATATGACCGAATAATAAGGAAAAACGAAAATAATGCATGAGCAATGGTAGCGTCAGTGGCTTAGCTATAGCATTCACATGGGGGAGGGGTTCGACCCTAGTGTGGGGCAAGAGAGAAGGGGGGAGGAGTGTTGGAAAATTTATTATAAAGTTTTTTGGGACCACTACATACACCATTTATTATTTACATCACATTGAAAAAAAGACGTGGTGCAAATAATATGTAATCTACGAGTACTATTCTCGTTTTTTCTAAACAATACTGAAGCTGATGGGGTGGAGTTTGAGCCCCCTGAACCCCCCTTATCTACGCCCTTGGGCAGCATAATGATTATATTTACATATGTATATTATGTACTTAAATAAACAACTAGGTATAAATCCTAAGACATGGATAAAGATCGGAGTAAGTCATGGTAGTCCCCCTGGTTCTGGGCAGTTGGAACTCTTTTACAGTTAATATGACAATAAGTTTCTACTTACTTATCTAAGAAGAATGGTTCCAACTCTTCAACGGTGTTTGAACACGGTTTTTGAATTATCTTCGGTAACTTTTTACAGTAATATTTGGCAGTATCAAAAATACTGACTCCTTTTATATAGGCATCTTGTTGTGCTATGCCCGTGACCACTGTACAAACTGGAAACATAACAATGGCTCATTAAAATAATGGTATCAGTGAATCCAAGATAGAAGACGACCAGTGGGCCGTGAGAGGCTGGACCTGCTTTGGATGCAGGCAGCCAAAGTAGCGCAGGACAGGAACGCCTGAAGGTGCATTATAGAGGCGATGGGTCCCAGAACACAATAGGATAAGGGGAAGAAGTTGATAAGAGACATAAGTAGTAGTAAGAGTAACATTAATTTATTGATAACTGGCAGGTGTAATGTTCGCTTTTTTAAATATTTTAAAATATAAATAAAAAGTTACCTGCACAATTCATCCCACCATTTACACCTCGCGCACTGCATGATTTGTTTAATATTAATATTATAAAAACAATACTAAAAACTATATTCCTCGTAGAAAATGGCATGTCGATTATTGGCATCCTTTGAAGGACTACTAAAATTGAGCGAAAATCCAACTTATATGTTGTTTTACTTTTATTTCATCTAAACATTTTATTTTTAATTGGATAATTTAATTATATGGAAGGAACGAGTTGTTTTCTGCGCAAATGTCGCGAGTCTAGTGTAAAGCAAAACGAACAAAGCAATTTTCTAATAATTTATTCAATACACGTAAACAGTCTACCTCACTATATGATATCTGATACGGTAACATGATATACGATTTCATTATCTTTGCGGTATATTTATATTTACTGGATTACTAAACATGACCATATAACGATAACATGACTAACTATTATTATTTTAATCGATTTGAATTTAAACGTCAATTTATCTGTAATGTTGCATGTGACATTTTTTTATTTAAAAGTTCCTACCTACGAAGAAAGTCTGATTTACATGCAATAGGCAGAATGATTCGCATTTTTTGCGGGAAAATGATATAAATAAAACTTTTTTGAGCAAGTACTTTTGTATTTTTCTTATTTTATTACTTTTCTATACTAATTTTTTCGCATGACAGAAGTTTCGCCATTTAAAAATTATCACTCGGCTGCCTGTTGGATCAAATATGTTCAAATAAAAATAGAATAATCATTTAGACTTTTAGAAAAAAGTCATCAAAAAATAGTTCCGTATAAGTAAAAATCGGATACGTTTATCCGAGACACTATCTAGGTTAAAAACCAATTCTTAGAAATTTGTGATCATTCAAAAAGGTAGGTGATAAAATTTTGAAAAAAAATTGGTTGCAAAAATATATTGTTATTTTTGAATACGAAATATAAGATCGACAGATACAAAGTTTATTAATTAGGTCTTATGATGGTCCCAATGTGAGTGGTTTATTTATGGTCCCAATGGTCGAGTGGTTAAGAGCACTAGTTGTGACCGTTATCTTTTTATTTTTTGTGTCTTGTTCTGTTCCATGATTCGTTTAGTTTTATCAGTATAATCTTCTTCTTGAATAAATGTTAATTATTGTTATCTGCACAGTATTCAAGACAGGCAACCGGCTTACTCATTTTGTGTATTTATATGTACAGAATAAAAGTACTCGTTATTATCATAAATATTTTATTTGCTGTATAGAGAAACATTCGTATTATAAGTATTCGATAACACCCCAGTATTAAAAATGGGTGATCACTACCACTGTTAATTATTTCCTTTCTTATGTTAATAAGGTATAATATTAATTAAAATATTATATAATATTAATTAAATATTATAATATTAAAAGACAATATTACCAAAATTTCATAGCATAAAATAAAAATAAAACCTACACGTAACACACAAAACCAATATAAACACACATCACTCACAAACACACAAGATTATTTTCAATGTACTATTTTTTTTAAATTTTAAATATATTATTATGTATTTTTAAATTTAAATGTATAATTTTTCTCATTAAATGTATTATGTAGTTTTTTTTATATTATAAAATGAAGGCCTCATCACGGGCAAGCCACCCAGTGAGGCCTACATTACTGAAAACCTTGAATTGTAAAAAATATTATACCTAATAAAATAAATAAATAATAAATAAATTAGTTTATCAATTTAAGCAAAAACATTTAAATATATTTCTCAGAGTAATTTACTGTTTCTCAAATATTTAACCTATATTAATGAACGTAACGTGGAATGTACATGCTTTCGAAAATAAAAACTACTCACACATTTTTTCATATGAATGTTCTAAAGAAACGTCCGATTGCGAGACCGTCTTTTAACGAAATTTGAATTCTCGTCCGCTGGTTAAGACGCCTTAAATACTTTTTTAAATTTACAAGATCGCCCAAAAATAGTGTCATAAACTAGCTCATGTACATTCGGCTTCAGTTTGTTTACTAAATTTGAAATTGTCTATTACTCTATTTGTGACATTTTGTGTGTAAATAAAAACATGTCAAACATTGTTGAGTGAGTGGCAAACATGGAAAATTATGAAAGGTTTCTAAAGTTAGTCACATATAAACTTTGTAAATATGTCCAAAAATTCAGATATAAAACAGGTCGGATATAAAAAATCAGGATGTGCGGTTTGGTCTACTTTTTTTCGCGGTCGCCAAAAGTCAAAACCGGTTAACTGAAGATGAGTAATCTCATTCTTCAAATGCCGTTGACTCTGTGTTTGACAAACAATAATCGCTTATTGTGTTATAATCTGCGATAGCTGTGCAACGTGCAACATTCATTTAAAAAAATGAAGTCGACGGTGGTGGTTCTTTTTGCGATAATTTGTGCTGTAATTTCTGTGAGTGATGCCCAAAGCTGTAAGGATGAGAACAATAATGACGTTGACTGGTTAGTATAATGACTTTCTCTCACATACATAACATAAATTGAACTTTGATTAAAATATTTTCCTTTTTTGATTATTTTCAGGTTTTATATATATAAATTGCCGAAGAATAAGTTCAGCCAGAACCCTTTAATAAGCCAAGGGGTTGGTTACCTATATATCACTCCGCAGACCATCAAGAATGGCTGGACCCTGTCCACCAAGTCTATCAACGACTCTGCTTCAATACCTGGACTAACTTTATCACTTCTGTACGAGGTGGGTGAATTTGATCTTACTAATTTATGAGAAGGTCACTGCAGACATAAATTGGATATATAAATTGATAATACTGGTACTGGAAGGTGACCGCATTTTATTTTTTTATAGTATCGATCTGTTAATTTTGTTTTTAAATTTGTTGAATTATTTCAATGTTAGATAAGGTTAGCCAATTTAATATTTTCTATCATGCAATATACAAGGTCTCCGGGGGTAAAGAGCACTAACTTTCGGTGGGTGATTCTACATGATAGTTCTAATAAAGTTATTTATGTTTTTTACTTCTACTGATTCTACATGATGGTTCTAAAAAAGTTATTCATCTTTTTTACTTCTACTATCATGTAGAATACCCTCCCGTAGTTGGTGCACTTTACCCCCGGAAACTTGTATATATATTTTTTATAATTTATTTAGTAATTATTAATGAGTGGGTTATTGATAATTTTAGTGATTTAAAGTTTTGAAGTGTTGGCTTCTATGATATAAAAATAAAAAGGGATATTATAATTCCAATTTTGGAAAAGACAAACTTGATTTTCTGTTGAAAAAATATAGGTAGGTACTTTATCACTTGACTGAATTTGTTCAAACTAACAGTTCCAATGTTTAAAATGACACTCAAATTCGAGTTCTAGAGGTCATTGAATTGAAGTTACAGACAGTTTTTATGCGAGATGGGTACCACCCAGTGGCGGCTCTTCTAAGAAGGTCATTTGGTCAATGACCTCCCAAAAATATGTTGCAATAGTATTAATATAAAACAAAAGGATTTAACAAACTACCCCATTATTAATTTTATTTTAATCATGCTGATTCATACGTTTTATCAATTCGTTCCAGTGCTATCTAGCATCCAAATAAGAATCTATTGTATGTACCAACCGTGGGTCACATTTTCACAAACAAAACATTAATTAGTTATATGTCTAAATAAATAATCTTAAATTAAACAATATTGTACTACCGGCTTCAGAATAGGTGGGTGCCGGCAAATTAATTACATACATTGGCGTTTTTATAATATTTACTATCATTAGCAATATGTATTAACATTTCACATTCTTTTTTTTTCGATTTATTTTCCACTTCTGGACTCCTAGAGCCGCCTCTGGTACCACCGCCCCAGGAACCATTTATTGGATAACCAACACCTCTCCCATAGGTCACCCCAAGTGGTTCTCTCCATTTGGTAGACCATTTGACCTCTCCAGCAGGACCCTTCCGACCCATCGCCTTGCACCGCAGTGGGAGGGATGGATTCATACGTCTGTTAATCCTGGGCCCATTGACCCCGAGATTCCTACCCACCCCTCATACCTTTTTCCTTCCCAGATCTTCCACTCCTTCCTTTCCTCAGAGACCCTCCACACAGCATCCCCGAAGATGACAAGTCTCCTGTGTGGAGCTAATGTAAAAATAAAAATAAGACACAGCCTAAATTTGAATCTTTAATATTTGTGAATCTTAAATAACGGTTCGACTTTATTTCATATAATTTATGTTGATTCTGAAATGAACTCCGCCTAGGTAATACGGAAAAGCACTGCCATCAAATTTGCCAAACAAAGGTTTAAGGCAGATACTTACCGATCTTGGTTTTCCCCATCTTCTTCTTTTCCCCATCCCTATCAGCCTCACTCCATACCTCAATTTGGGATGCCATGGTCCCACTGCCTACAGATAGTCAGGAGCAGTTGGTACTCTTGTTCGGTATTCACATATTTATATATATTCTTATTACTTTTATATTTTTTGACAGTAATTATTTTGCAATAATTATGTATTTAAAGTGTGACATAGATTACATTTAAATATTACACTGCAGAGATCAAAGTTGAAATTTAGATTCTCTGGTTATGGGCATGTTCTAAATACTCCCTTTGGTCAAGGTTTATGATGTATGACAATCTCCATCTACTTTATCTAGGTCAATATTATTGAATCAACACTGTACCAACTTAGTAGGACAACATTATTTATCATTGTTATTGGCGTAATAACTTCTAAGGGTACGTACGTATACATTTGCGAACCGTACCACGAATTACGGGAAAGGAATGAATCAACTGCAAGCGGCGTTTCGCGCCATTTGCGGTTGTTTAGTTTCTTTCCCATAAGTTGAAGTTCAGTTCGGCAGTTCGGCTCGTGGATGTATACGTAGCATTACATAAAAAATGAAGCATTTTTTTAATAATTTAATATTTAAAATAAAGACAACATTTTCTTATTGATTTTCTAACTTGTCCTTTAAAACCTGTTGACTGTGGATGAGACACCAAATTTTTTTAAGCGAACTAACCCTTATGTACAAAGGAACTGTAAGGAGAATAAGTTCAGAATCGCTTGCCCTAAATATTGCTTTACAAAATACTTTATAAATATTTTTTTTTATTTTTTTTTATAATAACTCTACACAGGAGGCCCTGAAGAAAATAATTTCCCTCAGGGCCTATGTCATCTTTGGGGATGCTGTGTGGAGGGTCTTTTTGTGGAGAAGAAGGAGTGAACATGGGTCTTGAAGAGTCCCATGTTGTAGGAGGGAGGAAACACAGAGGCCATTTGACGTATGCAGCTTCTTAGACGGCTTTGGAGTAAATTATCTACAATTTTTCAGCGTGTCATTTTTTGTCAACTTCACTGACGTCATCACAGTCAACAGGTTGTGATGCTTCCAACTCCCTGAACAGCAAATCACTTAAAGTGTGATCTATATCGATTAGAAAGAAAATTTATATCGTCAAAGACCTTTCAACTCCTAGCGCCCAGACAGACCAATGAAATAGTTTATCTGTTTAATTTGTGAGGCGGGTATGGGTACCGCCGCCCGCGGAACCATTTATTGGATAACTAACGCTTCTACCATAGGTCACCTCAAGTGGTTCGCTAAGTTTGGTGACATAGCAGACGTGCCCGGGTCCATGGGGTGAGGTTTGTCGATATCTTGGCAGCGGATGTGGGCCGGTTTGGGAGAGGCCTATTAAGGGAGATCCTTGATTTTTTTATTTCCTTAAACGACCCTCCACATAGCATCCCCAAAGATGGCATAGGCTTAGAGATGAAGCTAATTTAAAAAATGAAGAATTTTGAGATTTTAAAATATCAGTTTACTTTTTCAGTGTTCCAACCTAACTTATCATCATCAACATCAGGTGTCTACATCCCAGGGTGGGATTTCCTCTTCCACAAATGCTCTCTCGCTGCGCTCCCTCTGCGTTTGCCTCCAGTCCTCAGTCCTGTTCCAACCTAACTAATCATGTCTTTTTAAAATCACCATACTTCGATATGGTAACCTTCTATTTGCTTTTTGATTACTGCATGACCGTATTTTACGTTTCTAGAAAGATGCCGATCACCTGGCCGTGATATACAACGATCAGCCGTTTGTACTTAAGGCTGATGAAGAAGCCACCACCAAGGCTCCCAAGAAACCCAAACTGCAGAAAAGCAAGTCCGTCAGAAGGAGTGTCCAGAGGCAGACCTGCACACCGGAGGAGAAGAGGAGGAAAAAGCTGAGAAAAGATGGAGATGGACACACAAAGGGAGTCGTTATTGGAGACGGTGCTAGTGGAATATGGTTGGTACACTCGGTACCCAAGTTCCCCCCTCTTCCGGGTAAATAAAACAGACTATTATTTAAATTAACCTATCCCGGGTATTTATAACAATAGGCACACACTCGATAACAAATTATTATAAGCAATAATTAGTCGTCTGAAATATCAACACAAATTGAAAATATTTTCCGACTAAAAATAAATGCCGCCGCGATATTTCAGGCGACTAATTATTGCTTATAATAATTTTTTAACCTTTGTACTATGCATAAAACCTTGTCTTATCAACGTTAGTTTATCATTAAAAATATAAGGCACACACTTTTTTCATCTTCTCATACACACTCTTCTGTTCTTCTGTCTCTTGACTTGACCCAACTCAAGTATTTGATTCACTTGGTCGTGTCATACAGGGTTTTCCAATAAGAGGTGTTATTTTGAATAGCCCGCTATTTCGGTAGATGTTACTTTTGAAGCTGTCATTTTTTGACATTTGACAAGTAGAAACTACGCCATTAATAAAAATGGAACGATACACGCTTTAACAACGCATTGCAATTATTAAAATTCACTTGAGTGAATCAAATGCAAATCATCTTGAGTTATGAGACCCACTTCCACCTCGGTGGCTTCGTCAACAAGCAAAATTGTCGCATCTGGGGCTCGGAAAAAACAAGAGTTATTTTTGAAAAGCCTCTCTATCCTCAACGTGTGACTGTTTGGTGCGGTTTATGGTCCGGCGGAGTCATTGGACCTTACTTTTTCGAAAATGAGGCTGGAGCAACAGTTACGGTGAATGGATTGCGCCATCAAGAGATGATTAATGATTTTTTGTGGCCGGAATTGGATGGTATTGATCTGGACAACGTTTACTTTCAACAAGACGGCGCTACGTGCCACACAAACAACGAAACCATTGATCTTTTATGATTGAATATCAAAATAACACCTCTTATTGGAAAACCCTGTATTTGAGCTACATGAAAGTACATATTATATCCTATTCCGGACATTTAAAGCAATCTTGAAGTGAAACAACACCAAACTGGGCTACACAAATGTTACTTTATTATTATAACTAGCTGTACCCCGCCACACGTTTCTGTGGCTCAGTCTGTCTGTGCAGATAGAAAAACAATAGCGCCTTTTGCTTTTACGTCTAATTGATGGCGCTGTTCTTAAAAAAACCTGTCACAGATGACATCTATATAATATATGTATATTAAACACACGCGTATTCGAATGCAATGTTGTGTCAAAATTTAAAAGCAATCGGTGAAGAACTTTAAGAGATTTTAGATTTTGATTAAATAAATATTTACATATTTTTTTATGTAGATTTTTTACTTTTGTGTCTATTGCTTAATTTACGTATATTATTTGCATTGCTTTATTTAATAAAGTGACTATAAAATTAAGTCCACGGAATTTGAAATAATATTAACATAATTAAAACAAAATTATTGTAAGGTTGACCGTTTTGACCTCACTTAGAAAATACGTAATAATCTGTGTTGAGGTGCAAAAATATAACAAATGTTCTTCTACTTACGAATATTACTAATATACTTTATTATTGTTGTTTAATTTTCCTCGACTAATTCGTAGTTAGAAAACAAATCAATTTTTTAATTTTATTTATCACATTACATGGTAGGTACTGTTATAGTTTTCATTGAAATAAGCGTCACACTATAATTATTTACATTTGGTACATATAAAATTAAATAACTTTTTTATAAAAACATTTGTGTGGTTAATTTTATGTCACATTTATTGCACCTATTTAAACTATATAAATGTGTATACAGTCAAACTTGGTAATAACGATCACGGCAATAGTGTGTTTACGGCTGTAGTGAGCAATTGCAAAACGATATTTTAGTTCAGACTTATCTTCATATAATTGTTGGCTGTTATAACTAGGTCGATTCACTGATATACCATGCAAATAATTTTGTCAACACAATTTCTGAATACTTAAATGGGTCATTGGGTCTGAAAAAAACGAATAATTGGGAAGTATTCTCGAAGTAAGTAGTAACAAACAAAGGGGCGGCATAGCGCAACGGATCGCTGCCCGGCGCACAACAACGGTGGCTGGCGGGAATTTCCTATCCCCTTAGGGATGGATTCATATTTTGGTACTACTTAGTTCCAAGCGCTAAGGTACCTAGGCTGTCATAGAACCTACTGAACACTTTGGCCGTTGCCTAGAGGTCAAGGACGGTACCTGAAATTACCATCACCGCACTCTTCCTACAGCCATTGGACGACCACTAGAATCTTCAGCGTTACGGGCACCAACATATTATAGCGATAGTAACTAGAAGGTTCGGGAACGTTCTTAGGTGCAACTTGAATCACATTGGAACCTACTAGCAAACACCGTAGGTACTGCCCATCTACCAACCCACTGGATGATTCTCGATGCATTCGCACCTTATATAAGCGACAGCGGGAAGGTACTCAGGCAGTCTACTACTGATATATTTTTAACGCGCTAATCAAAACAACTTAATCCTTTCGTGCCGCGATTACATCAATAATCCTTGCTGTGTCTGTTGTGATTAATTACTTGTGTGATATATAAAATATTGTTAAAATCTTTTCACAGCTGTTTTATCCCGGCAACAGAATAAATCTATTATAAAATATTACATAGTTTAATTTTAACTCCGAACACATCTTTAACCTTTGCAATAGTTATAATGCGTTGATTGTTTTGAAGAGGAAATTGTAAAGCGTGAAAGCAAAATCTTTAAATAATCATTGATAATAAATTTGAGTCATATAAGTGTATTTTTCTAATTTATTTTTTAATAGGTAATACCTACCCGTATTTTGAAAATATACTGTACTTTTGCGAATATATTGATAGTAGAGGCAGGTAGGTAGGTACATATGACTTATTTTGGGTATAACAATTAATAGCCATAACGAGCAAATTTAGTAGGTTCCGTTATAACCAAGTTTTACTATATTAAAAAAAAGTTGTATTATGTTTGTGGAGTCAAAAAAAAACATTGATCTAAGCAGTGGCGGCTGGTACTTAAAAAATTGGGTGGTGTTCTAAAAATCTTGGACACATACCTACCTACTCTACAAAAACAAATTTAATTATCCGCCTGAATAGCTAAAAAGTCCCATTTCGGTTTCGAAATGCAAAGCAAGTTTTTGCTTCAGTCAAAATAACATCCAGTATATCATTTTAAATGATTTTTACGGTATCTTTGAAAACAGTAACAGATTCTAGATGCTGTTTCATAGCCATGTTCAGTTTCACAAAAAATATTCCTGGATTTGCAACTTCCTTTGTATCTTCGTGCCCACGCAAGGCTAATTCAAATACCCCACAGAATTTAATTCAAAGTCAATTTTCTGATAAAATATAATGATTTTTTCCAAAAGTTCATTTTGTTGTTTTATGTGAGTTACCACGACAGTATTGTTTATGTTGGTAGACTGCTGTGGTTGGTCGATGCTGAGCAGAACATTGGCTGAAAAAGAGTAGATGTTAAATTGGAAATCAATATAAAAAAAAATACGACACAAACGTGTTCCCGTTAACATGCTACCGAACAAACCATTCCATTCTTACGCGGTGGTGAAAGTTGGAACGCTGCCCGCCGTAAGGTAATATGCAAAGCGATGTACCTACCTACGGTTTCGACTGTTCACAGAATATGCAAACAAAGTATTAAAATTCTGGACTGCAATTCAAAACGAACATAGATACAAATATGATTTAAGATTTTCACGGCCAAAAGTATTTTTGTTATTTGTTTTTGGGGTGTTATGCCGTGTTGCGCTAACTCCTTCTTTAGCCAACGTTTCGGACAGCATTGCAGTGTCCATCATCAGGGCAGATGTGTTATTTGAGGTTGTGTTAAAAATGTGAGCTTATGTATGAGGTTGTGATACCGTGTTGCCAGCTCCAACCCTCTGAGCTAACATTAACGTATCATTTTTTTTTTTTTTTTTTTTTTTTTTAAATTTAAAGTGGTTTTCTTCGTTTAGCTCTGGTGTAGCCGTCAATTACCGGATACCAAGAACTATTGAGCTTAGCTCCATCGTCTCTATTAATGTTTACGGGATTTTTATGAATTTCAATGGCCTCCGTAATCAGCCGTGCTCTATAAGTTTTGGGTCTCCCCAGGATTTCAGGAACAAATCCAAAGTAATGCCCGGTGTCAATCAAATGCTCGGCAATTGCCGATTTGTCAGGGTGGCCGAGTTTACAAGCTCTGAAGTGTTCTGAAATCCTTTTGGAGATAGTCCGCTCTGTCTGGCCTACATATACCTTGTCACATCCGGAACAGCTGAGTTTATACACTCCATCTGTTTCCAGAGGAAACATAGTCTTTGCAGACCTCAGTAAGTCCTGTATCTTTGTTGTTGTTCCGAAGACAGTCTTGATATTTTCCTTTCTCAATAGCCTGGCAATTCTGTCTGTCACATTGTGCACATAAGGCAGGAAAGCACAGCCTTTCGACTCTTGTTCATTTCTGTCTTCGTTTGGTGCAGATTTGGCTCTTATGATTTGCCTTGTCTGACTTGCTGGGTAGCCGTTACGCTCCAGTGCATCGGTCAGCTTCGTAAGTTCCGCTCCGATTTTATGTTCTTCACATATTCTGGTCGCTCGGGTCACCAATGTATGGATAAGTCCTCTCTTCTGCGCTGGGTGGTGGTGCGAATCAGCGTGTAAGTACCGATTCGTATGGGTTGGTTTCCTATATACAGTATGTCCTAGGCTACCATCGCTTAGACAGAGCTAGACAGAGCGGACTATCTCCAAAAGGATTTCAGAACACTTCAGAGCTTGTAAACTCGGCCACCCTGACAAATCGGCAATTGCCGAGCATTTGATTGACACCGGGCATTACTTTGGATTTGTTCCTGAAATCCTGGGGAGACCCAAAACTTATAGAGCACGGCTGATTACGGAGGCCATTGAAATTCATAAAAATCCCGTAAACATTAATAGAGACGATGGAGCTAAGCTCAATAGTTCTTGGTATCCGGTAATTGACGGCTACACCAGAGCTAAACGAAGAAAACCACTTTAAATTTAAAAAAAAAAAAAAAAAAAAAAAAAAAATGATACGTTAATGTTAGCTCAGAGGGTTGGAGCTGGCAACACGGTATCACAACCTCATACATAAGCTCACATTTTTAACACAACCTCAAATAACACATCTGCCCTGATGATGGACACTGCAATGCTGTCCGAAACGTTGGCTAAAGAAGGAGTTAGCGCAACACGGCATAACACCCCAAAAACAAATAACAAAAAAAGAACATAGATACAGTCGCTCTGCAACTTACGCAATATGCAAAACATTTGAATAATTTCTTACAGCATAAGTAATTTTTTAAATTGCAGAGAAGAATTCTGTGAATATTGTAAATTATTACTACCCGGAGACAGCACGAAGATATGGCCAAAGCTTCCTCTGCATGTCCCTGAAGGCGGCCACCCTCGACCAAGTCGGCCAGCAGCTGTGCTACAACGAGCCCAAGATCCTCTACTCCCAAGTTCCTAACAACTGGAAAGCTAATGTCCCGAGGATCGTGGATGTCATTGATCATAAAACAGTGTCCGAAGCACCCTGGTGAGTAAACAATTAAATTTTTATGTAGCTCTTTAATCCTTTGGAGTGATCACTTTCCTCTTTCCGTCTCCTTCCCCTCACCATTTCTTTCACCCTCACAATATACTCCAATTTTGGGATGCCTCGGTCCTACTGTTTCTGAAAATAGAATATTTGTACTTTGTGGATAATGAAGAACACATAAATGGAATTATTTAAAAACTCTTTTTATGATTAATTTTTGTGCAATGTATCAATGCAGTTAATAGAAATGTTTGAATCTGTTGTTGAAGTAATCTAATGCTGTTTTGAATTAATTACTGAAGATGACAGTACTGTGCCTAAAATATGTAATTTGAAAAACATTGGTCAAATATTGGCTAGTGGTTTTTTTTTCAACAAACCTATACCAAGGACTGCCAGAAATTTGAGGTCTTTGATAGGGTATCTTTTTCGTTCAGGCATGAAACTATAATTTATTATCATTCGATTAATTACTTTTTATATTGAATATTCATTCAAATTAATTTCAATCAATTTAGATTCGAAGTTTTCAATAAATTTTTGAGTAATTCTTTTAGACTCAAAATGTTGTAGAAATTAAAAAATGAATACATATCTCCGTCACTGTTTATTGCATTTTCTTAGTACATATCATTCTATGACACAGAAATGTACAGGTATATCATTTTTAAAAGATTCTTGCTTGTGTAGTGGTGTACTGGATGTATAAAAAAAAATTAAATTTAATAATAATTTTGTTTTTGTTGGGAATCTGAAGAATGAAACAAAAAGCATAAAACGAACATTGTCAAATTGAATTGTGAGTCTAAATGTAAACGGAATCGATAAGCGTCACTACGCAGCCAGTGTCTTTGGGCTTAGGCGGGGTAAGATGGGACTGCGGGCGGGTGTGTCAGACTCGTTCGATAAACGTTTTTTAAACTTTCAATACTATCGTGTGCACAAATACATTCAAACACACCTTCTTTAAAATGATTTGACTATACCTTTGCTTGCGTCAATCTCTGTTAGTCACAATTATTATAATATCATCATTACCAGATGATGTTAATAAGATGAAGTCAGAAATTAAAAACATTCCTACATTATAGAATCTTTAATAATTTCCACAATGTCGTTATTTTCATTTTCCATTAGTATTCTTATTATCCACTCTAGCGATCGTGTTATTAGTTGAAATACGAGTCCAGCGACCGGGATTTCTGAGTCAAGTATTCGAAAATTTCCCGCCCTCATTAAAAAAATTATTCCTTTAAATTTTAGTATGGAGACATATAAACTGATTACAGCGCTATGTAGCCAATGAATTCACCTATATTCTACGGTTTATCCCTTACTTTTAGGATTAATGAAAAATCTTAAACTTTATAACCGCGTAATTCTGCGTGTTGAAAAATTGACATATGTATGTGATACTTATTCGGGTCAATAATATATTTTTTTCTATTTCTGTTTGCTGTCTTTGGCCTACTCGATAATCATAGATATAAATAATATTTTTTTTTTTTTTTTTTTTTTTATTAGTAAAAAAAAGATACACGAATTACATAATATAACAATTACATAATATAATTACACAATATAGTACGGTTATTAATTACATAATATAAGTATTTGATGTACCCCCATAAATAAGCAGGGCTTGTGTGTATGGGGGTGTTGTTATATTGGTTTATATTTGGTACGATTCAGTTCAACTGTTCGGAATACTTTTTAAGGTGGCTTTTGAATTTGTTTATATTTGCATTCATGTTTCTAATTTTTTCTGGTAATGAGTTAAAAAATTTAACTCCGAGATATTCATGGTTGAACTGTCCTATTGTTTTTTTACATTTAGGAGTAGGAAGTATTGACGTTTGTCTAAGAATTCTGTTATTTTTAAAGGGTGTAATTTTATTTTGAATATAGTTTTTATAAATTTGTAATGTTGCATGGTAGAAGTATAATGCACTTAATTTTCTGACCTTAAATTGTTTGAATAAAAGTTCGGACGAATATGAATAGGGTTTTTTTAATATGGTTTTTATTATTAGTTTTTGTGATATGTAAATTGTTTGAGTTTGATTTTTATATGTACCGCCCCAGCCTATAATGCCGTATTGTATAATTGATTGACAGAAAGCGAAGTATGTGGTTCTAAGTAATTTTTTGTTTAAAATATCTCTTAAACATCTAAATATATATGTTAGTTTCCTTATTCTGTTGTTCAGAATATTTATATGTGGGGACCATTTTAAACGCTGGTCTATTGTTATGCCTAGGTACTTAATATCGGTCTTGCTTTCTATGTTTGTGCATAACATATTGCATTTGTGGTTTTCTGTATTTTTCACAGAGTGGATAATTATGTTTATTTCTTTAGGTGTTTCTTGTTTTTTAATGAAAAATGGTAAATAATAAGTTTTTTAGAATTTAAAGTCAACAGGTTTTCATCAAACCATAATTTTAGTTCATTGATATCTGTATTTGCCATGTTATTTAGTTCTGACCAGGTGTTTGCTTTTAGTAGTAGGACTGTATCGTCAGCGTAAGAGACAATGTCTCCATATTTGGAAATATTGAATATATCATTGACATATATAATAAATAACAATGGTCCCAAAACCGTGCCTTGGGGTATTGAAAAGTCGCTATATTTTGAATCGCTGACTTGATTGAGTAATTTTACTTGTTGAGGTCTTTTATATAAATAACTAGTTATCCATGCTAAGACTTTTCCACTAATCCCTACTGATTTTAATTTACTTATTAATTTTTTATGTGATATGCTGTCGAAAGCTTTTTTGAGGTCTATAAATATGCCAAGACATTTTTTATCGGAATCTAGGGCCGTATATAAATAGTTGGTTATTTTTGCTATCGCGTCGTGAGTACTTGTATTTATTTTGAATCCGAATTGGTTATAATTAATTATTTTATTTTCTTCTAAGAATGTCCAATATATAATATACATTAGAAGACTCAATTTTTAATCGTAAACAGCTGTTCGCAAGTTTTGTATGAAAAATATAGAATAGAATTTGGTTTTATCGAAGGAAGCAAACACTTTGTGATGTGACATTATATATTAAATGAAAAAATACACTTTGTAAAACACCACTTTTATTATGAATTAATATTAACAGCCAACCAGGTTTCGCTTATCAACTCAAACGTTGATATAATAAGCCCTGACGAAGCTTGAGCTAAGCGAATCCTGGTTGGCTGTTAATATAAATTTATAATAAAAGTGGTGTTTTTAAAAGTGTATTTTTTTCATTTAATAGAATTTGGGTTCGCTGACTGTCAAAATTTATGCACTAAATTAGAATATTTAATACATTTGTTATTGGTAGAAGGCATTATCTCAGCCTTCTACTAACGCAAACTGCAGATCGCGGGAAGATTGGAAATGAAATTTAAAATGATTTACGAAAGGTAAATAAATTAGGCACTTTATGGCAAGTGATCGCTCAACACGTTTTGCAAACTTGCCATAATATGCCAAAAATCGTTCAAGTGGCTAAGCTGGAGTTTACAAATGTACCTGACATAGGTATTATTTTGTATAATATAATAATACATACGTATATACGTAGATGAATCGGTAATACATATTTGCCGTTCCATACCTGATGTACGTTTATGTTTTTTTTCAGGTCTAGTGTAGCTAACATTACAACCAAGAAAGGAATGAAGTTTCTTTCCTTTGCCAAAAGTGGAAACTTCAAGGATGATATTTACGAAGGACTGGTGGCCAAGTCTCTGAAGTCGGACCTGTACGTTGAATCCTGGATTAATGGAGCTGGTGTATTGGAGTCCAACTGTTCTTATCAATACAAGTAAGACTTTTTTTACATTAGCTCCTACCCTCAGGAAAAAAAATTCACTCAGGGCCTATGTTATCTTTGGGGAAGTTGTGAAATTACCTACTTATCTAAAATTCCTTCCTACTCGTAAGAGGTCTGTGGTGTACTGTAGTAACTCAGATTGTAGTGTACTGTTAATTCTCTTCTTAATTTATTTATTTATTTGGTACAATATTTTTTACATTTCAAAGTTTAATATTTAAATAGCAATACACTTGATGATCGGGAGATTTCAATAATTACTTCAGTTCGTCTGAGATTACGAGAATGTTTATTATTGTGACTATTTACAATGAATATCTAACTGGACTCGCACATGTTCTCTTGGATGCTCTGAGTTATTCTCAGGAGGAAACGCTGACTGAAATGCTCGCCTGTAGATCGGCTCACACCGGCTACTCTCATAACCATTCGGGTATTAGACCCTAACATCCAACATGTTGTATCTGTCGTGTGGTATTACTACTGTCACCTATGGAGACACCTTAAATTTATTGAATATATAATTGTATTGAAACTACATATATCTACCAACCAAGGTAAAAAAGTATTACATCTTCAATAGAAATGCTGTACCTGCACAGTTATCGTCATTATTTTAACTATCAAGTTAAAGTTTGGTTAGGTTTGTGATAAAAAAAACTCTTGTCCTAAAGGTTATGGAATAAAATCTACGAAACTATGTACCAAGGTGAGGTTGATGCAATGACGAGATTGTGCTATTGCAAGGCTAATAAGTCAGATGTAAGTGTAATAAGTCAGATTAAGAAAGGGACGCTCAGATGGTTTGGGCATGTAGAGCGAATGAATAAAGAAAGGAGTGTATTGAAAACATATGATTTAATTATTGAAGACAACATTATCGACTCTGAAACGAAAATTTGAAACAGAAAAATCATAAAAAAACTTGGGTACATCTGGAACTTGAACCCACCGGGAGCTGCTCTACCAATCCGTCCTTATTTCCTTGGTACATATTTAACTGATTATTACTTCGAATAAGAATTACCTATAATATCTTCATTTTCATAACGCGATTTGAGGTTTTACTCATTAAGTTATTAAAAAAAATAGAGAATATATGACTTGAATGTGAATAATAGAAGAAGTCAGAGATGCCCGAGGAAGACATGGCACAATCAGGTAAACCAAATACTTGAGCCGGGCCATGTCAAGAGTCAGAATAATAGAAGGGTATGTATGAGACCGAAGAATGAAGCAGTGTGTGCAAAGCCGAGTTGATTGGCAGTCAGTCCTCTCTGCCTACTCCTACGGTGAAACGGTGTGATGGTTATTTAAATAGTCAAGGCAGGTACGACTAAAACTTTTGCAAAATATTTTGGCGCATTACAAGATCCAGTTGGAGTCGAAATTAGTCTCGTCAATCAGTGATAATAAATTCTTTTATTCAGGGTGAACAATGTGGAGAAGGTGGCCTTTGCTGAAAAGGGAATAGCCTTCTCCTCTCACGCCGACCACTCCAAGTGGGCTGTTTCTGCACCACCCGGTAACAGGAAGAAAGGGACACAGATTTGGGTCTGTGTTGGAGACATAAACAGAGCTGTAAGTTGCTTTTCGAATATGCATTTATATATTATCTTGAGTTAGATTGCATCATTGTATGCTCTAATAATTATGTGACTGATGCTTTTGGCTTACAAACTTATTAAATATATAACCATTTTGCCTATTGCTACTGCAATATTATTATTATGAAGTGGCCTTACTTCACAACCTTTATCACATGTGTATGATTTTTTTTGTAGCTACATTTTACATTTCTCATTCTATATTTTCCATTTGAATGGAATTAATAAATTGTTATATAAATATGATTAAAAAAGGGTTTTGCTCACCTTGCCACGATGCACGGTTGTAAGTAATAGCTGACTGTAATGGACGTATCTTGCGTTTTATGCCTGGCCAATTTTTTTTCCACTTTTTCAGTACCAATACATAATATTTTTATTATGTCCTTATTTTATTAGTAATATTTTACATTAGTAATAAATGTAAACTATTCATGCTAAACACTACCCTGTGTACTGAGTACACAGCACTGGAACTCTAGGGATTTTTTAACATCGTAAGGAAAGGTTTAAATGTAATAATGTGGCTTGAGCTTGTTGATTAATTAATGTAACTTTTAGGAAACCCAAGAATTGAGGGGCGGCGGAACAGTATGCACTCAGAACTACAACCTGTGGACCCATTATTCTGCGGCCATCAATGAAATTGAGCCTTGCAAGAAGCCGCCGAAAAACGGATGAAACGGATCTCTAATCTAATCTAGTCCAATTTTTTTGCAATTACGTGTATTTACGTATATTATTTTGTTAATGTGTCATGATATATCTGTTAAATTTTATGTGATCAGCGCAAAAGTCACAATAGCCAATGCCAGTGGAACTTTGGCATTCCCAAAATGTGATAAAAACTTCACACGGGAGGCCATGGTGAAATCATTTCACTCACGACCTGTCATATTTGGGGATGCTGTATGGGTGTTATAAGTCTGAAAAGTGAGAGAAAAATAATGTTGGGATGTATGTACCAAGCTAGAATGGTTGAATGTTGGTCTCGCCCATCATCAGGATGATGGAGTGATTTTCCACTCTAAATCGAGGTGCAAAAATACTTGACAATTGGTGTACCAAACTATTATGTATATCAAATGTTTGTAAAAGCCCGCATTAAATAAATAAATAACTAACGTATTTTTGTACACAAAATAATGATGTAAGAATTACATTTTGCAATTGAGGCCCAGTTGTTTCGCATAAACAACTGGGCGAATGTAACATTGTCATCAAATGGTCCATCATGTTGTTAAGCTCGTTGTCTTATTACAATTTGATAGAAAGCTGAAATGCACCTACAATCTGCATTTAACAGGGACCTTTTAAATGTCAAAAAACCAAAATAGCGCTGAATGGTCACTTGATGATAATGTTACTTTTGAATTTATGTGAAACAACTAGGCCTAAATGTAAGGATTTTTCAATAATGACATTTGAATATTTAAAAACATATTTTATTTCTCCATAAGTTTATAAAAAATACAAATATTCTATGGTACAGTTTTGTTTCTTGACAAATTTTATAAAACTTTATCTCTGAATAAATTATAAAAGGGTACATAAATATATATTTATAATCAAGTGGTTTGGTAAACAAAATTGAATATAACAATCTTTTAAACAAAAATATAGTTAATATTGTATCCATATGTAGTTTTAATTTTAAAAGTATTTTTGACTGTAGATAATGATTAATTAGTAAGAATCGTGTATACATTTACAAAGCGTGTTTATATACAATGAATTAAATATAACTTTTAACGAAGAAAATTAGTAAACAGACTTGTCACCTCATATTTTAAAGGAGTAAAATTTTATGGCCATATTCAGTAAACTCGAAACAACAAAATAAAAACTAACATATTATGTTTATTGTTCGATTTTAAGATTAATCAACTTTAGAACAAATTAATTCCTCTTGTCAACGATTTTATGTTTTTGCATTTTTTTGTTTTTTTTTTGTTTTTTATTACTTAGAATATTATACAACTTTAAAAAATCTGATAGAACTCAAGAGAATGATAAAGGTTTTGGTTGAGGGTTTGTGCTTCAATAATTTATTTTCAACTAGCTGTACCCCGCCACGCGTTGCTGTGGCTCACTCTGTCTGTGCAGATAAAGAAACAATAGCGCATGTTGCTTTTACGTTCAACAGATGGTGCTCTTTTTAAAAAAAGCATGTGTTTACCTGGCACAGGTCACTATATATATAATATAGTATATAAAAACACATGCGTATTCGAATGCAACGTTGTGTCGAAATTTTAAAGCAATCGGTAAAGAACTTTCGGAGATTCAAGATTTTGAACAAACAAATATTTACATTTTAATTTATAATGATTTACAATCATTTTTGGTGGATGAAGCTAGAGGCGTCCCTTCTGAGAAGCAGTTAACGTTTTTCAGTTTTTTCCAACCAAAATTTAAAAAAATCAAATAATTGAAAATATCAACCGGAAATTTGAATTTGCCTTTGAACTTTCTGGTGATAGAAAATTATAGTGAAGATATTAAGAATAATTTAGCAAAAAATTAAATATTAAGGGCAAGTTGTTTCATAGGATTTTAAAAATTCATAAAATTTCAAAGTAAATTTTCAAGTTCTGTGAATGTCCTATTCAAGTTCTGTTATTATCTCAGCAGTTGTGTGAAACAACCGGCCCATATTAGTATATTATTCTTAAATTTTGTAGGGTATTTATTTGGGTTATACAAAATAAAAGAGTTCTTAAAAAATAGACTTTACGCCACTTTCTAGTGGAATTATTTTACAAATTGTATTTTTACAATTAAACGTATTAAGAGTATATTATAGCGAGATCTGTTCTAATATTTCACACTTCTAGTATTGTAACCTCATGTTTTTTAAAAATATTATTACATAATGAATTTCATCGGCATTTTCACGTTCTGTTTATCTAATTTAGGTAATTTCTTAGAATTTTATCTTTTTCTCTGAATAAATCTGTTTTTTTTTATTCGGTAAAACATCCCTTTAAAAGCTTTGGGCTTGTGGTAAGGAGAAAATTTTATATACTCAATAAAAAAAGGAAGAAAATATGATCAGAAAAAAAATCAAAACTACATTGGAAGGTAAATTAATGACATCTCAGACAACGATCAACATCACAATTTAACCAAAAAATTCCTTCACAATATTTTCATTGACAACATTACCAATATATTTTAGGAAATCCAATGGAATTTGTTCCCATAGCCTCGGAAGTCAACAAATAATGTGGTGTGTTTTCTTATTTTTTCACAGTTAAATTATTTTTCAGAGTGCCATATCCTATTACGGTAGTGAAATTGTGAGCTGAAATTAATTGCATTGACCTAGAATTTTCAGACAAAAATTTATCTGCTTCTTTTTTAGTACTTGCTGAATAACTTACAAAATATGTTATACAAACTTAATGCAAGCAATTAAACACTATTAACCTTTACAACGCTGACCGATTCAAGCAATCTATCCTACCACGAGACACGTTTTGATTCAATGTACATATATACGTGTTTTAGTGAACTTTTATGGATGATGTATATATGCAACATGCGCTTACAGGAATAGCCACCGATGGATCATATTTGTGACAGCCGAGTAAATGAGGTTATGTAGCACTATCTAATACAATTAAAAAATGGAATATTAAAACAGATCTGATACAGACCAACTCTGTGTCTAACTCTTCATTGATCTGAGAGAGGGAATTCTCCGGAACCAAGAGTCCTGCTTGTTGCTGAGCTCGTAGGAGTTTTGCGGGTTGAGGATGGATAGCGCCTCGTCGATGGTCCTCAGGGCCGAAGGTAGCAGCACGCTGGCGGTGTACTCCGTGGTGTCGGAGATGGGCACTGAACATTCCGAGGAGGAGGTGGATGAAGGTGTGTCAGGCCTGGAAATTAATTTTTGCTTCAATGCGTGCAATAAAATTTGAAGAAGTACATATCTTACAATTTGGGAGGCGGGTTGTGGTACCGCCGTCCCGGGAACCATTTATTGGATAACCAACACCTCTGCTCGTAGGTCATCCCAAGTGAGTGGTTCGCTATGTTTGGTGATTTAGCAGGATACCTGTGTGTCCAGGATGCGCCTGCCCACCACCTGCGTGGCCTGGGAGAGGCTAGTTTGGGGAGACCCTTTGACCTCTCCAACTGGTCTCTCGACCCATCGCCTTACGCCACAGCGGGAGGGATATATTTATACGTCACTCCTGGAGACACTGATCCCTAGATTCCTACCCACCTCTCTTACCTTTTTCCTCCCCTGAACTTCCTATCCTTAAAAATTCCCTCCACCTTTCACCCATTCCTGTGTGGGGTTAATGTAAAAAAATATATATATCTGTATTGTGTAATGAAGGCTATTTGCAAGTTTAGAGTTTGGCTGTTGTACAACATTGTTGACTTTTATTACGTCTATCCAAAACTGTCCCAAGAGACAAACAGTATATTTTACAGGAGAAAACTTTTTCTGTATCGTTCACCTAAAAGTGTAATTAGATGGAGAGGTTGAATACCGCACAAGAGTCCTCCCAACTGCTTCCAACCGCTTTGAGCCAGTGAGACTATCCCGAATTCGGATATGTTTTTTTTTTTTTTTTTTTTTTTTTTTTTTTTTTTATTGAAACATATAAACAAGGTTACATTTTTTTAACAATATAAACACCAATATTTCAATCACTCTCCTAATAAAGCAGCTGCTTGTGTTTAGGAGAGGACAACAAAAATATTTTAACATTTGTTTAAATTAAACAAAAATTATTAGTAATAAAACAAAAAATAACAATAAAAGTAATAAAAATATAGGTTAGTTAATAAATGATTCAAAGAATTTAAAAGGCAAAAACATATTTCTAAACAATAAGTAAAGTTATGAGGTGGTACAAGAGTATTTTAATTTAATTTTTTTTTTATATTTTTCGAAGTTTTCTTCCGATCGTATATCAAGGGGTAATTTATTAAATAATTTTACACCCTTGAATATATAGTGATGCTGTGCTGTTGTGGTTCGTGCTAGTGGCACGGTTAGTCCTCCAACAGATATTAGTCTTTTACTAATATTCAATTGTGGTATATTATTTTTACTAAAGAAATCTTTATGTATTTGTAGGAGTGCAATTTTGTCATAAATTTTTGTAAGTGGGGGAACCGGGAAATCTTGAAAAAAATTTATAGTTGGGTAGTAATATGGCTTTTTTAAGATGATTTTTATTAGTATTTTTTGAATAGTTTCCAGTGGGAGTAGGGATGATTTATATGCACCCCCCCAAGCCACGATTCCATATTGTAGGACAGAGTGCGCCAGTGCATAATAAATATCTCTTAGTATTTTTAATGATACAGTATTTCTTAGTCTAAAAAATATATAGATCAGTTTTCTCATTCTGTCTACTGTGGAATTTATTTGACTTTTCCATTTGATGTTATTATCAATAATTATTCCAAGATATTTTATTTCTTCTTTACTACTAATGTTTATACAGTTTAAGTTACAGGGTGCGATTCTAAGGAGGCAATTTTTTTCGTGAATTTTTATGTTTAGATTTACATTTGAGATATTCCCTGTTAGACTATAAGGTATAAAATGGGTTTTTTCGACATTTAGTGTCAATAAGTTTTCGTCAAACCATAGTTTAACGATATTTATGGCATTATTAGCTGATACTTCGACCTCATTCCAAGAATTTCCTTCAATAGTTATCACTGTATCATCTGCGTAAGATATAATGTTTCCAATGATTGGGAGTTCAAAAAGTTCATTTACATATAGTATAAATAGTAAAGGTCCCAAAACAGTTCCTTGTGGAATTCCAAAATCTATATTTTCTATTTCACTTAATTCGTTGTTTACTTTAACCTGTTGAGTTCTTTGATAGAGATAACTTTTTAACAATGTTTTAGCTTTGCCAGTAATTCCTATATTATTTAGTTTATTAATTAATTTTGAATGTGAGACACTATCAAAAGCTTTACGGAGGTCAATGAATATACTTAAGCACTTTTTGCCTCTATCTAATGTTTTGTAAATAAGCTTAGTTAATTCTGCAATTGCGTCTTGTGTGCTAAGTTTATCTCTGAAACCGTATTGACTAGGGTTAATACATTTTTGGTTATCTGTATAATCAGTAATTTGTTTTTTTATTACTTTTTCGTGTATTTTTGCAATGTTGGATAATAAGGATATTGGGCGGTAATTGTTTACTTCTTTTGAATCTCCGGATTTATATACTGGGATTATAATGGCTTTTTTGTAGTTAGACGGGAATATTCCGTATTTAGTACTTACATTAATTATATGCGTAATCGGTTTTGTTAGGAAATTGCAGTATTTTTTCAAGATTTCTGTAGTTATACCGTCGTATCCTGGCGCACTACCATTTTTAAGTGATTGTATTATGTTTTCAATATTTTTTTCTGTAGTCGGTTTAAAAATTGAAAGATTGCTATTTGTTATTTTATCTTCATGTATGTCATCAGGTTGATAATTTTGGTCAATTTTATATGCAAGTTTTTGACCGACGGTAGCGAAAAATTTGTTGAAAATATTTGCGCACATTTTTGGTTCACGGATAGCATTTATTTTAGTTCCATTATTGTTTATAACATTTATTGTAGACTTATTTTTATTATTTTTATTCATTATTTCATTTATAGTGTTCCATGTTTTTTTAGGGTTTTCCTTTGTGAGGATTATTTTCTCCCTGTAATATTTTTCTTTTGTGTCTTTGATAATTTTAATGAGTTTGTTCCGGAATATTTTGTAATGGTTTTTTACTTGGCTATTGGTAGAGTTTTTTTTTGTATCTATGAAAAGTTTTTCTTTTTTCCGGATAGATATGAGTAATCCTTGCGTAATCCATGGTTTGATTTTCCTTAATTTAGAACTAGGTTGATTATTTATAAAGGTTGTACAGTCTGCGATATGAGCATTTAAAGTTTCTTCAAAGAAGTTTGCGCACATGTCTGGGTTTTGGCAATTTAGTATTGAGGACCAAGATTCGTTACTTAATTTATTATTTAATTTTACATTGTTCAATTTGGAAATTATGTTAATATTTTTTCTAGAGTCATTTAATCCTAAGTTTTTATTTAAATCATAAATAAAAATATTTGTATGGTGATCTGTTATATCATTTTTCCATATAATAGATTTAATTTTTTCTGTGTGTTTAATATTGCTCCATATGTGGTCCAGGCATGATGGCGATTGGTTTGCAAATTCTCTTGTGTAATTATTTACACATGATATAAAGTTCATTTCACTCATAGCATTTATATAATCTATTTTATTTTTACAGTGGTTATTTGGACCAATATTAATATTTAAATCACCCATTACGATACAATTTAGATGGTTTTTGTTACATAGTATTTTTTTTAATTCTTCTATAAATAAAGATACATCAGAGCTGTGAGTTCGATATATTGCGATTATATTGAATGGCATATTATTTAAAACAAAATTTAATGACAAACAGTTTGCTTTGCATATGTGTATTTCGGTAATATTGATATCAGTAAATTTTTCTTTAGCGTATACTACAATTCCACTATTTTTATTAATCTGATAATTTGTATTGTAATTTTTGTAGTTTGGGATGATTGGTATATTTATGTTTGCATGTATGTGCGCCTCGGATAGTATTATGAAATCTGGCTGTGAACATAATGTATTTAGGGATACCAGAAGTTCATCCATGTTTTTATTTATACTTCTAATGTTTAGGTGCAAGATTGTTAGTCTATTTATTATATTGTCATAGATCCTATTGCATTCACTGGCTGCTTCACATACGTATTCTTCTATATTTAGATTTTTATCAATTTCGCTTAAGTTAAAATTTTCCATTGCATTTATTTAGGTGTGATAGAATATGTATATATAATTCTACGAGGAAATGAATAAGTAATAATGCTCATAATTAATGTAACACTATTCTTGCTCGATTTCAGTTCATATCAAAAATTGTAGGTTTTGATTTTTTCTATAAGATTTATTTTATGTTTAGATAATACTCGGAGACATAGTGAGTGTTTGTTTAATTGACAGCAAAAATTAATTTGATTCGTTCTTCTTTTTATAATAATTACATTAAAACATAGCTTGTGTAAGAATATATCAATAGTACAAGTGAACATATAGTGTAGAGATTTATTGCATACAGAATATTGGCAGCATGATATATGGGTTAGTAATGTATATAATAATAATTTTGACAAATTAATATATCTATAATTAGACTTTAGTATTCTATAATTTACTAGCCTTCGATAAACGTAGTTGTGGATTGTTGTTGTATTATCTATTTTCTGGTAGGAATATACAAATGTAGAACGTAGATGTAATGTATTGTAAAAATAAACATAAAAGTGTAGTATGTAGAGATGTGTTATCATGAAGAAAATATTTAGGTTTTTTATCTTCAATATAGAGAATGATTTAAATTTTTTGGTTTTAAATACATATATCCTGACTTTAAAGTATGTAGAATGATGAAAGATTTGTCGGTTTTTTAATGTATAGACTATAGAATTATTATTTTTTATATCTTGTGGATTTTCAAAAATACATGCGTATTTGTAAGACATTGAGAATAGACATGAGATATTTTTATAGACATCTTTAAAATTTATAACAATATTCCAATTTTTGTTGCGTAAGAGCAAGTATTTTTTTGTAATATTGACAGTTAGTTTGATTATGGACATTTTTTTTTTAATTGTTAGTATCATTTTTGAATATTTCTTAGAATTTTCAGTTTTAATAGTAAGTATACATGTTTTATATACTGGAGATTGATAAGAAACATCATGTTTTTTTAAAGCATATGTCATAGTATTATTAATTTTGTTAGTTTTTAAATGTTTGAATGTGCATAATATATTGACAATAAACATGAGTTACTATGAAAAATATACCTTGAATCCAAATTAGTATTCAATTTTCTGTTGTGCGAATGCCAGCATTTTTTTATAATATAAACAGTTGGTTTTATCATTCGCATTATGATTGGTAGGAAATGACAGTTGAAATCTGTCATTTTGAAAAGTGCAGTTTACACACCTCGGTTGATTTGATGAAGCTTGACATTCTTTGAACAAGTGAGCAGCTCCACAGTGCGAGCAGGAAGGCAAATTGTTTTTCTCTTTCTGGTTGCAGTTTCTTGATGTATGTCCGTAGCGTAGACAGAAGTAGCATTGTATTACTGGGCAGGCGTCGCCAACCGTAACTCGCTGGTAGCCAATGTTTATTTTTTCTTTATTTAATAGAATCTTCCTGGTTGTGCTATCTACTTCTACTATGTAGTTAGCGGTGTCATTGTATTTGTTTTTAATTATTGCTTTTATGTTAAAAATAGAATTTTTTTCTGTTTTTTGCGTTTCAATTTTGATATCCTCATTTTTGTCCAAGATATCGTCAGTAAAATCTTCTTTGATGAAGTCGTTGAAAATTCCCTTGAATATCATTGTTGGTTTTTTCTTTGTTAATTCTTTGCAGTCGATATCATGTAGATCTTTAGAAATTAAAGTATGTAGTTTTTTAGCATCTTCTTTATTAACACAATCGATTACAATTCGATTTTATGTTGTGAGGCTGAAGGTAGTGGTGAGGGGATAGGGAAGAGGAAGGTGCGGAAGGAAAAATTGATACGATTCTACTGAACCCAAATATGAAAATAAATGTAATTTTGAACAGTTTTACAGTAGATTATTGAGTTTCGAAAGCCAAAAGAAAGTTGATTATTGTTATCTCACCCCTGTTGCAAGAAGAGTGAGAAGAAGAAGATATGCAGCTTACAAAATAATATCTTAAATTACAAACAGTTTCTAAAATTACTCTTAGGTTTTTAGTTCAATGCAGGGAAAACACAAATAAATATCTGGTCTCGACAAGTGCAGGTTTTACAACCTGGCTAGTGAGATATCAGATACCATATCAATTATCAGTGGTTAAGTCAATTTATGTCATTGATGCTATTGACAATACATAATTGCTAATTGATCGTTTACAGAGTCAATTGAAGCTATTGACATTTGCGACTCCCGTTGACGAGAGAATGATGGGCATTTTGATTGAGCACGTAGACAAGCATCATTGATGCAGCGGAATGATCGTTTCGCTGTGTGATTGACAATCGTTTGTTCATTGCTCTATCAACCAAGCCCTCAGAAATTCAGTTTCATCGCGGAATGAGATTTTGCTTTACTTATAATAATTGCATTTATATCGCGACTGTCCAGAGTAAAATTAAAACTTTCAAGGTAGTAATCACTTTGTCGTTAGACATAATTACAATTTTGTAAAATTATAAGTTTATGACTGTATACGTGCATAGTAGGTACTGTTTCTGCAGATGCCCACAAAGCAACCGGGGCAAAAATATTGACAGGTCGATTGATGTTCCCTCAATTGTAAATTTTAATCGCGTAAACAAATTGACAATTAAAATTGTTCATCTCCAGGCGCTATACATTACATTATTATGTACAACATGCGTCAAAGAAGAGCTGGCCAGATAAATGATAATATGCAATAAAAAGAGCTTTTATAAATCAATGTGACAGATTTCAAGATGTAGTCATATTATCTAAATCCAGTTCTCATTAAGTGGAGGCTGAGCCACTCTGACATGAACAATAAAAATACATATTTTCCTGACCTGCTGCCAATTTCCTTGGGCGCGGAGAATAGGGTGTGCGTAGAGATCCCAACTGGCTGCAAAGTGACCACCTTGATGCCGTAGGGCTTCAGCTCTAGTCGCAGCGCCTGACTGGCCCCTTCCACGGCCCAGCGTGTGGCCGCGTAGCATACCTGCTGCTCGCCGCTCTCTTCACTCGAAGAACCTGGATAAAACACGGATCATAAGAGCCAGAGTAAAACATAAATGTTGATAATGTAGACTGTAAAGAATATATTACGCAAATGTGAATGCTAGAAGAAGTCGGAGACACCCGAGGAAGACATGGCACGATCAAGTGAACCAGATACTTGAGTCAGGCCATGTCAAGAGTCAAGAGTCTGAATAACAGAAGAGTATGTATGAGATGATGTATGAATGTAAACGAGGCAAGGAATGTGTGCTAAGACTGAGTTGTTTGGCTGTCCGTCCTCTCTGCTTACCCCTATGGAGAAACGGAGTGATGGTTAGTTAGTTAATTGGTTTTGTTAGGAAGCTGAAGAATGTAACAAAATAACATAAACAGAACATTGTCGAATTGAATCGTGAGTCTAAATTTAAACAGAATTGATAAACGTCCGCTAAGCAGCTAGTATCTTTGGATTTCTGCGGGGAAATAAGGGACTGCAAGTGGATGCTCCAAACTAGTTAGAAATTTCTGCTCTCTCTTAAATTTCACCTTACATGTCTTTGACAGTTTCCCAATCTCTTTAACGAAGTTCACCAGGATTATCATTGGGTGTTTGGCTATGACTCCAGGCTCCATAATGTGTAGTATACTGACCGAACACGTGATATCGTAGTAGAAGACGCAACTTCTAAGTATCAGTAAGTGAGGAGAGAACACACATACCGATGTTGATGAACCTCCCCTTTGCGTTGGTGAGGAGCGGCAGAAAGGTGCGCGCGGCCTTGAGCACGCCCAGCACGTTGGTGCGCAGCATAGCCTCCCACTGCGCCGGCTCCTGCTGCTGGAGGCGTCCCACGTGCACCACTCCCGCCGTGTTTACAATGGCCCATAATCCTGGAGAGTGGACAGATTTAATTAGTATTAAAGTAATGTAAATGCCACTAATTTCCATCACACACTCCTACACCACTATACACAATCTAACCAAATCTAGACAACCTAATCTTACCTAACATAACCTATCTAACCGTCCCGTTGGTGTCATGTATCTTTTATCAGGAGATTTTTCAATGTGGATGAGTGTTTCAGGCTAATAATTATTGCTTATAAAAATAAATAAACATTATTGCTAATTTTTTTTATGAAAACCTTTAAGGAGGCATGCATGGAGCCAGTTGAACTATTTTTATTCGGTTTGTAAGTAATCTAAAATTTTAGCAAAAATTATTATAATACAAAAAAAATCCTGATAAGTAAATTCATAATACCTACTGCTAACCTAAAGTAAATCTACATAATGTGACCTAACCGTAATATAAAAATGACTGTAAACACCGAAACAGCTATCACAATAAAACCCAACTAAAATCTGTGCATTTATTAAATTATATTTTTTTATGTTATGTGTAATAAACCTAAATTGAACACACGAACTATAAAAAGAGATTTTAATGTTTTCTGAAATAAGCTCGTATCAAAAAAGCATTGAATTTTTTTTTATGAAATATCAAATTAAAAATTAATTTTAAAAAATTAACAAAAAAAAACAAAAGTAAAGTGCACTGCCCGGGAATCGAACCCGGGTCGCAAGAATGGGAATCTTGCATGATACCACTACACCAGCAGTGCTCACGTGGGAAATGACAAATTATTGTAATAAATACCATATTTGGACGTGAATTTTCAAGCGATAAAACGCGAATAAAGCTTACTAATCTTCTAATTCAATATTATCTTGAACTAAAATTATATTTCCATTGTCACAAAGCACGTTTTGTCCACATTCGAATATTTTGTCCTTACAAGGTAAGGCACCGTAGGGATGGGGGCAACAGCGAAAATATCGAAATAAAAAAAGACTATTTTTTTGTTATTTTAAATCGACGATTTTAGGCTCACAAATACGTAGAAGTTAATAATTTATACCTAAATATTGCCACTAATAAAAGGTTGTACTTTTTAACGCGCTTTCTACAAAATATAAAAACAAATTATTTACCATTCTCTCCAGCGGGTAGTCGTGATGTGAGTGTTTGCGCGGCTTCGTGCAGAATATCCTCCCTGGTTACATCCAGTGCGAGGGGTAACAACTGACCCATCGCCACCTCGTCTCCTTCCAGATCTTGCTCCGCCCTCCTGGAGGACCAGCCCTTGGCCAGTCTCCATGACAGAGATTCTTCACCTGATCTCATGCCAGCGAACACCCTGTAACCGCGCTCAGCAAGATGGATTGCAATCTGAATAAATACATAAAACATTTTTGTTCGTAAAAGCTTTACGGGGAAAAAATCAAATGAAAAAGCAAAAAAAGGTTTTCACACAATCAACTAGAATTTGATTTTAAATAAAAAATTTCGTAAACTAACGAATCTAACCATCCCATCTTCATTTTTTGAAATATTGATTAGTTGAAATGTTGATTGATAGATTGATGGAAATGCAATCACTTAGTTATTATTTTGAAATTTCTACATTTTTGGTTTCAAGTAATAATTTATGAAACGGTTTTTTCCCGTGCCATCACTATCCCATCACCAATCGATGCGATCTTGGATGCAAAGCTACATTAGCGCCATCTAGCGGAATTACAAAAAGTATTATCAGAGCTTTTAAAATGTGCCGTCAAAATCTTATTGTAGCGTAAAGTTTTAACAGTTTTATTTTATTATTTTTAGAATGAGTATATAGTATTAAGGATTAGTTTTTGGCAAGTATACCAAAGTGAAAAAAAATACCTGTAGTCCCAATGCTGTGTCGGCCGAGGTAACTAGCACGGATTTGGTTTGTCCAGGTTGGGGTCCCCTTGATGACCCTCCAGCGCGAACTTTGCACAGCAAGTACAACAAAAGGGCGCCCGCAATGGAGCACAAAGCCACCAGCTGCAGGGCTAGCATCAGTCCCGTTGATGCGTCCATCTTTTGTAAGTGGTTTCCAAGCTCAAAACATCAAAGCGAGAGAGCTTTTGGCGGGCGCTGATAGATGTCAGCAAGGCTTTGATATCTGGAACAAAAAATGTACATAAATAATATTATTTATTTATTTACAGTGCAAATGCCTATAAACAGAAAAAAACATGTTTTATAAAAAAGGATTTCAAACAATTATACGATGTAATCATACTAATTTGATTAAAATTAACGAAAATTTACAATTAACAAACTCTTAAAAAGTTGTTGATATCCGTTACATAACTTTATCCATGGGAAAAACATGTCAATAAACTGGCGAGCATTTTACCGTTCTATACAGGGTTTTAAGGTTATATACAGTGTATATATGTACTCGTCTTACTTTGCAGTGATTCCTGATATTATTTGGAGTAAAAAATGTCAATGACATTTTGGTCTCCGGTGACTTTTTCAAATTAAAAAAAAAACAATGTAAAAAAAATTCTTCCATATGGCATTGGTCACTCGGCCGAGTAAATGCCCAACCCCTTACAATCGACCCTAGCTGTCCAATTCCTATTGATTTTCTATGTTTAAAAAAAAAACATCTACAAAGTCACCGGAGACAAGAAGTTTATTTACATTTTTTATTTTACATTATAACGTCAGGAATCACTTGTTAAAGTAAGTAAAGTACTTTCCTTAGCACCCTGTATAGTTATTTTGCAAATTTGTATTTGTGTAAGAAACAAAATGTAAACTAACGACTTAACCGAATAACCACTAGGTACTTGTTTTTAAAAAGTACGTGAAATGCTTTTGTAAGTTCTTTCGGTGCCATAAAAAATGTCCGCTACTTCTGTAATATTACTATTTTTAAGGAAGTGAAAAATACATTTGTGGAATCTACATATTACAAGTGAGTGAAAATTGTCGTCATCATTGTTTGACGTGCTCTCTTTGCGTTTTATTTTAGCTTGAAATTTGTTTTTAGGGTGAATGAACTTTCCTCCCTAGAGTGAGAGAGAAAAGCTGATACGGTACAAAATTAACATTGTATATGTTTTTCGACACACATTACTTACATATATACGTTTTGGCAGACTTTTTCTTTTTCTTTGGCAAACGTTTCGGACAGGCTTACAGTTAACATTAGGGGAGATAACAACAAAGAACGAAAGAACATATTGTCACGACTGAACATTATATATTGTGAACTAATTGCAAGTAAACGTTGATTCGATTACTAAATCTACGGTTTTGTTATTATTTATCTGCTTCGTTGCTTTTGTCAAGAATTTGACATTGAATCAAAAGTTGAGTGAGACATTTTTATCACATGATGCTGAGTTGTTTGTTGTCTTCAGTTGGTTCTGCTAGAGTGGCTACGGGTGTTATATAGTGCGACTCACTGTCATTGCGTCACTCTGGCTTCAAAAAACTAAACTGTACCACCATTAACTTTACTACAAAGGTTTTCATTATGTCATTAGTTTTTTAATTGTTCGTGAACTTTGTGAAGTAATCCGTTTACTTTGCGTGAAAATTTCCATTTGTGACAAATTGGCATGTAAAAACACATGTCAGCCCAGAATTAGGAATACTCGTACCGTTTTTTATACGCTAAACATACAACCCTATCCTATAAAGTGTTAATTAAAAGTACTGATTTGAAAGAAAACTGACGTCGTCAATAATTTAACTGCACCATACCTTTGGACTTTCGACTTTTGGGCCCTTGAAAGGCAAATGAAATTGATTATCTGATCTAGAAAGAATTTTTAAATTTCACCAGAAGTAAGGAAAAATTGTGCTTCGCTCGGGCACACGGACCATTCAGTGTTATTCATTATTATAAGAAATATAGAACGTGTGCAGCACAAATTTTTACTATTTATTAACTTCAAACTACACATTTCTATTCAACACATAAACTATACATTCTTACCAAATACACTTTAAAAGCATTCCCTAGAAAAAAAATAAGTGACTTAACTTTTGTTGTTTAAAATTATTCGCGCCGAAACAGACTTGTTAACTCCTGAACCTCATCGATTTAAAGTACCAAATCGAGTAACCAGGCAAAACATATTATTCTGCAACAATAATTCCGGGACTAACTACCATTTACGCGCACCTATATCTCGCTTGCAAATATCAATATATTTAATATTAGTTTACCTTTGTATAGAAGATATGATATTTTTTATGTAGGAAAATATTATTGTTTAGGAGCGATTGCTATAGATTTAGTTATAATGTTCTCTTGTAAATTATGTACTAAGAACTTATAGGTATTATTATTTTTATGCCAGCTGCATCACCAACACTGGTTTCTGATTTTTCTAACTCATTTTTTTAAATTATATTATATACATTTAAATAAACTTTATATCCACCAAGTATTACGTTAATTTAAAAAAAGTAAAGCAATAAGTAATTAATAAAATAAATTTTGAGGTAATTTTTATTATTTGCCGGGCTTATTGTTACAGGTGATTCCAGGTAGGAACGTACCTATTTATATTCAATAATATTATTGTTTTTGGCACCTAACCAGTTACATTATAATTATTTATTTATGGAGCTTATCGATGAATAATTAATGTGTAGATACTGAACAATTTTAGCGGAATCTGACAAAATCTAGAACGCCTAGCATTACCAATTCTGATGTTATTTTCACGGCTACAATTGACTGATAATAATATTTCAATGAATGGTTTGCACGTTCGAAATTCACGCTTCGTGTAAAATGTTCAATTTCGCGGCCGGCTTTTCGCACAACACAGAACACTAAGAACAAAGCAGTTTACTTGGGTAAGTAGGCACTTAGTCGAGGCTTTAACATTTTTTGAGGCCGAATAACCTCAACTTTTCACCACGTAAGTAAGAAAACCCGCTATGCAAATCATAAAAAAATACAATTTTAGAGATTGTTTAAACCGTTAGACTTCAAATTCAAACCTGACTGCAAATAAGTGTTTCCTGTAATGTATTTTTTGAATAATATGTAAAATATATTCAAATGATGCCTGGGAAAAGCCGATATAAATAATAACAGTTCCTAAACTGGGATAACAATAAGATGGCAACACTGGTGTTTGACGAACAGGTATATAATATAATATACATATAATTAGAGATGGCAAAATTTAGCATTAATTTTCAGATTTTTTAGCATTAATAATTGGAAATTTAGCGTCTTATAGCATTTTGAGGCATAATTTAGCGTTTTGTAGCAAAATAGAAAAAAATATATTTCCTGAATGTTTTTAGCGCATATTTTAAGTATTTTTTTTGTAAAATATATGTTTAACCTTCATTTGCAAGTATTTCCATGTGAAAGATTATAAATAATTAATTTTAATATTAAATTAATAAGGAAGGAAACTCTAAGTACGGGTCGAACACAAACACAACAAATGCAGATTGCGATTAACATCAATAGGCGTAATTTATTTCGCACAAATTGTGTAATGTCAAAAAGCAATTTTAGCCTACAGTACAAAAATATTAAATAATTACACATAAAATAGTAACAAAATTATAAAAATTCGTAGGAAAGGCTTCCAAAAATGAAATAAAGTAGGCATAATACTTTTCCCTGCACATTCACATGAAACTAGCTTCCTTATGCATTTTTCTCAATTCTTCTTTAGTTGTTCTGGACTAAATATTGCTGTATCAGCTTCTCCAATTTGTATGGTTCTTCTTTGACTTCTGAAATACGCTATATTCTCGGAAGCGTTTAAATTCAGCGTACAGTATAAATTAAAAATATTAAATATTTACACATAAAATAGTAACAAAATTGTAAAAAGAGGTAGGACAGGCTTCCAAAAATGAAATAAAGTAGGCATATTTGAAATACAGGTAAATACAAAAAAAACAATGGAAATGGCACTTTGCATTGCGCATGTTTCAATAGTGGTCTCCTTCATTCTCGTACGCCTGCATCAACACTATTTACAGGGGCCCAAATTGTCTGTAGGGCTGGCCCAGCAAAGGCAGAGTTTGTCACTTTCATTGCCATCAACATTTGCACCAAGTAACACACTTTACCTTCACGCACAATTTGTCCCATCAGTTTGTGAAGGATTATAAGGAGATGTAGGGAAAACCCGAGCTTACGCACACAGTCGGGGGAGCGCGAGCTGAAGTTAGAGATGATTTTTAATCACTTATTTCCGCTGATAAATATCGATTTTTTGAAATTCTCACATATTATTTTAGTACCCGGTATTTTCGGGAAATTCGCGCCTATTTCGCTAAATAGAATAATTTAGCTGAAATACGGCCAAAATAACGTTTTTCGCGTTAATTCGCGAAATAGAAATCACTGGAAACACTTTCAAATGCCTTGAAACGCAAAGAAAACTCATAAATGCCCTATTTTCGAACCATAAATATTTTTTCGCGTTTTTAGTTAAAACGAAATTTTGCCATCTGTATCAGACGTAATCGTGACACACAAGACTGTAAGGGGCCGGTGATCCCAATCTGTGGAGGCGTAAGATGTCTTCCTTCAGTGGCGTGGAGGGGTAGAACGGGGCCGTCTCTGATGCCGTTGTAGCTGGTCCGAATGCTGTTTTCGCGTCCTTGATGCTGATTCCGAGTCTGGTCCGAAGGGGTAGGCAAGTCCGTGGTCCAGGGTGAGGCGGGGGTCAGAGTGAAAGAAGGCGAGTAGAAGCAGAAGTCGGAGCGAGGTAGAGGGCAGAGCAGAGAGAGAGGTGTTGAGCTGGTGGAGGTTGCTGGCTAACTGTCTTTCCAAGGGGCTGTTGCCCGTTTTATAGGACCCCGGCGGCCTTCGCTGACCGAGCGACGTTCACACGGGCCCGCTTTCTCTTTGATTCCTGGAATCGAGGCCCGTGTTTGTTACGTGCCCGCGGCCCGCCGCCGGGTTGGCTACCGCCCCTCGGCCGGTAATTTCGGGCCGTGGTCATTTGTGACGCTATGCCCCATGGCGCACGGCAAGGCTTCCCACTACGTTTTGGCACGGTTCTAACAATCGTGCCCGAATTAAATATGAATATGATTTTGCCAGCTCTCATAGTATACTTCTCTGCCCGTGTCCCCTAGCCAAGCTCCGACGTTTCATTTATTGTTTACATAGAGGTTCAGACATACATTTTATACATTTCTTTCATTATACATAACAATTTCACATACATAGAGGACAGTTTATTCAGTTTAAGGACAGGCAAAGTTAAGGCAAATGGCAGATTTTAATATGGGGTGACGTCGGCTGATATCGGAGCAGTACGTCCGTTACACTCCCCCCGTGGAGCTCGGCTACACTCTTCGCAAGCGGCGTGCTGCGACATGGTCCCCGGCGGCATTGTTGCCGGTGGCATGGTCCCCGGCGGTATGGTCCCCGGCGGCATGGTCCAGGGCGTCGGCGGCGAGGACGGTGTTCGGACCAGCCATCCTCAGCGTTGTCCCGGCGTCGGCGTCGCGCCGGGTGCTCCCATGTGTGATCCAACCGAGGGCTGTCCGGGACGTCATTTGGCCGCTCTCTTCCTTCCGCACCTCCCGCGACACGATAAGCGGCCCGTTATCTTGGCCGATCAGCAGCCGTGGTTTCACTTGCCGGTGGCCGGCCACTGTTTGCCGCGGGAGGTCTAGGTCCGTTACGGTGTGTGCCGTCACCGTAAACGCGTCTCCGTCGCCGCGCACCGACAGTCTCACCCGCCGGGACGTAGCATCGGATGAGCTCATCCCATTAGCGCCCCGAATTCGCAGGCCGCGTACCGGACCCGCGGCTCCGATGATGTCTGCAACATCTGCCTCGACTAGGGTTATTGCAGAGCCCTCGTCAAGCAGCGCGTGCACGGTCGCATGGCCCCCGGGGCCGCACAATGTCACGGGAATCACTTTCATTAGCACTTGTCCCTCACTTTCCCACGTGTTCGTGACTGTGTGCGTCTCGCGGTCACGAGTGTATGCGTCATCGTGCAGCAAGCGATGGTGCGGGGCCCGGCACGTCCCCACTCCGCAGTTGGTCCGGTACTCGCACCGTTTCGTCTGGTGCACACCGTCCAGACACTTAAAGCACAACCGTTCACTTTTCACAAGCTCCCAACGCGCACTGATTGTTTCTTCGGCGAATTGGGGACACTTGTAGAGCTTGTGCGTATCGTTTTTGCACAGTGCGCACCAAACTTCACTGCGGGGTCCCGGCCGCTCATCGGTCACGTACACATTTTCACGATACGGGCGGGCGGCCCGCTGATGTTCGGCCGAGCTGCTCGGCCGCGCTGCTCGGCCATTGTCGGTGAGGCCCGACCGCGGCACCGCGTTGGTCAGCCGCTTCAGGAACGCGGCAAGCTGCACCACAGTGGCCGCGTGCGTCTGGTCGGCCACCTTACCCAACCACAAGAGGCGTAGGGCTAACGGCATCTTGGAGGCGATTTCGCTGAGGAGGGCCGGGTTGGAGAGGTAATCACCCCGCAGATTCCCCAGCGAAGCCACAATGTTCTGCACCGTGCCCGAGAACTCCACCAGAGCCTCGGTCGATGCGTCCTCTTGTAGTCGGGTCAGCCGCTTTATCCGGTCGAACATGACCGCCGCGACAGAGTGCGCGCCGCCAAAGCGGTGCTCCAGGACATCCATAATTTCCGGCACCTGCGCCGGGTCCAGGAGGAGAGGGCTGACGGCTTCTCGTGCCTTTCCCTTCAGGGCACGCTGCAGCCGCATCAGGTTCTCGGCCGCCGTCATCCCGCAGGTGGCCGTCGACTGGAGGAATTGCGCCTTCCAGGCTTGCCACTCTATGGCGTCGCCAGCGTAGGGCGGCAAGTCCTTTGCGCTGGACTGCCGGGCGATGAGGGATGCCATCCGCTCATCTTCGGGATGGTAGCGAGGTGTGCCACCGGCCTGGGACTGCCGGAGGGCGTCGGCGAACATGGCCGTCACCTGGGCGAGAGGGACACTCCCTTGATGCACCCAGTCTCGTGTCTGCCTCGCTGCCTCATCCATTCGGTTGCAGGCCCCGTATCCGTCAGCGGGGGGCTGCGATGGCGAGTTTCCGCTCGGGGCAAATGCTGGGAACTGGGCGGGCCCGCGGGTCACACCGGGATAGCCGTACTGCGGCTCTGGTCCACCTCGCAGCGTCGCGGCGCCTGGGGAAGCGCCGTCCGTGAGTGGATCCGCAGCATGGTTTCTCTCCGTCCCGGTGTGAGCCCTCACGGCGCGGCGTGAGCTCCCGAAAACATCGCTAGGCTGGGCTGTAGTTGGTGACACAGTGGGCTCTCCCCCCACTGTGTACGTAAGGCTGTGACTGGGGCCGCTAGAGGGCGCCGCAGTCTGTGGCAGGCCCATCCGTGGGCCAGTGGTTTGCGCCTCCGCTGCGTACCCCTGACTAGGTACGCCCGGGGGCGCCGGCGTCGGCGTCGGTTGGTAATCCAGCCGCAGCGCAGTGGTGTGCGTCTCCGCTGCGTGGCCCAGGTTTCGTCCAAGGCCGCTAGATGGCGCCGCCGTCGGTTGGTACTCCGCCCGTGGAGCTGTAGCTTGCGGAACAGTGGGATCTCCCCCCACTGTGTAAGCAAGGCTATGACTGGGGCCGCTCGGGGGCGCCGCAGTCTGTGGAAGGCCCACCCGTGGGCCAGTGGTGTGCGCCTCGGGTGCGTAGTCCGGGTTTCGCCCGAAGCCGCTAGATGGCGCCGCCGTCGGTGGGTACTCCGCCCGTGGAGCTGTGGCGTGCGTCTCCGCTGCGTACCTCTGCGTAGGTACGCCCGAGGGCGCCGGCGTCGGCGTCGGTCCGTAACCCAGCCGCGGCGCAGTGGTGTGCGGAACAGTGGGCTCTCCCCCCACTGTGTACGCAAGGCTATGACTGGGGCCGCTCGGGGGCGCCGCAGTCTGTGGAAGGCCCACCCGTAAGCCGGTGGTGTGCGCCTCGGGTGCGTAGCCCCAGCTTTGCCCGGGGCCGCTAGGTGGCTGGCTTCCGGGATATGCTCCGTCGGGTTGCCAGGCTGCAGGTGAAGCGGTCCGCGTGAGGTCTTTCAGCGTGGCGACAAGTTCTGCCATCTGTCGGGCGTGGTCGTCTTGAAGCTTCTGGGTGCGCCGCCTCTCAGCTCTTAGCTCGAGCTGCACCTGCCGGAGCGTGTCCTCGCTGGAAGCCTCGCTTCGTGACGAGACGTCGGCCGCGGCAGGGGGCGTCTGTGGTGGTGATGCGCCGGAGGGACCAGGCAGTAGGTCCGCTCGGGGATCAGAGGGGGCCAGGGGGGCGATTGGCCGGAGTCCGGGGGGCGCGGCTGTGGCCGCCCCGGTTGGTGTGGGATCATCGCTTCCATGCGATGAATCCCCGTCAGCGCTGTTCTTCCCAGAGCGCAGTGAAGGTGACATGATTTCCACAGAAAGATCCGGCGGCGAAGGACCACTTATGTATCAGACGTAATCGTGACACACAAGACTGTAAGGGGCCGGTGATCCCAATCTGTGGAGGCGTAAGATGTCTTCCTTCAGTGGCGTGGAGGGGTAGAACGGGGCCGTCTCTGATGCCGTTGTAGCTGGTCCGAATGCTGTTTTCGCGTCCTTGATGCTGATTCCGAGTCTGGTCCGAAGGGGTAGGCAAGTCCGTGGTCCAGGGTGAGGCGGGGGTCAGAGTGAAAGAAGGCGAGTAGAAGCAGAAGTCGGAGCGAGGTAGAGGGCAGAGCAGAGAGAGAGGTGTTGAGCTGGTGGAGGTTGCTGGCTAACTGTCTTTCCAAGGGGCTGTTGCCCGTTTTATAGGACCCCGGCGGCCTTCGCTGACCGAGCGACGTTCACACGGGCCCGCTTTCTCTTTGATTCCTGGAATCGAGGCCCGTGTTTGTTACGTGCCCGCGGCCCGCCGCCGGGTTGGCTACCGCCCCTCGGCCGGTAATTTCGGGCCGTGGTCATTTGTGACGCTATGCCGGCGCATGGCGCACGGCAAGGCTTCCCACTACGTTTTGGCACGGTTCTAACAATCGTGCCCGAATTAAATATGAATATGATTTTGCCAGCTCTCATAGTATACTTCTCTGCCCGTGTCCCCTAGCCAAGCTCCGACGTTTCATTTATTGTTTACATAGAGGTTCAGACATACATTTTATACATTTCTTTCATTATACATAACAATTTCACATACATAGAGGACAGTTTATTCAGTTTAAGGACAGGCAAAGTTAAGGCAAATGGCAGATTTTAATATGGGGTGACGTCGGCTGATATCGGAGCAGTACGTCCGTTACACCATCTCTACATATAATGTATACGGAGTGCTCGCAGATACTATAATAGTACCTACCTACACAACGTATTTCTGAACTATAAAAATCGAAAGTGCACCCTATTGTAGAAATTGGCAGCCAACTCTGTTAGGTACGGACGTGAAAAAAACATCGAGTTTGCAAAATCAAAACTGTCATAGTGATTAATAGATTAACTTTTCCAATCTTTAGTGGTGATGTTGTGTATGGACATTGATGCCTTTTGCACAGTATAATGGAGACAAACTAAAAAGACCCCCTCACAGCATGTCAGCATCCTCAAAGATGAGGCCCTAAGGGAACCTAAACTAACCCCCGCGTGGAGTTAACAATACACTTTAAAAATATATATGTGAATACCGCACAAGAGTGGTAACCGTCTGGAAACAGTGAGACTATGGCATCCCCAATTGGGGTAAAATATGATGCTGAAGGTAATGGGGTGGGGAAGGAGATGGGAAAAGGAATGCGGGGAAGTACTGCATGAGAGTATCTTCCACTCTGAAATATCAATAGGTAGTATCATCAGTGGGTAGGTAACTACTTATTTTAGCAGTAGGAATGTAGGAAGTACCTACATAGAAGTTCCTACTTAAAGGTTTTGAATAATTATGTTGTTATCTTGTTTACGATAACAATTTGTCCGAGAGGACGTTAAGTAGATTTAAACGACCTTCAACATCTTATTTCTCATTTCATTTTTCAATATTTAGTCATAGCGCTGTGTAAATGATTGTTCGTTAGGCAAACGACAATTATTGACCGGAAGCAACAATTGAATTGTCTATTCGGCGTATTTCAATTATTGTTTTACGTAAATATGTCGAGTCAACGGGAAAAATGTTTATTGTTTGACTATCAAACTATCTCAAAAAACAGGTAAAACATATAAATAATAAATTAACCAATATAATGAATGTCCCTGATCACTGGGACTGGTTCAAATTAATTTAATGATTTATTGTTGTTGTTATTTATAAACTTGTTTTTCATGGAAATTTTGAGGCCCCATGGCATATAGAAATGACGTTAAGAGCTAATAATGGTTTGGTTCTTCAAAACATAGATGTCCTTCTTTATGGTTCAATTTTTTAAGTAACTATTTGAATTTAGATTTTGTTTTCTTGTTTGAATGAATGAATAAAGTGGAAATTAACCCACTTCCTGACATCCGATTGAGCTGAAACTCTGCAGGTAGACTCGTTGTCGATGGCAAAGCATTTATCAACTTTTGGTGGTACTCATGCGTACGCACGCATTTATCTGAAGTAGTATTGTATTATTACATTACATTGTTAGCATTGTTGACTCCAGTTCCTGGGGAGGAAGGTTCAATCCTCAGTCAAACCAAAAAAAAAGATTTTTACAAGTTCACGGCAGTTTAGAGTCAGTCCCTGGGGAAAAAGGTTCAATCCTTGGTCAAACCAGAAAAAATACATCTATTAATAAAAACGGGTTGATTTTTCTATAAACCCCCGTCCTAAGAAGACAATTTCTTCAATAATTTTTGGAGTGAAAACTGGTAGAGCGGACTTGGGCAATTTTCACATCAATTCATGCAACACAAAGTAAAATTACGTTCAATCAATTCGATTTGTTAGCGAACCTAAAATGGAATCCGTGACGACAAATTGTATAAGTGACAGGGGCGGATTTAACAGATTTCTGAATTGACATAGGAGTATTATTGCATTAATACTTAAAAACTTGTACACTTAAACACTTACTTCTGGTTCAATATTTCCTGGTTTAATATTCTTATATTATTTATATTTTATACATGATTTCTCTTTAAATTATTTTAATGTACTTTATACAAACACTGTAGCTCGCACATACAAAATATCATCAGTTTATCATTCTTTATTGCTTACCTGGTAATATACTTCTTATATTCTTTTATATTATGTACACCTTTTTAACTGTTCTATATTTCATACTTGATATTATATTATTTTAATGTACTTTATCTAAAGACTGTAACTCGCATATAAAATATCATCAGTTTATATTTTTCTGATTAGTACTTACATGATTTTTTTAAATGTTATACTTATAATCTTTTAAATTCTATACTCCTTATTTTTTATATTCTATACTTCTTGTATTTCTTTTAAATTCTTCTGTATCTAATACTTGATATATTCTTTTAAGTTATTAGAATGTACTTTATGTATAATTGACCACCATAACAAGGGTATATGCCTGGCATAATGATCTAAAATTTTATACTCCTTATTTTTTATATTCTATACTTCTTGTATTTCTTTTAAATTCTTCTGTATCTAATACTTGATATATTCTTTTAAGTTATTAGAATGTACTTTATGTATAATTGACCACCATAACAAGGGTATATGCCTGGCATAATGATCTAAAATTTTATACTCCTTATTTTTTATATTCTATACTTCTTGTATTTCTTTTAAATTCTTCTGTATCTAATACTTGATATATTCTTTTAAGTTATTAGAATGTACTTTATGTATAATTGACCACCATAACAAGGGTATATGCCTGGCATAATGATCTAAAATTTTATACTCCTTATTTTTTATATTCTATACTTCTTGTATTTCTTTTAAATTCTTCTGTATCTAATACTTGATATATTCTTTTAAGTTATTAGAATGTACTTTATGTATAATTGACCACCATAACAAGGGTATATACCTGGCATAATGATCTAAAATTTTATACTCCTTATTTTTTATATTCTATACTTCTTGTATTTCTTTTAAATTCTTCTGTATCTAATACTTGATATATTCTTTTAAGTTATTAGAATGTACTTTATGTATAATTGACCACCATAACAAGGTTATATGCCTGGCATAATGATCTAAAATTTTATACTCCTTATTTTTTATATTCTATACTTCTTGTATTTCTTTTAAATTCTTCTGTATCTAATACTTGATATATTATTTTAAGTTATTTGAATATACTTTATGTATAATTGACCACCATAACAAGGGTATGTGCCTGGCATAATGGTCTAAAAATTCTCAATGACTAATTGGACTTGAACAAATGAATAATTATTGCTCATGCTGAAATGTACGACTGTTTGTTTCCTTAATAAATAAATAAAAATAAGACTATTATTTCTATAAATATTAAACCAGAAGTAAGGAAAAATAGAGCTTATATTGGGTACATGGATTTACCCGTGGCACAGTTCTGTGGGTTTATCTTTTCGGTTCGGGAGAGTGGCGTTCATCAACTATTTTTTTTAACTGTTTAGTTAGGTTAGGATGAGTAGGAGCCTAAACGGTTAAATCCACCCCTGATAAGAATGTAAGAATCTAAAACCGTAACGAGTGCACTCGCGTTTAAAGTATGACACGTCTGAGTGCATTCCTGGAGCCAGTTTGACGCAAGATGCAACAAAGTGTGTCTGCGCCTTGCTTCAACAAATTGCATACAACTAGAGCCTAGATAGCGTAATGGCTGGTCGGTAGTCGCAAGAATGGCGGCTAAACGTTGCCGCAACGAGTCATAAATCTCCGCAAATGTGCATTGTCCATAATTATTTCAGAATCTTTAATTGATTCGTATTTCAGTTGTGTACTTAAGTTTTGATTACCCTGATATGGGCTTTTAATTAAGTAGAAATTAACAAATATGAATGATATTCGATTTCACCAAGTAGGAAATCAGTTTACATGTTATCGATACTGAAAATAAATATTCTTGAAATTGGAAATCTAAATTAGCTCGCTAACCATAGAATAAAGAAGAAAACTGGAAGTGCATTCAATAAAAATGTGATTTTTTTTTTTACATTAGCTCCAGACATCTTTGGGGATGCTGTGTGGAGGGTCTTTTTAGGAAAAGAAAGGAGAGAAAGTTCTTGGAAGGAAAAGGGTATGAGGGGTGGGTAGGAATATGGGAGTTAATGTATTCAGGTGTGACAAGGTCCGGCTGGAAAGGTCAAAAGGTTTTCCTAAACCAGACTCTCCCGATCCGGCCCACCACGCAGTAGGTGGGCAAACGGATCCGCCGCCAAGACCTAAACAAACCTCACCCCTACGAACCCAGGCACCCCTGCTAAGACACCTGGTTCTCGACCATTTAGCATGCCGTCTGTATATCGTATGTGAGGATGACAAACCTCATCTGTATAATACTATTCTATTATTCTGACACTTGACAAGACCCGACTCAAGAATTTGATTCACTTGATCGTGCCATGTCGTGCACGCCCTCCTATAATATTCTCTATACAGCATCCGCTCTACAATTGTTTAATCTTATCAATAATCTAATCTCAACAAGCTTGTACATCTGTAAATTGATGTTGTCAGAATGTATTGCGTTTTATCAGAAATACACATTTATTATAATTGCTATAAATCGGGGCTATTTCAGTATCAATTCACATAAAGTGTCTATTACTGACATTGGAATTCATCAGATTGAGCAAATTATTTATATTCATCGCGATGTTATTTTAGTTACCCAAACAATGTGATTTGTAATGAGAATAATTCATTTGTACAAAAATGTAGAAACTACACTATCGTAGTGTAGTTTCTAAACCCGTTAAAAATCACGGGATAGTCTGAGTTCTTGACAAATGAGTTCCAATTTTAAAAATATTGCATTTTTATAAAATAATTTTCTGTTAAAATATCAAATAATAGGTAGGTACCTACCTACTTTACGTCTTGTCTGAACTCTTCACATAAACAGTTCAAATTTTGAAAATGACAATTAAATTCAAAGCAAATTTGAGTATATTAAACCTAAAAATTAATATGTTTGAATAATAATATAGATAGATATAAGGAATCTTTAATACGCTTTACGATATTTTGGTTACCTAGGTAATAATAAATGGTAAAAATAGCACTTGTTTATTCAGACATTTTTTATTCAGAATTTGTTGCTTTCCGATCCATGTGTTTCTGTTTCTCTTACATTCATTTCACGTGACAGGAAAACTACGTTAGAGCCATTGATTTATTATACAGGGTGTCCGGGGGTAAGTGCGCTAACTTCGGAAGGCGATTCTACATGATGGTAGAAGTAAAATGGAAAATTGACTTTTTTCGAAATTTCAATTATTAAAAAATATTTTTTTTGGAACATATTTATTTCCCACAAAAACAATTCATCTTTTTGAACTAAAAACAACATTAAAGAATTAGAATTAAAAAAAATAAATCTTTTTTACTTCTAAAATCATCTAGAATCATTCCCAGAAGTTAGCGCACTTTACCCACGGACACCCTGTATTTAGATGAGACATGAAGCGAAAAAATAGGTTCCGCTTTTTTACTTCAAACTCTCCCAACACTAAACACAACTAAAACTATCGAATCCGGTCTACGCTTACCGCTTATCGCGTTCTAAAGCCTGTGACAGACCACGCTATAAGCGCGCTATATTTTCGTGGCTTGACCTATCTCAGTATTATGAATATTAGTACGCAGTAGCGCCTCTAATTGTAGCTCTATGGCCAGGGCCAACGAAGAACCAAAACGAGAAAATATTAGTCTCCATTTGAAAAATATTTATAACACTTATTAGGTTTATCTCACAGTGAATGCATTTTAGTATAATGTAGTCTATCTACCACAATCTTGCATTTTTTATGTTATTATTCCGTTTAATATCTAAAATCATAATCAGTAAAGCAGATCCCTGCATTTGCGTGCAGTCAAGAAACTATAACACGCATCGAGTGCTGTAAAGCGTACATTATAAGCAAAATATAAGATACGGCGCACTTTGAATAGGTATATGAACCACAGTTGTTGTTGCAGTTTGCAGTGCAGAACAATCTGCCAGGAACGCTACGCTCAGTCAATAAATCCAAACTATAATTCTCAAAGTGTATTTTCCTGCTTGTTTATATGTTTATTTATTATGAAACAATTAATATATACCCACCAAACTAGAAACTCGTTAATTCCTGTAATATTATAGAATATAACCTTTTTAAAGAACGTTCTGCTGCGAACTTCCAAGTCAGGGCAGCTATTTTCAGCGCACAATGACGTTTCGATTTCATCTTGGGAGGTATGGGAGCAGTGGCGGCTCGTGACTTTTGGGTGTACTAGACTCTAGTACACCCAAAAGTCTCGATCCGCCACTGCATGGGAGGTGAATTCTTCTGTGGATATTTCCATGCAGCAATGTCAGCAAAGCATTAAAACATCCATATACTATAACAATGACATTATTAAAATATAAAACCACGTTATACCTGTTCATACTAATCGAACATAATATGTAGCACCGCTTATGAAAAGAATAACATTTTTTTATAATTTTTTTTTTTTTAAATTTTATTAAAAAAAAAAAAAAAGACAAACATTCCCGGGTTACGAATAACCTGACAATATTTAAAAATCTCCTACTACCACCACAGTAAGCTAAAAATGTTGCTTGTGTTGTGATGGAGGACTTAGCCAGCCGAGGAATTGAACACACTACGCCTGGGTGGGACCCAAACGCGATGTCAACTCGGCCACCGACCGGTCACTATTCGAAGAATACGCGTGTACCAATGAAATATGGCATACTACGAGTATATAAATGCGTATGTAAAAGCCTTTTTAAGGGTCGTAAATAAATTTATGTATTAAATAGCTATAATGAACGACCCGCTAAAGCATGTCCGGTGGACTCAGTTGAGTGAAACCGCGAACATTATCGCAGTAACGTATCTTCCTCTATTTTATTCATCTAAGAATAAATGTATATGAAAATATTTCAATTAAAACTTCGCGGACGTTTGAAGGAAACTAAGAAATTAAGGCCTTCGTAGCGTAATGCAATTATGTTCTTAATTTTGAAGCACCTTACAACAATGGCTCTACAATAAAAAAAATATAAAAAGTGTTTCTGGGTTTCTCAAGAGCTCTCTGACTAAATGGAACTCCGGCTTCAATAAAACACTTGGACTTTTAATGTGAAGATTTACAATTGCTCTGTTATTACTTAATTAGCAGGCGTTGGAATAATATGGACCCCGACCAAGGTTCCTCGCCATCTATGGGTAACCTAATATACTACTCTAGTGACATCTGTAGGTGAGCTCATACACAATATCAAGGAAATTACAATATATATAAATAAAATCAATCTTGATAAAGTAAATAAATCTTGATAAAATTGATCATAAATATATCACAAAAAGAAAGGATCTCGTGGTCCCAGGGAGCAATATGGCAAAGCATCAAAACTCGTAGGTATACATATCTGGGACCGAAATTATGTAATAAAATCCCTCAAGAATTAAATATTAAATCAAGCAAAATGTCCTTTATCGGTTCAATAATAACTTTCAATAATAACATAACTATGTTTTGGTATCTTTTCTAAATAAAAAATGTAGATCCTAGGAAATAAATTGTACAGCGCCCTTGAGGTGATTTTTCACAAAAACGGCGCTCTACAAATTATCCAATTATTATTATTATTATTATTAACTAAATGATTCATTTGCTTGGGGAGGGTGGAGTCTGAAAAACTATTAAATAATGTCACTTAAAATTTTACATGGTTACCTATTAATGGCTCATTTAATAAATACTTAATATATATATTCAATTTGCTTAAAAAAACACAACACTTCAATTTTACAGGATAAATTTTTCGTAATTTTAACAGCATTTGGTTCCTTAGAACGGGCAATCTAATAGGAACTAATATCGACCTATAATTCATTATAACACTTGTACTTATTTTTAATATACTTTTACAGTTATTACAATATTATTATAATAATTATTATGTACTTATTGGAGGTATTAAGTGTGCATGTATGCGCCATGCGTCACTGTCAATAGCAGGCTATTACATGCAGCCCGTGCACTGTACTTTAAACTGTTGGCAAATAATGGCAAACGAACCACTATTATTTTATGACGGCTGACCCCAAACATGCATTCCATCATTTCATGGTGGTTTTCGAAATTGTAAGCGCGGTATGGTACCGTTTAAATCATATATCGCACACATACTCATGCATTGTTTTGTTATATATACCCACGTACATAAAAAATGTAAAATCTCGGCATAATCTAAACGCATAATCTCGTCGAGACCAACGCGCCTGAGCGTAATTTTCGCTCAGTGAATAAGGAGTTTATTTATTAATGGACCGTCCAATTACAACACTTTACACATTACACGAAGTTAGTACAAGGAGAAACCTTACAATATAAGACAATTATAAAAAATTACATTTGTGTCAAAAACAGGGCACAAAAAAATAAATATAATATCAAGTCAAGACAGTAACAAAGTTTTAATGAAGTTCACGATTTTCTACCACGTCAATACAAAATATGACCTGCATTAGACGTTGTCTAATAGTATCCATAATTTGCGGAGTGTTGATTGAGAAAAAGCAATAAGAATAAGTCATTGTATCGCATAAGCACTCATCATCATCACCATCACCTAGGTTCTCCTAATGAAGCGTTCACGATATACTATTTGTATATTTCCCTACCGTGTCGATTGATGTCGAAATGAGTCAATTGATTATAGACGCGATTGTGTCACTTAATTAAACAATTAAATCATAATACATGAATAGGTTCTTAATTCATAATACATGAATAATTACATCATCAGTCAGCGCACACAATTACATCACGTGCCACATCCTATACTTTTGATTTATAAATTATTATTGTATTTGTATATTTATTTATTTATACGCCTAAAAAGGCTTAAATTGGCGTTGCAGTAACCCACTAAGCACTCGTTGGCAATGTTCTGGCATTAAATCTAATTCAATTAAAAGACATGCATAAAACCTAAGTAAAGCTAATAAAAAAGGTAAAAATTTTCTCACATAGTTGAAATGATCGATTCAAATTCATTCGAATGAGTCAATAAAGAAACCAAAAAAACTGTGATGGTTTCGATAGGCATTTAATAAGACGATCGAGCATTTTTTCAAACATATAATTTGCAATTCAAACAAAACAAAAGTTCATTGAACAAATTAAATGTCAATTACATAACAAATCGACGAAGAATGCGGCGAAATAATGCTAACACGAACTGCTGTTTAAAATGCATTTGATCACTTGTGATACAATTTCATTATGCGTATTTTGAAGATGGTAGCTACTCGCTAGTGATGGGACAGTTTGTAGAGACATTTCAATATTTTAAACAAGTTTGAAATCTGATTCTTCGTGGGTACCTACTGACCCGCTGTGTCCCTTTTCTCATGCACAACGAGTTGGTAGTGCCACATTAATTTAGTAATGCTCATTCGACCTGCAGACTTTTTAAAGAATCCGCTTTGGTGGTCGGTTGGTATCTCCCATACTTGCCACTTGCTACCTACTACAAATCCTGCCGAGCGATCATCCCAGTTTTTTGTATAGTTATTGACTACCGACTCAATCGAATGAATTTGAATCGATCATTTCAAACATATCAAACAAATATGTATGTAATCTTGATTATGCCCCTCACTAGAAGTGAGTAGTCAGTGAATAAACTAAGCGGTTTGCGAGGACAATGAACTCCGGAGGTGAAAAATATTCGTTGCTTGATTCTTTGATAAGCCGTTTGTAAAGTAGCAATTATTTTGGGTTAAGGATTTACCGTATCATCATGTTATGTGTTTAAGATGTTGTTGTTTGATGGCAGTTAAATGGACTGTAAATGAAAAATAGAAGTTCATGCGATCGGGTTAAAATTACTGAGAAAACGAGGAGAGATGAAGGAAGCCTTACCTTATGATGTTGTTGATATCTATTATCGCTTTTGATTTCTTGAAAATTCTATCGCATGGGTCACTTTAAGTTTACAGGTGTACATTTCATACGAGTATAATCACAATTAATCTTATATTTCCACAACACAACTGTGTTTAATTTCATCTCACGACGATATTCAATTTGGGAAGGCAATTTACATGATTGTCAGCAAGACAAGATACACTATTAACGACGACCATATTACGAATGTAAACAAATGACACGTGTGCCACAATTTAATATCACTGGCGTAGGTAGGTAGTTTTGTTTTCTTTCTTCCCAGGTAAGACTTTAAAGAAGGTTTGAAGAAACAAGACAATATTTTGGACATGACCTTGGGATATGAAATAGTCACTAAATTGTTTCAATATTAAACATTTTCACATTCCATGGGAAAATTGTCTTCAGGGCCCTAACTCTGTCTTGAACCAGTGATGCGTCCATAAGTGTATGGTATCGTGTGTAACTGCGTTAGAAGTTATTATGTTATCGTTTAAACCAGAAAGTGGAGTGAACGCTTTTGAAAACCAAATCATTACCAACAATTAAATTGTACCCGACTCATTAAATAAGATTGAGTGGTCGATAGCACATAAGCGTTCTGAGCCACTTTTATCGACCCGTGACGCTAAATGGAGTTAAAAGGTACAAAAGAAACAAAAGCAATAAATGCCAACATGTTTATATCAAAACCATGATATTCGAATCTCTTGCACTTGTGGTACACTTTAATCTTTCAGGAATTTTAAATATCTCTGGGATTCACTTGAGCACGGAGCAGGGATGCCTTATCCCAAAAAAAGGATATAAAAAACACGTTAAACCATGTTTTGAAGGATATAAAAAAACTTTTTTTTCACGAGATTTTATTGAGAATAAATAAGAAAACAACAAGACATAAGTAAATTATCCGTAATGCTTTATTAAAAACAATCATTTCATAATTTTCTTTGACTGATTGAGGAAAAAAAAATTAAAAAAAATAATATACAAAATTTATTCTTTCTAACCTTAGTCTAAAGTTCTGGGAAGGAAAAAGGTATGAGGGGTGGGTAGGAATTTGGGATCAATGTGTCCAGGAGTGACGGACGTATGATACGTACATCCCTTCCACTGCAGTACAAGGCGATGGGTAAAGAGAGTCTGGCTGGAGAGGTCAAAAGGTCTCCGCAAACGCATCCGCCGTCAAGATCCAGACAAACCTCATCCCACGAACCCGGACACCCCTGCTAAATCACCAAACGTAGCAAACCACTTGGGGTGACCTATGAAAGGGGTGTTGGTTATCCAATAAATAGTTCCCGGGACGGCGGTACCCATACCCACCTCCCATATAGAACAGGGTTTAAAGTATAACAGGGTAAAGTAATTTTTGCTGGTAAGGCATTTTTAATACTAAATTCAGTAGGTTGCTTTGTTTACGATTTAACTGTCCGTAGTAACTCGCAAGTAGGTACTAAGTAGGTCGAGCTGCTTATTATTAATGAGTTAATCTGGATTCTTCTTGACGCTACATAGGATATTTTGAGAAAACTGCTGAAAAAAGAAAACAAACTACAGACAGATCATAAAGAAGCTAAAAGCCTTGCTGCTTTTCTTGGGTTATGCCTAAATACTATAAAGAATAAGTTTTAGATGTACTGCAAATTGTCCTTAATTTTGAAGAAAAAAGTTGATGGTCAAGGTTTGTAATAGATATAAACTGTAATTTTTCAAAACCAAATTTAAACATACCAAAAAAAAACAAATGTACAAATAAGTAAAAATCATTCAACACTGGTACGGAGTGTACCTAACCTACACAACAGGTGATAGAGAAGCAATTTTGAGCTCAGCGTATACTCAAGTACAGTACAGAGTACCTACACACTACACACAAAACCAGCAACACTTATCTGCACATTGCGGATCTAAAATTCCCGTTAGCACCATCTCCTGAACTTCGTGATAATCAATATATTTTAATATTCGACCAACTTATAAGTTTAAGAACCTAGAATAACTGTAAACACACAGTGCCGCTATTGCATAATATAATAAATTGACAAAACTAACACACGACGTGAAACATAATAATATTGACTTTACCTATCAATAATTATTATACCTACGAGCCTTCTAATGTGAATTCTTAACGGGGATCTGCTAACTTGTTTATTTAACACTCGCTTTGCCAATATAACGTGTTGATATTCACGTTTCGCGTAGACTTACAGTAAAACAAGAATAATATGCGGCCAATGCATTTTAATTTTCATAATTAATCTTTGTTTCGGACAGCGTTACAGTATCCACCATCAGGGCAGATGTGTAGATTGTAGATTAATATAAATATGTAGAGACGACAGGGATACACGGAGAAAAATGAGTATTGCTAATTTATTGAGAATCTCTTAGAATTATTGGTAATCAGGTTAAAAACGGAATTGCAGGCATAACGAGTGAATTATCAGGTTTTCTGATAAATTTCTAATATATTATCACAATGTCGGAACACGTGTTTTTTTCTCCGTGTATGCTTAATAGTTCATCGTATCTGGTACCTGACGGCTTCACCAAAACCAAACGCCGAAAACTAAATTAATAAATTAAATGAACAATATAAATTAGTTAATAACTAATTTATTACTATACTGAAATACCGGCTAAATAATGGACACTATAACGCTGTCCGGAACGTGGGCTAGGGAAGGAGGAAGCGCAACACGGCACAATAACCCAAAATTGCATTGCGAAACATATTTTTTTTTATTCGGATTCAATTTGCTAAGCACAAAAGTATAGAAGCAAGTAGGATAATAATTACGAAATTGACAGGAGCGAATTTAAAAATTTAAATTAATCAATAACTTAATAAGCACCACTTTTATTTTTTATACTTCAGAGCGGTATTATACAGCGCTGACGAAACTACGGTTGTAGCAAAACCCCTTCGAATTAAGTAAAAAAAGAAAAGTAGTGTTTACTAAGTTATTGTGTTATTTTAAATTATAATGTCACATCACACAAAGTATCTGCTTCAAATGAATAAAAAATTATGTTTTTAAAGTCTACGTGTGTTTGTATGTGGTATTGATGTCACAAGGAGTTCCAAATTACAACTGCCCGAAACAAGTGGAATTGTTCTGCCATCATAAACAGAAAGGCAGCTGGGAATTTGCAAAAGTCACATTCTGATGTACTTTTTTATAATAGGTGAAAGGTCTCGTATATCAGAATGTGACCTTTGCAAATTCCCTTTTACTTTTGACAGCAGTATTGCATCCCCATTTTGGGGAATGTTGTGATTTAATCATGTTTAAGAAAGTATTTCACTTTGATTTGTAACAAATTTAGCATTGAATTTAAAAGTTAAACAGCTCAAAAAAATCTTCTACTCTCGTGTTACAATAATAATAATTGCAAGGAGCAATAATTGAATGCAGTCCCAAGCGACGAAAGAGTGAAGGTGCCGCCTTGTGATTATATTTGAATTATCTGCACTGTGCATCTTCACCATTGTCCCAGCTGCAATTGCTGCATACATTAGCATAGTAACAGGATTCCTTACTTTTATGATCCAAGTTCGTCAACTTTCGACGTCGTACGTAGAGTCTTTCATACATCGCGAAACTTTAGGTCCGACGAACAAATAATATCGAAAAGACAATAGATGTCCCATATATTTATGACAGGAACATACTAGCATACCTATTGAAACACAGAGATGTTTTTGATAATGTGGAAACTGCTCGCGATTCTGGAACCAAAGGGCATAATCTCTTACTTATCCGTTTTGCTGACTTTTGCAACAACTTTTGGTCAAAGAAATTTTATATACTTTGCAACAAATCTATAGAATGCACTTATACCGCCAATTAGACAGAACTCAAATTATGTTCAATATAAATCAGACAACAAATCTTGGATCATCAGTCAAGATTATTAAAACCTATTTATAAGTATGTATTTATATGGTAAGTTGCTGATTGTCCTTTATTATAAATGCAATATTGTGTCGTTATTTTTGTTGTAAACTGCTTATGTTATAAACTGCGCCTGCTCTCAGCACAGGAGTTAGTTCCTAGTGAGAAAGGCACAGCACATCAGCAGTTATTAATAAAGATGAATAAAAAAAATCTGATATAAACGGTTTATAAATAAACTGTTTCTTATAAATTGAATATATAAAGGAAAAACTTAAAATAAGGATCTTAGTAATTCAAAAATTAGTATGAGTTTGATAAAAATGACAGATTGTAATGAGGTGGCAATAGCTCACTTATTGGAAAAGATGCCAGTACCTACAACTCTAGGATCTGGGTTCGAATCCCGGTTGCGACCGTTAAATATTTTTATTTTCTGTGTTTTTCTGTTTTGAATTTTAATTTTCATTGAGAGCCGTAGATATTATCTTCTACAAGTGAGAGAGCTAATATACAATGGCGAAATGTGAAAATATTAGAATTTTTATAAACACGTATTCCGACATTGTGATAATATATTCATATATTCGCAATTTACTAAAAGTTTAAGAAACCTATCAATTCATTCGATAAGGGATTCTTAATAAATTAGCTATATTCAAAATTAGTCATTCGACTACGTATTCTATCAATCAATCCTTGAATTATCAGTTGAGTAACCTAGAATTAATCGCTACTCAGTATTTTACCAAAATATTTAAGATTTTGTTTCCCCCCTGAGAAATAATAATATTTAAAGTGCAGCTGCGAGCCGGTGCAAAGATTTAACTTCAAAAGGCCGCCCATCGGTCCGGCCGCCCATGTGCACAGCACACAGTGCACATTCGAACGCGGCGCCCCTGTGTAGTTCGAAACAATTATTAGTTATGAAAAATTGAGCTTCAAGGTGATAATTCAAGCCATCATCAATCATATTTTAGAACCTTTCAGTATTCGCTTGACCTGATTAGTGACTCCCAAAGAGTGAAACGCATCTCTTTCTGCGTGAGGGGAATAACAAACAATGAACTGGGCTCCATATCGGTATGATAAAAACGAAATCAATATGATAACATTAATTTATTTACGCTGCGTGACCATTGTTACTGGCTCACTGTTAGTGAAACAGGAGGACGTTGTACTGTTTATTACTTGCTAGAACTACTGGTAGTTACATTCGTAGACTTGATAATTAATAATATCGGTTGGCGCATCTAGAGAATTAAATATCATATAGGACAAGGCTAATATTAATGGATATGTGGTTGAATCTTTCCAGTCTTCTCGCTTCTCCTTTTTCTATCTTCTCTAATTCTTTGGGTTGAATGTTTGATAACTTTTTACTAAATAACCGGCCATCTACTAGTTTGCTTTTTCTCAGTTCTGAGGCAGCATAAACTCGGCATGAGCTCTGGGAGAAGATTCCGGCTCTACTTAAGGATAAGGAATCGTCCTTAACCTTAAAAATATGAAGACTTTTACGTTGCGATTCCAGTTAGCTAGGACGACAGCCTTATCAAAAGTGGTTTATTTTAAGGTTACGGACAATTGTAGAACGAAAGCACTCCTAAGTTCAGGGTATTTACAAATTATTGTCCTTATCCTTCTGGTGCTTCTGGTATGGGAGTGGCGAAGAATATTATATTTGGGATTTCTAAGACAATTATCAGTTCACAGTGCCATTTAAAACACAAGCTTAGAATATTTTTAGTATAAGACTTTTTTAGTATATGTTCCAAATTTTACAATATCGTTAAATAAGAAAATTAGAGTGTTGAAACACGGTCATATGCATAATCGTGGAAAATATAGGATAGGTATCTAGCTAAATCTCTAAGGACGGGTAGTTTTTTTATTTATTTTTATCAGACTAACCCCACACAGGTGGCCCTGAGGATAAGAATGTCCCCAAGGCCTATGCCATTTTTTGGGATGCTGTGTGGAGGGTCGTTTTTAAGGAAACGATGGAGAGGATTTAAGGATTGAGTATTTAAAAGAAATTGGACAATCAATCGAATTTCTAAGTTAAAATTCAAGTTCTGTGAAAGTTCTGTTATTATTTCAATATGGGCGGTTGTTTTACAATACTTGAATAGTAACAGAATTTCACAGAACTTGAATATTTATTTTGCAATTTGATGAGCTGTTACCTAAAATCTCGTAAATTACGAGATAACAAGACTCTAGGATGAATTTCTTCACTGTATCTACTGTCCTTTCACTCAAATTATTTAGAAGGAATATTAGCGTCGTTTTAAAATAGGACGACAATTCAACATTCCCTTTCAAATAATTTTTCGCAAAATAAACCATATTTGGCACCACTGCTGCAAATTAGCAGTTCCTATTATTTGTTCAAAAGAAGAATGCAGTGAAAGCGAACAGAAGTAATACTATAGCAGTAGAACAGCAATTCAGAGAGAAGAAGAAGTGAACGATAAAGATGAAATAATGGAAGAAAAACGCTATTCATCGCTTATAATATACATCTGTAATAAATTGTTCACCGTTCAAGTAATGCGTTCAATGCAATAACACGATTCGGATGTTTTTTTTTTTTTTTTATTATTTTAATATAGATCATAGTTACATTAATACATACATTTTTTTGCTAAATATAATATTTAGGTACATAATTGGTCATGTATACCTTATCAGAAAAGAGGAGCTCTTGTGCCTGATAAGGGAGCCACGATTCTTACTTCAGTGATTCAATGTTATGTGTAAAATATAAATATAATATATCCATATATTTTTTTTAATATAAGTTTTTTTTGAAAAAAAGTTTGATTTTATTGATTTGTTCTTGTTGGTTCGTAATACAGCGCAATTCGGAAGGGAGATTATTGTAGTTTTTTATGGCTTGGTAAATATAATGGTTTTGCATTTGAGTTGTTTTAAAGATTGGCGTAATAAATTGATTTCCATTTCTCATCAGTTTGTAAAATTCTTGATATTCTGTGTTATTTTTTTCTTTACACATTTTTATAATCGAAGTTTGCTTAAATATATCATCAATATTTGGTACTGGAAACATTTTAAAAAGCAATTTTGTTGGGAAAGTAGAGTTTTTTTTAAGTATTACCTTTATAATAATTTTTTGCGAGACTTTTACTGAGTTTAGGTTGTTTTTATAAGATCCTCCCCAACCTATGATTCCGTAAATAAGCAGGGAGTGCACAAGAGCATAATATACATTTTTTAGTATTTTCACATTTAAAATATTTCTTAACCTAACAAATATATATATACATTTCCTTATTCTCTTTACTAACTCCGTAATATGGCTTTTCCATTTCAAATTTTCATCGATGATCACACCAAGATATTTAATTTCAGAAGAAGAGTTGATTACAGTACAAATAGGATTAAGTAGTTTACAGTTGACATTGTCACAATTTTCATCATGGATTATGATATTTACTTTGTGTTTAGGTATTTTTTGTAGTGAAAATAATACATATGTTGTTTTTTTGGCATTAAGTGTGAGTAGGTTATTATCAAACCATGATTTTAAGATATTAATACATTCATTTGCAAGTTTGTTAACTAGTTCCCATGTTTGACCTTTTATTAATAAAACAGTATCATCAGCATAAGAGATTAATTCACCTTTGATTTTCTGTTGGAAAATGTCATTTACATACATTAGAAATAGTAATGGTCCGAGGACCGTGCCTTGAGGAATGCCAAATGTACTTGTTAGTGGTGTACTAAAGGTTTGGTTTAATTTTACAATTTGAGGTCTCTCTGTTAAGTAGCTTTCTATCCATTTAAGAGCTAAGTGGTCAATGCCATTTTCTTTTAATTTTAATATAAGTCTTTCATGGGAAATGCTGTCAAATGCTTTCTTTAAGTCAATAAAAATTCCTATACATTTATTTGATTTGTCCAGGGCACTCTGAATACTAGATGAAATTTTTGCAATGGCATCTTGGGTACTTTTTCCCTCTGTGAAACCGAATTGATTTTCATTTATAATCGAGTTTTTTTTTAAGAATGCAGTTAGTCTTTTTTTAACAATTTTTTCAAAAATTTTCGATATATTAGATAAGAGTGAAATGGGTCTATAATTAGAAATGTCCTCCGGGCTACCGGACTTAAATATTGGAGAGATTATGGTTTTCTTATACGTGCTCGGGAAAACTCCTGTCTTAAAGCTATTGTTTATAATATGAGAGATTGGTGTAGAAATATAATTTTTAATGATTTTTAGTGTTTTTACAGCGAGACCGTCAAATCCCGGAGCAGAACCACCTCGCATTTTTGATATAATTTGTACAATTTCAGACGGATTGGTTGGTTCGAAGAGTTCAAGTTTAGTTTCTATATTTGGAATATTTTCAATATACATCTTATTTATTTTTTTCACGGTAATTTTTTCTGCTAGACTCTTTCCGATATTTGCAAAGAATTCGTTAAAAGCGTTTGCTCCTTTTTTAGGTTCTTCAATACAGTTAATTATGTTATTGTTTTGTATTACACTCTTAATAGTATTACTTTTGGTATTTTGTTTATTTTCCATAATTTCATTGATTATATTCCAAACTTTCTTACTGTTATTTTCAGAATCATCAAGTTTATTTTTATAATAATTTTCTTTCGTGTTTTTTATGAGCGTGGTTAATTTATTTTTGTATTCTCTAAAATGAACATTTAATTTAATGTCTAGTGGTTTTTTTTTTGTTTCTTTATAAAGCCATTCTTTGTGTCTTATGGACACAACAAGCCCATGTGTTATCCACGGTTTGATTTTACGAAATTTTGCTGTATTTCCTTTTGGAATAATTTTTTTTGAATCATTTATAAAGTTCGTTAATCTATTTTCAAATATTTTACAGCACTCGTTGACGTTATCACTTCGGAGAATATCTAACCATAATTCAGATGACAATTTATTTTTCAAAGATTCGATATTAACAACAGATATTTCTTTTTTATTATTAGCAGTTTGTCCGCAATGTTGGTTTATCGCCTGAGGTATTATTGAATTGTAATGTAGCAAAGTCATGTAATGGTCGGTAATTGAGGTTTTTATAATTCCCGAGTTTAAATTATTTATATCTTTGATATTTGTGAAAATGTGATCAATGCATGATGGACGTTGCCCATTGACGTTTCTGGTGTAAGAGTTAATACACGACACATAATTCAATTCCGCCATCATATTTAAGTAATTATCTTTATCGTTCGATGTATAATCGTGCGATATATTTAAATTAATGTCACCTAAAACTATTGTATTCGCGTTTCTGTAGTTTAATAACACATGTCTTAATTCTTCTATAAACAAACAGACAGTAGACGAGTGTGTTCTGTATAGAGAGATAATATCAATTTTTTTGTTATAACACTTCATTTGTACATGTAAGCAGTTTGTTCCATTCACATTAATTTCTTCCTCGCACAATATGTCACAATTATGTTGTACGAACATAACGATTCCACTGTTTTTGTTAATTCGGTTTGTAGTAGATACACAGGTATATCCCGGTATATAGTACGCCACTTCGCCACTTGAATGTGTTTCCGTTAACACAATGCAAGCGGGCTTCCTGAGATCATTATTTACTGTTGTCAAAAATTCATCCATGTTTCGTTCCAAACTTCTTATATTCATGTGTAGAATTAAAGGACTGAGATTGAGGTCGTTTTGGTGGGTACGATATTCTTGATAGCTGTTATATGTTTTTTCGTCAATATTATTTTTTTCGTCTAGTACGTTATATAAAAAATCTGTCATTTTTATTCGAAATCTATTCTGTCTCTTGCTACTTTGAGCATTTTATTTTTGTATTGACATAAGTTGCTGAAAGCTGTGTGGTCTGTTTTATTTTTCTCGCCATATTTCTTATTTTGCGATGTGCAATTTGCACAAACCGGTGTTTTTTCTCTTTCAGGGCATTTAGCAAAAGTATGATCACCCGTGCAATGCGGGCACACCGATGGATTCATTCGATTTAGGCATCTGGAGGCTGTGTGCATGAATTTGCAGCAGTGGTAGCACTGGGTTAAAGGATCACAATCCAATATGTTAACCCTTTGGTACTGGATATTTATCTTTTCTAATGATAGCAAATTTTTTCGTGTTGTACCGCTAGTTTCCACGATATAGTTCGAGAATTTGTTTTGTTCTTCATCTTCTTGATCCCGAGTACCACGTTGGTATTTCTTAGAATGTTTGTATTTTATTTCAGTAATCAAATTTATTTTATTTTCTTCGTTTTTCGTTACAATGTCTTGAATCCCTTCGTTTTGTGTGAGTATCCCATTTACTATTTCCTCTTCCGTCAAGTTCGATTTGAGTCCTTTCAAAATTAATTTGGGTTTTTTCTTTTTTATTTCATTTATTTCCAGGTTATAGTTGAGTTTTTTAATTTCCTCCGTAAGAGTGTTGGTATATTCTTTTTTTGGGCAGGATATGATTACTTGCTCTTTATTTGTTTTTCTTAGTCCATTTATTCCAATTTTAAGTTGGTCTAGTTTGATGTCTTTCTGTATCTTATCACATATTTCTGCAGCTTTTGTTGTTTTTTTAGTTGATGATATTATTATAGAGAACCTCTCTTCTTTTGAAATTTCTTTTTTATTTGCTGCTAGAACTTGCGCGTAAGATGGAATTTTATTGTTTTTTTCTACGACTTCTTCTATTTTCTTCGTGAGTTCTTCGTAATTTTCAATAATTTTTTTTTGTAGTTTGATTATTTCATTTTGGTGTTTAATTTTTTCAGTTTTCCAAAGCTCTTCTAATATATAAACATTTTGTTCTAGGTTCGTTTTTGCTTTCGAATCTTTCACTGTAGTAATTTTTTGTATTTCAGTTTTTATATTATCAATGGCCGTGTCCATAATGTGTTAGCTCGCTGCGCTCGGCGCAAATCGCTCGGCGAAATCGCTCGGTGCTCGGCAGCACTTGCAATTTTTGCGACAATACTTTACTTCGCTGCGCGCGACCGTTCACGTTGATTATAGAACTGATACTGAATATGTATTAGAAATGATTATATAAAATTATTGTAATTAGGGTTTGCAATCTCAAATCCCGCAATCCAGCAACCCCGCGAGATTTCAGAAATATATGGTCCCTCGGATTTGTGAAATTTTTATATACAGGATTTGCGTGATTGAAAAAATAGTAAATTCTCACCTAAAATGTACTTTTCAAATACATTTGAATTTCACTTTATTTTCGGGAATGTAAAATGAATGCAAATCTTGGAAGCGGAAATTAATTCACTTCCCGATATCCGATCAAGCTAAAACTCAGTATATAGACTCGTTGTAGATGTCAATGCATTCTATTAACTTTTGGTGGCAATCACGCATACACAAGAGGACATATACGCATTATCACAAATTGAATGACAATAAATTAGTAAATATTAGAAATAAATGTCAATCCTACCCTATATATTTTTTAATTCTTATTCATGAAAATACAGTATTGGTTGATTTTTTATAATACACATCTTACCTTTTCATTACAGTTTTATAATATTATCGACTAGTAGAAACGATGATTGACACGAAAAGTCCTGTTAAATTATTTACTATGATGTAATATTTTCAATGTTTTTTTAAAAATAATATACTAGATTGAATGATAATTAATTAAAAATTTGTATTTTTTTAAATATAATCATTATAATACCCGCGGGATCTCTCAATTTCTAATATATATCCCCCAATCCCGCATAATTTGTACAAGGTGCGGGATTTACAAACCCTAATTGTAATCACGTAATGAGCCAAATTTTGTTAAGTGATGAAGGTGAATACCAACAGTGTTCTTCACGCGTTAATGAACATTAATTTGCTTGTCATTATTATGGTGAATTTTATTACTACAGTGATGATTCGCTTACTTGCTTACTGACAATGTTGTTATAATGTACAACGATGTATATATGAACAACTTGTAGATATGAAATATCACGGAAAAAACTTTGGTTCACAGAAATTAAAGTTTTAAGAAATATTATGTTAATAACTTAAATTGAATTCCAATTTCTAACGACAACGTTGTTAAACTTATCTACTCATTTCGGTTGTCGGTGCAGGGGTGCGTGCGTGATTTGAAATTGCAATTAATTAATATAATATGATTAAAATAAATCATATCAGGCATGTGATAATGTATGTACCAACATTATTTAATTAATGAATAATTCGTTATTTGAAATTTCATTTTTTTTTCTGGCTAATGTATGATAGATATAAATCTGAATACGAAGGATTTTTAAAGTTTACTAACGGTGGTCATTCGATAATTTATTCTGATAGTCTCTCTAATTATCTGTACAAAATATAATTAAATAATAAATAAAAAAATACTATATTTGTTTTTGATAGGCAAAATCCTGAGGTAAATATTAGATAAATCAGCTTACAAATTATACAATAATTATAAAGATCCCGTGATTTTCAAGTTTGTTCTTTTGACATGTGAACGAATCTTATTTCAGAAATAAATTATCGAATTGAAAACACGCACGTACGTTTGAAAAATTCCGACCCAGACTAGTTGTAATTTTTTGACGGTCAGAGGAAATCATAATAAATTTATCACACGGCCTTTGACGGAAATATCAAGTGCTAATCGTTTCCTAACCTGATTGATAGCATTATTATTCATCATTCAAGATGCATATATTATATTAAACAGCATCCTGCGATTAAAACCCGACGGAACGAGTTTGGAATTAATCTATAATATTTACGCGAGTCACCGACTTACATAAAAAGTAGTGTTATTGCATCTAAAAGAATCCAATGCCATTACTTGCAATAAAATTCCGCTATTGCGAACTTTTGTAAGACCCGAGCACAATTGCTGGCAGTGACATTCAAAAAGATAAGTGAGAGTATTTCCCGATCTCACGCTTTGCATTTCTCCGCTGAACTCGAGCAGATGATGCCTCCGACCATTGTGAAACACATAACTTCTGCATTGTCTAACAATGAACTCATTATAGCCGTTAGCTCAAACAAAAACAGACTTCACTTTCCTTGAGAAAACGTATGAAATAATCGCCATCATCTATGATGTAGGAATGAGCGATTTAGTGAAGGAAATGATCAAGTTTCGCATTCTTTTCTATATCTCGATCATGGCAAACAATTCGCGATTGAAGGTTAACAACACAGAATGATGATTTGTAATCAGAATGTGTATTTGGAGTCATTAGCCAATTCTCGTTAGTTTCGTGGTGATGATTTCTCTACAATCCAATGGAAATTTGCAAGTTTCCCAATTCATTAATACGAATGCATTTTCCTTTTAATTTTTCTGCAACAAGATTGCTGGAAGCATTTCAAAGGAATGTAAGCAGTAAAAAAGTGTTAACAAAAACCAAGAATTTACGGTTTTGCGGTTCGGTGAGCTAATAAGTGAGGTCAAGAAGTTGCAAAAAACGAATCGCTAGTATATAAAATGCAAGAATCAATATCAAATAGTCAAATATATGAAAAGAAGAAAAATCTGAAATCATGAGGAGCGAAAAATATACGAATATCTTAGTGATAGAAAAAGAAACCGCATTCATTACTTTAAATCTATAAGACTATGAGTGCAGTTATACCCCCCTGCACGGGAGAAAAATTAGTACTGCTGATTTATTAAAATCCTGTTAAAAAGGTGACAGCACGCCATTTCCCAATAAACTATCAGTACTTTCATAATATATCGGAACACGTGTTCACACAGCTGCGCTTATCCTGTTATTATGTAATGATGAGATGCGAAGATATTAGTATTTTCATGTACACGTATTCCAACTAGAGCTGCCACCTCTCCGGGTTTGACCCGGAGTCTACGGGTTTGCATGGTGCATGTCCGGGCTACGGGTTTAACATCGATATCTCCGGGTCAGACCGGGCAGTGGCAGCGAAGGGACAGATGTCAGTGGACATGGTGAAGGCAGAGTTGATTGTGATGATTAATTACAATATGAATTGCCAAGAAGAAACCTGAGCAAGAAAAGATGCTAAAAAAAATCCCTTCAGAATTAAAAATATAGTTTTAAGTGTCAAGCTGGTCCAAGTCAACTTAGCACTACCTAGGTCATTTATATTTATAAAAAAACATCACCAATGGTAATTTACTATGACATTTTGACTAAATTAAATAACTCATACTAAAAAAGTTTTATTTTAATAAAAAAACTATATTTCTAAAATCTCCGGGTCTACTGTTTTTGAAAGGTGGCAGCCCTAATTCCAACGTAGCCAAAACACATTCGCGTTTTACTGATATTTTATTAGGAAATATATCAATTCATTTGTTAAAGGCCTGTAGTCCAGCTTTTAACTGGAATACGAATAATTTGAAGAGATTTTCAATAAATTAGCAACATTTTATATCAGTCAGTTTTCTCCGTATGCAGTCTGAGGGGAGTAGATTGTCTTGATGATATCCGACCTCCGCTTACTTATCAGAATTCTTGAGCAGCTATCGAAAGGTTGAAGGAACCAAAGCGCACACGAGATTGAAAGCTTTCCAAAAGTCAGGGCTAAACTGCCACGCGATGACTGATTAAAGACTTGACAGAAATCAGAGCGAAGGAAAATTCATCTCTCCAGAAAATCATATCTATAAATGATAAAGTTGCTAACCTAATTTACATAACTAATCTATCCAGTTAGTATATATCTAATAATTTACTATAGTATCTCATGCACTAGCGTGAAAATGCGTCGATCTACTGGCGTTCTCGTATAAAAAACCTAAAACTTTTCTTGTGTATAATATGTAAATGTAAAGAATAACAATTAATAATTATGTAAAAGTAAGTATGTATCCAGAAATTAATATTTGTGTGGATTGGTTATTGTTAGTTAGGTATAGAGAGAGAGAACCGGAAGATGAAGCAAATTTTCGCCAAGACTTTTTATTTGGAGGCCAGTTTACCCAGACACATTATTATTTCAAAATAATATATTTTGGCAGAGCAGTGTCCACGTAGCGCGTTTTGATTAGGTAATCTTAATATGCTAAGATTCAACACAAATCGGTGTAAGCCTTGTATCATCAGTAATCCTTGTTTTTAAGTGCAGCACCAGGTTACCTCGAGGGACCTCTCGGGCCTCACACACCTGCCGGGAATGTAGACGGTCTGCTGTCTGGTGGCCCGGTACAATGAACTGTACTCACTGCTCTCTGCTCTGTGTTCTCTGCCTACTCACACATGTGCAATGGAAAGATGTTCAGCGCTTTTATGGGAGCAAGGTTGTATTTTAAATCCACTCCGGTTCTCAAAAAACAATGCAATTATTTAACAAAGTGTCTCGTTCTGGGAGGTTGGTTTTATTAACGTTTTTAAGGAAGGCAATTCTTTTGCGACTTTTTGACCGATACTACTGAGTGGGTATAAAGCAACAACACTTAGATATGGCGACATGAATTCACACAGCTTTATAGATCACCAAAACTGTTTTCAGCTTGCTACATCATTTCCATTGTGAGCAATGTTGCTTTGGAATATCCCTTTAAATCTCAAAAAACCACAAAATAATTTTAATGTTCAAGAAAGACTTACAAAGTCACTCTTTACAAACAAATTATGTTGCGAACTCGCCAATTCCTCGCCTACACAGTTTAGCAAACGAATATACAAATCATATCGACATCATTAATGTAAAAAATTCGATAATTATCATAATAAAAAAACATGAAAAGATATTATTTCTGATAATTTCAATATATTATTATTTTAGTAATTGTAAACCACTATAACCTAAGAAATGAATACAATTTAATTACAATTTTATTTATTACTAACCCTGTAATGTGTGTAAAAAATTGTAAATATTTCATGTACAATCTAAAAGTATAAAAAAATATTAAAAAAGGGTTTAAACTCTAGCGAATCCGGGTAGTAACTTCTAGTCAAGTAAGTACTAAAACACATTCTAGGTGTAATAAAAGGGGTATTTTTTTTATCTGTTTGTCTTAAATTTTGAATGTAAATAATTTTTATGATTTTTAACAATTCGCCTATAACTGAACTTAAAATGTTCCATCAAACGTGTTAATTAAGCGCTATCACTTCTGTTTTCTTCCTTAAACATTTAAGTGCATCAAGTGGAATCAGTTGCATATCTCTGCAGGTGTTGCAATGGGATTACTTGCCACTTCGGACAGGTACCTAGTACCTACCTCCTGCAGCCAAATATGGTACGAATCCAAGTACACACTCCTGCATATTACCACAGGTCATGAGATTCTGCAAACAAGCTTGAGTGCATTCTGGTTCTGCAGTGACCATGCATTTTATATGAGTTATTTCAAGGCTTTTGCGCGTTGCACCTGTTGAGTTTTCATTTTTTTTTATTATCTAGATATTTTTTTATGGTTAAGACTTTGGTAAACTAGGTTAAGCCAGAATCAATATTGATAAAGAATATAATAAATGTTGGTTGGTAAACAATAAAAATAATGTTTGAATAATTTGTATATCTATGAATTACGTACTGTATATCCGTGCGGGTATTAAATTTAAGTATTATTATCTTATTAACTATGTATTATTATTAATGATAACAGGAACCCATGGAGCTAAGGCACCCTGAATATTGTGTAAAGATATAGAAATATGAATATTCATATTTCGTTTCTGATATATCTAGAACCGTGAATTATGACGTCATGAAATATGCATTTATTTTTATGAATGAAACAATATTACTTTGTAGGAACCACTGGTTTCGGAATAAACGTTCCTTCCTCAGGGCAAAATACATAAATTATTAATTGTTGAAGTGGGGGTGGAGGCGTGACCAGGGATTAGTGAAGAGTGGAGAAAAATATATTTAAATCGGGAAAACAAGTCGTAATTTCGAAATTAGAAACAAATAACATTTAAGGTGTCTTAATAATAATATTGTTTCATTTATTCTTTATGGATAACCACAAAGTTACAGCTACATTCAAAAATATTTATTTTGTATGTATGGAATTAAGTACTACATTAAGTTCGCAAGGCTATTTCCATCATGAGTTATGAAGCTTTGACATATCGATACAATTGTCTATATAGAGACGCTAATAGATTTGTTACATTATTTTGAAATGTTCAATAAAAGAATAGCGTGGAAAGTCGGGCGCAGCCGGGTTGTAACTTCTGTTATTTATGGCACGAATGGTCACCTAACCAAACGACCATCTATAGAATTTCCGCATGCCGCCATTCATTCTTCTGAAGAAATCTCCGAGCTGTGTTTCTTCGTACAGCGGCTATAGCCTTGCACGGTCGGTGTGTCGACTGTCGAAGCCACTCACGTTTCCCGTTAATTTTAATTAATTTTCATCCATTTTTTGCTACGCTAAAATTAATTAGTTTTAATACAGCACAAGGTATTAAAATTAATTTAAAAAAAAAACAAAGAGAAAGTTGTGTGTCGTTCCATCCTACCTGACTACCCTTGCGGAAAACGAAATGACGGTAAGTTAGTCAGAAAAATTTAAAGGATGTAAGAAAAGAAACTAAGGAATGGAATTCTTATGATTATGATTATCGTAATAAAAATATAAAATTTTAATATTTTCATTCATTCAATCGATTTCAAATACGATCCCAAATCTCACATTCCAAGAGATATGTTGCTGCTAAATGAGACCTCAAGGTCTTTTGACATTTTCAACACCCATCCATTGGTCCCGAAGGTTTCCAGAGTCATTTTAGGCAGGAACTTTTAAATATATTATTATAGCTAGTATCCCCGGCATTACCCGAGCCTTACTTTTTTTTTTCGAAATCAGATGCAGACATTAATTTTCTTCTTATTTTGATCTTCAAATGTGTAAAATTTCATCAGTCTGTAGTCTGTATCAAAATTCTAATAAGGTGGGAAAGGGGGAATTGGAGTGCTTTTTAGAAATCTCATATAGACGGTAACTTTTTTGTTGTTTGAATGTAAGTCGGCGAAATTTCATCAATCTCGTAATAGACTGATAATTCGCCCTTCCATATTTTCTTCGCACCACAACATTCCTCATTTGGGATTCCTTAGAAAGACTGGCCTTCAAACAGTGAGATTCTTGCGTGGTAATTTCATCTAAACAAAGTAATAGCGTGATGGCATGCAGATACTATATATATTATTATTGACGGAAAATAAGATAATTTCCTAGTTTGTCCATTAAATTGAAAAAAAAAACATAATGCCGCAAGTTCTTTCCTCTTCACAGGTATTGACAGTGCCGGCTCCAAATCTGATTAGAATAAGCGAAAGTAATACTAATAATCGCCTCAATTGGGTTAAGAGCGGAACTTCCACATTGTTTTAATTCTAACAATGACGCCACTGACTTCACTTTTACTTTTGTCACAAGTGTTGGCTATTTTACTCGGTGTTGTGAGGAAAACGATTGAAGAAAATGACGGGTGATGACGGACGACCTAACATTGTTTCCGTACCATAGGAGAAAGATTATTGTACATTTATCTTATGTACTTTTACTGACAATGGAATAACTGAAGTGACAACATACACACTTCGAGGATATTTCTCCGTGTTTCATTATGGTTCCAATTAGTTACTTGGGTTGCATTTCTTCACCTATCATTGGTGCTATCCGGCACGTAAGTAATAATTAAAAGACGATTTAACTTATAATTACATAAAACATTCACTATCCTCTAGTGCACAAAGATAATGCAAAATGGTGACGGTTCGATGGGAAATGATATTTTCTTTAATTTCTCTGAAAAGTTGATCTTTATGACGATATGTACAAAGACGAAATTAAGAAAATACCTTGGGTAATTTATAGATAATTTTAGGATTTTTCCAACACGCATAGATTTTTGTCAAAAAAAACTCACAACATAATAAAATTGTATTAGCTATAAAAAAACTCAAACGTGAATTTTAATATCTAATGCGTAAACAAATTGTGAACCTAAAATATTACTTTTATGTATATTACTATTAATATAATATTAAAAATATGTAGTAGGTACCTTTATTGTGTTCATTGTGGAGTCTAAATTTTTTCATCTCTTATCTACTCGTAGCTTCAATAAACAAGATGTTGGAATGACCCCTCCTTCTATCAACACATCCTATCTACCATCACCGAACAACCAACAACTTTTTAAAAACCCACCCAAGCAGAAGAATCAAGAAACATTATTGTAACTCTCGTCGTATAAGTAGAAACTAGTTGACCTTACAGCGGAAGAATGTCCGAAAGTGCCCTAGGCGGAGGAACAGATAGGCCTCACGAGCACTCCACGCCAACTCATGTTACAACTGGTAATTTGTTGAGATAAACAGCAAAAATTCAACATTGCTAAATATTGCAAGATGTCAGTGATTGGTTTAATACATTATTTAATTGAATTAGTCCAAGGTGCGACCCTTGTGGGACTCCATTATGAAATCGGAATGAGCAAATGGGTGAAGCGAGTGATACGGTTGACCTTAGAGCAGAAGAATTTCCAAAAGCGCCCAAGGCAGATGAGCAGCTAGGCCTCACAAATAGTCCACACCAAGTCAGGTTACAGAATCTGATGGTAGTGTGTCGTGAGATCACCGTGCTCGTCTTATTCTGATTACGAATTGTCGAGCCTGAATCATACATACGTGTTCGTGTAACAGTAGATGCCTGTGATATTATTATTTATCTATGTTTGTAGAAATGATGTCATTTAAGCAGGTGAGCGTTTGTAAAATATTAATTATTAAAGTTTGCAGGCGTTGCAGCGATAGGTAACATTGCGTTGGTACGCAGAAGTAGAAGTGGGGTATTTCAAAATGATATCTCCCGTTAATAAGTACAATAAAATATTTATACAAACTATACACCATTATGATTTATAATTCAAATAAAAGTGGTTTTTTTACATTAGCTCCACAGGCCTTGAAGAAAAAATTCTTTATGGCCTATGTCATCTTTGGGCTTGCTATGTGGAGGGTCTTTTTAGGGAAAGGAAGGAGAGGAAGTTCTGGGAAGGAAAAAGGTATGAGGGGTGGGTAGGAATCTGGGGGTTCTGCTGTGAAGTCATAAGGTCTCCCTCAACAAGTTTCTCCCGACCCGACCCGCCACGCAGCAGGTTGGCAAACGCATCCGCCACCAAGAGCTGGACAAACTTCACCCCATGAACCGGGCATCCCTGCTATATATGCTGAATAAAGTTTAAATATGTACATTACTAATAATACGAGTTCCTTTCCTTTCCTTTGCTTTCTGTAAATAGATATTATTATTTAAGAAACATGACGAAGAAGCGAGAAAATAAGCTCGCCTTCAGAGGGCGAAACAGCTGTCACGCGTAATAATAATTACACAGCAGAACTTGTTAAAAATAAACTGTTTTTATAAACCCAATAACAATATTATTGAATATATAAAAAATAAAAAAATAAAATGGAGTTCTACAAATTAAACTTAATAACAATAAATAAGCTCAGATTCATTTGTTTTCGTCTATTTTACATGCCTCCAAAAATATAGTCAGTTGTCAGTTAGTTGAATGAATATTTCAACGCACTATGATGGAAATCACATTGTAAGTTGCAAGGGACAGAAAAAGCCATGCAAATTTTATGACGCCAGAGCTCACTGTTTAAGAGTTTTAAATGAAACAGATATTCTGTTTTTCGTAAGCAACGCTTTATTATTATTAGAAATCACCAGGTTTCAGATACAAGTCTGCCACCTTTAAGGCTGCAATAAAAACATTACAAAAACACCTTGTATAATATTCGCACTTTTTTTTTTACTTGATCAAGAAAGGATAAAAATTTTTGAAACCTGTTGGTTTTTGAAACCCATTTTTTCAGCGTTATTAGTTTCTTATGTATTCTTGTACATTCTCATACATTCTTATAAATTCATTTACATTTTTAAACATGTATTAGTTTATTCACGGTAAGTACTAATCTACCCCAATTATTCATCTATGAAAGTATGGCAGTGAGAAATGGAACAGGCCTGCGATTCTGGAGTTAAACGATCAATCGTTTTCGTATACGCCGTCTTCGAGTGAAAAACTACTAGTCGTCGCGACTAACTTTTTCGAATGTTTCAATTTTACGTATTCTTGAGCGTCGAACGGTCGAAGTTGGTAGAAGAGATGATTATATTGGCACCCCTGTGAATATTGTCTATGTTCCTGATGTTTTTGGGATTTCTATGGTGCATGAGCTAGACTAGATTTTGACAGCCAATTCCATAGAAACGCCAACAACCTACCACTCGCTGCCCTGTTTCTACTGGTTATACCCAGTAGTTGTTGTGTGGAATGACCTTTGACGTTTGGCGTCGAAGTATGTACCTTCGACCAATTTCGGGAATAGCAACGACGACCAACGTACGTACTTTCGACGGCGATTACGAGCGCCCTCGATTCAGGAATAGAGCCCCTGGTGAAGGAATAAAGTAGACTAAATCCTGTGGAAATGAGATAGCTGAGGCGTATGCGTGGTAAAGCCATATATGAGTGAGAATGTGGAGATTCGCAAAGAATGCAGAGTGAGTAAGTTCAAAGATGGGACGCTTAATCCACTTAATAAATGTGTAAAAAAAGGTTTAAATTTGTTTCAATATGTCATTAAAATAGAATTCCCCCACGAATTGTCAGTATCAAAAATAGAGAGAATATCATTATTATGACTCGAATGAGAATGGTAGAAGAAGTTAGTGACGCCCGAGGATGTCATGTAAAAAGTGCCGTCAAGAGTCATAATAACAGAAAGTATGAGAAGATTTCTGAATGTGAATGAAGCAAGCAGTGTGTGCCAAGACCGAGTTGTTTAGCGGTTCGCAGCGATATTAATTATCAACTCAACTGTTATATTATGTAATTATGATTTATGTTCAAAGAAACACTAATGAAAATTGAAAAAAAAACATTACGTTATGAAAATAATTCGGCTCGATTCAATTTTTCAGTTTTACGTTCTCCATTTATCAACGCTAATTAAACTTGAAATGGTTGCAATAAATGTATTCGTTATTTCAAAGAAGCAACCTTGGCGATATTAGAAAGGTATTAGATTACATTTTTGTATATTTTGAACCATCGTTATATTTTAATATAAGACTATATTCCTAAATGGAAAATTATCCAATCAGCAAAACGTGATTTAGCTCATTCCCTCATTGGAAATTGATCATTAATCATTTTCAAATAGATTTCTCAACAAGAGCGCAAACATGTTTATTTTGTATTTATTGTTAAGACTACACCCATTTTGCAAGTCGCAGCGTTATCTCCATTGACGTTCGGATCTCCGAAATATTCTAGGCGCCATCTTGTTTATTTCACGTTTTTAAATGTTCAATACTATGGAAAATATATCGGAAAAATTTTGCCGGAACTCGGATAAAAAGGCATACGAACTACTATTTTACTAGTTGAATACAATGACGTTGCAGTATATCTAGACTTGTTATTGTTTCAGAAACTCAACATAAATGTGACAAGAAAGAAAAAGTCTTTCATGTTTCAAGTAATTTATTTATTTATTTATTAATCTTAAGTTAGCTCACATCTTCGTGTGTGCTAATAGTTTTATAAACATATGAACATGTCCATTGTTTGGCAAACATAATCTTTCTTTAAATATTTCAATAAAGTCACAAAAAAAGAAACATTAATAATTGAGATAGACGTATTTTCTTAATTCATTTTTGAACTTATTAATATTTTCTATTAATTCAATTAATATCTTAATTCAAACGTTGTTCATGTATGACAAAGATGGATATTCAAAGAATATGTGCGTGGACGAAATAAACGATAGCGGATAATTCAGTTCTCTTATTTGCGTCAAATACTACATTCTACCTCACGGGTTTGACCGAGATAACAAGATATGCTTACTCGCTTACACTATTAGACGAACACGTAATACGAGTACCTACTGTAAGAGCCGACCTACTGCTATTAGGTCGTCCTTTTTATACTTAGACCTTTAAGCGACGCGTGGCAGTTTAGTACTAAAACTATTAAATCGAAAGCACTACAATTGACTTGCTTTTGGCTCGCCACGTTGAGATGTATACTTTCATTGGTTGAATGACATGCTTTCTCAGCAGGCGGTCAAGATTGGACCTATCGATCTACATCTTTTGTAAAACTATAGATTTTTTCATCAGTATAATATCCATCGACCTAAAAAGCCCTGGACAGAGCATTAATGCAATTTTGTATGAATGACACTGAAGCCAAATCTAGGCAGAGGAAAATTACCTATTAGCCATCTTGAATCACAAACTTTTGAAATGATTTGTATTGTGTTGTTAGTGCAGTTATAACGGCTTATGATTTTTGGGTATTTGATGAGACAAGGAATGCCATATGATATTATAATTTTTGAGATGGTTTTGGTATTTTTCATACATGTTCCCCCTCACCCCGTTCTCGAAAAGCTCCGTCCATGGTAATATCTACAGTGGTGATGCACAGATTGTAGATATAATATAAAGATATTCCATAATTCTCATATTCCATTTTTTTTAATATTTGAACAGGCAAGTAGGTACCTACCAAAGATATTAGAAGAACGAGATGTGCTATGAGCAGTTCATACTGAGTGGAATTGCTTTGCCGAGTGTCGCCGGTTTTGTTCACGAATACTACTGCACACCTTCGCTTCCGCTAAGGTATCCGCAATAATACATAGAACAGATTTCTGTGCGTACACGTCCCGATACCGTTCAAAGTACCCTAATTAGGTAGTACTCCGCCTACGGTCCGGCGGCCAACATAGCACATCTCGTTCTTCTAATAGCTTTGGTACCTACTAATAGTTTTTTTGCAGAACCCTGTCACTTCATACTTTTCCTTGTTCGATTGTTTATGTTTAATGTTAGGTAGGTACCATAAATAAAATGAAGTTTCTTTTTTAAAATCTAAATGTTTTACAATGCTGCGAAGGTTCTAGTCTAGTTCTAGTAGAACAAACAGGGAATGATAGGGATGATTTGCAACCGTTGAACCTTTGCCAAGCCTGAAAACTCAGCACACAAGGATTGGTTTCAGTTGTTTATTTTTTGTGTTGTGTTTTTTGGGATAGATGAGGACAAGACGACTGGGTTTACATTTTATTTACATTGCGGTTAGGGCGAATGGACTATACTGTATAATAAATAGCTCTATCCGAGGATCCTACGATGTTTGGCTTCTAAATGTAGGAACTGCATTCCTGTATTATTTAGACCACAAAGCAGAAAATCTGTATTTACTTATTTAATTTGAATGCTTACCTCTACAGATCGATCTAAACCAGTAAAAACTATCGAAGGTTTGGTTTCATGAAATTTGTACAGGTGCGTGGAATTTCTACACTAGTGCAACTATTTTCAGATCGCCACATTATTTTTACAATATAAGCTTTGAAATATCCATTTTGTTAATAATAATAATAACATAGCATTTAAATAGCGCAGTTTAGTATAAAAAAACATGAAAGCGGTAATGTAGTATTAGTGGTCATGTTCTTAAAATTATTTCTTCAATTGAATACAGATCTAATAATATAACACTAAATGTATAGTTTATACAAAGTGATGATAAAACAAAAAATAACAACAACAGCAGGACAGGATAAAACAAGAACATTAAAACTAAAACAGGAGGCAGTTTGTATAAAACATAAAAATAATATAAAACAGGAGGCAATTAGTTATATATTTGTTGCAAATTTTTCAAAAATAAAAAGATTTATTAAAAAGGGAGCTAAAAGTCGGATTGTGACCAGTAGTATATATAATAGATGGCCATAAATAAAGATGAAATATCTAGGTGGTAGGTACCTAGTGTTACCAGTTACAAGCTGACTTACGTACGGTTTGATGGCATTTGCAGCAGAGAAATTAGTTTCGTAATATTATTATTTCATGTGGGCAACACTACTTAGTCGGCTGTTCAATTATGTGCACTTTCTAGCTCTGTACGCGGCATGTGGAGGTAGGTACGTACTTACAGTTCTTACTTACTGCTTATTACTCGTACCAAGTGCGGACCCACCTTTATTTTCCATATAACGCGTTGATTCGTGTAAAGGCTTGGTATCCTGGTAACAATCTTGTAGATACTTGCTTTCTAAACAAATGAATTTTATCATTTATTCTACTTTTTTAATGTGTCCCTTTTACATCATAAAGGGAGGGCAAATGTCGTAACTACGAAATGAAACTTTTTTTCCGTACGAAAATCTTCGGCATGAAAATCTGGACACTAAACTTTAAAATGTGGAGATCTAGGCACATTCTTTTGTCCTTGTTCTACCGATATTTCAGTGGAAGATGCTCCGGGAAACTAGAGTCTTTGATCCATCCGGCACCGTTGACATTTGTCATACGGAAACCGGTTGTTTCTGCGACTCGATCTTTAGTTCAACAGCTCGGCATCTGTGTTTCCTCCCTCCTACAACATGGGTCTCCTCAAAAAGATCCTCCACGCAGCATCCTCAAGGATTACAAAAAAACCTCAAATACCCAGAATAAGGAGGGTAACTAATTTAAAAATTCCTCATCTGATGGTTAAAAGTTATGGAATTCACTAGATAGGTACACCTACCTATGAAAGGAGCGATTAATTAAAGGTATCCCAACTGACAAGAAAAGAGAAGACTATTCCAAATTTGAAACCTTAGCGTCGCACAATGGGGCCGATGACCCCGAAAGTTGGCATCAAATCAGTGGTTGCAATGACATCAAATCTTTTTCGATTTTTTGTTCCGTATAGACATGTTGATAAAAATAAGTGAAAAAAAATGTTCGAAAAGTCACGCATACTTAGTACAAAAATATAAAATTGAATAATATAAGATAAATTAAATCAGTCAAAATGCTCACTTTATTTCTCGTGCTATTTATTGACAGTTATACACATAATAAATCGTCTTCATCATCTTGTGACAATATATTATCGTCATCACTACTTGATTCAACTATCGAATCATTCCTGGTAGTCGTATTAGAATCTGGTGTCTTTAGCATTTTCAGTACTTCTTTTGAAATTGTCTTCATTGTCCGGCTGCTGAACTTGTATTAAACGCTCAGCAGTGTGATCCAGCAATTGTTGCAATTTCACTTCCGCTGAAGATTCCGTGACCGTTATGAATTCACTTCATGGGTAACATTTTTTCTTAGCTCCTTGTACAATTTTGTATGAAGGAAATACCTCTTTATCCTTTTCTCTTATTAAATTGTATTGGTAGCGACTAAGTTTGGCATCTACAATCAAAGCTAGTGCTTCATCACCACTCAATACCTTTTTGTTTTGGGTTTTATCGGTAAAAGGTTTTCTGTTCTTATTTGCTCTGGTCGGCGTACTTAACGTGTCGTCTTTGACTACAGTCGATGCTGCTGCTTTACCTGCCAACCGAAAACTCATGTGGGTAGCAAAGGCTAACTCAGTACTAGATGTTTTAGATCGCAATAGTATAGTTTTATGACGTTTCGTAAGCTCAGACGACATCAAATGACAGTGTGGGTCGACCTCTTTTCGTTTTTACTATTTCTGGTAAAGGTTTATAATTCTTAAACATAAGGAGGCTTTCGAGCCATTCTTTTAATAAAAATTATTATTTAATAAAAAGAAGTCATGGATTCTGTGACACTTCAACCATTTGGTTTTCAATTTAGAACAGAATGCAGCTATTTCATTAAAAAGTTATTTTTGATTAAAGAGTTGACAATGAGTAAGTTCTAAGAGGTGGTTTTTCAGGAATTTTACTTTTTTGTCAAATTTCTTAACGCCAGAATTCTTCATAATCATGTATAATTCAAATCTCGTTAGAACCACGTCAGAAATTGTATCTAAAACAAAACACATTGATTATTAGACTACAACTGTTTTTTATGAAAACTGATAGTCCTCACTTTCAAGTACTATAATTAAAAAAATTGTGCATACTTGCAACTACTTATAATTAAATCTTGTAGCTAAGATACTAAACTATATAAAAACAATTAAAATATGACGGGATCTCGTGGAACTCTAAACTATATACCTCTATGTTTAATATATTCACAAGAAAATATTTAATTCAAATAGGTGTTTGTTTTAATTTAAATGTATGTCATATAGTATGAGGGTATCAATAACTACTATAATATAATTATAGTACATACCATAAGACATCGTATCCATATTGAATTGGATCTGTACACTTAATAGATTTTGCTTTTTATAAACTTGAAAAGTATTGAAATTTACGCGCTTTCGAAAACTGACACAGTCACCCGCACAAAGGTCAAGTTCAAACTGATCTCTTCCCGTCAGTATCGCGATTAGGTAATTATGCAACACTTAATGAACTTCAAAACTAGCATACTTGCTTCATTGTAAAGAACATTTGATTTTCTGAATTTCAGCCAACGCGTTACATGAAGTCGCCCCAATGTGCGTCGTGACAAAAATTAAATAAAATTTCTTTTTAAAATTATAAATACCCATGTAGAATCAGCCCTCTTCAAATCACACAATGAAAATCAATATCAAGCACCGTCTACTAAGAAAACCTAAAATTTCCATATTCCTCTCCAGAGATCCAAGTTAACCTTCTCCCAACCTCTTGGGCGAATGTGTCGACTTTATAACATTGTCATGGCAAGATTTCTAGATACAGCCGCCACGCTTTCTAGATTTGAAGTGATTTTTCACAAAACGGCGCTATACAAATAATCCAAATATTATAATCACCCTCCGATAGGAGACCCCCCCAGAGATGAAGAAATTTACGTAATTAACTAAACTCAAGATTGGTTCATCTAGCTTGGTAGCTACTAAAAACGCTCAATCCAGGCTAACGATAAATAACTTTAAAGCTACTAATAATTTCACAAAAAACCTGCGAAGAGCAATAAAGCACCGTTGAAATAACATTTTTCAGAAAACATGTTCCGTGACTCGTTTGGTAATACAATTCATTCTGAATTTAAATTTACCGAAATGTTCCAAGAGTCCATTAGAGTCACAAGTTGCTCGAAAACGCGGGAAAAGGCAAAAGAAAACAGGTGCGCCACCTGAGAGAAATAATAAAAAATATAATTACCATAGATTTGTCGCTCACGTCTTGACATTGAAGTCACGAAGAAATTAAGCTGCCGTGAAGTTTGTTGAAAACAAAGCTTAATAGTAATAATTTCTTACGGTAGTCTTGTTTTGACACTTGTGCCTTACGTCATGGCCGATGGAAATCCGACCGTTACTTCTAGTGTGAACTACATTCACGGAGGTTCGGACACGATTGGTCTAATTCGTAACAAAATTAATTTTAATTGCGTTTGTTCGAAGGTGTTGCGCAATGTGTTTGGAAATTAGTAACTTTTCCAATCGAGTAGGCACGGTATGCACCAGTTTAATATTGGATTAACGTGTGTGGACGGTATCATTTCCCCAGTAGGTAGAGATCAATGAACCAGAGTTACAAATCATTCACAGAGTGACGTACCTACAACCAAAATGAGTATGTTTGATGAGTGTATATTATAATTCTAGGTATATTTTTGTTGTTGCTTCCTCTTCATTTCTTTCATTAACTATATAACTTATTTGTACTAATATATATTCTTGTACTTTATATAATATAAAATTTTCTTTTTTTTCTGTCTATATTGTAGTATGACTGTCAACATGTATATAAATGGCACCTGTGCCGTTAATTATAAATAGTTTATCCCTAACTTGTATTATCTATAATATTTATATCCAACTACCATTTTAAATAACAAAGGTTGCTGGTTTTCCAAGTCACCCAAAAATGCGCTATTAACATTATTCATAGAGTTTTCGAATAGGTTTCTTTTTTCGAAGACGTCTGCAGGAAACGTGTCACTTATTACTGTTATATGATTCAGTAAGTATGATACAGTAAATATGACCGAAGGAAATAGGGTCCCATTAGAGTCAGGCGGAGGTTTTGGATTCTAGTTCCGGGTGCGACCTTATCTTTGTCTGATTTTTTTCTGTTTCAAATTTTCGTTTTAAAATCACTAATATTATATTCAATAATTAAATATTACAAGTTGAGATTTTACTCATTAAATTATTTAAAAAAAAGATTTTACATTATTTCTTATTTTAAAACTGCAGCACGTCAATATTGATTGTACGGAAATTATTATCATACTAGTCGTCATCGTTACGATTAACGCCACAACAACCGTCATATTTATTTATTTTATTTTTCATTGTCATCGTGAATTCAATTATTGAAACATGTTGATCCACAAGAAGCAAAAACTGAGTGCAATTTGTTTTTTGTTTGTAATTACATTATTTTCATTGGAAAAATTGATACAACTAGGAACGGGTAAGTGCACTGGTTACAATATTCGCTGTGTAAAGTGTCTTCCTTTGATCTGGTACATTTTTTGATAGTATATGAGACAGTATGGACACTAGACACGCCAGTTCTCCTTTTACGGTTGCAAACAAGTGGCCTCAATGCGCGTTTATTCCGAATAAATTTATGTAGACCAATTTTTATAACGAACTTTTAGTAATGCATTTTTCATGCAAAGGCTCTTTTAAAAGACAACACCTGATTTCAACTAAAATACAGGGTTTTCCAATAAGAGGTGTTATTTTGAATATTTATTAAGGGATTAATGATTTTTTATGGCCGGCATTGGATGGTATTGATCTGGACAACGTTTACTTTCAACAAGACCGCGCTACGTGCCACACAAGCAACGAAATATATGAATTGGAGACAACTTATTATTTCAATAATTTATGCGTATATCCTGACCTTCGAACATTACTTTGATTGAGAAAAATGGAACCGTAATGTATCTTTTACCATTTCCCTAGACATAAATGAGTTGTATCTTGTAGTAATTAAGTTGAAACCATGTGCTATTTACATTTTTTTGCGTATTAAGCTTGAAACGGAATTCGACAAGTTTGATAACTTTTTTCCAGTAGGTACTGTTTTAATCATATTTCTTTACAGAGTCCTTGAATCTCTTAACGACACATTGGAAATTTGATGATCCAGTCGAAGAGAAATCATTCATTGAAGAGGTTTATTATTGCGTGAAAGAGACAAACGAGCGAATAAAAGACATCTTTCTGATATTCAGAAACACAAAAGAAGGCACCCAATCCTGGTCACTATATCTGTGGAAGCAGTTGGAGTCTTGGTTGAGTAAAATATATGAAATGAATCTTTGCGAGTGCCAGAACAAGAAATAGTCTATCTCAACTTAGCACTGCGCCAGCGCGGGTTTTAAGAGTGCACTTTCCCTATCAGAATTTGAGAATTGCCTCTACGGCAACTTTTAAACCTTTGTAAGATTGCCTATAGGGTCTCTGTCGTCACTTCAAGAAAAATAATTATATTATTATTATGTCCTGAATTTGAGACATCTATTAACACGACTCCAAACTAAATCTACTTTTACAAATGTGAAATAATATCAACACGTGTCAGTTGCCAACAGCAGAGCTGTGCTGGCACAATACAAAGGAAGTCAAACTGTGGGGTATTTCAGAATCCATAAATTATTTATTTTTTTAATTTTATAATAATATGTAATTTGTAAAAAAATATGATTTTATAAAATCAATATATATAAGTTTATCTATACAGGGTGTCCGGGGGTAAAGTTCAAAAACTTCAGGAGGTTTCAAGGAGGAGAAATTTCATTTTTTTTTTCCTTAAAAAAACATTTTTTCATAGACCAATATACTTTTTTCTGTACAATCAATTAATTTTTTTTATCCGAAAACTAGCTTAAAACGTTAAAATTTCAAAAAATCGTCTTTTTTAATTGTACTATCATGTAGAATCACCTTCCTTGCACATTTAACCCCCGGACATATTGTATAAAAAATATATATGTATTATCTACTTTTGTACATTTATATAAATTATATAGATGTATACGTTTTTTATACTTATCATATTTTGTATTATGAAGATAATTTATACATTTTTAAGCTTTTTTATCAGGGTGTGGGCCATTAGTGTCTCAAGGATTTAAATATAAATCAGAAGACAGTTTTGTAATGATTTATTTATTCATTTAAACAATTCAATAATTATGAGAGTAATATAACATGTATGAATCATAAAATTACATTCCAACATATATTTTTAATGATGTACCTACTCTCACAAAAAAGCTTCTGTATTTTTGTTTGGAGGGTGCTTTATTTATTCACAAAGGTAAGAAATTTTTGTAACTACTATTTTTAATAGTTTAAGTTCATGTGAACTTACAATTTAATTTTGAACTTTATTGGTTATAACATACGATATACTTTTAAATACTCTAAATCTTGTTTGTTTAAATTGTCAAATGTAATTTAATCACAAACATAATACAATGAAGAATTGGTGGTTCTGAGATATACCAATAAATACGGTGAAAGAACCTTAAACTATGTTGTACCCAAAAAATACAATAAACTAAAAACAATCAAAAATAATACCATTTGTATTGCAAGTCAAATATAATAAAAGGAAATTACTATAAGATACAGATATTTATATTGATGCCCTATTGAAGCACTTGTATTTGTAATTAGAATTGACATTGTTAGGAAAAGGAATATCATTATGATATGTTTGTAATACTTCATATACCTACCTATATAATATATGAAACTATTGATGTGACCATTCATTTGTACTTGTTTAGTGTATATCAACAACAATTGCTGCCGCACCGGAGAGGGCTGTATAATTTGTTCTATATGATCGTTTCGACCAACACCCATCCGCGATCACGTCAATCACCGCCACTCCGTCCTGTAGACAACCTTCTTCGATAGCTGCTTGACGCTCTCGTTTCGCTGCGACTTCCATGGCGACTAACGCGCATTTCTCCCATTCTCTTGACACTAATACATTTGTCTTGTGGAAAAATTTTACGGACATCGGGGGTATGTTGACAGCCGTCAAAAACTCGGACAGTTGAGCAAGCCCAATTCCTGCAGGAGTCATCCCCGATACTGCTGCTACATTGACGTCCATGGTATGTTTAGGTTTTGGGTCGCATGTGTTGACTGTAAATTTGGCGCAACACATGTTACATTCAAATAGTATTTTGGACATTAGACCAACTCTTTGCTCAGATTTAAGAATAAGATTTCGAAATCCGCATCCAAAAGGAGAATGGTCCGATATGGATTGCAGCTGGTTAATAAAAAAGAAAATGTCGACGATGCGTCTTTCTTCTCCTCCTTCGACTGCATCATTTTTATCCAACCTAGAAAAGCAAAATTGATTTATGAAAAACTACAAATAAAAGTGGATATTGATAATGATTTGGATACCAATAAAAGTATTATAAATTTTTGAATGTTTGTATTACTGAAGATTAATTTTTTCGAATGAAGCGGATGTTCTTTCACATAAAGCAGATAGTTTGTATATTAATAATTCATCTCTTTAGAACTTATGTTTTACCGTTAGTAAAATAAAATACATAAATGTTAGTAAAGTAAATCACTATAACATACCAATTGTCAATGCTTTGAGAAAGACCTCTCCGGCCGATGGGTTTCTTGTTTACAATTTTACGTTTTTTGTTGTAGTACACACGTACATCAGATTTACTGTAATAAAAAAAAAGTTAACGGTATATATTTTTTTCACAACACGATAGTTTAATCGAAATTCTGAAATCCATTTTACCTTCCTCCATTATCTATATTCTCCTTAGGTATGTCGTTATATGTATTCTCAACAGGTATGCTTTCCCGTTGTTCGTGGAAGCTGGAACAAAATAAAAACATTGATTATAACTACATTTCAAGAACTTTCTAAATAAATGTGAAGGGCGTAAATGATTTTATTGTTACCTCAGTGCTTCAACATCTTTACAAGATGTGGACAAAACGTTCTTCAGTTGAGTATAGTCACATCTGAAATATAATTAAAGAACAAAATGAAATAAATATTTTGTTTTAACTACTTTATTTTAATTTATATTCGTCGACCGGTTTCGGTTGAACTCAACCTTCTTCAGGACAATAAACATTTATATATATCGACGAATATAAATTAAAGTTAAGTGGTTTTTGTATGAGACGATGTATGAATGTGAGTAAGGCAAAGAGTGCGTGCCAAGACCGAGTTGTTTGGCGGTCCGTCCTCTCTGACTACCTCTGCGGGGAAACGGCCTGATGGTTAGTTAGTTAGTTATTTAAAACAGATCGCCTAAAAAATTAGACTATTTTCAAATGGACGAATTCTGGAATAAATAAGTACGTAACTATAAAATAATAGAAAACCTAATTTTTATTGGAAGAAAAACAAAATAATTATTTATTATATATCCAATCAATAATTAACTTCCTCAAATTAAATTCCCTAAAGTTTGAGAACTAGTATGAAGATCTTTATGTTCTTGGATACATTATCGAAAATGCCGGTAGTTTGCCCCACCGTAAAAGTGTCTTATTATTGTACGAAATCATTGGCAGAGATGCAAATCTGACCGGGTCGCTTTCTACATATTCCAGGTACCTACAGTGTTATTATACATATTACTTGCCTCGATCCAGAAAGCTTAGAATTTGTATCAAGCCTTAGTTGGAACGCGTTCTAACATCAGATATACAGTTCTATGATATGAGATGTCAAAGTTTGCAAAGACGATTTATATATTTACCAATTTCTGATTTGAGTTTTTTGTAAAGTTTTTAAGTTTAATATTTTTAAAATGAAAAATATTTAAATAGGACATATAATTACCATTTTAGAACATACCTAAATATGCATATGGAATATTATGCAATTAGCTAGGGCATAATTATTCATTGTACAAGATTCTAACGAATGCAATTCTGTGCTCTGGCAACGTACTTTATAAATATTTTCCATTAAAATATGACGAACTAAAATAATTTGCACAAGATTGAACCTCAAATTCAAAAATTGTTAAATGGATTACGAAAACTTGTCTTTGCAAACTTTCTCTCCTCAGAACATGGAAAAGCGAAGTTAAAACTATATCCAATCAAAATGAACAACTACAAAACGCCTCAGAAACAGACAAATACAATAGGACAAAAAAAAACAAACGTAATGCTGTTAGAACGTTGTAAATTAAGTGCGGCTTGATTTTAGAATTTCTTCGCGCAATATATACAGTAGCCATACTACGTGACCCGTTCAGAGAGGGGGAGGGGATCTTCAACATACCACGCGTTTGGTCACAATGGGTTAGGTTTATATACTACACGTGGTCACTGAGGGGGGAGGAGTGGGTCACGTAGTATGGGTACATTCCCTACCTACTAACTAAAATATATAGTTTTACATTCAAGGGTCATTTTTGAAGAAAAAATGTAAATTTAAAAAAAACTTACCCGGCAATTTCAGTTTCAGAGGCCTTGGCAATAGATTTATCTCCCAAAGTACGCATTCTGAAAAATAAAACAATACCTGTCACCTTTGTTACACAATATATACATAATTTATTTTTATAATAAATATTACCTACGTAATAGTAAATAATAATATATTCATCAAATCAAAATTTATATTTTTCTTCTTACCTTACAATGTCCACCATGCGTTTTTGTTTCGAACGAAATAGTCTTTTCTTAGAAATACGAGCACTTTTTCGTTTATTTCCCATTTTCGGAATACAATATTATTATTTACGATAAATATTATTTAGTAGAAATCACGAAACGGAGAACAACACGATCGTCCGCGAAGCTCTCTAAGCAGTGACTGAAAGGCAGATAGCGTACGCGCGTGAGGAAGTGAGAGGGGCTGCAATAATCATGCTTAGAATCATAAGACGTAAGCGACTGTTGTGAAAATGTTTAATAAATCACGGCGTATTTCAAAAATAGCAAAAATCACTTTTGGGGTCTATTGAGTAGCATTAAAAGAAGCATTGTGATTTTTTTCATACACATAACTTGTAAAATAACAGAAATAAACGTGTTAATAATATTTTTCGGAGCATACTTTGCGATTTATTTCTATCGAGGGAATTTCAAATAATTACCGTTTCGGCTTTTGGAACAAATAGATACTATCTTAAAGAATAACATATATTTTTTTAAGAGCTTAAAAACTTCAAAGTTTTAAGGAAAATATGTCGGAAATTGGATGAAATTCGAATAGTGGGCCCTTAAAGCAATTCCCAAAAATGTGAAAAAGTGAAAATTATTTAAAAAAAAATGAAGTTAACTATTTTATATAGCAAGTATGTACTAATGATGCTTAATTTTAAAACTTATTTTATTTTTTGAATAAACATTATTTCTTCAATCAGGTGGATAATAATATAAAAACAAAGTTAGTAAGCAAATCGATTATTTCAAAAATAATATTAAATTACAAAAACCTATCCAGACATAAGATACATTATTTTCGAAGGAAGTAAATACTTTGGGGTGTAACATATTGAATGAAAAAACATACACTTAGTAAGACACCACTTTATTTTTGAATCAATAACGATAGCCTATCGATCAATAACGATAGCCCTATAGCCCTATAGGCTATCGTTATTGATTCCAAAATAAAGTGGTGTCTTACTAAGTGTATGTTTTTTTCATTCAATAAAATACATTAATTTTCATACATCTACATAAAGATTTAAGAACAAAACAAATAAAAACAAAAATGCGAAATTATATAAAACGCTCTCTCAGGTGACGAATACGAAAGACAAGATACAAAAGAAACACAAATAGAGACTCAAGTAATATAAAATACATTTAGCATAGCATGTTTTTTAGCTACAGCAGAACATTTTTTCGGAATCCGTATAATTTATCAAAATGTCTTCTTCAGCACACTGTTTCTTATTATACAGTCAAAGATATTAGAGTTCTTCTAATATCTTTGTATACAGTCGACACATTTGCGTCGCAGGGCTATAATAAAACGTTTTCAGGTGAAAAATGCTAAGGCATTTCAATATAATTATTTTTTATTTATTGGATAGCAAAAACCTCTGCCATAGGGGTGTGGCTTGTCTAGGTCTTGGCGGCGGATACATCTGCTCACTAACTGCGTGGCAGGCCGGATCGGGAGAGACTGGTTCTCCAACTGGTCTCTCGCCCATCGCTTTGCGCGGTAGTGGGAGGAATATATTCATATATATATATATATTATTATTATTTTTATTTTATTTTTTTTAATTTCTTTATTTAATATTAAATTTACAATTACATGTTATTACATTACATTAAGTTTGTTTTCTTTTTAATACATTACAGTACATCGTGATGCACCTTTTTTTAGAGCAAATGCTCGTGTTAAAAAGGCGGAGAAACGCATGTAAATAATAATTTAACATATTTTTTCAGAGAGTGTAAAGATCATGAAAAGAATTTTTATTTTTTTACATACAATATATATAACAAAATTATGTCAAATAGAAAAGAGAAAAGGATGTAAAAGAAGGAAATAGATAAGAATAAGAAATAAGAGAAAGGATTTCAAAATAATAAAAATTGAGAGATTATATTGTATTTTAAGTATAAACGATTTTAATATGCTATTGATATAGTGTTTTTATCGAGCTTTTGAATTTTTTATAATTCGTTTCCAATCTTAAGTTAAGAGGTAATTGGTTAAACCATTTGACACCAAAATATTTATAAAACTGTGGTGTCAGTGATACTGATCCCTATATTCCTTCCCAACCCTTATACCTTTTACCTTTAAGTTATGAGATAGTTGTTGTTGCTTCCTCTTCATTTCTTTCATTAACTAAATAACTTATTTGTACTAATATATATTCTTTTACTTAGAAAATTTTAATTTTTTTCTTTTATTTCTACTGTCTATATTGTAGTATGACTGTCAACATCTATATAAATGGCAAATGTGCCGTTAATTATAAATAGTTTATCCCTAACTTGTATTATCTATAATATTTATATCCCCCTACCATTTTAAATAACAAAGGTTTCTGGTTTTCCAAGTCGCCCAAAAATACGCTTTTAAATTATTTATTGAGTTTTCGAATAGGTTTCTTTTTTCGAAGACGTCTGCAGGAAACGTGTCACTTATTACTGTTATATGATTCAGTAAGTATGATACAGTCAAATATGACCGAAGGAAATAGGTTCCCATTAGAGTCAGGCGGAGGTTTTGGATTCTAGTTCCGGGTGCGACCTTATCTTTGTCTGATTTTTTCTGTTTCAAATTTTCGTTCAAAAATCACTAATATTATTTTCAATTAACCAGTGCACTTAACCGTTCCTAGTTGTATCAATTGTTCCAAGAAAATAATGTAATTACAAACAAAAGGAAATTCCAACCAGTTTGTGCTTCGTGTGGATCAACATGTTTTAATAATTGTATTCACGATGAAAATAAAAAAAAAATAACTAACTAACCATAACGCCTTTTCTCCGCAGGGGTAGGGAGGACGGACCACCAAACAACTCGGTCTTGGCACACACTTCTTGCCTCATTCACATTCATACATCGTCTCATACATACTCTTCTATTATTCTGACTCTTGACATGGCTCGACTCGAGTATCTGATTCACTTGATCGTGCCATGTCTTCCTCGGGCGTCCCCGACTTCTGCTACCATTCGCATTTGCATCATATATCCTCCTTACACTACTATCTTCGCTCATTCGCTCTACATGCCCAAACCATCTAAGCGTCCCTTTCTTAATCTTATTCATTATGCTTATATCAGCCTTACATTCTTTGAGGATCTCCACATTCCTCACACGATCAAACTACTTCAATATCTGTCAGCCTTCTCATCTCTTGTAAACATACTTCCTAAATACACAAACTCATCCCCCTGCTCCAAGTATTCCTCATTCACAACTATATTGCACACTATTTTCGTACTCTCTCTTTCAAACACCATTACTTTAGACTTACTTACATTCATCATTAACTCATTCTAATGCATACTTCGTTCATCCTAGACACGAGAGACTGTAGATAATCCATACTATTAGCAATCAGCACCGCATCATCAGTATACAACAGGCAACATACTTTCAGATTACTCAAATTCGCGCCCAATCCCACCTCTTTCAATTCTTGCATACAATTATCCATGTATAGATTGAATAACCACGGTTACATTGCGCAGCCTTGTTTAACACCTTTTGTGATATCAAACCACCCCGTAAAACTACCGTTTTACCACATGCAACGCTTCCCTCATACAGAGACGCAATTGCCTGAGTCAGATTTGTGTTCACTCCATACTTGGACAATACCTTCCATGGATTTTTCCTGTCGACTCGGTCGTATGCTTTTTGTAGATCTACAAAGGCACAGAAAAGTTTCTGGTATTTTGCCAGAAACTTCTCAGTGAGCATACGCAATGAGAAGATCTGGTCCATGCACCCCCTTCAACTCATAAAAGCACCTTGCACATCCCATATTTTATCCTTTGTTTCCTTTCTTACTCTTTCAATCAAAATACTACCATACAGCTTGCCAACTGAACTTAGCAGACTAATAGCCCTATGATTCCCACATTACATACGTGACCCTTTACCTTTGTATAATGGCATGATCACAGCCCTTTTCCAATCTAAAGGCATATAACCCTCCTTTAAACATTGGTTAAAAAGATTGCACAACCATGTGAGAATTATACGGCTACCTTCTTTAAAATATTCAGCAGCAATATTGTCGAAACTGACAGCCTTACCATTCTTCATACATTTAATCGATCTTTCTATCTCATCCATGCTAATTTCGGTAACATTCACTCCACCATCATTCATATTTGATTCGCCGATGGAATCACTGTCACTCACTTCGTTTCCGGAAACTTCCTCGAAATACTTCATCCATCTCTCTTTTATTTTTTCCTCATTCGTCAACATTTTTCCATCTTTCGATTTTATCACTTTCATGCTTCCGTTTTCTGGGCCACTCCGGGACCTTTTGACTTCCTTCCAAAACAACTTAATTTTTGGTTTGTCATTTTCATTCCTTCTTCCTCTTCCAGGCGTTTCTTTCGTTCTTTCACTCCAACTCTTACTTTTTTCTTACATTCCTTATAGGCTTCTTTCGGTCGATCCTTCTCTTCGCTGGAAGCACTGCCAGCTGCAATCAGACATAACCATGCTTTCTTCTTCACTGAGACCGGTGCTTTAATCTCATCATCCCACCATGCATCACCTTACTTCCTACCCTGCGTACTTATTCCACAAACCTCTCTAGCAAATTCACAAAGACACACTTTTATGTGGTTCCATGTTTCGTCTATGATTAGAACATCCATTTCCTTCTCATTCAATCTTATCTCTGCACAATTAACATACTTACTTCTCATATTATCGTTTTGCAGTTTTTCTATTTTGACTCTTGTTGGAGTTAGTACCGTTTTCACTTTAGAGCGCCAACCGCGAAAGAGGTTTACTCTCGACACTACAAGAAAGTGGTCAGTTTCGACCTCAGCCCCTCTGTAACGGCTCTCTTGTGTCCTCGGTAACGGCTCTCAACCTAGAGTCAATTACTACAAAATCAATAATTGACCTCTCATTTCCTTTTCCACGTTTATTGGTGAATACCTTTATGATCGAAGAAACTATTCGACACAAAAAGATTCCACTGTAAACATACTTCAAGTATTCTGTTCCCATTGTCATTCGTTTTTTTATCCCCAAACATACCTAAGACCAAATCAAATCCGTCACGTCTAATTCCCACCCACTCATTCAAATCGCCTGCCATTATAATCCTTTCGTTCATATTTTTTAGTCTCATTACATCGTTCACACCAGTCCTAAAATCATCTTTCACTTCGTCGCTTTCAGAATTAACAGGGGCGTAGCAAATAACAAGAAACACCCTTGTCAAACCGATTTTAAATCTGATCCACATTATTCTCGGACTTACACATTCATACTGCAACATACATTCAATCATTCTGCGAGACAGTAGCGCTGCAACTGCGTGACAAGCCATCTCCGTATCTGGTCTCCCAGACAAAATGACGAGCCTATCATTATGCTGCATTGTACCGCTCCCTTTTTTCATACTTTCTGTTATACAAAGTACGTCCAAACATTTGCTCACCATAGTATCACACAGTTCGTTCATCTTTCTTTCCATTCCTCCTCTAATGTTCCATGTACCAATTCGACATTGATCACGTTCCGTCCTCCTCTTTGCGCCACCGAAGGGTTGGCGATGTGATGTGATAAAAAAAGTCAATAAAACAATAAGTTTTCTGACACATTTCAATGCTTTTTATCGATGCAAAACTTATTATAAATAATTGTTGTGAATGCCTACATATTTATTTTGCGACCTGGAATGCTTATAATAATATTGTCTACATTTTTATTTCAAATTTGTAATTCATTTGAGGTGCATGGTCTTTTTGACATTTCAACGCTTAGCGGGGGTTGATAAGCAAATATACATATTATAAAGCTTTAATCGAGATAACACCAAGACTGTGAGTTTTATTTTAAATTTGACTAAGTATTCTCGTGCACTCATACTACATGAAATTATAAACATCCCTGATTTACTGAGCCCAGTCACCTTCACCATACCAACTAGAACTATTTATTTTTAATTGCAACAATAATATAATCACTGAGTCATTTAGATACTCGCTTTATTACAAGGCGATTTGCCTGGCGAAATGCAAAATATTCGGATTTTTATGAACACGTATTCCGATATCATCATAATATATTTGTAATTTACTTAAAGTTTATCAGGAAACCAGTTAATTCATTAGCAAGGCCTGCAATCCCGTTTTTATCCAGGAATTACATATAATTTGAAGAGATTCTTAAAAAATTAGCAATAGTCATTTTTCTCCATAATTATGCAGTTGGCAATACTTTCGCTGAAATTGTAGATGTGCACGGAATAGAGTTACAAGAAGGCTTCAATAACAAAGATACCTCAACAATAATAGTTAAGGTTAATACTTTTTGCACGGGTTCTCTATAATTTTAGTAGTAAATGATTACTGTTCAACTAAATTATTATGTATATAGAAACCCGCATAGGCGTATAAAATAAATAAATATAGTTTTTTTGTAGTAAGCACCGGATTCACTATCCAAATGTTGATTAACTTCTTCACCTGGCCAGCTGCGGTACATTCATTCTTCGTACAACTTTCCAATACTCCAACATGAGTACGAAATTAAATCGAGCGCGGCGGCGGATCTTCCGGGCATCCTAAGATGGATTATTGATTCTACACTTTGTTTCTGCCGCTGAAGGGCCTTTTGTACCTTGCCGTTCGGTTACATGCGTCGTTTATGAGAAAAAGGGAGAGATTACAAAGGAGCTACCTTCGGTTATTTTTGATTTATTTTTTATGTTAACTTCAAATAATAATTTTATTCAAATCCTGTTAAAAAGGTGATGGCATGTCAATTCCCAACAAAATATCAATAAATTCAGAATATATCGGAACACGTGTTCCATATCAATAAATTCAGAATATATCGGAACACGTGTTCCGACATCCTTATAACACATTCATGTTTCACTGATAGTTTTTTTAAGGCCTGCAGTCCTGTTTTTAACAGAAATATGAATAATCAGGCCAGATTTTCAATAAATTACCAATATTTTAAATCAGTAAGTTTAATCCAAGTGAGAAGTGAATTTGTGTGTAATTTTCTCGATCTTTTTTGGAGTATATTGGTTTTTATACTGTTTTTGCAAACAAAATTTTCAAATATTCCATTTACACCTTTGGGGATCTGGTGAGGAGGCACGAAATGAAAGATGTTGTGAAGGTCACGGTGTAATGAAGCCATCAGTCGTTATGTTGCTTCTTTACGTTTAGTGTACGTACATACGCGGCATAATACATATCAAGGCCGCCGAGCTGCAGTCATATTAGCGAAATAGAGCGGCAACTGCACATCAAAATGGAAATAGAAATCAGAAGCATTGTGGCCAGTCGACGCGAATTGAAGCGTCGCGACGCCTAACGTCGAAAACGTAGTTCGTGTTTGAAAGCGTTTCATTCGGTCCTATCGATCCTACCAAGGACGTGAAAAATAGCGCTGTGTAAAGTGTACGTGTGAACCACCAAATCACATATCTTCCTGCAAGCGTAGATACGACTTTCGGTAGTATTATATTACGTGACAAGGTCAGGTATAATTATTGCGCGAGGCCACCGGAATAGATGGAGATAACCCTAGAAAAGAAATGCCCTATCGAATTGGATAAAATTTATGGAGACGATGAAAATGAATAATTTACTACTTTTGGGCGTTCATATTTTATACCGTCATTTCACGTATGCAGGTTATACAAAAGCATACAATAAGTCGTAGAATTATTTTCAAATGTGTTCTGTTTGAGGGGACGGCTGCGCGGCCCTTTTCATACAAATCTTAAATTTGGATTTGAGGCCAAAATAACCAACGAAACTGATTCATATTTTGTCAAATCAAAAGGCATAGCAAATTTTCACTACGGGTATGTGCTACTTTATTTATTTATGTTTTAAATTGTAAAATATATGCCATTAAAGATATAAATTTTTCATGATTTTAGATTTGGCATTTTTTTGCGTAATTGTTATTAAATTACGCAAAAAAATGCTTTGCTATATTTAATATCTTAATATTTATTTATTTATTTATTCATTTTTGGGAAATCAACAGTTTACATTTTTACAGATTGTACATAAGTGAAATAGCCAAAATAAAACCAATTACGGATTTCCTCCTTGTGACTTTACGTAAGACAGCATTAGAAGAAATAATTAAATTTATGAGAAATGTGAAGTTATAATTATATAAAATAAAATAATTGTATAAATAATAGAACAAAATAATACAACAAAAATAAAGGGGGAAAAAAAAATAAAATAAAAAATAAATAAATAAATAAATAAAATATAAAATGAAAAATAAAATAAATCATTTGTAAAAAGTGTATTGATGGGCGTATGTTTAAAATACAAATGACTGATTTACATTGGGACACAAATTTGTCGTATGTAAATGAAAAATTGTAATTATTATTTTTTTGGTAAACTAATGTTTAAGACAAGATTTTTTATGCATAGCACAAAGGGAAACAATTATTTTAATAAGCAATAATTATTATCCCGTTGGCGTCATGTATCTTTTATCAGGAGATTTTTCAATGTGGATGAGTGTTTCAGGCTAATAATTATTGCTTATTGAAAAATTGTACCTAAATAACGCATACAACGTTTTATTTTTCTATTAACGCAGTACATAAGGCAAGATTTTTGAAAATTGTTACAATTAACCTATAAAAACATGTCAAAGATGTTTCTAAAATCACGCAAAATAAAATTCTTGAATGGCATACAAATATTATAATTTAAAATACAGAGATAAAGTAGTAAATATTCGTACTAGATATTTGCCATATATTTTGATTTAAAATTTATTTTGGCCTCAAATCACAATTTTAGATTTATATGAAAAAGTCTGTGCAGAAGTTCATCTTAATAATAATAATTATTGAGACCAATCGACTTCTCTAAAAAATATATTTAATTTTCCAGTTTTATGTATTTTTGACCACAGTAATGATCACATTATCTATGTTGTATTGACATAAAATGTTCGTGGTCAAGCCACACATATATTTGTTCATGTTCTTATTAAAATTTTTATGCACCAATATATCACAGAGAAGTAGAGATATTTTATGTAGTAAAAGAAATGATTTCATTGTTAATAAATAAAAAAAGTCATTGTCATGAAGTTAGCGATGGCTCATCGGAAGTGCGGTTTGCCGCATTATACAACTTCTTCTCTACAAACCAATGGAGGAAACGATAAAACAACAATTTAGGTTTTATTATTATTTTATGAATCAGTAACCATAATAAATAATACAAAGTATGATTTGGTAAAAAAATACCATTATTGGGATAGCTACCTACTAGTTCTACGACTATTCAAAATTCAAAAGCATCTCACAAATAGTCTATCTAGCAGTGTTGGGTAGGACACGATATCAGAATGATTTTGTATGAGGTACTCAAATACTGAAATGATGTGTTGAGGTCCCCCCTTACCCCGTGCCATTAAACCCCACCCCTCACCCTCCCTCTTTACCCCCTCACTCTTCACAGTAAATTGTTCAGGAGAGCATTTTTCTGAGTTCGTTCACCTAAAAGCGTGACTAGAGGGATGGGTTACAAGTAATGTATTTGTATGTTTATATTACCAATTTAAAAAAAAGAAGTGATTTGTGATGTGCGATTCAAATCATATTTTTGTTGATAATTTCTATTCCAATGTCCAATTCACTATCATATTGGTATTATTCAGTATATTTGTTATATATACGATTTGTAACAAGGTGTGTGTGCATCACTTTACTTACATCGCATCTATGGTCTTGGTGTGTGGGATCTTTAAGTACCTAGACATTGTCATTTTGCTATTGGTCAAATTGATAGCCCTCGAATTCTTACTTGGAGAGTTGCCAAACCTGAGGGAGCAAGGATCTGTAATTTGCATTGAAGCAGTGGCCATTCTTTGAGCACCAGCCCAGAGCAGCGGGCATTTCCTCTTGGCTGAGGTTCGACAGCTTTGCATATGGGGCATTGACCATTGAATTGATGGAATCGGATGGCATCTGCCGATCCTCATTGGTTAAGAGGGACCCTTTTGGAGACCAGCAGCGTGAGGCTGTTTTGCATTGGACTACAAGACTAATTTTTGGATAAATTATAAACTGGGAGTTGCTGTGAAGAACAGGAATCTACTACTTCGCATCAAGAACGAACTGGTATCAATCACACCTTCATTTTACTTAAGCAAGCCGTTTGCCAGACAGATTATATAGTAGGATGCTAATTAACTTGTTTTTTATTATGTCTTTTTTTGTGGTATTCTTAAAAAAATAAATTATTTCTAGATAATAAACCTATCTATTCACTCTGATTTGTATTATTTTTCGTCATTTTTAATCCATTCATAATGTCATATATGACATTCATATTATCGGAAAAAGCGAGGTTATTTCGGACATATTATTTCTTTATTGACTTATACCGCGTGAATTTAATAAAACTATTAGTAAGGTTGAAAATATATAGAGAGAGGTCGTAAGATTTTTAGTTTTTTTTTCTTTTAAGGGGACCCTAGAAAGGTTGAGAAACGTTACACTAGATTGAACATTCACAGGAAGTTTGTTTTATGTATCATTCGGGGCGTAATTAAAGTCCTTAGCCATTTACATACATCTACTCCATTAACACGAAGTTTACTAAATGTGTCTGGTTTTAGAGATTGCGGTCAGCAACAAACAGAAATAACGTAACACTAGTAACAATAAAACTATGCAATATTAGAATGGATAATCGCCGCCATGAAGTAGGTTGTCATTAGCGGTTCGTTTACCTTCCTCTGGTGACATTTTATGTTTCGTTTATCACACATCACGAGACAAGGAACCAAGCGGGTCTAATGATGTCATTCTAAGAGAAAATAATAATGCATAACGGAAATCGCTTCCGATTTTAATGATCACATCCATAATTTTCACCCGTGAAAAATCACGGGATATTATACAAATAAGCAAGTTTAAAAATATTTTATGTAAGAATCAAATAATAAGTAAATTGCCAAGGCAAGAATAATTAGAATCGAACCCGATCAACTGTTTGGAATGTGACTACTATGACCATTACACCGCTGTAACTATTGAAAGAACGGCGGCATAGATTCGTTGTCATATAAACTGAAAATTAGGAGAGTGTTTTTGAATTTTATACCTTACTTACCCTTAAATAATTATTCACTTTTTTTAAAATATATTTGATTTTTTTATAAATAATACATGTTACATGGTAGATAATACAGAGTTATATTTTTTTACTAGGTAGTTCAGCAAAGCTGCCACATGGTTGCTTGTCTGCCAGTTTTACCTTAACATTTAGTCTTAATTAATAAGATTAAGAAGAAGAATTGTACATATTTTTGTTCCTTATACTTGATCTTCATTGTTGTTATTATTTAAATTTAAATTTGCGAATCTTTTGCGCGGTTTTATTTCGATTACTGTATAATAATGACTAGCCATTTAATAAATAAAGATTCGAAATTTTAAAATTGGTGATTCATATGTCATACGGCATATATTCTGGTCTAGTAATGTGTAATTTCTATCACATAAGAAATTCTAAAAATATAGTTCTATAGGATTCATATGTCTTATGCTGATTTATAAATGTGTAAATTCTAACTATACAATTGTAAATGTTCTCCAAAATGCCCTGGAAAGAATCTCAGACTTGTGATGTCCCGAAAGAAACCATTCATCTGTTCTAAATGCAATTACTAATGTTATCCAAATTGACCCTGGTAATAAATTACATCTTTGCGATTCTTTCAAGGATAAAGAGACCATCCTCTCACTTCGAATGCAATCAACAATGTTCTCAAAATTTGTTTTAACAGCATCGCCATTCCATTGTAAGAATATTATATAATAAATACACAATTTGGTTGTCCTGAAACGGGAATCCTTCCCAGTTGGATAGAAAAAGGTTCATTTTGTTTTGTATTGTTTGTAATTTATATATATATATATATATAAAATAAAATAAAAAATAAATTAATATTACTTCCATAGAAAAATGGAAAATATTATTTGTAATGTGTCAACACCATAAGAATCTATAGTCTGCGGAGTAAAAGTAATGGACTAATGCTTTAGACTGTGTACAGAAACAAGAATTTTTCGTTGATTTTTTTACGATTTTAGTGTTGGGTTTCTCATTTTCATTTCAAGTTATTTTTTTAGTTTATTAAAAAATACTGGTACAAAATATTCCAGCGTTCGACCACTGTAATTAATAATTAATATATTAATGATGTAATTGATACCTTATCAGAAGAAATGTTTTTAAGAGTATCGCTCGGTTCTCACCTGAAAAAAAAATCATCGTTAAAAATTAAAGGCAATTATTATTTTTATTATAGTTATATATAAAAAAGGGATTGAAAAAGAAATGATGATTTTAAAAAAAATGTAATAAATCAGAATTGTACATAATTTGTACAATTGAGTTTCTTTAGAAGAATATAATGTTTTGAGTTTTGTGGAAAGATTTTTTTAAATTTATTGGTTTTAAAGACCCTGGTGGGCTTTTACGTGATTTTATATTTGACATGATTTACTTCATGGTACAAAGACACCAAGTGATTTTTATTGTTTAGGTAAAAAAAAATTTTAAAATAAAAACTTAAATTGAAAATGAAGATTAGTTTGGTAGACACAAAGTTGCATTAAAACATACAATACATATAAGTAAAGAGAGAAAAGAGAAAAAAAAATCAGAAACTAGTTTTTAATTGGAGGTGGCATAAAAATAAAATAAAATAATAATATAGGTTCACAATACACAAATTATAATTGTACAATAAGGAGAATATAAAAAAATATATGCAATCGCTTCCAAATCTTAATATAAAGCTACATTCAAATCCGTTAGGTTTCTCAGAGAGTTGTGGTTGACTTGTTGGGGAATTTCACGATCAACGCTATTATTTTTAGGTCGCAACACAAACTATCAGAAATAAGAAACACAGTGTGTGCTCAATTATTTTTTATCTGTAATTGTGTTAAGCCTCGGGCAGAGCCGGGAAGTAAATAGGTGCTAGTGGCTCATTTTTCACGACGCAACGTAACTAAAATCACGCATGACGTTTTGTCGTAGGCGCCAAAATACAGCGCAACTGTTTAAAATTCTAAACATTCTCTCCTTTCTTTTAAAATATAATGTTCAGTGTCATTGCCCCCGGCCTACGCTGCTTTTCTCCTAGAACCTCTTACGAAGTCAAAATTAATAAAAAGATCACATTTCTCTTCAATACACCCAAAGTTTTACAAATAATCTACGCCTGTCTTACCTTTATTTTTGATTTTAAACACGTCATTTCCCTTGAAATATTCAGCTCCCAAAACAATATTCTGGAAGATACTATCTATACATTTATAGAGCCGAAACGGTAATTATATGAATTTACCTCGGTTGAAAAAAATCGCAAATTATGCTCGGAAAATGATTAAAATCACATTTTGTTATGTTATCATGTCACAGGAATGTATATTGAATTAGAGTGTATCTTTGAATACACCTTACGCATTTGTCGAGAGATTTTGCTCTATTTTACACGAGTCGCGTTTTATTAAATAGTTTTGCAATTTTCGCTCAGTTACTATCTTTTTTTTTTTTTAAATCAACGCACTAACATTCGTATTTATATATCTCTCTTTCAAACCATCTACTTCTTACGGAGCCTTAATTTTAAAGTTTTCGTTTCGTTGATTTTTTCATGGTAATGATATTATAATATGAATATAATACAGCACAACTTTTCTGTAAAAATTTACTAATGAATTTTTGTTTTTACAATAGGTAAAAACTAGCATTCACAAAAAACATAAAAGTGTGTATTTAACTTCCTTACCTGCGTTACATCCGAGTACGTCGTACAATAGTTCTGAAGAATGAACGTGGTTACGTATATTTCAAAACAACCAACAACAGTCCGGCCAAATAATACCACAATCGTGATATTCCTTATTCTTCACATACCTCCAGCTAACTCGACTTAAACAATTTCCACGTCAATGTACCAAAGAAACGTGCCGACAGAAATTCAAACATCGCCATCGCTTCGGTGGGAATAATAATATTTTTTACTCGGTTCAGTTTCGTTCTATGGAATATTGACACTGCATGGCAAATTCAGGACTTACTGTTACCGCGAATCTATTTTATTATATTATGCTAGAATTTTTAAGAGTTATTCATTCGTCAATGTTTAAAATGCGATTTGTTGAAAAAAATCATTAGCTTTATTCAATTATTACCTACTTGCTTCATTTTATCCACATATTATCGAAAAGTCTGTTCTTTCGGGTAATAAGTTGTGTAATAAAGTGCTAGCGGCTGTGTATACATGTTAGGCCCATGTTAGGGGTATGTGTGAACCGTTGATTTTTGTGTGGTAGTTAACTGAGACGAAATAAAATCATAACGTACTATACGTAACGGTAACAGCAGTCTAAAAACAAAACTAATGTAACCGAAACTTTCAAATGTACTCCCTGAAATTCGAAAATTATATTAATTACCATTAATATAAGTTAACTCAATCTATACTCGCATTATCTGGCATTTAAAAACTTTGGCTATTTTTATATTTTTTTCTAAAACTGTGTACATTGAATTAGGTGTGTAGTTAATTTGAATATTGAACTATGTTAATTTGTATATTGAATTAAGTTTGTAGTTATTTAAACAGTTTTTTTTCTAAGAAAAAATCATCATTAAGCTTATCACTTTGTGGTATCATTATTTATTTATTAAAAAGACAAATAATTTCGTTTACATCACTTTTTATTTAAATACACCATCTACATGTTTCGTGAACGATTTTCACATCATAAGGATTATAGTGTACATTTAATCCTGTGTATATAAAAAAGTGACGTAAACAAAGTTATTTGTCTTTCCAATAAATTTAATACCCAAGTCTTTGAATATTGTTTACACGTCGCCTTTTAAGCATTATTTTATTTTTGTATGTAAATTCTCTCCCATAAACACTAGCTCATGGAGCTCACCTTATGGAGTAGTAGTATAATTAGAAGAAACAAAAAAATTTTCATACTGTTGCATAATTTGAAATGCTATTTTTTTGTAATAAATAAATAAATAAAATAGACAGTCACACATTTAGATCCTCTCATTCAATCATCGTTTATTTTTACCATTACCATTTACGCTATGAATGTCTTCCTTTCAGGTAGCCAATTTTGTCAATATTATATTTATTCTTATTCTTAAAGTTTTGATGTAGATACTGGTACATAATCATTAGTAAAGTGTCTAGATCTGTAGGTATTTCTCAACCATTCTCCTCTCTTTTCCTTCCTTCAGTTAAATACTCTCACTATCAGCCTGGTGAAAGACCACCATTCAGTATCGAAACGTTACTTAAAATGACTTGTTTTATTTATTTAGACATACAAAGTATATTTTATTACAAGTAATAAGGTATGCAGGTATTTTATATAAGGTAGTAGACACTTAAATTCAAAGAAATTTTAATTTCAATAATTTTACTAACTAACTAACCAACTAACCATCACGCCGTTTCCCTGCAGGGGTAGGCAGAGAGGACGGACCGCCAAACAACTCGGTCTTGGCACACATTTCTTGCCTCATTCACATTCATACATCGTCTCATACATACTCTTCTATTGTTCTGACTCTTGACATGGCCCGACTCAAGTATCTGATTCACTTGGTCGTGCCATGTCTTCCTCGGGCGTCCCCGACTTCTGCTACCATTCACATTTGCATCGTATATTCTCCTTACACTCCTTTCTTCGCTCATTCGCTCTACATGCCCAAACCATCTAAGCGTCCCTTTCTTGATCTTACTCATTACGCTTACATCAGCCTTGCACTCTTTGCGGATATCCACATTCCTCACACGATCATACATGGTTTTACCACACATACGCCTCAGGGATCTCATTTCAACAGCATTCAATCTACTTTCATCCTTTCTTTGCCAGTTCCATGCCTCACTTCCATACATCAGGGTAGGTACCAGCACTCCATTGTGGACTGCTAACTTCGCTTCTTTTGACAATTTTTTGTTAGCGCCAACTGCGTTCAGTCCTCCATTAATGGAGTTACCTGCATTTACTCTTCTTTCAATACCTCTGTCAGCCTTCCCATCTCTCGTAAACATGCTTCCTAAATACGCAAACTCATCCACCTGCTCCAAGTATTCCTCATTCACAGCTATATTGCACACTGTTTTCGTACTTTCTCTTTCAAACACCATTACTTTAGACTTACTTACATTCATCATTAACTCATTCTTCATGCATACTTCGTTCATCCTAGACACGAGAGACTGCAGATCATCCATACTGTTAGCAATCAGCACCGCATCATCAGCGTACAACAGGCAACATTCTTTCAGATTACTCAAATTCGCGCCCAATCCCACCTCTTTCAATTCTTGCATACAATTATCCATGTATAGATTGAATAACCACGGTGACATTACGCAGCCTTGTTTAACACCTTTTGTGATATCAAACCACCCCGTAAAACCACCGTTCACCCTAACACATGCAACGCTTCCCTCATATAGAGACGCAATTGCCTGAGTCAGATTCGCATTCACTCCATACTTGGACAACACCTTCCATAGCTTCTTCCTGTCGACTCGGTCGTATGCTTTTTGTAGATCTACAAAGGCACAGAAAAGTTTTTGGTTTTTTGCCAGAAACTTCTCGGTGAGCATACGCAATGAGAAGATCTGGTCCATGATTTTACGCCGGAATAAAGCACATCACAGACAACCGAAATTTAAATACGAGTATGTATAAATTATTTATCGCCGAAACTCAAGCGCACGTTTTGTAACAAGAGTCCGAGTGCGACTAATGGCCGAATGAGGTCGATCTTTGACAGAGCATTCTCATTACACTCTGTACTGATATAATCTTGTGGCAGTCGTACGTCGCACTCGTCCATTCTCCACTAAACGAGTCTAGAGCGTATTGAGCTTTTGAGTTGTGAAACAAAAGTGCTAATGAAACTGGCCTAACTTTTCTTAGAAACGGACCATGGGCTGACCATAAAGAAACCATACTGTTGTAAGATACAACCACATGACGCCATTGTTTGCTTTTACAATCTCGGAAACCGCAGAACACCAATTTGGGTTGGGTTCGTGAACTTGAATTGAAAAACTTTGTGCCCACCTTTTGGTAAAGACAATAAATCTTTTAAATGACGACTCATTGATTTGGCAATCATCTAAGTTAAGGCGTAAATTGGTTTTTATACCCGTCAATATTAATGAGCTATGATGCTGACAATTGAATGCAGTACTTTAAAAACCTAGTAAAAAGAAGGCTTTTTAAGGAGGTCAACTGTAGACCAGACCTGTTTTGATTATATCCCTCCTTATGTATGTGCGGAAATTTTTTAGAGGAAAGAGAAAATAAATTAAATGCAGTAGAAATGTGACCATGGGGAGAGATAGAGGTAGTCCAGCAAAGCTGCCACATGGCTGCTTGTTTGCAGGTTCTCCTTTAGCATTTGTCTTAAAGCGAAATTTTGCGCGAAATTCGACAAATGGCAAAAAGACAATTTTCTCAAGAATAACGCGAAATTCGTAATTTCGGGCAAATAACGCGAAATATACAATTTTTCACGTGGTTTTCTTGTATTTCAGAATACGAAATTAATATTATTTACCTACACATTCTAAATATTTATTTGGACATGCTACAATAGCCATAAAATGGAACATAGGTAATTTCACTTCGAAAAAACCGCGTACAATAATTTATTTTCAACTTTCAAAAAATTAAATTAAAAAGGCAGTTCCGTTATTTTTTGGCTGCAAAATATCAAAAAACTTACCATAACAACACTTTTGTTGCAGAATATTACAGATTTTTCAGAAAATTTATCTAAATCGCTATTACCAAAAATTCCACAAAAAAAAACATAACACTAATTTTGCCGAAATTAAGAGGAAGCTACATGCCAAAAATGTGTATATTCTTAGTATACCTTATATCGTAGGTAATAGGCATTATAATCGCTTGACAAACGGAGTCTAGAAACGTTCCATTTAAAATTTAATCAAGTGAAACTGTTACAGATAATCTTTGGTATAATATTGTATTTTTTTAAAGTTGTTTTCTTTTTGCGTTCATACATTTCTATAGAAAAAAAAAAATTTTTTAGTAGTTTGCATTTATATTTTATATTGAGTAATTTTTATTTTTATTTGTATTTTAGCGATAGGAAAACCTTCAATTTATCTAAAGCATATTTTTTGGTATTCATAATGTGAAATTATCAGGTAGTATATACTCTAGTAGTTATTGGATTAATTCAAAATTCAACATTTGGAATAATATGTACAATATTGTTGATGAGACGATAATCTACAGAGTGAAAAATACTTTTAATGCCTAATGACTTGGGGAGAAACAACCACTTAGAATAGAAACAGAGCTTTAATTGGTTTTTTGCTGGTGGTCAGATCTGAATTGTCCTATATCTGCTTCCCAACATCATTATTCCCTTTCATTTCATCGGCCTTCGTGGTCGAGGGGTAAAGCTATCTACTAGCAAGCTGGAAGTCGCGGGTTCAAATCCCGGAGTGCGCAAGTAAATTTCATTTGATTAATTAGTGTTATTTCACAATTTACTCATTTAAAATAACATAAGGTATATTTGGGGCACATTCCAGAGTGGAAGATACTCTCAGTATCGCCCTGGTATAAGACTACCATTCAAAATTGAAACGTTGCTTGAAATGGCTTTGGTCGTGTTTGGTGACCAGATTTGAATAACCAGGTACTTCCCCACCTCCCCCTTACCCATCTCCTTCCCCTCCCCGCTACCTTCAGTCTCATAACATACCCTTATCGGTGATGCCATAGTCTCACGGGGTCCAGACTTTTCACGATTTTGAATCTTTTGTTTTACTTATAAAGTCACATCCATTACAGGTGTTATTAACCGAAAGGTAACCACGCGTTGTCGGCTCGTATCAGCCTCGGTAACCTCATAAACAATTTGAACTTCGCAACTAGGTGAGATGCTATTTCATACTTAATTACTAATTACCCCGAAGGTATAACCTACCTCGCCTGCCTCGGCACGGCAAATAATGTACCTAGAATGCAGCCAATAATTAAATTATGCCGTTAGTGAGTTAATTACCTAAACAAAGACATCTTGTTCATCTGCTCGGTCCAACTAACCACACTTATCTTTTTCGTTTTTAGGTAAATTACACAGAAGCAAGTGTTACGACGACTGTGTAATTATTTTTCGAAAGTAGATGTTAGATTGCTACCCAGTTGCAAACTGGAAATAAGAAGTACACGCAAAAAATGAGTAGTGCTAATTTATTAAGATATCTAAATAGGTTTCCTGATAAACTTTTAGTAAAATACGAATATATTATAACGACGTCAGAACACGTGTTCATAAAAATCCTAATATTTTCACATTACGTCATATTAACTATTAAAAGGTATTCGACGTATTAGGAATTTACTAAAAGTTTATTAGGAAACGGTCTGCAATCCCGTTTTTAAACGGATTACAAATAATTTGAAGAGGTTCTTAATGAAGTAGAAATAATCATTTTTCTCTGTGGCGTTTGGGAAAATATGTGACATATTATGTGATATTTGGAAAAAATTTAAACAATTGATTTTTACATTTGCATTTTAGGCTAACATTTATTTATATCTAGCGCAGACGTTAGTCAATAACGATTTCTTGAAAATGGAAAAGTGCAGACCCATGAGAAATCACGATATTTGACTCCACTTCAGATTAACCCTGATAAGTTTAAACAAAAGAAATACACATTTCAAATATAGATTAAAATTAATTTTCTGGGAAAAATATAATGTTATAGGTAGGTACTTCTTGACACATCAGACTATCAGACCCAATTTTGAAAATGACAATTAAAATAATTTTCTGTTAAAATGCTGTACTTTATCGCTTGTATGAATTCTCGACACATTCAGTTCCAATTTTGAAATACACTTGAATCCAAAAAAATCCGATTTCACTGAACCGGTGTTACAATCACTTACAGACAGACCCATAACTGAAATTAGTATGTTTGATTATTATTTTAGTTATAGCTATAGGGTCATCGATGCACATTTCTAAAAATTTCTTTAAATATGAAAACTATTTTTGTATTGTGAAAATATTTTGAGATATGATATGTACCGTAAAATAATATTATACTCTCCTTGGAACTTATAAAAATAGTGTCCGCGCTATGCCTTGAATATGGAAAGTGAGATACTTCAGTAAGTTGGTTAGTACTTAATACTTATCCAAGACCCGAGGCCCGAGGGTGACACTGATAGAATCTTTGATGAAGAAGTGGAATGAATATTTACCTGTATATTTCAATTTATGCATACGTGTACATTAAGATATCATGTAGAAACTAATTTAAAGTAATTTTTTAAACTGTAAATATCGAAGATCTTACTAAAGTTTAAGTACCAACTTACCTAAATAACTTTATACCTGACATTATTAGAAAGTGTTTGATGAAATTGATGTATGTTTTTTGGTTTACATTAAAATGTAATTTTTATGAATGTTAAAAAATTAAACGTATGCAGTGTTTTAAGCGAGTACCGCGAAAGTTCAGAGTAATATAATTATTCGCGAAAAACTATGCGTGGTAAATTTGTTACTTTGGTGATGAACTGGATTACCAAGTTAATTTGTATTGATGGGTAGAATATGATAATGATATTATTGTTATAATATTTATACTATTTATTGTCGCACTGTAATACAAGTTACTACTAAAATACATGGTAAAAAATCGACTTACAAAGCATACATACCCTTTTATACTTCGGCATAATCATGCTATCTCATCCATATGCGAATGTCTCTGTCATACTTTTAGACATACTTTCATTACACCTGAAAAACATTTGAATCGTATTTTCAAACAGAGCAAATCATGTTTTTAAAAGTTTGTATCAAAAATGTGACTTTACTTTTCAACAGACCTGGATATCTCGACAATCGTATTTGTTCGCATCATATACCAATTATTGTAAAGACTATTTGTCAACGCAAATAAATCTAAAATAATTTTTATTTGCTTCTCTATTATACACATATTTATTTTTGCGTTAACAAATTATGTACCGTCATATTATAACAACGTATAACCGCTATTAAAGATGTTACAACATTATAAAAATGATTGAGGCCCTTCGCCCTACAGCAATAAGGCATTGAGCTATCGAGCAATGTGGCCGTGTATCTATCAGGGCCGTATTTAGACCTGTAGACCCCGAGGCTGAACCTGTGTTGCGGGCCCTAGGGTAGGGCCCGCAAGTTTGTAATTCGCAATTGAAGTCTATATCCCCTATTAAAAATAAGGGGGACGGACCTAAAATTAACCTTAAAAAATCGTATTTCAGAGAAATTTTTCAACTGGTCATTGTTATATTATGTTTCTACGAAGTTTTGAGCTGCGCTACTCTCCTCTCTACTTTAGTAAGTGTACTCAACTTGTTGAGAAACTAATTTGTGGTGCGGGCCCCTTTATGGTGCGGGCCCGTAGGCTGCAGGCTTGATAGCATGAGCGTAAATGCGGCCCTGGTACCTATAGCATATTGTATCAAATCATAACACATTATTTGGTAACTGTAAACACAATATTTCATCAGTTCAGTCGACAGTCAAGTATCGTAAATGCTCTAACATTGCGTAAGAGACCAAACATTTAAGTATTGTTCTGGACGACAGCAACCTATTTTTATCTTCAATTAGAATTTTTGTTTCACAACCCATAATGATCATTTAGGAAAATGATACTTTAAATGTCATCATGTATTTTATATAATTTTTTCCAGACTAAGAATTTCTTTATGTGTTATAATAATAGTTCTAAAACAGTCCGTAGGTATTGTCAGAACCAAAATGTTGTTTCAATCAATTTAAATCGCATTTCAAAAGACATTTACGCTTTCATGATTTGGATCAGTTTTCTATAATATTAACCTACAAAGAAAGCACAATACACGATGCTGGGTTTGCTCTGAAAGAATACTAATAATACTTGTTAAACCAAGGTGGAAGTCCATTTAATATGACTTTAAAAAATCTATATTTATATATATAAATGGATTCAGATGAAAGACTCTGTCAGATTTTAGTATTACAAATTAACATGCATGTAATTAAAAAAAAATTTAAAGTCGCTTACATTCAGTTCAAAAAAATAGTAATTACCACTTAACCCCTCCAGCGTTTGAGGGTCATACATGACCGGACGTCCATATTTTATAAAAGTATTTTTTTCTATCATGCGGAAATACATAATTTTTTGACGTTAGAAAAATAAATAATAATTCTTTCCAATTTGCCTCAAATATTTTTACTGAATTTTTTATGAATAAAATCCTAATTCAGCCAAAATGAATAGTTCATATTTCGCGCTGCTATCGTTAAAATCGGTTTAAATTTAAAAATTATTTCTTACTCTTTATTATATGAACGAGATATAAGCGAAGGTACCGTTTTCTTGCGAATTCCTCAAAAAAAAATTAATATGTTTTTCCAAATATCAAGTTCTATCAATTTTTCTATGATTGGAGTAAAAAAATAAGTAAAAATGTGGTTATCGTTTTTGACACCATTTTTCACGTTTGAATAGAATTTTATTTTTTAGAAAAAGTAATTTTTGTACTTATAAGATAATTTTATCTATTGTCTAAAACAGTATTTATTTTTACGGAAAATTAAATAAAATAAGATGTATATAGTGCGATTGAAATACACATAAAACATTACAAACTGAACAAATGTGATGAAAGTACTAAAGGGACACGAAACTTACTATTTAAAAAACATATTTATTCAGACAAACTATTGATATTACCACTTCACTTTTTTTTTCGTTTAGTACAAAAGTATTTGTAAACCGTTAAAAACAAATATTTTTCAAAAGCTAAATGTTGTTGTTTGAATTTTTCGCGTGGTTTTCTCTCTATCTGAACATAATCAATTTAATGACACCATATCAATAGTAGAAATATCTCCCAAAATTGCTCAAGGGGTGTAAGTGTACTCTCTGCCTAAATAATCTTGAATAATGTCGAAATATTTAAATAACACAGTTTAATAAATGCATAACCTTCTTCTTCTCAATAAACTTAGTCAAATCGGAATTGAGGGTAAACTATTGGAATAGATAAAAAGCTATTTAACAAATAGAAATCTACAAGTAAAAAATAATTCTAACCTTTCACACAAATTCATAGCTACTAGCGGTGTACCCCAAGGGTCACATTTAGGCCCAATACTGTTTCTCCTTTTCATAAACGATATTGTTACTGTATTTGATAAAAATGTTGAAGTGCTACTTTTTGCCGATGACCTTAAACTATTTAAAATTATAAAAACAATAAATGACTCTATTCAAATTCAATTAAATTTAAATAAACTTCAAGATTGGTGCAAAACTAACAAACTTTATCTCAATATTAGTAAATGCCACATTATAAGATTTTTCAGAACAACACAACCCCTTAACTATCAATACAAAATTAATAATGTTTCTCTCGCCTCTGTAAGTGAAATTAACGATCTCGGCATTATTTTCGATTCAAAATTTAACTTTCTTTCACATGTAGAAACAGTCACCAACAAAGGATTAAAAATGCTCGGCTTCATTCTCCGAAATGGCAGAGACTTTAAAAATATTTCAACACTAAAAATCTTATATTCCTCACTTGTTCGAAGTCAAATCGAATATAATTCTCCTATTTGGTGTCCTTACTTTAAAATCCACTCCGACTCTATTGAAAAAATTCAGCATAAATTCCTAAGATACATTAACTATAAACTCGGTCTACCTATAGAATCAATAAATTACTATCACTTGATGAAAGAATTAAACTTACTTAAACTCTCAGATAGAAGACTTATTTCCGATTTGACTTTTATTTTTAAAATTGTCAATGGTATTATAGACAGCCCTGATATATTAAGCCTAATTACCTTCCATATACCCACTAGAACCACTCGATCCAAAATTCTTTTTAATTTCAATAACAATATCAGGACTGAGTCATTTAGAAACTCGCTTATACCTAGATTGCATGCAGTTGGCAATGCTTTCTCAGAAGTAGTAGATGTGTTCAACTGCACGGAATATAGTTATAAGAAGGCTATAATAACATACCTCTGTCGTAATTATCAATGTTATTAGGCATAATACCATTCTATTCATAAGTTATCACAGAACCTAAACTATGCACTTACATCAGATATCAGACAGAAGAGTGTTATATACTTAATCAAAACTATAATTTTTCCCAAAATTGTTATGAGATGTCTTACTGACAGCCCTGATTCAATAGAGCTAACTCTTAGTTCTCAGCAAATTCAACCAAATTCAATATTGAAGGTAACAATAACCTCACTACTAAATTACTGTACGGATTGAAAATAAAAATGCTATTGTACCTATGTATACCAGATGTTATTCTTGTTTAATTTTCAACATAATTTCTCAGTAATTATTCTGTTCAACATAATACTGTTTCGCTCCTGTGAACCACTGTAAACATAAATCATGTATATTGTAAAAGCCTTTTACGGCGTCTAAATAAATAAATAAATAAATAACGATAAGTACGAGATAACTGAACATACCACGGGTTATGGAAATATATAAATTATACTATAATGAAAAAATAGCCCAAGCACCCACCTTTGGTTTCTCTTCTGCTTATAAAAAATATCACGTAATGTAAGTAATTTTAATTCTCTCGCAGGACTCTTCAAACGAATCATCCACGTTATCTAACTACCTGATGTAATGTACAATTATGTGGATTTTATGTTACATACTACCTGGCGCTGGATTATGCAATCTGAAAATACACCTGTTTCTACAGAATTATAATAAAAATACAAGTTTCAATTTAATTTATTAAATAATTCCTGCATTACTTATCTGTTTCGTCAACTCTCTGGTAATCAATGCTTGGCTTCAGAATAATTGGTATGTTTCGTAATTAAAAAGTAACAAGCAACTCATATTTTATTATGAAATATAGGTACCTGTTAGGTGCTAGGATTTATTTTTTATTTAATAAAAGTTCTACACAAAAAATCTACCCCTGTGTTATTCAGATGCAATTGAAGCAGGCCATTCTGCTGGTGAATCACACATAATCATGTTAGGATATTCCAATGCTTTGTGAGAGAGTACAATCAGTAATCTTCCGACTAAGTCGTGGCGTAGACCTCACCACGCCTTGAAGGTCGTGACAAATCACATTGAGGTATAAATAGATACCCATGCAGCATTGCGTGAAATATTGGTATTACTGTGTGAAACGATGCAACGCTGAAAAAACAAAAGGCGATCGAGAAGAACACTGCGCAGTGGGCAAAATTACGATGGTATTGTAAAGATACCTTTTGATTTCAAAAATCGCCAAAATTATTGTTGATTTTTTATCTCCCAGTCCTCGTACAAATCGCAAGTGCGCCCCACCGTTGAATTTGGCAGCCACTTGGCGTTGGTCTGGAGCCCCAAAATACCTGAGAAAACACTTTGATTGATGAAACGCAGAACCAAGTGGTCCGTTTGATAGAACCCCGATCTTAACAAACGGATTGTAATATTTAGAGCACAGGCGTCAGGTAAGAATGCAGTCTTGTTCTACCGCGGTATTACAATGGAAGAGTCTCCGAAGAACTAGCGTCATTGATCCCTTCTGCACCGGCGCATAGCCAGTAAACACGCCAAACGTGCGCCCAACATTTGCACACGGTTGACATTTGTTACATGAGAACGTTCTTGAGTTCAACTGTTGGACTGTAGAAAGACGTAGGAGGGAGGAAACACAGACGTTGTAACATGGGTCTCTTAGACCTTGAGGGGAAACTATTTCCTGAGGGCCGCCTGTGTGCAATCAAAAAATCAATCAATTCAAGCAATGTTGTAGATATAGTCCGTTCAACCTAAGGTCCGCGGTTACTTCTCCTATTACACTCAAAGTTTGTGAGAAAGATTGAGACAACCGTGGTTATACCTTCTCCAGTATCTGAAATCTGAAAGTTCTTTTTAACCAATATTTTGGAGATCTTTCACCGGAGTCATCGGCGCGGTATGCCATAAAAGAAGTAACATCTTAGTTCATCATCACGAACATAATCACAGTGTGAAATCTTTATCAGTTCGTTAACTTATCTAGTCTAACGATATTTACCTTTTGAGGTGAGGTACATCGTCCAACGCAATCATTGCGTCGCCGTTGCTTCGAAACACGTTATCGTTTCTCAAAGAGAGTGAAAATCTCTAATGCTCGTGTTCAAGTCGTGTTAATACTTACTTTATTTCCTACTTAGCGATATATGAGCCCATTCAACGCGCAATCAACCGGGCTGCTGATGGAAAATCGTTCATAATTGCAGGTTTTATTGAATAATATTACTTCAAATGGAAATTACAAATCTGGGAGTGGAATTTGTTCACTCATCAATTTTATGAAGTTGGAAAATGCCATTTGCGTTTTATTGCGAAATAATAGAATGCATTTTAAGTTTATTGGATTTGAAGTAAAACGATTCGACGCAAGGAATGCGATGGTGTAAATTCTGATACAAAATGAGCATATAAATAAAAAAAATATAATTAAATACTTGAGAGAGAGAGAAAGAGAAAAGGAAGGTTGGAAACTACACATCAAGGCAACGTTGAAAGTATAGGTATCTTCAACTAAGGAATGATTCGCAAATACACCTACTATAATGTCTTTGTTTGTCCCCCATAGACCCAAAAGTAGAGTGTTAGTAGTGTTTAAAGAGTGGTTTTAATGGTAGAATAAGTCGAGGACGCCCAAAGACGACTGAACACATTATCTTTGTACTGGAATCAGACATGGAGTCGATTAAAAGTCCATATAATGTAGTTTTTTTAATAGTAACGTTATGGTATACAGTAGTGAATGGTGGAAGCCGGGGACGCCCGAAGACCAAATACTCATTAAAAGTTAACTTTTTCAATTCTATCTATTCAAGAATAATATTATTTCCACCTTAAAAATAGACAACCTCAAAACTTTCCTCACTTACCTTACTACAATCCATTCATGACCCCGACCAACGCCGGGTTCACGTCAACTAGTTACATATAAATTGGCAATAGATTAACCTTCGTAATGTAAATGAGACAAATATATAAGATGATTATTAATTTACACAAAATTATAATAATGACTTAGTCAAGTGCACTCCTAAATGTCAAGAGTTGGGTAGGTAGGTTATGCAAATATTTATATTTTCAAAGGTCACCATATTCATAACAATACAGTCAGATCTCATATTATTAGAAGCACTCAACACTATATTTCTTTTACCACATTCCTAGCAACTAAACTTTTATGTAATTAATTAAGTGTTGTGGTTTTGAATGTAATAAAAAAAGTCTATTTATTATATTGGCACTGTGGTATTAACTCCTCTGGCTAATTTGTTCGCTTTTCGGAACTGCTCATACTGTCTCATAGAAATCGTTATCTCCTTTAGATACCGTCGTCGTGAGAAATATGAACTAAACTGTGTTAGAAAGAGAAAACACCAAGCTTTATTTTCAAATATAGAAATTAACCACAGAATAATTATAATGTACACCTCTTTGAAACGAAAGGTTCTTATCGCAATTTGATTAAAAAAAACTAAATAAACTTAGTGATTTTATTAATTCATTATTTTTAAATGAAACGATAAAAATTGAGGTAACAGTAATGTTTACAAAATATTTTTCAATAAAATATGTATATTTTTTTGTAATCATTAATTTTAGTTTATACATTTGTTTATATTTTTACAACTTTTTTATGTTGAGTTCAAAATTTGAATATTTAAAAAAATTTATATTTATTTCTAATTATAAAATTTGGGAGCCAAATTCATCACCTTTCAATAAAAGTTTTTAGTTTTCGGATACGTTTACAAATATCCAATTTATTTTGATTTTAAGGAGTACAGAAAATACACACAAATTCTTCGACTTTCTGACAGCATCTTTAATAAATATAACGGCCGGTATGCCAGAGGCCTGAAGGGTTAAATAATTACTTACCTACACTATAAAAATATCAGAATATGTAAGTAGGTTATCTTAAAGAATCGAAATGTATCGAGGTTTTTCTCTTATTTTTTTCATGATAATTCTAATCATAACATCGCCTGGCACGTATTGAAATGATTCCAAAGTAGTTAATTAAAATTTAACCTTGAATAAGAATTGAAACGGTATTTCTATCAAATTTAATTAAATACTGCAAATTTAGATTTTAGTATCTAATAATTCGTGCCAGGACTGTATGTACCACAAAGCTTACGTAATAATTTAATTTAAAAAGCTTTTGTTTTACTTGTATTACACAATTATTCTCAAAGTGACAGTGGATATATTATATTGTAACATAAATTCTCTAAATGGATTTGGCTAGTCGATTACTAGTTTCAGCACACTATTAGCCGTAAAAGGAATAGACAAAATATCTCCTTGTTTCTATAGATTTCTTCTATTAGTTTACCATTACACCTACTTGAAATTATTGCAAAGGCGGAAAATCGATGTTTCGTTGTCAATTTTCGAATTTCTATAAACATTGTAATATTTTTATAGTCAGATATTCCGATAGTAAAAATACGGTATAAAACATTTCAAATCAATTCAATACGCTGTTAAATCAAATTTAAATTAATATTATATATAGCCATTATATGAAACAATATAGGAAGTTATTAAAGTAATAATATAATAATAAAATATATTAATGTTGCCACGCAAGATGCCGACAAACACAGAAGCAAAAACGTCTTCCTGTATATTTAGAGAATAAACCAACACGTTTAACTTGAACTACTGTCATTATCACGAGGTTTATTATTTACCAACACTGTCACAAGAAGTATCAAAACACCTGTAGAATTTAATATGGTTTTATTATGCGCGGTGGCTGCGGGGACAAGCGCCCAGGTAGGTTCCTTTACAGAGTACTTTGGGAAGCACCTGTCTTTCTGAACACGTTCTGAGCTGACCCTCAAGATGCAAATATCAATACCTGTTGTTCTGGGTTGTGTTCCCCGCAGCTGGACTAGCATACTCAATTACTTCTGCGATTCATGCCTCCCTGGTACTTCTTGATATGATTTGGTTCGAGAGCAATCCGATGAAGCCTGACAGATGGCAATAGAGGTAATTATGTTTTTGTTAAGAATCGGGAGATTTTGTTTACTGGACTATTAGAAACGTGACAATTGCGCGAGACATTATAACGGGTTAGCTAATAAAAATATGAATTGATATTATCTTTAGAAATGCTGCTATTGCTTCATCATAATATTATCATCTGCAAGTTAAGAATGGCAAAATGATATTAAATCTAGAAGTGAATGGGACAAAGCTACAATGTGATGCATCCAACAAAATATTTTTTTAAAGAGAAAGTAGTTATTTTGTTAAATGTAAATTTAAAAGACTGCAAAGATACACATTAGATTATTTAAAAATAGAGTCGGACTAACGATCTAACCTCAGGATCAGGAGGCTTCCTAAAGAAAGTGCTATCATTAATCATCAATTAAGTATTGTTTTGCGGAGGAATCAGCCAGTGATAAATGGAGTCCGATAAAGTATACTATTTACTTTCTGTCTTGTAGCCATCGCGATGAACAAGGAGAGAAAGTTACTCATCGGCTAAACAATGTGTCCAATTCGTTTAGATATTGTCACGGTGCGTGGACAACGGCAGCAGCGCAATGGACATTGGACAAACCTATTCTGGTTGTGGTGCCATCGGAACTATCACGTCCTTGTTATTCTACTTCCTGACTCCCCAGGAACCAGGAAGCCTTTCCTGTGGTTGCTTTGACTAGAATCAATAAGTTAACCTTTTCGAATCTACGATGTGGACCTTTGAGCAGAGTCGGGACAAGAATGGGACACACGAGGCATCTCTTCATAGTGAGATTTGTGAAGGGCGTAAACTCACACAGTAAAAATGGAAGAAAGAAACAATAATTTCGACATTAGAATCTAAGAACATCTAAAGTACAATAATAATTTTTCCGATTTAGTTAATCATATTATTGTAAATAATGAAAGTGATGAAAATACTGGGATCAATATTATTCATATTAATAATAAAGGAAAACGCTTAAATATCTTAAGCGCCTTAGAAATTAAGGACGAGTTACGAGTATTTCACAGAATATGAATAATTCATAAAATTTCAAACTTAATATTTGAGTTATGTTATTATTTCATTATGAGCCAGTCGTTTCTCAGAACTAAAATAAAAACATAATTTGAATAGAACTTTCCTGAATTAATCAAATTCTATGAAATAATATCTAAGTATATAATTAACAAACATAAAATACTGTTTTACGTCCCCATCTTAGATATGTGGAATGTACCAATTCTCCGCCATTTTATATCTTCCCCCCGATCTTCACCAAAACCTAGTTACGCCTCCACCCCCACTTCAACACCTAACACAATATGTTCACCCATAATTTTGTAATATTATTCATTTTAAATTATTACATACTATTGATCGGCAAAATATAGTGGTTTAAATAAATTTATATTAATTATAAAACAATAAATTGGGTTCGAAAGGCATTCTAAATAAAATGAATCTTTCGAATATTGCCAAACTTGGATAAGAACAATCCAGAGTTCAAAAAAGATTATCTACACATTTGGTTATTACAGCTCGTTATCAAATGGTGACAAATGCAAAAAAAAACAATGGGGTTCTACTTACATAACACCGCTGTCTTTTTTTCTCGTTTTCTTCCGACATCAGGTAAAACACCTGACTATACAATATAAGTAGGAGTACATTTTGGTAAAAAGCAAAACGTAAGTGTTATTCTTCCGATTTCTTTATGGAGGTTCAATATAACATCGATTAAAATTCAACAGAGAAGAAATGATAATTACATCCATAGACATCTAAATTGAAAGACTTGCCCTAACATTAAATCCGGGTATCATTTCGATGAGCTGGAGGCAAACCAGGTGACCATAGTTTTAGCAACAGGAGAGTTCGAGAATGCTTTGAATAATCTACGCCATCAGTCGCACGTTGAACACCAAAAAGCGCACATTAAAATAACCAAACCCTGCTCAGAAAAGTAAAATTTGTTATTTTAAGGCAACGGTTTGCAGCGCAATCCATTGAGGGACTTTTCGAATATTCGTGAGAATTTGTTAAAAAAACGAATCGCCTTCAAATCGGGTAGCATAGTTAGGCTAAAACTGAGTGAAGGATTAGTAATTCATATGCAGAATTTATTTGCGAGGAATAAATATTAATTTATTGACTAATTACAGAAAGGCAGACGGTCACGCCCCCTTCCGCTCCGCGCAACTTGGTTTGTTCCCCATTCCCTGATGGGCTAGTCTATCAATTTGTATGTCTGTTATAAAATCTAAATTTAAATGAGCTGGTCAGCCTTGGCTTGAAATCATCATCTTCGTCAGCAACATGGTCACGAGTCAACTTGCTTCATTGTTCACAATACTTATTGCATATTTAATAATAATATAATGTTTTGTTTCGCCCATTACTCATCAAAAGCATTAATTTTATGCTTCACTCCCACATTTTGTTTTTGTGGGAACCTTTTTTAAAAACGATTTATTTTTCTTCTTTTACACATAATAAGAGATACGAAACACGATAACGTCATTATAATAACTAAAACGAAATGTAATAGGTTCTAAAATAACTTGTTGGGCACTTTATTTAACGTTTTCAATGCATATTTGATTAGCTTAGTGGCAGAATAGATAGAGTTTTCTCTATGTGTAGTTTTAGATACATAACTAATTACTAGTAAATTTCATGCAAAGGAAGACCATAGGGAAAAACAAGGAATGTCAATTCAAGAGAAATTTGCATAAATCAGAATTTAATGTATGAAAGTCTATATTTTTTCGCTGATTTTTTAAATTGTTTTTAGAAAGACAAACATTCGCGGGTTACGAATAACCTGAAAGTATTTGAAAATCTCCTACAACCACCACTAAGCATAGAAGAATTAGCTGTGGAAAATTAAACTCACGACGACTGGGTGGGAATGCCGCATTGACAACTCAACCAATGATCGGTCATTGGACATTCATTGTTAATGCTTTTTTCCCACAAACATCATTATTGATTTTTGTTTATTTGCACGACGGACGCTCATGATTCTTGCCTGCCACAAATAACCAACTAACAGTCTTTGACAGCGATGGTTATTGCTAAAACAATTTTGAAAAACATACATTAATGCCACTAGATGGCACTGTTACTTCCATTTGCGATTTAAACATTCCTTGTTTTTCCCCTGTGCTAATATTTAAAAATAGTATTACTTAGGCACTAAAACATTCCGAAATTTGGAGTGCCATAGTTCCGCTGGTTCCGAGCAGTGAATAAAAAGAACGTTTTGTTTTAGTCATATTATGACAATGAAATTCCGCATCTAATGAAACTGTTTCGAAATAAAATTTATTTCACCTTAAGACCTCATAAAAATAATCCAATTTGTTCCAACGATTACAAAAGAAAATAGCGAAGAATAACGTAGATGAAGCATTTCAGGAATTTTATGGCCACGCAAAACCTAAGTTACTTCATAGCAGGAAATAGTTAACACTTAATTAGCTGTGCAATTATTATCTTACTTAGTTAAAACATTATTTATTATCGTTCTTAATCAAAAATAAATCACTGAGTCGCCCAAAACATACAAATTACATTAAAGAGCAGGCAAAAGTAATCTCCGCATTAAAAATACTCGGTGGTTTCTAGTTAATTTGGCAGTTTTTAGACCTCTGCCAAATCTTGATCATATTTATTACCTCAGTTTCTGCCCGGTGATCTTGTTTTGATAACCGGTAAGTACCAGATTTTATTTTTTGGATGATGAATTAGTAATTTCCCGAGGTATTCAGTTAGAAAAATCCGAGATTTTAGAAATACGTTTATCAGAATAAATCCAAATAAACCCATCGTGGAAAGATCAATTTTTTTTGCCTGCCAAGGTAAATTCAACCCCAGGTTCGTCCAATATACCTTGGGCCGCGCGTCGCATATTTTTGTACACGTCTTCTTAACTTACGTCGCATTCCGAATTTCTATCGATTTGTAAAATATTGCTCTTGAACACTTTAAATTAAGTCGCTAAAAATATATATGTTGTTTTGAAGATAATTTCTATACCCACATCTGTAAACGGTAATTATATGAAATTCCATTGATAGAAAAAATCTCAAATTAAGCTCCAAAAATTATTAAATACGCATTTTTTTCTGTTATTTAACGTGTTATAGGTATGAAAAAATACAGTATATCTTTAAACACAACATTGGCATTTGTCGACAGATTTTTGCTCTATTTCAAACGAGTCGTGTTTCATAAAATATTTTCACAATAATCGCTTATCGTTTTTTTTTTTAAATTAGCCTGCTCCTTCTAACATTCGTACTTACATACCTCCATTTCAAACCATCTTCTTCTTCTTTTTAAATGCTCACTACGGAGCCTTATGATTCTCACTTTATTTTAGTGTATTTGAAAAGGCAAATTTAACCGTAGGTCCGTTCAATACTTCTTCTTCAATTACAACGTTATTTTAGCGTATTGTATCGTCTTATCCTATCGTGGAGAACAATTTTATTTATTTCCCAGCAGAAATGAAAGTAGTGAGAGGTGCAAGTAAATAATGATAAGTGTCAATCATCTGAAATGTAATTATTTTCTCGATTTGATTACCCCATATAATATAATATGTTTTAAATGAAATAATCGCAATTTACTTTCTACACATTAATTATTGAGTAATGCGGTGAAGTTTGATTGAATTCTATCGCTAATGTCGGTGGAATGACCTGAGCAGTTAATCACAGAATAAGAAGTAAATCTCACTTAGATGCTATAGATATACTGCTTCTCAAATAGGTAGTTACTATATTAAATCAAAATAAAACAATAACTTAAACTACACCGATAAAAATGACTATTGCTAATTTATTGAAAATCTCTTCAAAATTATTGGTAAACCGCTTAAAAACTGAATTACGGGCCATTAATAGGTTTCCTAATAAACTTTCAGTAAAATACGAATGTTATATCACGATGTCGGAACACGTGTTCATAAAAATCCTAATATTTTCGCAATTCGTTATTATGTATTATCAAGACAAATTCAGGTGCATGCACACGTGTTCCGATATATTAATAATTTATCAAGAAAAGGCCTGCAATCGCGTTTTAACCCGATTACTAATAGTTTGAAGAAGTTCTTAATAACTCATTTTTCTCCTTGTAGCAAAGACCCGAGAAAAATCCCGGAATATTATTATTATTGTAGGATTTGTGAAGCTGAAAGTATTTATAAAATATTTGCCTCTGGATCACATTGCCTTTCAATATATTTTTTTTAACAAATTAGAGAGACATCAGAAATTTACCATTCGAATGAACACCGTTAGTAAGCTTAAAAAATCATCTGTCAAAATTAAACAAAAGAAATACACATTTCAAATATTGTTTTTTTTAAATTACTCTGATTATTGGTAGGTACCTAGTACATACTTTATAGGTTGTCTGAATTCACACAATCATCAATTTTGAAAATTTCAAAGCAAATTTGAGTTCGTTGAACGTGAGGAATATTTCACATCACGGACATTGTCACAAGCAACCGAAATTAATAAGTTTGATAGTGATGTTACACCGCAAAGTATCTGCTTCATGTGAAAATAAGTTCTTAGATTGTTTAAACTAACAATTTTGTACATAAATAAGAATGAACACGTGTAGTGTTTTTGAACGAGAGGGTTCTTCTTTGGTAGAATAAATTAGAAATAAAAGCTTTAAAAATGTAATTTAGTATTTTAAGAGCTGTTCTCTTGTTTCTGTGAAGACACGGTACTAACCCGGGAACGGATGTGAACAACGCTAGTCGTTAGTTCCTTGAACTGACTAATATAAAACAAGATACCTATCAGTAGTTAGTTACCCTAACAAGGTTTTTTTTAAAGATTTATTATTATTAGTTTCTATAAATACCGTACATGAGTCTCCACTGCTCTCAACCGCCTGGATCCAGTGAGACTATGGCATCCCCAATTGGGGTATGTTATGAAACTGAAGGTTGTGGGGAGGAAAAGGAGATTGGGAAGAGGAAAGTGGGGGATTATAGGACTATTCAAACATGGCTAAAGCCATTCCAAGCAACATTTCAACTCTCCAGGGCGATACTAAGAGTATCTTACACTCTGGAACGTGCAGCAAATATACTATATACGAGATAACACAAATGCATCAAATAAAATTTACTTACACACGCCTGGATTCGAATCCGCTACATTCGGAGTAAAATGACTTAGAGAGCTGAAAATAGCAGTACTGACCTATAAATAATAGACAAGCTGTGTAATTTCTCGGAGTCAAAATTAAAAAAAATATGTATGTAGTACTCCTGTTTAAAAGTAGGTATATTATGCCAATCGCTTTATACGTATCGTATTTGTGGTTGCCAGACCAATTTATTCAGAATAAAATATACACATTTCATTTAGCTATTGGCAGCTTAACAGGATATTAATCTCATAGTTATATTATTGTGTGTATCGTCCAATCTTTAAGAACCTCATAAGAAAGTTTATTGTAAGAATACAATGTTTTAGAAAGCTCCCATGACTACTTCGATTATAGACATATCAATCCATAGAGGTCGATAGGAAACTTTTAACCTCTTTCAACGAGACATATCGCTTATTCTTTGATACAGCTTTTGATTTGAATGCCTCAATGCGTTCAGAACTTCTACAAATTACTGCCTTTTGATACAGCGGACTAATGAAATTCAATACATGTTCTCACCGGTAAGTTGTAGATTGTGACCCACTAGTCGTAGGGAATAAGAATCTAGTGTAGGATGTTTAATATCATAGCATAGCGGTATGGTTGAAAAATACCTCCGATCTGAATGGATGCACGTGCCTGTGATGTCTCGTGACCACCATTTGTGGATATTGTATTTCTTCTGTACGATGCTACGTTGGAGACGAGACAATTGAACGGAAACGGGAAGCAAATGAGATCTTGGAATTGTATTATTTTTGAGGCTTAAAATAGTGTGGGAATCGAAGTGTTACAGAAATTAGTTTCTGTTAATTATCTCCGTTCCTTCCTGTCATTTCGTTTTCAAAAAGTTGATTGATCGGTTAACCTGTTTTATATGCAGTCGCATGACGAATCTATTCATTACAGTTCTTAATTTTCGAGATGACATTTTGTAAAGTGATACAAGGAGAAACATCCGAATTTCGTTTTGTTCAGCAATTGCGATGTAATTATTTTTAATCCAAGTTAATCTATGAATGGCGTGTGTTATGGTTGATCGGGCAAACATTTAAGCCAGATAATTTGAGATTAACCTTCTATTTTAAATTTAACACCGATTAATTTTCGTTCTAACATAAATTCTAAAATTTAATTAATGATTTCGATTAAAGGATCTATTGATTTGATGGTACCTAAACGAATTAACATCGCAAGAACACCTTTTTTATCACACGGTGGGCTCTGGTGTCTTGAAATTTCCACTGCCTTTTCTATTTCTAGGTTAGAACGCATCATGAACTATTGAGGTTTGAAATCATCACTAAACTGTGAAAAAAGTAGGTATTATACGGAGAAAAATGAGTATTGCTATTTTTATTAAATAATCTCTTCAAATTATTGGAAATCCTGTTAAAAACAGGATTGCAGGCCGCTTCCTTATAAACTTTGAGTAAATTCCAACAGAATTTGGAACAGATGTTCATAACCCTGAGTTTGTCTTGATAATACATAATGACGAAATGCGAAAATTTTAGGATTTTTTATGAACACGTGTTCCGACATCGTGATAATACATTTGTATTTTACTAAAGTTTATCAGGAAATCTATTAATTAATTTGTTAATCGGATTACGAATAATTTTAAGAGATTCTTAATAAATTGACAATACTCATTTTAGTTTTATATAAAATACAATGATAGATATAAATATACAAGTTAACTGAAGTCAAGCCACAGAAGTTCCTTATGTTAAAGTTCATTGGAAATGAAGTTTTAATATCTTAAAATTAATTTGGTGTTAAAGGAAGGGGAGAGGAAGAGGAAAATAGGAAGAGGATAGGAGATGCTCCCGATACATTCCATACTCTCATATTAATAATTGATCGTACTGATTACTTCATATCGATATTTCTTTAGGTTATTATAGATAAAGAAGTACCTACTTCGCAAAGCCGAGCAGTTTAGGTGACTACAATAAATTGGACACAAATACAAGGCGTGGTTATTTAAAAAAGCGTTATTTTTTCGTCTACAAAGTTGAAGTCATCGTTAGAATACCATACAAGTTCATGTTTTTGTCCATTTGCTTAAATTCCGCAAAAAATTCCGATAGTACTTCTGCAACACGTGATCAAAATGTAAACTGTATTCGTATCGCGTCAAAAATATACTTCAGAAATGATAAATGTCCCGTCATACGAGTCTTCAGTTTGCTATCAGTTTCCCGAATATATCGGGACCGGATTTAGAAATGGTGTCGACGGTACAGGCTTCCGCGGAGAGCATTGAGAATCTCGTCCCCGTAATTGAATTGATTGCACAGATACGAGTAGATACAGACAGGTAGCACAATGAATTATTATTGCATTTTAATTTGAGCCGACACACCGTGGAGTGGTCATAGAACTTCAGTGATGAAATCGCAGAAAACGAGGTCCCGCTTAGACAAAATTAATGGTATTGGAATGATACCAGTGAAATAATACGAATGTAATAAGGAATAAGTAAGTAGGTGAGAAATGAGAACGTTAACTACGTCTTTTCAATTTGTTAATCTGATCTCTGAGATAAGCTCAACGTATTATGGATTACCCGATGAAGCGGCTACTTCTAGGTGGGCTATATGCAAGCATTTTAAATTGTTTGGTATTTTGCATATATTTAATATAACGGCATATTAATATTGATGACAGTGATGACTGATGACTAATATAATTACCTACCTAAAATACAAATATGTTATGAGGAAGTCGGAACACGTGTTAATAATATAACATAATATTTATGCATCTCATCCAATATATTTATTCTGACATGGCCACCTGCGTGAACATGTTTTCAGACATATTTCGAATGGCTAATATTTTTTTATAAAATGGTATGTATTCACATTTTTAACAGTATTTTGATGTTTTAATTTTTTTTTAAATAATAATATGCAGTAATTGTTTATTGAAGTACTAGTAGATATTGAATTATTTGGCGTGTTGGAAATAAGACGACGTAGCTCAGTGGTCCAGAGCGTCAAACGGGACATCAGAAGGCGCGGGTTCAATTCCCGTCGGCGGCATTTATTTTACTCGGGAGATATTTTCAATTTGTATTGATATTACAGGCGACTAATTATTGCTTATAATAATTTTTTATCTTTTGTGCTATGCATATAAACATCAGTAAAAGTCTTATAAACATTAGTTTATCATTAAAAAAATATATATGTAAGTGCGTGAATGCCTCCAGAATATAATGAAAATGCATCGCCATCGACGACGAGTCTATCTACGAGGTTCAGCTCGGTCGAATGTCGAGAAGTGGGTTAATTTCCGCTTCCAAGATTTGAGTTCATTCATTACCGAAAACCAAAGTAAAATTCAAATAGATGTATTTGAATTAAGAGAAGAAAAAAAAATTACAATTGATTTATTTTGACACATACAAGAACGTTAGCTTCTAACAGAAGGTATAGTCATATATATCAATCCAACCGAGAAAGGTTAAAATATTTACTCGTTGGTTACGTTAGAGCAATTTTATTTTCCTTTTAATAAGGGTATGATGTGCTTGCAATATGCATTTATTTGAATAGCTCTATAATTTACGTAAGTGCTATGGTATAATATACATACACCATGCAATATATATCAACAAACACACAGAGATAAAATATCCAGTCTCTTACCCCATGCTTGCGCAAATACCTAAAAATTAGGTGAGGCGGTACTTTGTGTGCTTGAAAAATCTAAAACCAATGTGTACATTTTATAAGAGGTTGCTTCACCATACAGTGCCTACACAGTACACACTACATGTAACAGACATTTAATATAACACCACATAGTAGGTAGGTACCTACATACTGCAGGTGAGCGCTTACAATAATAGTTTACACATGTATTGAGGTCTGAGAGCACGCAAAGGAATGTCTCTACTGGAGGTACCTAAATACGAGTAGTAGGTTAGGTAGATACACTCAAATGAACCTAGAGGGATAAGAAGACATATTATACAGCTATCTATTACGAGGTTTTTCTATGGTAATTAATGTAAGTATTTACGTATCAGGTATCCAGTATTACCGTATTTATTTATTCATAAATAATTCTAATAGATTTAAATACGTTCCTCGATAGGTGATCATTAGTTAATAATAATAATGATTGGATTATTTATATAGCGCCGTTTTCGTGAGAAAATCACCTCAAGGGCGCTTAACAACTTAATTTATGCATTGATCACTTAGACTTAATTACTTTTGGTTTATTACTAAGTTTCATAGATAGAGAGAGACTTATAACTAAGACTAATGTCGAGTGATTTACAACTAAGACTTTAAACTAATGACTTAAGCTATACATATTTTCATGACCAAGTGGGCATTTACACAATACCGCTATAATACGACTTACAACTACGGCTTAAACTAGAGATTTACGACTAACATACATATTTAATTTATATTTACAAATACCGATTGTTATGATTTCTGCCCGTGGTGTCAGTTGTAAAATATTATAAAAAGAATTGTTTACGCGTAATAAACGGTTAATAACGGTGAAAAAAAAAAAGTCAAGTGGAAAAATCCCCTGGACTGAGCAATGAAATACTACTGATGAAAAAAAATAATAAAAAAGGTCATCATTCTGGATACGACAAGTTGAAAAGGTGAGTCTTTAGTTTTGCTCTGAACTCAGATGAGCTGTCGATCTTTCGCAAATATGAAGGGAGTTTGTTCCAAGCTGTTGGGCCTGCTACTGCAAAAGCTCGGTTTCCAAAATTGGTATTGTGACTGCGCATAGGTACTGAAAGTCTACCTATGGCTGTTGAAGATGCTGATCGAAGCGTTGCTTGCCTAACATTAACATCGTTTGGAATGCAGAGTTCCGACAAGTAGGGTGGCGCCATATCATATACGGCTTTAAAAACCATCCAGCAGAGTTTGAATTGGATTCTCTCAGGGCACTTAAGCCAATGAAGGTTCCGCAAATGTTGTGAGATGTGGGAATATTTGGACACGCCAGTTATCAGCCTTGCTGCAGCATTGAAAACTGACTGAAGTCTGTCAGTGTATATTTTAGGGAGACTTGGGTATATGCCATTGCAATAGTCGAGTCGTGATACAACGTAGGAGTTTACCAACATCTTTGTGGCGTTGGCCGGGATATTTATTTTTATAGATTTGATTTGATGCAGGTGAAAGAAACCTGCGCTTACTGTTTTGTTAATTTGGGATTTGAGTGAGAGATCTTCATCTAGATGAACACCTAAGAGTTTAATGTCATTTTTAGGGATGATGTTGCAGCCAGAGGTAATGAGAGGAGTTTTGTCTAACATTGACTGGCGCTTTTTTGTTGCTGTCCAAAGAAATTCTGTTTTGGATGGATTTAGTCTAAGTTTGTTCGAAGACATCCACTCTGTTATGGCACCAATGCATTTAACAGTGATATCATTTAATTTGTCTTTCTCATTCGGTGCACAGTAGAAATAGATTTGCTGATCGTCAGCATAGCAATGGGAAAGAAGTCCGAATGAATCTATAATTTTGGCAACATCGTTGATGAACAGAATAAAAAGTAGAGGGCCCAAGACTGAACCCTGGGGGACTCCAGAAGTCAGGGTCACGTAGGGAGAGTTTTTACCGCCCGCTTGTACAGATTGGGTTCGGCCACAGAGGTATGATTTTATCCACTTAATAATTTCACCACCCAGTCCAAAAGTTTTTTCCAGTCTGTCGATCAGGAAATTGTGATCGATGATGTCGAATGCTGCACTCATATCTAATAATGATAGCAAAGCTAGCTTACCTGACTCATTTGCAAGCATCAAATCTGACAACACGCGCAGTAATCCAGTCTCTGTAGAATGGTACCTCCTATAAGCTGATTGGTACTTTGACAGTAGTTCATTTTTCGCCAGATGGGCGGTTATCTGCCTGATCACAATTTTTTCTAGGATTTTTGAGATGAACGGTAGATTTGACACAGGACGATAATTACTTAAATCCTCAGAATCTAGTTGGGGTTTCTTTAGAATTGGTGAGACAAGGGCCTTCTTAAGCAGTTGAGGTACCTCGCCTAGGTCAAAAGTTTTGTTATATAAGTAAACTAGGAACGGTACTATATGTTTCGGTACTATAGTTATTAGTGTTGTTACATTATTATGAATGGAAGTCATGCTCCTTAAACGATGGTTGTAAATTCTAGATTTGGGTAACAGTGATGAAAAAAATAACCTAACCTAACCTAAGCTACGTGAACTATGTAACCTAGTTTTTTAATGACTTTATATCACTTCTTACAGGTGTGTTGAATTGTCATTTTGATGAGTTATCCGGTCACCATTTTTTTTTACAAGAAGGTATATCTTCAAATCTTTGGTGTTAGAAATAGTTAATGAACGGAGAAAAATGAGCATTGCTAATTTATTAAGAATCTCTTTAAATTATTGGTAATCCGGTTAAAACGGGACTACATGCGTTAACGAATGAATTTACAGGTTTCCTGACAAACTTTTAGTAAATGACCAATATATTACCACGATATAAGAACACGTGTTCACGAAAATCTTAATATTTTCGCACTTCGTCATTACATATTATAAAGGCAAATGCAAGTGCATGAACACAATTTACTAAAAGTTTTTTCTGGAAACGACCTGCAATCCCGTTTTTAACCGGATTACCAATAATTTGAAGAGATTCGCAATACTCATTTTTCTCCGTGTAGTACTCTTTTCGGGCTTAATATCTAGAAACTTAGCGTGACTTTATAGAGGAAGTAATATAAAATTTAATAGCTAATACAATCAAATAAATTCTCTATTAAAGCGTCCGACAAAAAACTCCAAAATGGTTCTGAGAACAACTTAACGGCTGCAAGCTGCCAAATAATAACGTAATGGCGGGAAAATTACTTTTGCACGTCGTCGGTCGCGTCGTTGTAAAAAGCTTGGGAAAATTCTAACACAACTTGGTTTCATTTTATTACACGAATAGCGATTCCTTTATGGCTGATATTATATTATATGTAAACGGCGTAATAGTTATAAATATTTATGTTCATTCTGTCTTCTAATGGTTACCAATGGTGTTATATAATAATTATATTATATGACAAAGTACAATGTCTTTCAGAATTATGCATTGAACTTATTATGCTATATTCAGTCTTATTTTTATAATATGATATCTTCAATTACCACCAAAATTAGCTATATATGTATATTTTTTTTAACTTTGTCATTTTATATAATTTTACTATAAATTTAATTATTTTTATTATTTATATGTTGTCTTATTAGAGGTAAAGTCACAATGAGGAAATCCATAATTGGTTTTATTTTGGGGGATTGCTTGTTATAATGTGCCAAATTTATAGAACATAAAATATGGCGAAATGTAGGTGGATTCATTGGCTTTAAACTGCAGTAAGCAGGTTATATGTTTCCGTAGTAATATTTTGAGGAATGATGTTAATGAACCAATCGCTTAAGGGGATATACCACACATGTAAGAGCGCTCAAGTAGATATACCACACATGTACAATCGCTCAAGTGGATATACCACACATGTACAAATAAAATAAATGTAAACTGTCGATTTCCCGACAGTAATATTCTACTGTACTTAATAAATAAATTTAAGCAACTCCGTCTCGAATAAAACACATTCGTTTCCAAAACTAGTTGACTTTACTCAAATTAGATGTTGTAGACGTAAAAGGTTACAGTTTTAATTAAATTGACACATTTTTGGGTACAAAATAACATGTTATTTGAACTTTCAACCTCAAAAGCTATGGAGACCTGTTGTTAGCGAGGTAACCACCCACCTTCACCACCCACCATCCCACGTGACCACTATAAATAACTTCATAATATTTTATCCTACAGTATAACAGTGGGCACTGGACACTCTATTTATTATACAAGAGAAGCAATCATAACCATTATTACGTAGTTTATTGAAGATGATAAATTGATTGTCATTTTATCTATAAATCACAAATATTTACATAAATCAATTCTTCGTTTACATAGACATCCACCCAACTTAACGAACAAGATATAAAGTTACATGTTTTGTAAAAAAAATTATATCATTTATTTTTCAGCATAAACGTGTAACTATCATAATAACTCACCAAAAAATGGCTCGTCTAGAAATCAATCAAAAGTGCCAATTATTGAAGCTGTCAGGTGAACGTATTTACTCAGTTTTTACAGAGAAAATAATAAAAGCAAGCTTTTTTGCTGAGTGAAAATTGTAAAAAACGTCAGCGGTTTGAGTCAATATTGAACGTGTACCTTTATGATTACTTTGTTTGGTCAAAAATGGAAACGTTTTATTTTATTTGGATAAGTTGATCACGTTGTAAATAACCTGTTTACTTGCATTCAAATTCTATTGTAGTTTCTATGTCCGCGCATTGTGACCAATGTGATTCAGGGTTTCTGTGTATACTATCAGTGTTCAAAATTTAGAGGTCATCACGTATTTTTGTATTTCGCATATACTTAGGATTACTAGTACCTACCATATATATTATTTATTAGCCTCTTTAGGTCAATACGATGATTTTTATCCCGTCTTTACTGCTCGGCTTCGATGGGGTTTCAAAAATATTTTTACTATTCAAAAACATTAATAGATCAAACAATAAGATATCTTGTGTTATTTGTTTACCTACCCACAGTAAAGTGGATATTTCAAATCTCAAAGTTGAAAATCCAACTACAAAAGTACAAACAAATTTCACAATGGCAGAGCTCACCGTTCGATATGGCATCATCTATTGGAGTGTGAAGTGAGGCTGAAGATAGTGGGGAGGGAAAGGAGATGAGACAGAGAAAGGTTGAGAAGCACCTGGATATTCAGGACCGGTCACACAAACACGGCTAAAACCATTTCAAGCAACGTTTCAATTATGAATGGTGGTCTTAAACCAGGGCGATACTAAGAATGTCTTACACTCTTGAATGTGCCGCAAATATACCATATATTATTTTAAAAGAATAAAATGCGAAATAACATTAATTAATCAAATGAAATTTACATTAGCACGTTGGGATTTGAACCCACGACCTCCGGATTGCTAGTCGAGAGTCTTATCCCTCGACTCCAGACGAGTTAAAATAAAGATACTATAAATAATCATAAGAAAATACAGGGCAATCGGGCTATACGACGATTATATCAGGTCTTCGTGATTAATTATTTGATGCCTGAGATATAATAGTTACCTACTTTTTTAATGTGAATCCCGCTCAACAGTCCCAACTGCTCCCAACCATCAGGACTCTAAGGCATTCCCAATTGGTGTATGTTGTGAGGCTGAAGATAGTGGGGAGTGAATGACTATTCAGATCTGGTCACCAAACACGGCTAAAGCCATTTCAAACAACGTTTAAATTCTGAATGGTGGTCTTACATCAGGCCGATGCAAATATTATCTTCCAATCTAGTATACTATATATTATTTTAAATGAATAAATTGTGAAATAACACAAATTAATCAAATAAAATTTACTTGCGCACGCCGGGATTAGAACCCGCGACCTTCGGCTTGCTAGTCGAGAGCCCTACCCTTCGACCGCAGAGGCTTTCCTACCTACCTTTATCAGGGTATTTTTATAAATTATCAACTTCGCTCAGTTTTGATTGGTGAAAGCGACTGTGAGACTCAAAATTAGCCAACATGCTTGAAGGTTGAACAAAACACAAAAGCTTTAACTACGTACATCTTTTGTCTGAAACATTCCACAATTTCACGCATATTGCAGCGTTTTAGTATTTAATTAATGGAGAAATCAATTTTGATTAGCGCATTGAATATTCATCCTAGTACATATTGTATGTATTAGCTCGGATCGTGATGTGTATCAACATCGTTATGAGGTTTCTCTTTCCGCTTGCTTGGAGCCGTAAATCTGCTTTCTTCATTTTCACATAACCCCCCAGAAGGAAACGAGTGATTTTTTTGTCTTTTTTGGCTAAGGAAAATTAAGACTCTAATTCTATAAGATAACATCAGTATACATGTAATTAATTGAACATACCTTTAAGACGTACACGACATACAGCGCTATTCCACACGCTTAATTACAAAACAAATGCAGCATCTGATTCGCAATTAACCTACCTACCTTCATACTCTAAGATCGTCATTTTTTCATATTCACTGCCCAAATTTAAAAGGAGCATCAAATCAATGATATAAACTGTTAATTGCGCATACATATACACACACTCACACATACCCACACACCTATACACTACACACGACACCGGGTAATTGCTAAATGCACATACCAGACACAAGACATTACAAGGAAAGATATCATATGTTTCATCACTGTAACCAATGTACTGTTTATTTGTATAATTAATTAATGACCGGACCTGAATTGCCAGGTATTTCAACCCAATCTTTCTTTTTAGTTTCTTCTTTTCCCCTGTGACCTTCTTTAACCCTTCAAAAAAAATTCTTTTGATCGTGCCCAACACGTTTTCCAAAAATCCCTAATGCAAAAGCATTATTGTCAGTGTGACCGGTTGGTTGGTCGAGTACCTCCCGACGAGTTCAATTCACAATTTCATTGCAAAATCAACATTTTCCACTTATTATGATTTTAGTAGGAGGAATTCAAAAATTGTCAGGTTAGGTTATTGACAGGTAGGCGAGGTATACTTGACTTTCTTAAAAGAGAAGAAAAGAGTGAAGAATAAAGATAGCACAAAATTTATCAAAATTCAAATGTTTCTAAATTTTGTATGCGAAGTTGTGTACGTTTAAAACATCATTACCTAATAAGATGAGCATATAGCGTATTGTAAAAATAACAATTATCTAAGTGAACGATACTTTAAAATTATCTGAAACAATTATAAGGAAAATATATTTTAATTTACGCATTCAAAAACCAGGATAACTTTGCACGCACAAACTCGGGTTGATTCACGAGATCCTCAGTACAATATACATTTCACCAACCTGCAACTAAAACTGCTTTTGGACAATATGGAATATGTCTCTTAAAATTATATAATATCACCCCTCGAGCAATAAAAACCATTAAAAAAATAACCGACTTCAAAAGAAGTATTAAGATATGGATTATGGATACGGGAAGAAAGAAAATAGATACAATGTTGCTACCTAACAAAGATTAACCCTTATGTTATGTTTTCTTCTACACACTGCTTTATAATTTTCTTCTTGTAATATTTTAACACACATACAGGTATACAGAACTTTTTGTTGAATGCAAAAATGTAGGTTACAAAAATGAACATGATTGCTAAAAAAAACTTGACCTAATTTATAATTCATATACAACACCATGCACTATGTGACCTTAGAACGGGGTACCCCAGTAAAACCACATTCTTTTCAAGTTATTTGTAAAACATATTTAAAAAATATATATTCATACTGAGAATTGAAGCAAGGGTTCAGGTTTCCATGTTTGCTTTTTTTTTTTCGCTGGTTTAGTATGTATTTCAGTTTGACTTTAACAGCATTCGTTTTACACAAGTAAGCGTGGATTTACTGAAATACCTACTAAAAAACTAATAACTTTGTTCATTGTTCATTGTCCAACGTTGTTCATGGCACCATTCCTCCAGGTGTATTGACTTTGCAGGAACCGTGACTGCAAAACTTGCAAAAAGGCACACTTACATTCTGCGTTCGTTGCAATTCATACAATTCTTCAAGGTGCGCTTGCAATTACAAAATATCAGAATGACATGTAGATAAGGCAATTCAAGTAAACAAACGCAGCATGCAACGTGCACATTTTGAAAGAACGCATAAAAAATAATTGTAATCATTACAGTCACGTAAATAGAAAAATGCACACTTTTTCTCTGATGCTAATTTTTGAAATATGCAATTTCGAATCATGTGGATGCGTCTGCCCACTTATTGAGTGGCGGGCCAAATCGGGAGAGAGACTGGTTGAGACTATCTCGACCCATCGCTTTGCACCGCAGTGGGTGGGATGGATTCATATGTCTGTCAATCCTAACACACTGACCCCCATATTCCTACCCACCCCTCATACCCTTTTCCTTCCATATCCTCTCCTTATTTTTCTTGAAAGACCCTCCACACAGCATCCTCAAAGATGACTTAGGGGCCTAATGGGCCTGTGGAGCTAATGTAAAATTATCTTTTCTTCATTCACATTCATGCGTCGTATCGTACTCACTCTTCTGTTATATGGGCTCTTGACATGATCTAACTCAACGTATGTAGTTATTTTGCCATGTCTTCTTCGGCTACCATTCACTTGAGCATTGTAAATATTATTTTTTTGGCACTCCTTTCATCGTTCATGCGCTGTACACGCTCAATAGCGTCCTACTAGGGGGTAAATATTAATAAATCAAACATCGTCCCATGTCTCACACCGTGTGTTATGTATGTTACACCGACTCTTGACACTTGTTCAAGTATTGGATTCCCTTGGAAAGTGCTATGAATAGTTCCTCGACCACCTCCGACTTCTTTCATTCGTGTAGTTTCCGCACTTATTGCTCCGTCCATCAACTACAACACGTCCAAACCTTTGATTTTGTTCATTACCTCAAGTTAAATGTTTTGCTCCGTCCATCAACTACAACACGTCCAAACCTTTGATTTTGTTCATTACCTCAAGTTAAATGTTTTGCTCCGTCCATCAACTACAACACGTCCAAACCTTTGATTTGTTAATTACCTCAAGTTAAATGTTTTGCTCCGTCCATCAACTACAACACGTCCAAACCTTTGAATTTGTTCATTACCTCAAGTTAAATGTTTTGCTCCGTCCATCAACTACAACACGTCCAAACCTTTGAATTTGTTCATTACCTCAAGTTAAATGTTTTGCTCCGTCCATCAACTACAACACGTCCAAACCTTTGAATTTGTTCATTACCTCAAGTTAAATGTTTTGCTCCGTCCATCAACTACAACACGTCCAAACCTTTGATTTTGTTCATTACCTCAAGTTAAATGTTTTGCTCCGTCCATCAACTACAACACGTCCAAACCTTTGATTTTGTTCATTACCTCAAGTTAAATGTTTTGCTCCGTCCATCAACTACAACACGTCCAAACCTTTGATTTTGTTCATTACCTCAAGTTAAATGTTTTATAAACGATTTAAAAAGTTATATACTGGATAATTCGTTGAATACTTCTAAATCATGTTCCACATGACCCAATTTTAATCCACCAACGAGATCGTAGTTAATTGCTATTCTAAAGCCAATATGCTCGCATGTTTTTTTATTCACCTCGCAATGTCGTAATAATCCATTCCTTTCAATCAGCTCACAGAACGACTTATAATATATTATGGAAGCTTAAAAAATATCAGAAACGCTACGGGCAGCAGGTTTTTTGCTGTTTCGTTTCCAATTATAATTATATTATCAATTGAGGTCGATTGATTACTAATATGTTTTTTCGATAACTTCACAAATTGTTTATGTTGCATTTTTAAGATCTAAGAACAAATTGGGAACATGTGTCTGCCTCATGATGGTGGTTAAATTATTGGTATCCCCTAATCTTCTCTAAATAACTTCAAACCACTGTTTTCGCCACTTAAACCTTGACAATCTACACGAAACACAAAGATTTTAGATTAATTTATTTTCTAGCTGGGCACAGCGCCCATTAAGTTATATTTCACATTAAATAAAGCAACTTCTACTACGTCTCCCATCTATGTATTTTAACTAATTGTTTTTAAGTATGTAAATGTATTTAATCTAGTATTATTTGTTGGTCCTCGTAATGTAAAAGATATTTGAGTTTTCGTCTTCTACCTGTAATGTATGCAATAGCGCAAAAGGATCAGAAGTATTGGATGAAAATTTCGACACTAAATCGAGCAATGTAAATTCTGAGTTCGGCCACTGTTAAGTTTTTTGGTCGATTTGAACAGAACTGTCCAGTTATTAACGTTGTAACGTAATCTCGCCCCTAGCGGTAAACTGACTAATCTGTAACTAATCGATGTCTCTCTATTAGCCAGAATCCTCAGATTCATCTCCTGAAGGTCGCAGCTGCAGTACAATAACAAGACATTCCTCCAACTAACTGTGTTAGAATGTTAATGGAGGCCTCGAGGTATCCGATTCTCCGTTGATTGTTGAACGGCCACTCAGCAAAAACCAACAATTCTGTACATTATAATATATACATTGCACAGTACGTAGGTAATAGGTAGGAGTATTTCCCGCAGCTATTGTTATGCAACAGGGGCTAGCAATGCAAATGACGAAAACATGCAAATCACTCGCAGAAGCAATGTGCTGTGAGATTCTTAGATATTTTGGATCTCAGGTTGACGGTTGCGTCGATCTGAGCATCATTAGTCAATACTTGTTGTTGAAACGAAAAGACTAACTTCTCTTTAAGCTATTATGTTATTTTTCTTTATATTAACGCCACACAGGAGTCCCTGAGGAAAATAATTTCCCTCTGGACCTATGTCATCTTTTGGGATGCTGTGTGGATGGTATTTTTTAAGGAAAGGGAGGAGGGGAAGTTCTGGGAAGGTAAAAGGTATGATGATTGGATAGGAATCTAGGGATCGGTTTGTCCAGGAGTGACCGACATATGAATATATCCCTCCCACTTCGGCGTAAGGCGATGGGTCGAGAGACCAGTTGGAGAAGTCAAAGGGTCCCCACAAACCAGCCTCTCTCGATCTGGCACGCCACGCAGCTGGTGGGCAGTTAAATTAAGTCATAATCTACAATGTGATTTATTCTATCACTTCCTGACCTTGCTCGGGACTTATTTATTTTGAGATTGTGAATTTTAGTCTACTGTGTGCATTTTAAAAGTCGAAATCCGATTATTTTATTATAATAAGTATTTGTTTCACTCGATACTGCCATATCTTCCTTGGACGTCCTCGACTTATTCAATCATTAGCTTCCATTTCATACATTGTCCTCACGCCTCTTTCTTCGTTCATTACGTATGCCTCTTTTTACCATAAATAATTATTTCACAAAGTATATTATAATTGTTGACAAAGGCAACACTGTCATCATATTAAACAAAAGTGATTATAACACAAAAATTGAAGATTTCATCAAAAATGATGTGTTTAATGTCTTACCATCTGACCCTACATCTAAATATTTAGATAGTATAAAATGTGCTATAAAAAATTCTAAAAACTCTATTTTTCAGGATGATTCTTATAACCAAACAAAGTTTTTAACAAAAAACCCCAAAGCACCAAAACTTTATGGATTTCTGAAAATCCATAAAAGTAATTGCCCCATTCGCCCTGTAGTGTCTTGTTGTAATTCCCCCAATTTTAAATTATCTTCATTTATAACAAAAGTATTTAACGATGCCAATGTGTTTTTCCCAAAATACACTATCAAAAACTCATTAGCATTAATCGATGAACTAAAGGACCTGGTTCTTCCCAGTAATTGCAAATTAATATCTTTCGATGTAGTCAACTTATTCCCTAATGTACCTGTCACTGAAAGCAAAACCCTAATTTCTAATTTACTGAATAATTCTCACTTGTCTAAAGATTTAGCTAATGATTTATCTCGTCTTTTTAATATTTGTTTGAATCAAAATTACTTCCAATACAATAATGTTATTTACCAGCAGAGAGAGGGACTAGCAATTGGCGCTCCTACAAGCCCCCTTATCGCTGACATCTTTATGAATAACCTAGAAAACAATATTTTTGCTTCAAATTCACCTCTCTTAAAGAATATTTTACTATGGAGAAGATATGTTGACGATGTTTTTTGCATTTGGACAGGCACTGAAAGACAATTAAACTCTTTTCTTAAAATATTAAACTCCTTTCACAAACAAATTCAATTCACTGTAGAAATAGGTACAAACTTAACCTTGAATTTTCTAGACCTAACTTTAAGTATAACTAACAATAAATTTGAATTTAATATCTATCGTAAGCCCACGTATACTGATATTACAATTCACAATTCATCCAACCATCCTATATCCCACAAACATTCAGCATTTCACTCCATGATTCATAGATTGGTAACCGTACCATTGAATAATAATAATTTTTGTAACGAATTATCCATCATTAAACAAATCGCTTTAAACAACGGGTATGATACAAAACTAATAGACAATATTCTTAATAAAAAATTGAAACAAATAGCATCAAATAAATTCCTATTTAACAAATCTTATAACGCTAATAATATAAACATAAATCAAACATTCCAATATCGTAGAGTTCTGTATACAAATAACTTTTCTTCTTTAAGCGTTAAAAAATTCCCATCTGAAATAAAACCCGCTTTTTACACTAATAATAATTTAGGTAAATATTTAATTAATACTAAAGATAAAGACGACAAACTAAGCCACTCGGGCATATATAAACTTAATTGTAATGATTGTTCTGCTTTTTATATTGGAAAAACGGCCCGGAATGTCAACTTAAGAGTAAAAGAACATATTCGATGTTTAAACAATAATGCCTTTTCAGAATTCGCGAATCATTTAATAGAATCTAATCATTCATTCGATAAAATCTCGGGAACTAAAGTATTGCATAAAAATGGATCTGGAATTAGATTAAACAACTTAGAAGCCCTTGAAATAAAAAAAGCACTTAATAATAATTTAAATATAATAAATAACCAAATTAATTTATCTGATAGTCCCATTTTAAATTTATTCCGCCGCTGAAACTGTTATTTCCTCCCCCCCCCCCTCCCTCCTCATCATCCTTAATAATTTGTCTCCACCTTTTCTATTTGCATCTCTTTCTATCTATTTTGTATCTCTTTCACTCATTGTTTTCATTTACCTATATATATGTGCCTGTATCTAATTAGCTTTAGTTGATATTTAGCCCTGATGAAGCTTGGGACAAGCGAAACCCGGTTGGCTATCGTTATTGATTCAAAAATAAAGTGGTGTCTTACTAAGTGTATGTTTTTTCATTCAATATGTCACACCCCAAAGTATTTGCTTCCTTCGAATATAATAATTATTTCATTCGCTTCTTGTGATATCCTGAAAACCACATGTTTAGTGTTAAAAACTACATTATATTGAATTTAATTCGACTCCGTTTCTCATTCCCGTAAAATAATGCGTAAAGGTATCCTTAGGTATCCCAGACTTCTTCTAAAATTCAAACTACTCTAAAAGTACTCCTGTCACTAATAAGAACAGACTTAGAGATTTTCAGCGTAATCGGTCCAGTAGTTTTTGGAGTCTATAGCGCACAAACAAACTAACATTCAGATAGAGAAAATAACGAAATAAAGGGAAAATATATTTCATGAACCAAATAAGATAAAGTGGTTGTGGTGGGAGGACACAATGTCAACCCTCATAATTTTGTGCCCAAAGCGTCGATGACCACATTTGACGATTTAAACAAACAAGATAATTTTTCAATAAAGTCTCGAGATTAGGGTTAAGATAGTCTTTATTAATTTATTATGAATAAATGGGTAGGTAAAAGCCTTAATACATAGTTGTTTTTCAATGCTGTCATCTTTCGGTTTATTTTGCATGCAATAAAAATATAATTTGCATCAATTTGTTCATCGGTATTTTTAGATTTCGACTTAGTGGGCTTGCATGGGAATGATACATTTACTACGACTGAAGCACTAATTAATTTCGTATAATATTATTGAGAACTAGACATCAATTTAGTAATGATATATCATTCAAAAGCAAAAGCTAGAACGCGAATGTACCACCCCAACCTGGATCACACTCGGTGCAAAGGTACACAAGGAAACACTGATGTTTAAGGACTTTACAGTGTACGTAGAGAGCCAATACAGGATAGACACTGGGCAGGTGTTAGGGATGGATTTAGAATGGTGAATCCTTTTGCGCCTTGATTCTAGTTTTCTTGTTCATGTTTCTACTTCCTTCTGTCCATGCTCTTCTTGTCAATCTTGCTCTTTCTGATCTTCTTGCTATTCTTGTTATCTTTGCTCAATGCTCTCTTTCTCTCTCGTCATTTATGATCAATCTCAGTTATTTGCATTTTAAAATATTTTTTGTGTACTGGGTACAGAATACGTAATCAAAAAATTGCGTAAATAGAAATAATTATTCGAAAAGGTTAATAATTTTTCACAATTTTAAATCGCTTAGTGGAGTTAAACTGTCAATATGAAATTTTGCGAAACGATATTATATTGTGTTGTGTGAATTTGAACCTGTGTCAAGCCATTCGTTTTTCTTGATGAAATAACAATTATTATTACTTCTTTACCAAAGACTTGTGACCTCAGAGCTAGAGCCATATTATGACCAATTTCATAATGATCTATATTTAATGATATTTTAATTGTTCTGGCCATAATGCCTTTAGCCATTTGCTACTCGGGATTCGTAAAGCCTCTGGAATTTCAATAAAAACAAACATTGGAAGAGTGTACAACAACGTAATGTTTAGTTTGGTTTTGTTCTAGAGCAGGGGCCTTCAAACTTTTTAAACCAAGGGCCACATTGCCTATTTTCGGACGGTGTACGGCCACGTGAGTAAACAATATGTTATACTTTTTCTGAGAATAGTTTTTGACGTAAATAAGTTTCAAAATCAGAAAAAGGCTAGAATTTCCGTATAAATTTTATAGTGTCATTAGATTATCATGCAATATAATTAAAGAACATTTTTGAATAATGTAATTAAATGGGCTCACGGGCCATGGTTTGGAAACGTTTTTGTAATCTAGAATGTGTGGCACCACGAGTGGCCTCACAACATGAACGAGTGTCGGCTAGAATTACTTTGGAAACTAAACTTGATTTCGGCATTCTTTGCTAACACGTCCAACGAGTAGATTTTTTGTTACACTTCGATATATTGATCCCAGTATTTGGCATCATTAAATCACATTTCTAGCTAGTGACGGCATTATGGATGTGATTTGTGATATTACTATGCAAAGTAGACTGACATCAAAACTGCGCACGAAGTCAATTTGACAAAGTTTTCTATTTGTTATGATAAAACGTTCAGAGTTGTTTTTATTTTGGACATTTTTGGCACAAGCTATCTTTTCTTTTGTAAGGTCAGGATCTAGATCAGCAAATAGATTTTTTGTCGTTCACTTTCTACAGAATTTGGGAACGGTGTTTGTGGTTAATCGATTAGACATAACTTTGAATACCCATTCCATAAGGTTCTAACAACTTTGATATTTCAAATCGCTGTAAAATTTTCATTCTCATTTTGAAAAGATCGAACAAACTAATGTCGTTTGTGTACCTATTTTTTGGCGAGCGAACCCAAAGGTGGGTGATTGATTTTAATTATTTTTATTTATCGCACTGCTCTTATGTTTTCCAAACAAATCATCTAACTTAGTTCTATATACATATAGGTAGTGAAGTTCTCTATTATAGATTTTTTTAATTCGGGAATTTGTTAAAATGAATATGTTCACGTTCACCAAAAATTTAATTAATCTATAAACATTTATTTAAAAAAAAGAAAAATTAATTAAAAGTATGAGTATAGATATACATATATTTTACAATATTAATATGACATTATTAGTCATGTATACTTATCAATATCTTTATCTTATATTTACTATTTTGTGTGAAATATTTACTTATTACGAAGTTTTTTTTTAATGTAATTGCTTAATTTTTTTTATTTGTACTTAGTTCAGTTGCAAGATTTTTGCAGTTTTTTATGACTTGGTAAATATAAATATACTGATTTTGCATTAAATTGTTGAAAATAAATTACTTTCATCATTTTTGTGAAACTTTTATTGATTGTTTATCTAAGGGTACGTGTACATTTGCGAACCGAAACAAGAACCACACCACAAATTGCAAGCGGCGTATCGCGCCATTTGCGGTTGCTTCGTTTCTTTCCCATAAGTTGAGATTCAGTCCGGCAGTTCATACGTAGCATAAGATCCCCCCAACTTATAATGGCTTAAATCTTTGATATACTTCTGTAGGAACACTACTTATCCTTATCCCTAGTTAACGCTGGCATGTAACCTACCTTGCGAAAGTTAACGCCTATTTCCTAAAACCTTTTAACATTTTAGTCTTAGGTAGGTACTTACATGGTTACACACGCAACGTCATCGCGTGAGTAAGACATAATAAGAAACGCATTTATGATTAGATTAGGTACCTACGAGTGCATAGATTTGATGTGCGTGAGTTTATAGAATTTAAATTATCCATACTTCAACACTTCAACGTGTAATGGGCACCATTTGGCTTTCCCAAACTGGCCGGCGAAAAGTTTAATGTTGTGAGGAAAATTACTGAGTTAAATACAGCATAAGGTTTTCTTTTTTATCACACTTTAAGCTCATTTTGCGCTGTCTAACACTACAATTCATATATTCCACCACATTTTTTGGGGGTGTAGATTATAGATTGGATTATTATGTAGATTAGGGGAAGAAAATTACGTAGAAAAGTAGATATAGTTAAATATTTCATTTGCGTAGAAGATACTCTTAGTATTTCCCTGGTGTAAGACCACCATTAAAAATTGAACTGTTGCTTGAAAATGACTTTGACCGTGTTTGGTGACTAGATCAAAATAGCCAAGTACTTTCCCACCTTCCACTCCCTTATCTCCTTCCCCTCCCTACTACCTTCAGCCTCATAACATGCCCCAATCGGGGAAGCCGTAGTCTCACTAGTGAGGTTTAACATAAAAAAATATGCCTTGTACTGTATTGGAAGACAAAAAGCTTCCGAGATTTTTTTTAAATAATATAATTATAATGTAATTATTCCGAAATGCAAATGATAACCACACCAGAATTAAAGCAAGAATCCTGTAAGATTCTTTATTGATTCAGAGTGGTAAAATTACATCCCCCAAAAATAAATATTCAGGGTGTGAATAATTATTGTTTACCACGTGCCTAGCATAAATTCTCATCTAGTCTCATAATTATATAACGTAATGATTTCAGGAATAGAAATTTCTCGACAGATGGCATAAGTAGCATTTAAAGAAACCCTGTAAATTTGTACCACGCTAAATAATCGAACCAAATGTGGTTTTTTTAATTTTCGGAGCATACTTTGCGATTTTTTAATATCTAGGGAATTTCATATAATTACTTTTCGGTTCTTCAAATGTATAGAAATTGTCGGTTCCATGATAACTCAACACACCTTTAAAAAGTGACATAAAGTCAATAAACCTAACCCAAGTAACCCATTTTATCTAGTTTTCATCACTCTTCATGAATTTAATATAATTACTTTTCGGTTCCTCAAATATATAGAAATTGTCGGTTCCATGATAACTCAACACACCTTTAAAAAGTGACATAAAGTCAATAAACCTAACCCAAGTAACCCATTTTATCTAGTTTTCATCACTCTTCATGAATTTAATATAATTACTTTTCGGTTCCTCAAATGTATAGAAATTGTCGGTTCCATGATAACTCAACACACCTTTAAAAAGTGACATAAAGTCAATAAACCTAACCCAAGTAACCCATTTTATCTAGTTTTCATCACTCTTCATGAATTTAATATAATTACTTTTCGGTTCCTCAAATGTATAGAAATTGTCGGTTCCATGATAACTCAACACACCTTTAAAAAGTGACATAAACTCAATAAACCTAACCCAAGTAACCCATTTTATCTAGTTTTCATCACTCTTCATGAATTTAATATAATTACTTTTCGGTTCCTCAAATGTATAGAAATTGTCGGTTCCATGATAACTCAACACACCTTTAAAAAGTGACATAAAGTCAATAAACCTAACCCAAGTAACCCATTTTATCTTGTTTTCATCACTTTTCATGAATTTAAATCACTTTAGGTCTGTCGAATTTTTATCTTGATAATTGTCAAATTATCTTAAAAATGAACATACATTTTTTAAGAACTTGAAAATTTAATGGAAAACATGTTATAAATCGGAAAAAGGAATGCGGGTCTTAAAGTGTTTTATGCGTTTAGTTAGAAGCCATTGAAGTGAGAGAGTTATTCACAATATTTTAGTTATACAGAATTGCTTACGCTATGTTACGTGATAACAGAAAACATCACCGTCCATGAACACTGAACACTAAACACTGCTAAACAGTCTAAACACTGACCAGCGATCTTTCAATATTTACGTTCGACAGGAGTAAATTGCTTACGGACTGAATTCTTTCAACTATCAACATCACGTAAAAAATCTTCGCTACTAAGTTAACTAGAAATTTATTTGGGTATGTAGCACTTTATCAAATACCCTAATTAATAAATTATATTACGAGTTTAAATTTTACACAAAATGCACTATTTAAATTTACCAATTATTACCGATTTTCTCTTCGTAATTCTTAGTTCTTTCTGGAATTTCAAATGTAATTGAGATTATTGAGAATGCCAAAATCAAGCAATCTTTCAAAAATTGATTAAACCTGAATATAAAATTATTATTTTGTAAAAAAAGGGGCATCAATATTTTAAATTAGATAAAGGCTTATTATTGAAAAAAGTTAATAATAAATACAACATATATTTACTTCTAACATTCAACAATACATAAGAGATCAAATAAACGTCTTTTAAATTATTTCTTATCGGCCCTTTTTTAGTCAATTATTACCTAGTATTATTTTTGAACGGTGACTAAATTAATTTATAAAATTTTCCAATAACTTAATAATGAATAAGAACTAACGTAAACATATATAATCTTTGGCAAAGTGGAAACGTAATGTATTAATCAATTAACGCAAAAATAACACATTTACATATGTAATCCAAAAATGAAGGAACATTAAAAACAAAAACATGTTTCTTTTTAATATCAGAAGTCTTTTCGAAGTTTTTGTTGTGAAAACGAGGCATCCCGATCCAAGAATGTGACATTAATGTTTGCCCTCATTTGTCGAGATACGTATTTAAGAGCAAATAATTTATGCCAAATTCCTGAATAACAAAACAATATCCTTCGTAATTTTAATAAGTACTTTACATAAGACTTCTAGCCTTGTCAAAAAAAACTAAGAAAAACAGAATTTGAATTTTAAATTTTAGAATGTCAAAGTTTTATTACGAGGCGGGAAACCTGTTCGAGATTGTAAAATTATTCTGTATTCAAAATCACTTAGGGCTCAATTATTAATTTTTGATTATCTTACCTTTATTTTGTTTTGCTGTCCTAAGAAAGTGGTGTGGGCTTCAGTTCAAAGTATAATCCAAAAGAGAAAACTGTCATGCATAGATTACGGCACCCACAACTATTTGGCTCATCAGAATATCGACACTTTCACAAACACAGGCGTTGCGGTTATTCTAGTTTTAAAACAAAACAAAATAAAATAATAATTACAAATAGTTCTATTCACAAACTTGCACTTTAGTTAGTACCTACCCGTAGAGTGAAACTTTAGAACGCAACGTCAAATGAAAGCTCGAATATTTTGGAATAAAGTTTAAAAAAATCAAAAATAGAACGGGTCAATTACAAACCACAACAAAATTGTTTATGTTTAGACAACTTTTTTTCGTTTTAAATTTCGAATTCACTTGAAGATATTTTGTTTTTCACATTTTTCAACTTGACGAAAGTAATTTCTTGGTCTGAGCATGCGCACTGGAGACACGACCTGCGTTCGTTGAGGAAACTTTCAAACTAACTGACGTTTTGTATTTACAACGTGCTTGGTAGTATGGCTCTTGGTAGTTAGTATGTATTGGCTTGGTGCTCGGCTCTTGGAGCTTCTCTGCCTCAAAATAATAACAAAACGAGATTTGCTAGGCAGCTACTCTGGATGATTGAATTCTAACGGCATATTCTTTGAAGGAAGGTTATTTTTTGCGGAATGAATAATAAAATGGCTGTTGGTAATTTGACAAAATAAATATCTGGGCTGAATAATAAGCACGTCTTCAAATACAAAAAAAAATGTATTTTTATAAATTTATACTCACCTATGCTGTGTAGAAAATGTACGTAGGTAGGAGTGCGCTTTCATTTAGCGATTGACTTTGCCAAAAAATTAAAACAACATGGGAATTTAATTGAATAAATTCACTATCAAATTGGGAGTAAAAGTCTGAGCGGTAAACTCCTAATCTAAGTGTAGGACATTGTTTCAGAACAGTAGATACTATCAGTATTGCCCTGGTGAGTCATCACAATTCAAAATAGAAACATTGCTAAAACATATAAATACATTAAACTAATAGTAATAATAATAATTAATGGGATTTTTTTATAGTGCCGTTTTTGTGAAAATCACCTCAGGGGCGGTGTGAACTATATTCAGCGACTAGATCTGTATAGCAAGGCACTTCCCTTACCCACTCCGTTCAGCCTTACAACATGGTGGGAATACCGTAGTTCCATTGGCTCCGGGCAGTAGGAACTATTGTGCAGTCTAAAATAAAAACTCACTAAAAACGTCGAAATTGTTGCTGCCGCTAAATGGCAACACTTTTTAGTAGATACTATTGGTTAGAAACGAATCTGGAGTGCTTTTTTACACCCGCGTGAATGCGGCCTTTTTCACGTATGTCCTTGTGCAATGTTGTATTTTTAACTAAATCTTTTTATTCTAATTATTTACATACGGGGATAGACTAAAAATGTACCAATAGATCTGGTTAAATTGTTGCTAGATGGATATTGCTATGTCCAAAAAAACTCACCCCTTGCGACCTTGTTTACGAATTGCGGCTAGGAAGGTACTCAACGAGTCAATATAAAACCACATATTACAATACTAATTACATATCAAAACTAGTACCTGCCTGTGCCTATCGATCAAAAACGAGTCTACATTACCTCAAAAATACATTAATAATTACATTCGCAATTCAGTGTATTATTGCATGTGAGTGTGTAGGTTTGTGTATGTACTCTTATATATTTACGTAAGTGTGTTCAGATGCCCGGCAAACAGAAATAGATGAAGTAAAACTAAGTTTTACGATTAAAGCAAGGTAAGTGACTGTCTCAGTATTCTAATAGTTTTGCAAAAATAAACTTGTCGATATCAGCGCCTGTCTATTTGTGCGCTTAGTTCTTCTAAACTACACTACGGACTTTAATAGAGTTATCACTATCATTTAGAGAATTTCTTCCGGAAGGTTTATATATATAATACATGTATATTATATTTATATAAAGTAGAGAAAAATCAATGTTTATCTTATAATTCACAAACTCGAAACTTTACTCCAAATCATTCATGATAATGGTGTTTATGATAATCTTGATCATAAAGGGGAAAACTTGTTTTTTTATGCGAATAACTTAGGTCCCAATCGCTCTATTTAGGGCCAAATGGGACCATGCTCCCCTACCATGTTTTGATGGTGAGGGAAGTGAGGTAGGGTAGGAGAAGAGACGGTGGAAGCGTGGGAAGTACCTGCCTATTTAGATCTTCTCACCATACACGGCTAAAGCCCATCCAAGCAACGTTTGAGGTAAATTGAATGAACTTTTTGGAATCAAGAAAATTGAAAATTCTTTTTGCTGTCAGAATTTTTTATTTCTAGTTTTTAACAATTTTCAGTTGGCAGCAGCATTTCCTTCATCAGTTTCAAAATATATAATTGATATGTCAAAAAACATACTATGTTGGACGGTTTCTAAAGGAGAGAATAAAATATTTAATTTGTCGAATCTTGCTTAATTATTTATATATTTAATTAATTTAATCTTTTCATATCCATGAATTGTCCATATCCGGCAAATAAAACTAGGAAGTAAATCATGATGATAATCACAAAACAATAAACCTGTCAAATATTCTAAAAAAATCCTTGAATGTGTGCATTAAAGTATTTTCTTAAATGCATTTTTTATTGCCTTAGATAAATAATAATTAATAATGTCTATTAGAATTCAGTGTTCGTATAATTGGCTGTTCGGCTATTTGTTTTATAATTATTACTGGCAATAAAAGTCTCCATAGAACTCTCTGGGATTTAATATTCTTTTATGGTACATCTCTATAAATAGTATAAGTCGCTATTCGCTTCTGTCTGTTTGTGCGCTTAGATCTTCTAAGCTATGCAATGGTATTTGAAAGGGTTTTCACTATCATTTATAGAATTTCTTCCGGAAGGTTTACAAATATATAAAATAATACATGGATATTATATTTATTGAAAATAGAGAAAAGTCGAGCAACGCCGGGCACACATCAGCTAGTACATAATAAATGCTATGAGAACAAATAGTGAAATATATTTTTATAAGTATTTCTAAGCAAACGAAGAGAACTAGTAAGCTATACGTATTAGATATGAATCCATTACAAGTATACTATGTCAACAATTTTATTTTGTTTTATTTATCCCACGTTCGATTTTATATCGTGTTATTCATTCTGGAATAAACTCTTGCTGCACTAACCGCTCTGTTATTGTAATGTACTAACAATGATTAGGAAATACTCTCAACTGACCTGACCTATTAAATATGTTGTTTTAAGCGAGAGGGAAATTAAAATTTTCCACCGCGGGCCGCCTGAATCACAAAAGGAACGGAATTCTCCAACCAATTAATTCCATTGAAGATTTGGGGGCTTCTTAGCAAAGCGAAAGATACAGGAGAAAGACATACAACATTCATATGAACCAGATAGGCCATGTCAAGTGTCAGAATAATAGAAGAGAATGTATGAATGTGAATGAGGCAAGGAGTGTGCGCAACGACATTACGTACTCCAAGAAAAACCAACGTTGGCATTTTGATTAATAATTGTAGGGTTTTTTACGCTTCTAAGACTTTTAATGCTTGTGGGGACAACGAATGATTGTATAATTTTTATTAATTGATTAGCGATTTTTTAAACGAAAATTTGAAACAGAAAAAGAAACGGTCGCATCTGGGACTTAAAACGGGAACCTTCGCCTTCGACCATCGCGTCTCGTATCTTTTTCGGTTTCAAATTTTATGTTATACAAAAAGTAATTAAAAAATTCATCCAAATCTTGCAGAAAAGTCAATACATGTCGCACATTATAAAAAATGTTAATATTTTTCAAAGACACTATCTAGATTGCATTTAGTTCGAGTTGAATCGACCATAAACAAAGAAAGCAGTCAATAAAAATGTGCGGTGAGAAAAATTAAGATAACGTTGGTGGTTCTTATTCGAAGCATGATACAGTTAGATAAGATCGAAGTATATAGGGTCCTATTAGCGCAGTGGGTAGAGCAGCGCCCCGGCAAGACGAAGGTACTGGGATCAAATCTCAGATGCGACCGTATATTTTTCTGTTTCAAATTATCGTTTACCTAAAAGCTAATATTATCTTAAAAAAATTACAATTTAAGGTTTTACTCATTAAGTTATTAAAAAAATATAATTATTCATTAAATATTGTTAAAAGTGCCTAAATTTCTAAAATGCTTTGTTTTAGTATACTTATGATGCACCAGCAACTAACTTCACCCAAGCGATTCACATTGATGTCGACTTTTCGCGCAGTTATTGTTATTTTTGACTCTGACTTTAGAACTAAAAAAGTAATTATAATTTTACCCAATAAAATCTAAGAATTTCCTTCCCGTAACTTACTTGCTCCATCTCCTGTGGTGATCTGTCTCCTTGACTACTTTCTCACTTAGTTTTGTAATTATGCGTACCTCTCAGACATTAAATAGATTAAAGTAATTAATATTATACAGCCTTGATGATGGGTACAAGTGAAACCTGATCAGCATCTAAAATAGTAATCAATTAAAGTGGAGCTTACCAAAATAGTTTTTTTTTAACTCATAAATTTATATCACAAATTGTAAACTTCTATGAGAATTTAGTTTTTTTTGGTTTTTCTTAGAAATAATAAATTTGAAGATAGGAAGAACATAAAACAATGGTTTGGTTTTTTCATGATTATAAACATTGACTGGGTTCTTATAATTACAGTTAGAACATTATCGTCTGTGCGACAAAATTAGGCATATCTCTAATGAAATTTCATTTCATTTTGACCGCTAATTAATTAGCTGCAAGCAAGACTAATTTTTAATTTGAACGGAGACAAACTTGAATTCGAAAGTTCAACCTTCAATACCCCAGAAATGAATTTTGCAGTTAGAATTAGACAGTAGCCTCGTGTAGTAAAATAATCTTGTAAAGTAAATTCAAAGAATTTTAAGTACTCCATTATGCAAGTCCATAGGACCTTGGCCAACAAAAAGACAGAATAATAATTATTATGTATATTCGTAGAATTCAAATGATTATCAAATTTCAGACGCCAGAGCTCATAATTTGAGCCGGCGAAGCAGATTTTGGATAGTTACAAAGCTACACGGAGAAAACTTACGAACGTGTAATATGTTAATTTATTAAAAAACTGGTGAAATTATTCGTTTTCCTGTTAAAAAAGTGACTGGAGGGCTATAACAAATGAATTGACAAATTTCATCAGTTAAATGTGTGGCGTCGAGAAGAATCCAGATTAACTAATTAATAATAAACCGCTCGACTTACTTAGTACCTACTCCCGAGTTACGTACTTGCAGCCGAAATCGTTAACAAAACAATGCAACCTACCTGCTTCAAGTATTTACTCACCTACCGCGACAATACGATCGAATACGGTCTGGTACATTACGACAACTCGCCAGAAGGTTCGAGTCTACCGCCTATGCATAATTGCCGCGCTGTCGAAGATTCCCGAAACACCCAGACTGTGCGAGTGTCTCCGATTTAGTTGCAATTCATCCACCTACTGTTGCCACCGGCCGTACAGTATAAATAAGCCCGACGCAGCGAGCAGTCGGTCAGTCATCAATCTGCAGTCTGTGGACAAATCTCACGAGTGACGATCGGCGCGTCCCGCGCCCCCCGCGAAGGACAATACACCCGGCTTCGCCCGTACAATCATGGACTCCATTGGGACATCATATTAGCGTCTTGGCCACGTCCCTGGCCAGCGCTACACGGATTACAGCGCCCTGGTTCCAGTGTCTCTGACCAGCGCTTCATCCACGCATCATGACCACCACGAGGACACGCAGCATCCTCACTGGTCTAGGCAGCTCCCACTCAACCGCCTACAAGGTCCGCCGCACCTTCGGCCTTCCCGTCAGCACTGGAGTATTGATTCCCCAGATCGCCAGTGCCTGACAGTCAACGAGTCCCGGTCACCAGCGCCCGGCGTCGACTCACTGACCCGCGCTTGACCAGCACATCACCGCAGCGTCCGGAGAATTCCACATCTGTCCTACGTCACTCTCATTACGGCCACCTGACTCATCAAATAAACACTGTGACCTTCGCGACACGACTTTTATTTCGTGCCTCTCACCTGATCCCCAAAATTTTTTTATGAGGAAGTCGGAACACGTGTTCTTAAAATAATAATATCATATCTCGTTTATTATATTTATTCAGACAAGGCCACTTGCGTGAACACGTGTTCAAACATATTCTGAATGACTAATATTTTATTATGAAATGGTCATGCAGTCACATTTTTAACAGTTTTTGATTAAATTATTATTTGTATTTTGTTCTGTTTTTCTTTATTCTGTTTTAAGGGGAGGGTAATATGGGGTGGTTCGAAATATCACATAGGCAGTGATTTGAAGGTCAAGTGTGCAAAATTTCATCAACCCGGAAGAAAACTGTAGATTTATATACAAAACTAATCCACGCAGCCTGCCCGCCACAAACAGACACTCTCCTTTATATATTTGAAGAAGTAGATATATGGAAGATAATAATGGGTTTCGGTTATATACGACCTGCGTACCTAAGGACCTAACTTTATAGACAATCTAGTCTCAATAGCTTAGTGGTAAAAAGCCTTATCCCGGAAAGACAGAGAACCCGAGTTCGAACCCCAGTTACGACCGTTACCTTTTTATTTTCTTTGATTTGTAATGTATTATTGTGTACCTTTAATAGTTATTCCAATAAATTAAATGTAATACAATTTTTGGCTGGATTACTATTAACTGTGTGTGCCCCGAAAATCAAGGAACTATTTATTTATTTTATTTTATTTTATTTGGTACAATATTTTTTCCTTTTTAATTTCCAGTAATGTAGGCCTCACTGGGTGGCTTGCCCGTGCTGAGGCCTTCAATGGATTCACTATGGAAATGAAAAACCTGCAAATCTTATAATAAAGTTTTTAACAACAAAACAGTATTACACAACTTATCTGGCAACTAAAAGCAGTATCGAATTCTTCGTAGATTTCCGGCGGATTGTATTTCACTTTTAGCGCATTAATTAGCATCGTAAGCGATCTTCCAGGCCGACAGAAGTGAAGGCTGTTTAAATTGTTCACTTGGCTGCACTTAATTAAGGTGGACGACTCCTATCTTAATTGGAGGCTTTATTATTAATAATTGATCGCTATTTCATTAGTTCTGAAAGCGCTCATGCGCGATTCTATTTTTGTTGTAATTCTTATAATTATAGCTAGGATATGAAATGAAATTTCAACCTTAAATAGCATTGATATATCCACTACACCGTCGTCTTAAATATATTCTTCTCTTGGATTTTTGACATTTTATATCATTTAAACTAATGATGTATTTTACTAATAAACATAGTGAAAATTTGTTACAGTTGATAAACATCCGTGTTCGTGAAAACATCTCGCCATATAAACCGTCATAATATGATTCATGGAACGATATATACTTAATTTATACAACCAAAGAAGGTTGTTTATCTTGTTATGAGTTGCCCATATCCTCCATTAATCAAGCATTCCTACGACTAAAAATCATAGAGGACACACTACCACATCGATCACGCAAAAATATATTGTAAAACATGCCTTGGTCACGTGCAATCAGAAGGAGACCTTATATGGTATTCGACGATGAATAATTTTAAGCGCTAACGCAAAAATTATGACCATTAAATGAATGATTAACTACGGACGAGGGGGAAAAAAGAGGGGGTGAGACGAAACTGGAGGGGAAGGAGGAAACATTGGAGGGGATCCACCCTTTCCCAACAGCTGTGCGAAGAAACTGGTGGTTTAACCCCCTTAGCCGCACACGTCAGGACTCAGCTTTGAGAACTCAACACTTCAGTGCAGAGAGTCGTGGACTTTAGGTGGGAGTCAGGAGAAGAGCCGCCGTCCGTTATGTGGGTTATTACCCACATATAGGGGCAAAGTCGAATGCAGTTTTACTCTCAACTTTGGAGGGTTGAACCACGCTACGGATTTGAGAAGAAACCCAAACGATTCACTGCCGTAAGCGATTTAAATATATGTTACCTCTGACAAACGCATGCCAGTAACTTCCAGCATAAAATAGTTTTAAGATTATTTAGTAATAACTTTGTTGCCAAATAAATTGTATATCAGTACAACTTCATAAAGTGTTTTAATTTTGATTGTTCCTTGAGAGATGGCCTGAACTAGCGATCCCTGAGATAGAGCTACTATAAAATGTCCGCCGGCCTAGGTTATAGTGTTATACATTATATATTATTTTTTTATTAATCTGTTGTATAAACTTCAAAACCCTCATCGAGTTTCGGATTATTTCCAAGGTATTTTCAATAGGCTATATATATATTTTTTCTTTTTGAAGACGTCTTAAAAACAAATATGTACCTACCATTTTATAAACAAGATAAAATTACCTTTCAGATTTTTGTATTTGAAATATACTTAAATAAATTGGAATATTTTAACTTCAAACATGAAAAAAGTTGAAAAAAAAACATGTATTTTTACTCGAAACGTCGTAAAATTTCGAAAATATTCAAGGAATCTGCAGGAAAACTGTCACTTCACTTTTTGTATAAATATACAAGAAACAAAAATTAAAAATTCCCCGAGAATAAACCAAAAAAAATCATTTTGGATTTATTTTTAGCGCAATATAAACATTGATTTCTAGGATTTATATTTAACTAGACATGTATATTACTAAAAAACCACTTTCATAGAATTCACACGGTCACCGTCAATTAAAAAATAATATTTCCGAAATAACCTCACTTTCTCAATACGGGAATTTCATGTGTCATCCTGCTGATATGCAAAGTTGCCAGCTCTTTCGAGGCACAGTTAAAGACATTTTTTATTAGTACCACATCAAATCTGAGTTTGTATGGTCTTTGTTCAATGTGTAACCAAAACACCGTTTAACAGTTGGGAGTGTTTTTTATTAGTAAGGCTGTAAATGTTTACGGTAGCACAACTATAAAGCAGAAAACCTGTCTCAGGAGAAAACTCTTGGCGTTATGAAGTTTGCACGGCTTTCGGTCTAGAATTTACACCAACAGCTATAGACTATGTATGACAACATCATAGCTGACAGTAGGGAGTTTGAAATATCAGTTACCTTTTAGCGACACTTGATGATGACATAGCGACAATGATTTTGAATCGATTTAGGGGTCGATTTCTGTAACTCATCTTCTTAAATCACCTGGAGTAGGAAAATCATTAGCTTCTAGTCAAGACACTCCATACAAAACGCATGCGATCCGTTCCCAACTAGTACATAATAACTAAGCAGTCAAAAGGCAAAATAAAGTCTATAAAATCAATTGCGACTTTAATTATGTATTCTTTTAAGAATGTGTTAATTTACTTGCTAGTTGGGAACGGCAGTCTGGATGAAGCCAGTCAATAATGACGGACAACAGCTGACATAGGTAGGACAAATTTCATATAAAGTGAAATAATTAATCCTTTGGTGAAATCATAATTTCCGTTACATTGACAATATTGATTCCCGTAGACCACAAAACAGTCGCTGAAGAAATAACAGAAATTGTAAACGCCATCACCACTTTTTATCTACAAGTGAATCTAGTGATGCAATAACTCTCTCTTTGAAGATTACGATTTAAAAAGTGTAAAATATTACCATTTTTTATGTGATAATCTACAAGACTCTTATCTATTAGGTTAATGTAAAAGGTTGGTAATAATAATCTTTCACAAATCTTTTATTTAATGTTAAATTATAATTTTTCTCTGTAAATTAAAATAACCGTTATTTTATCTCGTTTGAATCTTGCAAAAAACACATTAGAATATTAAAACGTAATCGCGATAAAAATTTAATTTATTTTTAAAACTGTTCTATGTGCATGTTTTAGCGTCTTAGTTATTTATGGTCTCAATGTTCATTAACTTTTCCGTGTCTCAGGTTTGTTAACTATCGCTATTTGGAAATTGGCCAATTATTCACCATTCGCTAAATTCATAATACAGCGAAAGTAATTCAAATCTAGGAATGTCTTACTTCTTTGTTAGATTTCTCGTTCAATATTTGTGCTAAAAATATGCACATTTTAAACGAATTTATCTATTTTAGCGACAACAGTGCTGCAGCGACAACAGCAGGGGTGGCGCAAGTGCATGAATTTGAATAACAAAGTTAGTATACTTAACGTTATGTAAACACCAACATGGGAGAAATTTTATGTTCGAAATGGTTTTTAGAGAAATATGCGCTTATGGTTCTTCTTCTTCTTTCGTATATGCGGCATGTTGGACGATGTGGAGTGGAAAATACTCTAAATATCGCCCAGGTGTAAAACCACCGTTCAAAATTGAAACGTTGCTTGAAATGTTTTTGGCCGTGTTTGGTGACCAGATCTGAGCCAGGTACTTCCCCACCTTCCTTTTCCCATATCCTTACCCTCCCCACTACTTACAGCCTCACAACATACCCCGATTGGGGATGCCATGGTCTCACTGGCTCCAGTTGGGACTCTTATGTGGTTTCGCGTAAAAAAAGCATTTATTGGTTTTAACTTGAATGTAGCAAAAAAAATGCTAGGTGTGCTTATTTTTTAGCATGCTAGATATGATTGTTTTGTATTAAAATTACTTTATTCGACTGCAAAATTAAAAATGTCATGCTGGATGTACCCTGCCTTCAGCGGCCATCCGGGTAAAAAGGTTGATTATCACTGGATTAGGCAAACTAACAAAACACATACATAGCCCATTCTGTTCCTTAAATAAGAGAATACGTTATACGAGTATACCTATGCTGCATGCTGGGGAACCATATTTTATTTTTCCCAAACTTTCACCTATGGCCCATTGATAATCATTATCGAAGATTCTGTAGACAAGAGCATTATAAAAGAGGGTACAGCATCCATTACTTGGACGAAAGAGGACTGAACGCAGAAAAACAAGTTTTCGGAATAATAATAAAAAATGCCCGAGTAGCAAGTTACTATGCCGGCATCCTATCCTGGCAAGATCCTGGCATGGCACAAGCTGGAGCGGTTTACAGGATGCTTGGAAATTTTAAGCCAGCATCATTGCAATTACTATGGTAACAACAACAACCGTACAGCCGATCATGTACTACTAGCTCCGCCAGCCACACGAAGCTAAACATAAAGCCAGGATACTAACTTCTGTGGTGGGGGGAACTACTGGCTCAGATAATAGAACCTCGTCATATTAAACTATACTGGCTTGAGACGCTAGCCTACTGGCTTCCTCACTAGCTTATTTAGCAAAAAAACATTTTTTTAACGTGTAGCTAGAGTTACTAGCTTGCTAGCAATAGTTTGCTGTCCTGGCTTGAAATACTAGCCTCTTGTGGCTCGTAGTGAATCGGGTGACCGAATAATGAACGAGGAAATCCGAAACGAATGCAAGCGTGATGAACAAGATAAAGATAGGGACGCTTAGAAGGTTTGACACGCAATTCGACAATTACTTCGAATACCGAAATAGCTGTCACGAAATTAGGCATACGCAAACTACTATATATTCTGTGGAATTAGGTATCAAAAAAACTATTACAAATCGTTGGCTAGGACATTTGTATCTACATACCAACACATATCTTTATAGGGATTCCAGTGAAAACAAAACATGACTTTTACAAATCGTTGGCTAGGACATCTGTATCTACATACCAACACATATCATTATAGGGATTCCAGTGAATACAAAACATGACTTTAACAAATCGTTGGCTAGGACATCTGTTTCTACATACCAACACATATCATTATATGGATTCCAGTGAATACAAAACATGACTTTTACAAATCGTTGGCTAGGACATCTGTATCTACATACCAACACATATCATTATAGGGATTCCAGTGAATACAAAACATGACTTTAACAAATCGTTGGCTAGGACATCTGTTTCTACATACCAACACATATCATTATATGGATTCCAGTGAATACAAAACATGACTTTTACAAATCGTTGGCTAGGACATCTGTATCTACATACCAACACATATCATTATAGGGATTCCAGTGAATACAAAACATGACTTTTACAAATCGTTGGCTGGGACATCTGTATCTACCTACCAACACATATCATTATAGGGATTCCAGTGAATACAAAACATGACTTTTTCTCTTTTTAAAACAGATATGCCTTATATGGATACGTATATTTGTGGGGCCGGTATGGGTATGAGCTCGGAAATCATTTGTTGGATAACCAACACCTCTGCCATAGGTCGCCTCAAGTGGATCGTATACATGCACGAGGGTGACTAGAGGAGGGGTGCCCCGGTTCATGGGGTGAGATTTTTCGAGGTCTTGGCGGCGGATGCGTCTGCCCTCTACAGCCGGACTCTCTCGGCCCATCGCCTTACACCGCAGTGGGAGGGATGGATTGATACGCCCGGGAAATTATTTTCTTAGGGCTTTCTGTGTGGAGCTACTTTAAAAAAAACTTCCCGTTACTATTTTTCAACAAGATCGTCGCTGCAGACCATTTAAAATGTCGGTACAAAAATAATCTAAGAACAAATATTGCGATCCAAGGCTGATAATTTCATCTTCAACCTCCGTAATAAGTGTTATTCAAATGTAAATTTGAACCATTACGAATAATTATAAATATTCAGTTGACATTCTATTCTTTTCTTTTAATTCTACGTGCTTGTATCTATTTCTGTCCTTAACCCATTTTCAAAATAGTTGTCGATCGTGTCAAATTAATTCTCTCGGTGCACCCGTGATTGCCATTGTCAAAATAATTATATCATGAATTATTCAATAGACTCATGGCGTGGCGTGACATTCTAAATAACCAAATTTGATGTAGCTTTTAAGGTGATATATTTTGTCAAGGTAAAGGTTAAACTTGTATTCAAAGTAGTGTTTTTAAAGTACATCGTTTCAAGTGCATGTTTTTTAACGCTTCACTTAATTACACTTTTGACGAAATTTGAGTAGGTACTTAGCTACCTTTGAGAGAATTGATTTTCACGGCTAAAAATATTCAAATTATTTATTTTTGCGGTATTATGTCGTGTTGCGCTACCTTCTTCTGTAACCAACGTTTCGGACAGCATTACAGTGTCCATACTTTGGGCAGATGTGTAATTACATGATTACACTTCTGCCCTAATGATAGACACCAAGATGCTGTCCGAAACGTTGGCTAAAGAATAAGGTGGAGCAAAAGGGCAAAATACCCAATAAATAAATAACTATAAAGTTCTAAGGTGATCAATTTAATTTTCAATTAAGTATCTTTGATAGACAGCTTCCATAAAACAGTTTTACAACAAAATATAAGGATAATTTCTTCTCCAAATATATACACTATATCATGTTTTGTTATTAATTACATTATTTTGGATACGTTTTAACTACATGTCACATTTACCAAATATGTCATATACTTATTTTTAACTTTCTCACCACAAATTATTTTTAACTTTCTCACCTACAGCACATAATAACCTATGATATTATTAATTACTGAAAAATAACTACAATAATGTACTGTACACAATACACTCCTCTTTTAACCACAAGCAAACGTTTCCATGGAAATGTAGGATTCAATATTATAATGTGAAGAAACCTGATATAAATCCTATATGATATGTAGGTACTTAATTTATTTGATAAATTAAGTTACCAATATGGAACGCTTACAGTAAATAAGAAATAAAAATATACATATACAAGTAGTAGGAATAGAAGTAAGGACATGACGTGTTCGAACACGTGTTCCGACATCGTGATAATGTATTCGAAATTTACTAAAAGTTTATCAGGAAACATGTAAATCCATTCGTTAAAGGCCTGCAATCCCGTTTTTAACCGGATTACCAATTATTTGAAGGGATTCTTAATAATATGTTCGGGTCTTTTATCAATGTTCAACTATTTCTTGATACTTATTCGCAGAAACTCATCTAGCTCATTCGATACTGTACGTATGGAGGAAGACGTTGACAATTTCCTAACAAGCGAGGCTCGCTTTGACGGTTTACCTATCTACATAGTTCAACAGCACCACTGAGGAAATGATTTTACATCTTTAATACTAAGTGTTTTTTGTAATAAATATAAATAATGATATCCTCACAGTGGATATCACGGATCCCGTACTGAGGATTTCATTTGCATATTATCAAAATTTAGTAGTATGGACAATAATAAAGTAATCATAAATAGTATTTTTTTGTTCAGTTCAGAGGTTTCAGTTTCAGCCAGTATTTGGTGTCAGTATATTATCTGTTTCTGATCTTCCTATGTTTTGTATCCAGCTTTTTATTTAATATTAAAATATTATTGTGAGTTTTGAATGAGAGTGGGATTTTATTGTACAGTTTAGTACCCATAGTAAAGGAAGCTTTTTTGCCCAAATATTGTATTTGTAGTTGGTTGTTGGATATGTTTTTGACCCTGAGATCTAGTGTTTCTAATATATGTATTAGGTAGTTGTTATTTCTTGTGTTTTGTATTTATGAATGTAAAAGAGTATTGTTTTAGAATGTGACATGTTGTTAAGTTTGTTGAAGATTTCGTCAGTGCTGGTTCTAACAGAGACTTTCAGATTAATTTTCACTATGGCTTCTTGGTTGTAATGAGTTATTTTAAGATATTGTCAATTGCACTGCCCCATCCGACAATACCGTATTCTAAAAGCTAAAAGATTGGTAAAGAGCCTTGTAGATCTTTATTAAGCCTTATTTACTGATGACATTCCTAATGGTTTTGACGATTTAACTTCTTTATTATATTATTTAATCACTGCCCACAAAGTAGGCCTATTTAAGAATCAGAATTATTAAGTTAAATTCTTATTAACTTCACAGAGATGACAATTTTTTCAAATTAATTTTTCTTGCGTTCTCATTAGAAGGAAGTAGAGTAGCAAGGTACAAATATGTGGTGCTGGGCAAAGTAAATTAAGTGACCACAGATTCTTATACGACAGTTATGCTAGATAAATGCGTTCATTTAAATTTCTTCCTGCATTCTTTATGATTATAATTTACTACGAAGTCAGCGATACCGCAAAAACTTATTAAATAATAATATTAATCCAACGGTATTAAACGCAATGACGTAACCACTGATTACTACGGCCAGCTTCTCTGCGGAGCTAATCATATTCATCGTTACTTACTGCTATTATCAGATGAACAAGTCGGATGGATATTATAGTTACAAGGCAAAGGTATTTTATTATAGAACATGATCTGGTCAGTGGGCAATTCTACCAGAACGATAATCTCTCTGCTAGTCCGGTAACTTCTAGCAGAGAACAGCGTTATAACGGTGTGGAGGTGCTGAAACTTAAAACTCACCAAGAACCTACTAACTATATTACTATAACAATCTATGCAGGTAGATACCTAATTATTTACAAGGCGTTCAAGAATTGAATTATATTTGTGTATTCTAGAAAATTTTAACGAAGAGAAAGAAGAAACCTCCAATTTCTGTTGTATAACTTTCTGTTTTTGTTACATTAACTCTACGCTAGAGGCCCCGAGGAAAATTATTTCCCCGAGGGGCCAATGTCATCTTCGAGGATGCTAAGTGGAGGGTCTTATTGTAGAAAGGAAGCAGTGAACCTGGGTCTTGAAGAGACATCTTGTCGGAGGGAGGAAACACAGGACAAATCGTTCAACAGCCGAGCTGTTGAGTCACATGTCAACCGGTTCATCTTTTGGCCTGTTTCCCGACTAGTGCCAAAGGGATCAATGGCGCTAGTTCCTCGGAGCATCTTCTGTTGAAATACCGGCAGAACAAGGACAGCATTCCCACCTAACTCATGAGCGCTCTAACCATTTATTACCTTACCGTTCAACAATAGGTGTAGAGGCCAACGCAGAACAAATTCCGTGATGAATCGACTGCATAATTTAAGCAAAAGGTACCATATCAAAACCACGAGTATTGAAAGACTGTCAACTTATAAAAACAATGTTATTAAAAGTGCACAATTCATGATACTTTGTTACTGTACTCTGTATTTATCTGACTTCATTTTAACCTACTACTGCTGTACCCCGCCATGCGTTGCGGTGGCTCAGTCTGTCTGTGCAGATAAAAAAACAATAGCGCTTATTGCTTTTACGTTTTTTTTTTGACGTGATAATTAACCAATTATCACATTACATATTATATGAAGTTAATACAACAGAAATGTTACAGTAAAAAGGTTCAACTTATCAGGAGGGCGATTCTCGTTCTACTTAACGACACTAAAATCGTCCTTACATTCAAATTAACGATTTTTCTCGGTTTATTCGTATGAAGCGATTCCGGTTCTCTCGATGACAGATGGAATCCTTAGATTTTCGATTGCGCGCCAAAACTTTTAGCCTTACGCGAAGGGTACCCCTAGACCTGTCTTTCGGCGGCCGAACGCTAGCGTTCGCGGAGAATTTGCTTCATTTAATTGTGAAGTTTTGACAATTAGCAATATTTGCGTAGTTTTAACAAGAGAAAACTTAATATTATCGTAAGTATTGACTGTAAACATGATTAGTGACTTGTTTGTGGCACAATGATGCTATTAAATGAATTGAATAACATAATTGCGATGTTTGTAAAGTACGTAACATGTCGAAAGCCAGATAAAAGTGATTTAATTTACAATAAACTACATATACCATTGAGGATTTCTACATAAATAACAATAAGTTACACACTATTCTTAGGTTTTAAAAACAATGATGTAGAAGAAGGATAGTAATACAATAACTGTCTCACTTTTTCAGCATTTGCTTACCTCATTTTAAACAATTTTGTCAAGTTAATTGGGTGACAGTTAGCGGCATTAGAATCGACAGCAAACGTCACTTTAGAAGTGGTGAATCTGTAACAAAGTCATTACTATCCAGCGAGGTAAGTACCTTTTCACAAAACGTAAATCTTCGATAAATGGCTTATTTATGTCATTCATAAATAAAATAAGCAGTTATTAAAATGCATTATAATACAAAGTATTTGTTTTTTTAAGTTTTAGTTAGAAACCTTGCGTCACTTAATTATATTTCACCAATTTGTGTTTTCAATAATCTCTTAACAATTTCGTAGATGCTCTTAACCACGCTTCTTTAGGATTTTTTACTAGGTCTCTCCAAAATCGAACTTGTAAGGCTATCAGAAGAACGAGAATCGCTTAATAGTTAAGAAAAGATGTTACAAGCGACGGACAGCTATCTTTCGCAAACGATAGCAGTCGTTGACGAATGCTGTCATTTAGCTTAAGGCTAAAAGAACGAGAATCGCCCTCCTGGAGGAGAGAAGACCGTAGTAGCGCTGGCCATGCTATTTTCTATTCACAGCTATCATCTTTCTTCCTTCAACAATAAACCCTTTATTTAATGAAAAAAAAAATGATGTTAGCAATCTCCAAATCTCCGATAGAGGAGTTACAACAATTATTAACAAAATAAAATTAAAATAATTGCTTAAAAAACATGATTTATTATTTTCGAAATTCTATATTTTCTTTTTTATTTTGATTACCTACACATTTCTTCTTTTTTGTATTTGATTTTGTTTTTCAGTATTTATTTGTAATTTTTCTTTTCTCCAACTACAACTTTTCTCACATGGTATGTAGGATTATTACCTTTTTATGTGTTTATTTTGTTTGTCTACTAGCTATATATATAATAAATGAATATATTATTTATTTTTAAAGAAAGATAAACATCCCGGGGCTACGAATACTCTGACACTATTTGAAAATCTCCTACTACCACCATACACTCATACAGTAAGCGGAAAATGTTGCTTGTGTTGTGATGGAGGACTTAGCCAGCCGAGGAATTGAACACACTACGCCTGGGTGAGACCAAAACGCGATATCAACTCAGCCACCGATCGGCCGAGTGCTTATTACGTTATTACGTTATTGGGTTGTAACATTTTTTTATGTATATAAAGTTCTTTATTTATTTTATTTTATTTGTGGTATTTTAAATAGGTACATAGTTACTTATGTCCTAATGTAATCCTTATAACTTGGTATGAATCTGTCAATGTTGCAAATAAAATAAAATTAATAAATAACAACGTCACACCTGATTCTAGAGCTTTCAATAAAATGCCACCAGCGAGTAACATCGAATAAGTCCACCTGTCAGCTTGAAATCAGTTTGACGGTATCAATTTCATATTACAACTATCAAAACAAGTCGACTGACAGACGACAATGGCTAGTGGTTGGTGGTTTCTTTCATTCTAACTTGGAAGCTCTACATTTTTCTTACTAACACCGCATGTAACAGAAATAGAAGTAATCTACATATTATGTAGGTAGGTATATTGCACATTTAGCATATCAAACGGAACAGAATGAAAATAGATTTATGCTTATAAAGCGGATACTTTGTGACGTAAGATTATAATTGAAAATAAATCAATAACTAAAAACCATTTTTATTTTGTATACTTACGGACCCGTAATAAGCGTTCAAAGTTGGTTTGAAAGGGAGATATGTAAATAGGAATGTTAGAGAGGGAGAGCGCTAATATTAAAAAACATAGGAATTAAACGAAAATGGTAAACATATTTAATAAAACGCGACACTTTGAAATACAGCAAAAATGCTTTAGTAGCATTTAAAGATACACTGTGATTTTTTTCATGCCTATAACATATTAAATAACAGAACAAAACGTGTTTTAAATAATTTTCAGAGCTTACTTTGCGATTTTTTTCTATTGAGGGTATTTCATGTAATTAAAGTTTTGGCATAACAAATGTATAGATATTATCTTCAAAAATAACTTTTATTTAAACTTAAAGAGTTAATGAGAAACTTGTTATAAATCGGTAGAGATTGTGTATGCGGGGGCTTAAGGTTAAACTACCTTATACTCTTAAATTTTTAACGTTAACAAATGGTTGTTTTTTTTTTGGTTTTTTGGTTATTTTGTTAAATGAGTTTTAATTTACTTTTCAACTGTTTGATGAATCATATTGAGTCTTGGATAAATACCATTGATACAAACATTTACTTGCCGTAACATCTGACCTGCTGTAACATCTGACCTGATGTAACTTAACATTTTTAATTTTATTTTTTTTATATTTTGTCTGATTTTTTATTTTTTCAATTTTATTTTTCTAATCTTCTACAAAGATAATCTATGTATGTGAGTAAAATTTTAACTGTTAATAAACAAAGTATACCCACGAACTGGCGATGCCTATGTGGATTTTTTTGGTTAATCTGCAAAATGTATTATTCTTTACTTTTTAACTGTTAATATAAAAAATGTGTTTCCTTTATTGTAAAATTATACCAATGGTTGTACCAGAAAAATTATTAAAAAAAAAAAAAAAAAAAAATCCTCGCGTTCATGGATAACGTTAATTTAATGATTTAATTAAAATACACTTTTTGGAAGTTATGCTATAAAATATTAAGATGAATTATTTGTTTGCGCCCGAACATACGCAATATGAATAAATAAATGGTTGTTTGCGTTTAAAACAAAAATCTTTCAAGGAAAGCCTTAAATTGAATATTGGATTTAATCACTGATACACTATCTATTTGAATGCTTTTATTGAAAGAATTGAGTTTTTATACGATACAAAACTATTTATTTATTTTCATATTGCGTAAAAAAAATAATTCGTTTGAATATTTTAAAGCATAACTTGGAAGAAGTGCAAAGAATTATTAAATTAACCTTAATGCCGACCGGGTTTCGCAACGACCCTATAGCTTCTTCAGGGCAGTACAATACTGAAATTAAAAATTTACAAGTAACAGCTGTCACAAATATATTAAGCTTTCACAGAGGAATGCAAAAAAAGGACTGAGCCCCAGTGGAGGAGTTGGTAGGAGCAGGTGAAGAATTGGGAAGAGAGTGGTCTTTATCGATGGGTTTAGAATATAGTAGGTTTAAAATATATTTATATCACCTGCTTTCTAATGTTATGTAACCTTCAAAACATCTTACAAATACTCTCATTAAAATTACAAATCTACTATTATTATGAAAGGCCTTTTTTAACACATAGGTGGTACCTGTTGCAGGCATTACGTGAAATACGCATAAATAGGTCTGTCTATATGTCTATCAATCTGCAAACTTCCCTCTCTGTCATTACCTTAGTCTCCCGACTCCCTCCAGCCTCACAATCTACCCATAGTGGTGTGTAGTGCATCTCTCAGTATCGCCTTGTTCAAACACATGGAGGAAAATAATTATTGCTAATTCATTAAGAATCCCTTCAAATTATTGGTAATCCGGTTAAAACTGGGATTGCAGGCCCTTAACGAATAAATTAATAGGTATTAATACGAATATCTTATCACGATGTCCGATGCATGAATAAGTGTTCCGATATATTAGGAATTTACTAGAGATTTATCGGAAGACGGCCTGCAAATCAATGGTTTTTATCCGAATCAACTAGAATTTGAAGAGATTCACAATTCAGAAACTAAACGTTGTTTGAAATGTCTACTAACCGTGTTTGGTGACCAGATCTGAATAGCCCGGTATTTCCCCATCTTCCCCTTCCCCATTTCCTTACATTCCCAACCCTTCAGCCTCACAACGCACCTCAAATGGGGAGGTAAAAAATATAATAAACGGCTAGTGAAAGTTCGGTCCTGATAGACAATGAACAATGAAGAAGAAAAAAAAATTACATTAGCTATTTTTGTAAAGAATTTAATCTTTATGTGAATCGCAAATTCCTTACAATTTACCGCAGATTAAAAAGGGAAAAACGGACACGCAGGGAGCTAATGGCTGTATTAATTTGTATTAGTTAACGTGTTTTGAAATCGACGTCTAATCAGATTAATTGGCTCGTGCGGCCCGTCGGCAGGTAAGGCTAATCATTAATCAGCATGCTTCAGACTCGAGCTTGGGCTTCTGTATTTTCTTGAGGATTCAATTATTAGTGCCTCACTTTGTATGAACCTAAACCTAGATCAATTAGGAGTCAATTCGGATTTATCGGATTCCATATATAAAGAAAAAATAAATCATAAATTTAATCAAAATGAAGGTCCAAAAATTACTAATGAATACGGGCAAAGAACATTCAGTTATCTTGTACCTTATACATTTCTCGTAAAAGATCACGAAACTACACCACTGAACTCAAATAGTACTAATAAAATGGTTCATTTATCAGGTTTTTTGTTTTGTTGCATTGATGTTGTTTATAAATATATTAGTATTCATTGATTGTAAATGGCATATGAGTTTGTTTAGGTATGTTGTGTGCCTTTGAGTAAGTTGACTGCGTATATATATATCTGTCTTTGTATTGCAGTCACTTGAAATTTTATTCTTCTGTATCTATTTTCTATATTGTTTCTTATCGTTAAATGTGTGCTTTATGGGTAGGCAGGTATTTTATCGCTTGTCTGAATTATAAAAACAAGCGCTTCAAATTTAAAAAGTTATGACACTAAAATTAAAAGCAAATCCGAGTTCTAGATACCTTTGAACAGAGGGCACAATCGAAATTAATATGTTTGATGATGTACCTATTTATAATTTGACGGTCACCAATAATAATAGTCTTTAACTAGGATAACAGGGTAACAGGATAAGAGGCGGATGAGAAGAAGAACACATTGGCTGTTTGACACAGTTTGCTTAGAAGTTACGCAGTACCACCGGCACAACATACCAATATGGACGGGACAACTTCCCACTGGACCGCTCACTGCTCACTAATGCTCACGGCTCTGGGATTCAATAGGTCATCCAACTGTACAGCAACAGTCAGCCACCGCTCATTCCTAATCTGATATCCTGCACCAGTATGGTTCCCTGGTACTTGGTGCTTACAGCCCGCGGTCTGACATTATGAGGATTCCTTAGCAAAATAATAAAACAATCGTGTTAGGTCACGGTTTGACCTAGTATGTTTGTGACTTTTGACCACTGACATCTGGATTTCACATCACGTACAAACACCAAATACTTATTTAAATGAATAAGTACAAGTAACAGTTTATTAATATTTCATACGTTTCTCTTATAACCATGCTTCATCGATGATGTATAATAAATATGAATGATGATTTACCTAGCTTGAACACAAGCCAACCTAACTTTATATATATGATTTTCCTATGTTTTGTATCAAGCTTTTTTATTTATTTATATGTTCAAATATCGTTGTGAGTTTTAAATGAGAGTGGGATTTTGTTGTAGAGTTTAGTACCATATTATAGTATGCTTCTTTACCCAAATGTTGTATTTGTAATTGCTTGTTGGATATGTATTTGATCCTGAGATCTAGTATTTCTAATAAATGTGTTAGTTGTTATTTCTCGTGTTTTGTATTAAAATTATTAATTTATATAAATTTATGAATGTAAAGGAGTATTGTTTTCGTCAAATATGTTTTTAATTTAAATTATGTGTCCCTACAACAGGGAAATAGGTACCTGAATAACTGTATTTATTAGACCTACTAATATAATGAAATAAATATTTAATTTAAATTACGTGTCCCCATAACAGGGAAGTAGGTACCAGGATAACTGTATTTATTAAACCTACTAATTACTAAAGTTAATATAAATTTCACTTTGTTAGTATTCACATCGCGGGCATGCAAGCATAAATCACTTACTCAATTTCTATCAAAATTGGGTTTTTTTAATATCAGATAGTATCTGTTATCGTTAACTCAGATTAGTGACATCTGTGACCAGAAAACATCACTTACGAAGATAATAATAATATTATATTCATTTTAACACTTTACCTCGGCTGCGAGAAATCACCAACTCCGTTTATTAAAGCTTGATATTTATTTTAGATTATCTTTGTTTGAATTATTAAATTAAAAACAGCATTTATTATTACATAGATAAAAGTACAATATACCAATTGAAAAATAAAATAAATAAATATCTCTGAAAATTACAATTTTATTGCTGTTTAAAGCGCACAAAATACACAAAACGGTGATTATATCTCAAAACTGGATTTTTGTAGTTAGTGACGATATTATATTAGTAGCCCCGATAAAGCTTGGGTATTAGCAAAGCCTGGTCTGTGTCTAAGTCTAAAATGTTCATAAATATTTGTATTAAAACCAAATGACGGTATTTCACTACTATTAATAATTTAAAACGATACATTGGTTCCAGTTTAAGAATATTCAAAATACATATTTGCTGTAGCAACGTGTTTCATTTCAAGGTGTTAATTTCTTCAAGGATGTGTCAGTCAAAACACGAAAATAGTAATAATATCTCGAATAAAGCTTTTAAAAATGTACTTTAACTTGCGAATTAGCACAATTATGCACGTTTATAAAGTAGGTTAACCCTCAGGCCTCTGGTACATTCTGCCGGATGTTCGACGGAGTATTTCAGCATTCAACTGTTTTAAAGGTGATGAAATACGTTTTCAAATTTTATTGTTAGAAATAAATATTTGATTTTTGAAATATTCAAATTTTGAATGGATTGAATGATTTTTTAGAATGGTTCACTTTACATTTTTTTGTCTAAACACATAACTAAAATAACTGATAACGAGAGAACACACATTTTATTAGATAAATGTATTATAAACATTATTGCCACTTAAATTAATTTCGTTTCATTCATATGATTTTTTATTGATTATATTTATATATAATCAATAAAAAATCATTTCATAATATTACTCAAATTGCAGTAGGAACCTTAGATTTCATAGAGGTGTACACAACTTTTAGATTTGAATGTATAGCGTTGTGTTTTCTCTTTCTAATACTGTTTAGATCATATTTATGATGATTTCTACGAGACCATATGAGCTGTTCCAAAAAGCGAACAAATTAGCCTGGAGGGTTAATGCAAATATAGAAGAGTAGTTTATAGAAACATTTAACATTTTTGCAATTGTATGATTGACTATACTGACCGTTTTTATAAACTATGGAAAACTAACGAGCGACTCACGAAAAACCAACATGGTGTTGTATAAAGTAATCCTAGTGCCATAGTATTAATTTTAGTAAAGTTAACGCATTTAATGGATTGGTCGATAGATGGAACCTCCTATTTACTTTATTTATTGGCATATCGTCGGCTTAATCCGTAGACGGCGTAACTCCGTAAGAGATAGAAATCCTTAACTTAGAAATGTTTAATAATCGAAAATAAATACAGAAAAATATGGTATGTTCTGAACATAAATAAAAATAATAACCTGTATTTCGTTTTCTTTCAACACGAGGTTTTTAGTGACTTCTGTAAAATTTGACAAACGGTAGTTACGCCTTCTACGAATTAAGCCGATGATAAGGAACAACTAAAATACTTGAAGTATTTGTCACTTCTCGTTAGTAACAAAATGAAAGGTCAATGACGTGATAATTGATAATTTACCCACAGATTATCAACATAACCACATTTAACAAATAGGCATCAAAAACTTGAAACGAGAAATGTAAATTGAATGCTCGGGTTCAAGAAATAGCATGACTTTGCTTTACAGACAATACGAATAATAATTTATTAGCAATAACAGGACCTGCTAAACTAAAAGATGTGTGGGAAGCGATTATTTAGTATCGGTGATACAGTTTCATTTCGCAGGTAAAATATTGACTATTTAGCATGTCGTTCAGTGGGTCAGTGTCCCCAATATTGAAAAGGAAAACAAATTACAATGTTTAAGACTGATACTTTTAACGTCGCTAGCAACAAAATAAAAGCACGAATAACGTTTTCATTTCTTAATTTTTCTATATTCAGTATTTTTTTATTGTCATTGACATCATATTAACGGCCCTCTAAATTAATTACTAAATAAATCCCTGAAGAATCTCACTACTCCTACCCTACATGTCCAACTGGAAATGTTAACTATAATTAGAGACCGCAGAGTTATATTTGATGAAAAACTAGAATTTGCACACCACATTAATCACATTTCAAACATTAGGAAAATTTAATTCACTTCATGTCATGGAAATTGTACTTGTTTCAATTAGGTCGTAGCCAATTAGAGTGTAATTGGTCATCTCAACGTAAACGTGTACTCGTTTCATTAGGTCGAAGCCAATTAGAGTGTAATTGGTTATTTCGACGTAAAATTGTACTTGTTTCATTAGGTCGTAGCCAATTATAATAATATAATTGGTCATCTCAACGTAAAATTGTATTTGTTTCATTAGGTCGTAGCCAATTAGAGTGTAATTGGTCGCCTCAACGTAAAATTCACATTAAAAATGTCGAAAGAATTCAGCGATAATTTTACGATTTTTAAGTTAAATATTTCCTTAATTTACTTTGTATTAAATACTTTAAAATATATATACTTAAGGATCGGCGTATGATAAGCGACATATACTTCTTTTTTAAATTGTATATTCGGAGCTCGACTAGTCAATTTAAGAGTACCTACTCGACACGCTAGGCATAAGGACCTATTTCAAAGTCACCATTCACAAACAAATTACGTAGCAAATCTACCGATTTCTCGCTTACATAGTTTAAATGAGTATACCGATGATATCGACATCTTTAAAGTAATACATTTTGATATGAATTAATAAAACAATTTTTTGTGTGAAGTTGTTATTTCTGATAGTTTCATTTTATTTATACTGTAATGTAAGAAATTATTTTTTGCAATTATTGTTTTCATAACCATTATGTAAAAATTGTAAACATTTCAATGTATCCAATGTACCTCAGAGAGTAAATAAAATAAAACATAATCACTTCTTCTTTCGACCTCCATGATCTAATTTTATAAACATCTTACCAAACTAAATTAGATAAGCTACTCGTACTCGTTGCATGATAATGAAATAATAATATTATTAAATAAAAACTCAAAAACACATTGTATAGATAGCTATTACATAATCGGTTAAACTTCTGCGCTAAAGAGGGAAAAGATTCACAGTTCCAAATATGATTTAAGATTTTCACGGCCAAAAGTATTTTTGTTATTTGTTTTTGGGGTGTTATAAAATATGTGTTAAATAACACATCTGCCCTGATGATGGACACTGCAATGTTGTCCGAAACCTTGGCTAAAGAAGGAGTTAGCGCAACACGGCATAACACCCCAAAAACAAATAACAAAAACATTCACAGTTCCGTCTGTTTTGTAATTTTTAGTCAAAATATCGATCAAAATTTCAATATTTAATCTAGTGTTCTAGGTAGCCCCGCATGTTCCAGAAATGGTATGGTAGATTTCGCAGATATTCTTCAAATTAAAATCATTAACAACTATCTTAAATCTGCCATAGTCTAATCACAGTGCCTCCTTACAACGTACCTACAAAGTGACCTTCTTAACAAATTGCAACCAATTAACATAATATTGAAGAAGTAGATTTGAAACGAAACTTGTGACTCCAACCTTGCCCCGAATAAATCATAACACTGTATGGTACCTATTATTGCTATGGACGAAAATATAATCGCGTGTTGTTATTTTTTGTATAATTCTTTTGTTAGTAGCCTCGGGAATGTAATCGACTACTCAACTGTGTCCTGGAGAATACTGTTATTAAGTGTAATGATAGTCTGGCCAGACCTTGAGAGGATGGAACACCAAACATACAGCCACATGCAATTAAAATAAACTAATATTTGATTTACGCTTTTGGCGAAACTTTTCTCAAGGCGAGGGAGCCCCTAGTCTCGAATCGAAATAGTCGATTGCGCATTTGGTGCTTCCAATATTATTAGTGTATTTTGCATTTCTTACCAACGAATAAGTATTATTGTTATTCCAAATACTGCATTCAAACCTCTAGGCCTTCCGTTAACCGTGTTGATCTATGCTGACATTCTGTGTGTTTGACAATCCTTCATCAAATAGTGAGCTCTTCAAATTTGCATAAGTTTTTACGGGATTTATAGTAAAGTTTATTTACTCCGTTTACCTAATTACTCACAGATGGTTTCAACTTAATTAGTACCTACAAGACATAACTACATTTCGACCGGTCAGTGGCTGAGGTGACATCGCTTCGTGAGTTCATTATATCCATCACGACGCGACGTCCGCTTACTGTGATGGTAGTAGGACATTTTAAAATTATTTTCAGGTTATTCGTAACCCGGAAATGTTTGAGTTTCTTTATAAAAAAATTAATATTTACATCGGGGGAGTTGGTAAAAGACGCGTTAATTTTTTTTTTTGTCAGTCAATGTTTACAATATCTTATTCAAAATATCTTTTGCTACCATCTTGGATATTTTTTTAACATAATTGTATTTCATAATGTTTTCCCCACTGGGATTTAAATTTTAATATAATCTAATGTAATCTATTTCTGTAGTATGTGTGCTACATTTTTTTGTATTTCTTAAATCTAACAGTTTACAATGTAAATCTATTATTAAATTATTATGGAATGTTTTAATAATACTTATATCAGTTGTATATTACATAGGTTGTCTCACTTCAATCCGTCTAAACTCTACGAATAATACCGAGACGGAGAAAAATCGATTTTTACCCTCACGATAAATTAACAGGCCTTATTAATGAAATATTTATCGAATATATCACGGCGATAGAAATAATTTTCGTTGTAATGCGAAAATATTCGGATTTTCATTAACCCGTATTCCGACATCATGATAATACAGGGTGTCCGGGGGTAAATTGCGCTATCTTCAGGAGGTTATACATGATTGAAGTAAAAAATATTAATAACTTTTTTCGTAATTCTAATGTTTTAAGGTAGTTTTTAGGTAAAACAGATGAATGGTTTGAATGGGAAAATGTACATTGCAAGTACTTCTACCATCATGTAGAATCACCTCCCGAAGTTAGCGCATGTTACCCCGTACACCGTGTATATTCGTAATTTACTAAAACAGGAAACCTGTTAATTCATTCGTAAGGCTTATAACCCCGTTTTAACTGGATTTGCCAATAATTTGAAAAGATTCTTAATAAATTAGCAATAGACATTTTACTAAAATATAACAACATAGATTACGAATAGAGAAATCACAGCCGACACCACTCAACAGTCAACACTACCTACTCGTACGTGTTGCAAACAGCATATTATTTAAGTAAATTCCGTTGCCGTAATTTGAAATGAAAATCAGCAAGTCTAGCGTGTCTAGTGACGGTTCGGTATTTTTATGGCCATTTTGAATTCTTACGTTAACTCCGTGTTAGCTCGTATTATTTATTGAGTCACTTCCCGGAGGTTCCTATCGAACGAAACGATTTTATAATCATCAGGTCGTTTCTTCGTTCACCAGAAATAGACAACAGTTTAGCTAATGGTGAGGACCCATCTAATGTGACCATACGTCCCGTTTTCAGAGACCCTGTCTGGTTGTCCCGAAAGGAAGCGTCGAGATACGGAAATGTCCTGTAATCCGACAGCGAGCCACTCGCGGCATCGAATTGAAAACATAACTTTATCTACCCACGTTTATTTATTAATGATTTTTCCTATTCTCACATTTTTAATTTATGACATTTATTATCTCTATTAGATTTTATAGTAGAAGACGTATAGTGTCAAAAGAGTGATCTACACGGAGAAAAAATACATTCAACGAAAGTATTGCCAACTGCATACAGGGTGTATCGGCAAGTACCCGACAAACTTTAACCAGCTATTCCTCAGCAAATTTGGAGTAAAAAGTGTTATGGGCGCTTTGCTGTCCGGTAACATTTTTTTTCCATTAAAAACAAAAAATAAATAAAAAAAATCCACACTCCGTCACTGTCATTTGAATTGTTTCTCGTGTTCAACAGCTGTTATTAGCAAGTGTGTCAAAAAGTGTCCTCGCTCTTTCGTACACACTAAATAATAATAGTTAAAAATGAGACGAATGGTGCCGTGCCATTTCGTCGTGATTGTAAAAGCGCGCCAACGTAGGTACGTACGTACATTATTCAACGAAACTCGAACAAAATATTGCCAGACGGGTTTTCAAACTTTGACAAAGGATAAAAAATTGGTAACATGTGGTGAAAATATGAATAATAAATTTTTTATTAAAAAAAAATGTTACCGGACAGCAAAGTGCCCATAACATTTTTTAATCCAAATGTGCTAAGGAATAGCTGGTTAAAGTTTGTCGGGTACGTGCCGATACACCCTGTATAGAGAAAAATGACTATTTCTAATTTATTAAGAATCTCTTCAAATTATTCGTAATCCTGTTAAAAATGGGATTGCAGACCTTAACGAATGAATTAACAGGTTTTCTGATAAAATTTTAGTAAATGTGGAATAAATTATCACGTGTTCATAAAAACCCTAATATTTTCGCATTTAAACATTATATATTATCAAGGCAAATGCACGTGCATGAACATGTGTTCCGATATATTAGGAATTGACTATTATAAGGAAATGTCTTGCATTTCCGTTTTAAAGAGATTCTGAATATTTATTTTTCTGCGTGTACCTACCTTACACATATATAACCCGTAACTTGTGTGTGATGAAACATTATTTGACTTGCGTGATGGTACAACGGGCACTGTTTCGTACCTATAACAACAATTATATAACCACCATTTTCACGTCATCCCCGTTCATCCAGATTTGTTAAATCTTTTTAATCAAAAGTTTTGATGAAGGTAGTAAAGGTCTCAAACAGACATCCCAAAACATTTTGAAATGTTCTTTTGATTCAATTATTTCATCGCAATACTTAGTTTAGCAAGTATCAAGAAATTAAATCAATATTGCCATTCATCACTTTGTACATTGTATTTCCCAGGGTGGCATTTGACCTCTTCCACAAATGTCCCCTACCGGCTGCGTTTCCTCGTTTTTCGCACGGAGAAAACTTACTGATATAAGATATTGCTAATAACATTAAAACATCTGGTAATTTTTTTTTTTTATTTATTTATTTTTTTTTTTTTTTTTTTTTTTTTTTTTTATTATCAATATAAAGTTTCTTTTACAGGTTTTTTTTTTCGATGTCTGTCTCACTAGGATAAACCTGTGTCGAGACAGACGTATTTGATACATTAAAAATGTTTACATATTTTTTGATACATTAAATATTTCACTACATTAAATGACATTGTGAAAAAGATAGAAAATAATAAATAATAATATTAATATTATTAGTATTATTAGTATTCCTGTAAAAAACAGGACTTTAACGAATGAATCAATTTCCTAACAAACTATCAGTAAAACGTGTTCCCATATATTCTGAATGTACTAATATTTTGTTAGGAAATGGCTTGCCATCACGTTTTTAAGAGGATTTTAATAAATCAGGCGTCTCATTTTTCTCCGTGCGCTTCTAGTCCTCCGTCCTTGCCGTCATGTTTCAAAGTTAATAATACTTTTAATTGGGTACTAGTTGTGTTATTATTTATATGATACAGGGTAGAATAAAATACGCTTTTAAAATGCAAACATCTATTTATTATATTAACAAATACATGGTGTCCGGAAACTAGTGTTACGAGCGGGAAACTGGTGTAGCAACACCACATAGAGAATCCAAAATAAACCATTTTTCGCTCGGAGTATTTCAACATATATTTTTTTCGGTAACTAAACTTTTTTAAGAGTAGCAGATACTCTTAGTATCGCTCTGGTGTCAGACCACCGTTCAGTATTGGAATGTAAGGAATGAAGACCCTTGTGCGGTATTCATATAAAAATATATGCCTAGTCTATGCATCGACGCACTCTAAAATACATCTGATATTAAAACCCAAGCGACCGAATTTCAGAAAATATGACTTGAATTTTGTCTTCGGAATTGATTTACTCAAAAACGAGAGCTCAAATCAAAAAAGTGGTTCGACTAAATCGTCTTCAAATGTGATGTAAATTCACCAGTTTCCTTCTTGTACCTCTGGTGTCCGAACAGAATAAAAAATAATTGCCCCCTTTCAAATAAGAAATGAATAATTACTTTTCGTAAAGCTGACAACACTACTTCATCAAGTAGAACTCAATTAAGAGTATCAAAATCATAAAAAAGAAAACGCGCAGTTTGGAAGAATTCCTATGACTCTCATTGCAGCCATCCTTGCGGCAATCGCAGACGATTTGTTTGGCGGAGGACGCGTAGGGCGCGGTGTCACAGGTCATGCGGGTATAGTTGTATGCGCAGGATCTGATGGTGGTCCAGTGGGGCTCGCTGGTGAAGTGGACTATCTGCAAGACCTTGCGGCACACCTGCTCCGCGTCTGGACCGCACGCTTTCAGGTGGCGGCTGTTCACCGTCACGCAGTCCGTGTCCATTTCGCTGTTGCACTGGTAGCACGTTGTCCCCAAAACGTGTCTCAATGATAGGGCCACTAATAACGTCGTGTAAAGTTGTCTGTGTAACATTTTTAGGCGTTTTTTGGTCGGATTGTCAAAAATTTACAATTGTTTTGATGATTTAAATGTTTCACTTTAAAAGTTCGATTCAATATTTAAATTGTTTAAAAAAAGTACCCTTCCTTATTGTTCCAACTGGGTGGGAATCATAAATATATTTTTTAAAGATTATTATATATGAATATTATAAATTATTCAGCATTAATTAATTATACACTAGCTGACGTGTACCCGATGTTGCTCGGGAACTTATACATGGTTTGGGGTTTAGTTTGGTTGTGAATTGAGTACCTGACAACTGGGTGTATTTTTAAGGTGGAAATAATATTATTGTATCGTAATAAGTATTTGGTTCAATTGATCGCGCTATATCTTCCTCGGGCATTGTCGACCTCCTTCCAAGATATACATAGTCCTCACACACCTTTCTTCGTTCATCACGTACGCCTCACTTTGCTACAAATAATTATTTGATTAGGTAGTGTCTTTTCTACCATTCGCTTCATGTTATATCATGAAATCCACATCCTCATTCCAGGGCAGAGATAAAGCGTTGAGTGTCTACTAGAGTGTCCCCGACTTCTTACTCTATTCAAACCACTATTTAAACAATCGCGTTAATAAGAACAAACTTTGAAATTTTCAGTCAAATCGGATGAATGATATAGGAACGCGTACGAGACAAAGAATGACACATTCATTTTATATATATATAACTAAACAATCTTTTGTAATTGTTAAGGTCACTAAAGGTTTTTAGTGAAGAAACATGATAAAAACGAAGGTTGGCCCCTAAGAGAATGGATATTTCATGGTTAGCCCCTTAGAGTGGTGTTCCACCATGGCAGGCTCTGCAGTAGTCTGGTAGTACCTACCCGTATGTACTCACATTTCTTTTACTATTTGTACACACAAACCTCTGATAATGAGATATTGTTCGTTCATAAAAGCTCACGCTGATGATAACGCGATTATTTTCTTGATGCTGTGAATAATAATAATTATAGAAGAGCTGAAACTTATGGCAGGTGCCGATTGTGAAAAACGAATGTACAGATATGTCGGGATTCGGGAAGTACCCGTCAAACTATTACCTGTGATTCCTGAGATAATTTGGAGTAAAAAATAAAAATGCCATTTTGAAAACCGGTGTCAAATAAAAACATTCGTTCACATGTCGATGATCACTTAGCCGAGAAACCGCCCAACCCCCCGACCTGACCTTAACTATTAAAATACCTACATATTTTTTTAATGTAACAATATTGTTCTCTCAATATATAATCTTTATTTTTATTATTTTGTAAAATTATTAACCTCAATACAGGCTTGTCCTAGTGAGGACATTCTAAGGTAAAAAAGATACAATGCAAAAAAAACAATAAACAATCTATTAATTTTACTTGGTTGGATGCCATCTATATAATAAGCACAGAAGTTTCAAAATCCGGGGTGCAAATGGAAGCAATTTATTTACATTATTGTTTGTGAGCAGTGAGCTCGGCACCGATACAATTATTTGCTTTAAGTTTTGGCGTCTTCGTTCACTTTCTTCTAGCCTCCAAACCAGTAATTATTATTGTTTCAACTCATTTGCATGTCCTATGATAGTGTAGGTATAAACTATATATAAAATAGATAACACAGTATAAAGTTAATCAATAAATAAACTGCATGTCACTATCATGTAAAATGTTATAAATATGCTGGGTAAAGTTTTTTTCCCTGACCACGCGTTAAACGTAAATATTTTTATAACAAAAACTTTTTGATTGATTTGCTTTGTCAAATTATTATGCGTCTTCTTCATAATGCATCTACAATAACTATACATCTATTTATATGTTAAAGTTTTACACAGTGAAAAAAAAAACCAAATACTAATAATAGTTGCGACGGAATTACACATATGTCATTCCCTAAAAAAAAAGCGCCTGGAATAATATTATTATTGAACTTCTACTCGTTTGTTAGCCTAGCAAAGAATCCAACCACCGGTCGGAAGTTTTCGTTGCGCGAGTCGCTGCTCACGCAAGCGGTACAGTGTTTCACCGCTAGGTCGCGCCACGGGTCCCGCCACTTGTGGGCAAAAGCCAAGATGGCGGATGTCACTTTCGGCAGTGCTGCAGGGCGGGGATGTTTTAAGTGTCTCCCGTGAATTTTGCCGTCGGATTATAATATCGGTACCAAAAACGGGTTCATTTCGCGTCGATTCGAGTCCGCCCCACCGACCATTCGTGCGTGCCGTGTTAAAAAAACAATTTCTGACAAACAATGCTTAACAGTGTCATGTTTATAGTTCAGCACAAGGACCGTGAGATGTAAAAATGTGTGCAAGTTGTGTCTCTATCTAAATGAAGGTAAACAGTTTTCCTATTTTTTTATCATCACCGACAAATGCTGAAATAAACCGCGCAATTTTAGCGTGAATTATTCCATGTAACTTTTTCTGTATGTTAAATTGTGTGTGTATTGTATATTGCTTTGATGTTTCAGCATAGTGTCTTTAAGAAAGTGAGCTTTTTGTGGGAGAAAATCGATTATTTACATTAAAGAGTGCTAATGCATCCAGAAAGTAATGTGTCCTGTATGTGTATGTTGGTGGATGTATCGGCTTAAGTCCTCGGTCCTTTAGTCCTGCTGGGAAATGTGTGATAATTTGAATGGTCTGATCACATGGCACATGAGCTACGACAAGAATCCTTATCACGTATCGCTTGTCCCGCTCGCTCCCTAGGGTTATCTCCCGGCGAGGTGCTCCCTCCCTGTCGCTCCCGGCTGGCAGTATGCTATGCGGGACTATGACTATTTATATGGATGTATGACTGTGGATGTGTATGTCCCGCAAGGCTCCAGCAACGTACAAACAGCCATCTTACATAATAACCTTTGTTCCAATCTCCGTATTCCTAACAGATTCCATCTATTGTATATAATCAACCGTTTGAATGTTTTATTTTTATAACTAACGCAAATATGCCAGTAACTAATTAACATAATAAGCCCAAACATGCAATTACCAATTAAATGCCGATTAGGATGTCGCCAAAAGGAATCTAGTAAGATTCTAATTTAATGTAGTTTTCCTTCTCAAAAAATAATATAACAACGATGTATTGCGAACACATTAAAATTAATTGTATCATCAAAGTACGGAAGTATAGGAATTTAATATAATTGATACCAAAACAGGACTATAATAAGTTCGATAAATGTTTTAATCGGTCTGACGAGCTCTCAGAATCAAATAATGGAGCAAACGTATGCACACAAATCGGAATCGCAGTTCGAAGAACATAAATATGAAGCCTTTGTTTAAAGTATCTTGGCCCATTTTGAAACATAAACCATAATATATCATAGAAAAAGATAAGTACAAAAGAGGTTTACGAGTTACCCTCTCTATGAGAGAATATATTACGTACTATCCAGGAATGCTCGATTTCAACACGACGAAAATATTTTAAGTAAACATTATTTTTAACTAATTTCTGGAACTATATATATATATATATATATATATATATATATATATATATATATATATATATATATATATATATATAATTATGCACGTATAGAAGTTAACTTATATGTGCCTAACGAGCACACTCGTGGGAGATCCCATGCACTTTTTTATACTCCGAAGGCGAGGACTTCTGCCTATCAGAACTCGCCAATCAAATGCATAACGATTCTGCATTCACCATCGACATTTTCAACTTCACTTACAGCACAGGCAGTTCAGTAACTATCTTTTGACGTATGTCAAAAAATAGTTAAACTGTCTCCATGACATTATACTTACATGTATCTCAAATTTGCAATCTTCTCCGTAATATATTTGAACATAACTGGTTTATGGAGAAAACGTGAAATATTAAAAAATAAATAAATAACAATTAGAAAATTAAAAATCAAATTGTCAAGGGCACATTACAGTAAATACATATAATGAAATATAACTCATGAACATCTAATACTAACGTTATTTTATTCACAAGTATTGAAAACCTATTTTTACTAACAAATTGCAGCTTACAAACAATCATTAATTAGGTAAGTTTTTAGATTCTCACGGCCAAAAGCATTTTTGTTGTTTGTTTTTGGGGTGTTATGCCGTGTTGCGCTAACTCCTTCTTTAGCCGACGTTTCGGACAGCGTTGCAGTGTCCATCATCAGGGCAGATCCGGTAGATCCGAAGATGTGATCCGGATCTGCCCTGATGATGGACACTGCAACGCTGTCCGAAACGTCGGCTAAAGAAGGAGTTAGCGCAACACGGCATAACACCCCAAAAACAAACAACAAAAAATCATTAATTAGTGTGATATTGAATGCACGTGACACATTATTCATTATATTATTATATACACATAGATTATCCACAAACAAATACTAAACCATCGAAGGTTATTTAGAATAAGAAATCTACAAAAATAGCTAATTTTTGAATGCCAGAGTTTTAAAACTTGGATGTATTATGATCGTCGATCAACCATCGATGGTTGTGGTTATTTAATTCATGCGTACATTAATAATAATGATTTGTATAGCGCGGTTTTTGTGAAAAATCACCCCAAGGGTGCTGTACAATTTATTACGAGTTCCTAGGCTCTATCTAATTTTATTATTTGCAAACAGATACAGACAACATACTCACCTGGCAGGTCACTTCAGATAAACACACTTTTTAAAAGTTTACTACTTTGTTTGCAGAGGAGTAGGACTAGTAAACACTGGACATTGATTTTACATTATTTGCTATTTTACCCTCGATTACTATTGGTATTACATTTATTAGAAGATTAGTGGCAAAAGTAGAGATGATATTTCTTTTAAAAGACTTTGGAATTACAATTTTTGAATATATATTTTTTTCAATACCTTTCGTTTTACATTCACCGATAAGTCCTGCATTTCCTAGTAATATTCTTGTTTTTGTAATATTTTTTATGGATGTTTTTTATTACTACCGATTGGGGTTTTACAGAAAATATACGAAGCATACACAGTGCCAATTAGTTACCGAATAAAAACATAATTAAATAATAAACTCCCACCACCATCCACATCCACCACAACGCAGCGTTATCAATGTTATCATATTACAATAATGTCTGTACTAACATAAACAATCGGAAGCAAATAATGAAAACAATTCCGCTCTAATAAAACCTCCCTGTTCTCGTGTTAAAGCATTCATTTGATACATTACCATACAATATAATATGATAAACTTTATTGTCTTTGGGATGAAAGAAATGACATGTTGACACGTTGAGAGTTTAATAAAAATGAACCGTTGCGGTACCAAAAAATATACTTACAATATTATTATTTTTTATTCCCTGCAATGGTTTGAGGGTTTTAAGGGTTGGAATAGATTTTCATTATTTTGAGCACGAAATTACTATTATGTTATTATTACTAAAAGAAAAGAGACTGAAAGTTGATAGACTAGCCCATCAGGGAAAGAGGAACAAACCAAGTTGCGATGACCGCCTCCCTTTCTGCATTTTGTCAATAAATGAATCTGAACAGTATACGGCCAACTCGCATTGTAATTTTACCATTTAGTCCGCGAAAATAAAATCTGCTTTCGAATCACTAATCCTTTTTACAATTTCGTGCAAATTGCTGGCGTAAAAAACTTAATTACAAATCCCCAACCGGGTGTACAAAGTTCGGGCTTGTTGTTGTTTGTTTAACGCTTTTACAAATGTGTTATAATTTACCCACCTCAATCATTTTTAACCCTGCTTCGCAACCCGACTTTAAGGCGGTTCGGTTTTTTAGCCGTTTTTGCGAACATTCAGATCGTCCGTACAAAAGTCCCTTAAGAGGAAGCTACAAGCTACCTATTACCTACTATATTGTAGGTAATAGGCATTAAAATCGCTTGACAAGCGGAGTCTGGAAACGTTTGATTTCAAGCACAAAACTGGCTTTTATTTATTTTGTAAATAATTTTATAAGACACCAAAAAAGTTAATCAAGTGAAACTGTCACAGATAACCTTAGCTATAATACTGTATTTTTAAAAAGTTATTTCTTTTACGCGTTCATACATTTCTATTGAAACAATATATTTTTTTAGTAGTTTACATTTATATTTTTTATTTAGTAATTTATTATTTTATTTGTATTCTACTCAAGCGAAACGATAAGAAAATCTTCAATTTATCTAAAGCATATTTTTTGGTATTCATAATGTACACCAATTCGTTATAAAAATTAATCAAAATAGTGATTTAGCATTAAGCTTCGCCTTAAGTTGCAAACCTTTGCCTTACTTTAGCGAGCTTTACGTTTCTGCGCAGGGTCTGGCTATTCAAATGTGGGACTGGTACCGTAGTTTATTCAAAGCATTCACGAACCATCCTGGTGCCAAAAATATGGTCACGTGGTTTGCCTCCAGCTCGTCGACATGATACCCAGTTCAGTTCATGTTAGGGTAAGTCTATCAATTTGGATGGCTGTGGACAATTCAACATAAATAATAATATTATTAGCTGAAGAAAATACCGAAAAATGTCCACCCAGGATCACATTATTACGAGAAAGAACCATCAAAAATAACCAGCATGGTGTGTATTACCTCCTGCATAAAAAAAATTAAAACCTAAAGATGATAGGCTTATTTATAAAAAAAATAAAATAATATTGTTATTATCCAAAATAATATTGTTTCCGAAAGAAGCCGTCCAACGCATTATCACCAGAAGGGAATAGCAACATATTAATATCACTATTTGACAGCAAGTTAGCAAATTAAACGCGTTGCTTACCCAATAAAAACAGGATATAATGGACCCGCGAGCTTAATCCCTAACCCGCGGAGCGACCCGCCGAAAATACCCCAAACTTCTGTTACGTAGTGAAATTATTCAAAGGTTGTTTGTGCCACGATTCTGTACTTTGTTGGCAGTAGCGTCCCAGATTTTCAAGTTTTCGCAATTTACAGAACTCACAGAGAAATTCCTTTTCAAGAACACGGAGATAAATGAGTATTTCCAATTTATTAAGAATATCTTCCAATCATTCGTTATGCTGTTAAAAACGGAATTGCGGCCCCTTAACGAATAAATTGATAAGTTTCCTAATAAACTTTTAGTAAAATACAGAATGTATTATCACGATGTCGGAATACGAAAATACTATTATTTTCACGGTTTCGATATATTAGGAATGTATTAAAAGTTTATCGTGAAACGGCATGCAATCCTATTTTTAACCGGATTACCGATAATTTGAAGAGATTGTTAATAAATTAACGACACTTATTGATCTCTGTGAAGGAGGATTTTAACCTGCATGATTCCAGGAATAACTCATTTCCCATGTTTTACCTTTTTTCCTAGAAAGTTATTGTAAAATTACCAACCAAAAACTCTTTGTTCTGGGAAATTGAATAACCGTCTCCGCACGCCGTTGTTAGCTGGTAACTTTGACGTAGGTAATATTCTGTTCTTGTGCTCTCCACAAACTTAATCTCTAACTCTAAGCTCCATTGATTTAATCACTGTGAAATTCTTGTTAACTTTTTTTAGCAACTTGTAAATATATAGACAAAATAGTTGTGCGGAAATAGGTAAGCAAAAATAATACTTATTTATTATCTATTTTAGTTTTATATTTTTTTTATGAAACTGGAAGGTTAGATCGCTAATGTCATTTTTCTGACGATGTAGTGTAATGGTTTAGGCATTTGATTTTAGTGGAAAGATTACGAGATCAATTTTCTGGACAGTGCAAAAATGTTTAAAATTAACAATTGGTTCATTTTATTGGCGCTGTTCATAAATTGAGTCTCGTTTGTTGTGATTTCGAATTTTATAATTACAGAATATTAGTTTTTAATCTTTCGTATGATGTGCATAAGAGTCCCAATTTCGCATAGCCGATAGGACTGTCATTCCCATTTAAGGAATGTGGAATAGGAAAGTGCCTGCTCTTCAAGATCTGGTCACTTAATGGCTAAAGTCACTCCAAGAACTTAATACTTGACGATAGGTACATACATATATGATTAATAGTATTGTCAGGATTATTCAGTAAAACGAGAAGAAAACAGATTGTACCCATAGTAATACATTAATATTAAGTAAACAATTTTGGCGAATTTACTTTATTACCGAGTATTGATCCATGTGAGATTTAGTACACACTTATGCTGTTACTGTTTGTTGTTGGCGCTTACAACTTACGCTGTATCAAAACGCTATACGGATGATACGGCATAATACTTTATTAATTAATCACGAAATCTCCCGGCAAATACCCAAATCTCTTCGTTTATCACAGAGTTAGCGCTGAACGCGTCAGCGGAACTCACTTTTACCCGTTCGCGTAGAATACTTACTCAATTAATTTGCAATTTCGTGTAAATACTGGACGACACCCGTGGTAGAGTGGTGACGGCTTAGTAGGTCTCTAATCGCACAAATACTATTTATTGTATCGTTGAAGAAGGTAATAAACCTAAGCGAAACATGAAACAGAACAAGACAAAGAAAAAATAAAAAGATGACGGTCTCAGCTGGAAATCTAACCCAGGAACTCTGTCTTACCGTCTTTCACGACTCGACCATTGGGACATAATTATTATACGTCATTTTATGTCGATCTCATATTTCAAATTCAGAATTTACAATATTATCTTGGAACTGTGGAACTTTTTCCACATTTTTTGGCAGATTTATCATCTATCTTTTTGAACGATCACAATGTTCTAAAGAATTGGTTTGTAACCCAGATATTGTCTCGGATAAACAAATCCGATTTTTATTTATATTTGATACCTATTAACTTTTTCTAAAAGTCTAAATGAATATTCACTTTTTGTTGAATCAACTTTTCTTATTGTAACTTTTGAAGGTTACCCATCAAGGTAAATATCGTGTAAAGAATATAATACTAAAAAATGAAATATGAAATCGACAAAAACGACGTATAACCAATGGTCGAGTGGTTAAAGACAGAGATCCTGGGTTTGAGTCCCATTTGAGATCATTATCTTTTTATTTTCTGTGTCTTGTTTTTATTTTTTTTTTATTATTTATTTGTTTGTTACAAAAATATTACAGCATAGATTTTGACTGTCCAACTAGGAAGGTCTCCCGTTCTAGGACAGTCAAATTGACAGTGAATATACTAATGGTGAAATCACCGACACAATTTATTTTGAGAGATTACAAGAGTGAAAGCGAGGATACATGTAGCCTTTATATTACTATATTTTAATACATAATAAAATAAACAGTAAAATAAAAAAAATATAAAAGAAAATAAAATAAAAATAAAAGAAAATAAAATAAAAATAAAAATTTAAATTTGTAATAAAAATTTAAATTTGTAAACAGAAGAAATAAATCAGGCGCTTGTATCACATAATTATCATACAATATTTTTTAACATCGAAATAAGACTATAAGACTTAAGAAATAAATCAGGCGCTTGTAACACATAATTATCATACAATATTTTTTAACAGTATTTCTGACTCCAACCTGCCTAAGTCTAGTAACCATTTTGTTATTTTTGGGCCAAAGGATGGCATTTCACACAGTTTTAGTTAGTTGCGAAGGAATTTTGTTATATAATTTTGGTCCCAGGTATGAAAATATTTTTTGATAAGCCGCTGTGGTACTTGTTGGAATATAAAGGTCATTTCTGCCTTTGCTTCTGGTTTGATGTTGGTGTTCGATTGTTTTCATTTTATGTTTATTTTTATGAGCATAGATTATTATCTTCTTTATGTAACTCTGTCGAACATCGAGTACATTAAATTCCCTGTAGAGAGCGTCGCTCGGATATCTGAAAGGTTTCTTCATAATAAAACGTAAGATAGATTTCTGTGCTTTTAATAGCGGGTTTAATATTGTTATTCCTGAACCTCCCCATCCAATACAGCCGTAGGTTATTATCGAATTACATAGTCCGTAATATATATTTTTTAAGTGGTGTGTTTTTAAAATTTCCCGCAATGAAATAAATATGTGAATCAGTGAACGCACTCTTTTAGCTAAATTTTCTATTTGGTATTTCCATTTCAGGTTATTATCAATTATAATTCCAAGATACTTAATAAATTTAACACATTCAAGAGTTTCACAATTACATGGAGAGTTATTATTTCCAAAACTACAGTCAATTTTATGTATTGTGAGCTGGTGAGGTGTTTTGGGTTGTCCTGTAATAGTAGCGCTGAAAGTAAGCGCTGAAAGTTTTGTTTCATATTTCGTTTAAATTGGTATATCTTCTTCTTCAATGATATATTACATTGATACAAAATTGTCTTGTGTTGAAATGTTATTTTATTTTTGCACAGTGAGCAATTTGTGTAAATCTGAATTACAAAGCATAAAATCTGCTTGCGTGATAATATTATTGGATTGTAAACAAATATAATAAATAAACGATACATCAAAACTCTCGAACGGTGAGTATTCAGTTGATCGGCAAATCAAATGGGTTGATATAGTTTTTTTGTTTAACATTCGGTTTGAAGAATTCACTTTCTTTTGAACGCAATAATAATTTATGACGGCGGTCCCGCGTGTACTCTGTGTGTATACAATGCCAATACACCAGCCAGGTACCTACTCGTATGCTTGGGAAAACTAACTGGCAACAATGGAAATTATCACCAGCAACGTTGCCGAACTTCTTCCTGGTTGTGAATTCAATTTGCTTATTTTTATTTCGATTGTTCTTTATTCAATAATTCAAGTTTAGTAAATTTGATGAAACATGGAATCTATTATCTACTACTAAATGACTAAAATCACGAAACACGAAATAAATGCGTAATAGATCAGCTGTAGACTTAATTTAAAGTCGTTCTAGTTTTGCTGTTTCATATTGATATTATTAATGGATGGAAAATGAAGACACTGTAAATAGCTGTGGAACAGAAAAACCTCATAGAAATTTAAACCAGTTCCAAGATAAAATAAATTGCATAATGTGTATTAACGTCGCTTACGTATATATGTCAATATGGATATTTTCCGAGTTAGTCCGTTTCTAAGAACAACAATCATTCTTTTTGTGTTTTTTAAAAGAAAAGTTTCACTTTTCTATACGATATTAAAAAAAACATACATGTATTTCAAAAAATTCCCATGTTTTCTAGTCAATATATAAAAAACGTGTAATTTGTAATAATTTTTCATAAATAATACAATTCGGTTGTAATTACCGATGGGTAAATTCCCAGAAATTCGTATTTGGGGAATATTCTCGGATTTTTCATATAAATGGTGAAAACCCCTAGAGGTTGTCTAAACCAATTTTCACGCAATTTAATATATATATATATATTAATTAATTAGAGCGTGTTCACGACAGAACTTTTTATAATTTTTGGAATATACCGAATAGTACCGAAGATATAAGCCGTCAAAATGTTGATATTTGCGGCCGGCCGATAAGCACATACATATGATATCAAGGTGCATACAATTAATGGCGCGCCAGTAATTCAGAACTTCCTTTCGAATTATATATTATACTGAATCGTGTTTCGTGTGTATACGTTTTTTTTGTATACGTTTTCGTCCTTTTTGGAGATATCGAAAAACTAATTTTACTGTCATTATTAACTTTTTAAATTTAATACATTTTCATCAATAGATTAATTAATATAATTCCTCATTCAGAATAAATTTTTAATTAAAAAAAATATTCTCAACAAATATTCCGTAGTGCACATCACTAGAACACAACACGTAAATATATATCTAATGCAATTTGAATTCTAAAGTGAAAATAGTCTCAGTAGATCTGTAATTTACGCTTAATATATATATTTTTGAATGGTTCCGACCAATTCCGGCTTAACCGATCGTGGGGTCGGGGGCCGTCATTCGCTTGTTGCACTTCTCAGAATAGACCGAGACGTCAGTCCTTAGAGTATATTTATTGTACTATATTACAAGAGGAGGGGGCGTCTTAATAGCAGTGAATAAAAGCACTAACTCTAAAATAATTAAACATAAAAATTATGATGTTGAGCAAATATTTGTACTATTAAGCGGAAAATCATGTAAAACTATTATTGGCAGTGTATATATTCCTCCCAACTCGGACTTCTCGATATACAAAAATCACTGTGAGGACGTCGAGTGTGTAAAAACAAAATATCCAACACACAAAATAATTGTCTGTGGTGATTACAACCTTCCGAATTGTAAGTTTAATGATCCTAATCACTCGCCAATTTCTGATTGTGAAAGGGATATTCTGGATATGTGTTCTTATTTAAATCTTTCTCAATTTAATAACGTACCCAATGTTAACAATCGCATTCTCGATTTGATATTTTCAAATGAAGATAATGTAAATGTATACGAATCTCCTGAGTTCATTGTCCCTATAGATAAACACCATCCTACACTTATAATTTCTATACCTTACACTGGAAATGATAATCTTAAAATCTCAAGAATTTGTTATAATTTTAAAAACGCCGATTACAATAAAGTTAATGAGGTACTGTCTAACATTGACTGGACATGTCTAAATGACGGTGATATTGATTACAATTTAATATCTCATCATTTCAACATGGTTTTATCTCTGGACGATCTACCTTAACTAACCTTACACTGTATGAACATTTTATCTCTGGTGCTCTTGCTAACAGAGAACAAGTTGATTCAATTTACACGGATTTTAGTAAAGCCTTTGATAAGGTTTGCATTAAAATTCTTATAAATAAATTGTCTAAATTAGGAATAAGTGGTAATTTATTATGTTGGATTAAGAATTATTTATCAAAACGTGTACTAACTGTATGTATTAAAGAACACCTGTCTTACGAATTTGAAGCCACTAGTGGTGTGCCTCAGGGTTCGCACCTTGGTCCAATATTGTTTATACTATTCATAAACGATGTCACTTCCATATTCACTGATGTTAACATATTATTATTTGCTGATGACATGAAAATATATAAAATCATAAAAAATATATACGACTGCTTGTCCCTCCAATCCAATTTTATAAAATTCGTAGAATGGTGTACCATTAACAAACTTACACTTAACATAAAAAAATGTCAAATCATGAGTTTCTATAGAATTAAAAACCCTATCAAATATAGTTACTCTTTTAACAATCACAGTTTATTGTCAGTACCTGTAATAAGGGACCTTGGAATAACCTTCGACTCTAAACTACTATTTACCAATCACATTGATATAATAACTGGTAAAGCAATGAAAATTCTGGGCTTCATTGTAAGAATTTGTAAAGATTTTAAAAATATCCAAACATTTAAAATACTATATACAACTCTGGTTAGGAGTCATTTAGAATACAATTCCCCCATATGGAACCCTTTCTACAAAAGCCATGCAAACTCCATTGAAAGAATCCAACGCAAATTTCTTAGATCAATTAATTTCAAATTAGGTATTCCCGCGGTTGACATAAACTATGAATCTTTATTACAAAAAATGAGACTCTTATCGTTAAAAGACAGAAGAATACTCAATGATCTTATCTTTTTATTTAAAATAAACAATAACTGGTTTGACTCCCCTGAATTGGTCTCATTAATAAATTACCATGTACCTAGTAGACCGACTCGACTCAAAACACCTTTCCACTGTGACAATACTATGACGAACGCAGAACAAAACTCAACCATAAATCGCTTGCATATTTTAGGCAATGAATATGCTAATATTGATCACGCTGCCGGTAATCTGTCTTCATACAAAAGATGCGTTAAACTAAATTTGTTTGCTAGTACCACGTAAATACATCATGTAAACATAATATGCCTACCAGTACTTCTAAAACCATTAATGCACTAGAAATCATAAGTACTTGTAAAATTTATCATATCGGTTAACATAATCCAGGATTTATTACTTTTTATATTTAATTCTTTGTCGGTACCTTGAGATAGGTATCTTATTGGTACATTTTATTGTTTTATTTCAATCTTTAAATTTTTATTTTTACTTTTTCCTAATAATTTATGGTTTGTACTTTAATACTTTATATTTTAAACTATTCACTTTACAATTTACTTTTATACATTATAGTTTTTATACACTACTTATTACCTTACTTTTTACCTATTTTCTTAAATTTTACTAACATTTATACTGTTATTCTTCATGTTGTTGTACTATTATAAGTATGTCAATTATGTTAATGGCACATGTTGTGCCGTTTATGTGTAAATAAATAAATAAATAAATAAATACTGACTATTTTTACTCGCAACTCAATAATGTAATTTCAAATAATATTCCTCTTACCCAACATAAAGAATCAACGTATCCAATATGGTTCACTAACCACTCGAACGATCGCGCGTCAAAAAACTTTTTTCTCCGATTGCTCGCGGTTTTTTGGCGACGATTTTGAATATTTTCCGCCAACATTAAAAAAATCAAACCTCCGAATTTTAATACGGAAACATAAAACTGATTATAGTGCTATACAGCCAATGAATTCACCTATATTTGAATAATTATTCTATATTTTTAGAATTGATAGATAAATTATTAAAAAATCTTAAACTTTATAAATGCGCGAAATTTGCGTTTTTGTGATTTGAAATTGCCGCCAGTGGCAGTTTTAAAAATCTTTATTGAATATTTTCTACGTTTTTATGTTCTCTATGGCCTGTTTGATAATCACAGATGCAAGAATGTAATAGAAAAATATTTTTTTGCATGTTAAGATCTCTTCAAAAGTTTGGTCAGAAAATAATTTTGTAAAATTTGAGTGCGTGACGCGTCAAAATTGAAATCACTGTATTATATTATATAATAAATTTACCACAAAAACTGGTATAACGTTAGGAAGATACATTAACTGTCTACAATTATTAATAAGCATAGTCGCCGTGTTGGCTTTATTTTATTCATTTGATGAATTATACAGAGAGCCTATTTCACGATGTCAAAATCATGGTGCTACTTTTTAAATAATTGTAAATTAGAACTGGAGATTTGTAACCATGTTTTTATATTACGTGCAAAACGAGGAAATAAGGCTTAAAGTGAGATATATATCATAGATATAAACATTGCCAATATTTCAGGGGGATACTTTGAAAGTTGATGAAATTCACCAATATTTGACCAAAAATCACTTCTGACAGCTACCTTAAGGTCAATCTACATAGGGTAAATCGGAATATGTAAAATGATGATAAATTTGTATATATATATCAAACCTTTGTATGACCGTAGAATTTCAAATAAAATCATAGTGATAATTTTATATCTAAACGCAAAGGTATCGAAAAAAAATGGGGGAGGGAAAATAATTGATGGAACCAATAATTGATTTATTTATTAAGCCCTAATATCCTTTAAAATCAATATTACAGTTGTATGGTTACAATGAAAGAGCAGTATATTGATTTAAACATTGTTTACACCTTTTGTCATAATAAAAATGTATTCAGTTTATTGGTTTATTCATAATTTAAGAAAATCAATACATAATAATATCATTGTGCCTCGCTATAGAGTGAGATTCTGAGTATCGCTCTGGTGAGGGACCACCATTCAGAATTGAACATTGCTTGAATTGGCTTAGTTATGTTCAGTGACTAGATCTGGAAAAGCATCTTTACAGAAAAATTGACAAAATATAATTAAGACATAAAAATAAAACGAGTTATTTAATGTGTACAATAAACAGGGAAAAATGAGAAAACCTGTGCATTTGTTAACATGCATATTTCAATGATCAGAATTGAAATATACATATTAAATGTCCACCGAACCTTATCATATAGAACCTTTGAGGACAACATAACATGAGACGTGAGTATGCGGAAAGAAATGATTATAAGTCCAGCCATCCAGGCCATCATAATTGATGTTCAAACAAATTTAATTAAATTTATAAATTAGAATTTCATAACTAAAAAACCAAAAAATAAAAAAATGAAATAAAAAAAAACCCTCAGCAAATCTATATTGTAGTGTGATATGGCTTCATGCAATCATAGCATAATGCCACATCACACACATCACACTTTGTAAGGGTCCTTTTGAAAATGTTATTTATGTTGCACCAGGCACATTTCACCTTTTTCCCGCTACGGACCACGAAGTGGTTGCCTTTCAGGATAGGTCGCAGAGTCTTTCCTTCAGCTATTAGGCCAATGGTCCGCACAGTCGTGTCAATTTGACTACGACAGAACAGCAGAAGGAGTTCATCCGCAACCTCACTCCTGAAGTTTCGGTACAAAATGCGTTTATTTTCCTTGCGGAGCTTTGAGCCGTACAATATATACGCATTCTGCACCGAAACGCTTAGTAGTCTCCTGAAAAGCTTCTTGTACCAGACCAGGTTTCGCTGTCGTTCAATGGGGAAGCCTGACAAAAGCTGATCTTTTCGGTCAACCCCCCCCATTACCTTGTTATAGTCTAGTACGAGTTGAGGTTTGTAAGTCCAGGTACCAAACTTTTCAACTGCCCCGATTTCTGCCTTATGGTAGGTGGACAACATACTTACCAGGTTTTTGTCCAACCAAACCATTACATTGAGGTCCCCGCAGTTCGAGTATACAACCTCACCTTCCCTCAGTTTGGACCGGAGATGGGACTTAAATGCAGAGGGCACAAATTCTCGGTTTAACCGCAATGTGCCCATGCAGTCCATCCCATTTCTTTTGAGGCATCGTGCCAATAATGGACTATTATAAAAATTGTCCATTATTAATGTATACCCCTTGTTAAACAGAGGGCTGGCCAGGTCGTATACTATCTTTGCAGTGGCCCCAACTGGGCAGATATTGTGAGCACCCAAAAAGTTGGCCTGTGTCATGTCGTCCGTCATATCTTCCGTTATGTCTTCCGTCATATCTTCCTGGTCTGGATTTGTCGATTCAGCCTGTCTGGAAATGGTCTTCCCCGTATAAATTTGGAATTTCCAAAGATAGCCAGACTTGGACTCACAAAGCTCGTAAGACTTTATACCCGCACTGGCCGCTTTGGTTTTGATCATCTGGACGAATCCCAAACGGCCTTTATAGCAGAGTAAGGATTCATCCAGAGAGATGTCTTGCTCGGGCAGGTATAAAGTCTCAAACTTATTTGAGAGGTGGTCCAAGACGGGTTGAATCTTTTGTAACCTTCGCACAGATAATGGTGCATCAGAAGAAAGACTTTCATTGTTGGTGAAGTGAAGGAACTTTTTAATTAGAAGAAAACGATTATAATCCATGGCTCGGCTGAAATAAGGCATGGCGGTGAGTTTTTTTGAATAGAAGTAGTCTTTTTCAACAGGAAGGGGACTAATACCTTGATACATTAAAATTGCCAAGAATACATACATTTCCTCTTTATTCGTGGGAGCCCATTTATTGGTACGCGCATGACGCTTAAATTGTTTTTTCGCAATCCATTGATCTGCATACCTGTTGGTCTCTCTCGCGATCAGTTCAACGAAATCTGCATCAAAGATTTTAAGAAAGGCATCCACAGGTTTGCCCATTTCGTCGGTATTGAAAGTTGGTCCCGGCGTGCCTGTGAAAGTCTCCCTTATCCCAGTAAAACGTAAGATATCTTTAGACCAATCGAAAGAGTAACCTTCAGGCGGCAGAATCGAACGCATTGCCTCACTATCTACCTGGTCTTGTCTACTAAAGTCTATGGCCATAGCGGAGTTAGGTGAAACGTTGATAATATTATGATAAGGTATTGGTGGCATGCAGAAGGTATCCTCATCGCTCTCTTCGTGGTCGACGTCACTCGCTTCGTCATCCTCGTCGCTCGATCTGTCCATTTCTGAAACAACAGAAAACCCAAATTAATTTAATGTGTCTATATTACGATAACCCACTGCCTCTGGTACGGCTTATGACTCGCAATACGATGGTCGCGGGATCAAATCAAATAAATTATATTTGAATAATTAGTGTTATTTTCACACAAAATTCATTTAAAATAATATATATTATATTTGCGGCACGTTCCAGAGTGGAAGATACCCATAGTATCGCCCTGGTGTAAGACCCCATTCAGAATTGAAACGTTGCTTGAAATGGTTTTAGCCGTGTTTGGTGACCAGTTCTGAATAGCCAGGTACTTTTCCACCTCCCTCTTCCACACCTCCTTCCCCTCCCCGCTACCTTCAGCCTCACAACATACCCCGATTGAGGATGCCATAGTCTCACTGGCTCCAGATGAGGCTCTTGTGAGGTATTCATATAAAAAAATAAATAAAAAGTTAATCAAATACTTGAGGCGGGCTATGTCAGGAGTCAGAATAGCACAGTCAGGTAGGTATGGAATGAAGAAAAGAGTGTGTGTGCCAAGATCGAGTTGCATGGTGGTTCATCCTCTCTGCCTACCGAAATGGCGTGAAGGTAAGTTAGTTAGTTTTATAACTCACGGTTTCCAAGTACAGACTCTTCTAGTACAGCTGCCTCGTCCACGTTACTGCCCATGTCTGACTCTGAAATAAAAGAAAACACAAATTTACAGTAGAATTTGGATATAATGACTTTGCATTTAACGGTCTACTGTTTTAAGTGACGATAATGTAAACTCTAGTAAGGTTTCATAACTTTTAGTAGGAAAACGTATCCGTTTAAAGTGACCAACTACGTAAAGCGACCTATTTTAATGATAATTTGTCCGGTTACAAAACCCACCTACCAATACAGCCTCGCTTTTGACTAGGAAGCTCGACACAATGAGTCCCGTGAAGCGAAAGTGTTTTTTCAATTTAAGAAAAAAATGCTGTATTACACCGTTTAGAAGCCGGTGAATCAAATGTAATCCTCGCAAAGAAGTTCGGCATGTCTTATTTCTCACTCTGCAATACCCGTTACAGAAAAAAAAAGATGTGTAATGATGCATCCACGTCATAACAACAATACATTTTGTATGTTTGTTATGTGGAATTTTTAAGTACTATGCTTATTTCCTGCCAATATACCAACAGTGAAACTGTGCTAAAGATATCAATATAAAATATAGATAATTGATTTTATATTGAGCCCCTGGTATGACATTTTAAAAAATAAACTCACCGTTCCCAAACGCCGATAATTCTTGGTAGAATGGCACGTCCACCCACAGCTCGCTGTGATAGCGGGCCTCCGGAGAGAAGAGTTCCCCACTCCGCGATGTCCCAGGTAACGGCTCGGGAGATGCTGCACGGATAGGCATAATTGGTGCATTGGGAGCCGTTGATTGGATCTGTGCGGGAGTGGACATCCACGGTGGTGGTACGGGTCGTGGCAACGGTGAAGGCGTCCCTTGTGAAAAGGGACACGTTGTTCTCTCCGGAGATGGAATTCTGAAAACATTTACATAAATCATATAAATTGTTCTCATTCACGTGTGAAACAGTAAGTACAGTATGTAAATAAACAATAAAATTAGAACTCTGTAAAATATGCACTGAATGTGCCAAATGCACAGAGCGCTGATCTTACCAACTATCACTGTAAGAGTGGAACGCTGTCAGGAAAAAACAATAATATTGTATCAAGCATCTAAATACGATTGCTTACTTTTGTTTAGTTTTTCTTGGAGGTGCGGTAGGGAGCAAAATGCGCGCCGCCTGCTTCTTGAATTTTCGGCTTTCCAGCTCTAGCCGGAAGGAAGCAGGCAGGGCCCTAACAGCCTTTAGGGCCTTGACGCGATCCTCTCGCACCAGTAGCAAAGCAGGGTCGCTGTTTAAATAAATACAAATATATGATGAGTTCAACGGCCACAGCAAAGTACTTTCATAAAAAAACATTAAAAAATACTAACACTCCAGACGAGGCTGCAATTGCAGCTCTGCGTTGACGTCCACGTGCAGGTAGTCTGGCACCAGCTCGTACCCCACCTCTCCCTCTTCCTCTGCCTCCTCTTGCAGTCAGCACCACTCTATATATTTTAAATTGAAAACACTTAATGTAAGTACTTAAATGTTTAAATTTTGTTAAATATTGCACTAATATAAAATTTGAAAATAATTATTGGGTCGTGGAGTGCTCCCTTTCCCTGGACGACATTTGTTTCTGCACAAATTTGGTAAAAGTGAAGAAATTAATTAATTATACAACTAAATTACTAAATTTTTATTGTGTGACGAAGGCTTTACACCATTTTACATGTAAAAAAGAGTCAACTTTTTGACATATGACTTAAAATAATTGGTTAACAAATATCTGTATTAATAATGAACCAATTCAAATAAAACTTATATATATCTCTTTGTTTTGAATCACTGTGATGGAATATCTATATTTCAAATGCGCGAGTGCAGTATATAAGACATTATTGTAAATCAAAAACAGATGACGTCTTCAGTTGACGTATTCTTACACAAAAACTTCAACCAAAACAATATATTAGAAACAAACTAATTAAAAACGCATTTCAAAGATAGATAAGTCAATCACAATAACACAAATATATAATTATGCGTTAAAAACCCAATAAATTAATTACTTACGGCATTTTAGGAAGAGTCCAAAATTTCGTGAATGTTAAAAATTTATGGTTTTGTTTTTTGACAGGACGCCTTATAAAACCGCGAAAACTCGTTAAATATCACTTCAAAGACAACGGATAAGTTCATAGACAAAGAGAATATATTATCAGCTATTCGATAAAACAAGTAGCTGGCCAAGGAAGCGTTTTAAATAATTACAATAAATATTTTACGAATGGTAGAAAAATCGGTCCATTTTTGGACCGATATCAATCGCAGAAAAATAAAAGTGGTCGATTTTTCGACCGAAATCGTTCCAGTGGCTAAAGAATTAATTCACTTGATAAATTTAAAAAAAGAATCTCATAAAATCTATAAAGAACATAGATCTGTACCTAATTATATTAAATTTAAAAGTGTCAGGAAAGCTTGCAAAAATTTGTCTAAAAATAGTTATAAAAATTATATAATGGAAGTGGAAAATACTATAAATCATGATGTAAAACATTTCTGGAAACACGTAAAGTCTATGAAAAAAAATGAAGTCGGGATCCCCGGAACTATGAATCATAAACAGAGAAGTTCTGGCAACATAAAAGAAATTGTTGACATGTTTGCCGATTTCTTTAAAGATGTGTTTGAACCTAACATTTCAGATGAACAAATTCCGGAATTTAATTCTGATATAAACTTGCAATTATCAAATATTAATATTAACATCACCGACATTACAAATTACCTTAAAACACTTGAACCAAAATTAAGTTCCGGGCCGGATCAGATTCCACCCATCTTGATTAAAAACTGTGCAGACAGCTTATCCATTCCGTTGTTCATATTATTTAATAAGTCTCTGTCAACGGGAAATTTCCCAAAACTTTGGAAAAAAAGTTACTTAACTCCAATATTTAAATGCGGGGATAAATCTGCAATTGAAAATTATCGTCCAATTTGTATCCAATCATCAATACCCAAGATTTTTGAAAAATTAATTCTTCTTGAGATAAACCCCAGCGTGAAATCCATCATTACAACTTGCCAACATGGTTTTGTTTCAAACAGATCAACCTTAACCAATCTATCCCTGTACGAAAATTATATAACAAATGCACTTGCTAATAGACAACAAGTCGATTCTATATATACTGATTTCAGCAAAGCGTTTGATAAGGTTTGCCATAAAATTCTTGTTAGCAAACTGGCGAAAATTGGCATAACCGGTAACGTACTATCCTGGTTTAAGAATTATCTGTCTAATCGAGAGCTTACTGTCTGCATTAAAGGTCAACTGTCCTACACTTTTACAGCTACAAGCGGTGTGCCCCAGGGATCACATCTAGGACCCATTCTTTTCAACATATTTATAAATGACGTTACAAATGTATTTAAACGTGTCTTTATTTTGATGTTCGCAGATGATATGAAAATTTACCGAATTATTGACAATATTAATGACTGCTTATTATTACAATCAAATCTCATTAGCTTTTCTGATTGGTGTATCCTAAATAAGTTAACCCTCAATGTAAAAAAGTGTCAAGTCATGAATTTTTATAGGAAGAAAAACCCATTGATTTTCACATACTGTATGAATGATCAAGTCTTAGTATCTGTACCCGAAATAAAAGACCTGGGGATAATATTTGACACCAAATTAACATTTATCTCCCACATTAACAATATAACCACCAAAGCGATGCAAATGTTGGGTTTCATATTAAGAACTGCAAAAGATTTCAAAAATTTAAAAACTTTAAAAATATTATATTCATCCATTGTCAGAAGCCATTTAGAATTCAACTCAACCATTTGGAATCCATTTTACAATATTCATGAAAAATCTATCGAGCGAATCCAACATAAATTTTTACGTAACATAAATTATAGATTAGGTATTCCTATTGAAAACATTAACTACACCTCACTGTTGAAAGTCATGGGCCTAGCCACATTAAAAGAAAGAAGAATATGTTCTGATCTCTTTTTTCTTTATAAAATTGTTAATAACATGTTTCACTCCCCTGGAGGGCGATTCTCGTTCTACTTAACGACACTAAAATCGTCCTTACATTCAAATTAACGATTTTTCTCGGTTTATTCGTATGAAGCGATTCCGGTTCTCTCGTTGACAGATGGAATCCTTAGATTTTCGATTGCGCGCCAAAATTTTTAGCCTTACGCGAAGGGTACCCCTAGACCTGTCTTTCGGCGGCCGAACGCTAGCGTTCGCGGAGAATTTGCTTCATTTAATTGTGACGTTTTGACAATTAGCATTATTTGCGTAGTTTTAACAAGAGAAAACTTAATATTATCGTAAGTATCGACTGTAAACATGATTAGTGACTTGTTTGTGGCACAATAATGCTATTAAATGAATTGAATCAGGTAATTGCGATGTTTGTAAAGTACGTAACATGTCGAAAGCCAGATAAGTGATTTAATTTACAATAAACTACACATACCATTGAGGATTTCTACATAAATAATAATAAGTTTCAGATAAAATGGCTGCAGAATAGCTGGCGCTCGAAATTGTGGGTTTTGAAGTTAACCACAACGAAATAAGAATCCCTTTCATTCTTAAATCAACTTGGGTGACAGTTAGCGCCATTCGGCAGCGTTAGTTTGACAGCAAACGTCACTTTAGAAGTGGTGAATCTGTAAAAAAGTCATTACTATCCAGCGAGGTAAGTACTTTTTCACAAAACGTAAATCTTCGATAAATGGCTTATTTATGTCATTCATAAATAAAATAAGCAGTTATTAAAATGCATTATAATACAAAGTATTTGTTTTTTTAAGTTTTAGTTAGAAACCTTGCGTCACTTAATTATATTTCACCAATTTGTGTTTTCAATAATCGCTTAACAATTTCGTAGTTGCTCTTAACCACGCTTCTTTAGGATTTTTTACTAGGTCTCTCCAAAATCGAACTTGTAAGGATATCAAAAGAACGAGAATCGCTTAATAGTTAAGAAAAGATGTTGCAAGCGACGGACAGCTATCTTTCGCAAACGATAGCAGTCGTTGACGAATGCTATCATTTAGCTTAAGGCTAAAAGAACGAGAATCGCCCTCCTGAACTCCTTAGGTTGATCGACTTTCATGTGCCTAGTAGAACGGTTCGTCAGAAGGTACCTTACCATTGTAACATTGCAGGTACCATAGCAGAAATAAATTCAGTAATGAACCGACTACACAGTGCAGGGAATAAATATTGCGTGAACACTAACGGTACTGAATGTCTATCAGCCTATAAACACATTATTATTAAATCTGTATGTCAAATATGAACTTTGCAAACATTAAACGGAGTATGTGCGAACTATTTCCACTACTCTACAAATTACGTTTAAATAAATAAATATTATAATACTTAGTTTAATATAACTTAATATTATGGTACTTTGTTTAATATTATAATACTTGACTGAATATTGTAATACTTAATTTAATATTATAATACTTGGTTTAATATTGTGGTACTTGACTTAATATTGTGATACTTGGTTTAATATTATAATACTTAACTAAATGTTTTTCTATTAGACTTTTTGTCGTTTCTTATCCTAATCTTGCGTAATAGAGATTGTTAATTAGAGTTACATAGTTTATAGGCTAATGTGAACAACAATTTCATCCTTTTTTATTCAATTGTTTTGGAGGATATTGGCAGATCATATATTTTTATTTCATTTACTTAAATTTCATGTTACCTACGTTTCGTAAACTCTTGTTTCATGTTACCTATATTTTGTTAACCTATGCATTGTTCAATCTTATATTTTATATAATCTGTATATTCTTATATATTATGTAAACTCTTTATTGTTATTGTATTTAAAAAACATAATAGCATTGTATGTAAAAGCCCTATGGGCGTTTAAATAAAAAAAAGTGGGTGTGTCAAGCCTACGCAAGACAGAAGTGAAACTTCTAGTTTCAGCTGATGCTTGGCGTGGCGCAGTTCGCTGGTGTCTGAGAGAGAGGAAAGAAGAGAAGAGAGAGAACGTTCGTGAGCGGCTCCCCCACCTCAACAAGGTTTCACTTCAAAAATGCCACAGCCGAGAATCGAACCTCGCTTAACTGATTGAAAGCCAACCACGCTGAGCACCAACTGTAAGCAAAGCCGCATAAATTGATTATATTATGTAGGTTCTGAAAATATGAGAGCTTGTTATGTTTTATAATGTTACCTACATCACACCCAAAATATAATATATTTTTAAAAATAATGTACAATGTACAGAAATAGAATCCCACACAAGATCGCGTAGTGCGCTCTAGCGAACGGATATTTTATCAGAGGGAGATAGTTTTAATTTTTTTTTCTGTAAATTATTACATATTATCAAAATAAATAAATTAATTAAATAAATGTAATACAATTATCATAATATACGGATTAGATAATAATTTTAATCCAACACAATAACGCAAAGCGCGCTCTAGCGGAGTAATGTTTTATCACAGTGAGATAAGTGTTTTTATTATTTTGCAATATTATTTTCTTTTAAAAAATGTTCTGACCTACTAAAAAATAAGATATTGAATGAAAAAGGCGTTAAAAACAAAAAAATAATGTGCGATGGCCGAGAATCGAACTCGGATCAACTGCTTGGAAGGCAACTATGCTGACCATTACACCACCAACACCAGTTGTCGGGATGAGCTAAGAAGCATTTATATGTTACTTCAAAACTTTGACTAGATCAAATGAACTTTAATCGGTGGTCCCGCATTTTCGTTTCGGTCATGAGTCGGTTTTACTGCGGTCCTCGAAATTGCATGACGCGCGTAAAGAAGTTTCACTTCAATAAATAAATAAAGCAACTTGTAATCTCGGCGAACCACGTTTATAATATTGAAGATGCACACGAAGGAATACTAAATGTTGTCGTAATTAAAGGACATTACAGTTTGAAAGTCACCAATTATGATATTTTATACATGTTTCCAACACAACACCCCAAAATGTCAACATCCCCAACTAGCATTAACCCTAATTAAAATATGATGAAATTACACGCTGTTAATTCCATCCGCCTATTTATTCAGATAACCCATTTAATCATATTGAATTCACCGTGGAAACCTGAATTACTGTTAATTCTGCCTACCACCTTTAGTACATTATATTGTATCCCCTACCTCCCGCGTACTGTTGCTTCCCTGGTTCATTGATATTTAATGTTGCAAATATTCCTGCCTAAATGAAACAGTCGCGGTAATTAATTGATTCGAGCACGTGAATGAATTAATACGACCGATAGGTTTAAATGTTGTGCCAAATAAACATTAGCTACCCCCTCCCCCCTCCACCCGCCAACCCTCGACACACCAAAAGCTGTCAATGATTATTATTTTTGCAGCTGTATTACGGAAAAAATGGTCCGGATATTTCCACGAAATAGTGCGACAAAGCTTCTGCATATATTTTTTTAAATTTAACCCTTTGGACGCGTAAATTGACCAAATTTACCCGATTTTATATCCGCTTTCAATGCACGAATCTACTGTAGGTACTTAGGTACATCAATCTGAAAATCATTTTTATTTATTTATATACCTCCAAAAGCTTTTATTTAAAGGTGCCTGATATTAAATATATCGTAAGTATAGAGTACGTATTATCCAAAATACGATAATGCCTAAATCGGAAATACGCTAAAAACATTGCAGTTGTACACATACATATTGAGCTGATTTTGCACAAGAATGGCGCTATACGAATTAACCAATGATTGGTGTTATAAATCTACTAAAATCGTCCAAAGAATAAGTAATAACCAAAAATTTGTTGGTAGCGTTGGTGATGCTAAATCTATCAAAAGAAAGGACCCTATTTTGTCAGAACGTCGGAGTATTTCCGCATTGTAATATAATTCGAATAAATGAAAATTTTCTAATTTAATTATTAGAAATATACAAATACTCAAATTTTTAATGCAAACATGAAATACTTTTTAAATGGCTCACCTTACGTTTTTTGTTACTAAAATTACTGATAATTAATAAAAAATTACCAACGCTATTGTAACCGCACTTTTTTGTCGTTTCGTATAAAAATAATGAATAAAAATTTACGAAGTTTCGTAAATATTTGGTATCACTTTAATCTGTAATTAATTTCTCGGTTTGAATATAAAGCATGCACGGAGAAAAATAAGGATTGCTAATTTATTAAGAATACAAACAGGATTGCAGGTCCTTAACGAATTGATTAATAATTTTCCTGTTAAACTTTAATTAAAATACGAATATATTATCACGATGTCGAAACACGTGTTCATAAAAATCATAATATTTTTCGCAATTACTCATTATATATTATCAAGGCAAATGCAGTTGCATGAACACGTGTTCCGATATATTAGGAATTTAATAAAAAAACGGCCTGCGATCCCGTTTTTACCCAGATTACCAATAATTTGATTCCTGATAAATTTGTAATACTCATTTGTCTCCGTGTGATGTTTTCTCTTTCTAACCATTGTAAGGGAGACGATTTCTACGAGAAGAGCTGTTCACAAAAGCGAACAAATTAGCCGGGATCGCAAACATTTGTCTCTCTCTTGGCAATGTACTAAAATGCTTATTTGTTTTATGAAATCATTATAGTCGAAAATCAATCATATTTAGTTATGTTTTTTACGAGGACGATTTTAGTTTATGATTGACTTGCGTACTGTTATGCTAAAGCAGGCTAGAGGTGCAGCAAATAATACCCTTTTCAACTTTTTAAATGCTTCTATTTGAAAATCACTTTTGTTTTCATGAATAAAGAACAAATAAATTTAGTGCAATCTTGGAAGTTGAGATTAACCTACTTTCCGATTTAAGATCGAGCTGAAACTCGGCAGATAGACTCGTTGTCGATGACGATTCATTCTATGAATTTTTGGTGGCGCGCACATACGCATCATTTCTCTGAAATTGGATGACATTATAAATATTTACAGCAGTTAATATACGAAATAAATCTCGGTACCATTAAATCGGGATTTGGCTTAAGTGATGGGGTTGACTCCAGTCCCTGGGGAGGAAGGTTCAATCCTCAGTCCAAACAAAACAAAAATAAATGAAGTTTTAAAAGTTCATAACAGTTAAGGGCCAATCCCTGCGAATGAAAGTTCAATCCTCAGTCTAACCAACAAAAATGTATGTGTAAGTACATTTATTAATATAAAAATAGATGCATTGTAGTAAAAAAAACTTTGTTTTTTAGGGGTTGACATTTTATTGCGTCCAAAGGGTTAAATACCCCGAATTTATTTTATTTTTATATCCATCGGATTGCCGTCGATAGATAGTTGTGATAATAATTCACAGTACCTGTTGAGACTGTTTAATTTAATCATCGGGCAACAGTGCTGTGTTTTGTTTGGGAATAATATCATCAATTATTTTGATAAATGTGGCAGGTTGTGTTTATTTTAGTTTGCATTGTGTTTTGATCGATTGTTGCGTTAACTGTGACCTGACCTGTCCACACATTTCGAGTTGTACATGATTGATGCAAGATGTGTTTTGTATTATTTTGTCGACTTGTTGGTATTAAACGTGCATAAAATACATTTTTAAAGGATTTCTGTAATTGGTAAAAAAAAAGTGGGTGTGTCAAGCCTACGCAAGACAGAAGTGAAACTTCTAGTTTCAGCTGATAAATAAATAAATAAAATAAATATATATTTATCAAAATAAATAAATTAATTAAATAAATGTAATACAATTATCATAATATACGGATTAGATAATAATTTTAATCCAACACAATAACGCAAAGCGCGCTCTAGCGGAGTAATGTTTTATCACAGTGAGATAAGTGTTTTTATTATTTTGCAATATTATTTTCTTTTAAAAAATGTTCTGACCTACTAAAAAATAAGATATTGAATGAAAAAGGCGTTAAAAACAAAAAAATAATGTGCGATGGCCGAGAATCGAACTCGGATCCACTGCTTGGAAGGCAACTATGCTGACCATTACACCACCAACGCCAGTTGTCGGGATGAGCTAAGAAGCATTTATATGTTACTTCAAAACTTTGACTAGATCAAATGAACTTTAATCGGTGGTCCCGCATTTTCGTTTCGGTCATGAGTCGGTTTTACTCCGGTCCTAGAAATTGCATGACGCGCGTAAAGAAGTTTCACTTCAAAAATTAAAATTGATTTCGTTCGTAATAATGTGTAATTAACTAATTAGGTATGTACTATAGTATTATAATATTGGTTTCAAAACTAGGTTCACTAGACATTTCAACAATATTAATATTAACTGTTATATTTTGTCTTTGTTATAAGTAAACTTGAGTGTAATTCTCTGGAACCCATATTACAATATTCATATACAAAATAAACTCATACGTTTTCTATGTTTTAAAATGGAGGTTAAATCAATTTTGTTGAATTACAACACTCTTTTAAATTAAATGAATATGCTTAAATTGTCGGACAGCAGAATTTTCACTGACGTCGTATTTCTATATAAAATTCAAAATGATGCATTTGATAGAAATTCCAGAATTGCTTGCATTGATAAGCTCTTGGATTCCACTATGTAATTCAGAAGTCGGGATTTATTTCAGTGCAAAAATTCTGGATCTAACTACCATATGTATTCCTCATTGCCCAGAATATCAATGGAGGGAAATACATATACCGAGTCAGTGGACATCTTCAATTTATCTCTTAACAAATACAAAAGTTTGTTAGCGAGTTCAGTTATGTATAAAGTTCCTGAAAACGGCGTTAATAAATAAATAAATAATGTGTTTTTGACTGAGCTAGCGAAGTCCTGTTATAACTCGACCGTTTGGTATTTCATCTGTCTGTAAATTTGTTTGCACTTTCCGTTGCGGAAAGTCTGGTTTCGAAAATTTGCTGCATCCACTTTATTATATAATAAAGCCTTACTTTGACTAGATGGCTATCGTTAACTTAGCATTCCTTTTTAATATTATGGTACCTACCTGCCTGAAGAATGTTTGTAAAAGGAGTTGTCTTTGAGACAGTGACCTTTCTTCGGACAAATTGTATAATACCTTAAATGAATTTTAACTAAAAGTTGCACAAAATATATGCTTTATAATTAAGTAGGTGGGTATTTTAGCTGTATTTCAGAAGATTTTTTTTTTAAATACGAGATTGATTTATTGAATAGGAGAAAATTAGAAAAATTCTTTTTCGTACGCGAGGTCTTCTCTTAACAGTATAACTTTTGTCGCGTTGTACCTGGTTCATTGCAAAAACATTTCTAGGTAGTTATTTATAATGTTAATTGAACATTTAATTAAGCACAGTAATATTTTGGATTGGCGACTTCATTAATCACAAGAACATGACACGGAATAATAACTTCTCCAATGAGAAACGACCTCCGGGTGATTGATGGTCACAGAAAGTACCGTGGAAAAATTGCGAATTCTATCATTATTATCTTATTTATTACCTAACCATCACGCCGTTTCCCCGCATGTTTTCCCGCCATCTCTTTAGACTTAATTACCACATGACTTTAGACTTACTTATATTCATCATTAATTCTTTCTTCGTACATCCTTCGTTCATCCTAGACACGAGAAACTGTAGATCTTCCAAACTACACTGTAAGAATCATCTAACAACAGCCAACATTCTTTCAGGTTATCCATTTTCGGACCAAAGCGCCCATTTTATTTAATAATTCTTATTCAGTATGTTATAATATTAATAATAATGTGTTTATTCCGGTATGTGGGGGAGGTTAGTGCAGTCCCACACATTCCATATATAGATACAACAAAATATATAATCAAAAACAAAAAGATAGAACAGAAAAACAAAGAAAAGAAAACAGAATAAATTGAAAATAAAATAGAATAAAATGATAAAATAATAGAAAGTTGAAGCCTTTAGGGAGCCGTGACTATATTAGGCGCTAGTATTTTTCTCCAGTGTGCGTCAATGTTAATTATGTTATGTTAATTAGTATTTGTATTACTTTAGTTTATGGGCCCTTTAAATTTTAAAGAAGTCTGGCTGAAAAAAATCAACGAAAATAACTGAATCAAACAGGTTTGCTGAATTTGGTAGAATCTTCCGTCGTTGATTTCAGTCAGAAAATTTTGTTTCATCAACGAGATTCAGTAAGCAATTATGGTTATAAGCTAAACGTCCAAATATGATGGTCTTGGATGGGTCTTTGGTCTATATGAATATAACTGGCATGCAACTTTTTTAATTGTTTTTTTTTTAAATTTTTTACGTCTAAAGGAATGTAATCTTACTGGGGTACCCCATTTTAAAGTCACATTGTACATGGTTTTGTGTATGAATTATAAGTGAAGTTTTTTTTGTAAGAATGTCCATTTATAAGTACGTTTTTGTAAGTATGTTAAAATATTACAAGAGGAAAATTATAATGCAGCATCTGGAAGAAAAACATAACATTAGCGTTAATCTTTGTTAGTTTGCAATATTGTATTTATGTTCTTCCTTCCCGTGTCCATAATCATATCTTAATATTCTTTTGAAGTCTGTTTTTTTTAATTGTTTCTATTATAAGAGATATAAAATATTTTAATAGAGAAAAATTGTATATTTCTTTGTCCAAAAGTCATTTTAGTTGTTGGTTGGTGGAATGTAATGTGATCTTGCGAATCGACCCTATTGTCTATGTGCAAAATTGTCCTGATTTTTAATGCGTAACTGTTAGAATAAATTATTATATATTATTAATACTGATCAATTTTAATTTGATAAATAATTGTAACAGTACGTATTAGATTATACAATTAGCGACAGATAATCCTTCTGGTTCCTGACAGTTCGGAGCAATTGTGACCCTTGTGCGGAATCGACATGAATTGAAAATATTTAAATCATTTATTCATTATTATTAGCAACTATCAAACTAAAAATATGAAACGCAAAAATCAGAAAAGATTCGGTCGCATCTAGAAATTTAACCCAGGACCTCGGCAATGCCGGGGCTTTGCTTCAACCACTGAGCTAATCCGACTATATCCCCTTCAGTCATTTTTTACTGTATCCATACTTCGACTTGGAACTATTAACGTTATCTTCTTTTTTAAAAGGCATATTTTTGTGGTTTCTTTATACGTGATTGCAAATTCTACCCGAATTTTATTGCAATCTAGGTAGTGTCTTGGATACATTATGTACATTTTATTTTTTTAATACGCGACATCTATTGACTTTCTTACAAGTCTTGGATGAATGTTGAATAATTTTATAGTGGAATAATTTATTGAACAAAACCTCAAATTGTATTAATCATTGAAGATTGATTTTACTCCACTGTAAAAATATTTTATTGAATATCGAGTTCCACAGTTGAATAGAATATTGTGTCATGGTTGGTAACCCATTCCATTACATTAATAGTAAGCTCATTGACTATCCTATCCTCACCCCTGAACACCGTCACTACAACTTGTGCTCAAGTTGACGGTATTCGGATTTTGAGTATTAATCGATTAAATTAAAATTCCTCCGTATTTTTGAAGTAAAACTTTGATAAATACCAAACAACTTCGTCCGAGAGGAATAATTGGATGGTTAGTCGGGATACTGAAATGACCAGCAGTGTTCTGAATAAGATTCTGACCAAGGATTTTTAGGGATTTAGTTGCCCTCTTATTGAGGATATAATCTTATTGAGGACCAATTATTATAAGCATTAATTACTCGCCTGAAATATCCATACAAATTGAAAATATCTCCCGAGTAAAAATAAATGCCGCCGGCGGAAATTGAACCCGCACCTTCTGATGTCCGGTCAGGTGCTCTGGACCACTGCCGGCTTATTCCCAACCCGCCAAATAATTCAATTACATGTACATAGTACTTCAATCGACAATTACTGCTTATTATATTTTTTCACCTGTAAACAACAAAATTTATTATTGTAGAAAAGGCTTTGTTAGTGCTAAATTTCCCACTAGATGGAGTCGAGATTATTATATCTACCTACATTTGTTACTATTATATAAACATTAGTTTATCATTAAGATATAATATGATAATTAGTTTTTTCGGAGGACAAAGATATCCAATTAAGACGTTTCTTATATTTATTCATTTATTTATTTTTATATATAGATAAATTACAAACAATACAAAACAAAATGAACCTTTGTCTGTCCAACTGGGAAGGATTCCCATTTCAGGACAGCCAAATTGTGTATTTAGTACATAATATTCTTACAATGGAATTTCGATGCTGTCAACATATTTAACTGAAGTTTATTTCCCATTTTACTTTCTCACTCATATAGTGAAATGACGTTACTTTGAGTTAGTTTTCGGTAATAAGACGGCGATTTCCGATTTCTGACTGTGATGGATAGTCTCAGTATCGCCCTGGTGAAAAGCCACCGTTAAGAATCGAAACGTTGCTTGAAATAGATTTAGCCGTATTTTGTGACCACATTCGAATAGTCAGGATGTTCCCAACCTTCCTCTCCTCTCCTTCCCTTCAGCCTCATAAATCAATTGGGTATGCCATCATGCCATGGTTCCACTGATATCTTGTGCGGTATTCACATAAAAAAATATTTCAAACAGAATTTAGCCCAGTTGCGAATCCGTTCAGGATAATTTGTCAGTCCGTGTAACTTATTTATGAACTGTTTTTTTTTTATAAAATCCTGCAGTTGCGTAATTTTTTATCACCAAAATTATTTTGTACAAAAAATTGGGTCTTCCTTTTAAAAGGTAGATTAAATGAATCCGAACTTTTCATATAAATTTCAAAAGTATTTTAGTTATGTGTATAATGGACAATTTTCACACATCGTGAAATCAATTTATAAATATAACGCTCGTGTTTGATAAATACGGCGACTGGTTTTGTAACAAATATTTGGCGCTTCTGTTCGCCGTGCGTTTTTCAAATATTTGGTTAATAGTGATTTGTGGTGTTTTTTGGGTCAGTGAATTATTATTATGACATTGCGGTATCGGACTCTACTACTTACAGCCAGCTTTATGTGTTATTTTAATGACACTTTGAAACAGTTTGTGAAAAGGACTATCACCGTTATGAATATTGATTATACTAGTTGTATTAAAACAGATGGTTTGTGAAGTTTTTATAGGTGAATAATTTACAAGTTGTCAGTTTTATTTTATGATTTTATTAATAATTATTATTTACACAACAAGTCCACTGGTTCCAGACAGGAATTGTTTATTTATTATTGTTCTATTGTTTAAATATTACCGGCCTAGTTAGATTTTTTGTGTCAATTCTACGAATCAGTCTCCTGTGGGGTTTGCTGCATGATTAAAGTTTAAAAGCATGTTTAAGAAACGGAAAGAATGAACCCGTGTTTAAAGATTGGTTGGAAATTAAAATACGTCCATCTCACTTTTTTTAAATTTAGTTTTTTGAACATACAGTTTACAGATGTTTACAGTTTATACAGATAATAAGTACCAATAGTACAAAAATGTTAATAATCAGTAACTGTATAATGGGTTGGTTTAGAAGTAAGGTTTTTTGAACACCTCACTGGGAGAACCTGTGCTGAGATATTCGAATGTTTTAGGTAAAGTGTTATTCTGCCGTTATAATTAAAAACACAGACTCTGGAGGACGGTACTTTGCCTTTACCCATGGCGTACCCACTCGTTAGAAGCATTTTCCAATGATGTTTCCTCTATGAAAGCAGTGGCGGCTCGTGACACTACATTTGTTCTAATAATTTTTGCTGAAAAGTGTAAAACCCATGTTATTTATAAATATATTCTACACTTCTTGCAATATCAGTGTGAAATATTTTTCCAGTACAGGAAGTAGGATGGGGGTGTGGCGGCTTTCGATGTTGCCCGAATCCTTCCGACCGCGAACGAACTCATCGAACGGATTCAAATGTGACGTTCAAAGGTGGCTCCTTGAGTTTTTTAACATTAATAAGTTGATTTACACGACTACTGATTATGGTAAAACCCTGCTTACCGATGTAAGGTTATACATTGCTTTCCTTATATTGTCCAGTACGACTCGTGCAAAATCTTATTAGGTATGTAGACATTTAAGTTATCGCCGAAAACCTGCGCCCGACGAGCCCTTGTAACCGACTGACGCCTGTGATATCTCACAGTGGCCAATGAACCGATTTGCGTGGCCCATACTTCGAACGCTAAAGCTGGCTCTGTCTATACACATACCTCGATGGTAAAACCTAACATTTGAATATTTTTAAATTGGAGTTGTTTTTAGAATAGTGGTATCTGTGAGGGGGAAACTGGTAATACCTTTTACAGATTCAATACGCATTATTATTACCAGCTTTTCCAGGATCTTCATGATTCAAGTACGCGTGTATTTGCGGTCAGACCTAAGCTTCCCACGCTATTATATTGTTCGGTAGTACTGGTACTAATAGTAATAGTTGGGTAGTTCTCAAGTATTTTGCTAAGACAATAATTACCTCCGACGACGCCGTAAAGCCGTGCAAGTTATTCAACTCTTGAACCGTACACTCTATTCCGGCGTTATTACTTACTGCGAGAATATTTCCGTGAAATAACTTGATCCAGTTACAGAGAGGGTGTTTCACCTATTCCACCAATGAACGCTGAACAGGGAACAGAGAACACGTGTCGTTACTTAGAAGCTTAGGAGCGCTAACAGTGACAAAGAGAACTGTTCTTTACTATTTCTAGACTGAAGAGCTTTATCCGTAGATAATTTAGCTTTTCAAGTATACTTCGTGTCATAATATAATAGTAATTCAGTGATACTGTGAACAGTAGACCTCGCGTCCTAAAGCATATTTCTAATTTTCTCTTATTTAATAAATCAATACCAAAATAGTAGGTACTATAACACTTGCCTACTTAATTATAAACCATATATTTTATGCGATTTTTATTTCAAACTAGCTGACATATATATACCCGGCGCTGCTGGGGGCTATCCTTAGGAGATAGATATATACGATCGTGGACTTTTCTATAGACCTTTTAAAAATATGCAATTCCTTAGTACATTATTTTGTGGTATCTCATAAGGTTTAGCCAGCGTTGGTGTAACAATAATGTAAGCGCCCGAAAAATTTTTTTTTACCACATAAACATCGACTTTTCTCTACTTTTTGTAAATATAATATGCATTTTTATATATATATAAACCTCCCGGAAGAAATTCTCTGAATAGAAGTGAAAATCCTATCCAAATCCGTTGCGTAGTTTGAAAGAACAGACAGACGCGGATAGCGACTTTGTTTCATAGGTACTATTTTTCAAGTATGTAATTATACAATTTGTCAAAAGAAAGATTACTCTCACCTCAATGATAATTTTTTTACTATCTTTCTTGATGTAGGTACCATAATATTGAAAAAAATGCGATAAATTATTATTTTTCTTAAATGCGTAATAATTACGATTTTTCATTTGACAAAATAATCTTTACTGAACCATTAACACGAACACCACCTTGAAACGGATACTGAACTTACAAACAAATTTACAAGCATACGAAATCCCAAACGGTCGGGTTAAAGTTAAAAGAGGACTTCGCTGTGCTCAGTCAATTATTTATTATTTCGAAGTGGTAGGTAGGTACCTACTTAAATAACTAAAAATTTAATTGATAACACCTTGATATCAATTTTCATATGGACTGTGTTTTGGTAAAATCCTTCAAGTCGCATTTTTTGGGAATGTTACTTTTCAGTGATTTCAAACAGAAAAACAATTATAAAAATAAGCATGTTTGTTTAATAAACAACACTAAAATGAAAATTTTCAAATTAATATTAACATTCTATCCCAAAACCCTGATTTTATAATGAAGATAAATCTTTAAAATAGAGTTTACTCCAAAACAGTTAGCTCCTTTGGCAGCAGCATCCTGACTTATTTTTAAATAGATGCATCTATTTAAATTTTGATTGCATCTAGAATTTCACTTTTGTTTTCTGTAATGAATGAATGCAAATTTTGGACGCGGAAATTAACCCACTTCCCGATATCCGATCGAGCTGACACTCGGCAGATATCGGGAATTATTGTCATTGTCGTTGTCAATGACAATGCATTCTTTTAACTTTTGGTGGCAATCACATACACAAACGCGTACATAAACACATTTCTCTGAAATCAGTCGAAATTACAATAGTTAGTGTACATAATATATGTCAGTCCTACAAGATCGGTATCTGGCTAGGTCGGTAAAGTGGTTGACTCCGATCCCTGGAAATGAAGGTTCAGTCCTCAGCCTAACCATTTTTTTTTCGTTTTAAAATACTTTAAAAATAGATGTATTATAGTAAAATAAACCTTGTTTTTATGAGTTGATTTTTTACAAGAGTAATTCAAATTCAAAGCTCCGTAGCTCATGATATACGAAAAAATCGGTAAAAACGCTAGAGCTCACTGTACCATTTATTTGTTGCTTCATCAAAAAGATTTTCGGAAAATTTAACACCTCTAAATAGATCATTGTTTATTCTATACCAACGAGAATAAGAATACCTTCACCCATATTATAATAGGTGTGTAATTATGACGCGCTTATTGTGCCAACGCATCACCCCATAAAGTGAGTCCTCGTTTCTTAGGAATGCCGAGCTTCGGGAATATTCCTGGCCGGATTCCTCGGGAGAAATTCCGAAGCGACTTTCGAGAAAGATTGTTTGTTCGCCGCCAAATTGTGCGGCAAAAGCTTCGACCCGACCCGACCTACCTACCAACAAGTACCTACTAGCCTACAACAATACCAATCCACCAACCAGTACCTACTATCCTATATCTATACCAATCTAACTACCAGTACCCACCATTGTATACCCACATCTACCCGACCCAAGTGCGGATGGATTTATTCCGCGTCGAGCTGTTATTGTACTTCAAGTCGTTTACTGTGCCATTATCGCGTTACTTTTGGGATATATTTATAATTCATATGCCGTTTTTGTTCGCAATATTATACACTTTTACGTGGTTAAAGTTTATTTTTGAATTAAAAAGGCTACACGGAGAAAAATGAGTAAAACTAATTTATTAAAAAATCTCTTCAAATTACAATATGTAATTAATTAGTATGCACCCGCAATATACAATATAATGAACAAGGAATAAAGAAATGCTGATATATTGGGATTCTTATGAACACGTGTTTCGACATCGTGATAATACGTCCATATTTTACTAAAAGTTTACTAGGAAACCTATCAATTCATCCGTTAAGAGCCTGACTTCCCGTTTTTAACCGGATTACGAATAATTTGAAGATATTCTTAATAAGTTAGCAAGCTAGCTGAAAACGGCTAGTTTTCTCCGTGTAACTTATTTTTACTAACTGACGTGTACCCGGCGTTTTTAGTAAAGTTTTTGTGTTTGCAAATTCTAGTAAACTGAAAATTGGAAGTTGTCGTGGTGGTAGCGGAAGGTGGGAAACGGCTGATGGGGATCTTGGTGGGATAAATGCAGTTAGGTTAAGTTTTGCACCATTTTTCACAAAAATCGCCCTGAACCTTATTTTGTAGTCTGCTAACTCAAGCATTACTACAAATGATTTATCGATAAATTTTTTCAGTTCGGAAAACGTAAAAGGTTTCCAGTGACAAAATTGACCAGTGACAAATTCCATGACCCAAATTATAATATTTTAAATTCTATGAGATACGTATTAAACATCCCGTTTTTAACCGGATAACAAATGATTTGAAGAGATTATAGAAATTAGCAATACTCATTTTTTCTGTGTGCATAAAATTTTGCATTATTGTCATTCGGTTATTCGTTACCCGGAAATGTTTTGTCTTTTTTTTAAATTAAAAATTATAATAATTAAATTAAAATGGTATAAAAAACAAACGAATGAGGCTTCAGCATGATTCTTTAGGTCAAAGAAAAACACACTTATTAAAAATATGTGCTTCCAATCTGAGGGTTTATTTAATAACTAAATTAATCTATTTTTATAGGACCTAACCGATTTTACTCTCGCATTTTGAGACTGGTAGATTTTAAAGTTGCGCCAGGATGTTTTGAAGTTGTGTTACCCTTAAATATCATTTTAACGCTTGGAACACAATGTTGAACATAATAATAACCGTGGCGTGATGAAATATCAACAGCATCTTGTTTGAACTATCCTCAGCCTGTTTGCGTAGGAGTTTTCCGGCGTACAAACATCCTGTCCTTAACCGCGATGATCGAGATCTCTAATTATTATATTATGAAGTAGGTGCGACCAGATGCTTCGTAAAGTAAGCTGCTAGTGCTATGTGTTATGTGGTCGGTACTGAGTGTCCTCTCGTGGAACAATGCCTGATGCCAATAATGTCTTAGTAAATGCACGGAGAGAAAAGATTTTGCTGATTTATTAAAATCCTATTAGTAACGGGATAGCATGGCGTGTCATAATAAACTGTTAGTACATTCATGATATATCGGATCACATATTCACGCACCTGCGTTTATCCTGATAGTACACAATGACGAAGTGCGAAAATATTAGAATTTTTAACGACACGTGTTCCGACATCGCCATAAAACATTTGTGTTTTACTGATAGTGTATTTTACTGTCAATTCGTTCGTTTAAGGCCTGCACTACCGTTTTTAACCGGAATAATTTTAATAAATTAGAATTATTTTATATCAGTAAGTTTCCTCCGTGTGTGTCGTGTAGTAAAATTTAGAAGTATTATTTTTACCTGGTGGTATGTCAGCAGGGAATGGAATCGTGCAATTTAAAAAAAAATTACAATCTCTTACACTATCAAGTATATTAAGTAGTAAATTTAGTCCACAAAAAGTACTGAAAGCGCTTTGCCAAAAAATAGACCTTCCGGCTTGAAGGTTAAAATTGACAACAAATGAATAAAAGTCCAAAATTTCGCGGGTTTTTTTAGAATTTTTGATACAGATCCGGAGATACACAATATTAAAAAAATCATATCTACCCCATTTGATGCAAGGTAACCACATTTTAGGCGACAAAATTACTGTACACCTAACGTCTATCTCAAAATTTAAATCAAGGCGTTCGCTGGCTTTTTCCATGGCGGGATATAGATTTCAGGTTATATGGACTGTGAGGTCTCGAAAATTTATATCCAAGGTTCCAACTAACTTTTGAAATTTGAGTAACCCATAAGATTCGCAACTGCTTCCGAGACTACGACATCGGGTTACGCCGTTTGTGGGACTGGAGGAAGTGGAGAGGAGAAGAATATGGGGAAGAGGACGGTGGGGATGTACCTGGCTATTCAGATTTAGTTACCAATCACGGCTAAAGCCATTTGAAGCAACCTTTCGATTCTTAATTATGGTGTTACACCAATGTTACAATGAACAAATTGTGAAATAACACAAATTAATTAACCAAAGTTTATTTGTTTTTGGAATAACTTAATGAGTAAAGCCTCAAATTTAATTATTGGAGGCAATATTAGCGATAGTCGTATCCAGGCCTTGAACTTGTTCTAATTTTTTGTTTTATATTTTCGTTAGAATCGCTAATATTGTCTTCAATAATTACAACAAAAAAATACTTGTTCAAGCCAAGATTTGAATGCTCTAGTAATAGAAAGCCTTACCCCTCGCAGTTGATTTAGGGGAAATGGTTGTCATGTGAGAATGCTCTGTTTGTTCTACTGGTAGATGTATCACTGGAATACATTGATCCTCTCGGCAATGTTATCTTCTTCTATACTTCTTATACCCCGAATGACAATAGTTCAAGCAATGTACTGCTCTTTTCAATGCTCTAATTCACTTTTAATTCAATCAGATATCGACTTACTGAAGAAGCTATTTAGATTTATGCACCAATCAGCTCGAGGCTTATGATGCAGTTGTTCGAAAGTTAGTCACGTTAAACCGACTGAAACTAATGTCCTGGTAGACAGATATCTCTGTCTTCTATCCTTTTCCCTTTCGTTTTGGAACCCGGCAAATTCCTGACCAAGATATATAGTAACACACGCATTGCATATCGTTTCAAATTTAAACGCATTGGAAAATAATTAGCCATACCGTTACAGTTCAACTCTGCCTTTGGAATGCCTTTCAATCATACTGCAACATATAATATATCTGCTAATTTGTCCAATTGTAACGCAAAAGTACTTAGCACTTACCTAAAATTTTCCTTTGAAATAAAACTGAGTGTTCCTATTGATAACATTGTTGAATCCTGCTAGTCGGTTTATATTGACACAATGCTTTAAGCTTCCTGAACTAATGTCCAGGACAATCACAATAGCTTTCATTAAGCTCACTTTTTATCTAAATTTCCCAGGACAGAGTGCGGTTTCGTAGCTTTCAGTTTGTGAGTTTATAGCTGAAGAATCTCAGCGTCCCTATGTAAGTTACATAATGTAACCATCATCATCATCAATTCTCATAAGAAGAGGTTCTGGTGGCATACAGTGCTTGTTATAGCGCATTTTCACTTGCGAGCCGAACCACGAACCATGGGAAAGGATCGAACCAACGTTGGTTTGTTCGTTTCCCATAATTCTCAAAAAATCTATAAATTACATTACATGGGTGATGTACACGTACGTTGCCTGTCTCACTAAGAAATCCTGTGTTGATGGCTGGCGCAGTTTAAATTTACAAGATAATCGCAGTTACAACATAAAAATAAAAGATAATTAACGTCGCACCATTGGTAATATGTAGGTACTTATAAACAAGTTTTAATATTATCGTTGTTCGTGGTTCGGCCCGCGGTTCGGCTCGCAAGTGTATACGCGTCAATAGACGTACATAGACAAGACAACACATAGAGTTTGAGTTCGAACACAACGTTGCAATGCGAAATACCTACTGATATAAATAAGTTTTCTTTGAATATTGGATATGAGCGCTGCCAGTACAAATGTTGTAATGTTTAAATTGCATCATCGTAAGGAAGATTGATTAATAAATAAATCAAATGAATAGTTTTCTTTAATATTTCGACCAACATAATTTCCTGTCGGATATTAAACGATTTTAGTGTTTGGAAAGTGCGACTCCCAGAATGTACATACAGGATCTCATATCTGAAACATCAACCTCTGCAAAGTTGAATGGAAATGCATCATTATAAAATCCTTTCATAAAGTTTCAATTATGTTCGGTAAGCTGCTCAAGAAATTCCATTAAATTCGCTATGGAGAATCTTCTAAGGCTCTGCAAGCGAAAAAATGGAACTGATTTTTGTTAGGCAATTTTTCAGCGTCCCTTTGTTAATCGGATTAATAATTCGATAGTTACCTGCGCTGGTTGAAAAAATGTATTCTTGATGTTCCTACTGGTGTGGACAGCTTCTAATCGTCCTTATCATCCATTGCATACCGGTGCACCTGCTCGGATAACTCAGGGGATTAGTTCAAAGTTGATGTCGGCAGCATGAGAATGGTTGCTCTCGTTCTTCTTTGTATTATTTACACGGAGAAAAATGACAATTGCAATTTTTTTAAGAATCTCTTCAAATTATTGGTAAATCCGGTTAAAAACGGGATTGCACCACGCGCCACTCCAGGCCGCCGCGTAGAATAGTAAATTCCGAAAGTAAGGTAACGGTTTACAGCACAGTCCATTGTAAAACTTTTCTGCGCGGCGGCCTGGAGTGGCGCGTGGTACCGCCGCTCCTAAGTGTACGGGTGGCAGTGCCTATTCCCTCCTTATTTTTATCCGGGCCTCGGCAAGAGCCCCATTTACAAATCCTTCCCTTCAGTCCTTTCCCTAAACCGGCTCGCAAATTCTACCGAAACGGGTTGCGATATTGTTATGTATGTATGTATATGTATTTTGTTATGTGAATTCCGCACAAACTGCTCCCAACCGTCTGGAGCCTGTGAGACAATAGCTTCTCCAATTAAGGTGTGTCGTGAGGCCTAAGGTAGTAAGGATGGGCAAGACAAAGGTGGGGAACCTGGCTATTCAGACCTGGTCACAAAACACTACTAAAGCCATTTCAAGTAACGTTTCGAATGGTGGTTTTACACCAGGGCGATACTGAATGTATCTTCCACTCTGGAAAGTGCCGCAAATATACTAGTTATATATTATTTTTAATTGAAATTAATCAAATAAAATTTACTTGCCTAGATGATTTGGACCCGCGACCTCCGTATTGCTAGTCGTGAACTTACCCCTCTACCACGGTGGCTTTAATACAGTGATTGACCCCACGGAGGAAAACATGAAGAAATAGCGTGTCATCAAATATTTCCGCTTGACATTCAATTTCAAATAGATTCGCTGTTGTTTAAGTTATCCCAAAATTAAACTGTTTTGTAAGCAGATAAAATAATTTATTTTTAAAAATGCGTGTTTAAAGCAAACGTAGCCAAAGTTTTACAAATCGCTTACCTATGTTTTTTCTTGGAACTAAAAAACACATTTAGTTAGATAAACATAATTATAAAATTTATTGTCATTTAACTTTTTTTCCTTTTGTAAAAAAATTATTATTTTAAAAATTGGCAAACCTGGTGAACTGTTTGGCTTTTTTGTTTTATAGAATTATTTCAAATTGTACAGGCTTTCCCTTTGTATTGTTGTAAACTTTTACAAAGGGAAAGCCTGGTGTTATCTCTGTCTAAATATGTCTGACCATAATAGAGAACGAGGTTTATGAGAACTTGTCATTTGGTGACAGATATAATAGCGCTACGTAACCAACCATCACGCTTTTTTCCCGCAAGGGTAGGCAGAGAGGACGGATCCCCAAACAACTCGGTCTTGGCACAAACTCCTTCTTATTCTGTTATTCTGATTCTCGATATGGCCCGACACAAGAATCTGATTCACTTGATCGTGACATGTCTTCTTCGGGCGTCCCCGACTTCTGCTACCATTCACTTCGTCATATATTCTCCTTACACTCATTTCTTCGCTTATCCGCTCTACGTGCCCAAACTATCTAGCTCTCACTCATTACGCTTATATGCCTTGCATTCTTTGCGGATCATATGCCTCAGGGATCTCATTTCTACAGCATTCAGTCTTGAAGGTTCTTTGTGCCTTATTATTGTACTTTGCGTAAGACATTACCTCACATTTCCACGTAAATCCCCTTTGTCTTGAATTACACAAGTATTCCGCGTGAAGTGTGATAATGTTATAAGGAACTGAAAAAAACGGATTAAAGTCATTTTGGCGTCAACGAGAGAAAGCCGCCGCCAAGCGCGTATTTCATCCGCTCTATGTATTCTTCAGTAAATCTATCCACTTAATCAAACAGTTTATTATCTGGAAGCTTTGGCCTTTGAAGTAGCTTGTCATTGTTTTATTGCTTTTTACTCGGTTACTTTGAAACTGTACGCCAGTCGCCCGACGATTCTTCTGCGTTTGACAAGGGTTTTATGATAATGGCATCGCGATGAATCAATGTTCGCTGAATAAAATCTGAATCTCCATCAAAAGGGAAACATACCGAACTCGACAACATTGATGAAATGATTGTGTGGAATGAACACTCTGAAGCTGTCACTTTACTTGCTGCGTATTAGTAGGTCAAACGGAAACGGAGAGAAATGAAGTGATGAATGTATTGTATTATTTATTACAACTACAAGAGTATACGTGTATATTGTGTTCTCTTGTTCAGGCGCCTTCTCAGATTCTTTCAAGTATTTTCCTACTATCGCGATCTCGTCAGTTCCAAGAACATGGACGTACTGCATTCCTACAAATAATTCATCCGACTCCATTTAAGGGTTATTCAGATAAGATATCGCATTTCGCACTGCTGAAAACAACGCTTCTACAGGCATTTGTGAAGTAGGTACCTACTTTACAGAACTGTTTGCAAATACCCTTCATTATTTATTTCTATACGGAGAAAAATTACTAATATTGAATATTGTTAATTTTTTTAAGAATCTCTTAAAATTATTCGTAATTCGGTTAAACCGGGATTACATGCCCTTAACGAATGAATTTATAGGTTTCCTAGTAAAATTTGAGTAAAATACGAATGTATTATCACAATGTCGGAACACATGTTAGTAAAAAGTCTAAATATTTCCGCATATCGTCATTGAATATTATCAAGAAGAGACCGAGAAGAGATCAAGAAAAGAGAAACAAAAACCTACGCTCAATCAATGTATATCGGTCGATTAAACTCCAACCTCCTTCCAATCCTCTGAGTACATGTTACAAGTCCTAACAAAACAGTGCCCCCTGGTGTACCGGTCTAACCGGGACAGGAGTGCTCCTGGCTGTGGTGTACGTATTATTTCTGGTACTTATAGTTTATAGGTAAATACAAGGGTAATCCCAAAAGCAGGGTTTCCTATATTGTATAAATACAAAGAAACAATTATTATTTTTGAAATAATGTTTATATGTTTTAATGTTTGAACATTTTTCATTTCATACTATGCAGTTAAGTACCTAGAGTTAACCAGGACTCTCCGATAATGAAAAGCAAGTAACACAGTATTTTATTATATTATAGTGTCTTTTTTCCTAGTATAATTTTCCCCCTGAAATCTATTTTTATCGCGTATTTTCTTCCGCCTACGCGTAGGCTGTGATCGCGCGAAGCTTTTCCGAATCAATAACTCGATCATAGCCTGTAGCCGCCGTAGCCGGTAGCCCTGTAGGCTGTACGCTCTGGGCTACGGACTACGGGCCGAGAGTCCTCAGCGGCGGGGAGGGGTTTAGTGGGGTGGTTTATTAATGTCGGACGGGTAAGCTTTTTGACATCACTATGACTTTAAGATATTTGGGATATTTTAACGCGGATCGGATTTTATTTTTATTTATGAAGATATATGGCGTGGTGGTAATAACGCCAGGCTTAGGATCGAAGATTTAATTGAAATATTGTGACTTTTATTTTGTAATCATAATCCTTATTTGTATTGTGCTGTGTTTGTGAATCATCTCAGCTTAGAAGTTTTAAAAAGATGTCGGATTAACGATGAGACGTTTCATGAATGTCGTCGAAGCAAGGAGCAATGAGCATGCGCTAGAAAAGTGTTATGTAGTAAGTTATGAGAAGTTCAAATCTGTCATAAAGGTCATCTTTACTTTAAAGTGAGCAAAACAACCATGACAAGTCTCCACTTAGTCAATAAGCTAAAATAAAATAATAATGACACCGATGACACCGTCTTACTGTTTGAAGCTGACACTTGGCTAGCTGTCAAAAATAATTATTAATAATAATTTTACGTAAGCATGGTAAAAAAGTGTTTGGATATAAACACGCTCACACTGAACACCGAGAAAACTAAATTATGTAACATCAAGCATTAATATTACTGGTCAACCTCCTGATGATGCCTCCATCAGAATACACTCGTGTTTGAATTCCGATGAATGTTGTCAGTGCCCCTACATTGAGCGCTCTACTCAGATGAAGTACCTAGGCCTCACCATTGATCCATATCTCAAATGGAATCTTCATACTCAAATAATTGCAAACAAAATAAGAAAAACCATGCTCTTTTTCAGAATCATACGAAACTTTCTCGGCTTTCAACACCTGAAAATGATTTATTTTTCAGTCTGCCAAACTATTATTGAGTATGGTATCATAGCATGGGGAGTCGGCACTTCGTCTGCACCAGACCCAATCATAAAGGCTCAGAAAACAATTTTAAAAATAATTCTAAGGCTACCTATAATTACAGACTCGAATCTAATTTTGAATATTATGAATGTGTTTGATGTTCGGCAGCTATATGCAAAAATTATCCTAACTCATCTATACATAATTACTACGAAAAAAAGTTCAAATACACGATGTACTCGAAGCAACAACAAAAACTTACTACAAATACCGATAACACATACTACGTTTGGTCAACGAAACTTTAAATACTTTGCGACAAGACTCTACAACATTCTTCCAGACAATATAAAACAATGTGATTCACAAAAAAAAATTAAAAAAAAGGTAATGTAAAAATTTGGATCAAAAATAAGAATAGGGCCTTCACCGGTGCATTCACCCAAATTCGCAGTTATTGAAGTCACCACATTATTGATTGAATACATCTTAATACAAGTATAGGTATGTTCAAAGGTATTAGGAACTAACACGAAAAATTCTTCCTCAACACAGGCTAGCCTAGTGAGGCGGTATTTGAGAAACCTCAACTGTACTTTTATTTTCTTTTTACCTTCACAATATTATGTTTGTATTTTTCTGTTAATTTTATAACCTTACATATAAAAGTTACAAATCAATGTACACCATAATATGTATGTATAGTTGTAATGTGTAAATTTTCCTAAATAAAGATATTATTATTATTATATTATTACAACCAAAATACTGTATTTTTGTAGTAATAACGATGCCTACTATTTATGACCACCTTAACTATTTATAAATGTTATTTATTTATTGGACAATTTTTATAGCGCCGCTTTTGTGAGATATCACCTCAGGGGCGCTTTACAGTTGATGCAGGTATTACAAAAAATATAAATATTAAAAAAATAAAGTGAAGTTAAGTTAAGTAAAATGAAGTACAGGAACAGGTGACACGAAGATAGAAGATGGAGACTCTGCAGCAAGAATCCTAGGTGGTGAGGAAACTGGTCCAGCTGCTGCAGTGAGAGTCCACCGCGTCCACCAACAGTGCCAGCACGAGGTTCGTCATCCGTCCAGGTATGTGTCTGCTGCTAACAAAGCGCTGACACAATATCCTCTCACAGATACCCGACCTTGGCAGCACCGCTGTGACGTTCGACGAAGATAGAAAATGGAGACTCTGCAGCAATAATCTTTGGTGGTGAAGAAACTGGACCAGCTGCTGCAGCGAGAGAGTCCACCCCATCCACCAACAGTGCCAGCACGAGGTTCGTCATCCGTCCAGGTGTGTGTCTGCTGCTAATAAAGCGCTGACACCTCACATAGATAAGAGACCCTGGCAGCACTGCTGTGACGTTCGGCGAGTCCATCATTCATCTCCATGTAATCCTGTTCCTGGTGATTGTTGAAGTGGTGCAATCTGCCCTCAATAAACAGCGACGATCGGGATAATAAATTACCCTGGGATTAGCAAAACACTTGCCTTCAGAGTTTCCGAGAATTCCGTTGAAAACATCTGGGGTGCATTTACCGATCGACGTTTGTTTCGAATATCGAATATTTTTGAGCAAAATTTCCGAATATTCACTTTTAAAACACTGCACTCAAATCACATATTATAAAGTTCTAATAAATGCTTGTTAAGTTTATTTTTATTTAAGTTAAAATGTTGTTTGATTGATTTTAAAAATAAGAGAAAGGATAATTTAAGGGATTTTGCCTCATTTCCCTTGAAAATCCAAAAAAAAAACACAAAGCGGTTGGAGATTTCTCTAATAACTGGGCAATTGAAATGTTCAATGAATATCATGGATAATAAAAATTATCCTGTATTTACTTTATTTATACAAAAAAAATAAACCATGACAAGCCTCAACTTAGTCAATAAGCCATCTGGAACTAGCTGGGGATGCGACGCGAACAACCCAAGAACGGCATCCATTGCCCTAGTTTTCTCAACAGCTGAATACTGCGCTCCAGTATGGGCTAGAAGTGCCCACCGTCAGTGGGATTGTGGGAATCTCAATAAAAACTGGTGCTATCTAAAAGAATACTCCCATAATAATTTCACAAAGACCGTAGGCATTTATTAAAGTATATCAAATTTAGTAATATTATTATTAAGTTATGCAAATGTTTAGTTTTTAATTTTTATGACGGCTGTTTCGATATTCAAGGCTATTATCTGTTAATGGCATTGAACGCCGAATCAGCTGTCACAATAATTAAACTAAAAATTTGCAGCACTTTAATAAGAGCATTAAATTTGAGTTACTTTAAATTTTGAGGTTAATTTGTTCGCTTTTGGGAACAACTCACATGTAATTGTGAGAAATATTATCTAAACTGTGTTTGAAACAAAAAATACTGCACTTTATATTAAAATCTAGAAGATAACAACAGAAGAATTAAAATGTACACCTTTATGAAACCAAAGGTTCCGACCGCAATTTGCAAAAAAATAATTCATTTTGTGATTTTAACCAAGAAACGACACAAAAGTGACTATAACGTTTGTAATACAATTTTCTAATAAAATGCGTCAGTTTTTGTAGTTTTTCGTTATCAGTAATTTTGATTACAAAAAAGCGTAGCGAGCCTTTTTTTGTTTTTAATCTTTATTGCAAAGCGGAAACACTCCGACCTTCTGTCAGAATATGCCAGAGGCCTGGGGGTTAAATAAATAGTTTCATAGTCAAGATCACAATGTGTCGTGTTAATATCGGTATTATGTAAACGAGACGTCTTTAAAATAACATATTACAACGTGCCTGACGTATTACGCAGGGTAATAAAACTCGATTCTTTGATTAAACGTCATAAACACGTGTTATTAAATCTCATCCACTAGATAAAGTTAACGAACGCTTTCAAGCACCAGTGCTCGCAAGATTCGCAAGCCTCCCGACCAAAGTTCCGCGGCAATTTAAAAAAAGCCGCTCCTAACCAGATTATTTATCGCCATATTTAGAAATTGAAGGCCGCGTAACTTCGCTAAGTAAAAATGTGTTTATTTTATGATGGCTTTAACGCCGGCAGTAAAAGTTCCCGAAAGTGTTCACCGGATCGGCTAATTTCCTCGGTGAAAGCTGTTAGCCGCGGTTTGGCTGCTCTGCTGTGTGCTCAGTGCTCAGTGCTCCGATGTTAACAACTATACCTATTCGTGTGCGAGTGGAACAGATACCACGGATAATGTGACACACTTTGGCTTGTATATAGGTACGTATTAAAATCACACTTTTCACCTCGGTAGTATGCGAGAGAGTGAATACAATGTGAAATACACACTAGGCCGGAGTGATTTATTTTTATTTTTAGCATTTCAAAATCCCTATATGTTTAATCATTGACCCTGAATCATATGAGAAAAAATACAAAATTTTATTGACCTGCGGTGACTTTAGCGATTAACCTTAAGTTTACAAAAAACGAATTTTGCGATGTTTTGATTTTTTTAAAGCTTGTATTTTTATTATCAAATTGTTGTATTATTTTCTGTTGGCTTACGACATGAATAGAAGCTTTTACCACACTTTTACTATATATTTTTGCTAATTTTTCACAAACTTCTCGAATTGAAATACTTTTTCCGTTATTCAAGAATAATTAATCGTTTTTCACCCTCAAATGGTACTTTATAAAATCACGTTGTGTATGCTGCATTTAAACTGTTGGTCGACCATACACAGAACACGTCAAATCTTATCTTGAGGTGGGCATTTTTAGTAAATGAGTAATAATAATCAAATAATCGAGGTGTGGAGTGATTTTGAGTTAAATGCGTTTCGTATCTAAGAAATTTGCGACTGTCGGAAGTCACCACAAAGAGTTGTAAGAACAAGAAAGAATAGTTCAACACGTGCCATCATAAATAATAATAATAAAAGTTACTTGAATTGCCCTTTGTGAGGAGCTCTAGTAACAAAAGTAATTTTAAGTTTAACCTCGTCACCTGAAGATGTCATCCCTGATGTTGACCCCATATTGTGGTATAGGGTCAATGATTAAACGTATAGGGATTTTAAATTTCTAAAATTAAAAAAAAATCACTCCGGCCTAATATACATACCAACTCGTTTTTTTATTTTGTAATTATTAATAATATTTGACGCGCAGCGTGAAATTATACACACCTATAAAATTACAGAAATTAAGTAGTATTGCCGTGGTATAATATATATAAAAAATATAATTAAATCATTTCTGAGAAATTAAAGAAACGCATTTTCAACCCTACTCTATCGTGAAATTGGGTGAAAACTTTTGCTTTATTTTCAATACATATTTCGAAGATTAAAATCAATTTGCAAAATAGGTAATAAAATATTTAGGCTAAGTACCTACCTACTAACTTCCTTTGTATCTATTAATGTCAAATTTTGTTTCTTGCATATATTATTTTTTAATGTAATTTTATTTTTATTATTTCTTTCTTATGTTTCAAAACTGTCATTAAAATTGTACCACCTACATGTAAAAGCCCTCTGGGCGTTAAATAAATAAATAAAATAAAATAATAACAAATAAATGCAAGGTTTTAATTCAACTGAACATTTGAAGACATCAAAGGATTCAACTTTATTTTCTTGACAAATTAATTTAATCGTCTCGTGGCGTTTGGAGCGATGGGGGGGGGGGCGTTGAATCCCTTCGGAACTTACACAACACGGTTATTGTTATTGATGAAGTTTTAAACCTGGAAACCTTTTAGGGATCTCTCAATTATCCTTTGAAGGAATGGCTGATGATGAAAACAATTTATAATAAGATTAATAAAATATATGATGTAAAAACTTTTCGTGGAATTAATATAACTCTGTAAAATGTGTGATAGGTATTTCGTGATGCATCTGACAAGCTGCCGTCTAAATTCTGGCAAGATATAAGTGTGAATTATTTATAAGAATGATTAAAAAGTTTTACTAGGTACGGATATCAATATAATATTGGTCCCATAGGGATTCAGATAAGCTCTTACACACTTTCGAGATTACTCAACCAATTCATGGGAAACTGGGAAAATCCGTGCGGCGAAACTGAAATTTCCTGAAAATCTTCACACAAAAAATCGAATTTTCGAAAAAAAAATAAAAAATCTTTTTCAGCTACTACAACATCAATAATGCCATTTTTGTAATATTAGCACTATGTACACACAAAATTCACGAGCCACCACTGACCCTAAGTTCCTATCGTGTACTCTTATTATTATATAATTATTTCTTCTAATGCTGTCTTACGTAAAGTCACAAGGAGGAAATCCGTAATTGGTTTTATTTTGGCTATTTTACTTATGTACAATCTGTAAAAATGTAACTGTTGATTTCCCAAAAATGAATAAATAAATATATTATTTATTGGACAACTATTACTTGAATGTACAACAACTCTCAACGATAACTAGTATTGTACCTGTTTATATTGTCCGTGCTCTGCCTATTATGTTATGTAATATACGGTGACCGGATAAATCATCACAATTATAATTCATCACATCTTTAAAAAAGATATATAAAGTCATGGAAAGTGATGAAACAAAAACTTTATTAATGACTTTATATCACTTTTTAAAAGTGTGATGAATTGTCACTGTGTTGAGTTATCATGCAGCCGTAATATACACTCAGTATTGTACTCCTGATTGCTTACCTTGAACATTGTATAAAAGCCTTCATGGCGTGATTGAATAAAATAAATTAACTATTATAATGCAACTTTACTCGGTGATCGTTTGTGGAGAAAGCGTTAAAGTCAAGACCGTTGATGAAACGAAACTGGGTTACGTACATTAGGTTAGTTTTTTTCATCGTTTTCATGATTTTATATCACTTTTTAAAGGTGCGTTGAGTTATCATTGAACAAATTTTAAGCATTTCTTTGCAACGGCTTACGACGGGTATTATAGCAGTTAAGTAAAGTGGTGCAGGAAACGTTTCGCCCGGAATTCTTTAAAGATGTTTGTTCTACTGTAATCATTTCACTTATATTCTCTATTCACTGATATCCCAAAGTTCGCGAAACTTTTGCAACCATTTCGGAACTCTTATTTTACTTTTTATTTCGGTGTTATTTTACCCACCTCTAGTCTACATGAACTTTTTATAATGTAGAGACTTACAAAATGATAATAACTCGTATGAATGTACTTCCAAGCAGCGAATAACGAAGTCCGATAATTTATGACACAAGCATACGAAAAATTCAGGCACTCATACGTCAAAATAAATATTACAAATGTCCCGCGACGCCGGAACATTTCCGCTGGAATGTCGAAATGACGTCGCTTCTCGCCCGCCCAATTGTTTTGCAGCCACATAAATCTCCCGGAGAGGGTCGTGTTAACACGGAGGCAAGATGGAGAAAAATGCCAGCCTTTTTAGGGGTAGTTAACCTTAGCCTTAAGCCTCTTACATTACTACCTCTGCTCGGCGCCGGCCGGGGATTTATTGGCTGGAAACCGCCTAAAAGGGTCGAAATGTGTTAAATACCCACCTTCATTTAGTGCCTACTTGTTGACATTTTATATTTCGATTTGAAGAGCCATATTTTTGAGATGAAGTCATTTTACTGTAAATTATGAATATAGCGAGCTACGAGATCGGAAATGACATCGTGGTCACCACTCTAGGTACATACTTTGTATTATCCACAATGATACTAGGATACCAAATAGAGGCCTTTCTCAAACTGTGCTTAAACCACATTGAGACGACTTGTTAATATAATTTTACACCACCCCTATTTGTATTTGTATGACAAGCTGTACCCGGCACGGCATTGCTGTGGCTGTGAAAAACAATAGCGCAATATAATAAAGCAATATTTAAAAAAACATATTTTACCTCTCACATATGACATCTATATAATATAAGCACATAAAAATACACGCATATTCGAATGCAACGTTGTGTCATGATTTCAAAGCAATCGAAGAACTTTCGGAGATTTAAGATTTTTAACAAACTTTAACGGTAAAATCTGATTACTTAGAAAATCAATACTGTGAGGCACTAACTGAATAAATTGGTACTCTCCCCCGCTATAATGATGGTGGGTTTTTCTCAATTTTATTAAAATGGCGTAAATACAATTCATAAAATTATTTAACTAATATTAATTTAAAATCTTTAAAAAAAATTGCAAATTAAAGTCCAAAAAAAAAACACTTCATTTTGTGCTTATGAAATATAAATACAATAACAAATAATAATATCATTCTTAGGAGATCTACCGAGCCGAATCCTCTGATATGAAAATATCTGGAGTCGGTGAATTATTTTCACATTTCCTATTTGATCTCTGGTGAGTTGACGTGTTGTTCTTGTATTGTTTTGTATTTATTTTGCTTTTATAATGCACTTGCATAATGTGGATTGACTAGATGATCATTTGTGGAAAAGTGTGTGGAAGGGTTTAGTTTTTCCTATGGGGAAGATTTAACCCGGACATAAAATTATTGTACCTATGTACCGAAAAATCATGTTTTTAGAACGTTCTCAGTGGCCGTTATATTTGTACAGCTTAATTTTATAAATCACAATTTTCAAAAGTGGATGGTGCTTTTTTACATCCTCCTGGAATAATCCCCACACAAATAGTCTCGTTCATATGTAATTAGTAATTTCCCCCAAATACGGGACCTGTTACGTAATAACATCAAAAGCGGAAAAATGTAACTGGAATAGAAAACGTGTAATATCTAATACAATGAGTCAGCTTATATTTTGGAAGCGGCCGACGACGGTGGTAGTGACGTCACAGCTTATGACGTAATCAGGACGAGAAGACCTCCCCCTTCCCATCCTTCACCCTACCGCCCCTTCTACCCTAACCCTCCAGCCGCTGTCAAGTGGGAACTAAAGTACTTAGTAACACAATGTTGAAAAGCCCAATCCCAGCTTTTCAATTGCGGGCCACTTGCAGACAAGAGACCGTTTCAATCCAGGCTTTGGCATTGTAACAATGGGCTTGGAGCGCCACTTTCTACTGCTCGCCGCTTGTTTCAACTGTAACTTTAGTAACTTGAGGTACCTGCCTTACCACCGAGAGAAGAGAAAGCCTACAATTCGATTTACTGCCAGTAGAACTTCATTTGGAATTGTAATTTAACTCAATTTATAACAGATTAATGTTGTTTAGGGCGTAAAAATGACGTGTTTATTATTATTTCAGTTATTGTATTTATTTATATATTAACGCCCTATTGGGCTTTTACAATAAGAATATAAATTCAATTGAAAACAACAGTAAATCAAAAATACATAATATTGCATGAAATACAATTATCACGCCAACTGAAGAACCCGTGATTACTATGAAGCTATTGTGAATACTTAAACTGATAATGATAGCTCGTTATTAACACTTTTTTTAATAAAAAGTGTCAAATCAATTTGGCTCTAGCTATCTTATAAATAAACCATTAATAACAAACTTTTCCAGGCATAATAACCATAGCTGGAACAGTATGACGTTCGACGGCCGGCGTGGTCTAGTGGTATACGCTTTTGACTACAGATCCGAAGGTCGCGGGTTCGAACCCGGCGTGCGCAAATAAATTTTATTTGATTAATTTGTGTTATTTCACATTTAATTAATTAAAAATAATATATAGTATATTTGCGGCACGTTCCAGAGTGGAAGATACTCTCAGTATCGCCCTGGTGTAAGACCACCATTCAGAATTGAAACGTTGCTTGAAATGGCTTTAGCCGTGTTTGGTGACCAGATCTGAATAGCCAGGTACTTCCCCACCTTCCTCTTCCCCATCTCCCTCCCCTCCCCAATACCCTCAGCCTCACAACATACCCCAATTGGGGATGCCATAGTCTCACTGGCTCCAGACGGGAGCAGTTGGGACTCATGTGCGGTATAACTGTAAAAAAAAAAAAAAAAAAAAAAAGTAATTAAATTTTACTATTCAATTTTGCGCGTTACCTACCAAATTGGTAATTATTCACCCCTTGCTGTCGAGCAGACGAATCTGAAGATGTGCATCAAATTTGAAGAATGTTAAAACTTATAAATATATACTGCGTTCAACTACTTATGATAAAGTCAAAATGCTATTGACTTGCCTACCAATGGACAATGGATAAAAACACGTCAATCGGTTTAATTGTTGGCAGATGAATCATTTAATGCGTTAAAGATCGACGATTAATTTCATTAATCCATTTAAGATATATTTCCAGCTAATAATAAAAACTAATTTTATAAACACCCTGATATAAAAGAACTTCCTCCTTCTTCTGGCGCTTGTAAAATTAGATTGTTAATGAAAATTTTAGTTATATGTTTCTACATATGTAAATATATATTTTATTAAGATAGTAGTTATAGGCCTTAGTCGTAAGTCTCTAGATATAAGTCTCAGACGTAAGTCACTAGTTTTAAGTCAGTAGTTCAAGTGTTAACTATTTAAGAAATATATTTGTACAGCGCCCTTGAGGTGATTTCTCACGAAAACGGCGCTATATAAATTAGCCAAATATTTTCCGATTTTATGTCCTGGTTTAATCTTCCCCATAGGAAAAACTAATCCCTTTCACATACTTTTCCACAAATAATCATCTAGTCAATCAACATTATGCAAGTGCATTATATAAGCAAAATAAATTCAAAACAATACAAGAACAACACGTCAAATCACCAGAGATCAAATGGGAAAATAATTCACCGACTCCAGATATTTTCATATCAGAGGGTTCGGCTCGGTAGAACTTCTAACAGGGCCTATAAATCCTACTGATCCCGTAACATAAATATTTAAAAAAATCTTTCGTTATCCTACATGTATTCAAAATGACCGACTTTTGCATCTTTATATATAAATTTTTTGATAGATATATATATAAAATTTTTAATGAGAGAGCTAGGTATAATGCCAGTAGCTGAAATAATGAATGGTAATATTTTTATAGTCTGAGAATGCCAAATTCTTTTTATTTCATTTCCTAAATATGTGTATTTTCTTTTTTTTTTCATTATTTATATATTCTTATTATTATAATAAGATGTTTTATTGCTAATTACATTATTTTATGCGAATGAAAAGGTTATTTGTTTTAAACCACTTTATTTCCACCAAATAAAGTTGTTTAAAACAAAGAAATTTTTCATTTGTATAATGTCAAGCCACAAAGTGTTTGCTTTCTTCTATAATACATCAAAACTACTTGTAGCACTACTTACATTTAAATCACATTTACCAAACACGTAATATAATTTTTGTTTTTTGTTTTTGGGGTGTTATACCGTGTTGCGCTAACTCCTTCTTTAGCCGTGAGAATCTAAAAACTTACGTAATATAATTTTTTATGCAATGTACTTACTACAGCACACAATTCATTTACCTGTAATATTATGAATTACTGTAAATAATCACAATGGACGGACTTCCCGCATCCCTGTGTACGTGGATTGCTGACTTTTTAAGGGATAGGTCGATTCAGGCAGTTGCTGACGGTTTCACCTCATCCTCACACTCTATAAATGCTGGCGTCCCACAGGGATCGGTTCTGTCTCCGACTTTGTTTTTGTTGCACATCAATGACCTTTTGACATGTGCACCGATTCATTGTTACGCGGATGACAGTACAGTTCATGATAGCTTTTTGTTTGACAAGCCCCCAAAGGGCACACAAACTCCAACGGCTCGGAGGGCTTTGAAGCAGAGAATGGACGGTTATCTCGAGAGTATTTCCTCCTGGGGTAAAAATAATCTCGTCGAATTTAATGTTTCAAAGACCCAATCCTGTCTGATTACGTCTAAAAGGGATCCAAATGATAATCTAGTCTCCTTCAACAGAAGTAATCTTCCGAACAGGTCTTCCATTGATATGCTTGGTGTAACTATAAGTGACCAGCTCAGGTACGGGGGCTCCACCGAAGCCAGAGTAAAGCTGGCCTCTCAGAAGCTGGGCGTACTGTACAGGCCCCGCAGATACTTTTAATAGTACACAACTGCTGACCCTGTGTGGAGTTAATATAAAAAAAAAAAAACAATAATGTCCTGTATACTCCTCTTCCAACCACAAGCTAACGCTTCCATGGAAAAGTAGTATTCAAATCTCACGGTTACCGCACAACAACACAATGACAATTCAACACCCCTTTAAAAAGTAATATAAATTCATATAATTCAAAGTGATGAAACAAAAACCAGATTTTACGTAGGTTAGTATTTTTTCATCGCTTTTAATGACTTTATATCACTTTTTAAAGGTGTGTTGAATTATCATTGTGTTAAGTTATTATGGAACCAGTTAAGAACAATTTTTTTTTAATTTATTTAATTATATTTTCTGTTATTCTCCATTCACCACTTGTTCTTATAATCGTAAAAAAGTTGTTAATAATTATTATATTGCACACATATCAAATTGCTTGTTTTGCGAAATATTCCCAGTTGACTCCATTCCACTCTAACCAACACCGATAATGAACGCACATAATATCGCAGTCCGTAGGTCAGTAGGTAATAGTTACACGTGTAGTGTATGGGACACGCTCCTTGTTCCGTGCAAGGTCGTCCGGTGCACGTGCACTCGTGCAAGGCACTGCTGCATCCGTGGGTAAGAATGTAATAGTCATTTGTACATCGGTAAGGCCGCCACGTGTCAGTAGGCTGATTGGGATATGTCAGTATTAACTTTCCAATGAATACCTAAATAACACTCCTTATTTTGCAAGAATCGAATACATTGTGAAATGGAGTTCAGAATACCATGGATACCACGGTTTTCTACGTAGTAAAAATAAAATATCAAATTTATTTGATATACTCGTATTTAACTGATTTTCATGAATGAATAGCGCACGGCTGTGAAGTTTTGAAAACTGGCACAGATATTCCTGAAATGTTAACCTTTGACAGGCCAAGATGCCAAACAAAATATTTGTAACCAAGTGGGTCTTCCGACGACCCCATGCATTTTTCTGTCTTATGGGCTTTTAAACTATAGAAATCCCAATTATTCAGTCAATTATTAATGGTAACTTATGTATTTGCGCAGTAATACGTAAAATACTAAAATGATATGTCAAGTATTTAAGCTAATATAAGGAGGATAGTAATTTTGGGTACTACCTACACCCAAGTTAAAAACGGTCTACAAGGATGATGCTACGGGGAAAACTCAAATTTGAGTACCACAAATGTTTGTGGTTCTCAAATGAAGAACAAACTTTGAATGGACTCCTCTCACATCGAGAAAAACAAATCAGCATTGTCTTGATGTTTGATCTCACTTAATTTGTGGCGAGGCGAATTCGGAGTCTTCCATTGGATTGAAGCTTTATTTCAGGGTCTTATAGCACCATGATTTGTCACCTTGGATAAAAAGTTTGTGTCATTTGGAACTCCGTTCACGAAAAAATCAGCCTCTCGAACATCTCAAAAACGACGAGCACACAAAACAAAAACAAGTCACCATTCACATCAGCCGAAAGGACGACTTCTCCAGCGCAGTGCTTGGCATACTGCCTGGGGTTAGGTAGTTGTACACGGTTACCTAACCTAACCACCAGTACGTTACAACGTTACAAACCAGTACTTCAAGAACTAAGCCCCCCGCAACATCAGTTCGGTTTCTTTTGGGTACCCCCGTATATACGCTTATTCCTCGCATACATACGCTGGCAAATTAATATACAACAAACATTGTCAATTTGAATGTCAATGTATCCAATTTCGAAAGACGACTAAAAGTTTTATTAAATCCATCGGCCATCCCCTCTTCGTCCAATGACTTTTTTCTATTATTATTAATTAAAGATAAAGACCTATTTATTCGTAATAAAATTTATTTAAGACTATAATGCTAGTCCTAGGTACTTGAATAGAAGCAGACATATAGTTGCTTAAACATATCCCCGGAGTACTTCTGAAAAGCTTTCAGTTGATTACTGCAGCGGAAATGGCCGGCGCGTGCAGCGATGATTTTGATCTCTCTTAGTAAGGTTACAGAAAACACTGAACACTGCGTGACCATCAATACACGCCTACATCCGCGACCGTCAATTCCCTTTTTAAATGTAGCAGATCAAACGATATTCGGTGATAATAATAATAATTGGATAATTTGTATAGCGCCGTTTTTGTGAAAAATCACCTCAAGATGTACAAAATCATCGTTTTTCCTCGTGCTGAAAACGAAATTCCGAAAACCATTTGAATAAGTATTAGATTATTATGTTTGGCTTGAATCTCTCCGAATTGATCCAATAATGTTTCTAGGAAAGGAATCGGCACACTTCTGAAACAAAGAATAATATGTTTATGTAATATTGATTATTCTTGGCTATATTTTGTAGCACCATTTTTTTTATAAAATAAAATTTTAAAAATACCTAAAATTTTTGTTTAAGTCGTAATATTTAAATGAACTAATTTGATATAGATACAAGGTGCCTTGGGATAAAGTGCATTAATTTTGGGAGGTGATTAAACTGATAGTATAAGTAAAAACTTTTTTCGAAATTACATCGTTTTAATGTAGTTTTCAGAAAAATAAATTAAATTGTTTCTATGCAAAATTATAATGTTTGTAGGGGGGAAAAACAAATTTAATTTCGAACAAATTATTTATGTTTCTTACTTCTACCTCCAAGTTAATGCATTTTACCCCCGGATACATCGTATCATAATATTGACAAGTGTCAATACTCCGTATAATTTTTTTATATTATTCGCCCATACGGACTTTTCCAAAGAAGTAAAAATTTGTTAAGGAAATTATAAAATAGAACACATGCCAAATAATAATAATTTTTCACATTAATATTTATTTATGTTATTATAGCCTTCTTGTGACTTAATTCGTGGAGTTGAAGACATGTACTATTTTTTTTAAAGTATTGCCAACAGCATGCAATCTAGATACAAGCGAGTATCCAAATGACTCAGTCCTGATGTTGTTGCAATGAAAAATAATGTTAATGAAGTTTTCCTAGTTGGATATGTGAGATACCTGAAATACTGGAAACCTTGCCTTCGGTGACCGGATAAATCATCACAATGATAATTCATCACATCTTTTAAAAGTTATATAAAGTCATGGAAGTGATGAAACAAAAACTTTATTAACTGGATTAAGTATGTTAGGTTAGGTTAAAAAAAATTCTAATTCTATTAATGACTATATCACTTTTTAAAAGTGTGTTGAATTGTCACTGTGTTGAGTTATCATGTAACCATTTTCACTATATGTTGAATTATATTATTATGTAAAATCGGTGAGCACGAAATCGTTTTTTCTACAAACAGAAGAATAATTGAGCTTAGTTATTTGCATATACAATCAAATGATGCCGCTGTTGATCCACGCTTTTCCGGTCTCCGCAATGAATAATCTATATTCCACATGAAAATAAATTTCTAACATGTTTTCAGTGATGTCTTTAAAAAACGGATTTATATTTCTCTCCTCCACTCACAGCTAAATAAACACGTGTACAAGAATATCGGTACAGTGCTTGCGGTTTTCTCGTAAAAATACTATTTCCACCGCAAAATAGATTATCCGAGAATCCATTTAACTGTCACAAGTCACCTGAAAAATGATGTGAATTAGTATACCTGAGTTCGATAAAAAATGATTTCCCATTAAAATAATTATGTTATAGTTTTCCTCTGGCCATTAGTGCGCTGTGACGTCACAGGGGGATAGGTGGATGGTGGTAGTTTAATAAGCACAAAACAGCGGGCTGCCACTACATTAGATTGTACTCCACACGTCACCCGCCTCCCACTGACCAACCCAGCGTTGTTGCATACATTACACAATTTATTGAGTTATTGTACTATTGATCATAGATTAGCGATACAACGGAACAGAATGTGTCTTCATTTACTCAGTGACTGACTGATGACTTCTGACACCACTTGTCATTTTAGCCTTGTCTTCGGAGAATTGATTCATGAAGTGCAAGAAGACTCTCTCATCTGTAACAGCATTGCAACTTGCAACACAACGCAAGGTATAACTTGTTTAATGGAATTCATCTGACGAATTTCACACGATTAAGTGCTAACAACCTTTCTTCAGCTTCAATACCTTCCCCAATAAATACCACAGTCCCAAATAATGCTAAATTAAAACATTATGATAGATACTACATGAGTATGATAAGTTAGGCGACACATAAAGCTATACGCACCATGGCTACATGGATACATTACAAATGGGAATGTATAGCGAGCTGTATGCTGAAATAGGCCAAGCCACAAGAATATAGCGTGTTCGGTCACAGGCTTAATGTTGATCAGGAATCGAACCGCCAACCCCTCGAATCAAACGTGTGGACTACCACGCTACGGATTTGGATACCTTACCATGTTCAGATTCTGTTAAATATACTAGGTGTATCAGCACGCTCCAAAAGACTTTATTCAGCAATTCCTCGGCGTATTTGGAGTAAATACTGTATAATATGTCAATTAAAAACAGACCAAAACATTATACCACTGATCACACTGTCGCACGTCGCAACGGATCACGTGATAAGCGCTCCGTCTTGTATGTGTACGGTGTTTCTGGAACGATATTTTCACACTAAGTGCGAATTTTCACAGAATTTCAACAATTCGTAAAAATTCAAGTTCTGTAATAGTACTATTCAATTTCTATTATTTGGTCATGGGCTAATTGTTTCAATACTTAGATAGTACCAGAACTTGAATAAGCCTTCCACAAAACTTGAATCTTAACTTTGAAATTGAATGAATTGTTGAAATTCTGAGAAAACAACCTCGTCCTAAGCCACATATTTATTCTCGGCAGAATACAGGGCGTGTGTCTAAATCTAAAAAAGAACTTGTATATCGTAAACCTATTCTAGTATCTTTAGATGCACAACAGAGATTTTTTGAAATGTTTTAGTGTAACCATTATTGCAATATTGCTATAAAAGAGTTTCTTCTTTGTGCTTTAGGGTCCTTATGTTCTTGAAGATTGATTTCAGTAATCACATTCCCATCAGTTCTCTCGACCTCCTAAAAGGCTCCGACCGTATCTTTCATACCCGCCCACGATGTCTTCAAGCAGAGATAACAAAACCGTATCACTCATTTTTAAAATATGCAGCAATTTTGGTTACTTAGTTCTGCATCGCTTTTGAGAAAGTGGAAGAGATTACAACGGAACCGTCCACATCGTTTGTTTGCCTATACGCACCTTGTTATTGTTCGGAATTCCTTGGTAATAAATGTGCATTAGCGCCAGGATCTATGAGAATAATTGTATTTCGTAAAATATATAAGAAAGTATTACGATGACTAACTAACAATAATTAGAATTACGCCGGTATGTCGGTTCCGTGATAACTCAACACAGTGACAATTCAACACCTTGATAATTCATTAAAAGCCATAAAAAGTAATATAAACCTTACCTACGTAACCTAGTTTTGGCATGACTATATATGACTTTTTAAAGGTGTATTGAGTTTTCCGATCACCATGTGTCATGGTCATGTACTGTGTCTGTCTCTCTTAGAAATGCTGTCTTAATACAAGTTTATAACAAAAATAACACAATAGAGCGACAATAAGCGTCGTACCATTGGAAATACATTCATCTTATAAACCGGTTTTAATAAAATCATTGATGTTTGATCCGTCTTGGCTGATGTTCCAAAACTTGGTGTCTAATTTTTATAATAATTGGTGTTGTCACTAGTGGGAGTGATTACAAATTATCTAAAATTTCCATGCATTATTTTATAAGAATATCTCTAATAGCTGGCTAAACCTTATGAGATACATCAAAGTCATGTACTACGGAAAGGCCTACAGAAAAGTCTACCACGGTATACGTCCATATCCTAAGGAAAACCCCTAGCAACGCCGGGTACACGTCAGCTAGTTATATTATAAGATAAGCAAGAGATTATTCAATTTGGTTCTAGTATCGAGAGCAGTTTGGTCATTGTTTAAAACAGTTCTTTGTTCGAAGAGGTCTCATCTTGCCTTGCTTATAACTTGTAAGTTTTTCTTGCCAGGACACTTGAGAGAGCAACTTGACGGATGTAAATATTTTAAAGATGTGCTCGAAAACAACTGAAATAACTGCCCTTAAAAATTATGGTCCTATGCTTAAAGTCTTCCAGTTGTTTCAGCCAAATAAAAACCTTGTTTTCTGCACGTTTAGTTAAAAGTAGAACGAGCCCTTCAAAATGTTTGCATAGTTGAAACAAACAAAAATAATAATAGCTAAATATGCAGAGTTCTCTACTTGTTTTTGATCATTTTTAACGTCTTATAGAAGCCAATAGAGTATTGTAGAAATATATTATATATTTGTACAGCGCTCTTGAAGTGATTTTTCAAGAAAACGGCGCTATACAAATCATCCAAATATTATTATAATTACCATTGCCAAAAGTCGACCTTCCTTATTGTACACAATAGTAGAGAGGGGCAGGAAAGAGCTTTTTAGAAGCGGTATCTAATCGATGGATGGCGTTGGTCACCAAAGAACGGTACTACGGTTACTACGAGTACGGTAAGGCTACATCGGGCTACAGTCTACGGCGGGCTACGGGCTACGGGCTACGGTGGGGCCGCTTCCGTATCCGATTAGTGGATAAAGGGAGCGAATAAATAAGGCTTTGTGTGAGACTGCGGCGGAAACCCTTCATTTCGCCCAAATGCTATTTTCATATCAAATAAATGGCCGGTGAAAAGAACAGGCTGCTTTACGTGGGATTTATAAAGCCATTTTGTCCAACTACTTTATTTTAAAGATGAAGACTATTTTATGAACTAGAGTTTTAGAATTGCTATAATTTTCAATATGTTGTACTTAATAACCAAGGAATGCGGGCTCAATTCCCACTAGTATTTAAATATTATGTTTTCAACACTCTAGTCGCACATTGCGTGTGATTTTTGTGGATTTTTTACGGCAAATGCAAATGAAGGATGCTTTCAAGTGATTTTATGTTTATATTGGTGTGCCATTTTTATCGATTTGGTACTGTCCCAAGTGAAATTGTGAGTATGAAAATAATCATCGTGTAAAGCAAAGATTTTTCATATGGGTCCCGATGTAGTTTCCGTATGGGGATAGGTATGAAAAAATCATTGTGTAAAACACCCATTCGGACAGTCGCCCCTGTTTAGCCGAAGGGTTTCGGTGTTGAAATTCCGGTCGCGGCAGTAACCATTTTTTCACGTGATTTTCTAATTTCTTGTTTTTCGTTATGTCCGTTTAGAATTTAGGGCTTTATTTATGTATTTATTAGCAGACTATGTCAAATTACAATACATTACATATTACACGAAGTTAATACAAATTACACAATATAGGATTTTTTTTTTAAATATACATCATGTTTTTTTTCGCAAAATCTGATCATTTAAAAAATGCGTGTTTACGAAAAAACAATGCAAAATGCACATCAATTTTTTCCGATCTCTAATAAATTATCAGTGAACTTTAATGATTCATATCGACTGTGTGTTTGTAAAACTCTTGAAGCCACGTTTTTTGGGAATGTTAATTTTCAGTGGCTTCGTTCTGAATAGTTTTCAAATAACAACGTGGTAAAGTAATTTTTGCTGATTAAGACATACTTAATACTAAAAACATAACTTATGCGTTATTTGTTTAGGTTATTTCGAAAAACCCTTAGGTGAAATTACTCAAACCACAAAATTTTCAAATTTCAATTGCAATATTTCACACCAAAATTTCAGAAACAAATAACCACTTCCATGTAAACTTTAAGACGGGTTGTTTCACAGAATAATTCATTAAATTTAAAAGTTGATTTTCAAGTTTTGTGAAGGTTCTATTCAAATTCTTTCATATTCAGTTTTGTGAAACAAATGGCTAATAATGATATGACAACAGAACTTGAAAATCAACTTTGAAATGCCTATTCTTATCTGTTTGCTAAATAAGTAGTTGTTGTGGATGTTTTTGGCAAAACGTGATACGATAGATGAATTCTGCGGTGCCGTTTTAATTCGAAGAAATTACTCTGTACCAACGGTACTTTGAAGAAAGAGCCTCGCTTTATAAAAGCGCAACTGCATTTCTTTCATAAATGATACATCTGCTTTCAATAATTGTACATCTATATAATAATGTGTAGTAGTCTATTGAGTTCATTTCCTTTGACAATCGAAAAGTTGCTCGGATTAGCGATGCACTTTCTCACCTTCCTCTTCCCATCTTTTTCTCTCCGGATTGCTTGTCGAGAGCCTTGACCACGGAGGCCCTCATTTGGTGATGTCATAATCTACTGACTGCGGACAGATAGGAGCTGTTGAGACTTTTGTGCATTCAAAAACATGTTATTTGAAGTATTGAGGTTGTCTCAGATTTTTTTAAAGGAAATATATTACATTTAATGCGTCAATAACGACAGTAAAATCGTTATTCGATATGTTCAAAGAGGACAACGGTATGAGTATTCAAAATGAACATTGGTAAAATGTATGCAATTGTGTCTCATGACACAATTCAACTTCTCAACTTCTGCCCTCGACGTAATCTAATTAATATGATACATTTGTAAATAACATGAAATTAGCTGTAGGTGACGACTTCATTGCTACAATGCAAGGATCTCCAGTGTCTCCAAAGTCTCATCGCAAATACTATTTAGGTTTAACGAATTACTTTTTAAGAAAGGAAGTAGAAAGGTGGGCTAAATCCTAACCTAATCTAGTCTATACCTTTCCTCTAGGCTCTAAGTAAGCCTTAACTCTCAGTTGACCCTCAGTGTGCCGAGACATCCACTGTACATTTCCTAGGTCACGGTACCTGCCTCTATTTTATGGTATTTTTAACCTTAAAAAATGCTACTAGCATACATTTTTTATTCGTTTGACAAGGAAATTATGTATGATTATATTATTTATTTTAGCTTGTTGTTCCATCACTTACAAATATGTATTTTTTAACTGCGAAAACGCGCGTCGCAAAATTCCATGTAGAATAATATTATAATTTTTCTTTTTTAAGTCGTATTTCTTTACAGTAAAGCCTCATAAGAGTAATTTTTATTATAAACAATGCTTATTTAGCTGGAAAATATAAAAATGTCACAAATCTTTTCGTATGTATTAATTAATTACATTATACCGTCCGGGGGTAAAGTCATCCTTCTGGAGGTGATTCTACATGATCACTATCCTATTTATTTATTATTGTGATTATTTTCTCCATACAAACAATTCAACTTTTGGACCTGAACATTTTTATTATTTATCTTTTTTACTTGTACTATCATGTAGAATCACTTCCCGAAGTTTGTGTACTTTACCCCTGGACACCTGTATTTTTTTATAATGTTAGAGAAATAAAAAAAGTCTTCTAAAACTTTGAGTCCTGGGGAAACTCCTTAGGATAAAAATATATAAATATTTAAAAATTATCTGTTAAGACGTTACCAATTTACAAAAACTTCATTTTGAAAAGCAAAAAAAAAACAAGTTAGTTATTAAGTTATTATGAAAATAGTGTTAGCCGGTGTGCGGCGTGAGATTGGCATTTTACCCCTGGCATTCTAAGGGTTAATATTGCTCAGAATCGATGAAATTATTAGAGCCATATTTGTCTGCCAATTGCCTTCTGTAGTATTCTTTGGTAAACGGTCAAAGGGTCGACATGCTCGCCTGACTTCTGTCCGAAAATTTGTAGCTGTCAATGCGTTGGATCTTACACTTGGCAAGGTTTAGGGTGGGCCGGTCTCAAGCCGAGGGTTTCAACGTCCGTCATGTTTCCTCGACAGGCGATGGGCGGTATGGGCGGTATAAGCGGGCCACGGTTGATTGGTGCGGGGCTAGTCACTTGTCATCAGAACTTTGGCGAATTATTCGACAAATCATTTTATGGAGAATTTCATGTGACAGGCGTTGATCGGGTGTAAGAGATGTCGTTAATATCTAAATAAGGATGAAAACGCATTTTTGTTCACTTTAAATATATCTATCATGCTAAGCATAAAGAGTACAATTCAAAAGCAACAACTTTTCAGGAAAGCGATTTCAAATTTACGAACTGTTGTTTTGATTGGGTGATTAACAAATGCCTATTTTTGATTGAATGATATTTTTATTTATTTTGATAGCACTTTAAGATATTGTCCCAGAGATTAAAAAAAAACCTAGCATGATAGTTATATTATATTACATAGACTAGCTTAAGTTTCGTTTAGATTTGTTAATATTATCTCATTCTTCAATCATATATGTATTACATTGATGGATATAACTCATATCCGATAATAAACATCTTATTTAATTTAAAGGTTTCATATTTTCTTTGTGGTCAGGTTCCTACATTAAAATATATTTTAGAAATTAGTTCCGATTCAATTAAATTCTTTATTTGTTTTTCTTTGCGCGTTACTTGTTACTAATTCGAGTATCCGCCCAAATCCTCGCCTGACCCCAATTGTCCCAATATATAACTGATTTATTTGTAAATGTTTTTTGATGAAAACAATAATATAAATAAAAAGTCACTAGAGATCAAAATACCATCCACATTTTGTACTTACACGGAGAAAAATGAGTATTGCTAATTTATTTAGAATGTCTTAAAATTTTTTATAATAATAATATTAATATTTGGCTAATTTATATAGCGCCGTTTTCGTGAGAAATCACCTCGGGGGCGCTCACATCCTCATAAGAACGGGATTGCAGGCCCTTAACAATTGAATGAATAGGTTTCCTGATAAACTTTCAGTAAAATTCGAATATATTATCACGAGGTCGGAACACGTGTTCATAAAAATGCTAATATTATCGCATTTCGTCATTATATAAGATCAATGCAAATGCAGGTGCATGAACACGTGTTCCGATATATTAGGAATTTTCTAAAAGTTTATCAGGAAACGGCATGCAATCCCGTTTTTAATCAGATTACCAATAATTTTAAGAGATTCTTAATAAATTAGCAATACTTTTTTTTTCTCCGCGTCCAATTAGCCCGGGAATCACTAGGTAGCCTCCGCTTTCCCAATTAGCCCGGGAATCACTAGGTAGCCTCCGCTTTCCCAATTAGCCCGGGAATCACTAGGTAGCCTCCGCTTTCCCAATTAGCCCGGGAATCACTAGGTAGCCTCCGCTTTCCCAATTAGCCCGGGAATCACTAGGTAGCCTCCGCTTTCCCAATTAGCCCGGGAATCACTAGGTAGCCTCCGCTTTCCCAATTAGCCCGGGAATCACTAGGTAGCCTCCGCTTTCCCAATTAGCCCGGGAATCACTAGGTAGCCTCCGCTTTCCCAATTTTAACCGATTTATAACAAGTTTCTATTTGACTCTGATTTTTTAAGTTCCCAAAAAATATATATTATTTCTTAAGATAATATCCATACATTTGTTATGCCGAAACGTTAATTATACGAATTGTTCTATTCGATTAAAAAAATTTCAAAGTAAGCTCCGAAAATTATTAAATACACTTTTTTTCTGTTATTTAATATGTTATAGGCATGAAAAAATTCACAGTGTATCTTTAAATGCAACTAAAGCATTTGTCGAGAGATTTTTGCTCTATGTCAAACGTGTCGGGTTTCATTAAATATAGTCACCATTAAAGCTTAATTATTATAGTTTTTTTTTAATAGTAGAGCGCTCCCTCTAACATTCGTATTTACATATCTCCCTTTCAAACCATCTTTGAACGCTTACTACGGGGCCTTAAAAGCTTGCCTGGTACGTCTTGTTACACCCTGTACATAACATGCTGTAATTGAAAAACGTCACGGTGGTGTGATGATTAGTAGAAGGTATCATTACTCTTCCGCTAATATGAATATGGTCGCGCAGCTTAGCGGGCCAAGGTCGCCGCTCGCCGCTCGCATTCCGAGCAAGTGACTACACCGTACTACACACTGCTGCTACTGACTACACCACACTCACAACACCCGGACGTTCTGATGGAGCCGGAGTGGGTTTTATTGGGTAAACAAACCCAGCTGCTGCTGTGAGCTCCTTCCCGGTGTTGGTAACACTGTAACCTGTGGTGGAAGGTGTGGGGATTTTGTATGCAGGAAGATTTATGATACGTGGAAAAATTAATATATAAAGATGACTAAAATTTGACAATCTATTTGCCTATTGTATTTTTGATATCAAATGTCTATCGGAGAAGTTATCTCTATGAACATGTTTAAAAAAATCAACCAGTAAAAACAAATATATTTTTATCTATAAAACATCACATTCATTATTATTTTTTTGGTTTGACTGAGGATATAACTTGCTAAATTAATTGCTGTTAACTTTTAAAATGTCTCTAAAAACTTAATATATTGGTTTGACTGAGGTATGAACCTTACTCCGAAGGGACTGTAGTCAAGAGCGCTAACAACTGAGCCAAATCCCAATTGGATAGGACCGATATTTATTTCGTATGTTATCTGCTGTTACGTCATCCAATTTCAATGCATGTCCGCGTGTGTGTACGTGATTGCCACCAAAGTTGATAGATTGCATTTGGATTTCGGGATATGGGTTAATGTCTAATTTCAAAATTTGTATTAATTCATTCGAAATCTAAATTCAAATAATAGGTATACATATTTTTAAAAAGAAATTCACCCTTTTATAACATTAGGTTGTCTCCCACGACCTTCAACGAAACTTCACGTTGATTACAAATGTATCGTATTAATTATAATTAAACTTTGAGAATTTTTGGAAAAATACCGAATAGTACCAAAGCGTGTGACGTCACGTTTCCTGCACGCCAGTACTACTTACAGCACTGCCATGCGGTTTATTTATTTGAGGAACATAAACAGTCTTAGTAATACAATATGCATAAGAGAATAACAAAAAAAAACAGACCAATTATTAATGTTCACAGATAGATATTCAGAAACATAAAACTAACCTGTATACTAGAATATTTAATAAGAATAGAAAAAAAAAAACAGAATAAAGCAGCAAATAAGAAAAATAATAATACGAATGTAAATTCAACAAACGATAAATCTATAATATGCCTACAATAAACAACAATAAAATAAATGTGATTATACCTATACTTAAATAGACTTGGGTTGGAACGGGAAAGGGGAGGAGAGGGATAAGGAAAAGTTGCCACGCAAGTAATATTAAAATATTAGGTATAATCAATTTAACAGTCGTGCATATGAGTTAGAATGTGATACAATGAAATTCTGTAGTGATAGTAACTAGCAGTGAATATGTCAGCACGAGTGTCTATATTTGCAAATTTATTATTATAGTAGTTACATGTCCTTTGCATAAATTCATTTTGATTGGAATTGGTATTGAATCTATCAATGTAGAAAAGGGTATTTTGTCTGCTATTTCGAATTGGCGTATGGAAATTTATTTTGTTCAGCAACTCCGGGCAGTCAACTTTTGAGTTAATAATTTTATACAAGAGCATCTGATCAGCGACAGATGAAATGTTTCTCGATTTCGTCGTAAGAGTTGTATATGTTGAATGATTTAAAATTGAGGACTTTGAGAAATCGTTCCTGAACTCTTTCTAACCTGTTAACATAAACAATAGAGCGCGGGTTCCAACCGGTGAACAGTACTCCAGGTGAGGACGAACATGTGAATTGTAGAGTCAGATATGTCTTAGTATTTTTGAAAAATTTGCATGTTCTCAGTACAAAACCTAGACTTTTTGATGCTTTGGTGACAATGTTATCAACGTGTTTATCAAAGGTAAGTTTAGAGTCCAAGAAAACCCCGAGATCACGTACCTAGTCTTTATTTGTTAAAATCGATCCAAAAATGGTGTAATCATGCAGTATTTTCACACGGTTACGTGTGAATGTGACTTTGCAACATTTAGAAATATTTATAAAAAGCTTATTTCTGAGACAGTAATCCGTCAGTCGATCAAGATCTGCTTGTAAACGCGCAGAACAGTCCGGGGAGCTTATAGGAAGGTATATCTTCATATCGTCAGCAAATAGTAAAATTTGAGCGTTGTGAAAACATGTCGTAATATCATTAATATAGATAGAGAAAAGCAAAGGACCCAAAATGGACCCCTGAGGCACACCGGAAGTAATGATTTTCCAGACGGAGGAAAATCCACCCACTGTCACAGCCTGGGACCTGTTTGTTACGTATTGTTTGTTATCATTACTTTTGTTTATGAATTGTACTGCGTGTGACGTCACGAGACACAACTGCATGCCTCTTACCAATGTTCACTTTGAAAGCTCATAACTTCCTGGTTTTTGGTGGTATTGAAAAACTCATTTTACTGTCGTTATTAATTCTTTACATTCTCCATTTTCATTAAAAAATCAAAAATAAGAAAGGCAACCCGTATAATGTTTAATAAACCGCGATAACCATATTAAAAAATACAAAAGATTTAAAATATCGAAGAAAACAAACACTTTATGGCTTGACATTATATAAATGAAAAAAAAACCTTTGTCCTGAAGGTTGAGTGCAACCGAAACCGGTCGACCTATATAACTCAATAAAGTGGTTAAAAATAAGTTTTTTTTTCATTTTCAAAAGATTTACTTGGGGCCGTTTGTTTCATGTTTAATATGAAGATCTGTGGTAATTAATCATTAGTTAAACTCAGAGTCCCCACAATAACAAGTACTAGATGAATTACAAACTGTAGGTATAGTCAACAAATTTCTAGTACAAGATGATCTACAAATTTACACAAAAAACCATTTTAACTCATCTCTTTAAAAACAAAACAAGTAAAATTTACTTAAATACACAAAACACGCCGTTTAAATCCAACGATCTCCAAATACAAGTACATTGCGACAAATGTTTTTATTAATCTTCCTGAAAAAACAAGACAATCAAAAAAATTAAATCTTGGCTAAACGTTGGATCATCAACAAAGGTCGTGTAATTAATTAGTCAAAAAACCTATTGTTAAAATATACCATAGATTAAATTACCGACCCCTACCCTATTAAAGCATAATTCATAAAATTATATTGACAAACTGACGTTAATTTACAACGAATAGGTACTTATATAAACAGTTTATGTTAATAATATGTGTCCGATAATACATTATATAATAGATAATCTATTAACGGATAATTAAGTTGATGAATATTTGGGAAAACATTATGTTAATGGTAAGAGCCTCGCTGAATTTAATATGATTAGAAATCTGTTTAACCCGAGGAGGTTGGGAACTCCGCTATCGCTAATGGAGCCAGCAATTTGGGCAAAAATCACTTGTGACCATGACATAAACAAATTTTGCTGCAGACAAGGGGCCGTACTCGGAAGTTCTTGTTCCATAAAAGCCATTATTTCATACACAGGTATGATGTGAACGGTGACCGGATAAATCATCAAAATGATAATTCATCACATCTTTAAAAAGTTATATAAAGTCATGGAAAGTGATGAAACAAAAACTTTATTAACTGGTTTAAGTAGGTTAGGTTAGGTTTAATTTTTTTTCATCGTTTTTAATGACTTTATATCACTTTTTAAAGGTGTGTTGAATATTCACTGTGTTGAGTTAGCATGGAACCGATGTGAACATGTTTTTTTTTCTATTATAAAGACACCACCAGTATCACTACATTGCTCTCACCAATTGATTAATATAGACATTTTTGTAATTTCTTCAATAAATATTTATAGTGACAGCCAAAATTTAACAGTTCTATTGAAGTTATCAACGACTAAATGAACCGACGTAGTGCAGACTCTTGAATAATTATTCGAGTTTAATTAGATTTAATAAGATTAATTAAAATCCAATAATTAATCTTTCCGTCCCTAAATTTTCACTTATACTCTTATACTCGTTGAATGAACACTTAAGCAGCATCTTGAATGTTTATTTAATAAATTTTATATTGTTTTTAAGCTAATACTTTATAATTAGCTGAATGACAGTTCTAAAGAAATGGAGTATCAACAATGGCGTCACGCATAATACTGGACAGACGATTGGAATTTGGCAGTACAGTTTTAATAATAATAATAATAAATTTTATTCCAGAATTTGGGGAGGTTGGTGCTATCCCACACGTCCCATATAGATATATATTAAAGAAAGAACTTAGGCGATGAAAATATTCTAGTTTCTGTCTAACAAGGGATGTGCGATGGCAAAGAGAATAGTGCGATGACGCTCTGTAATTTATTTGTTTTATCTCTCTGTATTATTAGGGCAGTTTCTCTAATTCACACCACTTGTTCATGTGATGGAAAGCTGAAAAATATAACATGGATTTTAGATAATTTATGTTCTTTTTAACATACATAGTTAACAAACCTCAAACTCACTTTTACTCCTATTGGTGTAAATTTCAATTAAAGCTCATATTTAAAATAATCGTTCCCACAACGAGTACATACTGACTGTGCTGACTTTTTACGCTAGATATGTTTGGTATTAAACCCCCTACAGATGACTCAATTTGGTTTGGTTAAATTGTTTGTGTCAACCGGTGAGGGTCGCGTACATATGACGCGATGGTTGATTCAATTTTGTCAGTACTCTGTGAAGACAGGCAGCTGCCTCCTGGCATATAAAAAATGCGATCGCTCTGGTATCATCGTTAACCAATAACACGAAAAGAAATAATCAAACGTGGACAAAAAAATGGCTCACGAAATGAAAAAAAAATCAACATTATAATGATACTAAAAGAATTGAATAGTGATTATAAATGATCGTAGTATCCCACAAGCAAGTTAAATTCTTATTTAAAGGCCGAAAACTTCGTCGAAATTCCCCTATCATTATTCATGCCTGACATTTTATTTATTTTTACTTCTTCACACAAAACTACGCACGACGGCTCCTAGGCAGACTAAGTAAAGTTGTTTTAACCCCGTTAGAGACGATTCAACTTGGTCAGGCAGATGGATGCTCTGGCGGTACAACCATTCAACTTGATGTCCACGCCCCTTTACAGCATACAACGTATCTCCACATTTTACGTTCAACTCAACCAGATTGATACCGCTGAATCAAATTGAATGGTCTGCATGGCCCATTATTCATGATACGGAAATACTTAGAGCTAGACTCGGGGACATTTAGTTTTACGAATTTATTTGTAAATATATATTTAATTTAAAATGACTGAATCATTTGCACTCGTTTTTTCCTTGGCAGTATTTTGATTTGCGACTAGCTAATTCGGCCCTGGTAAAACGCCCACGAATTGTCAAAAAGACATGGTGTGGTTTGTTCATATGGGAATCTTTCTCTATTATGTATACAATAATTATTGACAATGAACAAGTATACAACAATCTCTATGTCGTCCCTTTAAGTTTGATTTTCGATTTAATTACAGTGACGTCAGTACAGGCATCATTTTAAAGAGGACATACAAAAGTTATTCGAACTAGTTACTCCGGAAATGCCTAAAGATACTGTGTTTGTATCGACATTTATTAATTCCGTCTAAATTTAGACTCGTGATTCAATTCGACAATGTTCGTTTTACGTTTTTTTCGTTCCTAACAAAAACAACACTATTATTAAATAAAATTATGTTTTATATATCTAGTACAGCACACCACTACACAAACAAGGGTCTCTTTAAAATGATTTCCCTTTACCTGCGTTATTTAAAATACGGATTTCTCTTTTCACATTTTTTTGCCAATGTTTTTGCATTATAATTAACACCCCGCCCTTCTGCGACAGCGTCGTTTTTTGTTTTTGTTTTTAATATGTCTGCTACCTCTTTGAAGATCGTTCAAATCATGTCGGTTATACATAGGTGTATACGTAGGTGTATAGGCGGTAAAAAGAGGACATAACGAATTATTTTTGTATCTGCAACGTCTATATTATCATAGCCACCAACTATTACTAAGTTTGTACTTTCTAGTTTGTAGATAATTTTCTACATTTTCACTCAAATCTGATGAAAATATACAGTAGTCACGTACCCCAATTTGATTGGATTTTCAACTCCCCTTGATCTAGCTTACGCAATATTATTGGGTTTTTTTCATTAGTTCCACACAGGAGGTCCTTAAGAAAGGGAAAGGAAGGAGTGGAAGTTCTGCGAAGGAAAATGTATGAGGAGTGGGTAGGAATCTGGGAGTCAACGGGTCCAGGAGTGACGGATGTATGAATCCATCCCCCCACAGCGGTGCAAGGAGATGGATCGAGAGAGTCCGGCTGAAGAAGTCAAACGGTGTCCCTCAACCAGTTTCTCCCGTTCCGGTCCGCCGCGCAATAAGTGGACAAACGCACCGCCGTCAAGACCTAAACAAACCTCACTCTATTAACCCGGGCACCCCTGTTAAGTCACTATACTAGCTCCCGTCCAAGTCCCCGGCGATGCCCGGGCTTTACACAGAGTTTTTCAAAATTAGACGTAGACAGTGACCTTCCTCTTATTTTGTTATTTTGATGGTGATAAAACCGTAGATGTTTTCCGCTCGGGATCCGTCACGCGGCCGCCCGCCACAGACACTCTTCTTTATAGATATAAATATGTACATATATTATATTGAATCGTAAGTTCACCGTGGATTTGTAAAAACCTTACGCATTACGTTGAGTTTTATTGAGTATTCAAACAATAACTAGGCGGTTATAAAAAGCGTATACAATATGTGGCTTAACTACCTCCAACTTGGCGAAACTGCTCCCACGTGCGAAGATAATGCAAACATTATTTAATATTTTATGATAGATACCAATATTCCGACCTATTTGGCTAAAACCAATATTAGCCGTTCGCATAACAATTTTAATTTCGGTAATAAAACATACCCTTTCGGAACTTAATTTCAGAGCACTCCCCATGTTCACTGTACACTGTTCCCTGTTCATTGTTCATTACCCTTTGCCATAAAAATCACATTCTGCGTTTAATCCGTACGGCTTCGATTATTCATACAACATTGAAAGAACATTACTTCGCTCCGTATTAACTGCCGAATAAAATCTGCCATTTAAGTGAATTCGCTTTCACGGCGGCCTTTAGACCGTTAATTAAAACACTTCCACCCCTCCCTAATAACTGATCCCATCCCAGCAAGTCCCATACCTCCCAACCTGATTTTTCGACGACCTGACGTTTTTTCATGATAATTTAAATACAATTATGATTCTTTGTGATTTGTGATGGCAATAAATAACAATGCTGTGGCGTGACAAAAGCCATTGCTGAATAAGATCATTGTTTTTGTTTGTCAAAACTACGAGCGGATAAGAAGAAAGGGGGTTTTTCGGAGAATAGTTCAATAGAAGTTACTATGTACTACTTCATCCATCTTTTAAACATTTACCCTTCCGCACGTAACCATTTGCCACTGGATGGGTCCTTTCATGCGAATAATGGATTTGGTTTATTTATAAGGATTTCGTCCAGAAGTAGTTTTTTTACTCAATTCTCTTGTTTTTATACAAGGTTAAAATGATTGTGTGTAGATACAGATACATCTGTCATATAAACTAAACTATCAATATCAGCTGAAATCCGCAAAAAACACTGGAAAACTTGAAAATTTTATTTTTGTCGTGTCATCCCATAAACGTAAGACATAGGGGAGCCAGGGGCTTGTTGTAACGGGGGTAAGTAGTAACAGCTTAATAACTCAGCCGGTTTCAAATATTTTGTTTCGATTTTGAACTCAACGTGCCCTTTAAGATACGGCTTACGACGTAAGCGCAGTCAGTACAGTGCGGGAGAGCGCCATGACCGGTTTTCTGCAGGAGTGCATTTTTTTGCCAGGTAACCTAAAAAATATTATTTCGTAAATTTTGATTTCAAGATCACACTGTGTCAAATTGAAAAATATTTCTATTAAATTTTGTTAAGCATTTATTAAGCCATCGTATTATGGTACTTTCACATAGATTTCAAAAAATAGATTCAGGAAAAAATATGGTGGGAATATATTTTCAAATATATGATTACTCATTTAAAAGCTTTTTTCAATTAAAATACTCAATAGTTTAGTCACTCCATCGAAAGAAGGAAAAAATGTTACAACTAGCCCCTCTCTCCCCTACTACTAACTTAACTCCAAACTCTCGCGCAGTTAGCTCTGGCGTAATGTAATTTTCAAATTCTTTTCTCTCGAATTTCGTATTTATTTCAGATCGGAACGTCCTTTAAACCAGATTTTCATCCAGTTCTGAATAGCCGGGTAATTTCTCACCTTCCTCCTCCGCATCTCCTTCCACTCCCCGCTACATTCAGCCTCACAATATACCTCAATTCGGGATGCCATAGTCTCTCTGGCTCCAGATGGCTGGAAGTATTTGGGATTTTTGTGCGGTTTCACATGATTTTAAATTTTGTTTAATCACAAGGTATGGAGCTTTATAAGATTCCATTTAAGTTTCTAAAAGTAATATAATTCGTTATGTTATTAGTTCTAAATGTTTCACTTGATCGATAAATTAAAACATTTGGATAAAAAAGTGTCTACACTCGTGTTAAGTTAATCCACATACCTTTGATAATCTGTTAGATTTTGTTTTGATGCAACTAACGTCAAGTTACCTACTCGATCGAAACTCCGGCGAATCATTCGAATGTGCAAACAAAAAAAAATCAATTAATATTGTAAAGCATAACTTGCAAAAAGCGTATTTTAATAAAATAATTAAATTAACGCCATCTATGAACATATAGACTGTAAAGAACGTCGCGTTTAATCTTAAGGAAAAATTGTACCAGTCTGAATAAGCTGAATCCGGTAACGGTCAGACATACAAACAAAGTTTAAAATTATTTCAATACATTATTAGTAACTAACTACGATAAATTGACATTTTCAAAACGGAAGAAAGTTTGCAAATAATATCCGGCTTTTTTTCTCAATTTCAATCAAATAATGACACTTCTTGAAAGAACAAAGGACTTCGGGATCAAAACTTTCCACCGTGATCGGCAAAAATTCGGAAGGCTTCGATTTAAATTTATGCTTAAACGTTTCCCCAGCTGGCTGACTGGCTGACTTGCTCCCGCTACCAACTTTGTTGGGAGATATCTCCAAGTCGAAGTAGCCGTCTCTTCCACCGGAAGCCGTTAAGTTAGGGGACTTATCTCCACTTCCGCCAGCCACCTCCCCGTGTATTGGTGACCGGATATGAAGATGCGAGAGACAATTAAAAATAAAACGAATACACAATAGAGGCAGCGGAATCGGAAAGAATTCTTGCAGAAGTTTGATAAGCAAAGTTGGTCAGCATTTCTCTACGTTGATTTCTACCTTATCGCAGAGCTTATTCGATAGGAAAAAGGCTAAGTAATGTAATCTAAACGACGCCGACCTTGAATTAAGTTTAAACTATTTGAATTGAATCAAGGTTGACGACCGATTCAAATGATTCGGTCGCCGATTGAGCTTTTATTGTTTTATTCTCTTTTTTGTGTAAGAGTCGGATTTTTCTATTTTGATAAACATTTAATGTTTAATGGAACAAAGTTAAATTAATTGATTCATTATTAATTAATTACATTTTTATGCATAAAACAAATGATTATTAACTTGACCTTCAAAACAAGAAGAAAGTTGTTGTCTACGCGGGTTTCTAATAACTACCCCATCCTCTTATCCCACCTCTTATTGCAGAATGTTGATGAACTTTGCACACTCGACGTTCAAAATAAACGGAAATTTACTGCTTGCATCTGATTTCGAAAAATTCTGCGTAAAACTCGCTCAACGCCGGATACTCAGCTAGTTCGGCTATAAATTCTAAAGTAGCGGCAAACAATCTATTTATTTATTACTAGCTGTATCCCGCCACGCGTTGCTGTGGCCCAGTATGTCTGGACAGATAGAGAAATAATAGCGCGTGTTGCTTTTATGTCCAACAGACGGCACTGTTCAAAAAAAGCATATTTTTACCTGTGACATCCATATAATATGTTCAATAAAAATTAAAATGTTCGTTTGTTCAAAATCTTAAATGTCCGAATGTTGTTCACCGATTGCTTTGAAATTTTCACATAACGTTGAATTCGAATAACTAACTAACTAACCATCACGCCGTTTCCCTGCAGGGGTAGGCATAGAGGACGGACCGCCAAACAACTCGGTCTTGGCACACACTCCTTGCCTCATTCACATTCATACATCGTCTCATACATACTCTTGTATTGTTCTGACTCTTGACATGGCCCGACTCAAGTATCTGATTCACTTGGTCATGCCATGTCTTCCTCGGGCGTCCCCGACTTCTGCTACCATTCACATTTGCATCGTATATTCTCCTTACACTCCTTTCTTCGCTCATTCGCTCTACATGCCGAAACCATCTAAGCGTCCCTTTCTTGATCTTACTTATTACGCTTACATCAGCCTTGCACTCTGCGGATCTCCACATTCCTCACACGATCATACATGGTTTTAACACACATACGCCTCAGAGATCTCATTTCAACAGCATTCAATCTACTTTCATCCTTTCTTTGCCAGTTCCATGCCTCACTTCCATACATCAGGGTAGGCACCAGCACTCCACTGTGGACTGCTAACTTCGCTTCTTTGGACAATTTTTTGTTAGCGCCAACTGCGTTCAGCCCTCCATTAATGGAGTTACCTGCATTTACTCTTCTTTCGAATACCTATGTGTTTCAATATACATATATAGGAAATGTAGTTTTATTTAAATCCTGTGGCGGTTTTCTCTAAAGTGCATTTGTGCAGTGAACCCCAATTAAAAATTAAATTATGAGACAGACTTGCATTATAATAATATTAGTGCATTATAAACAGTTCGCCATTAAAATTCTGCATTTAAAATCGACGCGATCGAAAAATACCGTCAAAGAACAATCCCACGCTGGTCGTTATAGAATCAGCACAAAACACTTCATAAAATAAAAAACAACACATTCCCCTGATGGCGAAATCTTATAACCTACGCCAAAACAAGACGATCTTTGTGCGCCGCAGTACAGAATATCTGATGCCACGTGCTGGAATTTGACGAATGTCACCAAGATTGGCCGAGCCATACGTGCAAGCTACATTTTATTTTCCTTTTGTAGTTTATAGTAAATTTTTGTACATTTTTATTTTCTTGTTCCTGTATTTCTCCAACTGTTTGCTTTTAAAGGCATTTGTAAATCCACTAGTAAAACAGATTTTGTCAATATTGTGGCTAAATTTAGTGTTGTTTGCATACAAAATAATGTGAGTTGGCATAAATATCTTCTTCTGATATTCTGAACCCCCGGTGAACTGGTTAAAACCAAAAGGTCAAATGACACCATGGTGGGGTTGGTTGGACCATCCCTAAGCCTGTATTTTCAATGTTCATGCACGCACATGGAGGTGTATTTATTGAATTGATTTCAACTCCCAAATGCGCATTAGGGTCGACATTATCTTAAGTGTAGGCACTACCTTTCGCTCTTCCGGGAATAAGGTATCGTAAAAGAGGCTAACATTGCCCCAGAAGGGGTACATTTTTCACGATCGAATAAAGTTGTTTTTAGTTAACTTCTCGAAAAAATTATGTGGTTGAAATTTATAATCACACTAGTACAGACCTGTGATACCGGATATTATTAATCCAATTTTGAAAAAACAAATAATTTCACGCAGGAATAACGTACAGCACTGACAACCGAAATTATCATGGTTGATGATTTCATAATGTGGTATATACTTGTTTTTACCCAAAACAAGACGATCTTTGTGCGCCGCAGTACAGAATGTCTGATGCCACGTAAAAGTATTTTACTTAGTGGATAAAGTATTTGTAAAAAGAATTTTTCACATTCACAATTTGTGCTATCTTCGCACTACTTCCCCAGAGTGGACGATTCTCTCGGTATCACCCTGGTGTAAGACCACCACGAAATGGCCATGTTCGGAGACCAGATCTGAATAGCCAGATACTTCCCCAACTTCCTCTTCCCCATCTCCTTCCCCTCCCCACTACCTTCAGCCTCACAATAATATACCTCAATAGAGGATGCCTTAATCTCACTAGCTCCAGACTTTTGGGAGCAGTTGGGACTCTTGTGCGGTTTCGCATAAAAAGGAAACATTGTTGGCGTATTATTGGTCTATAATTCGCACTGTTGACACATGTTTTTAGAGATATTTTAAAACTTATTTTACTAAGCAAAGTTAACCCTTAAGAGGGAAAGTATGTACCTAACGCACTTTTACCATATCCTCGGACAAAATTAGTCACCACTATTACACCTTTATGTGTGGAAAAAACCGAAAATATTCCCATACTCAGGGATATTTTAAAGACAAAGTTACCCCTTAAGGGGCAAGAACTCTATCCTTGAAATCAGAGTGGGATACAGAATAACAGAGCAGCCTCACTTCTAAACCTGTCACTACTGAGAGGGGGTACCTAGATACCCCATGTTGACACAATAAAGGAACATGTCCGACATTGTTGGCCTTTATCCGTGATTTTATTATATCCCGTCCGGCCTGAAGGGTCGAGCGTGACGTCACCGGTCACGCGGTGGCGCCCTTGACGGTCCGGGAAATCAACCAATTCGGTTTATTGCCGGTTAGGTTATCACCATGAACTATGAACATTCATTAATCCCTCAGCTGCCAGGGATGGTTACTTTTCAGGTTCATTAAAGAACATTAATGCCCGGTGTGTACTCCACGGTTGACAGTTTGCTAATGTGCTAATTAATTAATAGTTTGGTGTCAACATCATCTATTGCTTTGTGGCGCTGAAAGAACTAATCGCACTTCCGACAGATAGGTAAATAATTGCTATTTTTGCAAACTGAATGATATTTTTATCAAGAGATAAGCGAATATTTAAATGTATATATTTTGTTTTTGTTTCAAATAACAATATATATGCCATTTGTAAATCGATTTTGCATTATTTTAGAGAAATTTCTTTGTGAGTTGACGGCAATTATTAAAATTAATACATTTTCACATCTACTACGTAAATACCAAGACATATAAAATACAAAAAAAAATTATCGTGTTTGTAATCTCGGTAATTTAATTCGGGATTTTGTTGTAATGTTGGACGGCCGGGTTCATCAGATTTCTTTCGAAATTTAATGTAGAAAGTGACCTTCCTCTTGTTTAAAAGGTCTAGTGTGCAAAATTTTATCAGTCTCGGAATAAAAGTGTAGATTTGTATACAAATCAAATCCAGGCCGCCTGTCTGGTGTCCACCACAAACACTCAATATATTAACAAAACTTAACACTCAAAATTAATAAAACTATTAATAGATTTAAAATATCGACCAATGCTTTTAAGATGTTTTATACCAAATAATAATAATAATATAATATCTTTATTGTGACAAATTTTCAAACTATAACTATAGAAATACATGAAAGACTGTTTTGTGTACATTGGTTTATAAATTAGATGAGTATATAATTTTATCAACGGAAAGGAATATATAAACAGTAGGTAAAATAAATGTAAATAATAGAAATGTTAATGTAGTTATATATTAAGGTTTATCATAGCCCGCCTCACTAGGCTTAGCCTGTGTTGAGGCAGCTATCTACCAAGTTTATTTATAGTACTATAACGTACCTACAATTATATAAAAATACGAACACTCAATAGTTAGGTAGCATCAATATCAATACATCATTTACCAAGTTCGTTTATAGTCCTAATAATATACCTACAATTATATGAAAATACATACAATAATTAGGTTGCATCAATAACTGCGAATTTGGATGAGTGCACCGGTAAAGGCCCTATCATTACTTTTGATCCAAATTTTTACGCTATCTTTGAATTTTTTTTGTGAATGACATGTTTTTATTTTATTAGGAAGAATGTTGCAAAGTCTTGTCGCAAGATATCTAAAGTTTCGTTGACTAAAAGTAGTGTGCGTTGCAGGAATTTGAAGTAAGTCTTTGTTATTGCTTCGAGTACAGCGAGTATTAGATCTTTTTTTGTAGTATGTATGTATATTTGTGTATAGGTGAGTGAGTATTGTTTTTGCGTATGTCTGCCGAACATCAAACACATTCATAATATTAAAGATTAAGTTCGAGTCAGTAATTAGAGGAAGCCTAAGAATTATTTTTATAATAGTTTTCTGTGCCTTTATGATTGGGTCTAGTGCAGATGAAGTTCCACCTCCCCACGCTATGATATAATGTAGGCACAAAATAGGTAAAACAAGTGTTTTTTTATAATTTCTATGCATTTTTTAATAATAAATTTTGATTGCAGTGGTTTAACCATAGGGACACACGGAGAAAAATGATTAATGCTAATTTATTAACAATCTCTTCAAATTATTGGTAATCCAATTAAAATAATGGTATGTCAGGCCCTTAACGAATGAATTAATCGGTTTCCCGTGAAACTTTTAGTAAAATACGAATATATTATCACGATGTCAGAACACGTGTTAATAAAAATCCTAATATTTTCGCATTACGTCGTTATATTTTATCAACGCAATTGCAGGTGCATAAAGACGTGTTCCGGTATATTATGAATTTACTAAGTTTATGAGGAAACGACCTGCCGTATTTAATCGGATTCTCTGCGATCGAATGCTCATTTTTCTCCGTGTAGAAATAGCTTTTGAAAACATATATTGCAGTTTCTGAAGTTCAAAATAATGCATAGGTGTATTAATTGCCCGCGGGTCTTGCGAACTCCATTAGAAATAAATCAATAACACCTACACAATCATAATTGTTTCCCTTCTTTTCTGACCTTTTGTAAAGGATGAAATTAGTTATCTACAACAGACTAATAGAACGTTCATCAAAAGCTCCCTTTTCAAAGCTCTAGAACTTAATTAATTGCTTGATTAAATGGTCATATTTATTTATTCATCTATTGATACCTCGCACGCTTTTAAGTGTAGTTACATTATATTGGTAATTTGTACAATTATAATAATATAAGTATAATATATACCTACTATATTACTAGTTACAAAATAAGTATGTAGTTACAGCGTAATGAGTAGTACTGCTGTGGTAAATAAAAATACGATGCCTTCCTTGAGAGGCTCTATGTTTTTAGTTACTGCGGCAGAGTAGGTTCTACATATAGTTACATTATCACAGTAAGTTGTGCAAAGGAGTTTAATAAGTACATAACATAGTTACAGAGCAATGAGTATATTATTATAATCACGTTGTAAAACATGAACAGTTTGTTGTGAATCATGTTTATAATACATGCCTGGGTGTATTACAGAACTTGAGATATCAAATACAACGATAATGTACCTCCCTACTAATTCCAATGCGGCTCGAATACCATAAATTCTCGAATTTCGATTCACAAATTTGATGTGGGTATCTGACTTATAGCTGCACAGCGCAGATTCTCACGGGAGTCTGCTTAGAATCTTGTTTGTTTGTTCTGGCGTTCGGAGAACTGGTTTGTTCTGTTTTGCGGTTATTCTAAGAAAAATCATCTTCTAGCAAATGTTCGTCGTACTTGATTATTATTGTTTTCCTCTTATTGGCCTTTTAATTATGTAGATGTGGTTTCATTGCATCGAGATTATTTGTCAGAAATACCTTATTTTATCTCGCTATAATATTTCTATTTCTCGTTTTCCACAAATCCAGTATCGTCTATGTATATGCATCTTATAATGCACACTCAGCCATTATTCCGTCAGCTAAATTTAACTCACTCGAGCGTTTCCTGTTTTTGTACATGCATTATCAGGATATCATTGTACGATGGCTTCTAATGACGAAATAACCAACAAACGAAAAAAATAAATGGTGTTTCAATCACAACTGAAAATAGTTTATTAGATCCTATAATCTATTAACGAAGGATGAAAGCTTTTCGGAATTCTATAATTTTATTTTTTAAGTTACTCTCTAACTGCATAACACTATACACGTACACTATTTCTAAACATTTAACTTTCATCGTTAACGATGATAATATCAACAACTCTCAATTAAAATAATATGAAACAGTCACAAAAAATAATAATATGTATCGGTCGCATGTGAGACTCGAACCCGGGTCTTCTCCAGTGTTATCGGACTGGCGGTCTACCACTACATCTCAGGGTCAAAAACATATCCAACAAGCAACTGCAAAGACAACATTTGGGCAAAAATGCTAAATATTAAACTCTACGGCTAAATCCCACTCTCGTTCAAAACTCACAGCAATATTATAACATTTAAATCTCAAATAAAAAGCTAGATATATAAAATAGAGAGATCAGATATAGAAAATATAGACTGAAACCGAAACCACTCGACTGCACTAAAAAACACCATCTATCTAATATATTTATAATTATTTCAGATAAAAACACTACATAATATCTTACTTCATATTATTCATTCTACTAAATTTTAATAATATGCAAATGAAATCTCAGCACGGGAGATCCCAGTGAGGATGTCACAACATCTCTATTTGTTACAAAAAAAAATCCCTAAAGCCTACAAAACTATTTTTCAAAAAGGACCACACTACATGGCCATTAAAGTATATAACAATCTTCCACGTAGCATCAAACAAATAACCGACACACTTAAATTTAAATCAACACTAAAAACATTTCTTTTAAATAAATGTCACTACACCTTAAATGAATACCTTACATAAATTAAATACCTCTGTTTTTTGTTTTTTTATTTACATGCATTTGTTTACATGTAATTGTTGGGTTAGCTGGAAGAAATAGGATGTAACCTATAAGCTACCCTTTGTACTCTTTTTGTTCAATAAATATTTTTTTTAAATTTTAAAACATTTATTATTACCAACAGAGTTGTTGCCTCCTTATTACGTTCGTCATTTTTATTAGTCGTATACTAATCTTTGCTAGTCGTATACTTTAATTTTTGTTAGTCGTATGCTTTAATTTTTGTTAGTCGTATGCTTTAATTTTTGTTAGTCGTATACTTTAATTTTTGAATTACTAACATTATTTTCAATTATTTCCCATATTTTTGTATGATTGCAAAGCTCTTCTTTTATTTATTTATTTTTTATTATGTGAAGCCGCACAAGAGTCGCAACTGCTCCCAACCGCCTGGAGCCAGTGAGACTATGGCATCCCCAATTGGGGTATGTAGTGAGGCTGATGGTAGCGGGGAGGGCAAGGAGAGGGGAAGGTGGTGAAGTTCCTGGATATTCAGATCTGGTCACAAAACACTGCCAAAGCTATTTCAATTTTAAATTGTGATCTAACACCAGTGCTAAACTGAGAGTATCTTCCACTATGTTTATAAAATACTATGTATTATTTTTAATGAATAATTTATGAAATTAAACAATTTAATCAAATAAAATTTACTTGGTCACGTCGGGATTTGAACCCGCGTCCTCTAGCTATCCACTTGTCTCGCATGCAGGTTCCTAGGACCTATCAGATTTTATTTATACGACATCTTTGGACTTTTTCGATAAGTGTAGAGTGAAAATTATTTTTGAATTGGTTCATATCAATAATATCGACGAGTGTTTTATTCTCTCTAAAGAACAGCTGTCTAATGAGAAGTGGAAGTAATAATTTAGTGTCAGAAATTGACAGCTATTAGCATAATGCTGCCTCGAGGTCCACTCACATTTACCTTTACCTCTGTGTAAAGTGTGGTAGGTGTGATGTTTGGGATGATGCGGGCCGCACATGCAAGCCCAAAACGAAAGGTGCTATGACTTTCGGGGCCAGACCCGGAGTCAACATTCTATTATAAACTTCTGCAACCAAAGGCACGTGCTTTTTGTGTCTCTCACTCACCGATTGCTTTGAGAAGCAAGTCCTAGTTGTTTAGAGAACCTATCATTGAAATAGCTGTCGAACAAGAACAGTTTTCCCACCTGACGTCCGTTTTGTGAAGATTGCGATCAGTACGCTACTTTGGTGGAATCCTGTTTTTTTTATTGGACACTGGGAATTCTATTTGCTTCCGGCATGCATATTTCCTTTTCCGTGTTCAATAGAAGGCAGTACTACAGTTTAGAAAGAGAATTAGCGTAACAAACCGGTGCGTATTGGCACGGCGTAAAGGCAGTATTGCCGTACTGCCTCCCATTGAACACGGAAAAGGAAATTCGCACTCTGGATTGAAGGTCTTCGCTAAAAAAATGTATGTTAGGTATTACATTTTATCACTAAAATCTGCGACGTTCATCGACCAATAATTGATTATACCAATGGCGACAATAATTTTAATATTTATTACTACAGAAATCTACGTAAATCAGTTGTTCCTAACTTCTTTCTGGTCCCGGCCCCATTGGAAGGGTTTTTTCCAAATCTTCTTGCTTTCACGGTGTTCTAGGTCTTCATTTCAAATTATGGAGAAAGGGAAGGTTTATTTATATATTTATTGTGTTTAATCGGGAAAATTTCATAATTATGTGGAAGTTGAGTTAAGACTTGATAGAGATGATATGTTGAATGGACGGTGGCAATTTTAGATACTGCTTGATAGAAAAGGGGATATTTGTTTAGAGAGGGACAACCAAAAAATAAGTGATCTAAATTTCCCACTTCTATATCACTGAATGTCCAATTCTCATTCGAATAAGTGATACAATTTATTTTTTTGCAAAAATGGGGAATTGTTGAAACCGTGGTTTTTATGAGATAGTCCTTTGTATGAAGCATAGCAGGCTTCCTTGTATTAACTAGCATTGTGCTAATACTATCCCAGGAATGTAGTGCTCCTTTTTTGCCAAGGAATCCGCAATATCGTTACCCACGATTCCAACATGTCCAAATGAATCCAAATCAGGGTTACGTTTTTTCCAGAGCTTTGAGTGGAGGCTATCACCACTCAAATAAGGCATACAAAGTGATCATCAGGATGAAAATGAAGACTGGATTTAAGTTTTTGAAGGGAACTGAGAGTTGGCTAAGTGAATTCTAAATTTTATGCCCTGCCTAATTTTTTCCTCGGTTTTATGATATTTGGAGGTGTTAACGAATTCTGATTCCACGATAAGTGATTTAATGTCGCGAGTGGCCGCTTTCTGAAAATGCGTGGTGTAATTTTTGGGAATAGATTTAAGATAACTGACAATTATTAAACCTTTGTATTTTTGTCTACTAACTGCTTTGGGACAACGACTAACCAGGATAGAGGACCTATACCAGTACTGAACTTACTGGTAAAACCAGTTCGAATCACTTTAATTTTATAGAAATCAAGTTATCCACAATCTTTTTATTTTTTTAAATTTTAATAAGGTAAAGAAAACACATCGAAAATAGATTTTTTGATATAATTTTATTTAACTATAACATGTCTTTTTATTAAATTAATACTTAAACATAATATTTTTAGTATGCTTTTTCGGGCGGCTCGGCGACCCCACAGAATACCCTCTGGAACCCCTTTGGGATTCGTGACCTATACCTATAGGTTGTGAACCCGTGATCAAAATAAATGCAAAAATATACTTGGTGTTCTCCCTTATAAATGCTTGATATCAATTTCAGTCGCAGGTATTATTATTCATTCCGTTCAAAATTGAACAAAGTCTCCATTAATGAAAGAAAGGTGGAATTAAATAATTTCTGAATTGTGACGTTTTGGCAAGGAATATAGAGTATTAGCGGTACGGGTTACGGCTCGGGCCAGCTGCTTGGGCCATCTGCCCTCGGAGCCTGAATAATGGGGCCTGTGTGTCTCGCTTCTACCCCCTGCGCCCTGCAGCCCTAGGGCTTACACTCCGCACCTTTAGGGCATTTGTCTTACCTGGGCGCGCACGCAACGCAAGTGCCGCGGACTGGAAACTAGACCTTGCGGTAATCCGTCTTATTTGGATTGTAAAAGTGTATTGGTGCGATTCATAGTGCACACAACGTGTTTCATGCCCCTCAACACACCTTTAAAAGCGATAAAAACTAACCTAAGTAACCTATTTACCTTGGTTTCTGTTTCATCACTTTTCATGATTTTATATAACTTTTTAAGCGTGTGTTAAAAGGGAGGAATCAATCAAGTCGGTTAAGTCGTCCTCCTATGGGAATGTTACTAACGTTATAAAGATAAGTATCGATAAAATATATGTAAGTAGTGTAAATTTGATTTGATGTTATTCGCTGTAAAAAGATAAAAGCCAAATATACATTTTGATCTACTTCATATGTGCCCTTTACTGTCACAGGTTGGCTGTGATCAATACCGTGAAGTGCAACATCTTATTCTTCCAACAATCTTATCCAGGATTATCAGCTGTGTAATCTTGCATGCGTATCGCTAGTCATGATAATGTAACCAGATATCGGAATTTTCTTCTTCTGGGATACATCTATTTGAATTTCACTTTCGTTTTCGGTAATGAATGAATGCAAATTTTGGAAGCGGAGATTAACCCACTTCCAACTGAAACTCGGCTCAACGGGAAACTCATCGTAATCACGCAGATAACATTGATACTATAGGTTTTTTAAAATGCATCCTTTTGAATTTATTTTTATTTTGAATTAATGTATGAATGAAGTGGAACCGTGGGAAATTAACCCACTTTCCATCACCCGATTGAGCTGAAACTCTGCAAATAGACTTGTTGTCGATGATAATGCAGTCTATCAACTTTTGGTGGCAATCACACGTACACCCGCGGATATATAAGCATTTCTATGAAATCGGATGACATTTTAGCAGTTAATGTACGAAATAAATGAAGGTCCTACTAAACAGGTTGTTAGCGCACTACTTGGCTCCAGTCCCTGAGGAAAAATTTTCAATCCTCAGTCAAACTTTAAAAAAATATTTTTCCCAAGCTTTTAGTTCACAGCAGCTTAAAAGGCCGAAGGAATGTTCACTCATCAGTAAAACAAAACAAATCAAAAAATTGATTACCAACCGGCCCAAGAGAGCGCAACTAAATCAAACATTGAAAAAATATGTATTATAGTTTGTTTTTAACAGGTTGATTTTTTTTTTAAATCCATTCTATTTCAAAGTTTGTCGTCATTCGATGAACAACTTCTAAATATTTTACCTTATCTGTCGAATTCTTCTATCGTCCGTATTTGGTTTACTCCAGTGTTTGGTTTATTGGTTAGGTTACAAACAACAACATTATGAAATTGTCAGATAACAAAGAACAATAATAAGAGAGGCCACAAAGTAAAAAAGTGATATTATTATCATCGTACGTAGGTACATATTATTTCCTTTTTTTAAAGTTTGCAATGCGCAAAACTTAAGCCGTAGAAATATTATGGAATTCTGGAAACATCAAGCAATCTTCTTTTATATCTCCTTTAACAAAATCTTTTCCGTTCCGCTACCTAATCCACCATTCATCCAATTTCTTTGTTAACTGTTCCTTGAGAATCATGAACATTATACCTAAGACATTCCAATTTATTCTATAGCCAAATTCTAAAGCCCTTTCTTTCAAAACGGGTTTAATGTTTCAAGGCGTACGGATTTAATCGGGGTTTGTAAAATGACTCCACGTGGTAGAAAGGTTTATTTATTTTCCAACAACTTAACGTCTATGCGGAGAAGCATTAATTCCTTCTGATGCGTACTTTTAACGGAGATTTACCGGTTTATCCGCGAATGGGTCTAATGGTTTGTGCAATTGAATCTCAAGTAATCTGGGTATTTATGAAAAAGGTGATATTACGACCTTGACATTGAAAAAGCGCTGAGTAAATGAAAAGATTTTATTGCTTCGCATCTGCGCTTTGCTGTTCCTAGCTACACGAGTTCATAATAAACTTTATTGAAGAGAGGTTTCCAACTATTTTCTTGAATAAAAGTGGGTCGTTTTTAATTAAAACTTATTATTTCATTGTACTACGCCATACGTAGGTAGATTAGGAGGAACTTTTTATTAGGTTTAATGTTATTAAAGACATCGAGAAACTTTATTGCGCGTGATGCAAGTATTTTATTTAAACATTAATATGAAAATGTTATTTTAAATAAGAATGGAGTTCTAAAAGATAGTGGGTATCATGGATATTAATTCACATAAAATGTTTTCATTACATTTGAATCTAAGGAAAAAAGTAGATTCAACTTATTTTATTTAAGCTTTTTGGTAGGTACTCTTCTTTTATATACCTACCGTCAAATAAAAGGAGAAATCCTTTATTTAAATAGACTCGCTTAAGTGTTGTTGAATCTCTAGATAGTAGGTATAAAGCAAAGACGCAATTCGCGTCTGTCTGTTTGTGCGCTTAGTTCTTCTAAATTACGCAACGGATTTTGATAGCGTTTTCACTATCATTTAGAGAATCTCTCCCACGACAGCTAGTTTGAGTTACGTACGAAATTCACCAAACTGATAATCCAGCAGCTACACTTTCAATGGCTTCGAAAATTGTGCAGTTCTACAGACTACTTTCGAAATGAGACGAAACATTTTTAAAGTGTAATGATCCCGTTAGTACCATATTTCTGGCATATCAAACTGGTCTATTCTCGCACATCAGTTAACACAGAGAAAAATATTGCAAATTTATTAATAATTTCTTCAAATCATTCGTAATCCGGTTAAAAATAGGATTACAGGCCCCTCACGAATGGATTTATAGGTTTCGTAACTATTGTCGCGATGTCGAAAAACGTGTTCATAAAAATCGTAACATTTTCGCATTTCGTCATTATATATTATTATTACAAACGCAGGTGCATGAGTACATGTTCCGATATTATTAGGAATTCGCTAAAAGTTTACCAGGAAACGGCCTGGAATCTGCAATCCCGTCTTTAACCGGATTACGAATAATTTGAAGAGATTCTTAAAAAAATAGCATTACTAATTTCCCCGTGCATGAACAGTAGCCTTCTTGTCTTAGCACTTTACAGTGGCAGTTTAACATCCCTGATCGTTTGAGATGAGCCCCTTCGGCACGAGCCGGGATAAAGCAGGTAGGAAAGTAAGCGATAATAACAATATTCTAAAGAAATTCATCCGACAGCTGTATGCCGTGAGCGTGTGGTGGTGCGACCAGTATCTTACGAAGCCTGTCTTGGTATTAGTGTGTGAGTGTGTGTGTGTATTTCATCTGTTACGTTATTAATATTTTTTCCGCTTGAATGTGCCTGAACAAAAGGAAGACCGTTGCATCTTTGGCTTTGCGAACTCCAACATAATAAGAGAACTTACATCTTCCGTAATATTCCGGAACGAATCAGCGTAAGAGCTATATTATGTTAGCAAAATGTGCAACAACACGTGAGTTCATTTGACAAATTTGTACATTATTTTGTACTGTTATGAAGGTAGATACTATTTTAGCAAAATATTTCAAGAATGTTATATAATCAAAGTTATTATACATCCGAATTGTTTTGACTTTTCATTATTTTTTTAATGTTTTTGCATTACTTATTTATTTTATTATTATCAATGCTTAAAACGGAATACATATTTATCTATACCTTGAAACACACCAATATTAATATAACCGCTACTAACGTATTATCTTCTAACACTAATAGCACACGGAGAAAAAACACTATTGCTACACATTATATGTAATTCCGGTTAAAAACAGGATTGCAGGACTTACGAAAGAATTAACGGGTTTCATGATAAACTCTTAGTAGGGGAGAGTATGGAATATTGGACCGGTCGTTTAATTGGACCAGCGTAAAATTAACGAAACTACAAAACATATTCTGATCCTGGCAATACCGAATGATGCGCAGCTAACTTCACTGTTGACTTACCAACCGGCATCACATTCGAGAAGAATCAACAGAAGTGACAGGGACAAAACGAAATCTCTCTGTTTCGAGGAAATATTTGGAAAACGTTCATAAGTTTAACCGCAACCATGGTTAACGTTTTTTTACTATCTTTTCATATTAAGTCCGATAACGCACCTTTCATTTCAGTATATTTGAAGTCCTCTATTGTAATGTCATCCCAATAAATTTACTACTTTCCGAAAAGTGGTCCAATTTAACAGACTCTCCCCTATATTACGAATATATTATCATGTCATGATGATAATATCAAGGCAAATCGATAAAACATACTTAAATTGATGTTTTATTAATAAGACCTGTTAATTTATCGTAAGGGCGAAAATCGATTTCCTTCCCTGCAGCATAATAGCAGCATATTATGCTGTCCTCTTTTGAGATTTAACGGTTAAGTATACGGATATGTCGAAATTTCCATGCCTCATGATGAAAATGAAGTTTCAAACTGATAACAGTTGCGTTGAAATTTCTGACAGAAAACGCTATTTGCATGACGGACAATCGAGGGTCACAAAAAGGCCTACTGCTTTTGACTTGGGATTTACGCCTGTACTTACAACCATCACTTCCAAGTCCATTTCTTTAACTCTTTTACCACAGTAATTACCTACTTCAATAGCTATGTTCCAAATACACTCTCAACCTCAACCCATTCCGATCTGCCTCTCTGCTGATCCTAATATGCAATGTGTTCTGTTTGAAGTCTTTCTTAGAATTTCTCCTTAATTCTGTATCAGTCTCTCCTGCAGGGCTGCATTTAGTCCTCCACCCTCCTTAGTCCTTTAGTCCGGTAACCCAGCCTAATCAACCCTTCCATATCCGTACATCTTTACAGGTGATATATACCCCAATTAGCACCCCCATTCAGCTGGCACTAACAGCTGTTTCGGTTGGGAGAATGGACACAGTCTTGTAACAGATAATAATATTATATTGGGGAGCCCAAACGCATGTTGTAATATATGTAATTTATATGCTTACATTGTCTTTGAATTATCTGCGGGACGATTAACATGAAACGTTGTTTATTGCGTTTGTAATTATTAATTTACTAAGTTTTTATGGTTGCGTTTATGTGGTTTTGGTTGGATGTATTTTGAATGCAACACCTCGAGATGTATTCTTTCGACCTTATTGAAAACACTTCGCATCGAAAACTGTAGATTAAACCCTTTTTATGCACAATTTTCAAAACGTTTCTACATTTATAACTAACTCTCTTGTGGATTTAATATCAAAATAAGAGCTACACGGAGAATAAAGAAATTCTCTTCAAATTATTGAAAAACCCGTTAAAAACGGGATTGCCGGCCTTAAATTAATGAATTAACAGGTTTCCTCATAAACTTTTATTAAAATACGAATATGTTCGCATTTCATTCTTATATATTATCAAGACTTTATTGCGTGAACACGTGTTCCGTTATATTAGGAATTTACTAAAAGTTTATCAGAAAACGGCCTTCGGTATGGCAGACTTTTCCTTCGAATTCCCTTGTGAAATAATTAAAGATTTCTCCTCGTCACGGGTTGTGCTCTAGTGACGGAGGCCCAGACACAGTTTTAAATTGGCCTCCGTAACGATGATGGAAAAGGAATAAATCAATATGAAGTATTTATAAATCTTTTTCGGCCTTGATCTTGGTGCTGGTAGATAAACGGTCGGGCGCAGAGCGTGACCAATGCATTTACCTTTGTTTTCTGCTCTCAAATATTCAATTATTTGTATTTTTCGTCTTTGCTATTTCAGAAAGAATATTCCAGGCGGAGTATTTTCGTAGCCTTCCAGTTTACCTTTATTTTTTTCTATAAGGTCCAGATTATCTTAGATCTTTTTTCTATTATTCCAGTTCACCTTCATAGTATTGATAATAATGTTAAAAAATCTAAAACTCTTTAAACTTAATAAAACTATTGAAGACTGTATTAAGATTCAAATAAATAACAAGTTCGGTGTTTATCTAAACATTATTAAATGCCACATAATAACAATTGTCAGATTTATTTTTTTAAAGATACATTACATTATATGGAAGGAAGCTTTTGACTATCCAACTAGGAAGGTTTCCCGTTTAGGACAGTCAAATTAAGTAATTAAACGAATAAATCAACCTTTTAACTAACTATCGATATAAATTAAATGAATGATCTTGGCATTATTTTTTTTCCAAATTTAGCTTTCTGTCACCCATCAATTTAGTAACAAATTTATTTATTTATTTATTTATTTATTTATTTTTCCATGTTCTCCGTAAAACGGTTATTCACCAATACATTATGGAGAAGATTACAAATTAGACGAAAAGTATAGCAAAACACATAAAAAGGTCAGTTTCACTACTTTGTGACATACGTCAAAAGATAATTGTTAAACTGCCTGTAGGTTACGTTAAAAATGTCGATGGTCAATGCAGACTCGTTGAGCAGTTCAGTCGCTCTGTTGACTGGGGCGTTCTGATAGGCAGAAGTCCTCGCTTTTGGAGCATAAAAAAGGGTATGGGACCTTCCACGAGTATACTTGTCTGGAACATATAAGTTAATCTCTTTCAAAATAGGTGGATTATGTATAGTTCCAGAGATTATCTTAAAAAAATGTTTTCCTAAAAATATTTTTCGGCGGGCTTCTAATGTATTAAGATCGAGCATTCCTGCTAAGAATAAGGATGGATACAGGAAAGGGTAGTACATATATTCCCTCATATATAGGTAACGCATGAATCTCTTTTGTACTTTTTCTATTTCGAGAATATGGTTTTGCTCAGAAGGGGCCCAAATAATGGAGCTATATTCCAAGATACTGCGAACAAGTGCTTCATACGTTCTTCGGATTGCGATTCCGTTGGTAAATGATCTTGAATTACGAAGAACAAATCCAAGCATTTTGTTGGCACGGGAGACAATATCAGATATATGGGATTTGAAAGAGAGATTTGCTTCAAAAATTACGCCAAGGTCTCGAATCTCATTTTTACGTGTTAATTCATGTTTATTAATGTGGTAGGGGAACAGGAATGTATCTTTGGACCTTGTAAATGTAACGATACTGCATTTCTGAATACTGAAGGGTATGTTGTTTAATGAACGATTAAAATGCTTGGTTTTATTCTCCGTTATTAAAAATATTTCAACGTTAAAAATCTTAATTTCTTTTTTAGTTCAAAGTCAAGTCGAATATAATTACACTGTCTGGTCCCCTTACTTAAAAAAATCCACTATGAATTTATTGAAAATATTGAGCATAAAAATACAAATGATTTATTGAATATAAAATTGGTCCATTTATTGAAACCGTACACTACAACCACTCGATGAAAGAATTAAAATGATTAAAACTCTTGATATAAGTCTTGTTTCCGGCTTGAATTTTATTTTTAAAATTGTTAATTGTATTATAGACGGGCGTCATTTACCTAATAACCTTCCATATACCAACTAGAAATACTGTAAAATATTTTTAATTACAACAACAATATCAGATTTGAGTCATTTAGGTACTTGATTGTGCCTAGATTACACGCAGTTGGCAATACTTTCTCAGAAATAGTATATTATGTGTTCAACTGCACGGAATTTAGTTGCAAAAAGGCTATAATGAAATACGTCATAAATATAATATTAATGTTAGCTTTTCTTATTATTTTGAATGTGTTCTATTTTATAATTTCTTTAACAAATTGTACTTTATTAATAATGTTCCACTAAATTATTACATATATTTATATAATATGTTTGTAAAAGCCCATATAAGCGTATAATATACATTTGTTATATAAATGCATATACAAATGATTTCGTCTTTACGACTACCATGACACGGACATTTAATGACATTAGGTCGTATGGTGGTTCAGAGAACTCTAATAAAATTTAACTCGAGATTAGTTCAATATTTAAATAATACAAAAATACAGCTTGAGTATTGTCGATCTCCCGTCTGATTCATGTTCGCCTTCACCATTTCGTCCATTTGATCCAGAATATCAATAATGGTACGTATACATTTGCGAACCGGAACGCGAACCGAGCCACGAATTACGAGAAAGGAACGAAGCAACTGCAAGCGGCGTTTCGCGCCATTTGATTCGTTCCTTTCCCATAAGTTGAGGTTCAGTTCGTCAGTTCGGCTCGCGTGTGTATACGTAGCATAATATTTCTCTATTAATATTATTATTCAATTATTGCCCTTCACAATTTTGTTTACATGAACCAGGATATCTTTGATTATTTTACTATTCTTCAGTTTATCTCTTATGATTTCGTCCATTGTAACCAGTATTAATATTTCCCCTTTCTTCTTGTTCTTAAAAACTTGAGGTACTCTGTACCATAAGATCAAATCGAATAGGTAGATAAATCTCTTCCCTTCAGGAAACTTTAACTGGAACAAGATACGCTAATGTGGGTCTGAGCTGACATTAAATTCAACAATAACCATATCTTTATTCCTTATTAGCCAATCCGCTAACTGATAAACGCCGCGCCGTTCATCTGCTCCTGCATTTATTAATGTTTATTGTTGATTGAGTCATTCCGATTAATTAGCCCGGCCAGATGATTTTACAATACCCATATCAAGCCAGCGTCACTACCTGTCCACGAGAGTGTGCGTGTGTTGGGCATGTATGAGTGTTTGCGTTGTTTATCTCAATCTGCCGGCAGATGGCAGGTGATGTCTTCCCAGCCAGGACCCCTATTTCGCCTTCTTATAGAATAATTTAAATGGGAGGTATTATTTGGGTGTTTTGGGACCCTTATTAGACAGCTCGTGCCCTTGATCGGAGCACGCGGATACATCTGTTGGGTTACCTTTATGGTGGTTTTTTTTTCCATTTCTTTTTTTTGGTACATTATGGCCTTCGGTTTATAGCGTAGCCGTTAGTGTTAGTTACACAACTGCAGGTATTGAGTATGCATTTAAGTTTGTTATTTTTAACTTACGATCACTGTACGATACGACTGTACCACCCCAGCCAGGAGCACTCCTGTCCCGGTACACCAGGGGGCACTGATTTGTTAGGAATCGGAACACGTGCTCTGAGGATGGAAAGGAGGTTAGAGTTTATTCGACCGGTATACCTAATAAGTCGATATTGGAATTTAGGGCGGGCAGGGATAAAGGAATTGATGGAGCGTTGTTTTCTTCTTTCATCTTGCTTTTATTGGCTCTTCTTTTTCTCTTCTTGTTTCTTCTAGTTTATCTTGGTTCTTCTTGGCTAGCCTTAACTCATCTTGCATCTTCTTGCACCTTCTCGCCCCTGCTTGGCTCGTCCTGTCTCTTCTTGCATATTCCTACTTCTTACGCCCCCTTCTTATCTCTCCTAGCCTCTTCTTTGCTCTTCATGACTCTTCTTGCCTCTTCTTGATCCTTTTTAAGTATAGTACTTTATTCTGAAGATATTATATAAACTTCTTTCTTTGTCTACGGGAAATTAAGCGATCAACGCGGAAGTTTCCAGGCAAGTTAAAATATGTGGAGGGAGTAATTAATAACCATTAATAATTTTCAATGATTTACTCGGAAATCAATAAAGGCATCGTTAATAAAAATAATAGCAATTTGATTTTCATTATAAATACATATACAGAAGTAATATAAATGTATCATTTGTAAGTGGCTTCACTACGGTTTAAACTTTTTATTAATATTTTGTAATATTTATTTATTAAGTACATGTTAAATGTATCGTCTGTAAGTGGGCTACCCACAGTTTGATAATGCCTTCAGAGGGCGAAACAGCTGTCACGCGTAATAATAATTACACAGCAGAACTTGTTTAAAAATAAGCTGTTTTTATAAACCCAATAACAATATTATTGAATATATAAAAAATAAAAATTAAAATGGAGTTCTACAAATTAAACTTAATAACAATAAATTAGAGAAGATACATTAGAACACCATACTAGGCAGCTGCCTATTTCATGGTGCCCAATGGAGGAATGGTTAGTTTGAATTTAAGTCTAGTGTAAACATATTTTGGTAGAATAAAAAAAAAAAAATGAAAATTGTTAAAAAGATGGTCGAAAAGATGTTTCCAATAACTCACAAAAATTGCCAAAGTTTTCTATAAAATAAACACAAATATATAAAGTAGTACACATATGTACATACATAAAAATGCACACGTAAATATATATATACATGTATGTATGTATATACATATACATACATACACACAACATACATGTATCTTCAATAATATTACTTAATAAACTTATTAAAAAGGAGGTCTACAAATTAATATTTTATTTAGAATAGATAAATTATAGTATAATATATCTATTCAAAAACTACTTAAATAATATTATTTTATCTGCATACTAATATTTAGACTTCACAACATTGAGATATAGGTAATGCACGAAAAACTGCCTTTTAAAGCTTTTAGCTTCCTTAACATTTACGTGGAGTTCATTGAACATTTTAAAACCTTTATAATAAACATTGTTTTGTGTTGCCGATATATTTGTCTTAGGAAGCCTAAAATCGTTGCAGTTAAATTAACTTGAAACTTGATAACAATAAATATGTGGAGGAGGTTCAAGTAAATGGTGAAAAATATTCATTTAGTTTTTCAGGGAGATTTGGTAGTTACCTAGCTGCTTCTATTTGATGATACATTAAGAACCCCTTCCGATTATTAACTTTCGCGGGTTACGTCACTTGTTCGCTGACCGCCCCGATTATTGAAGCCTTGCTAATAAATGAATAACCACTAGGCAACTTCTCCGCTAAGCTAGACAGGGAGGATAAAGCACCAGCACCAAGCGCCACTACTGAGTGAGCGCTGGGCCCAAGCTCACTCAAGACCACGCCCTGCAGAGTTGTTAATTACTTTGTTGTTAATTTATTTTCTGTCATATATTTTTTCAATTTCACATACCTACTGTACAAAAAATATGTATACATATATGGGACGTGTGGGATTGCACTAACCTCCCCACATCCTGGAATAAAAATTATTATTATTATTATTAAAGCAATTGTTACTGTTCATACTGTTAAGGGTAACACCCCTTGAAAGTTGTCTTCTAATCTCGATCATATATCATTACATACCTAGTCTTCTGTTAGAATCTGAATCTTAATCCATTATTATTATAATGATTGCACAATTCACCCTCGCGCAGCTCGTTTTCCCCGCAACATGTGAGCCGTATTTCTTTTCTTCCGTCTGCGGTCAGCAGTCCCCTCCATCCCCTACCCTTTGCCTACCCCCACCCTTCACCACCCACCCCGCTACACGGAGAGGTCTGCCATTGCGGCAGGTGGATCCGTGGCACAAGGTTACTTCCAGAGCTTATCAATCTCTGTAATACGTAGTTGATTTTTTAAAATACGAAATTGAAAAGCGGTTCGGCGGCGAAGTTGGTAAATGCATCCGTTCGGCAAACCGGAGATTCGAAGTCGGATCCTATTCATTTTTGTTTGTTCTCAATTCGCCTTTCAAATTGTTCTCAATTCGCCTGCATCCTAAACAGTTTATCGCAGATTGTTTCATACGTTTAGAACAACAACTCAAGCGGTGCCCGCGGGACTGTAAAGGCGGAAACTTTTAGTTGTAATTGCACTATATCATGAAATATCGACGCAAAATAAACAATGAGATCACTATTTTCAGTGAAATTTTGATATGAAACAACTGCAATTACGTCAATCACTCTTCTCATCAAATCAACGAGCAACTCGCCCTGCTCCACTGGTCGCTTCTTCGCTTGACATCAAATATCACCGATTTAAGCCGAAAAATAAATTCTATTTGAAAAGAATCTACGTTGCTTATAAATTGAAAGATCCGTGCATAATGTGTGTTGAACACACCTGATAATTCACTTCAAGATGTTTCGCTTCGCTAGTTCGTTCAGCTTATTATTGATTTTGTGGAACCATTCATTTGTGGTGTGTAACGGCTTCTGGATCTTTTATTAATACAGAGTACAATGTAATAAAACATTTTGTATTGCGACGTGTACGGTATACACTGTGAATCATTGTTTAAGTATCGTGTTCAATTGCTTTTTTTTCATTATTTACATTTTCTTATTTGTTTTTCTTTTATTTTTTTTCAGAGGTCAATCTGTATCCCGTTTCCAGTGCGGCATGTGCGAAGAATTAGAGGGGAGTAGCCAAGAATAGCAGCAGACAATGGGGCCGCACGTCCTCACCCGGCAGGGGCGCAAGGAGGGCTCCGGGACCACTGCGCGCAGGGGATTCAGCAAGGCCAAAGCAGCCACCACGCAGTCCCGGACAAGAAAGCTCGTTAAGAAGCTATCTAAAAGTGCCGTGGCGGACAAGTCAGCAAACATAAAAACTCATAAGAAGGTTTCAAATCTGAACCTGGCTGTCAAAAATGCCAGCAAGACGATTACACCGAAAGTTTCGCAAAAGCCAACTGAAACAGTCAAAGCTACTTCTCCGGAACGTAAAAAAGAACCAAAACGTTCGGAAACCAAATCCACCTCTCCAGAAAAGAAAGTAGGCACAAAACAAGCAGATGGAAAAATAGCAACAGTAGAGAAGAAAAAAGATATTTCGGATATTCGAAAATCCACTTCCCTTGATAGGAAAAAGGAACCGGAAAGCAAAAAGTCTAAGCCTACCACATGTACAGTGGTAAAAAAAATAAGTGTCACAAAGCTTGAAAACCATAAGGATGGATCAGAACAAACACCCACTGAAAAAAAGACTAAGAAAAATCCTCTCAAGTCAGTAAAAGTCAATGCGTCGAAGAGCGACAGCAAAAATCCGGACCAAGTGGCGGGCAGTAAGATAAATCATAAAAAGAAAACATTTAAAGAAAATCCTTCTCTTGAAAATCGCTTAAAAGATGCATCTGCTGATCACTCTACCAGTGTAAAGTCTTCTGAAGTACAAACAGATAGGACAGAATCAAACCACCAGTCGAAAACAAACAAAGATAGGGCGAGGTCTCCTCAAAAGAGAAAAAGACTTTGTCCGCTTAGAAGTTCTTCAGCTCCAATACCTACTAGTGAAAACACCAAAACGGGAACCGATGAAGAGCAATCTAAAATTATTAGTGTTGCTCGAGCCTCCAAGTTGTCAACTGAAAATATTTCCCATCAAAATAATCCTAAAAAAGTGAGCATAACGAAGAAGGGAAATAAATCGTTGGAAACTAGCAAATGTAACAAAACAAAGGACGTTGATCCAACGATTGTGCCCCTAAAGTCTACGGATGACCACACGCCAATCAAAGAGCTTTCAAATGTGCAAACAGTCAATCCTTCAGTTTGGCCGGACAATCAGAAGTGTACCGTCAATGAGAAAGAATCGGGAATCCTTGTAAAAATGCCGTTCCTGGATAGTCAGCTAGTGGCTCCTTTGGGTCGCAAAAAACTTATTGGAAAAGTGAAACCCATTGCCAGAGTCAAGGGCACGGTTATTGAAAGTAAGAAACCAGAGATGGAGAAAAAAATTGTGAGTAATTCAAACGAAATTCTGAACGCGGGGGAAAGTATTATGCCTCTTCCCGAAGCCGAGACATCGGATAAGTTAAAGAATGAATCCGACAAAAAGAAATGTACAGCATTCCCTTCAAAATCAATCGAAGATCCGAAAAAAAGTTTAGATCCTTTGAAAGCTGTAAAATGTTTCAAAAAATCAGAAGTTGGAAAGGCAAAAGAATCTACCTGCGGTAAAAGTGTAATTCCAGAAAATTCGCCGACTTCCGAAAATTTTACTTCGCACAAAATCATGCAAAAACTTAAAACTAAAAACCCTTCAAAGTTAATGAAAAGGAGACCAAAAATATCTTTAGTAAAAGGACGCCCAATTGTTAAGAAAACAAAGAATCTTCCTGCTGTGAAAGGTGTAAAATTAGCTAAGAATCTGTTAAAGGTGTCGCTAAGTGCGGATAAGAAGGATAAATCTATTAAAGACAGTGCTTCGAGCAGCGATGAAGTGACTTATAGTTTTCCTGAGAGTGCAATCGAACCGACAGAAACTGTGAAAAGTGAAAAAATGCCAAGCCTCGAAAGTAAAAGTGCAATATTGAAAAAGCCAAAATTAGTTAAAAGTCTGCCAAAGAAAATACAATTAGTTAAGAGTAGTAAAAAACCTGATAAAGCATTATTAAACAAATCTAACAAGTCTGCGGACCCTTGTCCCAGCGAAATACACGTTCTTTCTGAGAATACTGATTCGAAACTAACCGAAGTTTTAGAAAAAATAGACGATTTAAACCTCATTCCGGACTCCAAATGCGAGGATGAGAACATTGCTAAAAATAATATCGCCGACGACACTCCCGCGCCTCAGCCGAGCATCTCCAAAGGACCTCTGGAAAGTGCGTCCGAAATTGTAGCCTCGATAGCCGCTACGGATACAACTATCAACGCTTTATTAAATGAATGTCCAGTTCTACCCGTACAAGACGTTCAAACAGTAGTATCAAAGAAAAGTATCCCTGAAAAGATTCGTGAATCGTATGCATCAACTGATGATAATTCGGAAGACGAGGAAAGATTCGCATTTCCGAAAATCAAAAAAGAAATGAAATGTAAAAGTGCTCCTTCTACATCTCCTAGACAAAAGAAAAAGATTTTCAGATCATCTCCCAAACCCGTCAAAAAATTCATTAGTATTCCAAGTGATGATAATAAACGTAGAATGCGATTGTTAGGCTTTTGGACCGGGCCGAAGAAACATCGAGAAGCGTCGTTGAATGCTCAAGCCAAAGTTCAATGTCTTTATGAAAATGAGAGTAGAACTCATTTAGAACTGGGTCTCATGAGGACTGTTGACAGAGTACCACCCAAGTGGAAGGAAACGGTTAAGAAGAAGAATATCAAGACAGAGAAGACAAATTCTACGTCTTCAGAATCAGAATATGAAAAGAAAGTTAAATCTGAAAATACTAGCTCCGAAGACGAATCTAACGCACCGACCAGAACTTTGCGGTACCAACCGACCGGGTCTGGGAAGTATTGGGAAATGAAACTGTCTTCTAGCGAGGAGAGCGAAGCCGAACACAGAAGACAAGCTCCCGAAAAGAAAAAGTACACCATAAAACCAAAGGTGGTCGTGAAATCTGAAAAGTCAACCGAGTCAGGTGATGTGGTGAAAGTAAAGAAGCCGAAACCTTCTCCGCCGCCGAAAAAGAAGCGCGTCCGCGCTGAGGTGGTGATGGATCTTCGAGATATGGTCGTCAAGAAAAGGATGGCCAGTCTCAATGCAACGGCCATGCTGCACGCTAGTTACGAGAAGAGATCTCCCAAGTCCAGCAAAGAGGGGACAACATCCGACTCGCAGACCAGCAGCGAAGAAGAGAGGCTTGCCAAGAAATCCAGGAGTTACCTGGCCGACAGGGCGGAGTGCTCCACGTCGCGGAAGGATTTTACGTCTGGTGTGACTGAAGTGGCGGCGGCCACCAACAAGATGGCGGTGATCGTGAACCAGGAGGCGGACGTCACCATCACGGGGGTGTACTCCACCCACACGGGCTACTGCACCGTGTCCGAGATGCAGTACCGGATCTCCGCCACCAGTCACACGCAGACCACAGCTACTGCTGCCACCGAGAAGGTAGGAACCAATATTTACACATTCATAAGAGCATTTCTATTTAGTATGTATCTATTATCCTTATGTCTGCTCTACTGCGCTATCGATGAGACTACCAGAGTGGCCGAGGCGCGAAAGTTCACAACGGTACCTAATCATCGGCGTACACCGATTCAGTGACGACTTCAGGTGATGTTTGTAAAATCAAAGTGTGATTGCAATCGGTAATAGACGTACGTGCAGTTGCCGTTCCTCACATCGCCTCTACCACACTTTCAGTATTGCTTTTTCAACCGATCTCGAAAGCACTATTTCGACGCTGCACAAGAACACTAGACATTCGGTGAGACGTCTGACCGAAAGAGTAGAGCAGGCAAGTCAATAATTTACTATTGTAGGAACGATTAAATTACTATCACACTTAACCAAAATATTATTGGTTGTTTCGTAGTAGTCAATTTATTTATTTAATATCAACAGTATTCATATATATAACATAACAATTATTGAATTATATATATATATATATATATAACATGAACAATTATTGAATTTCACAATTAAATACAAGTTTCGTAGTAGTCAATTTATTTATTTAATATCAACAGTACATATATATAACATGAACAATTATAGAATTTCACAGTTAAATACAAGCATAATAAATTACTAGACATAATAACAAATAAAATATCATTTAGGTGTTGCTTTGATCTTACAATGTCATCAGAAAGTAAAAAAAATAATGACAAGCTCTTGGAGGATATAAAAGTAAGAGATACGGGTACACACAAAACATAGGAGTAGACATAGGTTAAATTAATATTGATTGAAAAGATTTATGATAGTACAGCCTTCTTGTACCTACCTTCCGTGTATCTATTACTAACTTCGCGTAATCTAGGTACAAGCCAGTGTTTGAAATTCTCAGTATTTTGGAACGAGTAGCTCACGTAGGTAATTGGAATTCAATGGGGTTGAGTAAATCAGGACTGTCAATACTACCATTTATAATTTTGAACATAAATATAAGTCGGATATAATTCTTCGATATGGGAGTTTTAATAAATTTAATTCTTTCATCGAGTAATTGTAGTTAATGCTTTCAGTGTGAATACTGGCTTTAAAATAAGGTGTCTTATGAATTTAAGTTGATATTTTTCTATTAAATCTGAATGTGTTATTACAATTGATCAAGTAAAAGCTACACAATAATTAATTTACTAAAACGTATGTCCAACATAAATATGTATCATGAGTTCAAAACTTTTGTATAATTATATTCTCTTGTCCAAGACTGTTCCTTTCTAGCATATCCCCTTCCAACCCTTAGGTCTTCCTTCATTAGGGATGGTGAGTGGAGCTTCAAGAACCCTCCTGTTCGCGTCGGTGTGCGGCAGGAACTTAAAATTTATCAGAAATCTTTTTTTTTACTAATTTAACTTTAGGAAATATTAATTAAACAGAATATTTCACAAGGCATTCGAAAAGATTGAAGACTAACCATATTTATACCTTGCATAATATTTATAGCCCAGCTACACTACTCGCGAAGTTGATCGAAGTTGACCGAATACGATAGTGTGGGCACGAACTTCGCTTCGCTTCGGGCAACTTCGCTTCGCTTCGCCCGACTTCCGATTGTTGTCGGTAAATGCGCCCGAGTCAAAGGACTCGAAGCGTCACGGAATAAATAAACCAATCACTGACTGGTTGGACTGAGTTACTCGCGAAGTTGCACGAGTGTGTGGGCACGCACTTCGAACTTCGGCTAACTTCGTCGAGGACTTCGTCGAGGACTTCGTCGAAGCGTCGGAGCGAGTAGTGTAGCGGCCGCTTTACAGTAAAGCGGCCGCTACACTACTCGCTCCGACGCTTCGACGCTTCGACGAAGTCCTCGACGAAGTCCTCGACGAAGTCCTCGACGAAGTTAGCCGAAGTTCGAAGTGCGTGCCCACACACTCGTGCAACTTCGCGAGTAACTCAGTCCAACTCAGTCGTGATTGGTTTATTTATGTGTTCGAACTTCGGGACGCTTCGAGTCCTTTGACTCGGGCGCATTTACCGACAACAATCGGAAGTCGGGCGAAGCGAAGCGAAGTTGCCCGAAGCGAAGTGAAGTTCGTGCCCACACTATCGTATTCGGTCAACTTCGATCAACTTCGCGAGTAGTGTAGCTGGGCTATTACGCTTGGCCGGAGTTGATCTTGAAATCGTAAAATGTTCTTGAAAACATTCTGGAACGTTTTGTGAAAGTTCATTCCGCTGGAATATTCGCCAGTTTTTAGTTTGACAGACACATAGAACGACACTTGAGTTTCATAGTAAAGATAATATATACACTGGTGAAACTGGTGAATGTTCAATTTGTATAATGACTGCATTAGCGAATCTTTTTGAGAAATTGGTGCTAGATATCATTGTAAAACATATTAATAACATTATTGTTCTTAACAACATGGCTTCATCACAAGTCGTTCGACCTTAAGTCATTTAATGATTTATAATAATAATATGTTCTACCGAGCCGAACCCTCTAATATGAAAATATCTCGGTCGTATATGAGTCGGTGAATTATTTTCCCATTTGATCTCTGGTGAGTTGACGTGTTGTTCTTGTATTGTTTTGTATTTATTTTGCTTATATAATTCACTTGCATAATGTTGATTGACTAGATGATCATTTGTGGAAGGGTTTAGTTTTTCCTATTGGGAAGATTTAACCCGGACATAAAATCGGAAAAGAATGAAAATTACATAACTGAATCCCTTGGTCTCAAACAACAAGTGGACAGTTTATACACTTATTTTAGTAAAGCTTTTGACAAGGTTCGACATCACATTCTTATATATAAACTCCGATTGTTGGGCATCAAAGGTAAATTATTGCGTTGGATTGTTAGTTACCTTAGCAATGGGGTGCTTAGCATAATGATTAATTATGTAATTATGTACAATCTTACATATTTGAGGCCACAAGTGGGTTTCCTCAAGGGTGTCACCTCGGCCCAATATTTTTCTTATTATTTATCAATTACATTTTTGACCAATTTAATGATATAGAAGTCCTTCTATTTGCTGACGACTTAAAATATAAAAGTAAACTATTGCCAAATTTTACAGACTAACTTAGAACAACTTCATCAATGGTGTGAACAAAATGCTTTTTTTTGAAAATCCAGAAATGTAGAGTAATACAATTTTCCATTCTTATTATATCTTATATGTATATACGTCAAATAATTAATATTAAATTAATGCCAGTTCACAAATTCGTGACTAGGGTGAAAATATTCGATGAAAACATGACATTCATTGCACACATTAACTATATAACTAATAAGGCTTTAAAGATGCTTGGATTCATTTGCAGAACTTTAACTGATTTTAAGTCCTTAGATTGTATGAGAACCCTGTATATTCCATTAGTTAGAAGTCATGTGGAATATAATTCACCTATTTGGTCTCCTTTGTATAGAGTTCACTCTAACAATAAAGAAAGAGTTCAGCCCATATTTCTTAGGTACGTAAATATTAAGCTCAAAATTCCAATTGTATACATTAATTATGTCAGTTTAATGAATCAATTGCATCTAATAACTCTGTCTAACCGAATAATTATGTCAGACCTGGTTGTGTTACACAGAGTCATTAACAAATTAATTGATAGTCCTGCCCTCGTTACCACTATTAAATTCCATTTACCGACTAGAACAAAATGAAACATTCTTCTCCAATACATACACAACCAACTATCAGAAACAATCACTAACCGATAGGATATGCATGATAAGGGCAACAAGTTTGGGGGTACTATTGATATATTTATTGACTCCATTTATAGAATTAAGCGTAATCTACAACAGCACTTTGTTGAGTCCTACAAATTATAGTAGCGTTGGTAATGTAGTTTTAGTGATTTCTCTTATATGTAGTATTTATTGTTCCAGTTTCTATATTATTTTATGTTACTTTTACATGTTTTACTAATATTGTTTCATATTCAGTTTATCAGTTTACTGTTATTTCATGCTTTAAAAAAATTGTGCATAATTTGCGATAGCTCACTAGGTGTGTTCTGTTCTTAAAATCCATGTAAAAGCCCGTCTGAAGAACTACCAACATTATCTTATTTTTCTTAACGTATATTTTTATAAGGGTAACTCTCACCACGTTTCACACATGTTAAAATGCGTATTTCATTGTGCACATTGCACCGCGTGAAAAAATGTTATACTGAACCGCTAAAGCCAGAACAATAGCGAAGTCAGCAAGAATTCACTTTCTCCTTCGCAGTGCTGTTTACTGATTATCATGATTAGGAATCTTGTGTCTTCACGGCTAAAGTATTTGATAGCAGCGGCGGTTTCTCTAAAGTCCGTTTGTGCAGCAATCCCCCATTAAAAATATGAAATTATTAGACATACTTGCGTTGTAGTAATATTAGCATATTATAAACAGAGCGAAAAAAAGAGCAACCCGATATTCCCATGCTGTGCTATATAGAATCAGCAGAAAATACTTCACACATAAAAAACAAAACACAATCCCGGTGGTGGACGGTGGTGAAATCTTATAACCTACGCTAAAACAGATGATCTTTGTGCGCCGCTATGCAGAATGTTTGATGCCACGTGCCGGAGTGTCAGGGAGATTGGCCGAGCCATCACCGCCCGCGCCGGCAGCTTAACTTTTCACTACATAGATTTTCGCTACAAGGTTCACAGAAAACCTATTAATCCCAAAAGCAAACAAAACTATTTTTCAAAAAGGACCACACTACATGGCCATTAAAGTATATAACAACCTTCCACGTAGCATCAAACAAATAACCGACATACTTAAATTTAAATCAACACTAAAAACATTTCTTTTAAACAAATGTCACTACACCTTAAATGAATACCTTACATGAATTAAATACCTCTGTTTTTTATTTTTTATTTACTTTTATTTATTTGTATGCATTTGTTAACATTTAATTGTTGGGTTATGTAATATAATGTGTATTTGTTGGGTTAGCTGGAAGAAATAGGATGTAACCTATAAGCTATACCCTTGGTACTCTTTTTATGCAATAAATATTTTTTTGAATTTTGAAATGTCAATTTTCTTGTTCCTACATTTCTCAAACCGTTTGCTTTTAACCCACTAGTATAATAGATTTTGTCTTAATTGTCGTGAGTCGCTAGTAATATTGTGTTGAGCTCTATCTAGTTCAGTTTCGGCTTTCGACTAGAAAACAGTTGCATTTATTGATTTTTTGCAGTTATTCTTGTTAGTTATACAACATCGTAATTTCTTCTCTTGATATTCTTAACCCCGGTGAGAAAGACCACGAACCGCCACTGATTGATAGTATTAATATAGGTATTATAATATAGGCAACATCCGATAATGTCGAATGTCCAGCATCCATGGGCTTAATTCCAAACCGTCGTTATCTTCACCGGGTAGAGGTATTTGGTTAATGGTTCTCTGCTGGAATAGGCATCAGGTATTCACTGTAATCTCAAAAACTACGTTTTGGTCAAGACCGACTAGAGTACAGGCCTGGACGCTTGACGAATTTTGAAGTGTTACGTGATCTAGTTAGTGCCGTCGAGCAAAAACAGTTTGCAAATGGCGGCGATTGTTGTTGATACTCGTTGTTACTGGTGATTTGTGAGTTATTTTTCTATAAGCATCATCAAACACACAAATATATAGGTTGTGGGTCTGTCTGTGAGTGATTGTAGCTCTGGTTCAATGAACTCTGAATTGTTTTGAATTTTAAAGTAATTTAAAAAATTTGAATTGATTGTATCAAGAATTCAGACAAGCGATAAAGTACCTACTTTTGTTTTTACCGGAAAACATTTTTGAGCGTATATTTGAAATGTGTGCATTTCTTTTGTTTCAATTTCTTAGGGAATTGTTTCAATTTCTTCACAAGAAAAGTAAGATTTCAAGGGGTCTTGTTTTTTCCTGTTTCAAGAAAGCGATATTTACTAACTAAATACATATACCAACACAATATCCCGTGATTTTCCACGGCTCTGCGTTAGTATTCTATAAATCGAGGGATTAGACTATTTTAAATAACGAATTTTCCTTAACGACAGTACTAACTTCGTAATTTGATGGTAGCTCGCCCAGGCCTGTCCTCTTGTCGGCCTTGGTTTTAGTAGATTGACGTAATGTTGTCACAGAAAATTCCACGTAGCTCTGGATTGATCCACAAATTCCAAGAAATGTTGATTAAATCTGGATTGTTACCAATATCTCTTTATTTGTTTTGTGTGATACCTCTCCCATAAGTGTGGGTAATACCAGGCTATTCAGATCCAGACACAAAATGTGCTGAAGCCATTTCAAACAACGATCTATTTTATTTGATTTAACAAGATTGACGATAACTTATTGATAATTTTATAAAAAAATAATTCAAAATACGTAACGTGAAAACCGTGCATAGATTGAACATGACATTCCGTAGAAGTCTCGAGCAGTTCATATCTATAATGTTAAAATATAAAATACCAATAATATGATTTGGTAATACACGAACACGTGAGTCACAGGAGTAGATTTAGGTGTCCTTTCACTCGTTACCAATTTATTGCCTGGCAATGCGCAGTAAACATTTTTTGTAATTCCAAACTCTCTTTAGAACAAAAACGTCAACAGGGAAATGAAATCATCGCCTCACAAGTAACTATGAGTCGTTCGTGAGCGAGTCGTACAATTGAGCTAGTTTTTTATGTGCAGTATTCGTACGACAACCGGTAAAACGTATCACGACTACATTGAACGGTTACTCTTTTTATCAGGAGATATTAAAAAAATAACACCATTAAAGTTACATATCATTTATCCGAAATCAGATGTAGACAGTAATTTTCTTCTTATTTTGAACGTCAAGTGTGCAAAATGTCATCAAGAAGGATCAAAATTCTGCTTAAGGGGGTGGGAAAAGGGGATGCATGTGGTTTTTCGAAATTTCACGTGGACACTGAACTTCCTCTTGTTTTGAAGATCAATGTGTGGATAATTTCATCATTCTAAGAATGAAACTGTTGATTTGTACACAAAACAAAGCCACGCACAGTCTTCTTTGGTTAGATAGATAGATAAGCGAGCCATAATAATTTGAAACAAATGCATAAATTCCAATAGATACGGAATCTCCAACTAACTAACCACCACGCCGTTTCGTCGCAGTGGTAGGAAAACGAGAATGAACCGCCAAACAACTTGGTCTTGGCACACACTCCTTGCCTCATTCACATTCATTCGTCGTTTCATACATACTCTTCTGTTTTCCGTCTCTTGACTTGGCGTGACTCTCGAAGTATCTGGTTAAATTGATCGTGCCATGTCTTCCTCGGGCGTCCCCGATTTCTTCTACCATTCACATTGTATATTCTTATCTCATTTGCTCTACATGCCTAAACCATCTAAGCATCCTTTCTTAATTCCTACTCATTACACTTAATACATCAGCCTGGCATTCTTTGCGAATCTCCACATTTCTCACACGTCCATACATGGTTTTACCATACAAACGCCTCAGGGATCTCATTTCTACAGCATTCAGTCTACTTTTGTCCTTCTTCTGCCAGTTCCATGCCACACTGCCATACATCAGGGTAGGTATCAGCACCCCATTGTGGACTGCTAACTTCGCTTCTTTTATTTCCGCCACCCGCGTTTAGTCCTCCATTAAACGAAAATGCAAACGCTCTTACTCTTTAACTTAAAATAAATTAATTTCAAAGAAGTTAAAATTTCTAAGGACAAGTTATTTGAGAGAATTTTAACAATTCTTCCAAAGTTAATTTTCAAGTTCTGTCAAAGATTTTTTCAAGTCCTGTTATTATTTCCGTTGTGTCAAGCAACTAGCCTATAATGATATAACAGAACTTGAATAGGACTTTCACAGAACCCGAAAATGAACGTTGAAATTTGAAGAATTGTTCAAATTCTGTGAAACAACCCATCCTAAGTGTCTGGAAATCTTTGGGGATCAATGGTGAGGCACGAAATAAAAGAGGTGTCGTGAAGGTCACAGTGTTTATTGAGTCAGTTGCCGTGACGAGGAGACGACGTAGGACAGATGTATTCTCCGGACGCTGCGGTGATGTGCTGGTCAAGCGCGGGTCAGTGAGTCGACGCCGGGCGCTGGTGACCGGGACTCGATGACTGTCAGGCACTGGCCATCTGGGGAATCAATACTCCAGTGCTGACGGAGGCCGAAGGTGCGGCGGACCTTGTAGGCAGTTGAACGGGAGCGGCGTAGACCAGTGAGGATGCTGCGTGTCCTCGTGGTGGTCATGGTGGCGTGGAAGAAGCGCTGGTCAGAGACACTGGAACCAGGGCGCTTGTAATCCGAGTAGCGCTTGCCAGGGACGGCGATCTGGACAAGGCGCTAAGTTGATGTCCCGATAGAGTCCATGATGGTACGGGCGAAGCCGGGTATCTTGTCCTTCGCGGGGGGCGCGGGGGCGCACCGTTTGTCACTCGTGAGATTAGTAAATCGTTGGCGGCAGATTGATGACTGACTGACTGACTCGCTGCGTCGGGCTTATTTATACTACACGGCCGATGGCGACAGTAGGTAGTAAATTACAATTAAATCGAGGCCACTCGCTCGGACTGTGTGTTTCGGGAACCTTCGACAGCGCGGCAATTATGCATAGGCCGTAGACTCGAACCTTCTGGCGAGTTCTCGTAATGTGTAAGACCGACTTGCGATATTATTGTCGTCGTTAGACAAGTAGGTGCTTGTAGTACGTAGGTTTGTTTTGTTTACTATGCGATTTCGACTGCAGGTACATAATTCGGGAGTAGGTACTAAGTAGGTCGAGCGGTTTATTATTAATTAGTTAATCTAGATTTTTCTCGACGCCACAAATCTATTAAGTTTTATAGATTTTTTTTAGATAGCTACAAAGAACACAGGGTACCTGCGCGAAGTCATCGATACGATACCTACCGATAAGCGTAATAATCTAATGAAGAAAGTGGAATGTTCTCAACTGAATCGTCTTTTCTAATAGTCACAAATCGAGTGAACTCGGAAACGCGTTACGCCGAAAAAACGTCGGTAAAAATAAGTTTATTAGAAACAAAATTGACCGGTACGTTTTCTTGGAAATCAGTTACCTTGTTGTTTGGCATAATACTCGTACGTATGAAATTTAACAATTACTTTAATATTGTAGACCATTTTAGCTTTGGTTATCAGTTATTACCTATTTCATTTTTAAAAAACGTGTATCGTCGAAACTCCGCAAATACGAATGCGGCCATTCAAAAAGGTCCAGCTCAATTGTGCGGCACGTTCGTGAACGACGCATCAATAAAGTAGAGTACCTGATAGAAATTGATTCGAACTCGACTCTTCCACGATAACTCAGCAAACTGACAATTCACCACACCTTTAAAAACTGATATAAAGTTATTAAAAGCTATGAAAAAACAAATCTATAAAACTAACCCACCTCTTTAACCTAGTTTTGATTTCATAATTTTTCGTGAATAAATCACTTCTTAAGTGGGTGTTGAATTGTCATTTTGATGACTTATCGGTCACTGACCTCGAAAGCAAACAACCAGCTTGTTGTGTGTCTTCACAATAGTTTAATGTCGGTGTTTGTTATGTCCTCGGATAGCACAACAAAATATCATCGATGATCTGGGACATCGTTTCTCAACCTTTTTGGTGTTGCGACTCGCGACCCCTTAAAATTAAAATAAAATAATAAAGTTAAAACCTTACGGCCCCTCACTACATATTGTAATGTTTAACGAGGTTTTACAAAACTAACGTGAAAATAATGTATGGAATTTGAAAGGCTCTTAAACAACTAATTGAAATATCGAAACCCTACAACCAAAATTTTTGTTGAAGTTTTAGAAAAGTTTTGGCTTTAGTCTACACGAAGAAAAATTACTATTGCTAATTTATTAAAAATTTCTTCAAATTGCACTTGCTTATTCGGATTTTCAGGAACACGAGTTCAGACATCGTCATAATAATTTACTAAAAGTTTATTACGAAACGTGTTTATTGATTTTTTTAAGCCTGCATTCCCATTTTAACCGGATTACCAATAATTTGAACAGATTTTATACTATCAATTTGAAAATATTTTATTTGGGTGTATGTATTTCAAATATCGATCCACTTGTAGAAAAGTTGTGAAAAGCTAACCCAACCGTCGTATTAATTAATTAATTAACACATCATTATTTATTAGTTTATTAGGATGTAGGTATATCCGGCTCGTGACTATTGGGTGTACTAGAGTACCATTATTTAAAAAAAATGTCATTTTTGATGTTGTAGCGGAAAAAGTTTTTTTTTCGAAAATTATTTTTTATTGTACCACGATTTTCAGGAAAAGGTACGGCCAAATTGAGATTTCCTGAAAATCCTCATACAAAAAATCTAATTTTCTAAAACAAAATGTCGAATTTTTCAAACTTACCACTCTATCACACTCAAAATCATGAGCATGATATACTCAGTGGCGATATCTGACACTTGATTTTAACTTGAAATTAATTATTTGATAAAAAGGACTGTGTGAGGAAGTGACTTATTGACGACCCCCCATCCCCCTGTGGGGTCGCGCCCCGCAGGTTGAGAAACAATGGTTTAGGACGTTTCGAACTGTTTTAGCCTTCTATTTACGTCTTTAGAAATTAATGTCTCTCCCCCTTACCAATAAATTTTACACAACCGATAAACAACCTTTAATAATATAATAATATTGATAAATGGTTGTTTAACAGTTGTGTTTATTTTAAAACACGTTCATTAGTAAGGCCCTACTTGATGGTCACCGTGGTCGAAGAGTTAGGCTCTCAACTAGCTATCCGGAGGTCGCAGGTTCAAATCCCAGCGTGCGCAAGTAAATATTATTAGATTAATTTATCTTGTTTCACAATTTATTTATTTAAAATAATACACAGCTTTTTTGCGGCACGTACCAGAGTGGCAAATACTTTCAGTACTGCCCTAGTGAAAGATTACCACTCAGAATCAAAACGTTGCTAGAAATGGCTTTAGCCGTGTTTGGTGATCAGATCTGAATAGCCAGCCTCACCTTCCTCTTTCCATCTCCTTCTATTCTCAACCACCGTCAGCCTCAAAACAATCCCCAACTGTGGATGCCATATCACTGGCTCCAGGCGGTTCGGAGCACTTGGAACTCGTGTACGATATTCACATAAAAAATAAACAATATGTGAAAATCCTTGATTCTATGTGAGCAGTATTTAGTGTTAAATATCGTTTTTTTAATTATTATTTAATGGTGCCTGTAGAATGATGAAACCGGTCCAAATAAATACAGGGTTTTCCAATAAGAGGTGTTATTTTTATATTCAATCGTAAAAGATCAATGGTTTCGTTGCTTGTGTGGCACCTAGCGCCGTCTTGTTGAAAGTAAACCTTGTCCAGATCAATACCATCCAATTCCGGCTATAAAAAATCATTAATCATCTCTCGATAGCGCAATCCATTCACCGTAACTGTTGCTCCAGCCTCATTTTCGAAAAAGTAAGGTCCAATGACTCCGCCGGACCATGAACCGAACCAAACAGTCACACGTTGAGGATAGAGAGGCTTTTCAACAATAACTCTTGGGTTTTCCGAGCCCCAGATGCGACAATTTTGCTTGTTGACGAAGCCACCGAGGTGGAAATGGGCCTCATCACTCAAGATGATTTGCATTTGATTCACTCAAGTGAATTTTAATAATTTCAATGCGTTGTTGAAGCGTGTATCGTTCCATTTTTATTAATGGCGTAGTTTCTACTTGTCAAATGTCAAAAAATGACAGCTTCAAAAGTAACATCTATCGAAATAGCGGGCTATTCAAAATAACACCTCTTATTGGAAAACCCTGTAGAACATATTTTAAAAGTCTTTAATCACAACATTACGTTAACTTCATTCCAACACAAATAAACAGTTTTCCTAAAGTTCATAACATTTTACGCATCACTGAAATTCTTGTGAAAGTCTACGTCAGATGATTAAATCTGCCAAAACATCCAAAATAAAAACATACCCTCTTATTTGTTGTTTAAGGATCAAGTTACGGTTCATCAATTAAATAAACATCCTAAAATTATATCCAAGATTTTCAGTTTCCTCATTATAGGATGCGAATCGGGAAGGTTCTATTTTCGGTTCATAATAAAATAATAAAAATAGCTAAGCCATCTTCAGTAAACTGAGCGAAGCTTTCTACGAACTTATTTAGGTGGGTGCGTGGCGCGTGGGGGTTGGACTGGCATGACGGGGGGGGGGGTAGATATGGGATGACGGGAGCGAGAGGGTTAAATTTAATCACTGTCCGATTCCTTTCTGCGCCCCTAAACCTCATGGGCATGCTTTTCCATTTACCTACAACTAATCGCTCGCACGAATCTAGAATACGTTCCTGTAAAACAGTATTATTGCTAGCCTTTACATAATGTACGTACCTAATGTGTGTTTTGTAGGATTTTTTATAAAGTATGACAGATTTTATTTAGTTTTAATTTCAAAATAATATTTTAAAAATTTATTTAGGATTAATAGGAAATGCTATTACTGTTACACATTTTTTATACGTTACGGAACTGCCTCAGCCACATACCTTTGTACTTTTTATACTTTACGGAACTGCCCCAGCCACAAACCTTTGTACTTTTTATACTTTACGGAACTGCCCCAGCCACAAGCCTTTGTATTTTTTATACGTTACGGAACTGCCTCAGCCACATACCTTTGTACTTTTTATACTTTACGGAACTGCCCCAGCCACAAACCTTTGTATTTTTTACTAAGCCATAAATTGTAGATGTCAAGTTGAACATCACAATTTGGGAGGCGGGAATGGGTACCTCCGCCCCGGAAACCATTTATTGGATAACCAACACCTTAGTTATAGGATATATCAGTTGGTTACGCCACGTTTGATGACTTAGCGAGGATTCCTGGGGCGTGATTTGCTTAGGTCTTTGCGGTGACCTTTTGATATATCCAGCCGGAATCTCTCGGCCTATCACTTTGCATTATAGTAGGGGGATTATTCATATGTCCGTCACTCCTGGACACACTGATCCCTAGATTCCAACCCCTCACACATTTCTCCTTCTCGGAACTTCCTCTACTTCCTTTCCTTACATACACCCTCCACACAGCATCCCTAAAGATGAAATAGGCCTGAGAGATATTATTTTTTTCAAGGCCTCCAATGTGGAGCTAATATAATTATATGTTCCCAGAGCTTTGGTAGTTAGTCACAGAATTTCTGCGCTGAAATAAATCCCGACATCGGGTATTTCTTAATGGATTCCGAAATCTTATCAATGCAAGCAATTCTGGACAAAAGCAACTACTGTGGAACTATTTTCTAATCAAATACTACTACCTATATATTCAAAGCGCAATGTCAAAATAAGCTGCTTCTAATGGCGCGTTTACACGATGACAATACAGAAGTCAACACAATATTGTCCTGTCCCTGCTCCGTAAACTGCCTCGATCGTGTAGGGCAAGACAATGGAACAATACAACAATTCTACCGTAGTTATTCTAACCGCGGAACGCTGCGGGAATGAATACACGACGACGCGCGTTACGATCGATTTCGCGAAAAATATTAAGTCTTTTATACCAAGATGTATTGTAGTGTTATCTATTTACGCGACATTTTAAAGCAGAAATATGAGATCCGAAAGCCGAGATACGTATGCCCTACAGTCTTGTCAAAACGCTTTAAAGGTGGACAACGTGGCCGGGCGGGGTCGTGAGGGTAAAATACTATCCTGCGGAGATAGATTAGCACGAGGACACGTCAATGCTGGGACAAGACAGTATTGTCCTGTCCCCGTGTGAACCCGGCATTAAGAATATATCTGTGTTAAGAAATGAAGCCATGAAAAATTAATGCATTTGTTTGAATAGTGTCAAAAAGTAATATGTAAATCATTTCATCAGTAAAGGAGGTAAACAGATAAATGTCACAGAATCCTCGACTAGCGGGAAATATGAGCAAATGAATGGCATAAATGCATAAGTCCGCTTTCATCGGGAAATGTCAAGTGGTCCCATGAACTTTGTGTAAATTCCCTCTCGCTGGATGGCTGTGCGGTTGGAGGGGGTAGAGGGGGGGGGGAGAGGCGTTGGCCCGAACTATGTGGAAAGTAGCGGTTCGTGGCCTATCTCATTGTGAGTTCAATCAGAGATTTAAAAGCGAGAAAAAAATCCTACGTTGGCTTTTTTAAATTTAATATTTTTCCCTAGAACTAAAGAAATTTCATCACATCACTGCATCATAAATTACCGACCTAACAACAATACACAATTCGGCGATTCATAAAAACATCTGTGGACACTGGTCAGTGTAGTGGGGTGGAAGGTTGAGGTCGGGGGCGACGCAATCAGACGGTGACCCCGGTGGCTAACTGGCTACTGCAATGGCTATCAGTTCCGATCTCTCCGGCCTTATTGTACCGGTTAAGTGGCCGTCCTGGCTGGGGTAGAGGCCTAGCTGTGTAGATTCCGCTGACAAATGCAGCCAGAACCGGGGCATGCAACCTTTTGACTGTACGATGATATTGATAGGTTTACGTGTCTCAATTGCTCCCAACCGCTTAGTGCCAGTGAGACTATGGCATTCCCAATCGGGGTGAGTTGTGATTCCAAAGGTAGTGGTGAGGACAAGAAGATGGCCCAGTGGAAGGTGGGGAAGTACCTGCCTATTCAGATCTGGTCACCGCAAAAGATGTTTCCGTGTATATATTCAAAATCCTACGAGATATAGACATTTTAAAGTGTACCTGATAATATAAAATGCAACATGCTGAATATATATCTTGATGCAAAATTTACAGACACTCCTTTTTACTGTTTTCACTGTTCTTATTTTTTATTTGTTCTTTTATTTTTGTTTATATTGTAGTTCATACATTGACCTAATATCGATGTGTAATACGAATATCTATGTATAATTTATTTGTATACACGTGTATATCAGTTTTAATTTGTATACTGTCACGAAGTAGTTCTCTCATACGCATTTCAAAAGCCCCGCGAATCTAACTAAACGGAGATGGTTGGCAACACTACTGGCTTGTGCACATCGCACGGCGCAACCCACGCCAAACTCCAACCGCTTTTCGGACGTCGCTAGCCGCCATCACTCGGAATCTAGCTTTGGTCCCAACAACATGTGTGGGCAGTTTGCTACGACAACGCTTTTCGGACGCTAGCTTCGGTCATGACCACATGTGTGGGTGTTTTGCTATTAATCCGGTCTCGAACGCGAAGTGCCGGCTACATCACTGAAGTCTGATGAGCGCGCGATGGCGCGTATGGACAAGCATCACCTTGGTTGTTACTCCACCATGACTGTGAGTAACGCCTCCAGGGTCTCTCAACTCCTGCATCACCCGTAACGGCTCATGTAAGCGTGTTACTTAACCATTGCCCCATTATGTGCCTTCTTAAACAAGCGTCTGTTAAACAAGCTTGCCAGCCAGAGCAAAACCGAGAGAGATTGTTCAATTCTAACAGCCAGGAAATTATTTAGGACTTCTCGGAAATTATTTAGGACTTCTTCAATGGTTGCAACAGGACCTAGGACCTCTGTTTTAATGGTCTTAAACACCTCTGCCTGATCTACCTGGAATAATCTCAATAACTCAGTAGTTAGAGTGTTGTCACGGTAAGACAGATATCCTGGGCGCGATCCCCAGTTGCGACCGTCACCTTTTCTTGTCTTCTTTGTATGGGTTTCATGTTTCGTTTAGATTTATTAATAGTAAGTTCTTCTACGTTGATGTGTCTAACTAACCTTCAAAAGTTATTCAAATAAATTGAAACCGATTTTTGTTTCACATTTATCAATAATGCTGAAAAGAGTGTTGAGTCTTAGAACACATTGTTAATATTTAATTTATGATTCAAGTTAGTGAACTTTAAAAAATATATTTTGAAGAGAATTGGCGTTGAAATTTTAACTCAATACTATTATTTAAACACCTTTCGTGGCAAAGCATTGCGAAAGGCACCGCTATGTAAATATTTGTGTCATTGTTTCAACGCGGAATATCTCAAGCGATTCGGGATACCTCAAAGTCTCAAAGCAAAGATTCTCAACCCCTACAAAGTAACGACCTTATCTTACGTTCAATTTGCCTCCTTTACGGTGTACCGGGAAATCTCGGAGATAACATTTACAGACCTCGTGCTCCCTCTGTGCTCGTAGCAGCTGTCAAACCAGATCATCCTCGTTTCATTGACTCCGGAAGCCGGAAGGAACAAACCAACCAGCTACCCTGCCGCCCTCTGTGGAATGTAAGTGAAGTTAACATCTTGTCTCCGAGAGTCAGATTCGATTTCTAAGGATTTATGGTTTATTTATATACACAGTCCTTTGGGAGTTGTTTCTCAAAGTCTATGTTTCTCTGTCGTCGGTTGTGATAAGAATTCAATGGTATTAATGACCCGGACATGAACTGGGGCAAACTTTTATTTTAATCATACTTTAGTTTATGAACTAACTAACCAACCAACCATCACGCCGTTTCCCCGTAGGGGTAGGCAGAGAGGACGGACCGCCAAACAACTCGGTCTTGGCACACACTCCTTACCTCATTCACATTCATACATCGTCTCATACATACTCTTTTATTATTCTGACTCTTGACATGGCCCGACTCAAGTATCTGATTCACTTGTTTCACTTACCATGTCTTCCTCGGGCGTCCCCAACTTCTTCTACCATTCACATTCGCTCTACAAGCCCAAACCATCTAAGCGTCCCTTTCTTGATCTTACTCATTACGCTTACATCAGCCTTGTTTATGGACGTCAGAAAAATAAAGAAGTGATTGTTTTGGTTGATGGTTAAGCCACTTTCATCAAATTGCAATTACTGTTGACGAACTGCTTGATTGTAGTTTTACGGGATAATACTTTAAAAGAACAATAAAAAAATTAAAAACCTACATGCGTTATAATTTTAAAAAAATAGTAAAGCTGTTACTCTACTTTTCCAATCTTTGTCTTTTTAAAATAAAATTATTAATAGTCCGGCGCCAGTGGGACTATGGCATCCCCAATTAAGAACTTGAGTGAAACATATACTCCTTAACATTCATAAATACAAAACACAAGGTTCAAAACCATATCCAACAAGCAACTACAAATACAACACTTGTGCAAAAAGCTTCCCATACTATGGTACTAAACTCTCCGACAAAATCCCACTCTCATTCAAAACTCAGAACAGTATTATAACATATAAATCTCAAATAAAAAGCTGGATATAAAACATAGGGAGATTAAAAATTGATAATATTTAACAAATAGGATAACATTATCTCTATTTGTTACGAAAAAGGAAAGATAATAAAACACTCATTATATTATCTATAAAATATGTTCACATGGATTATACATCAACAAACGCTGTTTCTGAATACATAAGTTCTATTATAAAAATTATGCACAGAATTTATTAACTGTCAAAAACAATTTAGTAACATTAAAAAAACAAAGGATAACTTTTCACACAGAAACTCAAGTCCATTCACAAGATTCTCATTACAACATACATTTCACCAATCTACAACTAAAACGAGTTTTGGGCAAAGAAATATTCAATATTTCTCTATTAAACTATTTAATATCCTCCCTCTTGAAATAAAAACCATTAAGGCAATAACCGACTTCAAAAGAAGTATTAAGATATGGATTATGCAAACGGGAAGGAAGAATATAGATAAAATTTTGCTACTTAACAATGATTATATTTTGTGTTTTTCTTCTGTGTGCTTTTCTCCTATATATTTTTACTATTTTCCTATTTTCTATACTATACTATTTACAAAGCCTTACTTAAAAAATGAACATACTCACAAAACCCATGTACAATATGACCTAAGAACGGGGAACCTTAGTAAGGTCACATTCTTTTCAACAGTTGTAAAACATTATAAAATAAACTAGCTGACGTGTAGCCTGCGTTGCTGGGGGTTATGTTAGGAGAAAGACATATGCCATCGGGGACTTTTCTGTAGGCCTTATTAAAATATATAATTCCGTAGTACCTACATTGTTTTGATGTAGCAATTTAAGCGTCCGGACATAAATTTTTTTACTACTTAATTTCGAAACGTCGATTTTTCTCTACTTTCTATACGAGTACATGTATTATATATACATAAACCTTCTGGAAGAAAATTTCAAAAACTTCTATTTAAATCCGTTGCGTAGTTTAGAAGAACAAAGCGCACAAACAGACAGACAGACGCGGATAGCGACTTTATTTTATACTATTTAGAGATAAATACAAATTAATAATCGGTCGGCAGGGCTTAAATCGCTTCCTCACGGGTCAGCCGACCGCTTACAGTAAGAATTTGGGTAATTTGGGCGATATTGCGCTGCGTTGTGATGTGCACACCGATCACCACTGCGGTACACAAATTATTTCAAAAATATTCTTAATTATTTATGTTAGATTTCATTGATTTGTCTTGTGTGCGAATGGCCTTTCTGTTAACCGACAAAACAGTGGTACGTATGACGTCACGCGTATCCCTCCAGATTTCGATAATTTTGACGGGCTTTCAAATTCAAACTTTGAAAATTATTTTAACTATTAAAACGACATTTAAAAAATATATTGGTATTTAATTAAGAAGGTTAAAATGTTTTTGTTTTTATTAACTGCAATTAATTATTGAGGTATGTTGTGGGGCTGAGTAGGGAGAGGAAGGAGATGGGTAATAGAAATTTTGGGAAATTCAAATTTGGTAATTGAACAGTAACACGGCTAAATCCATTACTAGCAAGGTTTCCATTTTGAACGATAGTCTTTCACCGGGGCTGTATTGGAAGTGTCAACCACTTCTGTCTGAATTATTTTTCCTAGTTTTATTACTACTCCAACCATGCTCGAAATTTTTTGACCTAATCGGATGATAAATATTAAAAGATGATAAAAAACTTTTTACTAGGTTCACGGAAAAACTGTTATAAAATATTGCTAATTTATTAAGAATCCAGTTAAAAATGGTATTGCAGGTCTTCAACGAATGAATTTAACGAAACCGAACAGGTTTCCTAATAAACATTCAGTTAAACACGGATGTCTTATCGCGACGTCGTCGGAACACGTGTTCATATAAATTATAATATTTTCGCACTTCGTCATTGTACAGTGTACATTATCAAGACAAACGCAGCATGAACACGTGTTCCGATACATGATAAATGTACTAAAAGTTTATAAAGAAACGACCTACAATCCCGTTTTTAACAGGATTTCAATATATCAGCAATACTCATTTTTTTCCACTCGCCACTCTTTGATTTTTGGTTAAACCCTGTGTTCTTTTTGGAAGATATCTTTCCCAGCCTGACAACTACTCATGTAAGTTATGCTACTCATTTTGTATACGGCGAGATAAATGTTTTAAACAGTGTTAGAAAGAGATAATGCACAGGAATGTGATGGGAAAACAACGAAATAAATCGGATGAATGAAGTAGCATGGTAGATATTATCCAATAAACAGAATAAACATTTTATCGAAAATGTGGAAGGTTTACTTTTGAAACGTTCGTGAATTTGTCATTTCTATTCTTGGAACCTTTTTAAATTAGTGAAATAGGTGATATTATGTTTCCGATAACATTTAATACTGTTCACATTAAGTATTTCACCCCATCGGAATTCGATATTCTTTGCTGACATGAAATAAATTTTTATTATCCTCGGTATTTTATGAGAATAGAATTTCAACTTATCGTTTCTGCTAATTTGATGACTCAATCTTTCTGGGAAAAACTGTCGCTTTCGAATATAGAAGTAGGTATTACTATGTACACTGCAATGACTTGCGTAATCCGATGATCACACAGGAATAAACAAAATGCTTGTTTATATTGCCCATTCTTGCTGTTTTTTGGGTCATCAAATCACGTCAACCAAAAACACAGAATAAAGAAATGTCTTGTCGGACTGTTTCGTGATCCAGTGGCACATCTGTTTCCATTCATTTTTATATTATAGTTTTCTTCTTTATTCTGCGGCCAAAACTCTTCCGCCATGGCTAAATTAGGGCTATCTTCGTTTCGTAATGTAGAATTTAAGAAACGTCATCTGCCATTGGTCAAGGCCGACTATAGTACGTCCTGGCACGCGACCGTCTAATTACGAAGTAAGTGTTGTCTCTCAGTAAACTTTCCTATTTAAATACTCTAATCATTATTTCTATCAGTTTCTATTTTATTTCGTTAAATTCAAATGTGACCATAAACTTGACCTCTTCTAGATAGGTCCCATGATTAACCTGCCTTATAACATGTATTTTTAATCCTACTGTTAAATATTTTTACTTGTATTTTCTAAAAATATTTGTTTTAATCATTCAGTTTTTCTTTGTTTCTGCGTAATAGGTAATTTTTGTTATTACATCATAAATTCTATTTACGAGTACCACGGCCGGCCATCAGCCTAATATTGTATTAGCTTTGATTATATAAATGTCTAGATTGAGCGTTCGAGCGACAAAACGCCAAAAAAAATATCAGCCAACTGTTGGCTGATAAGCTCGTTCAGTCCGCTCAGACGCGAAACTATCGCTGTGCGGTAAACACGAGTTGTGTGACATTTGAAAATGACGATTTGCGCTATAACAGTGTGCAGAAATTACAAAGGACGATTGAAAATAACTAAAAATGTTACCTATCATAGGTAAGTTACCTTTTCAAAGCCATATAATAACCATTTAGTTAAAGAAACAATTCAGTTTTAATAGTGTAATTTAGTCTTGACAACGCCATATTTTGACGCATTGTTTACAGGGTTGCCTGTTGTTTAAATTAAAATACCCACATAAGGTAAAAATTGCAAGGCGCAAATGACGCCGTTCTATTTATAAAGAACATTAACTTTAAATTCAGTAAATTTTTTTTTTTTTTTTTTTTTTTTTTTATTTCCTTTATTTTTTCCCAATTTACATATTTCACAATACAAGTTTTTTAATAATATGAAAGGGAACCCACTAAGGCGCAGCCTGTGCGTGGGTAATATAATTTAATACATTAGATTTTTGTACCTAAAAATACATAACAGTAAAAATAAAATAAAAAACAGTAAGCATAATAAAGAAAAACGGTAGGCTTATAATAAAAGTTATTCTAAAAGATTGTGCAAGAGGAGCATATTAAAAATAAATCAAAGTAAAAATAAAGATTGTAAGATAATATATATGAATTAAAAGAACACAAAATAAAATAATAATAACTATACAGAAACAAAATAGAAAAAAGTAAAAATTAAATGAATAATGCTTCAACATTTGCATTGTACAGCCACAACTTTAATTCTTTTTGGTATTGCGCTAGTTTAGTTGTTACTTGAATTTTTTTTGGTAGTAGATTAAAAGTGCGAGGTCCAATAAAGCTACTGTGAGTTTGCATTAGTTTGGTATTGGTTTGTGGGGTATAAAATACATGATTTCTTCTAAAGTTTATTTTGGGTTCATATTTTTGAAATTTATTTTGGTTTTTCATGACGTATTTCAGGCTTTGAAGTAGAAATAGTTTACGGAGATTGAATAGTTGAGATTCCTTGTACAATTGATCAGTCGAAAATGTCCTCTTTTTATTATATATAACCTTGATAATATGATTTTGTACTATTTGTAGTGGTTTTATAAATGTATCTAGTGCGCCACCCCATCCTAATATACCGTACATAATTGAGGATTGCACTAGAGAAAAATAAATCATTTTCAATTTGTCAACATTGAGTACTTCCTTAAGTCTATAAAATATGTACGTCAGATATCTTAATTTAGAAACGGTGTTATTAATTTGTGGTTGCCAGTTTAAATTTGTGTCAATATATATACCCAAATATTTGATCTTTTCAATTTTTCCAATTTCAAAGCAAGAGGTGCATGTTACTTTATTACAGTTAGCATTATGTAGTCTAATTTTAAGGTTATTGGGAGGTTTGTTTTTACTGTTTTTATAAAAAGTTAGGTAAAATGTTTTACTATAGTTTAAGAAAAGTCTATTACAAGTAAGCCATGATAAGACATATGAAATACATTTTGTTGCATTTAAAAAAGTTTCAGGCCAGGATTTTCCATTTACTATTATTGCTGTATCATCAGCGTAAGATACAATTTTACCAGGGATTACAACATTGCATAAATCATTAATATATATTAGAAACAGAATTGGGCCAAGCACAGTCCCCTGTGGTACTCCATTTTTTATCACTGTTTCTTTGCTATAAAAGTTCCCAATTTTTGTTTTTTGTAATCTGTCTTTGAGATAGTGAGTGAGAATTTTTAGTGCATCTTTTTTGAAACCTATTTGATTAATTTTCTTTATGAGTAGATTGTGATTTACAGTATCAAACGCTTTTCTTAAGTCTAAAAATATAGCTAGACTTTTTTTATTTTGATCAACAGATGTGTATAAATTTTTTGTCAGATCGAATATTGCATCTTCAGTGCTTAATTTACTTCTGAAGCCATATTGATTTTCGGACAGAATATTGTTTTGTTCTAGGTATTTCATAACTCTATTTTTGATACATTTTTCAAATATTTTTGAAAGGTTTGAAACTAAGGAGATAGGTCTGTAATTGTCTAATATGTGCGTGTCACCCGATTTGTGAACTGGTAATATAGTGGAGATTTTAAATTGTTCTGGGAAATACCCTTCTTTTAGGGATATATTATAAATATGTTGCAAAGGAGTTAAAATATATTGTTTTATTTTTTTTAGTGTATTACCTGATAAATTATCAATTCCTGAAGAATTTGTTGGTTTTAGGCTGTCAATGTGTTTTTCAATTTCATTAGTTGTGATAGGTGTAAAATAATCTAATGAGTTAATTGAATTGTTTGTTGGTACCAAAAGCAGAGATGAGTCAACGGGCGCTGTATTAGCAATCTTACTGGATGATTCAAGTACTTGGTCTACGACATTTGTGAAGAAGTTGTTAAAGTTATTTGCAATGTCAGATTTGTCAGTTATAATATTGTTATTTATTTTAATCTCCTTAACCTCAGTTGATGCTATTCTTTTTTTATTCGTTATTTCGTTAATAATATTCCACGTTTTTTTGGTATCATTATTTGCATTATCAATTTGTTCACCATAGTATTTTTTTTTACAACTTCTTATTAACCTATTTAGTAAATTTCTATACAGTAAATATTTTGTTTTCATGAAGGACATTGTTCTGACATTGTTTTTTTGACAGGCTCTTTGATAATTTAGCATCTCTCTATATAGTTTATCTCTTTGTTTAATGGAGACTATTATTCCTACAGTTATCCAAGGTTTAATTTTTTTATATTTTCTCTTAGATATAACAATTTTATTTGTACTTTTTGAAATATATTCTTGGAGAGTTTTATAAAACGATTCTAATGCTGAATATGGGTTTGAAATTGATAGAATTTGATCCCAATTTTCCAAAAAAAGTAGATTATTTAATGTGAGGTAATTAATATTATTTTTTTCAACTGTTTCAGAATTTTCTTTTGAATTTGCAGTTAAGATGTTGTGTCCGTAAAATGTTGGGTAATGATCAGTAATGTTTGTTATTAGAGTTGAAGATGTTGTTTTAAAGTGTTTGTGTGATTTAACAAATATGTGATCTAGAGTCGTGGAGTTATTCAAATTTTCTCTAGTTGGTGAGTTTATGTAAGACTGATATCCAGCACACGACAAACAATCTAAGTACTCATTTATACAATTTGTTCTTTTGTTATTTTCATTTATATTTATATTGATATCACCGGTTAATATTGCGAAGTTGAAGTTATTTCTGTTAGTCATTTTTAAAAGCGAATTAAGTTCGTTATTGAAGAGAGTTTCATTTAGTGAAGGTGATCTATAGATAGCTATTAGCAAATAATTATAATTGTTATGGTTAAATGTTAATTTAATAGCATTTGCTGTTTTAAAATCTAAAATCTCGAAAGCAGTTTTCATGAGACAATTATTCATAAATACCGTGACTCCATCGTGTCCAGTATGTTTGCATTTAGATGAAATGGTTATATATCCTGGCAGGTTAAAGGGTATTACCTCTTTCATCTGTGTCTCTGTTAATATAATAATACTAGGAGAAAAATCTAGACTTTCGATTAGGACACAGAGTTCATCAAAGTGCTTTCTTAAACTCCGTATGTTCATATTTAGAACTGAAAAATTAACATTTTTAAAATGATTATTTAGTTCACTTGTGTTTTTACATATAAAGTTTTCATGCAAAAAATTTTCATCAGACATTTTGAACAATGATGAAGTATTTATACATGTATTATGTTCACTTGTTTGTTTATTCGGAGGGAATGTCTTCCGGCTGCCTTATGTGGATGATTGGGGCTAATTCATCTTTTCTCATCATTATGTTACCATTTTTTGCCCAGATAAACTTGTAGCCTAGTCTTGATGATTTCGCCAGAAATAGGAGGTGTTTATTATTTTGTGACAATTGTTCATTAATGTAAACAATGTTTTTATAATCTTCAGAAAAATTTATATTTTTTGGGTACAAAGTACCATATTTTCTTTTCTGGGTTATAATATTGTCCTTACTTTCTTTGTTTTGAAAAGAAACTACTATCCCTGGATTTTTACTTAATGGGTTTCTGTTTTTAATTCTATATGTGTTTGTTATTTTAGGTAATTCAGTTTCGCATTTTATTGTTTCCAATATATTGTGAACTATTTTAGGTAAGTTTTCATTCTCTTTGAAAGGAACACCTTGTATTTCAATATTATTTTGTTTTTGAAATTGTTCCATTTTGTTCAATTGCATTTTGATTTCCTTATTATCTGATTGTAATTGTTTAATTAAATTATCTTTGATTTTATTTTTTTCTTCGTATTCGTCAATTTTATTACAACAGAATTCCACAGACTTTTTAAGTTCTCTGAGTTCATTTTTCAGTTGTTCGTTAAAAGATTTCATTAACTGTTCTGATAAGTCCTCAAATTTTTTTTCCATAAATTTCATCATTTTGTTAGTGTGATAGTCTTCTTCCGAATCGCTAGATGGCGCCTTTTTTGTGGTTTTCTTTTGCCTGTTCATCTTAATGTGTTTTTTGGCGTATTGCACCTAGATGGCGTTGTAATTTATGTAGAAGGTTGGTGTACTAAAATCGACTTATTTTAAAATAAAAAAAGCCGTTAGGTTAGGGCAGGGAGCGAACTCTGTTCCCTTGGGACTGCGCTTGAAGCAAGTGACGTTTGCCGCTCTAAACCGCTTAGCCACCACCGATATAGCGGGACCTGCGATTATACTGTTATATTAGTGCTGTGAGTCTTAGAAATGTTAGGTATTCTGATTTTGAGTGGTTATTACAGGCAACAACACTGTACAAGCTCACTTCACAGATTTTAAAATCACTTAAAAATGTATATAACGATGCCGTTATTATTTAAATAAAGTAAAGAAGTTCACTACTGTTACACAGTTATGCGATTATCAATGTCTTTTTTATTAAATTCGATGTATAAACTATTAATTTTGAATATTATTTGCGGAGCGATTTTTGGCGTGCACACTGTGGGTATTAGGTACGTTTTTTTGATGAACGATGAATGAATTAAATGATTCATCTCTTTAAGAAATATAAGAATCTAGTAAATAAAAAAAATTCCCATGAGTGCGTTGTTAATTTTAAAATAGGTTTTAATAATTACCCAAAGTACACTATATATAATAATATTATAAATGTGAAAGTTTGTCTTTGTGTTTAAGTGTTTGTAAATTCTTCGCGTTGACACTATATTTAAAAAGTTATGAATTCGAAATTTGTTTATCTATTAAAATTACAAAAAAAATGTGACAGGTTTGTTTGGTGAAGTATCAAGTAAATTTTTAATTTTATTCATGCATATTTTACAGAATACCTAATGATCCTATATTAAGAAGTAAGTGGATAGAAATAATAAGAAAAAGCCGCGGAGAGGATGTCTGGCAACCAGCTAAAACATCTGTTATTTGCTCTGATCATTTCCTTGCCAAAGACCTGTATTTTGTCAACAATCAAAAGGGTCGAAGGTTGAAAAAGGAAGCGTATTTCTTGTTTATTTGTTAAAAACAATCAAATAAAAATAAATCTCTTTTAACAATGATTTTCTTTTCATTTATATTATTATATTTATGTAGAAAACTATCTTACTTAAATGAATTCAAAATTAAACGAATTATAGGTCCCGCAAAATCGAAACATATTTTTTCCCAACTTTTTTGGGAAATACTAGGGAGCTGGTATCACTCAATACGCCTACAGTGACGTTAAGCGCTTACGTCAACGATATAAATTGCGTATACTTGTGTGCGTGACACGCACACAAGTATTTCAAATCTGGCCTGTTCTTTCTGTCGGAATAACAGTGCGACACTCTATCTAGACATTTATATAATCAAAGTGTATTAGAGAGAACTCAAATAAATTGTAATATATGTTAAAAAAAAGAGTTTAATATATATTTTTTATTAATCTTATTAATTTAATTTAATATATATTTGTAAGCAGTCGTTGCCCGATGGCACTGACTTGATGACGTGACACTTCAAAATCCGTCGCGCGCAAAGCCAGTAGGTACTGTAGTCGGCTTTGCCATAGTTGCGCCCGGTTGGTTGGCAATCTTACTAACACCATTTTTTTGTTACAACTTCATTCGCTGAACCCATGCTCTTAATTTCTACTAATTGTATCCCTCTACGCGTTTCTGTGGCTCAGTCTATCTGTGCAGATGGAGAAACAATAGCGCGTGTTGCTTTTACGTGCAACAGGTGGCGCTATTTTAAAAACAATTTTTGTCCAACAAATGGCCCTGTTTTTCAAAAAAAGCATGTTTTTACATGTAATAGGCGACATCTATAAAATAGAAAAACACACGTGTATTCGAATGCAACATTGTGTCCAAATTTTAAACCAATCGGTGAAGAACTTTCGGTGATTTTAGATTTTGAACAAACGAACATAAACTTTTTATTTATATAGATTATGATTTCTAAGCAAAATATAAAAAAAAATTAAAATGATTCGTACCAAACAAGAATAATTAACACGATTGCGTTATTACTCCTCAAAATGGTGTGTAAGTAGGTAGAAAAACGTTTGTTAAGTTAACCCTTTCAGGCCGTGTGTATATTTGACAATAAATAGATTTCTATTTTTATTTCTCATTATCTAGAGCAGGGGTGTCCAAACTAGATGGGACCCAGGGCCAATAAAAAAGACTAAATACATTGGTGGGCCGCAAAATATTTATAAAAATAAAATACTGGTAATAATACGTAATATCGTTATTTTATTATCTACTTTTTCATTAATTTGTCTTTTACAATTCTGTCAACATCAACCTCAATACTAGTGGTAGCTAGGCGCAGTGCATGTTTAAGTGAAGTATCTGTCAATGAAGACCTGTATTTCGATTTAATAAACTTCATTGTTGAATATGCACTTTCACAAAGGTAGGTACTGCCCATCATCGAGCCCATTTTTTGCCCGAAATTCGTCAGTTTCGGGAAACGTTCAGCGAGGAGCTTAAAAAAATCAATTCCTGTTTCTGTTCTGCCCTTGTAAAAGGGGTCTGATTGCAGATCACACAGTTCCAATTGATAATCAATCTTCACACTCGCAACTGCGATCGTTAATGGATGAGTAAAGAGAGCTATATCACTCTCAATTTTTTTTAAATCTGCAAAACGCCGCTCAAATTCGACGATTATTTCGTCCATGTATTTGAGGTGGTCCAAAAAATAACATTCTTCAAAATTTTTCATCTCTAAATAATGTTCTTTACAACTTGAAAAAAAAGATAAATCATTTTGTTGTAGAGACGTTTTGAACAATTTCAGTTTACTTCTGAATCCATTCACATTTCCGTACATGTTGGCTATATTGAGGTTTTTACCTTGCAATTTTAAATTTAATTCATTCAAGTGTTGCGTCATATCAGTTAAAAACGCAAGATCAGCCAGAAACTGAGGATCTCGCATTTTATCTTGTAGTTCAGAAGTGTCAGATGATATCTCATTTTTTAGAAATAAAGGTATTTCTTTTCTTAAGGCGAAAAAGCGTTGCAAGCACTGGCCAGCACTTAGCCATCTGATTTCCGAATGCAATAGTAAATCTCCATAGTTTGCATCGATTTCACTTAAAAAGTCTCTAAATTTTCTATGTGTCAATGCCCTGTTTCCACCTCTAATCAAATTGGTTATCCTTATAACAACTTTCATAGCATTCATTTGACGCGAAGATTTTCCACACAAGGCTTCCTGATGTATAATACAATGCAACAACGGGCAATCAATGCCATTTTGTGTTAGAAGTCCCGCGAATCCTGTCACTGTCCCGGTCATAGCTTTTGCCCCATCGGTCACAATACAAGAACACTTACGAAATCCTCCATATTCTACTATAGTTTTGTTAACCGCTTCAAATATATCACTGCCTTTAGTTGTTCCATGAAATGGTATTAAATCCAGCATTTCTTCCGTGATTGTAAAATCTTTGGAAATGCAACGTATAAAGATTATTAATTGACTGACATCCAAACATATTGAATAGTATTCGCAATCTACAAAGTAATCACATATTTTTTTTGTAATATAATTACCCATGTCCTCTATTCGTCGCGCCACCGTTTGATGAGATAATGCAACAGATTCAAACTTTTCCGCTAATTTCGGCTGCATAAAGCGTTTAGCCATTTCAACTGCGCATTTTTTTATTAAAACTCCATCACTAAATGGTTTTTTTGCTCTGGCTAATTGTAATGAAACTTCATATGAGGGGCAGCCAAGCTTTGTTCATTCTCAGTACTTACTTTTGAAAACATACTTGTTTGCTGTATTAGTTTTTTTTTGTACTCAGCCACCATAACTTTTCTTGCTTCACCGACATGTTTTTTATACTTTTCTTCATGTAAAGAAGTATAGTGTCGCTTAACATTATATTCTTTACTTACAGATAAAACTTGCATACAAATCAAACACTGAATTTTATTGTTATTGTTGGAGATAAAGTAGTCTAACTCCCATTTCGCATTGAATGTACGATTTTCTTCACTTAACTTCCTCTTCTTTGTAGACATGATGAAAAGTTCAATATACTCAAACACAAAGCGAACAACGTAATACCAAACTTTAAAATAATGTAAAAGTCTTTAATAACCTGAGAGTAACCTTGCGCAATCAAAACTTTCATTGCGTTGAATGACAAGTGACAAACAAATGCCCAATGAACGATGCGCGGTAGGTACCTATTTTGAGTTCGGGGAATTCCCCGAATTCTCGAGTCAATAGTGATGTGAGCGACGTGATCGAACATACCCAAAACGTTTGAATTTCGTCGCGAGAAAAATAGTTTGCTCATTAATGTATTTAAAACTTCGAACAAAGAAGATAATGAACTAAAATCTGAATAATAATTGCTTTCATACAAAATGTGACAAGAAATAAATAAAGTAACTAAGGACAGGTTGTTTCGGAGAATCTGAACAATTCATCAAATTTCAACGTTCGTTTTCAAGTTCTGTGAAAGATTTTTTCAAGTTCTGTTTTTATTTCAGTTTTGTCAAGCAACTAGCCTACAATGATATAAAAACAGAACTTGAATAAATCTTTCACAGAACCCGAAAATGAACGTTGAAATTTGATGAATTGTTCAGATTCTCCGAAACAACCCGTCCTAAGTTAAAGCAATTATTAATTAAAATAAATATAGTTTAAAAAAACTAAAAAACACCCTTTTAAATAATATCGAACTAAAAACTTCAAAATAATTTTTAAAATAAGCTTAAAGCAATAATGAATGAAAAATGATAGTATTATTGTTAAAAAGCGTGGGCGCTTTGTGCCATATTTTTCGTATATCGTGCGCCCGACGCTTTTTCACAATAATACTATCATTTTTCATTCATTATTGCTTTAAGCTTATTTTAAAAATTATTTTGAAGTTTTTAGTTCGATATTATTTAAAAGGGTGTTTTTTAGTTTTTTTAAACTATATTTATTTTTCACTTTTTAGTTTCGTATGCTACAAAAGCGTGTTTTTTTAGTTTCTTTAAACTATATTTATTTAATGGTAGTTTCTTTATTACCGACTATGGTTCTAACAGGTAACTTTTATTCCGGAGAGGGAGCCTGAGAAACGGCTACCACTAGGGCCGAGGAAGGCAGCAGGAGAGTTACATACAAGCAAGCAAACAAGCAAGCAAGCAAGCAAACAAACATACAAGTGAAGTTAATATAAAAGCGTGTTAATAAAGTATTATTATATGCAGTGGGTACACCTACAGACCTCTTTGTAGTCGGTGTAACCGAACCGGACTTTTTTTTGAAGTCGGTTAAAAAAAGGTTCAATGGGCCGCAATAATCTAAACCGCGGGCCGCATGCGGCCCGCGGGCTATGGTTTGGACAGCCCTGATCTAGAGCGAATAAAAGTTTTCGATTTTCGTTTTCCAATTACTTGGCTTCCAACTAACTGGCTTTGCGTGCTATTTTTATTGCATTTTATCTACTAGTTCAGGAGGCAGCCATTTTTAAATGTATTATGAAAATTGATTACTGTGTTTAACCTCAACCGATTTTTTTCAAATTTTTTTGTATTATAAGTTTTGAAGGTATTTTTTCAATGTTAATTGAATGTTGAAATTGTTGTGCAATACAGTGTACGATTTGTCATTTTATGTGAAACATGCCCTCTAAGACCATTATTGTTTCAAATGGAAATAGCAATAACTTTTAAATTATTGACAAAAACTATACTTTTTTTCATTCAACATCAATTATTATCAAATATGTTCAACCATTGCCAGTTTTATTTATTGATTTTATTTCAATTTTTACTTTAATTCAGGTCTGAAAGGGTCTTCGATCTATGAGAATTTATCTGCGCTGTAAATATCTATACGTGTGTCAACCAAATTGAACTGGGAAATAGGTAGGTTTATGGAAAGAGCCGATTGGTACCTAGGTCTAGGTACTTACATAACCTCCGCCAACTGCAGGCGAGAAGTCTGTGAAAAATAAACCGAGTTAACCCGAACTCTGGAATATTTAACTAGCGATTAAATATTCAAAAGTCAGCGATCTATGGCACTTCATCTTCGGATAACTTCTTTTATTTGAATTTTAAGAGGGGGTAAAGCCTTTCTGTTAGCTCTGAGAAAACATCTTTTAATTTGCAGTGTCTATAGTACCTACCGACAGTGGCGTGCATTACTCCATGAATAGTAATAATAATAAAAAAAGTGTTAAATTATCTTTTTTTTTGTAACAACTGAACATAATGATATCCTCACTAAGATCTCCCGTAGGAGTAGGAGGAATAAAGACAGGATGTTATATTGATTGGATGTATGATTTTATTATCGTCTTTCGCTGATTAGTGTGGCCAATTAAATAAATGGGCACACTAGTTTCTAAAAATCAGTTCGTAAAAAACAAAGTAGTTTTACTATAAATACATCTGTCTATATTAATAGATGTATTAAAAAATATATATTTAAAAAAATGGTTTACTTCAGATTGTACCCAGGGACTGCCAAATACCGATCAGGTAGGACCGACATTCAATTCGTATATTGACTGTAATGTCATCCCAGAAAAATACGTACATTGCCGCATGTGGGTACATGATTTTAACCAAAAGTTTATACATTGCATTGTCATCGACAACGAGTCTGTCTGCCGAGTTTTAACTCGATCGGGTGTCGGGAACTAGGTTAATGTTCACTTCAAAAATGTGCATTCATTCACGAAAACAAAAGTGAAATTTAAATATATTTTAATCAGAAATTTTTTCGCATTTTAATATTATGGTTTAATTTCTTTATTTGGGTAGGCACAGCTTTCAGCCTTTATGTACTGTACGACACTGCCTACCTATCTGTATCTACCACGTAGCGAGTTTGAGATCATTAAATTATTCTCTTTCGCGAATTGTTTCTCGAGAAATGTTCGAGGCTAGATTTAAGTCGAGAATTGTCTAGACTAATTGTTTAAAATCTGTGGAAAAGAGCAGTCTCAACAAAAATCTTTGGATGATATTTATATAATGTCAAGAATCCTCGAGACATTTACTCATATATTATTTAACAGTGTTCCTTAAGCCCCCGCATTCCGAATTTCTACCGATTTATAACATACATATTTCTCTTGAACAATTTTCTTTTCAGTTCCTTAGAAAATATATGTAGTTTTTAATGATAATATCTATATATTTGTAGAGCCGAAACGGATTTTTTATGAAATTTCCTCGATAAAATCGCATAGTACCTATGCTCCGAAAATTATTTACATTATATACATTTTGTTCTGTTATTTAACATGTTACGGGTATGAAAAAATCAGTGTATCATGAAATACAACTTAAGCATTTCTCGAGAGATTTTTTGCTCTATTTTAAACGAGTCTAGTTTTATTACCCCGTATCGACAAATTGCCCCGTATCAATCAAACGTTTAATTACCCCGTACCGATCAAACGCTTTAATACCCCGTACCGACAAATTGCCCCGTACCAATCAATCGTTTGATTACTCCGTACCGACAAATTGCCCCGTACCAATCAAACCAACATAACCGTTGTTAAAGGAGCCCCTTAGGACGTCTTATTAACTACTAGCGCAGACATTGTAGGATTTTGAAGTTATTAAAAAAAAAAATATATATATATAGGATAAAATACATATATATATGTTTTTTTTTTCTATATATATATATGCATTTTATATTTGTTATATTTATATATATTTGCCTTTCAAAACACGAAATTTACCTATCGAATATTAGTAAACTTGTAAAATTGCGACATCTACCCACTGACATTATAAAAATCAAGACCTGTTCTATATTATGTACTTTAACTGCTAAACTAATTTGTATCCTATACTGCTGCCAAGGGGGGAACTACAGATCCTCCTTAAAGTTCTCTAGGACGATGCTGTTTTTTTTACCTATGACGACAGAATAACACTTCACCTAAAACATGCGAGCACCTCAGCGACCTTAGATCAGGTTCTCTTAGCGAGGTGTTCACAAAACACTACTACTAACTACTAACCCGTACAGAAACTGATGATGAAAAAATTGTTTGAAAAGGATAGTCATTCAAAGCAGTGGCGGCCGGTGGTCAAAATATGTGGGGGTTCACCGGAGTACAACATTAAGTCATAAAATAAATTAAATAAAGGTACGTACATACCTATTTATACAGAAGTTCTATTCTCCTCTCCCTTTATTTAGCGAAGATCTCTATGACTCTCGTGTTGAAATCAGACATAGACTGAATTAACCTTTTTTTCAATGATAGTGCGTTCAGTCTGCACTAGTTTAGCGTGTTTCTTAAAAAGTATTTTATTATTTTCAAGTTGAGAAACATCTTTCACTTTTAACTTAGGTCATTGAAATGGTGCATACACGTTTTATTGATTTCGAAAATTCTTCTACAAGTACTTTTAAAAAGTTGTAAAATTGATAAAGCGCCGTCAGTGTTTGAAAAATCGTCGCGGGCGTAAATTGCACAGAATTCACCTTTCAACTGAACTTTATTCAGGTCTACAGGCCAAGTCTCTATACTCGACATATTGTTCTTTATGTATTCCACATTCAAAGATAGTTTTTAATTTATACAATGAAAAAAACACAAAAGTAATCATCATCAATCAAGTTTGTATGACCTGCAATTTATATACCTAATTAACAATTGATATATATGATCGATATGGTTCCATGATAACTCAACACAGTGACAATTCAACACACTTTTAAAAAGTTATATAAAGTCATTAGAAACGATTAAAATTTTTTTTTAACCTAACCTACTTAACCCAGTTAAAAAAGTTTTTGTTTCATCACTTTCCATGACTTTATATAACTTTTTAAAGATGTGATGAATTATCATTGTGATGATTTATCCGGTCACCGATCGATATAACCTGCAATTAAACTTCAAAACTTTCGCGGAGCAAGAAAGGTTTTAAATTCAACAGACAATGCCCGACAACGGCGACAACTGACTGAACTGATAATAACTAATCTGAACATCACTCATCTCAATGATATGTTTTTCTTGTAACAAAAATCAGATGATAAAGTGAAGACACGATATCGACAGTAATATCACACATACGCGTTAGTTTAACTTTCTACTGAACAAACCGTTCCTTCTGATGTGGTGGTAAAGATCCGGACGTCGTCCTCGATATGGTAATATTTGAAAAGAATAGTATGTACCCACGCTTTCGACTGTTCCACAGGATATGCGAACAAAGCAGTCAAATTTTGGATCGCAATCGAAAACGAACTGCTACGAACATAGGCACAAGTCGCAGTCGGTCTGTGAGTTAAGCGCGCTCAATAAGTAGGTACCTTTTGTATGAGATATTATAACCGATCCGAATTTCGTATTGTGATTAGCCATGCCGGAAATTTTGTTGGTTGCTCGGCGCTCGGGAGCACATATTAGGCCGCCACTGATTCAAAGTATAGGTATGTATATGAACGGGCCGCTAAAGTATGACCACTGGACCTAGTTCAATGAAACCACGCGCGTTGTCTCAGTAACCTATCTTCACTATATTAAATAGTGAAGATACGTTATATAAGCATCTATTACGCATTTGAACAAAACAAATACACATTTCCGATAAAGAACTATTAAATTAATAAAATTATTTTGGTAGGTACATACTTTATCGCTTGTCTAATATGATAAGCAGTTCCAAATTTCAAAATTAAAAGTTCGTTCAACTTGAATAATGTTACGCACTGCGCAGGAATATTCTACTCTACTTAATTACTCACGCATCAACTATCGAAATTAGTATATTTAGGAGGAGATAATGCCCTAAAATAAATTCGGAATCTTAACGACCTATGTTAAGAAGCCATGCACACAAATATGCGACGCGCGGCCTCGGTGTATTGGACAGACCTACGGTTGAATTTTCCCTAGCAAATCTCTAAAATAAAGTGGGAATCTGAAGTCGTGTAAAAACAATATTGGGTGCGAGGCCCGGCGTAATGGACGGACGTACTGTCGAATTCGCCCTAACAGACTTATAAATTTGATTTTTCCGTTGAGTTTATTTTAATTATTTCTGATCAACGTTTTACTAAAATCTCGAGACGCTTCTAGAGGAATCATATATACATATACCCGTAGGGATCGGTCTAAAAAATATGTATTATCGTTACGAAATGTGAGCCTCGAGCGAACCCTCGCTATTAAAGTCTCGTGTCGCCTTAATTAGCAACCTGGTTTCACTGACCTATCACTACTATCAATTCTGTATACGTATTGTATTGTATATGTATTATAGAAAAAAAGTATTACCCCCCACTAAAATTGAATGTTACGGTTGAATATCAATAAAAAATCCATCAGCATCTCCAAAATTGAACTTATTCAAAGCAGATTTTAATTAAATTACTAATCTTTTATTTTCTGCTCACGGAAGCTTTTTGGATCTTGGAGAAAACATGAATGAAATGGAAGTTAAGTAATTTACTTAATTCTAAACCATGCTATTGATATGGTTTTCTACCCTTACCCGTTTCTAAAATCACAAAGCATAATTACCCAAATTGGTTTAGTAAAGATTTTATCAAAATTATTAGAGACAAAAAAATTGCTCATCAGTCATCGCGCGATCCCAAAGATTACTCTAAATTTTGTGAACTAAAGACGACTACTAAAAAGATGACACAGTTATGTTACACGCCATCAGCGATAACAATGATAACATTATCGATTTTAATCAATGCATATTCGAAGAAAGTGATATTAGAACAGAGATAAAATCCCCTGATCTTAACAAATCGGCTGGTCCTGATAACATTCCTCCAATCCTCTTATCAAAATGTTTATCCGTCTTAACTTTTTCCTATTACTAAACCTTTTAACTTATCTCTAAAAATCCGACCTTTCCGAAACAATGGAAAACAAGCATCTTGTTTCCAATCTTTAATAAAAGCAATAAATCTGATATCTCTATATACTATAGTCCTATCAGTATGCAGTCTGTCAATCTCGAAATTATTTGAATCTGCTCTGCTCTCTAAACTCTCGAGAGCAATACAATAATTTCGCAACGTTAACATGGTTTCATGACAAATAGGTCTACTCTAACAAACTTAATGATTTATCGGGAATATTTATTTAATACAGTGAACAAACGTCTTCAAACAGACGTCGTGTACACTGACTTTTGTGAGGCTTTTGATAAAGTCTCACATAAAATTTTAATTACAAAAATAAGAACCCTTGGAATAACGGGGCAAATTTTGAGATCGTTTGAAAGTTATCGGCACCAAAGAAAAATATCAGTTAAACTCAATTCACACCAATTTGAAGTCTTTACCGGGGTTCCGCAGGGGTCTCATTTGGGACCAATATTGTTTTCCTTGTTTATCATTTTATTTATTTTATTGATACATGATTTAGAGAGTACATTTGGTTTTTTGTGATATTTCACCCTCCATGCTAGGGATGACCTGTGTTATGGCGGGTGAATTTTACAGTTTGCGGACATAGAATCTATACATTACTATAATATAAAATAGAGAAATAAGAAAAATGACGTATAGCTGTATAGCTAGTTTAGGTTGCAAGAAGAGGATGGAGAAGTAAGAGAATTATAAGAAGATGAAAAATTTGAGAAATTATTAGAATAGAGTGTAGAATGAATGGGTATTGTAGTTTTAATGTATTCCGTGTGTAAGGATCCATTTCGTAATTTGTTTTTTAAAGGAATGGGATTGACTCACGGTTCTTAGGTTTTCAGGGATAAGGTTAAATATTTTAGGAGCTAGGAAGAAAAATTGTCTTTGAGCTGACTTAATGACATAACTACCGTTTTTGATGGAGTTATGATACAATTAAACCTAGCGAGTTAACAAGAGTTATGCACCTGTAATGAATTCGTAAATATTGAAAAAAAATCATAATATTAAATATTGACTATTATATTAATATTAATATTACTACTTGAATTTACAAAAACTCTCACCGATAACTTGTTATGTAATGTAATATACACTCAGCTTACCTTAAACATTGTATACATGTAAAAGCCTTCATGGTGTAAATAAATAAATAAAATGATGAGTATTAATTGTGTGTTGTTTTATTTAGGAGGTGGTGGTGGGCCCCCCTGTAGCTGGGGGCTCGGGCCCGGGCTACACGCCCCTCGGAGCCCTGTCCTCCATGCACCCCCCTCTGGGAGTCCAGCCGCACATGCATCCAGGACCAGGTACTAAATACTTTACTACTTAATCTATTTTTTATCTACTACTCGTTCCACATGTAAGCCGACTTACATAAAAAAACGAGTCGAAGAAACGACCCGTTCTCTTGAAGCCAACATCAAGAGTGCACAGGCGTTGCGCTTGAGTCCGTCGAGTCTCATTTGTTCGCTTCTGGGAACAACTCATGTGGTCTCATAGAAATCGTTGTATCTCCCTTACTGTCATGGTGAGAAATATTATCTAAACGGTTGTTAGAAAGATAAAACACAATGCATTCAAATACAGACATTAACGACAGGAGAATTAAAATCTGCATCTTTATGAAACCAAAGGCTTAAAATAAATTAAATTTCGTGTTTTTTTTATCAATTATATTTATATAATAATAATAAGAATTTAATTTATATGAACCTACAAAAAGTGAGGTGGCACCAACATTTGTAATACATTTGTCTAATAAAATGCGTTTGTTTTTAGATTTTTTCGTTATCAGTAATTTTAGTTACAAAAAACGTTAGGTGAGCCATTACTATTTTTTTATGTTCGCATAAAATATTTTAATTCTTTAAAAATAATATTTTTATTCATAGTAATTAAATTTGAAGCTTATTTTATCACCTTCCAAAACCCGTTTTTAGTTTTCGGATGCGTTTAGAAATATTTCATTTATTTGGATTTTATTGTGGAAATAGTGGAAAATAGTTACAATATGGCTAAGGCCTGAGGAGTTAAGAATTTGTTAAAATTATTGGTAAATCGGTTAAAAACGGGAGTGCAGGTCGTTTTCTGGTAAACTTTCAGTAAATTCTTAATATATCGGAACACGTTTCTCATACGCTTTATTGTTCAAGAGAATGTTAACCATTGAATGGTAAGCTGATAATTTATTAGACCAAGGATGAGTTGAATTTGCATTTATTGTAGTATCTGTAAAAGTTGTATTTCTAAATATTTTAACGGTATGTCTATTATTATTCTTTCGAACAGTCGGGAAGGGCTTTCTCAAATAGATTCAAAGAACATATAAGATGTTATAATAATAAGAGCACTTTTTCAAAATTCCCAGAACATCTCTTAGTGAATAATCACGTCCCGCTTGACAACAATGAACTTAAACCCTTACATATAGAAAGGGCATTAGATTAAATTTAATTAAACAATTAGAAATCAATAAAAGAACCAATGACCCTAATATAACATTAATTAATAAAGTAAGGAAAATTATTTATTCCCCGCTTCTAAGTATGGTCACAAAACCTAAACAATATAACACATTTAAATAAATTCATAGAAGCCACATCATTATTAAACGATAAAGATATCATCAATGTAGGGAAAACAGACTTCAAAATACCCTCACAGAATATGAAATCTATTGTGACAATTAATTTATCAGTAAATCGGTTTAAACGATAATAAATCATTTTAAATTTGGGGGGGGTAAAATAGAACGAAATTAATAAATCGTCTAATCGTTGTTATAACCACAGTTTGAAAATGGACTTGAAAGCCGAAACGGCTGTAACCATAACAAATACAAAATAAAAAATACTTACAGAACTATATCAACAGAACAGAAATAATTATATTATTTGTTTTATCTCTTTTGAGTGGATTTCATGTAGATTTCATTAGTTCTGTTTATGGGGCTTCACAATAATAAATCTTTCATCTTTCCTCTTTTATGCTTATGTTTATCATATTATTTTTATTTTACTATATCTAAATGTTTTGCTGGTTTTAAATTAGATAGAAATATTTATGTGGTGACACGTTAGACGAGTAGAAAGATAACATTTCACGAAAGTTATAGACTATTGTTTTTGTTATACTTTTTGAAATTCTAAATTGTTTCTAGTTTCATTTAGTTATATTCTGTTTAGTAGGCCTATTCCTTCAGTTCTTTCTAATCGAGTCATTATAATGCGATGCCAAGAAAACATGATACCGTAGATTCAATCGTAGAACATTTCTTAAATAAGAGATACTTCCCGGGTTGGTTTCTTTATCTTTGTTCTCTAGGAAAACACCTCCCTTGCTATTAGTGAGGAATTCGTCTGCCTCCCCCGCTGGAGTGATTCTAGACGTTTTTTTTATTCCCGGTGTCTATTTCCCTTCCTGAAGCTTTTTTATAATCATCGGAAAATTTCTTAAAAGCTCTACGATGATTTTTTTCTTTCCTTTCCCCTGGCAAATTGGATTTAGTTACGGAGATGATTTCAGTTGAAACATCACGAAAAATGCACAAACCAGCCTCCGTCCATACTCCGACTGACAAAAAGTTATGTTGCGTTTTTTTATTAAATGATTTCAGAACAAAATTTTATATCACGTTTCTCTCCATCGAAATCATTGGTAATTAATAAAAATTTAAACCAATTATAATAAAACAGTATTTATATGGTCGTCAAATGTTATAATGGAGTTATAATTTACGATCACAGACGGACCCACAACCGAAAATTGTATTATTTTTTATTGTGATTCCAGTATTTAAAACATTGCATTTTTTTATCATGTATCAAGTCACCATATCCTCAGTGATCACCATCACTGAAACTGACAGTGGTATGACCCTTGTTTCCAGGACCCTCGATGGAATCCCGCGGGCCGCTGGGCGGAACCCTGGGGCGCCGGGCCGGCTGCTCTAGCGCCTTCAGTGCGCCCCCGCACCACCACCCCGATTCCGACAGAACAGGTAGGGCCTTACCCTTACTTGTTATATACAGACTTGGTGGTATTATACGCTTGTGCGGATAGAATGTTTATTAACACTTTAGAACGGATTGTCTACTACTATCTTCTTAGCTAACGGTTGGGAAAAGAGAGCGTGCAGATGCATCCATCATCTTTTATACGTCGATCTGTCATCTCGCTCTTACACATTCAAAAAGCAGGCGTACCACCTAAAACCTTTCTTACATCCTCCCCTACTAAAATTGAATGTCCCTAGCTACATATAGTATACCCTATTTCTACATATTTCAATATTACAATTTTATTTCATTATTTCAATATTATTTCATATATTTCATTTTCTAAAAATTAACACAACATTTTTTTTTAAATTAACTATCATTTCCCGCGTTCTTTCTGCTTTTCTTCTCTCTGTCTCGTCGTCCGTCCACTCCTCCTCCTGGACTGCGAAGTACCCTCATCTTGGACGAAGTCTTCCCTGCCACGGGTTAGACCTGAAACATGGAGAAACAGTATTAGAGACACTTCTATTACGTAACATACCTGAGAGATTTACTTCATCCGTTGACAGTTCCATTGTGTCAGACGTACCGAATTCCGGCTTATCTCCCTCCTGCCATGAAACATGTAATTTTTTAATCTGGTCTAAATGTCTTTTCCACACCATATTAGACTTTTTGAACAATAACCCCAGGGACCCATAACCTATTACCCTGAGCTCTGAAATCTCTAGTCATCACTTTCTGACCTACATTAAAATCTGACTTATTTCTACCCTTATATTGTCTTTTCTGATTGACTTGACTCTGAATAACCTTTTGCATTACTTCGTGTTGCCGAGTAGAACCTGAACTATTCGTTCTTTCATCAACCTTCCTAGGAATCAGAGAGTCAAATACTGTTCTAATTTTCCTTCCCATTAATAATACAGATGGTTCACACCCTGTTGTTGCATGAACGGTATTTCTGTAGTCTGTTAAAAAGTTACCTACCTTTTCTTTATAATCTGAAGGAAATCTATTATGTTTACAAATATTTTTAAGAAAATTTTTACAGGTTTTAACAGCATTCTCAGCTTGCCTATTGCTACTCGGGTGGTTAACTGGACTAGTTATATGTTCCATCCCATTTTTCTTACAAAAATTTTCAAAATCCTGAGAACAAAAACATGTACCATTATCACTAACTAAAGTTGCTGGAAAACCAAATTGTGAAAATAACCTATGAAGTACTTCAATATTTTCTTTTGAAGACAGACTGTTTACTTCCAGACACTCGATCCACTTTGAAGAAGAGTCTACCACAACTAAAAAGTTTTTATTATGTAAGCTACCATGATCAATATGCACCCTGAACTATACTTCAGGTTCATAAGGCCATACTGCTAATGAACTATTTTGTGATTCTGGTTTAATTTCTAAACAATTTCTACAATTTTCTATTATTTTCTCCAAATCTTGATTAATTTTTGGCCACCAAACAAAGCTTTTTGCAATGCCTTTAGTCTTAAAAACCCCTAAATGAGATCTGTGTAACATCTTTAAAACTTCTTGTCTTAAAGACTCAGGAATAACAACTCTATGTTGATATAAAATACACTCATTTATCAATGACAATTCTAACCTTTTTTCCCAGAAAACTCTAATAAAATTACCATTTTGTGCCTTTTTTACTGATGCTGGCCAACCCTCGATAATAAATTGTTTTACTTGACTTAACATTTCATCCTTTTCGGTCTCACTTCTTATCACGTCTAAAGACAAATTAAACCCGTTATTTTCAAAATAATTAATGTAACCAGACTCTATATTATCTTCACAGCTAACCTTTTCAATCGGACACCTGCTCAGATAGTCTGAACAATTATTTTTCGACTTTACATATTCAATCTTAAAATTGAACGATCCTAACATAACCGCATAACGTTGTAATCTTGACGCCGCGAATTTAGGAATTTCTCTATTCTGACCGAAAATTCTGACCAAAGGCTGGTTATTTACAGCTAAAATAAATTCTCTGCCGTACAAATATTGATAAAACTTTTTAATCCCAAAAATTATAGCTGTTGCTTCAATATCCAAAATCGAATAATTTATTTCCGCTTTATTTAAAGTTCTGCTTGTGAACCCTATTGGTCTTTCTACGCCATTTTTAAAGACGTGGATTAACGTTGCTCCGAGCCCATTCATGCTCCCATCCGTGACAAGTTTCACAGGAATATTTTCGTCGAAATGCGTTAAAATCCTATCCGAAGTTAATATTTTTTTTATTATCGCAAAACTGTTTTCTTGTTCCGTACCCCATTGAAACTTAACATCTTTTTTTAAGTAAATCGTATAATGGTGACAATATATTTGCCATGTTTGGAATAAAATTACGATAATAACTAACCATACCTAACAAACTTCTCAAATTATTTAAATCACTAGGCGCTGATGCATTTAAAATGGCTTCTTTATTCCGCTGACACGGTTGAATCCCCTGTTCACTTATTTTATAACCTAAAAACTCAATAACTTTTAAATTGAATTCACTCTTTTCACTATTCACCGTTAAATTACAACTTTTTAACCTCTCTAAAACGAGACACACATTTTTCTCTAAGTCGTCTTCATCTTCTCGTATCACAATAATATCATCCAAATAGAACTCATGTTCCGTAATCCTGATAAACAATTTGCCATTGCTTTTGCAAAAACCGCTGGCGCTGGTGACAACCCATACACTAACCGTTTATACTGAAATAACCCTAAGTGGGTATTGATTGTTGTGAAATGTCTGCACTCCTTTTTCAAAACAAACTGGTTATTTATATGCGGATTTTAGATCAATTTTAGCAAAAACCTTCCCTCCATTCACTTTGGTCAATAATTCCTCAATTCTAGGTTTTTTTTATTTATTTTTTTATTATCAATATAAAGTTTCTTTTACAGGTTTTTTTTTTCGATGTCTGTCTCACTAGGATAAACCTGTGTCGAGACAGACGTATTTGATACATTAAAAATGTTTACATATTTTTTGATACATTAAATATTTCACTACATTAAATGACATTGTGAAAAAGATAGAAAATAATAAATAATAATAATAATAATAAATGATACATTTGTTAATCAGCATCTAGTTGGAGTACATACTTATGTAGGGATTTTTATAAAAAAATTTATCATGGATCTGTCTTGGCTGATGATCCAAGATTTGATGTCTGTTTTATATTTCAGAAAAAATTCGTTCAGTCTAATGGCTAGTGGGAGAGCATTATATAGCCTTGTTGCAAAATATCTAAAATTTCTCTGGCCAAAAGTTGTTTTAGCGAAAGGGATTTGTAAGAAATTATGTCCTTTTGTTCTAGTATCACGAGCAGTTTGGATATTGTCAAAAGTAGTTTTGTGTTTGAAGAGGTATGTTAGTATGTTTTTGGCATAAAGTTGCCTAATGTCCATAACACAGATTTTCCTAAAGATTTCATCCGAACTGCTTGTGATTGGTAGTTTGAGGATAATCTTTATTATAAGTTTCTGAGCTTTAGATATTGGATCAATGGCGGCAGCGTTTGCTCCTCCCCATGCTATGATACCATACTCTATTAAAGATTGACAAAGTGCATAGTAGATTGTTTTGAGCTGGCTTAGGTTGAGAAAGTTGCGAGTTTGTCTAAAAAAATAAATGAATTTTCTAAGTTTGTTTGCTGTAGAGGTTATATGTTCTTTCCACTTTAAATTGCTATCAAAAATAATACCTAAGTATTTAATTTTAGTTACCTGTTCTAAATAAGGGCAATCACATATTATCGGATTTGTCAGGTTGCAAGCACAAATTTTAATTTGATTTTCTGGGTTTCTTAAGGAAGGATTAATACTAAATTCAATGTATTTAGTTTTGGTCACATTCATTGTTAGTGTATTATTGTTTAACTATCTTTCAACCACAGTTATGCCCCTGTTAGCTTTTATGTATACATCATTCCAATTGCTTGATTTGAAGAGGAGAATCGTATCATCAGCGAAACTTACAATTTTGGCATCTATTTGAAGATTACATAATTCATTTATGTATATTAAGAACAGGGTAGGACCTAAAACACTTCCTTGAGGCACGCCGTAGCTAATTGGTAATTGATTGCTATTGCAGTTGTTGATTTTCACACTTTGCTTTCGGTTTGACAGGTAATCGCTAATAATAGTAAGTTCATCACCATTTATACCAATATTAGATAGTTTTTGTAAAAGTTTAGAGTGAGAGATAGTATCGAATGCTTTGCACAGGTCTAAGAATATTGATATGCATTTTGATCCCTTGTCTAAGTTTTCATTTAGAAAATCGGTTACTGTTGCCAGGGCTTCGGAGGTGCCTTTATTTTTCCTGAATCCAAACTGGTTGAGTGATAGTATGTTATTTTGTTCAAGGTATTCAATTAGTTGATTATTAATAGTTTTTTCAAAGACTTTAGATAGTGAATTTAGTAATGTAATTGGACGATAGTTCGTTATGTCCGCTCCAGAGCCTCCTTTATGTATTGGGATTATGATTCCGTGTTTTAGGTTGTCGGGGAATCGGCCTTTTAGGATGCTTAGGTTAATAAGATTTGTTAAGGGAGTGGTTATTTCTGATACAAGTTTTTTTTAAGGCAATATTTGATATATCGTCCAAGCCAGTTGAAGACGAGTTTTTTTAATGAGTTTATGATCAATCTAGTATCTTCATTTGAAATTTGTTTTAGACTAAAATGCAAGTTGTTGGGCAAATTTGTATTACAGCTTAGTGAACTGGAGTTGGTATGGTTTACATCGATATTTTTTGCGAGTTGTTCACCTATTTTTGAGAAGTATTTATTTGCATGATTAACAATAATATCGGGATTACTAGAAAAACTAAATATTTTATCATTTACTTTTAGTTGTTTTAAGTCATTCGTAGGATTAGGTTGAGAGTGGGTGGCTTCTTTAAGTGTTTTCCAAAGTTTTTTAGGATCATTATTACAGTTTTATATTTTCTGTTTGTAATATATCTCTTTAGCCTTTCTTATTATTTGGGTACAAATGTTTCTATATCTTTTATAAAAGTTTCGAAGTTGTATATCATAAGGATTGTTAATAACGTTTTTGTGGAGTTTGTTACGTTTACGGATAGATTTAATAATAGTGTGGTTAATCCATGGCTTAATTGGTAAAATATTATTTGGTATATGTTTTATAATTATGTTTGTATGTTCGTTAATGGTAGTCTCTAAGTAATTGATAAAGTACGTCCAGGCGTCTTCTGGATTTATAATGTTAAGTAATTCTGACCATGATTTACTCATCAGAGATTGACGAACACAATCATAATTGATTTGAATGATTTTTTTCTTATTTGTTGTGTTTTTATGTTTGTCTTTTCTGTTGCATGTTTGTATGGAAAGAATAGTGGTGTAGTGGTCGGTAAGTGTAGATTCATATACAATAGATATTACTGGGCAGTTGGATTTGACCATGATGTGGTCGATGCATGAAATGGAGTCTAATGTAGCACGTGTGGGAGTGTTTATGGTGCTTTGGAATCCATGGTAAGTGAGCGTATTTAAGTATAATGAGCGTATTTAAGTATAGTAGGTAACGGATACTTGTCAACTAATAGCTGATTATTTACTGTCGATTTATAGTTACCACATAACCTAATGCTACCATTTTTCTTGATCACTGGCACAATTGGACTCGCAAAATCACTATATATACAGTGCTGCGCCACTGTTAAATACAGACTTGGTGGTACTGTGAGGATCTCAATAATTATACGCTTGTGCGGATAGAATGTTTATTAACACTTTAGAACGGATTGTCTACTACTATCTTCTTAGCTGTCGGTTGGGAAAAGAGAGCGAGCAGATGCATCCATCATCTTTTATACGTCGATCTGTCATCTCGCTCTTACACATTCAAAAAGCAGGCGTACCACCTAAAACCTTTCTTACACCCTTACTACTCATTAGTCGTATCACAGGCAATGTATCCTTCTACAGCTTGACTAAATTAATGCTTGTGTAAATTCCTGGGAGTTTATTTTTGGGGAATATTCTATATTAAGGAATATTATTCATTATTGTGGACTTTAATCAATATTTGACCCAACCTTTGGAGAGCTATGGTTAACGGTTAGAATTGTAAAGTAATTCTGACGTATCCCTGGTCTTAGGTATACGTCTTCTTGCAAATCGATATATTGGCCTTGAAGCACACTACGCGTGGTCACTGCACAAGCTTCCGTGATAGACACGAATTAAACCAAAACCTCCTAGATCACAAAGCCGGGACACTGAATCAATGCAGCCACCTCACTTGTATGAGAAATTCAAAAAAATTAAAAATAAAATATTTCCTAATTGGAAAAAAATCAACCCGGTTTTTTTTACTATAATCCAACTATTTTAAAATGTCTGTTACGGTTTGCCTGAGGATTGCACCCTCGTTTCAGAGACTGGCATCAACCGCGCTAACACCCAACATTTATGGTCGTATATTAACTGCTTTGCGGTCATCAGATTTCAGAAATGCATATATGTTCGCGTGTTTGTTGTCGACAACGTCGTCGTCGTCTTTATGAGTCTATCTGCTGAGTTTCAGCTCGATCGGATGTTGGCATGTTGGTTAATTTCTGCTTCCAAGATTTGCATTCGTTCATTCACCAAAACAAAAGTGAAATTTAAATACATGTATATAAAAAAATTGACATTGTATTAATTTACTGTTAAATTTATGTTAATTAATGTATCTTAAAGACTAGGTTCCTCTTATACCCAAACTTTATGATACTATAAATACATATTACCTGGACAGTCTGGACAAATATTACTAATATAAATAAACCTTTGGATCACGAAACACGCCAACATCGTACAGGGTGGGGCAAAACAGACTGAAGGGCTATTAAAAAACAACGACTAACTTGAAATGGGGTTTATCTTATTTTATTCGGTACATCATGCCGTTTTATGCATCAGGTCCTGAAGATGAGATCACAGAGATGATGGCACCTAGCAGCGATACATTGATGAAGCCGATTTCGGCCGCATTTTGGCCTTCATCCCGAATTCGATCCTTGAGTTCTTCCAAGGTGTGTAGCCGATGTTCAAAAAAATTCCGGCAGTCCCACAGGATGAAGTCCCAAATTGCAGCTGGAAAGCCCGCTGGCTGGCGACGAAAGAACGGCGATTTTCAAAAAACATGCGGACGTTGTTGCCCGGAGCAAACCGTGGTAACGACTGAAAGCGGCACGACCCTCCCTCGACACAATGGGACCCTTCCCAGGTTCTTACCCCCACCACACGGAATGTACCGTCCCTTCAAAACTGCCCAGTCTGTTTTGCCGCACCTGTATTTCTTGTGTTCTTCTTTATTCTATGAATATATCCCAAACTTCATCTGCGTTTAACTTACTTCCGATACAAGTTACCTTCTGCATTTCATCTTTAACTTCACACCACAAAGTGTTCGCTTTCTATTAAAATGTGAAGGCCTTCTTTAAAGAAAATACATGACCTGTATCGTAGTTTTATTATTCTTAATCGTAAATACTTCGGAACTTTCGTTCTTGTTGCTTTAATTGTCTTTCGTGTATCCATATACCCTTTCTTCTGCGTAACCTTGTTTTATTAGCTTTTGTAGGATTCTATTACCACATATTGTAAATCATAATTCATGCCACAATGTTACGTTAATGTTTAACACGCCATTAAGAGGAGAATGTAACTGCGGACTGACAATAAAGAATGAAGTCTCCATTTTCTGCCCAGTTAGTTCACGGTTTGCTCACTGCCGGCGCGCGTTTCGTTTTCCCGCGGATTTTCCCCGGCATCCTATGAAGTAGCACGCTAAACGTCATGTGCTCGTGACCATAAGCCGGCAATTTTCGCCCCAAATGTTACGAACAATAAAGCCTTCATTTGCTAGACAAGAGGTAAAGAGCTTTAGGCGTTTTGCTTTTTTTTAATTAGGCTTCTGCGGATTTTTTACTCAAGGCAATTTCTTCCTTAAGACCGGTTTAATTAAAGCCCATTTCTGTGTTAAGACAATGTTTGCGTCTTGTTTTGTTCTCGTAATGTACTTGTCCGCTCTCTTCTCTTATCTTTCCGTTTTTGCGAGTATAAAAAAAAATCATTGTCTACAAGAAAAGGGATCAAAATAATAAAGCAAAAGAAATCGGCCCGTTAAAGAATTTCTGCTATTTTATTTTCTTGGTGACAGTATAATCTGACTGATGTTATGTCTTGTCGAGGGATAATTGTCGGAATATGACCTCATGAAACATTTATTCTAAATGTAGCTCGGGTTTCGACATTATTTTTTTCTAATCTTATTCAACAGGAACAGGTCAAACAAATGGCGTCTAATCTTACTTTTGATCGTCAAATTGATTAAGTCCCCGTATTAAGCGTTCGAAGATGGTTTGAAAGGGAGATATGTAAATACGAAAAATGTTTATAATAAATAAAGTGTTACGTATACTTTTTTTTGTTTATATATGGTTTATAATTAAGTAGGTAGTTGATATTCAAGTACCTACTTTCACATCTTTCAGTTTGAAAGTAAATTTTTGTTTTGATTTATTAAAAATGAGATATTTAGAAACGCACTCTTTTGAAAGCGAGGTGTACCTACTGTTCACAATTGAACTACTAGTATATTCCGTATAAGGTAATGCAGTGCTCACCGGCGAATAATTGCATTTATAGCATTTACGTCATAATAAAGCAGTGTGGTAATCAGCAGTTACTACAGCCGGGCCCCGGGGGTGTAGCTACAGTAATGGGGTACAGTGTGGCAACTAAATTTAGAAATTTTATAAAATGGAACTAAAACTTTTCATTACTATGGCAACGCCGCATAGCACCGACTTTAGAACAAAAATCATAAGTTTCGTTAGATTTTAGAATCTGACCGGGTATGGTCGGAAAAAATTAATGTTAATTTTTGCTATCGTTGTTTTTGTGCTAACAGTCTTCTTCTTCATTTAAATTTTATGTTATTTTTTTAAGCTTTTTGATTTTGAGTTTTTCTTTTTATATATTCAATAATATTAAATTCTTCAGAGGGTGAAACTGTTGTCAAGTGTACTAATAATTATTTTTATGATATTAAATGGTGTAATATTTGATAATTTAAAAAAATAATATTAATAAAAACTTTTCTTGCAATCTTCTCGCTAAGTATCTAGTGTTAAAAAATACAAGTATTAAATTTCCTCAATATATGATGTAGAATCGTACGTTTCAAAATATTTACTTGAACCTGAGTGCCTTTTTTCAACCTTCTTGGTGTTGCCATTTAAAAACGTAAAATGATCGCAGCGCCCCTAATTTTTGTGTACTATTTGTTTACACACTGTACTGTACAGATTAGTAACAGTACAGTATATTGTGGGGGTGTGGGGTTGTTAAGACCAGAAGGGATGGAGGGGGTGCTGAATATTTTAGGGTGGGGGAGGTTTATTGTTACTGGTGGAATTTTCTGTTCATAGGAATATAGAAGTTGCAGGAGAAAGAATAACAATGGCTGCTCTAACGGGGTCAATAACACGCCGAGTCAGCTCACCTTTATTTTAGATAGTTTTATGTAGAACATTATCGGTGCCCTCAGATAACTCAGGCAACAGAAGAAATTGCGTTGTACCATTCCTATTTATTAGTGTATTTCACAAATATTTATCTCTCATCGAATAAAATAGGCGTAGATACTCGTATGTGTGGTAACACCATGTAGATATGATCGTTGAGCAAAAGTGAAAAAAATCAGTAAAAATAAGAAAGGAGTTTAGGGGGAATGTATGACGCGAATATGGATTGTAGAAGAAGTCAGGGATGCCCGAGGAATACAAGGCACTATCAAGTTAACCAAATACTTGAGTCGGACCATGTCCAAGGTCAGAATAACAGAAGGTACGTTTGTATATATGAATCAGAATAAAGCTACTAGTGTGTGTCAAGACGAGTTGTTTAGCGGTCCATCCTCTCTGCCCCCCCCTGCGGGGAAACGGCGCGATGATAAGTTGTCAGACAGTTGAGTTTTTTTTTTCAAACCAAAATATTGATAGGTAGTTTTCCATATTTCCTTCAACAGTCACTACAAACTTTTCTTGATAATTCCAACAATTTAATTTATAAGTTCAGAACCAAAAGGTTGCATCTCAATTAGTTACATTCGTGAAAGTAATAATAAGAATATTTGGATGATTTGTATAGCTCCGTTTTTGTGCAAAATCACCTCAAAGGAGCTTGACACTTTACTTTAAATGTTTCCTATTTTATCCGCTAAGGCAGGGAAAAAATTCATTCTCACATTAACAAAATGTTTAATAAATTGTGCATTTGCCTATCATCTAATGTTTTTTGCTATTATTAACTCAAAACTGTATAACTAACTAACTAACTAACCATCACGCCGTTTCTCCACAGGGTAGGCAGAGAGGACGGATTGCCAAAACAACTCGGTCTTGACACACACGCCTTGCCTCATTCACATTCATACATCGTCTCATACATACTCTTCTATTGTTCTGACTCTTGACATGGCCCGACTCAAGTATCTGATTCACTTCTCTCCGTCCACGAGTCACGATGATAGTTACGATGATTTGATGGAAGAACAGTCGATATAACAGAAGAGTTTGTAAGAGACGATGCACGTATGAATGTGAATGAAGCAAGGAGTTTGTGCCAATACGGAGTCGAGTGGTGTTACATACTTCATCACCGCATTTCCAAAAGTCTTCATATAAAATAATAACTAACTAACCATCACGCCGTTTCCCCACAGGGTAGGCAGAGAGGACGGATTGCCAAACAACTCGGTCTTGACACACACGCCTTGCCACATTCATACAACGTCTCATAAATACTCTTCTATTGTTCTGACTCTTGACATGGCCCGACTCGAGTATCTGATTCACTTGATCGTGCCATGTCTTCCTCGGGCGTCCCCGACTTCTGCTACCATTCGCATTTGCATCATATATCCTCCTTACACTCCTTTCTTCGCTCATTCCCTCTATATGCCCAAACCATGTAAGCGCCCCTTTCTTGATCTTACTAACTTACTTGCACTCTTTGCGGATCTCTACATTTCTCACACGATCATACATGGTTTTACCACACATACGCCTCAGGGATCTCATTTCTACAGCATTCAGTCTACTTTCATCCAAAATAAACTTGATAACAATTGAACAAAAATATGTAGAAAAAAAACATTTCTCTGAATAGAATATACATAATTACGTAAGATAAATTACAAAGGAAATTAAATATTTAAACATTATAAATATGTAAACACGTCAAGTGATAAGACGGTACGATTGACATCCAGCCCCTGATATCCCAATAGACTGAGAGGTCACAGTCTTTTTCATAACGATCACAGGAATGGGTAGTTTTAGTACATATTCAAAGTATGGCGTCTCCGCATATGAAACAAGTTGGTCTGCCTGCTCTAAGTGGTTGCAACTATGAGTTATAGAGCTCACAAGAGGCTTCATTGTTTCGAAAAAAAAACGATCAGAGGAATGGGTAGTTTTAGTGCATATTCAAAGAATGGCGTCTCCGCATATGAAAAAAGTTGGTCTGCCTGCTCTAAGTGGTTGCAACTATGAGTTATAGAGCTTACAAGAGGCTTCATTGTTTCGAAAAAAAAACGATCAGAGGAATGGGTAGTTTTAGTACATATTCAAAGTATGGCGTCTCCGCATATGAAAAAAGTTGGTCTGCCTGCTCTAAGTGGTTGCAACTATGAGTTATAGAGCTTACAAGATTAGGCTACATTGTTGCGGAAAAAAAAACGATCACAGAAATGGGTAGTTTTAGTGAATATTCAAAGTATGGCGTCTCCGCATATGAAACAAGTTGGTCTGCCTGCTCTAAGTGGTTGCAACTATGAGTTATAGAGCTTACAAGATTAGGCTACATTGTTGCGAAAAAAAAAAACGATCACAGAAATGGGTAGTTTTAGTACATATTCAAAGTATGGCGTCTCCGCATATGAAAAAAGTTGGTCTGCCTGCTCTAAGTGGTTGCAACTTCGAGTTATAAAGCTTACAAAATTAGGCTACATTGTTGCGAAAAAAAAACGATCAGAGAAATGGTCAGTTTTAAGTAAATCTGAAAAATTCCCCGCAGTTTGGGGAATTCCCGCAAATCGGGAACCCTGCTTGACACACACATTGCCCCCTCCTCCGCCCGCGTCCGGCCCGGCGGCCCGCGTCCCGCGTCAGTGTGCGCAGTAAAATCGTTGTGAGAGGGTGTGCTTTCGCTTGTTTTGGTGCATTTTTTAATACTATTACCCGTTACTCCCACTTTTACAATAATGTCGAACATAAATACTACATGCCTGTTTTGTGAATGTAAGATGGACGAAAACTTGCTGCCTTTTAATAAAAACAGTTTAGAAAAGTGTCGTGATATATTAACAGTTCGTATTAACCGTAATTTTAGAACAGAAAATTCGAGCCTCATTTGATCGAAGCGTTTTAACTATATAAGAAATAAATGGACGTAAGTTAGTTTTCAGAACGGGTTTGCCAATTGATTTCGTGATGTCGAAACAGAAGGAATTAGTGAAAAGAGATATTCTCACGTCTGCTGCTAATATATTGAGAAAAGAGATTCTTTCCCTGCCTAAAACTCCCCTACCAACCACTTGTTCAGTGCAGGAATTACTCCAAGGCGAGTGTAATATACCCGATGCTCTTAAAAAATTCAACTTGGAGCTCCTTGGCATCGGTTCGCGCACACAAAAAAGTTGTCTGAGACTTGCTTAAAGAAAGCTGAATCGATAAGCCAGGATCAAATTTACGCTGTGACAAATGGACATGTTAAGCCTTCTAAACAATTAGCTCTGGGAATGGCTATTAAAAGTCTAACTAACAGCAGAAAAGTTGTGAACATTTTGAACAAATATGGTCAGATACCTAGCTACACTTTATTTGAAGAATTAGAAACTGAAATTACCTATGCCTCCATCGATGAATCTATAACAACATTCATTCCGTCTGGGATAATTCCATGTCCTCAGTTAAATACTGGAGTAGCTTTCGATAATTTTGACCGTTACGTAGACACACCTTCTGGAAAAAATACATTGCATGACACAGTAGGAATTATTTTTCAAAATGAAGAACAGTACTCCATACGAAATCAACCTATTGACTTGTCAATGAAACCATCTAAAGGCAAAAGAAGAAGGGCATTCGACGTGATTGACATTAATATAGATCATCCCATTAAAAAACCAAGAATGAGTGACAGTATGATTTTACTTGATAGTGACTTACGTAAAACAACTGAATCTGTCAAAATAAATGCAAAGAATAGAGATTTATTATGGGTTTTGTGTCATGCTGCTGAAATCGAGAATACTCCTATGTGGGTAGGATTTAATAACCTCACTATGAATGATCAAACCAGTAAACAGAAAATAGCTTATTTGAACCCAATAAACATGTCTCCCACTAACACTTCCGTTGTTAAAACAACAATGCAACAAGCAAAAAGTATAGCCGAAGAGTGTGGTCAGGAATATATATGTGTTACATATGATCTTGCAATTGCAAAAGTGGCATTACAAATACAATCCACAGAACGGCCAAATTTTGACAATCTTTTTTATTTTTCTTGGCACATTTTATATCATCCTGGCCTATTTCAAAGCTATAGGAAAATTTATAGATGATTGTGGTTTGAAGCTTTGTGCGAAGCTGATTTGCTAGCCAATGGGTCTCTTAATGGATTCATGTCTGGTACGCATTACAATCGATGCAAGAGACTTCACCCTATTATTTCACTGGCCTTACAATTAATCCATTTTAAATTCTTTTTAAAAGAGGAAAATCTACAATTGTCACCAGATTTGGTAGAAGAACTGCAAGAAATAAAAAATAGACGAATGGACAGTTCTGGAAACATCTTGGTCGATGTTGACAATTTCTTTTTATCAGAAATCATCTCTAAATACAGAATTTTTCGAGAAAAAACTCAAAACGGAGAACACGGCAAAACGGCACAATTTTACATGCAATATATAAATCTGATCGAGTATTACTTTCTTTTAAGCCGATCGATACGAGAAAACAATTTTGAGCTTTACAAATATGTACTTCCAAAAATTAACAATATATTTTTCATACTAAATCATCCAAATTATGCGCGATGGCTCACAAAGCACCATGACGACATATTAAAAGTCCAAGACACTCACCCAGGCCTCGAGCTTCATTTAAAACGTCATGGCTTGAGTATCAAGCGCACTGACAAAGCGTTTTCTAGACAACCCGTTGATTTAACACTAGAACAAACCATAAACGCCGATGCTGCTAAGCGATTGTCTGGTGTTAGCCATTTTACTAATTCCTTGTCAGGCCGACAGCGTTGGGCAAAAAGCCATGCACTGAGATCCACCATTATAACTCATGTTTTAGAAGAAACTAATATTACCAGGGTACAAGACGTTACCTCTGATCTGCAGACAGCCAACATTTCCAAAAACAAAAAGGCAGTGAAGAAACTTGTCGATACTGTAGAATCTTATGGCAATCCATTTGATTATCAAGACGATAAAGACGAACTGTACAATATTGTCACTGGGAATTCAGTAACGAATGAAACCGCAGACTTTCTGCTCAATATAGAGGCTACAGGAGAAAATCAGAGAAAAGAATTTATATCTCAATGTAATGAAAATCCCGACCGTTTCGAGAAACCAATAAAACGCAATGAAATCAGGAATTTCTGTTCAGATAAATCAAAAAAGCCATGTAAAGCAGCACAAAAACTGCAAGTTATAAAAGCAGAACGAAACGTCTTCGGTCGTCTTTTAGGAATTTCCCTTAATCAGAAACTAGATTTGCCAAAAGTTTTGGAATATCCATTATCTTCATCGTCACCTTCAATGAGTCATTTAGATGGTTCCTTGATGAAGACTAACAAGGCTGCACTCATGAAAATATTGGAAAAAACAGCCAATGCCAATACGCCACAAAAAATTGATGTTGTGATTGTAGATGGATTCTATATTCTCCATTTAATACCAGTGCATGTGAAAACATTTGGTGAAATGTCGCTATACATTTTGAAAAAATGTATGAGCTACAAAGCAAACCGTATCGATGTAATATTTGATTCTTATTTATCACCCTCAATCAAAGATTTTGAACGTGAAATGAGAGCTGGGCACAAAGCTACCCCCAAAACACAGTATAAAATAACATCGCCAAAACAAATCAGACCAAGAAATTTCGTCAAAGAATTAAGAATTACACAATTCAAAGAAGAACTCGTGCATTTTTTCATAAAACATTGGAGTTCCGAGGAGGCTAGTCTAGTCATTTCTGGAAGCACGGTTAATCTCAATTTTGAAAATAATTGTTATTCGTATGAATATCAAAGCGACGGCAAAAATGTTGTGCAAAACGATAACCCTAATTTGATGTGTGGGCACCACGAAGAAACCGATACAAAAATAATATACCACATATACAGTATTCAAGAACCATCTAATATTTTGATTAAAACTTCTGACACTGATGTAATCGTCATTTTACTGGGAAATTTGGACAAATTCGAAAAGCATGAAATATTTATTGAATCCGGCACTCTTGCCAAACGACGTATTGTAAATGTTAACAAAATTTATCTCAGTATTGGTGCTACATTGGCAAAGAGTTTGCCAGCGTTTCATGCTTTGACAGGGTGTGATTATACCCCTGCATTTTATAGAAAGGGCAAACAAAACCTTACAATATCCTAAGTAAAAACACAGTTTATCAAGAGGCTCTAATAGAGCTAAGTTCTAATGCTCCATTGACAAATGAAATCAAATGCAAAATTGAACAATTCATATGTGAGTTATATATGATGTGAAGAGTAAATCTGTAAACGAGGCCCGCCATAAGATTTTCCTCAAAAAATTTAAGCCCAATAAAGAGAATGAAAAATTTAACAAAACTCTTATGAATTTTGATACTGCTTTTTTGCCACAGTCTGAAATCGAACTAGTTCAACAGATACTTAGAGCTAAATACGTATCAAATATCTGGATAAATTCAACCAAAAATCCTCCAAGCTATCTATTGCCAATTGAACATGGGTGGAAAGAAGAACACGGCAAATATGTCCCTATCTGGTATGCAGGGAACCGACTACCAGATAAAGTATCTGATGTTACTGTAACGGAGTCAGAAAATGACAATATTTCTGGTGATGTCAGTGGTAAGTTTTATACAATTGCGGATGTATAGGTAAAAATCGTTAGGAAACGAAAAGTTTGCATGTATTTGTTTCTTATTAATGGCATATTACGTATCTAAACCATAAATCTCATTAAGCTATACATACAAGAGTTCGTTTCCTTCTGTTTTTTATATATACATATGTATAATAATTTTCATATCATCAAAATCGTCATTTTTTCTATCAAACTTTACAGTTATTTTATCACATTACAGACTCCTCGTCTACGTGCCTAAGCAGCGAAGAAGAAGATTCCGAAGATGACGAAATCTAAGTTAAATCTATCCAAGTTAAAAAAGAAATCTTGAATATTGAAATTGAATATTTTAAGTTTTTTATGAATGTTTCTACCTTAATATCAAAATCTAATTCCATTATTCCATTCCAATTTTGTGCTCTGAGTTGTAATCTTAGTTCTTCTTCGTCATATTTTGCATAGTTCCGATAAGCTTTGGTGTTTATAAAATGTTTTTTCGTATTTCGATTTTGCTCTATAATTTGAATTATGGAGTGATCTGTGATTCTGGGTGCATCTAATAGATTTACCTGTAGTTCAAATACATTTGTTATCACCAGATCAATTAATGTACTTGATGTTAGAGTTACTCTAGTGGGATCTTTTACCAGTTGTTTCATCCCATTGAATTAAATGATTAAGTTTTTAAGTTTTTTGTATAGATGTCTGCATTTTTATTCATGTTTATATTGAAATCTCCTACTATAATATTAGGTTGTCTTTTTTATGTTTTCTGAACACCATTTTTCGAAGTACGTTAAGAAATCCCTCAAACTCGAATTAGGTAAACGGTATACGATACCGTAGACCCCTTTTTTTAAGCTATTTTTTACTTTTATCGCCAAAATCCATGATGTTTTGATGTGACTAATGAAAAAGCTCATAAAAATATTAAAAGAATATTAGAAGTAAGTAAATATTTAACTCTTTAAGCCTTAGTAATATTCTACAAAATGATTAATCTGTGATTTTACCCAAAGATGTTTAGATTATGGAAGTTGAATTAATAAAAATTGGATTTGTTCGATTTAATTTTTTTATTTTATTGATTACTGTTATTTTTTTTTCTTTGAAATACAACCACTGAGAGCAGGCAGACCAACTCGTTTCACCTGTGGAGACACCATACTTCGAATAGGTACTAAAACTGACCATTTCTGTTATCGTTTTTTTCGCAACAATGCAATGACTTGCGCGCATCATAACTCTGAAATGCAACCACTGAGAGCCGCCAGACCAACTTGTTTCATCTGCGGAGAGGCCATACTTTGAATATATACTAAAACTGACAATTTCTCTGATCGTTTTTTTTTTCGAAACAATGTAGCCTAATCTTGTAAGCTTTATAACTCGAAGTTGCAACCACTTAGAGCAGGCAGACCAACTTGTTTCATATGCGGAGACGCCATACTTTGAATATGTACTAAAATTATTCATTCCTCTGATCGCATTTTTTTCGAAACAATGAAGCCTCTTGTAAGCTCTATAACTCATAGTTGCAACCACTTAGAGCAGGCAGACCAACTTTTTTCATATGCGGAGACGCCATACTTTGAATATGTACTAAAACTACCCATTCCTCTGATCGTTTTTTTTTCGAAACAATAAAGCCTCTTGTAAGCTCTATAACTCATAGTTGCAACCACTTAGAGCAGGCAGACCAACGTTTTTCATACGCGGAGATGCCATACTTTGAATATGTACTAAAACTACCCATTCCTCTGATCGTTTTTTTTTCGAAACAATAAAGCCTCTTGTAAGCTCTATAACTCATAGTTGCAACCACTTAGAGCAGGCAGACCAACGTTTTTCATATGCGGAGATGCCATACTTTGAATATGTACTAAAACTACCCATTCCTCTGATCGTTTTTTTTTCGAAACAATAAAGCCTCTTGTAAGCTCTATAACTCATAGTTGCAACCACTTAGAGCAGGCAGACCAACGTTTTTCATATGCGGAGATGCCATACTTTGAATATGTACTAAAACTACCCATTCCTCTGATCGTTATGAAAAAGACCGTGACCTCTTAGACTACAAGGGTCAAGTGATGAAATCACCTCAAGGGCGGTTCAACGTAATAGCTCAATTGGGCATGAATAAACAAGTAGCCAGTGCACCCTCCACTCAATCCCCCCCCCCCAAGATGATGGTTTATCTCGCGCCTTTTGAATGCAACTAAATACTGAAAAGGGACGAACCAAAGACTAGGCTCCAACTACGTAGGTACGCTGTATATAACTTGCCATAATCTTGAATTTCACCATACTTGTAATATTATGGATATCGATAGCACGATATTATTGACAGTTACAGTGAGGGAATCAATAAGCCTTTTTTGTAAATTCTGCGAATAATGCACACTGCTAAGTATAACTACGTGTGCTATCTCCGTATGTTAACACAATTATATTGTGTCTTTGTTGCGTTGGAGTTTTTACGTCAGTGCATTTTATTTGCGTGAATCACGTCCGCCGAGATCACGCTACTCGTAATTCAATAATATATGTTTTTCCTGTGATGGTTGTGATGTTACTGACATATTTATATACATCATTATTATGATTCAAATTGATCCACTTTATGTCCTCTTTCGTTTGATAAAACTACGGAAATACAAATAATGGTCCAATGTAAGTTCCGAACTGTTCTTCTGAGGAGTGTCTCTTTTGCACTTATATTTATTTTATGCCAAGACGTCAAATATTATTATTTTGGTCCTTTAAAGTGTATACAGGACAACATACTTGTTCCGCGACTTCAATTCCTTTCAAATAAGGCCTTTTTTATTTTTGATAAAATCCTATTAGTTCTGAACTCTGATAAAGTTCTGTGTAATGGCCTGGACTCGACTGAGCTCACCAATTTTATAAATATCCACGTATAGTCAATACCAACTATACAAACGGATAAAGTAGAAATAAAATAAGTGAATGAACATACAAAAAAATAATAAAGCTGACGTGATACAGTATGAATACAATGAAAAATAAAAAAATAAATATGCAGTGGAAAGAATAGACTAGATTAGTAAGGTTTCATTAATTTCAACTTTGTATTTCAGGAATCCTGATTTTAAAATATCCACCGAACGTTACCACGGCTTTGAAGTATTGACGAGTTAGAGGCAAAGTTGGTACGAAATAGTTCTTCATGAAATGGAACTATGTATACTTCTTGTATTTCTACACTGGCCCGTTGAAAACCAGCTGCATTCCAGGTCCGGAATATACAGCTGAGCAGCGACCTATTTGTTAATATTGTTAAGTGTAACAAGTAGCGATGGGTCATGACTCATTTTTATTAAAAGCGAGCCAAGGTATTAGCTCAATATTTTGGTTCGGCTCAAAGAGCGGACTCAATTGAACGGGGGTCGTGAGCTCAGAGCGTAAGAAAAATGTGAATATTCCGATACGGCTCAATTTATGTAATAAAAATGAATACTTTTCTTAAATATCTCCTGATCAAAAAGAGTAACCTTTCAATTGAGTCGTGGGACGGTTTACCGGGATACGAATAAAGCTCATCAAAAAGAGCCAGTTCAATTGTACGACTCGTTCATGAACGACTCTGCTAATGATATATTGACAAATAAAATGTTTTATTATTATTCTACTAGATCCTGAACATTATCATTTCTAACAGGTCCGGAGAATCAAATTGCGCAAGCAAAGAGTAATCGACTTACTCTTTTAATTCTGCAATCGGATGTTTTTTTTAATAAATTTAAAAGATAATCATAGTTAATCAGTTCTGAGGGCACACCTACTAATGAATCTCAGAAAATAATGAGAATAATTTTACCTTAAAGTGATTCAATTAATTAGTCGCGTAATGCATTTATAATTATTTCAGTAAAACATACTATTTAATGTATTTATCGTTACTTCATATTATTTATTCGTACTTAATAAAATTTTAATAATATGTAAATGAAATCCTCAGCACATGAGATCCCATTGTTAAATATATATATCATTATCTCTATTTGTTATATAAAAAGGAAGATAATAAAAAAATTATTAAATTATTTAAATGTTGCCAGTAGGTACTTAAATACACCCACGAAATAATTTCAAACTTTGTAGAATAAGTTTGTTTGCAATCATCAGAAACTGTGTGTCTACTTAGTAAAAAATCGTGGCTCTTATCTCTCTTTTCAAATATTTCGCTTGAAATTCATTATTTGTAACGTACCATTTTTATCGTTATTAATATGTCGTTATCATGTAAGGAAAAATAATTAAAATTATTAGTAGTTTATTTATTTACGTGGTGGAAGCTGTGACGGTTCGTGACTATTGTGTCAAAGTGCTAAGATTGAATATACGAAATTATTGATATTTCATTTTTGAGGTCCTTCTGAAAATCTTTGTAAAAAATTGTTACGTTTAAAAAGAATAATAATACTTACGAAAATAACGTAGTTAAATGATTCTCGGTATGCCAATTGAAGGTGCTATATTCTCTAGTATTATTTAATACCCGGAAAACTTGTATAAAATAAAACTTTCGGCGGTTTTCATGCTCAATGAAGTTGAAGTACACCCGCCAGTGAATGGAATTTGTTTCAGTAGTTGAAATGAGGTTTCAGTTTAAACAAACATTGACCAAGCGGGGTTAACATGATAAATGAGGGGTTCTGATATCAATAAACCGTCGGGAGATTTTCCACGGTTCATTTTTCAGCAAACCATCTTTCAATATTCAGCTGTAGAACGTGTCTAAACGGCTTGTATTATTTTCGTATGATCCGATTTTCTGTTTTTTTCCTAATGGCCTGTGTACGTGACATTCTCCTCCGTTGGCGCGCTTTTCCGCGCCGACTACGCCCTGCAGCGGGTAGCGACGTACGGCCGCCTCTCCGGACCTATTTAACCGCGGTGGGACGTAGGTCGCTTCGCATATCTGCAGAGCGGATTCCCATTCGCTAGGAGTTGCCGTCCCATTCCGTTTCGGCGCTCTGTGCGAACTGCGCTATTCGTCTCTTGTCCGCAAAAACTGGCGCGTTTATCGCTACTGCGTACTCCGAGTGCGTATTAACACATATAAACTATTCACGTGGAGGTATAACTCTTGTTTACGTTTCTGACAGTACTATTTAGTGGCGTATTGCGCGAATATCAGGTACCGGCAGGACGTTGTGCCGATATTGTGCGTTGGACGAGACTTATATTCGGGTTAGTTCGTGTTCCCGCGCAGCCTTTTGTGTTGTTTGTTTTTGTGGTGCGGCGAAGCTAAAGGATGCAACATCTCTCATGTGACACTTGGAAATAAGGATTATTGTTTCTGCAAACATGTTGCGCAATATAGGTATGTATGACAAGCTGTCACAACATCAACTATAAACTATTGAAATTGTTGTTTTGCTTTTTATGACTTTAATAAGGTCCTATGCGAAGTTTTTTTATTGTACTCAAGTGCGACAGCTCGTTAAAAAATAAAAAATAAAAACTTCGGACGCTTCTCAAATACCTGTTTATATTATTTGAATCCTAGACATCAGACAGCGGCTGTTGTTGTTTTGATACGTTTTTGTTCCTGTATTGGGTGTGTTTCTTAAAATGATTTGATTAACTGCTTTCATAGCATAAGCATAAACAATCACATAGAATACACAATATAGCTATAATATTTACGATACTTAGATCAAGCTTTTAGTAAAACTAGTAACTTATTCTGGCGCCAAACTGGTTATTTTTTTACCGTCTAGGTCTAGAACCTTCAAGCGCGTGCGCACTGCCTCCGAATAACCCAATAATATGAAAATTCAACACCGACATTCAACATACATTAAATCTCATTCCTGTAAGTTTGTATTCATTGAAAACGATCTAAGTGGGTGGAAAGCATTATTTGATACCTGACGAGAGCTCACACTGCCCGAACCAGTGAAACTATGCCTTCCCACTCTTTCAAACTCTTAAATTCAATATATCTGAGTAGTTTTCGGGTATTGCTTACATAACTTAATTAAACATTGTCTTATTAGATTAATATTACATTTTCGACTTCCTATAGAGCGACGAATCGTATTTAGGAAGATAAATTCTAATAAAATCCGTGTAGTGCAGACCATTGTAAAATTTGCTTTTATTTCTTTAATACATAAATAAAATAAATACCCCTATTAAAAACATAACATCTCCAATAACATGCAATACTCTGCGTTTCTAATAGTATGTCCTCTGCTTGCAAAACTGTGTATAAAACTTGGTGAAACCCCCGGCGTTGCCAAGGCTTTGCACGAAATCTAATAATGCAAATAATAAAATTAAAATTGGCCTGTCCAGTGTCCGCCCGCCCTCGGAGAGATATAGAAGAACATAGATTCTTCAATGAACAGTGAAAATAAATAAAAAAAACTATTAATTGCAAATATACAGAAAATACTTCGTAGTAGTTAGAAAATAGTGAGAATTGAGCATTTCAGTTTCCGTAAATGGAAAGTAATGCATTTTAATAGTTATAATTAAATCCGATTGTTACTTGGCGGCCATTGTTACTAATGCCGAACTTTTAAGATTAGTTTTTTTTCTTCTCTTATTTAAACCAAAATATGAAACTATGACCCTGAAATAGGTTCTTAGGTTGTCAGTTTGTGTTAAATTGTAACATAAATAAATTAAAACTAACCTAAAAATTAATTTCAAATTATTGTCACCTGGCGTAACATGGCGTAAAGAAAAGACAAAGTGTCCATTTTGTTTACGAAATAGATTAAAATGCATTATTTTTCATTTTCGTAAACTGAAATACTTACTTCTATATAGTTATAAATGCTAAAGTACCTACTACATTTTACTATAGTTTTTATGTTATTGACTGATAAACTTGTGGATGCGATCTGTTAGACTTAAGTTGCAAGTAAGTTAATAATGCTTGCTTGAAATGGATTTAAATATGTTGTATAATTATTTTTTTTATTATAGCGACTATTTAAACATTGTACATACAAAATATGATGATGAATATATATATATATATATATATATATATATAGTATGTTGTATTTTAACCTCACTAGGGCGACCTGTGCTGAGGCGGACTAAAGTTATTCATTTCTGTTTTATTAGTTTTCTGTGTCGTTTTTAATGTTTTGTTCAGAGATTTTCATTAATCTCTTTCAGAAAATGAAATTCTTTTTAAATGAACACATTCACGCAAAGCCATTTTAAGCAACGCACGTTGCTGAACAGTTAATAATGTATGAATAGTTGCCTTAAAAAGATATTGAGAACATTTAAGAACATTAAGTGCAAACACTGCAAACGTGGGTTGGTTGATTGATGTTTTTGATTTGTTTATTTATGTTAACAAAAAATGTTTATTTTCATTCTATCCGTCTTACCAATTAAATTCCTACACGCCTGTTTAACGTTGGTGTGGTTAGTCATTTTAACCAAACAAACGCCATGGTAATAAGTTTTTCACTGTTCTGAGCTTACGCGCACATTTACTTCGCGTTTTTTAGTAAGGCTGTATATCTGAAATAATCCAATAATAATATTAGTTGAACTTGGTTTGGTTGCCCACTACTCTTCTAAGGATTACACACAAATATTGTTTTATATTTAAACACAGTTAAAAATACATTATTGTGTAGATACACTCAAAATACAATAACATATTTTCTGTTTTTTCCCCCTTATTTTGTCCTACCCAACCTCCCACATGTTGTCATCATAATTTCACAGGGAGGGAAGGTACAAATCTTCAAACGTACCTGTCTTTACAGTCGGGGTGTCGCAACTATAATATTATTGTTAAGAAAAAATTCGGATTTACAAAAAAAAATTCATCCCGGAGCTAGTTCTACAAATATTGTATAACTAGCTGAAGTGTACCCGGCGTTGCTGGGGGTTATCCCTAGAAGATAGACATACACCAACTCGGATATTTCTGTAGGCCTTTTTAAGATATACAATTCCGTAGTACACATAGACCTGCCCTAAGTGATTAAAAGCGTATTATCCCCACTCCCCATACCGGTTCCATTGGAGCCGGCTGTGCTCGCGTATGGCCTCAAGTGAAATTTGAAAACGTGACGTCATCATTCTTGTGCGAACTATGGTCGAGGCATCATCGGTTCATTTTACGAAATAACACGGCAAAATGTTGACTTGTGCTATGAAAACTTGTAAAAAGAGAATAAACCCAATTGTCGTATTACATTCCATATATAAGCATTATTTTACTTTATTTTAAGCATATTCACATCGTATAATATGAATCAGTTGTTACTATCACATCGAGAAACGTCTGGACGCGAAACACAAAGCTGGTTGGTTGCTGGGAAGTAAATTATGAACATTTATAAAAGTGTCTTAACTAAATACTTAAACGAAATATTCGACTCTGAAAATAGAAGAAATTTTTTGCCGAATTTGGACTTCGCAAATTTGTTCATAACGTGGCGAGTAATTTGCGCTCCCATGTAAAAATGTCTATTCATTCAAAAGCAGATTTTACTTTTAAGAAGTAAATGGTGATATTATAATGCGAGATGCCTATTTACTGTCAGATTGATTTATTGACGAATCACAGTCAGCTTCACTCCCTTCGTTCTTCAACAGTTGATTTTACCCCTCGCCATTATCTTCTCGTCTATTAATTCCTATATCTGTGGTAGTACATTATTTTGATGTATCTCATAAGGTTTATTTAGCCAGCGTTAACAATGTAGTGCTCGAAAAGAAATTTTTACGACTTGATTATAAAACATTGACTTTTCTTTACTTTCTATAAACACAATATGCATGTTATATATATATTTATAAATTTCTGATGCAATTCTCTAAATGATAGGGAAAACCCTAACATTATCCGTTGCATAGTTTAGAAGAACTAAGCGCACAAACAGACAAACGCAAGTCATTTTATATTATTTAGACATGATTCAATCTGTCTCCTTGTTTATTTTTAATTTAATTACCTGTTCAATGTAGGCAACTACCTCCTCGATGCATTCAAGTGGAAACAACCTTTGAATTCGTATCATAAAAAGTCTGAAATCGTCTTGAAAGAAACAGTAGATTAGACTTTTTAGTTTTGATCTTTTGAGAGATGTACTTTTAGTATCGCCCCAGTGAATGGCAAAGCGTTATGTGTGAGGGTTTTTGCTCCTGTGTCCGGGTACTGAAAGACCTGAGGCCTGAAGAAAATGAAAGGCAATGTCCTGCGTCAAGGCTTTTGATGGCCGGCGCGTGTTGCCCGCTGGGAGGTTTTTAACTAACTATGATGAAGTGGCCGTCCGTGGACCTCTTGGAGATGAGAAGGGGGAAGGTGGGATTGAAATTAAGTGGTTAAGGAGATGGGGAGGTCTGAAGGGACGATAGACATCAATTTGTAATCTACGTAAAAACTTATCCCAAGTTAAAAAAAGGTGTGATTTCGACCTATACCCTATAGATTTGGGATTTAAAAAAATGTCTTGCTGTAACGCACTCCACTTGTTTAACCTTGTAAGTTCTAAAATTTTTGTAATATTAATTAAATATGTAAATATATGGCAAATGGGATACATCTAAAGAAGTATTGGTGTGTATGAGTTTTAACTAGGAGTAGTTTAATTTCTGGAGAAATTTTTGTGGTGTAATGTGCGTTTTGTTTCCTTTTTTGTTCAGTTCCCTGCGGGTTGTATTTTGTATAGACATTGTCATGCGTCTCGCGTCTTAGAAAATTTGCGTCTGTTTGTTTTAACGGAAGTCACTATAAAGAGTTGCAATGACGAGAAAAAATATTCTAACAAATGCCACTATAAAAAAAATGGTAAAAGTTATATTTCGCTATGTTAAGAGCTCTAGTAACATTTAAAAACAATTGCTTTTTTGTAAATTTGGTTAACCGCGCCACCTAAATAAAGATTTAATCGCATGTCAATAAAATGTTGTGATTATTCACATATAGTATAAGGTCATTCATGATTCTAAAAATAAAAATTAAATCACTCCGGCCTAGTGCACACTGCACACCTCATGGCTTAGTCAAACGAGTACAATTCCACTGGTTTGTTCAGGTCTGCAGTCTGTAAGATGAAAATTAACAAAATTGCGTGGCCCGGTATGTAAGTAGGTACGTGCTTTTTGCATGTATGATTTTTCATTAGGTATACTAATCTGGTTTTCTTACCACAAACCATCATGTTTTCCCCGCTTGGTAGGCAGATACTTGTTGTGTCACGCGTTGCCCTTTTAACATTATTTTTATTAATCTGTGTGTCATTTTCTTAGCTTATCTGTAAAATTAAAGTTTTATCTCCACCTGAATGTGCCTATCCAATTAGATCACTTCAATGCATCACAATCGATTCGCGATTAGTACTGCTTAGATAAATGAAAGATGGTATCTTCAAAATTCCTATTAGACCACAGATTCTCAACCTTTTCGAGTAGCAACGCAGTTACATGCACAAACCTGTTACTCAATTTGAATAGGAAAAGTTTGTCAAATATAAAAATGCCAGATTTCTTTCTTTCTCTGTAGACGTGGGCCTCGCCAAACTGCAACCGGTGCAGTTACAGTCCGATGTGTGTACATATTATGGTATACAAATCGTTCTGAATTATTCTAAATTGTGCGAATATAATCGAAAGTATTTGTCTTAAATTCGGAGCCTAAAGCGCTGGGAAGACCAATAACGCTTCGAGCGCGCCTACCTACAAAGGCAATTGAAAATCACAAACACCCAAATATATTAATAGGGGTTCCATGATAACTCAACACAGTGACTATTCAACACACTTTTAAAAAGTGATATAAAGTCATTAAAAACGATGAAATTTTTTTTAACCTTACCTAACCTACTTAACCCAGTTAATAAAGTTTTTGTTTCATTACTTTCCATGACTTTATACATATAACTTTTTAAACATGTGATGAATTATCATTTTGAAGATTTATCCGGTCACCATTAATAGGGACGACGGGGCTATATTAGTCCTAGAGAAAGATCGTACGAGTCTTCATGGCTTTAGTATCTTCCATCTTTTTCGTTTTCATACAAGACCATGAAGATTTTTCATGTACGACCTCTCTGGGAATAATATTTCTTGATTTCCGGTATTAGACAGCTACACAGAACTAAATGCACAAAACCAGATTAAGACTATTAACGCTTGCAACATCATATTATCAATTTTAAAACAAAAACAAACAATTTACAATTTTAACAATCTACACATCAAAATATAATCACGAATAGTACTTTTGGCCGTGAAAACCACAAATCATTTCTAACAGAACTTAATATCCTAAAAGAATCACCACTCCAGCTTTTTTTGTTGTTTGTTTTTGGGGTGTTATGCCGTGTTGCGCTAACTCCTTCTTTAGCCGACGTTTCGGACAGCATTGCAGTGTCCATCATCAGGGCAGATCCGGTAGATCCGAAGATGTGTAAATTTTTGGTTGTCGAGTTTGTGCTTATTTATTTGTGGCCTGGGCCCGTCCAAGTGCGAAATGCCAACGGAAGTGGCGACATCTTGTGTCGAATTCTGAAAGCACAGTATTTATGTTAGCCTGGGACCCGTCCAAGTGCGAAATGCCAACGGAAGTGGCGCCATAAAAACTTACCTAAAAACTTACCACTCCAGCTGTTTACCCAAGTCGCATCTGTGCTGAACCTCGGAACTCTCGATGCCGTCGACGGGCAGAATACTGAACAACCTTAGCATTCGACTATGAACCCCTCCAATTCTCCTCCGCCATACGAAGAAGATAAGCAGACATTGTCAGGTTATTTGCAAGCCGGGATTCATTGTTTTTCTTTTTTTAAGGCGAAACACTACGAAATAATAACAAGTCATGTGCCCAGAAAAATATAAAGTATCAGACTTAAAAAAAAAACTGCAAAAAAAGAAACAAAAAAGTTCAAAATCTCCTACTTTTTTCTCTCACCTCCCCCTTTTCGGTTATGGTTTTATTGTATAATGTGGAAAATTAAGTTGTTCAGAAAATTATCGTAAAACATTTAAATATATGTTCCTGAACTTCTAAAAATAAAATGAAACACACTTTTGGCGCTGTTTTTTTTTCTTGCATAAATAAAAACCGGCGGCGGGAATTTAAACCGTAATGTAAAGAGTGTTACTATTAGCGGCCCGATTCCAAATGTTACATGTTGTTTTTGTCGTTCTCCTGTATATTGAGAACCCGTGAACTGGAGCTAGATTAGCTATTAGATTAGGAACTCGAGAGACGTCTCTTGATTTTTACGTGATAGGATATCGTCGTTTATATTTATTAACTACTTAATCTTATTGTTTTTGTCAACAATAAAGAACCTACGACTTACCCCATCCTTTTGCGGAGTAAATAATAAAACTGGACAAATGATCGGTGTAATGATTTAATTATTACCTTGTCGGGTGGAGAATATGTATTACGTGATCGGTATTTATCGGTAGTGTCGAACGACTATATCGATCTGTGAATAATTATTGTGGGATTAATTTGAATTATTGTGCGGTGCATCCATCGTGCTTTGGACGGCGCTCAAATATATATACTCATTTCGTAAGTATAATTTTACGAATGTGTCGGATTCCCACTTCCTACCCACTCACTCACCCAGGCGTCGCGGGTTCATCCCTCCGCTTGGCTAAGTCCTTTATCATTTCTCAAGCAACATTTCCCACTATAATGATGTCAGTAGGAGTAACTCAAATATTACCAGGTTATTCGTAACCGGGGAATGTTGGTGTTTCTTTAAAAAAATAAAACAATGTATGATTTTTCTTGTATACTAGCTGACTTGTACCCGGCATTGCTGGGGGTTATTCCTAGGAGATAGACATGTACCATTGCGGACTTTTCTGTAGGCCTTTTTAAGATATATAATTATGTAGAACATTATTTTGATGTATCTTATAAGGTTTTGCCAGCGTTAGCAATGTCAAACAAGTGCCCGAAAAAATATTTTTACGACTTGATTATAAAACATCGACTTTTCTCTACTTTATATAAAAACATAATATGCAAACCTTCCGGAAGAAACTCTAAATGATGGTGAAAACTCTATCAAAATCCGTTTCGTATCTTAGAAGAACTAAGCGCACAAACCGATAAACGCATATAGCGATTTTATTTTATACAATTTAGAGTTGGGGTATATATGTATAGAAGGTTGTCAGTCTGCGTACTTTGATTGCTAAACGGTTATCGAAAGGAAAATTAATTTATAATCTGTTAGTTTTGTCTGAACTGGCCGCCAAAACTGTCAAATGGTAAGCTCAGGCTTTATGAAATTTTCACATAATAGAGGAAAGGAAGCGTATTTGGAATACTGTTGGTAATTCGGAATACCGTCTTATCTTCGGTTCGGGTGGCGGAATCTATCGGTAATAATTATAACTATTGAAAGTCGAAGCTGTGAGCCTTGATTTTGGCCGGTATAATAGTTCTCCTGTGTCTGCGGATGAATGCTGACGTGTTTTGTGAAGTTGCTCCTATCAAAACTTTTTCGGTGAGTTTTTAATCCAATATAATCACCCCATATTCCAAACTATTTTATAACATTACAAATGAAATCACTTCAGAAAGAGTTATATTTTTATAGTATGGCTTTCGTTTTTGCATTTTTTAATACGTTGACATGCGATATAAGAAAGATCTTTTAGGTTATATGTTGCTAATGCGGAATACGGAATGTGATGCAAAATCGGAATAGTATTCCAAATTATATTCATTTTTTTTAAGTACTTTTATTTAATTTTACAGAGATGTCGTCACCAAATTTGTACCAGAAAAGGAAGAAGTGGGATTCGAATGATATGTGTGAAGCCATTAGTGCTGTTCGCAATAAAAAATGGGATATTTGATGACAGCTAAACACTTTAAAGTCCCACGTACTACTTTGTTTCGACTCGTATCTGAAAAAGATGCGGACCCTTTGACTTTAACCTCAAAGAAAATTGGCCGAAAACCAGTTTTTAGTGCAGAGTTCGAAAAACAATTGGTAGACTACGCCCTTGTAATGGAAAAAAAATTCTATGGTCTAACACAAGTGGATATCCGACGATTGTCTTATCAAGTGGCTGTTAAAAATAATCATCCAACTCCTTTTAAATCGGGAATTGCTGGCAGATACTGGTTGAAAGGCTTCCTAAATAGACACAAAAATGTGTTATCTATGAGAAAACCTACAGGAACCTCGTTTGCAAGAGCCATCGGTTTTACCAAAGAAAAATTGGACACATTTTACGACATACTAGAAAATGTGTATTCAGAAAAAAACTACCCCGCCGACCGTATATTCAACGTAGATGAATCAGGACTATCTATCGTTCAAAGTAAAATCCCGAAAATCATTGGACGCCGTGGTAAAAAACAAATCGGTGCACTAACTTCGGCTGAACGAGGGTCTCTTATAACTATTGTGGTTTGTATGAGCGCATCAGGCATATATGTGCCTCCAATGATAATTTTCCCCCGCAAAAATATGAATCTACAGCTCATGAAAGGAGCCCCGGCTGGATCTGTTGGAGTTTGTCATCCATCTGGGTGGATACAAACTCACCTATTTACCCAATGGTTTTTACATTTCATGGAGAAAACTAAACCAAGCGAGAGCTCTCCGGTTTTGTTAATCTTGGATGGTCATTATAGCCATACAAAAAACTTGGAGATTGTAGATTTGGCTAGAGCGAATCACGTCTCCATAATATCACTCCCTCCTCACTGCACACACAAAATTCAGCCCCTCGACAGGTCATTCATGAGTCCTCTGAAGGCCTATTATAGCGAAGAAATTCGTATGTGGCTACGTAATAACGCACGAGCTTTGTCAGTATATGACATAACGGAGTTATTTGGAAATGCTTATCGCAAATGCCAAACAGGAGAGATAGCAGCAAATGGATTCAAAGTTAGTGGAATCTATCCCTTCAACCGGCATATTTTTAGCGATGCTGACTTTCTTGCTGCAGAAATTGAAGAGTCTGAAGTCCAGCATTGTGCAGAAGCGTCAACAACACCCATGATGGAAGTTGAAGCACGTCCATTAGCTTTAATGGAAAGTCCACCCGAAGAACAAAGTCCTTCCTTGGTCGCGATTGAACCCCAGCCGTCGACTTCGCGTGGAAGACCCAATCGCACTATCATTACCCCATTTGATGTTTCCCCGATTCCGCAAACTAGGAAAAAAACATCCAATAGAGGGCGTAAATCAGCGGTTTCAACCGTTATATCAAGTTCTCCATACAAGAAGCAACTACTAGATGAACAGGAAAAGAGGACTGCCAAGAACAAGCCCAAGGGTACAAAAAATTCCAAAAAGAAAAAAACGACAGATATTGCTACTGACTCGGATTCTTCTGCATCGGAAGTAATTGATGACAGTTCCTCTTCTGATATAGTCATCCCTCCTGGAACTAATAAACCAAACGATGAAGACGCAGTGTGCTTTTTCTGCAATGGTCCCTTTCAGTCAGGATGTAAGGGGAGAACTTTGGGTCAAGTGCCTAATGTGGAACCTCTGGGTACACAATGAATGTGCCGGATGCGAAACAGAAGAGTATGTATGTGATTATTGCAAATAATTAACAAGACACTATTATATTCTGAAATATTAAAAGTGAATATAATTTGGAATATACTATTCCGAATTACATGCACTTTTAAAAAAACGCATTTTTTCTCATTCTTTAATTTTTTATTTTTTAAAAGCACTGTAATATTTTTTTTTAATTTCTGTTCCTCGTTTCCAAATAAACTATTAGTTTCTTAACATTTAAATCGACTTTTATTCGTAAAAACATTTTTATCTTATTTTCTGCACCCTAAAATGTAAATTGTATTCCGAATATGCTTCCTTTCCTCTAATATTATGTTTTATGTCAAAACATAACGCAAATATAAAATAATTGTTTGTTTCAATTGTTCAATTGGACAAGTATTTTGTCAAAAGTTTTGCTTAAAACTCTGGCCATATCGGTAAGTAGCACTAGAAGAGACACCTACTTACTACTTACTACATACGTCATTTATTTATAAGCTTTTATCTTTTCCATTTTAATTATTTTCTGTATTTACTATACATGTCATTTGGTATTGTGTACCAACTATTCACAATTATAACAATAATGTACAACAAAATCCCACTTTCATTCAAAACAGTATTTTAACATTTATAACTTAAATAAAAAGCTGGATACAAAACTTGGGGAGATCCGAATTAAACAAAAAAGACCATGTAATATTTTTATAATTATTTAAGAAAAAAACACTCTTTTATGTATTTGTAAATACTGTATATTATCCATATATTTATTAATATGTAGATGAATTCCTCAGCACGGGAGATCCCAGTGAGCACATTATTATATCTAGTGAGTTCAAAAAAAGAAGATAATAAAACACTTATTATTGTATACAAGTAAGAAACTATGATTTTGCACATGATTTAGGGCTGCCTAGTTAGAAACTAACGTTGACTGGGCCATAAAGCATAATGTATGGCGCATGTATATTATGTATATCTACTGACTTCTCCATGATATTTACCCATTGTGCACAAAACCATGTCTACATTATTAGGCTTAATTTTCTTGTATATCCAACTTTATTAATAAAATTTGTTTATTGAATAAGGACGACGTTGACAATAGGAACGTTCCCTAACTTGTTTCCTCGGCGAATCATAAATGGAAACAGAATAATCTATAACAGTCAGACATTCTCGAAACTATTGATAATCCTACCTTCTTTTGAGTATGCTCGAAATGTACACATTTCTTCTAGCTGATTCGTGTATGGTTTGAAAACTCGGCTATCATGGAGTGCATTCATTTCTACGTTCCCGGTGGTTATCTCCGTCACCGTCACCGACAGCATAGACTGTTCTATCCTGTCACCGGTGGCGATAGCAATCTTGCTTTTGAACACAATCAATCCGAATGTCGACATATTTATATTTAGCATCAATGAAGCTGCCTCCGTTGCTGCTAGTATAGTTGATATACACTTTTTTAAAATTCTTTAAAATTATCAACGTTTTTGAGTTAATTAACAACTTTTTGACCCGTTTTGGCTGGAATTTGACCGGTCGGATGGCTGAGTTGACATCGCGTTTGGGTCCACCCAGGCGTCGTGTTCAATTCCTCGGCTGGCTAAGTCCTTCATCACAGCACAAGCAACATTTTCCTCTTAGGATGATAGTAGTAGGAGATTTTCAAATATTGTCAGGTTATTCGTAACCCGGGAATGTTTGTCTTTCATTAAAATAAAACAAAAACTCCAGTAGCCCGACTCCATTGCTCGTTGAAGCCATTGTTATTAGCTAACCGCCAACAACAAGTGCGAGGCTGACTGATTTTCCCAGTATTCGATATTGACGTGACCAATTTGCTATTTTTGATCTTGATTGTGCATCTCTTTCTCGACCGTAGTCTTCTTCTAATGTGCTCCTTGCACCGATGTATTCTTACATTTAAACGTTTTTATTTTCCTCCTGACAAAGAAGAAAATATTGTTTATTTTTGTAATGACCTGTTAAATTAATTATAATACCTTAATAATGCAATGCACGTTCCTCATTTTAAAGTTCAAATGATATTTTGCAAGTTGAGCGATAAACCCACAAATTGAGTTGGAGTGTTTCAAATTATCGTCAAATTATCGATCAGTGTCATTTTGAAATTTACTCGTCGACCGTTTTGCTGGACAGCTGAACCCATTTTGATCAAAGGTGAAACGGCCCGAGAAATGGCGTTTAACAGAAATCGTTCAAACGTCAAATATTCGAAATGACGCTATTCGACATTTCGTGGCCATCAAAAATGTGGTGAGAATTTGAAACAACCTGATTTTTCAATAACAACGACATTCTAGAGAAAACAATACTGAAATGTTTAAAAATCGAATGAAACAAATGATCGACGTTTAAAGGTAGTTACACACGAGGAATAAAATATATGTGGGCGTGGCGTATCTCGCATACAATCCCATGTATAAATTATATGGAACCTTTTTGAACCACTATCGGTGTGCACAAATGTATTCAAAATATCTGCATTCATTCATGTTCCAAATTTCAGAATCTATCATTTTCTGTTTACCAACATGCTACAAAGCGATGAATCAGTCAATAAATTCACATCGCTCGTCATTGTATAATAGATTTCACAATAAACATTTCACAATAGAGATACACGGACACGGGACGAGAAATTCTAAGCAAATTAGATTACCAACAAGAAAAAAAACAAGCACCTAAAAATCTCTGATGTACCAGGCCGTTCAACTCTATAACAAAATCCCGAAGGAAATTGCTGTGATAGAAAATATTAATAAGTTCAAAAATGAATTAAGAAAATATGTCTATCTCAATTATTAATGTTTCTTTTTTTGTGACTTTATTGAAATATTTAAAGAAAGATTATGTTTGCCAAACAATGTACATGTTTATATGTTTATAAAACTATTAGCACACACGAAGATGTGAGCTAACTTAAGATTAATAAATAAAAAATAAAATAAGGTGTTTATTTATGTGTAACCTTATTTGCTGACGTAAATATTTATACGAAAATGGCGCCACTAAATAGTTTTGCAGAAGTTCATTAAAGAAGTTATTTGTTGACGTTGCTTTGCTTTAAAATAGTCTCCTAATTATATTATTTTATGGAATGAATGACGAATATAGTCTAGTTGTATGGATGAGGTACGTGTTTTTTGCATAAGCGTTAAAATCACCTAGTAAAACCTAGAGTCAATATAATATTACGAATGATGGTGCAGTATTGATCCTATGGAATCTAATGACGTGATCCATGTTTATTATGACGACGTATTTTATGTAAATACTAGCTGTACCCCGCCACGCGTTTCTGTGGCTCAGTCTGTCTGTGCAGAGAGAGAAACAAACGAGCGTGTTGCTTTTACGTCCGACGGATGACGCTGTTTTTAAAAAAAGCATGTTAGACCAACAAGATGGAAATCCTTATTTTGAGTTACTATGAATGTAAGTATGCATACATTATTTCGTAAAAACAATCATGCATGCAGGGACATTGGAGTCCTGACGTGTGCCGATGAGGAGGCTAAGCAATCAATTGGGAAAGGGTAGATCCCCTCCAATAACCAACTGATGGCGCTGTTTTTTTTTAATGTACGTTTTTACCTGTCACATGTGACATCTATATAATATAGGTATATAAAAACACACGTATTCGAATGCAACGTTGTCATAATTTTAGCAATCGGTGAAGAACTTCCGGAGATTTAAGATTTTGAACAAATCAACATAAACATTTTTATGTATATAGATTTACGTATTATATAGTAGTGATTTTTTTTTGTTTTCTCTATTTTGTTTATCAAATAAATATTATGTTAAGTTCTGTCTCTTGATTGTCGAAATCGACTTTATTTTGGGAATTAAATAAACACAAATTTTGACTCAAATGAACTCTTATTATGTACCGAACACGGTCAACACACACTGTTATCTGTTTTATTTTGAAGTCAGGAGGAATGAACTCAGCCGTTAAAAATAAAAGTTTTCTAAGGAAACAAGTCTAGTCGTCAACAACAGAGTTCCGATACCTAAAAGTGAAACATGAAAAGTATTGATGATCAGTAAACTGAATGCAACATAAATATTCAGTATTTTGTGCGTACATGGAGAATAATGATTCATTTTTTTTATTTATTTTTCGGAATAACTTTATTGAGTAAAACCTCAAATTGTAATATTTAAATATTGAAGACAATATTAGTGATTTCTAAACGAAAATCTGAAACAGAAAAATCAGAAAAGGAAACGGTCACATCTGGGACAAGATGTGACCGTTTCCTTTTCTGATTTTTCTGTTTCAGATTTTCGTTTAGAAATCACTAATATTGTCTTCAATATTTAAAAATGATTCAGTTAAAAAAGTGACAGCAACTTCCTAATAAAATATTAGTCATTCAGAATACATCGAGAACACGTGTTTTTTCCAAATACATATCATGACCGAATGCGACAATATCTGTATTTCTATGAACACGTGTTCCGCCGTCCTCCTAAAACATTCGCTTTTGACTGATACTTTGTTACGAACTCTTTCAGTTTATTCGTTATAGGCCTGCAGTCCCATTTTTAACTGGAAAACGAATGATTCTAGCAGATTTTTAATAAATTAACAGTATTTCATATCAGTAAGTTTTCTCCGTGTATCGGCGGTGAAACAGTGTATTGCCGAACCATAAATGAGGACTCTTTGAGAATTCTTTTCCTCCGTATGGTGAAAGACATAGTGGAATGATGAGTATTCAGCCAGTCAACTGCATCTGGAGTCACTTGGTTCGGCTCAGATGTGCCTCCAGGAAACTGATAAAGATGATATTCCTCTACGATATGTTCTGTTTCTTTGAATATGTCCACAATTCAGAATCCTTTATGCCCCTTTTGTGCATCATGTACGTACAGCAACTCTGACTACACCTTACTGTGTTACGGATTAATATAAGCGTTATGAATAAGATTACGAAAGGGACGATTTGATGGTACATAAATAGATTAATTTCAGGAGAAGAATTACAAGCTGATGGAGGAAGAAGTGGCAACAGTCAAGTGAATCTAATATTTACCTGATTTGGATTATGCCAAAAAACTAAATAATAGAAGAGTATGTAATGTGGATGAAGCAAGGAGTGTGTGAGCGTACTGTGCAGACTATGTGACGTATCTTCAGTCTGTTTGTAGATAGGTGCAAATCATCTACAACATTTTTCAATTTCAATTGAACACTTTAATCTTTCATTAATTCCGTGAGCCTTCCACTAATCCCATCACCTTCTGTTTTCAAATGCCACGTATTAGTTTTCGGGGAACGACTAATTCCAAAACGCAACAACAAAATTAACGTCTCAATAGGTTCTGTTTGAACCACAGATCATATATTATAATAGAATGATTTGAGATGACGATTCGCGATTTGTGAGGCGGTCGCCCAAACATCGTCCCCGGCGCTATATACATAGTTGTCTATGGACACAGCGACAGCGTTCATGGCAGTAGCGGGTCTACTTTAAATATCAACGCGGAGCTCTGGAGTAGTCAAACCCGGATGGAAGTTACTAAGTTAGTATTTATGGACATAGGCCGACCTTCACCCTGGCCTTGAAATTAGCGCGACATGCTATCATTCTCGTTTGAAGCTTTGAAACTTGTTTTCGGGAAGAATAGTTTATTTTTAGTGGCGCACTCGAGCACGGGTTTGTAGGTTCGGAAGAATGGTGATTATTCGACTCTTGAATATCTGACTCTCGATTATCCGATCTTCGATTTTCCGATATTCCACAGTATCCAACTGGATATATCTAGTGTAAAAAATAATAAGCAGGCGAAATTAAAACTATTTACTGTGTTTCCGGATTATCCACCGCTCTCAGTTATCTTGTCTGCCGCAATATAGTTACATAATGTACCTACTACTGTTTTTTGTTTTTATTGAATTGAAATAATTTTATGAATAACAAAACATCCGGTTTTTGTATGTAAAATTAATTAATAAATATGAAAATCCGTGTTTCTTTGCATACGACATTACATTTTCAATGTAAAACCGCACAACAGTCTTAACTGCTCCCAACCGTCTAGAGCCAGTGAGACTATGGCATCCCCAATTGGGTATGTTGTGAGGCTGAAGGGAAGTAGATGGGGAAGAAGGTGGGGAAGTATTACTTTCAAATAAAATATAAAAAATAAAAAAAACAGAACGCATGAAGGGGTAGTATAATGAAATACATTCCGTAATTCAGAATAATAAAATAAATGCATTCAAAAACAGAAGAAGTGAAAAAATATTTGTCGTTTATGGAGGACATTTGACCGTCTCCTATCTCCTGTCGAGCCCTATCAGTGAGACTCCATCCAGGCAACCATGGCAGTGATGATGGTATTCTTGGATTGGCTTTGTCTGCGCCACAAGCTTTCCATGCGGTGGCGAAGAAGTGCTCTGAAAAATTCCGCTCGTCCCTCCAGAAACTTTTTCGTAGCGCTGCAGTATCTCGGTAGGCGGAATAGTTGGCGATATGCATTATTGTAGGTAACTTTTACCTTATGCCATTGGGATGCAGTATACTCGAAACACAGCTCTGACGTGCATATACAGCGATGTACATAATGCGTTGTAGTCTGTTATGTTGACGTTTGTCTCTTCATATCCTCGACGTCCTTCAGGTCGTCGCGCGTCGGCAACAATATGTCCCTGCTTGATAAGATGCTCGTTTAACCCCTTGTTATTATTATTATCGAGGAGTTTGTGCCAAGATAGGAAACAGTGGTGTATCACTCTCTGGTCCTCTCTCTCTCTTGGTAAGTTAATCAAGTTTCGGTTAAACTGTTCCTTAAATGGATGTGCAAAGAAGCTGATATCTTACTTGTTTGGAGGTGGTACTTCCTCTTCCCACCTACCTCCTCTAGACACCTCCCCTCAATCAGAGATCTGGGGTGGTTTTGAGATGCGCAACCTCCTCCCTACCCCCACACCTCCGCGTGACATAGTAAATAGCCAGGCCCGCCTTTGTTTAGTTTAAGTTTAAACCAGTTTATGACTTTAGTTAGTCAATCAAAGTTACCTAATCTAATATTGAACAGACGGGACCAGATTCAATCGGGAATTCGCCTCGCCTAATCTGTTGCTTATCAACATTAACTTGCTGTGGACCGTTACTTTAAATTATTATTTTTTGTTTACGCAGACATTTATTATCGTACAAGTCAATTATAATATTTCCGTTTGAATATTATTAATACGGAAACCCTTTATACATTATCCTGACCTGTAAACATAATCTCCCACTTTTAACTCCTTTGTCTTTTACAGTAGTCCAGTTCCTTTATTTAATTTCCCCAGGATTGTCATTGGGTGTTTTATGAGCCTCCTTCCCATCAGTCCACTTCACATTTCCTAATGCTATTTAATGGTGATTTTCAATGGCATCACTTTCTTGTGTTTCCCTAATAATAAATAAGAGCCAAAAATTAATTGCAAAGAAATTGGGGTAGGTACCTTTTTTATATTAGCTCCACATAGGAGGCCCTGAAGAATATAATTCTCCTTTAGGCCTATGTCATCTTTGGGGATGCTGTATGAAAGGGAGGAGAGGAAGATGTGGGAAGGAAAAGGGTATGGGGGTGGGTAGGAATGTGGGGGTCAGTGTGTTCAGGAGTGACGAACGTTTGAATTCATCCCTCTCACTGCGGTGAAAGGCGACGGGTTGAGAGAGTCTAGCTGGAGAGGTCAAAAGATCTCCCTCAACCAGTCTCTAAATCCGAAAAGCCACACAGTAGGTCTCCGCCGCCAAGACAGAAAATCCTCACCCCCATGAACCCGGGCACTCCTGCTAAGAACCCCTGGGGGTGACCGGTTTGCAGGTCTACCGCCGCCGATAGCTTTATTGAAACTACTCGCGGAAATACCAAACATATGTATGTAGTGTAAATACGAAACAATATACTGCAATGATACATTCAACAAATAATGGTTTTGAATCTATTAAACACATTATTTCTCTTCTCTTCCCCAATGATATGATTCGATTGCAGTGTTAATTGTGCTTGGAATGCATGTAGTCTTTTGTGAGTCAGCGTTACGTTTATTTTTCTTTATTCATCCGTAGCCTTCTTAACTAACTAACTATCAACACCCTTTCCGCGGAAGTAGGCAGAGAAGATAGACCGCCAAAACCACTAATTTCTTCATTCACATTCTTACGTCGTCTCTTACCTATCTACCCTTCTGTTATTCTGACTCTTCACGTATCCCGATTCGAGTATTTGGTTCCCTTGATCGTGTCACGTCTTCGTCGGGAGTCCCCCCCCCCTCCCCCTCGACTTCTAACATTCGCCACATGTATTCTGTTTCACAGAACTGAAATAATAAGAAAACTTAAATAGAACTCGAAAATAGTTCAAATTCTGTGAAATTACTGGCCCTTTATCTAACATTAAGCTTATTGCCTTATATATTCTATGCGAATATGTACATTTCTCAAACGATCATACCTGGTTTTACCCATAGAATAAATAAGAAAACAAGAAATGCCTTGTGGGCGTGTTTCGGGGCTTACATTTCCAATACAAAACTGTGTTTACGAAATTCAAATGGGATTGAGATCTACCATGTCAGACGATTATAAGTAGACGGAGCACTGGGATATTTATAAATTTGCACCGAAAGCACATTCTTCTTTATTCTATGGTTTTTCCACAAATACAACTCAGGGGTCCTTGGCCAATCGATGACTTACGGTGTGGGAGAGGTAGAGATGTAGTTAGTAGTTCTTTGTTCATTGATATTTTTACCTTTACAATATTTTTTTCGGTCATGAAACTAGGCACAGTCCGTATTATAGTGTCGAAAAGTACATAGGTAAAGGAAAACATAAATCAACTCATAACTCACACTTAAAAAATATTTAAAATGCAATACGTAAGAAAAAAAAATAAGTGAGAAGAACTCAGTGTTGCCATGAGCCCTTAAAAATCCAACTCTGAACACAAACTGGATGACTTGACGTCGGTGTTCACTGCATCGAACATTTTGAAAGCGACGAACCAGAATTGACGTTGAGCGAATGTGGTTTTTGTCTTGGGGATAATGTATCTAACGTTTGATGAGTGGCGCATGTGCCTTTGGTTTCTAACACGTGAAAACTTGCATTGAGAATGTAAAATTGTTAGTTTTTCCGTTGTGATAATTTACGTACCTAGGTTATCTATATTTATCGGAAATTACAGGTTTTAAACATGTATGAATCACTATTTGACTAATTTAACTGTAGACACTTACTACCTTCTAACTTTGGTACCTGGCTTAGAATACGGCATTTTCAGATTTTTTACTGAATTCTTTATTTTTTTTTAACAATTTTAAAATTTAGAATGGTTATATGGATAATCCATAAGCTCGTTATGGAATTAATTGATTATATGCAATTGTTGAGTGGAACTCGCAATTCTGGACAGAAAAAGTGCTGCGCGTGTCAGATCTCACTGTTTGAATACCAGATTTTGCTTTCTTTTTGTTACATAAAAGATGTATATACATATAGGTTTCCATCCCTGTTGCACAGTGGCTTTTGTGGCCAACTGAATAAATGCGCGTAAAACTTCTCACCTATTTCATAAAAATCGCATTTTATTTTATTTTTCTGGTTCGGTTATTTGTTCATTCGTGAAATGAATGCCACTGATGTTGCATATGATTAACATACAACTTGAATGCACGCATATCCACAAAGATTCTGACATGTTATAAACTATTTGTCTGTCTTGCAGTAGACCTGCCTGCAGTTTTTTCATAGTAAGATATATACAGTGTACAGGTATAGGGTAGAGTGTCTAGTCTACGTTATAAGATATAGGTCTACAGTGTCTACATGGTATTATAACAGTCGGCCAGTAAGTATAGGTGCCGGTAATAGTGGGAACCTGCATCATTATGCAGTCTGCAAACTGCGCGGCTATATTGTCAAGGACCCACGACTGACCTCTGGCTGGAATATGTCCTGAACAAGGAAATAAAGGAGAAAAGGTATTTTATTGTTTATATTTATGTTTTATTTATGGTATTTTCATCGTTTCAGAGACATTACTGTTATAACTTATAACATCAATAACTTCGTGGTCGGTTACCAGGAATGTTGTTCCCGTCCTTCAGGAATAAGACAGTAATTACTATCTGTTAGCTCTTTATCAAAATTGAAGTTGGAAACTTTGACTTTAATAATTACGTACTTTTTTTAGATAATCGTTAAGACAATAGTACAGACTAGCGCAGACACATGAAATCTGACTACTTGTCAAGATTGACCCTAAGAAATGTAAACAAAAGAAACACACATTTCAAATATAGAATTAAAATACTTATATTGCGGATAGGTACTTTATAGCTTCTCTGAATTCTCGACACATCAATTTCAATTTTTAAAATGACACTTAATTTCAAAACAAATCCGTGTTCGTTGAACTGAACATTGAACTTGAGTTACATACATGTTACATCACACGCAGACAAACCCACGACCAAATTAGTATTTCTGATTGCTTACGATAGCCTTTGACGGCCTCCGTGGTCGAGGGGTAGGGCTCTCGACTAGCAAGCTGGAGGTCGCGGTTACGAATTCCGGCGTGCGAAAATAAATTTAATTTGTATTATTTCACAAATTACTCATCTAATAATATTATCTAGTATATTTGCGGCACATTCCAGAGGGGAAGATTTCTTAGTATCCCCTGGTGTAAGACAACCATTAAGAATTGAAACGTAACTTGAAATGTCTTTGACCGTGTTTGGTGACCAGATCTGAATATCTAGGTACTTCCCCATCTTCCCCACCTCCCAATTGGGGTGTATCGTGAGGATGAAGGTAGTGGGGAGAGGACTGTGGGGGAGTACCTGGCTATTCCGATCTGGTCACCAAACACGACTAAAGCCATTTGAAGCAACTCTGAATGGTGGTCTTTCACCAGGGAGATACTGAGAGTATCTTTCACTCTGCAACGTGCCGCAAGTCCTTGAATACGACTTGTTATTAAAGATCTTATGACAATTTTAAATGTGAGTTAGAAGTGAAACAGATAAGTATATTATCAGCCTGACCGTGAAGTTTGCTTCCGCGCGGCAAAGAAAAATGCCACGTCATTCTGCTTGTTATTATTTTTACTTTGCAATTCTCACGACGTTTTACATAACTTTTGTTTGTAAATTACCTCACCGATTGTTATTAAGTTATTATGGTATGTTTCTTTTGTGCATTCCATTTTAAGTGTTTATTTTCCGTGAGCACGCAATTTTTAAATATTCTCTTATTTTTATTTATTAATTATATTACATTGGTGACGTACTGTGCCTGTCTTAATAAGGAATCCTGTGTTGAGAACAGATCATTATGACGCTATATATTTTACTGCCCGCGGATTCATTTTTACAGATTTTATACATTAATGTTTCGGTGAACCAACTTTTGTAAAAATAATTTACCGGGCAATGTTTATTTGCCAGTATTAGTTCATTTTACTTTCCTATTAATTTCTACGCACATCTTATCTATGTAAGAATTACATTGGTTCTTGTCCACTTGTTTTTCTCATTTCTCGAGGACAGCCCAGAACAACAGCTCTTTGGATGATGCTCTGTATTTGTGTCTGTTTAAAGTTACAGTCCTTTTCCACTGATTTATTGCTTTTCATAGATTTTTACACGTGCATGGGCGTTTCGATGGTGATTTTTACATCGCTTTAGAGGTGAGGTGTCGTGTAAAAATCGCCACTCGATTAGACGACTTGTCAGGCGGGTTGAGAATAGCGATGTGGGGAGAGATTTTGTAATGCGGTTCTGAAGAAGCCCGAATTAAATTACGAAGCAAAGTTGAATGTCGATAGATAACTGAGATTATTTGTGAATTTATTTTTGTTTTGGTGCAAATGTATACGCTTCCTACAGTGATATCCTTGCGAAACTACATTTTGTTTTACGCCTACTTGTGCCACGCGCACACGTGTGACTTTTGTCACGGTAACAGTTGGCCAAGGTTTCATAATCCATTCAAAGGTCAAATGATTAATAATAATAATAATAATATGATAATTTGTAGAGCGCCGTTTTTGTGAAAAATCACCTCAAGGGCGCTGTACAATTTATTTCCTAGGATCTACATTTGTTATTTAGACCAACTGTGCCAGCACGAGGTTCGTCATCCGTTCAGGTATGTGTCTGCCGCCAATATAGCGCTGACATGTGTCTGCTGCCAATAAAGAGCGCTGACACAACATCCTCACATAGATAACAAACCTTGGCAGTACCGCTGTGACGTTCGACGAAGACAGAAGATGGAGACTCTGCTGCAAGAATCCTAGGTAGCGTAGGAACTGTACCAGCTGCTGCAGCGAGAGAGACCACCGCGTCCCCCAACAGTGCCAGCACGAGGTTCGTCATCCGTTCAGGTATGTGTCTGCTGCTAATATAGCGCTGACATGTGTCTGCTGCCAATAAAGAGCGCTGACACAATATCCTCACATAGATAACAGACCTTGGCAGCACCGCTGTGCAAAATCACCTCATCTTAGTCTATTTTAGTCCCTCTAGTCACTTCCTAGCCATTCATGCCACTTAGTGTATCCTCTCGACCCTTTTAGACTCTTTCCTGGCTCCAATACCTAAATAAAATCCAGCAAAAAAAATTACAATTCTTTCTATTGTCGTGATCCGACGATTTCACACCTCTGTCTCAAACCTTTAGGGCTCGCTTATAGCAGGCTATCATAAGCAAAATCTTGAACCAAAGTCAAAGTGAAGTGTATGTGTGTCATCTGTAGCAAAATACAAAACAAAAACAGAAAATAAAAACAAAAACAAAAAAAAAACAAAGCCTAATTAATAAGCTTATAATAATAATGCCACCTCCATACTGCAATGGGTTTCGAATCTGTTGACTTAACAAAAGTCACCCATGCGCCCATGGCCTTATTATTTTACCATTTAGTTGAATGTAAAAAAAATCATTTTTATATATTATTCGGAAGGTTATACAGTATTATTTTTACTGTACAGGGTTCGGGGGTTGAGTACATTAACTTGGGAGGTGATAATACATGACGTAGAAGTAAAAAAATGTTTAAATTTTTCTTTTTTCCCATACAAAAATATTTTCTGTAGATGATTTTTTCCGTCCAAATGCTCCAATTTTTTAACCTTAAAACGTTGTAATTTCGAAAAAGTTAGTCTATTGCTCACTTGTATTATCTTATAGAATCAACTACCGAAGTCAGTGCACTTTATTCCCGGACACCTTTTTTTTATCTTTTTTTCAATTTCACTGGATTTTCTTTTCTGAAGTCGAATAAAAAGTTTTCACGCTGCATGCAGCTATACATCTGCGGGAGTACTGTATTCACATTTATATTCCATACCTATTAATTCATCTGCGGGAGTACTGTATTCACATTTATATTCGCCACCATACCTATTAATTCATCTGCGGGAGTACTGTATTCACTTCTATATTTGCCACCATACCTATTAATACATATGCGGGAGTACTGTATTCACTTCTATACTCGCCACCATACCTATTAATACATCTGCGGGAGTACTGTGTGCACATCTATATTCGCCACCATACCTATTAATACATCTGCGGGAGTACTGTATTCACATTTATATTCGCCACCATACCTATTAATTCATCTGCGGGAGTACTGTATTCACTTCTATATTCGCCACCATACCTATTAATACATCTGCGGGAGTACTGTATTCATTTCTATATTCGCCACCATACCTATTAATACATCTGCGGGAGTACTGTATTCACTTCTATATTCGCCACCATACCTATTAAAACTGAGTTTTTTATTACATTAATTGTAAATAAGTTACGTGACGGAAGAATATATTTTTTATATAAAGTTGTAAATTATCGGTTCGAAAGTCCTGCTATATTAACTTTTATTCACTTTCATGTTCTTACCATTAAATCGAGTATCGATTATTGAGACAATTATTATACTATGGATTCAGGGTACAATTCTGTTCTATATTACATGCCATTAGGTAACGCTCATGCTATGTTGCTGATGTTTTTATTATATTAAAATTGAACTATAAAGGTGTATTAATCAAACATTTTTGCAGTGCCTATTTTGACGAGGTCATCGCATAACATGTTTTTTTTCTTCTTCATTGCTTTCATTAACTTTGTACTAGTGTATATTATTTTTTCTTGCCTTTATTTACTTATATAATCTTATAATTTTTTATCTTTTATTTTTCATCTTTCTACATTGTACTATGACTGTCTAACTAATGTTAATGTAAATGGCTTTTATGCCGTTATTTATAAACAAATAAAATGTTGGTTAAAAAAAATGTTTTCAAAAATATTCCGTTTAGCGAATTTGTTTTCTAAATGATAACAGTGTATGATTGTTCACTATCTGTTCCCTTCATTCTTATCAATACTTCTGTGTGATATCAGACAACCTTAGTTAAGAAAAAAACCTTCCATCCGGTTCGTCGATGTCGTATACGCTTTACGGTCTTCTGGGATATCATGATAAGTAAGGCGGTGAGTCGATGGGTGAGTTCAAACCAACCCACGAGGCCAATTCATTATCTCATTTCTCCTGCTAAATATCAGATAAACTTATTCCCTATCGGTTGATTTAAGGTGCAAATAACTAAGGCATAATACATTTCGGCAGACAAAATGATTCCTAATTAATGAATTTACACAAATTTTATCAAGAAACGGCCTGCAATCCCGTTTCTAACTTGATTGCCAATAATGTGAAGAGATTCTTAATAAATCGTCCCAAAAAGTGGTGTCAAATCTAGATGCTCGCATTCTCACAAATAAATGCAAAAAGTGGCAAAATTTCTCGAATGGTGGTTTTGCAATTTTATACAGGATTTTCAGTCTGCAGGATGTTGAACTCTTGATGATGAAGTTGAGTTAAGGAGGTTTTAAATACACCAGACGACGTAGGTGGTTAGGTAGGTACCTACGTATCACTCTTGCATTTTTGTCATTCGCTCGGAAACTTGGACGAAGTCGGGTAGTAACTTCTAGTTACGTAATAAAAATATTAATATTCACGAATAGATTGAGGTAAAATCTATTTACAGCCATTTGCAATGATTTATACATTCGTCATACGCATGACGATTTGAATACATTTCTGCGCCGTGGATAGACGTAAGATAATATTATTTTGTTCAAATTTAGTAGGTATTGATAAACAACTATTAACGGCCTCTGTGATCGAGGGGTAAGGCTCTCAACTTGCAAGCTGAAGGTCGCGGGTTCAAATCACGGCTGGCGCAAGTAAATTTTATTAGATTAATTAGTTTATTTTCAATATTGTCAATTTACTCATTTAAAATAATATATAGTACAATTGCGACACGTCGTTCCATAATGGAAGATATTCTCAACAACGCCACCATTCAGAACTGAACGTTGCTTGAAATGGCTTTGGCCGTGTAATTGATCAAATCTGAAAAGCCAAGTACTTTCCCACCTTCCTCTCTCTCATCTCCTTCTACTTTTACGGAAGTGACCTTCAGCCTCATAACATACCCCGATCGGGGATTCCGTAGTCTCACTGGCACAACACGGTTGAGAGCAGCGATGCGGTTTCACATTTATTAGTAAATGGGTTAGTCTTCATTTTAAATGGTTAATCTGTAAACCTATTTGAAAGGAATCACAATGCTCTTGTTCTATTGATTAGGAGGTATTTCATCATCCTCTTGATAGCTTATCCGTAGGATAACTTATATTAATAAATAAACAAATGAAAACTCAGCTAACCTATCCGATATACAGCCACTATTCATAAGATAGTGTAACGGGTAGTAATTAATATAATTAAATAAATCGAAAATATACGTTATTCTATATATAAGCTATCAAGTGAATGGAGAAATGCCTCCTCAATACGTTTTTTATGCGTGTTTTTTTTAAATTTCTTTATATGCTTATTTATTCACGCCTGAATGCTTTTACAATTATTTATGTATTTGTAGAAGACCTCACAATGCTTCGCTATTGCTAATGTCTTTCTTCCACCATTCCTACTCTACACCACAATGTTACTACATTACATCGACTTACATTCGACTCCGTATCTCATTTCGGTGCAGAGATAATGCGTTAAACCATTATATAAAGACTCCTTCAGCGCTATCGGTTGACTACTTTTCGAGTTTTGTGAGCACAAACTTGCACAGGCTGAATTGAATGTATTAAGATAATAAAATAAAATCTAAGAATTCTTAATGAGAAGATTCAAATAGAAAACGATTCGTGACAAAGTTGTTTTCTTTCAATTGGTATTCCCGAGATGTGATTCAAGCCAGTCTTCCTTTCCATTTGGAAGAATTTGTGCACATGAATTTCATACGAAGATGATACTATTCATTTGTCCAAAACAACTTATTCAAGGAAAACAAATCCAAATAGTTTCAGCCATTTGAATTAATCACACTTCTCTTATAATAGGTGTTATGATTCTATGCTTTTTATTACTCGTGAAATCTCAATATTATAATTGTGGAATTTGTGAAGCAAAATTATATATTAAATATTAACTGAAATTTCCGGGCTTTACACAGAGTTTACAATGACAGTGACCTTCATTTTGTTTTGACAGTCAATTGTGCAAAATTTCACCAGTCTTGGAATAAAACTGTAGATTTGCATATAAATCAAATAAACGCCGCCCTTTCTTCTTTATATGAATGCATAGACAGATGGATCTAATGGTACGTATACATTTGCGAACTGAAATGCGAACCAAGCCACGAATTACGGGAAAGGAACGAAGCAAGTGCAAAGCGGCGTTTCTATATATATATTATAAATATAATAATTCGTCAGAAATTTACCTTGAAAAACGATCGTCAAAAATTTAATCAAAATAAATGCAGATATGACATGAGATTTTCACGGCCAGAAGGCTATTATGGTAATATATTTTTGGGGTATTATGCCGTGTTGCTCTACCTCCATCTTTAGCCTACTTTTCGGACAGCATTACAGAATTTACCATCAGTGCAGATCGTTGGCTGAAGGAGGTAGCGCAGCACGACATACTCGTAATACCAAGTAAAATTACTATGAAAAGAAACGCACATTTAAAATATAGAACTATTAATAAATAAAATAATAATGGTCTTACAAGTTCATTGAACGTGAATAATTTCACTCAAGAATTCGTAGGAATATTTCCAACGATCCGTGAAAAATCATTGGAAATTATAATTGTAGGATTCGTGAAGCTGTAAATATTTATAAAATATATATTTGCCTTAAGGTCATATTAGCTTTTCAAAAAAAAAAATTACCTATCGAATGATTTTTTTAAAGAAAGACAAACATTCCCGGGTTACGAATAACCTGACAATATTTGAAAATCTCCTACTACCAGCACAGTAAGCGGAAAGTGTTGCTTGTGTTGTGATTGAGGACTTCGATACTTTCATTAGTAGAAAATTTTCGACCTATATCCAATTTTTAAGAGTGTATCCAGAGTGGAAGATACTCTCAGTATCACCCTGGTGTAAGACTACCGTTCAGAATTGAAACGTTGCTTGAAATGGCTTTGCCGGTGTTTGGTGACCAGATCCGAATAGCCAGGTACTACCACACCTTCCTCTTCCCTCCTCCTTCCACACTCTACCTTCAGCCTCACAACATACCCCAATAATCATAGTCATATGCCATAGTCTCACTGGCTCCAGACGGTTGGGAGTAGTTGGGACTCTTGTGCAGTTTCAAATTAAAAAAAGACATTATAAAAATAAAAGACACTTGTATTTATACCAATCGAAAAAAAATGTAGCACCGCTTATGAAAAGGATAGCCATTCATAGAATATTCATTCACTAAAGTCTGTCCACTGGACCTAGTTAAGTGAAAACACGCGCGTTGTCTCCGTAATGTATCTTCATTCTTTCAAATTTATGTAAGCATCTTTACCGTAAGTTAGTATGTCTGATTATAGAATTTGATGAAATAAATGGGAAGACGTTTTGAAATAAATCTATGTATAACCTGGCTGTGTTCTGTTTTCTGAATGAAATTCTTAAAAGTCCTACATAACAAACAATCTACATTTCCAGAAACTATTTAAATTAATATTAGTCGTGCACGTAATTTCATAGAAAAACAATAGTAATCTGTTCAAAATAAGTACTGAAGATCCGATACGGTAGTACCGTTTTACTTAATAATTATTTCGATGTAGGTATTTAATGATTTCGACTATGTTGGATGTTGGAAAAGTCACCTGATATCAGTACCGAGTTGGTGGGAATCAAATGACGACGAAAGTTTTTCAGATTCTATTGGTTCGCATATCCATAGCAGGGCAACCAACCACCACATGTTTGCCCTCCATGTTCAAATGTGACTTTTACGTGAATTGGACGAAACAAACCTAGCCATGGATGTGGTGGTATTTAGGCTTCCAGGTGGTTTATAAATACTCACTCAATAAATGTATTTTAATCGGAATTGGCAAACGGGGAAATCGTTTATCAAAACATCTGGGCGACGACAACCGATAATTGTTTGGTCTTTTTCCAAAACAATAACATCTTGAACTCGTTGTCACCGAGACGGTTAACATGTTAAGCAGGCAAAGTACACATTTTTCTCTTATAGAAGACGACAGTTATTGTTTTCTCTAGTTTATAGAAGCAGTAATATGTGGCATCTATAAGAACAGACTAGCGTAATCTGTCTAATCTCGTGAATTTAGGAAGGGGATATGTGTACCTCCGCCCTGAGACCCATTCATCGGATAACTAACACCTCTGCCAAATATCATTTTAAAAAGTGGTTCGTTACATTTGGTAACTTATCGGAGGTGCCCGGATTCATGGGGTGATGTTTGTTAAGGTATTGGCGGCGGATACGTCGCCCCACCAACTGCTTCACCAACAGATCGAGATAAGTCGGTTGAGGGAGACCTCCAGCCGGACTCTCCCAACTCATCGCCTTGCACCGCAGTGGCGGGGATGGATTAATACGTCCGTCACCCCTTAACACACTGACCTCCCATTCTACCCTTCCTTTTCTTAAAGAAACACACCACACAGCATCCTCAAAGGTGACAAATGCCTGAGGAAAATTATTTTCTTCAGGGACTCCTGCGCAGAGTTAGTTACACGCGATAAATGATATTATCGGAATTTCAATTCTGGGACATTTCGCTAACCGGGCGACTGCTCTAATTAAGCCATGTGATTTACTATAATGTTTATTGAAAATATCTCAGTAGTATTGATGTTAGTTTATAATTTACTGGGAAGCATATGCCCGATACTATCTAGTTGAAATTGTTTGCGTTTAAATTTGTTTCGATATTTGATATTTTACTTACCCTGCCAATATTCATTCTACGGTATATACAAAATTATGAATATTCGGGGTTCTTCGAGTGTGTATTCTCGAAACGCACTTGAGATAGAAAATTAATAAATTGCGCTTTACAGATTTAATTGATTAATGTTTTAACCGACCATTTGGCATTTCATCTATCTGTAAATTTGTTTGTAAGTTGCTGCATCATTTTTATTATTCCAGCAAGCTTTACTGTGACTAGGTGGCTAACTTTGACTGCGCTTTTCAATATCATGGTACCTACCAGCCTGAAGAAATTTTCGAAAAATAATAATGGTCATTGAGATAGCGACGTTTCTTTGAACAAATTGTATAATATCTTATTTGAAATTAAAAAAAAATGTTACATACATTTAGATTTATTAAATTCGAGAAAATTAAAAACATACTTTTTTTGGATGCGAGGTTTATTTTTTTTTATAAAGAAATGCAAACATTCCCGGGTTACGAATGACCTGACAATATTTGAAAAATTCCTACTACCACCACAGTAAGCGGAAAATGTTGATTGTGTTGTCATGGAGGACTTAGCCAGCCGAGGAATCGAACACACTACGCCTGGGTGGGACCCAAACGCGATGCCAACTCAGCCACCGACCGGTCGTTATTATTATTACTGTTCGTGGTGTCAATTTTGTATTTATTTATTGTTTATTAGATACAATACTTTATATATTGTAAAATAATATTTGATAATGCGGGCTTCATTGGGATGCCCGTGCTGAGGCCTTCGTTATACACTTTAATAATATTGAATAAAAGCATAAAATGAAAAAAAAAAAATCATAAAATAATAATTCGATCGTTGCGTTCTTTCAAGGTATGAGGCGATGTTTGAAAACATTTTTGCTCGGACGGTGAAACCCCGGTGTTGTCCGGACCAAACCATGGTAATGACTGAAAACAGAACGACCCTCCCGATACAATGAGACCCTCCCAAATTCCTATCCCCACCACACTGAATATACCGCGGCCCTTCAAAACTGCACTGTGTATAAAGACTTGATTTTAATTTTATTTAAATAAATAAATAATCTTCCGTTTTTTAAACTTGCATATTCTTTATTTCCCCATTCTGTTAAAAAATCATATGAAATCTTAATCTAATATAATAAAAAAAAAATTAATCTTATGCGCAATAATAACCATTGTTCACCACTACTAAACACTTCACTAACCTCCGACAAATGGTTTTCCTTATCGAATAATATTATTAATGATAATAATTCATTGTTTTCCATTGAATTGAGTCATTATACGCGATCCCAAACTGTCTTCCTTGTATTATTACATAGGTAACTAAACTTTATGTATGTGTACACGAGCACCACTGATAAGCGACATGCGACTATGGATTTGTCTAAATTAGTCACAGCGATCTGCCCTTTGAACTCCGAACTTGGCAACAATGGATGTAAATGACGGATATTTTGTTATCTGCCGGAGACCTATTCTTTCCCTTGTATTTGTGTAGCGAATTGACATATTTCCTGGTTTCGTACTTCAGTGTTCAATATGTAAGTTTCAATGTCTGGCCCCTGCAATATTAATATTGAATTACTTAAGCGTATTTCAGGAATCAATCGAGGAAGATAATTAATATTACCAAATCTCGATGAAACAGAAAAAGACGCAGAAAATAAAAAAAGGTAACGGTCGCAATTGAGAATCTTACCGAATTGAGGATGATATTGGTATCGAATTGTTAAACGATTGAAATATGAGATCGATGAAAATGGTGGAAAATAATTAGGTACGTTTCAATACTCAATTGGTAGCCGGGAGTGTTGTCCCGGTAAAAAAGTGATTCCAGGTTCATTTCACAGTTGTGATCGTTATTTTCGTTGTTTTATTTTCTGTTCACGTTTCATAGAGAGTTATTCTTTTGCGTTGGTGAATAAATGTTCTATAACGTTTTCAAATGTGGCATTTTTAATTTGCTGCCAAAACGACATGTTCGTTTTTGTTCGCGAATATTGCGGCATTGACTTCATGCCGTGCAAAAACCGTGACAGCTGTCTTAGAAGACATTGACGTTTTCTATGTCATAATGACGTTGTAGCCAGTTGGAATCGTTTCGGAATGTGCTGTTTAAATCAATAAAATTATGAATGAAAATATTAAAGTTGTACTTTTTTAGTAAGTCGAACAGAATCAGAAAAATTAAACATACCTCTTTCGCACATTTCAAAGGTTATTTTTTTGAGTTTGATACCTCATTAAATATTACAATGAGGTTTGTGAGATTCAATACATAAGTCATAACTGTCGATAGTTTTACAATATAAACCCTAAACTTACGAACAGTTGAGCAATCTATATAAGACTCTACTTTCTTGTTATTCTTGACAAAATCCGTAAACAAAATATTTCAATTGACAAACGGGTAAGAGTAGTTGCTCTATTTTGATGATTTCGGAAAAGCTTTTTAGTAGGTAGGTATTTGAGAATTTTCAATTCATTTTAAAAAGACATGCTCTGGCGGAAATAATAACAATAATGCACTGATCCAATTTTTTTGTGAACGCCATTTTATTTATCGTGTTTTCACACATGTTTTATATAATCGTCATTATTGTTGCCTTGCCCGGACACATTAATCGTATAAATTACATGCTATTATTACTAACCAAAAATCAATGACTCCTTTATAAGATTAATCAGCTACTTCCCCCGTTCTCTCCCATGAAATATAATCACTTTAAACCTATATTAGGAGCATGTAGGCATGATTATTTGGTTCCGGTGGTTCCTTACGAATTATAAAAATGGGCCATTTAAGTTTCCCCTACTTTGACCTAAAATCTAAAGCCGAATAAAAAACGAGAGTTACCAGCGGTGGAATGAATTTCACGTTGATAAATTATATTTTTTATGAAAGTGTTGCCTGTAAAGTTCATCTTTCGTAGTTTTGTTGTTTTTTTTATCACAATATGTTAAATATTTCCCCTGCGGCGTACATTTATTTGTCTCTTGTGTTTCTTCCTTAGGGAAAATTTGTTTTTTCCTTTTTTCGATGCGTAGAACGTTGAAGTCTAAGGCTGGCCGCATACATACGTTTTCCGTATTCGATTTTCGAATTCGTTTTCCGTATTCGGAATTCCGTGAGACTAGCGCAAACGTTCGTTTTTCTCCATTCGGAATGTATAAACGTCAGTACCAGTGTTGCCAACAAGGGCGATATATCGCCATTTAGGCTACTCAGAGCGAGAATCGGCGCCGAAAAAATTTAAAAGGCGACTGGTCGCCAATTAAGCTTCTTCAAAAACATCAATTTTAAACATGTCCTGAAATTCTCTAGCCCACCCCCCCCCCCCCCCCCCATAATATAGAAATTTATTTTTCTGGGGACAAATTTTATATTTTCTTGAAACTCTCTAGCCACCCTCCCCATGAATTTTTTTTTATTTTCTGGGGACAAATTTTATCTTTTTGAAATTCTCTAGCCACCGCCCCCCCCCACGAAATTTTTATTTTCACGTAAAAACATCAATTTTAAACATGTCCCACCTAACAGCAAATTCGGCTACTTTACGCTACCTTATGTATGAGAAACGGCGATATTAGGTCAAGATCCGTTGGCAACACTGAATTACGAACGGAAATTTCCGTGCGTTTGCGTCGGCACAAACAAACTGTATGCAATAGCTGCGTTCCACATGACGTCATTAGGTTTTTTCCATTCGGTTTCTCCGAACGCGCCGGCTCGCATTCGGAACGTGCGTACGGAATTTGTTCCGTTCGGAACTAAAACGAACGTGTGCGGCAGTTAATGTATTTTCTACTGATTCCGTGCATTCGGATGTCCGAATACGGAAAACGAATTCGGAAATCGAATACGAAAAACGTATGTATGCGGCCAGCCTAAGGGTTCTCAAAAAAATATGATACTGTCCCAGTTTAATTAAAGTGTTCGAAACGCAGACAAATCTTTTCCCCTGATATGTATCTAAGGGTTCTCAAAAAAATATGATACTGTCCCAGTTTAATTAAAGTGTTCGAAACGCAGACAAATCTTTTCCCCTGATATGTATCTAAGGGTTCTCAAAAAAATATGATACTGTCCCAGTTTAATTAAAGTGTTCGAAACGCAGACAAATCTTTTCCCCTGATATGTACGTTTACGTTACTGTTGTACGTTTTCATTAAGTTAGATCATACACATTCCCTGAATGAACTTCCACCCAAGCTAAGGTTTTTTTTGTTTCTTTTTTCGATGTGTAGAACTATCTCTAAGGGTTCCCATCAAAATATGATTCTGCCCCAGCTTAATTAAAGTGTTCGAAACGCAGACAAATCTTTTCCCCTGATATGTATCTAAGGGTTCTCAAAAAAATATGATACTGTCCCAGTTTAATTAAAGTGTTCGAAACGCAGACAAATCTTTTCCCCTGATATGTATCTAAGGGTTCTCAAAAAAATATGATACTGTCCCAGTTTAATTAAAGTGTTCGAAACGCAGACAAATCTTTTCCCCTGATATGTATCTAAGGGTTCTCAAAAAAATATGATACTGTCCCAGTTTAATTAAAGTGTTCGAAACGCAGACAAATCTTTTCCCCTGATATGTACGTTTACGTTACTGTTGTACGTTTTTATTATGTTAGATCATACACATTCCCTGAATGAACTTCCACCCAAGCTAAGGTTTTTTTTTTTGTTTCTTTTTTCGATGTGTAGAACTATCTCTAAGGGTTCCCATCAAAATATGATTCTGCCCCAGTTTAATTAAAGTGTTCGAAACGCAGACAAATCTTTTCCCCTGATATTTGATTATATTAGAGCGCCCTTGAGGTGATTTTGCACAAAAACGGCGCTATATAAATCATCCAAATATTATCATTATTATTCTACGTTTTCATTGAGGCAGATCATACAACGAATTGCATTCACATTCCTTGAATGAACTTCCACCCAACCTGAGGTTTTTAACGGGCATTAAACACGTTTATATATATAATAAAACTAGCGCAGACTATAAACATATGATAGTACTATCGCAGACCATAGTAAAATCACGGATAGTTCGAATGAACTGAACAAATCAGTTCCAATTTTGAAAATGGCAACTATTGTAATTTTACGTTAAAAATATTACGTATTAGGTAGGTACTTTATCAGATACAACCGAAATTATTATTTCAATATATTGCTAGCGGAAGTCCCCGGCGTTGCCCGGGATTTATATATAAATTTTCGGAATCAGACTTAGACAGTTACATTCCTTTTGTTTCGAAAGTCAAGTATGCAAATTTTCACCAATCTCGGTATAAAACTGTAAATTTATAAAAAAAAATCAAACGAACGCCGCCCTCCTTCTTTATATAAATTATTGTTCATTGTTTTTACATTGTATCATAGTTTACATTTGAATTTTAAACCTCACTAGGACAAGCCTACAAGCCTGTGTTTAGATTAATAAGTAAATGTAATGTGTAATGTAACTTACATATTGATTAGTATCATAGTCTAACTAGATTGTATGCTGGGAAAAAAATGGCTTGACTCTAACTTATTAACTTTGAATATAGATAAGACTAAATTCATGACCTTTAGCATAAACTCGAGAGGCCAACCCTCCAAAAACATCTACCTTTAAATACATTCCTGTCACTCAGCGAGCACCCCATGCAATTGTCCTCCAAATCACACAAACCGAAAATATCAAATATCTTGGTATATACTTCGACCGTTATTTAAAATGGGACAGACATATTGAGTTGGTTAAAGTAAAGATAAACAAGTTGATTTACTTTTTCAAAAACGTGAGAAATATACTAAACATATTTGATATTAAGAATATATACCTCGCAATAGCACAATCTATAATTGAATACGGCATTATTGCCTGGGGCTATGCCAGTAAAAAATACATAGACACACTGTATAAAGCTCAGAAAACCTTAATAAAAGTAATACTTAAAGTACCAATACTAACACCCACTTCAACCATATTTAAAAAATCCCCAGTGTTGAAGATTCAAAAATTATATTCTAAACAAATACTTACTTTCCTTTACAAGAACCTAAACACATTTAAAACTTCACAAACTTCTCTCAATACCAGAACAAGACATGCACACCAACTACTAATACCAAACACCAACACATCCTTTGGACAAAAACACTACAGATTCCAGGCTATAAAACTTTACAATTCACTTCCAACACAATATAAAACATCTAATCTTACAGAATACAAAAAACACATATGGAACTGGCTACAATCCTTTTAAAATTTAATTTTTTATATTTCGCATTTGTTTTTGTTAAAACTATGTAAAAATCGATATTATATTTTAATTTCTATCGTTTCTCTGTGTAACTAATCGCCACTGTATTGTTTACTATTATGTATATAACTTTACAATTGAAAAAGTCCTCCACAACACAGATGAACTCCTAGCGTGGAGGACAATGTACTTTACCTTTGTAAAACTAATTTATTTAAGAATAAATAATAAAAAAAAAAATTAAAAAAAAAATGATACATATCGTCCCCCAGCTACAAGTTGCTACGGTGAATTCTGTTTGTTTTGGAATAGTATTTTTTTATTTGCCAGTCGGAAGCGGCTCACGTGCGTTGCGTGTGGCCTGTCTGTCTCCGATACAATCGGAGCCTGAAAAACACACTGAGTCGCTTTAACATTTTATCTTTCGTATTACAGGTATGACGCATCTAGCGTCTAGTCTCATCACGTTGCAGCACGCTTGCGTCACGGCTATCAACACGAATGCACCGCTGCACATTACACTTTACCTATTACTCTACTGACTTTGAATCGTTATGATTAATTATGGTTATGAAATAAAGCGTCTGTCGCAAGCCAAAAGGACGTAAGTGTAATCGCTGCATGTTCGCTTTTCAGACACAAAAAGCGTAAAAACATTTTTGTTGATAGGCATTATTTTTATTTTGATGTCTCCACCATGAAGGATCTTGGAGTAGACTGACATTTCATACTCATTTTGAGATGGCTTGTAGCCGTAGTATAATACATCAATGCTTGTAGCACTTCATTGATAATGCTGGGCTTTATTGTACGCACTGCAAAGAATTTTAGAGGTAATTAGGTTGGTAATTTGGAGTCCATACCGGGTTAAGTATTTTCACATGTTGGAGAGTTTTTCGCGAGTAATTTTTGAGACTTCTCTACCATCATCACTTGATGTACACTTTTGGTTCTAAACCATTCAGCACGCGGTCTGTCTCTCTTACACTTACCTGATATTGTATATTTGGATCGCGAAACACGCCCACAAGGCTCTTGTTGTGTTTTTGTTTTCAGTTTGATTGGAAACATTCAACATCCTGGTATTTTCTGTCTTTTTAGTTTTCGTGCATGACTTATGAGAAGGGGTATAACAACCAATTATTATAGAAGTATTTAGTATGATAAACGTTCTCGGTCCAGAACTCACAAAGACCCAATTGCGGGAGTCTATAAGAGAACAACTACTATAAGTTTTTTCTAAACATAAAACTTCATTAATACACGTTTTTTCGCTTTTTCCTTATTTTGTCACTTAAGCTCTTTTGGCTTTGAACAGTAGACATGGTGGTTGGTTCTGCGTCGTGGGGAGCAATGACGTCACTGCTTGAGTCATTTGCAATCTGATGCATTCGGCGGGGCAATGTGAAATTATCTTTCGTTCTATGGGTGTAGATGATAGTGTGTTTACAAAGTGATGACGTGTTTGACGGTCCCGGTTTCCATCGATTGCCCGTTGGGTGTTTTGGTTAAGCCTTCGGCATTAAAAACCGGTTAATGAAAATGACAATCAACAACCAACTTGCAATGTTTTATTTTTAAAATTCGCGATATTCAGCTATTTATGAGGAAATTATTTTATCTTCCGAAAATATTTTTTAAAAGATTGAAAGTACTGAATTGAAATAATATGAGAATTATTATCTTCTCTAAATAGCAAAATAAAGTTGCTATCCGCGTTTGTCTGTTTGTCTTAGTTCTTCTAAACTACGCAACGGATTTCTATAGGGTTTTCACTATCATTTAGAGAATTTCTTTCGGAAGGTTTATATATACACTACATGCATATTACATTTATAGAAAGTAGAGAAAAGATCATGTTTTTAATCAAATCGTATAAAAAAAATTTCGCGCGCTTACATTGCTAACGCTGACTAAAACTTATGAGATACATCAAAATGATGTGCTACGGAATTGTATATCTTAAAATGGCCTACAGGAGAGTCCATAATGGTATATGTCTATCTCGCAAGGATAACCCCCAGCAACGCCGGGTACACTTCAGTGTTATGTATAATTGTCAAATGTCTAAGATTGTGATTTTTTAAGTGGCTCTGATGGGTGACATTTGAATATGGCACTTCTTGCCTTATACGCATTCATATATACTCTTCTGTTCTGGACTACTTCTTTAACTCATTTGCGACATAAATTATTTTCTTCCTTTCATTTAGTCCGTTTTCGTGATTTCTCTGCCAGTTCTGTGCCTCACTGCGATACATGAGGATGTGTATCAAATTTCCGCTTTGTGCTCTAGCTGCGACTCCCAATTAAAAGCACGTAATATTTTGAAGATGATCCTTGTAGTTTGTAGTATTTACCTACTGATATGCGGTTAAAAATATTTTTTTATCATAATCGCGTCACTGTTTCCAGAATATTGAAGCTGATAATACAACAATTCGACCGTAGTTCAAACGCTGAACGCTGCGAAAATGAATACTTGACGACGGGCTTTACTTGCGAGTTTGAAAAATAATATTCGCAGTCATGTTCGCTATACATGTTTATCAGTAATGTCTTCCGGATACAATTTATGTGACATTTTCGGCAGAATAAATGCACGGGAGCGAAAATCCTGCGCTGAGCGATTGACTATGGTCCTAACGTCCTGCGTGTGCACTGTGCGTGTACACATGCGAAAAATGCGGCCGCGCGCGTTGGTAGGGGTAAGACACTGTCCTGCGGAGATAACCTGCCCGTCTGTCTCTAGGACAATGTCTTGGCCCATTGTCCTGTCCTCCAAACTTCCGTTCACACTAGGAGAATAGGTCCGGAGCTGGACGATTCACTATTGTCCTGCCCTCGTGTGAACTATGCATTGGCATTAAAATATGTGTTTCCCCAATTTATGAATACTGCTTGTTCTAAATATATTATTGTAATGCAACTGTTATGCTCGAGTTAATTAGTCCTAATTATTAGACAGTTATAATAATGTTGGGTTCATCCAATCAATATTTATTTAAATCATTGCTTAGTTATAATAATACAGATCCGTGAAAAATCACGGGATATTATAATTGTAGGATGTGTAAATAAAAGTATTTATAAAATATTTTCCCGGGATCATTGCCTTTAAAAACAAAAAAAATATTGTCAATTTTTTTTTATAATATATTTATATTTTTTGTTTACAAATTAGGGAGATGATCATAAATTCAAAATTCGAATAAACACCGTTAATAAACTTCACGATATCTTCTAAATTAATTCAAATTTTATCTGATTATATGATCTGATCAAATTTATGCCTTCGTTTTTAAAATAGTTGGTGGTGTGATAATCAGCATTGTTGCCTTCCAAGCAATAGAAGGGTTCGATTCTCGGCTGTAACATTTTTCTTTTATTTTAATATAAATAAATATTACTTTTATTTTTGAAAAATTAAAAGATTTTTCACGGGTTTAAGAATATATAAAATTAATTTAATTTGTCAGAATCGTTTCAGCAATAGAACCATATTGAACAGGATTGGAATATTTACTAACAAATAATATAATTTCATTAAAATGTCAAATATCATCAAAGGATGTCTCGCGTAGAAAAACTCAATTTCTATCGCTACTTAAATTTTATTTCGTTTACATGAAACTGATTTGTTATAAAAAATATTTTCAGTTTTATAAACTTCTTTAAAGGTTTCTTAGTTTTGTGCTTTTCTATATTGACCCTCTTTCGCCAAATGAATATGTAGAATTCATACAATAAAGCTACATCTAGGATCTACGGATATGGACCAGTAGAACTTGCATCGCATTTAACCGCCAGACAAGCCACTAGAGTTAGACAGTACTGGTAGTCAGTACTAGACGTCTAGAACTGTAGTTCCTCTGTGCGTGGTCCTCCGCACGTAGACCATTGTGCCGAGCATCCCACGTGGGCAGTCCGTGCGCGTGACGTCACGGCCTCGGACACGTGTGTAGGGATTGCCTGCGGGAAGGCGCACTCACTTGGCCAGTTGTCGTTATGGACTAAATATTATTATTTGTGCACAAGACTTGCGTAATGTGTACTGTAGCAGTTGATATGGTTTCATGTCGGACAGAATGTGTGTAAGGGCTCTCGGAAAGAACATATAATATTATAGACGTCAGGTGATAATGCTGCGTTTGTTATTTGTTACACTGGTATTTTAATGAAAGGTGCTTCGAAGAATAAGCGACATTACCCAACGTACACATTTCTAATTTTCCGCATGAAAATGTTCTTCCATGAAACACATTACTATTTGTCGACTTTTGCTTACCTTTCCTCGCGCAACATGTCACGTCCTATATGTATCCATTATTTTCTTCGTACAGCCTCCGGACACCATCCCCAAAAGAGACTCAAGTACCTACCCTCCATTCACTATGTAATATAATATTTTATCAGAAAATTGTGTTAGCTATCAATTTCAAAATTGGAACTGGTTGTGTCAAGAATTCATACAAGCGATAAAGTACCTACCTATAAAATATTTTTGAAAAATCACCAGAAAATTATTTTAATGCTTGAAATATCTAAATACAATTTCTTCTGTTCAAGTTTCTTAGGATTTCTCAAGTCAGGTTTCGTGAATTTTAAAGGGTCTGCACTTTTCAGCTGACATGCTTTTATCAATCCTACAATTCAATATGGAAGGGGGTGTGGGTACCGCCAACCCTGGAATTGAATAACCAACACCTCTGTTATTGGTCACCCCGAGTGGTTCCCTTCGTTTGGTGAGGATTGTTTACGTGTTACGCGCTAGTAGGTACATAATAAAAATGTTCACGTTCATTCAAATTTGACACCTACGCCATTTAAACTCGTGTTAATTAATCAATGTTTTGCCTAAACTACGCTGGGAGGAGAGATACTTGTATTTCCCACGCATTTACAACTCTACCCTTTTTAGGCAAGCGTTTTCCAGGAAGATACGATCCCGCGTATTACCAACTTTCCAACTTAGCTCATTATGTTTTTATATCCCCTGAAGATTTACTTGAGATAGATCCTTGCCCGTTGAAATGTTAAACTTAATACCTACTACAAACTGTTGTAATTTTGATTAGTCGTGGCCCGAGAACTTCGGCTGATTCAAAGTTTTCCCGCGTTATGGAAAATGTCTCGGTTAATTTGATATCAATTATTGAAGCCTTACTTTGAAAATGGTTATAACTTATGTACTCAAGATATTATTTATTAATTATTTAATATCTAATAATCGTAAAGCTAATTAAATAAATTTGACGGCCTCCGTGGTCGAGGGGTAAGGCTCTCGCTTGGCAATCATGAAGTCGCGGGTTCAAATTCCGGCGTGGGCATGTAAATTTTATTTTATTTCAATATGTGTTATTTCACGATTAAATTATTAAAAATAATATAAGGTAAATTTGCGGCACGTTGCACAGTGGAAGATACTCTCAATAACGCCCTGGTGTAAGACCATCATTCAGTATTGAAACGTTGCTTTAGCCGTGTTTGGTGACCAGATCTGTATAGCCAGGTACTTACTTATCTTTCCCTTCCCCACCTCTTTCCCCTCTCCACTACCTTCGGCTTCACCACATACCCCAATTGGGGATGCCATAGTCTTACTAACTCCAGGCGGTTGGTAGCAGTTGGGACTCAGGTGCGGTGTTTACATAAAAAATAACAAAATGGACAGAAAATATTAATAATTCGTTCGCCACTCCCAGATATGCTTAAGCTGAGAATTCATGGACCATAAATATAACACGTTAGTACAATAATTACGAAGTTAAAATTAAGAATTTCTCTGAAATGTGACTATTTTACAGCATTTAAATTACGATATAAGTGTCGGTCTTACACGTTCAGCATCTGGCAAGGTCGGTAGCGCGACTAACTCCGATCTCTGTTATTTTTTTATAAGTGTGTAAAAGACATTTTAAAGTTGATGTAGTAGTAAAAAAAAAATTAATCGTTGATTTTTTGTGTTTTTATTATAATACTCTGTTGTTAACATCGCCTGTTCTCGGTATTTTCTAGCGAGACAGACAGTTATCACGCATGTACTCGTACTAATTTACTTCAAAAGTTGAATTAAACAAAAGGAAATACATAGCCAATAAAAAGTTAGGTAGAAATTATCTTCCATACGTGTGGGTAGGTACATATCCGATATAGTGTAGAATGCTAGAAATTCGAACTTCTCTTAACATTTATGCCTTCATGTCGAACTATATCGGATAGTGAAAACATAACCTTATTAAACGAGTATATTTATCTTATTCCATAAATTAGTTAGATTGGTCGTTACGGCTTCCGGCGTTAGCAGGGTTGGCCCGTGACACGCGACACTACACCGTACCAACGCTCACATACCACCGCGGGGGTTTAAGATCACAGGGGCCTATCTACAAAAACTATTTTGAGATAGCAAATAGAGATTCGAATGTTCATATGCCCGACTGTACGCCCAACTGATATACCCCAATGTATCTCTTAAACGGCTCTATGTAAGAGATAGGGCTTTGTGTCACTAACAAATATGATTATGGCATTACACAAACCGGGTTTAAGGCGAAGCTTAATGCCAAATCACTATTTTGATTACCTAATCTTTATAACGAATTGGTGAACATTATGAATACCAAAAATATGCTTTAGATAAATTGAAGGTTTTCCTATCGCTTCGCTTGAGTAGAATACAAATAAAAAATAAATTACTAAATAAAAAATATAAGTGTAAACTACTAAAAAAAAATATTTTTTCAATAGAAATGTATGAAGGCATAAAGGAAACAAAATTTTTAAAAAATACGTTATTATAGCTAAGATTATCTGTGACATTTCACTTGATTAACTTCTTTTGCTTTCTTATAGAATTATTTAGAAAATAAATAAAAACCAGTTTTTTGCTTGAAATCGAACGGTTCTAGACTCCGTTTGTCAAGCGATTTTAATGCATATTTCCTACGATATAAGGTATACCAAGAATATACACATTTTTGGCTTGTAGGCTTCCTCTTAACTCAAAACACCAGTTTTACCTCTCTGCTCCTGAGCCCCCGACCGTACAGTCACCACTGAGCCATCGCACCCCCTAACTAGGAACTGCCGCAATTATTATTTTTTAATGATAAACTAATGTTTATAAGACAAGGTTTTATGCATGGCATAAACGATAACAAGTAATTATTAGCAGCAATTAGTCGCCTGAAATATCAATACAAATTCCCGTTGGCGGCATTTATTTTTACTCGGGAGATATTTTCAATTTGTATTGATTAATTTCAATTAATAGCTAAAAAAAAAGTTTTACATAAAAAATTTAAAGCAGAGAGGTCCCTACCAAATTATATTGAGTTCAGTAAAATAAGAAAAGATTGTAAAAATATGTCAAAATTTTGTTACAACAATTATATAAATACGGTAGAAATGTCAATTAATGGAAACATAAAACAATTTTGGAATTATGCAAAGTCTATGAAAAATGATGATATTAGCATACCCTCTAATATGTTTTATGAAAGTAAAAGAGCCAACGACTCCCAAAATGTAGCTCACCTATTTGCCGACTTCTTCAAAAGTGTATATGTCCGGGACTCAATAATAATCAACGATCACTTGCCTAGTTTCTTCACGGATCATGACTTAAATTTGACTAATGTAATAATTGAATTTAACGATGTACTGACTCAGCTAAAACAATTGGATCAAAGCAAGAGCGGAGGTCCTGATAATATCCCACCTGTTTTCTTAAAGAATTGCGCCACTACTCTTGCATATCCACTACATTTTCTTTTTAACCAGTCACTACAAACAGGACACTTTCCTGAAAAATGGAAATACAGCTTCCTCACCCCGATATTTAAAAAAGGAGATAAAAACGAGGTGAGCAATTATAGACCGATCTGCCTTTTATCAACTATTCCAAAAATGTTTGAAAAACTTATTTTAAATAAAATCATTCACTGTATCAAGCCAGTAATTTCTCCTAACCAGCATGGTTTTACATCAGGAAAGTCTACTTTGTCCAATCTCTTAATTTACCAAAACTATATATCAGAATCCATGTCTAAGAAGTTACAAGTTGATTCAGTCTATACTGATTTCAGCAAAGCATTTGATAAGGTTAATCATGACCTGTTGTTAAAAAAGCTTCATAAATTAGGAATAGCAGGGTATCTATACATGTGGTTTAACAGTTATTTAAGTAACAGGCAATTGGCCGTTAAAATTGATGGCTTTATTTCTTATAAATTTAAAGCTACCAGCGGTGTCCCCCAAGGGTCACATTTGGGACCAATTTTATTTTTGATATTTGTGAACGATGTGCTCACTATATTCAACGATGTCGAAGTTTCAATGTTTGCGGACGATATGAAAATATACAAAGCTATAAGAAATATGAACGACTGTCAAACATTGTCAAATAACTTGCGTAAACTATTTATTTGGTGCCAAGAGAATTACCTAGAACTAAATATAAACAAATGTCTAATTATGAGATTTCATAGAATAAAAAATCCAATTATTTATGATTACTCCATCAATGATGTAGTTCTAACCGCTGTAACCGAGGTGAATGATTTAGGTGTAAACTTTGACCAAAAACTGAATTTTATAAATCATATTGAAATTACTTCAAATAAAGCTTTGAAAATGTTGGGTTTTGTTATAAGAATTTGCAGCCAATTTAAAAATATTCAAACATATAAACATTTGTATGTGTCATTGGTCAGGAGTCAAATTGAGTACAACTCGACAGTGTGGGCACCTAGTTACGCTAGTCATTCACTCACGATAGAAAGAATTCAAAAAAAATTCTTAAGATTTATTAATTTCAGAATGGGTATTACAAGGGAATGCGTCAATTATGATTATCTACTATGTCAGCTTAATTTATTAAAATTATCTGAACGTAGAATAGTTAATGACCTAAATTGTTTATATAAAATCATAAATTCAATAATTGACAGCCCTGAACTATTATATTTGATTTCCCTACATATACCTCGTAAACCAACATTGAGGCATTATCTACCGTTCTATTGTGATAACTCCAACACTGAATCTCAATTCTATACCCCCGTTCGCCGTATACAAAATTTGGGTAATGACTATAAAGATGTTGTTGATATATTCAACACATCATTCACCACATATAAACAAGTTATTACCCAATTTATTTTGGAAAAAAGAATATCAAATACAATATAATTTAATTACAGAAACTAAGTAGATTCATTTTATTTCGTTTTTGACATTATTTTTGTAAGAGGTTGTGTTTTATTATGTATTCTATTTCCTTTTTGATTTTGTTTTGTTATTTTACTTTGACTTTGTTTTATTTTTGATTTGTTGTGTTCTTTGTAAAAAAACAAGAAAATAACATGTAAAAGCCCTGCCGGGCGTAAATTTATAAATAAATAAATAAATATTTCAGACGACTAATTATTGCTTATAATTATTTGCCGCAATTATGACCTTAATTACTTATTAATACCTTCATTCTTATGTTTAGGACATTGTTTCACGTCTTGAACAAGTAAGGGAGTCGCGTGGCCAAACAAACGTGTTATTTTTTTATGTTTAGTTGTTTTATTAATTAATTAATGTGATTTATCGATGATTTTTTTCACAAGAATCTAGGGTCGGTAGCATCCTATATTATCCTATCTATATCATATGGCATCCCCAATTGGGGTATGTTGTGAGGCTGAAGGGAGTGGTAAGGGTAACGAGATGGGTATGTGATAGGATGGTGGGTAAGTACCTGATCTAGGTACAAACAAGGCTAAAACCATTTCAAGCACTTTTCAATTCTGAATGGTGGTTTTACACCGGGGCGATACTGATCGTCTATTGTGTAGTATCGTCCATACATACATGGAACATGTATTATTTTTGGCTTATTATGCCGTTTTGCGCTTCCTCCTTCTTTAGGTAACGTTTCGGGTAGCGTTACAGTGTCCATCATCAGGGCAGATGTTTGGGGAATCAGGACATTTCGATAATTTGTTGAACATATTTCAGGATCTTACGATCACTAAACCAGGCTCGTGTCTATGTTTATTACACATAAATAGGGTCATGGTGTCAAATGAGTTTGGAAAAATGTAAGCAATAATTTATTTTTATAAACCATTATAAAAGCACCATGGAACCTGTATTTTTAAATCGTAAGTTTGTAAGCTAAATAAATATATATAAGATTGGAAATTAGAACTCGCAATGACTTGATTAAGTTGATTAAATTAAATAAAGGAATGTGGCGGTCAAATTAAAAATAAACATCCCGTGGGCAAGTATGTAGGTACCTACATAGCGTTTTACTTTTAAATAGGTATTTTATAATTTTATAGGTATGAACAAACAAACCCTTAATGTAAATCAAATCTGATTCTAAATTTACCATGAACCAAAACTCGGTTTTGTTTATATGATAAGATTGAGAAGCAGGTTTTCGGGAGAAAAAAATACCAGTAATCCGAAAAACAATTAGCCAACCTGAACGTACGATAACGGGAAGCTAGGAGTATTGTTTAATTTATACAAAACACACACACTACTAATATCGGTTGTGTGTCTGTAAATCCGGTTGAATGAACTCTAGAACTTAGATATGTTAATTAATAGTTGTTAATTGTCATAATTTCAGACAAACAATAAAGTACATATAACTGTAGTATAAATTTTGAAACAGAAAATCATTTTAATCATTATTTTGAAAATTGGAACCGATTTGTTGAGAATTCAGAATATTCGTAATTTTTCACGAAAGCAGTTTGCAGAATCACAAAAGCTTTCATGAAAATAGCGTATTATTTATCCGTTTTTCATCGAAATAGCCGCACGATCACTTTCAGGAGCGTTTTCATCCCGCCCACACACAGCTCTGGACCTCCCCAAGTAGTGGGGGAAGGGGGTTGAAAGATCACAATGGTTTCCTGTCTCGTGAGTTGTTTATTAGAAAACCGATGCACGGCGCGAACGCCCACAACGAGAGGGGTGAAAAGGTCAGAATGGCTTGCATTCAATTTTCCGCCCACGAGAAGGATTTGTACCGTTTTTCACAAAGGTCATGTTTGAAAGTTTTGAATGAAGTAAAGCGTCCTTCGACTATAATATTATAAAAGCATCTTGTGGAATTTCTATATTTATCTCAGTTCTACGACCTTTGTAGCAAACTGGTAATGTTCTTGACTCTCACTTCTGCGTGGGCAATAAAGATTAATTTAATTAATTAATATGGGTTATTTGATGCTTTAAATTAGTTTACTCCTCGTTTATGAGTAGAATATTCTCTCGTTATCGTCGGTAGGAGACCACCATTCAGGATTATTGCAAGTTCTGAATAGCCAGGTACATTCAGCCTCTAAATAGGACTACCATTGCCCGATTGGCTCTGGGCAGTTGAAACTCTTCTACATTGTCACACAAAATAATGGTTTTTTTTTATTAATATTTTTTTCTTAATCTTTGGTTTAACATCAAAACATCGCGCCGTAGAATTCCAGAATAATGATTCGTAATACAAGTATATAATAATAACTTTTTGTCAACATGTTTTTGTCTATTTTTTTAAGAACTTAAAAAGACTTAAGCAAAATGTGTTAACTTTAACAATGTGATGCTCTTTATCATTGAATTCTGAGTATTCTGAGTGACTGAGTGGATAATTAATCTGTTTCCTCCGAATTCCATGGAATTCAAACATACAATCGGCTATTTTTGTTTACCTTATAACGTTTGAAGGTTAAAGCAGGTGAAGTCCAAATTTCATTTTCTTTTTGAACAATCTTTCAAGCATCTTGTATTATAGTTAACGATTTAATTGATGCGCCATAGCTATTGATGAAAATGAAGTTTCAAGCATAAAGTTATGCAAATAATGTTATTTTTTGTTCTACTAAATATGTAGGTATATAATATGGAATGCCACCAACAGTTACCAATCTTTTTGTTTTAACCTTTTATTATTAAATATATGTATCTCTTATTTTATTATTATTACCATATTAATAAATTTGGTAATAAAACATCTAATCTTTATGTTTTTTTCCTTTTCTTCTCTTTTTTATCTTAAATTGTACCAAATATGTAGTTATGTCAATTTATTTAATTTTTATCTGTCCTAAAACGGGAATTTCTCCTAATTGGACAGACAAAACATTTTTCAAATGTATATGATCACCTGTCCTAAATAAAATAAATCCGATGGTAAATTTTATTGGATAATTTTTTGTTATTTCACATTTGATACATTTTCAATAGTATATAGTTCCAGAGTGGTAGATACTTTCAGTGGTGCCCTGCTGAACGTCCACCATTTAGAATCTAAATGTCGCTTGAAATGCTTTAGCCGTATTTGGTGATTGCACCCGAATAGCCAGGTGGAAATGATTTTAGGCGTGTTTCATGCCTGAAGCTATTAGACGCCGCTACTCCATTTCAAATCGGCGGCCTTTATGTATTTAGGTACTTCCCCACCTTCCTCCTCCCAATCTCAATACACTGTATTAGAAATACAATTAATAGTGCCCGAATATATACTTTACGACTTGATTAATTCCGATTAATATTGATATTGAATAATTCCGTAGTTAAGAAGAACTAGGCACACAAACAGACAGACGCGGATAGCGACTTTATTTTATACTGTAGGATCTTGGTAGTGTGACAATGAAAGATAATGATGGTGTTGAGTCGCAGTGTTTATTTTAAGTCAGTATAATTGCGCAGTTGGGGGATGGCTCTTGTCCGATGACGATGATATCAGGTGTAGACTACGATGACTGCTGTAGAATGGTCGAGACGCGGGTCAGTGGGTCGACACCGCGTTGATGGAGACCGGACTCGTGGGCTTGTTCAGCACTGGTGAAGGCGAGGAGTCTTCCGGGTATTTCAGCGTGAACGAGGTAGCCGAAGGTGCGATGTACCTGGTCGGCAGATGAGCGGGAGTTGCAGGCTGGCGAAGATGGTCGCGGAGCCGAGGCGCAGACGGCGATGAGCTGGTCGCAGGGTCTAGGCGCGTGAGGTTAGCGCTGGCCAGGAATGATAGCCTGGGCCAGGGCGTTGAGGTAAAATCCCAAAGAGTCCATGGCTATAGTCCGCGCAAGGTCAGGTGTATGTGTGTAGCGATGTGGTGAAGAAAGATCGAAGCGTAACGCGGGGGGAACCGGCCATAATGGCCGATTCCTCTGTCACGCCTAGTCGGACTTCTCGAGTGGGATGATGTCGCGTCGAACTTGTTGAGTGGAATGATGATGTACTTAGGTCCTCCACCACTTATATAGCTGCTGATTCCTTTGTTCTTGTCTGCCACAGGTTGGAATAGCGTCTGGACGTCGAACCCGCAGGATCGCTGACTCGGTTCATTGTATAAACGTTTGCATCACCCTATGCGAAAATTCTCTTATCAGCAGTTTACATATCGCAGTCCCGATATTTCAATTGAAGTTTCGCAAGTCTGATTGTTGACCCAGCTTTTTAGCTCGTGCAGTTTGGTTATGATATGATGACCCTAGGAGCGGTGACGTATCCGCTACAATACTATTGAGAGTTATAATAATTTGTGTATCTATGTACACAGAAAAAATGAGTATTTCTAATTTATTAAGAATCTTTAGAAAGAAGAAAAGTTTGAGTGTTTGAACACTCAAATATCATCATTTGGAAAGCTTATATCTTCGGTACTGTTAGGTATTTTCCGAAAATTCTACAATTCTGTCGTTCGGCATGGTTTAATTAATGTTTAAAAATATTCATTGTAGGAGAAAACTTCATTGCCATCTGAATTATTTCCTATGAACTAAAAGTAGAACTTCGTCCTCTAATCTAATTTTGGTCCTGACCTGCCCCACTAACATGGTGTTTTGATTTTTCCACTGCCGGAAATGACAATTAGGCGAAAGGTTGCTGCTTCCCGCGGGCTGTTTGGAGCCGTAATAATGAACTCGGATAAAAATGAGATAATGAGCTCTCCTCTATACACCCCCTCTCAGCTGTGGTGACTGCGAAGCGACTGCCGGCTCGGCTAACGGGGAGGTATGGGGGATGTTTTAAAGATGTTGCTATACAGGTTTAAACTTTTAGGGGTAGTAACCACCGGCATCCTTTTTTATGATAATTTTGCTGTTGAGATTTGTCGGATTTTATGACATTGCATATAATACTATTCATATTCATGTATGTGTGGACTGAACTAGAACTAGAAATACTTCATGCAGCATATGGAATACTTGAGGCAACGAATAGATTTAGCCTGAAAATTTGGGAGGTTGGTACGGGTACCGCCGCCCCGGGAATCATTTATTGGAAAATCAACTACTCTGCCATAGGTCACCCCAAGTGGTTGTCCACATTTGGTGACTTAGCAGGGGTGCCCGGGTTCATGGGATGAAGTTTGTCCGGGTTTTGGCGACATATGCGTCTGCCCACCAACTGCGTGGCAGGCCTGATCGGGAAAGACTGGTTGAGGGAGACCTTATGACCTCTCCAGCAGGACCCTCTATACAACGCCTTACACCGCTATGGGAGGGATGCATTCATACATTCGTCACTCCTGGACGCACTGACCCTCAGATTCCTTACCATCCCTCATACCGTTTTCCTTCCCAGAACTTCCTTTCATAAAAATTCCGTCCACACAGCATCCCCGAAAATGACATTTTGGCCCTGAAGGGAATTATTTTCCTCAAGACTACTGTATGGAGCGAATGTTATGCATACTTAGTTTAATAATGTGCATAATTCTATCGATAGCCCATTTCTCTTCTATATACTTTCCAGAAAACTTCGACCGTAGTTGTCACCACAGCTTGTTAAAAATACCACACTGCAGAAAAGATGTCGAATATGACTGAATGAAATGTATAAAACAGTGTATTTGATTGCCGTTTAAATAACCTTAAAATTATTTTGTATACCTTCCTTATACTCTTCCCAAATGTAAAGAACGTTAAAATAAGAATAATTGTTCTGATGAATGGTTAATCTGTGGTACAATAATTAAACATAAAATAATTAAATTAACATGCGTATATAATTTCTTTTAGTTAGCCTCCGCCCAATTTCCCTTTCAGTTTTGTTTTGTGACTGCCCGAAGCATGCGGCTTCTCAATGGCTCTCCCATTTTGGAGTATTATGAGGGAGGGAGAAGAAAGACATTTCAATCTTAGATTCTGAATGACCGTTTGTCATGAAGGCCAGACACCCTGGAAGTAAATGTAAAAAATATTTTATATTTTAGTTAGTGTGGAAAAACGCATTATAATAATAATATTTGGTTAGTTGTAAAGCGCCGTTTTTGTGAAAAATCGTCTCAAGGGCGCCATGGGTATTTTACACATTTTTATTTATTCTCAATGAATGACCTTGCTGCTCTGCCATAACTTTAAGGTGGTGTATCAAATTAAGTATCTATTTAAAGTCACCTTTTTAACAAATATTCTCTTTCTTATTTTAATGTCTTATAAAAGATCAAACAAAAATTGTAGAGCAAAAAATACTCAGAAAAGAAAGTAGAAAGTACCTAGTGATTTATTTGTGTTTTTATTAATATACCTCACATTCCAGAAATCCTTGCGGAATGTGGTTCGCAGTCACAATTTAATTCTTTAACGGTTGGTTTGCTACCCCTGTCCGGGACAAGATTATCTCAGTGGCCTGAGGAGAGCTTTTTTAATTCAATGGACCGAAAATATAACGTGAGAACTATTCTATTCAACGGGAACTTTATTTGACCGGCCGACCTCCATTACCGACTTATTTAAGTGATACTTTCATCTCCCTTAAGCGCCCATAGAAATGATATCTTTGTCAGCAGGGTCGCGATTTTATTATTTTTTTCCGCTTTTGTTTGCCCTTTTAATTAAACCTGGTGGATCCTTGTGACATTCTAATGTTTTGGTTTTTTTTTTCATTAACTCCACTCTTTGAGGAGAGGAAGGAGTGAACATATACATATTGTAGGAGGGAGGAAACACAGAAGCCGGCAAATCGTTCCGCAGCTGAGATGTTGAACTCGAGAACGAGTCGTAGAATCTGAACCCTTTTTCATGTGACAAATGTCAACCGTGTACCGGCACGTTTCGCTTGTTTCCCGATTATACACCGGTGCCGAAGGGATCAATGACGCTAACTCCTCGGAGCATTTCCATCTTCCATCGTAATTCCGGTAGAACAAGCACACTGAGAAAACTTACTGATATATAATATAGTTAATTTTTATTGATGTCAATATTTTAAGGTTAGTTTTTATTATGCACTTATTTAAACCAAAATGAACCAACGATCCTAAAATACGTTATAAAATAAGCTGTTAGTTTAGGTTTAATTAAATAAATAAAAAAATTTAAATCGCCTACAAAAACAATTTCAATATTATTGTGTAAAATTGTCTCGTGAAGAAAAGAAGTCAAATTATCTTATTTGTTTTACGAAATAGCTACTAAATTACTTTATTTTCCACTATGCAGGTCTTCTTACTGCTACAGTATTTTTAAAATAAAATGTACGTATTAAGAGTGTCCCTATTTTCTGCATAAGTAGTACCAATTACGAAAACACCAAAAAATTATCACCAGACGTCATATAAATGCACAGAACTGTTGTAATCCCTTAACTTAATAATTAATCACCTTTCATCCCGGGAAGGTCGTGGAGGGAGACCCGACGCCGGTTATCCGCGCACCCGGTTAACCGGATTCCCACGTGTTGACTGGGACTTGGTGGCGGGTGCGGGCGCACGTGCGCGATGATCTGCCGGTGGCGGCGGTAATGCCTTTTATTATTCACGTGGGAAGATGCTCGTTAAAAAAATTTGATTAGATGCAGTGAAAATGCAGCGCTGAAAAATATGTTTATTAATTTATTTATTTTATTTAGTACAGGTGATGATACAATGACACATGTAGATAAAAAATACTTTGACTGCCCAACTAGGAGGAATTCCCGTTTTAGGACAGTCAAAATTGAGTTAGTATTCATGCACGCATACATATTTTGTAAGAACAAAAACAAAAAAGGAAAAAAAGAAAAGTAATATAAGATATACATAACTAAAAAATAATGATACATTAAAAAGAAAAATATTATTATAAAAGATTAAAAGCAAAAAGTTATAAAGTTAACTGATGTTAACTTTTTGTTTGGTTTGTTTAGTTTTGTTTATTTTCTTGTTTTCTTAATGTGTTTGATATTTTGTTTGTTTTATTTTTGGAAAAGTGTGAGTTCACACTCTTTTCTCCCTAATTGGTGAAGCCAGACAGTGATCGATTTACGAAGAGCACCTATGCTTTCCTTTTTCCAAGCATCAGGTATAAAGTTGTAAAGTTTTGGGCCTAGGAATGAAAAATGTCTTTGAGCGAGTGAAGTTTTGGTTGTGGGTGGTACGATTGGATTCCTCCGTGAGTGTCGAGTGTCGTGAGAGTGGTCGATAGATGGGTAGAGATGACGTTTTTTATGAGTGTTCAAAATTATTTTCCTCATGTATAATTGTCTGACATCTAGAACTCGTAACTCTTCAAATAGTGAATCGCTGTGGTACCTAAAAGGTTTTTTCATGATTACCCTTAGTAAGGATTTTTGGGCCTTTGCTAAGTGGTCTAAAACCATTTTTGCGCATCCACCCCAGCCTAATGATGCATAGTCTAATAGTGACCCACACATAGCGTTGTAAATGAGTCTTAAATCTTTTAGACATAGGATATTTCTAATTGGCATAAAGATATGCGTCAACTTTCTAACCTTAGTAGTCACAAGGTCTATATGTCCGTCCCATCTAAGATGTTTGTCGATAACAATACCGAGATATTTTATACTGTTCACGCATTCTAATTTATAGCAATTACAGATAGTTGATTCGATGCATTTATGTATGAAAATATTGTATAATTCTTTGGGTTGGCCCGCTTCTGTCGCACTAAATCGCATAAATTTTGTTTTTTTCTGAATTGAGAGTCAAAAGATTATAATCTAACCAATATTTAAGCTGGTTAATACCGTCTTCTGCTTTGTTGTGTACAGCATTCCAGTTTCTTCCTTCAAATATTAAGACAGTATCATCCGCAAATGTTATGATGTGATTGGAGAGATTACTGTTACATAAATCATTTATATAAATACTGAACAGTAGTGGTCCTAGGGTACTGCCTTGCGGTACACCAAATTCTATAAGGGCGGGATCGCTAACTGTATCATTAATTTTAACTTTTTGGTATCTGTTCGCTAAGTAACTATCCATCCATTTGAATAGCTGTCCCTGAATGCCGATGGCCTGTAGTTTTTTCAGAAGTATTTTATGCGAGATGGTATCAAAAGCTTTTGCCAGATCAAGGAAGAGAGCGATGGACTTAACTCCCTGGTCAATATTATTGGAAATAATATCAGTCAGCTTAGCAATAGCATCTTCTGTTCCTAAACCAGGTCGAAAGCCAAATTGGTTCTTAGATAGGATCTTATGATTTTCTAGGTAGAGACTAAGACGGTTTTTGACGATTTTCTCAATAATTTTTGAGATTGAATTTAGTAGAGATATAGGCCGATAATTTTGTATATCCGATTTGTCTCCATTTTTGTGAATCAGTATGACAATTGATTCTTTTAAGTGGTTCGGAAATATGCCTGATTTGAAACTAAGATTACAGATAAATGCAATAGTACTAGCTATAAGTGGTTTCAACACTTTTAGCAAATTTGTTGACACTTTATCTGACCCACAAGCATTCGATGTCTTGAGTTCATCTATCATTTTCATTACTTCATTAGTCGTAGTTTGAATCTCATCTGCTTTACAATTATAAACAGTTGAAGGAATGTTGGCTAGATCGGATTCAGTTTTCTTACATTTATCGAGTATTTTGTTAGCGAGTGAAGCTCCTACGGAAGTAAAATAATGATTTGCAAAATTAGCCATCCCCTTGGGGTCAACAGTGTTTGTGTTTTTAGTGTCTAATGATTGTATGAATGACGACTTATTATTTTTTGTTTTGGTGATTTTTCGAAATATATCCCAGAAACGTTTCGGAGTTAATGTGTTTTCGTATATATATTGTTTGTAGAATTTTTCTTTTGTTGTTTTAATTAATTTTTTGCACAAGTTCCTATATTTCTTATATTGTTCTTGTAGTGAAATATTACCTGGTTGCCTTTTCGCAATTTTGTGGAGTTGGTTTCGTCTGTGAATAGATTTGACAAGGCCAGGGGAGATCCATGGCATGAGTTTAAATTGTTTGTTTGGGATACATTTGTTGACAGTGTTATTAGATATGTAGAATTGCAATTTCTTAATAAATTCGTCCATTGCTTGGTTAGTGTCAGTCTGATTTAGTACGTTATGCCACTTTTCTGTACGTAGCTCCTCGAGCAGGCTGCTGTAATTTATTCTAGAAATATATTTGTTTTTTGCAGCAGAGGAGGGCTTATTTCTAAGACCGAGCGCCGTGGTATAATGGTCTGAAATTGTTGTGTGTATGACAAACGAGTCTATGAACTTAATATTTTTTATGTTAATGTGATCTAAGCAGGATTTGCTCGTGCCTTGTACTCTAGTGGGGGTGTTAATTGTTGGAGTGAAACCGTTTTCGCTCAGAAAACATAAATAATCATCGCATTGACGGTGATTGTCTAAGATTATATTGACATTTAGGTCTCCAATGATTATTTGATGTTCTGAGTTGTTTGTGCTGTTAATGTTGGAATGTAGTGAATTAAGAAAGGTATCAATATTGTTGAAAGATGGTGATCTATAAATTGCAAATATGCATACATTTTTGTTAAGTACTATTTTTAGACAATTTGCTTGTGATAAAGCGAGCTCGTCAACTTGAGCTTGTATTCCGTTCCTGACATAGATAACAATTCCGCTGGATTTATTTATTTTTATAGATGTATGGTATTCAGTGTAATTTTGTATTTCTTTGGAGGTATAGTATTCATTGATCCAGCACTCAGTCAAAACTAATATGTCAAATGTGAATTTAAGTTGGTCAAGAAATATGAGAAGATCATCAATATTGGTAATACTTCGTATATTCTGGTGTACAATTTTTAGACTGTACGATTCCCAACAGTATTTATTTATGTCTTTAGGATTATCAACGATTATCAATTATTTGTTTGTGGCAACGATGGGCACATAGGATAGACCCGCACACAACTGTGTCTCGGAACACACTCCTTGCTTTATTCACACTGAATGAATAATTCCATCTCGGTTTGAATGCGCTCTGAAACCGGCCTTAACTTTGTCAGCAGTGTGTAGTTTCAAGTCTAACGTCTCCCCGCTGAGGGGACTATGCAATCAGCAAATCTCTGCATCTTCTGTCTGCCCCGGGGCGTTTCTCTAATAAGGATTACAATTGAATCTTGGAAATTCTCATTTCTTCCAGCAATTTGTTACGTTTAATTTGCGCTGCCGAGAGGGTGACACATTCATTACAAACTTCGCGGATACTTGCACCGATATGTCAGGCAGAATCTTACTTTTCACAACTCATATTTTACATCATTACCCTAGAAATAAATGGTTGAAGTATTCGGGGACGCCTGAGAAAGACATGACACGATCAAGTGAATCAAACCGTGACTCGCGAGTTGACATTGTTTGGGTCCCTCCCAGGCGTAGTATGTTCAATTCCTCGCCTGGCAAGTCCTCCATCACAACACAAGCATAGATTCCACTTACTGCGTTGGCAGTAGGAGATTTTCAAATATTGTCAGATTAATCGTAACCCTTTAAAAAAAATACTTCGCAAAGTCGGGTCTTGTAAAAAATAGAATATATAATAATATTAATAATATATAATAATATTATTATACTCTTTTATTATATATATATAATATAATAAGAGTAAGAGTAGAATGTGAATGACGCAAGGAGTGTGTGCAAAGAGTTATGTGGTATTCCAAGCTCTCTGCGTACCCTTGCGAGTAAACGGCGAGATCGTTATTTAATTTAAAGCCGTTTCGTCCATAAAATTTAGTTTGTGTTTCAAAGGATATTACTTATTAGATTTACATTTTCTATTTTTTTCTGCAAAGAAAGCCTTACACCCAAATCCGTGTTCCTTTAAACGAGTGACATATCTCTGGAAGGAATACAGGGATGATACCACCTTACGTAACTCCTTGTTGGCACACTGTTATTTCTTCATCCACATTCATAATCAAACTCCTATTATTCTGACTGTTAGCATAACGTAATTCCTTTGAGTATTTGGTTCACTTAATCCTGTAATGTATTTTTCACCCATAGGCACATATATATTCATTTTTCGGAATAACTTTATTGAGTAAAACCTCAAATTGTAATATTTAAATATTGAAGACAATATTAGTGATTTCTAAACGAAAATCTGAAACAGAAAAATCAGAAAAGGAAACGGTCACATCTGGGACCGTTTTTTACATATATATTCTCCTGACACTCTATTCTTCCATCCGATCTACATGTCCGAATCATTTAAGCGTCTCTCTGTTCATCCCACTGTTCCCTAAAAATAATATTCCGGAAAACATTTTTGTCTTTATTTGAAATGTACAAGTATGTATGTCTGGTAATTTAATTATCCTAGATCACCCCGTAAAACCACCGTTCACCCAAACACACGAAACACTTCCCACATACAGAGACTCAATTGTCTGTGTGAGATTCGTATTCGATCCATACTTGACAACATGTCAATTCCAATTCGTTTATTACCTCCCTGATACACCGCATACATAGGCTAAGGTATCCATTATGCAGAATAAGCAGATATTTTTAAAAGCACCGAAAGAATTTAGGAAAAGCATTTTACATATTTTTTTAAATAGTTATTAGCTATCATTTTGTTTCCTTTACCTGATTGTAAATTTAGTATATCTATACTGTACAATTGTTTGTTATACATTATTGTAAAAAATGTTTTATTCTGTTTTTAAAGGTAATTGTACCGTAAATAGTGCGTTGCGGTGTTTTGGTGGAGGGTAAGCAGAGGGCGGTGGGTGGCCTACGGGCCCGGGGGGTAGTCCCGACCCGTCACGACCCTTCAAAAGTGACACTAATCGACACCCACTGACTGCTAAAATGTTATATCACCATTTAATATTACAGAGCGTCCTCAGATTACGGTACTAGAGATAACGTCACATTTTAATTTGGGCAATTCCATACAAAGTAAATATTGTATACAGTGTCATGGATGTCATTCATATTTTATGTTATTCAAAATTGTAGTTTTATCTTGCTTGATAGCCATATAAATGAATTTATGTATTTATTTACTCTTTTATACGCCTATGGAGCTTTTTCATTCGATAGTTTATTTGGTTATTTTTTTTACGCAAGGGTTAGTAATAAACAATTAATATTGGTTGCATACATTAATTACTAACATTACATTGTTTTAAAATACGATGAAATAATATTTAAAAAAATCTGTGATAAGTTGGAGTTAATTATGTTAAAAATGTCGATTACCTACATTATTTACTAATCTTCTATAGACGAAGAATTGGCGAGTTTATTTTATAATTTGTTTGTGAATTGTGAACTATGTCAAGAACGGTCCTTATGCCCGGTGTGTCGAGTTGGTACTTGGTACTCTTATGTTCGGAGTTCGCATTAGTCAAGCTCCGAATTTACAATTTAAAAAATAAAGTTTGGTTACTTAAAATAATAACAATTGGATAATTTGTATAGCGCCGTTTTTGTGAAAAATCACCTCAAGGGTGTTGTAAAATTTATTACGAGTTTCTAGGCTCTATCTAATGTTATTGTTTACAAAAAGATACAGAAAACATGCTTACCTGGTAGCTCACCTCAGATAAATACACTTTTATTACAACGTTAGAGCTAGGAGAAGATACACCGGACACTATATCAAAAACACTGGACAATTACATGATTTTACATTAAATTTGCTATTTTATCCTCCTTTTATTTTTTTTTATTTTTATTTTAATATTACATTTAATTACAATAATGACGTATTGCCTATCCCACTAGGTGTGAAACGCCTGTGTTGCGATGGCAGTTTTTACAGAGTGGTTTGGTTGCTAGCTAGGTTTTTGTTTACGTAATATTAAGAAAATGACAGATAAAATAAAATCAGTATTTTTTTTAAAACTATATAATCCAAATATGAATGTAAAAGATTAATTGTGAGAATAATTTTGAAGTAATTACATTTCAGTTTCACAAAAAAGTATAGAGATAATGATAAGAAAAAAGCAAGTGAAACTTTAGTCAAATGTACATACATGTAGTACTATTGATATTACATTTTTTGGAAGATTAGTGGCAAAAGTAGAGTTGATGTTTATTTTGAGGCTGGAGAATTTAGGACTGAAGAATTTTTATGTTATGACCCTTTCAATTTCTTAGTTATTTACATTTTTTACACATTTATTTATTTACAATTTCGCGGTCTGTCAAGGTAAACTGTCGAAAAGGGTTTATTTTAAGTTTAGCTCTAAATTCTGTTCAGTCTGTAATCATTCTTAAATCATGTGGAAGTCCATTCGGCAGTCCTCCGGAAAACTGAATCTGACTAAAACTGACTTAATATCTGGTGTGCGCTTTAGATCATCCAACCTTCTGCTAGCTGATGACGCTGCAGACCTAGTGGTCGACTGTCACGAATGAGCATTTTCCGGAATATACATTTCCGATAAGTAAGCCGGAGCCATTCCGTTTAGTGACTTAAATACCATCCGGCAGAGCTTCAACTGGAATGTAATATTTAACACTTTAGTACACTCAGAAGTCACGAGCCGCCACTTTTTTGAGATGCTCAGAAATTTTGGAAAATTTCTGAATGTGGGTTTATCTTTCTTCGATCAACAAGTGTATGTATTTTTAAGGTATTCAATAAAAAAAGTTTATTTATTCCAAGGCAATATTTAACTTAAAATTAATAAATCGGATAACTTTCGGTGAATTCTTTCTGAAAAATTCTGTAAACGGGCGGTTGTTTGCAATCCAACGAGTCCTAAGAATCCATCGCAACAATTCTATTTCCTCCTCGCCCATTACCTTTCACAAAGTAACACACTTATTTCCTTTTGACAAATTAAATACATTTATCTAAAAAATTTAGAATTCAAACTAGTTGAAAAACAAAAAGTTTTTTATTTGTTAATCAACTGGTCGTTTATTACCAAACGTCATTTACCAAACTTAACAATTATTATCAATGGATATGGTTATAGAGGAACCGAATTAGAGAATTTGATTATTCAAACAATGTGTTTAAATAACAGCGAAATTCAATAAATTAATGTATTTTGAATGTTTCAATGTAAAACCTCATCGCTTTGCCATTAAATAGCCCGCATGAAATATACAAATTCAAATAGTGCTTTAATATAAGGCTCCCCCATCAAATTTAAACGATATTACCATTAGCAGAGATCACCCTACCAACTGAATTTAACCCGCATCAGGCGACCCCGCTTTATTCATTAACCCTAATAATTGATCTAGTCTCAGTTATCTTTCAATATTTTTTTTATTAATAAATGATAAAATGTCGAGTCACGCTAAAATAATTTTGGGACAGATTTAAGTCATATTATTTTTTAATAACTACCGTCCAGTTACTACGGTACAGAAGTTAACTAACCTTAATGATTTAAACTTGACTGGAAGTTGAAAATGGAAATAACCCACATTTTTTATTCCAATGGATTTTAATAGTTACTCGTACATGTTATTATTACAATATGAAAAGGGATTAATCTTCGAATTCCGCTGCAGGTTTAATACTCAAAAAAATAAACAGCACTTGGTTTAATCTTAATCACGAAATAACTATTTATGTGGCGGGAGATGGTAAAAGATGCATTAAAGTTCCATTTTTTCTCAATTAAAATAACTATTTATGTGGTGGGAGATGGTAAAAGTTGCATTAAAGTTCCATTTTTTCTCAATCAAAATAACTATTTATGTGGCGGGAGGAGATGGTAAAAGATTCATTAAAGTTCCATTTTTTTCTCAATCAAAATAACTATTTATGTGGCGGGAGATGGTAAAAGATGCATGAAAGTTCCATTTTTTCTCAATCAAAATAACTATTTATGTGGTGGGAGATGGTAAAAGATGCATTAAAGTTCCATTTTTTCTCAATCAAAATTACTATTTATGTAGTGGGAGATGGTAAAAGATGCATTAAAGTTCCATTTTTTCTTAATCACGAAATTACTATTTATGTGGTGGGAGATGGTAAAAGATGCATTAAAGTTCCTTTTTTTCTCAATCAAAATAACTATTTATTTGGTGGGAGATGGTAAAAGATGCATTAAAGTTCCATTTTTTCTCAATCAAAATTACTATTTATGTGGTGGGAGATGGTAAAAGATGCATTAAAGTTTCATTTTTTCTCAATCATAATAACTATTTATGTGGTGGGAGATGGTAAACGATGCATTAAAGTTCCATTTTTTCTCAATCAAAATTAATTTTCAATCAATATTTAATTGAAATCAAGTGTTGTTTTTTTAAAGAGCCTTTGCATGCGGCGGAATTCGACAACTTTACCAAAAAGGTTATGTTCATAATACATGTCAAATTTCTTGCCTATTCCTTTACCACTACACGGACATTCACCGACCTTATTAAGAAAACTTCAATTTAAGAATGTTTTATCGATTAATCTTCATCATAAAACATGACGATACAAATAATTTTCGTTGTAATGCAAAAATATTCAGATTTCATCATAGTTATATATTCGTAATTTACTAAAAGTTTATCAGGAAACCTGTTAATTCATTCATAAGGCCTACAATCCGGTTTATAACGGGATTTACCAATCATTTGAAGAGATTCTTAATAGATTTGCAATCATATTTTTTCTCCGTGTAGGCAGAAAGGAATGTGCCAAATTTGTCAAGAAACCTTAAAATAACAGGTGGAAAATAGAGAATTTATTGTTTTTTGTTTTTCTATTATTACTTACATCTAAGTTAAACAGAATAATATACCGAACACCCCATTTGTAAGTTTATAAATAATATAACACGATGTTTAGTGATAGAATTCAAATAATGAATATGTGAGTTATTTATTCGCCTTTGATATTCGATATGCAACAAGAACTGTGAAATCTAAAGATAAACCTGTTCGACTTCGGAGCTTAAAGCTTATTTTTCCTTTTATGCACAGACAATGAAACGCGAGAAATCATTTTCGCCGAATAATAATGTCTCGTGAAAGAAATACTTCGCCTGTTGAATTAATCATTGTTCATTATCTTATGATTGAAGAAAACTTTTAGGATTGTTGGACTAACAAAGGATATCAGAAATATGTGAATTTTTATCTTCAGATCAACTAATGCCCTTACTACTTCCATACAGTACCGTCACTTTACTTTGAACGCTTATTCGTGAACGGCTTACCGACTAGCGCATTCGAAATCATGTTTTAAAAGCTTGCTTTATGAATACGGTCTTTTAAGCTTTTTATCAGCTCTGCGACCGGACTAATAGACACTCAGTAACAAAGGCTTGTCATTCGTCTAACCTTATCCTCAAATACGCAGTTTCTTTCTGGGAAGTGCGCAAGATTTATCAATGACACCGTTCTAACCGTGTGAAGAAAATCTTTTAAAAAGCCTTGGAAATGCAATGGCTTATTTTTTTCCCTCTCCAATACAAAAGAGAGAAACAGTTGCATCTAGACTGCTGTGCATTATTTTTTTAATTGGCACTAGTTCCTCCTTTCCTACGTTTTTCCTCGAGAACGAGACACCCTATGTTTTTCTTATGCACTCCACACCGTCTCCCATTGCGCAAGAACGAGACGACATGATACCTAATTATTGTGCACTAAATCCGTATGCAATATTCCGTTTTCCGCAAACATATAAAAGTAAAATTAAAGTCCGGCGCAAAAAGGTGTTCACAAATCGCATGCTGGTTTTATTTTCCTTGCGATGATTAATGCACGTTTTCATACTATGTTTTCCAACGTTCCATGAAAAGTGTGTGCGTGACATTGCGGTGAAATAATATTAAAGTTCCTCGCAAAAAAGATTCATCATCACCCTTTTTATAGATTCAGTTCGTTGTATAATTGGTGGCCATTTCGATTAGTTTTCAGCTTGGCTTGGTGCTTTTCCCGGTCGGTACGGTTTCCCAGTATATTTTAGCATATGTGCGAATGGGAAAGGTCTGGTGGCGTCTCCCTCCCGCCCCCAGTTCAAGGTCACCTTATTGCGCAGTGAAAGGCTAAATGAATGCCCTGTTTGTGTGTAATTGAAATCGCTGTCGGTGGTAGTAGTGATGGTAGTGTGTATCAGTATTTGTAGGCTCGAGTACGACTGTCGGGCGGTAAGGCTGTATGTAGTATGTATTGGCATCGCGTCCCTGCCCATTGCCCGTTGCTCATTGCTCGGCGCCCTGTCCCGTGGCTGTGTTATTGGGTTGACTTTCAGTGGCGGTTGGAGATCATCATTATTTAGCTTTCGTGCACAATATTACACCACTCACGTGATGACCATAACAATAAATTACAGAGGTTTACTGCTACTATTGATATATCGTAAAATATATTCTTTATTGGTATTCACGTAAATTACTAACAACTGTTCTTAAATTTCCCGGTTTAACGGAGTTTTGATTTTTATGTAGGTTAATTTTAATTTTGATAAATTTGGTACTGAAAAAAACTGTTAATTTCTAGAAACCAGAGCACTCTTTTTTGTTTTATAATAATACTAATAATAAGTGGATTATTTATATAGCACCGCTTTGTAAACAAAAATCATCTCAAATGCGCTGTAGAAATATGACTTCCTAGGATCTACAATACAAAAATTATGCACAAAAAATACAGAGAACCCGGCAAGGTAAAACAAAGTTTGCTTGCAGGTGACATGACTGCACGCTGAGGACACTATGTTACTAACACTACAAATTGTATTATTTTAGAGTTGCTATTTTATCCGCCATTATTATGGATTTTACATTCATTGGAAGATTAGTGGCAAGAGTAGAATAAATTTATTGAATTTTAGGACCGAAGAATTAAAAATAAGAAAAATCGGGATGGTTAGTGGGAGAATTGGGTGTGCCTTAGACATTCCTGGTTTTAAAATCAGGACCAGTGGCGAGTTGTACTTGCCAATCATCCCTTCGTCAGGTCAGGAAAACCTCCAGCGGTGAAAGATACTAGCAATTAGCAATTTGGAAGCTTATACCGACCTACTGGATTGATCGGTACGCGAACCGTAAACTAAAGTTGCGCCATCTCGCCGAAGAGTTTACAAGGCATTGGCGAGCGCCGTTCATGTTTCGGAGAATTTCAATACTATGGTCGACATCCACGCTCCGCGCGTATGGAACTCGCTCGCACCACGTGATACAAATAACGCAAATTCGAGCCGCTTTAATTTAACTTAATACTTTGATTACTCTTATTTTCATTGATTTACGATGATACTATTATTTTTAGATTGAAAAAAATTTGGGAGTGCGTTGCTCCAACGCTCCTTAGAGCTAGCCGCCACTGATTAGGACCCTATAATAACCGCTGCACAAGGGTGCTCGACGCTGTTTATTAATTAATTCTCCAGTATTATTTAAACGGTTCCGCTGCACCCGCAACCCTAACCAAGTTCTCTGCGCAGTAGTAGCTACCATGTACATTAGGGTGTATCGATTTTTAACTTTTTTTTTGTTTTCAAATTCCAAGTTGAAAAAAAGTTGCTACTAGGTACCACAACATACCACAAAAAATTTTGGATTTTTAAAAAAATGTTTAGGTCTCCCGCACAAGGCTTAAAGTTTTAATATTTTTCAAAAAATATCAAATTTTTTTTAAATTTAAAAAAATAAAATCGTAACCTTTGTGTTTATTCCAAGTTAAAAAACAGTAATATTAGGGCATAAAAATAAGTAAGAAACGATTTTTTTTATAAAAAATGGTTTTTAGGTCTCCCGCACAAGCCCTAAAGTTTGTTAATTTTGATGAAATTTTGTAATTTTGTGTACATATATGAACCATGTTTTTTTTAAGTTTAAGCCACCAGAATTAATTGTACTTTTCTTACAGAAGTCATAAAATGAGACAATATATATATATACATAATTCATATATACATATATTAAAAATATATACCACATATATACTATATATATATAATATGTTTTTTACCTGAAAAAAGATAGTTGGACGGTGTAAATTGTATGAGAAAGGTGTTGAAAGAAACTAATGTTATTTGCTATTACTGTTGTTTATTACAATTGTATAAAAGATTATAACATGTCATAAAATGTAGTATAATAACTAAGTACAAAATGTTGCTGATTACTTTCCATACGACATGAGTGGGAGTTTTCTTTTTCTACTGCAAAATTACTTACTTGTTTAAGTATTCGTCCTTTCATCTAGGCTTCAAAACCTTAAATCAAAGTTATGTATAGTATTTACTATACAAAATAACTAACGTCATTTCATCTAGGCCTAGTGAAAAATTTATAAATGTTATTACAGTTTCCAAATGAAATTTCAATTGAATATGTAAGACGTTATTTAGAAACATTATAAATACAAAATAGTCGAAAAAAAACTTACTTAAATTCTAATCCTTTGCAGAGGTTTTGTACTGGCTCTTGGTCTCGAACGTATTTAGATCTTTACGGTCTACCAGTCTGGCACGGATAAAACCATCTCTTTCGATCAGCCCACATACTCGCTTCGAAGCTTCTGTGACTTCGTTGACAATTCGTTCCACCGCTTGAGTGTGAGAAGGAATTCTAAATTCAACCCTTCTACTTTTGCCAGTTTCCGCAATTGACTCCAACTCTTCTAGGCTCATATCAGTAACAAGAGGGGGTTCGGTTACTGAAGTGGATTGCCAGTCAATCATATCTATATAGTCTTCGGCATCAAAATTGATCTGAGGGGGTTTAAATACCCTTACCCCTTTCCTTTCGGTTGCGCAAGCTTTCTGGATTCTCTTATAAGCCAAGGCTCTGATATGTTTTCGTTCATCGAACAGCATAGCTATCAAACATGCTCTGGGTGAGCCATGAAAGCATTTCTCTGTAACGTTGCATGGACGACTTTTCTTAGCTCATCTTCCAAGTAATTGCTGAAAAGAAACATTTAAAAAAAATTAATGGAAGCTTACGGGATTTGGGGATTGCACTTAATTGAGAACCATGATGGTATGTAGACCTTCATTATGAACTCTGCAAGCTTTGTTAGCTGAGGGGTCGGATCATCGGTGGCAACATACAAACGACGGACTCGATTTGCCAGAGTAAGCCACCTGGCGTGCGAGATGTTGCTGGGGTTTCGTTTGGCCAACTCTTCTTTATGGAAAGTAATCAGCAACATTTTATACTTAGTTATTATACTACATTTTATGACATATTAAAACCTTTTATACTTTTGTAATAAACAACAGTAATAGCAAATAACATTAGTTTCTTTCAACACCTTTCTCATACAATTTACACCGTCCAACTATCTTTTTTCAGGTAAAAAACATATTATATATTATATAGTATATATGTGGTATATATTTTTAATATATGTATATATGAATTATGTATATATATATATATATATATATATATATATATATATATTGTCTCATTTTATGCCTTCTATAAGAAAAGTACAATTAATTCCGGTGGCTTAAACTTAAAAAAAACATGGTTCATATATGTACACAAAATTTCATCAAAATTAACAAACTTTAGGGCTTGTGCGGGAGACCTAAAATCCATTTTTTATTTAAAAAAATCGTTCCTTACTTATTTTTATGCCCTAATATTACTGTTTTTTAACTTGGAATAAACAAAAAAGTTACGATTTTATTTTTTTAAATTTTAAAAAAATGTGACATTTTTTGAAAAAAATTAAAACTTTAGGCCTTGTGCGGGAGACCTAGACATTTTTTTAAAAATCCAAAATTTTTTGTGGTAAGTTGTGGTATCTAGTAGGAACTTTTTTTCAACTTGGAATTTGAAAACAAAAAAAAAGTTAAAAATCGATACACCCTAATGTACACTCAAACAACATAGCCTCACTCTATTTTAGGGAGTTTAATACACCCTCTCCCCTTCCCTCTCCTCGCCCCCCGTAAATGCTACTTACGTAAGTAAAGCTTTTGTGGTAAGTCGTATTATAATATTGTGTGTAACTTCCTTACTTTACGTACTTAGAAAATATTCCTTGTAGCCCCTCAGGCTAAATTGCTCGCTTCTGGGGACAGCTCCTATTGTCTCTTAGAAATCGTTGTGTCTCCCTTACTGAGATGGTTAGAAATATGATTTAAACGATGTTAGAAAGAGAAAACACTTTGTATTCATATCAAAAGGTTAATTACAGAAGAATTAAATTATACACCTCTGTGAAACCGAATGCAAAGCAGATTGAGAAAAAAATCATGAATTTATTTGAAACGAAAAAAATGAGGTGACAACACACAACATGAAATTGGTGTTTTTTCGGTATCGGTTATTTTAGTTCAGTGTTTAGAACAAAAAACGTAAATTGAGCCATTTTTAAAACTTTTTTAATGTTTGCATTCAAAATTTCAATATTTCAACAATGATGCGTGATTCGTGGAATTTATTTTTAAAAAAGAATGCCATTGTCGATAATCTAACCCCGATTCGACCATTGCACCACCAAATATTCTAAGAACGGCGGCATAAAAGCATTATATGTAGATACTGACAATAATGAGAATCATATATTTTTGCATTTTAGAGTTTTTTATTTTTCTTATTTTTTTTTATTATTGAATTTTTTTTATACATTTTTTTTTAATTTTTTTTATTTAATATTAAATTTGCAATTACATGTTATTACATTACATTAAGTTTATTTTTTTTTTATTACAGTACATAGTGATACACCTTTTTTTAGAGCAGATGCTCGTGTTAAAAAGGCGGAGAATTGCGTGTAAATAGTAATTTAACATATTTTTTATCAAGATAATGAAAAGAATTTTTATTTTTTAATATAACAAAATAAAAATTTTATATGCAACAAAATTTTATCAAATAGAAAAGAGAAAATAATGTAGAAGAAGGAAAGAGATAATAATAAGAAATAAGAGAAAAGGATTTCAATATAATAATAATTGAGAGATTATATTGTATTTTTAAGTATAAACGATTTTAATATGCTATTGATATAGTGTTTTTATTGAGCTTTTGAATTTTTTATAATTCGTTTCCAATCTTAAGTTAAGAGGTAATTGGTTAAACCATTTGACACCAAAATATTTATAAAATTGTTGGGCTGTGGTGGTGTTACAGCGCGGGATAGTTATAGAGCCAAGAATACTTTATCTATTGCTGTTCGAAAAAGTTGTTAAGTTGTCAATGTTGAAACAATCTTTATGTATTTGAAAAAGAGTTATTTTTTTATAAATAATATGAAGTGAAGGGACTTTAAATTCTTGAAATAATCTAAATGTAGGGTAATCATACGGTTTTTTCAAAATTATTTTTACTAATATTCTTTGGATGATTTCTAAAGGTAAGAGAGAAGTTTTGAATGCTCCACCCCAACCAACAATTCCGTATTGTAATACTGATTGAATTAGTGAAAAATAGATGGTTCTTAATAATTTAAAATTTAGTATGTTTCGTATTCTAAGAAAAATGTACAATAATTTTCTTAACCTTTCTACTATTGCATTGATTTGTAATTTCCACTTTATGTTACTATCTATAATTACACCTAGATATTTTACATTAGTTTTAACAGTAAGTACAGAGCAGTCAGGTTTACATAAATTTGAAATTCTATTACAATTACATGAGTGTATACTTATCTTTAAATTATCAGGGAATGAATTTTTATTAATGGTGAAAGGTATTATAAAAGTTTTTTTCAGTATTAAGTGTTAACAAATTTTTATCGAACCATTTTTTTTAGTATGTTTATATCTAACTCTGCTGTTCTTTGGGTTTCATTCCAAGTTAATCCCTCAGTTAAAATTGCTGTGTCGTCAGCGTATGAAATAAGTTTTGACATAATTGAGAGTTTAAAAATATCGTTGACATAAATGATGAAAAGAATTGGACCTAGAACAGTTCCCTGCGGGATGCCAAAATTTGTGGTCTGCGAATCACTCAGAGAGCCATTTAACTTTACAAATTGCTCTCTATTAAATAGGTAATTTTCGATCCACGTTAAAGCATTGTTAGTTATACCAATTTTCGCTAGTTTCGAGATAAGATTAGAGTGTGATATACTATCAAATGCTTTTCTTAAGTCGACAAATGTTCCAATGCATTTTTTTTTATTATCTAAAGATTTGTATATTTCAGATGTTAAGTCAACGATAGCATCTTGAGTGCTCATATTTTCTCTAAAACCATATTGATGTGCATTTAAAATATTATTTTCTTTTACAAATTTAAATATTTGTGTTTTTACAATTTTTTCAAATATTTTGGCAATGTTTGAGGTGAGAGAAATTTTCCTATAGTTACTACTTAGATTGGGGTCCCCAGATTTAAAAATTGGGGAAATAATAGTTTTTTTGTAGGTAAAGGGAAAGTTGCCATTTTCAAAACTTGTATTTATGATGTGAGCCAATGGTTTACAGAGTGAGTCAGAATTTTTTTTAAGTATTTCTACAGAAATATTGTCAAAACCAGGGGAAGAATTACCTTTTAATTCATTAACAATTTGTTTAATTTCATCAACATTAGCTCGTTGAAATTGACTCAAGTTGTTACAAATATTGGATGGTGACGGTAGATCTTTATTATCAGTGTTATTTATTTTAAGTGCTAATTTTTCATTATTATCAGTGTTTTTTATTTTGAGTGCTAATTTTTCACCAACTGACCCAAAATAACTGTTAAAAATATTTGCACATTTCGTTGGATCCGTGTTTACATCGTAAAGTTTGTTATCAATATCTGTGATTTTGTTTATGTTAGATTTTTTTGGTTTTTTATTGATAATTTCATTTATAGTTTGCCATATCTTTTTATTATTGTTGCCAGCAATATTGATTTTTTCTTTATAGAAATCTTCTTTGGTTTTCCGAATAATGTGGCATAGTTTATTTCTGAATTTTTTAAAATATTCGTATAGTTTATAGTTTTCTGGAAACTTTTTATGTTCTTTATAAATTTTTTCTTTGTGTCTAATTGAAATTATGATTCCTTGAGTGATCCATGGTTTTAATTTTTTTAATTTAGTTTTTGGAGAGTATTTTATAATGGAAGAGGAAGATTTGATGTGCTTATTCAAGATTGCTTCAAAATTTAGTGAACATAAGTCGGTGTTATTAGAGGATAGAACAGTTTCCCAATTTTCAATATTAAGGTTTTGTTGTAATTTTTCGTAATTAATAATAGTTTTTGGAAAATTATTGCGGGAGTAATTATTCACATCTATTTTGTCAGTTTTAAAAGCTACAATACATGTGTGATGATCAGTAATGTTATTTTTCCAAATAATTGTTTTTATTTTTTCAGTTTCATTAGAATTACACCAGATATGATCTATGCATGATGGCCTTTGTCCATGAAATTCTCTCGTATATTTTTTTATACATGGTTTAAAATTTAGTTCCGTTAATGTGTTGATATATTCAGTTTTTTCTTTATTTCTATTGTTTTCAAATTCATTAGATATATCAATATTAATATCGCCTACAACAAAAGCATTTTGAGAGCAATTAGTATTTATAATAGATTTCAGATTCTCGGTGAAATTACTAATGCTCGAGTTATGTGTTCTATATAATGCTATTATATCGTAAAACGTGTGTTTTATAATAATTCGAATATGAAGACAATTTACAAGATCGATATGAATTTCATTAACGGAAATATTCTCATGAATAGATTTTACAAAAACAATGATTCCGCTGTTTTGATTTATTTTGTAAGTTGTGACAAAGTATTTGTAACCAGGTAAATTATAGGTACCTGAGTAGCCGCTAATTCTGGCTTCAGACAAAACAATACAATCCGGTTTATTAGTGAGTTCGTTTAATGCAAGTGTAAAATGATCAAAATTTTTCGAGACACTTCGAATATTTAGGTGAAGGATTGTTAATGCTTTTAGAGGATCTATTTCTAATAATGTGGTATTACATTCGACACTAGTTAGACAAATATTTTCCGTAATATTAAAAGATGAGTCTATCTCTTTAAATAATGAGTCAGACATGGGAGTGTATTAAGAGTATAGAAAAATAAATTTTTGATTTTTACATTATTGTATTGTAGAAGTATAATTGTAGGAAAAAAATGTATTTGAGGAGAAAAAGTGTTCGCCGAGTGAAACATTAGTTTCAGCAAGAAAATAAATAAAAATATGTATGTGGTTATAGCAGAAGAGTGTGTCCGATAAATAGTAATGACATTAAATGAATAATTTATAAAATTTATCTCCAAGTTTAATATATTGACAATATTCACCATTATTTCATTTACACTTGTGACAGCGTAAATATTTGATACAAATATGGCGACGCCGCTATTTCTGTTAATTTTATAATTTGTTGTATAGTACGAGTAACCCGGTATATTATAATTAATTTCACTCGATGAATGCGTTTCTGATAATATTATACAGTCAAGTCTATTTAATTGTTTAATAGTTATTAGAAATTCTTCGAAATTTTTTTCCAAAGATCTAACGTTCATGTGTATTATTATTAGGCTGGCTGTAGGTTTTATATCTATAAGATCGTTTGTATTTTTTACCGTGTCAAAAATCCTTACGTCTATTTTATATGAATTATCTATTGGGTTTATTATAAAGTCGTTCATTTTGAGGTAGTAATAAAAATTAACAATAACTTTGGCGCTGGGAATACACTTCACATTTGCAATTATAATATTACTTGTGTTGACTTGTATATTATCACTGCGTGTTAACACTTTGCGGGAGGGCTTTTCGAAATATTTTTTTGAAATATTGTGCAATTTATTTAGGTTTTCGTTAGACTTGTAATTAATAATATGCATCATTAGTCGTAATCGATGCGATCCCTCGCAATTTTCAGCATTTTGTTTCTATAGTTGCACCTAATACTGTTGGCTGCGTGGTCCGTGGTGGTTTTTTCTCCATATTTAGAATTTTGTCTGGTGCAGTTTACACATGCTGGTACTGTTTTTCCTCTTCCCGGACATTTTGAAAGGATGTGGTCGCCCATGCAGTGTGGGCAAATTGGAGGGCTGGTTCGGTGTAGGCATCTTTTAGCCGTATGCATGAACATACAGCAATGAAAACATTGAGTTAAAGGATCGCAATCTTCAATTTTTACTCGTTGAAACTGTATATTTAGTTTACCGAGTGCAAGGAGACTTTTTCGCATTTTGCCACTGGTTTCCATGATGTAGCTAGTGAAATGGCGCTGCTTTTCGTTTATGTTTGTGTTTTTTATCTCCGTTATAAGTGTGATTTTGTTGTCTTCACTTTCCTTGTAAACATCTTCAATTCCTTCGTTCTGGGTTATTATTCCGCAAAATATTTCGTCTTCAGTAAGATCGGATTTTAATCCTTTTATTATTATTTTTGGTCTTTTCTTTTGAATTTCATTTACCACCAAATCGGTATTCAGTTTTTTTATTTCGGCGGTTAAGGTATTTGCATATTCCTTTTTTGGGCATGATATTATTATTTTTTCTTCTTTTGTTTTTCTCAAACCATTTATTCCTATCTTTATGTTACTTAAATTTATTTCTTTTTTTATTATTTTTTCAATTTCTTCTGCTTTAGCATTATTTTTGGTCGACGAAATGATGATTGAGAATCTCTCTTCTTCTCGAGGAGTAACTTTGGTTGTTGATACTTTCTGGGCATATGATGGTGTTGTTGCGCTTTTCATTATTTTTTCAAAGTTTCCCACCAGCTGGTCGTTTTTTTCGATAAGTTTGTCTTGTAGTTGAATTATTTGTTGTTGCATTTTTAATATTTCAGATTTCACTTCATTGTCAAGATCGATAATAATTTTTTCGATGTTTGTTTTGGTTTTTGAGTCTTTAACGGTTTGTATTTTTTGAACTTCATTTTTTAGCGTACTCAACAACTCTTCTACCGTCATGAAAGTGTTACGTTGCGGTGTAACGAGAGCGCGAAGACAGTGCCGTGGGACGGGCTGCCGTTACGAGCGTAAGACAGGAACTGTAAACATACATGGATAGTTACATAAAATATTGAAAAATGTATAAAAAATATTGAAATAAATGTACATAATTAGAGTATTACATTATTACGTTCATTTCGGTTGTCGGTGCCGCATGTGAATTGGAATTTTTTACAGATTTGATGATTTTCAAGTTTACTAACAGTGTTTACTCGAAAGTAAATTTCTATCCGTCTCTCTAATTATTTGTAAACAAAAAATGTTATTATATTTAAAAGAAAATTGACAGTATTTGTTTTTCGGAAAAACTTTCAGATTAAAATATCCTACAATTCATATATCCAGTAATTTTTCATGGGTTGGTTGCTAACATGGAACATTCAAACTACTTAACTGAATAGCCGTGTATGTACTCGTAATTGTAAACCTTCCTTTACCACTTATCTATCATTGCTTCTCGGAACTTCGCTATTGTCCCCGGTGTAGGGAGGTCAATCAAATGCTTTATAATATAATTATTTCCTTAAATGTTTTGTTGTTAACAGTTGCTTACGTAAAATAAAGTGTGTTGACATTAGATTAATAATGCAGTTGTTTCACACGCCTACGAGACGCGATGAATCAGCCCCGCGGGGGTTTATTTATTTGATCTGTTGACGCGGTACACTAGTTCACCAGTTGACAGTGTACCTCCCTCACCCGTGCTACCTGCTGTATGGATGTGTACCCGCATATGTGTAGGGTTATGTATGCGCGGGTTGGGTCACCCTGAAGCCCACCACTGGGCGGTGGGTTGGTGGGGTAGGTTCACTGGGTTCAAGTTCAGCGGTGGGAGGGATGGGGTTATGACGATGTTCCGCCCGACCAGCTGGCGGACTTAATGTCGGTGATTAACTTCGGTGGACATCGCGGGGTAGTCACTTGAAAAGTATACAGCTTCATTAATCTTGTACATCGCTATTACTTTTGTGGAATTTCGCGCTCTCCCCTGTGAATTAAATGGTTTCCATATGCTTTTGTGTAATCAAGATGGCATCCGAAAAATATTAACAGTTATTATTAAAATTTTATTTAACGCTGCCACCATCTAAAATTAATATGCTTAAATTACCTGACACATGGATTTTCACTGATTAAAGTAAAATAAAATTCTAAATGATGCATTCGATGGTCCAGAATTGCTTGCATTGATAAGCTTTCGGATTCCAGTACGTAATACTAGAAGTCAGGATTTATTTCAGTGCAGAACTTCTGGTACCAACTACCATATTATGTATTTCTCATTGCCCAGAATACTTATGGATGGAAATAATAATACCGAGTCAGTGGATATCTTTAATTTATCACTTAACAAATACAAAAGATTCTTACTGAGTCAGTTTATAATAAATATGTTCTGTATGAATATACCATTTTTACTATTCATATGTAAAAGCACTTAAAAAGGGCGGTAATAAAATAATATTTAAATTTAAAAAATACATTAAATCTGTTGATTTATCTCCGCAAAACCGGTGCACTCTTGCGTCATCAAATTTGCTTAGTTTTTGGCTGTAAGTTTAGCTAGATGAGTCATTTCCTTAATTTTGATTGATTGTGAAATAGTCATCCATTAGGGTAGTAAAGGTAGTATTTTATGAAATAAAACAATTACTTATCACCTACCGGTTTCGCTTCTGAATATGCTCTCTCTGGTATATATCACTGAAATGTCAATTATAACATTAAACACATTCATTTATTTGAAACGGCTTTATTATTTTTATAATAATTATTTTGCTGCCGGTTTCGAACGTGACCTTCAGGAGAAAATTAAAACTAACGAGATTAACAAAACTAACAAAAAATGACAGAACATACGTAAATATTTAGGTGTTGGAGTGGGAATTCAAAAAATTATATGATTGGTAAGTTTTTAGATTCTCACGGCCAAAAGCATTTTTGTTGTTTGTTTTTGGGGTGTTATGCCGTGTTGCGCTAACTCCTTCTTTAGCCGACGTTTCGGACAGCGTTACAGTGTCCATCATCAGGGCAGATCCGGTAGATCCGAAGATGAGTTAGCGCAACACGGCATAACACCCCAAAAACAAACAACAAAAATTATATGATTGTTTACGTTCCTTAAAATATTTTTATTTAACCTAATAAACACTAATAGGTACAATGCTGAACTTACCTTAAAATACGATATCACGAACTAAAGAATAAATGAAAATCACGCCCCTAAAACATCAAAAGAATTTATATTCGTCAGTAATACAATACATTTATTTTTCATCTGAATTCACACAAAAATGCGTACAAGAATACCTGTTGTTTTGTAATCAGACCAACGACAGCTCATTGTGGCCCGAAGGTTACAGAGGACTCTCTCCTCTGCCCTCTACGGTTCACCCTTAACCCCACCCCTCCCACTACCCGCCACCCACTCTCTCGCAGAGGACGACCTACTGGAGTGTTTAGTTTGTAGTTAGCGGTGAACGTCCCACGTCACGTCCCCGGCCCCAAATCTTAAATCTCACTCGGATTATACTACTGGTGCTTACGCATCTTACGTATTTATTTTTTTGACACATCAAATTTTATGATTTTTTTTCTCGTCGTAATTAGGACTGTAAATGACGGAGAAATACAGGCAATACCTGTAGAAAATAAAATTTACAAACCGTTATTGAGAAGAAAATTATAACACCTAATATATACACATACAGACATAAAAGGAATGTACAACTATTGTTTTGTTCGGAGGGTCTACTTACAATTAAATGACTTCTCTGGTTCCTTACTATTTTGGACAACTGGGGAGAAAGTATAAAAAACCACTAGGGTAGACCGAGGCTATTCGGATCATTTTTTATGTTTTCTTGAAAAAAATTAAAACTAATGCATTTTCGAAAAAAAAAAAATTTAATATTAAGCATTTGTCAATTTTATATGTTTTAATTTTAATGATCATAACATAAAGTAACTTTAAAAAAACATATGACTATTACTGTAGACCGTATTACTTATCGGATCAAACCCGAAATAATAGTTAAGTATGAAAAAAAAACAAAAACCAAAAAAAGATTTTAGAACCCATAACTTATATGAAAGTATCATGACACTTATTACACTCTTATTGGCTTACCCACCGCACAAATAAAAACTTTATTAAACACTTTCTTTTCGTAACATTTTTTGTGGCACCATTCTTCGCAAGAAGAACATTGAATCCAATCTTCCTTTGGAGGATGTACAAAAGCTTCTTGCAATAAATGCAAAACCACTTTCTTGAAGCCCCAGCCGATGAAGAAGCTGTTATGGAAGATTTTTTAACTTTAAGTCCCGCGGTACCTTTTCCTTTGAACTGTAATTTTGGGCGGTTTTTGGTGGCATTCCAATCATAAATTCATCCTTCTTACGTTTACCCTTATACAGGACAAATGAGGTATGAATGATCCAACTGCATTCATATAAGCCAAAACAGTTACATTTTGACCTCGCTCGACACTTATTTAGACAATAATTTAGGGGCATGCCGGTTTCGTCCATATTATAAATGCATTCTGGCCTTCCTTGTAATTGACAGTCTCTTATTACCTCTTCCAGTGTGTCATAAAAATTTGAAATTTTCTCTGGATCCATTCCGTTAATCTTTGCTCGAGATAGTCCTTCTGGTTTTCTTACGGAGAGGTATGGATGACGAGTAAGAAAACGATGAAACCAATCTTGACCTGCCATTCCAACTTCTGAATTAAATCTTCGTTGAGCTTGATTACCAAGACGATTACAATAATCAAAAGCGTATTTCCTGACCATTTTTGGAGTAATGCCGAATCCACGTTTAGATAAATAAACCAACCTTTCCGCAAACTGTTTTTCAGATTCAATATCTATTGCAGGCCTTGCTCCTGGATTAGAGATGATCCCGGTGATTGAAGTCTTGAAGTCTTTGTAATGTCATGTATGGGATTCCGTAGCTCACAGCAGCACTGCGTAATCCCATTTCACCGGATTTTACTTTCCTAACAGCTTCATCCATTGCAATGTTCGACCATGACTGATTAGTTGTCTTTTTCACATTATTACGCACCACCTGTTTCAAATAAAAATATAAAACAATTAACGCATCGAATTTTAAAAGCATTAAAATATGATCCAAATAGCCCCCCCACCGTCGGTCCGTTTAACCTCACATTTATTAATATGATATTTACTCAAAGTAAAGTACAAAAACATACAAATGCAATTTGTTGCGCTATAATTCTGTTTACTGTGCATTTGATTGATAAATATATAACATATGAACATGACTAAATAGCTTACATTTTCAGAAAAAAACACTATGAACGCAGAGAACAATATTACATCAGGCATTTATTTGAGACGTAACTTGTACGATCTTCACACATATCGATTTTTAGCAGTCAACCCACGCAATCTGTACTATCGGTAATTTTACTATTATGGCATCCGGTAGATGGGGAAGCTATGTCTAAATTCTTTCATTGTCATTTGGTTACAATAGCCGAGATATATCCATATTGCTTAGCTTGATCCGAATAACTCACCTGATCCGAATAGCCTCGGTCTACCCTAGTGCATAACCACAGGAAACCATTTACAGAAAATAAAGGTCCCACTAATATCTAATAAGTATGTAGACGATGTGGACGTACGCTGGAATATTGTGTACCAGTGATTTTTCAAAAACTAAAAACAGAATTTCTCACTTGATAAAAATGAGAAAGCTAGCACTGAAAATGTAAGAAATTGGAAAATAAAAGAAAAAATCGGTGTATCTATAAAATTATTTTTCATTAATCGTTTACACAGTCTAAAACTTTAGTCATAACTGTTAACTACGCAGACTATTTAGTGTTTACAAATAATAATATGTTGAATTATCCTGATTCTTTATTAATTAATAATAAAAAGTATATAGATAGACAATTTTAAATTAAACCAAATAAAAATAATACACGGAGAAAAATGAGTACTTGCTTATTTATTAAGAATCTCTTCAAATTAATCGTAATTCGGTTAAAAAATAGATCCAGGCCCTTAACGAATAAATTGGTAGGTTTTCTGATAAACTTTTAGTAAAATACGATGGTATTATCACGATGTCGGAACACGTGTACATAAAAATCCTAATATTTTCGCAATTCGTCATTATATAATATTAAGGCACATGCAGATGCATGAACACGTGTTCCTATATATTAAAAATTAGCTAAAAGTTTATCAGGAAACCAATAATTTGAAGAAATTCTCAATAAATCGGTAAAACTCATTTTTCATAAAATAATGTTACCAAATGATCAAAGATCGACAAAATGAAGATAGAAAAAATATATAATGAAAATGAGAAAAATATCAAGATCTTACACAAAGCGAGAGTTCGTATTAATTAAACTTTTGTTAGTAAGTGATCATAATGCCGCCTTTATTAACTTTAGATGTTTTCTTTTTATTACAGGTAAGCAAATGGGTTTTTCTATAGAAAGTGCAGAATACTGAGCTTTCGCTTCCGGTGGTGAGGTGAGTATTTCTCTTCACTTTATTTTATGCTTTAAACTTTAAACGACTTCATTTTTAAAGTTAAATATTATATTTTCTGTCCCTGTTCTTACTGGGCGTTGATTAAAAATAATTTTTGAAAACTATATTATTTGTGGTTTTTTAATACATTTATTTTTTTCAACTGAGCTAATGGTACCCTATCTCCTTTGGTCATATTTTACTGTATGATACTTCGAATTCGAACTACCAACATTATCTTCATTTTCTCACCGCATTTTTTTATTGGCTGCTGTCTTTATATATGATCGCAAGATTCAACTCGAACGAAATGCAATCTAGATAGTGTCTTATATAAATATATCCTAATTTTATTTTTATTATAAAAATAAAATATAAATCATTATTTTTTCTTGTTGATCAATTGAAAAATAATCAATTGGCTCAAAATTATCATAGATTTCTTTAATATTTCAATATTCAAAGACCAAATCCCCAAAACGAGTTAAATAAAAAGTGAAATGCAATAATATGTTCGGCATCGCAGCCATATCCAATGTCCACGATAGTATTCCCGGAAAAGTTGGGCGGTTTCATGACAGTTCGGGGGAGCTTGTACGTTTAGTCACCTCTTGTTGGGGTAGTAGGTACCTACCTAATATTCTTATTATTGTGATTTTTCCCTAATTCCTGGGAAAACTCACGTGGGCTTTCCCGAATTTTGCCTCGTTTCCAGACATAAACGTCAGCGTTTTTCAGGATTTGCTTTATATTCTATGGTCTATTTTGCTCCAGTCGTTATCATCCCACCTGACTCCATTATTTCTCAGTTTTCATAAATATCGCGATTAATAAAACTTTTTAATTAATTTCTCACAGAAACAATACACTCCGAATTTTTGGTAAAGTATTTTTGTGATGGTTGGGTTTTTTAAAAAAACTTGTTTTTGTGTTACGTAACTCAAATACCGCAAAAATGGTTCGTATTCTCAATAAGTAATAAACAGTCAACAATATTTATTTATTTATTTATTTATTATATTTTACGCCCAGAGGGCTTTTACATATATACATAAAGGCAGTACAATTTAACATGAGAAAGAAATATACATACATACATAAATGAATTAAAAATAAATGCATTAAAAATTTAAATTTTAAGTTCAGTGAAAATTAAAGACCAAAATTTAAAGTACTGTGATCAGAGAATCACAACATTATTGTTACGGTATTGGTTCGGTATTGGTTTCGCATAGTACGAAACCGCTGTACCGGGGAATTAGCTAGTTGCAGGAGTTCGGAACTGTTCGATTTGTATTTTAATATTTTACATAAGTTAATTTTAATGATGAAACAACTTTTTTTTTATAACTAAATAATACTACAGATTATGATGGTTTATAATGCTTTTATGAATCATACATTTAATTTGCCGATGTAGTTGATAAATTTAACAATGAACTTCTTTAGTGAGAACTTGTATCATGGATAAATGATTTGATTATTTCATGTTTATATTGTATCAGTGACATATTCCATACATCTATGTGCGAATACATATTTCCCAAGTTTTGAATTCTGTGGAGTGGTATATTGAACTGCGTCCTGGTCGTAGTATTACCACAATAAAACGGTATTACTGACCTTGTGTTTCTGGCTGGCACATTCAAATTTATGAGCGCCAATAATTCAGGGCTGTCAATTGTATTATGCAAGATTTTAAATAGAAATACTAGATCGAAAAAAGTTCTTCTGTCACTCAAAGTTAATAGATTAGATAACCGTAATAGATAAGTGTAGTTTATTTGTTCTTTAGGTATTTTTAGTTTATAATTTAAAAAGCTTAGGAATTTTTTTTGTACTCTTTCTATTGTTTGAGAATGCGCATTATAGTCGGGAGACCATACAGTTGAATTATATTCAACCTGACTTCTCACTAGTGATGTGTAAAGAAGTTTCAATGTTTTAATGTTGGTAAAATCTTTAGCCACTCTTAGTACAAAACCTAACATTTTTAAACCCTTCTTTGAAATATTTTCAATGTGAGGTATGAAGCTAAGTTTGGTGTCGAATGTAACACCTAAGTCATTTATTTGGGAAACAGATTCGAGAATGATGTTATTTATTGAGTAATTAAAATAAATCGGATTTTTTATTTTGAAAAATCTCATAATATATAGACAAATAAAGGTATCGATACAATTGGTACAACGTATAACGCCGCTTTTCTGTGCTTTCGCTAACTTTGTCTCAAAAGTTCATTAAGCATTCATTATAATTTCGGTTTCAAAAGAAATCCCCGTATTTTCCTAATAAACCGTTGTAGATATTTTTATAGGTGTCTGTTGTAATTGACCTTTTCGCTTTAAGCTTTTGTCCTCAAAGCTGTAAATAGCAGTGAATCTGTATTTTTTATTTGTGTATTAACCATATTATTTTTTTAACGGGTATTAAACGTGGGTGTAATGCAAATGTTGTGAACTAACTAACCATAACGCCAATTCTCGCAGGGAGGGGTAAGCAGATAAGAATGATCGCCAAACAACTCGGTCTTTACACACACCTTGCTTCATTCACATTCATCCATAGTCTTATACGTATCCTTCCATTATTTTGACTTTTGACTTGGCCCGACAAAAGTATTTGGTTCACTTGATCGTGCCATGTCTTACACTCCTTTCTTCGTTTATTCGCATGTAGATACCTACACCATCTAAACGCCCCTTTCTTAATCGTACCTAGTTATTGCGCTTACTTCAGCGTTATTTGCCAATCTCTACATTTCTTTACACAATCGTACATGGTTTTACAACGCATACGCCTTGGGGATCTCATTTATACAGCATTCCGCCAGTTCCATGCCAGTCACTTCTGTACATCACTGTAGGTACCAGCACTCCATTGCAGACTGCTAGCTGCGCTTCTTTGGACGAATATCGTGAGAAGCCATGAAAACTCAGAAATAGAAGTTAGTGAAAATTGGAAGGAGGACCCAAATGATACCGCTTTTAATAACCGAATGTCATTTAATTTAAAACAAATATATTACAATAAATGTATATAAACTAAGCGATTTCCACCGTTGTATGACAAAGAAAAAAATTCTGAGTGTAACTCCAAATTCGCTCGATTCTCGCATCCAAAACAAGCGAAAATACACCGTGCGGAGTCAGTAAAGTTCCCCGTTCATCCCGTGGAAACCCCGCAGTGACGGGGAAGCCCCGGTGCTTGGCGCCCCTATCCGCCGCTACCAGGCTACCGGGCGACCACGGATACTAATGGATATAAAGCTACCCCTCAGAGCGGGCCGCTCAGTGCAAAGTTTGCGTTTTCCTCCGCAGGGACGCCGCTCTATCCGGGGTACTCTCCGCATGTGTTTATTATTCTGCGATAAAACTCTTTCGCCGCGGTTTCGGCTCGTTTTAATTTATAAACTTTGGAAGCTTACAATATGCTAGGACGCTTACGACCTCCATGACAGAGCGATAAGCTACTCAACCGTATCTCAACCAGATTTCACGGGTTCAAAATCAGTGTAATAATTGCACCTTGTTTCAGAATAAACAATATACCTTGCGTCCTTAAAAGTATTTCTATATTATTTAGTTTCTTTATAATTTTCTTAATTTTTCCCAACCTATTTATAGTGATTTATTTTGGGTTATTTTGCCGTGTTGCGCCACCTCCCTTTTTAGCCAACGTTTCAGATAGCATTACAGTGTCCATCATCAGTGCGGATACTTTAGCAAAATTAAAATTAAAAAAACCGGTGTAAATAGTGATAACACTCATTACACATTAGTGTAATCACTAATTACACACCTGCCCTGATGGTGGACACTGTAATGCCGCCCAAAATGTTGGTTACAGAAGGAGGTAGCGCAACACGGCATAATACCGCAAAAATAAATCACTATCATTCTTTTGACCGTGAAAATCTCTAATCATATCCAAACATTTTTTTAAATCTATCTTAATGACAATTCTTTTTTCAAACTTTATACCATTTTGTAAATATGCGAATAAGGCAGCCCGCAGACGAGAGACTTTAGTTACGGCAACTATTTCGTCCCAGTCGCCGTCTTTATATTGAGTGTTAAGTATACCCTATCTCAATATAAATCCATATATTACTGAATTAATCCAATAACACTATTTATATATATAGTGAGTACTTGTAGTACTTGGTAGTATATGTAAAATTTGAATTCGGAAGTCTCCAAAGACTTAAAATGTAATCGTTCAGCCGCAGAGTTAAGTTGCGGTTGTCGGCAGCCTATGCACTGTAATGGATTTTATGTTCGCAACTGTTGCAACGCAACTGTCTCCGCAACTAAAGTCTCGTCTGAGGGGGCTCTAAGAAAGTCCCAATAAACACAACGATTCACATATGAAAAAATAATCTTTACTGATACATTAAAACAGCCACCATCGTAACGGTGACTGAAAAATTAAACAGGACTTCGCTACGCTCAGTCAATAATAATTGGCTTTGTATCACACAATTTCTCGAAATGAATTATGTTATGTTTAGTGACGTAATGTTATAGTCAGGTATCTTACCATCTTTAATTTCTCTTTGTTCTTCTCTCCCACTTAGTTTCAGCCTCACAAAACAAATTGATAGCATGAATTATGTGCTTCGTCATCTGACGTGGCCCCATTTGGTTCGAAACCCGTCGAAATGCGCGTACAATTATTTATTTATTTCTGCACTTTGTTTTTAAGATATCGCGTTGTTGGAAGACAATCATTCAGTTTCAAAACGTTGCTGATCTGAATGTAACGCATTTCCCATTCTTTCTCTCCCTCTGCATCCCACGCAAGAATTAAAAATATATCGTCCCACTGAATCGGTTGTCTGGCTTTCATTTGAAAGCTTAAAGGGCCTGGCCTGTTCATAAACTTGTTCACGTGTTTGAAATTATTTTCCGTTAAGGTTATAGTAATTGCGTTTTCGTCCGTATCAATCTGAAATTCATCTGCCTCGGAAATGTCACTAATAGCGGTTAATTTAATATGACTAATTACATTTTAAAAGTTTTTATTTATTTATTTAAGTAAACATGTCTTAATACATATAATGTATAGAAGGGGATGATAAAAAACAGACCAATTATTAATGTTCACAGATATTTAACCATGCAAGTACCCACTTAATGAATGTAAACTAAAATATTTAAAAAAGAAATTAAAGTATTATGAATGTGGAATTAAAACTATAAAACAGTGGCTTTATAAAAATTCACCAACATTAAATATATCAAAAACTAAATACATAAGATTCAATTCAAATATAGCGGGATAATCTAGTACATCGTATACAATAAAAACACATAAGCCCAATAATTGATTCCAACTGCAACTGTGAAGCTTTGGAATGTGTGAACAACATCAAATATCTAGGTGTTATTATAGATAATCATTTGAATTGGAATTACCACATCGACAACCTATCAATAAGGGTAAGAAAATTGATTCACATATTTTTTCCATTACGAAACGTAATCAGGATCTAAGATAAATATATTCCGGACTGTGCAACTAACTCCATGTTAATATACGGTTGTATTGGCTGGGAGCTTTAGGAAGAACTATTTTATTTCCGCTTGTAAAGGCCCAGAAAGCAATAATTAGAGTAATTATGCGTAAACCCTATAGATTTTCTAGTGATGAGCTGGATGTTCGCCAAAATTATATAAAAAATGTTATTATCCACGTACACAAAAACCTAGAAAATTTGAATAAAGTTGATAATAAATATATTACAAGAAGTCACACCAGAAAGGACCTCATGTTCCCAAAGAGCAACACCGCAATGTATCAAAAGACATATATTCATATTTGGGACCGAAATTATATAATAAAATCCTCACAGAATAAAATATTAAACTTTGCAAAATGTCCTCTACATCGGTCCTTTAATAACTAAATGGGTGTTTGACTTAGGTAGAGGGGAGTGTTAAAAATTCTTACAAATTGTCACCTAAAATTATACATATTTACCTATTAATGACGCACTTAGTTAAAGCTATAGTCTAATAAAAAATATAAATAAATTATTTTAATAACACAGTTCATTAGCATTTCATTTGGTTCCTTAGAACAGGCAACTCACCAAGCTAGGAAGTAATATCGACCTAACAAGACATAATAACATTTGTACACATTTAAATAAAATACACATAAATATGCACGGTACTGAAAAATTGTTACTATGGATTGAAAAAATAGAAAGATTAATACATAACTTTTAAAACTTTTTCTACTAATGTATATTATACTTTAGGTACTTGAAATATAGTAATCGTTTTATATTACCCACACTCAGGCAGTGCCTTAGTGGGTTTTCATTTCTTGTGTATACTATTTGGTATTATGTATTATGTTATTATATACTATCTATTAATATGTATAATATATGTAAAGAAATGAAAATAAATAAAGTAAAAAAAAAAAAAAAAAAAAAAAACTACTTTTGTATATAGGTACCCATTCATCAGGGCTGGGCTACACTGAAACTAGAAAAAGCATATGAAATTGTGTGAATCATGTATTTCATCAAAACAATATTCAGAAATATCAGTATTACTGATGTAAATATGTGCTAATATATGTGTCATTCATTACTTTACTCTGATATAGCTAATTTGTAGCTAGGCCCTACCAATTCCTTAATTTATTTCGAATGTTTTTCATTTCGTATTATATGCTTTGTATTGTGATATTATTGGATAATTGTAAGTAAACAAATGTAATAAATAAATAAAAATTACAATATACCTATGTAATATATATAAAAAAAAACACCATATTAACAACAGTTCTAAATTTATGTATTATATACAAATGCAAATATTTGGTAGACACTGTATGTATGTATAGAAATAAATAAATTAAAATTAAATATATTATACAACAATACGTGGGATTATAACAATACTTATATAGAGTGGGAAACAGGGATTGGAGTTGGGACGGATAAGGGGGGCGAGGAATGATGCCGTGCAAGTCAAATGATTTTTTTTTTCATTTGAATTTAATCATGATTTTTTTAACAATAACTCCACACAGGAGGCCCTGAAGAAAATAATTTACCTCAAGGCCTTTGTAATCTTTCAGGGTCTTTTTTAGGAAAGGAAGGAGAGGAAGTTCTGGGAAGGAATAGATATGAGGGGTGGGTAGGAACCTAGGAGTGTCGGGCCATCCCTCCCAATGCGGGGCGAGGCGATGTCCCGAGAGAGTGCTGCCGGAGAGGTTAAAAGGTCTCTCCCAACAATTCTCTACGGTTGGCGGGCAGAAGCATCCGCCGCCAAAACCTGGATAAACCTCATCACATGAATCCGGGACCCTTGCTTAGTCACCAAAGTAGCGAACCACTTGGAGCGACCTACTGTCAGAGGTATAGATTAACTAATAAATGGCTCCCGGGGCGACGCGTCGGTACCATACCCGCCAACTTAATACGATACAATGAGCTTCTGTAATTATAGTAAGTAGCAGTGAATATGTCAGCGTGTCCGTGTATATTTGCAAGTTTATCATTGCAGCAGTTGCAGATCATTTTCAAAAATTCATTTTGATTGGAATTAGTGTTCTACAATATAAACTTCATTTTTCAGTATAACAACTGCTCTCAGCAAAAACTCTTGAACTGTGAGTTGTAGTGTTTTTAAATGCAATTTCAACTCTCGACGTTATTGAGTTTTTAAATACATAGCTCAATGATAATTTTCAGTCATTAAGAGATAAGACGCCATATTGTTTCATATAATATTTAGCTATTGAAACTCGGGGGAAGGCGGGTTTTAGGTAACTACTTGTAGCGCAATATTGCAAGCTGATAGTAAATAATAAATGGGCACGAATTGCAGTTACAGTTGTGGATGTAGGTGCCTTGTAATTTTGATCGTTTGATTACAGTTGACCTTTCAGTTGCATTCATCCCTTATCACGACTGACTACGCCATCCCCCACCCCACCTCTCACCCCTTCTCAACCCCTACGCTCTGGAGATTCCCCCCCCCCCTCCCCCCGCACACATAAGCGGGATAACCTTCTTTCGTCCCGAGACTTATTTCACTCACTGGATTATTTCAAGAGGTGAATGTCAAAGCTCATCGTTTTATTACGTTATTACGAGGGTCATCCAGAAAGTAACGTTACAACATTTATGCGAAATAAAATTCGCAGGACACAAATATAATAAACTATTTTTTAACGTAATTAATAAGAAAAAAAATACTTAGATTAACAAGTTATCAAATATTACATTTATATAATTATATAAACCTATGTATATAAATTTCGACTACCATAATACGGGCATGTGTCTAGTGTGGTAGTCGAAAAGCATGTAAAAACTGTACACATTAATATTTCATGAATAAAGAAAAAAAAAAAAAAAAAAAAAATTAAAATTGCCGTTGAGATCGAGATATTTATGTAGTCGAGGCACCAGCTTGCGTATGCCGGGTCAGAGACCTCCACCGCCAACTCTTTCAGACACTTCTTCACAGCTTCCTCGACTTCCTCTTGGAAAAACGTATCCCACCCAAACACTCAGCAGAACCGGGTCAGCATTCTCCTTTTGCGGGTTTATGTAAGCCTCTGCATTAATGGTAGTCACTTTAAGCAAAACATCCACCAAAAGGACTCCCTTACCATGATCGGAAGAATTTACTGTGACTGAACAAAATGGCCGACAAACAAGCGGGACCAAACAAACTGACCGTGAGTCAGGATCCCCTCTACACGCGCCAACTTCGAAACAAAAAATTTACCGCGTCCTCAGGAGCCCTTGTAACCTTACTTTCTGGATGGCCCTCGTATTTTTAGGCAAATTTGATTTGACTTTAAAGAGATGGTTTTGGTAATCGTGTTCATGTGCACTTTAACAAATTTGGCTTTTTAATCCTGTAATATGTGGGTTTGTTTCTTTTTAGATTTCATTTGTTCTGTTTTAACGTTAACGTACATGTTCCAATTTGAGTAAGGACTTGCGAATGTTAAAACAGATATTGAGAAAATCAGTAGTAATTATTAATCGATTAAATTACACCCTTTTCAAAAAATAATAACGTTAACTGACTAGGAATGATAATAATTATTATGAAATTAGACTTATTTTTCTTCATTTTTAGAGTTCGGTGCAATGAGGCTAATTCCCAGGCGTTGATTAATTAATATTTTCACTATTTCGTATACACTCGGTACTTCAATTATATGAAAAAAACCAATAGGTACCGGTGGGTCAAAACTTTGGTGTTTTACTCGATTAATGGTAAGCAGTTTGTATATAATAAGCAGTTTGTACATAATAATGTTCCTCCACGAAGTTATTTTTTTTTGTGTGAAATAAACTCTGTACCTACCAAAAATTTATTTGGTTTAAAAATTGGATTTGAATACAGTTTATTTGTAAACGGAAATGTAAGGTTTTGAAGATTATATAAATATAGCAGTTATGAATAACTTTTTTAAAATGTCAATTGGTAACGTTTTGGGGGTTTCTCAGCGTTGTTACGTTACCCTTTTTTAATTTCTAATTAATTTTTAATTTCGACCTTTTAACAAGTAAAATAATGTTCCTCCATGAAGTTATTATAATTATTTTTTTGTGAAATGAACTAGGTACCTACCAGAAAATTATTGGATTTTAATACACTTTATTTGTAAACGGGAAAGAAATGTTTTGAAGAATATACAAATGAGTTAAGAATATCTTTTAAAAAATGTCAATTGATAATCTTTTCTGGGTTTCTCAGTTTTGTTAAGTTACTCTTTTATTTTTAATTTTGACCTTTCAACAAGTGAAATGGATCAATTCCAACGAGAAGTAAATTTTGTTACAATCAAAATTTGCACTATTAATACCTACCATACTTAGATACCACTATCATACATATTAACATAATATGTCTACACATTATTATTTCGTTCTTCAACCATTTAAAATACTAAATTTGTATCCTATTTTTGTTTTGTACGAACTCTAGAGATATTGATTATATCTATTCATCCAAAATAATAAATAAGCACTACCCCGACACCCATTCAGCACTACCTCGACACCCATTGAGTACTACCCCGATACCCAATAAGCAGTACCTACCTCGACACCCAATGAGCACTACCCCGACACCCATTGAGCACTACCCCGATACCCAATAAGTATTACCCCGACACCCAAAATGCACTATCCCGGTAGCCAAAAAGCGCTGCCCGACACCAAATAAGCAGAACCCCGACACCCAATGAGCAATACCCCGACACCCATTGAGCACTACCCCGATACCCAATAAGCATTACCCCGACACCAAATAACCAGTACCCCGAAACCCATTGAGCACTACCCGATAACCAATAAGCATTACCCGACTCCAAATAAGCAGTACCTTGATACTTAATTAGAACCACCGCGCCAGCCAATAAGCGCTACCCTGACAGTCCCGACAGCAAAAACACTCCAAGTCGTTTTTCAGGATGCCTAAAAACGTTGACAGGTTAAGTTTGTGAAATATAATATGAGTTAGTTAAATCCTAGCAAATAAAACGTTCTTGATTACATAAAAGTGATATAAATTCTATAAGTATTTTATTACCTTTCTAAACCTAAAAGACAGCGTTAATAGCCTTTTAATATTTTTCATGTATGAGCAAAAGAGCAGTAGTAGTTATCTAATTTTATTTTTTTACTAGCTGTACCCCGCAACCCGTTGCTGTGGCTCGGTCTGTGCAGATAGAAAAACATGCGCGTGTTGCTTTTACGTCCAATAGATGACACTGTGCTGTAAAAAATCATATTTTTACCAAATGTGTCACATGTGACATCTTTATAGGTAAAAACATACGCGTGTTCGAATGCAAATGCAAAAATGTGTCAAAATTTCAAAGCAATAGGTGAAGAACTTTCGGAGATTTAAGATTTTGTTCAAACGAACATTAACATTTTTATTTATCTAGATTCAGATTTCTATAATTTATTTACGTAAAATAAAGGATATAATGTCAAATAAAATCCAAATGTATGAAAGAAAACCAAGACGCACAACTCACGGCGCTCTTTCATCAGAATGTAGGGAAATGTCAGAAGTTGGAGGTACTATTAATATTAAAGGCACGCCGACACACCCACAACACATTTCTATCGGTTTATTCTTCCGCGATGGTTGTATTCCCGGCCACGCGACGCACTTTAATTCCCCAATATCAGTTTCCAGGCGCCTCGCCGGTAATGAAGGTCGTTTAATCCGTCCGCCACATCCGCCTTGCCACGGCAATCCGACCTTTGCGCTGGGGGACTGAGGTGTCAGAATCGCGCGCCAGCTCTACGTGCTCGGCGTTGAAAGTTACGCATTTGAATTGCAAATTAGGCGAGAATGAGACGCCGGTTAATTGTTATAGATCGTCAAGTAACAGGGCTGATGCACACTAATTTTTTTGTTGCAACAATTTTATTTAATAATTTTGTCAGTATACTTGGTATCCTGGTGAAATTTCTTAAAGAAGTGTTTAAATTCTGCTCTAACGGGTGGGTTAAGAGGATGTGGGTGGTCGTATACAGTGACTTTCCTCTTGTTTTGAACGTCCAGTGTGCAAAATCTCATCAATCTCGGAATAAAACTTTAGATTTGTATAAAGTCAAATGTCCCGCCGGTCACAGACACTCACTCTTCTTTATGTAAATATGTAGAGAATAAATATTTTATATATGTAGATTAGACATTGGATTTTAATATATGTACTATCAATGCCTAAAGTGTATCAATACATCAACTTCACGTTCCTACAAAACCGGTTCCCAAGAAAGGAGAAAATCAACCATTTCTAGTTTGAACTGCTCATATTTTGAATAATTTAATAGCTAAAATATACATTAATGACCGGGAAACGTTCAAATATCCAACGACAAAAAAAAAGGTTCAACTGTGCACAAACGGCCAAAAAGATCATATACAGGCTTACTATATGATTAGACAAGTAAAAAAGGAAAAATCCTCATTTCAAAAATCCATCGTTTTAAGGTGGTTTTCAGGTAAATAAGTTGAATTGTTTGTATGAAAAAATATGTAAATAATTCCTCTATGAAAAATATTTTGCGATAGGGAAAAAAACAATTGTTTCTGCAATTTACCCCGGACAATCTGTATGTTTACCTGCGCTAACTCTGGGAGGTGATTCTACACCATGGTAGAAGTAAAAAAGACATTATCCTTTTCAGAAATTTCAGAAATATTTTTCCATAGAAGAATATTTATTTTATTTTATCCTCCCTTTTGAAATAAAAAACATTAAAAAAATAACTGACTTCAAAAGAAACATTAAGAAATGGATTATGGATAAGGGAAGGATGAATATAGATATAATTTTGCAACCCAACAAAGACTAAAGCTTGTATTATGTTTTATTTTTCTCTAAATATTGTTTTTTTTAATTTTCTATGTAGTATTTTAACATATGTACTTATACTATTTCAAACACACAACCATGTACAATGTGTCCTTAGAACGGGGTACCCCAGTAAGGACACATTATCTTATATAAAAAAATTGTTAAATAAAAAATAAAAAAATAAAATAAAATAAATTTAACAATTCAACCTGTTTTTATCTAAAAACTACCCTAAAACATTGGAATTTAAAAAATATTATACATCTTTTTTACTTCTAAAATCATGTAAAATCACCCCCCGATAATAGCGCACTTTATCCCCGGAAACCCTGTATAATACTAGTGGATCCCGCAATGCTTCGCTATTAATGAAAACATGATTGACTGACTGATGCAAACCAAATATTCAACAGCTGTGACGTACTAGATATACGCCAATTATACGTTAAAACACTACTAAACTACATTTTTGACAAAAAAAAAATAAATTTCAACATACACAAAATAACACTAACAGACCAGTTAGACAAGCGTAGAAAGAAAACATAAAAACTCCGACAGTAAATTCAAGCTTTGGACAAAGACACTACAATACCATGCTATAAAAGCTTTCAACAGTGTAAAACTTGAAATTAAAATTGAGGAAAATAAAAATAAATTCACACACAAAATTACAAAATGGATTAAAGAACAAAAAAGACAATATTACCAAAATGTCATAGCATAAATTAAAAATAAAACCTACACGTAACACACAAAACCAATATAACACATCACTCACTAACACACAAGATTATATTTTAAATGTATTATTTTCTCTTTAAATGTGTAGCGTCGATATTAATCCAGATTAAATAATTAATAATAAACTGCTACTTGCTACTTAGGTACGTACTTGATACTTGCATCGTTAAATCGTAAACAAAGTAATTTACGTACTACGGTACCTACCTGTCTACCAGGTGACAAAACGTCACGGGCCGTCTTACACATTACGAGAACTCGCCGGAAGGTTCGAGTCTACGGCCTATGCATAATCGCCGCACTATCGAAGGTTCCTGAAACGTACAGTCTGTGCGAGTGCCTAGAATTTAGTTGCCATCCAACTACCCACTGCTACCGTCGGCCGTCTTGTATAAATAAGCCCGACGCAGCGAGCCAGTCAGTCAGTCATAATTTTGCCGCCAGTCTGCGAGGTTCAACGAGTGATCACCCGCGCTAATCTTACTAGCGCGAGGGACAACGTACCCGGCTTCGCCCCTATCATCATGGACTCTATCGGGACATCATCATAGCGCCTCGGCCACGTCCGCGGCCAGCGCTACTCGGATTACAAGCGCCCTGGTTCCAGCGTCTCTGACCAGCGCTTCTTCCACGCAACCATGACCACCACGAGGACACGCAGCATCCTCACTGGTCTACATCGTTCCCGTTCAACTGCCCACAAGGTCCGTCGCACCTTCGGCCGTCTCCTCAGCACTGGAGTGCCTGAAGACCAACGTTCTTCGCCAGTGCCTGACCTCCATCGAGTCCCGGTCATCAGCGCCCGGCGTCGACTCACTGACCCGCGCTTGACCTGCCAGCACATCACAGCCAGCATCCGGTGTATTCTTCTGTCCTACCTCATCTCCTTGTCACGGCTACTGACTCACCAATAAACACATGTGACCTTCACAACCTTCTTTCATTTCGTGCCTCACCATTGATCCCCAAAGTGGTGACCCCGACGTGATCTGCAGCCCGACGTGATAGTGTTACCCCGACTCACCGGTAACCCCGTCTCAAAATGGGTGATCAGTAAAGGCAGCACGGAGCAGCATGCACCAGACCATCTCCGCACAAGCGCGGATAATAGTGCCACCATGGTTATCTGAGTGAATCTTCAACCTGTGTTGTGAACATGTGTTTTGCAAAATTTTTTTTTTTTATGAAGTGTCACAGTTTAAAAAACATTCGTCTCCGAGCTATTTCTTCTATCGCAGCCCTCAGCAAAGCTGCTGGGAAGGGGGTGTCTGTAGCGTCGATATTAATCCAGATTAAATAATTAATAATAAACTGCTACTTGCTACTTAGGTACGTACTTGATACTTGCATCGTTAAATCGTAAACAAAGTAATTTACGTACTACGGTACCTACCTGTCTACCAGGTGACAAAACGTCACGGGCCGTCTTACACATTACGAGAACTCGCCGGAAGGTTCGAGTCTACGGCCTATGCATAATCGCCGCACTATCGAAGGTTCCTGAAACGTACAGTCTGTGCGAGTGCCTAGAATTTAGTTGCCATCCAACTACCCACTGCTACCGTCGGCCGTCTTGTATAAATAAGCCCGACGCAGCGAGCCAGTCAGTCAGTCATAATTTTGCCGCCAGTCTACAAGGCTCAACGAGTGATCACCCGCGCTAATCTTACTAGCGCGAGGGACAACGTACCCGGCTTCGCCCCTATCATCATGGACTCTATCGGGACATCATCATAGCGCCTCGGCCACGTCCGCGGCCAGCGCTACTCGGATTACAAGCGCCCTGGTTCCAGCGTCTCTGACCAGCGCTTCTTCCACGCAACCATGACCACCACGAGGACACGCAGCATCCTCACTGGTCACGCCGTTCCCGTTCAACTGCCCACAAGGTCCGTCGCACCTTCGGCCGTCTCCTCAGCACTGGAGTGCCTGAAGACCAACGTTCTTCGCCAGTGCCTGACCTCCATCGAGTCCCGGTCATCAGCGCCCGGCGTCGACTCACTGACCCGCGCTTGACCTGCCAGCACATCACTGCAGCGTCCGGAGTATTCAACATCTGTCCTACATCATCTCCTCGTCACGGCTACTGACTCACCAATAAACACATGTGACCTTCACAACCTTCTTTCATTTCGTGCCTCACCATTGATCCCCAAAAATGTATTATGTAGATTATATTTTCATATTATAAAATGAAGGCCTCAGCACGGGCAAGCCACCCAGCGAGGCCAACATTACTGGAAAACTTTGAAATGTGAAAAATATTGTACCAAATAAAAAAATTAAAAATTAATTTCTCGGTCGTCCACAACTTCTTTTACCATTCAATATCTAAAAACTCCTGGCACTAATTAAAACAAACTTTGAAATTTTCAGCAATATCGGTCCACTACTTTTCGAGTTATGCAAGACAAGCATACGCTGGCTGAATTTGTATATATTAAGATATCCATAAGTATGCAAATATCCACATTAATATAGTCTGATATATGTATTATTTTTAATGATAAAATTTTGATATACGATGTCATAGAAGTCGGTAACCCTGCTGCCGGTCAATGTGTTCACTTTGGGCACTGTTGGATCCGTCCGCGCCGCCTGAAACCCTAACCAGCGCAGTGGGTAACTGCTCAGTGCGCTCACTGCTCACTGCTTACCTTAGTGTGCCGCACTTAACTATTTACTCATCAGGACTACTTAATACTCTCAAACAGTGGACTGGTCACTTCTATGGATTTACCTTATGCCCCCATACCTTAACACCTCCTCGTCACCGCTTAAGTGGCTCTACTGGTGTCTTTTGATCTTCGTTCATCATTTTATCTGACTCTCAAAAGAAAATTTTAAACAAAAAAAGATTCGCCCGTGTCTAGAATTGAACCAATACCACTGAGTTAATTCGTCCCGAGTCCGAAAGTTTTTCTGTTTCAAATTTTCGTTGGAGAGTCGCTAACATTGTACTCAATGATTCAATTTTTTAATTTTTACTAATTAAGTTTCGAAAAATAAAAATAAAATATTGTGCTTTTGTTTTACCGCACTGACAAACATCAGAAACAAACATTCCACGTCTGTCGTCGAATTGTCCCTTATTTTTGTTACTTTTTATTTTTTTATTTCTTCTTTTATTTAGGATAATCAGTAATCACATATTATTTATCAAACACGGGCGTTAAACGTTAAAGTTATCTTAAATACGAAATTGATTATTAGAGGTTTCCCCTTAAGTAATTAATTATGTTTTGATGGGTATCATGTCAGGGGGGAGTGGATGTAATCGAAGTCAAATACTAAAAAACGAATAATGTAATAAACTGTGTTCGTCTTTTTGGATTTTAGTTAAAGCGGTTAAACTGATTCAACAACCCAAAAACCACGAACGCAAACTTTTGACCGTGGAAATCTTAAATCGTATCTATTTTATTGTAACGACCATGCGACTCACGTCTTGTTGGAAAGCAACGCCATGACAGAGCGAGAAGAAAGGCCTATTAAAGAGATAATACACTGGCCCGGGTAGACCTAGTCCTGCAACAGACCGCCTTCTGTGTAGGGAAGTAAAATTTTGTGGTTGTATGTATTTTTGGTGTAAAATCTGAATTAAATTAAAAAATATATATTGTTTTCGACATCAGCGCCAAAACTATCCTATATTTCAAGCTGGAACCATACACGTTCACATAATTTCATTGAAATCTTTTGGACGGTTTCGGAGATTAGCGTGTACGAACACAGTGACACGTGATTTTTATATATTAAGATTAAGATTAATGGCCCGATTATATGAAATCGTCATTACAGGTCATCCATAAGATAAAATGAATAAGGATGACCTTTATTATATCTGACCATGAGAAATCGTGATAGACAACGTACTAAGCTTATAGCATTTGATCATCATCACGTGAAAGCTTTCTTAATTCTTTAGTAATTTGCATTGTTTGTAACTAGGAATGGTTGGTACTCGTACTTGGTACACCCACACGACTTGTTACTTGGTACATCATGTTAAAGTATCCGAGAATCGCAAGCTTTTCGGATAATGAGCATTGTTACTCAGCACAGACAGTAAAAAGCACCCACGCTAAAATAAGATAAACTTTCGCCGTACATTGTAGGGACTTTCAGACAAATCTCTGTTTGGTGTAGATGGTTCCATGATAACTCGAATATATCAACGATCATAAAAATATGTTGCCCACAATTTTTTTTAAAGAAGAAGTTTTATTAAATTGCGTTATTGGTGCAATCAAAAACAAAAACAAGTGCTTGAATGTACGGCATTGCACAACAACTGATGTAAGTAAGTATTGCAGATGACTATTGACTTACATATAAGAAAAATATATCTATTTCAGTGTATTTTTTTGCCAAAATTTGATGTAGTTTTTATAACAATATATTTATTTTTAAGCTTTGATAATAATTGGTATCCCGACCACACTGATAAACCTTGTTTTTTTCTGTGGGTGTCTTTATAATAGTATTTTTAAAATCTCAAGAAAACGTTTTATTTTGGTTAGTTCACTATTACATTGTAATTGTAAATATGTGTTTATGGCGCCATTTGTTTTCTGGTTATAATGAAGATTGATGATTTTTCTCTTATTACCTACCTTTGTCGCAAATAAGTGCAGATTAGATCAGAACCTCAATTTCTCAAAAATTGAGGATTTTACCTCTCTTGCGCTAGTGATCTCGTCTATCGGATGGATTATTTGTTACCTGTAAATGCGGCTAACTGACTTCTGCAGGCAATGATGCGTGAGACAATTGGGATGGACTATTAGGTCCTGCCGCTGACAGCTCCATTCTACACTCTCTTTCTGTTGCTTGCGTCGTATTGGAGAAAGAGGGAGATGTTGTAACTGGGGTATCTGTGGTATGCCTTTTTATCTGACCGAGTAGGAGCGTTTTGCTGGCATGTTTGATCAACCCGACCCTTCTCACTCCCGAGGAATTACACCTGATAAGATTGGGCGTGTTGCACTTAATTATATCGCTGATTTGAAGACATACTCTAATTAATTGAGACTTCATTAGATTTTATTTTTGTTAACTGAAGCGTAATCCTCACTGTGTACCAACGTGATATTATGTTCGAAAGATATTATGACTGTGAGACAATAAAACGATGTATTGATATTTATTGAAATAGCCTAGTATTTGTGAAGCCAAAGTTCATTTGAATTTGTGTGGAATTTAATGAATTTGCATGGAATTTAATAGAATGAAAATGGAATTGAATTACATCTGGAATATAATATTAATTGTGTATTTAGCCGAATTTCTCCATATTTAACTTTACCTACTGTCATTTTCCCGTCAGTCCTCAGTGAAGCGGTTTCCTCTTGCCCCGCTGCAGGTAAAGGCTAAATAACATCGGCTCCGTTCTCAGGTGGACAGATAATGCTCCCTCGCTTCATCCATCTCGTTGAACGGTCTGAACTAGGGAATGCAATCCCGGTATACCGGGATCCCGACATACCGAGATCCCGCAGACATTTTGCGGGACTAATCTCGGTCGAAAATTTTGCGGGATCCCGCTGGACTGGCGGGATTACAGAGAAGCTTCTACAACTGCATTGACGTCGGGTCTTCCACATCGGCTCATTGTGAACCTCAACCATCAACAAATAAAATCACTGCCCATTTTTCAAGCGAAAACAATACCGTCGAAAAGAGGGTATCACGGATGGTGTCTAAAGATGGTTTACGATTCCGAGTTTTCTGTACCTCGTCGGATTTGCGAGATCTTTTTAAAGCGTTTCTAAAGCATTCTTTTTATAGGGGTTTTAACTTACCAACATCGTCTAATTCAATCAAATTAATGGTTATGAATTACGGCAAGACACTAAAAATGATGGTTATTCAAGATCTTTTAAAGCTGAAAGAGAGCAACTACAGATTTACCCTAACTTACTCTGAATTACTTCGAGTCCGGTGGATTAAAAGGCACATACCTTCAATTCACTTACAATGCGCTAATGACTAATGTGCCAACCAGCTGGCTACCTTGTGTCCAATATCAGAAGCCGTTTATCAGAAGACACAATTAATACTTTAATTTTTTTACGAAGCTATTTCCAAAATAATGTTTAATTAAACTGATGATGCTCATTGTACAAGAATATTGTTTATCGTCTGAACGTTGTTATTTAAATTTAAGTTTCAGTTCAATTTCAGTTTCAGTGCCGGCAATCCGGGCGTTTATTTTATTTTCATTTGTGTACATAGATTTCTTTTACCCACCTCACTAGACAAAGTCTGTTCCGAGGCGGATATGTTATGTAAATTTATGTCTTATCTTATTCATTGCCAATTTATGACTTAAACTTTACCTATGTCTAACTAAAGATATACCTATTAATTAATCATTTAAAATGTCCCAAAGGACTTGTTTTATTATAGGTATAAATTTAAAACTCTAAAAACAAGGTTGGTAGATCGAGGTATTAGGTCTTTATTATACGATTGATTAGATATCTAAGTCCACTCTGCTAGATCCCGCAAATACCTGGATCCAGCGGGACTAAGATTGTTCAGTCCCGCAAATACCTGGATTGACATTTTCTTGCGAGATTGCATTCCCTAGTCTGAACCATGTCAACAGACATACACAGTTGGCGGAAAACTCATCTGAACTCGGAATACCTATACCAAATCAACAAGATTTACCCCTTGTAGCTAAAATATGTTGATTTATTTACGCCCTAGTGTAAGTAATACAGTTGTGTTAACTATTTGTTGTACATACTAACAATGGAAAAGCAAGTGAACCACATGGTATTGATTTATAAAATAAGTAAAGTTATAAAGCTTGAATAAAACACATATAGAAAACACATTTCTTTAAAATTTGAAATAAGATTAGCAACTAAAATATTGTATGTAGATTTTATTTTAAATATAAGTACCTACTTTCTATAAAAGTACACAATCTATTTAGATAGGATGTACGTATCTGACTCAATAATTCACGAATAAAAAAGTTATCTCTGCATGTAATTTCTACGTCCACATAATTGTTAGCTCGCTACATCGTTTCTACCGTAAGCTATTGAGCTTTCAAATTTCCACCCACTGTCTAGAAAAATATAAAAAACGCCAAATTATTTGTTCCGTTTTTTTTTATTTTCCTATAAGAAATGAAATAAATTAGATATGATTTGAGATTCACCAGACTTTTTACATCAGGGCTGATGAAGGACCCTGTAATGATCTCCGGAACGTTGGCTAAATAAGGACGAAGCGTAACACGGCATAATAACCTGACGTTTCGCGTCGATTGGGTCAAAATTGGAATGGTGAGCTGTTGTTTGTTTGTTTGTCTGTTTGTTTGTTGTCTCGCTTCGATCCGATTGATTTGATTAGATGGTCGGTCGGTCGGTTGCTTGCTCGCGGCTTAAGCACGCTCGCCGCGGATGCGTCTCTCCAGCTGGATGTCCTTGGGCATGATGGTGACGCGCTTGGCGTGGATCGCGCAAAGGTTGGTGTAGTGTTGGTCAAGCGCGGGGCCTTTGAGTCGATGCCGCTGCTGGTGACCGGACTCGTGGACGTGTCAGGTACTGGTGAAGACCATGGGTCTTCCGGGTGCTCCAGTACTGAACAGGCAAACCGAAGGTGCGGTGGACCTGGTCAGCGGTTGTGCGGGAGATGCATAGACCGGCGAGGATGCCGCGGGGTCTAGGTGCGTGGATGTAGCGCTGGTCAGATGTGCTGCAACCAGGGCGCTGTGATTATCCCGTTGGAGTCCATGGATGAACCGTGCAGAGCCGGGTGTATCGTCCTGCGTGGGGCGCGAGGCGCGCCGTTTGTCATTCGCGAGACTTGATTGACTGACTGCTCGCTGCGTCGGGCCTATTTATATAGTCCAGCCGATGGCGGTAGTTACTACGCGAGACCGCTGGTAAACTGGAGGTTGGTCGTTCAAACTAGATACTTCTGGTAGTTTTGATGGCGCTGGAATTATGCCTAGGTGATTGTCTAGACCCTTCTAGCGAATGCGCGAAATATACCTGGTTAAACTCGCAACGTGTTGACGTAGGTAGTTCTCTCAGCGGCAAGTACTCGTAGGCCGTAGATATGAACGTTTCGCATTGCGTCTGGAGTGTTCTAGATAAACCTCGTAGCATCGCTACAAACCCAAAAATTAATCACGGTGGCGTATAAGGTATCAGGTCTTCAAATTACTGTCACAGCAGTAAACTTTTTAAATACATATATTTGATTTTAACCGTTGTTTTCGATAATGAATTAACACAAATCTTGAAAGCGGAAATTAACCCACTTCCCGGCATCTGATCAAGCCGAAACTCTGTATATTGACTCGTTGTCGATGACATCTATTTAAAAAAAAAATTACAGGGCAAAAAAACTTCGTTTTTACGGGTTGATTTTTTTGTTTTGTTTTATTTACTAATTCATGTTGGTAATTAATTATATAATAAATATTGTCAAAATAAAACTTTTCTGCATTGTGCTTGAATTCGCTTATTTGCCTTTCGCGATCATCTCCAGACAAAACCTTGCAAGTATTATTACGACGGGAAAACAAACCGAGAAATTTAATGTTTGTGAACTTGTTATGAAATGTTCGCTTAGTTTCACTTCCCTCAGAAGTGGTCTTGTTGTGTTTGCGTGTCTTTTTCTTCTGTTGTGATTTCTCCTGTTCTCCGTTTCGCGGTTAGTCATAATTCATAATAATAATAATTGCTATTCCGGTGCATACGAGCAATGATCATCTTCTAGCTCACCCACCCCCCTCCTCCCCTGGTTAGTTACTGAGGTGTGATGACGTCACCGCTAACGTCACTTCCTGCCACAAAGTTTATAATACGAACCCGCGAATGACGGCCGATTCAAACTAAACAAACTTAGGCCCGCCTCAGCCGTATTCCAGTAGAGATAATAGAGGATTACTACCTACATGGGTAAGTGCATCGTGTCTACTAGGTTATCAAAGCATTTTTTTGGTTCGTCATTTTCATTATAAGCTATGGACTTCAAAATGTCGTTTAAATTTTGGTTTTATCGTGATAAATAAATAAATAAAACCAGATTCTCTATTAATTGTATAATTTCCTAATCGCTGACACAAAGTTTTCGCCGTGCGCCAGATGATTCTATTTTCGTAAAAACTTACTTGTTTTTTTGCAAAATTATGTTTTTATAAATTGTACCGTCTTACCTGATAATGTATTTTTTATTTTTATTTTTTTTAATGTTTTTTTTTTATTATACATTTTACACTTTACAAATATAAGGTAAAAAGGCCCGATAAACTGCTTTTTAACAGTTTGTCTAACGGGTTTTTTCATTATAAATCTTATTATAGTGAGTTTACAGTTACATTTTTACAATTATATGTATAAAACAAAAAATTAAAAATTTTACAGAATTATAGCAAAAGAAAAATTATGAAATACATAAATAACAATTTTAAAAGTCTTTAGAATAATATATCATTGTAAGCTAATATAAATTAATTCTTTCAGTAAGCCAAGTCTTCAGTAAGTTCACCAATTGTTTGTTTTGGGCACAGTTTTTAATTTCAGCAGGTAAAATATTAAAACAACTGGGAATCATATAGTTTAACGTTCTTTGTCCATATTTATTTGTATGCTTAGGTACAATAAGTCCTTCATTAAAGTTAAAACGAGTATTATGATTGTTTTCTAGCCGTTTTATATATAAGGGGTTATTTATGTGCTGAAATATAATTTTGTACCACAGAATTGCTCTCACTGAAAGAATTTTGAGACTCTGATAGAAGTATGGAATATTATGCCTTTCTTTGTATAAATTTTTTTCAGCTAATAATTTAACCAATGAATTTTGCACGGATTGAACATGGTTGATATTAGTTTTGCAGGAAAATCCCCAAACTTCCATACCTTATAAATTCCATACCTTATAACAGATTCAGCTAGAAATAAATAAATTATTCTAAGTGTGCAGATTCGAACAATTTTTTTTAGTTTATACAATCTGCTTACAATAGATCTTAGTCGTGAACAAAATTTGTTTATTTGTATATCCCACTTGAAAAAGCAATCAATATTGACACCTAAATAAACATATTCTTTAACTAGTTCCATATTTCCACATGTACACATTGCAGGAATACCATCGTGTAAGCAATCTGAGGTATGGGTCTTTATTTCTGGTGTAATATATACCTTAACATTAGGGGATCTTTTGTGTAACAATTTAGTTTTTTGGCATTTATGATTAAGCCAGAGTCATGAGGATGAGTTGTGATGTTAAGAGTTCAATGTAGTCTTTTTGTAATAGGTCTATACAAATTTGCAAATCACTGATAGAAATCACTAAAGCAGTATCATCCGCATATGCAAAGCGCTTTACATGTCTAATAATGTATTTAATAAAAAATAAATTTATAATATACAGAATTGGACCTAATATGGAACCTTGAGGAACGCCGGCAAAAAAACTTTTTTTTGCTAAAAGAGTTTAAGGACGGGTTGTTTCGGAGTATTTGAACAATTCATCAAATTTCAACGTTCATTTTCAAATTCTGTGAAGGATTTTTTCAATTTCTGTTTTTATTTCAGTTTTGTCAAGCAACTAGCCTATAATGATATAATAACAGAACTTGAATTGGACTTTCACAGATCCCAGAAATGAACGTTGAAATTTGATGAATTGTTCAAATACTCCGAAACAACCCGTCCTTAGAGTTTTAATTTCATGCATCGGTTGGTTAAGTAATTTTCGAAAAGTTTTAGTAGTTTTCCTCTTATTCCTATAATTTCTAGTATTTTAAGTAATTTACCATGATCAATAGTATCAAAGGCTTTTGAGTAATCTATAAATAAGACTAATGTATGTTTTTTACAGTTTAATTCATTATTTATCATGTTGGCAAATTTTTGAAGCAGCAATTATTATGAAGATAATATATAATCTACCTTAAGTATTTTACCCAGAATAACTAGTTATATTCAGAGAAATGTTTTTTTGAAAACATCCGGTGCACAAGAGGTAAATTCGTGTTTTTCCACTGTTCAATGAGAAAAAAAATATTTCATAAAATAATTTAGTTGATCCTCGGACCAAACCGGATAGATAACAACACATGTAAAATGAAAATACAGAATATGAAGGACACCTCAAATGATAATAAGTAGATGATTTAATCTTTTTAACAAAGTTTTTGTGTATTGTTATGTTTGTAAAGGGGGTCTTTTGAAGGTTTTTTAGTATAGGTGTACCTTGCTTTTTAACTGCCCAATCTAAAACTTTCCACTATCCAATATCCAATATCCTTGCGTATTGCGTAGGAAGACAGACATTATACAGTTAAATAGGGCATGTAGATATGCCAACACAATCATAAATCAATCAAATCGTTGGACCTGCAGAGGTATTTATGCACAATCCGTGGAGTTGAATGGGTATCTCCCTGGCAAGCGATATTTGCTTGTCCAATTTCCGATTGTCATAGTATGAATACCAATGACAATACGGCTCTACAATGCTGTATCCTGCTCGCAGGTTACATTTAGGATCTAGGTTACTAGACTGCCCTTCAAGCTTCTCCAAATTAACCCGAAACTTAAAAGTGTAATTTTCGGTAATCGATATACAAATAATTTAAAATTAAATGAATACATTAATTCAAACGTGTCTTGTTTAAAATGATTTTCCTGTGACCCTATTTATTAGTTATTCATTGTTCACATGTAAATTGGATCATGTCTCCCCGCTACTCCCGCACGATGATACGATTTTGCACGCGTGTTTATTCGCCGACAACTATCCGATGAATAGCTGCCTGTAAATGAGATATTATGGAGATCAGGGCTGGCCAAACTGCGACACGCGGCCCGCACTGTGTAACGGATTATATTGGTACAAATGCATGTGATATCAATGAAGATCATTCCAGCATCACCATGCTGGTTAGTTCTCCACTATTACTACTCGGTACATTCTAGTTACCTTGTATTATTATTTGTACCAAAGATATAGATATATTTGTTTTTGAATATTTATTTAAATTCATGCAGATTTTTTCACACATCTAGTACGAAAATATATAAAATACAAATATCAACCTTTTTTCAGGCTTTAACGAGCTGAAACCGGTTACGGTCAAAAAAATTAAAGTTGAAAAAAGTATCATATTTGTTTTATTATAATGCAATTCCACTATGAATTGTCAGTTACAAAATAGAAATATTAAAATACAAAATTATCTTTAAAAAAATACAGTTTAAGAAATCGAGTTAGGTATATGGGTTTAAAACATAAAGATTAAGAAATACAGTGAAATTGGTTTAGGGCGACTAAAATAATATTCGTAGGTAACTTCGTATTATATAATTTATTTTAGATATATAGCACATATCCTACGAAAAGACTTGTGGCTTCCTTTACAGCTTTCGGTAGGTTATTTTGAAGTTTTGTTTATTTTTTAAATACGCTGTTTTGTGTGCACGTTAAGTTGAGTTTTGGGAAGGTTTTTGGTTTCTGCTCGAACCACGACACATTAAGCTCGACCGCATTATCCAATGAAACTTGAAATAATACCTTACCTCTAAATAATTATAAGCAAGTCGAGTGAAATATCAATACAAATTGAAAATATCTCCCAAGTAAAAATAAATGCCTCCAACGGGAATTGAACCCGTACCTTCTGATGTCCGGTCATGTGCTCTGAACCACTGAGCTATGTCGGCTTATTTACAACCCGTAAAAAAATTCAATATCTACTAGTACCTAAATCAACAATTAACCAACTTTATTTTTGTAGGAAAGGCTTTGTTAGTGCTAAATTTCCCACTAGATGGTGTCGAGACATATTATATCTACATTTGTTGGTGAAATATTTTGACTTGTCAAATATTATTATTTTTAATGATAAACTGTATAGATACCTACGTAGGTAGGGGTTCATTTCCCGTTAGCGGCATTTATTTTTACTCGGGAGATATTTTCAATTTGTATTGATAAATCACTCGACTAACTATTGCTTATAATTATTTGTTATCCTTTATGCTGTGCATAAAACCTTATCTTATAAACATTAGTTTATCATTAAAAATAGCCTTACCTCTAAGTTCAAAGTTGGCTTCATCGACTCGGCTTAACGTAATTTCAATTTTCCTGTTTACTGCGGAAATCGCATAAACAAATTCCTCACCCGGCTTGTGTGCATGCTGTGACCTGTGATCCAATATGAATGGACCGATGCAATTTGACGCTGCGTGAATCCGTCCGACGAATGCGCCTCGTCTGAATCCGGTCTTACGCGTATTAATCTGTTACTTTGACCCGATGGCTATCGCAACTGGCTGTGCATAGTGACGAACCACAGTTTCGAATTTCCGTTATTTTTACGTTTTCTGAACCGTTTTACGCCATTAAGTTTTTAAAAAATCTCCCCGCATCTTAAATTATTTAGATAACTTTTTTATTTGTCAGGGTTTGTTAAGACTAACGACAACTGCAAATTAACTACACTTATAAATATATAACTTATAAAATCAAACCAAATCGTAATCTCCTCACACGACTAAATTAGGAATTAACTCCTTATAATACATCGCATATACGCAATGCATTAACCAATAACCTAAAACTTCCAGTAACAAATAAATAAAAATATTGGCAAAAGCTCTTAAAAGATATATCCTCAGCAGCTTTCTTAACCAGTAATACAATCTTCCTCGGAACTCTCTAAAATCTGTGTATCTTTCTCGATGTATTGTGAAATATTTTTCAATTAACTGTTTTAAGTCTGTTTTAAAATCTATGCAGGTAAACTTTTCTTCTATTCTTATGTAAAAAATATTTCATTTTAATTGTATAATGTTGTCTTTCCCGAAATGAGTTTTATTAAACTCACTGGGAATAATGCGTTATAAATATTATTGTAAAAATAAAATTTCAAAAACTTTTGGAAGACACGCCAAACTTAACAAATATCGTGCAACAGCCATCGATCGGTATGTAAAACTATATAATTCCATGTCTTTTATATATTTCTTTATTATAGTTTTTTTTAAATCACTTTGAAACTTTTATACATTTTTAGTTTCACTTCTAAAAGTTTGAATCCGCAATCTCTGGACCCAGAAACAGGAATATTGCCGCTCTGCCGCAGATATTTTTAGTCATTGCCTTAGTCATGCCTAGCTATTGAAGTCGTTTATATGGGAGCAGTTTAAAATCTTTGTTTTTTGCTTATGCTATTTTCTAGACCTTTGTATAAAGACCGTGGCACAATAACCCAGATTAAACGAACCGTTATCTCAATCGCTTAGAAAAGCTTATAACTTGCAAATATGTTAAGTTTACGATTCCCGTTATGGGCGTTTCACTTCTGAAAGTTATGGTCCCATACCACTTATCATTCCAACCGGCTCCAGAGCAGAATGCAGAAAGCAGAACATAGAATCTAGCATCTAACCCAGAACGTTTCGCGTTACAATGGGATTGTCGGAATCATACAGAAGCGCAGATTGCAGATGGAGAGAGCAGCCGACTGGGTAGAATCTGTGTCTCATTGGTTATTCCGACTGCCTTACTAAACTCACGCCTTGCCTTTATTAATCCTGCAGAGCGGTCTGCGCTCATTCTCTAATACTTGCTCTGTGCTCTGTAGGATAGGATATGGGACCTACGACAATGGAGAGGAGAACAATGATTTGTCCCATCTCAGACAGACCAGGATGTGCCTCATACAGTTTCACTTATTACACGAATTATATTAAGATCCTTACTAGGCTAATACATTATTAAAAAATATAAATATTAATTTATTCATTTCTATTCTCTTACAAACAGTTTACATAATAAGTATCAGTTCTACAAAAAATGTTAATAATCAGTATCTGTATGTATTACTAGTAGTGTTTTATGAAACCTCTCTAGGAAACCTCTGCTGAGGTGGTCACATGTTTTAGGTAAAGTTTTATTATGCCGTCATAAGTAAAAATACATCATCGTCCTTGAGATTCTCTAAGAGGATACTGTTGTTCCACCCATACAGGCAGTACTTTATACATATTAGGTTAGTACCAGTTAAAGTACATCAAAACAGTGCATGAACACAATGTAGTAACAATTTAGTGAGAAGAAAATGACAAGTACTACGTGAAGTGTATACAATGATGCAGTTCAGACGAAAGAAAATAAAACAAAATAAAAGGAAAAATATCTCCCAAAATTGCTCTAGATGTAAAATAGCTTTGTCTATGTTTTAGTGACTGGCTTTCACTTGCCAGGAACTTTTCAACTGTCCCCCATCCTGTTGTTGATTTTATTCACTGATCTTGTCTTCCCTAAATAATAATATCAGTCACACGGATGCCTCCATCGCTGTTATATGTCTTAGTTTCTGCTTTCTTACTCTGTTGTCGCTGATAACAAATGATTGAAAATGAACGAGATTCATCTTGTAACAACTGTCCATAAAAATACTAATTATTATTGATTGATCGATCTGTAATTTAATTTAGCAGTATGCTCCAGTGCTCCAATATGCGAATACGTGTCTAATCTCTGTTATATGTAACCAACAACAAATACATTATTAGTTCCATCACCATCAATAACATCAGCGATAACACCGGCAATAACGTTCTCCGCGACGGAATACAAAATACCCATAAAGCAGAACAAGGCATTAGCGATATATCTGCATGTTGTTCAATACTGCATAATACCCAGCCGGGGCACGCGTGGAACGAGGGACTACAAACTACCTTGTAGCACTGTCGCCTGGTGTTTGTATTATTATTTTGTGGCCTTTTACATCATGCTGTAAGACTTTGAGACTCTTGTCACGATCAGTGCTAGAATTGAAATGGAGCAATCCGGGATGGCGTTCCGGTTTGTGAAATCTGTCTGGACTAAGCGTTCCTAAGACACATCATCAAAATAACGTGTAAGAAATTATAGGGTGACTAAAGTAGACTTAGGACGGGTTGTTTCTGAGAATTTTAACAATTCTTTAAAATTCAAAGTTAATTTTCAAGTTGTGTGAAAGATTTTTTCACGTTCTGTTATTATTTCAGTTATGTCAAGCAACTAGCCTAAAATGATATAATAACAGAACTTGAATAGGACTTTCACAGAACCCGAAAATGAACGTTGAAATTTGATGAATTGTTCAAATTGTGTTAAACAAACCGCCTTAAGTGATATAGTTTTTCATCGATTTGAAATTAAAAAAAATAGTGTGTTAAAAAATTACTAAAATTTACTGTGAAGTTGTCAGACTGATCAAAGTACCGTTCCGGGATCAGTTCAGTATCAAAAGTTTTTCTTTTCCCTGAAGATACGCAACCTCCGATAAGTAGGCGAGAGAAAATACTTGTTTGTAATCTGTTAGAAGGGGCGCACATTTTGCTGTGCAAACACGGTGACCTAAATATTTTTGTTTTATTTAGGACGACCATCCAGGGTTTCAGTCTGCAAGTTGAAGATTGCCCTGATTATAGTCTACCTCCAATCAGTGGCGGCTCGTGACTTTTGGGGGTTCGGCTGATAACATTACATAAAATGGCATTTATGATGTTTTTTTTAGCTGAAAACGATTTTTTATTTTATTTTTCAATTCGGTTTTTTGTATGAAGATTTTCAGGAAACCCGTGCGGCGCGCGGCCAAACTGAAATTTCTTGAAAATCTTCATGCAAAAAATCGAATTTTCAGCTACAACAACATCAATAATGCTATTTTTGTAATATTAGCACTCTCGTACACCCTAAATTCACAAGCCGCCACTGCCTCCAATATCAGAGGGAGCCAGAAGAAGATGTTGTTAAAAGAAATACTGTATACTGTCAAAAATTGTACACTTACTATGCCTATCGGCCAGTGGCTGAGATGGCATCGCGTTTGGTTCCCAACCAGGCATCGTGAGTTAAATTCCTCCGCTGGATAAGTAGTCCTCCATCACGACACAAGCAACATTTTTGGTTTACTCTGGTAGTTGTAGTAGATTTTCAAATATTTTCCAGGTTATTTGTAACCTGGGAATGTTTATATTGAAAGGTGTAAGATCACCATTCAGAATTGAACCGTTACGTTAGTGAACATATCCGAATAGACAGGTACTCCCCATCTTTGTATTTCCCATCTCATTCCCCTACTCACTACCTTCAGCCTAACAATATACCTCAATTGGAGATGCTATAGTGTCACTGGCTCCAGATGGTTGGGAGCAGTTGGGACTCTTGTGTAGTATTCACTTTTTTCTATTTGTTTATATTATGAGTATATAATTTTATTTGTATATTATGTATTTTATTTATTAACCTATTTTGATCATGGTTGTAATTTTATTAATATCATATCTTGTAACATTTCTCCTTTTATTATCTTCGTGTAATATGTTAGGTGTTGTAATTGAACATGTTCCGTTAAAGAAAAAATAAATATTGAGTTAGAAAGAAAAAAATCATCTAAAATCAGTTGGACATCAGGCTCAATACGTGGTTAGTTTAAGTTAGGGGTAGACAATATTTGCTGATCAATCTTGGCTGACAAGTGTTTGCCGGCAGAAAACAGTTTAGAGCTGACCAAAACCTCAATACCTTGCTGACGAAATTATAGCCAGGCCACAAATCACAAAGGGTATGTTTTTCTAATTTGGAACGCAAAATAATAACTCTGTTCTGGTTGATAAAACTTGTTGAAGTCAAGCACTGGTCACAGGAACTTAAGAGCCGACGCTCGACGTAGAGAAAGTCCAGAGTGGCAGTTACTAAATGTGGATTTAAAACTGTGCTCCTGCGAAAGGAACAAGATGTCGCTGTTCATTGAACGTTAATCTCTTCCAACCGGCCAGTCCGCATGGAATCCGATTGTCGGCCGTCCTGACAATATAACATTATATAATATATGACCCCGACTAGAGTTATACTCCAGCTCTATTTTCCAAAATTATTCTATGTAAGTGTAAGGTTTCTCTCCAGTTTCAAGTTTCAGCTGTCTTCTATCAAAATCTTTTGACTTGTTATTGAATAAATAAATAATGTGGTATTTTAAATACACGGAGAAAACCATATTGCTATACAATTGATATACAATATTGCTAATTTATTAAGAATATCTTCAAATTCTTCGTATTCCGGTTATTAAACGACACCGCAGGCCATTATTGAATGAATATATAGGTTTTCTGTTAAACTTTTAGTAAAAAGGAATGTATTATCGCGATGTCGTAACACGTGTTCGTAAAAAATATTATGTTTTCGAATTTCGTCATTGTAATCAGGGCAAATGCAAGTGTATAATCACGTTCCGATATATTAGGAATGTACTACAAGTTTAACAGGAAACGGCCTGCAATCCCATTTTAACCGGATTTTAATAAATCTATCTATGTCCTAATACAATCCTTAAACATGTATTATTTAGAATTAACATCTTTTCGTAATTTTATTAAAATTTTGTTTATGTTTTCTTCTACTTTTATTTTATTTTTTTTTATATATTTACTCCACACAGGAGGCCCTGAAGAAAATAATTTCTCTCAGGGCCTATGTCATCTTTGGGGATGCTGTGTTAAGGGTCTTTTTGTGGAGAGGAAGGAGTGAACATGGGTCTTGAAGAGTCCCAAGTTGTAGGAGGGAGGAAACACAGAGGCCGGCAGTTCGTTCCACAGCAGAGCTGTTGAACCTGAGAACGAATCGTAAAAGCGACCCGTTCTCATGTGACAAATGTCAACCGTGTACAAATGTTGGGCGCGCGTTTGGCGTGTATCCCGACTACGCACCGGTGCCGAAGGGATCAATGACGCTAGTTCCTCAGAGCATCTTCCATTGTAATACCGATAGAACAAGGACAGCATACCTACCTGACGCCTGTGCTCTAAAGATTGCAGTCCGTTTGTTAAGATTGGGGAATCTATCAAACGCACCGCCCGTTTCTGCACAGAGTCGAGGGTTTTTTTCAGGTATTTTGGGGCTCCGGACCAGAGATGGCTGCCAAATTCGACAGTAGGGGCGCACTTGCGATTTGTACAGGGTCAGCAGTTGTGTACTATTAAAGTATCTGCGGGCCCTGTACAGTACGCCCAGCTTCTGAGAGGCCAACTTTACTCTGGATTCGATGGAGCCCCCGTACCTGAGCTGGTCACTTATAGTTACACCATAGTTTCTTCTGGTAATTCGTAAAATATCTTCATTACTCCGTACATAATTGCGTGTTTAAAGTAATTGGGTTTACCTAGAAATACATAACACTGTCTTGCAAATGAAGGGTTTAGCATCGGCCTGCCATCTCGTACCGCAGACTATTCCTTAGACCTCAGTCCTTTTGGAGCCGTTGGAGGCCACCTGTCCTGCCTTGGTGGGAACGGTGGTATTACACAATAGGAGTATTGGAGGAAGCGGTGGGTTCGGGCAAGCTGCAGTCATCGGCGCGCGTCACTCACCGCTTTGCTGACTCCAGGGATTCCCAAAGTTGCCTCGACAGCATTATTTCTTTTACTTTTTACGTTGTATCAATCAATGTTTAATGGAGGAAACACATTATTAAAACGCGACGCGACGCCACGTCTCGACACCCGATGTGCACCGTGCACATTACCAACACGCGACGCCACGACATACTAGCAATTTATGAATACAGTTAGCTAACAGCAGTGGAAGTGAATGGTTTTGTACTATGGATTTAATAAATAGCGAGTCAGATGAAGACTTTGAAGAAGATTTGATGCAAATTATGGGTACATATATGATACTTAAACGACTCAAGAAAAGGAGAATAACCAGGCGTTACTGGGTTCATGAAATAAATCAAAAGAGAAGTATGTCTGGTGAATATCATACTCTGTATCCAGACTTACTTCAAGATAATGAAAGATTTCATATGTATTTTGAATATGGGTTTTTTTTATATGGGTTACTTTCTTCCCATGCATTATTTCTCACAGTATGATCCCTGTATATAGCTAAACTCATGTCATATAGAACAGGATATCGTTTTACCAACTCAATTAATTGTTCGTCGGTCAATTTCGCTAAATAAATGCAAAAATAATATTAAATTGGCATAAATTCCGTATATGCTCTGTGACAGTTCTCGAACGACTGACGCGTGGCGTCGGGTGTTGTCTAGAAACATACTGCGCAGGCCGCGTCGGGTGGCGTGTTTACCCCACCAAGGGCAACACACCGACCTGGCACGTCTGGATCGGGTGGCGTGTGCGCGCATGGCGTCGCGTCGGATGTTCATAGTGTGATTCTGGTCATAAGAAAACAATACATTTGATTCGACTCAACACGCATCGCGTTTCATCGGGTCGCGTCGGGTGTTAATAATGTGTTTCCACCTTAAGACAGCAGGTTGCGTTTTGTTTATTTTACTAAATTTCTAAATAGTGTTTAGATTCTAACACTTTAAAAGCATTTGTTATGAAATAGGCCTCCAAGCTACTTAAAAAGCTTGTGTTCGCTCTAAATTCAATGTTTTCGAGACGAAACTTGCTGTGTAAACAGATTTTACAAACACACCATGTTCATAATTCACTATGAAAGAAGTGTTTATTTTTATGTGAATACTGCACAGAAGTTCGGTGGAAGTATGGCATCCCTGGTTGGGGTATATTTTGATGTTGAAGGAAGAAGATAAGGTATAGGAAGATTGAATGGTGTCTTAGGATTAGTCAAAAAGTTAGTGAATCCCTGGTACCTATACACAAACACCAGTCAGTCCGTCAGTCTGAGTTCAGACAGCTGGTTTATCCTCCGCTTCATTTCCCCCACCAGTCAATAACACAATAACCCACAATCATTAGGCGAGTAGGTACCTCCTCATTACTTCTGCCTTCTGCAGCCCTTTGTCGGGGGCTCTTTTCAGTTGAGCCTTTATCCTGGCAATCATTATTTGTCGCGGCAGTTGATGGGGTAATTGGACGGATAATTTGCATTCATTTGGTATATTAAATAAACTATATTTTGTGGTTCCCCATTTTTGATGATTGAACGGTTACTCTGGGTATTGTTGATCGGATGGACTTTAAAACGGTTTTCGGTATTTTGTTTCCATATCATATTTATTTTTGTATAGCATGCGATCGAAATCGGTTCGTTCCTTGAAATGGCTTTAGCTGTGTTTGGTGACCAGATCTGAATAGCCAGATATTCCCAGCCTTCCTCTTTCCCATCTTCTTCCCTTCGGCCTCACACCGTACCCCCCTATTGAGGATGCCAATATTATACTAGCTTCGGAACATAAGAAACTCCCACTGCAATATTTGTGAAGGTGTTGGCCATTGGCTGGGCAAGGTTTTATGTTTCTTCTTTTCAATACAATTTATTAATTTTAAAAACATTACAAAATTGCAACAACACATTGGTTAAGAAAAATTCTTACATAAATATAAACAATGCAAGGAGAAAACCAACTGATACAAAATATTGCTATTTTAATAAGAATCTCTTAAAATTATTCTTTTTATTTTCGCTTTAACGAATGAATTTACAGGATTCCTAATAATAAACTATCAGTAAAACACGAATGTGTTATGGCGATGTAGGAACACGCGTTCAAAAAAATTCTAATATTTTTGCATTTTGTTACTGTGTATTATCAGGACAAACGCAGGTGCATGGAAACATGTTCCGTTATATTATGAATGTACTAAAAGTTTACTGTGAAATATGATTTTAATTTTTGTTTGTTTTTAAAAGTTTGAAAATAGCCTTGAAAGCCGAAACAGCTGTAACAATAAACAAAAACCAAAAAATACTTGCAGAACTTATTATATTTGATTTTAATCACAGACATAGGAATTAATAGACGAGAAGATAATGGCGAGGGGTAAAATCAACTGTTGAAGAACGAAGGGGGTAAAGCTGACTGTGATTCGTCAATAAATCAATCTGACAGTAAATAGGCATCTCGCATTATAATATCACCATTTAGTTCTTAAAAGTAAAATCTGCTTTTGAATGAATAGACATTTTTACATGGGAGCGCAAATTACTCGCCACGTTATGAACAAATTTGCGAAGTCCAAATTCGGCAAAAATTTTCTTCTATTTTCAGAGTCGAATATTTCGTTTAAGTATTTAGTTAAGACACTTTTATAAATGTTCATAATATGTAATTCCATTTGCAATACACACAAAAGACATCCCTAAAAATTTTGACATTGTCATTCATGACAATTCCAAAATACATAATAAAAATTACTGTCTCCAAAACTGCACAATACTAAAAAACCCAAACACAATCAAATATCTAGGAGTAATTATCGATAAAAATTTGAATTGTTTGAACAAATATGTCAAATTGTAAAAAAAATCAGAAAACTGATATATGTATTTTTAAGAATCAGAAATTTTTTGTCTTTAAAAAACCTATATTTAATATATTATGCCTTGGTCCAATCAACTCTACAATATGGTATCATTAGTTGGGGATCCACATACAAAACTAACCTTACTCCAATAGAAGTGGTACAAAGGTTAATAATTAAAATAATATTAAGAAAACCTTCCGATTACCCAACGGATCGATTATTCGAAGAATTTCAAGTGCCTTCATTTAAAGATCTTTATACTAAAAATGCATTAATTCAAATCATAAAAGAAAAAGACAAGTATCAATTTCTAACTGAAAACCGTACTCGACTTAAATATATTTTTCCATGCCCAAAATTAAACACTTCGTTTGCACAAAATTATTACACTTACCGGGCAAGAATTTTTTTCAATCGACTACCTGAAGAAATTAGAAACATTAATGATAATATCCAAATAATAAACACTGTGAAAAAATATTTTAAAGACAAACTTACAAAAAAATAAAAATGTTTCCAATTGAATTAATCTTAAGAATAACTCATCTCAATTAGTTTCCTTAAGTAACATTCCATTCTTCAAATAAGTTTAAAATCATTTTATTTTTAATTACCTACATACTGTAATAAAACCATGTACACTCCATTTCCAGCCACAAGCTAATGCTTCTATGGAAGAGGGGTCTTGAAATATTTGATCATATATTGTAACAAATAAACAAAAATGTACCTACTTATATAATAAAAAATAAATAAATAAATAAAAAAAACTTCCCAGCAACCAACCAGCTTTGTGTTTCGCGTCCAGACGTTTCTCGATGTGATAGTATATGTTTCTACAACTGATCCATATTATACGATGTGAATATGCTTAAAATAAAGTAAAATAATGCTTATATATGGAATGTAATACGACAATTGGGTTTATTCTCTTTTTCATATCTATTTTTACAAGTTTTCATAGCACAAGTCAACATTTTGCCGTGTTATTTCGTAAAATGAACCGATGATGCCTCGACCATAGTTCGCACAAGAATGATGACGTCACGTTTTCAAATTTCACTTGAGGCCATACGCGAGCACAGCCGGCTCCAATGGAACCGGTATGGGGAGTGGGGAATAATACGCTTTTAATCACTTAGGGCAGGTCTTTTAATATTCATATGTCTATGATTTTAATTTAATTTAAAAAAAATTAAATCAAATGGAGTTCTACGAATTAAACACAAAAATATGAGATGATTTTAATAAATCAGCGATACTCATTTTTCTCTCTGTCAACTATATAACATAGTATGTCAACTATACAACATAGTAATAACAGAGCTTGCCTTTTAAAGACAACTTCGTTGATGCTAAAAATGTTGATATCCGAATTGACTCCCCACCGGCATGACCGTCGGCAAATTAGTCCTGCAGGCTAGGCCAAATAGAACAGTCTACGCTGTCGGTGACGGAGATAACCATCGAGAACATAGAAATGAATGCTCTCTACGAAAAGTAAGTTTTAAAACCTTCCACAAATCAGTAGGCAATTGTTCTAACCCGTAAATGGTTCATTCCGAGCAGTCGTACTCCCTCGTGTAGACAAATGTCAGGAATTGGCACAATTACCTGTAGTACGTCACGGATTTCATCTAATTAATAAAATGAAGTGGAGTTAACTGACATAAATAATAATAATAATAATAATACTTGGATGACTTGTATAGCGCCGTTTTTGTGCAAAAACACCTCAAGGGCGCTGTACAAACTTATAATACATTTGTACAGTGGTCTATGTTATTACTTAACTATTTATGGAGAAAATATACAGTTCAATACTTACCTGATAGGTCACTTGAGATTAACACTTAATTAACATTATCTAATTGTTTATTGGCGAAATTTAGATACAGGATTTAGGACTTAATTGAAAAATTGAATATAACTGGACTTTCTCTTAGGATTGGTATATTTAATTTAAGGATACGACAGCTTAAAAAGGTGAGTTTTTAATTTAGACATGGCTGTAAAAGTAGAATGTTTGAATACTTGCTCTAGAATTGCGCGCGTATTGAAAGCTACTTATTTGGTTTGTTTGTATAATTCTTGTGAAAATATTCAAGAAAGCTTTAATGCTTTGTGACCGCTTCATTTATAAACACGGCACGAAGCAGAATATTAGGAAACTAACAATGGGTACTTTTAATTGAGGTGTCTCGCTTTAGGAATTACTCTTAAACATAAGTACATAAAGTGACATCGTGTGTGTATTGTTGTGCTAGATGTGTTGAAGAACATTATTTAATTAAAGGCGCCTCTGAAAGGGCTAGAGGCGCCCGGGCCGGGTGCCGGAACACGCGGCCGCTAAACTACCCCCAAGTCTCCCCTTCCAGCGCGGCGCCACCACCCCTAACCAACACCCCCGTCACATGGTGTTCCTGTAAAGTTATAGCTTTTACCTTTTTCTTGCTACTTGAAGCTATTGAGATTATTTGTGGCAGGTGTTATCAACTGTCAGCAAGCTTGTCAAATGAAAAGAAGCAAGTTGTTCTTAAACCTTTTACACCCGCATTATTGTTTCCACATATATAAAATATGTAATGCTTGATTATACCTCAGAAAATTATTTTAATTTTTTTGTAATAAATTTTTGTTTTAATTATTCTACGTTAATTAGGCTTAACATAGGACGTAGGGAGTATTTTTTAAATGGTAAGGTAAAGTAAACATAAAACAAAAATAATACAAATAACTGTAGTTAAAATCTCTAAAAGGATTGAAATAAATAACATTTTAACAAAAACTCATTCAGAAATTAAGAAATATCGTCGAAAATATGTGCGTCACTACCAGTTTTAATTTGAACAAACATTGAAATTCATTTACGATATTCTGGCAAATAACTATGAACAGTGAATTGAACTAATGTTATTATTACAGAACAAATCTTCATGCGTTAAAATATATGTAATTTGAGTAGAAAATACTGATATCTCACCTTTAATTAAGTAATCAATGACAGCATAAGTTCAATGGAACTCAATCAGCAGATGACAAAATATTTACCGTTTTTGTGGCGGTAATAGAACCCACAGAAGACTACAACCTATAAGAAAACAAAAACCCGACTTTTCTAAATCGCTACCATCGTTTTAATTTAACCCTGTGGCTGAAAGGGTTAAATATTCTGAAGATGAGATACCGTAACACAATACCTCCCCAAAGCTCAAACTAAACATACTAACTAATAAATAGATATCTGAACATTGTACGTAGTAATTTCCATCGTAAGCTATGGAGCTTTGAAACGTCAATTTTACCGTCAAATCATTAATTAAGATATCGTATTGTTAATTCCTTATTTTGAGTTTGTTCAATAGGATTAATTAGATATTTTGAAAACATTACTACGAACGAAACCGGGTAGTAAGTAGTAATTAATTGGGTACTGTATAACAAAGGTTTCCCAAAGAAGTCGCCGTTTCAGATTAAAGGATAATCAATTAGCGCCTCGCACCTGCGTTCAATGTTCCTATATTTCCTGTTGAATCTGCCAAAGCGTCGTCTATTGTACATTGTCCGTAACACAACAGCCAACACTACACATAGGGCAGTTGAAGCAGGGCCCGGTCAGGAAAGGCAGGTAGGGTCAATTAGCGAGTGCGGCCCATGAATCGTCAATGAGGACCTCTAGTTAATTACCTCCATTTGTATTCCACGCGCCTCACGCGTACCTACCTACAGCCGTACATCGGCTTATAGTAACGCATTTACTCGAGGATTGCGAGTGAGCAGCAGATAGGTATCACACTTCACAGCATTTTAATTTATTGCAGCTCACATACTCCTAAAAATGCCGTCGTTGAAGTTAAAACTCTAGTCAAGAAAACTAAAAACTTGTTTCCTTTCTCTATCCACCCTTCTCAACACCATAACGATGTGTTTGAACCTATTGCAAATGTTATTTTTCTTTAGGAAAGCTGCAGTGGCGGACTCTTCTTTGGACAACATTCATCCAAATTGATAATATTATCGACTTTATCGTTCTTACCTTTTACCCCGGCTTTTATATTATTACTATTATTGTCTAAAGTCTGAATTCTTGACACATCAATTCTAATTTTTTAAATGAAAATTAAAATAATTATCCGTTAAAATGTTATATTACAGGCAGACACTTTATCGCTTCTCTGAATACTTATCATGATCATTTCCAATTTTTTAAATTACACTTAAATTCAAAGCAGATCCGAGTTCATTGGCCCAGAGTTACAATCACTCACAGAGTAACAGACCCAAAACCGAAATCATAATGTACCTACTACCGGCTATTACTTATTTCTACGATGGAAGTATTGCATGAGTTAGATTGTATGCGTAGGTTTAATAATAATAATAATTGATATTTGTATAGCGCCGTTTCTGTGAAAAATCACCTCAAGGGCGATTTACAAATATACAATAGGTATAATTTATAAAATGCTCTATCTTATTACTAACTACAGATTAGTTAAGTCTACCTGCGGAAATGTACAATCTAAAAGTTTTGTCTCTTGTATGCTGACGATCCATGGCTTATTTCTAACAGTATTATCAGGAGGTAGGTTATGTCAATTAATATATTATGGTGGTTAAACATTTTATGTACAAGGTGGGGTAATGTCATAATGTGAATGTGCCATAATTTTTGCAAATGTCATTGTGCTTTGACATTTATGTTGTAGACAGATAGAGAATTAGCTGACAACAAGCGAGCAATACACACTTGAAGAATACGAAATTATTGTTACTATTATTTTACCAATTTCTGCTCTGTTGTTTCTCGTCGTCCTGCACCATGTGCGCAAACAATTGACGCGTCTCGTGCAAATTTTCCGTGAAAACAGAGCCCATTTTTTTTCTTTCATTTTTAACAGAATAGCAGCCAATTCACATTATGACATTACTTTTGCCCCACCAGCGACCTTGAGGTGAAATATATAAATCTAAATAAATCAGCCAAATTAAAATTATTATCATTGTTATTATTCATATTATGACATTTCTTTTGCCCCACCTTGTATTTGTAAATGGTACCAATACACGGCTGGATAGAGAGAGATGTTATAGAACCAATATGTATTGACCTTCGACCTACTGAAATGACTTCCTGTGACGTGTTACATACCCAGTAAAACAATATAGTAAATGAAATGCCCACTCTACCTAAGTGCTCGAGTCCTCTAACCCTCTGCTGCGGCCTGCCAGTGTTGCTGTGTTGTTCTGCACGTTATTTATGAAAACACACTTTAAAATACTCTCTTGAGGATTGGTAGCTAATGGCTATTGGTCGAAGCATATTTCTGTAGTCCGTTTATGGTCTTCAATTATTGAATTACTGGCCCCTTTATTACTTAGCTATTTCATTATGTTTGATGTGTTTCCGCCTTTGTTTGCTTATTGCGTATTGCTTGAAAAAATCTCACAGGTAATTGAATTTCGACAAACAGTCGGCTAGTTTCACAGCCAAACTGTTGATGATGACAACAAATTGTAAAATAGACACGTTTTCACCTAAAATCACGTGTTCACGGCAATCGTCAAGTTCCGATATTTGAAACCATTTTCATTGAAATACCGGTGATCCACAAGTCGTCTGCGTTCCAAAGATTGCAATTTTTCCACGAATCTGTCAGACGAATTAGCGGTTTTTCAGTTGAACAGTAAAGAGTTTTATTTCACATAGGTAGATAGGTACCTAACATGATAATTTACTAAAATCCGAACTGTTGGACATTCATTCCAGATAAGAAATGATGTGTGCAGAAATTATGAGGCAATGAAATTTATCTTGATACTCTTTAAAGACTTACTATTTACAAATAACAAGTATAACCTCTCTATAAGCCGCATTCAATAGAAGTGCATATATATTCCACCATGGGATGGGTACGCGTTTAACCGATAAACAAACCGATCGGAGCTATTCATGTAATCATGTAGTGATGTGGTAATGTGGTAGTCACCTGTCGTCACCTCGCCATTATCAATCGTTTACCAAGTCATCACTCTAAGTACAGAAACGGTTGAAATGCAATTATATTTTTGACGTGTGGTTGACTTAATAAATTTTGGGGAATATTCCCAAAAAGGGGAATACTGCGGGAATTTTCGTCTAAATGGTGAAACGAAATTTCGTATCATTCACAAATGTATTATATTAATTAGAGCATGCTGAGCACCGAAAACTTTTAGAATTTTTGGACAATACCGAATAGTACCGAAGATATAGGCCGTCAAAATGTTTATATTTAAGGCCGGCCGGTAAGCGTGTGATGTCAAGGTAATGCTACGTTAGAATGTACATAATATATTCATTCCGGTGAAAGATCTTGAACTGTTAATAATAAAATAAATTGTAAAGTACGTTTAATCGTTGGAGATATTATCACTCTCAAACGAAAAATGTGAAACAGAAAAAAATAGAAAAAGTTTCGGTCGCATCTGGGAATTGAATACATGACCTCTTGACTCTGAACACCGAGCCAATTCGACCATATCAACTTTTAAGTGACTTCTAACTGTATCATTCTTCGATTAACGACTACCAATACTTCATTCTATTAACACATATTTTTGGCTGCTTTCATCATTATGTATGATTGCAAGATTCTACCCGAATTAAATTGCACTGTGGGTAGTGTCTTGGATACATATATCCATTTTAATTATATGCGATATGAATTGCCTTTCGATTTTTAATTAATTGAATTTCCCAGAAGCGACCGATTTTTTCCGTCTATTCTGTTTCACATGTTTCATTTGGTTAATATTGCCTTCAATAATAAAATATTATAATTTGAGGTTTTACTCCATAAGTTATTCATTAAAAAATAACAGTAGGTATTTTTGTTATGTGGTGGAATAGTTTACCGGGTCTCAATAATTAGTAAATTTATTGAACTGGGAAGGATTCCCGTTTCAGGACAGCCAAATTGTGTATTTAGTACATAATATTCTTACGATGGAATGGCGATGCTGTCAAAACAAATTTTGAGAACATTGTTGATTGCATTCGAAATGACAGGATGGTTTCATTATCCTTGAAAGAATCGCAAAGATGTAATTTATTACCAGGGTCTATTTGGATAACATTAGTAATTGCATTCAGAACAGATGAATGGTTTCTTTCGGGACATCACAAGTCTGAGATTCTTTCCAGGGCATTTTGGAGAACATTTACAATTGTATAGTTAGAATTTCCACATTTATAAATCAGTACAAGACTGAATATGAATTGACTATAATATGAATCCTATACTACTATATTTTTAGAATTTCTTAGGTGATAGAAATTACACATTACTAGACCAGAATATATGCTGTATGACATATGAATTTCCAATTTTAAAATTTCGAATCTTTATTTATGAAATAGCTAGTCATTATTATACAGTAATCAAAATAAAACCGCGCAAAAGATTCGTAAATTTAAATTTAAATAATAACAACAATAAAGATCAAGTTATTAGGAACAAAAATAACCATTTTTAAACTTGAAATAAAAAGTGACTTTAGATCCTTATCTCTCTTAAGTATAAAATAGCCTTGTGGGAGATAAAAATAAAATTTAACATAATATTATCAACGCTATTATATATTTTTTTCTATCTAAGTACTTAAAGAAGTACTAAAAAAAAAAGTTTTTTTTTTTTTTTTAATTAACATTTTTTTTTAAATAAACACTTATTAGTTCATATTAGATATGTGAGTTTGTGTTAGCATGAGTTCGCTCTCGACTCTCCCCATGTCCAGAAGCCAATTGCTAACCCATTTTTGTAACGCGCTAGCACTTTTCAATTTCCATGCATCGGGAATGAGGTTGAACACTTTGTTGGTTTGCAGGTTGGCCCTAATAATAATAATAATAATAATAATACTTGGATGACTTGTATAGCGCCGTTTTTGTGCAAAAACACCTCAAGGGCGCTGTGCTAAGTATTGTCTTTGTGCATGTGATGTGTTTGTAGTGGGTGGAACTACTGGATTCCTCCTTGAATGACGGGTGTTGTGGAGATGATCAACGGATGAATAGTGGTGTCGATGTTTTTGTGTATGTAAAATAATTTTTCTTATATACAGTTGCCGCACATCAAGAACTCGTACCTCTTCAAATAATAGATCACTGAGATACCTAAATGGTTTCTTAAGAATGACCCTTAGAAGTGATTTTTGTGCTTTTGCTAGAGGGTCAAGTAATGTTTTGGAACATCCTCCCCATCCCAAGGATGCATATTCCAGCAATGAGTTACACAAAGCATGGTACATTTGTTTAAGATCTTTTACGCAAAGAATATTTCTAACAGACATAAATAGATGAGTAAGTTTTCTGATCTTTGTGGAAGTTTCGGCTATATGTTTGCCCCATCTCAGAGATTTGTCTAAGATAACTCCTAAGGTATTTGATGCTATCGATACATTCTAAGATAATACAATTACAAGTGGTTCGGTCGTTACAGTGGTGTATAATAATGTTGTGTATTTCTTTTGGTTTTCCTGCTTGTGTTGCACTGAAACGGGTGAATTTGGTTTTATGTAGGTTGAGAGTGAGGAGATTGTTGTCTAGCCATTGTTTGACCTTGTTTAAACCTACTTCTGCTTTACTGTGAACAACTTTCCAGCTTTTGCCTTCAAGTAATAAAACTGTGTCGTCGGCAAAGGTGATAATGTGGTCGGCAAAGGAACTGTTACATAGATCATTTATATATATTTTAAATAAAAGTGGTCCTAGTGTACTTCCTTGGGGTACACCGAATTTAATATTAGCAGGGTCGCTTATAGTGTCGTTGATAAGCACTCTTTGGCTCCTGTTTTCTAAATAGCTACACAAACATTTGAAGAGCTGACCTTGTATACCAATACGCTTAGTTTATTCAACAGAATTTTATGAGAAATAGTGTCGAATGTTTTTGATAGATCTAGGAAGAGAGCAATGCATTTTGTTGCTCTGTCGATATTATTAGCGAAAATTTTAGTCAATTTGGCAATGGCATTTTCAGTGCCTAAAACTGGACGGAAACCGAATTGATTATTGGAAAGGATGTTATTGTTATATATATTTAGATATAGGCCGAGTCGATTCTTAATAATTTTCTCAATAATTTTAGATACAGAGTTGATCAAAGAAACCGGTCGATAGTTGTTGATCTGTGATTTGTCCCCATTTTTGTGCAGTAGAATTACAATAGATTGTTTTAAATTATTGGGGAATTTTCCGGAGTTAAAACTTAGATTACAAATGAACGTTATCGGTGATGCTATGGCGGGTTTAATAATTTTTAACAGCTTAGAAGAGACCTTATCAGGACCGCACGCATAGGATGACTTAAGCTCGTCAATAATTTTCATCACTTCTTGTGATGTAGTTCGAATGTAATCAATTTTATGACCGACATTACAGACAGTTATCTTGGCTAGATCGGTTTCAGTTGCGTTGATTTTATCGAGAATATTTTTTGCCAGTGAGATACCCACCCGTGAAATAATTATTTGCAAAATTTACCATCTTTTTTGGATCTGACGTGGTAGTGTTATCAATGTACAGTGATTTAATTTCAGAAGATTTATTAATTTTGGTTTTAGTTATATTGCGAAATGCTTCCCATAATTTTTTTGGTGTATGGTTATTTTCGTAAATAATTTTTAAGTAGTTTTTAATTTTTTAAACTATCTTCAGAGAATTGTTCTTTTGAGGTGCAGTTTTCTGCAGCCAGCATCTTATTTATTTACTGTTTCGTATTTTTTGTGTCTCGAATTCCTGCTTGTTGACTATTTTTTCGTTTTGAATAGCTCGCTTTTGCGAAGTATATCTCGAAGTATATCGAAGTATATGCGAAGTATTGCGAAGTATATATATATATTTATTTTTACTTTTTATGTCATTTTCTCTTACTGCTTAGACGGAATGCTGTGGAAATGAGATCCCTGAGGCGTACGAGTTTAAAACCACGTATGATCGTGGAGAAATGCGGAGATTTGCAAAGAATGCAAGTTGTTGCGATGGAGTTGTTTGACGGTTTGTAATGCGGGAAACGGTGTGATGGTTAGTTAGTAGCATAGATATATGTTTAGTAATTTAGATATTAATGAAATGGTCAGAGAATTTTTGGATTATGTTCGACGGTTGAGTTGTTGATCCTTTTTGACCACCCTTGGCCCAAGAATCCGTAAGTCGCTAGTTCAAATCCCGGCGTACGCCTTCAAATTTTATTTGAATAATTTGTTTATTTTACAATTATTCATTAATTTTAAATAATATGTAACTTTGTGGTGTAACATTATATATTAAATGAAAAAAACACAATTTGTAAAACACCACTTTTATTTTTGAATTAACAAAGATCGCCAACCGGGTTTCGCCTTTCCCAAGCTTCGTCAGGACTTATTATTATTAACTGTTAATAAGCTTGATTATTAGCTTGGGAAAAGCGAAACCCGGTTGGCGATCTTTGTTAATTCAAAAATAAAAGTGGTGGATTACAAATTGTGTTTTTTCATTTGGTATATAATATACATATAAGACGTAATTTGCGGCTCGTTCCAAAGTGGAAGATATTTTCAATATCGCCCCGGTGAAAGAGCACCATTCAGAATCAAAAGGTTGCTTGTAATGGATTTAACCGCGTTTGGTGACTAAATCTGAATAAGTAGGTACTTCCTCACCACCCTCTTTTCCACCTTCTTCCCCTCTCCACTACATACAACCTCACAACATATCCCAATTCTTTTGCGGTACTCAAATAAATAATTTGAAGTAATAATAAAATTTAAAAATATTATTATTTATTTCCACTTTTTATGCTATTCCTCACATTTCTTTCAAAGTTCTTTAGACATAATGGAAGAGAATGATCCATATACCTACCTTACCTAACTATTCAGTTCTCAATTCGTAGCTAAAGCCTTTCCAAGCACTTTTCTGTTCTGAATGATGATCTCTCACCAGAGCGCGATAATTTCTTCCAATATTGAAAGGGAAAATATAATAGACCTAAAGTCGCTTTTACTTACTAATATCTATTTTCTTTTTCATTACTACCACGCGGTTAGCAGTGCGCGGGGACTAGATTCGGTTGTTTCCGGTCGTTGGGGGTTAATTAGATTAATTGGAGGTAAAAAAGTGGAACCAATGTTTCGCTTCGTGTCTACTAAATATAATACGTGATTGGGGATGATTTTCGGTTAAAAATATTATACAGTAGTTACGTACTTCAACGATTGTTTGAATTCTCCAATCAAACAATTTTGGAAATTTAACTTACATTTAAAGCGAGAGTTCTAGAGTTCATTGCGCCGGAGTTACAGAAAACCGAAATTTAATTTCTATTAATTATTCTTGGTACGTTTTATTGCTGTCAACAAAATAAAGGTGCGTGGTTTTGAGCTGCCCATAATTATTATTTGCATAGCAATAAACCTCCAATAATTAATTATACTACCGTTCATAATATTTCAATCCCCAGTAGTTGGCGAAGGCGGGCTAATTCATAACAATTCATTCATCAGGCAGCTATACCGCTGATAGATCCGTTTCAACTTCTCCCTCTTTCTCGTAAACGACGCATGTATCAAAAAGCGACGTTAGAACTGAGCTCTCAGCGGCAGGACCATAACTCCGTATCGCGTGCTCCATTCGATTCAATTTGATCGTGTGATTTTAATTCCGGAAACGTGTAATATTACACCTCGACACGGCGACCTGTGTAATTTGTAACAAATGCTGTTTGATGAAATCAAATAGAATGGTTTGCTATGTAAACAAACTACCCTTCCCCGCATGGAACTGTTCCTACCACTCGTTGACAGTTGTCAGCGTGGTTTGTTCCTCTCCTTCTGGTTAATTATTAATTGTGGCCCATTGCTTTATCACATCGGCACGGGCGAGATTACGCTATTGTTGATTTATTTGTTCTGCGCGCTGTTAATGCTAACCGATAACAGCAGGCACTGCAAACAGCGCCGGATCCGTCGTGTAACCAGGTAACATCGGAAAACGTGCTTTCATTTTTACAAAATCTCGGAAATGCATTAATCTCTATGTTTCAATGCACCTATTCGTAAAGAATACATTGGCAGTTTTTATGGCAAAACCGTGACACAGGCCCATATTTTTTAAATACATCTAATTGAATTTCGCTTTTGTTTTCGGGAACGAATGAATGCAAATCTCGGAAATGAAAATTAACCCACTTCCCGACATCCGAAAGAGCTGAAACTCAGCAGATAGACTCATTTTCTATGACAATGCATTTTAGTGCAATGACAACGCAATCGCTTACACACACGCCGAAATATTATAAGCATTTTGTTGACATTACAGCAGTTAATATACGAAATAAATGTCGTCCTACCCAATCGAAATTTGGCTTAGTTGTAAGAGTTATCGACTCCAGTTGCTGGGTAGGAAGGTTCAATCCTCAATCTATTTTTGTTTTAAGTTTTAAAAGACGTTTTAAAATAGATGTATTTTAATAAAAAAAAACTATGTTTTTTACGGATAATTTTTTTTAGTAGTGATTAGAAAAGGCAAGATTTAAAAAAAAAAATTTCATTAATGATTATTTTAAATAAAGTAGTTTATACACAATCCTCCTCAATAGGTATTTCTGTTCCGAGGCGGACTGAAGGTTGCTATATGGGTGTTGTTATATCATGCTTTCCTCATCTTCACGTATGTTTATTTCCCAAAAATAAAATAAAAAGTAAAGAATTTTGATATCTGTAAAGTTATGCAAAAGTACCTACCTACCTACAAACCTTTTTAGTTAAAAAATATTAATTATCGAAGTATTTAATTATTATTATCATTATTATCTATACTAAAAAAATAATATATTGTCGGTAGGTACTTTTCAAAAATTATGTTTTCCATATACAAAAGTAAGTACTTTATATATTTGTTAACTTAAAAAAAATGCTAGACGTTTAAGGATAAAAATATTTAGGATTTAAAAATAGGCTTTTTCTCAGCTCTTCTATCCGCTCCTGACAGCGAATGACTAATATGACCGACAAACAATCGTATATTTTAATCTATGAAAATTATCGACAGTCGTTGACAGTCACGTGGGAATGATTGATGAATCGATGGGGTAAACAAAAACTGTTATTCCAATGAGTAAACATCTTGTTGCCGACTGTCTGGTCTACATTGTGTTAAATACTTTAATTTATTACACCTACAGAATATTTATTGTTATGACTATTACTTAATTGATCGAACCTGCTTTTAAACTTGTTTGCTCCTACTAAACACCCACTTCTATTCATTTCTTCAAATTTCGCTGTTTTATATTGCCAAATGTTTGTCAAATGTCTCCTTAAAGTGCTACGTTTTTGCGAATATAACCTAAAACTATGTTAAATTTTACAACAAACTTGCAGGATTTAAGCAATAAAAATGCGTATCCGTAAAAAATGTTTTCATTTATTTGTTGGCTCTAAAAATTGGTAGATGATTTATTATGAGCTTTTAACAAACCAATCGGAAGTTTATTCATTTTAAAGCGTTGATAGTTCATAGTCGTCAGTCATAATTTCCCGGCTTGCATTTTAAAGCTTGCGGCAGCTTGGCAATGTTTTCAAAACACTGAAAAGTGAAATAGTTGGAGCAGTTATTTAGAAGTAACCATCTTGGACGATGTTCAATGTTAATAGCGGAAAACTTGAGATTGAGTTAGTTATTTGAGAGTTTTCAGAGACAAGGAGGTTGGAGCTTGGAGCCTGTACAAAAGTATGCGGCATAGAACCGACAGTCTTACTGCACTCAACACTTGAACAGTGGCAAGGGAATACTATACACAGTAGAAGATTATACACACTTCTGTTGTAGTAACTGAAGAGAGCAATGGAGAGAGTGAAATAAGAACCGCAGTTTAGTAACTTTATACAATCTCCATTGTCTTCTCTGCCTGTTACTTGGCTGGCTGCGAGTGACAATACGGATTAATTATTGTGGTTTGCCGGATGTTCGTTTCCTTCAAAAGCTTATTTATTTACATACACATACTTAGCGAAAGCATTGTGCCAGTCAGTACCCGACTGACTGACTGACTGACTGCCTTTCAGGTTTTTAAAAGAACTCAGCTTTATAATTATTATATTATCTCTCGCGTTGGCGCCATTCTTTTATAATATTTGATTTTTATAAGAAATCCTTACATCTCTGTATCGGTATTTAATAAGATAACATCACAATAACAATTAAAACGAATGTATTTTCAAATGATTTCTTTTAGCGGTTGGATATTTATAATTTATTTGTTATTTTAGATTCCCACAGTTTTGTATCGTATCATCGGAATTGGAAATGAATTAACCCATCCAGCCTCAATAATCCTCGCGAATGAGTCGCTCGGCTGTGCGCCTTTTATTATTTAAATATCTACACAACGGAATTAATAAACAACATTGAAACCTTCCACTTTATCGACATAATTTAACAAACTTCAGACCGTATAATCATAATTTTGAAGTCATGCTATCTATGACTTTAGCTTCACGGTTTAAAACCAAATTAAACGCCAAAAAGTAATTACCTCGGACATTTTAAATTACCATTATTAAAAACCTGCAGCTTTTTACGGTGGAAAGGGATAAAGGCTTTCTGTGAAAAGCTTTAAGAAGAAAAAAATCACAATTTTTACTTATGTTGGATTGGGGACAGTCAGTCATTCAGTATGTACTCGTTGAATTCATACATTATGCGTCTGACTGTAACGCCTCACTAACGCTCGTAAGTACTGGCAAGCAGCGATGGGTCATGACTCATTTGAGCGGGAGCCACGGTACCAGTTCGGCTCAAAGAGCCAACTCAATTTAACGGAATTCCGCGCGGAGTCGGCGCTATTAGCTTTACCACTACTCTACTGAAGTGGTGGAGTATTTTTTTGTGAACGTAGATTAGGTCTATTTTTAAATTTCGTTATCTGACCACTTATCAAAATAATTTCGAAATTCTGCGAGTTAGGTTGATTTGGTCTAAAATTGCAATGCACTTGTGCGGGCAGATAAGGCGCCAGATAAGATAAGAGATGTCTGCTAAACTTGTAATATTTGATGTCCCGCTCGTAAATAAATTCCATAAATATAATTTAGGTATGTCTATATAATCTGTAAAATCTTTGACGTGCTCCGTGGTTGAGGGGTAAGGCTCTCGACTAGCAAGCTGGAGGTCGCGGGTGCGCAAGTATATTTTATTTTATTAATTTGTGTTATTTCACAAATTACTCATTTAAAATAATATATAGTATATTTTCGGCACGTTCCAGAGAGGAAAATACATAGTCTCAGTATCACCCTGGTATAAGACCACCATTCAGAATTGAAATTTTCATTGAAATGGCTTTGGCCGTCTTTGGTGACCAGATCTGAATAGCCAGGTACTTTCCCATCTCCTTCCCCTCCCCACTACCTCCAGCCTCGCAACATACCCCAATCGGTTATGAGCAGTTGGGACTATTGTGCGGTATCACATTAAAAAAACTTTTTATTTATAACTACAGATTCCTCTTAGCTAATACACGCCTAGAGGTAGGTCAACAGGTACTTGGTTGATGAGAGGTATACTTTTGTCTTATTTTAACATTATTTTTGAACCCAACAAAAATTGCAGGAAAGTACAATTAAAAATAAAATAATTTTTTAAATTAAATCTTTAAAAAATATGAATTACGAGTATTTAAAAACATGAAATGGCCACGGCCAAGATCCGAACCCGATGAACTGCTAGGAAGGCAAATGCTGACCATTACATCACCAACTATTCTCAGAACGGTGGCATAAATTCATTTGGTATATTATGTACTGAAAATAAGATTATGTATTTTTTTTAATTTTAGAATTTTACGTACTCATTTCACATCGTTGGTACAAGTAAAGGTAAGCGTATTGCCAGATGGCAACTTCCTTCAACTAATAATTATAATTAAAACAGAACTCTTTTTAAACAAATTAATGATAAAACTTACATTATTATAAATTATTATCATCTGGACAAGGGAAAGAAAAGGAGTATCTGCTTGAATGTATTTTAGATTCTTCATCTGAACAAACGAATTGCAGTCATTAGAGCACAGTCATGTGGATGTGGGTATGCTGTCCTTCTTCTACCGGTATTACAACGCAGTGAAGATGTTCTGAGGAACTAGCATCATTGATCCCTTCGGCAACGGTGCATTATCTGGAAACGACATTTTTCACATTAGAACTGGTCGTTTCTGCACAGCTCGGCTGTGGAACGATTAGCCGGCCTCTGTGTTTCTACAGTTTCTACCCCCTACCTACAACCTGGGTCTCTTCAAGACCCATGTTCACCCCTTCATATCCTCAAAAAGGCCCGCCGCGCAGTATCCCCAAAGAAGATGGGCTCAGGGCCTCCTGTATAACACGTAAATATTGTGGGTGTAAATAATTATTTGTAATATCTCGTTACGTACCTACATAGATACAAATTACATGGGGTAAATTCAACGCGCTCACGAATAATATAATACTTTTTTTTCTCCCCCGTTACCTTCCTTGATCGGCAAAGTAATGACACTAATGTCCTGTAATTTTGACCGTGGGCCGTGTTTATATATCCCCGGCGATAGATGGGCCATTGAATTACATTGTAAAATAGATAGGCGCTGAAATCAATAGGTAACAATAATAATGATAGGAAATGCAGCCCAGTGAAGCGGAAAGTTGCGCGCGACAGGTCCGAAGCTCGCCTTGATTCATAGTTAAATTAATGCACTTGTATGTAAAATTTATACAATCTGTCTTTTGCATTGTTTTAGTGATCAAAAATTCATAGATTCACTGAGACGTTGAAAAGTTCACAAAATGAGTCGTTGTTTTCACTTACTATTTATCATTTTTCAGTAACTAACCTGACATTAAATACATATAGATAAACTGACCAAAATATATAAAAAAGTTAACTGTGTCCATGAGCAAATTAATGTACATTTTGTTGTAGATGTGCAGATCGTGGCAGCAACAGGCCCAAGTCCCAAAACTGAGAGCTTTCAGGTACTAATTAGTAGCTCTTGATTCCTTGGGTGAGGTAGCAAATATATAAGAACCTATTTATCGCTATTTCACGCGTAAGCTAGCAAGAAAACGGGATTAATAGAACTGTCACCTCCTTAACGAAAGTCATTCATTCTACAATGAATAGGATACACGAATATCCCCAACAATTATTTCCCATAGCCTGATTGTAAATTTTAATTGTAAAATTTAATTATCATATTAGTACGTTTACACTGTATAGTTATACTGTATTTAAAGGTACCTACATTTACGGTAAATAAATTAACACCTAACAATGTTAGCTACTTATTAATATTATTATAGTAAATTACAGAGCAAACATCAAGGATTTTTATTAAAACCTAGTTATAAGTATGTATTTCCAGTGGTACGATGCTGATTATCTGTTGGTATTTTTGTTGTACACTACTTACAATATGAAAAGCGCCTGCTCTCAGCACAGGAGTTCCTATTTCCTAGTAAGACAGGCATATTACAATAGCAAGCACATCAATATGTGATGTAATTATTAAAGAGAAATAGTTATTCATTTTTGGGTTAGTTTGCCGTGTTGCGCTTCCTCCTTCTTTAACCAACATTTCGAACAGCGTTACAGTGTTCATCATCGGGGCAGATGTGTAGATTATGGTGAAGTTTGTGTATCATACGATACCGTGGTGCACGCATTAATCCTCTTAGTGCCGGTATTTCAGTAAAATGAATGTGGTTTTTGGCGTTTAGCTTTGGTGTATCTGTCGAATACCGGTTGCCAGCTTAATATTATTATTGATACAGAGACGGTGAAATGCATTATAGTAATGCTTAATAGTAATATAATGTAAGTACACATACCTTCAGACGGATGAATTTTCATCTCGATTACAGGATCATTACGAACATGATAACGCGCGTTACTATACCAAAATACAGGGTTAATAACATAAGTTGGAGTGATCTTCCTACATAAAATTACTCCCACATTGGTGACATTGGTCTTAGACATCTACAGGGTGTCCGGGGGTAAAGTGCGCTAATTTCGGGGGTGATTCTAGATGATTTTGTAAGTAAAAAAGATAAATAACGTAATTCTAATGTGCTTGTTTTTAGGTAAAAAAGATTAATTGTTTGTATGAGAAATTAAACATTGGAATTTTGAAAAAAATGTTTATATATCCTATTTGCTTCTACAATAATGTAGAATCACCTCCCGAAGTTAGCGCACTTTACCTCCGGACACCCTGTAGGGGGAAGTCCCGTAACGCCGGACGGCACCTAGCGCCGGACACTCGTACTATCTCGGCATGTTACAACGCGTGCGATTCAAAGATGGCGAGAGGGGTTCGGTGGAGGGCAACAATACAGGATCACGGGACACGTCTGGCCAGTGACGCGAAAGGCCGCGGTGGGAGCTGGCGATTGCTATTTTTGGCGGGAGAGCGATGTGTCACTTAAGATCCAAGTTAGTGTTACTGCTAAGTTTTAATGTGTACGTGTTTATGGTTATTATTAATAAAGATAATTTTTGCTGATATCCAGTTTTGATACTAAACACGTAATTTTGGCGATTACTTGTCCCTTAGTAATGGACATAAAGGTGTCTCTTAACACCGGACAAGTTTTTTTTTCTCATAAGTATGTACACTTTTTATAATAATTGTTCAAAACTAAAATGGCCGATAAGGGAAAACAAACCAAGGGCTTCATGGTCAAAGGAAAAAGTGGAAAGAAAAAGGAACCATTAACTCCAATACGATAACGACTTGCGTAGTTGGCTTAGAGGACCACAACGAAGACTGGATACAGTGCTCTAGCTGCAATGGGTGGGCCATGAAGCATGTGCAGACATCCCTGAATGTGCAGATGCCTACATATGTGATCGATGTCGATGCAGATTATTTTGAAAGTATCCGGAGCTGGAGGATCGAACTTATGTCCGTCCGGTAGTAGGTGCCACTTGCAATAATTGCATTTTTTATCACCATATTTTAATTTAGTTTTATAAAATTGTTTATGCAGAAGTTGCATTTTTATTGATTTATTTTGATTTTATACTTAGTTGAGATAATTATTTCATAAATAAAGTGATTTTTCTCGAAGTGGTTTTTATTTTAATTTTTTAAAACCTTAGGTTTCCGCCACTGGGGGACTTCCCCCTATATATAAGATAGTGAATAGTTACAGTTACCAAGTATACAGTATCGGTAGTTATTTATAGAATGAAATTATGCCATATTTATTCTTAATGTTATCGTTATTTATTTTTGGTTTATTATGCCGTGTTGTGGTTCCTCCTTCTTTATTAGCAACACCGCATAATATCCAAAAAAATAATCACGTTAATACTTTCGGCCGTGAAAAGCTCAAATCATAACCCGATAATTTTATTAATAGTCATTAATAAAAATATATTGATCATATTATTCTCATTACTATGGATACCTACTCTTTATCATAAAATATGTAGGTATACGTGATACATTTTTATTAAAAACTACAAAATGGAACAGATTATTTAGGGTTATAAGTTAAAATACAAACCAGTGTAACAAGTTTTTTTTTTTAAATTTATTTTATTATTGATCAAATTTTTTTGTGAGATCTACGAATATTATGTAAACTTAAAAACCCTTAATCGCATGTTTTAAATTTGAACAATAAGAGGACAGTATTTAATTACTGTTCAAATTAGCTGTTATAATATGTCAAATGGATATGGTTAAATGTATTATTACTGTTACTATTGTGAACTTACAATCTTCAGAATATTTTTCTTAAGAACTATGTTAAAAAGCCCAATGGGCGTATAAATAAATAAAAATAAAATAAAATGTGGTGCTTTTGGTACAGCCTTAATAATTTGGGAGGCGGGTATGGGTACCGCTGCCCCAGGAACCATTCATTGGATAACCAACACCTCTGCCACGGATCACCCCAAGTGGTTTGGTGACTTAGCAGGGGTGCCCGGGTTCATGGGATCAGGATTGTCTAGACTTGGCCTCACCTACTGTGTGGCGGGCCGGATTTGGAGAGACTGGTTGAGGGAGATCTTTTTTACCTCTCCAGCAGGACTCTCTCGACCCATTGCCGTGCTTCGGAGTGGGACGAATGAATTCAAACGTTCGTCACTCCTGGACACACTGACGCTCATATTCCTACCTACCCCTCGAACCTTTTTTTCCTTCACACATCTTTATCTCCTGCCTTTGTTAAAAAATTACCCTCCATACGGCATCCCCAAAGATGGCATAGGCCCCGAGAGAAATTATTTCGCCTGCTGTGTGGAGTTAACGTAATAATAAAAAAAAATATATATATATATATATTTTTTTTTTAATGTTATTTTCTATAGGTATATATGTATATATGTATAGATATTATGAATATTCGGCGACATTGCGAGGGCAATTTTCCTTTGAATCTAGTACTTCATATTATCATTAGTTTAATACCGTCTTATAACACATCATGATTATCACCTTCACCCACGTAATCGTGATATTCGAGGCATTTTGATAAGAGATGTTTTAACACGAAAGATATATTTTCTGAAATACGAGTAGGACTTGTAATTTATTTTATCCGGTGGTAGGTCGAACGGAGGAACAGTTGAGCACTGCCCACACAGAGGGCGGCTCCTATTATTATCTTACTTATCTTCAGTAGGTACTGTAGTACTTACCATCAGCATCAGCATCGGGCAGATGCCCTTTCCCCAAAGGTCGCTAATGTAAAAAATAACGCTTCATGGAAAGGTCACGCTCGCGTAGTGATGTGCACCCGGGAATATTGCCCGACATGATAAGTCGGGAATATAAATATTTTTTAAATTAAGTAAACTATTCTGAATGAGTTTGTCTTTTTTTAATAAATATTTTTTTTATTGATAATTTTTCTGGTACATACATTGGTATAATTTTACAAGAAAGGAAACACTTTTTTTTATATAAACAATTAAAAAGTAAAGAAAAATACATTTAGCAGATTAACCAAAAAAATCCCACATAGGCATCCCCAGTTCGTGGGTATACTTGTGTTTATTAACAGTTAAAATTTTACTCACATATGTACATACATTATCTTTGTAGAAGATTAGAAAATAAAATTGAAAAAATAAAAAAATTGTGTTTACTGAATTACAATTCAAAAGACATGATTGAAAAATATAAAATAAATAAAATAAAAAATGTTTTGTTACATCAGGTCAGATGTTACAGCAGGTCGGATGTTACGGCAAGTAAATGTTTAAATTATTAATAACAACAGTAATATTAGTTTTTTGATACCCCAAAGTGATAGAATTTATGAACTTTCAAAGTGAACCTGGACAAAACATATACAATCGTGTCTCACAATTCAAACCAATATTTTTACATTAGCTTCACAGAGTAGGCCCTGAGGAAAATAAAATTCCCTCAGGGCCTATGTCATCTTTGGGGATTCTGTGTAGAGGGTCTTTTAAGGGAAAGGAAGGAGAGGAAATTCTGGGAAGGAAAAATGTATGAGGGGTGGGTAGAAATCTAGGGGTCAATGTGTTCAGTAGTGATGGACGTGCAATACGATGGTCGAGAGAGTCGTGCTGGAGAGGTCAAAAGGTCACCCTCAACCAGTCTCTCCCGATCACGCAGCAGGTGGCAAACGCATCCGCCGCCAAGACCTAGACAGACCTCACCCCATGAGACCGGGCACCCTCGCTAAGTAACCAAACTTAGAGAACCACTTGGGGTGACCTATGGCAGGGGAGTTGGTTATCCAATAAATGGCCCCCGGGGCGGCGGTACGCATACCTGCCTCGGGAATCGGAAATTCTGCAGTACCTATTGTAATACCTACTGCTGCGCCAGTCATTGTATGAACTGTGACATCACACGCTTATCGTCCGGCCGCAAATATCAACATTTTTATACTATTCGGTATTTTCCAAAAATTCTAGAAGTTCTGTCCTCAGCATGCTATAATTACTATGATGATACATTGAAAATAACATGAAATTTCTTTGTAGGAGTGAACTGAACCTCACGGGGATTTCACCGTTTAGATGAAAATTCTCGCAATATTCCCCGTTCCCCGGGAATGTTCCTGGTAATAATCCCCAAAAATAAATTCCCGAAACTTGCTCATCACTACGCTCACGCCTATTATTGGCGTGAATTTTTTACACGTGGACGCCATCGAAATATCACGCTGCTTCTGACTAACTTTAATGCTGGTTTACCGCGCTTCTCTCTCCTCGCTTTGGAAAATGCTTTAATAAACAACTAATTATCAACCAAACTTACTTTGCTCAACTTTATCACGTCAAATAATAAGTCTAGTATTTTTAATTTACGTTTTAGTCCTATTTCAAATATATTTCCCGTAAACCGCTTCGTTCTCGCCTATTTATTACCCCTTCCACTTTGTCGACCTCCCACTCCAAACACCTAAATATTTATATGTGTATATATATATATATATATATGTATATATATATATGTCAGTATCTTGTATTTTGCTCTTTTAATACTCTCCTGATGAAGAACATCCCTTCCGAAACCGGTAGAGCAATTATTATTGAAATGAAGTGGTTTCAAATAAATTAATGTGTGTATGAGTAGATTTAAGCGTTTCCAGTGTTTTCGCTTGTCGTATAGCCGATTCACTTGGATTCCCGCAAACCTGTTAAAATTATAAATATCTTATATTATTATTGTCTTAATGACTACAGTTTAGGGTGGTTGTAAACAGAAGTGGCGCCCTCTGTTATTTAAAAAAATAACCGTTGAAATTTTTAACAGCGAACGGCGTCAGCGAGTTTTTTTGTCTGCCAATATATTATTTTATCACATGTAGCAAAAACTTAATTAGATAAACATAATTATGATACTTAGAATAAAATAAATTTTATTTATTTAATGCCATATCGGGCTGCCAACCGCTTAAATTACACTTGAAATCGAATCAAGTTTCAAAGTTCACACTGTTGCATGCTGCTGCGGAGTGAAAAGTGTTTTTAGGTCGCGCTCCGTGAAACTAGTTTTCTTCATTAGTTTCCTATTTCGTCCCATCGTGACCTGTCAGCAACGGACTGGTAGTTGGTCCAGGGTACACTGTACAGAGGGATGCTGTAGAATTGTAGATCTATGTAACTGTGCGGGCTACTGGCAGATCTACCCAGGACACCTGCGCGCTGAGAATACCAAAGGTATTGGACATAATGGTTGCTCCTAGTGTCTCGGAACGCGGTCCGAATATATACATTTAATTTGGTATTCCCGTGGAGATGTTTCAGGATATTGTATCGGTAGTGGCAGTATTGTTATAAATGACAATCCAATGCGGGAGTTGATTGTTTTAGATAGTATTAAACCTTCATATATTAATTCCACACAGCGAAGAATGAATAATTTAATGAAAACGCTTATGAGCATAAGCTTTTCAATTTGCATCGGTGTTATTCGCGGAGAGTATTAGATATATGGTTTCTTAGTGTTAAATAAATTAATATAGGCACCTAAGAAAAGGCGTTGTCAATATTGCCCTAGTGACAAATAAGACAAATTCCAAATATTACTTGGAAAGTAATATTAAACTATGTTTGGTGATCAAGAACACGACCAAATGGCCAGGCGCTTCATACAATTTCCCAAAATAGTTCAACTGGCTCCGGACAGTTGCGACTCGACAGGTGGGTACTTGGCACATAAAGAAAATCAGCCTTGACCTTGGCTTGGTTACCCTTGGGTAGGCAGTTTTTCACTTGTTGATTATCAGAAGTGCATCAAGTCCCACTGAGAACCTTATTAGTTGTTGCGCCATTTGTTGGCTTTACTGGTAATGAAATTTCGACTATTTTTTTAAACTCATCGTATAGTCTATATTTTTACACACTATGAAATTCGTTTTTTCGTTGCATTTACTTAAGGCGATGCACTACGTCGTGTAATATTTTAAATTCAGCCGCTATCAATAACAACCCTTACGTAGATAGCGATAAGGTTTAAATTCCCGCTTAACACCATCCGCCTGTTTTGATTTATGCAAGAAAAAAACATGGCCAAAAAGTGCCTTTTATTTTATTTTGTGGATGTTCAGGCATAAATATTTTTTTTTTCGATCATTTTATAAATAACTTAATTTGCCACATTATACAATAAAATCATAACCGAAAATGGGTTGAACTTTAAAGCAGTTTTCATAGGCCTTATACATTATTTTTTTCTGGGCTTATAAAAAGACTTATCTAAAAAATACTCGATTATTTCAAAGGCCAAGATGTATTCTACTCGCAGTATTTAATTAAAGCATCTGAAACATTTCTAGGCGACCAAATTTTCAAACCAAAAACACATGATTTTGCATTACTACGTATGGCATCGCCTTAAGGTAGACACGGCTTTTTAGCCTTCGTGGACTGCACGCCATACGGACAGAAATGAGTATAGCTAACATACTAAGAATATTTTCTAATTATTGGTAATCCGTAATAATATCGGTACACGTGTTCATACACTCGCATTTCTCTTGGTTATATTATATAATAACGAAATTCGAAAATGTTAGGTTTTTTATGAACACGTGTTCCTACATCTTGACAATACATTGGTATTTTACTAAATCTTTATCAGGAAACAGTAATTTTTGTCCGTACACTGCTCATACTGAATAGTTGTAAATAATTTAAGATCATTAGCAACAAACAGTTCGCCGTACTCGAAACACCGTACATATTTTAGTTAAGTGTTTTATTTATAAGATTTGAATTTGCCTCTCTTTTTATTTTTTATATTTCAAATAAAACTTAACATGTTTTCCTTTACAATAGTCAAAAACTCGTGTTTATAGAGAAAAAAAAACTTAACATAGATATGATAATAGAAGAAAAAAAATCATAAAAACATACAAAGTGAAGAGATTTTTTTTTTTTTTTTATATAATAATATATAAAGTAATAAAATGAGATGTCATCGTCATTCTAATTCGCTAAATTATTTAAGGTAGTGAATTTTATTTTATTTTTGAATTTATTGTAGTCCGGTTATAACCTTATCTCTGTCGCTAGTTAATTAAACCACACCACTCCAATGTACGTGTAATAGTGTTGTGCAAAACTAGTGTGCATTAATGGAGTGCATAAGCGACCCATTGTATTTTGCCTATTGCTCTCAACACGAACCATGGCATGGTGTGACTTCTTATACAGATCTTTGTGGATTTGAAGCAGCGTATTTTTTGTAAATGTATTTTTTAGTGATGGAACTTGAAAGTCTAGGAAAAGTTTTTTATTTACCTTATTTGCCTTGACCATAACTTTGCTGGCCGTTTTATTAATTCCTGGTAAAGCAACGATGAAACAGCGGTGTGCGATTTGTGCAGTTTGTGCAGTTTGTGCAGTTTGTGCTGTTTACCGGGTGCAGTGTCTTGTGTCGTCAACCAGTGGCCGCGCAGAGGATTTATTGCTCATTTGCCGGGAACGATCTGTTTCGGATACCTTCTAAGCTAAGCTATATAGTAAAGGGTGGTCCATCGGATACGCCGAATTAAAATTTGAAATAAAACACCGTAAGTTATTATTTCATTGGGACATGTTGACATTAATTATGGAATACGATGTGATGCCTCGACTGTGCTGGCATACCTTGGCCCTTTTGAAAGACTTCGCATAGACCTTGCATTTTTGCATATATACCTTGGACTTTACAAAACCCTAGAGGTAAAAATCGCGTGGCGTCAAGTTCCAAGATCTGGGCAGCAAATTAACGTCACAATTTCTGGAAATCACACGACCAGAAAAACATTGTTTCTCTTGGTGCATGGCATGCGGCACCATCCTGTTGAAATCGCATTTCTTCGAGGTCCGTCCATGTCGTCAAATTGATCCCACAACAAGTTGGATATGATGGCACAATATTGTATTCCATTTAAAGTTGCATTTAATTAGTCATTTATTTGGTTCAATTTAAATCCGGCGTACCCGATGGACCACCCTTTATATATATATAGGTACCATGTGTTGTAGCCTCTACAGCCCGGACGGCCGTTACTCCACCGCAAACTTGCTTTAAAATCAGTGGCGGCACTAGTTTTTGCCTAGATCTAGGTGTAGAACGATCTTCAGATTGTGCAATTATATAGTGATGAGTGTCTGTGGCGGGCGGCGTGGATTTGAGTTGCATATAAATCTGCAATTCTATTCCGAGATTGATGAAATTTTGCACTCGAGACCTTCAAAACGTGAAGAAGGTAACTGTCTACACGAGATAATCAAAATCCACCCCATCCCCTTTTCCCACCTCTTAAACATAATATTGATACTTGGTGAAATTTTGCACACATTTTTATAATAACTAAGCAAAAATTGTAAAACATTTAATCAAACACTCGTATAAAATATAGTAGAAACCTGTTGATAATAATAATATAGTATTTGGCTAATTTATATAGCGCCGTTTTCGTGAAAAATCACCTCAAAAGCGCTTTACAAATATATCTATTAAATAATTAATACTAGAACTACTGTGCCTAAATTGCATTTAAAGATACACTGATGCCTGTAACATATTAAATAACTGAACCTAATGAGTTTTTAATAAATTTCGGAGCATACTTTGCGATTTTTTTCTATCGAGGGAATTAAAATACTTACTTTATAATTCATTAGTTTTTCGGATCTACAATTTTTTTTTTGTTTTTAAAGAAAGACAAATATTCCCGGGTTACGAATAACCTGACAATATTTGAAATTCTCCTACTACCACCACAGTAAGCTGAAAATGTTGCTTGTGTTGAGATGGAGGACTTAGCCAGCCGAGGAATTGAACACACTACGCCTGAGTGGGACCCAAGCGCGATGTCAACTCGGCCACCGACCGGTCACAGATCACAGATCGGTCACCGGTCACCGGTCACGGTGTACTCTTCAAAAACTACATATATTTTTATAAGAACTTAAAAACTTAAAGTGTTCAAGAGAAATATATTATGTATCGATAGAAATTCTGAATGCGGGAGTTTTCTAAGTTCAAATGGGAAGGAGATGTACGACGTTAGGCGAGTGTAAGTGAGACAGAGCGCTGGACTAACGGGGCTAAATGGAACCTGGAACCATATTCTTTATTCTATTGATAAAAATTACTGAAATATAGAAAATGAGCAATTTAAATTTATGATTTTAATATTGTAAATATTATATTAATTTTTTCCACCGGCTACGGGCCAGTTGAGTATCTTATGGAGTATCGCATAAAAATAACGGTTACCATAAAAACTCACATCGAAATGGTGTTATATTTACCTATTTATTATAATATCAACTGTAGATATGCTTATATATATCTAGCTATGCTAGCTATTTATGTAATATGTAAAGATTTTTAATTTTTTTATGTGTAACCGCACAAGAGTCCCAAGCCAGTGAGACTACGGCATCCCCAATTAGGTATGTTGTGAGGCTGAAGGTAGTGTGAAAGGGAAGTAGCTCGGGAAGAGGACGGTGGGGAAGTACACGGCTATTCAGTTATGGGCACCAAACAAGGCCAAAGCCGTTTTCAGCAGCGTTTCAATTCTGAATGGTAGTCTTACACCGGGGCGATACCGAGAGTATTTTCCACTCGGGAATGTGCCGCAAATACACTATGTTCTTTTTTATGAGTAATTTGTGAAATAACACAAAGTTAATTAAATAAATATTATTTGAACACGCGACCTCCAGCTTGCTAGTCGATAGCCTTACCCCTCGACTACCGAGGCCGTCTATAGTAAAATTTTCATTTAAATGAATAAGCTACCTAAATAAAAAGAGGCAGGTATCTATCCAGTGCCATTAGAAAAAATAACTAAATGAAATATGTTATTTATTGTTCTGGAACCATCCGCTAAACGTGACCTTTTGTCCGACTAATTACGAGCGTGCCTAATTATGGTACTCTTCCCGGAACTGTAAAGGTAAAGGTGCACCCACACGCCATAGTCAGTCACACGACACACGTGTGTACCTACCCTCTGTCTTTACTGCGCTGTACGCACGGGACATGGGCATGGGATACGGATACGGAACATTACAGTGCTCCCACACACGTGTCAGATACAGCAGAGACAATAATACTACACCAGTTTGTAGTACCTATCCGGTACCTACGCAGTGCGCAGGTTTCTCAAGACGAGAAAATACTCTAAAATAAAGCCAGAATCTTAACGACTTAAGTGAAGGCCCTGCTGTATTGGACAGACATACGGTTGAATTTGTCCTATCAAATCTCTATTTCAGAGTATTATGAATCTTTTATTGAATAAAAAAACTCCACCCTTTAATACCTAGTCCTGTAGGGACAATGGGACGGGGACTTGGTGGGCTTCTTGCTTCCGGCCGGCTCGCGTGACACTTCCGCCCTTCCGACCTTCCCATAGAGTCATAGAGCATCCACCCCATATTGTGTATGCATTCCATATTGTGCTCCACTGCTCTAGATACCCTCCGCCTAACCTAACCTAACCCAACCCAACCCTTCCGTCCCTTGCACGGGCCGGGCCGGGTGTTAAAACTCGTCTCACTCACCCTTGTCAATCAATCAATCTATCTATCTATCTATCCATCACTAAACTTCCAAGATTATTTTTAAATAAACGATTTTTATCTTAACTGATTGTTGTTCTTTCAATTTTCCTCTCTGCGAAGAAAACGATAAATCGAAGGTCGTGCCGTCTGATATTTATTTTTTTTTGTTGTGCACGGAGAAAAATGCGTATTACTGGCCGTTTCCTATTAAACTTTTAGTACATTCCTAATATATCGGAATACGTGTTCATGCATCTGCATTTGCCTTGATAGTATAAAATGCGAGAATATTATGATTTTCAAATGAATATTATGAGACATCGCGATAATACATTCGTTTTTTACGTAAAGTTTAATAGGAAACCTATTAATTTATTAGTTAAGGGCCTGCAGTCCCGGTTTTAACCGGATTACGAATGATTTGAAGAGATTCTTAATAAATTAACAACATTTTATCTCAGTAAGTTTTGTCCGTGTAGTATTCGAGTTATGCCTGCTATACCGTTATGCCTACTTATAAACATATTTCAACTAGCGTTCAGCAAGCCGGAGGTGGCGGGTTCAAATCCCGGCGTGCGCAAGCAAAATTTATTTGTTTAATTTGTGTGTTTTCACAATTTACTCATTTTAAATAATTATAGTATAGTTGCGACACTTTCCAGAGTGGAAGATACCCCCAGTATCGCCCTGGTGTAAGACCACTATTCAGAATTGCCGTGCTTGGTTACCAGATCTGCTAGAACACCCTACCTTCCTCTTCCCCATCTTTTTCCTCTCCCCACTACCTTCAGCCTCACAACGTACCCCTATCGGGGATGCCGTAGTCTCACTGGTTTAAGACGGTTGGGAGCATTTGGGACTCATATGCTGTTTCACATTAAAAAAAAGAAAATAAATACGTTCAGCATTAATTTTACTTCCAAGTATGTAGGTATAATCTCTGCTTGAATAAAACATTTAAGCTTGGAGAAGATTTTATTTTATACTATTTAGAGACTAGCTGACGTGTACCCGGCGTTTCTCAGAGTTTAAAATGTTGAGGTTTTGAATTCTAGTGTACGTACCTGTAAATCTGGTCGATTTTTAAGGTGGAAATAATATTATTCTTGAATGTTTTTGTTTCACTTGTTCTTGCGTCGGGCATTCATCGGGCGTCCCCGACTTCCAATATTCGCTTCTGTACACCGCTTTGTTACTATTAAAAAAACCTACATAATATCGACTTTTATGCGATTCCGTATCTCATTCCAGTGTTGACACTTCTTCTACCATTCAACCCACTCTCTAAACACTCCTGACACTAATAAGAACAAACTTTAATCTGGCAAGCCACCTACTTACTACACACTACATACCTATAGTAATGTCATAGACCACTTGGCCAAGTTATAGGCTCATTGGAATGGGGTGCGTATAATTTGACAAACATTGCGAATTCAATCACTTGCACGTCAAGTCCTTCCTCATTGAGCTAATATTTAGTTTTCGTGGAAAGCAATCACTTTGCGGTTGACATTTACGCGTATGAAATAAAACACTCCCTTTTGTTTGATATTTTCACAAGCAGAATATTATTAACTCCACGGAAGCGAAGGGGCAACATATGAAGTATGTCTATAGATATTCATAAAACCTACTATATAATATTTACTACTTTCGTATGATGATCCATATTTAGCAGCACAGAAGTAAAAGGTTGGACGTCACGTTATTTATTATTGTTCAGCAGGGATAAAAACTCGCAGCAACCCCTCGAGCCTCTCAGGGCCAAATGTGACCCGGCGTCCATGCATTATAAAATTCTTTTTTATCTTTTATCATGTCGTGCGGAAATACGTGATTTTTCGTCCTAAAAAGAGAAATACGAGTATTAATTCTTTTCAGTTTGTCTCAAATACATTGAATAAAATCCAAAACTAGCCAAAGTGACGAATTCACGCCATTACCATAACATTCTGTTTAATATTTATATTTTTATGATTTTTGTATGAACGAGATAAAAAGTGAAGTTACGATTTTCTAATAACAAAAATAAGTGGATAATTTGTATAGCGCCGTTTTTGAGAAAAATCACTCGAAGTTGCACAATTTATTACGAGTTCCTCGACTCCATATAATTTTATTATGTATACAGCAAAACATACTCACCTGGCAGGTCACTTCAGATAAACACACTTTTATTATTTATACAATAAAACATACTTACCTGGCCACTTCAGGTTACTTCACATAAACACACTTTTATTATTTATACAGTAAAACATACCCTCGTAGGTCATTTCTTTTTTTGTAAATTTAATAAAAATATTTTTAATTATTTAGCAATTTAAGCAAGTATTTTTGTAACCGCTGTAACTGCTTGTAAGCTGTAAGCTGCTTTTGTTAACAGCTGTAAAAATAACAAAAACCAAAAAATATTTGCAGAACTTAATAATTATATTATTAAATTAGATTTTAATTAAATTTAAAAAAAACAATTGAGTTCTACGAATTAAACACAAAAACAATAAAAAAATTAACGCTTTTATTATTTATACAGTAAAACATACTTACCTAGCAGGTCACTTTAGATAAACACTATTTTATTATTTATACATACACCTGGCCACTTCAGGTCACTTCAGATAAACACACTTTTATTAAAAAGTTGACCACTTTGCCCGCAGAGGACACTAGGTAGTAAAAACTCTGGATATTGATTTTATTTTGCTATTTTACCCCCCCCACATTATATTATATTGCAATTATTATAGGATGAGTGGCAAAAATAGAGTTGATATTTATTTTAAAGGATTAGATAATTTAGGACTCTTTAGAGGGCTAAAAGTTTTTTATGAAATTACCTAAAAAAGCTTACAAATTCTTAGTCGTTTACATTTTTACACATTTAGTTATTTACAATGTCGCGGACTGTGTAGGTGAAGGCTTCTGACTATATGATATATCTTAGACTGTCTAAAAAGGTGAGTTTTAAATCGTGTCGAAATGTGTTGATAACAGAATAAACTGGACAAAAATAGAAAAGCATGAGAATTGAAATCAGTCGATAACTGAATAAACTGGACAAAATAGAATAGCCTGAGAATTAAAATGAGTCGATAACTGAATAAAATGGACAAAAATAGAATAGCCTGAGAATTAACATGAGTCGATAACTGAATAAACTGGACAAAAATAGAATAGCCTGAGAATTAGAATGAGTCGATAACTGAATAAACTGGACAAAAATAGAAAAGCCTGAGAATTGAAATGAGTCGATAACTGAATAAACTGGACAAAAATAACCATTTGTTCTCCATCTTTTAAATTTTGTTTTGTTTCTAGTGTTATTCATTTTTGTATACAGTGTTGGTAATTGTAATTTATTTATTTGTTTGTACACGCCCAATTAGGGCTTTCTTCAACGACGCGATCGATCATTACTTAATGATCGATCGCGTCGTACACTAAAACAATACAAAAAACTTGATTTATGTTATCTCTGTCCTTGAATGTGGTGAAAAATAATATGGCAAGGTTATCGCTCTTTGTGATCGGAACATTTCGTTCGTTTCCTCGATCACCACCAGAATCGTCTTCTATGGAGAATGGAGATAACTTTTGCGCTCGAAAACATTTCATACCTGCATGGTGGCGCGATTTGATGGCTTTACCGGGAAAAAATAATTTTAGTGGGAGGTGATAGGTGATCTCAGCGATCTACACTGGCAGATTTACAAAGGTTTCCTCCCAACTGGTCGTTTGCGGACAAAAATTTGGTTGATCCAATAATAACGATTGTAATTTTTTTAAATAATATCTATATATTTTTTTTATATATATTGGTATTTTTTTATATATATTACATGGTCATATTTCCATGTTTTAAATTATTTGGAAAAAAATATCCTTCTTCAATAATTGAAAATTCACTTTGTGGGGCGTCATTTTTGTATACACCACTATTCAGTTTGGGGTGCGGGTATGGGTACCGCCGCCCCGGGAACCATGGATAACCAACACCTCTGCCGTAGGCCACCCAAAGTGGTTCGCTACGTTTGGTAACTAGTGTGCAGCGGGCCGGATTTGGGGTGAGTCTGTCGTGGGAGATCTTTTTACCTCTCCAGCAGGACCCTGTCGACCCATCATTGGGAGGGATGGATTCAAACATCCGTCACTCCTGGACACACTTACCTTTTTCCTTCCCAAGACTTCCTCTCCTCCCTTTCCTTAAAAAAGGAAGGAGTATCTTTGTCAGGATAAACGTATAATCTGTATTCAAATTCAATTAAATTTAAATAAACTTCAAGATTGGTGCAAAACTAACAAACTTTATCTCAATATTAGTAAATGCCACATTATAAGATTTTTCAGAACAACACAACCCCTTAACTATCAATACAAAATTAATAATGTTTCTCTCGCCTCTGTAAGTGAAATTAACGATCTCGGCATTACTTTCGATTCAAAATTTAACTTTCTTTCACATGTAGAAACAGTCACCAACAAAGGATTAAAAATGCTCGGCTTCATTCTCCGAAATGGCAGAGACTTTAAAAATATTTCAACACTAAAAATCTTATATTCCTCACTTGTTCGAAGTCAAATCGAATATAATTCTCCTATTTGGTGTCCTTACTTTAAAATCCACTCCGACTCTATTGAAAAAATTCAGCATAAATTCCTAAGATACATTAACTATAAACTCGGTCTACCTATAGAATCAATAAATTACAATCACTTGATGAAAGAATTAAACTTACTTAAACTCTCAGATAGAAGACTTATTTCCGATTTGACTTTTATTTTTAAAATTGTCAATGGTATTATAGACAGCCCTGATATATTAAGCCTAATTACCTTCCATATACCCACTAGAACCACTCGATCCAAAATTCTTTTTAATTTCAATAACAATATCAGGACTGAGTCATTTAGAAACTCGCTTATACCTAGATTGCATGCAGTTGGCAATGCTTTCTCAGAAGTAGTAGATGTGTTCAACTGCACGGAATATAGTTATAAGAAGGCTATAATAACAAACCTCTGTCGTAATTATCAATGTTATTAGGCATAATACCACTCTATTCATAAGTTATCACAGAACCTAAACTATGCACTTACATCAGATATCAGACAGAAGAGTGTTATCTAATAATTTTACATACTTAATCAAAACTATAATTTTTCCCAAAATTGTTATGAGATGTCTTACTGACAGCCCTGATTCAATAGAGCTAACTCTTAGTTCTCAGCAAATTCAACCAAATTCAATATTGAAGGTAACAATAACCTCAATACTAAACTACTGTACGGATTGAAAATAAAAATGCTATTGTACCTATGTATACCAGATGTTATTCTTGTTTAATTTTCAACATAATTTCTCAGTAATTATTCTGTTTAACATAATACTGTTTCGCTCCTGTGAACCACTGTAAACATAAATCATGTATATTGTAAAAGCCTTTTACGGCGTCTAAATAAATAAATAAATAAATAAATAATTAGAATAATATTAGATTCGTGCTTATCTGTTAATTTTGCGGTTTAATGGTAAAGTTTTGAGTAAAAACCAAGGGCACAAATTCTTTTTAGAACTAGATTCCAAAGTAAAACAGTAGCTCTCAACCTCAAAATGGTTGGGAACCCTGGATTGCTATAATGGAAGAAGATTGTGGTCTAATGTTTCTAATTCTGAAGACACTTGTGAAAGGAATCCAACCGGCCTTCTCCTCAATCCATACTGTCACTTCAACTCCTGGTAAATAATTGGTCTCCATGGATACCAAATTCGTAAACAATCACTTTATTATTAAGAGGAAGCTACAAGCCAAAAATGTGTATATAATAATAATATTTGGCTAATTTATATAGCGCCGTTTTCGTGAGAAATCACCTCAAGGGCGCTGTACAAATATATTTCTTAAATAGTTAATACTAGAACTACTGACTTATCTCTAAGACTTATATCTAGTGACTTACGACTAAGGCCTATAACTACTATCTTAACGACATATATACGAGTATTTACATATTTAGCAACTTACAACTAAAATTAATATTAACAATCTAATCTTACTAACGCCAGAAGAAGAAGGAAGTTCTATTATATTCTTGGTATACCTTATATTGTAGGTAATAGGCATTAAAATCGTTTGACAAACGGAGTCTAGAAACGTTCGATTTCAAGCACAAAACTGGTTTTTATTTATTTTCTAAATAATTTTACAAGAAAGCAAAAAAGTTAATCAAGAAACTGTCTCAGATAATCTTAGCTATATTACTGTATTTTTTTAAAGTTGTTTCCTTTACGCGTTCATACATTTCTATTGCAAAAATATATTTTTTAGTAGTTCACATTTATATTTTTTATTGAGTAATTTATTTTTTACTTGTATTCTACTCAAGCAAAACGATATGAAAACCTTCAATTTATCTAAAGCTTATTTTTTGGTAGTCATAAAGTACACCAATTCGTTATAAAGATCAATCAAAATAGTGATTTAGCATTAAGCTTCGCCTTAAGTGTTACTAAAGTTGGTTGTCTGTGACCCGATAAAGTTTATAATACATTTACAATATTATGTCCATCAGCTGGATGCTTCTTTTGGTCCATTGTTATGTCAGATAACTCCTCAGACCAGGATATGAACTGACGACTGACTGAGCCCCCGTGGACTTCCGACTGTGACACACATAACATAGTAGGTAGCGCGTTCTCCCCTTCGGCCCTTCCCGCTGCTAGAACCTTCGGCGTAACTCGAGTAGTCGCCGTAATTATTTCCAATATACCTACTATCCTTTTTAACGGACACCTACAAGCCGGCCGTCTCGTTCCCTCCGGCCGAATCCTCAACAACGGGTGACCGCGAGAGAGAGAAATAAGTTTTCAATCCTACACATCGCCGAGCAAATGCGTAAAAAGTTGAATCGGCCAAGTACTATCCGAAGCTACTGTTGTCTGTTTGGATGTGTACGTGCCTGTATACAGCTGACGGCTCGCACACTTGCAAATTTCTGTACATGTACGTATTCTCTGCCATCTGTCGTAGGTCGCTCGGAGAGAGTACAGGCTTGAGTGTGTGAGTGGCCAAGTGTGATTGTAGCGCAAAAGTTGGTATTACGAGGTGTCACGTTCAGATAGTGTTGGAGAATGCACGTAGCGATAGCGCATGTGTCGGAGCGCTTTTCTGTCTGGACGCTCCGCTCGCGGGTGTGTGGGTGAGAGGCCCGCTGTGTGCGGCACGTAGGTTGAATAGCGCCGCGCCGCGTTCAGTCGAGTTCCGCCAGTCAGGTAAAGCGTACGGCCTCTCAGTTCTGCAATTCGCGTAACCGCGTGTGTGTGTTATTGTTTTCTTCCGAGGATCAAATAATTTCAATTATCGCGGCTCTCGGTGATCGCGAAAGAGGTCACGGGTCGGCGTCGACCTCAAAGCGTACAAAAGTGAATAATACTTTCGAACGTTTAAATTCGCCAACTGTGAAGTTTCCTGTTGTTTGTTTACAAATGTACGTGTAAATAATTCCGGTGTTTGAGTGAGTTGTTGTTGACGGACTGTCGTTGCTGGCGATGTGTTTTGGTAGAGCTGTGATCACGGTGGCGGCGTAAGATGCCCCAGGAAGTCCTTCAGGGCTACCGTCCTCCACCCGCCCCCTCCCGCCCCACACACTGCTGCAGAAGCCCCGAATACCACCACTAATCGATACATTCTAACTATCAAACTTTTATTTTGTTTTGCAAGTTTGATTGCGTTAATTATAAGTTCCGCCGCATTCAGTGTATTATTGAGTGTATTCCGAGAATTATCTCAGAAGCTCGGATGAGCGAGATCGAAGCTGGAAGAGATAGAAGCGTGATAGAACCAGGAGGTGTAGGAAGTAAGTAGTAAGTGCCAAGTCTCCAGATACACAACTGTTCTGCCCGCACTATTCCGTCGTTGCTGTGATATTTAACTGTGATCCACTCTTTGGTTCTCCCTTCCCCCGTGGAGCGAATCTTGAACAAGAAGAAGAAAGGGTGCCAAACGGCCGTGATATAGATTGACATAAATATATTTTGATAAAGTACCGTACAGAATCTAGAATATAGCCGAGCTACATATTTTTTATACGGATTAGAAGACGGTTTATATCTTGGTAAATTTGTAAGAGGTTTACGATTGCTTTACCGAATGTTCTAGAGCGGTGCTATTTACCAGGAAAGGTGAGAGAGTGTTGCCGCACTATTATTACCACCAACCGCCGCTTCTACAAGTTTCCACTTGTTAAAGCTCTGCTGGTGGAAAGTTAACCTGAACTTTCCCCGCGCTCTGGAAACAAATACACTCCTACACATTGAACTTATTAAGGAATTTGAATGAAACATAACTACAGAGATCTTTCTCTTCTGGGAGAATAGAATTTGTTCCCCTCCTTCGTACAAATTATTTGGCAGAGGTCCAAGTGGTCAATTAAAATTATTTTTTACAAAAAATCTAAAAAGCACTTCGCCTATATTTACAACAGAATAAATAACTTTTATATTTCCGAATTATTGATCTTTACAATTATTGAATAGTTGAAGTGGCCGAAACGGGGCGAGTGAGAAGTGGACCTACTTAGTATTCTTATAGTACAAATCCCCCATGACCAAAACAGCTATAGATCAAAGTGGTAATAAATTAAAATCGTTGCATTGCACACACTGTTTACCGTTTAACGTGTACTGTATGCTGCACTCAGTTACGAAGTGAAGCGATATATATGGATTTGTTTATTATACCGATGGGTATGGTTTTATGGCAGTGTTAAACGAGCTTTATGCGAATGTGATAAGAATTATTATCGGCTAGGTTTACAATATCGCGCGCGGATAAGTGATAGTGAAATTATTGAAACGTCTCAGCTATACCGAGCCGAGCATGGGAAAGTGAGTGTTGGTGTGCCAGTGTTTGTTTGTTCACGAAAATAAAGGATTAACAGGAGTACAGGATGAAGGAGGAGGACTGCCGGCTGTGCGGGTATTACTCGCAGCAGCGATGCACGCACGTGGACTTCAGCATCGAGGGTCTGATGGGCAGCAGGCCGCACCGCCCTCCGCCGCCCCCGCCCCCGCCCTTGCCGCTGCCCCCGCACCCCGCCAACTTCCTCATGACCAACGACGCCTTTCTGCTCTCCGCATACTTCTTTAAATTAGGTACCTACATATTATCTTTACTGGATCAGAAGAATCCCCAGTTTAAGTCATTTGCCTGTATAATGCATATTAGATTCCTGTTTTGGCTCTGAATCTGAAGAGTTCTCGCTTTACTTATTCGAAGTCTGCATTCCTGATAGTCTAAACTCTCTTTATCAGCTATCGAAAGATTAAAACAATTAAAGCGCAGCCACGCGCACTCCAGGTATAAGTTCGGAGATCTCGTTTGCAGTTAAGCTTTGGAGAAACTCTCATTGAAGAATCAAAAACTCACAATCATAATTCAGAGCGAAGCCCAAAATGATATACGTAAAATCCGTATTTCAATTCTTCAATATCACAACAACTGCATAGGCAGTGGCTGCTTATGTAAATGTTGCTATCCATCTTTAAAAAATATATATTCTTGACGTTTTACCCCCTTACTTATAAACACGGTGTAAATATACGTGGCGCGCAAGTTCAGAACAATGAAAAACTTGACTTATTACGTTGGCGTTTGTTTGGTTAAAACGGTCTTAAACCTGGCTCAAGGCCGGCTTTACCACATCAACATTAAACTGGCGTGTAAGATTCTAATTAGTAATATATATTCGTATCATAGAGACGGTTAGTGTTTTACTCCACAAATCTGGAATCTTCCACAGGTGGCGAGTGTGGCGACTGACGACGTCTGTAAATACTTACCAGTTTTCATTTATTTAATTTGTGGTAATTACAAAACATTTTTAGTCAGTTAACTAGATGTATCTAACATTATTTATTTATACCATTAACTCCGTTCGCCTTTAAAATAAGAAGACTTTAACTATATGAAATTAGAAGTGCGCACTAAAGTAGGTACCTACTAGAGAGTCTTTATGAGTAGTAAGTGGAAGTTAAGAACATGTGTAAATAACAAAGCAAAAGGAGATCCTGAACCACAATATATGAAGCTTTCTTGAGGTAAAAAGTAACAAAAATGTAGTTTGACAATTATTATTACTTATTTTTGCCATAAATCTAAAAATAATGTTGACCTCTGGAATAATAGTGCGGAATGCTTTTCCAACTCCTTTCGTATTATCCTGGGGATATGATTATTATTTCCACTTTCTGTCAGGTAAGTGCATTTTCGTGACCGCTTAGCGCGTCGTTAAGGTGGTGTATGCCTAGTTTACGATCCACCATTTAATGTTTCTATCAATTACTGACATGGCCCAATAGAGGAATGGAGAGCTTCGCGTGTGGTCCACACCCCACAGCCTCGATGGACTGTCTTGTTTCTCTGTCTGTCGGCGATGTGCAACTGTGTACCGTGTGGTTCAGTAACTGGTGTGGATTGTCGGACTGCTGAGTGTGGGACTTCCTCTACGCCGCGGCCGTGTCGTAAACTTGCTTGTAAATAATCATCTTTGACATTCCTCCCCATTGTCCGTCCATGTCCGTACTGTCGGGAGATCATTCTCCAACTCTTGGAGGCAACCTCAAGATGCGTGCCTCTACTGCAGTCGCAGTGAGGCATAACCCGCGGTCCAATTTACTTACTAAAATATCCAAAACCGGGCCGATAAACATAGTTATTTTGGCTAATACTAATATTATTTTTTAATCAAAGAAAATGCTGATTTGTTTTGTAGAAGTAGACTAGGAATATAAACATTTATCTTTCTATTCCATAATATTTCAACGTTCTATTGTTGTGACATCTTTATTTCGGTTCTTTTTTTTTAATTGTTTGCATGTATTTTTTAATCCACTCGAAATGCGTGTAATTTCAGCAAATTTTCATGTGAATTTGCGTTTCGCGTAAACTATATGTAACGTCAGCTTACTTTTACTCAATTATTACTTACTTTTGAATCGTTTCGCGGCAGGGATAGGTAGACAGTATAGACCGCAACACGACTCTGTCTCGGCGGACACCCCTTGCCTCATACAATACTCTTCTGTTATTCTGACTCTTGACATTATCCGACTGGAGTATTAGATTTGATTCACTTGATGTCATGTCTTCCTCGGGCGTCACCGACTTCTTCTACCATTACTTCCTTACACCCATTTCTAAACCATCTGCGCTTCCTTTTCCTATCCTATCTTAACAATTACGCTTACATCAGCCTTGCACTCTGTTCGGATCTCCTCATTTTTCACGGTTATTACTCATTAGGTACATCATCATTGCTATCTATCTCTTATATTAAGAAATGAAGAGTGCGAGAATGATCGAGAGTGCTTCTCACTCTAAAGGGCAAGAATTTAAATATGTCCCCTTATAATATTATAGATACATTCCAACTACAGGTACGCAGGCTGCGCCAGTTTTATTATTTGAGTGTAATGTTTCTGAAGTAGGTACCTAAGTGTAGGTAGTAAGTGTAGGTGCCAGTGCCACAGGAAACAGTCCCAGCTTTGTCAGAACAAAGACTCCGATGTTCGGAAGAATTATAGTAACGGAACCCAACAGTTCATTACGGACCTATTGCCTTCCGACTCCATTACACTGTGTAACTATGTTTATCTTGTGGGATTGCGGGATACAAAAACATAACTCTTTGAGAACGTTTTGGTTTACTAGGCAGATCGGTGGGCATTTACTTCATTTGATTTCGTTGCGTTGTAGGCTATTGACGATTCAAAACATGAATAGAAATCTTTTGTAAATTATTGTAATGCATCCCTTTTGTGTATGTAGGTAATCCGGAGCTTTGTGCAAATGTACCTTCACGGAGAAAATTTAGTTGGTGTTGCTGATTTATTCAAAATCTCTTAAAATTATTCGTATTCCCGTTAAAAACGGGATTTCAGGCCGTTTCCTAATAAACTTTTAATAAATTCCCCTTATATCGTAACACGTTTTCGTGCACCTGCATTTTCCTCGATAATATACATATAATGACGAAATGCCAAAATATTATGATATTTATGAACACGTGTTCCGATGTAGTGATAAAATTCGTGATAAATTCGTTAAAGGCCTGCAATCCAATGTTAACCGAATTACGATTTTGAAGAGATTCTTAATAAATTAGCAGTAGGTACTCATGTTTCTCCGAGTATGTTACGAAAACACGCATTTAGGTATAAACGTAAAACGCAATTAATTGTAATCACCACAAAGTTTGGATAAAGTACCTCGGTGTTTTGATTTTCACACAGGTGGCTAGGCACCTAGGTGCCTGCCTACCTATAAGAATCATGGGTAACGTATGGATAGTGGAAAATACTCTCTTATTCCAAACTATGGCTTATATTCCTTCGCAACATTCGGGGGAGAGGATTAACAGGGATTGTATACAATGTTTTTATTACAATTATATGGATTTTCCCATCTTCGCGTTGTTGTGTGGTGTTTCACAGATGAATTCACAATGATTGGATTATTACCAGCAGGCATAGTTACCTCGGTTTTATAGATTCATTTAGGTACCATTATTTAGGGAATGGTTTTCACCCAATTACCTGTTCAGCAGGTGTCTATTGATTGTATCATTATTTTCTTAATAACATGGGATATTTGTTATGTAAAGGATACCTACATACCTACTTTATATTGGAGTGGGAAATAATATTACTTTACTTTTAATTTATTATTCACTTATTTATTGAATTATGAGTAGGTATTGTTAAAAGCGGGACTGTAGGCCCCTTACCGAATGAACAATGTATTATCAGGTTCAGGTACACGTGTTATACCTATTAGAAATGTACTAAACGTTTCGCAGGAAACGACCTGCAATCCCGTGTATAGCCCTGGTATCTATATTTCCCAATCTCCAATGTTGTTTTAACACAAATAGAAACCTAACGAAGACATTGGTATAAAATAGAAGTGGATTAAAACATAATTGCAGCCGTTAATAAGTGAATGAATGGAAGTGCAAGGCTATTATTGATTAACATCGTAAGCACGATCGAGAATGGCTAATGTCTCTATTAAAACACTTGGCATTACGAGTATTAGATATCAACTTGTATGTAGAATCATTTTATTTTATCGTTTTTCCCACGTAAGTAGTAGATATATAATTTGAGTGCTTATTTGCCATATCAAACCCAAAATAAACTCCGATGTTGAAATATGCACCTCGCAAGACGGGTTTATAAATGTTAAGGTAACGGACCAAGTAGGCACTCACCTTAAATCTTTCCGAACTAACCGGCGCGGCGCGGCGCTCTCGATTAACCGAATTAACCCGCGCTCTGGGTCGCTCTCGCGCAGAGCCAAATCTCGGTTCTACGCCGCGACGTGAATTAACCCGCGCTCCGCATCGTCCAAATTAACCCGCGGAATCCAATGCTCAACTGCGGTGGGTACCACCCAACCGCCTACTACTTATATATTATAGGATTTTTCTAACAATAAATTTATAATTTTACGCGTATAAAAATAAAGCTCCGCATTTGCGAGAGGTTTTCGCATATTTTAAGTAGATACCTAACTAATTAGGTAGATACTTAACTACGTACCTAGGTATCTAAGTAGGTACCTACGTACGGCCTTGCATTGTTGGATACTGGTATTTCGGAAAGAGCTATTCATTTCAGATCTGCACTGTTAGTAGCTCTTATAAAATATCGATTCTTTATCCGAAGCTAGTTAGTCCGAGTTCTACTCTCTTCACTCTCATATCGCGCAGTTATTGCTTAGATTATTATTTGTTGTTTATTGAAAACGTTCACCCATTTATACGTTCGTCCACAGCAGTTGTAGGTAGGTACCCCTACCCCCTCCGCGACGAAAATTTGCTTCGCGTTCTATGTATGAGATTCATGTTTAGATTAAATACTTTTGCAATAGTAGGTAGGAACTGACGGGGTTAAATTAAAACAAGCAAGTAGCTACCTATCTATACCAACGTGGCGGGAAACTTATTTTCCGGTTTTACAGTAGGGAAGTATAGTACGGTAACAACCCACACGGTTTAAAGTAGGCTAGTGTTAGAGAGGTGAGTGACTAAGTTAGTATCTAGGTACTTACTACCTATCGACGAGTACATAGATCGGCATATACGCCGTAGATACAATAATGCGGCGTAGTTTCTCCGTATGATTATTACCTATGTCATTTACTAAATAGGTACCTCGACATCTACCAATTTGGTTTTCGCCCAGTCTTGGCATTTTATCTTTTTTTTGTATTTTAAGTCAATTATTAGGTAATTATATATAGGTTGGAGTACTGTTTTTTTTCATTCCTACAAATGTGCTAAGTACCGGAGGCGTGATTGTAGATACCTTTTTCTAATGCACGCGATTTTCAATATACAATACGCGAGCCGAATTGCCGAGCTGAACCTCAACATATGGGAAAGACACGAAGCAACCGCAAATGACGCGAAAGGTAGCTTGCTTCGTTCCTTTCACGTAATTCGTGGCTCGGTTCGCGTTATGATTCGCAAATGAATACGTAATTAGATTCAGTTCTTAAAATAAAAAAAATATTAATTGTTTCTTTGTTTTTTATCCTACAGGCTATTTATTAAAAAAATACAGCTAGAATTTGGAGAAATTAATCATTCCTGGTAAAATAACATTTTTGCTTTTGTTTTGAAAAGTTACCGAACTTCGCTAGGACTACTAGGCTTTATTATTATAAGAAATTGTAAGGATATTGTTAATAATGTTATTATTTTTCTAAATTTTATATTCTTCGTGTAATTTATCTTCTGATTATTTGATACAATAACATTGCTGAATCCCCGTAAGCAAACCTGTAGGATATACAGTGGATAAATAATAATACCAAATTAAATAAAAAAAACTATTTCGATTTTAAGTTCAGCTTTCTTTGAAATCCGCTATGTATTTACCATCACAACTTGGATAGATTCCCACAAGGTATTCGACATGCCCTTCCCCAGTGGCGTTGTCTAATTGCGGCTTCTAAAGTGGAGTATGGAGCCTCTGTGGGTCTGTGTACTGCTACTGCTACTGACTACAGTGACTGGTTGGTGCCTGTGACGCAGTAGAGCGGGTGGCAGGGAGGGGTGACGGTGCACCACCCCCCGCCCCCCGGGATCAATAGCGCCACCCCCTGGCTAACCCCCTTCATCCCCTCACCAACCGCCCGCCGCCGACAGATTGACAAGAATTACAGTTATATGCGTCTTACTTTTATATAGACCTTATCCTCACTCCGCACTATTTGCTAAGTTATACTTTCTGCGTTATATGTATATCTGCGAGTTTTGTCGTTCTACCCAAGACGTAATATTAGTTGTTCAGTTTTATGTTACTAACATTGGAATTACTAACATTGAGCGAGTCGCAATCAAATCAAGGATTGATAACTACCACGTGCCTAAACTAATCATACATTCTCGTTTCGGTTGTGGGTCTGTCTGTGAGAGATTGTAACTCTGGTTCAATCAATTGAGGTTTTGTTTTGAATTCAAGTCCAGTCAAGTCATTTTCAAACTTGGAACCGATTGTGTTAATAATTCAGACAAGGGAAAAAGTACCTATAAAGAATATAATATTTTGTTTACCAGAAAATTATTTTATTTCTAAATTTGAAAAATTAAATTCTTTTGTTTAAATTTCTTATGGTTAATCTTGACAAGAAAAGTAAGATTTCGTGATTTTCAAGGGTCTGCGCTTTTTCCATTTTCCAGAAAGCCTTATTTTAATAAATAGATAGATTTACTAACGTACCACCGTGGTTTTCGACGGGTTGCGGTATGTGCTAATATTCAATAATTATTTGATATTTTTTTGTAATTTTAGTGATTTGTTTTTGGGCTATTATGCCGTGTTGCGCTACCTCGTTCTTTAGCCAACGTTTCGGACAGAATTGCAGTGTCCGTAATCAGGGCAGATGTGTAATTTTAAAAAAGCAGATGTGTTATTTTATTTTTTTGTTCTGTCCGAAACGTTGGCTAAAGAAGGAGGTAGCGCAACACGGCATAATACCCCAAAAACAAACCACCATAATTCTTTTGGCCGTGAAAATCTCAAATCATACTTTTTTTGTAAGTTAATATAACCTAAACTTTTGGAGCAGGATCCTCTTAACTATAAAACAGAAAATCGATTTTCTTGATATAAACATGAGACAAATACCAAGTAATTCAATTCGTGTCCCACTAAAACCTCTTAAACGGAGAGCACTGGCTTCCTTAAATTTACTGTTTTTATATGATAACCAACATACTTTAACTACATTATAGTGTTACTATAATTCGCTTATCAAATTACTTCCTATCTTTTCCATGTTCACCTTTTATCGCCGTATTAATTTAGCTATGTTCTGTATAAACCCAATCTGGCGTAATAAAGGTTTGCTAAATACAAACATGTTTTACAACAAACTGTTCACCCTCATTTTTATAAATATCAACAAAGTTTCTACACATTGCTCTGTAACTACTTTCATGGTACCTTAAGTACTTATTTTGTACTCTTGTTATTATATAAAAATATTGAATTGCTTCGCAGAACAGAACTCTCTGTGACAACTTGTGTTCTACCTGTTTATATCGTTCATACTCAGTTTACTATATTATGTACTACACTACTACACACTTATTATTGCACTCCTGAACAACTTACCTATATAATTTATAAATGCAAAAGCCTTCAAGGCGTGAATAAATAAATAATTTCTTCAATAGTTGCAAAATTTGTGGCGTTATTTTAATTATATAAAAATAAGATACTATTTAATAGGATTTTAATTGGATAGTGGTGTACACAAATTATTTTATTTTTATATAAATAAATATCTGGAATTTCTTGGACAACGCTTCTGTTATAACGCTATAGCGTGCCTCGTTGTTTCTAGTTTGAGCTATGGAACTTTCAAGTATATGTATGTTTTAATTTGGCCTAATGACGGCCTCCGTGTTCGACTAGCAAGCCGATGGTCGCGGGTTCAAATTCCGGCGCGATTCCGACTTAATTTTATTTGATTAATTTGTGATATTTTGTTCACAATTTATTCATTGAAAATAATTTATTATTCACTTAATAATTTATTATGATTTTAAGTATCATTTTAAGTATCATCTACCACTTTTTAACTATTATATTTATATTTTAACTATTATAATAATTTGAAGATTTGCTTGAAATGGCTTTAACCGTGTTTGGATCTGAATAACCAGGTACTTCCCCACTTTCCTCTTCCCTATCTCCATCCCATCCCCACAACCTTCAGCCTCACAACATACCCCAATTGGGGATGCCATAGTCTCACTGGCTCCAAACGGTTGGGAGCAGTTGGAACTCTTGTGCGGTATTCATATAAAAATAAAATATTTGTTCCATGTTTTTCAAATTTTCATAAGGTCAATAAATAGCACACGCATGCGCTTGCATCTACCTACATAATTTACCATTTGAATAATAGATTACCAAAGGCCAATCTGATAATGAATTCAAAGCTTTTGTGCTGTTGTCTTATCGAAATGATATTTACACTATTAATTAAAATACTTGCCGTAACCTGACGTGTTATTGTATTATAATTTTATTTGTTTGCGCGACATCCGTACAGTCCAGAGTGTTATCTGATAATACATGCTTTATTATTACAACTGTCATGTTTGGTCGTCGGTAATAGATTAGCCAATATTGAGCCTTTCATAAAATATTTTTAATAGGTATTTATTTATGTATAATATGTTTTTCTGATATCTGTTTTCTACGAATGTATACTAAAGTAGCTTTAACTTTATTGAATCCGTTTATTTTTTGTTGCAATATTAGACATTTCTTTCTAAACATAGTTATTTGAGCATAACACGCGATTAGGCAATACCGCAGTACCCTTAATACATTATATTGGTCAAAAAATTACTGTCTCTTTTACTCTCGCCTAGCTTAACATTAACACTTACAAATTCTTCACTGATTGCTTTTAATTTTTGACACAACGTTGCATTCGAATACGCGTGCGTTTTTATATACCTATATTGTGTAGATGTCACCTTTGACAGGTAAAAACATGCATTTGAAAAAAAAATCAGCACCATCTGTTGGACGTAAAAGCAACACTCGCTATTGTTTCTCTATCTAGCATATTTGTACATCGCCCTTGAGGTGCTTTTCACAGGAGGCCGACCTACTCATTAATGATCAAAATTATAAGCATAAGATATAACGAATTATCGGCAATCATAATTTATTTATTTATTTAAATACAAACGGCACAACATGTGCCATTAACATAAATATATAGTTAAAAAGTACAAAGTATAAGATATACGGCATAAAGTTAAAAGTATAATATACGATATACAGTGTAAAGGTTAAATATAAAGTTAAGTATAATTTACGGTGTAAAGTTAAATATAAATTTAAGTTAATTATAAAAACAAGTACAAAGGTAAGAAAAAAAAGTTAATAATGACTTATTATTTGTCAACTATGCCAAACATAAATGATTATCAATTATAAAAGTAACGATCATGTAAACAATAATGTGTGCTTAATTACGTATCTATTGATACTGCATCTTTTATATGATAACATACTTTCGTGATCAATTTCAGAGTATTTATTACCTAATCTATGCAAGCGATATATTATTTATTTATTTAGAAGTATACGGCACAACATGTGCCATTAACATAGGTATACAATTCACTGTAAAGTAAATATCTTTTGAAAAATGTATTCTCATCCCGAATAAACCAAAGTGCATGCGTTATGGTGTAGTAGCTGTACTGTATAATTATTAAATACATAAAGTGTTAGTATAGTAATGAAATCTATAGTTAATTACACATGTATAAACTGTAACAATATTATAAACTGTTGTTTTCCAAATAAAAAGTCGTTACGGTGATTTAATTAAGCCTATCATAAAATACAGCTAGTGAATATAGTATGCTTAATTACTTACCTTTTGATTCTTGCATACGTAAAAAATATTTTTTATGCATCTTTTATATGATATCAGACTTGAAGATGTATTGAAGAATTTTGTTCTGCATTATTGGCAGAATTGTTACAATAATATGGCGATATGAGTCGAGTTGGTCTACTAGGTATATGATAATGTATCAGCGATAATATTCAGGGCTATTCAGGGTATCAGGATAATTTCAATTTGGTAGGCGGGAATGGGTACCGCCGCCCTGGGAACCATTTATTGGATGACCAACACCTCTGCCACAGGTCACCCCAAGTGGTTCGCTACGTTTGGTGACTTAGCAGGGGTGCCCGGGTTCATGGGTTAAGGTTTGTCCGGGTCTTGGTGGCGGGTGCGTCGGCCCACCTTCTGCGTGGCGGGCCGGTTGGGAGATGCTGGTTGAGGGAGACCCTTTACAACCGGTTACCGCTGTCCGGGCCGCTCGATAGTACAGGGGCCCGACCCTCAGGCTCACGACTAAGGGTGGGCTGCCCCATCAGCGAGTGAAAAAACCCCGCCACTGCTGTTGTGCCGGTTCGTGACCGGAGGGGACCCAGCAGCAGCGTTTGGGGCGCATTGGATGCCCTCTCCAGCCGGACTCTCCCAGCCTATCGCCTAGCACCGCAGTGGGTGGGCTGGAACCAAACGCTCATCACTCCTGGACAGCCTGAACCCCAGATTCCTACCCACCCCTCATACCTTTCCTTTCCAGACCTTTCCTTTCACCTCCTACCCTTACAAAAAAAAAAAAAAAAAATTAAATTCATGAATATACAACACAACAATTTTAACATCATTACAGCGGCGAGTAGCAGGCGTCCCCGGTGCGGGCCAAAACTGTTGGTAAATTTTGCCAACATTCGCGGCCTGCACACTAATTTAAATTCCGTCCATCACCATCTTTTGTCCCAACGTCCCAACCTTCTTTTCCTATCCGAAACTCAGATAGCCGAGCCGCCAGACTCCTCCTATCTGGACTGCCCGGGCTTTACCCTCGCAAGCAAATTCCGACTGAAAGGAGGAGTCTGCCTCTATAGTCGAGCTGACGTCAACTGTGTGCGACTATTGAGTCTGGAAAACTCCAGATTCGACGTAATGTGGGTGCGCGTCAATCTTGCCAGTACGGCAAGATTCTACGCATGTCTATACCGCTCACCGAACCATAGCGAATCAGACACTTCCGAGCTCTTCAAACATTTGAGCGATACTATTGATGATCTCTTGCCCCGCTACCCTTCGGCCGAGTTTGTTGTTCTGGGGGACTTCAACGTTCATAACGAACCATGGTTGAAGTTCTCAGGCCCAACGGACTCGGCTGGCCGACAGGCGGAATCCTTTGCCATTTGCTACGGATTAGAGCAATTGGTTCAGGAGCCTACAAGGGTTCCTGATGTCCAGACTCACCGCTCCAATCTGTTAGACCTATTCTTAACTACTGTGCCACACGGTTATAAGATTGACGTCACAGCGCCTCTGGGATCATCTGACCACTGCCTAGTGACGACATCAATCCCCGTTAGCCTCAGACCAACCAATGAGAGGCTGAGGAGAAAAGTGTGGCACTATAGGTCAGCAGATTGGTTCGGTATGCGGGCCCATTTCAATGCTTTTCCGTGGTCAGCTGTTTGTTTTCGGACTTCGGACCCTTCAAGATGTGCCCAGGAGATTGGTGAAGTCATCAAATCGGCGATGGATGGCTTCATACAATCGACTACTAAAGAAACTGGCGTGGGCTCAAAGCCGTGGTTCAGTCGACAATGCTCCGAAGCAGTTCGACGAAAAAACGCGGCTTACCGAGCCTACAACACATCTCGAACGCCCGAAAGCAGATCAGCATACAACAAATCGGCAAAGGAATGCAAGAGAATCATCAATAGATCAAAATTCGAACACGACCTGCAGATCAGCAAAAAGCTGGCTGCCTGCCCGCATGGCAGCAGAGCATTCTGGTCGCTTGCGGGCTCAATAGGTCGAAATTTTTGCAAACCCAGTTTGCCACCTCTTACCAGACCTGACGGCTCACTAGCAAACACCGCCACCGAAAAGGCAAACCTTTTAGGGAAAATGTTTGCGGAAAACTCGACCCTCGACGACGGGGGTGCTGTTCCGCCGTCGGTTCCTCACTGCGGCTTCTTTATGAAAAAGCTGAGGATCCGGCATCGGGATGTACTCCACGTCATACGGGGGCTCGATGTTAACAAAGCTAGTGGACCTGATGGAATACCTGCCCTGGTATTGCAGAAGTGTGCTGCGGAAATAGTTCCAGTTTTGACAAAGCTCTTCAAAATGTCCCTGAAGTGTGGCACTGTGCCCTCTGGTTGGAAAAAAGCGGTAATTCACCCTATTCCCAAGAAAGGTGACCGCTCCAACCCGGCCAACTACCGCCCCATAGCGATCACATCAGTTCTGTCCAAAGTGATGGAACGTGTGATCAATGACAAACTGCTCACATACCTCGAGAAGAACAAAATTATCAACGACCGTCAATACGGATTCCGGCGGAACCGCTCGTGCGGTGATCTTCTCGCGTATGTGACGTATGTTTGGGGGCGGTGCCTGGAACGTCACGGTGAGACCCAAACGGTCGCACTAGACATATCCAAGGCCTTTGACCGGGTCTGGCACCGAGGACTTGTCAACAAATTGCATTCTTACGGACTTCCCGCATCCCTGTGTACGTGGATTGCTGACTTTTTAAGGGATAGGTCGATTCAGGCGGTTGCTGACGGTTTCACCTCTTCCTCGCACTCCATAAATGCTGGCGTCCCACAGGGATCGGTTCTGTCTCCGACTTTGTTTTTGTTGCACATCAATGACCTTTTGACATGTGCACCGATTCATTGTTACGCGGATGACAGTACAGTTCATGATAGTTTTTTGTTTGACAAGCCCCCAAAGGGCACACAAACTCCAACGGCTCGGAGGGCTTTGAAGCAGAGAATGGACGGTTATCTCGAGAGTATTTCCTCCTGGGGTAAAAATAATCTCGTCGAATTTAATGTTTCAAAGACCCAATCCTGTCTGATTACGTCTAAAAGGGATCCAAATGATAATCTAGTCTCCTTCAACGGAAGCAATCTTCCGAACAGGCCTTCCATTGATATGCTTGGTGTAACTATAAGTGACCAGCTCAGGTACGGGGGCTCCATCGAAGCCAGAGTAAAGTTGGCCTCTCAGAAGCTGGGCGTACTGTACAGGGCCCGCAGATACTTTAATAGTACACAACTGCTCACCCTGTACAAATCGCAAGTGCGCCCTACTGTCGAATTTGGCAGCCATCTCTGGTCTGGAGCCCCAAAATACCTGAAAAAAACCCTTGACTCTGTGCAGAAACGGGCGGTCCGTTTGATAGATTCCCCAATCTTAACAAACGGACTGCAATCTTTAGAGCACAGGCGTCAGGTAGGTATGCTGTCCTTGTTCTATCGGTATTACAATGGAAGATGCTCTGAGGAACTAGCGTCATTGATCCCTTCGGCACCGGTGCGTAGTCGGGATACACGCCAAACGCGCGCCCAACATTTGTACACAGTTGACACTTGTCACATGAGAACGGGTCGCTTCTACGATTCGTTCTTAAGTTCAACAGCTCGGCTGTGGAACGAACTGCCGGCCTCTGTGTTTCCTCCCTCCTACAACATGGGACTCTTCAAGACCCATGTTCACTCCTTCCTCTCCACAAAAAGACCCTCCACACAGCATCCCCAAAGATGACATAGGCCCTGAGGGAAATTATTTTCTTCAGGGCCTCCTGTGTGGAGTAAATATAAAAAAAAAAAAAAAAAAAAAAAGGGCAGTCAAAATAGTTACTGTTTATTTTAAATAAAAAAATTAAATCATTAAGTATTCGTATATCTTTTAACGATAAGAATCCCATGTTCGTAAGATTCATGTATCTTTTTAATTTAATGCAGGAAGAAAAAAAGCAAATATTTTTTAATGCGTGGTGGCTTTTTATTGTCTTGAAAAAGGTACTGTCAAAATTATTACGTCTTCAAGCAGAAGCAGAACATGTCATTTTGTAGAATTTAAAATATAATAAGTTCCACAATATTATGAATGTAAACACAATGATATAATATATATATAATATAGCTACTAAACTACATTTTTAACAAAAAAATAAATTTCAACATACACAAAATAACACTAACAGACCAGTTAGACAAGCGTACAAAGAAAACATTAAAACTCCAACAGTAAATTCAACCTTTGGACAAAGACACTACCAATACCATGCTATAAAAGCTTTCAACAGTCTAAAAATTGAAATTAAAATTGAGGAAAATAAAAATAATTTCACACACAAAATTACAAAATGGATTAAACAACAAAAAAGACAATATTACCAAAATGTCATAGCATAAAATAAAAATAAAACCTACACGTAACACACAAAACCAACATAAACACACATCACTCACAAACACACAAGATTATTTTCATTGTATTATTTTTTAATTTTAAATGTATTATTATGTATTTTTATTTTTAATTTTAAATTTATTATTTTCTTTTCAAATTTACTATCTTCTCTTTAAATGTAATATGTAGACTAGATTTTCATATTATAAAATGAAGGCCTCAGCACGGGCAAGCCACCCAGTGAGGCCTACATTACTGGAAAACATAAATTGTAACAAAATAATGTACCAAATAAATAAATAAATAAATATATTATAATGTGGAACTACTGAATTCTATACAAATTCTGTACTGTTTATGTTACTTTACCTAAACTCAATGTAAACACATTGAGTAACATAAAAAGTATAGAATTTGCGCGTTACAATTTTTATATTAGCTAGGTCTGGCGTGGCTAACGAAACCTAAAAATTCTCATACGACATTAACTTTTTCTTACCTCTATTCGTATTTGAATTGTGGAATTATTTGCTAGGATCCGCTGTTTTCAAATCACATTATTGATGCTTCGTTTAGTACCCTTATATACGAGAATAATATGTAAACTTGTCACCTGCGGCGCAGATTTACTTTGCTTCCGTTATGGGTATTTTAGTCATTATTTTCTAGATGATTCCATTTTAAAGATTTTCAGCCCTGTGCTCTCTCCCCTACTGTTTAGGGTAGGAAGCACGCGTTTTATAATTATTATGTACTACCTGAATAATGAGTTAAACATACTATTTATGAAGTAACACACAATAAAATAAATGATCAGGCTCCGCGCATCGGTTCAAAAGCTCGCTGTGAAGTGTGATACTTAGGCCTTGTATATCATTATTGATTTTATTGCCTTCTTATGATAGCCTGCGATAAGCGAGCCCTAAGGGTCTGAGACAGAGGTGTGAAATCGTCGGATCACGACAATAGAAAGAATGTATTGGAGCCAGGAAGGAGTCTGAAAGGGTCGAGAGGATGCACTAGGTGGCATGAAAGGCTGGGAGGTGACTGGAGAGACTAAGGTAAACTAGGATGAGGTGATTTTGCACAGCGGTGCTGTCAAGGTCTGTTATCTATGTGAGGATGTTGTGTCGGCGCTCTTTATTGGCAGCAGACACATGTCAGCGCTATATTAGCGGCGGACACATGCCTGAACGGATGACGAGCCTCGTGCTGGTACAGTTGGTGGACGGGGTAGTCTCTCTCCCTGCAGCAGCTGGTACAGTTCCTTCGCTACCTAGGATTCTTGCAGCAGAGTCTCCATCTTCTGTCTTCGTCGAGCGTCACAGCGGTGCTGCCAAGGTTTGTTGTCTATGTGAGGATGTTGTGTCAGCGCTATTTATTGGCAGCAGACACATTTCAGCGCTATATTGGCGGCAGACACATGCCTGAACGGATGACGAACCTCGTGCTGGCACAGTTGGTCTAAATAACAAATGTAGATCCTAGGAAATAAATTGTACAGCGCCCTTGAGGTGATTTTTCACAAAAACGGCGCTATACAAATTATCCAATTATTATTATTATTATTATTCTCTTAATGGGCCGTCCAGATATAAGATATCCAGCAGCAAGTTTTTAACAATTAACAGTAGCTGACATTTAGTACCCCGATAGCTCCATTCCGACACCGCAAAGCGTACGACGTAGTATAGCCCAGCCAATCTAAACTATAAAATCGACCCTAACTGGAACAAATTAGGGGAAAGATGAATTTTCGCAGGTGAATAGTACCCATAGCAAGGAGTATTTTCACAAAAATCTCTACTTCCCCGCTTGCTTCCGTCACTGTACCCCCCAAACATTTAAATTGAAGGTTCTACCAAAGCAATTCTATCTCCTAAACTAAAACGTAAATCAAAAAATTATTTCGAGTGTGAACTTCTTATAAAATTACCTAAAAGTAATGTGTAATAAAACTTTTTATATCTCCAATAGTTTAGCAAATAATAATGAGATTATCGTTAAAAATATATTTAATTTAAAATTACAACCAATTGTTTAGTACTCGTATTAATGCAAAGGCCCGATATATTAATACAGTTACAATTTTCATTGATTTCGTTTGCCCTCTTGACTGTTTTTTTTTATTGTTGGTTGCGATCTGCCTCGAACGCATTTGTATGTCTATGCTCGAACGCTAAGAAGTCGGTGTCTGAGCTGGGTATCGATTCTCCAATCCGGGCCGCTCGCAATCGCTGTCGAAAGTACATAAATTGGTCGACGTTCTTATTTTAGAGTCTCGTCGAAGGTACATACTTATATACGCCAAACATTAAGTCACTCCACTCAAACGGCGAGTGGGTCGAACGAGTTCGAGTGGAATGACTTCGTCGAGAATCGGGGCCCAGGGCTAATGAGCAACACTCAATAATCAACTGCAAGTTTGGACGTTGCGTTAGTCACCAAATGTCGTATGTTGTCCAGAATGTCCCAGTAGTGGTGGTGCATTGTGTAGTAAGTGATTCATGCAGAAACTATTCACGGCGTTTTATTTGGTACTCAAATATTATTATAATTGTGACTGCGCTAATACTCCATCTCGACGATGCTTTTAATTATTACGTTATTCAAATATTAACATCGAGGATGATGCAATTGGAAAAGTGATACATTTCTGATGAAATATAGTTTTAGATGTGTATATGATACAATAATAATATTACACATTTTGACATTTTTTTGATAATGTAGTCCTCAATGGGTGCAATTTACAATTTAATAAAGTGCAATAAAAATATAATACGAAATAATAAATTGAAATAAAATAAAATAATTATAGTGATTTGTTTTTGGAGTATTATGCCGTGTTGGGCTACTTCATTCTTTAGCCAACGTTTCGGACAGCATTGCAGTATCCATCATTAGGGCAGATGTGTAATCAGATGTCCGGAACGTTGGCTAAAGAAGGAGGTAGCGCAACATGGCATAATACCCCAAAAATAAATCACTATAATTATTTTATTGTATTTCACACTTCTTTCTATTCTATTCTATTTCTATTTCCACTCGCCGTTTGAGTGGAGTGACTTAATGTTTGGCGTATATAAGTATGTACCTTCGACGAGAAATCTCAAATCATACCTAAATGGAATAAAATAAAATACATTTATAAAGACGGTAATTTATTTATTACGTCGAATTTACAAAACAATAACACGAAATTTTAGTTAAAAAATGTAAATTAAAGAGTAAAGAGTGGTATCTCAAAGCAAAAACAAAAGACGGGCATAACTAGTGATGTATAAATTCCCGGGAATTTATTTCTGGGGAATATTCCACTAGACGGGGAATATTGGGAATTTTGATTTTAAGGGCCCACTATTCGAATTTCATCCAATTTCCGACATACTTTCCTTAAAATTTTGAAGTTTTTAAGCTCTTAAAAAAATATATGTTATTCTTTAAGATAGTATCTATTTGTTCCAAAAGCCGAAACGGTAATTATTTGAAATTCCCTCGATAGAAATAAATCGCAAAGTATGCTCCGAAAAATATTATTAACACGTTTATTTCTGTTATTTTACAAGTTATATGTATGAAAAAAATCACAATGCTTCTTTTAATGCTACTCAATAGACCCCAAAAGTGATTTTTGCTATTTTTGAAATACGCCGTGATTTATCAAACATTTTCACAACTGTCGCTTACGCCTATTGCTTTTAAATCATATTTATTATAGCGCGCTCGCTCCGACTTGAAGATTAACCTATCTTCTTTGAAAAGTTCATTCGCCAACTCGAGGGCTTTGGGGGCAGACATGTCGTTCAACGTTCTATGATCTACAGACGTGCGATTACGTGCAAATATTTGAATCTATAAAGATAATTTTTACGCGTGTAAAGTTTATGAGTTAATAAATATTGTTTTTTCAAAGATGGGAAATACACGAAAGATATCCCGTATTTCAAAGAAAAAATGATATCTCATAAAATTATATCCTATCTAATAGGTGAGAAGAAAAAAATACAATTTTTGATTTATAAGCTTATATTTATTATAAACGATAATTTACTATAAAAATTAATAATTCATATTTTTATTTATGTATTGTGTAGTAAAAAGTTATAAAAATTATTATTTTATTTTTTTCAGAATACGATAAACGATAATTTATTATAAAAATTAATTATTATTTTTATTTATGTATTGTGTAGTAAAAAGTTATAAAAATTTTTATTTTATTTTTTTCAGAATACGTACTTTGGGAAATAAAACTAATTCCAAAACATTAGAAATTACAGGGCAAGTTCTTATTAATTCACAATGCAACGATGTCCGAAATATAATATAATATGTAATAATAATATACGGGCCATCTGTTTCAAATAACAATACTCGAACGTGGAATTCAGAATAATAATGAACATGCGAGCGAAAGAAGCTATTGAAAGTTCTGAAACTGTGGGGAATATAATTTAATAAAATAAAATACTTTTTTGTTTTAAAACCACGATATTTATTAATTTAAGAACCGACCGGTTTCGCTTTACTTAAGCATCATCAGGGTACAAATTAATACTAAACAAGAAGTACATAATGTGTGCATATATATAACAAAATATAGAGGGAGACAACATGATACAAATATAAGCAACACAAAGACGGTCATAAAATACATTAACATAAGTGCACAAGTAATGGAAAACCCGCTAGATAATTATGTAGACTAATGGGTTATACGAATAAATCGGGAGAAACAAAACATCAATAAAACCTCAATAATAACGGTTTTTCCGAATTCGCAAATCATTTGATCGATAGCTTGCCTTCCTGAATAAATCTAATTTTATTTAATCATTTACGGCCAAGATATTTTTGACAATGGTGTGTTTTTATCTTTCTGTATTCCAATCATTTAGCTTTGCTTCTAGGGTTGTGCCCCAGTATTGCTTTTTGGAGACTGTAAACGGATCTCTCGGTATTTAATGAAACTGCAGCAGAACAAAGGCTGTTGCTATATTGACGTTCATGGTATGTTTTGCTCAGATTGACGATAAGGTTTCCAGATCCGCATTTCGCTCGAAGCATGTTTAGGGTAATAAGTTTATAGTTTAGGGTTCTTTCACCGTATTTATGGGAACATTTCAGAACCACCAATCTTTCATTTTGAGTGAATCTTGTGTTTGTGATTAAATTATATTTGACGATTTAAACAAATAATATTTAGAGAAGTTAAAAATAAAATTGAAAGTTCACTGAAAGCTTAAAACTATTAAAAGTAGTAATTTCATAAAAATGTAAATAAATAGAGCCCCTTTCACATTTTAGAATGTAATTTTATGTTGCTTACATGTTTTATTACTCTTTATAATTATTGAATTGTTTAAATGAATAAATAAATAATTACAAAAAAGTCTTCTGATTTGTAAGTCCTCAGGAAGCACTAAGGATCTTTCTATCTATCTTTATAATATAATAAATTTGATGAGCATAAAAATGTAAACGTGTATATAATTTATATAAATGTACAAAAGTAGATATTACACGTGTATAAATATTATATTGCGCATATTATACAAGATGTCGGGGGTAAAGTGCACAAACTTCGGGAGGTGATTCTAATTGATAGTACAAGTAAAAAAGAAAAAAAAACTTTTTTTGGAATTCCAACGTTTTAAGATAGTTTTCGAGTAAAAAAGTTTAAAACCTTATTGATGTAAAAATATATTTATTGATTTTATAAAAGTTATAAATTACTTTTATAAAAGTGAGAATAGTATTTTAGTAAAGTAAAGTAATTTTTATACCTATACAAATAACTTTCGTAAATGTTTTTTGTAAAATTAAAAAAAAAAATAATTAATTAAATCCGTAATAAAACCCATATTTTGAGAACCATCTTCATTTCGACTTCCTTCTCATTTGGTCGGTGCATTATTACTCTAAGGTCGGTGCTAACTAAAAATGGTTCTGTTTTTCTAAAATTGCAATAGATGTCGGTAATTTAATTTCATAATCCCCAAAATTATTCCTAATACGAATTCAGACACCTCTGTCGGATTCTTTTAACACTAAATTTTGTAGGTGTTGCCCAAATCTAAATTCTTTACGCGGAAAGCGGGCCCTTAACAACATAATACCTCAAAAAGAATAATATTTATTAAATAAAATATACACACATATGGTACATATAGAGCAGGATAGATCCATAAAAACTATTCCCATATATATAGGAATAGGATCCAATAGAAAAATAACAAAAAAACACCGATCAAAATTATTTTAAAGTGAGTAGTATCTCTATATAATTATATACTGTACAGTATTAGTAGCCTATATACACTTTATGCTAGTAAACGGTGCATATAAAAAATCAATCGCAAAACTGTAAAAATGACACAACTTCACAGATCGTTACTATTCATCTGATGATACCGATTGGACACTGACACTATCAACTTCGCTTCCACTTTCACCTTCATATTCTTCTTCTTCATCATCCGACCCGGACGAAATTGTTGCCGACTACGTTTTCTTCTTCCTCAGCACAGTCAATTGGATGTTTGCGTTTGCGAGTACCAGATAGGTTTGAAACGTTATGATGCGAAGCAATCTGCTCATCCGTGGAAGAAAGGGTTTTCTTGGGAGCAACTTGAGAGCCTCTTTCAGAGGAAAGAAGTTTCCAATTGTGTGCCACAAATGTTATTTTCCCTGCTCTTTGAGTTGTTAGACGATTCCTCCGTGTCGTATGAATGCGACTAAACGTGCTAAAAGATCTCTCAGTGGCTGCTGAAGTAATGGGAGCAGTCAATATTCTTATGGCAACCTGTGACAAATCAGAACATCCGCACATCCCCCTTCCACCAGGTCCCTGGCGTGATTTTATCGACACACTTCCATAGGAATGCCTTGCTTCATGATTCTTCTTTAGCCCTATAATTGGCTAAATCAACAAGAACATTTGCACTATCAACAGTCTCCATATGACTTGCTACTTGGTCAACGAATTCAAGTGCTTCAAGTTGCTGTGCGTGGCTTAGCAGATGTCCTTGGGAACCTGGATCTGGGGGGGGGGGGGCATAAGTGGTACGGAAGTCACTAGATCAGGGGATGTCGTCTTAGATAACTGCTAACACTCAATAAAGCATCCAAGAGAAGTGTAGAAACCATTTTATTAAAAATAAAATAAATTCTTCGTTTTCTGGAATTTATTTCAGGTCGGGGAATATTCCCGGGTCTACATCACTAGGCAAAACCAAATAAATCTTTTGAAGTGACAGGTCAAGTCAAGACTATGTATATAATATTTCTTCACTTGTTTAGTGACATATAAAAATCATTTAGACTTTTTCTGAAAACATCAAGGTCTTGACTTGAGTTGACAAGTCTAAGGACGGGTTGTTTCACAGAATTTGAATAATTCATCAAAATTCAAAGTAGTTGATCCTGTTCATGTTTAACAAAACTTGAAAATTACCGTTGAAATTTGACGAATTGTTGAAATTCTGTGAAACAACCCGTCTTAAGCATTCTGAACAATTGTGAATTATAACCATAATTAGTTGAATGGTGATTGAGGAAGAGCAGTTCACGGGAAGGGATATTGAAAAAGGGATAGGTAAGTTGTAGTACAGTAGGCGAATCAATAATACAATTAATCATTTTCCGATGGTCTTGTAAAGGAGAAATGTTTAGAGTTTGCTCAATTTGACCATAATGAGTAATGAACAAAATAAAATCGGCAAATATTGTGAGGTCCGGTTGTGTATAATGAAGTGCGTATTGTAATGGTATTGTATATTACATATATGTATGTTTTATTCTTTTAGGATATAAATTTTGCTTTTTTGTTCTTTGAAATGTTTTTTTTTTCTGAAATGTTTTTGTTTCCCTCATTTTTTGAGTCTTGTCAAAAATTGTTGTTGATATTATTATATTATAATAATGTAGGTAGCGGTAGTATGGTAGCAGAAGTCGGGGACGTCTGAGGAAGACATGGCAGGTCCAAGTGAATCAGATACTCGAGTCGGGCCATGTCAAGAGTCAGAATAATACAAGAGTATGTATGAAACGATGTATGAATGTGAATGAGGCAAGGAGTGTGTGCCAAGACCGAGTTGTATGGCGGTCCGTCCTCTATGCCTAACCCTGCGGGGAACGGCGTGATGGTTAGTTAGTTTGTTAGGTTGTACGATTACGTAAGTTGTAAGATTACGTAGGTTGTAAGTACTTTTATACACTCTATTATATTACTTTTTACTCCTACACCAAACTCAACAGCTAGTTCTAGTTCTCTTCATTGGCGTACAAATACATATTTCACTATATATTATAAATGAAACAACAAGCAAATTAAGTAGATAGTATTGGAAGGAAATGCAATACAAAGCAATTCTTTATTATTAGTTTAGTGTAATTTTGAAAATAGGGTTCGTAAACCGCTGGTAAGTTTTTCATGAAATAATTATTTTATATGTTGGCGCTAACAAAAAATTGTCAAAAGAAGCGAAGTTAGCAGTCTACAATGGAGTGCCGGTACCTACCCTGATGTATGGAAATGAGGCATGGAACTGGCAAAGAAAGGATGAAAGTAGATTGAATGCTGTTGAAATGAGATCCCTGAGGCGTATGTGTGGTAAAACCATGTATGATCGTGTGAGGAATGTGGAGTTCCGCAAAGAGTGCAAGGCGGATGTAAGCGTAATGAGTAAGATTAAGAAAAGGACGCTTAGATGGTTTGGGCATATAGAGAGAATGAGCGAAAAACGGAGTGTAAGGAGGATATATGATGCAAATGCTCTCTACTTATAATTATTATTATTAATCTATCTAAATCTCTCTCTACTTATAATTATTATTATTTAGATCGACTGTTTTTTTAATTTTTATTCATGAGTCATAACACCACCATGATATTGTACACGAGATATAAATTGTTCTCCTATAATCTATCAAGCATGTACATTAATGTTTGTTTTATAAAATGTTTTTACGTTATTCAATAATAGTCAATATGTATTCTTACTTTCCCTGATGGATAATTTAGACAAGACAACACATACTCATAATAATGTACTCTCTCTCTACCTAATATTATTATTATCTAGATCGACTGTTTTTTATTTTTGTTTTATGAGTCATAACACCATTATGATATTGTACACGAGATATAAATTGTTCTCCTATAATCTATCAAGCATGTACATTAATGTTTGTTTTATATAATGTTTTTACGTTATTCAATAATAGTCAATATGTATTCTTACTTTCCCTGATGGATAATTTAGACAAGACAACACATACTCATAATAATGTACTCTCTCTCTACTTATATTTATTATTATTTAGATCGACTGTTTTTATTTTTGTTTTATGAGTCATAACACCACCATGATATTGTACACGAGATATAAATTATTCTTCTTTAATTTATCAAGTATATACATTAATGTTTGTATTATAGTATGCTTTTTTCCGTTATTTTATAATACTACATTTGTATTCTTACTTACCCAATTGGCTACTTTCGATAAGAAAACACATACTCAATAAAATGTACTCGCTCTCTACTTATCATTATTGTTATTATATAGATCGATTGTTTTTTTATTTTTGTTTTATGAGTAATGAAACACACATAATGAGATATATTATAGACATAGACAAATCACACACTTACTTTTACATATTTTTGGTTCCTTGGAACGGGCAATTTGCCTAGTTAGGAACCTATAATTTCGACCTGATAAGGTACAATAATCTATAATCACTAAAAATATTTTAATTATATCTTGTATCATATTGTACTGTGTGTAAATCTAAAGGAATAAATAAATAAATAAAATGCGAATGGTAGCAGAAGTCGGTGACGCCCTAGGAAGACATGGCACGATCAAGTGAATCAGATACTCGAGTCGGGCCATGTCAAGAGTCAGAACAATAGAAGAGTATGTATGAGACGATGTATGAATGTGAATGAGGCAAGGCGTGTGTGTCAAGACCGAGTTGTTTGGCAATCCGTCCTCTCTGCCTACCCTGTGGGGAAACGGCGTGATGGTTAGTTAGTTATTATTTTATATGAAGACTTTTGGAAATGCGGTGATGAAGTATGTAACACCACTCGACTCCGTATTGGCACAAACTCCTTGCTTCATTCACATTCATACGTGCATCGTCTCTTACAAACTCTTCTGTTATATCGACTGTTCTTCCATCAAATCATCGCAACTACATAGAACTATACGATTAGGCGCTAGTACACACTAATATATGTATGAAGCGTTTTCCACTAATAGAAGCAGACCGGATTCGGTAGTTTTAGTTAGAGCGTTGGGAACGTAAGTAAAAAAGTGGAACCTATTTTTTCTCTCCATGTCTCATCTAAATACATCAATGCATAGCGACCCTTTCTCAGACTTGTTCGTAACCTTATACGTACTCTTATGTTCGTAATTCGATCACGCATGGTTTTGGAACACACCACTCTTTTACCGTAAACATAATTACATTATTTGATTATTTTATTTATTTATTTACGCTCTTGGGGCTACGTATTACGCAAGAACACGTGTTAATTACATTAGTATGTTAAAATTTACATAATAATAGTTTTATTCCCAGCTACATGCGTTGGATATCCAAAGAAATGTGATGCAGCGTATACATTTGCGAGCCGAAACTATTCGCATAATTAGGAAGTATATGTAGCCATATTATCAGTCAATTTTATACTAATTCATTGTTTTTCCTTGTTTCAGGTATTTTATCAAACTCGTCCATCGTCTAATGCTCCGTCTACAAATGAATTGGTGATGTTATTGAATAAGTTATTCATTCTAAATATTCGACACAACCTATTTCTACTAACCACGATAATTGACTACTAATTTTACTAAGCACGATGTATTTTTTTTTACACAGATAAATACTAGCTCGGTTGGTTGGTATCGACCATAATAATTATGTATATTATGTTCCTACCTACATTGAAAATACGCCATTACGATTCGATTCGCTATCCATCGGGCATTGGTTGAGCGAGTTGACCCGCGATCATGATGGTAATTAATGTATGGCCAGCCAAGGTCGCGATTGCTCACTTCGGCTTCAGGGGCCTCCCAGGCACCGGCCGGTGAGACAGGCCCACCGGCAGGCCCGATAGATTTACACGTCTAGTCGAATGGTGATGTGCTCCTGCCACTGAGAGCTCTGTTGTGACCTTTCCATCTGTTACATATAACGTTTATGAGAAAGGTGGGAAGCTACAACGGAACTGTCAGCAAACGCTCATTTGTATTCTATTGTAGTGGGGTTACGATTGCATTCTATGCAACCCCTTAGCATCGGCACCGGTACATAGTCAGTCTGTGAACTATCTATATTTTGCCGGGAACTATCTTTAGATATTATTTACTATCGCAGACCCGTGAAAAATGGCGGTATAATAACTATTGTAGGATTTGTGAAGCTGAAAGTATTTATATAATATTTACCTCAAGATCACATTGCCATTTTTTTTTCTTAATCATATAATTGAGTATATTTTTTTATTTGACAAATTGAGTGACATCAGAAATTTACCTTTGTAATGAACACCTACCTACTTTATCGCTTGTCAATCATCTTGAAAATTTCATTGCAAAATTGAGTTCCTTGCGCATGAATATTTCACAGCACGTTTAATAATGATATTTTTCTCGACTTCTTCACGCTCTCAACAGTTTAGTAAATAAGATTTCCCCGATTTTGTATTTCGTACTTTTTGCAAGATGGGTCTGTTCATAATCCTTTCTCACATCGTCCTTTCCTTAGATAAACTTAACGCAACATTCTTTACTTTATTCTTTACCTCTTTCAAAAGGCATTATATTGAAATTACGATCTTTCCGAGTTGATGTCTTTTATATTCTCGATTTATATCGTCTTCTATCCTCTCTTCTAAATCCGCGCTAACTGCATTCCTGTTACCTCGCAGTACAACAAGCTGAAATGATCCGTTTTTCTTACGTTTAAACGAGGTCTCCTTCCCAGAAGAAAGAAGCCTGTATCTATACCGTACTGTACCTTCCCCGCTGAGAGCATCTCGTGTTGGTGCGCAAGTAGCTTTATTGGCGGGCCGGAGCAACGTGTTTGTGTTCGTGTTGGGTGTCGGGAGTAATAATATTATGATGCACGGTGCACTATTTTTTCGCTTCGCTTCGAGCATCATACATACAATATTATGTCAATATTTATCCCAGCTTTACGATACCAGTTGAATAAAACACGTCTTTCTTTAAAATGTGTTGTTGATTTTGTGTATTTATGTAGGTACTACACGGAGAAAAATGAGCATTACTAATTTATTAAATACTCTTGGTAATCCGGTTAAAACGGGATAGCAGGAATTACGAATGAATTAACAGGTTTCCTGATAAGTCCGAATATTTTCGCATTTCGTCGTGATAATTCGTAACTAGCTGTACCCCGCCACACGTTGCTGTGGCTAAGTCTGTTTGTGCAGCTATATAAACAATAGCGAGTGTTGCTTTTACGTCCAGCAGATGGCGCTTTTTTTACCTGTGCAGGTGACATTTTTTTTTTTTTTTATGGTGAATACCTCACAAGAGTCCTAACTGCTCCCGTCTGGAGCCAGTGAGACTATGGCATCCCCAATTGGGGGATGTTGTGAGGCTGAAGGTAAGTGGGGAAGGGAAAGAGGAAGGTGGGGAAGTACCTGGCTATTCAGATCTAGTCACTAAACACGGCTAAAGCCATTTGGAGCAACGTTTCAATTCTGAATGGTGGTCTTACACCAGGGCGATACTGGTAGTATCTTCCACTCTGGAACGTGCCGCAAATATACTATAAATTATTTTAATTAATTAATTGTGAAATAACACAAATTAATCAAATAAAATTTATTTGCGCACGCCGGGTTCGAACCCGCGACCTTCGGAATGGCAGTCCAATGCGTTACCACTGGACTATGCCGGCCGTCAAAATTTATATACATATTTTATATGTATATAAAAACACATGCGTATTCGAATGCAACGTTGTGCCAAAATTTCAAAGCAATCGGTGAAGCACTTTCGGAGATTTAAGATTTTGATCAAACGAACATTTTCATTTATATAGATTTACTAAAAGTTAAAAAGGAAACATGTTAATTCATGCTTTTAAGTTTGAGATATTAATAAATTAGCAAAACTCATTTTTCTCTGTGTAATAAAGTTGTATTTCCCGTCTTATCCCATATTTTAGATTCGTCACAATGATTTACTGAAAACTAGTTTCATACGCACGATATCGTTTTAACAATGTCGCCAATCTTTTTTTAAGTGTCCAATATGATAGAAGCCATATATATTGTTTATCATAGATTAAAATACTCTTTTTCTTATTAAAAGTTCATTAAATTGTGGACATCATGGAAGTTTTTTTGTTTCTTCGACAGACAAACAGCTACGGACTGTATAGTTATTTAATTATGTACTTGTATTTTAATATGACATAATCTTAGACAGTGTCAGCACGGTCAACACTGTATTAATTTAGGTCTCATTGTGATTTCAACACCGATTAGTTTCAATCAATTTTATCTACTTAGTTAAGACTAACAGCGGCGCTGTGTCTTTAAATCATTTCTCCCGCATGATTTACTAGGTAGATCCACTGTAGTCTGTACACTAAACTTAACATGGACATTGTAACCGATGATATGTTTCGTACGAACACAATGGTCGTTTGTTTAATTGAAACAATGTCATTTTTATACAATTCTACTCACGGAGAATGCTTAGAGCAGTCACCCACCGGCTTCTACTTTCAAATAATGATCTGTCATCCTAATTGACAAGGAGAAAAACTAGCAAACGTAATAACGTGGATGGTTTCAAGGGGGCCCGCTTCTGTAAATCGGTAGCTGTATTCATTTAACTAATTGAACCCCGTGGAATTAGCCGGACTAACTAACGAGCCTGTGGTGAAAATCCGATAGCCGTCATAAAGCCGATAGAGATCATTTAGTACAGAGGTTCTTAACTAGTGGTTCCTAAAAAAATCCCGTGATCAGTGATTACAAATAAATGAACTTATTATCTTTATTTAATCTAATTCCCATCCGAAATCTAGCATTTCCTCTGCTTTCAAATGTAAGCAACAAATTCCAGTAATGTTGACTATATCTGTACTCATCGATATAAATGGAATCAAGTTACATCACAAATTAAGTTGAACACAGAACAGATCTTTTTTTATTTTTTTTTATTTTATTATTGAATTTTTTTATACAAACGTGGATAGTTACATAAAATATTGAAAACTGTTCAAAAAATATTGCAATAAATGTACGTAATTAAAAAAAAATCCCACGAAGGCGAAGCCTGAGTGTGGGTATTATAAGTATTTTTATCTTATTTCCATGGTTTAAGTGGAGATACAATATTATATATAAATTTAAGTTATTTTAAAAGAGTTACTGTAGAGATGCAATACAAGAAACTAAAGCATGAAATATGTAAGAGTTTTAAAATCACACAAAAAATAAGGTAAATACTAGTTTTTAAAGAAGACATCTTAAAAATTGAATTAGCAGACAAAGCATTACAAACAATAAAATATATCCGCTGTTTTGTATGTATGTGAAATAATAAAAAATAATCTGTCTATGGATATAAATGTTACAGATAGCTTTGCTAAAACTTATAAAAAAAAATATATAGTTGAGTGTTTTTTAGCCAAGATTTGATGTAGTTTTTAAAAGATTGAAGGTTTACACACGTGGCCCCTTTAAAAGTTACCTTTTTTCTTCTCCATAAACTCCATCGAAGATTTTGATCGGCCTGGCAAAGGACGAACTTTTCGATGTTGGGAGAAAAAATGCTACAATTATAGTTTTATTCCTTGTCTTTTAAAGCGACAATGAAGATTTTACTTCTGTTTCAAAAAGCATGTATATTATCAATGCTAATTGGGATTTTAAACATGTAACAATGAAAAACCACTCAAAATCGACATTAAATGCATGACATGCCTGTTGCAATCCCGTTTTTAACCGGTTTACAAATAATTTGAACAGAAAAATATATAGAAATAATTGAATATATAGTATTGTCTTTATATGACTTGGTATTTTTTGGTCCGATTATTTAAATTAATTTTCGTTTTGCACTTGACAAGATTCTCTAGCTTTCATCTGTGGTCCATAGCGCAGAATAGTTAAGAGTCCCTGATATAGTACTATTGAGCAGGTCCATTCCACACAGCCTCCAGCCCGGTCCCCTCCAGAACCAAGGCTGAGCGTGTTTACTCAGATGGAATCTCCGTCGTAGATCATCGTTAATTTATTTATGATCGTTGTGAATTGCTTTCATACGGGCGTATAATATTATAATGGTCACCGTTAAACATATGACGGCAGTAAAACTACATATCTTGCTGATATCGGGTTTGTTCCGTCTTATCTGTATAGCTATGGAGCCTTGTCATCAAATGAATATACCTACGGTTTAGCAACGCTTATAGATAATGAATCATTAATGGTTATTGATTAATGAATAATGATGATTTGTCGATATCTGTCACTTTTATTTTATTTCTATAAACATAGTTTAAAGATAACCCAGAATGAAAATTTACTGATATTGAATATTGCTAATTTATTAAAAAACTCTTCAAATTATTCGTAATCCAGTTAAAAACGGGACTGCAGGCCCTTAACGAATGAACGGATAGGTTTCATTTTTAACTTTCATTCCTAAAAATTATCACATAAAAGGAAACGGCCTGCAATCCCGTTTTTAACCCGAATTTTTCCGTGTCTGCTCAGTGTGACCCTGGTGAAAGATCACCCATTCAGAATCGAAACTTTGATTGAAATAACTGTGTTTTGTGACCAGATATGAATAGCCAGGTACTTCTCAGACTTCTTAATCCTCACAAAATTCTGCATCTTTGGGATTCAAAAGACCTACTTGTTTGGGCAGTTGGGTCTTTGCCAGAGACATTTCAAGCAAATTTTCGATGCTGAATAGAGGCTTCTCTCTAGGACGTCATGATACTGAGCATATCTTACATGTCTCTAGGACGTCATGACACTGAGCATATCTTACATGTCTCTAGGACGTCATGACACTGAGCATATCTTACATGTCTCTAGGACGTCATGACACTGAGCATATCTTACATGTCTCTAGGACGTCATGACACTGAGAGTATCTTAGAATTTTTAAATTTGATTTGATATTATGGTCGTGTTCTAATTTTAATACTTATGTATACCAAGTTGGTAAACCTGAACCTGTGTATAATTTAGCAGCGCTTTTAAATAAATATGATTTTGATGCCAGTTTTTTGGCAGTGTTCTTAGCGTATTATCCCAAGAAGCTTTTCCTGAAGCGGTTGCTGTGTGTTTTTCAGGAACGTGTTTGTTATTTATAGATTCAACTATACTGTTTTATTGCTATTTTTTTATTAATGATCTCTACTTGCTACTAAATGTCGATTAGCAGCGATTTTATTATAATTTACCCATTTATGTCCTATTAAATAATATAACTGGTTTATAGTTTCCAGAGAATGCTGCCTGAATCATTCGTAGATTCAAAATGGGATAGATTCGTCTCGAATTGAGAGTTTATATATATTATTATATTTTTTGAATATATGCTAACATCTCAACATGTCTGTTTTCGCAATAATAACTATGGTAGTGAAGTTTCTCATATTTCCTATAGATCGTTCGATGGTTTCATCGATTTTATTAGCTTGCTAAATGTTATAATTATTTTAATTTTACCCTTCCTGCCAAGGCATAATTGTAAACTAATAATCAAAATGCAGATCCTTAAATGAATCCATATTTGTGATTAGTTGCAGGCAATGTAGGCACTGAAGGCTACCTCAATAATAATCGTATGATATAAATATAAAAATAATCCCATTAATAAAATAGTAACTTAGTCAATCAAATCAATTTTTACGCCAGGCCCAAATATACTAGAAATATGAACATATTTTGGACCGAAATCTTTGCCAATAACACTGGATATTTTAATCCTATGTCTAGAATGTCTCGATCATACAATGATCTTGCTAAAACACACACTGTCGTAGATATTTTTGCAAATAATTTAACTTGTTTCAAGAAATATCTCCACAATTTCTGTACTTAGATAAAAAAAAAAAGAAAAATTAATAAATAAAAAAAATTTTTTAGTGGTTTAAAATTTTTTTAATGTATACTCTTTAAATTTTTCTCCTTATTATGTGCTTCAATCTTTGTAATTAAGTTTTAAGTTTTGTATATAAATACTGTCATTGTTTTACATGTTTGCTTATGTGAATGTGCAAATGTGATTGCTGCAGACACATTAGTCTAGGGATATTTATAATTGTATTTTCTTTATTTTGTAATCCATAATTAATGTTTTTATAAATATCCTGTTTGTGTCTCGAAAAAAAAAAAAAAAAAAAAATAACAATATTACTTGTACAGGTCAGATGATATAATTGTTGGCAATATTTTAGTCAATTCGTTTTCTCAACTCACAATATTCATAGTTTATGTTTAGTTTAAGTTTTACCATTTATATTGTTCGCGTACGCTGTCAGAAGTAATAAACAATATGAATACGTCCTCGATCGCTAAGCCCTCGACCTCTCCGAGATCAGCCCTTAATCTTCCCGAGATATCGCTTAATTCTGTCTCCATCCCTTATCGCTTCTCGGATTTATTCCCTCCGCTGAAACCCGCACAAACTGGCCATCTGTTGCGCCCAACAATCCTACCATTAAAAGCTCTGCTGTAACTTCTCTTTCTGTTGCTTTCTTCGTTTGTGAGAAAGAGTGAGAGGTTGCAAGAGGTACGCCCTTACATTTTTACAAGCGTTTTCCGATACCAACATCCATCCCGTCTCTTTAAATCTCAAACTTCATCAATTGTATCCATTCCGCCTTGTGGAATTTCTGGCTTGTTGGCCTTATGTGAGCAGACTGCTAACTGCTGAATGCTGACTGCTGACACGGCGCTCGTATCGCTGGCTTTTCGAATAACATCGCAAATTTCTTGAATTTTGCATATTTTCACTGCAAATATTCAATTTCAATGCCGATAAACCATCGTTTTTGGTAGAATCTATAATAATTTAAATGTTTTTAATAATTTGGGATTGAAAAACGTGTTTATAAATTAGGATGAATATATATAAAGACATACCCATAGTTTGGTAAATTTTCTTGTAAAAAATTATTAATATATCAGTTAGTAGATGTATACGATGGAACATGACACGTCCACATCTTGAACCCAAGGTCTACTAGTGTATAGGCCTCACTTCAAAATCCTTCGCACGCCTGTACATAAGTCGGCCTTGCTTGACATACGCTCCTTGTTCACCCACATCCATTGTCCGTTCAAATGATTCAAACTCCTGTTCCAAATATTAACTCTTTTTTCTGTTTTCCCGACACGAACATATGGATATTATGATTCACTTTATGGTGTCATGTCGTCTTGTGCATTCCCGTTTTCCTCCATCCACGTGCACGTCATGTATCTAGCATCTACTCTCCTGATCCTGATAACTCATTATTTTCTTCGTCCATTTTCTCTCCATGCCCAACGTCCCTTTCAATGCATTTATGATTGAATTATTTTCTTCATCTAAACCTACCTATATTTATGCTCATACATTATGATTTTAAAACCTCACGGATCTCGACATGAAGAATAACAAAAATGTTATTCTTAATTTTAGGTTTATTTGTGAAATTTTGCAACGCGTAATAAATAACAAATACCAAAATGTGCTGTTTACGCATTTTTTCAAATGGTGTGTACGTAGGTATATCCATTTTTTGCATTATTTCACAACAGCTTGCTAATTCGGTGTTTATAAAAGCAAGCGTGAATTTAACGCTGGCGTTTATTATTATCGAATTGCAATTTGCGATAAGAGTCAACAATAAATTGATTACTGTTTTAACAGTTGTTCTGATGATCAGAAATTTCAATTTAAATTAAGCGCCTAATCTGTAAAGTAGGCCCTGCTGTTGTGATGTCAATATTATAAATGGAGTTCACGAACCGTATAATAAATGACAAACACTTCAAACCAAAAATGTGTTTTCGTATATTATACGAATGTCACAAAAAACATTAACTCGTATAAAAAAGCATTAGTTTTACTCTCAACTCTTGAACGCTGAGAAATTTTTACTCCTTTTTAAATCTTAAATTTCTTGATGAACGCGAGTATTTTCAGTACGCAATTTCATCATGACCGTAGTCTTCGTGAAAAAGGTGTGAAAACTCGGACGAAGCCGGGTAGTAACTTATAAAGATATGGTACATCCGCAGTAGTCTCTCCATCATTTAAATAGGGGTTGGAATGTTTTTGAATATTTTTGCTTTTATAATTATTTGTAGGTCGATATTCTTCCAAGCTGGTAAGTAGTTACTAGTTTGTGCAAATACTACTAAGCGCTCTACTGTAAAGATGGAGATTGTGCGGATGAGTTGCAGCTATTGCAGCGACGATCGCCGGGTAATTTATGTAAACCGAACCGATACTGATAGCATGGACTCCAGTGGGTACTAGGTTGCGTGTAACCGATACAGTATAAATACACGTTGCCATTAGTCGCGATGATTTATTCGCTTTTTCTCTCGGTCACCGCCAACCGGTTAGGTACGAGAACCACCTCCACCTCCCGGCTGCTGGGAAATGTGTGTTTTGGGCAATGGCAATACCACGCGATATGAATTTAAACGTGTGTGCGCCGCGTAAGTCTTTGTCCCGACATAAATAATGTACATTGTATATGCACCGCTTTATAAATTTAATTAACTCGACACTGACAGAAATTAAGAGAAACAAATAACGCCGGGCCGACGCGACTTGTTATGTCGGCTTTATTTTTAAAGCGCTTACACGGCATAATGGGTGTTGGTGTTAATATTTTAATTTATTTCAGCTTAAATTTATTCAATGTGAGAGAGAAAATTAGCGTTTTTCTTACGTTTGTTTCGCTCTCATCAACTTATTTGATACACGTTTTATTTTGATTTGGTCTAGTTGGCAGTGTTTTCATTTTTAAAACAGTAGTATAAGCGTTAGCAGTTTTAATGTATGAATTTGAGATTTGATTTTTTGTCTTCTATATTTTATTATAAAATAATTCATGAAAAGTAAGCAAATTCAGCTATAATTGGAATTAGAGTTCCTGCCTGTATTGTGTTAACATATTTGTTTACTCTTTTTTGCGTCAATTAAACCAGTAATTTTCAAGTTAATCCGGTTAAACACGGGATTGCGGACCCTTAACGAATGAATTAACAGGTTTCCTGATAAACTTTTAGTAAAATACGATATTATTATCGCGATGTCGGAACATACAACATTCATAAAAATTCTAATATTTTCGCATTTCGTCCTTATATATGACAAATGCAGGTGTATAAACACGTGTTCCTATTTATTAAGAAATTTTATCAGGAAACGGCCTGAAATTCAGTTTTTAACCGGATTACCAATAAGTTGAAGAGATTATTAATAAATTAGCATTACTCTTTCTCCGTGTAGCCATCAATTTTCAAGATCAGTGGGCATCGGTTGAAATACAAACCTAGATTAGTTTCATTTCTATTACAAATCTCATCAAACATAGGTAGGTACTAATTTCGGTTGTGCGTCTGTCTGTGAGTGATTGTAACTATGGTTCTATAAAATAGGGTGCGTTTGGAATATAAGTGTCATTTGGAAACAATTTTGTCAGGAATTCAGGCAAGCGATTAAGTAACCTGCCAATAATATAGTGTTTTTTTTTACCAGAAAATCATTTTAAGAATTGTATTTGAAATGTGAATTTCATTTGTTCAAATTTCTCGGAGTTAATCTTAACGAGTCATTATTTTATGTCAAACGGTTTGAAAATTTTATAAAACGTATTTCAACTAAAAAATTAGCGGTAAGCATCAGATTTCATTTTTCTAGACGATGAATTGGTATCTTCCCGAGAGATTCCTTTAGAAACATCTGAGATTTTAGTAATACGAGTTCGTCAGAAATAATTAGAATAAACCCCACGGGAAGATCAATTTTCTAGGCCTGCTAGGGCAAATTCAATCTTAGGTCCGTCCATTAGGCCGGGCCGCGCGCCTAATATTCTTTACACGACTTCTTCACTTACGTCGTTAAGATTCCCACTCTATGGTATTTTAGTTACTTAGGTATTATCCCGTCTCAACAAAAAACAAAACCTTTTCTTCTTTCGTCAGAATTTTCCCAAAATGATATAAATACACTAAACGGCTGAACACCACACCTCCTAATTGTCAGGTGTGCTGTACGCTGTACCGCGCCGGAGGTACGATTAGATATAATATTTGTTGTACCTACGCATCTTGGTTGATTCACATTGTCTGGCCGGTTCCTACCTACCTAGTTGCCAGTTTCCATCGCGAGTGAGCGAGAGAGTTGAACGCGAACAGAGCCTATCCGAGCGCTATTCGGAGCCGATCTGCATAATGTATTCATCCGCGCCACAATTGAACAACATCTTCATTTTGGAAATGAAATGAGGCTTGAATAAATTATTTATTGTTATATTATATGACAAACAGGTTTCCGCGAATCGGCAATTGAAGAAACTTACGGATGATTTTTTATATGTGAGCAGCGACACTTGGCGGTGTTAATTCTATGCGGCCATTATCGAAACGTAATAAAATAGCCGCCACATTTACTTCATTTTGTTTGCCTAAAAGTGTTTACATAATATATTATGGACATTATAAGAAACTTTGGTAACTTTGTGGTCGAAAATTATTAAATGAAGCAGCCATTATATAACTCATAGAAACTGTTATTGTTTACCTCTATATATTGTTATATTGTTTAATTCGTAAACTCTGTTTCATATTAATTAAAGTAAACTTATTTAAATGATAATATATTAAATAAAAAAATTAATTAATCCTGATGAGTTTAGTAAAACTCATTTCTGGAAAGACAAACATTACACAATTAAAAGTAATTATTTTTACATAAGAATACGAATTTAAACGGGAATTCAATGAAGAGTGTACAGTACATTGTGTTTTAAAAGAGACTTAATACACAGTTAATTGAAAAATATTTCTTAAATACATTTAGGACGGGTTGTTTCGGAGAATTTGAACAATTCTTCAAATTTCAAGGTTCATTTTCGGACTCTGTGAAAGTCCCATTAAGTTATGTTATTATATCATTATAGGCTAGTTGCTTGACAGAACTGAAATAATAACAGAACTTGAAAAAATCTTTCACAGAACTTGAAAATGAACTTTGAAGAATTGTTCAAATTCTCGGAAACAACGCGTCCTAACACAGATGTTCACAAGTTAGAGAGTTTCAAAGGAAGATTTTGTCACTGTTAATAGAGCTTTTGTCAATATTTTTTGATTGTTACTGACAGTTTTAGGTGGTAATAAAATAATAAATAATTTTAGTAAGGAGTTTATTCAAATGTAGTCGTGTGAGTATAAGTGGACTTGATTTAGTGATGTCGTTTTGTGCTGGTGTATGTCGCTATTAGGGACTGGTTTAGTGTTGGTTTGTCCCGAATTATTTGTAGAGTGGTATTTAATAATTTTATTATCAAGTTCTGTGAGTATTTTAGTTTTATTGTTGTGACAACAGTTTCGACGTTTCTAACTCAGTTTGATAATGGCGTTTTTTTATTTGAAACCGCACATGAGTCCCAATTGCTCTCGACTGAGTCTATGGCATACCCAATTATGGGTATGCTGAGGTTGAAGGTTGTGGAATGTATTGCGGAATGGAAGGTTGTGGAGGGGAATGGGATGGGGAGAGGAAGGTGGGGAAGTTAAACTAAACAGCCGTCATAATAATGAAAACGAAACATAATGAAATTTGATTTATGCACCTACTTCAAATCTGTGTTTTTTAATTCAAATTTTTATTGCCCCTGTGAAAACACAATTGTCTCAAAACTACAGCTAGCTTGTTGATTAGTGTTTCATTTAAAGAAATCATAAAAAGATTAATCAATTATATAATTCCCCTTCATTAATGTAATTGAATTTCACAACTATTATATTATTAGTGTGTAATTCAGAAGGGAAGATGGAACGGTGTATATCTTTTCTACGTAAATAATTAACTAAAAGCGTGATGAGCTACCATTAGACTAGATTTCATGAATTTCAGGGAGGTGAGCGTGTACTAAGTTGATTTAAAGATGTCAAATCTACAGTAATTAATGTGAAGCGCGATCAATAAATAAGTTGTTTTTTTTCAATGAAGGAATTCGCGTCGAACTAGAATTTCTAGGCAACATAATTGTTTGTTACGTCCCGGTTCAAGACGGTGGTCGTTTTAGCCTGTCGTAGGTAAGTACCTACTTACCAATTGCACGAATCAGAGGAAATTTTGGTTTTGATGTATGAGAGAAAATGAAAAACATTCCATTTTGTTTATACTCGCGCTAAGTTGCACGCGTTGCATTTGATCTTATTGTGATGCACTGTGATGCGATTGTGTAACACTCTGTCTTACAATAATTCACAATGCATTTATAAACTCGCGTGGGTGTCTGTTAGAGACCCGAGACCGATTACAATTCCGATTGTGCAATTATTGTATTTTTATATTTATTTATATTATTATTATTTATTCGAGCACGGAGTTAAAATTGAAGAACTACTAATTTATCATCCTTTTATTTTCCCTGTATGTGGTTTTGATTTTGATAACTGCATTTTGTAAAATATTTTTTGTCACTTCTATTGGATAATAATCGGATATTATAATAAATTACGATAGTGAAGGCATTTTATTTTTATGTTGACGCATAAATTTTCTATAACGATTTAAAATGTGTCATTTTCGATTATCCGCGAAACCGGTATGTTCGTTTTTATTCGTGAATTCGGCGTCTTTTACGTCACGCCGGGTGACGTTGGTGACAGCCATGTTACCAGGCGTTGGGATTTTCTATGCCGTAATGACGTTTTAGCCAGTTGGAACCGTTTCGGAATGTACAGTTTTAAATCGTTTTTAAAATCAATAATTATGAATGAAAATATTAAAATTGCACATTTTTAGTACAGTGATCAGAATTATAAAAATAAACTTTAAATCTTATATGTGTACATTTTAAGTGTTATGCATAGTTTGTGAAATTACCCCACTGGTCGATGATAATAATAGTTGCAGTCATTTGGTGTTACTTGAATAGGCTATCAATTTAGTAACAACCGGACCGATTGCGGAATATGTGAATATATTCCAGATCAGTGCTAATTTGCGTGATTCTTGTTTGATCAAGTAATGTCAATTTCCATTAGTTTTCCATAAGTATTGTAAGGGTATGACCCTTTACTAGTTCAAACTGAACTGGGGCACAGACGGAAGTACCTAATCCAGTTCAGTTTTTACGACTTATTATTGCGCTCAACAGCTCGTTTGTGAAATCATTATGCAAAACTTGTGTTTTCTCCCTTTGCATTTTTGAGAGACTCAGAATCACTGCTTACTTTCCACGAAATTAACTTTCATACATCATCGCCAAAGATGTCATATTGTGCAGAGAGTGTCCGTGGCGAGCGTGCGGTGTCGATTTAATTTGTATACATATCTACAGTTTTATTCCGAGTTTCATGAAATTTTGTACACTTGGCCTTTAAAGCAAGAGGAAGGTCAGTAAATTTCTAAAAGCTCTACCTAAAGCCCGGTCAACGCCAAGGAAGGACTTCATGCAAGTATTAAAATAAATCTTAAATGCGAAGTTTCAATCTGTCCTTGCTATTTTGATTTTTTAACCGTGAACAGTGCATTCTCATATGAAGCATGTCGCACAGGTTAATTAATATTAAACCTGCCGGGACAATCTGTGCATCTTACACGTACGGTAAACATTTCCATGTCGGCCCTACGTTTCGGAATGCGCGCTGCATTCCTCCTGCGGCCAACGGTACCTGTCTGTAGTGCTGTAATGCCTGCCCTGGCTCTGGCCCTGTCCACTGTCCGAGGAAGAAGGGTCGGCGCAGGGAGACGGTGGGATTGACGCTTGACGTATGTCACATTGACGTTGGGTATAATAATATTATAACTACAATCAATGATGATGATGCATTTTATGTTTGGATTAACTAATTCATGACAGTGCTTTCTTCTCACTTAGATACCCACTTGCTACAGTATATAATTTGGCATGCACTCCCTAGGGTGTGTTTATTTGTGCGAGTCAAGTATTTATTCTATTTTACTAGGTACCCGGTTTCGTCCTTTATATGTATTTTAGTACAACTCTGCGTTTTGAGCCAATTTATTTTTTGTCTCGGTTGGTTTTACTATTTTTCTTATATTTCAAGTTCACTGTGAAAAAGTTACGAGCTGAATAGTGGCGTTCACCTAGAGATTCTGGACAGATCATCTGTGGAGATTGTGAGAGTTTACACTGTGATTTATACTGCGAGATATATTTTTCATTGATATTTTTTTATAAATACATTAGTATCCATTGATTGTAAGTATGTAATTGTATAAATATGCCTATGTGTGTGTTTTAGTGTGTTGTGTACCTTTGAGTGTCTGTGGCCTATGAGTATGTTAACTTGTTATGTATATCTGTCGATGTATTTCATGCCTTTGTATTGTAGTCACTTTGAAATGTTATTCTTCTATATTGTGGCTTCTAATGATATGTGTGATTTAGTGTTATAATTCATTTTGTAAAATTGACCAGCCCACAAACTGCTTTGGCAGTTGCTTAAAGCGGGTGCTTATAATGAAGAATAAAAAAAAACAGTCCTCTCGGGGTTGTTCATTTTTACATACATATTCAGCTTTTTAGACACACAAGTAAAAGCCTTGTTCGGAAATTCACTGTTGCAATTAATTGTTCTTATTTACCGCTCGATAATGATTTCGGATGTTAACGCAGTTTTACTTCGGAGGTCCAACGGTAAATTCACACTCTGTTTGCCGGTTGCTCCAGGTGCGTTGACAAGATCGCATCGCCTCACCTGGAACGGGGCAACAATACCGGCAAGTTGAAAGTTCGACCCGGAAAATATAATTAAATAGTTACTTTTTGTGGTTGCCCTAAAGCGGCCATTTGGGAATCCCGAATAGCGTTGTGAATACATTATCATCTGCGGGATTTGCAGTTCGCGCAATACATATATACATTATTACGTAGATACTATTTACTACATTATTACGTTTTATTATCCTCGCCGTTTGCGAAACGGGCAAAAGTCGTAATTTACGTTCATCGTTAAGGTAACCATTTTGATTAATTTTTGCGTTTACGTCTTTTGCTTACTTTTAAAGTGTTTTATTTTAGCAACATTTTAACTTTTTCGTGTTCGTTATCGTTTTATTACTTATTTTGATGTTTTTTTTTACTCACTAGCCATGTTAAAGCCCATGTTTTTACATTTTTAAACTTTGTAAAGGCTTTTTTCTGCACCCCTTTTTTATGATTTTACTAGCTGTACCCCGCCACGTTGCTGCGTTGCTGCGGCTCAGTCTATCTGTGCACACAGTAAAAAAAATAGTGCGTCTTGCTTTTACGTCAAACAGATGGCGCTGTTTTTTTTTAAAAGCATGTTTGTCCAACAGATTACGCTGTTTTACCTCTTACAGGTGACATTTACAAAAATAGGTATATAAAAAACACACGCGTATTCGAATGCAACGTTGCGTCAAAATATCGAAGAAATCGGTGAAGAAATTTCGGAGTTTTAGGATTTTGAACAAACGAACATTTACATTTTTATTTATATAGATTGATACTCAATACTTATCGTACTACCTCTCGTGTTTCTCATTCCTTCGACTGTGCTCCAGTTCCTTTAATAAAGTAGGTACATCAGGGTTCGGCATTGAATGTATGTAGTTTTATGTGATATGCACAAGACTTCTAACTAATCCCTTTTGGTCGTGAGGTTAGATAATTAAATAAGGTAAGGGGAAGGTTGGAAAGTAACTGACTATTATTCAGATCTCAGCATTACAATCGTTTCAATTCTGAATGTTGATATGTCACCACGGAACAAGGTGCAAATAATACGCTGCACATTAATAAATAGATAAATTACCTATTCCTGGGTTCAGAGACAAGAAGAAACTTTCCACGCAGTTCGCCTCCTGAGACTTTTCTCATATTCCACTTCTTCACCTCAAGTCTTGACATTGGTACCATAGATTAATAATGATTGTATTTAAATAGGTTCTTAAAGCTTTGAAATGATCAATTTCGAACTACTTTTCCAAGTTAACACTAACACCCAACCTATACACAGTATGCATTGCACTAAGTTCCAGCACACGGGTTCTGCAGTTCGATACATTAATAATAAGCTTGTTATTATTAATAGGGCCGGCCCCGAAACAAACGGTGACTGGCGCTAGTAAAAACCGTAAGGGCAGTATTAGGAGTTAGGCATCATGAGCTTGGCGCCTTGGCAAGTTGGCGCCTAGATGGCATTGCTCCAATTGCGCCTGTACAGGGCTGGCCCTGAGGATTGTGTAGTTTAAATTAATACAAGGTTATAAGGTAGGCGACATTTTATGTTATACGCATCATGGCTTAGCCTTTTTCAGCATATCGCTCGCCATACACTACCAATTAAAAGATATGGCGAGCGATATGCTGAAATAGGCCAAGCCATAAAAATATAGCGTGGTATGTACCTGCACGGTGTTCGGAAACTAGTGGTACAAATGTGACACCCAAAAATTTTTTTTTTTTCTATTTTACAATTTTTCTAATTTTTTCATTTTATTCGCCAACTAAATGGTTAAAAAAAAACTTCAACGCATTTTAATATTTAATAAAATATGATAATACTGCCATCATAAGCAAAATGGCAGCTTGAAGTTTTTAATGGTCATATTCTGTAGTACGAGATCTTTCATCTATATCAATCTATTATAATAAAAAATATATCAGAATGTGAGCATTGAAGACTTCCAGCTGCCTTTTTGCTTATGGCGACAGAATAATAGCGACTGTGTTTTCAAAACTGTCAACGGAGTCTAACTTCGGACTAACAAATTTACACAAAAAGAAAAAAAATGTTATACCTCAAAATCGAGTCCAATGTGATGTACATATTCACCAGTTTCCCGCGTAGAATTGGAACGGTGGTAGTAGATAATCGCCATAAGAAATGTGTCGATGTTCCTAGCGGTCACACGTAGAAAGTAGGGTTCGTCGTGACCTGCTTGCCTCTCGCTATTTGGTTACTTTCATCTCTCTCTCTCGCCCGCATCTCCCTATAGCCCCACTCGTTTCCACGCGGCAGTCCCCCCTTTCTCTCTCTCTCACTCTCCACCGGCGTGACTCGTTGGGGCCAGGATTTTCTATTTGTAAACGCTAATCCGAAATAATCCATTGTTCTGAAATATTTGAGTGTTTTCATTAAAATCTCATAATAAAATAATGGAAATCACTTAATCACTTAATTGGTTAATAATTAAGATACCATATAATATTTTCTTAATTAAAGAAGAAGATCACAACGTATGTTTTTTGGAGTGTGCACACACAGAGAAAAATGCGTATTTCTAATTTATTACGTATCCGGCTATAAACGGAATTGGAGTCCTTAAATAATGAATTGATAGCTTTCCTGATAATTTTTTTGGAAATGATTAATACATTATTACGATATCGGAACACGTGTTCGGGAAAATGCCAATATTTTCGCACTTCGTCATTACATATTATCAAGGCAAATGAATGTGCATGTTCACGTCTTCCGATATATTAATAATTTTGTAAAAGTTTATTAGGAAACGGCCTGCAATCCCGTTGTTGCAGACAGAGTATTGTGGTATATTACATCTTCTTTGCCGAACCTTAACTAATGAATAGCATGTTAATAATTAGATAGCTATTTCGATTTCTAAAAATCCTATGATCACAGAAAAGGCTAGAAAACCTCAATCCTTTGTGCATATCTTTGCTTCTTTGCAACATTTAGCTATTTCTGGTTTGCCATTTAGCACCCAAAACGATTCAGACAGTAGCCGTTTACGTATTCAAGTTTATTATTATGAAATTATTCGCAGATCATATCGCGCTTATAAGTTTTATAAAAAGCTTGTTGAATAAACCGCGCCGTATGTAACTTCCTAACCTACTTTATTTAACAGGTTACAAATTCGCCCGAGTCTGATCACCGGATCTGTTACGTATCTATCTTTCGTATAAGTAAAGTATGAAGTATCTGTTCACCACTTTTCACAGCTCACAGCTCTCCGTTCTCTGATATCCGTTCTTTACTCTGTGCTCCCCATTATAGCCATTTCACTGTCAGAGAGGGTTTAGCTGCACCAACTTGTGGGCCATACGTCATCTGACCACTCGCTTCTACCTCTGACGCTACGTGCGATAATGATGAGTATATATTGATTCGAAACACCTTTAAATTTACCTATTTTTGAACATCTCAGTAATATAATCTGATTTATATAATAGAGATAATAATAATAATAACATAGTATTTATATAGCGCAGTTTTGTGTTGTTTCACTTCAAGTGCGCCGATTACCGATATACCGATACCGATACCGATACCGATTTACATAATCTTGTAAAGACGTCATAATATGACTTGGAGACGTAATTCGCTAATAGTTTTTTTTTATAATTCTACTTGATAAGCATTGATCTATTTGGTCCCATTTATAAAAACTTCACTCTAACAATATAGAAAGAGTTCAACACAAATTTCTTAGGTACGTAAATTTTGAGCTCAGAATTCCAATTGATTACATTAATTATGTCAGTTTGATGAATCAATTGCATCTAATAACACTGTATGACAGGAGAATTATGTCAGACCTGGTTGTGTTACACAGAGTCATTAACAACTTAATTGACAGTCCTGCCATCATTGCCACTATTAAACTCCATGTGCCGACTAGGAATACAAGACAAAATAACACATTCTTCTGCAATACATACACAACCAACTATCAGACACACTCACTAACCGATAGAATGCATGATCTGGCCGATAAGAATGTGGGTACTATTGATATATTTATTGACTCAATTTATAGAATAAAGCGTAATCTATACCAGCACTCCGTTGAATCCTACAAATTATAGAAGCGTTGGTAATGTGGTTTTAGTGATTTGTCTTATATGTAGTATTGTTCTAGTTTCTATAATAGTTTATGTTACTGTTACATGTTTTACCAATATTATTTTATATTCATCAACTTTGTTTTTTGTTAAATTTTATAGCTTACTAGATATATTGTGTTTTAAAATGAACGTAAAAGCCCGTCTGGGCGTAAAATTAAATAAAATAAAATGCGTTATCTGACCTGTACGATCTCTTCATACGTATTATTTCGTATCGTAACGTACACCAAGTGTAAACACGTAGCAAGTGCAATACCCAAATGCCTCACTGTCGATGTAAAACAACTATTAATTTGATTAGAATTATTTAATATGACCTGAATTCACATAAAACTTCTTAAAATCACCAAAGTACAGTTGTTAACCCAATATTAAATGAATGTTTACACAGTATTACATTTTTTTTAATGTGTACTTTTCTATCATAAATAAAATAATTTATTATCTTGTCAAAGTCAACATGATCGTTGAATAAATTCACGACATCCGCAATAGCTTTTTTAACCGTCAAATAATACAGTTTAGCTCAGGTGAGAGTTAATCGCTGGATACTTAATTATAATGTTTCAATAATGGGATATTTTTATTTGCAGGTGGCAATCTGTTTTTATTTATCTTAGACGTGAAATCACGCTTGAATCATTATCATTACTTTATCCGGGATAAGTCACGAATCTGTGACTCGCATCCACCTTGTATCTTATGTATTGTATTTTAATTTTCAACCTTATGTATGAGCCAGGATAATCTTGGCTATGTTTTGTAGAAATCCCTCGATGGATTCATTCGTTATTCGGGAGAAATACCCGCCATCTGTTACTTGTTGAAGCCAGTTTTAGGATAAGACCTATCAATGACAACTTATTTCACATCTACAAGTTGGACTTGAATACGTAATTATATAATTTACTTGAAAACTTACATTTTACGTAGCCGCGTTATGTTTACATGCCTACAAACTTATCTGTACAGTTGGGTAAAAGTGTAACTGTGTATTTGTATGTCAGTAGCAAGCCCAATATCTGCGGTAGTGATGCCCCAGTTTATACATCTGTGCCTCGACTCTCGGAGAAGTCATTACTTTGAGTGGAATGACTTTTGATGTTTGTAAGAATGTACCTTCGAAGAATAAGAACGTCGACCAATGTATGTACTTTCGACGGCGATTGCGAGCGGCTTGGATTGGAGAAACGATACCCTGCAGCTACACGTCTCTCGACTAATAAGGGTAGGAGTAGGTAGGTACCCACCTACACGATCCCTTGCCTATTGTTCAAAGTTCGAATTTGTGAGGGTATAAAAACACATTTTTTTTTTTAAAAACTTATGCATCTAAAAATAAAAATCAGAAGTTTTTCCTCGTACAACATTGAAAATTCTACATGTGTCTGAAACAATTGACAATTCGTGCCAATAGTAACAGTTTTATTGTAAATCAACTTATAATTAACGACTTTGGCTTTTACGTATGATACTTATAGTATAAGTAACATGAGTAAGTTATAAAGCAAATTGAGATCCTGTTTAAGTAATACAAAATTAGAAAGAAAAAAAATCGTCTTGTATATTTTAAGTAATCGACCTTCGTGGCCCTTTTCATACAAAATATAAATTTTGATTATAGGCCAAAATCCCAACCAAACTACATAATTATTTTTTTAATCGAAATGTGTGTAAATATTTATTTATATTTTAAATTATAAAATATAGAGCATTAAAATATTCAATTTTTCATGATCTCAGAGGCAACTTTAGCAATTATTTGTTACAAATATGATAAAATAAAATAAAATATAAATGATTAAAAAAATTATTTTGATGGGCGTAAATTCAAGTTACAAACGACCAATTTACGTTGAAATAAAAAATGGTCTTAAAGAAACTAAAATATCTACCAAAATTTAAAATTATCAGATTTTTTTAATATGTTTAATTTTCTATTTTATTTTTCATTATATTAAAACAGTAGGTAAGGTATGGTTATTTTTTAACAATTACAATTAAACCACAAAAATGCCAAGTTTACCTCGAAAATCGTCCAAAATTTAAATATTTAATGGCCTCTACTGTATAATTATTTTTTTAAGTAACACATATCCGTTCTAGATATTTGCTATACCTTTTGATTTGTTATGAAAAGGTCACGCAACCGTTCCCCTCAAGATAGATGAGTCACATAGTAAAAGCTTATAGGTAGGCGCATAATAAGTAAAGTATATTTCTAGTTGAAAAGATCTAAATGAGAATTATGTAAATAATAAACAGCTCTTATGAGAGTGATAACATCAACTAATACAGCATAGAAGGTAAGAACATAATAAATGTAAATAAAAAGCTAGCAGTGAGATCCTGTATTCAATACAATGATTAAAAAATATATTTAAATAATATAGTATGTAACTAACTTAACATGAAGATGAGGTGTACATATATATATATATATATATATATATACACATATGTAGATATATGCTCAACGGTATGTATATAATGGGTAAAATATATTTACAGTTGAGATGATGACAATATATCACAAGACAACAAACCTATTTTCTTATAAAATAATTTTAATAAAAGAAAAACGTGTATAAAATTTTGAACTCGTGACAAAAGGAAAAAAATAAACGTTACCAAAATAAATTTATGATATTACAGGTGGAAAGGGTTTATATTTTTATCTAATCATAAATTTAATAACTAAAATACACAGGAGACAGTAGGTGCAGATATGTATAATATTTTCGCCGATGTAGTTAATAAATTAACGAAAGAACTTCCTTAAGGAAGTATCTATATCAGACGTAGATAAATTGTTCGTAAGTAGGTACATACCGACGATATATTATGATTAATTTTGCGTGTTTGTATTAGTGAAAGTATCCACTTACATTTTCTTTTGTGGGTATTTTATACAATAACATCTCCACTTGAGTGGCAGTAATGCTTTACCAACGAAATAGGATTTTACGAATACAATACGAAAAGGTGCTACTAACGAATTATTTGAAAATGCATTATGTATAAGTTTGTATTAATAATAATTGAATATTTTGTATAGCGCTGTTATAAATATTAAATAATGTGACTTCTTAGGCTCTCTCGAATTATGTACAGATGTATACAAAAAACATACTTCCCTGACCACTTCTGTCACTGTTTTATTGTTCAATTTTAAGACTGGAGATTTTTTTTATGAAATTATCTTAAAAAGCTTAAAAAATCTCCATAGGTTTAAATACGAAAGTATCAATAGTTATTTACAATTTTATACGTTTGGTTATTTACAATGTTGCGGTCTGTGAAAATGTGTTTCCTTAATTGTTTCTTTTTTTAGTTTTTTTTTAATCACTTCTCGGTGAACATAGCATAACTGCTATTCAAGTTTCTGCTTTACTATTCCCATAAAGCCGAGGCTTAGTCTAACACTTCTCCTCTTGTCAGACAAACTTCCATAAGATGTGCTCGCATTACTGAGCAGTGAGCAGTGAGCAGTGAGAGTCTTACTACTACTGCTCGGAGGAAATTCGGTCTGCATAATATAATCCCGTGTAAAGCCGGCTCCTGCACCACCCCTTACTCCTCCCCACGGAGCGGGGATCATAACATTTGAATAAGTAACGCATTACACTTTTCAGCTCGCGCACTTGTCTACAGGTACTTGTATACTTGTGTACTTGCGCTGCAGACTCAGTGCACATTTTTATGGAAATTGCCCAGTAAACTCTCGGCACTCGACAATAATTTGCGATTATTTTATAAGGACTTTTAAACAAGTGCCAGCAGCTTGCTTCACTTTACAAAAGGAAAATTGAATATCAAGATAAATCTCAATCGGATTTTCATTGCTTAACTCAACTTGTTATTTTTTTTATAGAACCGTAAAAAATCACGGGGTATTATAATCGTAGGATTTGTGAAGCTGAAAGTATTTATAAAATATTTGCTTGAAGATCATTCATTGCCTTTCTAAAACAAATAGTGTCTATTGTCTTTATAATATAATTATATTTTTATTGGCAAATTAGAGAGACGATCAGAAATTTACCTTTCAAATGAACATCGATTGTGGTTTTGAAAAGGGGCGCCAAAATTTTACTCGCGCCAGCCGCCGTTTGGCTCAGGGTCAGCGCTGCGCAAATGTAAACGTACCGTTACACAGTGGGTCAGGTAGGCGACTTATTACGCTATACCAAAGATATTAGAAGAACGAGATGTGCTATGAGCAGTTCATACTGTGTGAAATTGTTTTGCCCAGTGTCGCCGGTTTTGTTCACCAATACTACTGCACACCTTCGCTTACGCTAAGGTATCCGCACTAATACATAGAACAGATTTCTGTGCGTACACGTCCCGATACCGTTCAAAGTACCCTAATTAGGTAGTACTCCGCCTACGGTCCGGCGGCCAACATAGCATATCTCGTTCTTCTAATATCTTTGCGCTATACGCATCATGGCTTGGCCTTTTCATCATATCGTTCGCCATACACTACCAATGAGAATATCTGTCATAGGTATAAGAGGCTTATCGATTTGTAAAAACAATGTCCGTTGTGGTAACAAAAGCTGTGTCATGATTTACTATGCTTTATTATCGTCAATATTTTCCTGGAAATCAGTTTAAGGCGAAGCTTAATGCTAAATCACCATTTTGATTAATCTTCATAACGAATTGGTGTACATTATGAATACCAAAAAATATACTTTAAATAAATTGAAGGTTTTCCTATCGTTTCGCTTGCGTAGAATAGAAATAAAAAATAAATTACTCAGTAAAAAATACAAATGTAAACTACTAAAAAAAAAATTTTTTTCATTCGAAATGTATGAACGCGTAAAGGAAACAACTTTTAAAAATACAGTATTGCTAATATTATCTGTAACAATTTCATTTGATTAACTTTTTTGCTTTCTCATAAAATTATTTAAAAAATAAATAAAAACCAGTTTTGTGCTTGAAATCGAACGTTTCTAGACTCCGTTTGTCAAGCGATTTTAATGCTTATTACCTACAATATAAGATATACCAAGAATATACACATTTTTGCCTTGTAGCTTCCTCTTAATGTCCCACTAGATATCTCGAACACTGAGCTCTGGCGCCATGAAATTTGCACAGCTTGTAGTAGGTCTGTCTGGGATGTACAGTTATATATGTATTTTAAACCACTTTATTTTATTATATACGTCGAGCGGTTTCGGTTGTTCCCAACCTTCTTCTATACCTTACCTATTTAAATACTTTACTTGTACTTTAAATATTTTTTAATAAAATATTACTAAACATTTTTCTGCCTTATTTACTTGTACTTTCATCAATCGTTGGTTGTTGTACTGATTTGTCTATTTCTCACTTGTTGCAGGTAAGAACAGATTCTTCGAAGAAACACCTCTAACCCGTCAGTTCAGAGCTAATCACTTATAATTATACTTGGTATTACACTCTTCAAACGCTTCAATATACGAGCAGGTGAGCCACATATTGCTTTATAGTACAGATTTATTGTATCAAATAATTACCTCTCAATTAACCCGTAAATCTCTTGGCAGTGTAATACAATCGTCTTGAATGGCAGTAGCGTGCGCAAATATATGTAATATCATTATCTATATATAAATAAATCAATACTAAAGCGGATTAATTATTTACTGGCTACTTATTCATTGTTTTTTTTTTTTGTATTTATTTATATTTATATAATGTGGGGAAATAGATTTCAAAATACCCCAAAGAATAGAGAATCCATTGTCACAAATACTTTCTTAATAAATCGGTTTAACCGGTAATAAATCATTTTAGATATCAAAAAAATAGAAATTGAACGGGGGTAAATAGAAACATACATAAGTCGTCTCAACGTGTTCTAACCGCGGTTTGAAAATAAACTTTAACGCCGAAACGGCTGTCACACTAATAAAATAAATGCTTGCAGAACCATAACATTATTAAATTGAATTTAAAATATATATCTGCTGTGTGAGTAGGGCTAGGACTTCCTCAGCCCATAGGATAATTTATAAAACTTTGCAAATAAGGCGTTATTCAATAGCGTTATTGTTTTACTTGCAAAGGTGGTTTTAGATTATGAATGTTTATTAGTTGTGTAGAATTTAAAACACGTTCATATTAATTAGGCTGCACGGAGAAAAATGAGTACGGTAATTTTATCACTATACTGTTAAAAACGTGACTGTATGATCATTTCCTAATAAAATATTAGTCATTTAGAATATATCTGAACACGGTGTTCACGCAGGTGGCCGGTGAACGAGACGCGAAAAAATATATATTACTTGTTACGACTTCCGCATAACATATTCGTGCTTTACTAATAGTTTGTTATGAAATTTGTCAAATCATTCGTTATAGGCTTCCAGTCTCGTTTTTAACAGAAAAACGAATAATTTGACCAGATTTTTTAATTAACAATATTTTAAATCATTAAATTTGCTAGATGTGTAAGTTTATAAACAAGAAACAGGTGATCAAGACATTTTGATTTTCTTGAAAACAAAATACAACTGTCTTGATAATGCATTTTTAAAAATTGCTTTATCCTCAAATAATACGTCAAATAAAGAATTTGATTGCATTACCCTGAACATATTGTGAAGTAGAATTCTTTTCATACGCCTTAAAATTATTTTAGTTGTGAAAAGTCATGTACTTGCTTAGTGGTGACCGGATAACTCCTCAAAATGACAATTCTACATACATTTAAAAGTTTATATAGTCATGAAAAGTGATGAAATTCAAGCTTGGTTAAATAGGTTACGAATGTTAGGTTTATATGATGGTTTTTTTAACGCTTTTAATTATCACTTTTCAAAGACGTGTCGAAATTATGCACGGAGAAAAATGAGTATGGCTGATTTATTTAAATCCCGTTATAAACGTGTTCGCAATCCATTTCCCAATAAAAAATTGGTCTATTCGAAATATATCGGAACACGTGTTCATGCAGGTGTCCTTTTCCTAATAAATATAGGGACGAAATGTTACATTATCAGAATTTTTATGAACACATGTTCCGACATCCTAATGACATATTCGTGTTTTACCGACAGTTTATTAGAAAACCTGTCAATTCACGGGACTTATTTTATTTTTTTATTTTTATAAATAATGAATCGCACGCCATTGCCTCACGGTATCTTTGAGATTGTTATGTGCCCATTACGGCCATTGGCCATCTTTCTTCACAGAGCACAAAGAATTAGTAGTAAATCTATCCGCGGGCTGTTTTTGATTAGAGATATCATTTTCATAATGGTGATTATTTGCTGCGAAAGCCGTCATTACAGGTAATGCTGTATATACTACCGTGGGCACTGGGCACTCGCCACTAAGAACTGAGAACTACAACAGGCTACCTACGATGATAGATTCTAAGCACTGTATACGTATTTGATATATGATATGCAAGGCCAACTTGACTATTTCCTAACTAATTATAAGGTTAACATATCTTTACAAAACTGGTATTGAAATGATCAAAACAATACTAATATTCGCAGATTGCTACATTCTTCAATAATTTCTTATTGTTTAAAAAGGCACTATACAAATCATCCAAATATTATTATAGATTACCTGTCATAAATTATTTTTAATGAGCCAAAGAATTAATTTCTTTATGTGCTTCACAAAAAAGACGAAGGTACAACCTACACGATATAATAATATTTGTAATAGAATAGAATTGCTCTAATTTATTAGCTGGCATCTTAAGGAGTGGGCGATGCCCATTTTACACATCTCAAACTTTGCCATATGATCCGCTTGCTCCAAATCTCCAACATTGTTATTGTGTCCATTGTGTGGTGTTGCGCCGTTCTTTATCCAAACTGACATAAGTTGTGTTTGTAAAATTAATTCAGAAATGAAATGCGTGACTGTGGTCAATGTTTCATTAATTTTATTTACAAAATGAAATCACAATAACCATTTGTTTGGTGATCCAACCGCAGTCGTTTTGAACATTCAAAACCCAGTTAGGTGTAAACATAACGGTACAGTGTAAAGTCACCACATTGATCATCAGCTGCCATTGGGTCTCTCGCCTGTTGTAGTTCGTGGCGTGGCCTAATATTAGGATTTGAAATCATCGCACTGCACGCTGAATCCACAACAGGTAATCGCTATATTCACAATGGCTGGCCAGCCTGTTCATAGTAATAATGCGATAATGCCAAATATTGCTGAAATTCTAAATCGACCAATGACAGTTGCAGTTCCAACGTCAGTGCGAATACCCTACCCTTTGCTATTTTTAAGAATGTTTTTATAAATTGTCTTTCTGTGGGAGAGAGGAAACATAGAAGCCGGTAATTTAGAACGAGTGAAATATGAATCCGTTCCATTGAAATATCTGTACATTCCCACCTAACGCGTATCTTCCAAAAATTGCAGCCCCTCCGTTAAAATAGGGGATGTTGAAATTTGTTATTCTTTCTTACAAATCTGTAAAAAATACTGTACAATTTTGCATTTGAAACAACAAATCTGACATGCGTCAACATAAACGTGTTTTCCTGCAGACAGTTTGGCAAACAAATCCACATTGCGCTCAGCTCGTCAAACAATACCCGGGGGACAACAATCATAATAACAATGTGTAGCAGAAGTTCACACGATATTTGCAAGCATGACAGACCTCACTCCACCAAACAACCTCACTCGCCGGGTTTCGCAACCATCCAGTCAACCGACGAATCTACCTACTACCACTACCTAACTACCAACCTCGCCCGCGGGGTTATTATTTCACACGAGCCCCATTCATCGTGCTACCTCTTTGTGTACCTCATATCGCGACGTTTTTATAAAGCTAAATTTGGAGTTCGGAGTGCTTCCTCTGAATTATCGCTAACTCATTTGGCATAGTCCGAACAGTTGCAATAGTTTGCATGCCTGTCTTATCCTAATTTGTCATTGTCTTTGTCTCCGCGACTGTCCCGTATCTCTTCTCCCGTCCCCCGGATCTTGTCGGGCTCACGTGCTACATGCTTCATGCTAACATGCTATGCTATGACAAAATAACTAATCGTTTTTCTATCTGATGAATGAATGGTATCCGATTGACCGCTGTTTCTATGTCGCATCTGTTGTTTTTTGGTGAATTGAATAATCTTGAATAAAACGCTGGTTTTTTGGGAATTTTGGTTCTTTCTTTACATAAGCTCCTCACAAGAGGCCATGAGGAAAATAATTTTCCTCATCAGGGTCTATGTCATCTTTTGGGATGCTGTGCGGGGTTTTTTTTTAGGAAATGAAGGAGAGGAAGATTTTGGAAGGAAAAAGGACTGAGGGATGGGTAGGAATCTGGGGGTCAGTGTGCCCATGAGTGACGGAAGTTCGAATCCATCCCTCCCATTACGATGGGTCGAGAGAGTCCTGCTGGAGAGGTAAAAAAATCTCACTCAACCAGTCTCTTCAAATCTAACCCGCCATACGGCAAGTGGTCAGACGCATCAAGTATGAAAATAAAATACTTTGTATACACCACTATTTCATAAAAAATGATCGACATGTTACATTATTTTTTCATATAATTAAAATGAAGCCACAAAGTAATTTTGTAATTATTGAAGAAGTTATTTATTTATGACGGATTTTCTATAAAACTAATCATTGTTCAATATCCAATTTACTTCAATCTTTTAACGCATTCAACGCATTTAATTGCATAACGCAAATCATAACCTTATTGTAATGTTATTTTATTGACTGATAACGTTCATTTAACGGATTTTCCAATTCTAGTAATAATTATGGTATTGTTATTGGAATTCTACGCTTCTTTCCTCAATGTTATTATGACAGATAGGCCTTATCACTAATATCCACATCCGTCATACATCTGTTATCAGTTACAATTCTTAGTTAGTCTCATAATAAATACCTACCGATTCCTCGATCATATTATAGGTACCTATGTGTCTTCAAACAACAATAAATGTAATTGCTTAAATTTATTCCTCCCACGAATTGGGGTGAAGTTTGCCGTATTACGGTTTTGTCTTAAATCTGCAATCCTCAGCTTAAGTTTGCAATATTTCTTCTTGTTCATATGAGCAGACGTAAATTTGAAGACACTAATACATATCGATCAAAATAAGTAATTGAATACGGTAAACTTTGTTGCAACACATTTGTTTTTATTACAATTTTAGACTTGGACCAGGTTTTTCTTGACCGAAGCCTTGTCTGGGCTATATAAAAAATTATTTATGATTATCACTGTCATTGTTAAATATGGATACATACCAACTCTATTAGAAGAATGAGACAGCACGAGATGAGCGAGAAGGTAAATAAGTGACGGGAATGAAATTCTGCCAGTTTTACCGCGAACATATTCGTTTTATTTTTTTAATATAGGACTATTATTATAGGTTAAATTTTTGTGGTTGTCAGTCACATAATTTTATACGACTCTTTAAATATGCAATTAATTATGGATCCCACTATTAAATGCAAGGGATCCGTTTGTTTCGGATAGAGGAGACAACATTAAACCGCATCCGGTGCAATCGCAGCCGCCGTGCGCACAATATGATGCTCAAATGGGGACTTGAGGATTCTGCTTTGTTTGTGTGTGGAAAAGTTCAAACCACAGAGCACTTTGCAGTGTAGAAGAATGTCTGGATCGTGCAGTGCAATCCACTCTACCAGTTCCCCGGAGGCACTGCGATGTTGAACGCCGGATATTGTTGACTGACTGATCTCATTGAAACATCTCAGCATCCCTAAGTCTAAGCCTACTTAATCTCTCCAACCTTTCAAAGTACATTTACGCATTGTACAACTGTACCTTTATGTTTACGGTACATGGACATTGGACGTACCATTATAGGATAGATAAGATAAGAACATTGTATAATGCCAAGGTTTCATCGTGACACTAAAACAGTTCTTGAAAAAATGAATTCATAATAATAAATTGATAGAAGATTAACCGGACTAATGTATAGGGTTTTCCAATAAGAGGTGTTATTTTGAATATTAATTAAGGAATGAATGATTTTTTATGGCCGGAATTGGATGGTATTGATCTGAACAACGTTTACTTTCAACAAGACGGCGCTACGTGCCACACAAACAACGAAACCATTGATCTTTTACGGGAAAAGTTTCCGGACCTTGTTATCTCTCGAAGAGGTGATCACAATTGGCCACCGAGATCTTGTGAACACCTTGCGACTTCTTCCTTTGGGGCCACGTGAAAGAGAAGTTCTACGCCAACAGCCCAGCGATTCAAGACCTCAAAGATGGAATTCGTGAGGCTATCGATGACATAAGGCAGCCACTTTGCGATTTGGTTATGGAAAATTTCATGAAAAGGATATGATCCTGTAGGTGTGGTCGTGGTGGTCATTTGACTGATGTTTTTTTTTTCAATATTAACGGCATACCTTCATCTTTATAATGAAATAAGCATTCGATTATTTATATTAAAAAATGGCATTTTTCTTTAAATATCAAAATAACACCTCTTATTGGAAAACCCTGTAGATATCATATACCTAGTATAGAACTTACAACTAACAAGATTTACTACGACTTTTTTTAAATATAGCAAAGCCTTTTGAATTGTGTAATCTAATTCCTGTATTATTTTTTCTGTAGCATGCTTATTGTAAGTACCCATGGTGTTTTTATTGAATATTGAGGAGATTTTAGCATTTCCAATCAATAATAAATGATATTAAATATTTTGCCCTGACGAAGGAACAATTATGCGAAACGGATTGACGTGTTGTTATAAACGAAAACGGTGTAGGTATATGCAAAGTTGCAGTGATAAACTAACTATTGAACCATCACACCGTAGGTAGAGAGGACGGACCGCCAAGCAAGTCGGTCTTTCTCCCGAACCTGTCGGGCAGGTGTGGGGTTGGGCCCGGTGCAGTGCTGTGCCCACTAAGTTATGCCGATTCCCAGCTGAAGTTGTCTCAGAGATATCCGCTTTGCATACTCCGGATACTGAGTGCTGGCTACCGAACTCCCGAAGTCCCCTTGCACTGCCCTCACATGAAGCAATCTGCTGCTTAAATCTCGTATTCGGTTACCGAACCGAGGATTCACTGATTTACACCGACGAAATCTTACAATGGAGTCATTGGAGTGCAATTTTTTCTTATAGTTTCCATTTTTATTTCCGTTTTATATTACTAGCTTGGTATTTTATATCCAATTTGTTGGCAGGTGTTGGCAGAGTTGTTCGAATTTGACACACCTGTCCTCCATATATGCATATTATTCAAGTGACCTGCCTCCAGTAGATTTACACAGGAGGCCCTGAGGAAAATAATTTCCCTCGTGGCCTGGCCTGTGTCATCTTTAGGGATGCTGTGTTGATAGTATATTTTAATAATTAAGGAGAGGAAGTGCTTGGAAGGCAACAGATATGAGGGGTGAGTTTTGGGTCAGTGTTTCACGTAGCGATGACCTATGGCAGAGGTGTTGGTTATCCAATAAATGGTACCTGGGGCTGCGGTAACCATACCGCCACCCAGATTGATAAAATCGTGCTGAGTCTTTGGTTTTGTATGAAAATTCGTTGCGGCCTACTTCTAGCAACCCTTCCTCGTGTGACTGCCTTTTGTTCTCCATTGATCTTCTTCTTCTTATGGTGCCTTCTACTATCGCAGTTTAGCTAAAATATGAGTAATCTTCACTAGCAGGTGCACTCCGTTCAATTACATTGCCAAGTCAGGGCTTCACGTCCCTAGTAGCCCTGAATGAAAATTATTTGCGTTCTGAAATAAAATACAAACATTTTAATAATTGATGGATGATACTTACAATATTTATTACAATTATTTTATTATTTAACGTCTGAACCGTTTACCGGCGGAAGTGTTTGAAACGGATCAGTGTGAGAGATCTCCCCCGACCGAAGCCGTTGATACCTGCAGTAATTACGTCAGTATTCAGTACCTACTGTCGGTACGTGCCAGACATTTATTCCATGACTGATGATGGCCTTTCTCTCCTCTGCATTTTTTATCTGACCGGTGTTTGGACAAAATTCGTTGCATAACGCCACTTGTACATGCTTGAATGATTTCCGTAATATAATATAAACGTACGGATCAATTCAGATCAAGTATTGATACGACTTGTGTCGTGTCGATGTGTGTGTGCACTGTATCGATGCGTCGGAATGTATAGTGTGTGCCCTGTGTCGACCCGTCGGAATATATAGTGTATCGTGTTTTGAAGGATTTGTTCAGTTATTCGGAATAAATCCAGAAGGTCGTTCGGTTGAACGTACAATACCAGTGCTTTATGCTTGCAAAATAACATTTTATATAAATACTCGTATCAATAGCAAAACTCTATTATGCGAGGCGTTTATAATACTTTTCTCGGCTTGTATTTGTGATATTAACTTACGTGGAAAATGTTATTTAAAAACACAATGCTAAAATTTGCAGCGGTTTAGAAAAAAGTGTATGGCTGATTTATTAAAATCCTGTTAAAGACGTGATGGCACGCTATTTCCTAACAAACTGTCAGTACATTGAGAATTTATTTAACCATAACATATTCGTGTTTTACCGACAAGTTTGTTAGGAAACCTATTAATTAATTCGTTAAAGGCCTGCAGTCCTGTTATTAACAGGAATACGAATGATTTGACCAGATTTTTAATAAATTTTCAATTTTTTACATCAGTAATGTATATTTTATTAATTCAACTTTATTAATTACATTACATTGGTGATGTAATTAATAAAGTTGAATGTTTATAAGTTATGTTAATGTTTATATGTTTATAAGCATTTTACTACAAAAATAACACACAATATTACAATTAAAATAGAATTAAATTAGAAATACATACTTATAACCAGGTTTTAATAAAATCGTTGATGCTAGCGGTCTTGGCTGCTGATTTAAAGCTTAACGTCTAATTTATTTTAGAAATAATTTGTGTTCTGTCTAATGGCCAGTGTAAGTGCATTGTATAGTTTTATTGCAAGTAGCTAAAATTTCTTAGGCTAAAAGTTGTTTTAGCGAAAAGGATAAGTAAGAGATTATGCACTTTTGTTCTAGTTTCACGAGCAGTTTGGTCATTTTAAAAAACAGTTCTGTATTTTAAGAAGAATGCTAAAATATTGTTGGTATAAAGGTGTCTAATGTCAATACAATGCAAAGTGTTAATGGGGTAGAGATATAAATAATAATTTATCTGAACACCTTTCCGTAGTTATTTTCAATGCAATGGAATGCCCATGAAGCCATTTTCTTTGGCTTATCTCGCCACTGATTGTAGGCAGGTATTTTTATAGAATTGGATATGAACGGGGAAATTCTTTATAAAATGATTGCCTGATGATAAAGTGATTTGGCTCGGGTTAGGTTGGGTGAAGCGACGCGGCGAGGCCTTATCATAACCCGGCACATAGCGGGCAAGCTTGTCTCTATTCTTGTGGAAGTTATTAACTAATATAATATTTTCCTTTAATCTTAACGTTTTTACATTACGGAAAAACTATTAAGGAAAAATACTTCACTGATAACATAATTACTAGCTGAACTCCACGGCGTTGCCCGGGATTTTCTTGTTTCTTTTGTTTTAAAGGTCAGGTGCCAAATTTCATCAATTTAGAAATAAAACTGTAGATTTGTATAAAATCCAAGCAAACGCCGCCCACCTGCACCGCCGGCCGCCACACCTTCTTATTTATATTAATAGATAGATCATGCACAGGGTTTTGAGTATATTTATATTTTTTAATCGAATAATTATCTCACTTTGGGTTTAAATTAATGCCATCAAAATAACCTCTGCAATCTATTGGTCTTTTTTTATACGATCTCCTCTATGTATAGGCATAGTCCAGTGGTAACGCATTGGACTGCCATTCCGAAGGTCGCGGGTTCGAACCCGGCGTGCGCAAATAAATTTTATTTGATTAATTTGTGTTATTTCACAATTAATTAATTAAAATAATATATAGTATATTTGCGGCACGTTCCAGAGTGGAAGATACTACCAGTATCGCCCTGGTGTAAGACCACCATTCAGAATTCAAACGTTGCTCCAAATGGCTTTAGCCGTGTTTAGTGACTAGATCTGAATAGCCAGGTAATAATAATAATAATTGGATAATTTGTAGAGCGCCGTTTTTGTGAAAAATCACCCCAAGGGCGCTGTACAATTTATTTCCTAGGATCTACATTTGTTATTTAGAAAAGATACCAAAACATACTTACCTGGCAAGTCACTTCCAACAAACACACTTATATTAAAAAGTTTATGCTTATAAAAGATAGAACTGCACGCAGAGGACACTATATCAAAAAACACTGGTCGTCGCATGATCTTAAGTCTGCTATAGTTTTTATTTTAATTTAAATGTATTTTTACTGTCTTAAAAGCCTACAAATTGTTAGTTGTTATCATTTTTATTTATTTATTTTTAATTATTATTTTTATGTATTTTATTTTATTTTTAGTATTTTTTACATTTTTTTAATTTAAATTTAAATTGCCGTCAACTGTGAAAGTGGAGGTTTCTGAAATTATGGATACGACTGTCTGAAAAGGTGCGTTTTAAGTTTAGACCTAAATTCTGTCGAGTCTGCGATCATTCTCAAATCATGTGGCAGTCCATTCCAGGCTTTAGGTCCTGACACGGCAAAAGCACGCTCACCGAACTTAGTATCTGGTGTGCGCTTTGGTTCCTTCAACCTTCCGATAGCTGATGACGTTGCTGACCTAAGGGTTGACTGTCGGGAATTGGAATCTTCTGGAATACACAATTCTGATAAATAAGCCGGAGCCATTCCGTTAAGTGACTTAAATACCATCCAGCATACCTTGAACTGGATTCTTTCAGGACATTTGAGCCAGTGCAGATTTTTGAGATGCTCTGAAATGTGGGAGTATTTAGATACTCCGGTGATAAGCCTTGCCGCGGCGTTGAAAACGGATTGCAATTTGTTGATTTGACATTTAGGGAGACTTGCATATATTCCGTTGCAATAATCTAGACGTGAAACAACATAGGAATTGACTAGCAATTTAGTCGCCTCTGTTGGCAGGTTTCTCCGCACTGCTTTAATTTGCCTTAATTGAAAGAACCCCGTGCTTACAGTTCTGTTCACCTGAGTTTTAAGGGAAAAATTAGCGTCCAGATTGACACCCAGTAATTTGATGCACGTTTTTGGATTGATATCACTTCCGGAAATGGTTATTGGGGAGTTTTCAATGTTATGTACTTCCCCACCTTCCTCTTTCCCTTCCCCACTTACCTTCAGCCTCACAACATCCCCCAATTGGGGATGCCATAGTCTCACTGGCTCCAGACGGGAGCAGTTGGGACTCTTGTGAGGTATTCACTATAAAAAAAAAATAAAAAAATGTCGTTTTTCGGGATGCTGGGTGGGGGGACTTTTTAAGGAAAGGAAGTTCTGGGAAGGAAAAGTATGAGGATGGGTAGGAGTAACGGACTTATTAATCCTTCCCACTGTCGTGCAGTCGGTGGGCAGACGCATCCGCTGCCAACACCTTTATAAACTCACTCCATGAACCCGGGCACCCTGCTAACTATGGCAGAGGTGTTGGTTATCCAATAAATGTTTGTTTGCCGGGGGGGCGGTGGTACCAACTTGATGTAAACGCAAGAAACTGTGGATTGTAGCTCTTTGCTACAATTTGTAAAACAGACATTTTATCAATATTCCTCGTTTGCAGCTATTACATTTCTGTTGCGTAATAAAAATGTTATAAATGTTTGCGACAAAATATATATTTCATGTCGTCAATTGAATTGAAGTTATACCTACGAACAATAAAAATAACAGCCCCATTAGGACCGCTTCAACTTTCCAATGTTTAATTTGTTGCAGCTACGTGGACTTGTGAACTATTATGGAGTTACTTTGTGCAAATCACAGACATAGGAATTAATAGACGAGAAGATATGGGCGAGGGGTAAAATCAACTGTTGAAGAACGAGGGAACGAGGGAACGAGTGAAGCTGACTGTGATTCGTCAATAAATCAATCTGACAGTAAATAGGCATCTCGCATTATAATATCACCATTTACTTCTTAAAAGTAAAATCTGCTTTGAATGAATAGACATTTTTACATGGGAGCGCAAATTACTCGCCACGTTATGAACAAATTTGCGAAGTCCAAATTCGGCAAAGTAAGGCAGCTTTTATTTTCAGAGTCGTAGTTAGTTTCAGAGTATTTAGTTAAGACACTTTTATAAATGTTCATAATTTACTTCCCAGCAACCAACCAGCTTTGTGTTTCGCGTCCAGACGTTTCTCTATGTGATAGTAACAACTGATTCATATTATACGATGTGAATATGCTTAAAATAAAGTAAAATAATGCTTATATATGGAATGTAATACGACAATTGGGTTTATTCTCTTTTTTCACATCTATTTTTACCAGTTTTCATAGTACAAGTCAAAATTTTGCCGTGTTATTTAGTAAAATGAACCGATGATGCCTCGACCATAGTTCGCACAAGAATGATGACGTCACGTTTTCAAATTTCATTTGAGGCCAAACGCGAGCCCAGCCGGCTCAATGGAACCGGTATGGGGAGTGGGGATAATACGCTTTTAATCACTTAGGGCAGGTCTACTAATATTCATATGTCTATGGTGCAAATAAATTAATTAACTTTCTCTAGACTTAATGGACGAAGCCAGATAAACGGTGATAAATTAACGTTAATAATTATTAATAAGACTCAAAGCATTCATAAGTTGTCTGCTATTATTTAGTTATTGTAACGGCGGTGTTACGTAAGAAATTCAAATCTCGGTTGATTGCTAGGGAACGTAGAGCCTTGATCAGATGCTCACTCTAAACATTCGTGCGAGATACATTTTATCAGTTTGAAGTTTTCTTGTATTTTCCATTCTGAGCTGTCTCTGTATTAATGGACGAAGCCAGATAAACGGTGATAAATTAACGTTAATAATTATTAATAAGACTCAAAGCATTCATAAGTTGTCTGCTATTATTTAGTTATTGTAACGGCGTTGTTACGTAAGAAATTCAAATCTCGGTTGATTGCTAGGGAACGTAGAGCCTTGATCAGATGCTCACTGATCAAACATTCGTGCGAGATACATTTTATCAGTTTGAAGTTTTCTTGTATTTTCCATTTTGAGCTGTCTCCGTAAGCACATCATTGCTACAATACAGTACAGTAAGAGGCTGCAAAGATTTAGGAAAGCTAAGACAGATAATCTTTCTAACATACTGTCACAAAAGGGTGGAATGTAAACATATTTTTATGAAATAAACTTGATACGTAAATGAAAACAAAATATGTTTCTAGGTACTTTTAATGAAAGCCAGCTAAGTGAACATTTTATTGGAACCTGTCAAATAAGGATGGTGGTAATGTTTCGATTGGGGGCGTGTGGTAAAAACTTTTTTATGTGTTTATTCAGTTGTATAAGGGATCGCCTTCACTGGCTTCGATGCCCTGAAAGAATGGAGTTTAAGATCTGCTTAATGACCTTAAAAGCATTGCAAGGAATGGCGCCAGCCTATAATATCGGAACTATGTATCCGACAAAACTTAAGCAATAGACAGCTTACTCTAAGGTCAGGAGATCTAGATGTTATTAATTGTCCAATCGAACTTTCTAGGTCAAATCGAGCCGTTTACCATGATCGTTCTTTTAGTGTAACAGGCCGGTCATCTGGAATAGACTTCCCTCAGCTCTTACTAATCTCCAGAATCTGGCTGAATTTAAACGGGCTTTAAACACAAAAAAAAATTTTACCATTCATAAATTTTAACTTCTTTTCAATATTTTATAATAAGCCATATTCTAAAACTTCCGGTAATTGTTTGTTTTCGGTTGTCTCCTTATTGTACCTTTTTAAAATGTCTGCTCAGAAAATTCTCATTTCTTAGCACAAACTGCCTCCTGTTTTATATTATGTTTTAGTTTTAATATTCGTGTTTTGTCCTGTCCTGCTGTTATTGTTATTCTAAGTTTTGTCATCACTTTGTATAAACAGTGTAGGTATTTAGTGTTATAATATTAGATCTGTATTGGGTAAGGCACACTATAGGAATAATTTTAAGAACCACTAATACTGAATTATCATTTTTAAGTTTGTTATACGAGTAGTTAAGCGCACTTGAAGTGAAACGACACTAAACTGTGCTATATAATTATTGCGCCATGTTATTATTATTATTATTATATTGTATTTTGCACTAATCTTACAAAACTGAGCAATCAGTTTGGTTGTAAGAAATTTCTCATTTTTCATATTTATTTGTTGACAATAAAATATTTAACACTTTACTTAATATTATAATACCTATTACATAATACTTAATATTACAATAAGTAACTAAATATTATAATACTTAACTTAATAATATGATACTTACTTTAGTATTATAATAATTAATTAGAATATAATATGTTTTTTGCGATATAAACAGTCTTCATACGTTAATATTTTACAAAATTAGGAATAGATTATATCTTTGACCAATAAAATAGCGATATTAAAAGTTGAAACCAAATGAAAAAATACACAACAATATAATAAAAGCAGTTCTGATAAAGTGTAACTACTTAAAGATACAATAAGTGGTTTTTTAAAAAATATTTTCTAGGTTTCCATGAACGAAATATGGAGGGGGTATCAATAATGACAATAAAATAAAGTGATGTTATTCAATTAACACTACTGTTATTCTGCTATTATGATACTTAATTTAATATTATAATGCTTACCACCAAATGTGCCGGTATTTAAGTGCGATATTAAAAGTTTTATTCTTAACAATTTTATTACGGTATATATTACAGGCCAAGGTATTTGTTTACGAAATAATTTAGATATTTTTGGAGGCAGAATGACCTGGGGTTTGTTTTGATTTTAGAAATATATACGTGTCTTTTTTGATGTCTAAAAATGCGTTAAACATTTCAGGACTTTTATGCTTATTTGTCTTATCTCCCGTATACACTTTGCAATTTATTAATAGTTAAAATTTGTGTTTCTCTATGCCTAGTAGGGTGGTTGCGGTTCACAGATTTTTTGAATTCATCTAGCGTTAATTGTTAATCTACCCTACTATGAATAGGGAGCACACTGCTCAATGAAAACATTTTTTATGTAATGGATTTGTTTTTTGCCTGATATCAATTTTAGGAAATGGAGTATTTGTTCTACTTTATTGAAGTTTGTTTGTACGTATCCATAACTATTTACTCCTTATTACTCCGTATGCTGTAATTTCCGTATTCTGACAACTTGCATATGGTGAGTGTATAAGTGGATCTATATAATATATTTTTTTGCATTAACAATAATACTGTTGAGAAAACTTAACGATATAAAATATTGCTAATTTTTAAAGAATCTATTCAAATTATTCGTATTCAGGTTAAAAACGGGACTGCAGGCCTATAACGAATGAATTGACAGTATTCCTAATAAACTGTCGGTAAAAAGGACAAACGCAGGTGCATGAACAAGTGTTCAGATATATTATGCATATATTTAAAGTTTATTAGGAAACGGCATGATATCCCGTTTTTAACAGGATTTTAATAATCAGCCATACTCATTTTTCTCCGTGTGATATGACTATTGACCCTGTAATGTGAATTTCGTGAACATCCAACGTAGGTACCTATAGCGTGAGGTAAAAATATCGGCTTATTTGCGAATATCTTTCTGTAATTTGGAACTGTAATGGCTTTTCAATAATTGAGTCGTAATTATTAAACCTTGTTTCTTTTTTATCGATTCTGCCACAGCGTGTATTGTCTTATTCTTGTTCGTGCTATCCCTGCGTAGGTATAAAAATATTGTACATTTTATAATAATGGATTCGTGTTGCTCCAATGTTCGCCTTTATGAAGGTAATTACTTATTCGCCAACCGATATTAGTGTCCGTGGTTACCCGATGGCCGCTCTGGTCTGTTGGTTTTTTATCTCGATGCATCATCTGTCATCGGGTGTTGGTGGTTCGTTAGTAATCCGACGTTTTATCGGACGATCAAGCCGGATCAAAAACGCCCACAGTGAGACTTCGTTTCAAGCTTTTAGTTTAGTTTATTGCTCGTTTTTTTTACATTTATCGTTTTGGAAAATGAATTACATATTTAAAGCTATTTTTTATAACATAAATCTCAATACATTAATTGACTGTCTATTTTTTAGTATTTTTTGCATACCCATTTAAATTATAGGTTGGCATGTAGAAACATACTTATATTTGCAAGTAAATCATTTAGGACGGGTTGTTTCACAGAATTTGAACAATATGATATTTGCACTGTTTTTTTTATTTATTCTCGAAAAAAATTAAGATATGAGATAATTACGATGAAGAAATTTTATTTTTTATTTTTAGGTTGACGAATAAATTTTCTAACGATTTAAAATTTGCCATTTTCGATTTGCCGCCAGAACGACATGTTCGTTTTTTTAGTGAATTCGGCGGCATTGAAGTCACCCCGAGCGACCATTGTTACAGCCGTCTTACCAGACGTTGGCATTTTCTATGTCATCATCATATCAGCACAAACACGCACATGAAACGCACAGGAAAGGACTCCCCTCTAGAAAACAAACCCATAGTCGAAAGTCGTTGATGTACGGAGAAAGTAAGAATAAAGAGAAAGTAGAGAAAAGTTTATGTTTTATAATCAACGCCTGGTACACGTCAGCTAGTATAAAATAAATAAAAATACTTTAATTACGAAAACATGTGATAATAAATATTCTGAAAAATGTTTGTTTAATGACAAGTATGTGTTTAAGGATTATATTTGGACTCAGATAACTATGAAGTTACCTACCTAAAATATCCCACATAAATAATGTCGTTGTGGCCAGTTGGAACCTTTTCGGAATATGCGGTTTTAGATCGATTTTGATATCAATAGTAATTATGAATGAAATAATTAATTTTCTTAATGTTAGTATTCAGTATCATATTCAGAAAAATAAACTTTCATCTTCCACACATTTTGAACGGTATTCTTTCTTCATGGTTTGTGAAAACAACCGGCATCCGGCCCGCGAATTTTTCATTGAAATTTCATGAATTGTTCAAATTCTGTGAAACTACCCGTCCTTAAAGAGACCCTTTGCATGTGTAAGTAGTGGTATACTTGATGGATCAAAAAATAATTTAATTTAATGATAATATTTTTAAACGGGATTGGTCAACGTCACTACGCACCTATTTATTACTTTTGGGCATTTGAAGGGTAAGAGGGGACTGCGGGCCGGTGTTTCAAACTGGCCCAAAAAACTTTTTTTGTAACTTTGGGTATTTTGTGCATGTGTGTGCACAAATACATTTGAAGTGTTCTATATTGGTTTGCCTGTAAATAATATATGTATTTACCTAAATGTATGCACGTACAGAAACTTAACTTAGGTACTTAAACGGAGAGCTCTGGAGTCATGAAATTTGTACCGCCTTTCGTGTTGAATTTTTTGTCAACCTAACTTTTTTCAAATCGCATTTTTAACACGAGTTGTAGAACTTTGAAACGTTATACTTAATAATATTTTTTTTTTATTGGTGCCCTTTTTTACTCATTTGAAGTACGCTCTAGCGTGTTTAAATCGCACTTTATGGAACGCGCGTTTTTTAAAGTTACCGTGGCAACATCAACAAATCAACAAAATGTCAACTTTTAACTATAAATCTGACAGTAATATTTTAAACGTCAAATAAAACATTACAAATGTTTCAAAAATTTTATTCAAAGTTTACATTCTTTTTTACATCGTTTACATTATAATTATTTAAATGGATGTGAAAAGAGCAGTTCGTATTATTTGAAATATTAATACCTCCGTTTTTTAAATCGGAGTAAATGTTGTTCAAATTAATAGTATTCTCAGAAGTCAATGAGGCTGCACTTCCATTAATGGCAGTTCCAATAATGTTTGAAACATTATTCTTATTGCTAATGCTCTCTTCCACGTAACCAGTCGCCACAACTGCCGATTTCCATCCTACTTGTCGTTGGATTTGCTCAATTGTCATGCCACTATTTGCCATAATGGTAGCGGATGTACGTCGAAACGCATGTCCTGTATATTTCTCAGGATCGTTTAATTTAAGATAGCGTGCGATTTGTAAGGGGCATGATCCAAATGTGTTAATACCAACCACTTGATTGGTGCACTTACCCTTATCATACCGTAAGAAAACCCTGTCTGTACTTACATTTTGGGGTCGCAATGATAAATATTGCTTCATCAAACGCACATAATTAATTGCACCACTGTCGGCAACAGTAAAACGTCGAGCCTTCACTGTTTTAGATGGTCGGATGGTAATAAGCAATACACTTCCTTCTTCTTTGATATCATATAAGCGTAAATCGCACAATTCACATCTTCCGCAAGAGCCAAAGATTCCGCAAATGGCTACCACCTTCAAAAATAAGTACGTAATGTCCGGTGCTTCCGTGAAAAACTTCCGCAAATCATCTTCTTTGAATACATACGCCTTCTTAGCAACGTCATCCTTGCTAATTGCCTTCATGAATGCATGCACTTTCACAAATGATTTTAAATCAACCCCTTTATTTATCCTCAACAGACATTGCAATTTCGAATGTATGGCCCACATAGTCGATGCTTTGTACTGTTCCGACATTTTCTGAAGGTAAGCAAGCACAACTCGTTCATCTACATCTACTACATTTTGCTCCTCCATCCATGTTATGAACCTTTCATATTCTTTTTTATAAACGTCTTTGGATTTTTCAGGTATTAACCGCGATTCTGCTTTGGTATTTAAATTATGAATGTTAGAACTCATTTTACAACACACAATAACTAGTAAAAACTGTGATGTCAACTATTAATCTTATGTGACAGATTGCAAATTAATGTTTGTGTTTTTCATTTCCATGACAACAAGATATTGTGATGTCACATCACGAATTCATTAAGGACGGGTTGTTTCGGAGAATTTGAACAATTCATCAAATTTCAACGTTCATTTTCGGGATCTGTGAAAGTACTATTCAAGTTCTGATATTATATCATTATAGGCTAGTTGCTTGGCTGAACTGAAATAAAAACAGAACTTGAAAAATCCTTCACAGAACTTGAAAATCAACGTTGAAATTTGATGAATTGTTCAAATTCTCCGAAACAACCCGTCCTAATAGTTCTTATTTCTAAATTTTTAATAATAATATCAATATTTATGTTTTTAAAGTGTACCAATAAAAAAAAATAGCGTAAAGTATTCGTGGATAACTGGTCTTTAAAACACTTGCTTTATTTCGAGCACTCGGCTACGCCGTCGTGCTCGAAAAATCGCGCGTGTTTTAATGACCTGTTTATCCACTTATACTTTAATATACTATTATTTAATTTAACTGTAAAAACGAGACGTATTGTTTGTTCCATGTTTTTTAAATATTCATTTCGAAAAAAGGTTTTTTAAACTCGGGGAAGTCGGGTAAAATAAGCAATTAAGATAAATGGAAAAGTAGAAATAGTTCTTTAAAAATCTTTTTACCCCGAACACGGCACTGTGATTATTTCTTCTCATTATTTAACATAATGGCACTGATATTATCTGCGTTGAGTGCATCATACCACTTTTTGTTCGTTAGTTTTATTGAAAAACTAGACTTTTACCCGCTCGATGTTTTTTGCAATTGCACGACGCAGTTTTTTGTGCAGGTGTTGATTTAAATCACACAACAACAGACAACCGGTCTTATTCGCACAGACTACTCTTACTCTAACTCTAAACCATCCAACCAGTTATGGATTCGTCTGTCTCTCTTCTATTTGAGTTTATTCTGATTACTGTTTTTGTACGGTGAGCGATTTGAATCACATCATTTATTATTATCGAACATGACTTCTCTTGCAATGCTTTTGAGATACTCGTAACTTCATATATCTAAGTCATCAGTTTGTCTTTGCCCCGGTTCTTCATCACCACACAGATAAAAAATATTAATAATTTATAAAAAATCGCTTCATAATGGGATTGCAGGCCCTTCACGAATGAATTGATAGGTTTCTTGATAAACGTTTAGTATAATACCAATGTATTGTCACGATGTCGGAACACGTGTTCATAAAAATTGTAACATTTTCGCATTTTGTCATTATATATTATCAAGACAAACACAGGAATTTTATAAAAGTTTATCAAGAAACGGTCTGCGATCCCGTTTTTAACCGGATTACCAATAATTTGAAAAGATTCAATAAATTAGAAGTACTCATTTTTGCAGTGATAGACATTTTCTTGTCTTTCGTGTATTGTCTCTAGCGTTGCGCAAATTCAAGGGCTGGTCTATCAGTTGCTCATTTGCTTGGTTGTTATGACTAGCTTAGTACATAATCCGTATATCGGTCATAATCAGGGTTGTCACCAATATTACACGTTTTGCCTATGAATTTAATTCTTTGCGTTTCTTCAAATGGTGTCAAACTTCCGTTGTTTGGTGTCATTATGTGCCTCATGGCTATAACATTTCAAATTGATATATTTTTATAAAAGCTTAACAGAAGCAATCGTCAAACACATGTTTCACGGTCTCTGTAGATTGAATGGTTACGGTCCTCGGCTACGAATATGGAAGTCGCGTGTTCAAATCCCGGCGTGCGAAAGAAAAATATTAATTCACTTTGCTTTGGTGACCAGATTTGAATTGTACCGGTACACATCTTCTTCTACCCCATTTCTTTCCTTTCATCGCCACCTTCAGTCTCATATAAATTGGGGATGGCATACACTCACTGGCTCCAGACTGTTGGGAGCAGTTGACACTCTTGTACGGTACTCGCATAAAACGCAAACAAATAATAAAGTCAAAAATTTAAAACTAATTTCGATTGTGGGGTCTGTCTGTCTTGTAACTCTGATTTGTTTTGAATTTACGCAAGTGTCATTTTCGAAATTGGAACTGATTGTGTAAATAATTCGGACAAGCGATTAGGTAGCAACCTATTAAATAATATTTTAAGAGAAAAGTATTTTAAATGTAATTTTACAAAATTAGAACTGATGTGTCAAGTCAAGTACGTACCTATAATATATTTTTACCAGAAAATTATTTTAATTCTATATTTGAAACGTGTATCTATTTGGCCTTAAATTTCTTAGAGTTTATTTTGACGAGTTAGAGACGCAATCTTTAAATTATAATATCGATTGATCCGCGTAATAATAAAGCTGAGAACAACTTAGACTAGCTATCCCTTTCATATTTAAGCCGAGCTTTGTTTGAGAAGTAGATGAAAAGCAGTTTCTTATTCCGTGTTGGCAGTTCTGTTCTGTAATTCACCTCGTGAGTTAGTTATTCCCAATAGCGACTAGCGACTAGTTTAAATAGCGGCCAGTGCTATGTGGTGCCGAGTTCAATACACCTCCGACCACCTTACTCGCTATTGATATGAACTTCTAGCACCCGTGATTAATGTCTACTCAAACAATGCGCGCTATTAGGCCAACTGTTATTAGTAATTACATCAATTTATGGATTACAGTCTGGTTCTTTTTAACATTTGTCGGCCTCCGTGGCCGAGAGGTAAGGCTCTCGACTAGCAAGCTGAAGGTTGTGGGTTCAAATCTCGGCGTTCGCAAATAAATTTTATTTGTGTTATTTGCGGCACTTTCTAGAGTGGAAGATACTCTCAGTGCCATCGTCGCGTAAGACCACCATTCAGAATTGAAACGTTGCTTGAAATGGCTTTGACCGTGTTTGGTGACAGGTACTTCCCCGCCTTCCTCTTCCCGACCTCTTTCCTCTCTCACCACTATCTTCGGCCTCACAACATGCCCCAATTGGGGATGCCATAGTCTCACTGGCTCGAGACCGTTGGAAGCAGTTGGGACTCTTGTGCGGTTTCACATACTCTTTCTTTTTTAAGTCCACAGAGTATACGTCGTCTTTGGATATGCTGTGTGAAGGGTCTTTGTGAGGAGAGGAAAGAGTGAACATGAGTCTTGAACGTTCGACAGCCGAGCTGTTGAACTCAAGAACGAGTCTTAGAAGCGACGACCCGTTCTAATGTGACAAATATATATTATATGTGTGTGTATAATTTATAGATAATAAATAATACAAATTTGTAATGATTTGTAACTCTTATTATAAATCTAGTCTATTTTTTGCTATTAAATGAGTATTTTAATTTGAATACTTTTCATTGTAGTCTCATTGTACTTTTAATCTTAGTTATATTATTTGTATATTCGTATACTTATTTTGTTCCTACTTTATAATTACTTCTACCTAAATTATTATTATATTCCCATGTTTACGTACTTATAATTGCATATATCACTTTAATGTAAAAGGGGTTTTAAGCGTATAAATAAACCTCTCTAACCTTATTTATTGTTTACCTTTATAGGTGTGAATCACACATAAGTAAGCTTCCAGCATCACCGGGAGCGTGTTTCTCGTAGATTTACAATATTCTCATTACAAATTATTCAACGGATTAAAATCTTCACGAAATCTTATTATTTAATCTGCCATTACAAATTACAGCCGACATAGAACTGTTAAAAAACAAACAAACCGTGACGAACTCTAAATTCTTTTTGGAGAAAGAAAAAAAAACCGACACGGTCCAAGGAACGGACTCCTCACCTCACCTCTACCCACTAACCACTGCCCCCCGGAGATCTTCCGACCGATGGAGACCTTTTATCGCCGGATAATTAATTGTTACCGTAAATTAGCATAATTGCTATTTGGCGTTGGTGAGATTAATGCAAGGAGGTGTAGGTAGTAGATAGTAGGGACCTCACTATGATGCTATCAGATCTTGTCCCGATGGGGTGTCGTGGTATCTCCCGGTGTACTGACTACGGGGAACCATTTCAATGAGAAACACAGTATTTTATGAACGCCAAATTGCTTACGGTTATTGAGGGTGTAGAATCAAATACAGCTTTCAATTATCATTGAATAATCTTGGGAAACGTTTTATTCCCTTTTATTTAATAAATTATTGGTAATCCGGCTATAGACGGGATTGCAGGCCGCTTTAAATTAACCTTAATTATTTCAATTTGAAGAGATTCTTAATAAATTAGCACTATTCATTTTTCTCTGTGTAGTTTTATTTCTAATCATTTTGACAATAAAATATCTGTCTATTATATTCTATTTGTAATCGGTCACTCGGTATGGTATCACAATGTATTTTTCAGTTTCAGTTAGAGTGCCGATAATTGGCGTTTGTTGGAATATTATTTTTAGTTTTGTAAAACGAAACAACATAAGTACCATAATTCTTTTGCTACATACTTAACTTAATCGTATGCTTTACATTACCTCCCTCACTAGACGCAACCTGTTCTGCGGTTCTCATAGATTGCAGGAATGTACAATAAAAATACTTCATTGCAATGATATTGACAGATTAGGTAATTCAAATTTATTAGAATAGTTAGATGTTTGATAAAAACAATAAAAAAAATTTAAGGTGCCCAGCCTTTTTTAGTGTTTTTTATTAATGTGATAAACGTGATTAAAAACCGGAATAAGTTTGATATTTTTGTTTGTAATTTATATCAGTAAAAAAACTACAAAACCCTTAAAAGCACACATCTTTTTGCAAATGTTATGTTTTATAAAATTAGTATTAGTATTTTTTTGTCAAAATTCCACTAGAAACGAGATACTAAAAAAAAAACAAAATTTCGTGTACTTTACATGTTTTTTAAACACATTTTTACGACTTTATATCTCGTTACTTATTTTAGATGGAAGACAATGTTGTTGTAATAATAAAGTTGTAGGTAATTTTATGTTGTACTAATTTTTTTAAGCTAATGTACTAGGAATTTTTACTGGAAACGAGGTATTAGGGAAAAGCTAGATTTTGGCGTGATTTCGGCTGGTTTTTTTTACAAAATAACAGCGTTAGCACAGGTGCGCCAAGGTCGTCAACTTGGATTTTACATCATGGGACCAATCTATAAAATCGCTAATTGCACCGGCCTAAGAATGTTTTCAAATCAACGGCACTCGAACTTGCACTATTATCTTTCAACAGTTTTCCGGCAAGGCGATGGTTGGGGAAAGGCAGGAACTGGATAAAATGATGTTCTAATAGGAACCAAACATATTCTGATTTCAAAACCAAACATATTTTTTTGCTCAAACGTATTCTTAAAAGTAGCAAAAGCTCATCCCAAATCACTATTTCTCTGTTAAAAACAAGCATCAACCATTCCTGCTAGTTATGTGATGGGCGTTATCTCTGATATGCCCGGCAGCTTTTCACATGTCTACTTTAATTAGTAGATTATTTGGTGTAAATGCTTCTAAAGGATGGGAGGAGCTCGTTCCTACAGGCAGAGAGATAGAATAAACTGTAGTTTGTATTCATTTTCACTTGTTTTGTTGTTAATAATGTTAATTTATTCTAATATGCAGGTATCATTACTCGTGGCTGGGAAAATGAATTAAATTAATTCAAGTATGGCCCTACCACTGAGAAGTCTGTTTTTAGAAACCACCAGCACATAGATTAAGTTATGAGTAGTTTTTCTTAAATAACGGCAGGGAATCGAAAATTCTTTTTCTGTTTACTCTTCTGGTCTATCTCATAACCTAACGGAAGTTGGCTATCATTAGGGCAATCTTCACCCCTGCACGTTGCACCCTAGAACAGATCATCGGAACTTGCATTTGTACCAGTAAAGTTACTAGGTTTTGTATAATTTTCTCCTGGATTACTATCGTTCTGTTGGTAAATGCGTCGCTGGTGAGAAAGATTGAAAGGTCACGACGGAGCCATGCATGTATCGATGATAGAAACTAAATGTTTTAATTGTTTTGCTCTATTAAAATACATCCATTGTCCTTGGCCGAATGTCGGTTAATAAGGCACCACCTTTCATATTTGGCATTTATGCAATCGTTTTAAATAATGAGTATAATTACATAGTATGAATGTAAGTTTCCAATAGAAGAGACAATGATTGAATACTTTTAATATTGATAGCTACCAAACATCAAAACAAATTAGTTGATTACCGTTTAAATTAATCGTTTCCAAACGTTAAAATACAATTATTATTGAATACATAGATACCGTTATCATTCATAGTTCTCCCACATCATAAATCGTGAGGTTACTGCCAAAAAAAGTTGGTAACCACATTTTTGGTTTTTTTGAGTTGGCGATGATTTTAATGTTTATGTATTATAATCTATGTCTGTAATAGAGTGGGTCGCCTATTATGTCGTTAAGTAGGTTTTTAGCTACTGTCTTTTTCCTAAAACTTAGTAACTTCATTTTTTAAAGTATCAATATAGAAGAAAAATATTGTGAAAGCAATTACAAAAATTAGTATGTTTTTTTAAAAAACCAACATTCTAATGATTTTAAAAAAATAACATTAATATTATTTCCCAAAACCCTGTCTTCACAATGAAGATAAAACTTTTGGCAGTGACCCTACGATAAATTAATGTTGATTAACTTTTACGTTCCTACCATTAGATAAAAGTTCCCTGGTATGTATTATTGTGACAATTATACTACGGTTTCAGTCCACAATTCTGTTATAAATATATTACACACCGTTGGTAACTCTTATGCTATGTTAGCTGATGTTTTTAACATGCCTCTATTGAATTATAAAGCTGTACTAACTTAAGATTTTAGCAGAGGTCGCTGTATAATAGGTTTTTGTTTCTTCATTTCTTTTACTAACTTTGTACGGATGTGTATTATTTTTCTTATGTCTTGTTTACATACACAATTTTATAATTTTTCTTTTCAGTCTTCTTTTTTACCGTTAATTCTAAATAAATAAATGAACATTGAAACGCAGTGATAGTTATGATAATTATGTTGATTTTAATTTTAAAACACAGTGATCAAATACTGTTGAAATAATAAAAAATAATTTAGATGTTTTTAAAATTGAATTTGTCAACTGTTGTTTATTTATTTAATTTGTCAACTGTTGTTTATTTATTTAATTTGTCGAATTTTTTAAAATTGGAATTGTTTTAATTCGCCCGCAGCGAAGTGCAACGAGGAACAAATTGCTTTCGACTTTCAAGTCCGTTTTTTATCGTCACAATTGTCCCGGATATTAGGGATAATTGGGTTCCCTCCACCGCCCCCCGCCCGTTAATGTGCCCGTGTGCCTACGCACTTCCAACACCACCACACGATGCCACACGCACACATGCTCCCCCTGTTCAGTGTGTTCAGTGAACACCCCTCTGTTCAAGGTCGGCCGGTCGGCTCACCCCTGGCGAAACAACTCGTGAACTATGTATGTACTTTTATTCAATCAAATGATCGTTCATGCTGCTTCATTGTAGAATGTAATGCGATTGTAGAATCTACAGTGTCTTGTTCAATCAAACAACACTCGCAATGTAAACAAACAACACTACTCAGTTAAAATAAATATCTATAATATTAGTTTCGTTCTGGTGAGAGACCACCATCCAGAATCGTAATATTTCACGAAATGGTTTTAGCTACGACAAGATTCAAATACCAAGGTAGGTACTTCCCAGCCTTCCTATTTTCGTTCTGCCTCTCAATATTGCCATGGTTTTGTAATAATAATACGTTTTGATTGAATTTCTTCTACATTACAAAATGATATAAATGTAATTCATAGTAATAATATACATGGAATTACATGTACTATTACGGTATATAATTACTTTCCATTGTCTCCGGACAGTTGAAGGTCTTGTGCGATGTCACAAATCATAATATGTGCGATGTCATATCATAATATGTGCGATTTCATATCATAATATGTGCGATGTCACATATCATAATATGTACGATGTCACATATCATAATATGTACGATGTTACATATCATAATATGTACGATGTCACATATCATAATATGTACGATGTCACATAAAATAATATGTAAGATGTCACATATTATATATTAAGTGTCAAATATGGTTTAAAGTTATGTTCTATTTTTGTAAAACGCACTTTAGGGGCGTATCTCACTAACTGGCGATGTATAAAATATCATAGTTGGTACTAGGTTACCTATTTCATTACTTTCTTTTCGTTTCACATTGCCCCATTTGCATTGTCTAGCGTTTATCCATTATTGAAGACATGTTAACGTTTACTACAATTGTATCTATATTCTGAACATACTTAAATGGGTTCATGTTTTGTCGGCATTATTTAATGATAGTTACCCATTGTATTTGGTACAAAAACATGTTTACTGTTACGAAACATTCATTTGAAAAAAAAACACATGATTCACCGCTTCCCTTCTATTTACGAGTATATCTCTAAAATGAACCCCCCTTGCAGTAATTGTAATAATTATTTTAATTCCCGAAACTTCTCCGAACCTCCATTCTTTGATCTTTGCTTCCCATTTCCTTTCATCTTTACCCCTCCCTCGGGTCTTGTCCAGATATCACCATCAGAATATAGAGAATGCACCGACATGTAGGATGTAGGTATTGTACATAAGTCTGGGTTGTATTGTCCCGTGTGGCCTTATTTGCTCCTACAGCCAGTACGTGACGAAACACAAGTCGGGTGCATTGATTTGAGCTTCCAAGGTGTAAACACATAGCCAATGTCGGGATGAGTCACCTACTTTTGCTGTGTTGAGTCATTCAGGGGGGTTTCAATGATATATTGTCAAGACTAATAAAAGCTCTGTGATGACAAATACAAAATGTAATACATACTAGTATTCAATAACCGACTTCGCCAGAGTTTCAACACCCTTTTTTCTAATTGCTCAAATGAAAAGTATGATAAAACGTGTGATGACGTCTTATTGTTCGAGAGTTAAATGGATATTTCATAGTCACGTAGCTCGTGATGGAAATGGCATAGCGAGTTGAAAACAAATGCATTGACCTAATTACAGGTGAAACAAGCTCAGATTTCCGCTTAGATTAAAGTTACTTACTATTAAAGCTATTTTCTAAAACCAATGGTTCTACCGCTGAGATTTCATTGTACCTTCCTCTTCCGTTACGTGTGTCGCCTATGGGTTCATAAGAAAGTGGGAGATATTTCATTCGACCTATATATTACGAGCCCCTATGAAACGGCGCGCCGCGCCGATGCGTCCCGAGTTACATACATACTACGAGCTACATATTATCATAATTGCCATGTATGTGCAGTTGTGCTGCAAGTTTAGTAGTCGGACATTCGACATTTCTAAATTTGAAATCACACGCACGAACACAGTAATATGATTCAGGTTATCCTTGATCAACTACGAGTACCTATGACACAAGTTTAGTATCTGTCTCGCGTTGAGTGTGTGCGAGGTCGTGAGACGGGCATTGTTTGAACGCACCGTCACTGAGGGACATCCTGCCCTCGCCCCGACCGATCCAATGCCACGGTGGATGCACTAATATTGTCCTCTTTGTTAGGCAACAAAAGGATTCAACGACAGTGAGTACCCGCAGATACGTACCTTCCCACGCACTCTACTATTTCTATTTCATGTATGTAAATTTCTAGAGAAATAGGATGTCTAAACTCAAAAGCTTTAGGATAAAGCTGCCTATGGCTTACCGCCAACAATGTTCATGCTTTGATCCTCTGAGAATTGGATTGTACATTTAAGAAATCTTAACTATTGGCAGAAAATCGTCCTTTTTGTCTCATTAAACACTCGCGAATTGTAAGAACTGGCGTCACTATTGTGATATTGACGGTCAACAAACACCAAGTGAATTTTGTGAACAGGTAGTGAATAATATAGTGGGTAGAATTGAATTGGTATAATCTGTATGTCTATGAGAAGTTACACGCTCGGAAGGTGGGTTAATAAAGAAGAGGAACTGTCTCATTCATATTCGGTTCTATATTTCATACATTGAGACATACGTTCCCTATCCCATTTTTGTAATTTATCAAATCATCTTAATTCGTTTCTATCCTTTGCCCAAACTTTATTCTGCCTTATTAGCTTGAATTTATATAAATAATTCTTTTTATTAATTTGATATTTTTCACTTGTTGCAGGTAAGAACAGTTTCTTGAAAATCCTCCCAAGATTGTACAGATCAACAGGTGAGTAAAACTGTTTTAGCTCACAACTTGATTTCCATCATTAGTATGCAAGTTATTAAGCCACTCTGCATACTTTAAGAATGTTTAAAATTAAAATAATTGATTTCCTTTCGTTTTTACTGACCCGGGATAACTTGTTATAGTATGTATCTATTTAGTTCGCTTTATCAAACATACGAGTGCTTCGTTATGTTGTGGGTCGATTTATGTGTGGTTTTTGTTCAATGAACCCTGATTGTTTTTTTGACCGAGGTTTCGAATTTCAGCGTTATTTTCAAAATCATCTTCAGACGTACTATATTATTGTCAAAGATTGCTACTAAATCAAGTTTAGTAAAATTAAGAGCGCTGCTGCGTTCGCTTGCACAATGCGAATTTCGCACGTGGGTGTTTCTTTGAGTGTTTGTAACATTGGTTCGGATTTGTTTTGAATTTAAGTTTCATTTTCAAAATTGGAACTGATTGTGTTAAGAATTCAGACAAGATTGAGTATTACGTACCTAGGTGCCTATAATATAATTTATTTGGTACTGATGTGTCAAGAATTTAGACAAGCTATTAAGCTATAATATTTTGTTTACCAGAAAATTGTTTAATTTCTATTACCGAAAGATGTATTACTTTTGTTTAAATTTCTTAGGGTTAATCTTGACAAGTAAAATTAAGTTTTCTCTGAATTGATCTGAAAATTAAAGAAAATCAAAGATCTGAAGTGATTTTTCTATGGTCTGCGCTAGTATTCTCCTACGAAGCAAGCACTATGTTCGCAACTCGTCTAGAATCACGGCTACTCTTGTGAAATATGCACATTATCGCATTTGACGGAGTTTTTAGTGAGGTCGTAATGGCTGTGCTCGAGTAACAGATTCGTGCTGCTTCTGTCCCTGTCGATGTGTCGATGTGTCGATGTCGGCTGGCACTGTCTCCCTAATCCAAGTTTTACTGCCACTTTGGGAACTAAGTGAATCCAGATAGTCTACTTCTCGAGCAGCCGAACAAAGTGTCGCGTCAGATTGTATCCCTCGTTAGTTTACCAAACTTTACGTATTACCAAGTTGTGTGTGTTTCCTGGCTGGGAGAGTGGGGTGAAGGTTGCGTCTAAAATCGTCTCCGAGACTTTGCGGTTTGACAGTAATATATCTCCCGCCATTTGTCGTGGCTTCATTACTACTAAAGCCGACCTATTTATTGCGGTTAAAATATTTAAATGTTTTTCCTTTACGATGTTATCAATCGATAAGCTTCTAGGATTTTAGCATAATGATGAAGATTAAGAGGTTTGAAAGTGTGAAGCGGATGAACGGAGAAAAGAGTTTTTTGAGAACATTTAAATGGGTACACCCCAAGCAGACAAGAGTCAAGTACAAGACGGATATATGTGTGACGATGCATGATAGTGGATAGAAGATGAAATGTGTGCCGGTACACAATTATTATTGCAGCATTCTGCGGATGCGCTCATATCTTATTGCATAATAAATCAATTCTTTCTTCTTTCCCGATGAGAATGCAATCAAGCCATATTGATTTATACTTGTAGCATCGATGACGTGTTGTTTTGCGTGGAAGTTTGTTCCATGCTTACAATACTCTATTTGCAAGGAAGTGTTTCCTAGGATTGTATTTTCTAGTGTCTGTGGAGATTAACATGTTTGTGTTGATGGTGAAGATTTCTCGAATACCAGGACAACCAAATGTCTAGATAATATCGTGAAAGTATCAATCAAGTCACCCCTTTCTCTTCTTTCTTTTAATGTTAGTTCCTTGAGTCTTTCTTCATATTGCTGGCCTTTCAAAGTTCTTGGTATTTTTGTGAATCGTCTCTGTAGTTTTGTTGCGTTTATCCTGTCTGCCTACCTCTTCACAGAAAAGGCATGTTGTTAGTTATGATAAGCAGAACATTTTAAGTTTATGAGTGACAGCCGTTTCGTACTTCGAAGGCCGAAGACATTTTAATATTATATTTTTATAAAAGCGCGTAGTGGTTAGTTTGTTTTTAGTTCAATTTTATTCAACTTGTTGGATTGTTTATCTTTGGTGGGAATCGTTTGATCAGCGGATTATGTCATGTTTGTATGGAATAACTGATAGACGTGTAGACACACATTTCAGTTTAGAATTATTACCTTTATGTGTTTTTCGTGACTATTCATGAGCTGTTCTATTTATCACTCCGAGTGAAGTGATGTCTTCCAAATGAAAGGATTGACTTTTTAGACTTCCTCTCCGTGCCAAAGATCCAATCGCTCTTCCCACTAAACAGACACTAAAGCCACTAGAGGCGATGTTATTTGATTTGAAATGTGTGTAATTAAATCTTAATGTCACGGTTTAATTGAGTACTTACCTTGGTTATTCCAAACATCTCAGTGTCTTGTTTGTTTGAAGTGCGGTAAAGTCAAACACCATGGGATGCCGCCTTCCTATCTTTTTACTCCTATTTCTATGCTATTGAAGTTTGAAGTCCACTTATAAGTTACGATTTATTCTATGCCTTTACGATATATATTTTAGATTGCAATGAGGTTAATTTCATTCGATTTGAAGTCGCTCAAGCCAGTTGTTTTTTAGACCGGTTTGCTTCTTATTCTCCTATTGTCCTCTTCTACAGAACGGTAATCTTCACCCCTCAGATTGTAGCCGGAATTGCACTCGTAACTGTCATGTAGTTTTAGAAGCCACGAGGTTCGGCGTCTCCCTCTACTACGTATAGAGGATTCCTAGACGATCAATGTCAATGATTGTTAGCGTTCTTACGTCATTGACAATTGACGTGATTGATGGAACTTCTATCGACCCGTCAATATTTTCCACCAGTTGGTTTGTTGACGTCTGCGTAAGTATTGCCTAAACTGTGCGAATACGGTGATAAACTTTTGATTTTATTTTCCATTACTCTGGATAATGGCGATATAAGGCAATTATAAGTAAAATAAATTTCGTTCCACGATGAAACTGAAATTCAAAGGACTCGATAGATAGATAGAGCAGTCATTGATTGAACGATTGTCAATCGTACAGCGAAATGATCATTCTTCAGCTGCGTCACTTGTTTGTGGCGTCTATCAACTCAATCAGAATACCCATCATTCACCGTTAATGGGAAGTCTCAATTGTCAATCGCTTTAATTGTCTCAGTAAACGACAAGTTAGCATTTGTCAATCGCATCAATGACATAACTATTGACAATTTTATTAGTGTTGATATATTTTAATCTTAGTCTGGATTTAGGTAACCTATTATTTGTCATTCCTTTCGACGTGGCTTATGTATTATACAATTTTTTTGAATCTGTTGCGTCTTGCATCTAAGTGAGTTTTTTGTGAAACTTTTGCAAGATAAGATTAGATGTCGATCAAATCAATAAGTGCTAATTTATGTTGCGTGAAAAGTTAATAATTTAGTGATTTTTAAAACGGGGCGGTCACATTATGCTTAGTCAGTATTTTTGGAGCATCTTTAGTCATTGAGTCGAAGGGGAACTTCTCAAGTGTAAATAAACACTTTTATTATAATTCGAGGGGGAACCGAACCCGAGACCACACACACAAACAAACAAACAAACTGAGAGATCCCTTACAACCACTCTCTCTGATGCACGCGTGTTTGTGGAGAAAGAGGGAGAAGTTATAAGTTACTACTTACAGCGGAGCTATCAGTGGTAAACGGTACGCGTATTTCAAGCACCTACACGTTGTTCCCGCAATGTGTTAGTGTAACTACTCTGGTTGTAGCTTGGCTTCCATAAGAATCTAATCATGATTTAGTTAGTTATGCATTAACTTACAAAACGTATTCAGTTTCGTTCTCTGTGTTTGTCTGTGTTTGTTGCAATTTTATACCTAATGCTCACTCGCGTTTAATTATTGCTTTCCGCCAATTCAGGTCAATGGAGTTACCACTATGAACGTGCTAAATAATATATAATATTATTATTGGTACGTTTCAAAGTGAAAGACACTCTCAGTATCGCCCCGATGTAAAAAAACAGCATTCAGAATTGAAACGTAGGTTGAAGCGGCTTTAGCCGTGTTTGGTGACCACATACTCCCCCACCTTCCTCTACCCCGTCTCCATCCCCTCCCCACTACCTTTAGCCTCCACATACCCCAATTGGGGATACTAATAGTTTAACTGGCTTCAGATGGTTGAGAGCAGTTCGAACACTTGTGCGGTATTCACATTAATATATATTTTATGTAATGTTTCGCTAAGAATATTATACACTTATTTAGTAGTTTTCGACTAACCCGATTTCGCCCTAGTTTCTGTACTCTTTTTTATGTTGAACGGTATGAAACATAATAGTAAAATGTGTCTCATTTTAAGACAGCCTTATATTTTTTAAGGCTCCATAGCACATGATGGAAATTAAAGTGGGGTGTCCGGGTTCGTTGAGTGAGTTGTGTTTAACATGCGCCTGTCCACCAGCTGCGTGGCGTGCCAGATCGGAAGAGGCTGGTTTGGGGAGACCCTTTGACCTCTCCAACTGGTCTCACGACCGATCGCCTGGCGCCGTAGTGGGGGGGGAGGATATAATCACACGTCCATCTCCCCCTGGAGACACTGATCCGTAGAATCCTACCCTACCAACATACCTTTTACCTTTCCTTAAAAAAGACCCTCCACACAGCATCCCCAAAGATGACATGGCCCCCTGAGGAAAAATTGTTTTCTTTTCCTTAATTGTTTGTGTGTGGTTTATGTAAAAAATATTTTATTCAATTAAAATCTCGTTCGAAGTCGGTTAGATAAAACTAGTTATTTATTTCAATTAAATAAACATGCATATATCACGTCGCGTTTACAATAATAATTCGTTGGTTAAATTATTATTTTTCGCTTACGTATTTTATCTTGTTGCGCGGACTGGCTTTTGATATTTGCCTCGCATTAGTATTTAGTTTCCGCGCGAATGTATTGAAATTAAATGAATATTTGATGATATAGTCGGTTTCTTGTGTTAGTGCGTGACCTTCACATGAAATGCCCACATGCATGTTCGGCCGACTCTCTCGACAGCGGACCGACTATGCCTAGCCTACTGCGAGTTATCGATCAGAAGTCAGAAGCGATATATCTGCTATAATTTTATTCGCCTTGACACTGGCTCTGTGTTATCGCCAACATGCCTTTACTTTACAGTACTGTACTGTACAAACCTCGGGTGGTGTGCATTTATATACACGATATTAATGTCGGCTTTACTTGATACAAAACCGATACGTTAACGTCTAACTTCTTTACTTTTTATATTGTATCGGTATCCTATTGTGTGTTAGTTTAGATACGTCTAACATAGCTAAATCACACAATTTTCACTATGCTTTCAAACCAAGTTGAAACCTTTTTTAAATACATATATCTATTTGAATTTCACATTTTTTTATTAATGCAAATCTCGAAAGTGGAAACTAACCCACTCTGAAGATAGACTCGTTGTCGATATCAATGCATTGCAAATGGTGGCAAACACACACCACGAGGACATATACGTATTTCTCTGAAATCGGATGACGCTACAGCAGTTAATATACAAAATAATAGTCGGTCCTACCCGATCGGCTTTTGGCCTCGCCAGTTAGTTAGTGGAGTTGTCTACTCCTGTTTCTAGGTAGGAAGGTTCAATCCTCAGTCAATACAAACATTTGTTTTTTGAAAGACATTTTAAAATTGATGTAGGTATTATAGTTAATTATAACATCGTTTTAAAGGGTTGCTTTTTTATATATATTAGTCTTCGCTGCGCGTAAAATTATCAAAATAACGTTGGTGTAATAATTTAACGGTAAAAATCATAACTTTGTTTACAAATGTGTGATAAAAAAAAGTAAACAACCGCAGTTTATTAGTGTTACGTGTTAACTTGCACTTAAAACAAAACATGCGTTAATAAAACAATCGCATTTATTTAGTGATAATTAACTAATTAAACATTCTACTTTGAGAAATGGCGTAATATGGAATTCAGTAAACATTTTGCAGTCTTATGCAAGGTAAATTTTTTCTTATCGGGGCGTTCTAACAATAATGACCGATGAAAGCGATGAAACTTGACGAATTCTAATAATTATAACAAAACAACAAACCGTTTAAAAACATATCAAAGTTCTAATGTTTTGTTCTGAAGAAGCCGATCCTACTGTTTCGTGGATAATTTGGTCTACGGATAATCACTGGACCCTCCTATGTTATTACTTATTGTAATGATGCGGTATGTCCGCTAATATCGTTTTAATTCGATGATAGACCGTGGTGGAGTTAATCCCATACCTTTATAGTTTTAAACAATAATTCTGTTGCTACTTGGTACCTCTACCGAATCTTCATTCAGTGTCTCCTACCTCACAACACAGACTCCGTTAAAGCAGGAGTTGTACGTATGTTACTTATTCCAGTTTGGGTGGCATACGTATAAAGCGAGGAGGCGCGGGGGTTGGCAGTTGGTTGGATGGTTTTGTTCCCAGCGCTGGCTGCGCTGTAAACCGACTTGCCGAAAGCTTTATAATTGTCGAATTACATCTCCCGGGACCGTTTCCTGTCACGCTATATCACAGGATTGAATCAGAGGCGTGTAATTACACCATAGACAAATTGTTACCAGTTGCCATGATTACAATTCCGCCATTTTAATTCATGGTTCCGTAGCTGTCGAATCGATAGTTATACATACACCTATTAGTGTAATGTTCCTGGCCGCAATTCTCTCTGATTCACTAATCTTGCGAACACCTGTACGATTTATTGTGGCTGATTCTATTCGAACATATTGATCTTAACTTTCTAAATTTGTGGATTTCATTCCCTTTACGTCACCGCTTTGTAACCCTCCTACTCTACTCTACTCCTCCTTCTTCTTACACGGAGACAAATTATTGAAAAATGAGTTTTGCCGATTTATTAAAATTCTGTTAAAAGCGGGATTACAGGCACAACACGTGTTCCGACATCGCGATAACACATTCGTGTTTTACTGAAAGTTTATTAAGAAACCTATCAGTTGATTCGTTAAAGGCCTGCAATCCCGTTTTTAACCGGATTACGAATTATTTGAAGATTCTCAATAAATTAGCAATATTTTATATTGGTAAGTTTTCTCCGTATATGCTGGTGCCTTCCCTATCGAAGGTGGGCTTTCATAAGATTTGAGTACAATTTCATAAAGCCCGGACCAACCTGGCGACTTCACGCTGGTATTAGGTACTTATAGATTTCTATCATTCTTCCCCAGTTGGTTTTGCTTCTTCGCATGTTTTCACTTCGAGTAGGTAGGTAATATGCTTTTGCGTAAATGATTGTGTACCTCTACCTGACTCCTACTGTTTCAGCATCACTGTTAACTTCTTCTATTACTATTAGTACTTATTCTCGATTCAGCAAATCCCATTTGTTATTTGCTTGCTACCACTCCACCCCTGGGCAGGTTGACCAAAGAACCCCATCATACGAGTACTTCTTCCGTCTATCGTGATGCGTGAATTTCTGGAGCGGAACGACTGCCTGAAGTCTGAACTTTTCCTTCCTTTATCTCTACTCTGCCGTGTGTTCCCCCAATAACAAACACGTTTACAGCGCACATCCACTCAGCGGAAAAGGCGAAAAGGGCAATTACTCACTTACCATATTAAGTTGCTAACCAGATTTTGCAGATTAACCTTTCTTGGGTTAACAGGTGCCACTTTGATGGAGCTAATCGCTGTATGACACTAAATTTGTTCTCGTCTCTGGTAGAGTTCCAAGCCAAAATGACATCTCTCTCTTTTATATTTATTTCGATAGGATATGGAATAATTTAATATTATTTGAGTTTCTCACGGCCAATAGTATTAATATGATGTTGTTTGACTTTGGCAATCGCAACTGCTTTTGGATGCTGCAAGGCTATCTGAATCGATGGCCCAAGGAGAATACTCAAACTGTCAAAAGTCAAACAAGGGACCTATTTACTGTTTTATATTGCTTATTGATTCATATCCCTAATGCATGATGTTAATTATTTCTGAGCTTTCGTTGGTTTTCTTTAAATATTATACTGCCATACCGATCAAATTTATTGAGCTGAGAATATCGTCATAAAGATGAACTATTTTAGCGCAGGGATTCCCGAGTCGTCAAGTAGGTAGTTGTATAATCTTCGCCCATCGAGGTCCGCGCAGTGCTAGCCGTTGGCCTTGGATTTGAAGGATTTTCATCCTTTGAGTGAGTTTTAAAGTTGGTCTGATAAATGACCTTTGATCCATAAATAGTTTATTGTTGGCTTTAACCCGCTGTATTGGCATTTGACTGGTTTTAATCCTCCTCATTGATTACCTTTGATCTATGCAGTAGTATGTGAAGCACACGTCTGTTACAGTTGGGACATTTAGTATTCAGGCTGACACGAATAGCTCCTAATAAAGTGGAATTGTGCCGCGGCCGCTCTCATCCCGATTAGCCACCCGGGACCTGTAGATTGTAGATTTGTAGAATAGAGCAGAGTTATGGAAAGAGGGAGCTATTTGTGGCTATTCCGGTAATTCGTAACCAGCGATTCGCATCTTCGGTGCATTTGTGACACGTTTATGTGAAGGATCAATTGAGCGTAACAACATAACTAACCACCACACAATTTCTGCCAGGGTTATATAACAATATGTATTGACAGTCATTCCCTCCTCGCTTCAGTGACATTCAGGGATTGACTCATACTCTGCTGCAATATTGACTCTTTGATTATATTTATCATGCATGTGACATTCCTGACTTAATCTGTCCCTGATACAAATCATTCAAGTTTTTCTTAACTGTTTAGTATTTGTTCAATTAAATCATTGATGATCACAATAAGTAAGTTATTATAAGAAACCTGTCCAATACCATAATATTATGAACCGTTAAGGAGAGAAATCTGAGGGATTTACTGCTTTGGTCTTTTTTCATATGTTTTTAATCCATGATAGATCACAAAATTATAATCATTTAGACGCGTTTATCGAACCGCTGAGAAAGAGAAAGACAATAATCTAAGTCGAGAGTTTCAACGCAGGTTTTAGACATTTCTGCTAAATTATTTGGATATCGTCGACTATCCTGTTGGTATAATTCACCAACAGAATACATTTAAAATATCGTAGAATGAGTTACATTTGCCCGCCCACTCGATCTTAAGCCTCGGATTTCAATGGATTTCTAAAGATAAAAACCCCTTCGTCTCTCAACGCCTTTGAGAGACGCCGATCCCGTAAGCACCTACCTACGGAGGTCCCTTAAGAGGCGGGGGGGGAGGTGCTAATACCTGCCCCCCCGAGTTGACACTAAACTTACCTTGGCTTTATCTCTCACTCATCTTTAACTTACAACTTCTTAGAGCAGATAATAATATTATGTCTGTCAACTTGGAAGGTAGACTCAATCTGTAGATACCTATTAGTACAAAGTGTCTTAAGTATTTTAGTGGAATGGGCTATATTTTCTTCAATATTTTTCAAATTTTAATAATAATAATAATTGAATGACTTGTATAGCGCCGTTTTTGTGCAAAATCACCTCAAGGGCGCTGTACAGATTTATAATACATTTCTACAGTGATCTATGTTATTACTAACTATTTATGGAGATAATATACAGTACAATACTTACCTGGTAGTTCACTTGAGATTAACACTTAATTAACATTATCTAATTGTTTATTAGCGAAATTTAGATTTTTTTTTTTTAAAGAAAGACAGACATTCCCGGGCTACGAATAACCTGACAATATTTGAAAATCTCCTACTACCACCACAGTAAGCTGAAAATGTTGCTTGTGTTGTAATGGAGGACTTAGCCAGCCGAGGAATTGATCACACTACGCCCGAGTGGGACCCAAGCGCGATGTCAACTCGGCCACCGGTTTTAAGACATAATTGGAAAATTGAATATAACTGGACTTTCTCTCAGGAATGGTATATTTAATTTAAGGGTACGACAGCTTAAAAAGGTAAGTTTTTAGTTTAGACCTGAATTCTGTTGGACTTGTTATGGATCTTAGTTCCGGAGGGAGTTTATTCCAAGCCTTCGGCCCAGATACTCCGAAAGCGCGATCACCAAACTTAGTATTTGGCTTTCGCTGAGGTTCTATCAGTCTGCCCACAGCTGATGATGTTGCTGATCTAAGAGTTGACTGCCTCAGACCAGTGTTTTCCGGGACACATAGTTCAGAGATTAGGGTGGGGCCATTTCATTGATGGATTTAAACACCATCCAGCACAATTTGTACTGGATTCTTTCAGGGCACTTGAGCCAGCGAAGGTTACGAAGGTGTTCTGAAATGTGCGAATATTTTGAAACCCCGGTTATCAGCCGTGCTGCTGCATTAAACACTGATTGAAGTTTGTCAATATGATATTTTGGAAGGCTGGCATAAATGCCGTTGCAGTAATCGAGACAGTTTATGCGCCTAGTTAGTTGTCTTATATTATCAAATTTGTAAATAATAGATGAAGAGAAGTTAATAATTCTTATCCCTTGGTACGATCAAATATTCATATTTTTAAATAATAGATGACGAGAAGCTAATAATTCTTATCCCTTGGTACGATCAAATATTCATATTTTTAAATAATAGATGACGAGAAGCTAATAATTCTTATCCCTTGGTACGATCAAATATTCATATTTTTAAATAATAGATGACGAGAAGCTAATAATTCTTATCCCTTGGTACGATCAAATATTCATATTTTTAAATAATAGATGACGAGAAGCTAATAATTCTTATCCCTTTTTTATAGTGAATACCTCACAAGAGTCCCAACTGCTCCCGTCTGGAGCCAGTGAGACTATGGCATCCCCAATTGGGGGATGTTGTGAGGCTGAAGGTAAGTGGGGAAGGGAAAGAGGAAGGTGGGGAAGTACCTGGCTATTCAGATCTAGTCACTAAACACGGCTAAAGCCATTTGGAGCAACGTTTCAATTCTGAATGGTGGTCTTACACCAGGGCGATACTGGTAGTATCTTCCACTCTGGAACGTGCCGCAAATATACTATATATTATTTTAATTAATTAATTGTGAAATAACACAAATCAATCAAATAAAATTTATTTGCGCACGCCGGGTTCGAACCCGCGACCTTCGGAATGGCAGTCCAATGCGTTACCACTGGACTATGCCGGCCGTCATATCCCTTGGTACGATCAAATATTCATATTTTTAAATAATAGATGACGAGAAGCTAATAATTCTTATCCCTTGGTACGATCAAATATTCATATTTTTAAATAATAGATGACGAGAAACTAATAATTCTTATCCCTTGGTACGATCAAATATTCATATTTTTAAATAATAGATGACGAGAAGCTGATAATTCTTATCCCTTGGTACGATCAAATATTCATATTTTTAAATAATGATGACGAGAAGCTAATAATTCTTATCCCTTGGTACGATCAAATATTCATATTTTTAAATAATAGATGACGAGATGCTAATAATTCTTATCCCTTGGTACGATCAAATATTCATATTTTTAAATAATAGATGACGAGATGCTAATAATTCTTATCCCTTGGTACGATCAAATATTCATATTTTTAAATAATAGATGACGAGAAGCTAATAATTCTTATCCCTTGGTACGATAAAATATTCATATTTTTGATAGATAATCTTAAAATAGAAAATATCTTTATGTGATATTTAAATCAGCGAAATCTATCGAACGGTGTACTCTTGCGTCATGAATTCGTCCAGCTTTTCCTGTCTTACATTTCTAGGTTATTTCCATAATAATAATAGTATAGCGCCGTTTTTGTAATTATTCTACAACTATTTTTTCTTCATCTCGATCATGAGCTATGGAACTTTAAATTATTTATTTATCAACGCCATATTTTTCGATACGAAAAAAGAGTTTTGAAATACTAATATAGATACCTATTATAATATTTAAGCTTTGTTGTCATAGATATTTACTTCTGTACCTAAATTATAGATAGGCAGGGCCGAGAATCCACATTATAGAATCAAGTTCAAATCCACGGAATTCCTTTACTAACCCACAAAGCGGGTCACTGTGCACAGTGAATGTCTCTGTACTGGTACTGGTACTCGTGCTGGTACCTACCGGTGTAACTGTTTTCCTCGCCGCGTTCTATGGACAATTCTCTCCAAAGCGTCGCGGTAAATTCTCCAATTCACTCTCTACTGAACTCCACTCGCATGAACAAATCTATTCTGCTATTCTATTCTACACAGATAAAGAGGGTAGCTTTGTTTGGACCTAGCCTCGTCCACGAGTTCGCCTTACACCGTCTCGATGCGATGTAAGGAAGTCGCTCGTGTCATTACTGATAGCTCCGTTGTAATCTGTAATCTTTCCCCTTTTCTTAGCAATGACGCGCGGAGAAAACTTATTCATATGGAATACTGTTAATTTATTAAAAATCTGGTCAAATTATTCGTTTTCCTGTTAAAAACGGGACTGCGGGCCTATAACAAATGAATTAAAAGAGTTCCTAGCAAAGTGTCAAAGCAGAAATGCCTAATATTGCAATGGTAGGATGTTTGAAACTAAATGCTTAAATGATAATGAGTACCTACTCGTATATTAGGTACAGGAACAATTTGTTGTGTGAAAGAACAACATTATTTAAACGCTCTGTTAAATTCAAGTAATAATTTACTAATCATTCGTATGGCGTTCAAATAATATTAAACACCCATGTGCTAAAAAATTTTTGGTTGGTTTTACGTCCAGCCAGGCTTTTACGTTGATTTTAAGAACAGAAACCTAGTGAGCTATATAAAATTATACAATTATTTTACAACATGTAGCAGTAATTAAAATAGAAACTAGAACAATACTACATATAAGACAAATCATTAAAACTAAATTACCAACGTTACTATAATTTGTAATATTCAACTAAGTGCTGGTATAGATTACGCTTAATTCTATAAATGAGTCAATAAATATAGCAATAGTACCCCCAAACTTGTTGCCCAGATCATGCATCCTATTGGGTAGTGAGTGTATCTGATAGTTGGTTGTGTATGTATTGCAGTAGAATGTTGCATTTTGTATTGTGTTCCTAGTCGGCACATGGAATTTAATAGTGGCAACGATGGCAGGACTGTCAATTAAGTTGTTAATGACTGTGTAACACAACCAGGTCTTGTATCATTATCCCGTGAGGCAGTGTTATTAGATGCAATTGATTCATCAAACTGACAATCGATGTATTCAATTGGAATTTTAAGCTTAAAAATTACGTACCTAAGAAATTTGTGCTGAACTCTTTCAATACGTATTGTTAGAGTGAACTTTATGCAAAGGGGGCCAAATAGGTGAATTATATTCCACTTGACTTTTAACTAATGGAATATACAGGGTTCTCATACAATCTAAGGACTTAAAATCAGTTAAAGTTGTGCAAATGAAGCCAAGCATCTTTAAAGCCTTATTAGTTATATAGTTAACGTGTGCAATGAATGTCAAGTTTTCGTCGAATATATATTTTTTTTATCTCTTGTTAGAGCAATCCTGATAAGTTACATAACTTATTGTAGGACGGGGGGAACTTACAATACAAAGGTGGGAGTTAGTAGGTACAATTTTACATTGGTATTTTGATATCAAAATTATAAGTTTCACATACGATACAGTACAAAAATAGAAAAATAATCATAATTATAAGTTTCACATACAAAAAAGTACAAAAAGGAAGGTTAAGTAGCAACAAGAAGAAACAAAAAAGAAAACAGACAGGGATAAGCACAAAGCCAAGGTAGTAATTTACAAGAAGGTACACTAATAGGTACATTGGTTAAAATAGATTATGCTCTCTTACAAATAGGTACAGGGGATAGGATATTACACCCAAGTCATGAAATTGTGACACTGGTATTTATTTAATATTATTTAATGTATATTCATGTAAGAAATTATAATGAGTTTTGTAAAATTGTATTACTCAATATTTCTGAATGCTCAAAAATAAAACATTTTGTTCACATCACTGATGAAGTTTTTCTTAGTTAGTCTGTTAAATTTGGCAATCATAAATCAATCAATGTTAAATTTGTCAACAATGTCATTGATGAATAATAAGAAAAACATTGAGCCGAGGTGGGCCCCTTGAAGAACCCCGCTTGTTGCCTCAAATGTATAAGATTGTACCGAATTAATCTTTACGCTAAGCACCCTATTGGTAAGATAACTAACAATCCAAAGCAATAATTTACCTTTGATGCCCAACAATTGAAGCTTATATATAAGTAATCATTTCAGTTTATTATTTGCTGCTGAAATTAACGTTAAGGTTCAGTTAAGATAACAAAAGTTAAACAACAACATGAAACTATGTATTTTGCTGTAGCCGATTTTTTTTCAGTTTCCTTGCAAAATTCCCACATTACATTTTTTTCAGTTTTAACTCTGTCATATGTTTTCCAATGATTTTTCAGCGTTTTCTGTTTTCACACCTATTAGAACATTAAATGTTAATAAATCTGTTGTTACAAACAATAGAATTTCTGCCGTAAACACGTACTACGTAGATACCTACCCAATGACTCGTTTCTATTTACTATTTACGTCATGGCTTACATTTACGATTGAACGTAAAACAACGTCAACATTCAACACGCCATTATGATCTGAGCGTTCGGAGCGCGGGTTAGCTCTGCACTCCAACTTAACCCTCGTCATCCAAATTAACCCCGCATCCGCGTCCAACTTAACCCCGCATTTACTATAAGACACCGGTTCATTGTATCTCTTCTCAGTATATTTTTTAAGTAAATAAAAAGCTGACCGTGAACTTTTCGTAGAGAGTTAAAAAAATATATCCCAACTAATATTATAAATGCGATAGTGTTTGTTTGTTTGTTTGCCCTTCTTTTAAGTCGCAACGGAGCGACTGGTTAACGTGATTATTTGCATAGGGATATTTAAAGGACGGGGAAGTGATATGGGGTACTTTTCATCCCGGAAAAACATTTCATATCCGTAGGAAAATTATTTGTACAGTACTTATACCACGCGAGCGAAACCGCAGGTAAAAGCTAGTATTTTATAAATTACTCGATTTAATATCGACAAGTGCTTACCTACTTCGGTATTGTTTTTTTTATAAAAATGCACGGAACATTAAACGTTAGAAAAATAAATATTTTTCATTTAAAGATGATTATAAATTATTGCATATAGGTATGTAGGTAGGTCCATTAGTTAGGCAATCCAAATTGAATATAATCAACATATAAAGTTTTAAATGCTAGTTCAATAGGTATTATTATTCTCTGGAATTATTATAAATTAATTAGCAGAAAAAATCACCTTACTTAAAATTAAATTAGTTATTTAACTTAGAATTAAATTCATCCATAAATACCAGCCAAATTATTGCCGACAACCTTCCCGTGACCAAATTACTAATTATTCATAATGCATATTACAAACCCGGCTACTTTAGTCCTTCAGCAGAAGACATCAAGACTAAACTTCGCCTCGAGTTTAAATCTTTTTTATGCATTTTTATCGCGTAAACTAACTTCTGGTTTTACTTTGAATTTTTTTATATCTCTGTATATTAGGTATATCAAGTAATTTGGAGTTCGTAGCTTGACAGCGTAATTGTTCAATAAAACGTGTTGTGAGGAGATTTTTACCGTTGTAAATGATATTAAAACATTTAACAGATAAAATCAAGAATTAACCCTTTACCAAATAGTTACGTTTAGCTGTGTGAATAAGATTACCTAGTACACTCTAGGTGTAGTAGCTTTAGTCAAGCTTAACGCGTTGATGTGAAGTTATAAGAAGTACCTATCTACAATAATAATAATAAGCAAGTTATTTATTAGCTTGCTGTGATGAGATTTTGTATTCTGTTTTCTTGTAATTACAAACGTTTATTAGCATTACCTGCTAAATAATATAATCAATGTTTTTACCGAATATTTTTTTTAAAGTAGGGATTCTGTACAGAGTAATGTAATAAAAATAACCATGTTTAATTTCCATCAATTTACTGAGCATTTGAGAGTATGTATGAGAGGATGTATAAATGTGAATGAGGCAAGGAATGTGTGCCAAGTCCGAGATTTTTGGCGGTCCGTCCTATCTGCCTGTCTGCAGGGAAACGGCTTTATGGTTATTTAGTTAGAAGTCAATTTACCCGGTAAAAAAATAAAAGCAATTTGTCAATAGATTTTCATTATATACTGATTAAAATAAATGAACTGCGCTATCACTTAAGCCAAATCCTAACTGGATGGTACCGAGATTTATTTCGTATATTAACTGCTGTAAATTTCATGTCATAAAATTTCAGAGAAGAGCATGTGTGCGCGCGTGTGCGCTTGAGTGCCACCAATATGATAGAATGCATTGTCATCGACAACGAGTCTGTCTGCATAGTTTCAGCTCGATCGGATTTGGGGAAGTTGGTTAATTTCCACTTCCAAGATTCTATTTCATTCATTCATTTATTTATTAATTCATTCAAGAACACAAAATAGAAATTCAAATAGATGTATTAAAAAATACATACCTAATTCTTATGTTAGGTATATGATCTAGTTAATATATTGAATAGCCGCCGTTCTTACATCTTTTGGTGGTGTAATGGTCAGCATAGTTGCCTCCCAAGCAGTTGATCGGGGTTCGATACTCGGCCATTGCAATTTTTTTTTTAAATTTTAATATGCGTAAAATTTCAAAAACAAAACATTGGCAACAAGGGAACATTTTTACTATTCATTGTTCGTCGCTCAGTGTTGATCGTTAAAAGCAACCGGTAATATGGAAAATATTCGTAGGTAGTAGGTAGGTATAGGAAGTTTGTCTAGTTCAATGCGGTTGCCTACTAGTTAAGGTATAATATATATTATCTGGTTAATCATTTATCAATAGCCCGTGGCTTTATGTACGAGTAGGTATGTCTGGAGAGAGATTGATTTTCTCATATTAACTTGACTATAATTGGCCGCACCCTGGCTATTATAAAATTAATGAAGTCTATTTATATTGAAGATTACGCCGATGGTTGGTTTCGGTTAGCTTCTTCTCTTATCAAGGCGCTTTGCGAGTCTTCGTGTTGGGCAGTTAGCCGACTATCTGCTTCTTGAATCGCCAGCCAACTAGTCCGGCTAAATGTCAGATTAGCGATAACAGAAGAGTTAAATGATTCATCGCGGATGCTGTCATTACATCCATTAGATCGTGGTGTCGTGTGTGGACTGTGGTGTGTGATGGCCGTGATGCATTGACCCGAACAGATCAGCCGAAAAAGTCACATCGCCTTTTTGTTCTTCTCAAGGTCGGCGGCTTGCGATTTGTAAACTCGGATTAGTAGCTAGACTGCGTACTCTCAAATGCACATGTTGAATATTGAATAAATTACTAATGTTTTAACGCCTGCAATATAAAGTTTGTTAATGTGTTAACGAATGATGAATTATTCATATTGGACGTAATTGTGCAACGTAATTTTTGACAATTTCATGTTTTGGGTCCATCCCAAAGAGAGATCAGCAATAATCACCAATAAGCCGGCTTGTAGGTACCTACACTATAAAAATATATAGATAATTGCGGCATGTACTAGGCCTTGCAAAGAGTTAAGTTGCCTAAAATAATATCTAAAGTAGGCTTTACGGCTCTGAACAACATTAATTTTTTGCTACTTAGATATCCATCAACAAATAAATCACGATATCAAGATATTTTTTATCGCATTAGGCACCTTAATATACATCATAAAAAACATTCGCCAATTTACTCATTTTTCACGTGATTATAAGTACCTACGAGCAAATTTACTATTTTTTACTTTATTATAAGTAAATACTAGCAAATTTACTAATTTCTTACGTTTTTATAAGTAACTACAGGAAAAGAATTCTTTTGCGTTTTTTAACCGATCGAAAAATATCATAAACTACCTAAATTCCGTCATTAGCAGATTACCTTTTTTTTTTAATTTGGTACAATATTTTTTTACATTTCAAAGTTTTCCAGTAATGTTGGCCTCACTAGGTGGCTTGCCCGTGCTGAGGCCTTCATTTTATAATATGAAAATATAATCTACATAATACATTTAAAGTTAAAATAATACATTTAATATATAATCTTGCGTGTTTGTGAGTGATGTGTGTTTATATTGGTTTTGTGTGTTACGTGTAGGTTTTATTTTTATTTTATGCTATGACATTTTGGTAATATTGTCTTTTTTGTTATTTAATCCATTTTGTAATTGTGTGTGTGAATTTATTTTTATTTTCCTCAATTTTAATTTCAAGTTTTACACTGTTGAAAGCTTTTATAGCATGGTATTGGTAGTGTCTTTGTCCAAACCTTGAATTTACCGTCGGAGTTTTTATGTTTTCTTTGTACGCTTGTCTAACTGGTCTGTTTATTAAAATTTATTTTTTTGTCAAAAATGTAGTTTAGTAGTGTTTTAACGTATAATTGGCGTATATCTAGTACGTCACAGCTGTTGAATATTTGGTCTGTATCAGTCAGTCTATGTTTTTTTAGTATTACCTTTAAGATCGTTTTCTGTGCGGTTTCTATGTAATTGATAGCCGAGTTTGTTGCTCCTCCCCAAGCAATAATTCCATATTCTATTATTGATTGGTAGAGTGTAAAATATATTGTTTTCAATTGTTTTATTTTATATATGTTTCTTATGTTTAGGAAAATGTGTATTGTTTTGAGAAGTTTATTTGTGATTTGTTTGATGTGAGGTATCCATCTAATGTAATCCATTCCAAAGCAATGCTGGTTCAATACTTCTGTATAATTATATTCTTCTTGGTAGCGTGACCATTGCAATTAAAGCAGATGAGTTAACTATTTTAAGATGAAATTACATAAACACCTACTTAACACGTAGGGCATACCTGGGCAATGGGCGGCGGGCACCTGTCGAGATGTTTTCGTTAAAAGCTCAATCCATCCACAGCACTTTAAGAGGAGAGGCCACAAGGGGGCAATTAATGTATTGTATTTCGTCTTACATTTGTCCTTGCGTTAAAATTATCTTAATCGTTTGTGTAATTGTGTAGTTAACTCTTGAAATTCTCAATTCGCAATCAAATATAATTTTGTATTTGTGCTCCATTTTTACAGCACGATCTATAGGTATCTATTTATCTTATAAATTAGTATTATTATGTGGGGCCATAGGTTTAGTTTATAAGAATAATTAGTTGAAGAACGTCCAAATTGCTCGTAATACTAGAACCAAAAGGCGTAAACTCTTACTTCCTTCCTTTTCGCTAAAATAACTTTTAGATACTTTGCAACAAAGCTGTACAATGCACTTCCTCTAGCCATTTGACAGAACACCAAATTATTCCAAATATAAATTATATACCAAGAATACTATAACATATGTATCAAGTCTTGGATCGTCAGCCAAGACAGATCAAACATCAACGATTTTATTGAAGCCTGTTTAAAAATATATGTTTCCAATGGTGGGATGCCGATTGTTTTTTTTTAAATTTAAATGTAATATAACATAACTAACTAACTAACCATCACGCCGTTTCCCCGCTGCGGTAGGCGAAGAGGACGGACCGTCAAACAGCTCGGTCTTGACACACACTTCTTGCCTCATTCACATTCATACATCGGTTCATACATACTCTTCTATTATTCTGACTCTTGACATGGCCTGACTCGAGTATCTGATTCATGTTGATCGTGCCATGTCTTCCTCGGGCGTCCCCGACTTCTGCTACCATTCGCATTTGCATCATATATATTATCCTCCTTACACTCCTTTCTTTTCTTGCTCATTCGCTCTATATGCCCAAACCCTCTAAATGTAATATTGTGTTGTTATTTTTGTTATAAACTGCACCTGCTCTCAATACGGAATTTCCTAGTGAAACAGGCACGGTGTATTGTAATTAATAAAGTTTATCAAAAAATATATAGTGTTTTGTTATTGACAGTTATGTCAAATCTTTATCAAAATGCTTATATGTTATGGTTAAATTTAGAGTAACTTATCTATTACGTAAAACTTAAACTTTACTAGACATAACATAACTTGACCCTTTAGACATAAGCTTACCTTAAATAAGATCGGACCGAAAACACTTCCTTGTGGTAAACCAATTAAATATTGAGCATGCAGCTGAAGTATCGATTATACACTTTATTTTCCAATTTTCATGGATAGTTCTTATTCAATTTGTTTACATCACTCTCTAACCCATTGCAGGTAAATAAACTTACTCTGCCATCCCATAAAATCGATCCAATTAAACCATTTACAAAAATTTGTATTACAAAACACCAAATGACTAAATTAAAATCAATAGTGATTCTAATGAGTGTTGGTTATCGAATCAGAATCTTCTATCCTGAGTTAGGTCGTGTTAGTTTTATCGTATTACATGCATTAGCTCAACACTGTGAAGAGGTCATTGATACCTACCGTAAGGTCGACTGGTCTCTGGTCACTGGTGACGTCATCGCGGCCAACGGCCAATCAGCGATGCCGAAATACGCGAGTCTCTTTTTTTAGTAGGTTTTTTGGCAGTAATTTGCCGCCTGGTTTACGGATACGTTATTTCTGTGGGATTTTAGAATAACGTTAATGTGTAATGATTCTATTTATTTACAGGCACCCGTGAAAAATCACTGGATTTTATAATTCCAATCTTGTAAAAGACTTGTAAATAATTGTAAAAAAATTATAGGTGTGTAATTTATCGCTTGTCTGAATTTGTTCAAACACAGAACATTTAAAAAATAACACTTAAATTCAATGCAAGTCCGAGTTCTTTGATCCGAAGTTAGGGTACAGACGCACAACCGCACGAAGAAAACTTACCGATTGTTAATTTATAAAAAATGTGGTCAAATTATTAGTTCTATATTTCGAATGTAGAGATCTGAAAGAATGCAAGACCGATATATTAAACATAGGTAACGAATGTGAATATCTGTATAAAAAGGTAGAGAGTGTGGTGATCTATCACTTACCTAACTCTGCGGTCAAACGACGTGATCTTAGTTACTTTCCACCACATTGTGTTCTGGGAGTTTTTATCTCCGCTTCAAGTTTACTGTTTTACTGTGAACCGCTGGGGTTGAACTCCCAATCTGTAAACTGTTACATTTACAAATTAAGCTTTAAGGCACCGTGAGTAAGTAGATCTTTACTCGGCGCTTTGTTTTGACATTTGAATGGCGCATCAACGGCGCAGTACCTTCCATATCCACCTCGGAAATCTATATGTGGTATAACATGCCTTCTTCGGGAAAAACTTGTAAAATTACAATAACTTTTATTCATGTTATAATGGAATGAGTAAAACCTCAAATTATTAAAAACTAAATGGGAAGAGCTTCACCGGCAGGGAAGAGATCCAGGGTTCAATTCCTAGACATGTGATGCGTTTTAAAGTCGTTAATATTGACTTAAATATTACAATAACACTCGAGGGCATCTCCTATCCTTTTCCTATATTCCTCTTCCTTTTAAGACAAAATAAAACTACTATATCTAATCAAAATAAGTATAAAGAGACTTTTTTAGGCTTATCCTTGTCGTCGTAAGTATAAGTATATTTATGATTGTATTATATAGAAAATAATAAATATGACACCGCAGTAAACTAGTCCCAGCGAGATCTTTCGCACTCTTCCTTCTAACGCGTCTTGTTTAAAAACGAAAAAGTCAGAAAATACTATAACGACGGCGTTATGTACGATCTCTCGCTGGGACTAGTATAAATGTTCTTCTAGTTAGGACATAAAATACAAATTCACGGTAATTATTACCTACTGTTAATGATGACTGTTTTTATGTAAGTAAAAACCTTAGCTTGTTTCTGGTTATTAATATTATGGACACCCTATACTTTGCTTCCGATTCGACCAGTCGACCAATCATGTGCCGCGATATATATACGGATTAGGAATACGTTTACAGATCTTAAGAGCATTAGTAAGCAGTTCATAAACAGGAATGCACTCAACTGACAAATAGGTAGGTACTTTACAAGGTAATTGATGCCAACTTTATTCAAGTTTTCCTTGTAAACGTATTACATATTGCCAGTTTAATATCCAGAGATTAGCGCCTTGTCACACTATCAAAGACATCCCCGCGTTTTCCCACCGCACAGCCGCTGTGTCGTACCGTGCATTAGTGCATATAATATTTTACCATCTAGTTATTATGTAATTTCCTTGTTGTTGCTTCAGTGCTCAGTGTTCAGTGCCGAATAAGATGGCGGGCGTTAGAGTTCATGGTCGCCCATACAGCATGTTCACACTGCCACTGCTCTCGATTCGCCGGACGTCGCGTCGCGTCGCCTACGTGCGGGGAATGGCCCGATCTCAGACGTTCATGGGCCACGCAGGATTGGGAGATTAAATATTGTGGGTTCACCGGATACAAAGGCGAGTAATGTTCGGATTACATAAGTCTGCGGCAAGATAGATACTAAGTTTAGCCAACTGGCGTTAAATAGCAGACTTGTCGTGCTTGTACAAAGTATTGCAATATAATTGAATCGGAACTAATTTATAAAATAAATCTTAAAATCAGACCACTAAGAACATAATACAAAACCTAAGTAAGAAATATTCAAGAGAACATTTTGTTTGTGGATTAATGACTTAACTTTTATTTTTCTTCCATCAATTCAGAAATATTATTTTTGTTATCACTCTGTTGAATGTTCCAAATAAACAATAAACAATATCTTAATCGTTTTTAAAGCTTTCGTTTCTGTTTTGTGTCGCGTTTTCAACTAGTAGCAAATTTATCACAACTTCTTCGTCTTCTACACTACATACGCTCTATTAGAGGTTAGCTATCATCACGCTGTCCGGAATAACTCTTGACCAGAAATGCACTCGTACCATTCAAGTATATTAGTCTACGAAACCGAGTAGTAAAACTGAAGGATACAATTCTGCAAAAAATAAACACTACCTCTTCAGAAAATTTTCCAGACTCTGAAATAAACTGCTTTCCACGTGAAATGTCCTTGACAATGTGCCGCATCTAATTCTGGTTTTGTATTCTACTACCCTATCTTACTGCCTTACGTCTACTAAGAAACTCCGTAACTTTCCATATTCCTTTCCAAAGAACCAACTTGATCTTCTCCGCCTCCTTCTTGTGCTAATGTGTTAACTATATAATATCCAATGTAGTGGCAAGATTTTGGACATATTTGGCGATAGCCATCAGAACTTTACTAAACTTCTGGAATCCCCGGTCTGTTGTGTACATTAATATAAAATAAAAATCTATGGCTCTTCAATTTATTAAAATATTAGGTTGATCCTGTTTGAAAAAGAATGTGTCGGCGCGTGGCGCTCGTACCTGGTTGTTTTTCGCGCGCATTTCTCCTCATTGTCTGTGGTCTGAAAGAATCCCCTTTGTCTCTTCCCCGTGGCAGAATGGCGGATCATCTACGGAATGTATTTCTCACGCGGCGCCTGCGATTGTGACGCGGCGGGGCATTCATCTGTTATCTGGGAAATCCGACAGGTGTGAAAATGCGAGGGAATTCTTCAGATAGTTTTTAGTGTTGTCTTTAGTAGAAAGGTGTGAAAGAAGTAATGTACGGATATTGATGCTGAACACATCGAACTGTGAGACAAATATATCAAGGCAATTTCTTCTTTGTTTTATTTGTGGATGTTATGTACCTACCTACCAGCCATTTTCATTTCGGTTGTTTGAACCTTTTTTGTCTAACGGGCCGCGCATTTGATTTGAACCACGCTTTTTACTATGCGGGAATTGTTAATGGTGAATAAATGTTGTTGTTTAAATAAATGACACGCGTCAAAGCCTCTCCCGGCGTGTACCGGTATAAGTGGCGCTAGTTCTTCTCACCACCATTCAAATATCGGTAGAACCCACGTAGCATTCTTAATGCAATCTTTATAGATTGCAATCCGTCCGTTGAGGCAGGAAAATGTATCAATCGTATTGCCCGTTTTTTTCGCGGTGAGGGTTTTACAGGTACCCAGTTTCTCTGGTGGTTGCCAAAATCAACAAAAAGAATTGCACTTGCACTGTTAGTGGACGCGGTGGACTCGCTGCAGCAGCTGGTCCAGTTTCTTCACCACCTAGGATTCTTACTGCAGAGTCTCCATCTTCTATCTTCGTGTCACCTATTCCCGTTCTTCATTTTACTTAATTTAACTACTGTAAAGAGCCCCTGAGGTGATATCTCACAAAAGCGGCGCTATACAAATTGTCCAATAAATTAATTAATTAATCCATTGATTTTTCTCCGCCTAGCTTGTAACTCAAGGTAGAAAGAAAATCACATCGCGTTATTTTTAGTTTTTGCACCACTTGCAGTTGACGTATAAATGGGCCTACTCTTGAAATACCGACTCCATTCTTGTGATTTTACGAGCAGTAAAGGTGATTACATAAATATTTATTCAACTTAGTCGTAATAATAAAGCTATTACGTTACATTGTTTATCGAGAGGCCAGTTTTCATTGCCGGCTGAGCTAATCGTATTATCATAGTCATGCAGGATTGCTATAGCGATGGGCAGCTTTTCTGAACAAACAAAACATCATAATTTTGTGCACTATGGATAACGTATACAAAAATAACGAATATTTCAATTTGCTTTAGATTAAATGGGCAGCTAAAAGTGAGCAAGGTACCTACCTACATAATACCCACCCACACGCGGCTGTTTGAATCCCTGATTATTTTTATTTATTTATTTTAATGTTTTGAATATTAAACACGAACTTTACAAAAAGGTCTAAATAATGGAATTATTATATTACATTCATTTATCTCTCATGTTGTGTCACTGTATTTCTTTGAATGACAGTAGTCCAGTAATTTTGTGTAAAGTTCACATGGGGTATTTGATCATATCTTCTGGTTCCATAACATGGATCTCCGGGTATCTAAACCTTCTTTTCAAATCAGTACATTGGAACAATGGGTAAAACCGTGTTACTTCATCCTCTTGATATTAAATCAAGCTAATAGTCCAACTAGATTAGCTTGTTTACCTTTCTTCTACATTCAGAGGTGTTCTGACTCATTTGGTAAAAGCACTTAAGTTTTATTTGAATTATTGACATTAATTGTCTGATGCTAAACATCGCGGATAAACCCCAACAATGATTGGTAGATACTGTCGATTGGAGATGGGCAATGACCTGAGGTCTGGGCTCGGCCTGAGCACAGTGCAGAATACTAGCGCAATCTGTTCCGACCACTTCGTGCCATATCTCGGATCTCCTGTTTTTTGCTTCGCTAAGCAAGTTATACATCAGCTTATTTAAGTAGTTGCGGTATTTCAGTTAGTCAATTTTTTTAATTCGCGATTGTTCCTTTTCTCAGTAAAGTGACTTCAGCAGTGAGAATTTCATCTTTTTAACTTAGTCGATATCTCAAAAGTTTTACCTCACGTTCTCGGTAACCTCTCGATTTGATACTGATATCAATAGCTTCTGTTTAAGAGATCGTTTATCCGGCAGCTTCCACTAACTTTATATATAGTTTATTGTTGTCTTAAATTAAAATTCACTTAGTTTTAAGGCGAAGCTTAATGCTAAGTCAATATTTTGAGTAATCTTTGTAACGAATCGGTGAACATTGAATAACAAAAAAATATGCTTTAGATAAATCGAAGGTTTTCCTATCGTTGCACTTAAATAGAATACAAATTAAAAAATAAATTACACAATAAAAAATATAAATAAATGTAAACTACCAAAAAATATTTTTTCAAATGGATATGTATGAACGCGTAAAGGAAACAACTTAAAAAAAATACAGTATTATAGCTAAGATTATCTGCAACAGTTTCACTTGATTACATTTTTTGCTTTCTTTTAAAATTATTGACAAAATAAATAAAAATCTGTTTTGTGCTTGAAATCGAACGTTTCTAGACTCCGTTTGTCAAGCGATTTTAATGCCTATTACCTACGATATAAGGTATGCCAAGAATATACACATTTTTGACTTGTAGCTTCCTCTTAACCACATTTATTGTTTAGATACAACCGACATGCAATGACCGACAATGCTCACCTCTTAGGGGTTTAATTAAATCTAAAGTACAAATATCTAAGGGTTAGTGCTAAAACTGCTAATATTTGGTAATTGGATTTAGGTACTAGAAAGTACCCTAAAACGTCCCTAATTTGATTGAAATATTATCTAAGTTTGATATGTTTAAGGAAGTTATTGTTTTCTCTTGTATTCTACTATTCTTTTCGTTTATTGATGATTTTCTAGGACGAAAATTCATAAATCTTTATTTAATCGTTTTCCTCTATCTGACTTTTATTCTATACTGAAATATAGATACCAATGTAACGGTTGTCTTGGTACTCTTTGGCTTTAGGTACTGAAATTAAATTGTGTGTACTGTGTATAGGTACCTACCTACCAATGTATTTATTCTAGATATTGAATCCTAAAGGATAAAAATAAATGTGTTATTTTTATTTCCTTTCAGGTAAGCCCCCTTCAAACACTCAACTTTATTTCGCCATCGAGAACAGTTTGTAGGTAAGTCATGCCATAGAAACAATATCTAAATTTATTTACTTGGGTACCTACTCATAATCTTATCAGAAGAGAACATTTTTACGGTCCCAATAAAAAAATATTGATTCTGTCTTGTACCTACCGATACAGGTGGGTGCTTACTCAATAATAATTAATTACGCACATTTTTAGACTAGCAGGAAATTAAATAAATAAAAAATCGTACGTGGGTAGGTGTTAATACTGAATAGATACCAAACACACTAGAAATGCTTTCCATGTATATTGAATGGAAACCGATGTCGCAACTGACATAATACCTTTTGGTTCTGTAATAATGTTTGCCCTCGCGGTATAATAACAGGCCTTATTAATAAAACATCAATTTAGGAATGCTTTATCGATTTGCTTTGACAATATATCATGACAATGCGATGAATTTTCAAAAACGTGTTTCGCATGATAATATATTCGTAATTTACTAAAAGTTTATCAGGAAACCTGTTAATTATTTCATAACGCCTGCAATCCCGTTTTTAACCGGAATTACCGATAATTTGAAAATATTTTTTATAAATTAGCAGTAGGCATTTATCTCCGTGTATCCCATTTAGAACGCGCTCTGTCTCTAACACTGTTTGGCGTCGTAAGTAGGTAACCACCTATCTATATCGGCATTCTATTTGATGGAAATGTAAATTTCAGGATGATGGTGACATTTTTTGTAAATTGGCAGTTTAGGCAAAGAATGGTCAGACTTTTGGATCATTAAACACGCCCAAATCACATTTCTTGTGTTATTTTATTATTCTTTGGTAGGTAGGTACCCTCTTGCCTATAATTTTTAAATGGTTTGCGCGAAATTAGTATGGAACCGTCTTCCATATTTATGGACCAATAAAGGTGTTTATTTCACGAACAAGCTCTGCGGGCGTGAAGAAACATCATGGCAAAATGTTAATTTAATTTACGCGGCATCCGCTCTTTTGACGGCGCGACGTAAGAGCCTATTTCCTCGGTGCGAATTAACCCGCGCTTCGAGTTCCGTCGGCCTCCAAATTAACCCCGCCTCGCGCCGGCTGCGAAGCTCGCGTTCGAATTAACCCGCGCTTTCAACCTACCCTTTTATCATCTCTCCCGGTACTTTCCTGCCCTTGTATACTTGTATGTCATCACATTTGCCCTTGAACCAATAAAGTTTCTACGCAGCAATCGTAATCAAGTAATGTATTGAAGTACAAACCTGTTTTTATTATGTTTGCTTGTTTTTCGATTAGATAATTTTATCAGTTCGTATTGTTGTTTTCCTAAAGGCAATGTTCTCGGAGCGCGGGTTAGGTTAGGTTTGCCTGATATTGCCTTCTCCTAAATTGATATTGTTCGCTGAGAATGCCAGCGCGGTTTGCAAACAGCGACGCTTAGGTAATTGATTGTTTTGTTTAGGGTCACAATATTGCAGAGACAACAGAGAAACTATAGCACGGGTCATTCTTAGTTACTAGCTTAGTTAATGGACAGATCTCACACCATGCCTTATATGCTTTTAGTTTAACAAAAAACATCAATCCGTAAAAATAATTTTACATCTATTTAATAATATCTAAAAAATTGAAAGTACATTCTTCGACTGACTTCAGTTCAATACCTTCTTATCCAGGAATTGGATTCGTGATTGTCACCAAAAGTTGATAGAAAGCATTGTCGTCGAAAACGAGTCCTCGAGTTTTTTTTTTTATTTATTTATTTTTTTTTTTTTTATTCATGAAATATTAATTAATTTTTTAATACTTAATTTTCTGGTTTGCATTCATTCATTTCTGAAAACCAAAGTGAAATCCAAATATATGTATTTAAAAATGGTCATCGTTTAGTACCTACCTGATGCAAAATGAGCAATATTTCTGGTTGATTCATGATTCGCTCTGCTTCAAAGCGTTTAGTTACCAGTGATAGAATGCATTGTCATCTACAACGAGTCTATATGCCGAGTTTCAGCTCGATCGGATGTCGGGAAGTGGGTTAATTTCCGCTCCAAGCTGTGCATTTATTCATTACCGAAAAAAATGAAATTCCAGTATATTTTTACAAAGTATTAATAACTAACATTTTAACGTAGATGGGTTGATACTCTATGCCAATTACCTTAATTACATACTTTTTCATTTAATTACGCGGTTATTATAATTTATAAAGATTATTATAAAAGATGTATCTACATTAGGTACCTACCTACTTCGTTACCTTACTTTGTCTGAAGGATAGATTTAGGTAACTGCCATCAGAAATATTAATTGCGAAAGCTACTTGATTTAACGAACCAATAAAGCTACGCCTCTGATGGGAATTATTAATTAATAATTTATGATTTCGTGACGGTGCAGTGTAGGTATTATAAGTTACCATTAACTTTGCCGCAATGTCAGTGGCAGGTAGGTGCCTCTCACAAGCTCACAACTCCCATTGCTTATAAGTAGATATCGGCAACACATTAGTAGGCAGATTTGCAAGGGATGATGAATTACTACCTAATACGTCTGTGGTTTGCCACGACCAATTCACAGTGGCGTGCTATCCACTTCTTGCGTCTTATTTATATAGGTAAATTGAGCTTTATGCATTTTACATTCTAACCAGTCGGTAGATACAATACGTATTTACTTAATATCCAAGTTTGGTATAAATATACCATAAACAATAATTGCATGTCACAGTATACAAGCACGAGAAAATTCTAGAAATATGACAGAAAGTATAAAATGAACGTTAGCTCTTGAAGGATATAAACGTAGTAGATTCAAGAACATACAAAATATAATACACGACTTAGGGTAAATTATTATAAGCAATAATTAGTCGCCTGTAATATCAATACAAATTGAAAATATCTCCTGAGTAAAAATAAATGCCGCCGACGGGAATTGAACCCGCGCCTTCTGATGTCCTGTCAGACGCTCTGGAGTACTGAACCACGTCGACTTATTTCCAACGCGCCAAATAATTCAATATGCACTAGTACTTAAATCAACAATTACTGCTTATTATATTTTTTTTCACCTGTAAACAACCACAAGTTGGTTGTTTACAGGTGGATAAAAAAAGGATAAGCAGTAATTGTTGATTGACGTACTAGTGCATAAAAAAACTTGTCTTATAAACATTAGTTTATCATAAAAAAATAATATTGCTTGAAAATATAACCTTCCGTACAGAATAGATCCGCCACGTCTGCCTATATACCTATATGCCTATATTACTAACTTCATGTAATCTAGGTACAGGCGAGTGTTACATTTTGAAATGCTCACTCTTGGTATTGTTACATTTAAACGGGATTCTGAAACGAATAGGTCTCATAGGTATGTGAAATTCTATGAGGTTAATCAAATCAGGGCTGGCTATACTACCATGTACAATTTTCAACATAAATATTGAGTCGGATATAATTCTTCGATCTAAGAGTTTTAGTAAAAAAAAATCATCGAGTTATTATAGCTTATGCTTCCAGTGGGAATACCGAATGTGGTTGAATTTACGGGGAATTTTTCTATTGAATCTGAATGTATTTTAAAATGGTGGGACTAGATCGAGTTATATTCGACCTGACTTCGAACTATACAAAATTTTCAAGGTTGAAATATTCAAATATGCGTAGGTATTATATTAGAGATTCTTAATAAATGACAATACTCAATTTTGTGACTATAATTATTTATTTATTAATTAACGCCCTTTTACGGGGCTTTTACATATGAATATTAAGAAATATACATATTTTACTGTACATAACTGAATTGCTTCACTAACAACATTTTATATTTGTTAAGATAAATTGAAGATGTCCACTGACTAAAATTGGTAAAATTGTTTCCCTCCATTAGTATTCTGGGCAAAGAGGAATACATATGGTAGTTAGTCTCAGAATTTTACGTAACCAATAATGAATGTGACTGCCCCCCACTGTAGTTAAGCTAGTACCTCTCTCCCTCTCTCAGGCCTGACTCGCCGTATCGGGTTGTGTAATGCAGGCATTGTGGCAGTTACGTCACAACATTCGCAGCCAATCTCACATCTACCAACGGGGACTAGGTGTATTCCAAACCATCCATCGCGTCTGTTCTGGGCATGAATTGAGATAGGTCAGTCTCTAACAGATTAGACCTACACAACTACCTGTCTTGTGCACTATGCAGGTAGGCTGCAGTTAAACTAATCTAGTTAGGTTAGGTCGGATCTCTGTGAAGAGGCAATCAAACCTATCTACTATTTAGTTATCTTGAAAATCTGTCACCTTAATGTAGTTAGGTAGGTACTTATCAATACTAACGGTAATACTAATATCTACTAGCTAATTATTTACGTGCACCCAAATTAAGAAACCCTCATTAATGTTGAATTTAACCTTTAGGGATAAAGATGAGTATTGATAATTTATTAAGAATCTCTTCAAATTATTGGTAATCCGGTTAAAAACCGAAATGAATTGATAGGTTTCCTGATAAAATTTTTGTAAAATACCAATGTGTTGTCACGATGTCGAAACACGTGTTCATAAAAACCTAATATTTTCGCATTTCGTCATTATATATTATCAAGGTGAATGCATGTGCATGAACACTTGTTCAGATTTATGAGGAATTAACTCAAAGTTTGTCAGGAAACGGCCTGCAATTTCGCTTTTAACCGGATTACCAATGATTTGAAGAGAATCTAAATTAGCAATAGGTAGGAAGGTTTAGGCTGCACTGGTGTACTGGTGTACTGGTGTAGAACAATAGGCCGCTTTAATTAACACCGCTGCGAGGATGGATCCATGACCCAATTGCATAAAGCGACCCCATTCCAGTTCATGGACGGTCCCCATGGTTACTGGTTAGTGTTATCCCACCCTCCTAACTACACGACAACCTACTTCCTTTCAGGGGATGAAACCCATTTCGATTCAATACGTCGACGTATCGACTAACCTACATATTTTAATTAAGATTTTCTTATTTTTCTAATTTTACTCGGCTTCTGATTGTTGCTATTAACGCGCTTTACTGAGGTATTGTGATGTTTGGTCTACATATGTGTAGGTAACGCGCGTTAAAATATACCTAGATACTCGGGTTCCTTAGCAGACACCTGTTATATCATTTTTGTTGTACAATGAATTTTCATTCTAGAAAATATTTTTTTTACGCTTTGGAGATGATACTTGCCTAATGTTACAGTGCCGTTTTTGAGAAATACATACTTACCCACTCATTGCCTCAGTGCATACATTAAGAATGTTCTGAAATCTGTAACTATGGATTGTGTTTATTTTTGTTTCTGTTTTGTAACAAATAATCTGTAGCTCAGATATTTCAGTGGCCAACATTGTACATACTTCAGGTACACCACTGTGGAATTAAATTTAAGTTAGAAGAGCATCCCCGAGACTAATTAATTAGTGTGCAGGCTATTGAAGCAATTATTCAGACTAAATAAATATATTTCAAAATGATTCAGTAAACTCTAGAACTTGGATTTGCTTTCAATTTAAGTTTCTTCGAAGTATATTTGTATTGGAAAGGCAGTTATCCTGAGGCAAATATATTTGTATACATACTTTCAGCATTGCAAATCCTACAATAATAATATACCGTGATTTAATACTCCGCTATTTGGGTAGTTGGTAAAACTGACGAATAGTTTCCCTGGAAGTGAAAAGGTTTTCGTTGAGATCGACCCAACTTAAAGTCACTAATCCACGCGTATGAAAAGTGCGCTGCCAATTAGGGAAAGGCGTTCCCTGAATTAGCCTTTATGTAAACGAGGTAGGTACCTACGTGGTGCGTGTAGGAATGAAACTCCCAACTTTATAAATATTATCTTTACCTGTTCCTGACAGCGTTTAAACGCTGTCATTATTTTAATAAGACTTTTCGTTTTCGTTATCAGTTCCTTTGATGGTTTCGACTGTTAAAACTTTTAAAATAAAAACGTTAAATCATACTTATCTCTCGCAGTTTCTAGGCATTCTATTCTCTACTTTCAACCCTTTTCGAAAACTTTTTTTGTTATATTGAACTATTATAAAAATAAAGACATACAATATTTTAGCCTTATGTTATTTAATTAACTAACCGTTTAATCACTTCGTTTTCATTGAAGATTAGGCAGGGACGGTAGACCGCCGCACAATGTCCAAGCACACACTTTCTGTTATTCTGACTCGTGACATAACTCGATTCATTATTTTTTGACAATTATATGGATATCTCAAAAACTTAGACGCTAGAGCGCACCGTTCGTACACATAACATAAGCATAACAAACATAACTAAAATTTCCTTGCAAGCTTCGACATGTAATTTAGTAGTTTAATTGTGGCACTCGGAAAACTGGTGGTGTCGATTTTCACGAAATTCTTAAAAGTGCCAATTGGTCGAAAACTAACAACTTTTAAATAAAGTGATGTTATGATATTCTAGTCTGTCGTGAGTTGGCCCATCAGCCCTCCAAATGATAACGTAGACTTTTGGGACAACCTGTATGTAGTTACAAGCTTGTCTCATTAAAATGCAGAATAAAATAAAAGCGATTAACGGCCGATGTGTGTTTTTTTAGAGTAACCTTCGTCTGACGTCCCCATTATCGTATCAAGCGTTCGGTGAGGCTGAGACTGAGACTATCGGCTATCGGCATCGTCGTGTCACGCAGGTCCTTTACCCGGATATGTCCGCATCTCGCGTCTTGAGATATCATTACATAACCAAACTTGTCTCTGTTGAATTTGTTTCGCTTCACTTGTCTTGTTTTAAATTTAAATTGCGCACAAAAAAATGTTTATAAAAACTCTCTCACAGGTTTGAGTATCTGTGGTACAAATGTCTGAAGGCAATCGGTTCTACTAATATTGAGGAAAAAAAATGAATTGCTCCATCGATCTAAAAATACCAAGTATTTTTTATATCTGCTCTGTATCAACCTATCGGAACAAATAAGGGCTTTTAAATTAAAGAATAAAATGAAAAATAAGGGAACCTAAGCGGCTTTGGAAAAATTACATGTGGAGTGCCACAGGGCTCGATTCTTGGACCTCTACTTTTCTTACTATACATCAATGATATAACTAAATGTGGCATCTCGGGAAAACTTCAACTTTACGCTGATGATACTGTGATTTACTATCATTGTAAAAATCTGAAAGAACTTGAAGCTCTAATGAATAATGATCTCGCAAAGCTGGCTAAATGGCTGCGATTAAACAAATTAAGCCTCAATGTTAAAAAAACCCATTACCTTACTTTCGGAAAAAAAGATAACGTGGGTATGAATATCATTCTTGGAAATGAAAAGCTACAACATGTTCAAGTAACGAAATATTTGGGGTTACTCATAGACTCTAACCTCTCGTGGAACTCCCATGTTGAGAATGTAAAATCCAAAATTTTCCCGATAACCGGTGTACTCTATCGACTCCACATCTTTACTGCGTGCAACATATTATGCTATGATCCACTCCCACCTGAGTTATCTAGTTAGTATCTGGGGCACCCAAAGATATTAGAAGAACGAGATATGCTATGTTGGCCGCCGGACCGTAGGCGGAGTACTACCTAATTAGGGTACTTTGAACGGTAACGGGACGTGTACGCACAGAAATCTGTTCTATGTATTAGTGTGGATACCTTAGCGTAAGCGTAGGTGTGCAGTAGTATTGGTGAACAAAACCGGCGACACTGGGCAAAACAATTCCACACAGTATGAACTGCTCATAGCACATCTCGTTCTTCTAATATCTTTGGGGGCACCATTACCAAAAAAAAAATTCCGAAATACAACTAATTCAAAATAGAGCCGTACGTAATATATATAATCTGCCATGGGATACACATGTCAAAGATATATACTCACAGACACAAATACTTCCTTTTACGATCCTGCCAAAGTATAACATCACAACTGCCATTCTACAAATAATTCAACACTCCTCACACACCAACACTAAACCAGTCTTTAATTCTGACATACACCAGCACAAAACACGATCACAAAATCAAATACATTTATCGTCATCTACTTTCACGACCAAATTTGGAATTAACTCCTTACAATACATTGCACATAAGCAATATAACGCATTACCTAGTAATTTAAAACTTCCGGCAACGAACAAAAAAACATTGGCAAAAGCTCTTAAAAGCTATTTCCTTAGCAGTTTCATTAATGACTAAAACAATCTTTCTCTGGAACTCCATAATAACATCTGCGTTTATTTATTTTAATGTATTTTATGTATTTGTCTTGTCCTTACTCTAATGTTGTCTTTCCCGAAATGAGTTTTACTCACTGGGAATAATACATTATAACTTTGTTATCATTTTGTAATGTATTATCTTGTAATAAAAAAAAAAAAACATCAACTCTACTTTTGCCACTAATCTTCTAATAAGTAATATCAATGTTAAGATCCTTAGCCCTCGACCACGGAGGCTGACAAGGGGTGCTAAGGGTAAATATATAATATATACCCCCATAATGGAGAGTAACTCGTATTTAGGGAAGGAGAATATCATACCTTCAAAAAACGTTCAAGAAATGGCGTTTTGTGACTTAATAATTTTTAATTGTTGTAAAATTAACAAATAAAGATGGGAATAGATCCTTTCGCTATTTAGTAATTTTTTGACGATCGTGTAGGAAATAAACCGACCTTTTTGGGAAATTGAGCCTTGAAATGAATAATCCTAATGACTTTCGGGACCTACGCCCGTATCCAGCGGGTGTTAGTGTTGATGGCCAAAGCGACCGCGACATTTCAATATTCCGCGCTACTTTTATTGTCGCGTCGTGTCGTGCGTGCGACGCAACAGGGGCGTGTCGCTTTTTGCACCCAGTTTACACTTGACGTGACTTCGTGAGTTGCATATTTTATGGATGACATAAATTATTGTCGTCGCAGGTCGTAAGCTGCACAAAATATATGCAGCCGACAACAACATCAATCATATTCTACGTGTGTCGCACGTTTAAGGGCTCGCTCCGCTGGCGGTGGTTTAACCCTGACCGGCAGTTTATACCATGGTATTGGTGCAGTCGCAACGGAGGTTTAGGTTTAACTTGGAATTTTAGTGAAATGATATACAGTGTCGCGTCGGCAAGCAAGATTGTTTCAGATTGTACGATTTATAGCCGGTCCTCTGGTTTCTTATTCACCAACCTTTTCTTGCTTTCGCGAAGGTTCTTTGGTATTTTAAATGCACACTGTAATGGTGAAACATCTATCATCTCAAGGGCGCTTTACTATGTTAGAAAATAACTTTAATAACTAACCATCCATCACGCCGTTTCCCCGCAGGGGTAGGCAGAGAGGACGGACTGCCAAACAACTAGGTCTCGACACACACTCGTTGCCTCATTTACATTCATAAATACTCTTCTATTATTCTGACTCTTGACATGGCCCGACTCAAGTATCTGATTCACTTGATCGTGCCATGTCTTCCTCGGTTGTCCCCAACTTCTGCTACAACATTAAACCATCATTACATTAACTGTTCAAATTGGGATAAACTGTCGAGAATGGAATAATTAAAAATCTGTTAGTATGCGAAAGTGGTGAGCACTTTGGGTGGTAAAATAGTGAAATATAATTATGTATTCTATGTTCAAGTGATAGTGATATATGATACGGCAGACAAGAGTAACATAAATGAGTTAACAGATTATTAATTATGCAGTATTTTGTAATGCCATGTAAACATGGATGAGAAAAGCCAGTTGTTAAAAGAAGCAGTTGCATAATTGATTCTAGAGCAGATGAAGTAATCGTATGACGGAACTGGTTATCTTAAATCTGATGTCGCAGAGATGGTTTTTGATTCGTCACATTAATTGATCTGTCTTCATGATGCTAATTGAAAGAGGATTTCGTTTACGAAGAGTACACGCTTTATCGGATAAATGTGCTTCTAGTCTATTAGATGAATGTTTCCACGAATCATCGTCAGGGTATATGCATAGCACGGTAGATCGATAAAGGTTTTATCAATAATGTCGGTAGCTTGTCATCGTTCCCGAGCACGACTGCAGATCGCTAACTTACAAGCAACAGGTCACGTCGACTTAATTAAGAAAACACATGTCGTTGTGAACTGTTGTTTTTTAGTTGGCCTGCAGTCTTGCTCGGGAACGATGACAAGTTATGGTGATGATTACCGTGCTAGATACCCTGAGGGCCAATTATACTTAAGCATAAGAAATTGTCCATAACGTTAAAATTAACGAATTTTTCGATGTGTTCCGGAAGAACTGTAATCGAAGTTAACGTATAAGTCGTTAATAATTTTAAGGTTAAAAGGACAATTCCTTATCCTTAGCAGAATTGGAATCTCCCCACCCAGATGTTATCCCATTCCCCTCGCACTAGGTATCATTTGTATTTGACTATATTAATTTGTATATTTTTTTGTATTTTAGTAAAGCTTTATAGCTTTATACATATTGACTTTGGTTCAAGATTTTGTTTATGATAGCTTGCGATAAGCGAGCCCTATAGGTCTGAGACAGAGGTATGAAATCGTTGGATCACAACACAATAGAAGAAATTGTAATTTTTTTTTTTGTATTTTATTTAGGTATTAGAGCCAAGAAAGAGTCTAAAAGGGTCGAAAAGATGCAATAAGTGGCATGAATAGCTAAGAAGAGACTAAAATAGACTAGGAGAGATGAGGTGATTATGCACAAGAGCGGCGCTGTGTAAATCGTCCAAATATTATTATTATTATTAATAGAGACTAGATATGATGGACTCGCCGAACGTCACAGCGGTTCGGCCAAGGTCTGTTATCTATGTGAGCGCTTTATTAGCAGCAGACACATACCTGAACGAATGACGAACCTCGTGCTGGTACTGTTGGTGGACTCTCTCGCTGCAGCAGCTGGTCCAGTTTCTTCACCACCTAGGATTCTTGCCGCAGAGTCTCCATCTTCTATCTTCGTCGAACGTCACAGCGGTGCTGCCAAGGTCTGTTATCTATGTGAGGATATTGTGTCAGCGCTTTATTAGCAGCAGACACATGCCTGGATGGATGACCAACCTCCTGTTGGCACTGTTGGTGGACTCTCTCGCTGCAGCAGTTGGTCCAGTTTCTTCACCACCTAGGATTCTTGCTGCAGAGTCTCCATCTTCTATCTTCATGTCACCTGTTCCTGTTCTTTATTTTACTTTACTTAACTTCACTTTATTTTGTTAATATTTATATTTTTTGCAATAACTGTAAAGCGCCCCTGAGGTGATATCTCACAAAAGCGGCGCTATAAAAATTGTCCAATATTATTATCTTTTCCGATTTTATGTCCGGGTTAAATCTTCCCCATAGGAAAAACTAAACCCTTCCACACACTTTTCCACAAATGATCATCTAGTCAATAAACATTATGCAAGTCCATTATATAAGCAAAATAAATACAAAACAATACAAGAACAACACGTCAACTCACCAGAGATCAAATGGGAAAATAATTCACCGACTCCAGATATTTTCATATCAGAGGGTTCGGCTCGGTAGAACTCCTAACAGGGCCTATAAATCCTACTGATCCCTCAACATAAATATTTAAAAAATCTTTCGTTATCCTACATGTATTTAAAATGACTGATTTTTGCATTGTTATATATAAATTTTTTGATAGATCTGATACGCCTAAATTTTTAATGAGAGAGCTAGGTATAAAGCCAGTAGCCGAAATAACGAATGGTAATATTTTTATAGTCTGAGAATGCCAAATTCTTTTTAATTCTTTTTGTTCTTATTATTATGTGATCAGTGATCACAATATTAATTTCACAACAAATTTTCTTTTTTCTTGTAAAATATATATTTATTTATTTATTTCACGCCTATTAAGGCTTTTACATACATATATATAAAAAATATTTACGAAATTATACACGAAAATAGTGCAGGAAACGACTATTTAAAACAATTGCAAAAAATAAATATAAAGTCAAAATATCACTGAACTTGATTACACAGCATGCAGGCACAAAACATAAATTATCCAAAATATTTTTTTCTGTTTCAGTTGACAAAATTATTATGTATAGGTATCACCCTTTTGATGAAGTAATGACCATTTTTAATGACTCTCCAAAAGATATAATTAATGACCTATTCAGTTTTGTAATTATTAATTAGTAATTCTCAGGTTGTTAAGTTTATTGAAGTCCCTTGATACGATATGACCATGAGCCTCTAATCTGAAGAGGTCACCAGTTAAGTTCCAGCCACTGTCCCTACGGTGGGCTGTGGGCTGAAGGGTGGCATTGGTGTGTCGGTACATCAAACCGCCACCCAGCGTGAGGTTGCTGATAAACTTGTAATGAATAGCGAATCTATGTTCCTAAATATTTCCCTGAATACTGATGGCCATTGGACTAAAAAGCGCTGGATAAAGCATGCTTTGGTTTTAGACAGACTTCAAATAAACTGTACAGATTTCTTAATTTTCCCCTCAATTACGTACATGCTTTGGAAGGAACCGAACCAACTAGTCACTAGTAATTTCCTCACTAGAGATTCGTTATTTTATACGACCTATGGTGATTAAATTGTCTTTATATATTGTCTGATAGACTAAAACATTCCATTTAGAATGTGTTTGTGTTATGTTAATAATTATTTTTAATGCAAAAACACATTCTAAATGAATTGAATGAATCGATTCATACTTTATACCACTGCATACTGTGGCAAAGATTCAAAGTTTCTTGGTAGTAAACTAACGTAATAAACTAGTGAAAACTCATTCTGTGTATTTCCACCCACAGGATGGTCCCATCAATCTCACACAAATTTCAAGTTGTTGTCCTGTGATTTTTGCTGCCGCAAAAGCGAATCTGGTATTTCGACTGTCAATGGCGCTAACATTTCAGTAGTGTCCGCTTCCGTCGTCGGCCCTTCGACCCTCGGGACTTCCTACCCTTCCTGACCCACATAATGTTATATATCCTTTACTTCCGGTGTACAGAAGGGCCGATTCATTTCTATTACTGGAACGAGGGTGAGTTCTCTCGACTCTTCCGAGAGGTCGGAAGGCGTACCGTTCAGAGATCCGATGTAACCTCACTCCCTTTCTTATAATGGAAAGCGAAGTTATAACGGAGTTCCCAGCGGCAGGACGGTAACTAGAAAGGGACCGTTTCCAGTGTGTAATAATAATAATAATAATAATAATTTGTACTTATGGCTAACAGATTGCATCCACCGGTTGGTCGATCATTAATACAAAACTACTATATGTACAATGCATTTGACCAATGAACGCGATGCTGCGTTAGAATGTACATATATTATTATTGATTTATATTCTGTACAGGCAGATAATATAGTTACAGAACCACACTTACGAGTACCTCCTTGCCTGAGAGGTCACTGGAGAATAACACTGTTTTTTGTTTATTAGACAAATTTAGATACAGTTCACATACAGAGGACATACGAGTAATTGGAACACGTGTATTTGGAAATTGTATTATTAATTCTGCTATCTTTTATTAATATATACTTATGGCTGCATAGTGCAACTACCCCTTATGCGAGGAGTGGGGAGGACTGCGTGCTTATTATGTGGTGGTCACAGTCAACACTTGACGTACACTTTTTATACTGAGGGGGTGGAGAAATAGGTCCGTGAGATGTAATGTGGCGTTTATAATACACCGGTCGGGTCGCTATAAAATATCAAGTCATGCCACCTAATGATACGCGTGGAAGAGACAGAGGTCGTATTCACCCATGACTAGATTTCAAATTTACGTGTTTAAATATTATGTTGTACACGGAGAAAAATGAGTATTGTTAATTTATTAAGAATCTCTTCAAATTACCAACCGGAATACCAACAATTTGAAGAGATTCTTAATAAATTAGCAATACTCATTTTTCTCTGTGTGGGGTAAAAAATACACATGTTTTTCATTATACGTGATAAAAACAAGTGACTCCTGATGCAATGATTATAGTACTTACTTCGTGATTTTATTATTCCTTCAAATTTTCAAATCATTATAAATAATAATGTATCGCATGATTAGGTTGTCTTCATGATTTCCTATTTATCATCCAAAAGCCTTTTAAAAACGTATTTCGACATATTTATTAAGTTTTGTTGTTTTTATTTTAATAGTCAGCAGTAGGTATATCAATCAGCCCTTTAAAACAATAAAGTTAGTATGGAGGCAGCGCTGAATAGAAAATCGTGGAAGGTAAGTATTACTCAATCGAAAAGGAGCCAGGGTTTTCGTTTTAACAAAAGCATTGCAGCTTTTCGGCTGGCATTAAGACCGCTTTTCGAATTTGCGAAACGGCTTATGATAATAATTGTAGCTGCTTTACGTAATTTGTATCGCCGAGTGGCAAAAGGTTGATCGTATAAATCAGAAAATGTCTTCTTCGGGTTCTGGTGAAAGCCGCCGCCTGATGCCTGAGCTGATCGGCGATCGTGATGTAATCTCTCTCAGCATTAATAAGCTCTGTGCCTCGCAACCAGCCAATCCATCCATTCATATACTTCATAATAATATGTCTTACGTAACTAGCCGCCTGTATTTAGGCCTTTAGCTTTGATTATTTGTTGCCTATCGTGGGGTACCTGCCTCACGTCCGCCATTACTTTAAAATACGTTTTACGATAACTTCACGCGTTATTTCATCAGACAAGTTGCTTTTGGGCATTGTCATTATTTCATTCCATAGATCTATGAAATACCCTCGACAAAATAATATAATGTCAGCTAATATCAATAATATAATATTCCCGTTTGACACTCAATTTCAAATAGATTCTATGTTTTTTATATTTCAAAATTTTAGATTTTTTTAGGAATTTTTAGAATCTATATTTCAAAATTAAATATTTTTTTTTGATAGCAGTCGAAAGAGTTAAAGTAGTAAAAATATTAAAATTCGGAACGCAAACCTAGATAATATTTTTAAAGTCGTTTGCTTTCCGATGATTTTATCGTGTATGCCTACTTTAATTAATATTTTACACGAAATTTAGAAAAAAAGACATGTAATTAGACAAAGTTATTATAAATATTATTGTCAATTCACCTTTTTTAGTTTTATAAATAAAAATATTTTTTATAAAATCTGCTACCTCGGCAAATATTTAGCAATCGCTAAATATTGTTTCATAGAATTAATTTTAACAAAAGATTATATTTAATGCTTACTTTGCTTTGCCCCCATCCCTCTTTAATTAAATATTGTTTCATAGAATTACTTTTAACAAAAGATTATATTTAATGCTTATTTTGCCCCCATCCCTCTTTAAATTAAATATAATCTATTACCCTCTCCGCCCTTACTGCTTTATGTGGGCTACCATTTTTTATAATTATTATTTAAACGATTATACCTACCCATAGATATAGTGTAACAAATTATTGTAAAATAAATTATAATAAAATAAATAAATGGTACTGTTGAGGAACTATATGCTTCTCCCTCTAACAAATAATAATAATTACATTATTTGTATAGCGCCTTTTTCGTGAGAAAATCACCTCAAGGGCGCAACATATCCCCCACCGTGTGGAAAACCTTCATCAGTGACATTTGCAACAATTTATTTACAACTGATAACTCTGTTAAGAAATCCTGTGCAGTATAGACGTTAAGTAACCCTCAGTGAGTATAATATCGAATCTATTACGGAAACCTTGTGCAGTGAAACACCCGCGGTGTTCCCCAGGGTCATCATATCTATTCGAAACAAGACGTGTTTAGGGGTATGTCAGACAGCCTTCCCAATTCTAACTAACCATCTATCCCAAGTATTAATATAAGTAATGTCAATTTGAAAACTTAAAAATATTGATTACAGTCCACCATAAACTTATCTGCATACAATTTGCTACCTCAGGTACTTACAGTGGTTGAAAGCCTTTGAGTTTTTAGTATTTGTAATGGAGGCCCAACAGAAAGCAGCGCGTCTGATTGGCCAATTTACACTCCTACGACAGTCGCTTAGTTAGTGAGGTAGGTGCTTACTGCTTACTGCTCACTGCTCACTGCTCACTGCTCACTGTTCAACTGTCATAAGTCTTAACCTTCCGATCGCTTTCTTTTCCTATATCGCCGTACTTTGTATGTTAATTCCCCACGTACCGGTGTTTACTGCTTACAAATTAACATTCCTCCGATGGAGCAATACGCGAGTGTGTGTTGTTTATGCCAGAGTGTGACGAGGCGCCTGAATCTTGATCTTTGTTTAGCCATTTTTTGGTCGCCCCGGGCCTAAGAGGTACGGCTTGTATGTTTACTGTTCAACTATTTAGTTGCGTATAACTATGTATTATTAGCCTCACTAACCACTGCACAGCTACCAGAGTTTTTCATCTCAGATTTCTTTCAGTTCTTATTGGAGAGAGCGTCGGTAAGAGTAGAATCTAGTAATACATATTATACCTGCGGAGGTTTTCTAGTTGTTGATGGTGTTACATTTACAAAATTGAAAACCTAGTAAATTGCATTCGACAAGTTTGTATTTACATTTAGAAAATTTACAAATCCTAGTAAATTGAATTCATTAAGCGTATTACCTTGTTTTCTATAGTTAAACTGATATTTAAAGCTTCCGTGGTTCATGATTTAATTTCTGTGAGAACTGAAAATAATTGCATTTTCCTAGAAATAGAAAATGTCTCGATAGAAAAAGCTATGCAATTTTTTGCCACCAGAACTCTCTCCTCGCGAGTTTTTTAGTGAGTCGTGAACACATATTATTATTATGTTTATTTATAAAGAAAGACAAACATTTCCGGGTTACGAATAACATTACAATATAAATTAAATTAAATTTTAAAAGAAAGACAAACATTCCCGGGTTACGAATAACATGTTTGAAAATCTCCTATTAATTCAAAATCAAAATTAAAAAATATATTTATTGCACAAAAAGAGTAATAATAATAATGATTGGATTATTTATATAGCGCCGTTTTCGTGAGAAAATCACCTCAAGGGCGCTTAACAAAGGGTATAGCTTATAGGTTACATCCTATTTCTCCCAGCTAACCCAACAAATACACATTATACAGGGTTTTCCAATAAGAGGTGTTATTTTGAATAGCCCGCTATTTCGGTAGATGTTACTTTTGAAGCTGTCATTTTTTGACATTTGAGAAGTATAAACTACGCTATTAATAAAAATGGAACGATACACGCTTCAACAACGCATTGAAATTATTAAAATTCACTTGAGTGAATCAAATGCAAATCATCTTGAGTGTGATGATTACTTTTTCGAAAATGAGGCTGGAGCAACGGTGAATGGATTGCGCTATCGAGAGATGATTAATGATTTTTTATGGCCGGAATTGGATGGTATTGATCTGGACCACGTTTACTTTCATCAAGACGGCGCTACGTGCCACACAAGCAACGAAACCATTTATATTTTACGATTGAATATCAAAATAACACCTCTTATTGGAAAACCCTGTATATATCCGTCACTGTCAGAAGTTTGAGATTTTAAAAAATTGGTCTACATGAATCCATTAATTACCACATTAAGCGGAAAATGTTGCTTGTATTGTGGATGGAGGACTAAGCTAGCCGAGGTATTGAACGAACTACGCCTGGGTGGGACCCAAAAGCGATGTCAACTCAGCCACCGACCGGTCTATTGTTATTATATAATAACAATAGATTCGCCCTCTGAAGCATAATGCCAATATAAAAGTAACACTAGCTAAGAACAATTTCACAATATAACAACTCCCCATCGAATTCCACCGCCTCTTTTCAAAAGCCTATATAATATAAATCCATATTCCATGGAAGTAAGAAACTTCGTTTTTTCTATCAAGAGAGCTGATTACATTTTCAAAAATAAAATTCTGTATTGGTACCCTCTAAAATATTTGTAACCGATTTTAGAATTGAACAAAATGTAAAACGCAATTCACAACACGATCTACATACTGCAATACAATGTGCGCCCTTTTTATTAAATGTGAAATTAATTTAGGTGTCGATTTTCATGCCGAAACGCCCAGTCTATTCTTTATTTAGTCGATGGCTTTACCTATAGTTAGGTTGTGGTATGTTAAAATTCAAATTTACCTTTCTTTCGTCTTTGCTAACTGCTTCATTGCTTCATTGCATGACAGCCCACAACCATGTTGCTGTATTATTTCTCCTTTTCATGATCCAGTGCTTCTTTGTAAATATTTACAATCTGTTTTCCTCATCTTACTGCATGTCAACATTTTAAAATATACAGCCTACTTCTGTGGCTTCTCGGTTCCGTAATAATAAGCAAGTTTAAATACCAATGTTGAGGCGGGGTGAACGAGAGCCATTGACAAATTATTGTTACATTTACATCGCTAAAGGTCAATCGATTCTAATTAACCGAATCGTGGCCGTGTAATCTGTCCTCAATTAAGCCGGATTTTATTGGTTGTATTACCGCATAATAAATTTACAATCCCCCTACATTCCGTCTACGTTTTACCTTGAATATCTCAGTTATTTGATTTACCTAACAAATTAAATGTATTATTGCAGATTCTTAGAATATAAATAATAGTTTGCTTATGCATATATAGATATATATATATATATATATATATATATATATATATATATATATTATCGATATCAAATCGTTTGTGCTCGCCACTTTTTAAAAGATCTTAAAAATTACGTTCTTACATAAATTATTCACATTTTTTTGCAAAAATCTTTGAAAGTCAAACATCTTTCTTATTGAAAATTTGAATAATTCATGAAGCAGACATTCCGTGTGCTGTATCAGAGAAAACTCTCCAAGGGTGAGCTATGGCGTCATGCAATTTCCACATCTTTTCTAGGTTATCGCAACTGTTTTCATCTATTGTTTTTTTTTGTTCTACTCATTTTGGTGATGTTTCTCAAACATGTTCCTTTATAAATAATCCAACTACAATAAAGTCAATGATAATTAGCCACCAATATTTACAGTAATTGGATTCCCATCCTGCATCCTATAACTACCGTTTCAGAAGACGACTATGAAGAATCTTTTGATTGAGCAAACCTAACCTAACGCAAACTAACCTGTAGACTTAATTCGACTAGAATTTGGTATCTGTGTATCTCCCAATCTCATTAATAAAATAAAAGTCTATGGACTGAAATGGTATGGGCTTCGTAAATTATTTTGCACGAACAAAAGCTACTCTATTACAGTCGTCAACTTGAAACGAAATTGGATTTGTAAAAACACTGTCCGAACCGAGTAGGTAGGTACTGTAATGTATGTAGGTACTGCGCGACGCTGACTTTACCTCCGCTTTCGGAATGCATTCTATTCATTAGCTTTTCTGATTGGTGTATCCTAAATAAATTAACCCTTAATGTAAAAAAGTGTCAAGTCATGAAATTTTATAGGAAGAAAAACCCATTGATTTTCACATACTGTATGAATAATCAAGTCTTAGTATCTGTACCCGAAATAAAAGACCTGGGGATAATATTTGACACCAAATTAACATTTATCTCCCACATTAACAATATAACCACTAAAGCGATGCAAATGTTGGGTTTCATATTAAGAACTTCAAAAGATTTCAAAAATTTAAAAACTTTAAAAATATTGTATTCATCCATTGTCAGAAGCCATTTAGAATTCAACTCAACCATTTGGAATCCATTTTACAATATTCATGAAAAATCTATCGAACGAATCCAACATAAATTTTTACGAAACATAAATTATAGATTAGGTATTCCTATTGAAAACATTAACTACAACTCACTGTTGAAAGTCATGGGCCTTGCCACATTAAAAGAAAGAAGAATATGTTCTCTTTTTTCTTTATAAAATTGTTAGTAACATGTTAGACTCCCCCGAACTCCTTAGGCTGATTGACTTTCATGTGCCTAGTAGAACGATTCGTCAGAAGGTACCTTACCATTGTAACATTGCAGGTACCAAAGCAGAAATAAATTCAGTAATGAACCGACTGCACAGTGCAGGGAATAAATATTGCGTGAACACCAACGGTACTGAATGTCTATCAGCCTATAAACACATTATTATTAAATCTGTATGTCAAACATGAACTTGGCAAACACCAAACGGAGTATGTGCGAACTATTTCTACCTACTCTGCAAACTATTTTTATACTTTCTTATAATCATTATCATTGATTTGGAAGATTTTGGCCTATTTTATTTGTACCTATATTTTGTTAACTCGGATATTTTTTTATATAACCTATATTTTGTTAACACTGATTTTTTAAATGTAATCTGTATAACTAAAAAAAAAAAAAAAAATGTACATTATTATCTGTAAAAGCCCTATGGGCGTTTAAATAAATAAATATTATTCGCCGACTCTTTTGGGCCCCACTCCCAACCCACCCCCAGGGCCGGGGCCGGGTGGTGGCTTTTCAATTCCGCCCTCTCCGCCCATCTTATGATTATAATAATACATATATTATAATATCATTTAAGACAAGCGAGCAATCCACGGTGGAGTCCTGATACCTGATACATCCCCAATGTATGGCAGCCAGGCATGGAATTGGTAAAGGAAGGAAAATATAGAATTAACGAAGTACACGGAGAAAACTTAGTGATACAAAATATTGTTAATTGATTAACACATGTTCCAATATATTCTGAATGTACTAATAGTTAGTTAGGAAATGGCCTTCCGTCACGTTTACAGGATTTGAATAAATCACCAATACTCATTTTTCTCCGTGTAGAAATGAGATGGATGAGTGTGGTATAACAAATTTAGAAATTCGCAAAGAATACATGGCTGATATAAATGTACTGAGTAAGGTAAACTTTCGGGATCGCTGGCCAATTAAGGTGAATCAAAAGACCGGTCAGTGGATGAGTTGGCATTGCATTTGGGTCCCACCCAGGCGTCGTGCGTTCAATTCCTCGGCTGGCAAAGTCCTCCATCACATCAAAACTATCATTTTCCACTTACTGTGGCGGTATTAGGAGATTTTCAAATATTGTCGGGATATTCGTAATCCGGGAATGTTTGTCTTTCAAGAAAAGGTTTTATCTAAAAATATTTGTGTTGAGCGTGGCCAGCGATCCCGAATGTTTACCACGAGTAAGTTTAAGAAAGGGATGCTTAGATGGTTTGGGTATGTAGAGCGAATGAACGAATAAAGGAGTGTAAGGAGAATGTTAATGGAAGAGGGAGACATGAAGACATCCGATCAGGTGAACCAAATAATTGACTCTGAATTTGAATGAAACAAGGAATGCCAAGACCGAGTTGTTTGGCGGTCCTTCCCTGATTGTTGCGATGGCTTAAGTTAGTTAGAAGTGAACAATGTTTCTTTAAAACTGGAGATGTCTTGTAAACAACCCACATAGAACATGAACAAGGAACTTTTATTTGTTTATCAATGTCACCTACGAAAGCAACTAAATATCTCTACGACTATATTATGAAAATATGGCTAATGTGAATAAGGAAAGCTGAAATTAAATATTTTTTTTGCGTCGTACCTAAAAAAAAACTGTTTCATTTTATGCCGACGTAAGATTAGAATTTTGTCGCCTAGGCTTCGTCGTAATTTCATTTTCTCTTACATGCGTCGTTTGAGAAAATTAAGCTACAGTGGAATTGTTTGGAATGGTATACTTCTTCCGCACTATTGACAAAGTCAAAATCGTGATTTTATTAACTAAAGTGCAATAAAAATGACTTTTTTTTTTAAGTGACACCTCACAAGAGTGTCTCTGCCTGTGCAGTGCACAGACAGGGGAACTATGTCACCACCCGGTTGGTCGGCGTTGTGAGGCGGAGTAAGGTAGGGGCTGTAGGAAGGGATTTGTTAATGCGGGCCTTGAAGAGGCTCGGATTATAGGAGGGAGGAAAAACAGATGCCGGTAGCTCGTTCCACATACGAGCCGACTTACACAAAAACGAGTCGTAAAAACGGCCCGTTCTCATGAAGCCAACGTCAACCGTGAACGGGTGTTCAGTTCGTGTCCGTCGAGTTTCGCGCACGTGCACCGGTGCATCAGGAATCAATGCTGCTAGCTCCTCGGAGCAGGCTCCATTGAAATACCTGTAGAACAGATACAGCATGCCTACATTGCGTCTATGCATTAGAGAAGGCAATCGGTCTGTTAACAACGGATTGTCAATCAGACGGATCGCTCTCCTTTGCACAGACTAAAGCAGGTTTATCAAGTATTTTGGGGCACCAGCCCAAAGGTGGCCCCCAAATTCAATAGTTGGGCGGACTTGAGACTTGTACAGGGTCAGCAGCTGGTCACTGTTGAAGAATCTCCTAGCCCTGTACAAGACGCCCAATTTTTTGGAGGCGTGATTTACTCGGGCTTCTATGGATCCTCGATACTTGAGCTGGTCTGATATAGTAACTCCAAGCATTTCAATGGAGTCTTTATTGGGGAGAGTGCTCCCATCAAATTGCACCAGACAGTCATTGATCTCCCTCTTTGCCGAAATCAGACACGCTTGGGTTTTTGAGACGTTGAAACTGACCAAGTTGGCCTTACCCCAGGCACGAACCATCTCTAGGTGGTGGTCAATTTTTTGCTTCAAAACTTCCCGAGCTGTTCGGACATCATAGGTGGAAGGGGGCCTGTCAAAAAGATAACCCTCGTGAACGGTGCTGTCATCAGCGTAGCAGTGAATTGGTGCACATTCAACGAGATCGTTGATGTGCAATAAAAACAGCGTCGGAGACAGCACAGATCCTTGTGGCACCCCCGCATTGATTTGGTGCGGTGAGGAAGAAGAGCCGTCAACCACGGTTTGAATTGTTCTTCCCCTCAGAAAGTCCGCAATCCAACTATGCAGGGTTGGGTGGATCCCATACGATGGTAATTTCCCGATAAGCGCCCGGTGCCAGACTCTGTCAAAGGCTTTGGAGATATCTAACCCAACGGTTTGGGTTTCACCAAAACGTTCCATGTACCGCCCCCAAATATGCGTTACATATCCGAGTAGATCGCCACACGATCGGTTTCGATGAAATCCATATTGCCGATCGCTTAGGGATATTGTTATTCTCGAGATATGTGAGCAATTTGTTGTTAACCACCCTTTCTAATACCTTCGAGAGTATGGAAGTGATGGCTATGGGGCGGTAGTTAGAAGGGTCGGAGCGGTCCCCCTTTTTTGGGATTGGGTGGACGATTGCCTTTTTCCAAAGATCTGGCACCTTTCCACCTTTGAGAGAGAGCCTAAATAATTTCGCGAGCACTGGAGTCATTTCTGCAGAACACCTCTTGAGGACCAAGGCAGGTATTCCCACTGGCTTTGTCGACTTTCAGCTCGACTGTCAAAAATATTCAATTTCAGTATTAAAAATGGTATTGAGTAATCTTCGCTAAGTCTTCAATGAAGTTGTATAGAATTTCATATTTTATACAGTTTTGATTGGTGAAACTGCCGTACATTAATCGGTTATATAGACTTACCTAACTATTGATGAGCTTAGATTGCTGTCGGATGCGGTTTAAAACAAATATAACGAACGGGCCACGGAAACACTTGGTGGTTTATTTGACGTATTCGTACTTGCGGTTTTAGTGTTTCCATTCAATAACAACTTGCGACATTAGTCGATGCTACAGACACTTCGTACTGTCCTTATAATATATATACATTCATATTATACAAATACAATACTCAATAAGTTGAACCTCTCAAAATTCTAAATACTCACATTTTTCTATTATTTGTTGTACATAGTTTACCTATAAACAAAAATGAACAAATATATACATACATCAAATTTACCTCAATGTAATAAATTCACAATTCACACGCAATTACAACTCTGTTTCTTAAAATTGATAGCAGGCAAAAAAAATCCAATTATGTGAAGGCTATTATAAAATAATGTTTTCATTGTGTAACGTACTCCCCATACGTAATAGGGTAGATTACCAATGAATTGGCTGGATGAATTCTGGAACGCAGAATTAAAAAAAACTATTAACCATAATTACCCTACTAGACATAGAGAAGCACAAATGTTTAACAAATCACAAAATGCGTACGGAGATAGAACAAAGAGGCATAAAATCCCTGAAATGTTTAACCTGAAGACATAAAAAGGGATACATCTATCTCTAAGGCTAGCTTTAGACTTGTAAGTTTTTTCGTAAATTTACGACTTCTAGCCAATGGGCATATTGCATTTTGAAAATCCAATATGCCCATTGGCTAGAAGTCGTAAATTTACGAAAATACTTACAAATTTAAAGCTAGCCTAAAATAAAAAAACAAAAATCAGTTCTTTCTACCTCCGTAGAACATCAAAACTAAGTATATATTTTTTTATTTATTAATAAAAATTTTGTTACATACATATAAATATGTAAATTTTATATTAAGTAAAAAGAAAGATCTATAAATTTACTTGTTTTATTTTATATATAGATATATTTTATCATTATATGTATACATGTACCTACCTAATACTTTTAAATTAGAATGCTACCCAAGCAGCAGTTAATCTTATGTTTAATGTAATATTTTATTTTATGGTATTTCTTCTCTTTGTTATTCATATTTATACAAACATGTTAGTAGGCTTAGGCACCAGTTAAAAGTACAAATACCTATTATTTCATTATTATTTTAATACTATACTTATCAAACAACTTATCAAAATGTTAATACTCATCCTAATTTGACTGTCCTAAAACGGGAATCCTCCTAGTTAGGCAGTCAAAACATTTCTTAAATAATGTATATAAATGTATAATCTTTTACTAAATAAATAAAAAAAAGATTAAAAAAAATTATACAATTACACAAAAATATAGTACAATAGTATAATAATATACAATAGTATGTATAATATCAAAAAATCCCACATAGGCATCTCCAGTTCGTGAGTATACTTATGTTTTATTATGCAGTTAAGATTATAAATTATAACATTATGTTTTAAAATATTTATAAAACAAATAATTCCGTATTTAAAAATAACTTAAGAATTTGTCGAGTTACAGCAGGTAGGATGTTATAGCAGGTAAGTATTTGTGTCGTTGGTAACGATCCAAGTCTTTATTACATTTTTGTATACTCTGTAAGTAATTGAGTGTATACTACCTAATATGCAATATGTAAAAAGACGTAACGTACCTATAAGATGGACGTCGTAGAAATCAAACCTAGTTTTAGTATACTGCAAAAATTAAGTATAATGCATCACGTAAAAAAATAACATAATAAAGTAAATAAACCGCATGAGTTAAATAATATAGAAAGTATCGTGATTATTTTTTGGGTTATTATGCCGTGTTGCGCTTTATCCTTCTTTAACTGACGGATATAATCTCAATAGTTCGTACGTATCCGGTACTTGACGGTTACACCAAAACTAAATGCCAAAAACCACATTAATTTCACTCTTGCACTGAAATACCGGCCCTTAAAGGATTAACGCTTGCATCACGTTTCACTTCTACGTTTTTGCTTGTATGCAGGGCACAATTTATTTTGCTTACCTTCTATTTAAATAACTCCACGGCGAAAATGTCTAATTTATTAAGAATATCTTCAAATTATTCGTAATCCAGTTAAAAACGGTATTGCAGGCCCCTAACGAATGAATTAATTGGTTTCCTAATAAATTTTTGGTAAAGAACGAATGTATTACACGATGTCAGAACACGTGTTCATAAAAAACTAATATTTTCACATTTCGTCATTGTATATTATCAAGACAAATGCAGGTGCATAAACACGTGTTCCGATAACAGCCTGTAATCCCATTTTTAACCGGATTACCATTAATTTGAAGAGATTTTTATTAAATTAATAATACTCATTTTTGTCCGTGTAGGTTGCATAATATGTATATATATATCTTATATATAGGCAGATAGGTATTTACGCTGGAATTCCTTCTTGTATTTGTTAAACCAATGATCAGGATATGTTTATTGATTCCGGATACGCAAATGAATTCCAAGAATTATTAACATGAACGTTTCATTGGGTCGTAATTAAAATCACGAAGTATCTATCAATATTCGTCCTTGTTCGGGGTAACTGCTACTACATGGCTTCACTAGAGCCAGGGACTACAAATACAACATATTGTTCGGGGTAACTGCTAATACATTGCTTCACTAGAGCCAGGGATTACCAATAAATGCCAGTTCATTCATTTTTCCAAAATAAGTAATCCTATTTTTTTTCAATATTCATTAAATGATGAAAATGTAATTTGTGTTAGTAAAATTATTGATCTAGGCATTATGTTCGACAGTAAACTCACCTTTGTATGTCATATTAATAATATTATCAACAAGGCCCTAAAGACTCTTGGCTTTGTTTTTTTAGAAAATTTTATAAATTATAAATTTATGAAACCCTTGTCAGATGCCAACTTGAGTATAACTCTACGTTATGGTCTCCATTTTTCTAAGGTTTATAAATTGAAAATTGCATATTCCTATAAAAAACATAAATTACAATTACCTCTTGGATAAAATGTCTCTATTGAAACTTTCAGAAAGAAGAATAAGCACAGATTTAATACTGTTACAAAGAATACTACATTTTAAAATTGACTGTCCCGAATTACTTCAATGTATCATACTTCAATATATTATGTACGTGGTAACTGCTACTACATTGCTTCACTAGAGCCAGGGATTACCAATACAACATATTGTTATTATAACTCTTCTTTTCTCTTTCTTCCGTTTTTATAGGAATAAGAACTGAAATATTTATCATCCATTAACGCCCTATCGGGCTTTTACAGAGTAAATTGACAGTTTATGTATGTAGGTGTAACATAATACGCATAACTAAATACAAAAAAGATAAAAATCAAATGCTAATACTTAGATTAACATAAAACACAAATAAAATAATATTGCAAATAAAGAAAAGTTTCAAGTAAAAAGTAAGTATGTACAATTGTACATTCATATATGCATTTAATTATTCATGTTTGTTGCAAAACCAGTAAGACTGAAAACAGTAAAATAATTTACTTGTCAGGTAAATAGAAAATAAATATATATAAGATATTAACTAGATATAGAACTAAGTTAACTGCGTAAAGCGGAAAATCACTTTTCATTTTTACGAACGTTATGTTATTTCCACAGAATTCGGGTGAATAATTCCCGACTACCAATCGGGAAGTCGCGAGTTCAAATCCTGGCGTGTGCATGTAAATTTTATTTAATTATTTTGTGGTATTTCACCAATAATTAATAATTTGAAATAATGTGTTTATGTGTTTGTGTTTGTGTTATGTGTGAAACCACGTAAGAGTCCCAATTGCTCCCTACCGTCTGGAGCCAGTGATACTATGGCATCCCCAATTGGGATATGTTGTGAAGCTGGAGGTAGTGGGCAGGGGAACGAGATGGGTAGAGGAAGGTTGGCTATTCAAATCTGGTCACCAAACACGGCCAAAGCCATTTCAAGCGACGTTTCAATTCTGAATGGTGGTCTTACACCGGGGCGATACTGTGAGTATCTTCCACTCTGGAACACTACATATTATATTTATTAAGTAATGGGAAAGGAAAAGGAAATGGCTTTAGCCGTGTTTGGTGACCAGATCTGAACCCCCCACTACCTTCGGCCTCACAACACACTTCATTTACCAATGCCATACTCTCATTGGCTTCAGACAGTTGGGAGCATTTGACTAAATCATCTACAGTATTCACATTATCAGTCAGAAATGCGAAGGTCAACGCATCCATTTTCAACATGCGTAGTTATATGGATCATGATGCAGTATGGAGCTTTGAAATATCAGTGTATCGATCATAAATAAATTATTAGGCAAGACGTCATCTTTTTTCATCAATTTTGAATATTGAAATTCGTGCAATGCTGGGTACCGTGGAGCATATCCTAGTATATAAATAAGATTGAAAAGACTTTGCACTTGAAGTGTTTAGTTTGCGAGTCCCCTGAGCCTTGTCCGATGTGCATAGCGTACTGCAGACACAGTCGTGAACACTGCTGTGTGCCTGTGCCTCGGCCTTCCCAGGCCGTCTCGAGTCTCGAGTCGCCAGTCTCGAGGCCGGGCCCCAAATACCCGCCTGGGAGCACTCTAGCTAAACCTGATCGCTCTACTCACTACACAAGTACTACACACTGCCTCTCTGTGCTCACTGCCAGTGCCCAGTGCCCAGTGCCCAGTAGTAGGTACTGTATCTAGTGCGTACTGCACAACACTTTTGTACCTTCTCCAATCAACACTTGCCCGTTTGTTGTTCGCTCTTTCGCAGGTGCTAATTGCGAGGCGATGTCAGGCGATTTATTTACTTATACATCTCAGACTTACATTAGGTATATCTATTTGATGAATGTTCTTTTCATTTCATTTTTTCAGTTTTCTCTGGCTTGAATATAAATACAATATAATCCCATCGAATAACCGTCAAACTAGCTCAGTTCTCAACGTGATTTAACATTACTAATGTTAATCTTAGTTGTAAGTTTCTACATATGTAAATGTATATGTCATTAAGATAGTAGTAATAGGCCTTAGTCGTAAGTCAGTAGATATAAGTTTTAGGGGTAAGTCACAAGTTTTAATTCAGTAGTTCTAGTATTAATTATTTAAGAAATACATTTGTACAGCGCCCTTGAGGTGATTTTTCACGAAAACGGCGCTATATAGGTAATGACGGCCGGCATAGTCCAGTGGTAACGCATTGGACTGCCATTCCGAAGGTCGCGGGTTCGAACCCGGCGTGCGCAAATAAATTTTATTTGATTAATTTGTGTTATTTCACAATTAATTAATTAAAATAATATATAGTATATTTGCGGCACGTTCCAGAGTGGAAGATACTACCAGTATCGGTGTAAGACCACCATTCAGAATTGAAACGTTGCTCCAAATGGCTTTAGCCGTGTTTAGTGACTAGATCTGAATAGCCAGGTACTTCCCCACCTTCCTCTTTCCCTTCCCCACTTACCTTCAGCCTCACAACATCCCCCAATTGGGGATGCCATAGTCTCACTGGCTCCAGACGGGAGCAGTTGGGACTCTTGTGAGGTATTCACTATAAAAAAAAAATATATATATATATATATATATAAATTAACCAAATTATTATTATTATTACTAATTAAATAATTAACGCCACGTGGGAGACTCCGTAATTTTCGTCAGGAAGTCATCTTCTAGGATGCTATGTGGGTCTTGTAGTTAAAGGAGAAAGTAGTTAACCCAGGTCTTGAAGAGATCAATATTGTAGGAGGGAGGAAACTCACAAGTCGGTAAACATTCCACCGCTGAACCATGGAACGTAACTTTTCTTCTGGGTTTGCTGAAGGGATCAATGACGCTAGTTTATCGCAGTAGTGTCTAGCTAAGGTATCAACTAGAGTCCACATTTAAACGAATAATTTCAACGAATTGATTCAACTTGCAACCAAATCGCGCGCATCTTTATTAAGAACTATTATCGCAATTCAAAATGAAGATAGTAAATCAATAAAGTTCCATAACATAAATAGAAACGTGTTGAAGAATGCATTGAAAGAGGAGAGCTACCGCTGGCCCGGCATGTCGCACCGCACCGCCGCGCCATGCCAGTGCGAATATCAAACTATCAACAAATGCACCGCCAAAGCGATCGTGGAGCATGGCGTCATCGTCAGCACTCGGTCTATTTGACTGAAGTCTTATCGAGCTTTTGAATTTGTTCTATGAATAGCCGCGGTTCAGAACATATTAACAATATAATATCTACTTAATTACACCCAGATTAGTCTTTTAGACGCAGATACGGTCATCAGCACCTACGTACACAAATGTGAAACTGCTTACAAATAAATATTAATACATTTAATTTCATTTCATTCACATTTATGTACATTATGATATTAAGAAATTCGAGCTATTTAAGCAACTTCACAAAATATTTGAACAGTAGTAAAAGCTTTGTCATTGGACCAATTTTCACATTGAATTTCAAAATACCCCTCCGATTATTGTGACAAATTTTAAATGCGAGTCATCCAAAAGATTTTGCATGTAATCAAAATTAATTAAGAAGTCATTTTTTGGTTTACTAGTAGACTCCGCTGGCGTCTTTCTCGGGCGTATCCGACTTCTTCCACCATTCACTACTGTATACCACAATGTTACTGTTAAAAAACTACATTACATTGACGAATTAAAGTCGACTCCGTATCTCATTCCGGTGCATAGATATTGCGTTAAGTATTCCTCGTCTTCTTCTTCTTCCATTCAAACCACTCTCTAAACACTCCGGGCACTAATAAGAACAAACTTTTAAATTTTTAGCGATATCGGTCGACTACTTTTCGAGTTTTGCGAGCACAGACGTACGCAGGCTGAATTTTTGTATATTAATAAATATTTTTCTAAATATTTGCTCTCCTGCATACTGTTGAAACTCACATGTCAACAAATAAGTTAATTATTATTTTCTTGATCGTCATGGAATTCTAACAGGTTTTCTACCGCAGCAGCTCTTTGACACTCGGTCGTGCATATAATAATTTAATTAGCCACATTTCCTCTTCATTAAATCTACTTTCATCCTTCCCAATTCTCCGACACTCGTGATTTAATAGATTCTTCGTCAGTTAGTTTCGTGCCATTGTTTATCCTCTTGATGTGGGTTCGGATAACTAACAACGGCGTTTCTGAAATAACCTCCGCTTATTTATATCTGCTTTCATTGTGAATGACTTTGACTTCAAATCCAAATAACTCTGTTATCGCTTAATATGGCCCCATTCCACATCCGTTTTGCAATCAATAGCACAAACAGACTGGAAATTCTAAGCAGATTATTTAATGGTTCGCGTTAAATCTCTGCGTATTTCACTTTGCGTCAAGAGCTTGGGGGTTCGATTCTAGCGCAACGCAAACACAGGACTGGTTGTTAAGGGCTGTCGCTGACTTCTCTACGTTCTCGGCGAGAGTGTAGTAAACGCGCTCGCCTGTCCTTCCCGTTCCTCGCATTGTCTCGTCTGCACTCGGTCTCCTTCGGTTAATTATGCCCTAGACGTAAGCGAGCACAGCCACTGCAAAAACAGTAATATCCAAGCAACAACTGCGCGATACGAATGTGAAGAAAGGGTGCCACTCAAGTTCCCTCGCCTCGGGCAAGGTTTATTGTTTCTTCAAACGGTAAATTTATTGTTTACGTTTTTTTTTAACCTTTCCTCTAGAGCGCGCTCTACACTCGCGGCGCGAACGGCCGCGAAGGCCGCGAAACGCGAGTGTGGATCTTGTTCACGCCTTCGCAATCTTCGCGTTCGCGCTTCGCGCCATTCCCCGATTTTTGTCGGTTTTTTGGCCCGCGACAAAGGGTTTGCGGCTTAAAGTCGCGAACAAGACTGAAGCTTTGCGAGTGTGGATGGACACAGTTCACGCGCGGATCGCGGCGTATATTCACGGCGTGAATTCACGGCGCGACTTCGCGCGCGAGTGTAGAGCCAGCTTTAGACTAAACCTGTGTTGAGGTTAAAATTTTTATATATTATGTTAACTAGCTGAAGTCCCCGGCGTTACCCGGGATTTATGCGGAGTTTTTCGAAACCAGATGAGGACAGTAATGTCCTCATATTTTGAACGTAGATTTTGCAAAATTTCAAAAAGAGTATAAAATTTCTGCTATAATCTGCAGGGGTGGGAAAAGGGAATGGGGTTGGTTTTTAGAAATCTCATGCAGACCGTGACCTTCCTCTTTTGAAGGCAAAATTTTATCAATCTAGGAAAAAAACTGTAGATTTGTACGAAAATCAAATCCACGCCGCCCGCCACAGATACTTAGGGTGTCCGGGGGTAAAGTACACTATCTTTGGGAGGTGATTCTAAATGATGGTAGGAGTAAAAAAATAAGTAACCTTTTCTGAAATTCCAACTTTTTTTTCAATACAAAAAGACATTCCCACTAAAAATTCTTAGTGTGAGATACAAAATTGCCCAATAAATGTGTTTTTGACGAGAACGAGAGTGGCAATGTTGTGATTGGCCCGTATCCATTGAAACCGCATGTAAACAATAACATTAGACCGAGAGTTTGACGTTTAAAATATGTTACAATATCGTATCTTTTAAACCAAATTCAAAAGAGAGCTTTACTAAATTATCAAAATTATCATTACACTGTTAACGATAAAATTATTTATAACTACTGTCATTGCTTTTAACTAATTTAACAGATTTTCAAATGTCCACTTTCCATGTGTATTTACATCATGTACCCCATACTACGGAAAATAATAAAGTCAGTCACACACGGTGGACCAATTTGACATTTTTACCTGAAAAGTACCCCTAAAAGTTGGAAAAAAGTCATTTATCATTTTATTTGTACTCGTAGAATCACCTCCCGAAGTTAGTGCACTTTACCCCCGGACACCCTGTATATATAAGATAAAATAACACAAATGGGTTACCCAAGCCAAAAGTATATGACACCATTATAAGGGTACGTATACATTTGCGAACCGAAATGCGAACCGTACCACGAATTACGGGAAAGGAACGAATCAACCACAAGCGGCGTTTCGCGCCATTTGCGGTTGCTTCGTTTCTTTCCCATAAGTTGAGGTTCAGTTCGGCAGTTCGGTTCGCGGATGTATACGTTTTGGCTATGTGAAATGTCTTGCCAACAGTCAAGTGTGGAGACAGGAATAAGGAACATTGAACATTTATGAGTATCTGCTAGATAAGCTACAATTGGAGTCGTTTTACTAAATTTTCTTCTGCCTACGCCTTGAAGCTTAATTCTCACATGAAAGCGTCATTGCGCTTGTCCGCAGGTTTGGTTATTGGTATGTGATTCCCCAGTTAAAGACAGCTTCCTGGTCAATGAGTTTATTCCTGCCATTCCAGGAACGATACACGCCAGTCCACGAGTCCTGTCCTGGCCCGGGGGCAGTGGGCGTTGATTTGCCGACCGTCATTTGCCATGTTTCCCGGCATTACTGTCACACAAATCCCGCGCTGGTCACACCGAACCGAAACCGATATACTTGTTTGCCGCAATTTATGTATTTATGCCCACCGACAGTGGTTTAATGTTGTTTCAGCATTTAAATGGCGCTTAACTCGTAGGGATTTACTTGCTGAATTTACTTACATACACTATTGAAACAAGAATGTGGTGACCCAAGCGTGCATGTTTTTATTTGTTCAAATTAAAATAAGCATTGCAACAACTAAATACCTAAAACATTGGGTTAGTTTTGATAAAAACTTTTTTTTCTTATTTTATATTAGCGACTAAACAGCAAATAGCAACAAACATTGTAGGTACATACAAAATATTATGGTGATTTTAAATATAGTAATGGTATTTCTTAGGAGGAGTATACTGTGTATGGTGTCCACAATAATCATTGCTTATAATAATCTGTTAACCTTTGTGCTTTGCATAAAAAAAAACCTTGTCTTGTAAACACAAGTTTACCTTTAATATAATATAATTTTCACTATCATGTAGAGAATTTCTTCCGGAAGGTTTATATAAATATAATATATATTTCTATAAATATAATATAAATTCATGTAGGTATATTATATTTATAGAAAGTAGAGAAAAATCGATGTTTTGTATTAAAGTCGTAAAACAAATATTTTCGGGCGCTTACATTGTTAAAGCTTGCTAAGCCTTATGTGATATACCAAAATAATGTACTACGGGATTATATATCTTAAAAAGGCCTACAGAAAATTTCGCGATCATTTATGTCTATTTTCCAAGGATAACCCCCAACAACGCCGGGTACACGTAAGATATAAAGTACTGACAGATGTACATAAATATTTAGCTGTTTGAGTGGGACGTCACCAAGGAGAAAGGGGATTTAGGGGTATTATGGTGAGAACAGAGAGGTTGACTTGGATTTATGAGGATTTCAAAATCCCTAAATAATAATTATTCTAGTGTTTATATCCCTATACTAGAAATATTTTCAGTATATTATATTTTACCCCTTCCCCTTTGTTGGCCTCACACTCCTTCACATACACATTTATGTACATCTGTCAGTATTCTGTTTGAATCTTATATTCCGAAACCATAGAGTGGCATAGAGCAATGTATTAAAAAGCTTCTTAAAGTATGGTGCTAAACTCTACGACAAAATACCACTCTTTTCAAATCACACCAACGTTATAACATTTAAAACTCAAATAAAAAACTGGATTCAAAACAACGAGGGAGATCAGAAATAGAAAACCTACTGATACCAAATACAGACTGAAACAGAAACCACTAGCACTAAAAAATACTACACAATAAGTATATTTAATATTTTTTCATTAAATTCGTATTATTATAAATAAAATAAAGTGGTTTTAAACGAATGAGGAGAATGTGTGTTTTATTGTCACAATTTTTTTTGATTAATAATAAAATTGAAACTTTTTTTTTACATTATTATTTTCCTTTCTTATGCTACGTATACATACGTGAGCCGAACTTCCGAACTGAACCTCCACTTATGGGAAAAGAACGAGGCAACCGCAAATGGCGCGAAACGCCGTTTGCATATTGGTTTCGTTCCTTTCCCGCAATTCGTCGCTCGGTTCACGTTTCAGTTCGCCAATGTATACGTACCATTATAAGGTACAAAAGCGTTATTTAAATACGGCAGTGGGGTGAAATTTATCCACATTATAATACGAGTGGAAGGTGGCAATTGGCAATGTCAAACAGAATTTAACGTAAAACAAGTTAACTGGCGACTGGCAATAAGCAAGAAGCAACCAGTCCTGCTTTCGAACAAGTGACTGTAATTATCTTTTCATACAATGACGGCATTTTTATGTAATTCATTTTATCCCTTCACTTTCACTTAACAGTTAGTAGAAAGATAAAAAAGAAGATGAAACAATCGAGAGGAAATTTAAGTGTCTTCGATAAGTGAATCGAATTCGTGACACTGACAAAAGCTGCGGAGAAAGCTCCTTTCAATTCAATTTACAATAAATTATTGCGATGTTTCCTTGAAAATAATAACAACATCAGTATTTATTTAGGTACGTATATTGTTTTAATTTATGCCGACAAATGTTTTAAATATCTTCACCTTACTTACATATTTACTATATTAACATCATTTCACGGGATATTATAATTCCAATTTTGAAAAATACAATTACAATAATTTTCAATGGGCAGGTACCTACCTACTTTATGGCCAATTTTGAAAATGACATTTAAATTCAAAGCAAATTTGAACGTGAATAATTTCACGCAGGGATATTTCACATTTCATGCACCGACCATCGATTATGTTGTAAATTATTATTTTTTATGATAAAACTCTAAACCTCAATACTGGCTTAGTCCCTGTTAGGTTAACAATTAAATGGAATGTCTATAATAAATTTACAACGTGAAGAAACAATAAACATTTCATAAATATATAGGTACTAACTTATATAGCAACGCCTTTGTGCAAAATAACCTCCCGGGTAATTCACTAAATCATGTAAATTGTAAAAATATGTAAGTCCAGGAGGGATATTAAGTAGATAATTAATAATTGAGTAAATAAAATAAATAAATAATTATAGTCAAAATAACTATTTTCCTTACCTTCCTCTTCCTCATCTCCTTCCTCTCTCCATTACGCATTTATTATTGAGAGCTTTATATTAGTGACAAGTAACAATTAGTGACAGCCAGGACCGGCCCTGGGACAAACGGCGCCCGGCGCGAGTAGAATTGACGCCTCTTGTCAAAACCAGTAGACGCCTAGATCGGTGATAACTGTAATCAACAGTATTCAGATGATTTGTATTTTTTGAATAGCGCCGTTTTTATGAAAAATAATCTTAAGGGATGTGTTAGGATTGTTAGGTATTATCAGCGCCTTGGCTCCTTGACAATTCGGCGCCTGGAGCGGGCTGCTCCAATTGCGCCCGCACAGGGGCGGAACTGACAATGAAAACCTTTTATTGCTTTAATAATTATACATATTTCACTACACATTGTAAATTCTATAACTTTTGGTTTTCTAAAACAAAATAAAATAAAATAAAGTACCTACATATGTAACAAAATGTAATTGATTATCAGGTTTTGTACCCGATCGATAACTTCTTATAACCATAAGAAGTTATCGTTTTAGTTTATTAGTCTATGTGTACAAGTCATGTTTTTAATTACAAGATATTGGGAGGGATTAATTTGGGAGGTGATTCTACATGATGTTAGAAGTAAAGACGATAAATAACTTTTTTCTAAATTCCATCTTTTTATTTTTTTATTGCTTTCTTTATTGTTTTTATGTATAAATGTTTCTCTCCTAATGTAATTCTTGTTCTTAGCACTGATATAAACAAAGAAATGAGAAGAGCTTTCCAATTAGCATACCTCTAGCATAATAACAAAATATTTAATCAATTTTCCTTCACAAATGAACCTCCTTGACTCGGCTAGTTGAAATTCAATACCTACTCCCGTCAAACGGCTATGAATAATGTAAACCTCGCTTCCCAGATCCGATACTTCACTCTCGCAGCCAACTTCTCTTCCGCAGTTTCTCCTGTCGCCCGGAATGACCATATTAATACATTTATCTCGGCTTAAAATCTCTATGGACGTGTATAATGTTTAATATACACATGCATCGCTATACATGTGTATATTAAGGCTGGATCAACTTTCGCCTCACTTTCTACTCGGATAACAGCCTCTCTGCTGCACTCTACTGACCATAACTTCTCGCGGATCTCGCAATACTTAACTCTTTCACACGAGTCTTAGATAAAGTTAGCCGTCATCACATCGACTGTCCCGTGCTCCGTGATTATGGAAAACAGAGGCTTAACGCGCTTTTTCATAAAGCGAAAGGCCCTGTGTTTGCTTTCAAATGTTCATTTATGAACATGTCGGAAGAAAACTAAAATAATGCGATTAAATTAGTCTTCTACTTGCATTGTTATAACCGATAAACTAGTCTTCTACTTGCATTGTTATAACCGATAAACTAGTATTCTACCTGCATTGTTATAACCGATAAACTAGTCTTCTACCTGCATTGTTATAACCGATAAACTAGTATTCTACCTGCATTGTTATAACCGATAAACTAGTCTTCTACCTGCATTGTTATAACCGATAAACTAGTATTCTACCTGCATTGTTATAACCGATAAACTAGTCTTCTACCTGCATTGTTATAACCGACAAACTAGTCTTCTACCTGCATTGTTATAACCGATAAACTAGTATTCTACCTGCATTGTTATAACCGATAAACTAGTCTTCTACCTGCATTGTTATAACCGATAAAATTCCTATCTTCGATGAAAGCTTTTAGGGACTTAAGTTCATAGATATTATAACTTTGATTTTAAACCAATTCATCAAATTTCGAAGTTAATGTTCTATTCAAGTTCTGTTATTATTTCAGTTCTGTGAAGCTACTGGCCCATAATGATATGCAAAGAGAACTTGACAAAAACAACTGACCCTTAGCTTTGGCGTCGTCATTTTTCAGCTTGCAAAGTCATCTACATCTTGAGCTATTATATATATTTAGACTTGAAATTGTGAAAACATGAGACAAGACGCCATGTTGCTTGTGTGTTATTTTTCAATTATGCGACAAGGAAAAGAGCATTGAAACTCGGGCGAAGACTGGTAGGGAGTAAGATAACTAATATAATAGTATCTTCATCCAATCGAGCAGGTAAATGGGATAGATACCAGTAGTATACATATTACGTAGGTACAGGTCCGGATAACGAAGAGGCTATAAAGAAACAGGTTAGTTTGCCCGATTCGACTCTAACAATGACCAATGCAATTAAATTGGCAAACATGATAGGCTTCAATATAGTTTTATTTGGTTGTGTAACAGCTGATGCAAATAAATTTGATTCGTCGATCGAATAGTATTATTCTATATGGAAACGAGATGAATTAGATGTGTGTTCTCAGTGCAACAGAATCACACATGCATGTTATAATAAATGTATTTAAGTGTGTTATGGTAAGTGTCGAGCCTTCAGTGTGTTTATATTTAGTTGTGTGATCACTGATGTAGATACATCTCATTTAATCGGTAACATATAATTCAACAGTATGGTCACCGTTCTACAAAGTCCATTCTCAAGCCTTAGAAAAGGTACAAAATAAATTTCTTCGGTACATCAATTTTAAAATGAATATTCCCATCGAATTTATAAATTATAATAACTTACGTACCGAAACCAGACTTCTCAAACTATCGGATAGAAGAGTTCTAACTGATATATTATTTTTATTCAAAATTATCAAATCTCTCATTGACAGCCCTGAATTATTGGAATTAATTTATATGAATGTACCCGCCAGACAAACTCGAAGCATAGACACTTTTAAATGTAACAATAACCTCAATACTAACTACTCTTTGTACTCACCAATTCCAAGAATTCATCACCTTGCAAACAAATATTGTAAACTTATCGACATATTTGGTATTAATAAGAGAGTTTTTGAGAGTTTCAAAAGGCAACTAATTTTAGACCTATTTGCTAGTTATTAACTTGTAATATTTATTAGCTTTTAAAAAAAGGTCTAGCCTTCATACTTTGATTTACTTTACCATATTATTTTCTAATTACCTTATGAGTAAATTATATTTAACTATTTTATCCATGTACATGTTACACTTATATACATATACTGTCAACTTACTATGTAAAAGCCCGATAGGGCGTTAATAAATAATAAATAAACATCGTTTTATTTTATATAAAAAACTAGCTGAGCCTCTTTTAAGATATTCAATTCCGTGGTACATTATTTTGATGTTTCTCATAAGGTTTAGCCAGCGTTAGCAATGTAAGCGCCTGAAAATATGTTTTTTATGACTTGATTACAAAACATCGACCTTTCTATAAATGTAATATGCATGTGTTTTATACATATAAACCTTCCGGAAGAAATTCTCCAATTGATAGTGAAAATCCTATCGAAATCCGATGCATAGTTTAGAAGAACTAAGAGGTAAAACAGACAGGCGCGGATAACGACTTTTTATAGATTAAGCATTGTTATCGATTTAATAAGGTGGCGATTTAATGTGTATTTATTTTCATTGTATAAGGAATAGTGTCACTTTTCGTGATGTCTAACGTAAACAATTCAGGCATTAGTGGTACCTAAGTAAATGGTAACACTGCGGCAGAGTTCCCACGCTCGGTGCGCTGCGCTGCGCTGCGCTGTATGCAGCCAGCATCTAATAGATTTATCTCCAGACAACAGAATGGTAACTCTGCTGTCTGTTGTGCTCAGCTGAATCTGGCATTAGTCGGTAATGATTTAGTCAGGCGGTCACAATGAGATGCTCATTGCCCACTAAAGTTGCCACGGCTTCGCTTGGGCTCTGAGCTTTTACCCGGTGTTTTGACAATTAACGCATGCAAAGGAATACGCTTGTACTCTGTTTTCGCTGGTTTTATTTACTTTTGCCTCGTTTAAATATTGTTTTGAAATCACCGTTTTCATTCATAATACGGCCCGGTATATCAGTTGGTTTAAAGCTTGGTTGGAATGTCGCGCTTAGCGCGGCTTAGAGCATAATCCGTATATAGGTCGGAAGCCTAGATATCTATATAAATAAAAATGTAAATGTTCGTTTGTTCAAAATCTTAAATCTCCGAAAGTTCGTCACCGATTGCTTTGAAATTTTGACACAACGTTGCAATTGAATTCGCGTATGTTTTAATGTACCTGCATTATAGACGTCACCTGTGACAGCTAAAAACAGCGCCATCTGTTGGACATAAAAGCAAAACGCGCTATTGTTTCTCTATCTGCACATTACTATCTACGTTAGTGGTACATCTGTGCTCTCTACTGTCATCGGAAGATCGAGAGCTTTCGATATGTCAAATGTTTTAGGCCGGCTAATTTACGAGTTGATTTTTTGATAAAGTTCTCCACTTAAAATCAGCTAGGTGCAATATGGTAGGATACTAATTTTAAATAGTATTTATTTTGTTGAAGTCAATGCACTATTCATGAAATTATGACAAACAAACCGCTGAAAACACTATTATGGCGTTGAAAATTTTGTGTTATTATTCCTTACCAGATTATTTGTCTATTTTAGATTGATTATTATCTATTAATAACGTCAACATCCCTCATCGCTCGATGAATATAACAGTTTGCACATTGATAATTGATTATCACAAAGAAAAAAAAATGCAATAGGTATATTTCGATGTGATGGAAGTACGTAATTACCTACCTCACGTAAATGCCATATTTGACATCTGTTACTTCTAGTGCCTCGGTGTCTAAAAATGGAACTATTCTGCAGCTTACCAAGGCTTAAGCCCGCTTAAATTTTACAGAGGAATGTCGCACATAGCGAGGATACGGACTGATTGATATACCGGACCTATGTCATCCCTGCTTCGCTGTATTCTAATATTAGGTCAAAGGTTAAGCTATTAGAGTAAAGTGAATTGTGGAACCTATAAACATTACGCATTTACTAAGACCATCTATTCAGAATGTTCTTCAACTTAAAATAACTCTCATAGTTTACGTATCTTACAGCCATGTTATTCATATTAATGTTTCAAATCACACAACATTAAGGACGGGTTGTTTCGGAGAATTTGAACAATTCATCAAATTTCAACGTTCATTTTCGGGTTCTGTGAAAGACTTATTCAAGTTCTGATATTATATCATTGTAGGCTAGTTGCTTGACAAAACTGAAATAAAAACAGAACTTGAAAAAATCTTTCACAGAACTTGAAAATGAACGTTGAAATTTGATGAATTGTTTAAATTCTCCGAAACAACCCGTCCGACTTTAGTAGAAAGATATTGTAAACGTAAAATTCATTATTAATTAACTTGAAAGAAGAACAAAATAAATATATTAAAGTACTGAACTGCGTTACATCGATATAACAATATTACAAAAAATAAACAAAATTGCAAGAAAAAGAGATGGCTTATGGCAAACCAGAAAACTTGTTGGAAAACATTAATTAGGTGATTAAGTTCTTTAACCACCGACGTCTTTTGTTAAATCTGTGAAAATAAACCTGCAGTGGGTGATTAACTCAGTGCTGTCCTAAACGTTCCCAAGGAATCGTATGTATTACTTCGCTGACACAGTTTCAATAATAGTGACTGCTACCGAAATAGCAGCGCATTGTCGGGCTGCCATTGGCGCTCTGTCGTGGCTGTCACCGCTTCTTGAACCCCACCTTCCCCTATCCCTTCTCCCAAAGCCAGCCTCGTACAAGTTTCAAGTATTCAAATCATTTCAGAGCTTTCTTAGAAGATCGGTGGGACGATCTGACCACCGTATAATTGCCGGATAATAATAGGTAATTGTTCTAAAGGCAAGATTATTTTCCTAAAACAAAATTGAGCTTCTGGGTTTCGTTTTGATTTTATGTAAAGAGCGTTACGTAAATAATAAAACCTTATAAAAAGTTAGTTGAAATGTTTCTTGTTTTTAGTTTTTGGTTGGTCACAATAATATTCTTAATTTTCCCTTAACCCATTTCTTCCCCCACACAGCACTCCCCAATAATATAAATGTTTTATAGAGTTGCTGGCAGTTATGTAAAAGCTAATTTGTTTGTCGGGTAGATACCTACCGCATAAACGAAGTTATAGAAAGAGTGGCAGAACTTTACACACTACTAGTTAACCTAGTCTTGTTTATCTCAGTTTTTAAACAATCCTCCTCTCACCCGTGGCATTGAATTCCCTTTCGTGTGCGGGCCTCATTTTTAAAACTCTACAAGAATAATGTGCCCCCATCCATTCGTATAATCCCAACTGACAACATTCAACAACTCAACGCAAGCAGCGTGCTGGTAATTAATTATTTACTAAATAATGTGGGAGTGTATTTGATACCTCTAAACTCTTCCTCTGAACATTCCACGGAGAACAGATAGTTTTTCTTTCGCATGGCGATATTTTTTTATTCTTATGTTTGAAGATTATAATTTATATTCCAAAGTTATAACAATTTGTCATGCGAATTTCCTAAATATCAAGGACTTGCTTTTATTTATCTCTTATTCATTTTCGACAAAGATTAAAAACATTGATCTTTCATAAGTTATGTAAACATTGTATTAAGAAAAAAAATAACCAGCAAGGTTGCTTCAAGTGAAATAAAGCTTACTCTGTGCTCTTCAACTGATTTTTAATTGACTATTGTTATTTTGGTAACCAAAACTGTTAGCTTTGATACATCATCAGGGTCATGGATATTTTAATTGCGTATAGTATATTAATTAGTAATTACGTAATGAATGATGACCAGGGCTCATTATAAGTAGGTAACGCATGTGTATTTGCTTACTACTTATCCAGAATTATCATTATGGGATACGTTATACGTAGCGTAGTGAGATTGAATATTTGGTAGCTCATCAAATCTGAATGTTTTGATGTTAACAATTATAGTTTGAAGAATCCTGTAAAAATGATTGAAATCAAACCCCCTGTAATACATCACTGTTTTGTCGCGGAAAGCTTTATTACCGTACAAGTTCCATCCGACCAGAGCAGAGGCGTGCACTGCATAATAATAATAATATTTGGCCGATTTATGTAGCGCCGTTTTCTTGAAAAATCACCTCAAGGGTGAATAGTACAAATATATATTTGTATTATTCAATATTGTATTGAATAATACATATAGCTGGCGTACGACTAGGATTCATTATAACTAGTGACTTACATCTAAGACTTTCGCTAGTGACTTTCGACTAAGGCCTATAACTACTGACTTTAAACTAGTGACTAACATCTAAGTCTTGTGTGTAGTGACTTACGACTAAGGCCTATAACTACCTTTTTACTAATATTTTTATTAATATATATATACAGTATACACACTTCGTTTTGACCGAGGATTGAACTTTCCTCCCCAGGGACTGACTAAAATGAGTGAACCGCGCTATTAATTGAGCCAAATCCTAATTTTATGGTACCGAGATTTATTTCGTATATTAACTATTAGCTGTAAATTTTTATAATATTATCCAGTTTCAGAGAAATGCATATGCGTACGCCAGTGTAGCCAAAATATGACTGAATGCATTATTGTCATCGACAACGAGTCTTATCTGCCGAGTTTCAGCTCTATCTGATGTCGGGAAGAGGGTTAATTTCCACTTCCAAGATTCATTAATTCATTTTTTTATTCATTCTACCAAGATAACAAAATAGAAATTCAAATAGATGCATTTAAAAATAAAAGTAATAAAACAATTTATAAAATATAGTGAGAAATCTATCTACACTTTCAAAAATGCGCGTGAATCGAGGCGCGTCCTGCCTAGCGCAATACTACAATGTGTCACATGTCATAATTGTGACTTGTAACTTGTTCGAAGTCAAATCGAATATAATTCTCCTATTTGGTGTCCTTACTTTAAATTTAAAATCCACTCCGACTCTATTGAAAAAATTCAGCATAAATTCCTAAGATACATTAACTATAAACTCGGTCTACCTATAGAATCAATAAATTACAATCACTTGATGAAAGAATTAAACTTACTTAAACTCTCAGATAGAAGACTTATTTCCGATTTGACTTTTATTTTTAAAATTGTCAATGGTATTATAGACAGCCCTGATATATTAAGCCTAATTACCTTCCATATACCCACTAGAACCACTCGATCCAAAATTCTTTTTAATTTCAATAACAATATCAGGACTGAGTCATTTAGAAACTCGCTTATACCTAGATTGCATGCAGTTGGCAATGCTTTCTCAGAAGTAGTAGATGTGTTCAACTGCACGGAATATAGTTATAAGAAGGCTATAATAACAAACCTCTGTCGTAATTATCAATGTTATTAGGCATAATACCATTCTATTCATAAGTTATCACAGAACCTAAACTATGCACTTACATCAGATATCAGACAGAAGAGTGTTATCTAATAATTTTACATACTTAATCAAAACTATAATTTTTCCCAAAATTGTTATGAGATGTCTTACTGACAGCCCTGATTCAATAGAGCTAACTCTTAGTTCTCGGCAAATTCAACCAAATTCAATATTGAAGGTAACAATAACCTCAATACTAAACTACTGTACGGATTGAAAATAAAAATGCTATTGTACCTATGTATACCAGATGTTATTCTTGTTTAATTTTCAACATAATTTCTCAGTAATTATTATGTTTAACATAATACTGTTTCGCTCCTGTGAACCACTGTAAACATAAATCATGTATATTGTAAAAGCCTTTTACGGCGTCTAAATAAATAAATAAATAATCAAATGTTGACTGGTTTCTACATAAAAAAGTACATGTGTGCGTAATTCTCATTCAATGGATGACTCGTTTGTGTTAGTGTCGAAAAAGGCCGTCCCCTTCGGTGCAAATTACAAATGTAACTCTGGAGTTACCAACGAAATAAAAATCATATTATGTTGACTTTCTTTCAATTGTCCAGTCGATTTTTTTTAATATTCCGTAATTCGCTTCTAGTATGAAGTGGTTATTTGAATATTCGACGTGGCAGGTACCTATTCCCAACCAACATCGGCTAAAATGTATGTGATAGGCTTTTTAAAACCACTAATTTGCTGTTTTTCCTACTGCCTCCCTGATTTAGAGAACGTACTGAGTCTGAAGATAGTGATTGTGGTGAAAGAGAAGGATAAGAGGAATGTTATAAAATACTTGACTATTCAGATCTGGTCACACAACGTAGACTAAGCCTTCAAGCAACGTTTCGGAGAGTGCAATGCATTGTATTTGCCCATGCCGAATTTTGAACCCGCTACCATTCAATAAACTACCACGAAGGTTCTAACTTACCCTATCTGAATGATTGGTTCGTTAATCTGGCGCTTTCGAAGTTCTGATCAAAAAGCACCCACCTTGAAAGTAATCACGTAGTCTCATTCCGTTTAATTGTCTCCAATTGAGTCACATATTTGTCGCCAACCTGCGATGGGTGGTTTGGTCGGGAGGTTTCAGTTCTATTATTGGTCCCCCCCCCCCCACCCCCTCCACAACAGCTAATGCCGCCGATATCTATTCCGCGCACGATTCTTTTTCTTTCTTTATTTGCGTTATTTATATAAATAGTTCGTACGTCAGCCCGGCCTTATAGGGAATCGTTAATTGAACGAAAACACTTCTCAGCGGCTCAACACAGTGAACCCCTCAATCAAGTCGCTTTTATGACATTCATTACCATTTTTTATAAACCAGATCAATTAAACGGCCGGCCATGGATGTGACTGTGGAGGGACTTAAACTGCACCGCTGTTGTTGATGTTCCTTTTTGGGACACGTTTTATTCATTATTCAGTAGTTGCATTTTTTCCTTAAGAACCAATTACTTACCATAGCACTTTTTATTCGATTACTGAAAACAGCCCCGGTGCTTGATGCCATTTATTTAGCTCGCTACATTTGAGGGCAGGAAACAACTTGAAAGAAATCACAATTAATTATTATTATTAATCAATTAATTGTCCAATAAATGTATTCACAGTGCGCCCTACTGTCGAATTTGGCAGCCATCTCTGGTCCGGAGCCCCAAAATACCTGAAAAAAATCCTTGACTCTGTGCAGAAACGGGCGGTCCGTTTGATAGATTCCCCAATCTTAACAAACGGACTGCAATCTTTAGAGCACAGGCGTCAGGTAGGTATGCTGTCCTTGTTCTATCGGTATTACAATGGAAGATGCTCTGAGGAACTAGCGTCATTGATCCCTTCGGCACCGGTGCGTAGTCGGGATACACGCCAAACGCGCGCCCAACATTTGTACACGGTTGACATTTGTCACATGAGAACGGGTCGCTTCTACGATTCGTTCTTAGGTTCAACAACTCGGCTGTGGAACGAACTGCCGGCCTCTGTGTTTCCTCCCTCCTACAACATGGGACTCTTCAAGACCCATGTTCACTCCTTCCTCTCCACAAAAAGACCCTCCACACAGCATCCCCAAAGATGACATAGGCCCTGAGGGAAATTATTTTCTTCAGGGCCTATGTGGAGTTAATATAAAAAAATAAAAAAACATTGTAATTTTCTGATATTTTACACCAATTGGCTGTACTTTAAACCTAACCTATAAACCTTGAACCTGCAGCAGAAGCGCACATATGCCCCGAAGAAAATAAATCAAATCAGACTCCCCTTCAGAAATATAAACCAAGGTTCAAAAGTTGTTGATGTACGGAGCAATAAAAATATTTTGCGAATTACCATAGGATAATAAATTAAAAGAAATTATAAGAAAAAGAAATTTAAATAACGAAAACAATGTGTGATTATTTGTACTAATAAAATAAATATTTTTTTAAATAAAATACATGTATTTACGATATAGGTTTAATAACCATTAATAGTGTCGTGGTCCATGAAAGCTGAAAAGATGTCCAGTGTCTACCCTAAGAAAAACGAAGCAGAAAAGTTAAATGAAAATATGATTAAAAAGGTGACAAATTTCTGTTAAAAAAGTATTTTTCCATGTATTTACTAAGGAACACTTGTACACCCATTTATTCAGTGGAGTTGGTCCACAAGTATCAGTGGACCACAACAATGCCCGATATTGAAAACTACACAGTATACCTTTGTCCATAGACAATGCACGCCACTGCACAATGGAGTTGTGTTACCAACCTTGACGTATGGTAGTGAGACGTGGAATTGGCAGAAGGACGAAAGTAGATTTAATGAGATCCCTGAGGCGTACTAAAACATTATAAGGCCGTATTAAGAGTGAGGAGTTTGAAAAAGAATGCAACTGCAGAGCGGTGTAATAATTAACAAGATTAATAATGAATCAATCTACGACGCGCAAGTCGGTACAAGAACAAGTCGGAGACGCGGACGCCCCAGAAGGACGCGAAATGATCAAAGTAACCAAATGCCCGATTCAGTTATGTCAAAACAATAGAAGAGTGTATGACATGAAACATGTATATGATTGAAGCATGGAGTGTGTGCAGTTCTACCCTTGTAATAAGGTATTACTGCCATACATCCGCCTAAGATCAAAGGTTAATTTTAATATCATGATCTTTCATCACCTGATTAAGACGTCACCTTTATAGCATTATATAATAATATTCCTCGATAGTTAACAATTGAATAGCAATTTGCCTATCACTTTACGACTTTCGCAGTCAGACCCAAGTTACAGAAAGCAAAAAACGTGTGAAGTATCTTGTAGGTAGGTGCCTACGTAGTCTCTGGAGCGGTTTGCTTTTGTATCCCTCGCAGCGAGAAAGGCCAAGTAAGTGCCCCAATTATCGCTCGTTTTCCCGACTTTACTTTCTATTTGTCTTTGCTCTCGGGCCTTGCAGACTGCGGATTGGCCTCCAGACCAGCAGACCGCCACAGTCACCAACACAGCAAAGGAAGAGCTGCTGAAGTATGTATTATTTATCGCCGTATCTTTGTTTGAAGCGGTTCCAAGTGTCCAAGCGCGTGGGAGAGCCCGATATGGCCTACAGCGAGCTGCTAGCTAGTGTAGCTAGTGCGGCCCGCTTGACACCGCTCCAAATCTCCCATCAGCCGGGGTGACTCACTGCGAGATTATCACAGAATATCACGGATTATCTCTTGGCGCTGCGAACACAAGCAATTTTTTAACAAGGCCTAAATCGACGGCCTCTGCGATGTAAAACCATAATCGAACAATGACCAAGAAATCGAGATTTGTCTTCGCAAAAATCAAATTTGAAATGCTCATTACTTATTTTTAACGAAAAAAACAATATCATGTACTAGTCTGTACACGGAGAAAACTAACTGATATGAAATAAAAATCTGGTCAAATTGTTCGCTTTCCTGTTAAAAATTATATTTCTTTCCCATTTCGTCCATTATATTTATTAGGACAATGCCTATATATTTTTTTTTCGCATTTCGTCCACTATATTTATTAGGACAATGCCTATATATATTTTTTTTTCGCATTTCGTCCACTATATTTATTAGGACAATGCCTATATATATTTTTTTTCGCATTTCGTCCACTATATTTATTAGGATAATGCTTATATATATTTTGATAAATCATCCGTACTAGTTTTTGTAGAAGAAATAAAACATATGCCATATAATAATTAGATTTCAATGGTGTTGTGACATAATTTGTTTTAGTAAAAAATACACATTTAGTAATAATGTAATGTTGGTAATATGTTTTTTTTACATTGACCATTCATGTGTTTATGAGATATTATATGGTATTATCTATTACCTTATTGTATCTAATTCGTACCGCAGTTTGTGTTCGTTCTTATAACGTATATAATCGATTGATCGCTTTACAATAATACTCGTCTCGGTCCCTATTTAAATAAATGTCTGGCCGCTCTTGTAGCTCTCACAGTATAAAATATACCCACTGCAAATAAGCGAGATAATTATTAGACTACATCTAATGTAAGCTCGCTTTGGCGTAAGCTTTAAGCTGTTCGGTGTGAACTTTCAGCAAGGAGCTGCAGCCGCAGCCGGGGTAACTAATCGCGCGATTAAGCCACCAATCACGACAATCAACATTATAACATCGCCGATCTCTCTACTTGGTACTCGCTACTCTCCACTCTCCACTCTCCACTCGCCATTGCCGTTTTAGATTAGATTCCATTGCGTCACGCTCTTGCGCTTGTATTATTGCTCATTTTGTACAATAAACTGCAACTTCTTGAATGCATGTAATTCTCAATTTACTCAGAATTTCAGTTCAATCTGCCAAATTATATGTTGTATCATGATATAATGCGAGACTACCAGAGGTAGTCGAAAGTTTGAAAATGTTTTTATACCTCAACCAAAGGTGGTGTGTCGTCGAGTGACATGAGAACCATCACCATGTAAGTATTATTGACGAACTGAATGGACGAACGCAGCTGCTACGCAGACACAACCAATTACAATCCAAGCATAAACGATACGATAGTCACCGAAGAGGCACCGACTCACTCCTGTAATAATTAGAATTCCAGACAGTTTACCGGCCCGTTATTCTGCTATAATATTTTTTTTGTCGTACGTAGGTACTCGGTGTGCACTGTGAACACGGCTGCTTTTGACACGCAACAGTGTATTTGTGTCTCCAGATCTATTTGCGATCTCATCTCAGTCGGCTACTGGGGAACCCTCGCAGCATCAGACAGCAGACAGGGGACCCGCTGTTAGCCGATGGGACATCATATCATCACCTTACACTTGAAATCGCCAGCCATCAGTTAGCATTCAGCACGACCTCCGCAACTATCTGGAATGTAGGAATCCAAAAAAGATTAAGTAGTGTTTCTGAGATCGAATTGAGATTAGATTCTTACACGAACGGTGTTGTTGATACGGTATCAGAAGTGAATGTAATCTCTCGTGTAGACTGTGACTTTCTCTGATCTGTTGATCACGCGAGATGATAAATGGTTATCAGACGCCGCTTGTAATATAAATCAAGAGAATTTCGTGAATCTGTCAACAAGCTTGGCTGGAACAGTGTTTACGTGTGCGAAAATAATTTTCCTCCGTGAAGTGTGACTGATATATCTTTAATCGATTCTTATGGTCTATTTTCGCATTTGTTTTTGTTCGAATTCTTTGAATTTTTTTAAGACTCGCGCAAATACACCTATTTTATATTGAGCTATCATATTATTGATTGCGGGTAGTAAATTATAAGTGCGTTGTCCGTCGTCTCATTACCAGGAGTGCACGTGTTTGCGTTGAGCAGCGAAAGCCTTTACCCTCGTGGGTACTTTCTAGCATGAAGCGCTGCTCTGTTATCTATCGGCGGGGCGAGAGCAGGGCAGACCGCGATGTCGGCTGCACGCCCAGTGTAATTGGAGCAATTTCTTCGGTCATTTGCGTCGGAAGACGCATTACAGTATGCACTATACAGTATGGCACTCGCTCGGAACTAAACCGTTAACTTTCCTCAGCCGCAGTCGCAGTCGCCTCGCCTCGGCGTCTAACATCTAACTGACTGAGATTTTACCTGAATTGCGTCGATAGTTCATGACAAAGACATACTTAAATATAATCGAAGAAGAAGATAATACAAATAAATCTAAAAGAAACATGTACCAGAACAAATTAGTTGTTAATTCTAAATTTGATATATGGGATCGACAAAAATGACGTATAATATGTCCCTGTAAGACAGAGATCCTGGATTCGATTTCTTTACCTTATCATTTTTTCTGTGTCTTGTTCTGTTTTATATTTCGTTTACATTTATTAGTATTAACTTCTCCTTCAATGATACATTACATTTGCGAGTTTAAAAAAAAATACTATTGTGCTATATTATACTATTCCACGAGGAAATGTTTGACAACTTGACGAGAAAGTTCTCAAGGCGTCTGATCCTTAAACCAGTAATTTAACCTTGATAATTCGGTTCAATTTGCCAATTGTTTGTAACTACTTTCAACTAACATAAAACCCAGAAAACTATTTTTTTCCACCTGACTATATTGTTATAGAACTTATTTATTAAAATAAGATTAGTTTTCCGGCTGTCTATATTGTTATAGAAGTTGTTCATTGAAATAAGATTTGTTTTTGCCGCCTGTCTATAACGAGAAGATCTGTATTACAATTTTCGATCACACTTTCGACCAAAGTTATTGAATCGTTTTACATAACAAAGCGTGACAATTCAAACAATTCCACAGATATGAAATGGCTCTCCCGAGAGAGTTTGTCGATAAATATAATATTATGCGACTAATTGAATTTATATTCAAATGTCACGCCGTTTGTAGGCCGCGTTGAAACATTTTACGAATAAAAATATACGACTTCATTTTATTTAGATATTATAATATGTTTCTATTTACAGCCGAAGCGAAATGCGAAAAATAAGAAACGGCGCAGAATTATCGTCTCCTATTTCGGGGAATTACAGTTTCTTTCATTCCTAGTTGATTTGAGGGCGACACACAGAGCTACAATTAGAGGCGCTACTGCATACTAATATCTCGTCGAAACTGGTTCCACTATTAAAACGCCACAAGCGGTGCGCGTAAACCGAATCCGGTGGTTTGAGTTAGAGTTATGGGAGAGTTGGAGGTCAGTTGGAGGTAAAAAAACAGAGCCTATTTTTTCAGTTCACCACTCATCTATATAAAATACTTCAATGGGGCGACATCTTTGTTTAAAAATAAAGCGGCAATTTGTGAGGACCTTGGCTTGAGGTTTCAGTTGACGCAAATATGCCACAGCCTTGTACCAACTTGCTTGGGAACTGTTCTATTCTTTATCGGCACCTGAAACAAGTTTGGTAAACGCTTCTAACTTTAAAGTTCCTACGTACTTCAGAAACCTAATTTTGTTTACCGAAGGCATAGAATAAAGAAACCGAAGGCTTGTTTTTTTGTAAATTGGTTGGTTACAAACCAATAATTTTGCAATTATTTTATTATTTTACAGACTGAATAGAAAGAAAACAGAGGTGACTATTTTCTATGTGAACACCGCACATGAGTACAAACTGCTCCCAACCGTCTCAAGCCAAAGATTATGGCATCCTCAATTGAGGTATGTTGTGAGGCTGAAGGTAGTTGGGAGGGAAAGGAAATGAGAAGAAGAAGGTGGGGAATACCTGACTATTCAGATTTTGTTAAAAAAATTATTATCAATATAAAGTTGTTTTTCAGGTATTTTTCGATATCTGTCTCACTAGGATATACCTGTGTCGAGACAGACGTATTGGATACATAAATGAGTATTTACATATTATTTGATAATGAATAAATATAACTAAAATATAAATTATAAAGTTTCATACATTTTAAACCGCGAAGACGTAATAGAAAGTTATCCTACAGGGATAACAATATTATAAATATATATGGAAAAGTTAAGATAAAATAGTTAATGAAATAATAAATGTAAATTAACATAAGCAGTATAACCTAAGATAACATATATAACAACATTTTATTACAATAAATTACAGAGGTCAATCAGCATCTAGTTGGAGTACATACTTAAAAAGGGGTTTTTATAAAATTTTTGATCTTATATTTGTCTTTGTTGATGATCCAATTCTTGGTGTCTGTTTTATATTTCAAAAAAATTGTGTTCACCAAACACGGTCACCGATCTGGTCTCCAAACACGGCTAAAGCCATTTCAAGCATCGTTTCAATTTTGAATGGTGGTCTTACACCAGGGTTGTGCAGAAATATCTTCCACCCTTGAACGTGCCACAAATATACTATATGTTATTGTAAGTGAATAAATTATGAAATAAAGTTGACTTTCGCAAACCGGGATTTGAACCCACTACCGGTTGGTTAGTCGATAGCCGTGCCCCTCTACCACCTTTGAAAGGTGACATATGCATGGCTAACAATGGCAAAAATGTAAATAAACATGATAATGCCAAGTCAAAAACTGAACAACGTTACGATGGAGTCCAAGAATTGAGTCTTGTAATGGAAAATAATATCATTATTTGCGTAACGACTAACAAACATCCTTGAGGCCCAGATGTTTCGCAGAAATTCACGCGTGACAAAGTCAGCTTACGAGACACCCTGTATATATATTTCCGGATTCATTTGTTATTTTCATTATCTTACCTTTATACTTATTCGTTGTTTTCCCTTTGTTTCAGGTATGTTATCGAAGTCGTCCATCGCCTGACTCGCCAGAAAGACATCTTCACGAATTGGTGACGTTATACAAAATAAGCTCTTAATAATATAAATATGTAATGCACGCCAAAACCTACGTTCTTTCCGATACGACCTTTTTTTGCAAACGCAATGAGCATAAACATCCCCCGAAGTAGACGGTAAAGTTTTTTTCGTGTAAATACTTCCTTCCTACAAATAGTATCATCCAGTTTTACAGCTCCAGGGTACTTTGATCGGGCGGCGTGAGATTATTTTCCACAAAAAACGTTTAATTGACTCAATTAAATTCGCAAAGCACTGAGCACTACTTTGAGTACTCTGCAAACTGGGGCAAAAAGTCCACCCTTTTCTGTTCTATTACTGGAATTGTTCATAGGAACTCAAACGGCTGCCTCCGTTTCTAGTGGCTGAGATATCTGTCCTTTTAAAACAATAATAATTATTATTCAATAACCGTTTATTTATTAAGGCTGAGGCCCAACTAGTGTAATTTTGTGAATTGTGGGACGCGTAGTTTACGCTACTTTCGGTTTCTTGTAAAAGTCCGGTTTGTGCTACACGGCGACGCATAATGAGTTGTCTCCCGCCCCACAGTGGGCTGAAAATCGCCTTTCATAGACATAGAGACTTGAATTTTCAAGGGTATTTTTTTTGGCTAGAAATGGATTCTGCTGATCATTACTATGCTATAAAATTTCGTACGAAGCAATTGCGTGTACAAATGAAGGAGTTATAATTTTTTTAAGAAAAATTTTTATGGCACTGACATTAAAAATGAGGCTATCTCTGGAATCATAAGGTTGGCCGTTCTATCCTTACACACAGATATACTACTATTTATTTGTAATTTTTTGACATACTTCGTATTGTGGCGCAAATTGCGATTTTTTTTTTAAATCCTCAAGTTGAAAAAAAAACTTTTTTATGTTGATGATTCATTTTAATGCTTAAATGCTTTTAGGCTTGCAGTGTAAATAAAATATTGTAAATTAGACAAAACATACTCATATGTAAAGCATTTAAGCATTAAAATGAATCATCAACATAAAAAAGTTTTTTTTTCAACTTGAGGATTTAAAAAAAAATAATCACAATTTGCGCCACAATACGAAGTATGTCAAATAATTACAAATAAATAGTAGTATATCTGTGTGTAAGGATAGAACGGCCAACCTTATGATTCCAGAGATAGCCTCATTTTTAATGTCAGTGCCATACAAATTTTTCTTAAAAAAATTATAACTCCTTCATTTGTACACGCAATTGCTTCGTACGAAATTTTATAGCATAGTAATGATCAGCAGAATCCATTTCTAGCCTAAAAAAATACCCTTGAAAATTCAAGTCTCTATGTCTATGAAAGGCGATTTTCAGCCCACTGTGGCGCCCCACTCGTTTAATTCGACCAAAAAAACGCAACTCAAAACTCACAAAATTACGCTCGTTTGGCCTCAGCCTTTCATATAAAAGTCCGGTTTGTGCCACACAGGACTTTTATATGAAACCGAATGCATCGTAAATTACGCGACTCAAAAAACACTAAATTACGCTGGTTACGCCTCAGCCAATGCGCAATTTCAGACGTAAGTACTAAACACATCTTTCTTAAAATTTATTTATCGCACAGTGGTTTTTACGGTATTTTATATTTGTTTTAATTATTTATACTATATAATCTTATCCAAGTTTTATTCTACATTTCCAATAAAATTGATTACTTCTTCTATCCGCCCTCGAGGTGATTTACAAATTATCCAATTATTATTGTCATTTCTTTATTTACGATATGCATATAAGCATTTGACCAACTAGCTAACCAGAGGACGGACTGCTAAACAACTCGGTCCTGGCACACACTCCTTGCCTCATTCGCATTCATACATCGTCTCATATAATATAATGTCATGTTATTCTGACTGTTGAATGGCCCGACTCCTCGGACGTCCCCGACTTCTTCTGCCATTCACATTCGTATATTCTCCTTACATTCATTTTTTTCATTCATTCGCTCCACATCCCCAAAACATCCTCGCTTTCTCTTACTCGTTAGGTACGCTAACATAAGAATATGAGATTTTCTCAATTCATAAAAAAAAAAAAATAATAAGTTTTATCCCCTTTCTGTAATGTTCATATTTTCAGAACGCTTTACGTTGCGTAGAACTTTCACAGTGATTTGCGAAATACGTTAAAACAAATCACTGAAGAAGATAATATCAATAACAATAAAAACATGAAAGAAATAGGGCGATGAGAATTATACTTAGGCGAAATAGATGTTCAAAAGTAACTAAAATGTTAAAGGAACTAATTGGCTTACGGTGAAACAGATGCTGACCTTGAACGTGATGATATATTTATTTATAAATGTACGATATTTGACATAGACATTTACAGATCATAATATGTATATTACATCACGTTACTAAAGGATTACCTTACCTTAGATTAAATAATAAACAACCAAAATGGTTTCCAAATAACATTATATATAACAAGGACATTCACAGACATAACACAAGGGCGTGTAATATCATCTACCAAAGGCTACCAAAAATGACAAAGCGAAAACATAAAATAGTTTGTGTACAAAGGGATGCAATATTATAATGCGCTGCCAGAAACTTCTCCACCAATTGATGGATTCAAGATGTGTTGTAGGAGCCACATTAAGCAAAATAAAATATAGTATCAAAGTTATAAATATTTAGTAATTTGTAAATATACAATACATTAAAATTAATAAAATAAACAAAGAGACAAAGACACAGCAAATAAAAAGGTAACGGTCACAACTGGCACTCGAACCCAGACACTCTAATCTTACCGGGGCTGGCTTCTCCACCAACCAGGACTCGAACCCAGATCTCTAGTCTTGCCGGAACTGGCGTCTCTACCAACTGGGACTCGAACCCAGATCTATAGTCTTGCCGGAACTGGCGTCTCTACCAACTGGGACTCGAACCCAGATCTCTAGTCTTGCCGGAACTGGCGTCTCTACCAACTGGGACTCGAACCCAGATCTCTAGTCTTGCCGGAACTGGCGTCTCTACCAACTGGGACTCGAACCCAGATCTCTAGTCTTGCCGGAACTGGCGTCTCTACCAACTGGGACTCGAACCCAGATCTCTAGTCTTGCCGGAACTGGCGTCTCTACCAACTGGGACTCGAACCCAGATACTCTAGTCTTACCGGGACCGGCGTGAGGCTTTTCTACCAACTAAGCTAATTGCACCCTCCTATTATTGCATGCCGTCATCTTTACAATATTCGAAATCTAGAGGACTATACAATCTAGGTTCGAGTCTCAGTTGCGTCCGTTAACTTTTTTTTGCGTTTGTTTTCTGTTTGCTGTCTCTTTAGTTTTTTCAATGTGCGTTGTTGATATTATCTTCTAAAATGACAAATATTTTAATGAGGTATGGAAGCCTCAATAAGTTAATCCTAATAAATAGCATAAAACAAATCAAGGGACAAAGTAAAAAGATAACCATTTGATTGATGTATATGTTAAATAACGGATAATTCCAAATAAGCCTTTATCGTGACTTGAATTCAAGCCACTGGACTACACTAGTTATGTAATGTAGTGTGGTGTAGGTAGGTTCAGTGTAGGTACTACAAACGGTAGTCGCCTTTTCTTATGGCCGGCTTTTAAAAGTTGGCAGTTAATAAATAGCCGCCAAGTAGTTCCCTCTCTGGAGTCTGGAGCGTTCCCGAAGTTTTTTAATCAAGCAGTATCTATTTATCTCATTCCGCGTCCGACAAGGAATGCCCACTACGCTCCTACCGCCGAGAACTCCGCTTTAACCTCTCCTTCTGAAACGTGCGTCGTTTGTTTGAATGAGGGAGAGGTTCCAAGGTAACGGAGGTATGCCTTTATACCCGCTAAGATCCAAGTGCCTGAGATTATAATAACTTCACTTCTGCTAACTGTGTTTTACGGAAACCATTTTACTTTTTGCAATATTTATTGCGAAACATTCTACCAAGTTTCATCCTCAAATAGCAAGGTATTGTGCGTGCTGTTTTATTTATGAAATTTTCTCCCATTGAAAGTATTTACCCTGCATACAGATCTTTGGAGACGGAACAAAAATTAACACAAAAATTAAGGACCAAAAGATACAGTCAAAGTCAGCGGCACATTTGTTTCCAATCAAATTTATATGGCAGGCACTAAGACTTGGTTTTCTTCCCAAATAATATTTTTTAAACAACCATTAGCCTTGTTCATACTCCGCGCACAAATAATGCTCTTTGAATCACATCACATAATGTACAACTGTTGCTTGATGCTTTTTCTCCGTGTTAGTCCAGTCAGCCTGTGTCGTAGAACACCATTTAGACCAACTAAATAGTATAAAGCTAATTTTTTCCCCATCGACTACTACCATTTAGACAAGTGTTTAGAAAAAAGTCCCCGCCCCTACCCCCCTTGCTTCCCCCCCTATGCCCCCCCAAACATGAAAAGTGTAAGGGTTTCGTAAATCGCGTCTATCTCAATTATTAAACAACATATCGGATTGGATTTTTTTTTATTCTCTTTGCTGTAACATTTTCTACAAAAAAAGTTCAGTTAACTTTCGTCGTAACTTTTACCGTTTGTTTGTAATTCGTATGATAAGGTAAAAATTTGTATATTTTTTGGCACATAATTTTATATTTTGTCACAGAACTTTTCAGGCCGACATTTTATGAAAAAATATTTCCTACAAAAGTTGTAGCCCCTGTTATTACCTTTAAAATGATATATTTTAATGTGTACTTTATGGCTAGGAAACGCCAAATATCAACCGTGAAAGTCGGGATGTGACATCAGAGTGTACTGGCCTTGAGGAGGGGGTTTCGGGTTTTTGCATGCAGAGTGACTGATGTCAAGTCAGTAAATAGGTCAGTTACGGAAACCCGCCAGACAGAAAGGGTCGCGTCGCGAGAGTCCGTGTTTCGCAGTGATTGTGTTTTATGGTTTGTGTTTTACGGTTTGTGTTTGTTTTTGTGAACCAAAATGGAGGGCGAGTCATGTGTTATTTGCAATGAACCTTTATCTGTAAGTCAAAATGTTACAGTTACTTCTAAGGGGATTAAAACTTTAATCGAATCTAGCCTTCAAAGGAAGGACGGCCTACAGTGTAAATTCGAAACTCTTCCGACAGTCAGTATACACAAAGAATGCCGTAAAGTGTATACCCGTAGTAGTTCAATAAAAGCTTACATAGCGAGCTCCAAAAACGTTGAAGATTTTGAATCAAACAGTGCGCCTATAAAACGTAGGTCTAATTCTCAGAAGTTTAATTTAAAAGTGAATTGCTTATTTTGTGGAATGGATGCGGTGGTAAATATAAAGACTCCAACAGAATATAGGAAACCGGTCCATTTAGTTCATACTTTAACTATAAAACAAACTATATCTAAATATATTGAAAATAGGAATGATGATTGGGGTGATTTGGTTAGGTCCAGGCTAGAAGGAGTTGTAGACCTCGTAGCTGCTGAGGGGCGTTATCATTCCGACTGTTATGCTAGGTTTTCGAAACAACCCACTCAATCATCCAGTACGTACGCAGGTCGTGGTAGACCAGTTGACGATTTATTAAAAGAATCATTCATAAAAGTTTGTGATTTCATTGAGGAAAACGATGATTGCCAGCATAGTATTTCTGACCTTTTGCAATTGATGAAAAGTGTGTCAGGCAGAGACCAGGTTTATGAAATTAACTACTTCAAAACTCTATTACTTAGGCACTTTGGTGAAAGACTTCTTATTACAAACATAAAACATAAATCCTCCATCGTTTGTTTAAGAGATGGGGCGGGCAAGGTTTTGTCTGAAACTTGGTACTCTCAAAAGAAAAGCAATAAAGATGATGAGATTAGGAGAATCGTTTCTACAGCAGCAGCTTTGATAAGACAAGAAATTCAAAATCAAGTGTATGATGACTCGACTTACCCCAGTGTTGAAGATATAAGGTCAGGCGGGAAAGATGTTGTTCCACAACTTCTAGATTTGTTTTTAAACGATCTAACGAAGAGAAGAAGGCAAACTTCAGACGAAAGTATGGACGTAAAACGAAAGAGGACTACCATAAATCACATGATATTAAAACTGTGTAGGCCTAGGTCTTTTCAATCACCTGTCCAGTCTGCTTTTGGATTATACTTATCTAGACGGTATGGCTCTAAACATTTAATAGACATTTGTTCATCTCTGGGATGTTCAACGTCATACTATGAGACAGAAATGTACTTACAATCGCTGTTAAAAGCAGGCGGGCCCCAAATTGAGGAAAGGATTTTTTTCCAATTTGTATTTGACAATATTGATATCAACTTAAGAACTCTTGACGGTAAAGACACATTTCACGCTCTCGGAGGCATACAGTGCGTAACTCCAAAAACAGCTGTGTCGAGTGATGTCCGAGTTCCACGTGTTAAGACATGCGACTTTGAAGGTAAATTCAATGTCCCAGTTTTAATGTATACTAAAAAGGCGAAAAGTGGCTTAAAGTCCTTAACAATAGAAAACATTTCTGAAAATATGCCCACTCAATGCTTAGTCTCAGCTCGTAACATGCTTTGGTTATGTAGTTTTGCTTTTGTGCCAGTTTCACTACCTGGATGGTCTGCATACATGCGAAACTGTTACGATGGTAGACAAAACTTTGAACCATCTTATGTACTGGCTTTGCCTTTTATAAACATAGATCCAGGAAATCCGACTGCTATTTATTCTGCCCTTAGTTACGCTTCTAAAGAGAGCAAGTTAGCTGGCCAGCCGTGTATTGTCACTTTTGACCAACCACTTTTCCTGAAAGCAGTAGACATTGTTGCAAGTTCTTCTACAGAAAGTGAAATATCTGGAGTAATCGTCAGACTAGGCGGATTCCATCTTCTAATGAGTTTCCTTGGTTGCTTAGGAAAGTTTATGGAAGGTAGTGGAATCGAAGAAATGTGGACCTCTGTTTATGGAAAATCAACGATTCCTCACCTTATGTCAGGACATGCTTACGCAAGGTCTTATAGAGCTCACATGATGACCCAGGCAGCTTTGATGTTACTGCTATTCGAGGAATGTTCATCTCTTAAAGAAATGATTACAAACGACTTTAATGATATTCATATCCAAACAATTAACAAACAAACAACCGTTGAAGACGCCATGAGAGAGTGTAAAACAAATTAAATAATGACAAGACTAGAAGAAGTGTATGAAGATTTGGTTAAAACTAGTAGAACTTCAAAACTGTGGCTACAAGAGTTTAAATTGGTGAATTTGGCTCTAGACTTTATTCTGGCAGAGAGAATCGGCGATTGGAATTTGCACATTAATACAGTCAAGCAAATGATACCGTATTTCCATGCTGCTGGACATTTGCTCTACGCCAAATCCGCACACATATACTTACAACAAATGTTGAGTCTACAATCGAAGATGTCAAATGAAGACTTCGAAAGGTTCGTCAATAAAGGTTTTTTTACAGTTCGGCGTACAGATGGATTTTTTACCGGTATCTGGACGGACATGACCATAGAGCAGACATTAATGCGATCATCAAAATCCATAGGTGGCCTTACTCATGGACGAGGATTAAGCGAGAGGACGCTAACCAAGTTCATTGCTTGCGCTCCTGCATCCCTACAAATTTGTGAGGCTTTCGAGAAGTTCTCTGGCTGCTTGACTCAGTTTAACGAACAGCACACTGAACTTAGATGCAGTAGAAGAGAAAGGGACTTGCAAGATATTAATAAATTTCTCGGGTGGCTGCGAATCCATAATCCTTTCCGACAGAGCAACGATTTAATTTCTTTATCCTCTGGTCTAGTAGTGACAAGTTCGGGTGTAAACTGCGATGAAGCGTATGATGTAGGAATGAAATGCTTGAAAGACATCGAAGAAAATAATTTTGCAGATGTTAAATTGAAAAGAAAAAATAAAGTTAAAACTATAGGCTCCGTAGTAAGTGGTATAAATGTGAGATCTGAAGAAGTGCCAATTAATCCTGATCAGCTGTTTAATAGGGTTATATGTATGTCTCAAGGAACAAATAATCTCAAACAATACTTCAACTATGAACTTAGCCCATACCCTTTGTCTTTATTTGAAAACAATAAAATGATAAGAAAGGGAACTTAATCAAGTCTTATGAAAATATTTGAAAAGTGGACAGTTAGCAACGAAGTTTTTAAAAATTTGCCCCCAAAAATATATGTAGTAGATGGAGGGTATCTTTTGCACAGTGTTATTTGGCCTGACAAAGTAACATATAGCAGCATCATAGAGAAGTATGTTGATACTGTAATGAAACGGTATGGGAAAGATTGTCATGTTGTGTTCGATGGGTATCCTGACTATCCCACCACAAAAGGGGTCGAACATATGCGGAGAAGTAAAAAAACATCTCTAGAAATGAAATTCAACGTTAATATGGAATGCTCTGTGAAGCAAAATGAATTTTTGGCAAATCCAAAAAACAAAGGCCAGCTTATTGAACAGCTCTCTCAGAAGCTTAATGAAGCAAACATTCCAACCATTGTGGCGGAGGAAGATGCAGATACTAAAGTGGTCGGAAGAGCAATAGATGTCTCCCAGATTCAAAGTGGGAGGCCTGTAGTTGTTGTCGGACAGGATACTGATCTTTTCGTTCTATTGTTAGGGCTACCACAGTGTCAAAATGTGCAACTATTCTTTCACAAACCCTCTGGCACACCATCAACGTATGACATCAGCAAGATTCGTGAAGAGATTGGTGATATGAAGGATGTGGTATTATTTTTGCATGCTATCACAGGATGTGATACCACATCTTATTTATTCGGCAAAGGCAAAATTAACGCGTACAAATTGCTAAGTTCATCAAATGATCTCCGCACAAAAGTTTTACAGTTTTATGAAAAACAGGCAGACAAAAATATTCTCAAAGAGGTAGGAGAGGCTTTTGTCTTGAAACTATATGGATGCACAAGGTCTGCAAGTCTGAATGACAGTAGATATTCAATGTACCTTAAAGCTGTTGCAAAAATGTCATTAAAATCCAAATTTAAAATGGCGTCCCTCCCTCCAACATCTGATGCTGCTGAACAACACGCCTATCGAACATACTATCAGATTCAAAAATGGATTGGAGATAAGGAAATCAGCGCTACGGACTGGGGATGGATTTTAACAGACAACATGCTGTACCCAGTGCACTCAAAAAAACCACCGGCACCTGAAGAAGTTATAAACTTAGTTTCCTGCAACTGCAAAAAGGCTTGCAAAAATAATTGTAGCTGCTTTAAAGCATCACTTGATTGCACAGAAATGTGCGGGAGCTGTGGTGGATCATGCAGCAATGTAACTTTGGTTGAAGTCGAGGAAAATGAAGAACCTCTCATGGAAGTTTAGGATATGATCAAATTAAGATACCGCAATTATTTTGTTCTAAAATAACATCTTTAAAAAATATTACATGCATTTTCAAACCAAAAACTATTTAAAATACCTATTTTCGCTGTATACAAGGACTTATTATTATTTGAAACAAATTTAAAAAGTGGGGAATTTAGGTTTCACCGAGACTCGATTAGTTTTATTTATGGAAAATGCAATAGTGTACCTTGAAGATAAAAAACACTATCACTATACAACAATATCTGCATTGCAACGCCGCGCCGGCCGGCCCCACCTCGACCGAACCCGCCATGATAATCTCGCTGGATCTCCAACAAAGTAAGTACTATTTTATATCATTTTAAAGGTAATAATAGGGGCTACAACTTTTGTAGGAAATATTTTTTCATAAAATGTCGGCCTGAAAAGTTCTGTGACAAAATGTAAAATTATGTGCCAAAAAATATACAAATTTTTACCTTATCATACGAATTACAAACAAACGGTAAAAGTTACGACGAAAGTTAACTGAACTTTTTTTGTAGAAAACGTTACAGCAAAGAGAATAAAAAAAATTGCAATCCGATATGTTGTTTAGTAATTGAGATAGACGCGATTTACGAAACCCTTACACTTTTCATGTTTGGGGAGGCACAGGGGGGGAGGCAAGAGGGGTAGGGGCGGGGACTTTTTGCTAAACACTTGTCTAGATGATAGTAGTCGATGGGGAAAAAATTAGCTTTATACTATTTAGTTACATATAAAAACACAGGCTGACTGGACTATGTCTGTACGAAGCTATTGATGAGTTATTTATTGGGATAGATTGACATTCAAATTACTGATATAAGCCATGTAATAATTATGTGGGAGTTTTATGATGCAAGGAAATGACGATTTGACCATTTGAGATTTGAAAACTCAAAGTTTTCCAATTAAACTCTCTTTCTTTTTTATAAATGACAAGGTCAAAATGCTAATATTCAGGATTCTAATGCTCATATCGGCCGGTAAGAATACGGCTAACCTTTACCTAGTTAGTTAGTTAGGTACTATAAGTTCCCCTGCCGCTATAACAAACCATTATTATTAAGTATTTGGTTTCCTCAACTAATAATTCGAAGTTAGAATTAAATTTGCGTTGATTGTCTATTATAATGCCCAAGTATTTGGTTTCCTCGACTAATAATTCGAAGTTAGAATTAAATTTGCGTTGATTGTCTATTATAATACCCAAGTATTTGGTTTCCTCAACTAATAATTCGAAGTTAGAATTAAATTTGCGTTGATTGTCTATTATAATACCCAAGTATTTGGTTTCCTCAACTAATAATTCGAAGTTAGAATTAAATTTGCGTTGATTGTCTATTATAATACCCAAGTATTTGGTTTCCTCAACTAATAATTCGAAGTTAGAATTAAATTTGAGCTTCATCTATTTCTTCGTTATGATAATTCGTCCGTTGATTTTTTTTACCTATTATCTTATTTAATGTAGTATCATTTATCATAATGATGACCGGTCGGTAGCTGAGTTGACATCGCGCTTGGGTCCCAGGCGTAGTGTGTTCAATTCCTCGGCTGGCTAAGTCCTCCATCACAACACAAGCAAAATTTTCAGCTTACTGTTGTGGTAGTAGAAGATTTTCAAATATTGTCAGGTTATTCATAACCGGAAATGTTTGTCTTTCTTTTAATAAATAAATTCCTATCTATATAAGTCGCTGATCGACTTGGGAATTGCGATTATATCAGTAGATCAACTGTTTGTGTGATGCCATCCGCCCATGGCGACCTTCACACTTCAAATAATCGACTATTCGATTATGCTATCTTAGATTAATGTTTGATTATTCAAGCCGTTCTGCTTGTTTTCCTGTATGTGTGCATTAAATAGGAATACCACTCGTGACCTTGTGCTTCGTGTACGTGCGAATTTCTCACGCGAATGGCCTAAATAATCCATTTTTTGTCATTTAATTAATCATCACTCCATATCTCTGCATGGGTACGCCGAGAGCATGAAACGCCACAAAATTCTGTCGTGGCACACACTCTTTGCTATACTGATGTGTTATATAAATATTACACTCCCGGGAGTTAGTGATAATCTCATTATAACTCTTGAAAAAAACCATAGGGATTTGTCGGAATAATTCATTAGTAATTTTTTTTCTATTTGCTACTAAAACAAAGCAGTGTTCTCCCATTTGATATAATTTGGCGCCAGTTCGTCAGCAAGCACGACAGGATTCCGCTCATTAGCATTTTGTCCTCACCGGACTTGCCTTATAAGACTTCTTCTGCTCTGACGTTGAACACGATGCCAACAATGTTATCATATTTCATTGGCAACCATATAATTTGGCGCTAGTTCGTCAGCAAGCACGACAGGATTCCGCTCATTAGCATTTTGTCCTCACCGGACTTGCCTTATAAGACTTCTTCTGCTCTGACGTTGAACACGATGCCAACAATGTTATCATATTTCATTGGCAACCATATAATTTGGCGCTAGTTCGTCAGCAAGCACGACAGGATTCCGCTCATTAGCATTTTGTCCTCACCGGACTTGCCTTATAAGACTTCTTCTGCTCTGACGTTGAACACGATGCCAACAATGTTATCATATTTCATTGGCAACCATATAATTTGGCGCCAGTTCGTCAGCAAGCACGACAGGATTCCGCTCATTAGCATTTTGTCCTCACCGGACTTGCCTTATAAGACTTCTTCTGCTCTGACGTTGAACACGATGCCAACAATGTTATCATATTTCATTGGCAACCATATAATTTGGCGCTAGTTCGTCAGCAAGCACGACAGGATTCCGCTCATTAGCATTTTGTCCTCACCGGACTTGCCTTATAAGACTTCTTCTGCTCTGACGTTGAACACGATGCCAACAATGTTATCATATTTCATTGGCAACCATATAATTTGGCGCTAGTTCGTCAGCAAGCACGACAGGATTCCGCTCATTAGCATTTTGTCCTCACCGGACTTGCCTTATAAGACTTCTTCTGCTCTGACGTTGAACACGATGCCAACAATGTTATCATATTTCATTGGCAACCATATAATTTGGCGCTAGTTCGTCAGCAAGCACGACAGGATTCCGCTCATTAGCATTTTGTCCTCACCGGACTTGCCTTATAAGACTTCTTCTGCTCTGACGTTGAACACGATGCCAACAATGTTATCATATTTCATTGGCAACCATATAATTTGGCGCTAGTTCGTCAGCAAGCACGACAGGATTCCGCTCATTAGCATTTTGTCCTCACCGGACTTGCCTTATAAGACTTCTTCTGCTCTGACGTTGAACACGATGCCAACAATGTTATCATATTTCATTGGCAACCATATAATTTGGCGCTAGTTCGTCAGCAAGCACGACAGGATTCCGCTCATTAGCATTTTGTCCTCACCGGACTTGCCTTATAAGACTTCTTCTGCTCTGACGTTGAACACGATGCCAACAATGTTATCATATTTCATTGGCAACCATATAATTTGGCGCTAGTTCGTCAGCAAGCACGACAGGATTCCGCTCATTAGCATTTTGTCCTCACCGGACTTGCCTTATAAGACTTCTTCTGCTCTGACGTTGAACACGATGCCAACAATGTTATCATATTTCATTGGCAACCATATAATTTGGCGCTAGTTCGTCAGCAAGCACGACAGGATTCCGCTCATTAGCATTTTGTCCTCACCGGACTTGCCTTATAAGACTTCTTCTGCTCTGACGTTGAACACGATGCCAACAATGTTATCATATTTCATTGGCAACCATATAATTTGGCGCTAGTTCGTCAGCAAGCACGACAGGATTCCGCTCATTAGCATTTTGTCCTCACCGGACTTGCCTTATAAGACTTCTTCTGCTCTGACGTTGAACACGATGCCAACAATGTTATCATATTTCATTGGCAACCATATAATTTGGCGCTAGTTCGTCAGCAAGCACGACAGGATTCCGCTCATTAGCATTTTGTCCTCACCGGACTTGCCTTATAAGACTTCTTCTGCTCTGACGTTGAACACGATGCCAACAATGTTATCATATTTCATTGGCAACCATATAATTTGGCGCTAGTTCGTCAGCAAGCACGACAGGATTCCGCTCATTAGCATTTTGTCCTCACCGGACTTGCCTTATAAGACTTCTTCTGCTCTGACGTTGAACACGATGCCAACAATGTTATCATATTTCATTGGCAACCATATAATTTGGCGCTAGTTCGTCAGCAAGCACGACAGGATTCCGCTCATTAGCATTTTGTCCTCACCGGACTTGCCTTATAAGACTTCTTCTGCTCTGACGTTGAACACGATGCCAACAATGTTATCATATTTCATTGGCAACCATATAATTTGGCGCTAGTTCGTCAGCAAGCACGACAGGATTCCGCTCATTAGCATTTTGTCCTCACCGGACTTGCCTTATAAGACTTCTTCTGCTCTGACGTTGAACACGATGCCAACAATGTTATCATATTTCATTGGCAACCATATAATTTGGCGCTAGTTCGTCAGCAAGCACGACAGGATTCCGCTCATTAGCATTTTGTCCTCACCGGACTTGCCTTATAAGACTTCTTCTGCTCTGACGTTGAACACGATGCCAACAATGTTATCATATTTCATTGGCAACCATATAATTTGGCGCTAGTTCGTCAGCAAGCACGACAGGATTCCGCTCATTAGCATTTTGTCCTCACCGGACTTGCCTTATAAGACTTCTTCTGCTCTGACGTTGAACACGATGCCAACAATGTTATCATATTTCATTGGCAACCATATAATTTGGCGCTAGTTCGTCAGCAAGCACGACAGGATTCCGCTCATTAGCATTTTGTCCTCACCGGACTTGCCTTATAAGACTTCTTCTGCTCTGACGTTGAACACGATGCCAACAATGTTATCATATTTCATTGGCAACCATATAATTTGGCGCTAGTTCGTCAGCAAGCACGACAGGATTCCGCTCATTAGCATTTTGTCCTCACCGGACTTGCCTTATAAGACTTCTTCTGCTCTGACGTTGAACACGATGCCAACAATGTTATCATATTTCATTGGCAACCATATAATTTGGCGCTAGTTCGTCAGCAAGCACGACAGGATTCCGCTCATTAGCATTTTGTCCTCACCGGACTTGCCTTATAAGACTTCTTCTGCTCTGACGTTGAACACGATGCCAACAATGTTATCATATTTCATTGGCAACCATATAATTTGGCGCTAGTTCGTCAGCAAGCACGACAGGATTCCGCTCATTAGCATTTTGTCCTCACCGGACTTGCCTTATAAGACTTCTTCTGCTCTGACGTTGAACACGATGCCAACAATGTTATCATATTTCATTGGCAACCATATAATTTGGCGCTAGTTCGTCAGCAAGCACGACAGGATTCCGCTCATTAGCATTTTGTCCTCACCGGACTTGCCTTATAAGACTTCTTCTGCTCTGACGTTGAACACGATGCCAACAATGTTATCATATTTCATTGGCAACCATATAATTTGGCGCTAGTTCGTCAGCAAGCACGACAGGATTCCGCTCATTAGCATTTTGTCCTCACCGGACTTGCCTTATAAGACTTCTTCTGCTCTGACGTTGAACACGATGCCAACAATGTTATCATATTTCATTGGCAACCATATAATTTGGCGCTAGTTCGTCAGCAAGCACGACAGGATTCCGCTCATTAGCATTTTGTCCTCACCGGACTTGCCTTATAAGACTTCTTCTGCTCTGACGTTGAACACGATGCCAACAATGTTATCATATTTCATTGGCAACCATATAATTTGGCGCTAGTTCGTCAGCAAGCACGACAGGATTCCGCTCATTAGCATTTTGTCCTCACCGGACTTGCCTTATAAGACTTCTTCTGCTCTGACGTTGAACACGATGCCAACAATGTTATCATATTTCATTGGCAACCATATAATTTGGCGCCAGTTCGTCAGCAAGCACGACAGGATTCCGCTCATTAGCATTTTGTCCTCACCGGACTTGCCTTATAAGACTTCTTCTGCTCTGACGTTGAACACGATGCCAACAATGTTATCATATTTCATTGGCAACCATATAATTTGGCGCTAGTTCGTCAGCAAGCACGACAGGATTCCGCTCATTAGCATTTTGTCCTCACCGGACTTGCCTTATAAGACTTCTTCTGCTCTGACGTTGAACACGATGCCAACAATGTTATCATATTTCATTGGCAACCATATAATTTGGCGCTAGTTCGTCAGCAAGCACGACAGGATTCCGCTCATTAGCATTTTGTCCTCACCGGACTTGCCTTATAAGACTTCTTCTGCTCTGACGTTGAACACGATGCCAACAATGTTATCATATTTCATTGGCAACCATATAATTTGGCGCTAGTTCGTCAGCAAGCACGACAGGATTCCGCTCATTAGCATTTTGTCCTCACCGGACTTGCCTTATAAGACTTCTTCTGCTCTGACGTTGAACACGATGCCAACAATGTTATCATATTTCATTGGCAACCATATAATTTGGCGCTAGTTCGTCAGCAAGCACGACAGGATTCCGCTCATTAGCATTTTGTCCTCACCGGACTTGCCTTATAAGACTTCTTCTGCTCTGACGTTGAACACGATGCCAACAATGTTATCATATTTCATTGGCAACCATATAATTTGGCGCTAGTTCGTCAGCAAGCACGACAGGATTCCGCTCATTAGCATTTTGTCCTCACCGGACTTGCCTTATAAGACTTCTTCTGCTCTGACGTTGAACACGATGCCAACAATGTTATCATATTTCATTGGCAACCATATAATTTGGCGCTAGTTCGTCAGCAAGCACGACAGGATTCCGCTCATTAGCATTTTGTCCTCACCGGACTTGCCTTATAAGACTTCTTCTGCTCTGACGTTGAACACGATGCCAACAATGTTATCATATTTCATTGGCAACCATATAATTTGGCGCTAGTTCGTCAGCAAGCACGACAGGATTCCGCTCATTAGCATTTTGTCCTCACCGGACTTGCCTTATAAGACTTCTTCTGCTCTGACGTTGAACACGATGCCAACAATGTTATCATATTTCATTGGCAACCATATAATTTGGCGCTAGTTCGTCAGCAAGCACGACAGGATTCCGCTCATTAGCATTTTGTCCTCACCGGACTTGCCTTATAAGACTTCTTCTGCTCTGACGTTGAACACGATGCCAACAATGTTATCATATTTCATTGGCAACCATATAATTTGGCGCCAGTTCGTCAGCAAGCACGACAGGATTCCGCTCATTAGCATTTTGTCCTCACCGGACTTGCCTTATAAGACTTCTTCTGCTCTGACGTTGAACACGATGCCAACAATGTTATCATATTTCATTGGCAACCATATAATTTGGCGCTAGTTCGTCAGCAAGCACGACAGGATTCCGCTCATTAGCATTTTGTCCTCACCGGACTTGCCTTATAAGACTTCTTCTGCTCTGACGTTGAACACGATGCCAACAATGTTATCATATTTCATTGGCAACCATATAATTTGGCGCTAGTTCGTCAGCAAGCACGACAGGATTCCGCTCATTAGCATTTTGTCCTCACCGGACTTGCCTTATAAGACTTCTTCTGCTCTGACGTTGAACACGATGCCAACAATGTTATCATATTTCATTGGCAACCATATAATTTGGCGCTAGTTCGTCAGCAAGCACGACAGGATTCCGCTCATTAGCATTTTGTCCTCACCGGACTTGCCTTATAAGACTTCTTCTGCTCTGACGTTGAACACGATGCCAACAATGTTATCATATTTCATTGGCAACCATATAATTTGGCGCTAGTTCGTCAGCAAGCACGACAGGATTCCGCTCATTAGCATTTTGTCCTCACCGGACTTGCCTTATAAGACTTCTTCTGCTCTGACGTTGAACACGATGCCAACAATGTTATCATATTTCATTGGCAACCATATAATTTGGCGCCAGTTCGTCAGCAAGCACGACAGGATTCCGCTCATTAGCATTTTGTCCTCACCGGACTTGCCTTATAAGACTTCTTCTGCTCTGACGTTGAACACGATGCCAACAATGTTATCATATTTCATTGGCAACCATATAATTTGGCGCTAGTTCGTCAGCAAGCACGACAGGATTCCGCTCATTAGCATTTTGTCCTCACCGGACTTGCCTTATAAGACTTCTTCTGCTCTGACGTTGAACACGATGCCAACAATGTTATCATATTTCATTGGCAACCATATAATTTGGCGCTAGTTCGTCAGCAAGCACGACAGGATTCCGCTCATTAGCATTTTGTCCTCACCGGACTTGCCTTATAAGACTTCTTCTGCTCTGACGTTGAACACGATGCCAACAATGTTATCATATTTCATTGGCAACCATATAATTTGGCGCTAGTTCGTCAGCAAGCACGACAGGATTCCGCTCATTAGCATTTTGTCCTCACCGGACTTGCCTTATAAGACTTCTTCTGCTCTGACGTTGAACACGATGCCAACAATGTTATCATATTTCATTGGCAACCATATAATTTGGCGCTAGTTCGTCAGCAAGCACGACAGGATTCCGCTCATTAGCATTTTGTCCTCACCGGACTTGCCTTATAAGACTTCTTCTGCTCTGACGTTGAACACGATGCCAACAATGTTATCATATTTCATTGGCAACCATATAATTTGGCGCTAGTTCGTCAGCAAGCACGACAGGATTCCGCTCATTAGCATTTTGTCCTCACCGGACTTGCCTTATAAGACTTCTTCTGCTCTGACGTTGAACACGATGCCAACAATGTTATCATATTTCATTGGCAACCATATAATTTGGCGCTAGTTCGTCAGCAAGCACGACAGGATTCCGCTCATTAGCATTTTGTCCTCACCGGACTTGCCTTATAAGACTTCTTCTGCTCTGACGTTGAACACGATGCCAACAATGTTATCATATTTCATTGGCAACCATATAATTTGGCGCTAGTTCGTCAGCAAGCACGACAGGATTCCGCTCATTAGCATTTTGTCCTCACCGGACTTGCCTTATAAGACTTCTTCTGCTCTGACGTTGAACACGATGCCAACAATGTTATCATATTTCATTGGCAACCATATAATTTGGCGCTAGTTCGTCAGCAAGCACGACAGGATTCCGCTCATTAGCATTTTGTCCTCACCGGACTTGCCTAATAAGACTTCTTCTGCTCTGACGTTGAACACGATGCCAACAATGTTATCATATTTCATTGGCAACCATATAATTTGGCGCTAGTTCGTCAGCAAGCACGACAGGATTCCGCTCATTAGCATTTTGTCCTCACCGGACTTGCCTTATAAGACTTCTTCTGCTCTGACGTTGAACACGATGCCAACAATGTTATCATATTTCATTGGCAACCATATAATTTGGCGCTAGTTCGTCAGCAAGCACGACAGGATTCCGCTCATTAGCATTTTGTCCTCACCGGACTTGCCTTATAAGACTTCTTCTGCTCTGACGTTGAACACGATGCCAACAATGTTATCATATTTCATTGGCAACCATATAATTTGGCGCTAGTTCGTCAGCAAGCACGACAGGATTCCGCTCATTAGCATTTTGTCCTCACCGGACTTGCCTTATAAGACTTCTTCTGCTCTGACGTTGAACACGATGCCAACAATGTTATCATATTTCATTGGCAACCATATAATTTGGCGCTAGTTCGTCAGCAAGCACGACAGGATTCCGCTCATTAGCATTTTGTCCTCACCGGACTTGCCTTATAAGACTTCTTCTGCTCTGACGTTGAACACGATGCCAACAATGTTATCATATTTCATTGGCAACCATATAATTTGGCGCTAGTTCGTCAGCAAGCACGACAGGATTCCGCTCATTAGCATTTTGTCCTCACCGGACTTGCCTTATAAGACTTCTTCTGCTCTGACGTTGAACACGATGCCAACAATGTTATCATATTTCATTGGCAACCATATAATTTGGCGCTAGTTCGTCAGCAAGCACGACAGGATTCCGCTCATTAGCATTTTGTCCTCACCGGACTTGCCTTATAAGACTTCTTCTGCTCTGACGTTGAACACGATGCCAACAATGTTATCATATTTCATTGGCAACCATATAATTTGGCGCTAGTTCGTCAGCAAGCACGACAGGATTCCGCTCATTAGCATTTTGTCCTCACCGGACTTGCCTTATAAGACTTCTTCTGCTCTGACGTTGAACACGATGCCAACAATGTTATCATATTTCATTGGCAACCATATAATTTGGCGCTAGTTCGTCAGCAAGCACGACAGGATTCCGCTCATTAGCATTTTGTCCTCACCGGACTTGCCTTATAAGACTTCTTCTGCTCTGACGTTGAACACGATGCCAACAATGTTATCATATTTCATTGGCAACCATATAATTTGGCGCTAGTTCGTCAGCAAGCACGACAGGATTCCGCTCATTAGCATTTTGTCCTCACCGGACTTGCCTTATAAGACTTCTTCTGCTCTGACGTTGAACACGATGCCAACAATGTTATCATATTTCATTGGCAACCATATAATTTGGCGCTAGTTCGTCAGCAAGCACGACAGGATTCCGCTCATTAGCATTTTGTCCTCACCGGACTTGCCTTATAAGACTTCTTCTGCTCTGACGTTGAACACGATGCCAACAATGTTATCATATTTCATTGGCAACCATATAATTTGGCGCCAGTTCGTCAGCAAGCACGACAGGATTCCGCTCATTAGCATTTTGTCCTCACCGGACTTGCCTTATAAGACTTCTTCTGCTCTGACGTTGAACACGATGCCAACAATGTTATCATATTTCATTGGCAACCATATAATTTGGCGCCAGTTCGTCAGCAAGCACGACAGGATTCCGCTCATTAGCATTTTGTCCTCACCGGACTTGCCTTATAAGACTTCTTCTGCTCTGACGTTGAACACGATGCCAACAATGTTATCATATTTCATTGGCAACCAACTGCCGACTACCTACTTCCTTATACTATAATTTCTTTGTGATTTTCGTATAATAATTGTAATTGCACTTAATATTTCAAATATTATACATTCCTATCATATTATTAAAAAAATTACTTTACGTAAAGGAAATAACTGTTGTTATAAATGATGTGCAGACAGTGGTGAACGTCGCGTCAATGATGAGAGATTCTTTCAAACATCCAAAAGATCTCCTCTTTGAATGTCTCGTAGCTGACGTAAAATCTATCAAAACCAGCCAAATGTATCAAATAATGATAAAAGTTCTTAACCAATTTATCGCCCGCCATTTTGGAGAAATATCATCTCACCTCAGGAAAGCTTCACACAATCGTTAAATGGCCTTAAAAATACCTGTCTCATAGATTAAAAAAAGACGTTATAAATTAAGCGTTAATATGTCTTACTTATCAGATTCTTACACGCCAGTTCAAGCCTCGAGCCTGGTTTAAGGCCGTTTTAACCAAACAGACGCCATGATATAAGTCAAGTTATTCACTGATCTGACTGACGCCCTTAAAATGTTCACACCACATTTTTTAGTAAGGCTGTACATGTTTATAGTGTGATGTGGCAGGCTGTAAAACAGTTTAGATTTGTTGATTTGCAACATTTCTGCTGCAATAAATTAATAATTTTGAGAATTCTGAAGTACCCGATCTCTTTATAACTCTTTTTGTGAGACATATTATTGGTGTAAGAGAAACACTGATTTTAAGAAAACATTCATTAAATTTAATTATTGATAAAATGTAATATCTGTGCGTTTATTTTAATAGCTTTCCTCGTGCGTCTAATTAAAAACTTAAACTTCACCATTTAATTTATTGTAATGTCGGCAGGAATATAAATCATTTCTGACGTGTGGATTCAAATCCAATGTGCTTACCTATTTCGGCTGCAACGCAAATTGTGTTGATTGAATCTGGGAGCACGCGCGCAATGATGACAAATTGGTTTATCGTGTTTCGTAATGTGACAGATATGTTTATTGGAACAATCTGATGCAGCAATGTTGTATTGAATATACCACATTCTGTATGAGTGGGTACTTGCTTGGCTATAGCGTAGTAAAACTAATTACACTTGACAGTAAGTTAGGTCTCGCTGAAGTTGCGCGTGGAAAGCAACCGAAATAAACATCGGATTTGAGTGTGTTTCGAGTCAAATCTTTTATTTAACGATGATTCGCCCCAGTTTTTATAACATCCATTACGCAAACATAATATAATTTATATAGTTAATAAATATTGAAACCTGCGCGTTGATCCAATAATGACCAAATGGTTAATTGGCTTGAGAAGAGAGGATTCTAAAAAAATAATAGTGTCACTTAAAGCTATATTATACATAAATATTAATAACACACTTACCTTCGTATTAGTTAGATTCTTACACGCCGGTTCAACGTTGGTGTGGTAAAGTCGGGCTTGAGCCTGGTTTAAGATCGTTTTAACCAAACAAACGCCACGGTAACAAGTTAAAATTTGTCGGTGTTCTAACCTTACACGCCACGTAATATATCTATACACGCGTTTATAAGTAAGAGGGTTAGTACGATTAGATACCTAAATTGAAGATAATTAATTACAAAATAATACATCACACATAACTGGAGCATCTGGTTCCTTGGAACAGGCAATCTGCCTATCTACGAACTAATTTCCACCTGACAATAGTACATCACGCATAACTGGATAATCTGGTTCCTCGGAACAGGCAATCTGCCTATTTAGGAACTAATTTCGACCTGACAAGACATAATAGTACATCACGCAAAACTGGAGCATCTGATTTCTTGGAACAGGCAATCTGCCTATCTAGGAACTAATTTCGACCTGAAAAGTCATAATAGTATATCACGCATAGCTGGAGTATCTGGTTCCTTGGAACAGGCAATCTGCCTATCTAGGAACTAATTTCGACCTGACGAGACATAATAGCGCTTATACACATTTTCAGTTATTACACAATATTATGTATCTACTTTATATTATGTTATTTCCTATTTGAATGTATCCACGTGATGTAATAAATAAAATAAATAGATATGTACCGCTATAAATTATTCGTATCGGGCGTAATAAAGAAGGTCTATTTAAATTTAACGATTTAAGCCGAATCATACGTTACATCACTACCCTACTTCCATTACGAATATTGATTCTATTAAATTTATTCCGATCTTATTTATTCTCTCATGCCGACATGATGGTAATGTTCCCCACGTGTCCATTAATGGATTACCCGCACAATGCGGATCTCGGTCTATTATGCGCTTTTTACCTCACAACCTCACAAGAGAGTAAAATAATAAAACAAACCCCCTTTTACCCGACTGAGCCATTCCCAATTTTCACATTTCCGCGGCAAAACATTGCCTACCGTCTCAATGCTCGGTTTTTAGGTCAGACAAATAAAATCCAGAGACTAGACAGTTGATTTAAGAACTAAGAACTAGGGACCGTCTGTGTTCATAGCTTTGTGTTCTCAGCCAACAGAAGTTTCTGAAAGATTTCAGGGATATTAGCGGTTTCCAGTTTTAATTAGATAGGCACGGAATGTTGGGCTTTGTAAAAGTAATTGCTCGATAGCAAAGTAATTTAAAAGATCAACACTAAACACTAAGCTTTTGCGATTATAATGATTCAAGAAGATTTATTAACTTTTCAACTTCCCTCTAGGCGCGCTTGGAATGACATTACAATACAAATAGACACGATAATGTCTTACAAAGTGAACCCAAAATGTGGCAATTAACAAATACTGCTTCCAGTAAATGACAGTATGACAAAGATTGACATTGAATGATAAATATGAATAATATGAACGAAATATATATATAGAACCGGGAAGCGTTTACGTTCTTAAAAGTTACGAAGGCGAATTACTACATTCTACAACATGGCTTACACTAAAACGTAAAAAAACCAGTAGGTTTTTTTTTACATTAACTCCACACAAGAAAAATAATTTCCCTCAGCGCCTTTTTCATCTCTGAGGATGCCGTGTGGAGGGTCTTTTTGAGGAGAGGAAGGAGTGAACATGTTTCTTGAAGAGAGCAATGTTGTAGTAGGAAGGAAATACAGAGGCCGGCGAATCGTTCCACAGCCGAACTGTTCTCACGCGACAAATGTCAACCGTGTACACATCTAGTTCCTCGGAGCATGTTCCATTGTAATACCGGTAGAACAAGGACATCATACCTACCTGACGCCTGTGCCCTAAAGATTGCAACCCGCTCGTTAAGATGGGTGTACTGGACGGGAGTCCGCACAAGATTTGGGCGCCGGGTCCAAACCGTGTCTTCAACCGATGGGAATGCTCCTTTACGGCCGATGATGATGATAGTTATATGAAATTATTGCAATCTGCCTCCCGCACCCGGTGCTCGGTGAATGTTAGGCAATGGGTGTGCTGTCGTCTCTGCTCGCTTCTGGCGTTGGCGGTTTTCCTAGGCAGGGCTGGCTGGTCTTTAGCTGAAGATCAAATTTGTAAAATGGTTATGGCAGTATTTTTCGCAGGTCCCCCGTGACATAGCGCTCCGAAACAGGAAAGATTCACTAAGATTCGCTAAATCTGATGGTCCCAACTGCTGCCAACCGTCTGGAGCCAGTGGGACTATGGCATCCCAAATTGGGAAATGTTGTGAGGCTGAAGGTAGTGGGGAAGGGAAGCAGATAGAGTAGAGAAAGATGGGGGAGTACCTGGCTATTCAGATCTGGCCACCAAACAAGGCCAAAGCCATTTCAAGCGAGGAATCTTTATTGTAGACATCTATAAACTGCGCATTAACACCTTTGACCTTCGACCAAATCGCATATTATAACTTGAAAGTGTTTGATGTTTCCTCTCTGTCGAGGCTAGTTCTGTGCTGATTTGTTGCTTGTAAATGCGATGTTTATTTAGTTGCGAGTTATTACTCCCAACAATTGCTCGTGTAATTCGCAAATCAGCCGGCAATCTCCCAGTTCTCTGGTCCGCAGCAGACACTTTGGGAGGCTGCCAAGACTTCTTTATGTACTTTTATTATTATTATTATTAGATGTTTCCATAATTCTGACTTCTACAATGTAGCGGGTGTTGTACAGGCTTGAAGAGAAGAAATACGCCCTTACTCACAGATACAACAGATACTTACAAAATAGTAGACTTGCCCTAACGTAAAATCTGGGTTTCATTTCGACGAGCTAGTGGCAAAACCACGTGACCATATGTTTGGCACCGGGAGAGTTCTAGAATAATTTGAATAAAATACGAAATCAGTCGTGCTTTGACCGTCGAAGGGCGCACATTTAAATAACCAAACCCTGCGCAGAAAAGTAAAGTTCGTTAAAGTAAGGATACGGTTTACATCGCAGTCCATCGTAGGACTTCTGTTCGCAGTATCTGAATGTTCGTTTTAACCGAACCGTCTACAAATCCAGTTGCGTAGCGACAAAAAATGAGTAAGGTGTGTAAATTATAACTTTCATATAACTGTAAAACTAAACTAGGGTAACGAAATATTCGATTTTGGAAACAAGCCCGAAATGTTATTTTCCCGATTTGAGATTTATAATTGAGGTTTTTACGCAGCCAGAAATTTACGCGCCATTGTAAAAATGATCAGTTAATTGTAGGCAGATTTTATTTTCGAAGACCAAATATGTACTTAAAAATGCGAGTTGCCTGTATATGTAGATGTCAGATTCATTTATTGACGAATAACTTACGTAATAGGAGACGGTCACGAAACCTCCCCTCTCCTTGCAACTTGGTTCGTTCTCCTTTCCCTCATGGGCAGGTCTATTGTTTTGTATGTCTATTCCCTTACTGGTCCCACCCAGCACCGTAAATGCAGGACCTTGAAGTTTGACATGGACATTACTAATGATCTGTTTTTTGTGGTTTAACGCTGAAAATCTTTATTCTTCTCAAAAATATCACTTTAATTGCGACGTCTACATTGTTATTCTGTTTAGCATCTCATTGTCATATGGGTACGCTTCAGTATAATTCCCTCTACCTAGTAAAAGCTTAGGAATAATCAATGGCTTATAACAGATTCACTCTGGATTTTCAATAAAGCATAGGAAACCACAGTTTGCGGGGTAAAATCAATAATCGTCGATACGCAAGACATTTACATCAAACTCAAACAATCTGCCAATCATTGAGAAACAGAAGGTTAAATATATAATTAACTACTTCGAAGATGAAGATAGTAGCGTGGTAATTGAAGATTCAATACATAATGTGAAAGAAAAAATGCTCGATCTTTTCTGTATTAATCTGCGGCTGTAGTATGACAGCTTATTGGACAGACCATACATACATAGCAAATCTCTAAAATAAAGTGGGAATCGTAATTACATTAGTGATGAAGTCGTGTAAAAACAATATTCGGCACACGGACCGGCATATTGGACGGACCTATGGTCGAATTTGCCCTAGCAGGCCTAGAAAATTTATCTTTCCGCAGGGTTTATTTTAATTAATTGTGATAAACGTATTACTAAGTCTCAGATGTTTCTGGAGGAATCCCTAAGGAGGAAGGAGGAAGTTACTAACTCATCCTCTAGAAAAACAAAATTGGTGCTTACTGCGAATTTTATACTTGAAAATTGTTTTATAAATTTTTCAAACCGTTGTACATTAAACATTTTAATGGGAACGTACTGTTTACGAACTTACATCCGCAGGGAATGCTCTAAAAAATGTATATTATCGGTACGAATTCGTCGGAATTAATTAGATTGTGAGCCTCGAGCAAACCCCCGTTATTAGAGTCTTGTGTCGCCTTAATCGTGCATCAGCAAAGCGTTCTTTTCGTATTTTTACGTTCGTAATACGATCGAACATGTATTGTATTGCTTCAAAAAACCGACTGAAAAACAACATTTCCAAATCTGGACTCAAAATTTTCATGCAGTCTGGTCACTGATATGTTGTTATTATTGCCTGTATATTAGCCGTGTACCTTCTATGAGCTGTATAATTTCTCAGCTATTAATGCACCAAGTAATTAATAACATATAACGCGAGCCAAACTGCCGAACTGCCGAACTGAACCTTGGGGAAAGGAACGTTTCGCGCCATTTGCGGTTGCTTCGTTCCTTTCCCGTAATTCGTGGCGCGGTTCGCGTTTAAGTTCGCAAATCCATACGTACCATTATACATCAAGCCATAGTGATTAAGCTCCGTCGCACGTCGCAATACACGCAGACCACTTTCTACACTTAGTAAAGCTTGTGTCCTAATCCTACATCTTATACGGTAGGTACCTACTGCTGACTGTTGCCTGCAAGTAGCTTGTCTGTAATCTGCCACATTATAAGCGGTGCTCAGTTCCTATCTGACGATCAACAATTGCGCGACTAAATCCAGGATGAAATCCAATCCACTCGGCTGGAAGTAGCCAATTACTTTCCAGCGATTTGTAGGAAATTACTTCACAAATGCGTTTTACCTATCATTAAGTAGTAATCCGTCAGACCCGTTGTTAATGTTATTTACTCTCTAACCGTTTGAATGTCGAGTCCATTGTTCGGAAATCGAGCTAATTCGCCGGCCATTGGTTGAATTAAATTTATATTCACAGAATATAAATATAAAGTATTGGCTTTTCGCCCCAATAAATCGAATTGTTAAATGTTTTTTTTTTTTTTTACAGTAATACCGCACAAGAGTCCCAACTGCTCCCGTCTGGAGCCAGTGAGACTATGGCATCCCCAATTGGGGTATGTTGTGAGGCTGAGGGTATTGGGGAGGGGAAGGAGATGGGGAAGAGGAAGGTGGGGAAGAAAATGAAAATGTGAAAATGTGCCTCGCGAATAAAATCAGTCGACATTTTTGTGCGTTTTAAATGTTTGTCGTTTTGTCGGCGAACAATTATTACTGCTCGAATCGTTTATTCAGTGAATAATGTCGATTAAATTTTAATAATGCCTGTTTTTATAAAATGATTTGAATTTCTTTTTTTTATTCAAGTTTACGGTATTATTCTGATATATTTAATTAGTAAATTCATTGAGATATTTTAATGTTGTCCAGAATTATGGAATTAAATCACGCGTAAAAGCATGGCTAAGGCACACAGTGAGGCTCACATCACCAAATCATATTTTATTGAAAAATATTATTTTAATGTATCAATAAAAAAATTAAAAGTGGCTTTCGACTGTATTAAGTTGTTGTTGATTTTTAGGGTTGGGCTTGAGTCAACTTGATTTATTTTATTGTTAATGCTCTGTTTAGGGGCGTTTACACAGGAATATATAGGTACTGCAAATTATACAGTATTACACGTAACTGAACTGCCTCAGTACCTTACAATCTTTTGTATTTATTTAGTGATCAATTGAAGATATACACTGACTCGGCGTAATTATTAAATGTGGTTTTTGACTAACTACCATTTGTATTCTTCTTTGCCCAGAATAGTAATGGAGGGAAACAATTATGCAAAGTCAGTGGACGTCTTCAATTTGTCTTTAAACAAATATAAAATGTTGTTAATGAAGCAATTCAGTTATTTACCATAAATAATGTATATTAATATTAATATGTAAAAGCCCCGAAAAAGGGCGTTAATTAATAAATAAATAAATTTCATCGGAGGAAATGTATGAGTGTATAAAATGTAAGTTTATTTGTAAAACAGTTGATTACCATTCGCAAGTTGATTATCACGATACTTTCTGCGCATTATGTAAATTTAAATGCTGATTATTACGTTTACGTCACTTACTTCGTAAGTTACGTAAGTAGCTTTGCTAATAAAGTGAATTTCTCAGTTGGCATAAAGCATGCACATTATTTATCTTGAACTGGTTTCAAGTTTGTTGATAAACAAATCAACTAAATGCGTGATTATTTACTCGGAGTGTCTTGCAAGAACAGAGTCGAGTATATATTATATTAATTCATATTAGCCGCTGTCTACTTGTTCTTATTCCGTGATTAGATCTCCCTCCTCCTAATGGGCGAGCATAACTCCCGCGCGGGAGACTTATCCTCTCCCTGTCTTGCTTGGTGCTGTGACCTCCTCTGCTGACCCCGACGGGGAAGATGATGAATGGTGCCACTTACATCATATAGTGGTCACTTTCTTACTTACAACCCTTGGAGTGCCAGGGGTAAAATGCCAATGACAACCCGTCGTACTCCGGCATAAATTATTTTTGTGATAACTTACTTGTTTTTTCGCTAAATAATGTTTTTGTAAATTGTACCGTATAGTGTTTTTATATATTTACAAATTTTTATTTATTTATTGAACGCCCGTAGGTCTTTTATAGACATGATACAAGTCGAATAATACACAATAATGCAGAAATGATATATGTAAGTAAGTACTTAATACTTTTCATCTTACTTTGTGGTTACACTATCGTAAAATTTGCATAAAGGAGTACAAGTTTACAATTTCATGTATTTATCTTTTTACTTCCGTTAAATAGATTTTTTCCATATATATTATATAAAATGTATTCACAGACATAAACCAGGAAAAATGAAGAAATATTTTTAATTTATCTGACTTCGACCAACTTCATTTTGCACATTCATTTCATTAAATAATTCGGCTCTATTTGAAGACAAGAAACGTATTAAGGCGATGCACTACGTCGTGTAATATTTTCAATTGAGCCGCTATCAATAACAACCCTTACGTAGATGGCGATAAGGTTTAAATTACCGCTTAACACCATCCGCCTGTTTTGATTTATGCAAGAAAAAAACATGGCCAAAAAGTGCCTTTTATTTTATTTTGTGGATGTTCAGGCATAAATATTAATTTTTTTTTCGATCATTTTATAAATAACTTAATTTGCCACATTATACAATAAAATCATAACCGAAAATGGGATTGTAAGTAGGAGATTTTGAACTTTAAAGCAGTTTTCATAGGCCTTATACATTATTTTTTTCTGGGCTTATAAAGAGACTTATCTAAAAAATACTCGATTACTTCAAAGGCCAGGATGTATTCTACTCGCAGTATTTAATTAAAGCATCTGAAACATTTCTAGGCGACCAAATTTTCAAACCAAAAACATATGATTTTGCATTACTACGTATGGCATCGCCTTAAAGCCAACTTATACCGCCAAATTGGAGAACTAAATATATTTACAACATCGGAGTACATATTTCCCAAATTTTGAATTCGCTTCATAGGCGCGTAATACTGCGACGTTTTAGAAGAATTGCTACAAAAATATGGTAGATACTGTCTTGCCTGCCTGCCTATGTAGTTTACGCAGGATAGCTACTTATATTCAGAGAAAAGTTTTCTTTCTCTCTAATGTTATAAAAAAATAATATAATGAAGACATACAATATTGTTATTTTACAAGCAATAATTATTCGCTTGAAACACTCATCCACATTGAAAAATCTCCTGATAAAAGATACATGACGCCAACGGGACTCGAACCCGTGTCCCTTCGATTTCCGGTCGACAGCTCTGACCACTGAGCTATGGCGGCTTATCTCTTATCCGCGAAATAATTCAATATATACTAGTGTTTCATTCAACAATTACTGCTTGTTACATTTTTTCACCTGAAAACAACCAACTTTATTTTATATGAGAAAGGCATTGTAAGTGCTAACTCTCTTACTAGATGGCGTCGAGACAAATTGTCTACATTTTAGGTGAAATCCTTGAACTTGTCAAATATCAAATATTATTTTTTTGGTAAACTAATGTTTAAGACAAGATTTTTTATGCATATCACAAAGGGTAACAATTATTTTACAAGCAATAATTATTCACCTGAAACACTCATCCACATTGAAAAATCTCCTGATAAAAGATGCATGACGCCAACGGGACTTTACGGTTTACCAAAACGGGACACGGTTTACCAAAAAAATAATATTTAATATTTGACAAGTTCAAGTATTTCATCTAAAAATGTAGACAATTTGTCTCGACGCCATCTCGTGAGAGAGTTAGCACTTACAATGCCTTTCTCATATAAAATAAAGTTGGTTGTTTTCAGGTGAAAAAATGTAACAAGCAGTAATTGTTGAATGAAACACTAGTATATATTGAATTATTTCGCGGATAAGAGATAAGCCGCCATAGCTCAGTGGTCAGAGCTGTCGACCGGAAATCGAAGGGACACGGGTTCGAGTCCCGTTGGCGTCATGTATCTTTTATCAGGAGATTTTTCAATGTGGATGAGTGTTTCAGGCGAATAATTATTGCTTGTAAAATAATTGTTACCCTTTGTGCTATGCATAAAAAATCTTGTCTTAAACATTAGTTTACCAAAAAAATAATATTACAATATTGTTCTTAAGGTTTATTATAGTTTACAGCTAAATAAGCGTTTTTCACTATAAATATAAGTTTTACGAGGATTTCCTGTAAATAAATGCATAACTATGACTTTTGAAATCGGAATCGGAATCGGAACGCTCTATTTCACTGATAAATAAAAACATTTCTGACGAAACGACAGTATAGAATAGTGTAAAGATGCATTATTTTCTTGCCAAGCGAACAATATACATTTTAGTATGCTGGGACCATTTTCAAAATCCATAAAATCGAGTAAATTGGGGTGAACTAGGAAATCCACGGTGGATTTCTTGGCATACTAGGGGTTAAATGGAAATGTATAACCTTTATGGAAACAGCAGCATTCAATGTGTGCTGGTTTTAGAACCTTTGCTATTTCTGTAGAATATTTAGACTTCAGGCAATTTATTATCAAAATTTGAAGCTATTTGTAAAACTGCGGAGTTTTTATGTTTCGTCATTCTTATCAGTTTCGTATTACATTTATATTGCTTTCAATAGCGTATTGCATTGATTAAACTAACACCAACTACTTACTGTCGATAGTGGATAATCTATGCATCGTCGTAGGTACGTATTGAATTTTTCTCAAGAAAAGGCTTCAGCACAGCTGTACCCAGTTCCTACTTACTGAAGCAGTTAATCTTATTATGGTGCTGTATATGAAATGTACATGCTATGGCTTCGTTATCACACGAAAAAGAGAAATAATTTAGGTCTAGGAGGGTTAAACGCACTCCCAAAATATTGTCGATGTTTGATTTTTTTTTTTTTTAATTTCTGGTAATGTATTCCCAACAGAGAAGACCGCGGTCCATAAACGTTCGAAAGCTCTAACGTCACCTAGTTGGGTACTAACCAGCATCTTCTGGTAAGACAGTAATCCGGCTGGCGCACGACAGTAGCAATGGTAGCAGTGAGCAGTGAGCAGCGCTTACGGAGCAGGGAGCACATCCTTGACACGAGCGCTGGATCGATCGTGCCGCGCATTCCCTATCAACCGAAGCTTTTAATGTTATTGCTGACTGGCAGCTCGGTTCCGACAGCGACAGGCGAACAGTGCCACCGTCACCGGTGCGGTCAGCAGTCAGCACCTACGGACAGTGAGTCAGGACGTGACATCATCCGAGCACGAGATTAACAACACTCTTAATTTAATGCCTGCGTGTTGTCAATGTTTACCAAAATGTATATCGACCCTTCCTCCGTGATATCGACTCACTGCACTGCGCAGTGGTCATCGAAGTAAACCGAATAATATAAAAGTATGTATAATAGATATTATAATAACTGACCCTTTTCGTATGCGGCAGCATCTGTAAATATGTAAATACCTACCAGTATTCTTTATTTTATAATGGCTCCTAGGGGCCCGTTTCCACTTCCGTTTTCAAATCGGAGGCGGGTCCCGTTTTAAAATCGGATGCCCTATGGCCCTGTTGCCACCTACGTTTTAAAAAACGGATCCGTTTTAAAATCGGATATACTCTACGAAAAAAAAAATTGTCGATTCACCCAAAACATTTTATTTGCTCATTCTTCAGTAGACGATTGTGCGCAATGGACGACGATGAAGCTCTTGTTACCATGTGGTACTTATTAAAAAGAAGGAAAAAAGTGAAAAGTAAATTTTGGGTTCACCCAATCATAGCTGAAAGATTTTCTGTAGGAACTGTCCAAGTGTTAATTGGTGAGTTGAGAAGTGATGAACTAAAGTTCTTTAATTAGTTTAGAATGTCTAATTCTGTATCCCCTATTGCTTGTTACTTCTGCCCGGTGGGACGGCGGGGCGGCGGTAGCCAATTAAACTAATGTCTAACCAATCATCTGGAGCGCTTCCAACTTTCCATAACCTTCCGCTAGATTTATGAATTCCTCTCGGAAAGTGTGTTTCCGAGTATCGCTGTAATTCTATATCCCCTATTGCTAGTTACTTCTGCCCGGTGGGACGGCGGGGCGGCCGGACGGTGGGACGGCGGCGCGGCGGTAGCCAATTAAACTAATGTCTAACCAATCATCTGGAGCGCTTCCAACTTTCCATAACCTTCCGCTAGATTTATGAATTCCTCTCGGAAAGTGTGTTTCCGAGTATCGCTGTAATTCTGTATCCCCTATTACTAGTTACTTCTGCCCGGTGGGACGGCGGGGCGGCCGGACGGTGGGACGGCGGCGCGGCGGTAGCCAATTAAACTAATGTCTAACCAATCATCTGGAGCGCTTCCAACTTTCCATAACCTTCCGCTAGATTTATGAATTCCTCTCGGAAAGTGTGTTTCCGAGTATCGCTGTAATTCTGTATCCCCTATTGCTAGTTACTTCTGCCCGGTGGGACGGCGGGGCGGCCGGACGGTGGGACGGCGGCGCGGCGGTAGCCAATTAAACTAATGTCTAACCAATCATCTGGAGCGCTTCCAACTTTCCATAACCTTCCGCTAGATTTATGAATTCCTCTCGGAAAGTGTGTTTCCGAGTATCGCTGTAATTCTGTATCCCCTATTGCTAGTTGCTGCAGTGCCTGTAGAGATACAAATAATATACACCCGTTAATAAAAGCTTCGTTTTGTTCTGTCTATTTCTACACATTACTACATGTGACGTTTATGAACAACAGTGATAGGTAACAACTTACAACTGAGCTTTCAGCAATACGGATTTGTTTAGTAGTATGCAATTGAATTGGCTCGATCGACTCTAAACTTATTATTTCAGTAGTAAAGTGATTCGTTAATTGCGTTTCGTGGAAACAATACCTACAATTTCAACAAAAACTTTATATTACGCTGATGCGATTATTCTTATTTTTATTTCTATTATCCCTAGCATTTATTATCTATTATTTTTATTTGTATCCTACCATATTTTTATTTTTATCTTTATGTTTACAAGATTCACCTACTCCAATTCCTTTCCTGTATGGTGATTATGTACATAATATTATATATTCAGTATTGGTTATTTATGAAGGGAAAGAACTATTTGTATCCTACCATATTTTTATTTTTATCTTTATGTTTACAAGATTCACCTACTCCAATTCCTTTCCTGTATGGTGATCATGTACATAATATTATATATTCAGTATTGGTTATTTATGAAGGGAAAGAACTATTTTAAAGAATACCTGACATCATTAAATAATTTCATTTTGCTTTATTATTCTTTTTTTTCATTTCAATTCATGTTGAAAAATTTATTTTTAAAATAATTATTTAATTTATCTTTATTTTCATCGCTTTCTTATTTTCAGTTAAACCTATTTAACCTATACCTATTTTACAACTGAATGAATCATGTATTACATTTATATAATTATACATAAATTTCGACTACCATAATACGGACATGTGTCTAGTGTGATAGTCGAAAAGCATGTAAAAAACCTGTATCCAAATATATTTTTAATGAATAAAGAAATTTAAAAAAAAATTAAAAAAAAAAAAATTATTTATTTTATTTTTTAATTGTGTCATTTGTAGAAATCCATTTAATATTACATATTTAAATTAAATCAAATTTTCTAATGTTACCACTTGTTGTACTAAGTAGTACCTATGTTTAGCCTCCTGAGAATCCTCTCATCTTCCTCCATGCATCTCCTGAGATAATGCGCAACGCCCTCTTCAATATTATATAAGAAACCTAAAAAAGAATGCAACAATTTCGGCGTAAATCTGAAAGCAAGAAACCATTACTAATAAATTTTATATCTAATACCAGGACGGCTATGTTTGTTACTCACTGCGTTTCCAACCTACTCAGCTACGTGCTGGTAATAAAATCTTTTTAATGTATCGTTGCACGGGATTAGCATTTTTAATACTCGTTGAAAGCTTCATGCTGCCGAGAGGAGAGAGACGTGCGCTCCTTTTTGCTTTGGTGCGTGGGAGTTTTATGACTTATTGTATTCCTGCAATTATTGTTTTTTTTTTGTATTGAATGTCTGACTCTTTCGAGACTAATCTAAAACGGAAATGCTCTGTGATAATATAACCCTACATAGTCAGGCTGGGAGTTGTTATTGGGACTCAGTTCGGAGAACGTAGAATGTTGCGTATTATGTACTTTATAGGCAGACTGATGATTTCCAAAGATTATCTGTCAAATATAAACAAATCATTTTCAAATTAAGCTTTCTTTCCACCATCAAATCGGCACATGATTCATCAATACCTGGCTTGGCAAAATATTCTAAAAATGTTTTCAAGTGGTACTAATTACGAGTAGCTTAGAGTGTTTTCACTGCATTATACTGATTTTCGGAGCCCATAAAATATACACTTAATCAAGAAGAAATAAAAAAAGTAATTCTAAAATATTATTTTTCCTATTAATTTCACTATCTGCTAGTCCAAATTACATCAGATCTGTCATATTTATATTTAACATTTTAGAAGTTAGTGTTCCTCTTGAATATAGCACAACACGTGTGGGTACAAAGCTTACTTTGTCTGGTGTATTTAATTCATGTTCATTTGGTGTGTGACAAGTTCCACTCGCGGTGAACTTCGGTGACCCGCTGCAATAAGTGCCAAGTTCTTTCATTCCTTCCTGTCAGACCGCGACTTAACTCCCTTGTACCTAATTACTCAAGTCAAACATGGCACAGAGCAACAAACAAGTAGTTTGCAAATGTAAAAGTTCCCGTCTCTTTCTAAACAAGCTCAAATGCTCCGCGCGGAGATAAATGCATCGTGCCATGTTCACTCATTTGGCTTTGTCTGGGTGAGCATTTCCGAAGCAGATAATGGATTGACATTGACCTCAGATTTGTAATCTGTAATGACTTGATTCGAATACTGTCTGGACACATACTCATTTAAACTGCATAATCGCACTACCCTAAGGATCCCACTCGATTCATAACAAACTATATTTATATCCCGAGTATTTAGCTGTACCAAATGTAATGTGGAAAAATAATATACAGGGTTTTCCAATAAGAGGTGTTATTTTGATATTCAATCGTAAAAGATCAATGGTTTCGTTGCTTGTGTGGCACGTAGCGCCGTCTTTTTGAAAGTAAACGTTGTCCAGATCAATACCATCCAATTCCTGCCGTAAAAAATCATTAATCATCTCTCGATAGCGCAATCCATTCACCGTAACTGTTGCTCCAGCCTCATTTTCGAAAAAGTAAGGTCCAATGACTCCGCCGGACCATAAACCGCACCCAGTCACACGTTGAGGATAGAGAGGCTTTTCAACAATAACTCTTGGGTTTTCCGAGCCCCAGATGCGACAATCTTGCTTATTGGCGAAGCCACCGAGGTGGAAATGGGCCTCAACACTCAAGATGATTTGCATTTGATTTACTCAAGTGAATTTTAATAATTTCAATGCGTTTTTGAAGCGTTTATCGCGTTTTAAGCGTTTAAGCGTTTATAAGCGTTTTTATTAATGGCATAGTTTCTACATGTCAAATGTCAAAAAATGACAGCTTTAAAAGTAACATCTACCGAAATAGCGGGCTATTCAAAATAACACCTCTTATTGGAAAACCCTGTAGTTGAAACTTAGCTAAAAAAAACTTTTTAGGGTCGTGTTTCTACCATGACCCAATCATGTTTGATTACGTCTAAAAGGGATCGAAATGACAATCCGCTGCCTTAGTGCTTGTATGTTCAATAGACCATTTAGCAAAATTTACAGGCTACTTTTTTTTTGTTTTTACAGGCAAATTCTAAAAAATTCTCGATTTTGGTCATTTCGTTTAATACATATGTGTAACAGGAAATTTTTTAATATCCAAGATTGAAGCTATAATATGCCCATATTATGACTTTAAAGGTGGACGTTGAACATGGCATGAAAATGATGAATGATTATTTTGGATATTGAACATATCGTCTGGAGATTGAACAATTCGGCTCCCATAAGTTTGAGGTATTTTTTGTTCAATTGGCCAATTAGTGGTAAATTGTATATACAGGGTGATTTTCAGATTTCAAACACTTTACTTTTATCTTAGTTAGTAGTTGACTTAAAGTATTACTTTAAAATATAAAAACAGAGTCCTTGAGGTGATTTTTCACAAAAACTGCTCTATATAAATCATCCAAATATTTTGTAAGTTTGAAAAAAATGCAGAAGTTCAAAGGTACCTACCGCTAATATACTACTATCGGTTGTCGGTGCATGCGTGATGTGAAATATTCTTACTTCGTACGTATTACGGCCTCCGTGGTCTAGGGGTACTCTTGACTAGAAATCCGGAGGTCGCGGATTCAAACTCCGGCGTGCGCAAGTAAATTTTATTTGATTCATTTAAGTATGTTATTTCACAAATTATTCATTTAAAATTACATATAGTCTATTTGCGGCATGCTCCAGAGAGGAAGATATGGTGTAAAGACCACCATAAGAATTGAAATGGCTTTAGCCGTGTTCGGTGATCAGATCTGAATAGATACTCACATACCATCTCTCTTCTCCTTCCTCCTCCTTCCTCTCTTTCTCCTCTCCATCTCCTTCCCCTCCACACTACCTTCAGCCTCACAATATACTAATATACCCCAATTGGGGATTCCATAGTCTCACTGGCTCCAGATGGTTGGGAGCAGTGGAGGCTGTGTGCGGTATTCCATAAAAAAAATGCGTAAAATTATTAAAGTTCAATTTTCAGTTAAAATTTTTTATTTTTTTATTGTTTCGTTACCTACATTTGACAAATGTAATTTTTAAAGTTTACTTTAGAAAGTTTTTTTTTTCTTTGGAAGGTCTTATTTGCCGTGAGCTTATTATTTATGTTGATTAAGGTGAATAAAATATTATTTTTTTTAATATTTTCAGCTCTTAAAATCCTAAAATTATAATATCCCGCGATTTGGGTTATGGGTGTGCGCTATTTAACATTACATTTATTATTGTTAGTCGTGTGTCTAGTTGGTTTTATTGTAGTTCCTACATAAGAATATGTTTATTGTTTTTTATGTGACTAAAAAAACAAAAAATCGGAATCTTTTAATTGAATGAATTCAAAATTGAAATATTTGGACTTCGTTTCCATCAGCGATCTCAGCAGTGATAACGGACTAAATATGTGTCGTAGATGTCTTTCAATCAGACTATGAGGACAGTCGACTTTTTGCACATTTCCATGTCCTGGCTCTTTTGTTGTATTTCTTGAATTAAAATAAGTTTTAATGCACTAATATAATTTATTAATACCTACTCATTTTAGGTAAAAGTCCTAAGTTTGTAAATAAATAATTGAATAAATTAATAATAAATGAAGCATTCTGTATATTTGCCTAGCAAATTCAAGAAGTACCTACATGTAAAATATGGTGAAAAAGCCTATAAATGACATAATTTTAAGACTTAACATTCTATTTGAGCTACTGTTCTAAGGTTTATTGATTCTGGAGTCGGTGAAGTCAGTTTTTAGTTCAATAACAGAATATATATTTGCAATTAATTGTATTTTTAGTGGAACAATTTCGTTGTTAGAAAACAACTAAAAATCAACATGGCCGCACATTTTAACTAGCCGGCTCCTGATTGGTTGAAAGTGGAGATTGAACATTCAAGACCTCAACGTTCGGCGGGATGTTGAACAAATATCTATGAACTTTTAAAAAAATATTATATTCATAACGTTGAGTGTTTGAATGTTCAATATCCGGGAGTTTGAACAAATAAGAACTAAACATTGTTCCGTGAGTGGATATTGTCACTCGAAAAATGCTTAAAATGTCACTTAAAAACCAAAAATATGTTTTTTTTGAACTTCATTAATGCGCAATAGGCTAATTTACATATTGGCATTCATAACTCAGTTTTGCAAAAAAAGGTCTATTGAACATACAAGAACTAGGACAGCGAATCCAGTCTCCTTCAACGGAAGCAATCTTCCCAACATGCCTTCCATTGATATGCCTTGTCCTAACTCTAAGTGACCAGTTCAGGCACGGGGCTCCATCGAGGCCACATTCAAGTTAGCCTCTCAGAAGCTGGGCGTATTGTACAGTTGTACAGGCCCCGCAGATACTGTCGACCCTGAACAGATCGCAAGTGCACCCCACTGTTGAATTTAGCAGCCACCCCTGGTCTGGAGCCCCAAAATACCTGAAAACCCCTAGACTCTGCAGAAACGGGCGGTCCATTTGACAGGCGGTTTGCTATCTAACACTGAGTTTAACACCTCGGCTGTGGAACGATTTGCCGGCCTCCGTGTTTCCTCCCTAAAAAAGACCCTCCACACAGCATCCCCAGACGTGACATAGGCCATAAGGGAAATTATTTTCCTCAGGGCCTCCTGTGTGGAGTTAAAAATGTGGGAAAAGCAATCGAATGGCTGTAAGCCGGTAGAATCATTACATTACACTGATCAGTGATCAATCATTAATTGTTTCTCACTTGTGTCAAATTAGGGACTTATGTATTTACTACCGTTTACCTGTTTGGTAGAACTTAACATTTAAAACTTAGATAATTTAGAGAAAAATGACTAGTGCTAATTTATTAAGAATATCTTCAAATTATTAGTAATTCCGGTTAAAAACGAGATTGCAGGCCTTACGAATGTATTTACAGGATTCCTGATAAACTTTATTTAAATTAAGAATATTTTATGATGTCGGACACGCAAAGATGTTAGAAGAACGAGATGTGCTACGAGCAGTTCATACTGTGTGGAATTGTTTTGCCGAGTGTCGCCGGTTTTGTTCACCAATACTACTGCACACCTTCGCTTACGCTAAGGTATCCGCACTAATACATAGAACAGATTTCTGTGCGTACACGTCTCGATACCGTTCAAAGTACCCTAATTAGGTAGTACTCCGCCTACGGTCCGGCGGCCAACATAGCATATCTCGTTCTTCTAATATCTTTGCGGACACGTGTTCATGAAAATCCGAATATTTTTGCATCACAACGAAAATTCTTTGAAGTCATGATATATAATCAAGGCAAATCGATAAAAGATTTTTAAATCAATAAGGCCCGTTTATTTAAGTCAAACATCGAATTCTCTCCGCGTGTCACGTTACTTGCTCGTCTAACATTCTGCAATTATTTATACTCTTTGTATTTTTGGATGAATAAATATGGTTAATTACCTCACCTCGTTAAACATTATTTACACTAAATACAATAATAATACGTGATTATAAAAAGCTTTCGTTTCGTTCTCGATGCTGAAGAATTGCAGTGGATTAAAACTAGAGTGAGGAGCTCAAGCAATCTTCTCACGGCTTCAATGAGATCTTGAATCGCTACAAGTACAAGTACTACGTGCTTATATGATTTCCGTCGCATTAAACCGCGGCCGGAGCGCGGGTTATGTTGGACTGGTCCAGAGCGCGGGTTATGTTGGACGTTTAACCGTTCTTACGGTATTTTTGGATATCAATTTTATTTTATTCGGTTCGGAACATTGAGATGAGAGTTATATTTATACACTGAACGCATTATTAACTCGGATTATATTGGTAATGTTCAATTAACAGTTATGTATTACATTCTACATTCATGATTTTTTTTATTAGTTTTGTGATTTAAAACACGTTTATTAGTAGTTAAGGGGGCTGGTGGAAGATAATCGTTAGAATTGATATTTTATAAAGCGCAGTTTTTGTGAATAAATATATCAAGAGCACCTTACCAGTGTATTAATTGATTTTGTTCATAATTCTGCCTCAATATAGGTTCGGCAGTGAGGCAGGTTATGTTCAACTTAAATATACCTACTATTATTGACGACCTCCGTGGTTTAGGGGTAAGGCTTTCGACTAGCAATCCGAAGGACGCGAGTTCAAATCCCAGCGTGCGCAAGTAAATTTTATTTGATGCATTTGTGTTATTTCACAATTCATTCATTTAAAATAAAATATATTATACTTGTGGTACTTTCCAGAGTGGAAAATATATTCAGAGTATCGCCTTGGTATAAAACCACCATTAAAAATTGAAACATTGCTTGAAATGGTTTTAGCCGTGTTTGGGATCATCCAAATCTTAATACCCAGGTGCTTCCCCACCTTCCTCTCCCCATTTCCTTCAGCCTCACAATAAACCTCAATTGGAAATATTATTGCTGTGCCATTTTACCTTTTTTTCTATTACTGTTGTTATATACCGTATGTTATCTTGAATAGTAGGTATATGTGTTAATATTTCTGTTATGTTTTTAATAAAAATAAATAAATTAATAAACTGACACCCATAAAGAAATGATTAATCCAAACTAAATCTATCCTTCAAGTTTCCTAACTAAGAATATATTATGCTATTGAGAAGTTGGTGACTTACAACTAACTAATAACAATGACTAACTAACAACTTAATTGTAAGTACTACCCCATTCATCAAATTAGTTAAGATGATTAATCGATTTTATAATATCTAGATCAATTATAACTTGTGCGCATTTAGCATGAAATGTCGTGCTTACTTAATTACTTGCGTACTATAAAGACATGCTTTGAAATTAAATACAGATGTGTCGCTTCTTTATATTGTAGCTATCTCTATGCCAAAAAAATAATCCTATTTAGGTTGACTCACGGTATGTGTGAGTATAAAGTGAACAAACTAAAACTTTCGTCTACCGTCAGGAAGTGCTTTAAAGTTTAAAGTAAAGAGCTTATGGAGGATTGGAAGTGCGATGGCTGACGCGGTAATTACTTTGTCACATTTCATTTTTTGACAGATTAAGAGATATGTAACAACTTTATCTCACTTCCATAGTACCTACTATGAATGAACCCGGAGAAAAATTATCATCTTAAAAAGTGATAGCATGCCGATTTCCTGATAAAACATAATATCATGACGGAATGCGACAATATTAGTATTACAATATCAATACTTGTGTGAACACGTGTTCCGCCTTCCTCATTTGCTTTTAACTGATACTTTGTTGGTAAAACGAATAATTTGACCAGATTTATAAAAATTTAAATAGTAAGTTTTCTCCGTGCAACTATTCTCACACAGATTGAGCGATAACTGCATCGGCTCGCTTCAATAGCTATAACTATTATCATAGAGATTAAGCGTTAACAACGTCGTCTCGCCTCAATAATATGAATGTAACTATCTCATGCAGATTATGTGGCTAACAACGTCATCTCGTCTTAATAATATGAATGTAACTATTCTCATACATATTATGTGGATAACAACGTCATCTCGTCTCAATAATATGAATATAACTATTCTCGTACAGATTATGTGGATAACAACGTCATCTTGCCTCAATTAATATGAATGCAACTATTCTCATGGAAGTTAAGCGATAACAACGTAAATAGTGATATGAATTCAGCTGGGGAGATTTCTATCACCTTCTCTTACCAGTTTCATAAGTTTACCTGTAAAGTTCCCTACGACGAAAGTATTTGATTTGGTAACCGTATTAAAATAGGTTTGGCTAGTTTGGGCTATGTTTGTTTCTTTCATCAGTTTTCTTCAATGTTCTGTTGTCATGGAACCGTTTTATTTAATAGTAATACGAGTAATAATATTCATGATCACAGTCGAGTTTTACACCCACTCATACCATCTCGCGTTATGCACACACACACAATAGGTACATACTCCTCATCTGTGTGATATCACATAGTGTTTAATTGGGGCGGTGATTGTTAACATGCATTCGCTTCCTGGAAGTCTCACCATAATGCAATTTATTATATATTTGATGCATTGTATTTTAGCAAGTTTAAGCGAAACAAATTTATGTAATAAATGAGGCGATCAGCGGAAGAGTGACCCAACCAAACAGCCAAAACATCAGATGGTTAATGATACGTAACTAGTTTAGTAATGGAAGAACCTTAATAATGCCTTAAATATGAAACAAATACCTGATGCGGGTCTTGTCTTGTCGGTTGGATTAATATTTAAAAATGTCTCGTACCGCGATGACGGGAGCTGAACATTTCTAATTGCTTTGACGTAGAAAAATCAGTGCGGATTTCGTGACGCCATGTTAAAAGGATTAGAAACACATCTGAAGGCGTATCGCTCGTAGTTTGGTACATCTTCATATAACAATCGACTCGACTAACAGATCGACTGAGAAATCCTCACCTCTCCCAATATCCCATCAATATGCAGTGAATACGTGTCGCGCGTGTTCCCGCAATTCCAGACTTGGCGAGACTTTTATCTATCCATTTCCGGCCGGAAGTTGCACTCTGCCCGAAACACGGTCATATCCGCTGCACTCCACTTCCGGTACCTGCCCCCGCCCCTGCCGGGCTTTATCTAATACGCCGAGTACTTTACATCGATTATGGAAAGGTTTATACTCGTAAAGCCACTGGGTGCCAACAACCACCCTTAGTCCCCTCTTACCCCGCAAATGCTCAAAGATACTGGGTGCGTTGCAACGCTTCCCAATTACTCAAAATACAATTGAAATAAATAAAATAATTATTTTCACCTAGCATCAGTGTTCAAGTATCTATCTACTTATAAAAGTAAACCGTTTAAATTTGCACTCGCCATTTAGGTATGTGTACACTTTATGAAGTCCACATTAATAGCCACTCAAGCGATTTCTGGCACATTATGGCAAGTTTGCAAAAACGTTTTGAGCGATCGCTTGTCATATTTGTAGAACCTAAAAATATGGTATAAATTGCGAAATCTATGTGGATTCATTGGCTTTAAACCACAAATATTGCTAAATAAATAATAGGTAAATCACTCGAGTGTTTATAGGTACTTGTTTATTGGGTTAATTGTAAGATGTGGTTTACCCTTTTTAGGTAAGTACATCATATTTTATGTTTCCAAATGTCAGGCTTAAAAGGGCAAATCATCGTTATTTTTTTATCAATCCGCTAAACCACTACACAAGCTAGGGTCTCTTTAAAATGATATACTTCCTATATACTACTTCGTCGTTACACTGTCCTATGTAGAAACTTTACAAGATGATCGCCATTGCTGTGCTTCTTGTGTCAATGTCAATAACGAATCATGGTAGAATCACTGAGAATTCTTAGTTTAGTGTGTTATACAAAGCCTGTTAAAGTAATACGTAATTATTATAGCCAATTTGAAAGTAAAATGATGTCGCTAGTTTAAATAAAACCTGGCAACCTCAGACGGATTAATGAAATTGATAATCTGTTCAAGAAAGGATTTCGATATTAAATGTTTCATCAGTTTAATCAGAAGTAAGGCTTCTAAGGTTTATCTGTTCAGTGATGCTGACACTGTCTTTAGCGGTCATTGGGAACTTGGAGATTTATGCTCACTCAAAACATCTAGGTTCTGCATCGGGTGGCGACATACCTATCATACACACACAGAAAACTTACTGACACGAAATACTGTTCATTTATTAAAAATCTGGACGAATTATTCGTTTTCCTGTTAAAAATGGGACTGCAGGCCTATAACGAATGAACTGAAAGAGGTCCTAACAAAGTATCAGTCAAACGCGAATGTTTTATGAGGACGGCGGAATATGTGTTCATACTGATGTTGATACTGTCTCTGATATGGAAAAGAACACGTGTTTTCGATATAACCCCACCCTTCTGAGATGCAAGTATAATATTATCCGGGCATAGATTCGATGTGCTGTATCTTCAAGATAAAGAGATTATAGTTTTTGCGATATGTTTCCGTCCCTCCACGTACCGACGATGTTGCCGTATATTATTAGAGAAGGTTCACATTCAGTTTACAGTAGGAAGCTCCCTCCAATAATAGTATAGTATCGTTGTTATTATTATCTGCTATCTGCGTGGTGTGTATAAAGAGCGCTGATCGGTTGAGCGATCCGATCGCTAACGAGATCCGACCGCGGGTCTGGCATTGAACGCCGCGACACTGAATTTAAAATAGCGAGAGCCTAAGGCCGTCTCAAGGAGCGAGCACTACATGCAGTACCTACTGCCTAGCACACGTACAGTACTTACTGCCTACCGCTACCTGTCAGCAGTACCTGCCTCCGACCTAGAACAATGCCATTTTGAACGCAACTCTTGTGGAGTGTGACTAAATTGAATCAATTAGCGACAATGTTTTTTTTTTGCATGGCCACATTATGCACTACCTAGGTGACAGAGCAGTATCCCCGCAGGTCGCGAATTCTGGAATGGGCATAAATGTGCCAAATAAATACCAAACTAATTACTTTGTAAACATAAACAATTTCATAAAAAACCAGAGCCTGGTCAGCGTAACTAACAGAATTGATCGCAGAGTTGAATTTGACATTTGTGATAACTAGTTATCCAAATTCGTATTTTATATAATCCGGGTCCATAAACATAACTCTTCCTTCAGCCTCTCTTCAATTATATTATTATTATAAATTATCCCCTAACAGTATCGCCCAGTGAGACGTAGATTCCCGGCTCTACAACAGTGCGATCAAGAAAATATCTCGCGAGGAATATAATAAAAAAGTCCATTTCTCGTGTTCTGCTTTCATTTTCAACCTCTACCCACAGCATTCGGTCTATAGTGATGTATCTATGGCAAATTGCGAGTGCACAGCGCAGTCTATAATAGCGGTGTATCTATGGAATCTATGAGGGTTTGGAGCTTGAACAAATAGGTGTCACTCGAGCGCCGTGCTGCTGTAAATATTGCCGGGAAAGTTGAGGGATTTATGTCTGCCCCCCCCTGTCCCGTGGAAACTTTTTGGAACGATTTGGTGGTAATTTTACTATTTTTAAAACTACTAGTGTTCTACTGATGAAGTTATAAAATTATAATATTATTGCAACTAAAAAGGATTTTGTGTGCACATTTTAAATTTTCGTGTTTTTTTTCAAAGCCTGAACACTTTTGATTTTTGAAAACGTAAGTGGCGCCCCCTGTTATTTTCAAAAAGAACCATAGTTTTCAAACAACATACTCGAGCAAATTTCATAAATAAAATTTACAAACACTTGGAATTTCTCAGTTTCAAAAACTTTTACACAATTTACCGAGCAATTTTCCAATTTACCCGGAAGTATTTTTTTCAAAATTAGCCAACGTGAATAATTTCCCAAACTACCAAAAAGATGCTTTATATAAAATTTTCCCCGAACCATTTTCCATCGAAAAACTTTCCTATTTTTTCCATTTCCATTCCATTTAAGTAAATCAATAATTTACTAAACTTCTAACAACAAAACCAAAAAGATAAATGTCTAATCTCACACAAATAATGAAAATTTCAAAAACAAATAATGAAAATAAAAAAATCTATGAACCTAACTTCATGTAGGATGATATTCCTGTCACATTTTGTCCCAGACAGTTTGCTGCTAATGAATCGCTCAAAACTATTTTTCCAAGGAACCAGCTATTTTTGGAATCGGTTCTGTTCGGCTTTAGATAAAATTCGAAAATTTGAGCTGTGCCTATGAACAAAAATGGATCTAAAATGATGTTTAAATGGTAATATTGAAATTTCACAGATCTCAAACTGATGTGGTTAAAGTAGCTGTGAAGTAATCGACATAAACCAAATGCTGTAAGACACTGCGCAGAAAAGTTCCACACTGAACTGCGAGCACAGACCTTTACTATCACTCGGTTTATGATGATTGCTTAACGACCCGTAGGATAACGGGCTTAGTAGAATATTTTTCTATTCAAATAGTTTTTATTTGGATAGAAAAATGAACATGTGACAAGTAAATTTTTGCACACATTATAATAATTGATGTTGTACTTACAAAGAGGCAAAAATCTACTATCAGGGAACTTGACTAAATTAGGCGAAGCCCATCAAAAAGTCGCCTGCAGGATCTAGCAGCAAGTCATTATTATTTCATGTGCCATCACACAATTTTTGATGGCTTGAACCATAACCTTAGGGAGTTTTGCTTGAACCCCCAGTAACTTTGTTATGACGAATAGTTATTGCTCTGTCAAAATTCATAATAATTATTATAATATATATGTGCCTACTTATATTCCGACTTTTCTTTCACATCTTCGACATCTTTCTGGTAGGTCCCCGGCGTCTTATTTCATCCACTTGCGCGACACTCTTTTTTCATCTATCCATTCATTTGCATTCTACCTAGTACGTACAGGGTATTAGCATAAGTACGTCTTCTGGATCGCCATATCTACATTGAGTGAAAGCTCTTGGATGGAAATGGTTTGTTCGACGCCATCTACCGGCGCGGCGGCCGTCTGAGGTTAGGTCCCGGCAACGTGTCGCTATCAATCTGTCATATAAATGGACGAACGAGGAATAACATCACCGTCTCCGCGGCGGGCCACAGCTAAAGGGATACGGAGATATTTATTGGTTATTCCTTATTCATGCGAGCTCCAAACAAACAAACAAACCCTGCCGACAATGTGTTATGCTAATCCGCCACACGATTATGCATTGCCCCTTTTATAGCTTTTATTTATTGTTTGACGACCTGCAGCTCATTCATCTGCATTCGGCCAAATACGGCTCGTTATTTGATCATCGACATAAACTTTCAAATTTGAAAGTGGAATATTTGAATTATGGGAAATTTTCTTGACTTTGCAATAATTGCTGTCCAAAGAGGCTGTAGTAATATCGATCGTCTTCGTGGCACTACGCATACACAGCTTGGGTAACCAATATGCGCACTATCTGGTTATATTAGTCCTTGTTACACGGGTATTTCAATGGAAGATGCTCCGACGATATAGCCTCATTGATCCCTTCGACACCAGTGCACAGTCGGAAAACAAGCCAAACGCACGCCCAACGTTTTTACACTTGACATTTGTAACGTGAGAACGGGTCGTTTCTACGACTCGTTCTTAAGTTCAACTGCTCGGTTGTGGAACGATTTGCCGGCCTCGGTGTTTCCTCCCTCCTACAACATGGGACTCTTCAAGTCCCATGTTCACTCCTTCCTCTCCACAAAAAGACCCTCCACACAGCGTCCCCAAAGATGACTTTCGACCCGAGGGAAATAATTTTTCTCAAGGTATCTTGTAATGTAAAAAAGCACCGAAAAACTTACAAAAAGCATTTCACATATTTTTTAAAACAGTTGTTGGTTTACGTTTTCTTTTCTACAGAATATACAACCTCATTGTAAATTTTAGTCAAATTGAATCATATTAGTATTTTTTAGTTGTTTTGTAATATATTTTTAATAAAATGGTTTACTATGTATATGCTTTTACCGTAAATAAATAAATAAAGCGCTATGTCTTCTGTTTGTTTGTTTGCAGGTTACTACCAGCCCGCGGGCCCGCTGATCTCGGCCGGACCCTTGCACGGGGGCTTCAAGGGCGCCGAGGGGGCGGCCAGCGGGGCCCCGCCGCCCCCCCAGGACCCCTCCTACTCGCGCTACCAATACCCCCAGCCGCAGCAGGTAACACACATGCCTATTGCCTACCAACCTAAAACTAGATATTATCAATCTATTAAAGAATTTAAGACGCAAATATGAATGGTAGCAGAAGTCGGAGATGCCCGAGGAAGACATGGCACTACCACTGCTACTAATCAGATACTTGAGTAGGGCCATGTCAAGTCAGAATAATAGAAGAGTATGTATTAGAGGATGTATGAATACGAATGAGGCCAGGAGTGTGTGCAAAGACCGACTTGTTTGGCGGTCCGTCCTCTTTGCCTACGCCTGCGGGAAACGGCGTGATGGTTAGTTAGTTGGAGATTCCGTATCTATTGGAATTTATGCATTTGTTTCAAATTATTATTTTTATACTTTACAACGAACGGAGGATAAGGAATAGTACTAATTTCGGTTGTTTGTCTGTCTGCAACTCTGGTTCAATGAAATCTAGAACACTGATTTGCTTTGAATTTTCAAAATTGAAACTGATTGTAGTAAAGTACTTAACATAATATAATATTTTTTTACCAAATTTATTTTAATTATTTATTATGAATATTTAATAAAGTCATTACAAAAGTAAAACATAAATTAAAGTAGAAGAAAAAACAACCCATAAAACACTAAGGACGGGTTGTTTCACAGAATTTGAACAATTCATCAAATTTCAAAGTTGGTCCTATTCAAGTTCAGCATATAATAACAGAACTTGAATATAACCTTCACAGAACTTGAAAATCAACTTTGATGAATTGTTCAAATTCTGTGGAGCAACTCATCCAATTGACTGAGGTTTGAACCTTCCTACCCAGGAACTGCTGGAATCAATAACTCTATCTACCGAGCCAAATCCCGATTGGTAAGACCGAGATTTATTGCGTTTATTAACTGCTGTAATGTCATCGAATTTCGATGAATTGTCAATCTTGCATTCAGTTGTTGATACAAAATAAATAATTACATAAATGTGAGGACGTCGAGTATATAAAAACAAAATATCCAACACACAAAATAATTGTCTGTGGCGATTACAACCTACCGAATTGTATGTTTAATGATCCTAATTACTCGCCAATTTCTGATTGTGCAAGGGATATTCTGGATATGTGTTCTTATTTAAATCTTTCTCAATTTAATAACGTACCCAATGTTAACAGTCGCATTCTCGATTTGATATTCTCAAATGAAGATGATGTAAATGTTTACGAATCTCCTGAGTTCATTGCCCCTACAGATAAACACCATCCTACACTTAGAATTTCTATACCCCATACTGAAGATGATAATCTCAAGATTTTGTTATAATTTTAAACATGCAGATTACAATAAAGTTAATGAGGCACTGTCTAACATTGACTGGACAAGTCTTAATGAAGGTGATATTGATTACAATACTGACTATTTTTACTCGCAACTCAATAATGTAATATCAAATAATATTCCTCTCACCCAACATAAAGAATCAAAGTATCCAATATGGTTCACTAAGGAATTAATTCACTTGATAAATTGTAAAAAAGAATCTCATCAAATCTAAAAAGAAAATCGATCTGTACCTAATTATATTAAATTTAAAAGTGTCAAAAATTTGTCTAAAATTAGTTATAGACACAGACATAGGAATTAATAGACGAGAAGATATGGGCGAGGGGTAAAATCAACTGTTGAAGAACGAAGGGAGTGAAGCTGAATGTGATTCGTCAATAAATCAATCTGACAGTAAATAGGCATCTCGCATTATAATATCACCATTTACTTCTTAAAAGTAAAATCTGCTTTGAATGAATAGACATTTTTACATGGGAGCGCAAATTACTCGCCACGTTATGAACAAATTTGCGAAGTCCAAATTCGGCAAAGTAAGGCAGCTTCTATTTTCAGAGTCGTAGTTAGTTTCAGAGTATTTAGTTAAGACACTTTTATAAATGTTCATAATTTACTTCCCAGCAACCAACCAGCTTTGTGTTTCGCGTCCAGACGTTTCTCGATGTGATAGTAACAACTGATTCATATTATACGATGTGAATATGCTTAAAATAAAGTAAAATAATGCTTATATATGGAATGTAATACGACAATTGGGTTTATTCTCTTTTTTCACATCTATTTTTACCAGTTTTCATAGTACAAGTCAAAATTTTGCCGTGTTATTTAGTAAAATGAACCGATGATGCCTCGACCATAGTTCGCACAAGAATGATGACGTCACGTTTTCAAATTTCATTTGAGGCCATACGCGAGCCCAGCCGGCTCAATGGAACCGGTATGGGGAGTGGGGATAATACGCTTTTAATCACTTAGGGCAGGTCTACTAATATTCATATGTCTATGGTTATAGAAATTATATAATGGAAGTTGAAAATACAATAAATCATGATGTAAAACATTTCTGGAAACACGTAAAGTCTATGAAAATAAAAGGAGTCGGGATCCCCGGAACTATGAATCATAAACAAAGGAGTTTTAGTAACATAAAAGAAATTGTTGACATGTTTGCCGATTTCTTTAAAGATGTGTTTGAACCTGACATGTCAGATGAACACATTCCGGAATTAATTCTGATATAAATTTGCAATTGTCTAATTTTAATATTAGCTTCACCGACATTGCAAATTACCTTAAAACACTTGAACCCAAATTAAGTTCCGGGCCGGATCAAATTCCACCCATTTTGATTAAAAACTGTGCAGACAGCTTATCTATTCAATTTCATTGGCTAAGTCCTCAATCACAACACAAGCAACATTTTCAGCTTACTGTGGTGGTAGTAGGAGATTTTCAAATATTGTCAGGTTATTCGTAACCCGGGAATGTTTTGTCTTTCTTTAAAAAAAAAAAAATAATAAATAAATAAAATATTCATATTATTTAATAAGTCTCTGTCAACGGGAAATTTCCCAAAACTGTGGAAAAAAATTTACTTAATTCCAATATTTAAATGCGGGGATAAATCTGCAATTGACAATTATCGTCCAATTTGTATCCAATCATCCATACCCAAGCTTTTTGAAAAATTGATTCTTCTAAAGATAAACCCCAGCGTGAAATCCATCATTACAACTTGCCAACATGGTTTTGTTTCAAGCAGATCAACCTTAACCAATCTATCCCTGTACGAAAATTATATAACAAATGCACTTGCTAATAGACAACAAGTCTATTCTATATATACTGATTTTGGCAAAGCGTTTGATAAGGTTTGTCATAAAATTCTTGTTAACAAACTGGCGAAAATTGGCATAACCGGTAACGTACTATCCTGGTTTAAGAATTATCTGTCTAATCGAGAGCTTACTGTCTGCATCAAAGGTCAACTGTCCTACACTTTTAAAGCTACAAGCGGCGTGCCCCAGGGCTCACATCTAGGACCCATTATTTTTAACATATTTATATATGACGTTACAAATGTATTTACACGTCTCTTTATTTTGATGTTTGCAGATGATATGAAAATTTACCTAACTATTGACAATATTAATGACTGCTTATTATTACAATCAAATCTCATTAGCTTTTCTGATTGGTGTTTCCTAAATAAATTAACCCTTAATGTAAAAAAGTGTAAAGTCATGAGATTTTATAGGAAGAAAACACATTGATTTTCACATACTGTATGAATAATCAAGTCTAAGGACGGGTTGTTTCGGAGAATCTGAACAATTCATCAAATTTCAACGTTCGTTTTCAAGTTCTGTGAAAGATTTTTTCAATTTCTGTTTTTATTTTAGTTTTGTCAAGCAACTAGCCTACAATGATATAAAAACAGAACTTGAATAAGTCTTTCACAGAACCCGAAAATGAACGTTGAAATTTGATGAATTGTTCAAATTCTCCGACACAACCCGTCCTTAGTATCTGTATCCGAAATAAAAGACCTGGGGATAATATTTGACACCAAATTAACATTTATCTCCCACATTAACAATATAACCACTAAAGCGATGCAAATGTTGGGTTTCATATTAAGAACTTCAAAAGATTTCAAAAACTTAAAAACTTTAAAAATATTGTATTCATCCATTGTCAGAAGCCATTTAGAATTCAATTCAACCATTTGGAATCCATTTTACAATATTCATGAAAAATTTATCGAGCGAATCCAACATAAATTTTTACGAAACATAAATTATAGATTAGGAATTCCTATTGAAAACATTAACTACACCTCACTGTTGAAAGTCATGGGCCTTGCCACATTAAAAGAAAGAAGAATATGTTCTGATCTCTTTTTTCTTTATAAAATTGTTAATAACATGTTTGACTCCCCTGAACTCCTTCGGCTAATTGACTTTCATGTGCCTAGTAGAACGGTTCGTCAGAAGGTACTTTACCATTGTAACATTGCAGGTACCAAAGCAGAAATAAATTCAGTAATGAACCGACTGCACAGTGCAGGGAATAAAATATCACATGAACACCAACGGTACTGAATCTTGATAGCTTTGTAATGTTTTTAAATTTTCAATGTATTTACTCTGTTGCTTTTAAGTTAATATTTTTATACTTGGTACATATTTTAATTGTTATATCTCATTTACTCTCTGATTATATCAAATATATTTTTAATTGTATCATATGTAAAACCCTAATTGGGCGTGTACAAATAAATATTAATTACATTAGAAAATAGAAAAGAAAACAAACTTATACTTACTTATTACTTACATTCCTATTATAATTTAATGTTGTTTTACTAATTCTATATTTGAGATGTGTAGGTATTTATTTTGTTTTCTATTTGTTAGATTTAATCTTGACTAGTAAAGTTGGATTTTGTGATTTTCACAGGTCCGTGCTAGTTTTACGTAAGAATGATAAATGAGTGTCGGTTGTGTGTCCCTGCTGTAATCGAAGGTTACAACATACAGGTGTTCTGTATTTAGGCCCAGAGGTTGGATGGGAATCCCCGCCTTGCGGTTGTCACTAACGTGTCGTGTCCGTTGCAGGTGATGCACTATGGCGGCGGCTACGGAGCGCCACACCCGCACCCCTCGTACTACGGGGGTCCGGGCCGCCTGGGGGCTATGGGTGCCCCCGCCGCCCCGCCGCCCCCCGCCTGCTACCGCGCGCCGCCCGCTCACCGCCCCCCGCCCAACTACAGGCCGCCCCCGCCTGACAATCAGGTACAACGTTAGGTTAGGTTAGGTGCTTTCAAGAAGCGTTTCCCCCCACAAAACATAAAAACTCCATCGAGAGAAAAGTTTTGGTAAAAGACACCATAAATACAATACCAGGCAATAAAATCATCCAATAATCTGAACTCGATACAAAAAATTAAGGAAACAAAAAACATTTCGCATACAAAATTAAGATGGAAATTAAAGAACAAAAAAGGCGATATTGTCCAATAATAATAATAATTTGTACAAATGTGACTAGGCTCTATCTAATTACAAATAAAGTTAATTAAAAAAAATTAAGTATAAAATAATGTTTTATAAAATTAATAATTTTACGGTATCAACAAAACAGTAATAAACAAAATATAGCCCTGGTCAAAGACCATTTATTCAGAATCGAAACGGTGTTTGAAATATTTAGCTGTTTAGTAGTATCCAGATATTAACTGGTAATATTCCCCCATTTGGGATCCACTTGATCTACGCACTTCGGAACTATACTAATAATATTCTTTATTAGTATAGTGTCGCAATTCCTTTCTGATAATGACCCTGGCTGATATTGATTTACGAGTATACTTCCATTACAGTAAACAATATCGCTTCTGTAAAATCAGCAACAACAACCGACGAGCAATTAACACGACAAATAGTTAATAATTATTATATGCAGCTAAATGATTCATAGTTTCAGATCCTACGCATATAACATAGAAGTCTAATAGCGTACAAAGTATGTATTTAAATAGTAAAAAACAAAGTCGTTATCCTCGTCTGTCTGTTAGTGCGCTTAGATCGACTAAACTACGCAACGGATTTTCACTATCTTTTAGAGAATTTCTTCCGGAAGGTTTATTATAATACATTCATATTATATTTATAGAAAGTAGAGAAAAGTCGAGCAACGCCGGTAAAACGTCGGCTTGTAAATTATAAATACTCGTAGCACTTTTTACGTCATCGTGAGTCATATTATCTATGAGCTACTTCATTAGTTAGTAGTCAATGTGACAAACTGTGAAGATTGTCAATAAACTGATTTGATATAGAATCCTTAGAGAGGCTGAGCTAATATGTTTGTTGTGTTTGCAGGGCTCTCCAGCGGGAGGGGAGGCGTATGCCCCTCAGTACTGCGCCCCCTGCTACCAGCACCCGCATGTACCACCACGACCCGCCATCGCTTATCTAGGTACGCCACAGCACTCTTTATATCTAATGGCTTATCTATTTCCATTGCCTAGTGAATAGATGATCATTTTGTGTTTATATTATTTTACAGATTCAGCCTACCAAGGCTGCCCATGTCCAATGCAATCTTGTCCAAAAAACGTCCATACTGGGCCCGTTACTGGTAACCCCCCGACCAGTGGCGGCCCCGGGAAGACCAGCGAGCGGGGGCAGGGGGGAGCGGGGGGGGGAGGGACGGGAAGAGCGGGCGGGCAGCTGCCCCCCGAGGCGCTGGGGCCCCCGTCGCCCGCGCGGGGCTCGGCCGGCCTGGATCCGCCGCACCCTCCGCGTCGCGCCCGCCTCGGCAAGGCCATGGCGCGCAAGTCCATCACGCCCGGGGACACATCCGCCATGCTGCTCATGTGTCGCCCTGGCCCCTCCACACCCACCCCGCCGCCTCCGCACCCCGCCCCGCCGGGACAAGAGCCCGACCAGGTCAAAAGCGAGCAGGACAGTGGCGACGAGGTCATCCTGCTGGACTCTCCGGGGGCTAAGATGGCACCCATCGACCTCTCTTCCTCCGAGGACAACTGCACAGATAATAAGAGTGAAAAAGACTGCGTTATTTTGAGAAGTGAGGAGAGTGATGAAATCATAGACTTGTCCCTGGAAACCAAGAAAGAAAACACCGACACAGCTGACGTTCCCCCGATGAGATTCAAGAACACCTCCAACACTGCCCTGGAGGTGCAAGCCCTCAAGGAACACAATACCGATGTCAGCATTATAAGTTGTGAGAATTTGAAAAAATCTAGCGACGTTAAACCCAAAACTGGCACCAAACGGCGCTGCTCCAAATTAGAAATCGATATGGAAGTTGACATGGACGACAGTCTGGCCGCCAACGGAATCGGAGAACATGTCAAACTGCAGAAGAGACAAAAGGTCTCCTTGGCCAATCAGCTCCCTAAGAAAAACAGTTTGGTAGGAGGAAGCTACAAGGATCTCATCAAGAAAAATGATAAAGTTTTTAAATTGAACAATGGAAAGAGACAACTGAACACCATCAAGACCGAGAAGAAGTCTCCGGGCAAAGGAATGTCTCTAATGGACTCCGATAGGTCCCTGCCCAAGAGATTGGCCAACAACAAGAGAAAGAGCACCAGTCCTTCCGTTCGAGACTCTCCTGTCAACAAGAGGAAGCGGTTTGGAAGTAGTTTACTTAAACCAGCCGACAAGCGAATGACGAGGGTCACCGAAGACGTTCCTGAAATTGAGATACCCCGAGAAACCTGCAAGAAAAGTATAATCGCCTCAGTTCCTAAATCAAAGAGTGTAATTCTACTAGATGACTTGATCATGAAGAACAATATTGACCGAGTGATCGAAAGTGTTGTGAAGAATGCTCCCGTTGCGGCAGTCCCAAGCGGTGAGCCCAACCCCGCCGTGCTTTTCTCCCCCACCACAAGAAGTCCGGCCAAATCTCCCGGCACCAGCACCAGTACGCTTAAACCAAAAAAGAGTCACGCAGATGTTGAAGATACGGCAGCTGTCACTCCAAAGAACAGGACGGTTCTGAATATCAACAATAATGTAGTCAAGAAGCCGAGTGAATCCGAAATCTCAGTTCCTTCATCCAAAGTTGAGAGAAAACTCTCAACAGATAAACGTGGACGTACCAAGTCCAAGTCCCCGGCAGCCATTAATAGAATATCCGAAAAGAAACAGAAAGAACCGGCGAAAACAAAGATTGCAGAAATTGAAGTAAAAGAAACCTCGAAACACGCCAAGGCAGAAAGTGCCAAGGCTAAGAAAGCCACCAAAGCCGTTGGCAAGGGCTTGGGGAAGAGAAAAGGCAAGTCGTCAGAAGGGATGGAGTTGGCTGAGATTGGACAGTGCGTTGAAGGGTTCAGAGACATGCCCCTGCTGAGGAGGGGCCCCCAGGGACCCCGCTGGAGTAACGGCTGGGCCTGGGAAGGAGACCCGCAGCTCAGCAAGGTTTACATCAATGTAAGTAAAGCCTTACTTTTCTCTTTATCTCTTGAATTGTTGCATCATAAAAGCATCCTTTTAAGACGATTCATTTGATTAGTAAGTAAAGTAGAATAACCCCGGAGGAAATATTCCTCCAAGGGAATAACTAGTTTTTAAGAAACTATTTCATTATTATTTGTCAACTATTTTATACTTCAAATCATAAGTAGTTATTATTTTTTAATTTGAAAAAAGTCCTTCAAATTTGAGCTGCCGTCGAAATTAGTTAACGAGTGGCTTCCATGAAGTAAACACCTGGGACATAATTTCATGTAGTGACAACCAGCCCTGGTGAACTTTATTGGAGACTGGGATACTGTCTGACGAATAAAGTGAAAGATGGGAGATATGCACAGCCGGTCTATCACCAGTGCCCAGAAGGAGCTTTGCAGAATGTGTCTTTATCATTCAATCAATAATTATTATCATTTGTGTGTTGTTGTTGCAGAATGAGGAGAGTTTCATTTTGGCGCGCAGCTGGGTGGGCATGCGGCACGCAGGGGCTGGCGACACGGTCCGCCGGGGGGACTCAGTGCTACTGCGTGCGGGGGCCCGGCGTTCCGAGCCCCCCTTCGTGGCGAGAGTCTCGCAGCTCTGGGAGAACCCTACCGACGGTAAGTCAGATACTGCTGTCATTAGGTTTGCAAATCCTGCGGGATAGTGGGAAAGAATTTAGAAAACCTGTAGGATTTTTATTAAGGGGTATTAAATTAAGACATTACTTCATGAACATTTTTTATTATTTGGTATCAATTATCTTCGATACTATTATATTACAAAAAAGATATTGAAAAAGTAATTTTAGAGTTATTTTTCGTATCGATCAACTTTGGTACTAGTAATATATTAAAAAAGTAACGTTAAGTATTTTAAGAATACTTTCTAAATAAATAAGATGGTGGAAAACATAGACTACGAAGAGTCCTGTCACCCATACGTAAACAAACATTTGTGAAGCGCGGCCCAGCAGCGGAAAACCCTCTCTCTGCTTCCACACTAGCTGGTGGGACTGTCAACAAGAAGGTGTGTGCTCACAACTGCCTCCATAGAATCGTCCCGTGTTGAGATGAATCGTTTAGTGGATGTCTTGGTTCAGGCACTGATGAAAACATAGACTACAAAGAGTCCTGTCACCCATACGTAAACAAACATTTGTGAAGCGCGGCCCAGCAGCGGAAAACCCTCTCTCTGCTTCCACACTAGCTGGTGGGACTGTCAACAAGAAGGTGTGTGCTCACAACTGCCTCCATAGAATCGTCCCGTGTTGAGATGAATCGTTTAGTGGATGTCTTGGTTCAGGCACTGATGAAAACATAGACTACAAAGAGTCCTGTCACCCATACGTAAACAAACATTTGTGAAGCGCGGCCCAGCAGCGGAAAACCCTCTCTCTGCTTCCACACTAGCTGGTGGGACTGTCAACAAGAAGGTGTGTGCTCACAACTGCCTCCATAGAATCGTCCCGTGTTGAGATGAATCGTTTAGTGGATGTCTTGGTTCAGGCACTGATGAAAACATAGACTACAAAGAGTCCTGTCACCCATACGTAAACAAACATTTGTGAAGCGCGGCCCAGCAGCGGAAAACCCTCTCTCTGCTTCCACACTAGCTGGTGGGACTGTCAACAAGAAGGTGTGTGCTCACAACTGCCTCCATAGAATCGTCCCGTGTTGAGATGAATCGTTTAGTGGATGTCTTGGTTCAGGCACTGATGAAAACATAGACTACAAAGAGTCCTGTCACCCATACGTAAACAAACATTTGTGAAGCGCGGCCCAGCAGCGGAAAACCCTCTCTCTGCTTCCACACTAGCTGGTGGGACTGTCAACAAGAAGGTGTGTGCTCACAACTGCCTCCATAGAATCGTCCCGTGTTGAGATGAATCGTTTAGTGGATGTCTTGGTTCAGGCACTGATGAAAACATAGACTACAAAGAGTCCTGTCACCCATACGTAAACAAACATTTGTGAAGCGCGGCCCAGCAGCGGAAAACCCTCTCTCTGCTTCCACACTAGCTGGTGGGACTGTCAACAAGAAGGTGTGTGCTCACAACTGCCTCCATAGAATCGTCCCGTGTTGAGATGAATCGTTTAGTGGATGTCTTGGTTCAGGCACTGATGAAAACATAGACTACAAAGAGTCCTGTCACCCATACGTAAACAAACATTTGTGAAGCGCAGCCCAGCAGCGGAAAACCCTCTCTCTGCTTCCACACTAGCTGGTGGGACTGTCAACAAGAAGGTGTGTGCTCACAACTGCCTCCATAGAATCGTCCCGTGTTGAGATGAATCGTTTAGTGGATGTCTTGGTTCAGGCACTGATGAAAACATAGACTACAAAGAGTCCTGTCACCCATACGTAAACAAACATTTGTGAAGCGCGGCCCAGCAGCGGAAAACCCTCTCTCTGCTTCCACACTAGCTGGTGGGACTGTCAACAAGAAGGTGTGTGCTCACAACTGCCTCCATAGAATCGTCCCGTGTTGAGATGAATCGTTTAGTGGATGTCTTGGTTCAGGCACTGATGAAAACATAGACTACAAAGAGTCCTGTCACCCATACGTAAACAAACATTTGTGAAGCGCGGCCCAGCAGCGGAAAACCCTCTCTCTGCTTCCACACTAGTTGGTGGGACTGTCAACAAGAAGGTGTGTGCTCACAACTGCCTCCATAGAATCGTCCCGTGTTGAGATGAATCGTTTAGTGGATGTCTTGGTTCAGGCACTGATGAAAACATAGACTACAAAGAGTCCTGTCACCCATACGTAAACAAACATTTGTGAAGCGCGGCCCAGCAGCGGAAAACCCTCTCTCTGCTTCCACACTAGTTGGTGGGACTGCCAACAAGAAGGTGTGTGCTCACAACTGCCTCCATAGAATCGTCCCGTGTTGAGATGAATCGTTTAGTGGATGTCTTGGTTCAGGCACTGATGAAAACATAGACTACAAAGAGTCCTGTCACCCATACGTAAACAAACATTTGTGAAGCGCGGCCCAGCAGCGGAAAACCCTCTCTCTGCTTCCACACTAGCTGGTGGGACTGTCAACAAGAAGGTGTGTGCTCACAACTGCCTCCATAGAATCGTCCCGTGTTGAGATGAATCGTTTAGTGGATGTCTTGGTTCAGGCACTGATGAAAACATAGACTACAAAGAGTCCTGTCACCCATACGTAAACAAACATTTGTGAAGCGCGGCCCAGCAGCGGAAAACCCTCTCTCTGCTTCCACACTAGCTGGTGGGACTGTCAACAAGAAGGTGTGTGCTCACAACTGCCTCCATAGAATCGTCCCGTGTTGAGATGAATCGTTTAGTGGATGTCTTGGTTCAGGCACTGATGAAAACATAGACTACAAAGAGTCCTGTCACCCATACGTAAACAAACATTTGTGAAGCGCGGCCCAGCAGCGGAAAACCCTCTCTCTGCTTCCACACTAGTTGGTGGGACTGTCAACAAGAAGGTGTGTGCTCACAACTGTCTCCATAGAATCGTCCCGTGTTGAGATGAATCGTTTAGTGGATGTCTTGGTTCAGGCACTGATGAAAACATAGACTACAAAGAGTCCTGTCACCCATACGTAAACAAACATTTGTGAAGAGCGGCCCAGCAGCGGAAAACCCTCTCTCTGCTTCCACACTAGCTGGTGGGACTGTCAACAAGAAGGTGTGTGCTCACAACTGCCTCCATAGAATCGTCCCGTGTTGAGATGAATCGTTTAGTGGATGTCTTGGTTCAGGCACTGATGAAAACATAGACTACAAAGAGTCCTGTCACCCATACGTAAACAAACATTTGTGAAGCGCGGCCCAGCAGCGGAAAACCCTCTCTCTGCTTCCACACTAGCTGGTGGGACTGTCAACAAGAAGGTGTGTGCTCACAACTGCCTCCATAGAATCGTCCCGTGTTGAGATGAATCGTTTAGTGGATGTCTTTTTTTTTTTTTTTTTTTTTTTTATGTTACACCTCACAAGAGTGTCCCTGCCTGTGGAGTGCACAGACAGGGGAACTATGTCACCACCCGGTTGGGCGGCGTTGTGAGGCGGAGTAAGGTAGGGGCTGTGGGAAGGGATTTGTTAATGCGGGCCTTGAAGAGGCTCGGATTATAGGAGGGAGGAAAAACAGATGCCGGTAGCTCGTTCCACATACGAGCCGACTTACACAAAAACGAGTCGTAAAAACGGCCCGTTCTCATGAAGCCAACGTCAACCGTGAACGGGTGTTCAGTTCGTGTCCGTCGAGTTTCGCGCACGTGCACCGGTGCATCAGGAATCAATGCTGCTAGCTCCTTGGAGCAGGCTCCATTGAAATACCTGTAGAACAGACACAGCATGCCTACATTGCGTCTATGCATTAGAGAAGGCAATCGGTCTGTTAACAACGGATTGTCAATCAGACGGATCGCTCTCCTTTGCACAGACTCAAGCAGGTTTATCAAGTATTTTGGGGCACCAGCCCAAAGGTGGCTCCCAAATTCAATAGTTGGGCGGATTTGAGACTTGTACAGGGTCAGCAGCTGGTCACTGTTGAAGAATCTCCTAGCCCTGTACAAGACGCCCAACTTTTTGGAGGCCTGATTTACTCGGGCTTCTATGGATCCCCTATACTTGAGCTGGTCTGATATAGTAACTCCAAGCATTTCAATGGAGTCTTTATTGGGGAGAGTGCTCCCATCAAATTGCACCAGACAGTCATTGATCTCCCTCTTTGCCGAAATCAGACACGCTTGGGTTTTTGAAACGTTGAAACTGACCAAGTTGGCCTTACCCCAGGCACGAACCATCTCTAGGTGGTGGTCAATTTTTTGCTTCAAAACTTCCCGAGCTGTTCGGACATCATAGGTGGAAGGGGGCTTGTCAAAAAGATAACCCTCGTGAACGGTGCTGTCATCAGCGTAGCAGTGAATTGGTGCACATTCAACGAGATCATTGATGTGCAATAAAAACAGCGTCGGAGACAGCGCAGATCCTTGTGGCACCCCCGCATTGATTTGGTGCGGTGAGGAAGAAGAGCCGTCAACCACGGTTTGAATTGTTCTTCCCCTCAGAAAGTCCGCAATCCAACTATGCAGGGTTGGGTGGATCCCATACGATGGTAACTTCCCGACAAGCGCCCGGTGCCAGACTCTGTCAAAGGCTTTGGAGATATCCAACCCAACGGTTTGGGTTTCACCAAAACGTTCCATGTACCGCCCCCAAATATGCGTTACATATCCGAGTAGATCGCCACACGATCGGTTACGACGAAATCCATATTGCCGATCGCTTAGGATATTGTTATTCTCGAGATATGTGAGCAATTTGTTGTTAACCACCCTTTCTAATACCTTCGAGAGTATGGAAGTGATGGCTATGGGGCGGTAGTTAGAAGGGTCGGAGCGGTCCCCCTTTTTTGGGATTGGGTGAACGATTGCCTTTTTCCAAAGATCTGGCACCTTTCCACCTTTGAGAGAGAGCCTAAATAATTTCGCGAGCACTGGAGTCATTTCTGCAGAACACCTCTTGAGGACCAAGGCAGGTATTCCGTCCGGCCCACTGGCTTTGTCGACTTTCAGCTCGTTCAAGACTCGGAGAACCTCTCTGTTCCGGATCTTCGGTTCCTCCATTTGAAAACCGCAGTGCGGAATGGAAGGGGGAGTCTCTCCGTTATCTTGAAGAGTTGAGTTTTCCGCGAAAATTTTGCCTAATAATTCAGCTTTCTCACGGGCCGAGTTAGCCAGCCGACCATCAGGCTTGGTCAGAGGTGGGAAAGTGGTTCTGCAGAAATTTCTTCCGATCGAGCTAGCGAGTGACCAGAAAGCACGGCTACCAGTGGGGCAGTCAGCCAGCTTTTTCGCAATTCTCTGGTCGTGATCGCTCTTAGCTCTATTTAGAACTCTCTTACATTCCCTTGCCCGTTTTCGGTATTCCGAAAGGTTATTCATGGAGCTAATCTTCCGGAGTGCATTAAAAGCCGTATTTTTGAGTCTGACAGCTTCAGCACAGCGATGGTCAAACCACGGTTTTGTGCCCGCTCCAGAGGATTTGACGGAGAAGGGAATGTAGCAATCCATTGCTGATGTGATTACTTCTCCTACCTCACGTGCACAAATTGATGGGTCCTCGGAGCTAAAGCATACAGTACTCCAAGGAAAGGCGCCGAAGAAAGACCGCATGCCGTCCCATTTCGCTGCCCTGTAGTGCCATACCTTCCTCTTTACATGTTTGTCGGGTTGACGGTTAGGTTGGTGTGCAGACCGCGAATGTTAGCGAAATTCACCTTCATCCTCGGTCCACACTGAGGACTCCTACTGTTCGCTGTCGCTGAGTTTATATTGATTTGTTGTGAGTTCATAGTTTTTAAGTTTGTTTTATTTGTTTGTGGGATTTAGGATGGGTTGGGAAGGATTAGGTTAAAAAGGTTGGGTGGGGAGTTGGAGAGTTGAGCAACTGGATACACCAAATGTAGGGTATGTTCTTCTGACTGCGGTTCCAGGCAATGGGCAGGAGAGTCCGGCTGTGGAGGTCGCCCAGTGCGCCCCAAACGCTGGATGCTGGGTCCTCACCGGTCACGAACCGGCACAACATCAGCGGCAGGGTTTTTTCGCTGGCTGATGGGGCAGCCCACCCTTGGTCGTGAGCCCAAGGGTCGGGCCCCTGTACTATCCAGCGGCCCGGACAGCGATAACCGGTTTACTGGATCTCCCTCAACCGGCCTCTCCCAGCCCGGCCTGACCCATTCATCAGTGTGATCCAGAACACACAACCTTCCATGAGCCCGGGCACCCCTGCTAAGTCACCAAACGTAGCGAACCACTTCAGGTGACCTGTGGCAGAGGTGTTGGTAACCCAGAGTATGGTTCCCGGGGCGGCGGTACCCATTGACCACCTCCCAAATAATTAAATTGGTTCAGGCACTGATGAAAACAATAGGCTTGACGGCGACTTCTTTACTTTTAACTTAATTCTATGCTTATCTTTCAAATGGCCATACAAGCCTTGGTAGACCGGTCGGTTATTTTAACATTTTGTCCTCAGACGGGCATTTATTGAATTTAGCGGTTTATTTATCTACAGATTTTTTAAATTGTTGCACATTTTACATTTTGTCTTTAAGTATCTCACAATACTTTACACAAGACGAAAATTTAATAGTATTTGCACACTTGCGCTCTTTTTGCCTGTTGTTGTTACTGTTCTGACTGACTTCTAGGCATTCTGGCACTCGCAAGAACGTGCAATTCAAAAGAGAAAGTTTTTGATGTAAATTTTTTCAATCTCGCAATCCCCCACATGAAAACTTGCAAATCTGCGGATTCAAACATTGCTGAAATCCCGCGGGATTGCAAACCATAGCGTTATTAATCATCTTCAGTATCATAGTCAATTCCAGAAGGTTTATGCAATAGTATGGCAATGCAATCCATCCCATTCTAGGGTAAAAAGAAAAGGAATAATTCATTTTTTGGCAGTTATTTGATGGTCTCCTGCCTCCAGGCTGGCCGTGGCGGCTGTCAATGGCCAATTCTTCAATCCAAGCAGCCATGATATGGAGAATAGTGTTTTAGATTAGCATAGTCTGGGCCTTAGGTTTCCAAGTTCAGTGACAAAGTAATGCTCTGAAAAATACCTGCCCCTTTTCTCTCAGACCACCAATCAATCAATGCTATTAATGGTTTTCCACGTAGCATTTTAGTTTTGCGACTATTATAACACACATCGGCCGGGAAGGGTAGTTCCACCTTTTGCGCAGGCCTCATTTTGGCAGAAAAGGCGGAATTATGCATTGTTTTTATATGAATATTATATACCAAACTCTTTGTAAAGGTCCCAACTATATGTACATAATTATCGAATCATAATGCAAGTCTTCTTGTTATATTTACCTTCGTGCCTTTTGTTTACATTGGTATTTCAACAAAAGGATAGTGTATTATTTAGATAACATATTTTGTTATTGTAATAATTCCTATAAGGATGGTTTTTATGACCGTGAAACCCCGATTCGAATCTCAATCTCTGTTCCGCTACCCACTCAACTCCTATGTGCAAGCGAGCGAGAGATGTCGGGCGTATTTAAAGAAAGCAGGTATGCATAGGCAAATACCGATAGGCGGACCGTAATAAACATATTACAAGGTTAATTGAGTTGCATTTCAAATAATATTCGATTTTCGTTTAGTACTTTTATATCTTGGGGATGCTGAGTTACTACATAGAAATTTTTATTATTTTCGATGATATAGCGATTTAAAACAAATTCACGCGGGACCTTTATTTTCGCCCTGAAACAGCGTAGCGCCAGCGTGAAAAATACCCACCAGAAATGTGTTAAAAATAAGCTTGGTTTTTTGGCAAAATTGCTCTGAGCATTTTAACACAATTTATTTATAGCCATTTTTGTGAAAATTTAACCTCAAGGGCACTGTAAAGGATGCTGTAAATTATAAGTGACAGATTTTGCAATTTAACGTGATGTACGTGTCGGTCGCATTATGCCCATGAAGTTTCACTAAAACACATACATTGTGCCAAAGGTTGAAACGGCCAGCATTGTAAAGGTTAATATGCATTTAAGTCTCCTTGAAAACTGCAAATTGAATTGTCGCTTGTTATTGTAGAATAATGTAATGGTTGATGTATGTGTTGTATTTTTATTTATTTACCTTGATTACTGGGAAATTCCTATGTTGAGACAGAAGGAAGACGTAGGACGTACATTAATAATAGGTTGAAACTAAGATTAAATATTTCTTTGAGGCTAACAAAAGATTTTTTGAAAAGACATGTTAGATTAATCCTATAAATGAGAATAATATTAAATTGTTTTATTGTAGGTGAGATGATGGTTTCCCTACTATGGTACTACCGGCCCGAGCACACGGAGCGGGGCCGTCAGCCCGAGGACTGCTCCGACGAGGTGTTTGCCTCACGCCATCGCGATGTCAACAGCGTGGCCTGTATCGAGGACAAGTGCTACGTGCTCACCTACAACGAGTACTGCAGGTAATGCAATCTCTAATTTTTGCTCTCATTATTATTATTAATTCAGTCTACATAGCTTCCATAAGCGCTTAGGCCGTGGACTCGTTGGTTGTCATTGAGTATTTGGTGATATCTCCTTCTTCCATAAAGTGGCCCCCTGGTAGTGTAGTGTGTGTGCAGTGAACTTCCAAACATTAGCAAAGTTGAAAAAGACCAACATGAATTATAATATGAATACATTTTGAAAAAAAAGCTGTGTGAAAATCTGTTCATAGGAGCGGAATCCAGAAAGCACCTATGAACAGATAATTTCTATGGAATATTTCTTACAAACAATATTCTGTCTCTTAGAGAGAGAGGTACGTACCTCTCTATCTGGAGGGTGACGCAGACTTTTTGTCCAGTGCTCAGATTTGTGCCACTTTTCAATATGAAATTTAGTGTGACAGGCGCTTAGGTCCTGCAATTGGCATTTCTGCCTCCTTTCTTCTCAGGCCATCAGTCTGCACTTTACCTTATATCTTTCATTTGGTTACTTTCTTACTGCTTACTGCTGAGTAAAATACTACATTCTTAAACTAGAAATTTTTCATTGGCAATGCACTGCAAAGTTTGTAATGCAAAATCATATGCTTTAATTAAATACAAAGTGTGAGTAGAACACACCTTGGTCTTTGATATAATCAATAAATAATTTGTAAAAGCCTAGAAAAATAAAATATCCGGCCTATAAATAATGCTTAATTGTGCAAAATCTCGTAATTAGAAACCCCTTTTCGGATATATATGGTTTTATTGTATAACTAGTTGTACCCCGCCACCCGTTGCTGTGACATAGTCTGTCTGTGCAGATACAGAAACAATAGCGCATGTTAATTTTACGTCTAACAGATGGTGCTATTTTTCAAAAAGAGTATGTTTTTACCTGTCACAGGTGACATCTATATAATATAGGTATATAAAAACACGCGTATTTGAATGCAACGTTGTGTCAAAATTTCAAAGCAATCGGCGAAGAACTTTTGGTGATTGAAGATGGAAGATAGATGTGGCAAATGAAGTTCTTTAATAATCTTCTTGATGTGTGCACGATTTCACCCGATTCCGAATGTATCGTCTTAAATGCATGATGATATAATAGATATTTTGTAATTTGCAGATACCGCAAGCAGTTGCGAGCGACGGAAGAGAATGTGCGTGTTCCTCCGAGCATCGTTCCGGCGGTGCCCCCGAGCGAGGTGATTCCCGCGCTCGCCTGCAATGACTCCCGCCTGCCTCCCGGAGTGGCCCCCGACCTGGTGCTATTCTGTCGCCGCGTCTACGACTTCCGCCTTAAGAAGGTTATCAGCGTCACGGGTGTCAAAGGGAAAGCCTACTACAACTGAGGAACAAAGTATACCTCAATATTTGGCACACTACAAGCAAGGATGTATCCCTCGCACATCTCAATTGGCATACTACAAACACACATCTTATAGCATGTGACTGACGAGGATCAATCTCTCATGCGATTGATATGACGATACTAACTACTACTGCTGAGAAAGTCCTTTATTGGCTTACTAAAAACCTGGATTAATCCATTGAGAGGTCAATACGGCATTCTGCTACTGAGGAACAACTCCTCCTTAGAATACTACAAACAAGGATCAACCCTTCACACTTCTGATATGGCAAAGGACTAAGAGGATCAATCCCTCAGGCGTCTAATGTGAATATTTAAACTGAGGAATAATGTGGCATACTACAAGTGAGGAACAAAGCATTCCTCGTATCTTATAATAATATGTATATGTATGTTTGTGTATTGGTATTTTAGAATGAATTTACTTACAGTTTCGGTATTTTTATAAGTGTCAGCAACACAACACTTCCTTAGTTGAATGAGATGGAAGTTTGTATGGATTAGAGACAGCTAATGTTCACAGACGTGTTGGTGCTGCGTTCAGACGGTATTGCCTGATGGTAGGCAGTGCCTGTTTCATTTATTCAATGTTTGTTTATATTTATTATATTCCTTTGTGCACAATTCAACTTTCAAAGTACACTTGTACCTGTGGAATAATGCACTTTTTTAGTAAATATGTTATGTAATTATTTGTATATTAAGGAGTTTGAGTTAACGAGTCTTGCTGGCCGGAAAACCCAGACGTAGAATGTCCCCGGTAAAGTAGGTACATATTGTTGGTTGGTTTGTTTGTTTGTTTGTTTGCGGAATGGGATAATAGGATCCATTCCGTCCCTGTGTTGGCCGTATGAACTAAGGTGGCTGGACTTACCTGTTTTGAAACATTTACTTTTGTTATTGTACATTCCTAAGTGTGCAAGGGAAACATACGTTCACACAATGTAAATAAGTGTGTACATAATAAAGCTTGTACGATTGGTTGATCCCGACTAGTTGTTTGCTCCACATTGTTTAGACCTTCCGAGTTACGAGAACTCGAAATTGAATTTTGAGGGGATGTTTTAATTGTTTTAGAATATTAATTTGTTGACTTCAGATGGACTTGAGAGAAAAGTAACTTTTAATCTTTTGAATGAATTTATTATACTTTGATTCACCTTTGGGGTTTATTCTAAATTATTTGTTTGGATTGACCGGATGATCCAAATAAGCATTTATCCTGGGACTTGTTGATGTTTTTGAGAGTTTTATTTGTAAAGAATAGTTATATTTTATATTGTTTTCTATCCAAATCCGGGTGTGTATTGAGAATGTTGGTTGAGCAGTCGCGCTTCGGCACCCGTTGGCAGTCCTGCTCGATACATAATTTAAAAAAAACGAGCAACCTTTTTGCATAATTCTTTTTATATAAAAAATAATACTTTTTATATAAATACACCAAAAGTCATTACATTCTTTAGATTTTATTTAATTCTGATATAAAATCGCAAGTGCCTGCGAAAGTTGCAAAGTGCCTGGAATTAAAGAGCAGCTGCGAACGGGAGCCAAGTGGCGGTGGTGTTCCACATATCCTCGTAGTCGCGCAGTTAGTGTCACCGCCCACTAACTAACTTCTGACTACTTTGAGGCTTTTCAGTTAGGCTAATCTTCAGTGTCCCCAGAGTATACAATACGATATATTATAAGGAATGCACAAAGAGCGGGAAGCAGATTTGCGCTAGTTCCGGGAACGGCCGGGAGATATTTGTTGTTTTAGCCATCTGCATGGAAATACTAAACACGTGGGAACATTATTTTATTGTAACTAGAATTAGAACAGAGATATATTATTATTAAAGGAAGTGATTGTACGCCATCATATTCTATATTTGAAGAAGTATACATATTGTACCATGATATTTACTTACTAATTAACCATGTTTAGGGGAAAGTACCTCCACCCATTGCCTAAGTGAAATATGTCCTGAGTTGCTTGTGGCTGTTGTTGTCTTGTGCTCTCGTTGGCCCCGTGAGTTAAGTTGTAACAAATAATAGTAGACTTCGAGGTGCAAATAGTTTACCATTTATGTTACTTGTTTGTTGATAAGTCAGAAGTGAGATAGAACCCTCGACCAAACCTTTCTGCAGCAGGAATACTTACTTCTTATGAGAGAACTGTCTGTTGTATTGTTGCCTAATACTGGCCAGTAATTCCTTTCCGTGAATCTAACAAACATCCGACTATTATTGACTCAAGGCAAGTGACCCTATTGTAGAACTTGTTCCTTGAACAATTCCCGTATGTTTAGACTTTCGGTTTCCGCAGACAAAGTTTGGGAAATTATCGTAGTCAGTACTTTTCGCTCAGTCAAGAATTTATTTAAATTTTATTTATTTGTGTTATAACTTCTTGTAGTTTGTTGCCTTTATTTAACTATCATAATAATTAATATATGTGTTTTTTATTTACATTCTTTGTTTTATTTTTTTTTTAAACCTTTCCCCATTCTTCCTATTTTGTGTAAGGCATTTCCCCCAGTGAGTTCCTGCTCTTGCTCCTGCAGTATTGGTTAGGTATCCTTTATTTACCAAACGTCTGACAAAGGTAATATGAAAACTAGATTTTTGTTTGTATGAATACATTTTACACAAATTTTTATTATCACTATTACCTATAAAAAAGATAAAATATTATATCACTTCCTCGCATAGTGTCCCATGATCTATGTAGGTTTTATAATACGTATAGAGAAGGGAATGTTATAAATAAATAACAATGGTTTGGTGGAATTGGTAGTACGTAGTTAATATATGTATTGATACAAAACTGGGGCAGTCCTATTTTGGTCAGTACTTATTATGGACCATTTTTTGTGAAACATACAACTTTATCAATAGTAAAATGTATGCCATAATGTTAAACATATCAAATCATTCATTCAGGATTGCAAAACCAATTTTTTAAATCCAAAAACTTAACGATAATGGAGAAACAAAAGTACATATAAACATGACAAATCATTTGAACATTACTAGTGATTCAGCCATTAATGAAAATGTGTTTATTACACTCTGTCTATGAATTGACTGCAAGAATATTAAGCCTATCACGGAAGATGTACACATTGCCGGCCCTGAGCCAAACGGCGCCGGGTGTTAGTAAAAACCTTAAAAGCGATGTGTTTAGTGTTAGGTATTATTAGCACCTTGGCAAGTTAGCGTTCGGAGCGGATTGCTCCATTTGCGCCTGTACAGGGTCAGCTCTGGATGTACATAATTAAAATCGTGGTTTCCTTTTATTTTCTCAATTTCATAGATGTTTCCAAAGCAGTTTAGGAATCTACAAATTTAGAAATCGCCTCAAATCCTGATGTTCATTTTTCCAAACTAGATTAATTTGTCACAGATTTAGGAATGGACTCAAACTGCGCTTTAGATGTTTCCAAAGAACCCTGTTAGTTGGATTATATCATACGGTTTAGCAATCAACCCGAACTGCTGTAGGTGTTTCTCTCTGATGCATTCATGTCATCAATTCTCACTTTCATAATGTCACAAGAAAGCAATAGCGCTGTAACGCCACTACGCGTACCTGCCAACATCTAAATTATACTTTTTATTCTTCATTTCAATACTTTGCTTTTATGAATACATAATGCCAATGATTATTGTTATCTGCCTCAGAACAGACATCATCTAACGTTCATGCATATTGTATAATATTTAAGGTCAGTAAAAGCCCGGGTGGCCTAAAAATCATTTATTAACAACAATTAAAAAATGTATACATTCTATTTTTTGGTTCTTACAGCAGTATTGATTTCATATATAACTACCTCATGTCTGTTTGTATAAATACCACTCATAGTTTGGAATACGGAATAGAATAGGAGAGGGACTATTTTAGGATTCATTTTATTATCACTATTTTATTCTAGTAGATTACAGAAAGTGTGTCAAAGGACATAAATGCATGTTTCATTGGTGTATTCAGTTTTAAAATGTACTATTTTGATTGTTTCATGACCAATGTAGGTTCACTTCATAATATTGTAACACGGGGACTGCCTGGTAAAACAAGAAGAAGTTTCGTATGAACAAATACATTTTAATCTACATTGGCTTGCACGTACAAACTAATGATATCCATTTTGTAATTTAATAATGGCCAAAGTATGTATTACGACAGAAAAATTCTAAATGTTTTCTTTTTATAAAATTTTATTGAATTGTTTCACAAAACTTATCATTGTTTAAATTTTGATTTTTCATAATATACTAGGGACTTTTACAAAATAAAAATAAATCTCAATCAAAATGAGAATAGTTCTTAAAATGTGGATTTCGTAAGATGCGTGGAGAAATACAAAATAAAATAATGTAATATATTAAAGATAATGTATTCTGGAACATTAGTCTCAGAATGATTCTATACAAGTTGAAGACAATTTCTTTTACGTATTCTGGAACGTTTGACTCAGATGATGAAGAATGAGTTAGAAGATACATTTCTTTACATATTCTGGAACATTCAGTGATGAGGAAGATTGAGTACAAGTTGAAGATAATTTCTTTTACATATTCTAAAATGTTTGGCTCCGAATGGTGATGAAGAATGAGTTAGAAGATATATTTCTGTACAAATTCGGGAACATTCAATGATGAGGAAGAATGAGTACAAGTTAAAGATGATTTCTTTTACATATTCTGTAACGTGTGGCTCAGAATGGTGATGAAGAATGAGTTAGAAGACACACTTCTATACATTTTCTGGAACATTCAATGATGAGGAAGAATGAGTACAAGTTGAAGATAATTTCCTTTAGCTGGCTTGGCCTATTGTTTGTTATATTTATTTGCTTGAAGGATTAATTGTTAAGCCTTGTTGTTAGGTGCCTTGCTGTCTGTCCTCCCATCGTCTTTAGAAATGTGTGTGCGCTATTTAAATCGTTTTTGGTTTATCTGTCATCTACAAATAAATGTGAGATAAGTTCAAACCTGGTTTCATTATAGTAATATGTGTTATATTTTCCTGTCCAAGGCTGCTCTCTTGTTCTTAACAGGAGTGCTCGATTTCGATACCTTAGAAATATTCCTATCACTGGAACTATACTTAATCCACTTATATTAAAAGAGGTTAACTTATATGTCCCTAACAAGTATACTTTGGAAGATCCCATGCACTTTTTAATACTCTGAAAGCTCGTTTATGACAAAGATGAGGGCCGGTCCTATGCAGCACAATTGGAGCAGTCCACTCCGGACGCCAAAATTGGCACCAAGGAACCGAGGGGAGCCAAGGCACTGACAAAACCTAACACCGTCACCCTTGAGGTTTTTATTAGCGCCAGGTGCCGTTGGGCTCGGGGCCGGCCCTGATAAAGATGAACATTCTAAGAATATGTGTATATGAACTATATAGGTATAGGACCGGGCGGCAGTTTTCCTATTTAAAAGTTGCATCAAATAGTACATCCTGCTTCACGGGTGCGAATGAGATAACCCTGCGCTTACTCGCTCACTTATTAACACGGAACACTATATGAGACGACCTACTGCCAGTAGGCTGTCCTTCTTATACTTATGTGTTGGTACGTTCGCTATCTCACATTCTCTAATGGTGCTTAAAATCTTCAGATTTTGTATTATTTATAATAATTAGTCATTTACGTGTATTTTCAAATCAAATGTTATTCCTTGGCTTTTACTAGCGATTGCCGTAATTAAAAAACTTTATCATCGAACACGAGGGCATTTTGGTTAGAGATAGCACACGACCTCACGCATCAGTTAATGTGACAGTTTAATTCTTTATAGAAATAATCAAAAGTACAACAATTCCCGTATCTTTTGCCATTCACTTTTGAAATCTCTACAATGTGACTATAGTTTGTAATGTCACTGATTATTTTTGGTTAATCCAATTACCAAAGATTGGGCGAAATTGGTTTAAAACTTCGCAAATTTACAAATTTTTGCAAAAAGTAATTATAATTTATTAGTCATAAATATTTGCAGTCCAGAACATTGAGACAAAAATGAAAATGAACTCCTATTTGGTGGCTGCAGAACATTACAATCAAGGTATTGAGTTGTGTCCAGGGATTGACATTGGTGTTATTGAGGCAGCAATCTTCAGGAAACAAATAAAAAGAAGAAGTTGTATTCTTTTGAAACTGTAAGTTAAATAAAATATGTAAGTATTATATTTACAGTTTGTAAACAAAAACTAGTGTTTTGTATATATGCCAAATCCCGACCTTTCAACATTTGAGTCATAGAGTTGCAAAACCGGCTCTGGAAATTTTTGCTGGTTTTAATCCATTCAACCCAAAAAAAGTTTGAAAACAAATTATTTTCACAAAACATTGTAAAAATACATTGACTGTCACTCTGTGGTTTGACATATTGATGAAATAAAGAAAGCCGTTAAAACCAAAATCCAAATTCTCGATAATCAATGAAATGTGTCCAATAGCCCAATATTAGGCACATTTCCCTTAAACTAATAAAATTCCCAGTACCTAACCCTGAATCACCCGTTCAAGTGACGCTTTGTCTCTTTAGATATTATATTTATCCATTATGTATACAACATTATCTGTTGTGTTTCTTTCTCTCTGTTACTATGTTAGATTTTAAGTATATGCTATCTCACATTATGTTTCGTCTCACTTTATATGTATATATAAACACACAGAATGTATTTGTAGATTAGTTTAATTTTATACCCTGAAGAAAGCTTGTACTAAGCGAAACCGGTAGGTTATAGAAAATTAAATAAATAAAATATTGTGGTTATAAACAAAGTAATTGTTTTATTTTCATATTATTATTAATATACTATTCAACATAAAATTTAAATTCTTTACATTGCAGATGAAAAGATTACACGGGGGTCAGGGCCAGACTAGTAGAGGATATGGAGAGATCCACTGCACTGGGGTTTGTGTTGGGGCGTGAGATTCTAATAGAAGATCCGTCATTCAAAAGGAAAAGGTTGGATTCATCTAGTTAATCATTACATTTCGACCATCTCGGTCAGAAAACGCAGAAACCCAAACGGCGGAATGGGCATTGAAATCGCCTAGTATAAAGAAAGGAGGGCTTATGCTGACGAACAATTTGCAATCAAGTTTGCTTATTGAAGTGGACTATTGGGGCAAAATACAGCTTTGGTATGACCAAAACGACGGCAATTGAAACATTGAATGGTGGGATAAAAGTGTATATTTCAACCGGTAATGAGTTGAAGAATAAGTATATATTAGAGGGAATAGGTTGTCCTTCTGAAGGCAGTAAAAGTTTATTGGAGAGGATTGAGAAAGTGCTGGAGCGGACTGAAAAGTCGAAGGCGAGTCGGGTTTTATTGGGGAAGAGGGACTAACCTGCCCTTCCTTAGAATTACAAATTCAGTAGCTCCAGGTAGATTCCAGGATCTACCTGATCTCAGAAGGGAGAAGAATCCTTAACACACCAAACACTGCACTTTTTTTTGGCAAGAAAACAGAAAAAAGATTGGTTTGGTATACAGGGTGTCATTATAAAAGTAGACTAACTTTGGGAGGTAATTCTACATGATGGTAGAAGTAAAAAAGATAAATAACTTTTTTCAAATTACAATTTTTTTTTCCCCATACTAAAATATTTTTCCATGGAAGAATATTTATTTTATACCCATACAAACAATTCAACTTTTTTACCTAAAAACTACCTTCACATTGAAATTTTGAAATGAGTTATTTTTCTTTTCTACTTCTAAAATCATGTAGGATCACTCTCCGAAGTTAGTGCACTTTACCCTGGGACACATATTGGAGGTGGCCAACCACTTTCCCGCCCAGGTATAAATAACAGATGCTTACTCCTGCAAGGCTCTCGCAAGGACTCTAATTTATTGGTAAAATGATGCAGCAGGAAGCAGGTGTCTTCTGCACAGTAATGAGATAATGTCATGTGCAATGTGTAAGTATTTACAGTAAATTAAAAGAATACAATGGTTGAATGAGATAAAAGAAAAGTGCATTTCAATGGTCACCCGGCAGTCCCAATGAGAATGTGAATGGCGATCGGCCTGGCCGTTAACGAGTCTCGACGTCCAGGCCCCTTAGTTAGTTTCCTTGTTGTGCCTTGAAGAATGTTCATGGGGAAGTATCCGAAGACTCTAAGGACTAAGTAAGCGCCGGGTCACCAGAGACGGGGCGGAAGGTTGTCAAGTGCGCCCGGCTTGGTTTGGTATAGGATTATTTTTAGATATATTTAACGATGATATTTCTCTCGGTAATAGTGAAAAATAGGGCCGAGCTGTATTGAAATTCGGATTTATAAAATGCGCCAATAAGTAAAATGTCTATGCTGCTCTATATCCGCCGAGTGTTGCCAAGCGGTAGGATTACGTCAAGTAGCAGTGCGCAACGCAGTCACGAGATGGCTCTGACGGCCGCTGTTCGTTGAAAATGTCCACGTGACGTCAACTTCGGATTAGTTCGGCTGAGAGAATGAGTACCGAATATTGCCGAATGGGTCAATGTCTGAAGCATCTAAAAAATTGTTCGTGGGGTTCTCTGTCGTTCTGTGAATAATGATGTAAAATGCTGATAAAATGTTAGAAATGGGTGTATAGAGGCTCAGAAACGTTTATACGTATTGTGTTGTTCGTTCTTTTAGTCTTAAGCGTATTTTACTCACCATTTCACTGTGGAAATAGCGAATTTTAGCTCGTTATAGTGCGGAAGTTTAGTGCAAGTGCAAGGGTGGTAACAAGAAATGTGAAAGATCTATGAGTTTTGTGAACGTTTGGGTTTTAATTATACAACGACAAGAATGAGTGGACGTCCCAGGACTACGTCGTTCGCCGAAGGCAGCAAACAGCCGCCAAATCCTCCTCTGGGGGGCCTGAAAATCAGTAGTAAGTATTTTGCTTTACCTTCCTTTTTGTCGGCCATCGTGATTTCTATGGCTGTGACGTATATCGGCTCTTTAAACATGGCCGCGGGGTGCCACAACTCTACAAAGAAGTCTTTTCGACGATTCCGCCTTATTAATTATCACATCCTCGCTCGATAAAGGTGCGAACCGTTTTCTGGACTACTTTTATTCCGCTTATCTGAAGTGGATTATCGAATTATCGATTCACTTTTTATCGCAGATACCTCGGGATTTCGAGTAACCTTACTTCTTCAAAAATCATACTTGGCCAAAAGATCGTCATGAACTTCAAAGAAAATGAATAGGATTCGTTTTATTCTGTACGCATGACACGATAAAATGTCTTCGATCGACGCCATCTCGGTTAAACCCACTGGAGCGGTCTTCTGGCGCCTCCAGATCTTTCATATATCAAGAAACATCCATCACCGAGTAGGCAGGGCTAGGCTAGCGGGATGCTGGAGGGACCCCAGCTCCCAACTCTCGAGGAGCGTGAGCTTCTTCATTCTATGTGCCCTGATACTATTCTCCACGGCCATTATCATTACCCAAAACCTAACAGTCAACTTGAATTATGACAGGTGAATAATTCGTAATGTCTTTTCTATTCAAAGTGACATGTTCGCATTGAGGGTCACGCAGGAGGGTCAAAGAATATAATATTTTTAATATAATGAGCAATTAAAATAATTCAATTCTCATAATAATACATATAATTTAGAAATGCTTTCACGTGCCACTATCATCCATACATCAGAATATTATTCTGTATTCGACATTATTCAGATAGATATTGAAACAAAGTTACGTTAAATTAATGAATAATTTTATTTGAAAGGCTTTTCAAAGAAATTTCCACTGTAATAGTTGACAACGGTGCCCGTGTTTGGACTGCTATCGATCTCGACGCAAATTTGTGTCCAATCATTAAAATATAAGTCACTTCAGATTGGGTTTATCTTACAGCTTCTGATTTCGGAACGAGGCAGATTGAAGATGTTCATTGCAAGGAGGGTTGGACCAAAAACAGAATATCTAACCATTTAGAATAACCATAACTCTGAACTATTGAACCTAACCTAATCTTTTCAAATTGATTCCTGATAATTCTGTAGTTCTGAAAATACTATGTTTGAGTCAGCCTAGTAATGTATTTCTCCTGTCGCTTTAGATGTATTTTTTTTTAACATAAGTGATAAATTATACTTTATTTTCTGTGTCCAATAAATATTTAATTGGCGAGATGCCTCAACGACGGTTCCTACTTGTATTTGACATTATTATATTCCTCTTGTGATGGCTTCTGTTTTCAAATCGTTTAAATTTGGGTCAGTTTGTTTGATATCGAATTTATTTTCTGACATATTTTATTTGATAATAATATAATTTACATGTATTGTCGGAGTATAATGTCTTTGTCTAGCAAATTACGGACGTTTAGCTGTATCGGGGGCAAGCGGGGTGAGTTACTTATTCGACGTTCCAACTACTTTATACTTTCCTTAGCTATTTTAGTTCATAGCTCATAGGTTATATATGTGGACACTTTCGTGAACGAATTCATCAGAAATGATTAGGATCTCTTTTCTTTCTTACTTTCTTATCTTAGGATTACGGTAGGTACCCACCTACCGCTGTATTTTAACGAAATCAAATATTAACTATAAACAAAATTACTGCTAGTTATGTTATTTATAATGTCACAACACGAGGTGTTCACTTTCTACGAACATTTAATAGATCATTCTTTCAAAATATAAACGACCAATTAGTTTTAATAGTATTACTAATAAATTTTATCTTGAATCTCCATTCCGATAGATTTCCCCACTAGCCAAATTTGTGTGGAAATGAGTGGACACAATATAATATTATGTTCCTCGAGTGATGTGATGATATTGAAATGAAATTCATGAACGCCTGTCACCATTTCACACTACAATACGTGCAATATTAATAAGTTTACGGCAAGAATTTACTCTCGAATAAACGAAGATTTTTTGTAATAATTTCTATCGTTTGTTCTACAATCAATAAAACATTAATTGGCGACTTGAATTTGATTTCACAAATCCGTAAAATCGAACTATTTTATTGCTCCATTGAAATGAAAGTAGTAGTTTTAGTAACACGGTAAGTGTGCTGCCTTTTGTGGCATATAGATTTAACACACTATTAATAGGTACCTAATTAAAGTTACTTTAATATTAATTTTATTTTTTTAATGTATTCATATTATTTGTTGACAATTTTATGGACTTTGTTAACCCGTAATAATGTTTAAGAAATACATTCCTCAATTCGGGATTTCTCTCACGCGACCCGTGCTAAAAAGTCGTATCTCACTCAAAAGTATGTGGTTTTTGCGAAAAAAACATGGAGGAACAAATGACCCAAATAATCATGCATCTGGCAACACTGACACTCGCATTACTCGAGCAACATGGGATATACAAAGTGCGAATAGAACGCAGACGTGTAGTCGCCAAATGTCTTTGTTTGAAAACTCGGAATACGTATTCTACTGGTTTAATAGTGCCAACATTTTGGATTTATGTGCAGAAGTTGCTGCGGAATTTCTCCTGCCAAAAATCCAGTCATAAGGAAATGCTGTAACCTCGATTCAAATCCCGCCATCCCTATAACCAACTATTGCTAACCGTTTGGCCACCAAAATGCGGAACTTTGTTTAGTTTGGTGGTCAAAAACTACGAAACTCTAAAAAACTATACAAATAGGTGAAAAGCCGCTTCGTGACCGGTAGAACAGATCACAAACAGAAGTAGAAGCATAAATAAAATTTCACGTAGCGTCATTTTTCCGCAGAGAGTTGTGTATTGGCACACTCCTCGCTACATTTAATATTCACACAAATTAAATTTCTTCACTTGATCGTTTCATGCCCTCTTGTGGCCTCCCCTATTTCTTTTTTCCATTCACTCGCTTATCTCTCTAATCTGTCATCCCGGTCAGCCGAACAAAGACGATTTATCATCCCCGTTATGTACAATCCTGCACATTGCACAGGTGAGGTTATCCCTACCCCCGAGGGGACTATTTTAAATGATACAATATCCTACCTTGTTTAATGTTGGCGAACAAATTCGGGGACACGACAAAGCGGACAACTTTGGGGTCACCCTTGTCAAATATTTATACATCGGCAGACCCCAGTGACTGTCCAACTTGTTACGTACGGCAAGTGCCTGGCGCTCGTTTTCGAAAAGAAATGTGGACGTCACTCGAATTATGGAAAAGTAGTACTAGAAAGTAGTGTTGCCTGATAAACAGTATCAAGAAAAACAGGAAAATTACTGTTGACACCGCGAGATGGTGATAGACAGCGGAAGAAAGTGGCAGGGACAGCAGAAGACGAATGGTGGCAGTAATACTAATTAGTCTACACCCAAATCAAATATTGCAGATTCATTTTATGTGCAATTTACACTATGATTCACGCTTACTCCGAAAATATTCAGGGGGTGATTCATTTTTCAAGGAAATTTATGGATATAATCAATGTTTTTTTGTTATTTGTTTTTGGGGTGTTATGCCGTGCTGCGCTAACTCCTTCTTTAGCCAACGTTTCGGACAGCATTGCAGTGCAGGGCACAAATAACAAAAATACTTTTGGCCTTTTCATAAAACTAATTAACTAACCATCACGACGTTTCGCCGTAGGGGTAGGCAGAGAGGAGGGACCGCCAAACAACTCGGTCTTGTACACACTCGTTGCCTCATTCACATTCATACATACTCTTCTATTATTCTGACTCTCTACACGGCCCGACTCGAGAAGTATCTGATTCACTTGATCGTGCCAAAAATTGTATACAATTTATTGTTTTAACCAGAATTATCATTTATAAAGGTTAAGCACATCAATTGTATTTCGACGGTCTCCGTAACCGAGGGGTAAGGCTCTCGACTACAAATCCGAAGGTCTTGGGTTCAAATCCCGTCGTAATTTTATTTTATTAAATTAATTTGTGTTGTTTCACAATTTATAATTCATTAATTAGAAATAATATAAATACAGTGTACGATAATTATGAAATCTTAGAGTATCGCCCTGTTGAAAGACCACCTTTTAGAATAGAAAAATTGTTGGTCGAAATGGTTTTAGTCGTCTTTGGTGACTGTATCTGAATAGCCAGGTACTTCTCCCACCTTCTTCGTCCCCATCTTCTTCCCCTCCCCGCACCATACCCCAATCACTGGTTCCAACCGGAAGGTAGGTACTAGGTAGTAACAAACCAATAAGCACCCCCTGAAGTTTTGCGAATTGAGCGTATAAATGATGCTCATTGGTAGCAGATCACCTTCCAATCGAATGTTTGAATGAAGACCATAGCATGGCTCCCGCCCAGAAAGCAGATGTGGTTGCGGGTGACGTCACGGGCGCTACATACACTAACGCAGTACGCACATACCCCTGGCGGGCGCTCGGCCCACTGGCACACTTCCCCGCTTGTACCTAGTTACACTAAACTTCCCTTCTTTCATCCCCTCTACCGCATTCGGCCGCACATCGACACCGAACACACAGAGTGCCTTATTTGCACGGCTACCCAAACAGGCTGAGCTTAACCAACCAACTCCCAAGTGAGTCGACTTGCTTTTAATTTTAGATGGATGGAAAAGTGGTTGGAACTAGAAACGGTGGAGAAAGAAGGTGGCATTTATGTATAAAGAATTTGTTGTATTCGGCGCTGCTGGTATGTCATAGAAGCTTTATGGATTTTAATAATTTATCAAAATACACTCTCGGAATGCCTATTGTAGTGTTTGTTTGCCCTTACTTTTAAAGCGGTGACCTTTATTGTGATAAAGATTGAAAATTGTAAAGAATTCAGACAAATGGTAAAGCACCTACCTATACTATGATATTTTAACAGATAATTCTTTTGATTCTTTTAAATATATATTTTATTCTGTTAAAAAGAATGTGACTCTACTGGGGTACCCCGTTCTAAGGTCACATTGTACATGGTTATTTGTGTTGATTGTAAGTTTTTTTAAGTAAGATTTTGCAAGCGTGCCAAAAAATAACAAGAGGAAAATTATACAGCAAAATAATAGAAGGAAAACAAAACATAACGTTAATTTTTGTTAGATTGCAACTTATATCTATATTATTCCTTCCCATGTTGTGATTGCTGTTTAAAAATTGGAACTGATATGTCAATAATGCAGATTATCCCGTGATTTTTCAAGGTTTTGCTCTAGTATATTATTATAATTGTTTTATTACCCCGAGGTAGATTTCAAAGATTTTTAATTTTATCTTTTGTGCTATTTTTTTGATAAATAAAGATATATTATTTATTTAGCTCATCGCTTATGATACAGAAATAACGTTGCGAGCTGAAAAAAATGTATATAAATTCCAAATAATTTCACGTTGGCGGCGATGCCTGCTTTAAAAGTTATTCTCGGACCTTCCCAATTTGGGGATGCTGTGTTGAGGGATGAGGAGTGTGTCCAGGAGTGACGGACGTTTGAATTCATCCTTCCCACTGCGGTGCAAGGTGAGAGTCCTGCTGGAGAGGTAAAAAGGTTTCCCTCGACCAGTTTCTCCAAATCCGGTTCGCCACACCGTAAGCAGGTGGGACACATCCGCCGCCAAGACCTAGACAATCCTCACCACCCGGTAATCCCGGGCACCACTTTATTATTGGTTATCTAATGAATAGTTCCCGGGGCGGCATACTTATAGTTCCATAAGTATAGTTCCAAATGAACTAATTGATGAATACTACATCTTACCTCTTTCACTCCACCCCCCTCATCTGAAAAGTAGAATCCGTACCACTGTTGGTGTTGGTTGGAGCCTACCGTGCTAGGAACTGGTAACTAAACAACTAACATTCCTTACACCATTTAACTGCACTTTATTGTACTGATTATTATGTCTCAGGTCAGGTTAAATATTAACCTGACCCGAGGAAAACGTAGATCAACGCGGCATGGATGGTCCCCTAAAATTGTATTTTTTTAGATATCTCGGTTCCTGGAAAGTACCTTTTATTTCTTTCACGTGTGTTTGTCGGTCAAAAATAGTCAATAACAGTCAATAATAGATTTAGCGGGCCAATAATTTACATTGCGAAAAAGGTGTTGAAACTTTTCACACCCAGGACACTTTTTTCCATCGACAGTTGCAAAATTATAAACGAAATTAACCTATTTTTTGTTCGATATTACGTGAAATAACTAAAAATCATTCCTTTAAAAACCGAGAAAATCAAAAAAGCTAATTAAAACAATTCGACGCGTTGCGGAGGTTATAAACCTTTCAGGCTAATTTGTTAACTCATGTGGTCTCTCTTACTCTTGTGGTGAGAAATATGATCTAAACGGCTTTATAAAGAGAAAACACCATGATTTATATTCAGATCTAGAAATTAACCACAGAAGAATTAATATGTGAACTTTTACGAAACCAAAGGTGCCGACCGCAATTTGAAACAACTTGTTAATTTTTATATGAAACGACAAAAAAGCGAAGTGACTATTACGTTTGTAATACCTAATAGAATAAGTGTTTTTTTTTATATTAATAATATCTGTAATTTTAGTTACAAAAAACGTAAAGTAAGCCATTTTTTTTTATGTTTTCGTACAAAACTTGAAAATTCTAAAAAAAATAATTTCTAATAATAAAATATGAGAGCGCATATTTCGCCACCTTCAGAAATATTCCATTTATTTGGATTTTACTGCAAAGGGAACAGAACATGGCTGAGGCCTGAGGAGTTAAGTAGTTTTATGAGATATGCCCTCCAGGTTGTGTTAAGGCGAAGCTTAATGCCAAATCACTATTTTATTGCAAAGGGAACAGAACATGGCTGAGGCCTGAGGAGTTAAGTAGTTTTATGAGATATGCCCTACAGGTTGTGTTAAGGCGAAGCTTAATGCCAAATCACTATTTTATTGCAAAGGGAACAGAACATGGCTGAGGCCTACGATAAAGGGTATACCAAGAATATGCCCATTTTTGGCTTGTAGCTTCCTCTTAAGGCGATGCACTACGTCGTGTAATATTTTAAATTGAGCCGCTATCAATAACAACCCTTACGTAGATGGCGATAAGGTTTAAATTCCCGCTTAACACCATCCGCTTGTTTTGATTTATGCAAGAAAAAAACATGGCCAAAAAGTGCTTTTTATTTTATTTTGTGGATGTTCAGGCATAAATATTTATTTATTTTTTCGATCAATTTATAAATAACTTTTTAAAATATTATACAATAAAATCATAACCGAAAATGGGTTCGTAAGTAGGAGATTTTGAACTTTAAAGCAGTTTTCATAGGCCTTTACATTATTTTTTTATGGGCTTATAAAAAATATAAAAAATACTCGATTATTTCAAAGGCCAAGATGTATTCTACTCACAGTATTTAATTAGAGCATCTGAAACATTTCTAGGCGACCAAATTTTCAAACCAAAAACACATGATTTTGCATTACGTATGGCATCGCCTTAAATATAATATCGATCAAACCGACCTGCTATCGTACCCGCCCTTAATGCCCCTTTTCCTATTTCTATATCTACCCTTTTTATTTTCATACGCTGTTTCCAAGACAACCTCATTTGACAGAATGAAAACACGAACTTGAAAATAAAATACCATAATTAAAGTAATATTGATTCAGCGAAGTAATCACTATTAAAGTTATTGCTAGAAAATCATTTAAATTCTCTATTCGTCGCTAACCGAATGGAACACGTGTTAACAGCAAATTCCCTGAAAAGGAATAAAACATCTATTTTCTTGAATGGTCTTATATTACCTGGCAATCATATCGGTGCAAAAATAATTGGAGCTGCCAATTAAGGTATTTTAGGCGTATCAAACGTTCACAAAGCGTTCCGCGTCGATCGTTGCGTGGGTAGGTTGACTTGGATTGAAGAGATTTAGCTAGGGCCTTCCGCCTGCTGTGTTGTTTGGCAGGTGAAAGGGCTTCAGAAGGTAACCAATCGCTAGAGCTACACAGTACATGCCTCTGGTACCTTTCCGGAACCGGTTATTGCCCTATCCGCCGCACTGGGAACAGCTGTCTCCTGTCGCTCGTGGGAGAGACGAATTTTAAGCCCGCACCAGCTATAGCGAGCAAACATCTCATCTCCACAGAATTCGTTCGTAAATTGAAACTAACGGAAGTTTAATGTTGATCAACTAAAGCCGTGCATTTACACAAAACGTAGTCATTGAAATATATAAAAATGCATCTTCAAAACAGATGGTTAATCAATTTGGGAGTTCTTTCTTCAAAGATTGCGCAAACTTGACTGATACGATTACAATTCCGGGCTATAGCGCGCAGAGTGAAGACATACAGATAATATTGAATAATTGGTATCTATCCGCGTGATTACGTTTCGTCTTTCACCTGCCTGAGTTGGCTAGCTGGTTGGCCGATTGGCTGGATGTATACTTGATGTAGTCGCGGTGGCGCCATGTCTGTACTCTGTATGTGATGTAGTATGTAAGAGTCCCGTTGTGTTGTCTTGCGAATCTCTCCTTGATCTGCGCCCGGGGCCTTGGGACCATCTAAAGATAACAGAATGCAGCGGCGGGCACGGTCAAGGGTACCCATGTTTTTATTATTCGAATGCCGAATGCGTTTGACAAGATTTGAGATCTGTTCAACCGCTAAAAAACCCGCTGTGTAAAGTTGTGACAGGACATTTTGTATTTAAATAGGAGTAAAGGAATACCGGCGAAAGCTACGTTGTAATCTGTCTGTTACGTACTGAGAGTGGTGAGAGAGCTCTCAGCTGTAGGACTAAAAACTACTGTTATCGGTAATTAATAATTATACTTACTCTGAAGTGTGATTATAATCATTATCCCTTATTCACATACTATGAAGTAAATTTGTCTCGAATGAATGATTATGTAAACCATATTGTGGGAACCGTAATGAGCTTCTGGGACTGTTTCCTGGTCCGTTACTCGCATGCTGGTCATCTACCACAAGCCACAAGTTCCATAGTGATAGTAACCACTCCACATAATATATTATGTTCTACAGACGACACGACCCCCACCGCTCCATAGCACTATGGCACTATAGCACCTCAGCAGGCTAGCTACGTACAATTTGCAGCTCGGAACTTGAAAAACCTGTTTCCCTCCGGCAGGTCGGACGTTTTCTTTATGCACTCGGCGGATCGTATCGCGCTTTTTATAACTTTCGGCGAATTGTAGGAAGTTGTAATATATTGTCTTAAACGCTTACCGGTTTCGCAGATCAAGTTTCCCGAATAAAGCTAACGTGATTCGACTGACTTTGCTTTATAGTATTTATGAGGCAAGCATAAATAATAATAGCATATGACGCCAATGTGTTATGATGCTCAGCGCGCAAGCACTGCAATGCTTGACTGGTGGATGCTGAACATCGCGCATTTGCCCGCACTATAATCATTGCAATATGTATACAGTACTTGCACAAAGCCGCGTTATTCTTTATTTAGAAGTGTTTTTTCGCAGTTCTGCGCGATAAACAAGTAATAATGCACGCTGCGTTAGTGCACATTGCACCTCGCACGGTCGCCGGTGCAGTGCGGTGTTCCTTTGTTACTGAACGCACTACGCAGGCGAGTAATCTCTGGCGGGTGGGGGATGGTGTGCGCGCTCTACCCGCTGGCCGAGGTCTCCCTGCGCTTGGTGCTGCACGCGCTGGTGTGCCCGGAGCACCGCCTACTGCAGTACGACACGTACCTGCTGACCCTGCGCAAGGTCGCCGAGGTCATCTCCGGCTTCCTGTTTACTCGGAGGATCAGACGAATCAACAACACCCGTGAGTTGAAACTTGACACTCGTGACACATTAAACTTTCGGCTTTGTACTATGTGCCCTGTGTCGAGTCGGTCATCTTGACTAACGTTTTTATCGTCATTTTAGTGGGTCAATGCACTCTACACAATTTCATCGTGTATTTACTTACCTACATACTGCTGCGCAATTATTGTGATTGACTGTTTAGTCCCCACTTCGATTTGTATTATGTTTCTGCCTCTGAGAGCTTCGTTGTAACTTCTCTTTCTGTTGCATTGGTTGTTTATGACAGAGACGTACATGACAACGGAGCTATCAGTGATATTACTTTGTAATGTGGTCACGCGATTTAATAACAATAATTGCTGTATATGCGTTCCGCTGAAGGGGCAATAGGTTCGGGACATGTTTGTGTAGATTTATCTTGAATTCTTTGTTTTCGATATCAAGGAGAAATTAATCAAAAGTGTAATAATAATCACTTAATGTTTGTTGTTTGGAGGTGTTCATTGTTGCTGATTGCCTTATCTGAAGTAAACAAAGGGTTATGACTGTTCGATGACGTTAGTAGTCACTAAATAATGATGGTTTCTGTCTTGCATTTCAGTCAATATTTAATCCCATATAACATCATTGTCTGTGGCTAAATACGCATCCTAACTTCCCGACAGCAAATTAACAAACCTAAAAGTTCATTACGCGTTCTAAAAAAGGTTTGTAATAATAATTTGTCTTTCTTGATTTACAAAAACAAATAGCTGAGCCGATGAATTCATTTTCAAGCTGCATTAAAAATTAAAACTGTTTAACAAATAAAACTATAATATTTGTGTTATGGCTTCTAAACGCGTCACAGGCATTCCTTTTCCGCAAGGAATGGTCTCTGGAACGTACACCGCCCACAATTCCCCCTTGAAGAAAATTCACCCGACGAAATAAAATGTCTAAATGATCGTAAGTACTGTTTGTTTAACATTTGATAATGTGGGCCTCACTGGGTGCTTAGTTTGCTTAGGTAAGGCGCTGGGTGCAAGTATTATTCTTGGTAATCGCTCAGAGCTGAGTGGGGTCACCAATGTCACCATACTCAAGTGAATGCAGAACTTCCTGCTAACGATGTACCGAGTCCCTGCAACATAAAGCGACACAGTCAATATAGTCCATCTTACATATTCTCCCTTTGATGAATCTACACGAGTAGGAGCGCTTGAATGAGTTGAAGAACGACTTGACCCTCCCCTCAACTCCTGCAGTCGTTCACCGCGACCTAATTGCCCTCCCGGACTTCCCGATCATTCTAAATGTACTCTTAGTGATCCGTTGATCGGTCCATTGCTCTTCTTTACAACCAAATCGCATTATTGCGTATTATTTTTAATAGATAATTTATTTGTTTGAATTAATAATAATCTTAATTCGTGTTGTTATTGGTTGGCGCGGTATCTTTGTAACGACCGGACTGTCTCGTGTCGCATTCCTCTCTCTATCTCCGCATTATATAACTGTGCGCACTTCAGTGAAGAGTGAAGAGACGATTGCTATTTACCTAGTACATTTCATTTATTATAAGGTGATGCGAGATACATCATTAGTCATTACTCATTACTTATGTTGTATAACTAATTATCTAGCACGGTGTTCGTACGACATGATACTCCCGTTTATGCCACCGTTATGTTATAATTATAATATTTAATCAAACCCCGCCTCTTTTAAATTTATATATTGTATGCGTTATTTGTGGCATTCATATTTTAAATGTCTTTATTTAATTTACTTAAATAAAAAGAAAAGACTCGAGAACAATAGTAAAAAAAATCAACCCATAAAAACAATATAGTGTTTAGATAGGGGTGTGGATGATAGAAGAAGTCGGGGACGCCTAAGGAATACTTAATGCAATATCTATGCACCGGAATGAGATACCAATTCGAATTAAAGTCGATGTAATGTAGTGACAAGTAAAAACAAGCTTCTTTGTAAAACAGCGCCGTCTGTTGGACGTGAAAGCAACACGCGCTATTGTTTTTCTGTCTGCACAGACAGTCTAAGCCACAGCAATGCGTGGCGGGGTACAGCTAGTGTATAAATAAATGTACCTAGAAGAACCTAAATTGTAAGTGCCACTAATCTACCTGGATATTATTTTCTATTAACTTCTAATAAGTAAAAGTGTTACAAGCCTATATATTAGTTTTGGAAGCACGACCATTCACTCGTCACACGCACTATATTACTGTATTTGGTAAAATAGCGCCACCGGTTTTCTCCTTCATATTATGTTATAGTCAAGCGCACTCGAAGTGAAATGACACTAAACTGCGCTATATAAATGACATGTTATTATTAGTATGTCTGGTTTAATCCCTAGTAGTAGTGTGCCCACAAATCCGCACACTATCTCTCCGCATTTGCATCGATTTTATGCTAGTTTGCTTTTATCAAAAGTATTTTTATTTTATGTAAAAAATGCTCCTAGCATACTAAAATATATTTTACAAAACAACATTTTGCAAAAAAAGCGTACGTTTTTAATCTAGTTTATTTTAATCTTTTTCATGACATGTTCTGATTTGTCATGGAACTGTGTGATAGGTTGCATAAATGAAATGAAGCTGTTCATGCCAGTACAGAGTTGTTTTGCGTTCCATTATCTACCCAAACATGTGAAGAACTTTCGTGATAGTTAGTTACAAGTGGTATTTTGTAAAATAAAACAGCCGCCAAGAAAATTCAGTTGAAAGCCTTAGTTTACTTGGTTTTCTTAACAACCGCCCTATGAGTGTTTTTATTATGCTACGTATACATACGCGAGCCGAACTGCCGCACTGAACCTCAACTTATGGGAAAGGAACAAAGCAACCGCAAAGGGCGCGAAACGCCGCTTGCAGTTGCTTCGTTCATTTCCCGTAATTCGTCGCTCGGTTCGCGTTCAGGTTCGCAAATGTATACGTACCATAACAGGGTGGCCACAGACCTGGAAAACCGGGAAAACCGGGAATTATCAGGGAATTTTACCGAACCGGGAATTATCAGGGAAATGTCAGGGAATTTTAAAATATTCTTAAAATATCAGGGAATTCCAAAAATAAAACGAAATTCGTTATTTACGATTTGTGAAGTCCCAAAGTTGTGTTTTATTACTTTTACTTGCGGCGTGTATGACAAAAGATATGCCGACAAAGACAAACTAGATAAGTAGGTATTATTTTCGTAAATAGCCCTTGCAACACAATAATGTCGTAAACCACCCGCCTTGGTTTTTCCCCTATACTATGTAGGTGCGAAATCTGTAAAGAAAAAGCTAGCAAAGTTACAACAAAGTGTCAAAAGGGTCGTACACCCAGTACGGTCGTAATAAAATTTAAAGATCATCATTATTAACATTTTTACAAAGTATCAATACAGTAGAACCTCGTTAATTCGAAATCCACGGGACATCAAAAATCAAATTTCGAATTAACGAATTCCCACGTAATTCGAATTTTTTATGAAAAAAAAAAAAAAAAAAAAAACGCCGAAAATCGATTTTCTCGGCCGCCTCTTCAAATCCGGGTGGTATTTTAGTTGTAAATTCGTATTAATACCAATTATTTCTTTATTTTCGCGGCCGATTACCGTAGCGGCGGGCCCTTTAAATACAGATATTCGCAATAAATTCGTAAAAATGCTACATATTTACGCGTAAATCGAGATTTCGCTGCCGATTTCGGTCGCGGCCTACCCTTTAAATTGAGATATTCGTAAAAATACGATATATTTCCGCGTAAATCGAGATTTCGCGGTAATTTTCCGTCGCAGCCGGCCCATTATTTCAAATATCTTAATTTAAATTCGTAAAAATACGATATATTTCCGCGTTACACGAGAATTCGAGACCGTATTCCGTCGCGGCCGGCTCAAAAATTCGATATATTTCCGCGTAAATCGAGATTTCGCGGTAATTTTCCGTCGCAGCCGGCCCATTATTTCAAATATCTGATATATTATAATAAAACAAATAAAAAACTTTATTCCACTTAATTTTATTTTGACCGTAACCGGTTTCAGCTCGTCAAAGCCATCTTCAGACTGGTACACAAAATTCTTAGTCTACGGTTTATATACACAACATATGGGGGAGGGGGGAGAGGGGTAGTTTATAGGGTTTTAATCAATTTTATTTGTTACTAAGTCGTTTAAGATTGTGGAATTTCTAAACATTTGGTAATTCCAGTAAGCTAATTACCTTGGGTTTGTAGTTCATTTCAATATTTATTAGGGAAAAAACCTCACAGGTAATATGCATTAGACATAATTTTATTGTCAAATCATTATTTATGATGGGATTATATTTGCTTTTTGAAAAGATACATGTTTACATTTGAGAAATTATTATAGGAATTAAGAAAGTAGGGACTTAGCAACTGATACTAATAGCTTATTAATTACAAAGTTACTTATTGAAGGGGTACATGTTTACATTGAAGTAGGGATGGTCTAACCTAACTACATATTTTAATGTCGAAATTATTATGAAAATTACAATGGATACAAGAGCGGAGACTTGGCAAATGATTCTAATTGTTTATTCATTACAAAGTTAGGGTCTATTTTATTATTTTATTATAGACCCTAACTTTGTAATGAATAAACAATTAGAATCATTTGCCAAGTCTCCGCTCTTGTATCCATTGTAATTTTCATAATAATTTCGACATTAAAATATGTAGTTAGGTTAGACCATCCCTACTTCAATGTAAACATGTACCCCTTCAATAAGTAACTTTGTAATTAATAAGCTATTAGTATCAGTTGCTAAGTCCCTACTTTCTTAATTCCTATAATAATTTCTCAAATGTAAACATGTATCTTTTCAAAAAGCAAATATAATCCCATCATAAATAATGATTTGACAATAAAATTATGTCTAATGCATATTACCTGTGAGGTTTTTTCCCTAATAAATATTGAAATGAACTACAAACCCAAGGTAATTAGCTTACTGGAATTACCAAATGTTTAGAAATTCCACAATCTTAAACGACTTAGTAACAAATAAAATTGATTAAAACCCTATAAACTACCCCTCTCCCCCCTCCCCCATATGTTGTGTATATAAACCGTAGACTAAGAATTTTGTGTACCAGTCTGAAGATGGCTTTGACGAGCTGAAACCGGTTACGGTCAAAATAAAATTAAGTGGAATAAAGTTTTTTATTTGTTTTATTATAATATATTATAATGGAATTCCACCACGAATTATCGGTCTCAAAAATAGAAATATCAAATATCTGAATTAAAATTCGCAAAAATACGATATATTTCCGTGTAAATCGAGAATGCGCGGCCGATTTCCGTCGCGGCCGACCCTTTAAATTAAGATATTTGATTTAAATTCGTAAAAATTTGAAATATTTCCTCGTAAATCGAATTTTATCGGCAGTTTTTCGTCGCGGCCGGCCTTTTGTTCAGATATTTGAAGTAAATTCGTAAAAATATATCATATTTCGGCGTGAATCGAAATTTTTCGTCGATTTCCGTCGCGCCGTATTTTTTAACTCGGATATTCGAAGTAAAGTTAGTAAAAATACGATATATTTCCGCGTAAATTGAGATTTCGTGGTAATTTTCCGTCGCAGCCGGCCCATTATTTCAAATATCTGAATTAAAATTCGCAAAAATACGATATATTTCCGTGTAAATCGAGAATGCGCGGCCGATTTCCGTCGCGGCCGACCCTTTAAATTAACCGGTCAGCAACGTAAGCAGATATACACGATAAAATAACGATAGCAGTCAAGTACAATAAGCGTGTTTACACGTCAACGCGTGTGTTTCCACAAAAATCGTCATAACTCCGTTATTCTTCTAGTGACATCCCTAAAACAAAAAGTAGAATATTCGTATTGAATGAAGCTTCACATCTCTATTCAAAGTTATCCATAGAAACCCGTAAAAAGACCTACTCAGTGGAAGCAAATTTTACCCGCCAAATCGTAAAACGACGCCAAGAAAGCCGTTTGACGTGCCGACCCGCCTACCAGTTTTAATTATTTTTTTAAAAATATATTTTGTATGAAATGGTCAAAAAGTGAAGTGACAGAATTGTTTATTGTACATTTGTACGATGAAATAAGTGTTTTTTTTTACATTATCCGTGATTTTAGTATCGTTTTTACATAAAACATTACAGGTGAGTCATTTTTACAATTTTTTCATGTTTTCATTCTAAATTTAAATATTTACAAATGTTAATATTTATTTATGATACAACAATTTGAAAGCCTATTTTGTAATCTTTCTAAAACAGTTTTTACTATTCGGCTCCGTTCAGTAATGTTTCATTTATAGAGCTTTGATTGTGAGGCGGTAATAACACAACGTTTTCGTGAAATTGACATTTCGGTAAAGACATTTTAGCTTCAAGTTCGCGAAAAGTCGGAGGGGTTAAGATATTTGATTTAAATTCGTAAAAATTTGAAATATTTCCTCGTAAATCGAATTTTATCGGCAGTTTTTCGTCGCGGCCGGCCTTTTGTTCAGATATTTGAAGTAAATTCGTAAAAATATATCATATTTCGGCGTGAATCGAAATTTTTCGTCGATTTCCGTCGCGCCGTATTTTTTAACTCGGATATTCGAAGTAAAGTTAGTAAAAATACGATATATTTCCGCGTAAATTGAAAGTTCGCGACCGATTTCCGTCGCGGCGGGCCCTTTAAAATTCAGATATTCGAAATAAATTCGTAAAAATACGATATATTTACGCGTAAATCGAGATTTAGCGGCCGATTTCCGTCGCAGCGGGCCATTTAAATTCAAATATTCGAAATAAATTCGTAAATATACGATACATTTACGCGTAAATCGAAATTTCGCGGCCGAGTTTCGTCGCGGTCGACCCTTTAAATACAGATATTTGGTGTAAATCGATTCAGATTTACAAAATAATAATACTAATTAGGGCGATGTATAACCACGTAAAAATACATTTTTCGGCGTTTTACCGCCACGGCTGACTTTTAGATTCAGATTTACGAAATATTATGATTTATTTTCGCAAAAATCAATTTTTTTCGAATTTCACGAACAAATTTTCGTGCGCGGACAAAAATAAATTTCGAATTACGAATTTCGAATTAAAAAAAATTTGGTATGAAAAAAATTTTCTGCGGAAATTTTTTTGGCGAAAATTTCGAATTACGCGTTTTTTCGAATTATCGGGGTTCTACTGTACTTACTTTTGTTTATTTGTCTATTTTTGTCTGGTCTTTTCATTCGTACACAAATTGTCTTCAGGCGAAATATCATAAATTTGTAATAAGTGTATTTTGTTTTGAATAGATCATTGTGGTGCAAGGAAATAATAAATGCTTTAGATGACGGAATTCCCTTTATTTATGTATCTGTTCTAATTTTCTGGCGTAGATGAAAATCGTGCTTCAAAAATAAAATTTTGAACGATATGTCCTTATACCAAATAAAACATATCAGGGAAAAATATAGAAACTGCCCTGGAAAACCTGGAATTATCAGGGAATTTTGAAATCCGTTTTTTGTGGCCACCCTGCATAAGGTAAACTCCAATATGAAAAGGCATATTTGATGTTTTGAACAGTTCCTCATTAGAAAACAAGCTGTTTTGAATAGATCATTGTGGTGCAAGGAAATAATAAATGCTTTAGATGACGGAATTCCCTTTATTTATGTATCTGTTCTAATTTTCTGGCGTAGATGAAAATCGTGCTTCAAAAATAAAATTTTGAACGATATGTCCTTATACCAAATAAAACATATCAGGGAAAAATATAGAAACTGCCCTGGAAAACCTGGAATTATCAGGGAATTTTGAAATCCGTTTTTTGTGGCCACCCTGCATAAGGTAAACTCCAATATGAAAAGGCCTATTTGATGTTTTGAACAGTTCCTCATTAGAAAACAAGCATGACTTAAGTCTCAACGCCTGTCAATAAGTCTACTAGACGAGCTTGTTCCTCGTTTTCCCGGATATCGGTAGCAGGAGAGCAGAGCAGGGCAGGGCTGGATGGCGGAGATGCTCGACTGGGACTACTGGGAGGCGGGTTGGCAGCTGGCAGGGAGCCAAGGCGGTGTGTCACTTTTATTGGCTGCGGCGGATCTTAATAATGCACACTAGAGCATTATGATCTTACAACAAACTATGAAAAGTTCGTTTCATCACCGGCCCGAGCCAACTGACGTGACCTACATCCCACATACTGATGAGCACCCGGGAATATTCCCCGACCTAATATAAATTCCCCAAAGTCGGAATTATTGTTTTTATTGAGAAAGATATTCTGAATGAGCTTTCCTTTTTTGATGAAAATGTATTATATTTAAAAACTCAATAACGAAGGTAAAATTAGGTTTTCGATATCTCCAAAAATGACAGAGTTATGAGCTTTCAAAGTGTGCGCATACAATCTATATATATAAATATAAAACGTAAACAATCGTGTCTCCTGACGTCACACAAGACCCAATTCAGTACATTGGAGGGGCCAAGACCTCCATAACAGCGTTATTAGAAAACATATGGTTTCGTCCTTCACCGTACACGTCAGGACTACTTTTTAAAATTTATTTATAAGGAAGCTACATTAATTATTAAAATGACTCTAGACCCTCCGATGTCCCTGCGTACAGTGTTATCAAGCAGTATGCGAGTGCTTACATGTTAGTTATTGAACTGTGTTACGTCTAATCTCCGGCAATTGACGCTGCTGAAATTAAAATGTATTAAGAAGAAAGATTTACAAGAATCATAAGAAATATTTAGCTGAGATTATGTGACTTGACCAAAGCAGCTCTTTTGTAGTCGTTTGACAGTCCCACCAAGAATGAGCGGAGCGGTCGGACCTATCGCAAGCACGACTCAGCTTCCGCGCCCCCTTAGCCAGCTTCCCGATAGGCCCTCGAATACTATTAGGAGTGATGGGAAAAACTCGAAAACCCTTGGAATAACAGTGAGCATTGTGCTACCAGAGGCAGGGCGAAAGAGCACATAAGAGGCGCAGACGGGTTATGCAGCGGCCGCTTTGGGTTGATGCAGGGACGGGGTCTAGTCCACCTCTTTGATGGGATGAAGAACAATACAAGATAATCGTTCAGTTCCAGCTCTTTGAGTAGAACAAGTCCAGTCATAGAAAAACTAATTTGATGTTGATCTAAAGTGCGAAATAAAAAATAGAGCATGTAAGGTTAGTAAAGTAGCAAGTGTTGTTTGGCTAAGCACACAGTTATTGAAATAATCCAAAAAAAATCAAAGAATATAAACATATTTTTAATGTTATTGAGGCTGTTGAAAGATGGTACAAGAAAAGGTAAACAATTCATAATTCGAATGGCAGTTCTCCAGTACTGCTTCGAGTGCTGTGCCATTCATTGTATGTACCTTGACATTATATGCTTATCGGCCGGCCGCAAATAGCCACATTTTACGGCTTATATCTTTGGTATTTTCCTAAAATTCTGAAAAGTTCTGTCCTCAGCATGTTCTAAAATTTGTTGTAGGGAACCTCATGAGGGTTTCACCATTTATATGAAAGTTCCCGCAATATTTCCCAAAAATAAATTCCCGGGAATTTACCCATCACTAAATCCTACACTAGCTTATACGTATTGTATTGATCCATTTAGATTTCTCATACTGTAGGTAAGAAAAAGAACCGAGAAATATCCACCAGGCAATTACGTAATTTACAGTCGTACCTCCTTCTGCCTTGAATTAAATATTATGCAAACACACGGAGGTTTTCTTTTTATTCAACCAGTGGCAGTTCTCAGTTCTCACCCGTATACAAGTCAGCCAAGGAAGACAAGAATCAAATACTTGAGTCGGGTCATGTCATGTCAACAGTCGGAATAACAGAAGAGAGTGTGTATGAATGTGGCATGAAGCTATGGGTGTACGCTGAGTTATGTAGAGTTTCAACATTCAGCCACCCTTGCAAAAAATCGAACGACGTGTTGAAAATTAAGCCCCTGCATTCCGAATTTCTACCGATATATAACATATTTCTCTTGAACATTTAAAGTTTTAAGTTCCTAATAAATGTACGTTGTTAGTACTAAGATAATAAATATAAATTTGTAGAGCCAAAACGGTACTAATAACATTATAAAAAAATAAATACCTCGATAGAAAAAACTCGCAATGTATGCTCGGAAAATTATTAAAAACACTTTTTGTTCCGTTATTTAACATGTTATAGGAATGAAAAAAATCACAGTGCATCTTTAAATACAACTTAATGCATTTATCGAGACATATAAAGCAGCAGACTGCCCAAACGACCCACAAAATTACCGCCCTATATCCCTTTTTATCAAATATGTCAAAAATATTCGAAAAAATTGTAAAAAATAAAATCTGGTCCTTCCTAGAACAACATCACATTAGAAATCCTAAACAGTATGGTTTCAAAAAAAAAACACCAGCACCCACGATGCTATTGCAAAAATAACAAATTATATATATACCGCCCTAGACTAAAATGAAAAATGCATTGTAATATTTATTGACCTTAAAAAAGCATTTGACAGTATATCAGATACAAACTTAATAAAAAAAATAGAACAATTGGAATAAATGGAATGGTACTAGCCTGGATTATAAGTTTTTTGGAAAATAGACCACAACAAGTAAAATGATTAAATGAACTAAGTGATTCCGAAAGTAATAACTTCTCGATACCACAAGGCACAGTTTTAGGACCACTATTGTTCATATTATATGTAAATGATATATTTGAAGTTGCTAAATACGGGGAAATTGTCTCAAATGCATATGACACAGTGCTTCTTCTAAAAGCAAACACATGGTTAGAACTGAACAAAAAGGCTAACACAGACATCAATGAATTGAAAACATGGTTTGACAATAACCTACTAACGTTAAACTCCAAAAAATTGCACTACGTACCATTTTTCATAAAAAACCAAATACGCCGCATGAAATAAACATTATGATTCAGTCTGCACCAAACACTCAACAACACCACTGTAATATTGAATATGTACTCATATTGAAATCAAAATTTCAACCAAATATCTAGGGATCACTATTGACCAATGTCTAAAATGGATACCACATATAACCATTCTCAAAAACAGATTACGAAAATTAACCTATATTTTTAGCTGCTTGAGACATATTTTAAATAAATAACTACTGAGAATGACGTACTTTGCATTCTGTCAATCCATAATCCAATATGGTATAATAGGATGGGGGGGTGCCTAAAAAACTCACACACAACATCTTTCTTTACATTGTGCAAAAACTAATAATTAAAATAATATTAAAGAAATCATTTTTATATTCATATGAACTCATATTCAAAGAATTAAAAGTCAGAAAATTAAATACTCTATTCCTGTATCACTCAACCTTACAAGTTTACAAAGAGGATATCCTAAACAAAACCGTACCATTCAAAAACACAGCAAATCTCAGGCAAAAATACATGTTGTCTTTTCCGATTTGTAAAAAAACTTTGGGTCAACAAAACTGCAACTACTTCAATAAATTGCCAGAAAATATAAGATCACTTAATGATAGATTCAAAGAATTCCAAACACAATTAAAAAAATATACTGAAAACCGTAACTAAAAAGAAAACAATAAAAAATAAATATTTAAAAAAAAAATCTAAAAAACCAAACAAATAATACCTCATCCCATACACACAAGCAATTGCTTATTATGTGAGAACGTTAAAAAATAAATTAGTAAATTGACTAACTAAAAAACAATGCTCTCTTTTAAACGAGTCGTGCTTTATTAAATATTTTCACAATTTTCGCTTAATTATTATCGTTTTATAAATTAGCACGCTCCCTCTAACATTCGTATTTACATACCTCCCTTTCCAACCATTTTCTTCTTCTTTTAAGTTGCTGTATTCTTTTCTCCCTTTTGTGGTCATAAAGTAATCTTTCATGTCTGCTCTTCAACTTACTCTCGCTATACATTTAGCAAGGCTTTTCGCGAGGAGAGCGAACTCGCGCCCTTCTGGAACATCTCTGGCACAAAACTCCCTTTCGTTGTCGGGCTTCCTCGGGTAGTTTTGCCGGGAGTGTACGGCAGGCATCAGAAGAGAGTGTAAAACAGGCAGTAGAATCAAGCCAATAATGATTATTAATGAACAAGTTGAAATGCATATACCTACGTGACTTGGTCCGATGGAGATAATGCAAGTGGTGCGCAGGCTGTATGTTAGTATACAGAGGTGGTTCTTGCAGAAGGTAAATTGTTTATCGCGTGTGGTAAAAGTTAATCGTATTGAAATGTACATAAGTCCACACAACTTGTAGGTAGTATTGGTAGGCAGCTAATGCGTCACGTTATGACTTATTGTCCCTGTGTAATTATGCAGTAAGAACTAATTCATCCCATAACGTAGAAACATTACTTTGGCGGTGAGTGCCACCAACCACAACCACCACCACCACCACCACCACCACCACCACCGTCAGCGATCAGCGGAAAGAATCTAATGTAATACTCACTCCGCTGCGAATCGGATATAAGACTCGATGTTTGCTGCATTGTTCTTCGGCCATCGGAACTTATTGGAGCCACATCAAAATTGCCGCCTAGTAACAGCTGGAACTGACGACGACATTCAATACTAATACTGAATTCTTATAATTATTTACAGACCGCACACACTTAGTAAATTTGTTTGGTATTCAATTATTAGTAATCACTACGTTAATTTGTTTTCACACTTTCTGTGATATTTTACTGCGAACAAGTGAAAACGTTTATTTTTAATATGCCATTATTTCACACTCGAATTGAAATTGGCTTGAAAACTCTGCCTGGCAAGGGATCTGATCTTCCATCGGATGGTTTTCAATTTAACACGTGCATAAACTCGACATTATAATTTTAAAACTTTGATTGAAAAAAAACACACTTGTGGACTTGAGATGGCATAAAATGATCGATCTACTGGGATCTTAATATTCTTAATATGTCAGTCTCTACGTATTACGTAGTACTCGCAAAACTCGACCGATATCGCTGAAAATTTCAAAGTTTGTTCTTATTAGTGCGAGGAGTGTTTAGAGAGTGGTTTTAATGACAAGAAGTCGTGTCTCACGAAAAACTTGTGAACGGTGAGCTAGTCGTTTTCGCCCCGAGCTCCAGCTACGGAGCTTTGAAATATCTATTAAATAGTGTATAAGTCATCAAATTATTTTTGTTCGAATAGGATTGGAATACTTATCTTGGATTATTTTACCTAACCCGTCCTTAACCGTAATGGGTTGGTACTAAAAAGTTGCATATTACAGACCACAATAAAATTATTGATTTTGCAATGTCAAAGTGTTTTTTTTTCTTTTGCGCATATATTTACATATATTCTTATGTCTGAAAAAAATAATTTCCAATGTTTCTGGCTTTCACTCTTCAACGGTGTTCTGGGCCAATATATTGATTTAAGTAAAATATAAAAATAATAAAACATTTATTTTTATTTAATTTCACTATTTTTGTTCAGTTTTATTTTTATTATCTCTAAATAGTATAAAATAGTCCTAGTCTATCCGTGTCTGTCTGTCTGTCTGTCTGTCTGTTTGTTTGTGCCTTTAGTTCTTCTAAACTACGCAACGGATTTTGATAGGGTTTTCACTATCCTTTGGTGAATTTCTCCCGGAAGGTTTCCATAGATATAATACATGCATATTATATTTATAGAAAGTCGATGGGCCCACATTGCTAACGCTGGCTAAACTTTATAAGATACATCAAAATAATGTTCTAAGGAATTTTATATCTTGAACAGGCCTATAGAAAAGTCAGTGATTGTATATCTCCTAAGGATAACCCCCAGCAACTAGTGACTTATGAAGTTACACAAAGAATTAACGACTGCCATTATACGGGCATGAACCTAGTATTATGTGGCCAACAGAACTCTATAATAATATAGAAATATCAACGCCGGGTAGTGAAATGATGATTTGATATCCGTCATTATCTCTGATTTGATTCGGTTTTGGTCGATTGGATTGAGTGGAGAAGGAATCGATACATTGATAGTTACCGAGGCCCTCGTGGGCAGGCCGGCATTCCTGGGGAGTGTTCGCGTTCGTGGGACGCGAACCGACCAACTAACATCTGGAGGTCGTCAATTATTATTAATCTAATTAGGACTTTACAATTACAATGTGGCACCGGCACCGGCACCGACACGGACACGGTTAGCCGAAACCTTATGCGCCACGCTACTATTGCTGATTTATTATATCCATCTAATAATTACATATCCACGGCGACAGAACACATTATTAGCCAATTACATAAGTAACAATAGGTACTTACATCGCGTCGTTTGTCATTACATCGAAGAAATCTTTTTTTATCTATTACGGTGGGAATGTTTTATATTCTGTGCGATTATCGATTAAGGTTCGTTAAACGTCTGCTAGCCGAGCATAACATTTTCTGTGCCCTTTTATGTGCATTTGTCACGTGATGATTATATATATATATATATATATATCTGCTTCAAGAATAAAGAGGGTATACGAGGAAAAACATACTTGATTCTTTTTTTACTGCATTCCTGTGTTGGCTCTAGGGCACTGTAATTAGCACTCCAGTACACCCAAAAGTCCCAAGCCGCCACTGCTGAGTCAGCAGTACTGCTGGTTGCCATAAACATACACAAATAACCACATATTTTTGTTGATGTTTGTATCTATATTTTCCAGTTAGAAGTACCCACCTACATTAGGATCTATGACCTGTGAAAATACTGTTAACGTTATTTCCTCGCATTTATGAGTGTATTAATTAGTTTGTTGGTTGCATACCATTATTGTATCATCTCCCCGGAATACATCCACGGAGCGTGCCACGCACCGGAGCGTGCTAGTGTTGTGGCGTGCCGCGAATGCCCGCGGCACAACAAACCTCCGCAACCATCCTGCCAGCAGTACCTGCCTGGTACTCGTAGATCGCCTCATCAATGCATATATTGCGTTTCTCTTTTTATTTCTGAATATTATGTAACTTTGCATTCAAATTTTATCCTTTGTTTGTCACCGGGCGAGCGTCGGAAGCGTGCATTGCGGCAAATTATATGGGTCGCCGTCATTTCTTTGCGTTTGTATTGGATCGTCGACATTGTGCCAATTCCGAGGGTCCTGCTAGCTGCCACTGCTAGCTACTTGATCTATAAACTATAATATTTACTTCTATCGCTATGTGCCGTGTATGCGGGAAGTCGTTTGCGTTATCTGTTTCACCTTCGTTTTGTTTACGCGGCTTCAATCTGTTTAGTTTCAGAACATTTAGTTTACTTTACGCGAAGACTGCACCGAAGGCGTTGAAGTACCCATCGACCAAACAATCTATTGAAGTCCAATAAATGAGTAAAGTAATTAGGAAGTCCCCAACTTTGTCATTTAATTACAGACATTAATTTGTTCCGTGAAGTCTGTAACATTGAAAGCTAGAACAAAACCAGTTTCTTGTTTCAACCGCTAGATGGTGCTTAGCATTGCACATTTGCCATTAAACCAAAGAATTGAAAGCAATGATTATTGGACTTTTTTTATTTTTGTCTGTAAAAATAATAATATTTGGATGATTTGTATAGCGCCGTTTTTGTGATTTAAGAATATGTTTTACTTGACCGATTCTTCAACTTTTTATGCGTATCATATGTAATAGTAATCTGCAATATCACGAAGTTAGCTCAGTTTACCTTATTCGATAACATAATATTAGATTAGAAAATCTACGATCGAGTCGTACCAAATAAATTCAGCTTGGTACGATGTTTCATTAGTTCTCTTATCCCCCGCGACAATCAATCAAGAACATGATCGCCCTCGCAGTTGTTTGTCAGTCTCGTATGTAATTGATTGTGTTTGCTTGTACAACACAAGCCAGCGATTGACTGACGCGTTAAGTGTAGCCTATATTATTATACGATGTCGATCCCGTGTCCTAACCTGACCTGCTATGAAGTCGGCCTGGCCGCGCTATTATTCCTGTCCACTCTGCCCTGCGAACACATTCGTCCGCTGACCATTCGTCCCTGATTGCTGGCTCCCTAAAGATGAAATCGACACTGAGGGAAAACGGAGCATCCTATGTGGAGTTATGACTGACTTTGTGATATCCACGGGGACTTGTCAAAATGAATCCCTATTCACTCACCTTCAATCTTCTTTTACCTCGGCTGGGGTAAAAAGATTGAATATCACGGTGATGTCAAAATGCGTACCGAATTTCTTGATTGATGTATTCCACGTTCGATCCCCCCTGGATGACACCTGGATGAATAGCGGTGGAATTCGGAGAAAGTGATTGGGGCGAGGAAGGGAGGGATGGCCGTGGGGCATTCGCACGTGCAATGGGCAGACCACGTGAGCGCCGGCGCCGACAAATCAATACACCGACCTACTATTATACAGCAGCGCGCCCGGCCCTGCCGCCGAGAGCTCCCCTGTAACCGCTCTTTCTGGAAGTGCTTCGTTTATGACAAAGAGGAAAAGGTTACCATCTATCTGCCGTATCGCTTTCCATCACTTTCCATCACTTTCCACTCACCACCTCCGAGGTTCCCGTTCATCAACAGATCCAAGCTCAACACGCTCTCGAACTACGTTCTGAAAGATCTTATGGTTTTACCGTTGTACATTCTCTTTCAAATATACGCGTCTTTTACGAGAAAGAGGGGTCGATGTCGCGACGAAGCTATTAGACTTATATTGTCTATATAACTTTTATTAATTTTCTCAGAACAATTTCAACCATAATATTCGGTTTTACCTCTTATTTCTCATTTAAAAAGCCAGAACTTGAAAACGTGAAAGTTTGTGAATCCCTTTTTGTACCGCAGCTTTGATTTTCAAGCAACAAGTCGAAATTCTTGACGTTCTGGTCCTGAAGGAAAACCGCCATTGCGAATATTCCCCTTTGACACCTTGTACTAATTTTTAACAAAAATGGCATTATATGATGTTATTATATTTAATCGATTAAGATTCACGAATATGCCGTCAATCGCTAACACGGCTTTGCCAAACGCGGCATTCAGTCAGTATTTCGATCCACGTCTTGTATTATTTACGTCATTGCATAAACTACTACACCTCTCGCTCATTCACGGCGATAATTGGCAGCGACTTCTTTTCACATTGATGACAGCCCTGACAACGCTCGACCCAACTGGGGTGACTATGACGCGACCGCTTCTCGGAATACTGGGGACTGCGGTTACATCACTACGTTTGGCAGCGGTCACTAGTCACCAGTCACCAGTCACAGGTACTGACTGCTGTGGGAATGGTTATTTGGAGGACTACGTAAACGCTGATAGATACGCTTTTGGCTTTCGCAAGATTTTCTGCAGCTGATTCATTTGCAGCAGCTGGTGCATGACCGCTCTTTTAAACTAGGAAAGTTCTATTCAATAAACAAAGATAAACCCTTGAAGTGATTATTTACAAAAACGGCGCTATACAACTTATCCAATTATTATTAAACTACTGAAAGAAGTCATAACAAAAACGACAATACATACTAATTCGGCGATGGAAATTTATTTCGAACTCGGACTGCAAGCTGTAATCTTAGGGCGCATTATTATTAAACATTTTGCTTTCTTATTATTTTATGCATTGTATTGCTTTCTAATGCAGTGTCCGCATAGATTTTTGTGTGTTTATGATTGTGTTGCAGATTTGTATTACAGTATGACTCTGCTTCGAAATGTAGGTAAGAAGAAGACGAATAGGAAGGAAGTTTTTAAATTGTTCGTTTCTCATAATGTTTTTGATTCATTGTTACACTGTACACCCATGATTTTATTTGTTATGTGAATGAGTATGGATTCAAATTAAAAATGTTTTTAATGCTTTTTAAAATATATGCATAACGAATGGTTTTTATATCGAATACTCGCTTATAAAGTCTTGTTATTTGCAAGATTGTATGATATTATTTGTAATAATATTCTAATATAATATTCTGCACTTGATTTAACTGTGATACTCATGAATGTTTTTTATTTTTATTTTTGGTGGGACCGTATCCGGGCCCCTGCTCGTGGGCGGACGACCCCTGCGTCCGTTTGGTTCGTATAGCAATACTACTCCCCTGCTGTCACTGTTACTGTTAACTGCTCCTGGTAACTTAACTGCTCCCGTTAACCGTTCCTGTGCCAGTTCCGTCGCCGCCGGAGCCATGGCCACCCTGCCGCGGACATTAACGCCAAATTACATTGCTTTGTTCATTATTAACCGAGTCTCCGAGAACGCCGGCAAATCGAGTCAACGCACTATGGTTTTACCAGTATGGGAGCATTGGAAACAATTCAAAATTTCAAATTACAGGGACCACTAAATTTTGTTGCTATATCTTGACGACACATCCTAGCGCATCTTTCCCCCCATCACCGAACTCGGCAAAATGTTTCGTCGCTGCGTACCACGTCAGTAAAGATCGGCTTCCCGAGCAGGCAAGACGTTTGTGTGAAAGTGCAACATTTATAATACAATATATAGGGAGTGATAACTTTGTATAACGCTTGCTGGCATATTTTTTTCAACATGGATCCAATACCTTCAGGTATGTACTAAATACGGAATGTTTTTTTTTTTCATTTTCTAATGTGACAAATTTGCGATATATTTTTTAAAAATATCTGGTGAAATTTCAAAAAAAATACGATAAATTCTTAAACAGTTAAGGTTATAGTTACATATTTCCTAGAATTTCGTAAAAGTGCTGATACACTTTTGTAGCTAAACTATTTTAGAATCATATTAAGAAAAAAAATCTTGCTACTTTTATGCCCCTTTTCGGTCCAGTAATTTTTCCATAATTTACTTACTATTAAATTTTTGTGCTTCATAAATATTATTTTTGTCACAGGTTCGGTTTCAAGGGATTTTTTCCTGAGACAAAGGGAGTTATTTGACATACTGATGAATTCAAAGTGCCAACAGATGGACAGACGATTTTTATATTTGAAAAAAAAAATTATAAACCTCACCAATTGCCCTAAAGAAGGGTTGGATAAACTCAGTAAAAAGATCGCGGGCTTCAAATTTCGCTTTAAAACAAGATGGATAATTGCTCGTCGAATTAAGGCTAAATTTGTGATGCAAAATAAAAAATGGCTTGAGACGCCTATCAGTTTTACATTATATGGGAAACAACATAGAAGCGGTCGCCCGGCAATACAATTTGAACAGAGTTCTGACCGATCCAAACGCTTAAAAACTAAAGATCTTCGGAAAAATTCACCTCTTTCTCATTTGGCGTTTGCAACAAAAATGAATTTGAGAGCTTCTGGACAACCGGTTGCATCAAAATTATTAGAAGACATCATTCGTTCACCTAGGCGTGCATCTAAGTACAGACAAGCGTACGAGGTATTCGAAGATACTCACTCTAGACGGATGTCTGGGGAGGAAGCCCTCTCAACCATGGTGGAAGCCAAGCTTACAAAGCACCAGTACAGTGTCATAAGATCCAAAGATCCTGAAAGGTTTCCACCATACAATATAGTACTTGAATATGTATCAAAAAAAGAAGACATAACAATCACTGCTACATCTGCAGAAGTAACTGTTCAAGCTCTTTTGAATCACACTTCTGAACGTGTGATCAATGTGCAAAAAGAAATCATTTGTGGTTTAAAAAGTAAACAATCAAACAATTTGCGGTTGATTTCAAAGTGGGGCTTTGATGGCAGTTCAGGGCATAGTTCTTACAAACAGATGTTCATTGGGACGCAAGCGGATGCGGATGATTCAAGCGTTTTTATATCTTCAATCGTACCCATACGTTTAGTATGCGGGAACTCTGACAATACAAACGTTGTGTGGCAGAATCCTCGCCCATCGTCCACCAGATATTGCCGCCCAATTAAGATAAACTTTGCCAAAGAGTCGACACAACTTGCGATTGCTGAAAAGAACAGAATAAGTGCGCAAATAAAAAATCTTACGAGTTCACCCGTGGCACTTGATGGAAAAATTATAATGGTGTCGCATGAACTCATCTTAACAATGGTTGATGGGAAAATTTGTAACGCCTTGACAGATACAGCTTCTACACAACGTTGCTACATTTGTGGTGCCAGTTCTAAAGAGTTTAATTCTATAGATAAAATGTTAACAAGACCACATAAACCTTCAACCTTAGAGTTTGGTTTGTCAGTGTTACACTGTTGGATTAGACTGTTCGAATGTCTTTTGCATGTGGGTTATAGGCATGTGGGTTATAAACTTCCAATAAAAAAATGGCAAGCCCGAAATCAAGACAAGGAAATTGTGGCGAAACATAAAGCTAATATACAAAAGGAATTCAAAAATCGAATGGGGTTAATAGTCGATCAGCCTAAGCCTGGTTTTGGAAATTCCAATGACGGCAATACAGCCAGGCGATTTTTCCGCAACGCAGATTTGGCATCAGAGATCACAGGCGTAGATAAAAAAATTATAGAAAGAATGCATGTCGTTTTAGTAACAATATCAAGTGGTTACGATATTAATATTGACAATTTAAGGAAGTTTTCTCTTGATACTGCTAAGTATTTCGTTAAATTGTATCCGTGGTATTATATGCCCCCTACTGTGCATAAGTTATTAATCCACGGGCCAGACGTAATATCGAATGCATTGCTGCCGATTGGCCAATTATCAGAAGAGGCTCAGGAAGCTCGGAACAAAGATTTTAAAAAATATCGCGAAAACTATTCTCGAAAATGTTCTCGAGAGAAATGTAATGAGGATATTTTTAATTTAATGTTAGTAACATCTGACCCTGTCATAACTAGTTACAGGAAACTCCCAAAAAAACAGTTAAATCGTTTTCCTAAGGAAGTTTACGACTTAATAATTCCTCTGAATATTCATTCTTCAAGTATTTTTAACACCGATGATGATGATGATGATTGTTCATCGTCTGCATCAGAATGTTAAAAAAGAAAAATTAAACATTACTCGGCCTGTATTTTCCAAGGATGTGGACTATTATATTTTTAATTTAATTTTATCATTTTAAATTTTATATTTTTGTTAATAAAATGCAGAAATCACAGTAAAACTTACTAAAACCGAATATTTTTATTTTTTTTACCCATACAGAAAAATAATATCACCTTTTATTTCCTGTAAATCCGTCCTGTGAATTGTTTCCAAGTTTTGGGGTATTTGGAACCACTGTGCAACGCCCTGATCCCCTGGGACATCCCTTGTTCCACCCCATTGCCGGGCTTGCCCATTTTCCAATGTTAAAACAAATAACTCTTTGAAATCGATTAATTTCAATTTGAGATTGTTACTCAAATGAACGGCACAATTTGCATCGCTGTTTGTTTTGCACAGTTTAAAATCCAAGCATGTTCCAACTCGTGACTGTATTCTCGCCGAGTGTCCCAGTGCCAGTAATGGTCCCCATTCATAAAACATATTACCCACACAGTGACCGCGTGCACCACTACCACAGTACCATCCTCACCTGGGTCTATTTGTCACCCTTTATCTTGGTCTGTCTTTGTGTTCTGTTCGAATGTCACATTTGTATTATCACTTTCAAAGTTAATCCTCCATACATCATCATGCTAAATTACCTTACTCACAGAAAAACTCAACTACTGAACATTGATTTGTTGTTCTAACAGATTTGTTAACGTGGTGTTTTGTCGTATTTGTTAATGTTAAATATATTATGATTTGTTGGTTCGTAGTAATATTGTTATATTATTATTTGGTCTTGTGAATGTTCGTGGCTTATCATTTTGCATTGTGGCGTTGACATTATATTTGTATAAGAAAATATTGTATGCATGTCTCTAGTGGTTCAATTTACCAATTGGTTCGTTCTCACCTTATGAAAGTATTTGAAAGACTCGATATAAAATTGCATTAGACGCAAATGCTATTTATGATTTAAGCCTGTGACAGACCACGCCATAAGCGATCTATATTTTCGTGGCTTGGTCTATTTCATCATATCGCTCGCAATATATTCTCATTGGCAGTGTATGGCGAGCGATACGTGTAGCGTTATAGTAATATAAGTTTTTGGAACTAGTTTACTAAATTACAAAGGTTCCAAGGTACCCTCCTTTTATATAAATGCGTAGCATCTCTGTCACATAACATTTCTCTTCTGAACTACGAAGAAAAATAACCTTGTTATCATTTCACAAATATCGCACTCCAGAGAGAGCTCTTCGTCTTTTAAATTAAACCAAGAAGGACGCACATGTTTTAATAATAAAGTGTAAATGATGTCAACACCTGTGCATTATTTTCATTCGAGAGACTGGGAGCTAAACGAAAGTAAGTAAATATCAAATAATCACGTCCTTTGTACATGATTTAAATAAATGTATATTTGGAGGTTGTTCTAAGGCGAACTCTACGTTTTTGTATTGGGATGCATCGTTTAATATTTTTTTATAATTACCTCATATTCATTTTTACTTAACCATATTTTGATGTTATTTTTAAACTTGTTGCACGGCCAATAATCTAGCGTATATTGGGGGTGTTCGTCGTGTTTCATTTTCGAGATGACGTTTCGGACAGCTTTTCAGGGTTCATCATCAGGGTTAATGTGTTGTATGATCCAGCATTAGTAATGTAGGTTAATTTAACATACCGATGATACCGTATTATCGTTAATCATTGTTTATTATTGACAATCAGTTCCAATTTTGAAAAAGGCAATTAAATTCAAAATAAATCCGAATTCATCAAATCGAGTAAATACTAAAATAACAATCACAGACAGATCCACCGCCGAAATTAGTATGTTTGATTATTCCCAGTGAGTTACAAAAACTCATTCAGTGATGGACAACATTATAAATTAAAGGCGAAATAAATTATTAAAAAGTTGCAACGGAAGATTCAGAAACAGCTTACAGTGAAAAAAAATGATATATTTATATGAACATATATTTATTAATTGTAAATTGCCAGTAGCAACTAATAAATAATCATTATTTTTTTGGTAAATTAATGTTTAAGACAAGATTTTTTATGCATAGCACAAAGGGTAACAATTATTTTACAAGCAATAATTATTCGCCTGAAACACTCATCCACATTGAAAAATCTCCTGATAAAAGATACATGACGCCAACGGGACTCGAACCCGTGTCCCTTCGATTTCCGGTCGACAGCTCTGACCACTGAGCTATGGCGGCTTAATAATTATTGCTTGTAAAATAATTGCTACCCTTTGTGCTATGCATAAAAAATCTTGTCTTAAACATTAGTTTACCAAAAAATAATAATTAATATTTGACAAGTTCAAGTATTTCACCTAAAAATGTAGACAATTTGTCTCGACGCCATCTAGTGAGAGAGTTAGCACTTACAATGCCTTTCTCATATAAAATAAAGTTGGTTGTTTTCAGGTGAAAAAATGTAACAAGCAGTAATTGTTGAATGAAACACTAGTATATATTGAATTATTTCGCGGGTAAGAGATAAGCCGCCATAGCTCAGTGGTCAGAGCTGTCGACCGGAAATCGAAGGTACACGGGTTCGAGTCCCGTTGGCGTCATGAATCTTTTATCAGGAGATTTTTCAATGTGGATGAGTGTTTCAGGCGAATAATTATTGCTTGTAAAATAATGAATAAATAATCATTGAAGAAAATATTAGCGACTCTCAAATGAAAATTTTGAAACAGAAGAAGATTCGGTCGCATTTCTAGGAATTGAACCCAGGACCCCAGCCTTGCTGGGGCTTTGCGACCGAATCTTTTTTTGTTTCAAAATTTTCGTGTGTGAGTCGTTAATATTGTCTTCGATGATTAAATATGTTATTCTATTATCAAAGATGCTTGAAAGTTTTAGCTTTTTGGTTATCATTTAAATCTAATGCACCTCTCAGAGTCGCAGTCTCGTCGCCCGCCGAAGACAAGATTAATGAATGAAGCCACGGACGGAGAACGCAACAAAAGAACGCAACAATCACAGCGGAATACCTGCAGCCTGCACCCGTACCTTAACATTGCAACATTGACTCACTTGACACTGGTCCCGACAGCTAATGAAGATGACGCCTGTTTCAGTGGACTCCATAATGAAAGTGAACTCGCGATTGTGGTAGGCCATGGATCTGCAATTCAACACCAATACCAACACGTACGCCACAGAGTATTATATAGTTCACTCGGTAAAGAATACACAATAATATTATAATCAAACTATCCGACAATGAGTTATTATGAATGATTCAATACCCTCAATGTTATGCGAGTAGCCAGGCTGCCGGGCTGGTATGTAATGAACATGCTCGAGATAATTATTATTCATTTTGCATAATAAATAATAATGCACGGTTTGTTGTTTGGGATTAAATCATTGTTTGTGAGAATAATGTACCGTGACACATCTGCTCGGCTACTATTATATTCACATTGAACAATTATTTAGTTTCTCGTTCAAAATAAGTTAATCAAAACGAATTGTAATTTAACACATTTTTTTTAACGTATTAATAGTAACTATAATTTGTTCGTACTGATAGGGAAATTACCCGTTTAGAAACAATCTTCTGTTTTTTTAATTTATAATTTTTAAAAGATTACAATTTTGATAATTTTCTCAATTACCAAACTAGGCTCATGCCCGCATTATGGTAGTCGCACATGATTTGTGTAAAAATAACAAAATAATATTTTGTAGAACATATAATAAAACATAAGGGAAAAGGACATGTTATTGGAAAATAAAAAAAATTAAAAAAGTACATATTATAGAAACCATATTAGAAATAAAAATAGAATCATAAATTTTCAAGAATTCAATACAAATTTAAGATTTACGGTCTTACTCATAATCGATAATACGGGGGATAAGAACAGGTTAGTAGAACACTTTACTGCATGCGTATGCCGGTTAAACCGGCCCGACTCCCAGGAATAGGAACGTATCACGATCGACAGACGACAGACTTTGTTAACAATATAATGTAAAAAAGCAGTATCACCCATTTTCAGCACTATTAGAGGAATGTTTTTAATCGAAACATCTCATCGCATATTAATTACCAAAGCCAATACGGAACTCGTAATCGAACTGGCCGAATTTTGTTGTAATTCAAAACAGATCGGGTCAATGACATTACAAATATCATCTGAAGAAACGCGAAGTTAGCATCAAAACGCGAAATGCGAAAATGACCGTGTTTTTGTGGTTTTTGGACAAGTGGTGCAAGTCTAAAAAAATCTTGCATGAATATTATTACGAGTAAACATTTTAACCCGAGCAGCAAGTAGTTCGTCGTTAAGTTATGCTTGCATCGGCGTATTAAGGAATCTTTATAAGTAAAACTGTAAGGATGGGTTGTTTCGCAGAATTTGAACAATTCATCAAATTTCGACGTCCATTTTCGGGTTCTGTGAAATTCCTATTCAAGATCTGTTATTATATCATTATAGGCTAGTTGCTTGACAGAACGCAAATAATAACAGAATTAGATAAAATCTTCCACAGAACCCAAAAATGATCGTTGAAATTTAATGAATTTTTCGAATTCTCCGAAACAACCTGTCCTTAGTCTATAATTAAATTACCACCAGACTTCTTCGAGTATTATTAACCTAGTCTTTTAGACACAAAATCTGTTTTCAGGCGGAACAGATTTCTGCTTCTGTTCAAGTTTGTTGAAATAGCAAGCGAGTTCGCAACTCTTGTTGTTGATGAAAAATTACTGTTCTCCATAATCAATGTATTAATAATTTGACTGGAAGATTACGTTAACGACCTTTACGGATATGTAGGTACCTCACCCCACTTTCTAGCAGATATCGTTATGTTAACACGCCCTCATTCTCGGAACATTAATCTGCCACAATAATGATTAAATACAACATACAACCCCTTCTTTCTGTCCCTCTTTATTATCATATTCTGTTATTATGTACTACGCATCTACCACTCTAGTAATGGGTTTACTGAATTCTCAACTAAGAGCATTCTCTGGCTGACTACTGACAGCAGACTGCAGTACTGCTGCTATAGTGCTCCGGTTAATTAAATGCACTATTAATTAGACCAGGCCGATGGATGACATGGTGAATGCACTCGGGCGGAATTGTCATTTGTCGTGTACACGTACACTGTACTGTATCCAGTAGCAGGCTAGCACGAGTGAGTGGCGGTCGACACTAATTCATAATAGCAAACACCATACCAGCCAGCCAACCAGGAAGTATGACGGTAGACCCACAATTTTTCGGATACCATTGGGTTACGATCCGTAGCGGTTGGGAAATTTTCGCGTGCTTTGTGTTTTTGCTTTGAGTAAAAAGGTAGTTATTTTTTTTACCAAGATGAGACAATAATTATTGAGGAATGAATTGGGATCGTCTATAATTATAATTTATAATTTTTTAAAAAGAAAGACAAACATTCCCGGGTCACGAATAACCTGACAATATTTAAAAATCTCCTACTACCACCACAGTAAGCGGAAAATGTTGCTTGTGTTGTGATGGAGGACTTAGCCAGCCGAGGAATTGAACACACTACGCCTGGGTGGAATACAATTGCGAAATATTGATGGCCTATATTTTCTAATTTAAAACACAAATAGATAAAGCAGCACTTATTCGTACTAGATATTTGATATATCTTTTGATTAAAATAATAATAATTCAATTTGGTCAAGTATTTTGGCCACAAATCCAAATGTAAGTTTTGTATAAAGAAGGCCGCGCCGCCGTTCCTCTTAATTCACAGCTTCTGAATGACAGTCCCACCAACTGGTAAGTTACAGTTAAGTGTGGAAGCGTTTTCCGCTGCTGGGGCTTTTGTGTTTCTTCCCTTATTCGACATTGTTTTCAGATTTTGTTTCCAAGCCAATAAAAAATATTAAAATCTTGAATAACGCGTTTCTATTTACTATGTATTACGTGCTCCGGTTGTATTGTTTACTTGCAAATAATCTGTTCTTTCCACATCGTGAAGACAAATGGCATGTTTTAAATTTTTTTAATATTTATATTATTTTGAGTTACTTCATTTGTACTGTGTAAAGACAAGGAAAATATAACACCAACTCTTGCAGCATTGTGAGGCGGGTGGTTAATGTTATCGAGTGAATCAACTTCTCCAATCAAGTATTGTCAAGAGTCTGTATAACAAGAGTACGACGCATGAGCGTGTATATCCTGCGGAGAAATGGCGTGATGGTTTTTTTTAGTTATTCTGCTGTAGCCACACAGTTTCCCCATAAAACTAAAATTACCATTTCTCTTGCACCGCGGACAATAACACGCCATGTGTTATTTTCGAACAGTCTGTGTTGAGCGTTCTTTGGCTGTGCGGCGAGTTGTACAAGTACTTGCCTTTTATATTGTTTGATTTACGGCTTTATTTTCGTTCAAAAGTCAATAAAACATAACAGGGTTAACGCCCCGCTCGCTCTCGTAAATCTTATACATTGCTACGATTGAATCTAGGGCGCTATTATTTGGTAGGTAACGTTTACCGTTTGACTCGAACCTTGTGAATAATGGAGTACCTACCTATTTCGCTAGGCTGTAGGGATAACGTTTACAAAATCAATAGCTGGGGTAAGTATAAAGCTTTACTGAAATATTACGAATATAATATATTGTTTCTTACCAAGCTAACGAAAGCCTACATCAAAATGATATAATTAAGGCCTGATTTGATTTGAAACTCTCGTCTCCTTGAATCCGCTGTCGGGACACGATGAAGGTCGACTTCACTTTATCGATAGCGTAAAGGATACCATTTCCCCGGTTAAATAAACAACAGGCACAAACTTTATAATTCGCAAGAATTTGAGTTCATGTGATATTTATTGTTATCAAGTTTAATTTGTAGAATTCCATTTTGATTTTTTTTCTTTTATGTATTCAATTTATAAAAACATTTTATTTAATGCCTTCAGCTGTCACGCGTAATAATAATAATTACACAGCAGAACTTGATTATCAATGATTATAAATAAACTGTTTTATTTATAAATTGAATTGAAATATTATTCAATACAAATTCCCTGTACGAGTTTCTAAATATTTTTGTCTCTCAACACTAGATTTTAAGGTTTTAACGATATTCTTCTTACCGATTAATTTGAAAGATATAGAGTAATATTGCGTCTATTATTTTTTACATATGGATATTTAAAATGACTTTGCGTACTGAAAAAGTTGTGTTGACTTGGTGATTACAGACAGAACAATCTGTAGAAATTTCATGACTCCAGAGCTCATCGTTACAGATTGAGATGCAGACAGTTCTGCTGTTTCGGCAAACAGATTATCATCATCTTATTAGCTTTGAATTTTGACCCTTCAATACTTTCGGCTGGATATTAAAATTAGATAGAGAACAACAGCTACGAAATTTAGATTACTTTATTTGATCATTGTGGAGACCTGAGGAAACAAAATCCCCCAGGGCCTATGCCATCTTTGGGGATGCTGTGTAAAAGGTAGGAGAAGAATACTTGAAGAAGAATATTTGGCTAATTTATATAGCCCCGCTAAAAGAATCGCTTCTAGGGCGCTCAACGTGTCCAGGAGTGACGGTGACATGAATCCATCCATCTCACTGCGGTGCAAGGCGATGGGTCGAGAGAGTCCGTTTGGAGTGGTCCTTTGGAGGTCTCCCTCAACCAGTCTCCCAATCCGGCCCGCCAAGCAGTAGTTGGACAAACGCATCCGCCACCTAGACCCAGACAAACCTCACCCCGTGAATCAGGCACCCCTGCTAAGTCACCAAAGGTAGCCAACCACTCGGGGTGACCTATGGCAGGGGGGTTTCGTTGAGGTTTTATGTTCAATGATTAAATATTACAAAGGTTTTTATAAGCTTCTTTCTATAGGTTATCCCTAATAACATAATTAGTACATTAGTTTAATTGAATCTTTCGGGGTAACTTTCTGGAATAAGCAATAGCTATTTCCAATTACTTTCGTAACCTAGGGTGTCGGTAAAACGTCGTTATCCAAATGTTCCTCGTAAAACATTTTTCTCCAAACGGCATCGTAAAATATATAATTACACCCTCTCGGCGGTTTGTTTGTTTGTTTATTGGTTTTGTTCGGGCATAATGCGAAGAAATTATAATTATTTATTACCTACATCCTTGTTGTTCCCACCTTGCCATCGGGATATAGGGATTTGGTCCCCGGCGCTCGCTAGTACAATTTCTACCACCTACGGATACGCGTCTCGGGTCACATTTCAATGGACATTTCTTTCGTGGTCGATACCTAGTGACGGAAATAGATTAATACTGTGTGAGATTGGTGCCATCACGGAAGCTGTAAGGAGATACCAGTACAAGGTAGGACTTTCCTTTAATTCTGGTGGCATCCTCAAATTCCCATTCCCGTTATTTTTCCCATATCGATCAATTTGCACCCGACACAGACGCTTAAGTTTTTCAAGAGCTATCGAAACATTGGTCTTCAGCCGGATAAGATTTGCGTAGGAATTGTATTCAAATAGTAAATGGTTCAATAATCGTACGATTAAAAGATTATTTCAAGTAGTAATTATTTCTTACCGCGCGCCGCGGTTGCATTTCATAGGTGGGTAGTAATTTCAGTACATATTTAAAATGGACAAGAATGAATCCAAGATTGGTTCTTTAAAGTTAAAAAGGCAAAGATTATTTGGGCGTATACAGGCCGCATATGATCTTATTAAAGATTTAAGTATAAGTGCAAAGTTATGTCAATTCAAGGCTAGAATGGATAAAATCGAGTCGACATATGAGGAATTTCAAAGCATACAATGCGAACTGGCGGACCTGGTTTCACTTCCCGAATTTGAGTCAAAAAATGATATTTTGGAAGTTTCCCGTGTTTTTGATGAACTGTACTTCGAGGTCACGTCGGCGCGTGACACTCTCGAGGCGAATAAGAATGGTCATAATGACTCATCAGGCGAGGAATTACAGCGCCCGGGACGAAGTTTTCTGGCCCCAGAAATAAAAATACCATCTTTCAGTGGCCACATTAGAGATTGGCCTCCGTTTTTTAATTTATTTAGGAGTCTCGTTCACGAAAGTACAGTTCTCACTAATATTGAAAAATTTCACTACCTACTAAGTTCTTTGAAGGGCACAGCATTATCCCTGGTTAAAACAATTCCAATAATACGAGAAAACTATGAATTAGCCTGGGAAACATTATTAAATCAATTTTCGGAGTCGAGAGCATTATTTATACACTATGCAAACTCTATTTTAAATTGCGATTTCACTAGCAATGTGGAGATATTAAATGGTTTACGTGAAAATCTTTCCGGTCTATACGAACTAAAACGACACAAATTATTCGAGGAATTTATTTGCCATTTTGTTTTACAAAAAATAGATTTGAATACGCGGCGATCCTTTGAATCTAGGATTGATAAGGATGAAATTCCGAATGTCGAAAAATTAATTGATTTCTTGGCAACGCAAAACCGCGTAAATATGCTTTCAGATTTAAAAGAAAATCGTAAGTCTAAACGGGTTCTATTTGTTAAAAATGATTACACGAAGAAAATTATTTGCAATCATTGCAAAGCCGATCACCACATTACAAAATGTAAAATATTTCTTGGATTACAAGTAGACAGTAGGAGGGACTTCGTCAAAAGAGAAAGATTATGTTTCAATTGTTTAAATCCACATCTAATTAAAAATTGCCGATCTAAATTTCGATGTAGAAGTTGTAACAAGTCACACAATACCCTTTTACATAGTGACGAAAGGTCACCTTCACCGAACCGCGATTCTGAAAACGAAAACTCAGCAAACTGTAATGCTGCGTACACAGTGACAAAACGCTCTATTTTACCTACCGCGCTGGCAGAATTCCTTGACATTTCAGGACGCAGAAAACGCGCCAGGATATTAATTGACTCGGGCAGTGAGATTTCGTTCATGTCTGAAAAATTATATAATGCTTTGGGATTAAAATCGAAGAAATGGTTAGGTACTGTCACTGGGGTCAATAATGCAATAGTCAACAATGTGCAAGGTTTAGTTACTTGTAAAATATATCCCATTCAGAATCACTCTTTTGTGTCAGGACAAGCGATAGTTATTTCAAATATTACGTCCAAGCTTCCGCCCGTTAATATGCATGAACCGTTTGAAGAATTCAAACAGTTGAAGCTGGCGGATCCAGATTTTCAATTTCCAGGCGATATCGACTTCTTAGTGGGAACTGACTTGATATCAAAAATATGGAGACCAGGATGTATTTCAAGCCGTAAATGTAATTTGCTGGCCGTGAATACAATATTCGGATACGTAGTCATGGGTTCATGTGTAGCACAAATGAAAGATGACACACAGGCTTTTGTGACGTCAGCTTTAACTGCAGTCGAAAACAACGACTTAAATTACGCGGTAAGACGTTTCTGGGAAGTCGAAGAGATTTCTAACGAAATTATTCACAATAAAGATGATAGTGAATGCGAAAAGATATTTAAGGCAACGGTTAAACGGGATATTTGTGGCAGATATGTAGTAGCGCTACCTTTTAAAAATAAATCGGAAGTAAATTTAGGAAGTACATATGATATCGCTCTTAAGAGATTATATAATTTGGAAAAACGTTTGTCGTTAAATCCAACCTTAGCGGAACATTATCGTAAATATATGAAGGATTTTATAGATCAAGGCTTCATGTCAAGAGTTACCCAATCGACTGAGATACGGAATACCAATTACATTCCCCATCATCCGGTCGTGCAAAAAATTAGTAATGATATTAAAATTCGAGTGGTTTTTGACGCTTCCTGTAAATCAGACCGACAAATTTCTTTAAACGATTGTTTATATTCAGGTCCCAAATTACAAAATGAGATAGGACAAATTTTATTAAAGTTTCGTATATACCCGGTAGTATTTACTACGGATATTCAAAAAATGTTTTTGCAAATTCGAATAAGAGAAGAAGACACTAGCTATCAAAGGATTCTTTGGCGTTTTTCTCCTTTGCAGCCGGTAGGGCAATACACACTTAGCACAGTCACGTTTGGTGTGACTTCTTCGCCCTATTTGGCAATCAGAACTTTACATCAGCTAGTGCAGGATGAGGGTGCACAATTCCCAAAAGCTTCCAAGGCACTGTTGTCGGATACATACGTAGACGATATTGTTACTGGTGATTGGGAGCCAGACAGCGCCTTTCAGCTTCAGAGGGAGCTGAAAGAACTACTTGCGAAAGGAGGCTTTCAATTAAGAAAATGGATGACTAATTCGCTGCCGGTATTAAAGGACATCCCGAGTGAACATCGGATCCACTCAAGTAGTCAGGTTGTATTTAATGATGAAACATCTGGTTCGTTAAAAATTTTAGGCTTAATTTGGGATCCAGAAAAGGATACCTTTTCATACTCCGTGGAAGAAAAGTTAACGGTATTTTCAAAGCGTGCAATACTAAGCTGTGTTGCTCGCATATTCGATCCTATTGGATTAATAACCCCTGTGGTTTTCAAAGTAAAATGCCTTTTGCAAGAAATATGGAAAATCAAGATAGGTTGGGATGACTCGCTCCCTGAAAATATTATCATTTTGTGGCAAAATTTCTTAAATGGATTACCATCGTTACGTTTTTTACAAATACCTAGACATTGCAATACAATTAAACAGTCAAACTGTATTTTAGTAGGATTTTCAGATGCTAGTGAGTTGGGTTATGCTGCTTGTGTATATTTGGTTACGAAGGAAGCACACCCTAAAGTGACATTACTTACTAGTAAATCTAAAGTTGCGCCACTGAAGACATTGTCAATACCGCGCCTTGAGCTCCTGGGAGCTCATCTGCTTTCGAAACTGATAAAAATGACGAAATCGTCGATTGAAACTCTTATACCAATTACAGATATAATATTATTTTCGGATTCTACAATTGTTTTATCATGGATTAAGGCACCTCCTCATACCTTAAAAACATTTGTCGCGAACCGCGTAATTAAAATACTCGATCTAGTCGAGGACGCAAAGTGGTATCACGTTGTTTCAAAGGAGAATCCAGCAGATTTAGCTTCTCGCGGTTTATATCCGCCTCAAATAATAGATAATGAATTATGGTTTCAAGGCCCTCCGTGGCTAGTTCAGTCGTTACAGAAGTGGCCGTTAGCTTTACCGGAAACATTAAGGGTTGAACAATTGCCAGAGGTAAAGTCTCACGTCTCAACGGTTTATGAGCCGCATGACTATTTTAAGGGCCTAGGATTTTTCCGGTTTTCATCGTGGACACGTCTCGTGAACGTGGTTGCTTGGTCCCTCAGATTCATAAACAATGCTAGGCAACAGAGCAAGAGCGGTTGTAAGCGTGGAATTCTAACCTGCTCAGAAATAAACCACGCGACTATGGTCTTGTTAAAATGCGATCAACAGTTTCATTTTCCTGCTGAATTCCGAAAGCTCAAAGGAGATGGGGTGACCACAGTGTCTTTTCAAAAATTAAATGTTTTCATTGACAACGAGAATTTACTTCGCGTTGGCGGGCGGCTCTGCAATTCTCGTTTAAATTACAATACTAAGTTTCCAATAATCCTTGCGAAGAATAGTAAAATAGCTGAGCTTCTTATATTATATTACCATAATATATATTTGCATGCCGGATCACGAACCTTGCAGTTCCTGATTCAGCAAAATTACTGGATTATATTTGCCCGCAATAAAATAAAGAATTTAGTCTCAAAATGTGTGAGATGCGCACGATTGCGAGCCTTACCAACAACTCCTCTCATGGCCAGTTTGCCAGAAGCTCGTGTCACACCGAGTCGCGTATTCAGTTGTGTAGGGGTGGATTTAGCGGGCCCATATACCATAAAGGAAGGAAAACGCAGAGGGGCTAAAACATACAAGGCTTACTTTGCGATTTTTGTTTGCATGTCAACGAAGGCGATACATCTCGAGGTACTCTCGGATCTTTCGTCTGAGGCCTTTATCGCTACACTTAATAGATTCGTTTCAAGACGGGGTATCTGTCAAGCCATTTATTCTGATTGTGGTACAAATTTCGTTGGGGCTAAACGCCATTTGATTGGAGCACAAAAATTCTTAAATAAATGTCGTGATGATGAACTTATAATGCGCACATGTTCGGAAAGGGGAATAGTATGGAATTTTAATCCTCCTTCCAGTCCCCACTTCGGGGGACTATGGGAAGGTAACATAAGAGTGGTAAAAAATCATTTAAAGAGGGTATTAGGAGATAGTTCGTTAACGTACGAGGAGTTTACTACTATTTTAACCAAGATTGAGGCCATACTAAACTCGCGACCGCTGTGTTCCTTATCATCAGACCCTGAAGACATTCAAGCTCTCACTCCAGGTCATTTCTTAATAGGTGAACCGCTAATTTCAATTCCCGAATATAATTATTCCGAGGTTAAGGCCAACCGACTCAATCGCTGGGAACACCTGCAGAAAATCACGCAACATTTTTGGCAGCGCTGGAATACCGAGTACTTACAAGAGTTACAAAATCGCGTTAAATGGTACAAGGCTACACGTAACCTCCAAGTAAATGACCTGGTAGTCATTAAGGATACCAGGAGTCCTCCTTTAAAATGGCCGCTCGGCAGGATAAGAGAGGTGAAACCGGGTTCGGACGGGGTCGTTAGAGTAGCCTCAGTTCAAACTAACGACGGGGTATATCTACGGCCTGTGACAAAACTTTGCCTATTACCCATAGACTAAATAGTAACGTTCGTATATATATATTTTTTGTATTTTTGCACGTGTAATTTTAGTTTCGCGTGCATCTAGTTTGTAAGTAATAGACTAACTGTTAGGATTAAGTTTCTTTTCATTTACCTACTGTTTTCATGTAGCTTATTTGTTTTTATTTTTTTTTTCGGGTTCGACCAGTTTCGATGGGTATTGAAAAATTGTTAATTTTGGCGGGCGGTATATGTTCGGGCATAATGCGAAGAAATTATAATTATTTATTACCTACATCCTTCTTGTTCCCACCTTGCCATCGGGATATAGGGATTTGGTCCCCGGCGCTCGCTAGTACAATTTCTACCACCTACGGATACGCGTCTCGGGTCACATTTCAATGGACATTTCTTTCGTGGTCGATACCTAGTGACGGAAATAGATTAATACTGTGTGAGATTGGTGCCATCACGGAAGCTGTAAGGAGATACCAGTACAAGGTAGGACTTTCCTTTAATTCTGGTGGCATCCTCAAATTCCCATTCCCGTTATTTTTCCCATATCGATCAATTTGCACCCGACACAGACGCTTAAGTTTTTCAAGAGCTATCGAAACAGTTTTGTTAGATGATGTCTTTACTTAGACTGTAGTTACTTGGACTTGGGTGTTGCCGATCAAGCGACATCCACAATTAAATAGTAAATACGAACAGCGGACAGCGGAAGTGTTTGACATACATGTTATTTAAACAGCGGAAAACATCGAATGCCGGCCATCAAGTCTCTACCACGTCGTTTTATTGACAGCGAACGGCATCTTCACATATATTAGCAGATGCAGTGTGTAATTGAAAATTAATTTCCACAGTACTGTACAAGTGATCGGTGATCTCTCTGGCCCTGGTTTCAGAGTCGTTGCTTCGTGAATCTTAACCCGACCTGGGTTCATAATTTTAAAAAATAATTATATTGATTATGCATTTAGGGCCATGGCAATAGTTTGAATCAAATATGGTACCTATATTTGCAACTGATTCCATACCATAATGTAAGTGGAAGATACATATGCTTAAAATGGATTTAACTTAGTTTAATGAACTGATCTTGATTCTTCTCAAACTTTCTTTTACTCTTCTCCTTTCCTTTCCCCTTCCCTCTTTCTTTTGTCCCATTTCGCAAATAGTGGTTCCATATTTCCATTGACTTTGGGAACTTGGAATCCTTGCTCGAAATCACATACAAAAGAACTAACTAACTAACCATCAGGCCGTTTCCCCGCAGGGGTAGGCCGAGAGGACGGACCGCCAAACAACTCGGTCTTGGCACACACTTCTTGCCTCATTCACATTTTTTTTTTTTTTAATATTTTTATTCTAGATAAAAGAAAATTACATTTTCACTTATTTAACTAGAAATAACATATATATATATATACTACACATAAATATATTACACACCGATATTATTCACTTTCATTGTTTTGCTGATTGAGCATAAAACTGAACAATTTTTTTTTAAATGTACCTATACTTTTTTCATTTTTAATTTCGTCTGGGAGGCAATTATATATGTTGCTTCCCTCGTAACCAATGGATTGCTTGCCATAATGAGTATGTATGGTGTTTAAATGTATTTTATCGTGTTGCCATTCATACATACTCTTCTATTATTCTGACCCTTGACTTGGCCCGACTCTAGTATCTGATTCACTTGATCGTGCCATGTCTTCCTCGACTTCTGCTACCATTCGCATCATATATCCTTTTTTGCATCATATATCCTCCTTACGCTCGTTTCTTCGCTCATTCGCTCTACATGCCCAAACCATCTAAGCGTCCCTTTCTTAATCTTACTCATTACGCTTACATCAGCCTTGCACTCTGCGGATCTCCACATTCCTCACACGAACAAAAGAAAGATAAAGAATAACTCAATCCATAGGATGAAAAGTAAAGGTGTCGATAAATTTATGACGTTATTATTTGTCAGTGGGTATTGATATGTGTGCTTTAACATTGATTTAAAATTTAACATTTTCATATTGATATGTGTGCTTTAACATTGATTTAAAATTTAACATTTTCATATTGATATGTGTGCTTTAACATTGATTTAAAATTTAACATTTTCATATTGATATGTGTGCTTTAACGTTGATATAAAATTTAACATTTTCATATTGATATGTGTGCTTTAACATTGATTTAAAATTTAACATTTTCATATTGATATGTGTGCTTTAACATTGATATAAAATTTAACATTTTCATATTGATATGTGTGTTTTAACATTTATTTAAAATTTAATATTTTCATATTGATATGTGTGTTTTAACATTGATTTAAAATTTAACATTTTCATATTGATATGTGTGTTTTAACATTGATTTAACATTTTCATATTGATATGTGGGTTTTAACCCATTGGCCTCAGACGACGCCGTCCCGGCGTGTGTACAGCGATGTGTCTTAAAATCAAACGACGCCGTCCCGGCGGGTCTGATGTCCGTCGGCTTAAAAACGAAAAAGGGATACATTATTGACATCTGTGTTTAAAATTTTAAATGCCAATCGCTCTGTAGATAATTAAGCATTCATTTCGTAGTAATTGGCAGGACTCCGTTGGTACATTTTTTTCCTGATATTTACGATTGAAATTTTGTTATATTTCAGCGTCATTGAATTTTTTCAAAATAGCGTGTGGTTCGGGAATTGACAAGCTTGTTCGTAAAACGCGTGGTGGGCTGCTAACATCAGCCCAAATTGAAAAAATATATATTATGGTAATAAGTATGATAAATGTAAAACTTTTCTTAATCCAATAATAAAAAAATGAAAAAAAAATTGGTATCGAAATATTTACTACTGTTATGTTACTTCTTTTCTATAAGGTGGTTGGAAAAAGTTTACTGTGTAGGTTTGTTTAATGTGGTTTATTGTGGTACTAATACGTTACTATCAGACAAATCAGAAGTCTGATAAACATGCATTCTGTTTTATAACCGGTTGACATGCTAAATGAGAAAAAAATAAATAGACAATTCCAACCAAGTAATATATTTGAAAATATAAACATCTACGTGCCGTTTGTCTTGTATTTTGTCAGGACGTAAATTTGTAATGAAAATAAAGAAATATCTACGACTTGGTTAGCAAATATATGCCTTAAACATTATTTGAAGAGTTAATAACTTCCTTGGAGAGAAATGGAATTCTAAATTAGCCTTGGTCTGACAGTGTGTTGACTTTAGGTTGAAACAGAAGCCGGACGGTAGCAGGAAAGAATTATTACCCTCCCCCCCTCTAGCCTGTAGTCCAGGGCTAGGATAATAGAGTACAATACAGTGCCTTTTTGTTTTTGGTAGACCAGCTTTGATTGTTCTGTCCGCTAGAATGCAATTAAATATGGAATTGGTAATTTTCATAATATCACTAGTTCAAATATTAACTAGAAGTAAACAGCTGTGTTCTAGTTCAATGAACTCGGATTTACTTTGAATTTAATCGTCATTTAAAAAATTGGAACTGATCGATTCAGACAAGCGATAAAATATTTAGTTATAATTGTCATTTTCAAAATTGGAACTTATATGTCAAGAATTCAGATTATCCCGTAACTTTTCACGGGTTTATATTTTATTTTTGTTTGCATTACGCAATTATTGATAAACCCTGACTGCCACATATAAGTTTGTCCAGCACTGCTCTGTGCTTCATTGTAAACCAATTAGTTGTTTATAATAAGCCATATTATTGTTCAACGAGCTTATTATGCAATCGTGTTACCAGTATGTCTAACTTTATTATTATGTTTTTAAACACGCACTAAAGTTTTCAATCAACGGTCAATATTTCTCATTTTACAAAGTCATCGCAGCTAGCATATTATTAAAATGAAAAGAAGCCAGGAACACGAGCCACCGATAAAATGCTTTATTTGCGGGAAAGCGCCGCCAACTCGGGATAAATACAAACTTTTAAATTCTTTCCAGTCGCGTGCCACCGGGCTATAAACCTCGCATATAAAATAATTTAGTTTATAGATTGAGCTTTGTGGTGGTCTGTCTCTCGGTCTGTATCCCAACTCGCATCAACATATCTACTTGTAGTGCCATTAATAACCCTATCGTTATCAGATATCTGTGTCCCGACTACCCACTAACTATCTCTAGTCTCCACCACTGGCAGCTAGCAGCTCCACTTGCTTACTCCCTAGTTCGCCACAGGCAGGTTCATGTTTAATGATAGTTATTCATGTGAAAGCAGCGAGCTTCCGATAACGACGGGCAGTTTATTATTTGCAATGCTCAGTTGTTTTTGTCGCTAAATTCATGAGAATCCTGATCGGTGCTACAACCTCCTGGTTGGTTGCCTTTACTAAACGCCTAAACTTAGACGCCGGTCACTGGCAAAGGTTTGACAGGAGAAGCAGAGAAAGGTCACTGTCACTGTTGTCCACAACAACGGGGGTCACAATCCCCAGCAACGAGGAACTTACTCAAAAAGAAGAACTCACTGGGCGTATAAAATCAGGGAAACTATATCACTATCCGGATGATGGGCGTTGATTGGGATACTCGTTTTTAAACGACTTCCGAGTGTGAATAATTGGTGTTCCGGTCTTATCTGCCTGGTTTCCTCGATAATGCAACCCGGGTGCAGGAAAACAATTCAGCTAAATTCTTCCAGCGCGCTCCATTGTGATACCCGTAGAACAAACTCAGAATGCCCACGCGGTGTTAGCCTCCACACCTCCAGCCAAGTTTTGCCTTCTCCCAAGCCTTCGTCCTGAATGCTTATTTTTCTTTCTTGCTTGTATGCCTCGTTCTGTGCAACCGTGTGTAATTATTTCAAATGCACTATTTTTTTAAAAACTTTTCTGCTGTTTTGTGTGCGGGGTTTTCACGCATTGAATACTCTGAAGTTGGTGTAATTTTTGTGGTACAACGTTGAGGAAATCATTTCAGGAAATATGGCAAATAATGCAGCCACGATCGCGTCTTCCCACCCTTCTCCTTTAATCTGCTGGATTCAATTATGCGAAATTCTTCCCGGTTCTGATTATTTTCCTAGGCGGAATAATGTTATGGTGCCAAATGGTTTGTTTATTTTGATTTGATTCCTTGTAATCCCATCTGACTAAATGGCGCTTGTTAAAATATCATATCCTTTCCCAGGACTGCGGAGTTTTCAGCTTCTTTCAAAGAATTTTGCTTTTTATTTCGAAGCGACCCACCGGATTCAAATGACCAAACTGATTCCGCACAAATATCGACTTTCGAATTAAATTTCAACTTAGCCCCCTTTGGTGACACCAACATTCTGATTCTTAGCGGCCGTAAGGAATCGAGTTGTCGAAGGCTTTCGATTTGCATTAATTTCCGCCCCCATTCGGCTGGTTGTATATTTCATCCAACGTCATCGGAGTTATTTATGCACCGTCATTTCCTGTTTATGAATGAATGGTTTTAATATTATTTTGAATGGGCTATAAACATTAATAACAACGTGTTTTTTCTTCATATAATAGATACTTTGTGGTCTGATATTATAAATGCAATAAAAATGAGGGTAAAATTAACAGTGGAATTAACGAGCGACACCTGGTCAGCGTGTTATAAAATAAATTTCATTCTTAAAGCAAAGTTGTTTGTTTTAAGAAAATTATTAATTAAATCGGTGAAGCTTAAATTTTTGTTGTTTTTCATATTCTTCACAGTACATTGTGGTTTGTGATAATTATTTTTTTTTGTAAAATGTTTTAAGACAAGATTTTTTATGCATAGCACAAAGGCTAACAATTATTTTTATAAGCAATAATTATTAGCCTGAAACACTCATCCACATTGAAAAATCTCCTGATAAAAGATACATGACGCCAACGGGACTTGAACCCGTGTCCTTTCGATTTCCGGTCGACAGCTCTGACCACTGAGCTATGGCGGGTGCCATATTATGCTGAAATAGGCCAAGCCATGAGAGTACAGCGCAAGTGTATCAGCCTCATTAAGGCGATGCCATACGTAGTAATGCAAAATCATGTGTTTTTGATTTGACAATTTGGTCGCCTAGAAATGTTTCAGATGCTTTAATTAAATACTGTGAGTAAAATACATCTTGGCCTTTAAAATAATCGAGTATTTTTTAGATAAGTCTTTTTATAAGCCCAAAAAAAAATCATGTAAAGGCCTATGAAAACTGCTTTAAAGTTCAAAATTTCCTACTTACGAACACATTTTCGGTTATGATTTTATTGTATAATGTGGAAAATTAAGTTATTAAATATTAAAAATTAAATATTTATCCCTGAACATCCACAAAATAAAATAAAAGGCACTTTTTGGCCATGTTTTTTTCTTGCATAAATCAAAACAGGTGGATGGTGTTATGCTGGAATTTAAACCTTATCGCCATCTACGTAAGGGTTGTTATTGAAAGTGGCTCAATTTAAAATATTTCACGACGTAGTGCATCGCCTTAAACATATACATGTCAGACATGTCATGTCAGAGCGTTTTTGGGCGTGGCCTATTTGGTTATATGTGTGGTGTCACACGAAGCTATCCCCACGGCAGGAGAGGGGGTGCGATCAAAATTGGGGAGCTGTGGTGGAATATAATTTCTTTAACAGACCATAATTGATCTGATCCTCTACACGCCCCAAAACGGTTTGCTCTTTTATAGCATAATGTGTCCACTTCATGATGTCTCCCTCCCTTGCGCAGTGCGCAGCCGTCCACCAATCACCAGAAGATGACGTCCTGACTGTCAAACGCCTCTTCATATTATCTTGGTGGAGAGTGAATTATTTTATTTGCATTGTCTAATTTTGCAACAAAGTAACATTATAATATTTATACGCCAAAAAAGGCTTTTTACATAAAAGTGATTCATGATATAATAAGTATACAGTGTACGAGTAGGTGGGGTGCACATAGTGTAGATAATAATTAATGTTGATTACGTCTATATTTTCTTTTGGTAACTTTTCTCTCTAGACATCTCTCAGAAAGAAGAATCGATACGGTGCTTGAAAAGATATTATCCGTGTTTGGTAACTGAATTTTTTGGCACTTCCCAACCTTCCTTTTCCACGTCTCCTTCCCTTCCATTGGAGATGCAATAGTCCTACCTACTTTGAGCAGTTAAGACTCGCAGTGTTTTTCCCAAATTGTTTATTTTTTCAAAAAAGAAAACAAATTCTACAACACAGTCTTGTGTTTTTAGTGCGAAAAAGCAGCAGCCGTAGTTAACTGTGGATCAGTACCTACAAGGATTATTTGTAGAGCAGTGCCGTGATTTGTAGTCTCCTCGTGCGGAATGGGGTGTGATATGATTAGCGGAGCAGCGCTATACACAACACATCCTCAGTCGGTACAGTATCTACAGCCCTTATGGTGCTAACTGCTAACTGCCAACTGCTAATCTGCTCTGCAATACTACACCACACCACACAGCCGACCTTGCCGCTAATTGATGCGAATGTCACGATTGAATTTAATGAACATACACGCCCGGCGCTTCTTCATCGTAGTTCCGCAATCTCGTCAAAAGTGTTCGGCAATATTGCATATTTTCCACAAAAAATCAACCCGTAAGAGAACAAAGTTTTTTTTAAACTATAATACATTAATTTTTATTAAAAATATTATTTGTTTTTGGTTTTACAGGTGACATATATATACATATGTAATCAAAAAAACATGTTTTTACCTGTCACAGGTAAAAACATGTTTTTTCGAATGCAACATTGTGTCAAAATTTCAAAGCAATCTGAGAAGAAATTTCGGAGATTTAAGATTTTGAACAAACGAACATTTACATTTTTATTTATATAGATAGATGGAAAAACGCAGTACTTACATAATTCCAAATTTATTTATATATTCTCCGCCAGTACGGGCATTTACAAATATTTGATATACGAGTACATAATAGTTTAGTGCAACAGTAATCAAGAAATAAAAGTTCGCAATATTCAACGCAGAAGAATAGTATTGTGCTTAGCTCAGTTATTAATATTATTGAGGTATGTTACTATAGCCTTCTTGTAACTATATTCCGTGCAGTTGAATACATCTACAATTTCAGTTAAATTATTGCCAACTGCATGTAATATAAGTACAAGTGAGTATCTAAATGACTCGGTCCTGATATTGTTGTAATTAAAAATAATTTTCGATCTATCCCGACACCCACACATACACGTTACCGCCAAATCCGTTTTATCCGGAAATTGTATCCGGGTTTGGCTTCTCAATTCATTCACCGGGGGAATATCGATGTCGCGCTTTAGATTGCGTACGGAGTTATTTCGTTGTGCGATTTAACGTGTAGGTATAGACTTTGTATATTCGTGTAAAATGGCCGTAGAATGAATGTCGATGTATGTAACGGATTAATACAAAGAGGCCCTGCTGCCGTTCCTACCTAATGTTATGTTATGTCATAATATAATTACAAGTCATTTAAGTTGTTGTTGCCAAGACTTACCCAATGAACCCGGGCACCCCTGTAAGGTGTTGGTTATCCAATGAACATTGGTTTTTGGCAGTTAAACTGTTAAAGTATCATGACGCTCTCCAAGTTGAGATTAAGTTTCACGTTTAATATATATAGTAATTAGATACTACTAGTATAGTAAGATATTATAGTAATGTAATGTTTGTGTTGAATTGAGAATATGATATGTATATGTATCACCGACAAGTCACTATTTAGAAGCTATTGATTACCCGATGTTACACGGTAGTGTGTAATTAGTAGTAATCACTAATTAAATGTTACGTTCGACTCGACGTGGTCATTTAAATAATAAATGCGATTGCTCGACAGTTTAAAATCAAATAAAGGATTATCGCCATAGCTAATTATTATGCCTTTTGACTAGTCCGTAAACACATTTAAACGATAGATTTTATGAGCAGAATTTCAGCAAGGTATTTGGCAGTACATAGTTCGTGTTTTTAGAATTCCAGATAATTTATTTCTACGCAATCATACTTCCATACTTGCTTACATTATTTTGAATTAAGTCTGATTAAGGTACACTACTTTACCGTTGGAAAACATTTGCAAAGTTTATATCTGTGCCCGAAAAGCATACGGATTATATATTTGCTAAAAACACATTGCTTTTCGGCTCTCCTGAACATTTCATCTTTTGGAGTTGGATTAGTATTAGTATGCTTCTCGGGTACAGATATATAATAATAATCTATGTATTTATCAAAGTCTGAGAAAGCTGACATCGAAAACTTCACATTTATGTTAGTCGAGTAACGTAAGGGTGCTTATAAAAAGGGCAAAATTTGCGCTAGCCGAACCACGAATTATGGGAAAGAAACGAAGCAACCGCAAACGGTGCGAAACGCAAAATTTGTCCTGTTTATACGCAGCTAACAAGCGAACTTTAGATTCGATAATGTCAAGGTCGCGGGTCGCGGTTCAGCGAAAACTTCTGCTGAGAGCTCCGTCGTGACTTCTCTCTCTGTTACGTGCGTCTTATGGGAAAGATAGAGAGAGAGAGGTCACAACGTGGCTATCAGCGGTACGCCTTTAACACCGGTCTATTTGTTACCGTATTCGAACACGAGTATTATGAATTTAGACCACATACAGTAGGTAGTGGTACTGTAAGTAGAGGTAGGTAGGTATTACGTACCACATTTAGCGGCTGCGAGCAAACGATGTTTTTTTATCTTTATCGCCTTGGTAGATCTCTGCGGTGATGATAAATTTGCTGAGTGTGTCACAAAGCGAGTTCCCAATACTGCCGGCAGGCGGAGGGTCCGGATCGTTTTTTATGACTTAATGGACTAAATAAAAGCATTCAGTTCCGTTGCAACTTATTTCCTTTTTCTCGTAAACGACGCAAGTTTCGATTATTTGACAGGTAATGATATATTGAAACAAAACCATTCAATTAAGGTATTCCCTAAATATATAGTAAACGAATCTCTAAAACCGAAGTTACTAGGCCAGCTGGTAATAACCAAATGTTTATTAAATTTAACTGTGTAACACCACATAACAATGTAATTAGGCCAGCTGGTAATAACCAAATCATTGGAAATTCAACTGTGAAACACAACATAACAATGAAGATGGGATTGGATTCCTGTTAATCCCCACTCCTTCCCCCAAATGTTATTTTTTTATTTTATTTTTTTTTTATTTATTTAAACGCCCATAGGGCTTTTACCTATAATAATGTACATCTTTATTTTTTAGTTATACAGATTACATATAATTTTTTTTTTTTTTAAATCAGTGTTAACAAAATACAGGTTACATAAAAAAATATCAGAGTTGACAAAATATGTTACATAAAATATAAGAATTTAAAAAATATAGGTATGGATAGAGTAAGTGAGACGAAAAATATAAAATCTGCCAAAATCCACAAAATCAACCATAATGATAATAAGAAAATATAACAATAGTTTACAAATTAGGTAAAAATATTTCGCACATACTCCGTTTAAAGTTGGCCAAGTTCAAATTATTGTCAAATACATTTATATTATTGTTATTAAGTATTTATTATGTATTTGTTACCAAGACTGTGTAAACGTCGTATTGGAGAGTGAAAACTATAGTTGGAATGAGATGTATGTATGTAAAATGTTGATATTTGCCTAGTTGTTCGTGTAGGTATGTGTAGATTTATTAAATGCAGGAGTTCACAACAATCGAATTTAGAGTTCAATAATTTTAATAAAAAGGTTAGGTCGTTTATTTTTCTTCTGTTTTCTAATGTCGGAATATTTAAATGATTCAATAATGACTGGTAATTTATGTGTTCTAAAGGGATGTTAAGTTTAAAATTGACGAAGCGTAGAAATTTTCTTTGAATTCTTTCAACATTATGAATATGTACATTGTAAAAGGGCGACCAAACTATGGAATTATGTTCTATCAGGCTTCTAACAAGGGATATGTACAATAGTTTTATGATTTGTAAAGATTCAAAGTTTTTAATTGTTCTTAATATAAAACCTAATGTTTTCATACCCTTATTCACAATTTGTTGAATGTGGGCCGTAAAGTCTAGTTTCTCATCCATTATTATGCCAAGATCTCGCATTTCCTTTACTCTTTCTAAATTTGTTTTATTTATTGAATAGCCAAAAAATTGTGATGTTTTTTTTCTGGAAAAGGTCAAAATTTTGCATTTTTCTACATTTAAATATAAATTGTTTTGTGAACACCAGTTATTTAGCATGTCTATATTAGATTGAAGAACTTGACAGTCGTTTAAGGAGGTTATTTCTTTATATAATTTAATATCGTCAGCGAATAGCAGAACATTGACATTTTTAAAGCAGTTGACTATGTCATTTATAAAAACAATAAATAAAATTGGGCCAAGATGACTACCTTGCGGTACGCCACTAGTGGCCAAAAATGGTTTAGATTAAAAACATTTTATTTTAACAAGTAAAGTTCTACCAGATATGTAGCTACCTAACCAGCTTAACATATTTGCTCTAATTCCTAAAGCATGAAGTTTTTGGATCAGTACTTTGTGAGACACTTTATCAAAGGCTTTCGAAAAATCAGTATATATACAGTCAACTTGTTTATTTTTAGAAAAAGACTCCAATATATAGTTTTGAAACAGTAGTAAATTTGTTGTAGTTGATCTACCTCTAATGAAGCCATGTTGTTTGTCATTTATTAACTTTGTTAGTGTGGGATATATTTCTTCCAAAACTAAAGATTCAAAGATTTTGGGTAATACAGATTGTATATAACCCATAGTTTAAGGAACAGTTGTACCAGTCTAACAACACGCCGTTTCTCCGCAGGGGTAGGCACAGAGGACGGACCTCCAAACAACTCGGTCATGGCACACATTCCTTGCCTCATTCACATTCATACATCGTCTCAAACATACTCTTCTATTATTCTGACTCAAGTATCTGGTTCACTTGATCCTGCCATGTCTTCCTCGGGCGTCCACGACTTCTTCTACCATTCACATTTGCGTCATATATTCTCCTTAAACTCCTTTCTTCGTTCATTCGCTCTACATGCCCCAACCATCTAAGCGTCCCTTTCTTAATCTTACTCATTACACTTACATCAGCCTTGCATTCTTTGCGGATCTCCACATTTCTCACACGATCATACATGGTTTTACCACGCATACACCTCAGGGATCTCATTTCTACAGCATATGGCAATAATTAGCTGAAAGCGGTCACGGTCAAAAAATAAAATAAGTGGAAAAATGTTTTAAATTTGTTTTTTATATATATATATCATTACAATGGAATTCCACCACGAATTATCACTATAAAAAATAAAAATATTTGACAAATAAATGTATTTTCAAAATTCGTGATGTTGCAAACTGATAAAAGCTGTGCACATTTCACGACATGTGACCTCACCGTTTGGTTAGTACGTAATAAATGTGTAGATTCAATATACATTTCGGTGGAGCGGCGGAAACTTCTGATTAATTAATCGATGAAGTCCCGTCCTGTCGTGTGTTACGCGTAAAACATGTCTAGGGATTCCTTTGAAGTAGTACCTTAGTACCTTGTCTGAAATATGTTACACTGCACCTACACAGGTACATAAGTCATGTACGATACTTCATTAATATATCGTGACAATAAATCGCTTTGATTGATGAAACCTCAGTCCTCCCTTGTAAAGGCTAATTTTATCACGGAGTCCGCTAGGCCCAAGGGTCAGGCATGGTCAGGCACTAGGCGAAGGGTCAAGTGCTTGAGGTCGATTCCCGGTGCCACATACTTAGTAATCCTTTATATTCTGGACTCGCGCGCAAGTTGCAGACAATTATGTTACGCTAAATTAAGTACGCTTTTAACCTCGTAGAATTCAATTAAATTCATTCTTATTGTAACGTTGTTTCGGACCTTTGTGTTTCATTTGTGCTAACACACTCGGAATAATCTCGATAGAAATCTTATCTATGTATTACAGCCGGCCACGTGATTTCGTTATCCCCGCTAGTGAACTAATAACTGTCCGCGCTCGTTTGCTCGTTGAAAGTTTCCACTGTCGTTGCGATATAATAATATGTTTTATTCGCGTACTTGTCGTCGATATCGAATCTGATTCCAAAGTTATCTTATCAGGAATTTGGAAGACGCCTCTTGCCGCCCGCCTCAGCGGACGACACGACACACACAATAATAAAATAACAGTCCGACATGTTTCCGATATTACAATCGGCCGCTGATACTCCCGGCTTAGTTTTCTATCGGAATACAGTAATAGCAATGCAATGCACTATCAGTTTGAGCAAATAACCCGCAGCCTGGAGGACGATAAGGCGGAAGGTTCGCTTTAGAGAGCCCTGACTAATCAGTTTACGAGTGCTTCTTCGCCAGACACCAGCGCACCGTGCTGTGTGCTAAACTAACCTAACGATTCATTCCGGGATGCTAATTTTAACATTTAAATGACGTGAAATTTTTGTCGTTATCTTTGTTAGTGTAGTCTTTGGTGAATATCCAGTTTTGTGGCGCCGGTGAGACTACCCGTCACGCAGTAATGTACTGCATCTAGTGTCTTGTGGTGGAATGTTTGGGCAGATAAACTGCCTGGTGCAGTTACTATTGACAGACCTGGTGCAACTCCTCCTGATTACCATTCCTCGCTGGTGGCGCGGGCTGTCGGCTCGGACTTTGTGTCCTTGCCGCTGCGGTATGTTTTATCCCTCACCACACCAACACCATAGCCTAGTCAAGGGTCTAGATGTATTACTGTCGTCCCAACACATGATCACAACAGACCAGACAACTTGAACCAAGTGGATATTTAGTGTTCAATTGCCATACTACTGTATTACATATTATAGTGAATTTCTATTCGATTGCCTATTAGCATTGTAGGGAGACATGTCAAATACAACATTATCTTAATGATCAACTGGAAGGGAATGTCACATCGCATTATAGGTAGCGCAACGCAATGTTCGTACAACAATATTAACGCTTTATTTTTTCCCTTTCATGAAGTTGTCAAAAGCGTCGTTTCGTATAATTGCTTCATGTATATTCATCATCACGTGCAAAGCTTCCTGAGCGGATCTGAATTTGTCCTTGGTCCTTCCATAAATATACAAAAGGTGTGGTATATCGTTAAATAATAATTCTTACTCTTTGAATGGAGAAGCGAACATGTCTGAATTTTGCATTCTAATATAATTCGTGTTGATTTCTGAGGCACGATGGCTTTTTCCTGGCATCACATCAGAGTTACTTTATTATCCGCTACTGGATGAACGATTTACTCGTATCATACAAATTACATCGCCATTTCTATGTTCTCTGCCAGCACAACAATGTACTCGTAGCTAATCAGTAGGTACTGTCTTTCTCTGGTTTCCTCGCATACCTAGAGTTTATAGTCACGGAGCCGACTACGAGTTTTGTCTTTGTAGATTTATCTCTAGCATTCCTAGAAATGAATTAATTCATTATTCTCTTAGTTGTGTCAAAATCCGTACAGTTATAAATAAATAGCGGCGATAATGATGTGTTGGCACCTGATTCTCTCTGACATCATAATTAATCATGATGTTTCCAACACAAGATGCATAATAATTATGTAGCTACTAAATATCGTACTTTTCAACCGCAAACCTTTACCAGAAAACAAAGAGGAAACGTTTCGTAAATAGACATACTACATTATCATGTACAATGGTGGGTTTTATACAAGTTATGATTTACTTGTTATGTGGTGTTAAAGGTGTGGCATCTTATATCATATAAACTCTCATTTCTCAAACTGCCAAGTAGGTACTAGATTCATGTAAAATATTCAAATTATATTATATTTAAATTAGAGCGAATTAACGAAGAATGGAGTGTAAGGAGAATAGTAGAATGGTAGAAGAGGTCGGGGACGCCCAAGGATGACACGAGGCACGATCAAGTGAACCAGATAGTTGAGTCAGAATAATAGTCTATGTATGGGACGATGTGTGAATGTAAATGAGGCAAGGAGTGTGTGTCAAGACCGAGTTGTTTGGCGGTCCGTCCTCTGTGCCCCATATTTCCTGACAGAACTGTCTACATTATTGATTTAGGACTGGTTGTTTCGGAGAATTTGAACAATTCATCAAATTTCAACGTTCATTTTCAAGTTCTGCGAAAGATTTTTTCAAGTTCTGTTTTTATTTCAGTTTTGTCAAGCAACTAGCCTACAATGATATAATAACAGAACTTGAATAAGTCTTTCACAGAACCCGAAAATGAACCTTGAAATTTGATGAATTGTTCAATTTCTCCGAAACAACCCGTCCTTAGTATTATTAAAAATGAATTAAAAAAGTTGTCGTAAGCTAATCTTAGGCTTACGGCAGAATATTATTTCACAGAGTCTGAAGCGCCGTAATTATTTTGTTTCAATGAATAATAAAATTAATCCTTATTTATTCCAAACTTCGCCATCTCGGCCTTGGACTGGGACTGGACCAGACGTTCCCAACCTTTTTGAGCCAGTTGCCCACTTAACGAGTATATACAAGTTCAGTTCCCCCACCCCCCGTATAAATAATATTTCGTCTCGTACCCCTATAAAAATAAGCCCGTTCAAAATATCTGTCATAGCGCGTACAAAGGCGTACAGGCTAAATTTTTACTCTGGCTAACTGATAAATGCCATTGATTCCTGTAGTTCGGATATTTACATTTCAAAGAATTAAATTGCATCGAACGTAAATGTCAGCAAAAAAAAACTCTGACATATCTACTGTATTTATAATAAAGTAAGTGTGAAAAGTATATATATAGCCTACCGCCAAAAATCACCCCAAAGTCTTAGGACGGGTTGTTTCGGATAATTTGAACAATTCATCAAATTTCAACGTTCATTTTCGGGTTCTGTGAAAGACTTATTCAAGTTCTGTTTTTATATCATTGTAGGCTAGTTGCTTGCCAAAACTGAAATAAAAACAGAACTTGAAAAAATCTTTCACAGAACTTGTAAATGAACGTTGAAATTTGATGAATTGTTCAGATTCTCCGAAACAACCCGTCCTTAGTGTGCCAAGACTTTGGGGTGATTTTGTGGTTTTGATTTCTCCATAATTTTATTACAACAATGATTTATATTATATGACATACACCCTCCTGTAAAGCAGATGCTTGTGCTTAGGAGATGAGAACTGATATATTACCACCTGTGTATATTATTGTGTAAATTTATAAAATGAAAATTTTTAAAGTGATTATTTTCAAAGCGAAGTTTAATATTCAAAGTGAAGTTTTAACCTTTCAGTAAAGTCATCACTTTTGTAGAGTTTGCAATGTTTTCTGTGTATTTGAAATGCGCTATATACATCTTATTTTTTGGTCTTCCGTAACAACAATTACTGTTTTAGAAACTAGATAAAATTATCTTTCCGGTGTGTGCATTTAAAATAAAATTACTATTTCTAAATAATTAAATTTTAATATCAAACGTGAAAAATGTTGTTAACCATTTTTTACTTACATTTTTACTCCAATCATAGAAAAATTGAGAGAAATCGTTATTTCGAAAACACATTCGTTTTGTTTGGGGAATTTGTAAGAAAATTATACCTTCACTTTTATTAAACGCTGGAGGGGTTAAAGTGAAAGGTTACAGAGCGAAGTTAAGTGAAAAGTTTAACATGCAGGTTCCTCAATATAAAATATGGACGCCCGGTCATATCAAACTAGCAGCCTCAAACGCTGGAGGGTTAAAGTGAAAGGTTACAGAGCGAAGTTAAGTGAAAAGTTTAACATGCAGGTTCCTCAATATAAAATATGGACGCCCGGTCATATCAAACTAGCATCCTCAAACGCTGGATGGGTTAAAGTGAAAGGTTACAGAGCGAAGTTAAGTGAAAAGTTTAACATGCAGGTTCCTCAATATAAAATGAATAGTAATTATTCATTTCCAATGTGAATTTCTGATCTATAATTAATTAGACAATATCATTATTTACCATTTTAAATGACAATAGAGAAGACAACATACACAAAATACGAGATAGTATAATTTTCTATGGTTTTTTTAATTTTTTTATCATGGATCCAAATTCCACATCTGCTGTGGATTTCCTAGTAGCACACCGCTCTGGCCTCGATTTTATTTCTTTATTTCACTTAAAATGTATCCACTTCATGTGGTCTAATGTAAATATAGGTACATTTTAATTTACGCTTTTATACACACGATTTTTACATTTTAGATGGTTTTTTAACCCTAAAAACTCTTATAGCTGGAAAACATAATAAATATCAAGAATATTTTCGCATGTCATCATTATATGTATATATTTTTTAATAACATTTGAAAGAAGAAAACAAAACATTTATCTGAATACAAGTTGATATACTACGGAATCTAAATAGGATAGATATATTTTTTATAAATAAACACATTATCTGGTAAGACTTTACAATTTACAGAAACATAATTTTGCAAAAAACAAGTAAGTTATTACGAAAATAGTGTCGTCCGGTGTAAGGCGGGCATTGAAATTTCATCTATTACATTCCAAGGGTTAAATCGCCCATTGGTGAGCGATATTGCCCAGATTGGGAACCACTGGACTGAACGATCACACCAAGAATGCGATGGGTCGATCAATCGATAACTAATTAAATGCTCAGTAATAATAACATTATTAACCTAATTTTGATAACCTTGATCATATGGTGACAGTAAACTATACATATGGAATATAAAAAAATATGGTTTTGCATAAATTTATTAGTGCTATGCTGAGACAAACCAATGAATAAATTATATTTAATAAACCGAACGGTCTGAGATTGAATTGCCCTCTATGTCCCATAACCGCCGCTCTTTATCGACGTGGCTCCCATTTCAATGGCCACATTCACAGAAAATGGCAATGTTTATTAGTATTATATCTATTATCGTCTTTGTTGTGGTGATTACGTTTTCATACTACGTATTATTTTATTCCACGCTGTTTATTACTTAAAGTATGCGCTCATACGCACGGATAAATGAGTATTGCTAATTTAGTATGAATCTCTTTAAATTATTGGCAATCCGGTTAAAAACGGGGTGCAGGCCGTTTCCTGATAAACTTTTAGTAAATTCGCAATGATATCGGAACGCGTGTGAACTGCGTTTGGTCTCGATAATACTATAATAATAATTGGATAATTTGTAGAGCGCCATTTTTGTGAAAAATCACCTCAAGGGCGCTGTACAATTTATTTCTTAGGATCTACATTTGTTATTTAGACCAACTGTTCCAACACGAGGTTCGTCATCCGTTCAGGTATGTGTCTGCCGCCAATATAGCGCTGACATGTGTCTGCTGCCAATAAAGAGCGCTGACACAACATCCTCACATAGATAACAAACCTTGGCAGCACCGCTGTGACGTTCGACGAAGACAGAAGATGGAGACTCTGCTGCAAGAATCCTAGGTAGCGAAGGAACTGTACCAGCTGCTGCAGCGAGAGAGACTACCCCGTCCACCAACTGTGCCAGCACGAGGTTCGTCATCCGTTCAGGTACGTGTCCGCTGCTAATATAGCGCTGACATGTGTCTGCTGCCAATAAAGAGCGCTGACACAATATCCTCACATAGATAACAGACCTTGGCAGCACCGCTGTGACGCTCGACGAAGATAGAAGATGGAGACTCTGCTGCAAGAATCCTAGGTGGCGAAGGAACTGTACCAGCTGCTGCAGCGAGAGAGACCACCGTGTCCACCAACAGTGCCAGCACGAGGTTCGTCATCCGTTCAGGTATGTGTCTGCTGCTAATATAGCGCTGACATGTGTCTGCTGCTAATAAAGAGCGCTGACACTATACATATAATGATGAAATGCGAAAATGTTAGGACGACAATACATTGGTATTTTACTAAAAGTTTATCAGGAAACCCATCAATTCATTCGCTAAGGACCTGTAATCAGGTTTTTAACCGGATTACGAATAATTTGAAGAGATGCTTATTTATTTATATGTAATATATCTGCGTTTTTATTTTTTATAAATAATTCTTCTCCGTTCGGGCTTTTACCAACATGTGTTACAAATATATAATAATTTTATGAAATATTATAAAGAAGTAAAATTCGTTAAAGAAATTATAAAATAGAAAATGTGCAAAAGCAAACATTGATATTTATTTATTTATGAGGTATGTTATAATAGCCTTCTTGTAACTCAATTCCGTGCAGTTGAACACGTATCCTATTTCTGAGAAAGTATTGCCAAGTGCATTCAATCTAGGTACGAGCGAGCGATGCGACGTTTACACGTTTTTAGGTTTAGAGAATTACGTCTAGCGACGGTGAACACGAAAATGATATTCTCGGTCAATGACAATAAAGTGCATAATTTCTATATCCAATGTAATTTCATTTTAGTCTTCTGCTAAGAGTTGTTAATTTTACGTGTGATAGCTGTTACGCCTTTCGAGAGCATTTGCAAACGTTCTATTTATAGAAATCTATTGATACCTATTGAAAAGGTAGGTTTTAATTGGGATGTTTGCGTTTCCGATGCCATTCTAAAAAAATGTTAATTATTATTACCTACCTAATGAAAAGTACCCTACCAAGTTTCCTCATTACTTTACTCGTTAGCTGATACTTGATAAACTACCAATTTCAGTCTTCTGTGATGTGAAATATCCCTGCATAATTTTTTTTATTTTTAAATTTGGTACTGATTGTGGGAACCAAGTCATAAGGTAGGTTCCAAGATTATTCTATTTTATTAATAATAATTCTGAATTTCTTTTAGTGCATTACAGCAAATATTATAATACCTCCAACTTTTGACGTTTCCCATACATTCTGATGGCAACATGCTACAATAGCGCCTCCTAGCGGCGTGAGTTGCCCCTTTTCTTATATATTTTAATGGATTTTATGTGGAATATATTCTTATTTAATCCTTAAAAAATTAGAGAAGTCAAATTGACCGGTCGGTGGCTGAGTTGACATCGCATTTGTGTGTTCAATTCCTCGGCTGGCTATGTCCTCCATCACAACACAAGCAACATTTTCCGCTTACTTTGGTGGTAGTAGAAGATTTTCAAATATTGTCAGGTTTATTCCCGGGAATGTTTACTTTCTTTAAAAAAATATAAAAAAATAGGTAACTTACATACGACGAACTACTACTTTTTTGCTCATACATAAAACATATTAAAGCCGCTATTGCTCTGTCTTTGATTAGATCGATAATAAAATAATAATAATTGCGAAAATCTACAAAAAAATTCCGTATGCATATATTTAATAAAAAGATTTGCTAGGATTTAAAGAAATCATAATATATTTCACAAACTAACCAGTTAAGATTTTATGACATCCTGAAAAACTACTTGTAATGTTGTTTGTAATTATTACATCCGTAAACTGCACACACAGATTATACTTTTTGGGACATTTTCGCATATCAATATTGAACAAAATACAAATTTGAACAAAATACAAATTTGAACGCGCACACCCACCAACCGCCACTGAGTACCTAATAAATTCAATTTGCCGCCATTGAAAGGAATCTCAACTTCAACATGCGCCTCTAGCGGCCAGAGTTGTCGATATTGCCAATATTTTACTGGACTTATTATTGACGATGACGTCCATCATCACACCTGATGATGGACGCTGTAATGCTGTCCGAAAGGTTAGGTAAATAAACTGGTCTTTCGATTGCTAATGTTAATCCTTGCCGATTTGTCAATATGGACATATTATGGGTATCACAAATATCGAAGACTTGCAAATTACCTAGGTCTAGTAAATCATCTCGTGTGACCTCGGAATTATTTCACACACGCACACACACTACTTTATGTTGTGAAAAGTTTTCTTTGAAGTTAACCGGATTAATGAATTGATCGTTGAAAAATAGGTTTCCCATCTCTTGTGACGAGAAACGTCCGATTTTTCTCATTAGCTCCACACAGGGCTTTTCCTCATGGCCTATGTCATCTTTGGGGATGCTGTGTTTTTATTTATTTATAATTACTTTATATTATCCATACTACTAAATTTAAATCATTTGCAAATGAAATCCTCAGCACGGGAGATCGGAGTGCAGTGGTTTTTCATCGTTTCCAATGACTTTATATCACTTTTTAAAGGTGTGTTGAATTGTCGATGTGTTGATTTATCATGGAACCATACGTACCATTACATCTTCTATATCGACAGCGCACCCAAACTCTAGTTAGGTATTGTTCGCAATCTCTCTTACCATCAGATCGTTGAGTTTTATATCAGATAATGATATTAACGTAGGTTAGGTCGTTGGGAGATTCGATCAAGTAAAATTGTTTGTTCAGTGATACACTTCTAAACTAAATATGTATTAAGAGGAAACCCGGGCGCTGAGAAATTTGAACAATAGGTATTTTAAAAATCACTTGCTATTTCACTCTGCTCAGCGAGCGCGCTATCGATGTGTAGGTACCCACCCAACTAAGAGTGTGTGTGTGCATGTTACGCTCGCCTATTATTATTACTCCCGCCCGCATCTCCCGTCTTCCCTCCTTCGTCATGTGTCATGTATCTTTCCGACTTATTTCTCCGTTACTGATTTTGTCTCGGCGTATAATCTCGGCGAAATGGATTTTGATACATAGACATATGAATATTAGTAGACCTGCCCTAAGTGATTAAAAGCGTATTATTATACTCCCCATACCGGTTCCATTGGAGCCGGCTGTGCTCGCGTATGGCCTCAAGTGAAATTTGAAAACGTGACGTCATCATTCTTGTGCGAACTATGGTCGAGGCATCATCAGTTCATTTTACGAAATAACACGGCAAAATGTTGACTTGTGCTATGAAAACTTTTAAAAATAGATGTGAAAAAGAGAATAAACCCAATTGTCGTATTACATTCCATATATAAGCATTATTTTTACTTTATTTTAAGCATATTCACATCGTATAATATGGATCAGTTGTAGAAACATATACTATCACATCGAGAAACGTCTGGACGCGAAACACAAAGCTGGTTGGTTGCTGGGAAGTAAATTATGAACATTTATAAAAGTGTCTTAACTAAATACTTAAACGAAATATTCGACTCTGAAAATAGAAGAAATTTTTTGCCGAATTTGGACTTCGCAAATTTGTTCATAACGTGGCGAGTAATTTGCGCTCCCATGTAAAAATGTCTATTCATTCAAAAGCAGATTTTACTTTTAAGAACTAAATATGATATTATAATGCGAGATGCCTATTTACTGTCAGATTGATTTATTGACGAATCACAGTCAGCTTTACCCCCTTCGTTCTTCAACAGTTGATTTTACCCCTCGCCATTATCTTCTCGTCTATTAATTCCTATGTCTGTGATTTTGATAGGATTTTTACTATCATTTAAAGATTTTCTTCCGAAAGATTTACACACGTAATTTATAAATATGTATTATATTTATAACAAGTAGAGGAAAGTCATTGTGTAATTAAGTGATTTAAAATATATTTTTGGTCGCTTAAATTGCTAACGCTGGCTAAACCTTATGAGATACATCAAAATAATGTACTACTAATTAATTGTATTGCTCTTACTTACTTGACCGGTCAGTGGCTGAGTGGGCATCGCGTTTGGGTCCCACCCGGGCGTCCCATGTTCGATTCCTCGGCTGGCTAAGTTCTCCATCACAACACAAGCAATACCTTCCGCTTAGTGTGGTGGTAGTAGGAGTTTTTCAAATGTTAGGTTATTCGTAACCAGGGAATGTTTGTCTTTCTTTTAAAAATTAAAATAAAAATCTTACTACCCGTATAGGTACACCTACTAAAATATGTAGGTGCGTACATTTGAACTGCCTCCGTGGTTGAAGGGTAAGGCTCTTGGCTACGAATCCGCAGGTCGCGGCGTGCGCAAGTAAATTTTATTAAATTAATTTGTGTCGTTTTGCTAAATTAATCAATTAAAAATAATATAAAATACTTGTTTGGACAGATAGTTATCTTTTTTGTTTATCAAAACTTAACTAAACCATTCAAGTTGTTTGAGACAGGGAAAAGTATTAAAATAAAATATTTATTTTTTATTTTAGTAAAATTCCTGAAATCAACAGGTTTTAATTCCCTTGCAATGTTTATTTGGCCAAAATGACCAATTTTTACCACATAAACATCGCAAGTGACCAATTTTCGATATAATATTGCAATTTTTTGTTCACTATTTTGTTTTACGAATCTTATTATTGTGTTTTGTTAATAGGGCCAACGCCATTCGTTGAAATTTTGAAAATGACATGAAAGCCATAACACCCTTGCCAATCACCACACTGCAAATCGGATGGTGTGGAGGAAACCTCCATTTTTTTCCACTCTACCTCCAGACATGTCGGGGTTCTGAAAATCGGATCATGAGTAAAAATGAACTAGTATTTAAATATCCATGTAACTCAAAAATAATAGAAAATGTCATGACTAAACGGCGCAACTTTTCCTACTGTGTTTTGTTATAACAGATCACCACGCAAATGGCATTATTTAAAAAAAAAATTCTTTATTCATTGTAAGTTGAGGATTTTTTGACTTTCATGCTAGGTACATGTTCGTGTTACGACCAAATTCTGTATCGGGTTGCTACAGGGTTTTGTTATAATACTCGTCCAAATAAGTCGCGTCTCAACTTGAGCGCGCACATACAATAGTCAGGTGGCTTCTTGCTGCTAACTCATCTCAGTCGCGTCGCGACTTGAGCGTGCGCTTAGACTGGTCTCCCGATCCGGCCTGCCACGCAACTGGCGGACCGATGCATATATCGCCAAGACCCGGACAATCCTCACCCCCATGAACCCGGGCACCCCTGCTCAAGTCACCAAACGTAGCGAACCACTTGGGGTGACCTATGACAGATTTTATCCAATAAATGGTTCCCGGGGCGGCGGTACCCATAACCACCTCCCAAATTGAAAATTATTATAGTAGGTACTTGACGTATACAAATTGAATTTGGTCCAATTTTAGTAAGATCGGCAAGTAAGGTATACTCGAAATAAGTCACTAAACCAAAAAAAAACTAATAAAATATATCAATAACTCGGGAAAAGACAACACTAGTGCACCGACACAATTCGATATACTACGCTACATCACTTTGCTGTATATTTATTTGTCGAAATAGAAGTTAAATAAATAAAATAACAATATACATTATAGGTTATTGAAGAATTATAATATTATGCTAGTTACCCAAAAGTTATTTTTTTTAAAATTATCCATTTGAGTGTTTTGTATCCATATTGGCAATACGGAACGAAATCACGGATGTTTTTTTTACAGATATTATTTTACGTAAACATATGAAATTAAAGTAAGAATATCGGAATACTTCACCAAACAAACACAAAAGTGACCAAACGGAAAAAATAATAAAAAAACATCGATTACTCGGGACAACACAACACTAGAATATCGAATATCGATTTATGACTACGTGACATCACTTCGCACAAATACATACGTATTTATCTAAACCCTGTCCCCCCGACCATTACCTCCCGAATACTGAGCGAAAGGGACACATGCAGCTCGGGCTACAAATACCTAAATGAAATCTTCAAAATCGAGGTTTTGTATTCCCCATTTTTCTCCTCTAAAAGTTAACCGATTTTCAATTTTTTTTTACCTACTATATAAGAAGAAACTATTCTATGTCGGACCGTTTTGCTTTTTTTCAAAATATATTGTCTAGTTTGTAGACTGAACGTCTTTTGACTGCGTTTAAATCAGGCAATTTTATTGATTTTTGGAAGGTCATAACTTCTATAAGAAGCAATTTATCAAAAAAAACAAAACGTACCGACACGCAAGTCGCCGATATCTATTTTATGTTAAAAGAATATTTGCTCTAGGGTTAAAATCCAGAAAGATAAATGGGGACTACGTTTGTATGGAAAAATCAACGCCCGGTTACGTCTTAAGATTGGAACCCAAGTACCTACTCTAGTATAAATACTGATGGTTGGTTGTTATCTAGACTATAATAATAATTATTTAGTGTTATTTCACTTGATCTGTGAACCTGTTACAATAACATGACATTATTTGAAAAGCTACTTAAAAGTATTCTTCTCGCTTAAAATTATTCCGACAATTGTTTGCATACTGTAGATTTAATAACCTACCTTCACAGCTGAGTTGTCAAAGAAACCATATAATATATATAGAATAAGGAAAATCTTATGTAAATCTTATTTTATATGTATTTACTTTGTTTTTTTGATAAAAAATATATGAATAAATAAAATGTGGATTTAACATTTTATTTATTCACATATCTCGCAGAATATAAAGCATAATTTATAACATAATAATCGACCTCACAAGGACTAAGCCTGTCAATGTTTAAGTACATAGCGTTTGTATGTATGTTCATGTAGCAAAGGTTGATAGTAGGAAATTGTGCATTATAATAATTAATATATTGGTACTGATTGGTACCAAGACATATTCAATACAATGAGAGTAAAACAAATAACAAAACTCAAATGACAAGAAAACATGAGGCAAAACTAGTCTAATAAGTGTAGAGTTAATTTTTGGGTTTTATGAACTTCTCTCGAACTTGTTTGTCACGGTGGATATTTCCAATCAGTGGGAATTAAATGTACTGTTCTTGGAATAGGTTTAGTGTTCTAACGATGTTGTTTCGCCAGTATAATATTTGTTTACCGTTGGCGTCATTGCCATAAGCTGCATCATCTCGACCCGTTTCGCTGCTTGACAGAAACGGTGACCTGAATAACACTATTATTAAGTCGGTCGCAAACTAATAATGCGTGTATTATTGGAGCGTAAACGCTCTAACGCTGGATGATTCGTGCCCCGTCATTATGCACGGTGCACGGCTGTTATTTTAGCCACCCCATTCTGCTACTGTCAAAAATTTGGCATCGGCCGGAAGGTCACTGTAACTCCCGAATATATCACCAGTAGAAGTATAAATCGTGTGAAAACAAATCATTTTTTAAATTTCATCAAACTGTATCACGTCGTCGAGCTGCCCTCCAAATAGAGTAATCCAATGCTGATACAAATTCAGCAGAACAGAAGTCAAGAAAAATATGTTTTATAGAAAAAAAAATCACTTTGTAAATTCTTCTTGAGCGGGCAATCGTTGAACACACGTTCGGTGATCTGCACCGCACCGCATTCACACATCGCCGACTCTTTAATTAATTATGAATCCACTAATTTATTGAAATATTTACTGTCATCTCGATTGCTTTGGTATTTGGACACAACGTTGCATTTGAGTACGCGTGTGTTTTTATATTCCTATATCATATAGATTTCACCTGCGACTCTGTTGGAAAAACATGTTTTTTTAAAAACAGCGCAATCGGACGTAAAAGTAACACGCCCTATTATTTTTTATTTACTACACAGACAGACTAAGCCACAGCAGCGGGAGGTTCTGCGTTTGTTTGTGCTCACAAAACTCAAAAGTAGTCGACCGATATCGCTAAAAATTTCAAAGTTTGTTTTTTAAGGAGCGTTTAGAGAGTGGGTTGAATGGTAGAAGAAGTCGGGGACCACTAGTATATTATATATAAATAAGTTTATGTGATACTAAAATCACATGATACGACAGAGTATCACGTCCCATAGTAGGTTAGCTATATTCGAGGGATTTTCACCCTGCGAACCGCAGCCGAACTACAACTGAACTCGCATATAACAAGTATCACGTCCTATAGTAGGTTAGCTATATTCGAGGGATTTTCACCCTGCGAACTGCAGCCGAACTACAACTGAACTCGCATATAACAAGTATCACGTCCTATAGTAGGTTAGCTATATTCGAGGGATTTTCACCCTGCGAACTGCAGCCGAACTACAACTGAACTCGCATATAACAAGTATCACGTCCCATAGTAGGTTAGCTATATTCGAGGGATTTTCACCCTGCGAACTGCAGCCGAACTACAACTGAACTCGCATATAACAAGTACCACGTCCTATAGTAGGTTAGCTATATTCGAGGAATTTTCACCCTGCGAACTGCAGCCGAACTACAACTGAACTCGCATATAACAAGTATCACGTCCTATAGTAGGTTAGCTATATTCGAGGGATTTTCACCCTGCGAACTGCAGCCGAACTACAACTGAACTCGCATATAACAAGTATCACGTCCCATAGTAGGTTAGCTATATTCGAGGGATTTTCACCCTGCGAACTGCAGCCGAACTACAACTGAACTCGCATATAACAAGTACCACGTCCTATAGTAGGTTAGCTATATTCGAGGAATTTTCACCCTGCGAACTGCAGCCGAACTACAACTGAACTCGCATATAACAAGTATCACGTCCTATAGTAGGTTAGCTATATTCGAGGGATTTTCACCCTGCGAACTGCAGCCGAACTACAACTGAACTCGCATATAACAAGTATCACGTCCCATAGTAGGTTAGCTATATTCGAGGGATTTTCACCCTGCGAACTGCAGCCGAACTACAACTGAACTCGCATATAACAAGTACCACGTCCTATAGTAGGTTAGCTATATTCGAGGAATTTTCACCCTGCGAACTGCAGCCGAACTACAACTGAACTCGCATATAACAAGTATCACGTCCTATAGTAGGTTAGCTATATTCGAGGGATTTTCACCCTGCGAACTGCAGCCGAACTACAACTGAACTCGCATATAACAAGTATCACGTCCTATAGTAGGTTAGCTATATTCGAGGGATTTTCACCCTGCGAACTGCAGCCGAACTACAACTGAACTCGCATATAACAAGTATCACGTCCTATAGTAGGTTAGCTATATTCGAGGGATTTTCACCTTGCGAACTGCAGCCGAACTACAACTGAACTCGCATATAACAAGTATCACGTCCTATAGTAGGTTAGCTATATTCGAGGGATTTTCACCCTGCGAACTGCAGCCGAACTACAACTGAACTCGCATATAACAAGTATCACGTCCTATAGTAGGTTAGCTATATTCGAGGGATTTTCACCCTGCGAACTGCAGCCGAACTACAACTGAACTCGCATATAACAAGTATCACGTCCTATAGTAGGTTAGCTATATTCGAGGGATTTTCACCCTGCGAACTGCAGCCGAACTACAACTGAACTCGCATATAACAAGTATCACGTCCTATAGTAGGTTAGCTATATTCGAGGGATTTTCACCCTGCGAACTGCAGCCGAACTACAACTGAACTCGCATATAACAAGTATCACGTCCTATAGTAGGTTAGCTATATTCGAGGGATTTTCACCCTGCGAACTGCAGCCGAACTACAACTGAACTCGCATATAACGATTAACGAAATTATTTTCTGTCTTTTAGTTCAATGAGTCTTTTTATAATAATAATAATAAGAGTTTTATTATCTTATTTTTTGTAATAAATAGATATAATAATATGTGTACCTGTATCCTTTGTATCTTTATCAGGGTAATATATTATCAAGGAACAATAAACTATAATTGTTTTACCCCATAAATTAATACATTGCTACAGTTGTATTACTAAGTATAAACACTTTATCGCTCTTTGAATGATTCTCTTGCACAATAATCGATGTTGTTTGTAGAAATTTATAGTTCAAATCACAAATGAACCTATCCATCTAACTTATTCTACTTATATTGCATCGGTAAGCAAGGTTCGAGCTTACGGCAGTTGGTACAACGTTGGCATGCAAGACGGATGGGTTATAGGTATACATATACATATATATTATATTAGATAGTGCAATCTATTGCAGTAATGCTCGCCGCAACGGTAGAACGGACATCATTTTATTAGGAGTTTTTTTCCCTTAGGTTTATTCGTGTCGAGGAAATTATTAGGTGATAATCATCAGTTCCAAAAATAGAGTGAACCGTGTAACTGATTATGTAGTTTACACTGTTTATTAGTCGGACGTGTTGTTGTCGTCTGCTCACATGGTAACAGCTGATATCACTGTGAAACGAATCGTGTAATTTTCAGGTACCTACACCCATCTAAATGAATCGTTTGTCTTTATCGTCAAGCGTGATACTCGCTTAGCTGCCGTGTGTTATTGTGCTCCGTGCACACCGCTGTATAGCTAGTGTATTGTCCCAACATCGGCAGTACGATGAGGTCGCTTTATTCCGTCTCTGGCATCAAGAGATATCTCAGAACTTATGGCTGATCATTTCTACCGGTAAAATATGACCCGATAAGGATTCCGTTCATCAGTTATAATATAGGTTTGTATTTGTTGTATGCATTTATTTAACATACAACAGAAGGTTTAGCCACAAAATGATTTTGTGGTTTTTGAATTCGCGATTTTCTTCGTTCGATCGTTCTAAATGTAATATTTATTTTCCATATTAGAAATTGAGGACGGGGCAAACACAAGTTTAGCTAATCATAAGAGTAGAGATAGAGATATAATAAATTCTATTCCCGCCGTGTTTCATTGCGTGGGAGGTTGACTCAACATTCACGTTCAAAATACCTTCGTGAACCTCGGAAATATCAGATCTGTCCGTGAGTTATTAGGCCAAGCAAGATCCAGTATTAGCGTCGTAGTCAGTGGCTACAATCCACTCTCCACAAATCAGTCGCGTGTGGACGGATCTCTAGAGCGGAGGTTCTGCTGTGTAGTAAGTGTATAGCGAACAGTGCTCAGGCTTGCGGCGCGTGCACATGTTGTGACTACCAGTTAGGCAGTCACATTCGAGAATCGCGAATTAACACCTGCCGGAGGTAAACACGAACCGCCGCGCTCCGGTTCTCCGCTGGCCACTGACCACTGACCACTGACAGTTCCAGCGCCTCTGACGGATTGTCTGACTAATGTCTGCCAAACAAAGCATCATCCCCACGACCGCGGTGACAGCGCTTACTACTAGCGGGCACTACAGTACAGTACCACGGTATCCACAGTACGCTCGTGTGAGGTGACCGAATAATTCAGAAACCGTCGGAAGTGTAAATACGGGCGGGCGCCTTGTGTGTTATTCATCGCCTGCATCGGCCTTCCATCGAGCAGTCTAGATCCGTACGTGCCGTATACGGTTCTGCTGCTCCCCTCACAACTCGGAATAATTATCTTTGGTCGAAGTTGCCGGTGCATTGTTGTGTTGTTTTCGCAATCATCGCCCAGTACAGTGTTGATGTGGGGTGCTCGTCAACTCCGATAGCCATGGTGATGACGAGGCAGAAGACTGACAAGCCAGCGGCTCTCACGAGGCTGTGTCGCCGCATCAAAAGAGCAATATGTGAGTGAGTCTTTAGGATTCCAGCAACCTAAATACTGCCAATATGGGATTGTTAAATTATGAAAAATTGTATAGATCCGCTGCTTTCAATTAAGGACGGAGTAAAGATGTTAACATCGTGTGTGCCCACTGCTTCAATTGCATAGGTCAAAAGTTCGAAGAATTTTCCGACCGCGAATCGTGCTTCATGTGAATTGCACCTATATTACATTACGTATTGCTTTATATCTTCGTTCGACCTATTGTGAATTCAATATTCAATACTAGATCCTTGCAAGGTCTACCTTCTCATATTTTTGTAATAATTTGAATGCTGAATCATTAACCAGGTAAATGCGTAATAATGTGTTTGGTGACGCACGCGTTGCGAGTTCATTTTAATACACAGACTCATCTGATCTGAACACCAGCGATTCATAAAACTTGTTTATTGATGGATAAATTCCCTACCATGCGCACATGTGCAGTGTGCACCACGCCGTACTTGCCTATGTACTCTATATATTATGTACATGGTTTTCCAATAAGAGGTGTTATTTTGAATAGCCCGCTATTTCGGTAGATGTTACTTTTGAAGCTGTCATTTTTTGACATTTGACAAGTAAAAACTACGCCAATAATAAAAATGGAACGATACACGCTTCAACAATGCATTGAAATTATTAAAATTCACTTGAGTGAATCAAATGCAAATAATCTTAAGTGATGAGGCCCATCTCCACCTCGGTGGCTTCGTCAACAAGCAAAATTGTCGCATCTGGGGCTCGGAAAACCCATGAGTTAATGTTGAAAAGCCTCTCTATCCTCAACGTGTGACTGTTTGGTGCGGTTTATGGTCCGGCGGAGTCATTGGACCTTACTTTTTCGAAAATGAGGCTGGAGCAACAGTTACGGTGAATGGATTGCGCTATCGAGAGATGATTAATGATTTTTTATGGCCGGAATTGGATGGTATTGATCTGGACAACGTTTACTTTCAACAAGACGGCGCTACGTGCCACACAAGCAACGAAACCATTGATCTTTTACGATTGAATATCAAAATAACACCTCTTATTGGAAAACAGATTATACAGTCTGCAGTAGTTATCAGTATTCACTTATCGATTTAACAACAAAGCGGTGTCAAATTTATCTCTTATTTGTTGTCAAAGCGATCAAGATCAGAACGGATGTTCGATGGACGGCGATGGTGATAAAATGTATGATAAAGATTTGATTATATCGGAGAGCTGTCTTCGTTAGAGTCTAGTCTAAGAAACGACAGTGGTGGACAAACATGTTATTATCATTGTACCCTCGTGTGATGCTAGCTTATTCTTGTTAAGCCGTGTGTGTCTATTGCTAATATTGACTATTGACTCCCCGTGTGATCGTGATCTAGTTACGGACCTATCACCCATAGGGGTACTCTGCATACTTCCATGGTTAGATTTCCAATTAACTTGTTGTCCATAATGTTAAGTCAACCCGGTTTTTTCAAGTACTTTTCTGAAGGCAATTTCATTAATTTTCTGGCATTTCGCTCATTTGCCATACAAATTAAACCTTTTCCGCAGGGATTGGCTTGTACCCTGAACTTATCTGTTTCCAATTTGCCAGAATTTTATATTTTAATTCCATTCCCCGCAATTATTCACTTCTCTGGATTCTAGGTTATACAACCATATAGTTCTTTATGACATTATTTTTAAATACATTATTTATTGACCTTGAGGTTATTGTTATGGAGTTCATTTGACAAAGTCGCTTCGGCGAGTTTACTTCAGTATCTTATATACCTTATATTACAGCTACCTAAGCAAGCAAGGCAAGTTGCCTCATACCTTCGGTAAATATAATTCGAGTATGTGCAATAGGTTCGCGGTCGTAGCCAACCTTCCATAAGCCAGTATTCATGACGTGCAAATCCAGGTAAGCCGAGCTTGTTGACGTGAATTACTTGCGGCCACTTTTAGTTCCTCGTAGAAGAACGGTCCGAGAAGAAAGACAGCACTAAGTACCGACTACCGACCGCTCTATAAATGGCGCCCAATGACTTCCTAGTGCGAGTGGTGAACACTGGACTACCTTCAAGTGTAAACACATACATTCTGTGTTTACACGTTCACAGCCGATCCGATGCTCTTGTATATATATACATTGTACAATGTACTGTCACAACACGTGTTCATCATATCACGCTGCCCCATACACTAATTAGTCAATTTGTAATGGCACTTTCAGATTTACATTTAGGTTTTAAAAAGAATGTAATAAGCGATTGTAATATTAATTCACAATGCTGCTTGGCTTCCGTTCAACAACTGCTGATTTCTCTCTGTGAAAATTATCTATAAAATTTCCAAACAATGCCTGCAATTGAAATAATTCTCATTCGTTTGATATTTGTATTATGATTACCTCGCATTTCTAAGATATTTGTTGACATTTTTCAGAGTCTTATCTCATGTGACAACGTGGTGGACTCGCATGATTTATTCTTGTGTTTTTACCTCATAAATTTTTACTGTTTTATTTTCGTCCGTTTCCAAAATGTATCCATCGACACAGATTGCTAAAGAAAAGCAAACGGTTGTACATGTACTATAGTAGTTGTACTCTGACGGAAGATGCCAGATGGACTATTCTCACGCGAGCTTTCGGTTGAACAAAGGTTAACTAAGAATGAAAGTGACTCGCTGTATGGATTTTGAGGTAAACTGGTCGCATTTTCTCGGTATTTACATTTCCACAAGTACTTGGGAAAAATTCCCAAAACTTCGGCACAAATGATTGGCCTGTGATCCAGCTTTTCGTGCCGTTTTCGTTAAAATAATGATTTTGACCTTACCAAGTGTTATTATTGAAACAGCTTTTCATTTACACCTTTAATTTGGCCTCGCAATAAAAGTATGGCGTTGTTTGTTTAACGCACTGTTTGAACTTTGCGCAGAGTTTTATGAAGAGCAGATATTTTAGAATTATTATCCCCCCGAGTTCTAAGTTCCGAATTATTTCTTGATGAACAATTGAAAACTATAACATTATGGGCTTCTTGTCATATTTTCGACAGTTCATTTAACATTTTTAAAGCGCCTTATGGTATATTTTCTCGCGAAAGAATTAAAGCTGCAAGATGAAAATAGTTGCGTTAACCTGGAAATATACCTTGAATAGACTCAGGTAGATACAGCTTTACACATTAACCTTCCCGTACCGGAGGGGGTTAATACATTTTCCCCAAACGATATCTAAGGTTTTTTTTTACATACCATACTATATAATTTAGGTAACCCAGAAATACTATTCGGTAATCGATCTGTGTTTAAAAAAAAAATATCCCCTAAATATGTTTTAAGATATGAAATAATATCTATCCAATTCCGACGAAATTACTCCCCCCGGATGGGGATCTTTTAAAAATCAACCCGTAAAAAATAATGTTTTTTTTAAACTATAACAGTTACATCTATTTTTATTAATAGATGTATTTTTTTTTTTTTTGGTTTGACTGAGGATTGAACTTTCCTCCCCAGCGAGTGGAGTCAACCGCGCTAACAACTGAGACAAATCTAGATTGGGTAGGACCGACATTTATTTCGTATATTAACGCTGTAATATCATCCAATTTCAGAGAAATGCGTATATGTCCGCGTGGGTATGCGTGATTGCCACCAAACGTTGATAGAATTCATTGACATCGACAACGAGTCAATCTGCCGAGATTCAGCTTGATCGGATGTCGGGAAGTGGGTCAATTTCCACTTCCAAGATTTGCATTCATTCACGAAAACAAAATCGAGATTAAAATATATAGATATATTCAAATATGTAAAAAAATTGTTTTTCGGACACCAATATTATTTTTGTTTTCGTACCTGATTATTGAATAGTAAATAAGTAATAAAAAATGTTTATGAAGATCAGAACCTTCAACTTACCGTACCGTATTGATTGAACACATAATGGCGCGAATACATTTGCGAGCCGAAACGCGAAACTCATATATACGCAGAAGTATGTATATTAGCTAATGGCGTGCTTGCCGCCTGCCGCCTGCTGCCTGCTGCCTGCTGCCTGCTGCCTGCTGCCTGCTGCCTGCTGCCTGCTGCCTGCTGCCTGCTGCCTGCTGCCTGCTGCCTGCTGCCTGCTGCCTGCTGCCTGCTGCCTGCTGCCTGCTGCCTGCTGCCTGCTGCCTGCTGCCTGCTGCCTGCTGCCTGCTGCCTGCTGCCTGCTGCCTGCTGCTTGCGTCACGATCACCGTTTCATCTGAAGTGTGGGATGCATGGGAAATTATTCAGTGATAACGATTTGCATTGTCAACGACAATACAATTCGCTACTTATTGCTCGCGATACATTATTTGTGACTTTAATAGGAGAGCAGAGCCTTGCAAAACTATAGTAAAATCAATGTTAACTTTTCATTATTATTTCAAGTCAATTAAACCTGACATAATATTGATCTATTTTACGGAAATTTCGTATTTTTTCGGTGACCCAAATAATGATGACATTTATTACATATATTATTTTGGAATAATTAATTACTCACGCACGACTCTGTCGATATTTTCACGATATTTTTTTACTTCTATGTTTTCGGTTCGGATATTTTTGACAACTGAACTAATTGTGAGGATGTTGGAAATAGGACAGGAGAAGTAGAGGAAGGTTGGGAAGTACCTGACTATTCATATCTGGTCACTAACGATTTTTAAATTTCACTTATGAGCTTGACGTAACATGATTGGGTACTGTGAAAAAGGCCCAAAATATTGGTTCATGTTAGTTGAATCGGGTGAATAAAATATATTTGTGGTGGTTTTTAGTAAATGAGATTTATTATTGCTGGGCTTCCTTCCCTCTCCCTTCCAACACCCTCACCCCTCACCCCTCATCCTCCGTCACGACTCATCAGGACAGAATGCCAAACTGATTCTAGTATTCATTTGTGACAAATACACAATTACAATAATAATTCACATACTGCCCAGTTTTAATTTAATTTAATTTTGTAAGTTTGTGTTCTCAATATAATATTGAGTTCACATGTATTTACTATAATTGTGAGGCTGCACATCTCGACCCAGGAATTCCCTAATGAGATGAGCGACTTATGTTTTTATTGTAATATACCATTTTTGAATAAATAAAATAATTAGCAACATAAAGGGTTTTCCAATAAGAGGTTTTATTTTGAATAGCCCGCTATTTCGGTAGATGTTACTTTTGAAGCTGTCATTTTTTGACATTTGACAAGTAGAAACTACGCCATTAATAAAAATGGAACGATACACGCTTCAACAACGCATTGAAATTACTAAAATTCACTATAAAAATGATGAAAATTTGGCAGAGACGGTTCGTAAAACTCAAACATTTTTGGGTCGTCGTGAAGCACCTTGTCGGACCGCAATACAGAAATTGGTGAAAAAATCCGAGCTGTTGGGACAACTTAGTGATGTGAAGAATAAAACCCGTGCACTTCGCTCAAGAACAGCCGAGAATATTGCTGCTGTAGCCGAAAGTGTTGAAGAAAACCCAGGTTTGTCCATTCCTCGTCGTTCTTTGGAATTAGGCATTCCACAAACGTCATTACACCGTATTTTGCATAAAGATTTGTGTCTTAATAATTTGTGGCTTATAAAGTTCAGTTAACACAAGAACTCAAGGCGGCCGATCATCAACAACGTCGTGTCTTTGTCCTTGAAATGCGTGAAAATGATCCGGAATTCCATCGAAAAATCATCTCGAGTGATGAGGCCCATTTCCACCTCGGTGGCTTCGTCAACAAGCAAAATTGTCGCATCTGGGGCTCGGAAAACCCAAGAGTTATTGTTGAAAAGCCTCTCTATCCTCAACGTGTGACTGTTTGGTGCGGTTTATGGTCCGGCGGAGTCATTGGACCTTACTTTTTCGAAAATGAGGCTGGAGCAACAGTCACGGTGAATGGATTGCGCTATCGAGAGATGATTAATGATTTTTTATGGCCGGAATTGGATGGTATTGATCTGGACAACGTTTACTTTCAACAAGACGGCGCTACGTGCCACACAAGCAACGAGACCATTGATCTTTTATGGGAAAAGTTTCCGGACCGTGTTATACTTTCAACAAGACGGCGCTACGTGCCACACAAGCAACGAGACCATTGATCTTTTATGGGAAAAGTTTCCGGACCGTGTTATCTCTTCACAATTGGCCACCGAGATCTTGTGATTTAACACCTTGCGATTTCTTCCTTTGGGGCCAGGTGAAAGAGAAGGTCTACGCCAGAGGTTCCCAAAGTGGTCTATATGGACCACCAGGGGTCGATATCGGCATGCTGGGGGTCATACGAACGGACCCCCATTTACCTTTTGACATTTTGACTATCGAAATGGAACGTTGAAGAATCGGAAAACATGTGACAAGAATAACTGACCAGAATAAGTACTGACAAAGAACTAAAGGGGCAGTTCTGTAGAGCTAGCTACAGAAAGAAATTCCCGTTGCTTATCCTGCTCCATTTTCATTTGGTGTAATACCTCACAAGGGTTCCCCTGTCTGCACAATGTAAAGAAAGAGCAACTATACCGCCACCCGGTTGTTGGGCAGGCAAGGGAAGGGAATCTTTTAACTAAAAAAATAAATGATTATCACATGGGACGTTAATAGTTTTATGAAAATTCAATATTCGGCCGGCAGGGGGTCTACGGAAAAAAAATATTTGGAGAGTGGTCTACGGGGAAAAAGAGTTTGGGAACCTCTGGTCTACGCCAACCAGCCCAGCGTCGATTCAAGACCTCAAAGATGGAATTCGTGAGGCTATCGAGGACATAAGGCAGCCACTTAGCGATTTGGTTATGGAAAATTTCATGAAAAGGATATGGTCCTGTAGACGTGGTCGTGGTGGTCATTTGACTGATGTTATTTTTCACTATTAACCGCATACCTTCTTCTTTATAATGAAATAAACATTCGATCATTTATATTAAAAAATGGCATTTTTCTTTGAATATCAAAATAACACCTCTTATTGGAAAACCCTGTACTAGCCGATGCTACTTAATGTAAGCTCATTAAATTTTTCTTTATGAATAATTTATATTCTTTATAAAGTTCGGTCAAATTTTGATTTTTTTAATTTTTTAAATGTGAAACCGCACAATGTTTGCACTAGAGCCGATGAGACTATGGCATCCCCAATCGGGGTATGTTGTGAGGCTGAAGGCAGTGGGGAGGGATAGGGGATGGGGAAGAGGAAGGTGGGGAAGTACCTGGCTATTCAGATCTGGTCACCAAACACGGCCAAAGCCATTTCAAGTAATGTTTCAACCCTGAATGGTTGTCTTACACCAGGGTGATACTGAGAGTATCTTACACTTTATATTAGTATATTATTTTAAATGAGTAATTTGTGAAATAACACAAATGAATCAACAACAAAAGATCACAACAAGTGCCCAACACCAGCTTGGGTTCTTCTTTAATGTATTAGCCGGTGATTACCAGAACATCCTTTGGACAAAGTAGTTTTTCTTATAAAGCTCCGTTGCTTTATAATATGCTCAAATATTTCAGACTAGCTGAGAGTGGTGATTTTGGATTACCCATATCGTAGCTTCTGTCATGAATCACCTTAGAAATCTCATATTCAATGTGATCCATCTGTGTATGTATTATGTACTTTACTTATTTGATTAAATATAACTGTAAAGCTGCTCGACACAGGAATTCTCACAAAGATGAGCAGCGGAGAAAAAAAAAACAAAAAAATCAATGCGATTAGTAAAATGCACCTTTTATGACTGTACTGATATTTGAAGATCCACTTGCTGTGATTATCTGTCTTCGGAGTTGATAGAGCTGTGTAATGTTTTGTTACTAATAGAAGTCATCTTGTCTTGTGCAGGTAAAGATGGCGGCGAGACGGAGGTGGTGACAGTGGTGGCGACGCCGGGCCAGGGCCCCGACAAACCGCAGGAAGTGAGCTACACGGCCGAGAAGGTTATCGGTAATGGCAGCTTCGGCGTGGTCTACCAGGCTAACCTGTGCGACACGGGCGAAGTCATCGCCATCAAGCGTGTGCTGCAGGACAAGAGATTTAAGGTACACACACTCGCACTCACCTGTTGCTGCTATGTAATTAGATTCATTGATGATAATATTCTAGGTACAGCATCTCATCTAATAATTCGGTCTCGCTCTCAAACTAATAGTTGTTTCACCAAAGTACATATTTCTACTAAAAATGCGCTAAAATTACTTCATTACCGAGGTTGGTACTTATCAAGGTCATTTTATCAAATCATTCTCTTCCACTTTAAAACACTAATCCCCTTACTTATAAACGCAACAAAATATTATGCGTCGCATTAGGTTAGGATTAAGCTTATAGGATTAAGATCTCCAAAAAGGGTTTGTTCAGAACAACACTCAGTTGGTGTCGGTAATAACTACGAGCTCTCAGGATTTAAAAAAGTGAATAAAAATACAATCTGACATTCTCCGCTGAAAACCTGAAAAAAAAGTGCTGAACCAAATGCAAAGAGCCCAAAATGCATTATTATCATATTATTTGATTCTCGACCTATTTTAGCTTTCGGTTGAATTGTGATCAGCTGACAAGCATTACAAAATAAGTGTTGTGCTTGACGGTTGTTATTGCCCAATTTGATCAAAATTTGAAACATACTCATAATTGACGTTTAACGGTGACCGCCGTTCAAATTGGCTTCAAAAACAAACTTCCAAGAAACTGGGCTGGCAGATTCACTAGTGACTAGCTGCTAACCCTGTACAAATCTCAAGTACGTACAATAATTGAATTTGGGAGCCACCTCCGGGCTGGACCCCAAAATATCTGATAAACCTACTTGATTCTGTGTACAGGAGGGCGGTTTGTCTAATTGATAATCCATTGTTAACATATCGAAGGCCTGCTGAGTCTGTTCTACAGGTATTTGACAATTCACGGTTCACAATTGATGTTGGCTTCATGAGAACTGTTCCTCAGTTGGCATGTGGAGCGAGCTATCGCCATCTGTTTTTCCTCCTTCATATGGTCTGGGCCTCTTCAAGACCCGCATTAATAAATCCCTTCCTACAACCCCTACCTTAACCTGCCTCATAACACTACCCCTCTATACACTGTGCAGACCCCCTGTCTGCACTCTTGAGGTGCAATATAAAAATTGGAAATGTTGCTGATTCGATAGACATTAAATTTGATGGAGTTTGAAACACTAAGGACGGGTTGTTTCGGAGAATTTGAACAATTCATCAAATTTCAACATTCATTTTCAAGTTCTGTGAAAGATTTTTTCAAGTTCTGTTTTTATTTCAGTTTTGTCAAGCAACTAGCCTACAATGATATAACAACAGAACTTAAATAGGACTTTCACAGAACCCGAAAATGAACGTTGAAATTTGATGAATTGTTCAAATTCTCCGAAACAACCCGTGCTAAACTTAATCGTTGAAAGTGCTCAGTTAAATTCATCCATGTGCTAAAAATGCTAAATGATCCATTTGAAATTTTATCGGTTTATAGACGAATGGTACCCAGACAGGCATGGCCAATTTAATCCTCTGCGTGCAAAGTTATCCATCATTGTAGAAGCAAGATTTTCAGCTTTTATGATGGAAATGGGAGAATTCAAATATCGTCATGTTATACACCGTGACTGGCCGAAGTTTGCTTCGTTCAGTTTCGTTTATCTTTTAAATAATGATAATTAGTTATTGTATTGCTATGGTGTAACGTAAAGATTACCAAAGACTAGACTGATTTGTTTACTATAGTTAGTAGTTTTAAGTTTGAAAATCTGTTGTGCTGCGTATACGCACAAGCTGAGCCACGAATTATGTGAAAGGAACGGAGCCTCGTGGTTCAGCTCTGCAGTTCGACTCCCCCTTACATAACAAATTGATGTCTTTATTTCACTGTGCATTTTATTTAACACTGACTTTAATGAAATATTATAAGTTTAACACATTGACTGCCACGGCAATTTTCAGAATTCATTCTTTTACTACTTGATTTTGAATAAATTTTTTATAATTATATTTTCTGTTCATTTATTAATAAATTTTCTGTTCTGTAAGCCAGCATTGATTTTTTATTCTCTTCCCAGAAGCCATCTATCCATATTGGCACTGATATACTATGAATTTTATCGAATTTTAGCGAATATGGCAAGTAAACACACTACGAGTTATCTCGTAGTCGGCGTCCTAGCAAAGAACGCAATCTACTAGTTATCTCGTAGTTGGCAGTCAACGTGTTAAAAATAAAAATGCCTAATTTCGAGGTATGGAGTGTTTTATAACTTATTTAAATATGTTTCAGTTTCTGCCAAAACTAGAACAGAAGCCGGAATTCAGTTTTGTCTGAAATCTAATTTCAATCATTCTGTATTTATTCGTAACCCTCAAATGTTCGTCTTTCTTTTGCATTTGATTTTTCAAAACTGATTTTTGCATCGGAAGGTACTCAAAATTGGTTTAGAAGAACGATTATATCACTGCCACTTTCTTATTATTCAGTATCACAGTTCTATGTTCTTCTTATTATTAATACTGATGTAAAGCTTTTCATGATACAGAGGATTAAATTATTGATTGATTAAACAACAGTAATATTAAGTTGCGTGCTGTAATAACCTGCAAATCCATTTTATCTTCCGTGGTGTGATTTTATGGTTTCAACCACATCCTGAAATTGAAAAGTTTAGAAACAAATTAATAAAGTTTATTCATTTGTCTTTTCATAAAATAATATAGTAGTTTTGATTATCATTATTGTGTTAACAGACAATTAAATTAGTTTTCCCTGGTGTTTTATTAATATCCAACATTAACATTGATTACTTTATAAATAGCTGGAAAAATATTCAATATCAACGTAATCTTAAAGGTGGCATACAACTGTACCTTAATTATATCTCTTACAAGAGAGAAGCCATTTTTGTAAGGTAAAAATGGTGTCTTATTTTAGATCTTATAGACAAAACAATTTTTAGTGAAATGCAAACAAATTTAGAATAGTAATATTGTAATAATATAAGTAATAGTGTTTTGAATGACGAGAGGGGCTAATATAGATTTATTTATTTCCAGAATCGTGAACTACAGATAATGCGCAGACTGGAACACTGTAACATAGTGAAATTGAAATATTTCTATTACTGCAGTGGTGAAACGGTATGTGCTAAACACAAGTTCTTTCCTACCAACCCATAAATATCCCAAATTATCTTTCATTTATTGAACTATTTTAATATCATTATTTTGTTCAACCTTACTTTACTTAACCTTTATTATAATTTTTATTTTATTTGCCCAATTATAATTTGTGTATTATTTTCCCATATAATATGCAAATATTGGGGTACATACTTGCCGTTTCCATTATTGTTAAAAATGAATCCAATTATTTGAGATAACCTAGTTGTGGATATGTTGATTTTGATACACACAATGACTAGACCTGAATGTAGCCCATGGTAATGCAGAGTACTAGCTCTTTCCAGTCTGTCAGACTGGCAGTATGTCTATCTGCCAGTCTGCCATTCTGCCTGCCTGCCTGTTAGCCTGTTAGCCTGTCAGCATGTCTGCGGAGAATAGACGTCTCTAATGTGTTGTTGTGTTGGTTGTGGGTGGAGAAGAGAGCCGTCCCGATGGATATGACTGTGTTCATGGGAGCCATACAGGTAGTCCCTCAATCAATCAATCACCTTCTGTGTCTCTCCAACCAAATCTTCCATCTTCAAGTAGATCTTCCTCCACACACCGGGCAGACTCTGCATCTTTCTTACTTGTCCTTGCCTTGATTCATGTAAATGCCCGTTTGTTTACCTGTAATGTCCGTTCAGACTGACTGTCCTACATGTCTCACATTGCACAGAGCTCGATGTATACTTGGCTGGCAGCCAGTTTCTAAAAGATATACACACTAAGATTAGGTAAAGTTCCAATAGACAATAGACATCAGTTTCATGATTTACCATCATCAGAAGTACGCTTGAATAACACAACACCTAGTTCTCCATTGTTGATCAGTTGAATAGTTGTTCTTAACTGCAAATCTAATAATAGCTTCGTTTGTGTACATACTCCACTGTATCTGTAGTAGATGGCATCACGGTGTTGTGTTCCCCCGTCACACTTAAGGAGTCAGAGTCGGAGTCCTGACATATGGCTCCTGTGTAAAACATTAATTGAAAGTGTTATATATAACTCACTATCATTGTGTTCTTGTTTTCATTTCAAATGTTCATTTTAAAATGCCGGGGTTTTCTGATATCCGTCATAAGAAATCTCTCGCAGATGTGTTAACTGAATTTTGGTTTCTCTCAGTTGATTTGTACTGATTACATTGAAATTATTGTTTACCCTTCTCTATGGTTTGTTGAATTTTAAAATATTGATAGTTAACAGCCAAAATGTATTAGCCAACACTTGACCAAATGTGTATTATTCAATTGCTACCAGTGTTTTTGTTCCATCTAAGCAAGTACCTAAGGCACTGTACATAGCCTTTTCCTCGTTGTAAAATCCATAAAATATTGGTTAAATTGGGTGTTAACCATTAAAAAGTCGCTCACACACAGGATAGATGCTGATGGTTTGTTTTATACATTTTTCTAACTAAGCTTTTGATGTTTTCCTGATTCCAGAAAGATGAAGTGTTCCTCAACTTGGTCCTGGAGTATATGCCGGAGACAGTGTATAGATTCGCCAGATTTTACTCTAAGAATAGGCTTAACATGCCACTTGGCTTTATAAAGGTTTGTACAATATCATTATAATGAAATTCCACCACAGTCAGTCGTCAGTCAAAAATAGAAATATCTACTTGAGCCATTTTTGGCATATTATGGCAAAAACGTTTGAGCGATCGCTCGTTATAATGTGCCACATTTATAGAACCTAAAAATTTGAGATGAACAGTGAAATCTAGGAGGATTCATCGGCTTTAAACCTCGGTAAACAGTTGGATATGTTTCCATATTAATATTTTGAGGAATGATATTAACCTCTCGGAGAGTGAGCTTTTTTGTAGCAAACTGTATCCCAGGAGTGAGCATTTTTGAAGTATACGAATTAAAAAAAAATTAAATGCAAAACCATAGTTTTCTCAATATCTAGCAATGTAAAAATATCAAAAAAAAAAAATACTTGTACACACAAGTTAGAGACAAAACTAATATAGCCTATTGAAGGGATCGTAAACCATTGGAGGTGAACCTACCATAACATGATTACAACGTATATACATGGTGTCCGGAAACTCGTAGTACAAGCCGGAAACTGGAGAATGTATACCACACGGGGAACCCAAATAAACATAAAGTTTTTTGATTTGAGCATTTTTATAAAAAAAAAAAACCAAAAAAATATATTTTTCGGCTATTTCAGGGTTCAAATTTTTTCGTCATTATTTGTTTTACTTTTAAATTTTTAAATAGTTTTAATTAGTTGGGTACTTTGATCTTCAGTAATAATTTATAAGAATTTGATCAAAAAAAAAATCAACTTCTGACTCGATTTACTCGAAAACGAAAGCTCAAATCAAAAAAAATTATACTACAAAATCGACTCCAAATGTGATGTAGATTCACCAGTTTCCCGCTTGTACTACGAATTTCCGGACACCATGTATATATATATATATATATGTATATGTTATGGTTAAGGTATTCACGGGTGTAAGATGTAGAATAATGTTCTCGGTTTACCCGCGTAAAGTAGTCCTTAAAAGGACTTTTTAATTTCTGACGTTTCGGACAGATCTCACTGTCCATCTTCAGAGGCCTTATGTCCTGAATTTCGTCTCAAACGGAACGCTTTCGCGTGTCTGTTCGGTCCGGAAGTCAAGATACAAGTGATAGTATCTTGACTTCAGTCAAGAAGTCAAAGTTCTCGGAAGTCAGGATACAACTTGTATCTTGACTTCCGGACCGAACAGACACGCGAAAGCGTTCAATTTGAGACGAAATTCAGGACATAAGGCCTCTGAAGATGGACAGTGAGATCTGTCCGAAACGTCAGAAATTAAAAAGTCCTTTTAAGGACTACTTTACGCGGGTAAACCGAGAACATTATTCTACATATATGTATATATATCAACACCTACTAAAAAATATTACTCACCACAGGATGTCGGGAGAAGATTGCAGTAAATTGCATCCACGTTTGTTGTTTTTGTTGTTGTTGTTGTTGTTTTTTTTTTTTTTTTTTTTTTTTTTTTTTTTTTTTTTTTTTTTTTTTTTTTTTTTTTTTTTTTTTCTCTCTTTTCTTTTCTTTTCAGTATTGTTTTTTAGTGTGGTAGTTTTCAAAGCATGGGTATATGCATAAAGCCACATTACATTCAATGCACATAAACCTCGTATCTTTTCTCTTTTTTGGCTGATTTTTTGTGTGGCTACACACATGACATTTCCTTTGAGTTCTATTACTCTGGGCTGTCGTTTGTGGTAAAGGTCTCAAAGTGTTTTTCTGAGAGGCGAGTGGGAATGTCAAATACTCTTTGACCTCCGGATGATACTGGTCGTGATGTGTGGTATTTTTCCACTAACTGGGTTATGAGGTTTTCTCGAAAATCGCTGAATGACAATGTTTTTTGCGATTTTAGGCGGTGCAGAAAGAATGCATTGAGTGTGCCAATATCGATCAACCGGAAAAATATTTTCTTGTACCACTTCATGGTTTTCCTTGAACTATCCACGAAACCAAGAATCCTATCCACCTTATCGACAGCTCCCATGTTTGGACTATAATCTACTACGGCCTCGGGCTTTATTTTGTTTTCTCCTGTGGTGTAATCCATTTTATTCGTTACAATCATTTTATTACTATGTATATTTGTCAACATAGTAACATCTCTCTTGTCGTGCCACTTCAGAGCCGTCAAATTATTAGAATGATAGAATTCTACTTCCCCTTTTTTCATTTTGCCTATTCTGAATTTGGGCATTTGTTTCCGATTACTTCTCACAGTCCCGCAAGCATTTGTTTTGTGTTTTTCAAGATAATCAAAGAGAATGGGGCTTGTATACCAGTTAATAAAAAGTAAAGTATAGAAAAATGAAGGCACAGTAGTAAAATGAGAAATCTATCCTGAGAAAACATAACTTTGAAGAAAGGTGTTTCGATAATGGGTTTGTTGGTCCAGTACTTCTTCAAGCTATTTTTTCCGACGAGGCTCATAAGCATAATGGTAGCTAAAAAAATATGAACCTCAGCTACCGTAGTGTCTACCCATTTTCGATTTTTCTGCCGTAAATCGTATTTGGCCAGCATATCTGTTCGTTTCTGTGACAATTGTCTCCACAATTTATTTTGAAAAAAACAACTCGAAAAACTGAATTTCAGTAGAATTCTCTGTCAGGGTAACATGGGGCATTATACCCGAATTTCTGCCATCGAAATCGTGCAAAATTGGAGTAAATTCTCCCTGATCCCACACTCGGCAATCGCCTTTTTTACATTTAAGAGCTGATGCTGATGCAGTATCTTCCTCAATTACTTGATCCTCAGAATCATCATCATCAGATTCATCCGAAGAGTTTTCACAATTTAAATCTCCCACGTCTTCCAAAATGTCCTCATCTTCACTTACATTCAAAAAGTCTGCTATGTCTTGATCATTTAGGAAATTTGGTTTAGACATTTTTAGAAAAAATAACGGTATCGAACACAAATATTATAGTTGAAAATAAAACGACCAAATCAAAATATAAATAAACAAGAAAAATAACACACGTGGTATTATAAACACGTGTCACTATCACTTCACAATATTTAGTCAAACACTCTATAAATTATTGAACAGAACGATATTATCACATAATGTAACAATCAACAATACGCAAAACCGCATAAAAACAATGTTAAAACTTAGCAAACTCGCACGCTCTCAAATCAAATGTTGTCAACCGAAGAAAGTAGAGCAATGGCGGTTGATGACGTCACGTATTTTTTAAAATTTCAAATAATAACGTCGGTAAATGAGACAACTGTTCAAAATGTTTGACACATTATTGTAAACTGTCCATAGATGGCAGTACACTTCACATTTCGTGAATAAATCGCGTATGGGTTGAGTTATACACGCGGCCGTAATAGTACGGCCATACTCCTTGGAGAGTTTTTTGTTCTGGCCGTACTTGTACGGCCATACTCGCCGAGAGGTTAATGAAATAATATGGTAAATGTATATATACAACCAATTGCTCGAGTGGATATACAATCATATGGTAAATGTATACAACCAATCACTCAAGTGGATATACAATAATATGGTAAATGTATAAATATACAACCAATTGCTCGAGTGGATACACAATAAAGCTTTAGTAATACCAAACATTGTTCTTATCCATAACTAAAAAAACAACAGCAGAATTTGTAGTGATTTACAGGAGATTTATATTATTTTCCTGATTATGTACTTTTATCTCTAATACGACAAAATTAGTAACAATCGTCAGCAATTAGGTTTTTCCTTACATTTGCAATAATATTATCCAATCTCAAAGGTTTATACATTCTGCTATGTAAATATGTAATTCTGATGTTGTTTTTGTTATCTTTGTTCAGAAATCATAGTTCATGTTGTACTGATAGTTGCTATGCACTGTCTTGTAATATTTGGTTCAGTTTGGTGGATAATTAGACATGAATGACTTTCATTTTTAAAGTAATATTTTCCCAACCATCTGCTGGACTTTCATACAGATGGCTATGGCTATACATTCAATGTTTGGCTATAAATAGATGCAGTACATGCTGTAGTATTTATTTATTATTTAGATTGTCCAAAAATAGAAGGAAATATCCTCAAATCTAATTGATTTTATGGAGCTTACATTATAATATAAATTCACAGTAGTTTACATTCAACTAGTAGCTACATACAACTCAACTACGCCTTTGTGTTAACATTATTTTACAATTGATAAAATGAAACAAACAATATGGGGTTCATTTCTTTACTGTTTATTTGATATCTAAAGGCTTTAGAGCTTATAATGGATATAACACTGTGAGCTAAAAACTGTTGAATTTACCTGAAAACTTCAGACATTTCATAATGCTCAAAATTTCAAATTGCTGTTTCTTCAAATTTCAAAAAGTGTAGTTTGGATGATTTTGTGATTTTCAGTTAAAATGTAGCACTCTTAGGACGGGTTGTTTCGGAGAATTTGAACAATTCATCAAATTTCAACGTTCATTTACGGGTTCTGTGAAAGTCCTATTCAAATTCTGTTATTATATCATTATAGGCTAGTTGCTTGACAGAACTTAAAAATATCTTTCACAGAACTTGAAAATTAACTTTGAAATTTGAAGAATTGTTCAAGTCCTCCGAAACAACCCGTCCTAAACTAACATCCACAAAGTAACAAAGTAAGTCATTTTTGATTGATTCAAATTGGTGTAGAATTGCGCATCTAAAAATATAAGAATGTTTCTTAAGGAGAAGTATCATGTAGTATAATTCATGTGTTTTTGGTTTGAAAATTTGATGGCTTTAAAATATTTGAGATGCTTAAATTAAATAGTGCGAGGCGTGTAGAACACATCTCCTATTTACAAACCCTTTTTCCGTTATGGTTCTATTGATATCGATATTGATAATATTTGATTGTAAAATATTTGAGATGCTTTAATTAAATAGTGCGAGTAGAACACATCTCCTATTTACAAACCCTTTTTCCGTTATGGTTCTATTGATATCGATATTGATAATATTTGATTGTAAAATATTTGACATACTTTAATTAAATAGTGCGAGTAGAACACATCTCCTATTTACGAACCCTTTTTCCGTTATGGTTCTATTGATATCGATATTGATAATATTTGATTGTAAAATATTTGAGATGCTTTAATTAAATAGTGCGAGTAGAACACATCTCCTATTTACAAACCCTTTTTCCGTTATGGTTCTATTGATATCGATATTGATAATATTTGATTGTAAAATATTTGAGATGCTTTAATTAAATAGTGCGAGTAGAACACATCTCCTATTTACGAACCCTTTTTCCGTTATGGTTCTATTGATATCGATATTGATAATATTTGATTGTAAAATATTTGAGATGCTTTAATTAAATAGTGCGAGTAGAACACATCTCCTATTTACGAACCCATTTTCCTTTATGGTTCTATTGATATCGATATAATATTTGATTGTAAAATATTTGTGATGCTTAAATTAAATAGTGCGAGTAGAACACATCTCCTATTTACGAACCCTTTTTCCGTTATGGTTCTATTGATATCGATATTGATAATATTTGATTGTAAAATATTTGAGATGCTTAAATTAAATAGTGCGAGTAGAACACATCTCCTATTTACGAACCCATTTTCCGTTATGGTTCTATTGATATCGATATAGAAATAATATTTGATTGTAAAATATTTGAGATGCTTAAATTAAATAGTGCGAGTAGAACACATCTCCTATTTACGAACCCTTTTTCCGTTATGTTTCTATTGATATCGATATTGATAATATTTGATTGTAAAATATTTGAGATGCTTTAATTAAATAGTGCGAGTAGAACACATCTCCTATTTACGAACCCATTTTCCGTTATGGTTCTATTGATATCGATATAGAAATAATATTTGATTGTAAAATATTTGAGATGCTTAAATTAAATAGTGCGAGTAGAACACATCTCCTATTTACGAACCCATTTTCCGTTATGGTTCTATTGATATCGTTATAGAAATAATATTTGATTGTAAAATATTTGAGATGCTTAAATTAAATAGTGCGAGTAGAACACATCTCCTATTTACGAACCCTTTTTCCGTTATGGTTCTATTGATATCGATATTGATAATATTTGATTGTAAAATATTTGAGATGCTTAAATTAAATAGTGCGAGTAGAACACATCTCCTATTTACGAACCCATTTTCCGTTATGGTTCTATTGATATCGATATAGAAATAATATTTGATTGTAAAATATTTGAGATGCTTAAATTAAATAGTGCGAGTAGAACAAATCTCCTATTTACGAATCCTTTTTCCGTTATGGTTCTATTGATATCGATATTGATAATATTTGATTGTAAAATATTTGAGATGCTTTAATTAAATAGTGCGAGTAGAACACATCTCCTATTTACGAACCCATTTTCCGTTATGGTTCTATTTTTTTTTTTTTTTTTTTTTTTTTTTTTTTTATTTATTCACATTTAAACCCGCTAAACTACTTATGTAGTTTGTCAGCAGGGACATAGAGACAACATTTATACACTCATAAGATACAATTTGAACGGTACATAATTACATAAATTGGTTACATTGCAGAAAGTTTAAATAGCAGCATAAAAGCCTTATATAATAAGCAAGTAAAAATAAATGTATGAACAAATTAGTATTATCAACAAGTACATCAATAGTTTCATAAATAGAGTATTACAAAATAATTGTTTTTCCATTTTCTAAGAATATGAATTCCATTTCAGGGGCATCAGTATAGATCATTATTATCCAATAACCATTTCCTTAGATTATATCTAACATTAGCAGTATACATGTTATTATTTTTAATTGTCATTGGTAATAGGTTAAAAATTTTGGGTACTATATAGTTTAAAGTTCTTTCACCATATTTATTAGTACATTTCGGAACTACCAGTCCTTCATTTTGAGTGAATCTTGTGTTATGTTTATGGCAAACTCTTTCCCTATACAATGAATCAGACAATATAACATGTTGACTTACAATATTATAAAACAATAATCCTCTGACAGGTAAAATATTCAGAGACTTGTATATTAATTTAATGTTACTTCTGTGTTGATTGTCATATTTATGGATTAACAATTTTATAATGGAGTTTTGTAATGTTTGTATATAGCTTATATTAGTTTTACAAGAATGTCCCCAAGAAGTAATTCCATAACGTATAGTGGATTCAGCCAGAGATAGGTAGATTAACTTTAAAGTACTTATAGGCACGAAATATTTTATTTTATAAATCCTACCCACAATAGCTCGTAGACGTTTACAAACATTAGCAATGTGTACATCCCATTTCATGTAGCAGTCAATAGTAACACCCAAATATACATAACTTTTGACAAAATCAATGGTTTCACATGAACAGGGCTGTGCAACATTTTTATGTATGCAGTCAAATGTGTGTGTATATAATGAAGGAATTACATTACATCTGGCGTGTGGAGATCTGATGTGCATAATTTTAGTTTTTTTGGCATTTATAAAGAGGCCTGCGTCATGCGACCATTTCAGCAGGGCAATAAAATCATGTTGCATAAGGTTCATTGCAGTAACCAGATCTTCGTGCGATATTACGAGCGCCGTATCGTCTGCATATACAAAATGTTTAACGAATGAAAACAATTTTCTCATAATTGAGACATAAATAATATAAAGGGTTGGCCCTAGAATTGACCCCTGTGCAACACCTGTTGAGATATATTTTCTTTTGCTGAATTTTTTAAGAATTTTTACTCTTATTTGTCGATCAGTTAGTAAATTTTTTAATAAAACTAGCAGCTTTCCTCTAATTCCTATTGTCTCCAGTGTTTCTAATAGTTTATTTGTATCAATGGTATCAAATGCCTTAGAGTTATCTATGAATAAAACCAACACTTGTTTTTTTAGATTTAATTCATAATTTATGTGATTTGAAAATTCCTGAAGCAGCATTTCCGTACTTTTTTTCTTTTGAAATCCATATTGGTTGGGATCCAACAAAGAGAAAGATTCTAGATATTTATTAAGTTTTATGGAAATGTATTTTTCAAGTATTTTTTCTAGGGCTGGCAATATGCTTATTGGCCTATAATTTTGAATATCTGTATGTTTGCCCCCTTTGTAAATTGGCCTAATGATGCTACTTTTTAGTTCATCTGGTATTACTGCTTGCGATAAAATTAAATTGATAAAGTGTGTTATAACAGGCCCTAAAATATTAATATGTGTCTTAATGTCAAACATTCGAATGTTATCAATCCCTGGTGACTTTGAATTGTTTAATTTGCTAACAATAATATTGATTTCTTGGCAGGTAGCTCTGGGTAGGTACATACTATGTTGCACTTCATTCGGCCTGACGGTCGATGCTAAATAATCACATTTATGTATCATAGAGCTAACACTATTTGTAAAATATTCAACAAACTTATCTGCTACGGTTTCTTCATTATTCGTATTTAACATATATTTCGAGATTATTTCGTCACAACTACTTTTGGACTTTCGTCCTAATAATTTATTTATTTCATCCCAAGTTTTTTTTGTATTTCCAAAATAATTTTTGAATTTATTGTTAAAAAAGGTAGACTTACATTTAATAATTTCTTTTGTCACCTTATTTCTGAAAGTTTTATATTCCAATTCAAAGAATTGATTGCTAGGAAAATTCTTCCACCTTCTGTACAATGAATCTTTTTTTTTAATGTTTTCTAAGATATTAGAATTTATCCAAGGTTTTATTGACAGAGGTCTTTTTTTGGGTTTATAATTCATAACGATTTTACTCTGTTCATACAAATTCTTAAAGTTGTTTTTAATTTTACTATATAATATATTGCAATCTTGTTCCTCAAGCAAGGAGTGCCACTTAAAATTATGAATGTTTTTGTCGATTTTGTTTTGCGATAAAAACGAAATTCTTTCCCCGTGTTCTGGGGCTTCTTTCCTTGCACTATATTTAATATTAACTGCAGTTAAAAAGTGATCCGCTATAGTAATATTATTACATACACATGAGGAAAGAGAATCGCTTTGTTTACATCCACTGTTAAATCGGACAAATATGTGGTCTAAACAAGTACGAGTAACTTTTCCTGCTATAACTGCTTCTCTAGTTACGTCACAAATACATTTGATTAAATAATTATCCGACATTATATTTTCATATGCCATAATAATAGGGTTTTGACAATTTAACAAGTCTAGATTAATATCTCCTATAAGTAAAACATTTTCTTTGGGGCTTATAGTATGCAGAATGGCAGATATTTCATTAAGAAATTGTGGTTGGCTAGAGTTGGGGGGACGGTATATTGCTATGATGTTTAAAATACTCTTGTTTGGAAGTGTCATAGAGCCAAGCACACATTCAAAATGATTTGTTTCTATTGTTTTCTGTTGAAATGTGAATTCATTTCGAACATATAGCAATATACCTCCTCCAGATTTTTTAGTTCGGCAATAGTTGTAACAATTAAATCCAGGAATATTATACAGACAGACAAGATTCGGTGTTATAGCCGTTTCACATAACATTAACACATGAATATGCTTCCAACAAGTATTTAGGTAGACATTCAAAGTATCCCAGTATTTATAAATCGATCTAACATTCAACTGAACAATATTAATATTTTCCATATTGTAGTTGCTATGAAACTTTAGCCAATCACAGAAATTATGAGTATTTTCGTAATCTACCTCGTCATCTTCTTCAATGTAATTAGACGCCATAATCAATAGTTGCAAAGTCCTTGGCAAGGGCAGCCTTGTAGGCCGGGCAGGAGTCCTTGTCTCCAGTCGGATGTGCAGCGGGCTTCCCAAATCTTGTACAGGTGGCGCAGACAGGCTTGGCGGCGGCTTTTGGGCAGTTTATCCGGGCGTGACCTTCGCCTGCGCAGTGTCCACATCTTTGCTGGTCCTTGCAAAACTTGAAGGAATGTCCGATCATTTGGCACTTGGAGCACACTGTAAGTCCAATGAAGTCACGAACACGACACACATTCCAGTCCACAAAGACTTTCCCCTGCTCCACCAGCACGTGACGAATGTGGGCAGGAACCTCGAAGACCCGGTGGCAAGTTGATCCAGTTCGAGCGCCAGCAAGGTGACTTAGCTTGCAACTTTTTACTGCGAAATCTAGGCCTGCTTTGTCCTGGGCTCCTGCTAAGGCATTTTTCAGGAAGCACTCGTCCGTTAGGTCACGAGGAACGTTGAAGAAGATCACCCTTGGAAGCCGTTTTGTTGGTAATCGAGCGCTTAGAGTGTCCGAGTTTACTAGACATGGGGTTTTCAGAATTTTATCCTGATCTTCTTGTGTTGCAGTATGGATTACAACGCCTTTGTTTCGGATACTCCTAATGCCCGTCACACGGATTCCAAGTTCTGATGGTCGTAATGTATCTTTTAGTAGCTGTTTCGTATCGTCGCTATCTTTTGTAGAATCCAGCTTTGGGAAGATGCATACAGCAGGTTTGGGGGTCCCAACGTTAAGTCCTGAGCGGTTGATTGATGGTATCATCTTCTGTGGGCCATTTTTCACAATATCGGCAAACGATAGGCTTGCTTCCGTGGCATCGGCTACTCTACGCATCACTGGTCCTAGATCCGACTCCAACTGCAATATTTTTTCTAACCTGTGTTGGTTTTCTGCTTTTTCAATCGCGATCTCTCCCTTTGCCACTATTAATTTGGCATTGACTGTTGCCAGATCAGCTTTGAAGCCCTCTCGTTCCAATAACAGCTGTGAAACTGATCTGAATACAGCGGATACATATGCGCTTATCCGCAGTTGTTGGTCCTTTGAGACTCTTGACTGCTTTTCAGCAAGGACAACTTGGAGTGCTCTTAGACTTGCTTCAGTGTCGTTCAGTATCTGGATTGAGGACACTGGGATTTTACTCTCATTTTCAGACACGTCGGAATAGTCCGATGCTCCGTCAGATTCCTCATCTTCAACCACTGGAGAAATCATTCCCGAGGCCTTTTTTTGTAATGGGGACGTCATCAAGTCCAGCATTCTTTTTTTACGCCGATGGCAGCATTCATCAGGCATCGGTGGGATGGACATTTCAATGAGAACAAACACACAATCTTAGGTTGTTTTAAAACTTTCGATAAAAATGTTTAGAATCCGATAGAATAGTATTATTTTATTACTGTTTTATCAAATAAACTTTTTTGGCACTTAAATTTTCCATATAAATACTGTTTGCACACGAATTCGGAGGTTTTTTTTAGTTTTTTTGCAAGAGCAAAGTGTAAACACGAACTGTTGTCACTGCGATTATTGTTGCATATTGATATCGATATAGAAATAATATTTGATTGTAAAATATTTGAGATGCTTTAGTTAAATAGTGCGAATAGCACACATCTTCTATTTACGAACCCATTTTCCGTTATGGTTCTATTGATATCGATATAGAAATAATATTTGATTGTAAAATATTTAAAGATTTGTGCCTGAACTTGGCTAAATAAAATACGCTTTTTGGCCATGTTGTTTCCTTGCAGTAATAATATTAAATGTTTTTTTTATTATTCATATTTATCTATAACCAATTTAAAGCTCAATTGGATTCTTATTGGGAGAGAAGGAAGGATTAACTTATTTTAAAATTTAAGACAACTCAGTTTTAAAGAAAAATAAATAAATACATTTTTAGAAAAATAATAAAACAAGCCTCCAAGCGGCAAGAGAAAGAAACGAACAAACATACTATGGGAGAGAAAGAAATTAACACAAAAAAGAAATAAATGCAGTTAACAAAGAAAAAGTTAATTAACTAAAAAACCTAAAATTTACTGTTAAACTAAGCCTGTCTACCCACGGGGCGGTAAGCAATTGACATAAACCGAATGCTGCAAGACCCTGCATAGAAAAATAAGTTTGCTGTAGTAAGGTAACGGTCTACAGCGCGGTTCGGTGACAAATTAAGTTCGCTGTAGTAAGGTAACGGTCTGCAACTCAGTTCAGTGTCTAATTTTTTGCACAGGGTCTTGCTCGACCCGTAGCACGACATCGGAAATTTTGTAGGTAAAAAAAGTCACTAATTTGAACACTTTTTTCTAGGTTAAATAAAAAAATTCTTCTATTTGAGGTTAAATAAAAAAAATTCTTATACAGTGAAAATATCTGGCCGCAAGCACTGCGATCTTGGAAACTCAGCGGTTTTGGAATATCTGAAAATGCCAAACCGCAAACAAACACGCACTGAATTTTTAAGGGTTTGAAAAAATCCTCTTGTCGTTCCAAAGTAGGCCTTCAGTTAACAAGGAACTGAAGAAATTTATACAAAAGTCTTATCTTATGTGCCAGTTTTACTATTCACGGTGTCCGGAAACCCCATAGTACGAGAACATAGTGAGAAACTGGTGAATCTACATTTGGAATTGATTTTGCGGTTTGACTCTTTATTTATTTGGGTTTTTGTTTTCTAGTAAATCAAGTCAAAAAGTTGGAATTTTTTAGGAAAATTATTTTTAAAAATCAGTCGCTCGGGTTTGTCGAAAAAGAAGAAAAAGAACAACCAAATGCTCCAATTGACAACACAGTGTCCTGAAACTCGTACAAATGTAAATATGCTATAATTTAAAAAAAAAATGTTTATGAACATGTAATAATGGTTGTGTTGTGTGATTGCAGGTATTCATGTACCAGCTGTTCCGCAGTCTGGCATACATCCACTCTTTGGGCATCTGCCACCGAGACATCAAGCCGCAGAACCTGCTCATCAATCAGAGCACGGGCGTGCTGAAGCTGTGCGACTTTGGCTCGGCCAAGCACCTGGTGCGCGGCGAGCCCAATGTCTCCTACATCTGCTCACGCTACTACCGAGCGCCTGAACTCATCTTCGGGGCCATCGACTACACCACCAAGATCGGTCAGACACCTTTACTCAGTGCACTCCACTTGGGTTGTAGTAGATGATAGAAACAGGCTTTTGCTATCGTCTGGACATTTTCGGCCAAATCGTATGTTTCGGGTAAATTCCGCATAACCTTCACGCAAAAAAATTAAATGGGGGGTCTGCAGGCAAAAACGACCACTCTGCCCCTTAATTTTAACCGATAGTAAGGTTCATTTTGCAGGCGACCGGACCCAAAAAATTAAGACCCGATTTCATACCATTACAAAATTTACCTGCGACCCCACGGCGACCAAAACCGGAATCTCTCATAACTCACCGAAGAAATTCCGCCGTAGGTATATTTCCAAGCACCAGGTTCGCCAGTTTTGACAAGGAAACTTTTGTGCCAAAAACATATTTAAAATTTGTTTTTTTTTTTGCCGTTGTGCCGTTAGAAAATGTACTACTTTTTTATTTGCCTCATGTAATACGAGATTTTTCTTAAACATTGTTTCTGCTCATATAATTTTTGGATAATATTGAAGAAAATATGTTGTAGAAAATTAATAATCCATTGGATTTTTTTATTTATTTATTTATTTTATTTTTTTTTTATTTTAGCGACTATATAAAATAATTGTTACATACAAAATATAATGGTGAAATTAAGTATAAAATATTGTATTTCTTAGTCCTCCTCACTAGGGGGTCCTGTGCCGAGGCAATTAATAACATTAACTACATTACAATAAAAATTATCCACAATTATGTGTTATATATTTGACGTTTGTAAAGAATAACGCGTTCTGAAGTTCCTTGAAAATTAAAAATATACCTAGCAAGTTAGAAGCAAATCGCGGTAGGTACCGGCGCAGCTATGCTCCATGGTGTCAGTTAGCTGTCAATATACACATATTTTTTAATAATATCGTTCTTTATGCAAAATTACTTGACCATTAACAAGCGTAGTTGAATTATTGAAGCTCATAGAATTGAAAGAAAACGAATATGCGATTCATAGACTTAAATAATTCATTTAAGACGCGACTAATTTATTACGTGTTTCAAAAATGACAAAAGTCCTCAAAAACAAATTAACTCCTGTTTAGTATCAAAAAGTACATACGAAGTGCCAAAGTAAAGTTAAAGTTATTATGTATTTCCATTCAAAATTGGGATTTTTTTTTTTTTTCAATTTTTTAGGACTTATCCCAATAAAATAATACTTAATGTATTTTCTTTGCCAATCTTTTGGCAAGAGCGTAATATTATTTCATCCAAATATGTAGATTTTTTAGGACTTATCCCAATAAAATAATTCTTAATATATTTAAAAAAAAATGTACATAATTACTTTGACAATCTTTTGGTAAGAGTATAATATTATTTCAGCAAACTTATATGTAATATTGTAATATGTTGAAATTTTTTTATTTTCGAATTACAATTATATATTTTGTAATTTAATTTCCATTTAAAAATTAAATCATTTCGGTGATATGGGAGAGGAAACATTTTTCTCATTGACGAGATTTATGTTGGGGTGAAGGGTGTTCCTCTCATTGTCCGCGCTCTGACACAACTACAGAATGTCTTACTATTATATATCTACCCATTGATCTAATATCTACCTATTGAATGTAACTGTTGTTAGTACAGTAGAACCTCGTTAATTCGAAATCCAGCGGACATCAAAAATCAAATTAACGAATTCCCACGTAATTCGAAATTTTATGAACAAAAAAAAAAACAAAAAACGTCGAAAATCGAGTTCCTCGGCCGCCCCTTAAAATTCGGTTGGTATCTTTGGAGTAAACTCGTATTAATACCAATTATTCCCGTTTAAATCGAATTTTTGCAGCCGATTTCCGTCGCGATTGGCCCTTCAAGTTCAGTTATTTTAAGCAAATTCATAAAAATACCACACATTTTCGCGGCCGATTATCGTCGCGACCGGTCCTTTACTCGTATATTCGAATAATACGATATATTTATGCGTAAACCGAAATTTTGCGGCCGATCCTTTAAAATCAGATATTTGAAGTAAATTTCGTAAAAATACGTCAAATTTCCGCGTGAATAGAAATTTTGCGGCCGATTTCCGTAGCGCCGGATATTTTAACTCAGGTATTCCAAGTAAATTTAGTAAAAAATACGATTTTTTCCGCGTAAATTGAAATTTCGGAGCCGATTTCTGTCGCGCCGAATCTTTGAAATTCAGATTTTCAAAATAAATTTTTAAAAATGCGATATATTTATGCGTAAATCGATATTTCGCGGCCGATTTCCGTAGCGGCTGACCCTTTAAATTCAGATATTTATAATAAATTCGTAAAAATACGATATATTTCCGCATAAATCGAATTTTCTCGGCAGATTTTCGTTGCGGCCGGCCTTTTAAATGCAGATATTTGAAATATATTCGTAAAAATATGTCGTATTTCCGCGTAAATTGAAATTTAGCTTTCGAATTCCGTCGCAGCCGACCCTTTGAATTCAGATATTTGGTGTAAATTCATAAAACTGCGGCATATTTCCGCGTAAAATGAATTTTCTCGGCCCTTCAAACTCGGATATTCGGAATAAATTGGAAAAAATTAGACATTCCAGTGTAAATCGATTCCGATTTACAAAATAATAATACTAATTAGGGCGATGTATAACCGCGTAAAAATACACTTTTCGGCATTTTACCGTTATGGCTGTCTTTTAGATTCATATTTACGAAATTTTATGATTTATTTTCACAAAAATCGAAGTTTTTCGAATTACACAAACAAATTTTCGTGTGCGGACAAAAATAAATTTCGAAATACGAATTAACGAATTTCGAATTTAAAAAACCATTTTGTGTGAAAAAAAATTTCTGTGGATATTTTTTTGGCGAAAATTTCGAATTACGCGTTTTTTCGAATTACGCGTTTTTTCGAATTATCGGGGTTCGAATTAAAGGGGTTCTACTGTATCACTTAAACTGGGCTAAGCCTAACTAAGTGCCGCCCGCAGGTCCTAGCAGCAAAAAACCCGGTAGTCATTATTATTGAACCATATTCACAACGCATGTCGCCAACATCATTTGCCAATACCCACTTTGTGTACCAAATGCACAATTTCCATTGACTAGCCGCTTAGATAGTCCGCTCAGTTTGCACACTTCCATGCCATATAAATAAAGGGAGTGTTTCTATTATTGTTTGTGTGCAGCATGTTCCAGAGTGATACATTCTGTTGGCGTTGTTCTGGTGAAAGACCACCATTCAGAATAGAAACGTTGCTTGAAATGGCTTTACCCGTGTTTGGTGACCAGTTCTAAAGAGCCAGGTACACACCCCACTAAAAAGCCATCTCAAGAGCAGTTTGTAGATGTTTATCGAACTGTGGCTTCACAATGGTTGTAAAGGAAACTTACAAATATACAAAATGTTGAAAAGAACAATCCATCACCGCGTAAATCATATTTGGATGCGCGCTGATTTTGTTTTCATTTGTAGGACTATTCCCTTATATTGAAAAAATCCTATATTAATTCGAGCCGTGTAGTTTGTGGTTTTATTACCGCCGTCAAATGGCAGTGCAGGATGACTTACATGGTAATAGATTGCCGTCGACGATATGCAAAATAGTGTTTTCTATCATCCGGCTAAAATTACCAAATTTTTATTTGTAGTAAATTTATTATTAACATGTTAAATGTTCCAAAAAATATTGATATTCAGTAGAAGGAAATTTAGGAAATGATGTATTATTCTTGAATCTAAAGCCAATATGTAGAACAGAAAAATGTTGTTTTGTTGTTAAGTTTCCAATGTATGGGAACAGTTTTATAACAATAAACAACCAGTTTTCTCCTAAAAGTAGTCCTCAATAAAGAAATTTATAAAAAGGTAGTTACTATAACTAGCTTAGGTCCTTAAATTTTATATTGGCTTTGTGGCAGTTCAGTTTTTGGCGCAGAAAGTAGATTGTAATTAGGAACCGCTGAACCGCCACAGTTTTTTAATGTCTAACCTAACAAGATATAATGTGACCTTTGGTACCGCACTGTTGACCTATAATTTGATCCAAATGACATTTAAATGGGCTTCACCGTAACTTCCGAGAGCTTGGCCAGTCATGGTTCATATTAAAGTTCACTCACTATCCACGGGAATGTTGAAGATGAATAATAAATAATAGAATAGAAATTGAATGAATACAACTTGTGTACAGATGTGTGGTCAGCGGGCTGCGTGATGGCGGAGTTGCTGATGGGGCAGCCCATCTTCCCTGGAGACTCAGGCGTGGACCAGCTGGTGGAGATCATCAAGGTGCTAGGCACTCCCACGCGCGACCAGATCCGCCAGATGAACCCCAACTACACGGAGTTTAAGTTCCCGCAGATCAAGAGCCACCCCTGGTACAAGGTCGGTAGTCTCCCCCCATGTTGTAATTATTACAGTATAGATAGTTGTTCCCCTGTCAGTTGTGTGTAATGTGTAGAGCGCACGGCTCGGATAAGAGATGTATTGACGCCAGTCCGTGTTTGTTGTATCCACAGTTGTCTCTGGAGCAAATGAGTCACCCGTTCAGTGTTGGCTGTCCCAACCGTCCCGCCATCAGAGTAAGTCCGCAGGAGACTGGATCCTCTTTGCTCTGTTGCCGTACTTAGAGCATGCAGTGTACAGTACGGTGTGCCAGTCTCCTGTCTGTCCTATCTGCCCTCCTCAGGCGTATCGTGTGTGTGTCGGTTGGTTGCTGGTTGGTTATGACGTTCACACGCATGTCTCTAATGTTTTAAATGGGCTTCTTGTCTGTTGTCCTCGAATCTAAACAAACCCCTAAACAATGTAACGTTTGCCGCTGATCACTGTTCACCGTACACTGTATGTTCACCACCCGCATCATTCAATCATCTCGACACCGCATTCAGTTCTTCTAATTCCGATTCAACCTGCCTATCTACCTACCTTCAACCGACCGGCAAAGCAACACGCTCAATCAACTCTGAACTGGCTTGGGTCTACGTTCCACCATTACTTCAGTGTAATCCTTGAGGTCTTACCTCTCTTCACATCTCCCAAGAAAGGTTGCCAAATATCCGTGAATTTAAGAATAGCAATGTCCAATCATTTCATTAACTTAACCCTATTTTAACCCAACGACCAGCTAAGTTTTTTTATCGTAATAATAATTGTCTCACCAGCAGTAATGTCGCCGAGCAAGCCAGTCTAGAGAAGGGAGATGGAAAAACCATTCTCAGTAGAACGTTGGCGTCGGTGTTGGCTGGCTTGTGAAATGGTCTGTCCGCCTTGTCTATGTGGCTTCTTCTAATCCCACAATGTCTAATGCCGCTTCCCGTTGTTTTAACTATCATGACCCCTGCTCCGCCCAAACAATTGTGAGAGGCAACAAAGGGTAAAAAACATCAATAACTCCCTATCAGTCCTACAGAAATGAAGGTGACAACATAGAATTCGGTACATAAACTGACGTATTTCAAAAAAATGTACACTTTATCCAAAATTTGTAGGTTATGCTGTTACTTCATAAAAGTTTCATCAAAGGTATTAATTAAAAAGTGTAGCCAGCGCCGAAAGTAGTGCCGTTTGGTACTGGAGATATCATGAACCGAGAATTTATAATACATAATTCTTATTGTTTCCCCAAAACTACACAGACCCATCGATGTCTCTTTTGTAAAGTAGTATCACAAACACATTTATTTATTTATCGAAGATTATTGCCAAATTCTATTCTGACTCAATAATATAAAAGACAAATTGATTGTTACAAATTGTATATAAATTAACACCTCGAATGAAAACAATACCCGCTAGCAGTGTTTCTCAAATGAAGAACAAAACCAAATTGATTGCTACAAATTGTATATAAATTAACACCTTGAATGAAAACAATACCCGCTAGCAGTGTTTCTCAACTGAAGAACAAAACCAACTTTGGGGTGCTGTGGTTAGTAACAAAATATTCAAATTATATCAAAGTTATAACTAGATTTCAAAAAATCTAGATCAATTCAGGGTAAATGTGAATTGGTGGACATTTCCACTGCTCTGGAGAGGTAAAGTTCATTCATTTTTGCATTTCTCAAACAATCTGAATTTATTTGTGTTATTCAACTGTTTCCAAAAACTTGTAACCTTCATGATGTAACTTTTAAATTTTTAAAAATTTATTTCTATGCATACATTACAGTGTCTACCAAATTATTAGAGGCGATATTTGTTTGTTGCTGAAAATATTGCAACCAAACACATAAAAAAAACCTTAGTTTGCAGTCATCATAACACCAAACAAAATACATTATGTAAATGAACATTTATATTGTAAATATCTTTTTTGAAATGATTGTATAAGATCTATGTAGTTCAAAAGTAGTCATAAGATAATATCGACGCTGGAAAAGATAAAACGCTACTGAGTAGTAGTATGACGCTTTAGCTATTTATCCATTCCAGCGTCGATATTATGCATTTGCATACGCGTAGTGCACATTTGATTCTTTTGTTTCGTTGAGCCTTTTTTGGTGGTTAACGCGTATTTCAGCCATTTAATTCTCCAAAATATTAGCTATTTAAATTGGATAGTTGTTTTAACAGTTTATTTTTAAAATTTGAAAACTGCTTCTTATCCTTGATAATTTCGATGGCTGTTTCCCCCCCCCCCCTCATGAAATCAAAAAGTTCCTAAAGAACTGGGTTCCAAAACACTTATTATTCCTGTTTTTATTGTCTTTTGGTATATATGTTGGAATTATTAGTGCGTATTTGGGCATTTATAGTGTATGTATATTTTGGCGTTTATAGGGCATATTTGCATGCATATTTCACCATTTGGGTAGTTCATATTATTATACTTCGAGTCTATTCATAAGCAATATATTTTTAACGGCGCTGTTAATGTTGTACACCATTATGGATGGGGATCACAGGTTGAGAAACTATGCCCGCTAGTATTGTTGAACTAACTTGAACTTTGTTGAACCTCATACAGTTTGTGTGAAATAATGTTTGGTCGGAATGGTGGTAGAGTTGAGTGGAGAGTATAGCAGTGAATTTAACGTTACAGGTGTTCCGGTCCAGCACGCCCACGGATGCGCTGAGCCTCATTGAGAAACTGCTGGAGTACCGGCCGCGCGCGCGCATCTCTCCGCTGTCGGCGTGCGCGCACAAGTTCTTCTCAGAGCTCCGGCAGAGAGATGCGCGCCTGCCCTCAGGCCATGAGCTTCCGCCGCTCTTCAACTTCACCGAGCAGGGTGAGTACAAGCAACCAACCAGACAATGAATGAGACAATGAATCTGCCCGCTAATGAGCTCGTACTGACTGGTTTTCTCATGGTTGCAGAACTTTCCAGCGAGCCGGGCCTGAAGGCGTCCCTGATCCCCGAGTGGATGGCGGGAGAGGGCGGTACTGCGGTGGAGGGCGGAGCGGTGGCCGAGGGCGCGGGGGCCGCAGAGCCCGCCCCCACCCCGCCCTCCTGCTCAGCTCCCGCGCCGCCCCCCGCAGAGGCCTCGCCCACGCACACTGCGTAGGCAGGTGGTCCCGTGTGTGCGTGGCAGATAGCAGCTCCCAGCGACAGATGCGTGTGATATGATTAAATTGGTGGATGAATCTGAATACAAGTGCCAGCGTGTGCGGGCGGACCAATATAGCGTGTGAGTGTGGTTGGTGCCGGCCACGGCGACGCCACGTATCACGGACGCAGACGGGAGGGAGACTAGGAGAATTGATGGAAGAGTTTGTTTGGCATTACTTTTACTGCAGTATGATCCATATCCCAAACGTTGCACCGACACGCAGCCAGCCAGCCCCTATACTATATACTATATTACTATATATATACTATTTGTAACTTGACAAGCTTCTTTCTACTATGCATAGTTGGCAGATAATGTGTTGTAGTTGGCAGATAGAGCGCGGTGGACTTAGGAGATGAGATGTACAATAAATAGTTCAACAACTCGGACACTGCTTTCATATCGTATTATTATAACCTAAGTAAGGCACCTTACACCGGCTTCTCCTTTTATTTCTTGACATGTTTATCTTCCTATGATTTTCAGATATTATTTTATGTAAAATATACATATTTGGCAACTGTCGGTGACGTGTGATCTTTAGGTTTACTGATCTTTCATATGTTATCGTTATTTTATTTATCTGTACATTTTAAAATATTTTCACAACAATAAAAACGTAATCTTAATTATTTAAAGGTTTATTATTATCAACGATGGTTTATTCTCAACTACTTGTACGACACACTCCAACTAGAAGTTTCCACGTTCATTAGGCATTAGAATATTTGTTGAATTAATATTGGTACGTGTGGACTGGAAGACATTCATTATTCCATTCCCGTATAATGTTACTATGTATTTGCAATCAATCCATCAATCCAATAACTTTTGGCTTATGCTTTTCAGCATTGTTGTGCCTTTCTAATATCTCCAAATCTAATCCATAATGCTTCTTGTAAAGGGCCAGTTCTGCTGTCATTATCTTATTATTTTACACAACGTTTTGCGTGTTTTGACATCACGAGAAGTGCCCTAATCTTTACCAACATGAGGCAGCCCGATAACAAGTAATAAATTGTAGTGTTCTGTCCTCTACTAAACGTGGAGACGTGGCAACGTTGCAACGTTGCAACGTTAGGTCACCTCTGTACAGAAATGTTCTACTTACATTTAGTGGATTAGGTGTTATGTTAGGCTATAATTTGGGGAGAAAGGGTAATGAGTATTGACCACTGTGCACGGAGGTAATTGGGAAGAGAATGGAGTGCAGAGAGCCGATGCCTCGCTTTCATCGCTAGCTCGGAACATACTAATAGGCGCCTTGTACTTGTAATCTCTCTTGGGAACCATTTTAGGTTACTATAGTCCGTTACAGATAATTAGGCTCCCCACTAATGTTAGTAAAGTGTGTGAACTTCCTCTGTGTATGTATTGTATTCTCCCATTCAATGTTTGTGTTTTTGCTTCCAACGATGGCCATTACCATCCTTTGCTTGATATTTACTTGGTCAGCAACACGGTGCTCACTTGGGAAAATAGATTTTAGAACAGCATACTAATATATCTTCACCGTCACAGTTCCCAGTAGTGGGCGGCGGGAGTTGCATCCTGATATTGGCCTGACCTCTTTACTCGTCCATTCCTGTAATTCTAACCAACCCTACTGACCCGCTACATCTCACAGCACAGCCGAGCAATTGAAGCAATTAGAGGCATAATCACTAAAGGTGTTATTATTATTGTCGAGTATTTGAGTTTGACTGACACTGCTGCATTCTGGCAGATATAATATGTTCAGTTGTGAGCTTGGTTGGATTACCCTATTCTATCAAAGAAAAACATAGAAAAACACCAAAACTTGATACGCTACAAAGAGTAATATTATAATAATTATTAATATACATATTTTAATAGCATGAGACTTTTTGAACATTTTATATAGACATTTATTGAAGTCTGGCCATACAAAGTTTATTAAAATATTAATCTGGGTGTGTTAATTAATTAAAAGAATTCACCCTTTGTTTGTTAGAAGTAGGGCTGTACATACGTTCCACTGGTTTAGTGGCCGTCATGTTGACGGCTGTCTTTAATGGTAGGAATCAATTCAGACGTGTATTTATATCCCATTGAGCGCAGACGTAGACTAACACGCATACATACATATATATACACGTACACGTAGGTCACGCAAGTCCAATCAAATACTTGTAATCATCGTTGTCCACGAGGACATGTTTGTATTGCAACTTTTACAAACTTCCTAGATGAGATGTTGTTTGTTTTTAAAATACTAACTGGCTCTATCGCCGGCGTCATTTGTATTTTAAAGTTCTACAAACATTGAAAATATTAGTTTACCAAATGTGCATTTTTGATAAAAATAAATAATCTAAATTATTTATGGCAATATCTTAGGAACACAATAGTGTTCTACTGTTAAGAAGAAGAAGCTACTAAAGTAACTAAAACATAGAAACGTAGAGTCGGGTGGCAGTAGGACTTCATTACTCTTAGTCTTGCCCGAGTTAGCTCTAAGCTAATGGGATCATCCCTTTTATTTTCTCAATTTATAATATATTGTACATAATTCAGATTAGTTTGTATTTAATCCAATTATAATATTATGTATATACAGACCAAATGTATTTACTGACACCCTGGCTGGTGGCTGGTGGCAGTCTATCCTCAGCGGGCACTCGGCTCGAGGCGTCCAGGTGAATTCCACTAGACGATATCAGTTAGTTGCGTCGTTATCTGAGAACGTCGGCCGTTTGATGCTGTTGTTGCTTTATTTCACCCTCCGCGTGCACACTTGGATTGATAGACTGATCCAGATTGAATGTTGGCTCTCTGGTTAAATAACAAATAGGAAGAGAAGAAAGGTTTTCAGCTATGGCCGAGGTCAGCGCCGGCAGTGGGCGTGTAAATATATAATTGTACGAGTGAATGGACGAAGGACGAGGCATAGTTAGGGAAGTAGAGGTAACGTGTATGTTAATGTAATGTTGAGGGGGAAACGGGCCGCCTTACCACTGTCCTCCACGTGCGCCGGGGAGTGGAGGCCGTAGGTAACCAGTTACTGATACTGCAGCGGACGGTGTTAGGTTACGGAGCACGCAGTCTAGCGTTTAGTCCTTCTATTGCTGTTTGCCTCGCCAAGGGAAACTTCACCCTGCTTGATAGACTAAACACGGACGGATTCTTGTTATCTTTAGTCACTTAATGAAGTAACTTATATATTATTATGGGCATATTCGGTCTCCGCAGCAGAGCTTGTGTGAAAAGGACTAGGTTGATGTGAATATGTGTGCGTGTGGTGTGCGTGTGGTGTGGAAGGAGAGCGTGCTAGGTAGGTTACTTGTACAAATGTAATCTTTGTTGTCTCTAATTTGGCAGAGCATCTTATGTTGTCCGAGGAGGCTGCCGGTTCTCCGGTCCCAGCGGCTGCCCTACTCAACGTGTAAATGCCGTTTCAATTATTTCATCTCCATTGTGAAGTCATTTAAAATGTACAGTTTTATTTTTTCATTGAAATATTTTTCTGTTAAAGGACTTATGTTTGATATTTTATTAATTAGATATGGCTAATGTATTTACACGTAGAATTGGAATATTTCCCTGTGTTTATAAATGCATCACCTGATTGTAATGTCAACTGCGTGTACTCTGCACCTCTACTCTGTACCTGTACAGTGGAGATGAGCCGAGACACAAGGTTTATTATTCTTTGTATAAATAGATATTATATGGCCATTTGTGTTTCACTTCTATTGGACGCTCGAGTGCATGAAATCAGTGCAATACCACTAAACTTACGATGCGCATTCTTTTATAACAATTGAAATATTTACATTTGAATTACTTCTAAAGTTTATGTATTGTATTAGACAATTATTTGCTAATCCACATTAAATTAAAACGTATCATAAAACATTTCTGTCACGAGTTTTAATTCAAACTCCCTCCACAACTATAGTTATTCCTCTCCCCATTAACAACTGTACCCGACATTACTTTTCCTCCTCGGGAGAATCCAATAGTACTGTTCACGCATCACGTTCTTAGCGTTCGAGGCAGTTCCCAACCAACAGTTAACTGAAGGGCAAATGAAATCGATTGTGACCATTATTGCGATTGTGATTGTGACATTTCGGTATTACAATGGAAGATGCTCTGAGGAACTAGCGTCATTGATCCCTTCGGCACCGGTGCGTAGTCGGGATACACGCCAAACGCGTGCCCAACATTTGTACACAGTTGACACTTGTCACATGAGAACGGGTCGCTTCTACGATTCGTTCTTAAGTTCAACAGCTCGGCTGTGGAACGAACTGCCGGCCTCTGTGTTTCCTCCCTCCTACAACATGGGACTCTTCAAGACCCATGTTCACTCCTTCTTCTCCACAAAAAGACCCTCCACACAGCATCCCCAAAGATGACATAGGCCCTGAGGGAAATTATTTTCTTCAGGGCCTCCTGTGTGGAGTTAATATAAAAAATAAAAAAAATAAAAATTACAAAAGGAAAATCGAAAATAACTCGCAGAACCCAACGAAAATTTGCAACGTACTTAAAGAAATTGCTAACATAGCCCTAAATAAAATCTGGCAAATTAAGACAGAGCTAATTTTAACAAATAATACCGACCCCGATATAAATACACTTAACACTCTTAACAAATACTTGCAACAATAGACAGACACTTGCCAATACGTCTCTAAATAAAATGAAAACAACATAAAGACAGCTGACTTAAAACTACAGAGCAGAAAGAAGCCAACAAAATTCTCTTTTCCTTTTACATACCAACAAACAAAGAAGAAATTAATAGGATCATCTCTGAACTGTAAGCCAACTCAGCACCTGGAATAGATGGAATCACTGCAAATGTCATAAAGAAATGCAAAGAAGGTTTAATAACACCTCTAACACACATTTGTAATTTGAGCATGCAAACTGGAGTATTCCGAAATTGTCTCAAAAAATCTATAATTTGTCCAATATTCAAAGGAGGAGATCCCTCCTCTCAGTCATTACAGACCGATATTGCTATTGAGTATTCTTCCTAAAATTCTTGAAGAGATCAAGTAAGATTAATGAATTTCTTCAATAAACACAAACTAATCTCACCACAACAATTAGGCTTCCAACAGAAAAAAATCCTACTCAAAATGCGATTACAGATATGACAGAATATCTGGCGATGAACTTAGATGCAGGTATGAAACAGAAAAAAATCCTACTCAAAATGCGATTACAGATATGACAGAATATCTGGCGATGAACTTAGATGCAGGTATGAAACAGAAAAAAATCCTACTTAAAATGCAATTACAAATATGACAGAATATCTGGCGATGAACTTAGATGCAGGTATGAAACAGAAAAAAATCCTACTCAAAATGCGATTACAGATATGACAGAATATCTGGCGATGAACTTAGATGCAGGTATGAAACAGAAAAAAATCCTACTTAAAATGCAATTACAAATATGACAGAATATCTGGCGATGAACTTAGATGCAGGTATGAAACAGAAAAAAATCCTACTCAAAATGCGATTACAGATATGACAGAATATCTGGCGATGAACTTAGATGCAGGTATGAAACAGAAAAAAATCCTACTTAAAATGCAATTACAAATATGACAGAATATCTGGCGATGAACTTAGATGCAGGTATGAAACAGAAAAAAATCCTACTCAAAATGCGATTACAGATATGACAGAATATCTGGCGATGAACTTAGATGCAGGTATGAAATGCGTGGGAATCTTTCTATATTTACAGAAAGCATAATGTATCACAAAAACTTCTATTGAGGAAACTAGAAATGATGGGTGTGAGAGGTATCCTACTCGTATGGTTTAATGACTCTCGGAAAGAACTCAAGTGGTAAAGAACGATAATAAATTAAGTAACTCGCAAAAAAATTCATTCGCAGCTCCCCAGGGCAGTACGCTTGGACCAATACTTTTTCTTGCTTATATAAATGAACTATGCCAAATAGACCTTGAAAATGGAAAAACCATTTGCCGATGATACAGTTTTACTTTTCAAAGGAGAGATGTGGGAGATAAACTCAAAATCTGAAACAGGTCTAGTAAGGACTAGTTGTTCCACAGAATTTGAACCATTCATCTATTTTCAAGTTCTGTGAAGGTTATACATATTCAAGTTATGTTATTATTTCAGTTTTGTGAAACAACTGGTCAGTAATGATATATATAATAACAGAACTTGAATAGAACCTTCACAGAACTTTAAAATCAACATTGACATTTGATGAACTATTCAAATTTTTTTAAACTCATCCTAAGAGTTTCAAAGTGGCTAGAATGCAACCTCTCGAAATTAAATGCAAAAAAACAAATTCAATGTTTTCAACAAAAGAGGTAAGCCTAACAAAATAAATAATGTAAATAATAAATAATAATGTCCTATGAAAATAAAAGTCCATGTAAATGACACTCGTACCATTTATTGTATCCATAAATAAACCACTCACTTGTATTCCAGGAGCACAAATACCACACCCATGCGCATGCCAAGACCTTGAAAAGATGGAATTAGTCAAATATCTGGGAATTTTTATAGACGACTTTGACCTGGAGAGCGCACATTTAAAATACAGAAACTAATATTCTTCCTGAATGATATATGAAACATTGTTAACCTTTGCCTTGCTGTGCTAAAAAAATCCACGCATTCCGGTGCTGTGTAGTCAATACACATCTCAAAATAAGCGATTTAATATCGGAAAAATATGAATATTCATAGCTAATCACTTATGTTTATTATATATTATGTCATAAGAGATAATAATTGTAATTTAATTGCTGAAAACATGAAAAAACCATCGGCAGATGCTAAAAAAACGTGCGAGGAGTCCACATCTAACGACGGTCAGCGACCGAATGGCTGGCGCATAAATAAACCACTCGGCTGGCGGCTGGCACACACACAGCTATACGGTCGTAGGTATTGATGGTCTAAATCAAAATACAACTGCGGACGTGTGGATTTCTCATGTTCTCGCATAGCGAACTAAAGCGGGACATCAATAGCGTGTCATGTCCTCGCACACTCTTCGCGTAGCATTGTCACACAGTTGATTGTATTGCTGTATTTGTTCCCGTTTTTTAACAAAAATCTCTGATTTTTAATTGAATTTGAAAACTATGTAAAATATTATTTTTTAATTCAGTGCATAAATGTATAACGGAGGAATACCTTAAATCTGAACCCAGAATTTATTATATTTATAGAGTTATTAAAGTTATTAGAAGCAATGTGTAGTAAATACACACCACGGATGAGGAAAGGTTAACAAGAAAATAATTAAAATTGTGTACTACGCATTGGGCCATTTAATTAATAGGTATGACAGACTAAGCTGGGGCGGTGCAGCAAAAACCATTCTAGATCCATTAGCTAAGGCGCAAAAAGCTGTAGTAAGAGTGATGGGTAAAAAACCTTACATGTACCCATCGACAGCCTTATTCAAGGAAACAAAATTATTGGATGTAAGGCAGATGTGTTAATACATGCACTTATACTTTTTTGTTGTTTGTTTTTGGGGTGTTATGCCGTGTTGCGCTAACTCCTTCTTTAGCCGACGTTTCGGACAGCGTTGCAGTGTCCATCATCAGGGCAGATCCGGTAGATCCGAAGATGTGTGAATTTTGGTTGTCGAGTTTGTGCTTATTTATTTGTGGCCTGGGCCCATCCAAGTGCGAAATGCCAACGGAAGTGGCGACATCTTGTGGCGAATTCTGAAAGCTCAGTATTTATGTTAGCCTGGGTCCCGTCCAAGTGCGAAATGCCGGGACCCAGGCTAACATAAATACTGAGCTTTCAGAATTCGCCACAAGATGTCGCCACTTCCGTTGGCATTTCGCACTTGGATGGGCCCAGGCCACAAATAAATAAGCACAAACTCGACAACCAAAATTCACACATCTTCGGATCTACCGGATCTGCCCTGATGATGGACACTGCAACGCTGTCCGAAACGTCGGCTAAAGAAGGAGTTAGCGCAACACGGCATAACACCCCAAAAACAAACAACAAAAATGCTTTTGGCCGTGAGAATCTAAAAACTTACCATGCACTTATACTGACTACACGAACAACGTCAAGCTTCACAGTTACACAACAAGACTAAGAACAGAACAAAGAGTGATAGTTCCAAAAATGAATACATTGTTTGGACATTTTCATACATTCCTAGCGCCAAAGGTATATGTATAATGAATTCAAACAGCAACAGCAATATAAAACAGACCGTCAAAATCATGGTCTGACTGAATTGAAAACTGAACTGGACTGGACTGGGTCTGGGTCTAGTCCTACTGTCCTAGTCAGGACTGGAGAACCAGATTTAGAGTCTGCTGTTATACAACATGACGACTCTGGATTTGCCTATCAACACCGAGGCACCCAAATCCGTTTATTTTTGTTTTCTATACTAATTTTGTTTTTATATTATTATTAGCGGAATACGCACACGTAGTAATAATTACATAGCAGAACTTGTTTATAAATTTAATAATAATATTATTGAGTATATAAAAGAAATAAAAAAAATTATTAGTTTAGCATTAGCAAACTTTCACACTTTTTCCGAAATAATGATATGAATAATTACATTTATTTATTTATTTAACGCCCAGAGGGCTTTTACATGTGGGTGGTACAAATTTAATGACAGTTTTGAAACATAAGAAAGAAAAGAAAGAAATAATAAAAATAAAATTACATAAGTATATGCGAGAAACAAAATTAAAAATAACAAGAACATAAATTAAAAAATACAGCGATTTGACTGGTTTACAAAAATATAACTTCCATTTAGGAATAGTATTGAAATAGGTCTTTTACGTAATCCACAAAATTCGCAAAGTTAATATTAAATATATCGACATCACCTAAGTATTGGTTTCCCATATTTATTTATTTATTTTTTTTTTTATTTATTTATTGGATGATTTTTATAGCGCCGCTTTTGCGAAATATCACCTCAGGGGCGCTGTACAGTTAATGCAGATATTACAAAAAAAAAAATATATAAATATTACAAATTGAGATTAAGTTAAATAAAATGAAGTACAGAAACAGGTGACACGGAGATGGAGAATCTGCTGCAAGAATCCTAGGTGGTGAGGAAACTGGACCAGCTGCTGCAGCGAGAGAGTCCACCGCGTCCACCAACAGTGCCAGCACGAGGTTCGTCATCCTTCCAGGTATGTATCTGCTGCTAATAGAGCGCTGACACAATGTCCTTTCATGGATTCCAGACCTTGGCAGCACCGCTGTGACATTTGACGAAGGTAGAGGATGGAGACTCTGCAGCAAGAATCCTAGGTGGTGAGGAAACTGGACCAGCTGCTGCAGCGAGAGAGTCCACCGCGTCCACCAACAGTGCCAGCACGAGGTTCATCATCCTTCCAGGTATGTGTCTGCTGCTAATAGAGCGCTGACACAATGTCCTCTCATGGATTCCAGACCTTGGCAGCACCGCTGTGACATTCGGAAAGTCCATCTCCTTGTACACTTGTTTCTGGTGATTATGTTAGTGGTGCATTGTTCCGAAATAAAAGGCGGCGGATGGGATAATAAATCAGCTTGGGCACTTGTTAGGGCTTTCAGAGTTTCCAAGAATAACATTGAAAACATCTGGCGTACCTACAGTTACCGATTCTCGTCCCAAGTTCAACTTCATTGAATTTAGAATATTTTTAGCACAATTTTCGATTATTCATTTTTGAAACACTGCACTCTAATCACATTACTATTAAGTTCTGATTACTAATTGGTAAGTTAATTTAAAATGTTGATTCACTGATTTTTAAAATAACTTTAAAGAGATGTTGCCTCGTTTCCCTTGAAAATACTAAAAAAACACAAAGCGGTTGGAGACGGCATGACGCGTCCAGCTGCCACAAAGGGCGCTACTCAACTTCCCATAGTGTGAAACCGTTGTATTGGGGAGTTCGCAATGTAATTGCGCTTATGTGTGTTGCAGTGGAATAGTGTATTTTGTCGTGTTGTTATTGTAGGTATTCGTAAGTTTATGAGTTGCAGAAGTTCGCAACAGTCGAATTTAGAGTTTAGAATCTTGAATAAAAAAGTTAAGTCGTTTATTTTACGCCTGTCTTCCAATGAGTGTATTTTTAGAGTGTTTAATAAGAAATGATATTGTAAGTCTTCTAGTGGGATATTTAATTTAAAATTTATAAAACGCAGAAATTTTTTTTTGTATTCGCTCAATGTTATTAATGTGAATTTTGTAAGAGGGAGACCAAACTACTGTATATTCAATTATGCTTCTAACTAGAGATATGTATAACAGTTTAATGGCTTGTATGGAGTTAAAGTTTTTAGTTGTTCTTAATACGAAGCCTAGTGTTTTCATGCCTTTGTTTACAATTTGGTGGATATGATTGGCGAAACTTAGTTTTTCATCCAAAATAATTCCGAGATCTCTCATTTCCGTGACTCTTTCTAAAGCTGTATTGTTAATGGAATATTCAAATAAAACAGGATTTTTATTTCTGCAGAAAGTCAGGGTTTTGCATTTGTCTACATTTAAAAACAGATTATTTTGTACGCACCAATCTTTAAACTTATTAATATTTGATTGTAGTATTTGGCAATGATTTACATCAGTTATTTTTTTGTATAGCTTGATGTCATCAGCAAAGAGCAATACCTCGACATCGTCGAAGCAATTTGTTATATTGTTAATGAAAATGAGAAACAAAACCGGACCAAGGTCGGCCAAGTAGGACACTGGTCGCACAGAAAGCTTTCGATAGCAAAGATTTTATTTTAACAAATAGTTTACAATTAGTTAAATAGCTAGTAAACCATTTTAGCATGTTGTCTCTTACTCCTAGGGCAAATAGTTTTCGGGTTAGTAGTTTATGGGATACTTTGTCGAATGCTTTTGAAAAGTCTGTATATATGCAGTCGACTTGTTTATTTTTTGCAAAAGATTCTAATATAAAGTTTTGAAATATTGTTACGTTAGTTGCGGTTGATCTACCTTTGATAAAACCGTGTTGTTTTTGGTCGATTAGTTTTATTAATTTGGGATAGATTTCATCAAGGACCATTGATTCAAAAAGCTTAGAAAGTACTGACTGTATACAAATGGGGCGATAATTGTAATTTAATTAATTAATAACGATAATTTATATAATACTATCTGACGTGTACCCGGCTTAGCTCGACTTTTCTCTACTTTCAATAAATATAATATCCATGTATTATATATGATATGAAAAAATAACTACTTACGTACAACAGTGCGCACGCAAAAAAATTGCTCCTCAAAAGTAATCTTATTACACAGTTAATAAATCATAAAAATCGTTCAATCCGTCGGTTGATGTTTACATTTACATTACTCAAGTGAACGATACTATTTAGCTGATCCTAAACGGCCTTCTTACAGTGATTTTATGTGAATAAGATCTGTGAACTGACCGTACCTGTGTTAAATACACTAAAATACAAGTGCAAAGACTATTTATTTCTACTTTTATTTTCAAAATATCATAATAATAAATATAAAAGTGAATTCACTTCGGTGTGAGCACCGCTCTGCATTACTATACACGTTCCCATTTCAATAATAACTAATCAACATGACAAACTGCAACGACTGTCAGGAATCTACATTCTCCGCCGAATCTGTGTTCGCGTGCACCACATGCAAAGGAACTTTTCATCTTCACTGCGGGGGAGTGGCTGAAAGTACATACCGACGCCTTGGCAAGGAGAAGTGTGCACAAATTAAATGCAAGAAATATTTAAATGTTGTACCTACGGCTAATCCTAGCATTGTTGATAGTTCATCATTAGACAGCGAGCTATTGACTAAACAAAACCAAATACTAGAACAAAACACTCAAATCCTCACCACAATAGCAACAATGAGTAAACAATATGAAGATATCTTACTTCGTGTTCACTAACTTGGAAACACAAATAAAAAACTAGTAAAAACAAATTGTGATCTCGAAGTTCGCATAGAACATTTAGAAGGACAATTCGAACAAATTGAAAGAGAAAATAGAGCAAAAAACGTGGAAATTGGGGGAATCCCCGGAGTAAATGGCGAAAATCTAAGAGACTATCTTCAACATAAAAAAAACAACGAGCACCAACACAGAACTCAATAACGTTGATACGGCGTACCGTATCGCCCAAAAAAACAAAGATCAACAGAGGGCTTATAATTCTTAGATTCAAGTCTTGTAACGACCGAGACAACTTGCTGAAAGACATCAAGACATTCAACAAACAAGGTACAAATAGAGATAATAAACTCAATACTACTGTTATCGGAATGGCAGAAACTCGCTCCCAAATCTACGTATCTGAACACCTAACTTTTCGTGCGAAACATCTGTGGTATCTTGCACGGAAGGCTTCAAGAGATAACATCTTCAAATTCGCATGGACCAGGGATGGAAAGGTGTATGTACGTAAAGACATTGGGACGCCTGTCCTGCTTATCAGCGAAAAAAATAAACACCTTCTATCTCTCACACCTAATAACCCGTAAACTATACTCGCCCTTCAATGGTACTAAATTAATTATTTTTATTTTATCTTTTTCGAGTATTATTACACTATACACTCATTTACTTCTTTTCCTCCTAGAATGCGTAAGACCACAAACACAGAACATAATTACTTTAAAGCCTACTTTTAATAATCTCACGAAAATAAGATTCTCTTTATTCTAATAAATGTAGTTTCAGTATTAACAAATATAAATCTTGTATTTTTGATATAGACAGCGTGTCAGAGGTCCTTTACTGTTTACATTATAAAACCCACTGAACTCTGTATTATTGTCATTACTCTGAAAAACTGTCAACATCCTCCTCTACTATTATTATCGACAAAAATCTACGGAACTATTAATTCTAATTATCAATATCTTGACATGACCACCCACAAATATAATACTACTATAACTAATATCAAAACTGAAATTAACTGTTTAAAGTTTATCATAGATATATAACACCCATAGTGGACTAGATCGCCAATCACCCTACCTCCCGTATAGCAGCGCCCGTAGTGATTTGAAGAGCCGATCCGCCATCTTGTAAAGGTCAGCCGTGATTTGCCTGCTTGTGTACAATGGAGAATTGATTGCAAGTTTATCAAGTTTAATTAAATATTTTGGATTGTTTGAACCATGGTTGTGGCGTGTGCAGCATGGGGTTGCACCAACAGACGCGACAAGAAGAGAAAACTGTCATTTCACAGGTAAGTTTTTGTAATAATAGCTGATAAGTGTTCATTCACCCTGTTTCACTTCATGGCTCTCATAGCCTACTTATAATACAGACAGTGTTTTGTCAATGCAACCCTAGGCCCATGCCTAGGCCCAATAATTTGTAAGAAATTGTAATTGTAGGCTACCGATTAATAGAATCCTAACCTAGAGCCTAGACCTAATATGTGCTCATGTCTTTTCAGATTTCCTCTACGAGACAAATCGCTGACTAGTCAGTGGATCGTTGCTATCAAGAGAGAGTGTTTTGTACCATCAAAGAGCAGTGTGTTATGTGGGGATCATTTCGAAGCTAGTTGCTTCTATCCGTCTGTAACGGGGTACACACAATTGAGGGAAGATGCTGTACCATCAATTTTCAGTTTCCCGGACCATCTTCAGAAGGTTAGTGTCTATAGGCCTAGTCTCTTAGAATTGTAAATCCCTTAGACCCCACCTAGCCTAGACCTATAGCTTTGCATACCCTGTGTCATAGACTCACCCACCTACTGCATGCAACAAACTTAAACATATAAAATACACTAGAATAGAATAGGATCTAGGTAGGGCCTGACTTTGCCAAATTTTAATTCCAACTTATTTTATAGAAAGTGGTAAAACCTCGTTGTTTACGCAAACCCCTTCAACCCCTCGAGTGCCCTTCTTCTGGCTCTTCGACGCAAAAGGAAGTGCCAGTGGCTGCTCCAGTGCTAGAAGATCACAATTACTATGAAAGCAGCCCAAAGAAAAAGCGGAAGATTGAGCTTCTAGAAGCACAAAACGCAGAGTTGCGGAGGAAATTTAATGCATCGTTGAGCCGAGAACGCCGGCGCAACGGCAGAATTTCTCGATTGCAAGATGTCATTGCCGATTTGAAAAAGAAATCCTTGGTGGAAGGCCAATGTCAAGATATTCTAGATGAATATTTCAGTGGTGTTAGTGGCACCACTGAACAAAATGCTTATAAAAAGTGGTGTTAAAAATCCTAAGCGAATTGAGTATCCAGCTATGCTTAAGCAATTTGCTCTAACGCTGCATTTTTACTCGCCAAAAGCGTATCAGTACTTGCGTCAAACATTTTGTTTGCCAGCCGAGTCGACTCTGAGGAACTGGAGCCTCAGTACGGAAGTAAAACCGGGTATGTGTACTAATTACCAAATTGCTCCAACAATTTTATATTCAATTTTATTTATATTCAATGCACTAATTGTTTTTAATTTGTTCCGTAGGGTTCTTAGACAGCGCTCTGAGGACATTAAAGGAAATAAATGATAGTGCTAAAGGCACCGAACAGTTCTGCTCACTCATGCTCGATGAGATGGCCATCAGAAAAAACACACACTGGGATGGCAAAGAGTACCATGTATTTGTTGACCTTGGCCAGGGGTACGGAGATCAGAACTCCTTACCGATTGCCAAAAATGCACTGTTTTTTATGGCCACAAGCCTCAACGGGTCTTGGAAAGTGCCTCTGGGATACTTTTTGGTGTCATCCCTGACCGGAGAGATCTTAAAAAACCTTGTGCTCGAAGCTTTACGACACATAGATTCTACCGGCATTTCTTGTAAAGCTGTGGTTTGCGATGGTCTTGCAGCTAACAAGTCCATGGCAAGGTCACTGGGTGTGGACCTGGATATTATATCAACCGAGCCGTATTTCTCTCACCCCTGTGATCCGGGACGGAAGGTTTACATGATGCTGGATGTTTGCCACATGATTAAGCTTGTAAGAAATCTTCTCGCTGAACATGGGGATTTAAAGAATGGAATTACAGGACAGGTGGGTTTTAACTGACATTTTTGGCAAAAATTCTGTCTGTCGATCTATACTCTTTTTTTTTCTGACAGTATATGTTTTGTGAATTTCAGACTATATCTTGGCGTTACATCGAACAGCTGCACTTCTTGCAGACGAAGCAGGGGCTGAGGGCTGCCAACAAGCTACGCCACGCGCACATTCATTTTCAACAGCAAAAAATGAAAGTCAAATTGGCAACGCAAGTATTCAGTTCGTCTGTTGCGAAGGCCATGCTCTTCGCCAAACAAACTAATCAGCCTGGATTCGCCGATTGCGGAGGAACTGTTGAGTTCATTCAAACTATTGACAGGTTTGTTTTTTTCTACTCAAAAAGCAACTTAACCCTATCCCTGCGGGAGACGCACGCCTGCGACGCACTGTACATGCCCTGTACGCGGGAGGCAAATCTGTGCGACGCAAAGTTTCTTCGGCGTTATGGGTATGAAACATGCTTGAGCACGGTAAAACTTATACTCCTAAAAAATCTCACATCTTTACACTACTGACATCTTACGATATTTATCCATAATACGTATCCTAATCATCGATACAAAGATTTGAAGGGATCTTCCAACTCAGAGCGAAAAATGAATCAGTTTGAATTCTTCCCGCGTCTTTATACACGTTATTGCGCAGGCGCATTTTATAAGATTCTCAAACAGAGACGCTCGCCGTGTAGATTACATTGGAATTATTGTTTGCTTTTTCGTGGATATGAACTATTTTAATTACAGTGTACATTCATCTGATTTATCATATTTTAAAATAAGTTCAGTTACATACATTCATTCAAACTATTGAAGAAATACAAAATTTCGTCAGTGTTAGATTATTTTCAAATAAAGATACGTGGTTAAAACTTTTTTTTAGTGAAAAATCAAGTGTAAAGTTGTACAAGTTTGACTTTTTATCAATTTTTGAAAGTATTTTTATTGCCAAAATACAAAATGTCGGGTCGTGGTCTTAATGACGAAGAAATATTTGGTGCTACTTTAGAAATAGATTCAGATTTTGAAATTAGTGACTGTGACGTCGATAATAATTGCGAAGCTGATGAAATACATGAAAGCCATGATTCTGAACCCGAAATGAACATTGAAGAAGGAGAAGAAGTGGTTGAAAATCTGTGGACTGCCGGCCCTTTCGTACCCATTATTTATGAATTCGACGATTTCGCATCAGGTATCAATCCAGATATCAGGTTAACTGAAGACACGCCCGAACTTATGTTTTTTGAACATTTTTTGAATACAGAAATTATGACAAAAATTGTTGATGAAACAAATCAATTTTATCAATATAAAATTAGGACGATGGATTTTACAGCAAAATCGAGAGTTACAAAATGGGTTGATACAACAGTCTCAGAAATGTACGTTTTTATTGCGTTAACATTTGCCATGACTAGGAACAAACACTTAACTATCGAGGAACATTGGAGTACGAACCCCATAATCTTTTCACCAATATTTGGAAAGACAATGCCCAGAGACCGTTATCAGATAATATTACAGATGCTCCACTTTAGTGATAGTAATATTCAAACGCCTACTGATAGACTGCATAAAATACGTGTTCTTGTTGACCACACACGAAAGATTTTTAAATCAACTATGATGCCCCATGAAAATCTATGTATTGACGAAAGCATCATCGTTTTCAAAGGCCGTCTATTATTCAAGCAATACATTCCATCTAAACGTCACCGATTTGGAATAAAAATGTTTGTGATGTGTGACGTCATGACGGGTTTCATTCTCGATTTTATAATTTATGTTGGTTCTGATACAGAAAAAAATGATACTCAAGGTATTGGTATTTCGGGAGGCGTTGTAACCACCCTTTTGTCAGATTATTTCGGAAAGGGTCATAATTTGTGGTGCGAGAACTGGTACACTAGTCCAAATTTATTTAAATATTTACACGAAAAAAAAACTAATGCTTGTGGCACTGTTCGGAAAAACAGGAAAGGCATGGCACCTTTTGTTAAATTGAAGAAAGGGGAAATCCAATCAAAGCACCAATCACCGTTGTTAGCTTTGAAATGGCACGATAGGCGTGAAATCCACATACTGACCACTCTTCACGATGGTTCTGTTGGACCATCGGGAAAAATAAATAGATCGACAGGAGAGCCCATTTTAAAACCACAATGTGTTCTAGACTATAACAAGAACATGGGTCTAGTAGACAAAGCTGATATGATGCTAAGCAACTTAAGTTGTATGAGGAAGTCACTCAAATGGTACAGGAAAGTTGCATTTCATATAATTGATTTGTATTTATTAAATGCTCACATAATATACCAAACTGTAACATCAAAAAAAGTCAGTTTGGCTGATTTCCAAATGGCTGTGATTGAGCAATTACTAGAGAAATATCACAAAACTTTGCCGAGTATTTTACGTCCCACAACATCAAGAGATTACCCGATGCGTTTATCATCGAAAATTGTTTCCAAACACATGCCCATTAAAGTTCCCCCTTCAGCAAAAAACACAAACCCTCGTCGAAGGTGTCGTGTCTGTGCCACTTCAACACTGAAGCCCAAAGTCAGAAAACTTACTAAATTTATGTGCTTAGAGTGCAATGTGCCGTTATGCGTTGAGAACTGTTTCAAAATTTATCACGATAAAAAAATATAATAAGTGATACATATTTACGGTGACATAATAACAGAAAAATTATTTCATTATTTTTGTAAATTTAAGTGTAGTTATTTTTTATTATATGAACCTTTTTAAGTGTGTCAATATTTCATGTATCCAGTCAAACGCGACATCGCACCCATAAATCAACCACTTACATCGCACCACAGTTGAAGAGCTCTATTCCGGTATGTTTATAAGCATGTGTATCGTTATCCTTGAAATATTAACATGGCCGCCCGGGTATACCGTATCAGTTACATTACGAATATATACTTCGAATTTTTATCAAGTCCCATTGATGTTCGGATTGTTTATTTATACTTGAAAACATAATTCAAGACATAAGCGACGTATTTTTTAAAACAAATTTTAAAATCCATGCGTGATTATTGTTTAAAGTCATAAATTAGATTGATGATAAATAGCCCCGCGTGTGAACGAAGTGATACAAATTTATGACGCATAGAAAAGGTTAATACTGTATTTTAGTAACTGCTATTAAAATAGAATATTGTCTAATTTTGTGTCTTTATCGGCAGGATGTTTGATTATTTAAACAGTCGCCACATGAGATGTAGAGGTTACAAGGCCCCCATCAGAAAATGGAACCTCCATATGTACAGGTCGTTTTTCAAGAAGACAATGGCAATGCTGCAAAGCCTTACTTTGAAGGATGGAACTCCAGTGTACCATTCTCGACGCAAGACATGCGTCATAGGTCTATGCCTTGCCATGAAAACAGTCTTGGCCTTGTCTGAGGAGCTGCTCACTGGTGATAGCCCTAAAATGGCGTAAGCATTCTTTATGTATGTGTGCTACTATTTGTGCCTACAGTTTACAACCAGTGAATTTAATTGCTTATAAATCTTTTTTCAGCTTTCTTCTTACTTACAAACTGAGCCAAGATCATTTGGAGCTGTTTTTTGCCTGCATTCGAAGTCGTGGCGGCTTCAACAACAATCCTTCAGCTTACCAGCTACGGTCTGTGGTGCGGCAGATTTTAGTTGCCAAATTTAAGACGTCTTTTCAAGGAAGCGGTAATTGCATACCCCAGGATGAGACAAACTTAAATTGTAATGATTTCCTGCCGAGAAATACAGAAGACGACCATGCTGACAGTGAAGTTCCACAAACTCCTGAAGAAGATGTGGTGCCGGACATTCCGTCCCTCTCGTTGTTCGTGGAGAACGTGTCGACTTACATCGCAGGCTACGTGGTGCGAAAGCTGATTTCTGAGAAGAAAGTAACATGCAGCAAGTGCATTTCCAGCTTGGAAGATAAGCCTACCACTGCTTCACAATACTTTGTGTACCGGAGCTACAGGCTTATACATTTACAAGACAATGGCTGTCTTATCCATCCCTCCAAAAGTGTAAGTCACGTGTGCTCCCTCACTGAAGCAGCGTTCCGCTTGCTGGAAAAGCAAGGTAAAATAACTAACAAGGGCGCCAGCCAGATTATTGAGAATATAGTTTTTAAGAAAATAGTTGGAACGGCAGTTTTCAACGATTTAGTGGATCATGCGTTCGATCAAGAAGCTGGTACCTTGACCCACTATCAAATTTTGATCAAATTAATTCTCCGTAGATATTTAAAAATAAGATTTCATCACCATGGACAAAAATTGAATGAAAAAATGAAACTAAACATTAGGCATAGCCTAACGAAGACGATATTATTCAAAGGGCGGTAAGTTGTGTCAGCTCGAAGCGTGCGCGAAGTTGACGTGAACGATTTTGAAGACGTCGTTGCATGACTCTCACAAGAAACGTTCAACAACGTATCGGTGCTTTGAAAAATGAGTGTACATATTCTAGTTTCTAATAAAAACCCAGGATCCTATCCTGTTAATATAATATGTCATTTTTTCTCTTTTCCCAATTCCCAATCAAATTTTTGTCAAATTCAGTCCTTTTTCTTTCACAATAACTTATTTTAATATATTTGGCAAAGGTTGAGTCCTAAAATGATGGTGCGGTATGTATTAAAACCATAATTAGAAAAGCCTTTTGTCACACATTCCGTGAGTCGGTTAATAATCCATTTATTTATTTACTAATCATTTACTCAATATTTAATTAGAAATATAGTATACATTTCATAAAAAGATGTTTAAACAAATATTTATTTATTTATTTATATATATATACGCCTAAAAAGGCTTTTACATAGAAGTGATACATGATGCAGTGTACATAGGAGAATATGTATTATACAGGAGATATTGACAGTAAATAGATATAATCCATTTTAAAGAAGGTACAAAATACACACTTGTAAAATTGTGATTACAAGTATAATAAGAAAATATTAAAAAATATGAAGCAATATTAGTAAAACGTAAGAGTAACATAAAGTAAAAAAGAAATTACAACAACACTACATATAAGACAAATCATTAAAACTAATTTACCAACGCTACTCTAATTTGTAGGATTCAACAAAGTGTTGGTGTAGATTATGCTTAATTCTATAGGTATATGGAGCCAATAAATAAATCAATAGCGCCCCCATACTTGTTGCCCAGATCATGCATCCTATGGGTCAGTGAGTGTGTCTGATAGTTGGTCGAGTATTTATTACAGAAAAATGTTATATTTTGTCTTGTATTCCTAGTCGGCACATGTAGTTTAATAGTGGCAAGGATGGCAGGACTATCAATTAAGTTGTTAATGACTCTGTGTAACACAACCAGGTCTGAAATAATTCTCCTGTCAGACAGTGTTATTAGATGCAATTGATTCATCAAACTGACATAATTTATATAATCAATAGGAATTCCGAGCTTAAAATTTACGTACTTAAGAAATTTGTGCTGAACTCTTTCTATATTATTGGAGTGAACTTTATATAAAGGGGACCAAATAGGTGAATTATACTCCAATTGACTTCTGACTAATGAAATATAGAGGATTCTCATACAATCTATTGACTTAAAATTAAGTTAATATTAGTTAAAGTTCTGCAAAGGAAGCCAAGCATCTTTAAAGCCTTATTAGATATATAGTTGATGTGTTCAATGAATGACAAGTTTTCATCGAATATTACACCCAAGTAACGAATATGTGATACTGGTATTAATTTAATATTATTTAATGTATATTCATGTAGTATATTGTAACTGATAATATACTACATGAATATAATAATATAATGTAGTATATTATAACTGATAATATACTACATAAAAATATGTTCTTAATGTACGATAGAATGCATGTATTTTGAATCTTATATTCTTGATACCCTTAAAGCTGCTGCCACACGCAAAGCTCACATCAAAAGTTAATGTACAGCGCATCATCTTTTCTACCGACACACGACGCTATCAAATATTTCTTCCTATGGTAGGAGAGGGGGTCAGTTGAATTCGAGAGCGGCCGAGGAACATAATCTCATCTGTCAAAGTGACAACATTACTCACTGACAGCTTGAGCACGTTTTCGAAATGGATGATACTTGTCGCCTATTGCTGGATCTGTTGGACAGCTCATCCTCAGATGATGATGCCGCCAACTATATAATTATAAATGCTATTTATAAACTTTTAGATTTTAAACAATCTACGCGTAAATAGCGCATTTTCACATAACCTCTCCGTCGAATCAGGAAATTCGCAATTCGCACGCCGATCGACGAAAGCGACATATAATAAATTATTGTAAAATAAGCTCACGTCGATTTCCAAAAATGTCGAAGGCAAAGGCGGCAAGGACCAACACCAGGGCAGGGAACGAGAAGAGAGCACGAGAGCTGACGAGAGCAAACCAGATTACCCAGGAAAACAATTGAAAATAATCAACAAACGAACAAACTAGAAGCTTCTCTATGTAGGTATCAGGCCGTCCAACTTTATCAAAAAACCGAATGATATTACCATATAAACGTACTGAGATTAAAAATATGATTAATTTTGAAAGGGCGAAAATTTGTTTACTTCAAATTCAAATATTGATTATATTTATATTTTAAATATATGTTAAGTATGTTTGCCAAATAAAGTTTTTTTTATGTTTCTAAATTTACTAGCACACATGACGATATGAGCTAACATAATACATAAGAAATGCATTATTAGGCTGCTTATGTCATGGCTGTCAAAGGGAACACGGAACTTAGTTGGTAGCTCCGTACTTAAAATGACCCCCTCTCCTTTTTACGGCGGAGAGGGGGACGCATAACTTTTCAAATATCGCGTCGGGAGCGGTTACGTAAAATAAATTCGGTTAGCGAAGTTCAGAACCACACTTATAGCGCGTTATCTTTTTACGTGTGTCGGGTCTGTATGGGATTGTATGGCGAGCGATATTGTGCTTTATATTATCTGTTGATGTGAGCTTTGCGTGTGGCAGCAGCTTAAAGCTGCTGCCACACGCAAAGCTCACATCAAAAGTTAATGTACAGCGCATCATCTTTTCTACCGACACACGACGCTATCAAATATTTCAAATACTATGGTAGGAGAGGGGGTCAGTTGAATTCGAGAGCGGCCGAGGAACATAATTTCATCTGTCAAAGTGACAACTTTACTAAGGGAACACAGAACTTAGTTGGTAGCTCCGTAATTAAAATGACCCCCTCTCCTTTTTACGGCGGAGAGGGGGACGCATAACTTTTCAAATATCGCTTCGGGAGCGGATACGTAAAATAAATTCGGTTAGCGAAGTTCAGAACCACACTTATAGCGCGTTATCTTTTTACGTGTGTCGGGTCTGTATGGGATTGTATGGCGAGCGCTATTGTGCTTTATATTATCTGTTGATGTGAGCTTTGCGTGTGGCAGCACCATAAGTGTCAGAAATTTTCTACTGTTTTTATAAAGGTCACTGAACTGTATATTGTTGTTATTGCTTTGAACAACTGTCAAAATCCTTCTCTACTTGTACCTACAACAGAAATCTATGGCACAAATTATTTTAATAGTATTCAAACTCAACTACATGTTCACTCATAAAAACAATATTATTGCAGTCAAGAGTGAAAAAAAAATTTCCTTTTAAAATCTATCGATTTTAGTTTTGCCAAATTTTTTTTATTTAATTTTTAATTTAGTAGTTAGATTGTATTATAAAAACTATAATATACCTTCAGTACTTTGTATAAAATTCTGAATATTAATTCCCAGTAATTTACATATCAATTTATTTCCATTTACGAAAAACTCTTACAGTATACTAGAAATTATAATATCGTTTAAATTCTTCAAAACCTTAAATGTGATTAAATAAAAGTTTCACAACCGTTTAAAAACTATATACAATACGATTACCAATATCAGAATATTTTTACAATATATTCCTTCGCTTCACTGAACAAAATTGCATCAAACGCTTATATATTATTTAATCCTTTTGCTCAAACTAGAAATGGATGACTACATTATTCAACATCTGGAAAAAAAAAATTACGTAAAAAATTTAATTTGTGACAACTCAAATGACTGTAACACAATACTTCAAATGACTCCCTTTACCGTAATGCATCTAAACATACGATCTATAAAGAAAATTTTTGATCATTTTCTAGTAAACCTAAATTTATTAAACAAATATCCTGACATAATCATACTTACTGAAGCCCATTTAAACACCAACTCAATCATCCCAACTCTCCCCAATTACAACTACTTTCAGAGCTCACATTATATTAACAAAAATAGTGGTATTGTTATATACACGAAGACGATATTTAAAGACGTACTCTTTACTGAAACGAATATGACTAATGCTGAGTAATGCGAACTGTATTATTATAAGATTGAGCATTAATACTAAACTACCTATACAAATAATATCCATATACAGGACACACTCAGCTGTTATATCCACTTTTATTGAAGAATTGAATAATATTATTTTAAATAATAAATGTACAAATAATTTTCCAATTGGTGATATTAATATTAACATTGCTGAAAATAATCACACTATTGAAAAGGACAATTATATCAACATGATGACCGCTTTAAATTTTAAACCCTGTATAAATAAATATACTAGAGAATTTAATAATTAAATACCATCGTGTATTGATCATATATGGCAAGGCTGCCCAACCCCAGGCCCGCGGGCCACAATGTGGCCCGCGAACGAATTATAAGTGGCCCGCGTGAACTATTTTCAAAAAACCCGCCAATCCGCCAATTTGAAAAAGTGTCGCGGGTCCGCGGTAAAACAAACAATGCAGCTTGCGCGCGGTCACCAGTGTTGGCAACGAAGGCGATTTATCGCTATTTAGGCTACTCGAGAATCAGCGACGAAAAAATCTAACCTGTTGAACTCATTTTTAAAACAAAAATACATCGGTTTTTGATATAATAGTTTTTGCGTCCGAAATGGAATCTTGTAGCAACCCCCTCCCCCCCATGGAATTCGAAAAATTGTTGTGGGGAACCACATGTGTTTTTGGCTGCGCGGAATTTTTTCTCAGCGAAGTTCCGTAACAACCCCCCCCCCCAATGGATTTCAAATATTTTGTGGGGAGCACTCATTTTGATTTTTTTTTGTGGGGAATTATGTTTTATAGAAATTTTCTAACAACCCCCCCCATGGAAATAGGAACCGTCAGGTATTCAGTGGCCCGCCAGTGATTCAAAATCGTTAATTTCGCCCAACTGTTAAAAAGGTTGGGCAGCCTTGATATATGGTGTAATTCCAACTACACTGATAATCTTCAAACAATAATATGGAGAAACAACATAACGGACCATCATACATGTATTCTTAACAATAACATAGAAAAACAAAACATTGATAATAGTAATAAATCTAACATTCCTAAAATATTGATAAACCAACAAACACTTCATGAAAAACTGTCTCACGAAACATGGAAATCTATACTCTGCACAGAAGATGTAAATATAAGTGCTTTAAAATTTCATGACACCTTACAAAAGCATATAAAGGATTCAAGCTGTGAAATACACAAAAAAAAGATATTTAAAAAAAATCCAAAAAATGAAACCATGGATTCCCATGGTCTAGTGCAGAGGTTCCCAAAGTGGTCTATATGGACCCCCAGGGGTCGATATCGGCTTGCTGGGGGTCTATGTCAGCGAGAAAAAAATTTGGGGGTCCACGAGATTCAAATGGGGGTACATACGAGCAGACCCCCATTTACCTCAACTCAATATTTAGGAGTTCCGTAAATGACACAATACAACTAACACAAATAATACAGTTTACGCAATACTAAAATGTGGATAGAAAGTTTATAGATTTTGGAAATTTTGCATCGTCACAACTTAATTACTACAAGAAAGACTATTAGAAAGATTATATTACTTGCACAAAAACAACGTAAGCACTTCCCTTCCATCGACCACCTTCATGACACCCGACTTTCAAGGAATAATCCAATAGTCCCAATAAAAACCACGACGTCTCTTGGGCAACAGTAATTCTCATACTTAGGATCTAAATTATTTAATATCATTCCTAATGCTTGGAAAACGAAAAATACAAATGTTTTGCGCGAATTGGTCAACGACTGGCTCCCTGATTTAGGGAGGGTAAAAAGTGAAAATATGTTGATCAAAAGATAATCTCATTATAAAAAATATATATGTACATTATTGTCAAAACACTGTTACATAATTTTTTTAAGTCCATACAATACAAAAACACATGTTTATCACCTCTGAACATAATTGTCTATTCTGTATTAATCTATACTTTATTTATCAATGCTATCGATTATTTTCTAATCACCCAACTATATTATAAACTTATAAACTACTCTTCAAATTTTTTCTACCTTACAACTCCTGCGGTGTTCTGTCTTTTTATTACTACTATCTGGCTGTTATTTACTTTACCGGTTTTGTTTTATATTAAGTGCTAAATTATGATATGAACTAAACTTGTCAATTTGACTGGCCTAAAACAGAATCCATTCCTAGTTGGCTAGTCAAAGTTTCCGCATGTTTTATTGTATGATTTTTATGTGAAATAAATTTACTATTATTATTATTAAAAAAAAAAACTATTTACGTCGGGAGGGATGGTAAAAGATGCATTAAAATTCCATATTTATTCAAAGTTCAAAATTTCCTCCAAAAAACAATCCTTTACCGCCATTTTGGATTTCTTAGTAATTACATAGGTAAGCAATTAGTATGGTTTTGACGTTCGCAATTTCAGTTTCGCAAAGTTCGCAACGTTTCAATCTAAATTCGCATAAATTACTTAATTAACCTAAACTAAAAACCTATTTTGTGCATGTAAATAGTTGTTTCTACATGTAAACAAAGTGTAATTTCCATAAGCTGTGCGTTTTAATAATTACACGAATTTACTTTCTTTTGCAAGTGCACTAGTGCAGATATTAAATATTATGTCCTTGCTGTCCTTGGTACAAACATTTATGATGATTTATGATTTATTCAAACAAAATAGACAAAAGAATATCGTCGCATTAATTCGTAGACTGCATAACTCCAAATTTTTCGAAAATACGTTTTTAATGCCATCTGGTGTTAAAATTAGTCCCGCATCGACTAGTACAACTCGCAAATTAAAAAAAAAATACCTTTTAGATAAACACAAATTAGGAAACTGCGTAAGGCTAGCTTTAGACTTGTAAGTTTTTTCGTAAATTTACGACTTCTAGCCAATGGGCATATTGCATTTTGAAAATCCAATATGCCCATTGGCTAGAAGTCGTAAATTTACGAAAAAACTTACAAGTCTAAAGCGGCCGCTACACTACTCGCTTCGACGCTTCGACGAAGTCCTCGACGAAGTTAGCCGAAGTTCGCAGTGCGTGCCCACACACTCGTGCAACTTCGCGAGTAACTCAGTCCAACCAGTCAGTGATTGGTTTATTTATTCCGTGACGCTTCGAGTCCTTTGACTCGGGCGCATTTACCGACAACAATCGGAAGTCGGGCGAAGCGAAGCGAAGTTGCCCGAAGCGAAGCGAAGTTCGTGCCCACACTATCGTATTCGGTCAACTTCGATCAACTTCGCGAGTAGTGTAGCTGGGCTAAAAAGCTAGCCTAACACCATGGGGAGTCGCTATATGCACAGCGACTAGTCGACAGGGGGCGTGGCCAACATATCCGAGCATACCCGAGCTGTTCCGAGTTTTTTTTAATGTTAAATTTCGTCAAATTAGTATTTACCTAGCATTGTGTGCGTTGTGATTGAAATTTATTAGCTGGATTTTATTTTTTTACGTTCAAATTTCATTTAAGTTAAGTATTTCTGCGATATTGAGCGGCTACGCTAAGTTTGTTTAACATGGTTTATGATGAAAAAGAAAATGCCCCCTTTATACCGCCTGCTCGCGTCAAGGCAAGAAAAACATCCCAGTTTTCAATTAGTTTAGCGGCTACGCTAGGTTTGTGTAACATGGTTTGTGATTCAAAAGAAAGTGTCCCTTTTATACCGCCTGCTCGCGTCAAGCGGAAGCTGGAGTTTCCTCAGTACGAGATGTGTCTATTGTTGGAGCAATTTATTAAACATAAATTTCAGGATGAGGCAGAACCTGATCGGCTCAATTCAGGGTTTATCTGTCATGTTTTTAAAGGGGTTTGTTCCCTCAATGTTTATATTTCCTTTGTGTGGTGTAATGTATTATTTTCCATTAATAAAATAATATCAAATATGCAGCTTATATGTATCAACTTAAATTCAGTTTTTTTGTAATATTTATATTTTTGTAATACCTGCATCAACTGCAAAGCGCCCCTGAGGTGATATCTCACAAAAGCGGCGCTATACAAATTGTCCAATAAATAAATGTATCAATGAATTGCCCAACTTCCTTCATTGCTCACTTATCCTTCAACATGCTATATGGCATCCAAATTTTCACATTGACTCCAAATAATGCTAGTTTTACTTTCCCATAGGTGTACTGTTTTGTAATGTAAAAAGATTAGATACTTTGAGTATATATAGGCCTAATACGAATCTGTACAAAAGTTGAACATAGGACCTACCACAAGTCTTTTATTGTCCAAAAGTTAATTATATTTGCAGGAATTAGAATGTGGTTGCCATACCAAACAGTCTTTATTAAGGCTTTGGAATCGACTTTATGATATTGGCCCTATAGTAATGTAATCTAACCAAATGAAATCAAGGTGCAAGAATCGTATGAAATGAAAGATGAAAATTAGCTATCGGCTGCTCGGCAATATTCGGAAATGCTCGGCCGTGACGTCACAAAAAAATCTGAACGGAGAACCAATTTCAAATATAGCGCCGAAACACTTCACTTCGGGTATGCTCGGAAATGTTGGCCACGCCCCCTGTCGATTAGTCGCTGTGCATATAGCGACTCCCAACACCATGGTGCCATTTTTACTGGCGAATACTTCGAAACTCCTTAATTCAGTATTGGCCGGTGAGCCGTGCGCGCTGGTTGTGTTTTTGACTGAGGAAATTTATTTACGGTGTAATAGTTTTACCGTGAAATTAACTGAGGTAAGTTGAATAGTTGATCAATCAATTTTGAACATTTTATAACCTTAATTTTAAATGTGAAGTTACGAATAGTGTTTGTATCTGTAGTCTAAACTGATGTCTTCTGCACCGTGTGACGCTCTGCCGTAGCTCTCTTGTTTTATGTGCCTTTGCGGTTGCGTTCACCACTTTTACAGTGATACCTGCTTATCACCACACGCCCTCCTGATGTCATCATCACTGCAAGAATTGATTTAACCAACCCGGAGCCCTTCGCATCCTAATAGGTCGTTGTTCTGTGATTATCTCTCCTTCAAGGTCACCATCTCTTTCCGAGTGGATCTCCTCCTGATGTATATCCGGATCCGGTTCTTCACTGTCCTCTTCAAACAAACCAAAAATATTGACGGTGGAACGTGCGGCAATTCCATCTCGTCTCTCCTCAGACACAGTCCGTTCTCTGTCAGGCATCTTCCGCGGGTCAAGCACATGTCTTGGTATGCCATCTACTTCGATGTTGTTGACTGAAGTAAGTCCTGTCACCCTTCCATGCACGATGTGCATCTCCCATCTACTGGCTTAATCGCAACAAGATCGCCCACTTAGAACTCAGTCAATACTTCCTCTTCTATATTCACTTGCGCAGAAGGGTGTCTCCACGAGTAAGTGTGAACTATACTAGACAGCGCAACACCTTGATCATCCTGACTTTTTGCAGCCAAAGATTGTACCAAAACACTGCCTGCAGGGGATCGCTTCCACTTCTGGCTGCAGTTCTCTTTATTGTTTGATGATGTCATTCAACTATACCGTTTCCAGTTGGTCGGTATGCCGCGCGAAATCTTTGACGAACGTTCCATCTCTTACACTTATCTGCAACACTGTAGGAACGAAATGCAGTACCATTGTCCATGAGAACTACTTTGGGCGGGCTTCTTTCCCGAAACACTTCTTCCAAATGTCTGACAATCGAAGCTGCATTATCTGACTCGATTTCCCGCCACACGGCAAATCTACTTGGATCGCAATCGATAAATGTAAGTAAAAATTTCCTACCGAAATGAGTAACATCAACTGCCAAGGGACTCCAGGTTGTCACAACATTAAGATTACCCGCTTCATGGGATGATGGCGGAGGGTCAATTGTCCTGCATTGTACGCAGGAACGCACGCATCTATCGACGTCCTTTCTTCTCACCTCGGGATCGACCAGCCGGGCAAGATGAAGCGTTCGCTTTACTCCAAAGTGATGCTGAGCTGAGAACTCTTCACTCCAAGTGAAGAGTTTCTACGCTTAAAGCACATGTTTGCTCACCAGTTCCACTTTCAAGTCTCTCCCACCTATCTTCACACTCTGAGGAGTCTCTTTCACAACGTTTCCTGTCATGGCTACTCTTTGCCTGGGTCTTGCAAACCCTAGTAAATACATCAGTTTTATTTCTACAGGACTCTACAAGGGTGATCGAAAATGTCAGATCAAATTCTTCTACAATCTCCTTCATCAACCCCAAGCGTCACTTAACGAGCATCTCTGACACGACTACTCCCGGTCAGTGTAGATCTTACCCAGCACAAAACCGTCGCCGAATCTGTAATGATTTCCAGAGTTTGAAGATTTCACTTGAGAGCCAGATTTAATCCCTTAAGGACAGTATCTAGCTCCGCTATGTTGATGTGCCCTACATCAGTGGTCTTCCGCAGCCATGCGGCATCTTCAACAGTTCTCCCCTCAATTTTCAAGGTAACTCCAAGGGCCAGATTACTCGCATCACAGTAAACTCTGGCACCGCCTAATGATTCGGGCACTAGCCAGTCTCCTTGTACAGGATCATCAATTCACACTCTCACCAGAAGCTCTTCAGCCATTTGTTGGGCCCTGTCACCTACGTAATCATCCCACGTCTGGCCTTGACACTCCCTCTTCATGAAGCTGCAGGCTATCCTTAGCCATCCACATACGGGGTAGTGCCCCGTCAGCTTGCCACAGATCGAAAATAATTCCCTTCTATTCAGGTTCGATCCTTCCTGCAGCATGGGAATATCATTGCCTCTTCTGAACATGAGACGCCCGACCTTATCAAGCTCGATACGCAAACCTAGCACTCTTGCGCCCTCCAGCTAGAGGTGGGTCCTATGAGTACTTTTCGATACTGGGTACAATGAATAATCAAAAGTATTTAATACCGACCTGAGGATTGATTCAGAATAAGTAATTCTAATGAACTCGCATAAATTCTGCCCACATATTCCCCACAAATATTCTACGGGAGCTTGATTCCATGGGGGGGGGGGGGTTGTTTGGGATTTCTGAAAAACATTATTCCCCACAACAAAATTTCAAAAAGGATACTCCCCACGAAATATTTGAAATCCGTGGGAGGGGGGGGGGGAAGTTCAAAATCGGTACTCCCCACCAAATTTTGAAAATCCGTTGGGGGGTGGGTGTTACGGAACTTCATTAAAAAAAAATTCCACACAAGCAAAATATTCATATGTGATTCCCCACAATAATTTTTCAAAAACCATGGGGGGGGGGGTAGCTACGAAATTCCATTTCGAGAAAAAATTCCCCACATTTTTCCCGTCGCTACATATCTGATCAAATACCAGTCGAATATGCCCGTCAAAAATACCTACGGCACAAAAAATTCCCTATCATAAATACCTACTAAAAATACCCATCGAAAATACCTACCAAAAATACCTACTGAAAATACCATCAAAAATACCCATGGGAAATACCTACTAAAAATACCCATCAAAAATACCTACTAAAAATACCCATCAAAAATACCAATTAAAAATACTTGTCAAAAATACCTATCAAAAATACCTATTAAAAATATTTAGTCCCGGTATAAAATACTCATGATTATTTTGGAACCAGGTATTTTAGAGATCTGTCACAAGTACAAAGTATCGCATGGAAATACCCGGTACTTTTACTGGGTACGATAAATACGCCTCACCTCTAGTTGTTACCGATCTAAAAGCTATAAAATATACCCAAGGAAAAATATTTTACAAATTAAGGTATACTCATAGCAATTGGAACCCAATACCGGAAAGAATTCCTAACATAAAAGGCTTTCAATTTAAAGATTTGCCAGCCCTGGGAAGTACCAGCATTTTCAAGACTTAAAACAGACATTAGAAAAGGATTACCACTCCTTTTACGATAACCTTCCGCATCATTAAAATCATTCAAAATGCATCTAAATAGACTGCCTCGACATATACATACATTGTTGTGTTTTATTTTGTGAATGTAAAATTCCTATCTCCCAAATCTTCTGCTAGGTTGTTCATAAAACTGTTTGCAGAAAAGTATGTATCTTTTGTAAAATACGTATCTCCATTCTCGGTTTTTATGTAAACTTCCTAACTCCGATTTGATTAACTCTAATTCCATTAACTTCCAAAAGTTTAATGATTGAAAATAAATTTCGAAATATATATGTTTGAAAAATAAATAAAAAGAATGAGCCGTCTTTCATTTTTTTTCACTACGATGTTTTTTGTGCCTCCTGTAAAATTTTACATTTGGTGGTTACGCATTCTACGAATTAAGGGCCCACTATTCGAATTTCATCCAATTTCCGAGATATTTTCCTTAAAAGTTTGAAGTTTTTAAGCTCTTAAAAAAATATATGTTATTCTTTAAGATAGTATCTATTTGTTCCAAAAGCCGAAACGGTAATTATTTGAAATTCCCTCGATAGAAATAAATCGCAAAGTATGCTCCGAAAAATATTATTAACACTTTTATTTCTGTTATTTTACAAGTTATATGTATGAAAAAAATCACAATGCTTCTTTTAATGCTACTCAATAGACCCCATAAGTAATTTTTGCTATTTTTGAAATACGCCGTGATTTATTAAACATTTTCACAACTGTCGCTTACGCCTATTGCTTTTAAATCATATTTATTATAGCGCGCTCGCTCCGACTTGCAGATTAAACTATCTTTCTTTGAGAAGTTCATTCGCCAACTCGAGGGCTTTGGGGGCAGACGTGTCGTTCATCGTTCTATGATCTACAGACGTGCGATTACGTGCAAATATTTGAATTTATAAAGATAATTTTTACGCGTGTAAAGTTTATGAGTTAATAAATATTGTTTTTTCAAAGATGGGAAATACACGAAAGATATCCCGTATTTCAAAGAAAAAATGTTATCTCATAAAATTATATCCTATCTAATAGGTGAGAAGAAAAAAATACAATTTTTGATTTATAAGCTTATATTTATTATAAACGATAATTTACTATAAAAATTAATAATTCATATTTTTATTTATGTATTGTGTAGTAAAAAGTTATTATTTTTTTTTCAGAATAGGTACTTTGGGAAATAAAACTAATTCCAATGCATTAGAAATTACGGGGTAAATTTTTATTAATTTAATTTTCTTGTTGTCTTGTCTCTTTTCTTGTTCCTATACGATCGTGATTTATTTGCGAATTAACTTTCTACGTACACAAATACACACGTCACTTTACATCTGCTCCTTAGAGTAATATTACTCTAAGATCTGCTCTAATGATTCACAATGCAACGATGTCCGAAATATAATATAATATGTAATAATAATATGGGCCACCTGTTTCAAATAACAATACTCGAACGTGGAATCCAGAAAAATAATGAACGGGCCAGCGAAAAAAGCTATCGAAAGTTCTGAAACTGTGGGGAATATAATTAAATAAAATAAAATACTTTTTTGTTTTAAAACCACGATATTTATTAATTTAAGAACCGACCGGTTTCGCTTTACTTAAGCATCATCAGGGTACAAATTAATACTAAACAAAAAGTACATAATGTGTGCATATATATAACAAAATATAGAGGGAGACAACATGATACAAATATAAGCAACACAAAGACGGTCATAAAATACATTAACATAAGTGCACAAGTAATGGAAAAACCGCTAGATAATTATGTAGACTAATGGGTTATACGAATAAATCGGGAGAAACAAAACATCAACTGGCAAGGTGGTAAGGAGGTAAGGAGAACTGGGAATTTTTTATGGGTTTATTGGAAACAGACTTAATATTGGACTACTTGATATGTCTAATTGATTATTAAGTATCTGACTTTTGGTTTTTACAGCTTTTTTAATTTCTAGTGCCTCTAAATTGTTTAGTCTGTTACCATGCCCGTTTTTATGTAAGATGTTAGCACCGGTGCTATGACAGAATGTATGATCTTTATCGATCAAATGATTTGCAAATTCGGAAAAACCGTTATTATTGAGGTTTTATTGATGTTTTGTTTTTCCCGATTTATTCGTATAACCCATTAGTCTACATAATTATCTAGCGGTTTTCCATTACTTGTACACTTATGTTAATGTATTTTATGACCGTCTTTGTGTTGCTTATATTTGTATCATGTTGTCTCCCTCTATAATATATTTGTATCATGTTGTCTCCCTCTATATTTTGTTATATATATGCACACATTATGTACTTCTTGTTTAGTATTAATTTGTACCCTGATGATGCTTAAGTAAAGCGAAACCGGTCGGTTCTTAAATTAATAAATATCGTGGTTTTAAAACAAAAAAGTATTTTATTTTATTAAATATGTCAAACCACAAAGTGATTGCTTTCTACAATAATATAATTTAGTTCAGTGATGTTATTTTTTATGTCGGAAGGAGGCCCTGAAGAAAATAATTTCTCTCAGAGCCTGTGTCATCTTTGAGAATGCTGTATAGAGGGTCTTTTTTGAGGAGGAGGGAGTGAACCTGTCCTGAATGTCAACTGTACAATTTCTTCCCAGAATTAACTTTATTGTACGTTTTTTGACTAACCGTACCTTGGTGTTCTATTTTCAATAAACTCTTTAATTATGTTTCAGATGTGAAATCTATACTCTGCTACAGAATGTTTTGCCCAAGTCTTGTAAAGATGCAAAGGCACGGACGTAACAATAAAATCATTTGAGCCCTTTACTGTTATTTAAAAGGTCACTTGAAGTGCAGTTATAATCAATGATTTTATTTTTTTTCTAGCTTCCACGAATAATTTGAAAAGGCATTATCTAAGGATTATACTCTTAAGGAGAATATAGAAAATGTAGAAAGGTGAAACGGATTTAAGATTTTCGATGAAATTATTGTGTTGTGAAATATTTATTTTGTTATTTATTACTTTATTTTTTTTTACAGTTTTACCGTACGCGGCCTTGTTGTAGAGTGGTATATCTAACTGTCATGGAAAGTTTTTTTCTGAGCTTTAAGAGAAAGGTTTCTTAAAGATACTGGAGTTATTCTAGGGCTATGTTAGATTTTTAACATCGATCACCGTAATGCTTGCCTTCCTGAATAAATCTAATTTTATTTAATCATTTACGGCCAAGATGTTTTTGACAATGGTGTGTTTTTATCTTTCTGTATTCCAATCATTTAGCTTGGCTTCTAGGGTTGTGCCCCAGTATTGCTTTTTGGAGACTGTAAACGGATCTCTCGGCATTTAATGAAACTGCAGCAGAACAAAGGCTGTTGCTATATTGACGTTCATGGTATGTTTTGCTCAGATTGACGATAAGGTTTCCAGATCCGCATTTCGCTCGAAGCATGTTTAGGGCAATAAGTTCATAGTTTAGGGTTCTTTCACCGTATTTATGGGAACATTTCAGAACCACCAATCTTTCATTTTGAGTGAATCTTGTGCTTGTGATTAAATTATATTTGACAATTTAAACAAATAATATTTAGAGAAGTTAAAAATAAAATTGAAAGTTCACTGAAAGCTTAAACTATTAAAAGTAGTAATTTCATAAAAATGTAAATAAATAGAGCCCCTTTCACATTTTAGAATGTAATTTTATGTTGCTTACATGTTTTATTACTCTTTATAATTATTGAATTGTTTAAATGAATAAATAAATAATTACAAAAAAGTCTTCTGATTTGTAAGTCCTCAGGAAGCACTAAGGATCTTTCTATCTATCTTTATAATATAATAAATTTGATGAGCATAAAAATGTAAACGTGTATATAATTTATATAAATGTACAAAAGTAGATATTACACGTGTATAAATATTATATTGCGCATATTATACAAGATGTCGGGGGTAAAGTGCACAAACTTCGGGAGGTGATTCTAATTGATAGTACAAGTAAAAAAGAAAAAAAACTTTTTTTGGAATTCCAACGTTTTAAGATAGTTTTCGAGTAAAAAAGTTTAATTTTTTGTATAGAAAAAAAAACAATTTCTTCTACGGAAAATAAATTTTTGTGGAAAAAATTTGGAAATTCGAATAATTTCCATTTCATTTTTACTTCTTCTAGCATTTAGAATAACCTCCTGAAGTTTGAGCACTTTACCCCCGGACACCCTATAAAGATAACCATATAAGAAAAACCTTATTGATGTAAAAATATATTTATTGATTTTATAAAAGTTATAAATTACTTTTATAAAAGTGATAATAGTATTTTAGTAAAGTAAAGTAATTTGTATACCTATTCAAATAACTTTCGTAAATGTTTTTTGTAAAATTTAAAAAAAAAATTAATTAATTAAATCCGTAATAAAACCCATATTTTGAGAACCATCTTCATTTCGACTTCGTTCGTAGAGTAATAATAACTAGAGACCGCACTAATATTTGTACAAATCGTTGACATACTCGCAAAATAAAGCTCTCCCTTTCAGCTCGGTTCCATTAACGTACAAAAAACAGAGACAAACAATTTCTGTTAAAAACATACTGTGTAAACGGGAAGCGACTTTTTGGAGCGGGCGAAGTTCACGCCAGTGTGATTTGCTCGGTGCTAACTAAAAATGGGTCTGTTTTTCTAAAATTGCAATAGATGTCGGTAATTTAATTTCGTTATTTAAAATATTAAATAACCCCCAAAATTATTCCTAATACGAATTCAGACACCTCTGTCGGATTCTTTTAACACTAAATATTGAGTGTTGCCCAAATCTAAATTCTTTACGCGGAAAGCGGGCCCTTAATGCGACGATATTAGTTAAATTTTAACCTATTCAATGTGAAGTGAACGCAGAGAGAGAGCACTGTCGACCGGCGTGAATATAGAACGAGGCGTTTAATGCAAATAAACTGTCAAACTGAATGTGCGCCGCTGGCTGGTTGGAGATTTTTTACAAATGTCATAGTTTATGACAGACGGAAGACGTGATTACATTTTAAAATATATAATTAGCATATCTCTTTGTATTCACTCAGTGTGGTTTATTATCTCGTTTGGCCTGCAACTCAACTGGTCGCGATAATCAGTCTTCTTTCGGCCATGTTACTCGCTATCAGGCAGACGCAGTCGACAGTCGACCAGTGACCAGTGACTGTAATATCTGTGCAGTCGACCGTCAACCGCGTCAACCGAACACGCCGACTAGTGCCGTGAGTCTCGGTCCCAGCAGCTCAGCAGTGCTACACAAACCAACAGTAGAATTAAACATCGTGAACATGGAATGCTACACTTCAGACAGTTGTGATAGCGATGCGAGGGAACAGAAGACCCTGGATCTGACGGGACAGATGCTGGGAAGAGTGGCGATTGAGAGCACTATAGAAGAGTGTGCTTCTGGAGAGAAGAAATCGTCGGACCAGTATGAAATCATGCTCCTCTCCGGCAACAGAATGACTTCCGTCCCCGACAGTGTTGCTAGGTTTATTAATCTGAAAGTGTTGGATATAAGCAATAATAGATTGACATCTTTGCCTGACATCCTCCGAACCTGCCCGCTCGCTTCTCTGACATTAAAGCACAATTGTCTGACGAACGAATCTCTGCCCAAGTCCTTCTACCACCCCTCGGGGACCCTCAAGGAGCTGAACCTCAGCGGGAACATGCTAACCTCATTCCCCGAACAGCTGCTCGAGCTCTCTTCCCTCAAATATTTATTCCTAGGCGCTAATAATATCACCAATGTCCCCAAAGATATTTGGAAACTGAAGAGGTAAGCTAACTTGTTGTATATTGAAGTATCCCTCATCATTTATTCATAAATATCTATGTATACTATATTTGTTTATCCTAAAATAATATTTTCCGATCCGCACATTATTTTAGTAAACAGTGGCAGCTGAAGATATTTTTATTAGCGAGCGGGAAAGATTGAAAAAATATATTCATAGATTGTTGCTGAAAACATTAACTTTTTTGGTATTTAAATTACTGCAAAAATCAGGAATTATTGACTAAATTGTCTCTCCACTACATAATATTATAAATAAGCATTAACAATGTTACCATCCTCTCTTCTACAGTTTTCCAAAAACACCATTTATTTTGAACTTGAAATTAAACTTCCTTCATTTTCCAAATGAGCAGAAAGAATTTGGATAAGTGCCTAACAAAGTCGCTATCTGCGTCTGTCTGTTTGTGCGCTTAGTTGATAGGGTTTTCACTATCACTTAGAGAATTTCTTCCGGAAGGTTCACATATATAATACATGCATATTATATTTATAGAAAGTTGAGAAAAGTCAATGTATTTTAATCAAGTCAAAAAAATATATTTTCGGTCGCTTAAATTGTTAGCTGACTAAACCTTATGTGATAAATAATGTACTACAGAATTGTGCATCTTAGAAAGGCCTATAGAAAAGCTCCGATAGTATTTGTCTATCTATTAAGGGTTTATTTATGCTCTTAAAGATATCCCCCAGCAAAGCCGGGTGCACATCAGCTAGTCATATATTTAATTGAATGTAGTTTTCATATATTTTCATGTGCGTGTAGTGTTGCTCGCTCTGCTGGGCTTGATGGATTTGACCCCTCTGTGGGGTTATGATAAGTGTCACTATCTGCCCGACTGTACACCATATGTTATATAAACATACTTATATATCTCATATTACTAAACATCGCCACTGCGAGGCGGCCATGTTGTTTGTTAGGGTTGTGCCAAATTTTTGTGTTATTTGTATGTGTGATGATTTTTGACTCTTAGGAATTCATTAAATCTGCATAACTCTGTATGAGAAACTATCCATAATGTGCACTCTAGTCATATCTTTGTACATATTATTGCCGCGTCGGTAGGACGCTTGGCCAGCAGTTGTACAAATGATGTTCAATAATGACTTTATTGAACATCATTTATGAAATGGTATACTTAGGGGGTTATTTCACCACCCTCTCGATGGCTCTTGATAACTCGCTTTCCCCCCATTTTAACAAAAAAGGTCAGGATTATCGTAATCAGTTTTTTTTTATATTTGAAATATATAAAAGGTTTTTTTAAAACTTGTGAAATATCAATACTATATTTTAATTTTTTTCATAGATGCATTCTTCTTCTTTCGATTGATACCAAAAAAAGTTATAGTCTTCGTGAAATGTTAAAAGTTACACGCTTTTAAAGCTATGCGGGTAAAAAAATGGCGTATTCTGGGAAATGACAGTTTAAAGGTGCGCTAACACTTTGGCGGTGGGATTTTTACAAAGTAAATAAAAAATACATATTTAAATAAAAGAAAAATATCATTTGCTTAACCAATTAGCTTCAATTTGACGGGTTATGTGAAAATAATATTTCATTAAACTTTTGCAGAAAATATGTATTGTGTCGAGATGAGTGTAGTACGCACTTTATAATGACGGAGACAGGGCAGATAAATACGACCGAAAGTTGTAATTTTATCTCAAAAGTGAATCAACTCTTACTTCTCTGACTATGTTTAAATAATTTTGATACTATAATATAAATAATTATTAACTTATTGTTGTTTTATGTAAACAAACAACTGACTGCGTAGAAACTAAATTTAGTTACGTCTGAAGATATTCGTTAATATTCTACACAAAATACAATAAAATATTAATAATTTATGTACTAATAGAAGCAAAAAAGAATAAGTTACAATTGAACATATAATGCTTATATAAAAAATACAGAAATATACTCTTATTTGTACTGACAAATTAGAAACACAAAAAGTAACCATAAAACATCACTAAACTTTGACATTTACAACTTAACAAATATCAGGACTTATACTTTGAAATCTTTAGTAAAAGAAAGTCCAATTCAGTGATTACACGGTCAGGAAGTTTTTTTATTTCTACAGCTACGAGCTACGATACATAAAATGCTAAAAAATGAATAGAAGAGTGCCTCTGGATGGTTTTTGTACAATATCGCAAGTCCAAAAAAGTGGACCATGCTGTTTTAACCTCTCAGACAAAGACATTTATATACTATGTGTTCCTTTGAAAACTGTCAAAACGTGATAATTTTTGTGTTATTTACAAGTTTTGCTAAAAGCATCATAACTCACGTCTTGGGAAACGTAGCCTCATTCTAAAAAATGTTTTGGAAAGATTATGAAATCCACTATCGCATTGTGTTGTTATAAGTAAATATTTGCGTTTCTAAATATATATTTTATGAAAACGTCAAAAATATGTAAGAATCGATAACCATTATTTCAAAGCCGTGAAAAATGTACTTTTTTCTGAGTATCATAAAGAAATAACACTTTATATATTGAAGAAATATAATTAAAAACTATTAGTCACCTCAAAATATTAACCGTCCAAACTAAAATATATTTAATAAATTATTTAGAAACGCAATAAATTATGAACGAACAAGATGACAGATTCAATCGGCTTAGATAATGCAGTTCTACGTTCCATAGATATTGTTGAATACAGATGCGTAGCGTTATTCATTATCGATACTCTGTTTTTTAAATCATGGCAATCCGTATACTAGTGATGAAAATAAATCGATTTTTGTAAAATCTCGCGCGTTTATGTGAAAAGACGTTCTAATGTCTTGACCGCTATTATCATATTTACGTCTTTTGACGTTCTAATGTTCTGAGTGGTTAAGGGTTTTCCACGTAGGTCCACTTTTGTGGTCCGGGGCAAGCTAGTGGATATATGCACTATTTTCCATTTGGGGAAACTGAAGTACTTACTTCTCATTGTTATCTAACTGATACAAAGTGTTTTTTTCTATTAAAAGTGCTTATTAACCCTGTTCCTATTTTCTGTATATTTATTTACCAATTATTATACACTATTAACACTCATACCTGCTAATTCACTTTATGCCATAATAGCCTTTCACGCTGCCGAACAGGCCCTTCCAAAATAGCAGATGGTGTAAAGAATAAACTTTTAATTTTATTATTTCAATGCAAAAAACATATTTTCATCTGAAAAATCGTACAGGTCGTATGGAATTTGTATTGATTTTTATCAAGATCAATAGTCTTTATATTATGACTTTACTTAATGATCTACTTTAACGGTAGGTAAATAGGTTATTAGATTCTTAGTTAGGGTTATTTAAATAATTTATGCATATTTATCAACCTTTAAACTTAACTTGACAAATGTCAGATTATACAAAAAAGAAAAAATATGGTTGTCACACGTGAAATTTTGAACTTTGATTAAGAAAAAATGCATTGTTATTGCATATTTTATCATTTTATCATCCCCGACATAAATAGTTGTTTCTTGTAGTAATTAAGTTGAAACCAAGTGTTTGGGCAACTTTACAAATAATGTTTGGACTTTGTATTTTTCGATGCAGATACATATATAAAAATAAAATGTTAGTTTAAAATAAGCTGCTTTCACAACTAATACTAATAATTAGTCAATAAATTTATTCGTCTAGTAAAAGGATGTCATTGTATTAAATCCAATTCCACAAGAACGAGGAATCAAGGAGATATCTGGAGCTAGGGACCACCAGTTAGTTACCCACTATGTCTCTAACGAGAAGTGCATGTGTGGAAGATAAGGAGTGGGGCTGTGTTGTGTTGTACTTTGATTGCTATAAATTGGCTGTGGCTGGTTATTGGCGTAATGGTCTCTATTAGACTCGACTCATGGCAGATAAAGCAACCTACTACACATTTATATCTATTTTAAAATAACCTGATTTTTCTCTGAATGCCTAATGAGTTATTACTTGTTATTCGAGATAAAAGAATCTACAGCAAATTATTGAAATGCAGCATAAATAAATTATCCTTGTACTTTATGCAAAGAAAATGTGATTGTATCAGAATTATAAATATTGTTATCTTCTTTAATAATTTCTCGATTACATTTAGTCTAGCCACGACCGTCCCAATTTCTTATCATTTTTTTTCTTATCATAATCCTTTTACTTTAGATTGATATATAAACACTTTACACACATGTTAGGTTTATTTTCTGGAGATAATATCTTTCAACCAGTCAACATTTACAGTGGGAATTAAACTATCTAGCCTTTAATTTCCGCTTAATATGAATGTAGGCAAAAATAAACAGGTTTGGGAGAAAAAATTAAGATTGGAGGTGATGACGGAGAGGGTACCACAAATATAAATCCACATTGGCAACACAACATGTAGTGCAACAAGGTTGTAACAAATTATCATAGTGTTCATACCCATTCGGTGCGCAGTTCGTGCGCACAGCAACATACACGCTTTGGTAATTTGTTGCTTTGCATGTTGTGTTGCCAAAATCTGTAGGAGGCTTATTAGAAGGCAACATGTGCAAAAGCGTGTCGTGAATTATTTGAAACACAAACAAATGTAAGAACACAAAGGAATGTTCAAATACAAACGGATTTTAGAACACAAACAAATGTTAGAACTCAAATGGATATAAATAAAAACTCTTGTTTTAAATGTATGCACCTATATACATATTTCCACGCATTTAATTAATTGCGAAATAGAAACTAAATAATATCTAATGTGTATTGCGTAATCAGCAGCATTTATCAAACAAAAACATTTATTTTACGTGTTATGATTGACCCTACTATGTACTAAATAATTAAGTGAAATATATAATAATTGCAACGTCATTGCAAAAATTATTTGAAATAATGGCCATCTATCGGAGGTTTTTATCTCTATCTTGAAACTTCTGACCCGCGGACGATCTTTGCTTTATTCAACATTCAACTCAAAAGTGTGTGAGATTGGTTGACATTCTTCAGCCTTGAATTTTCTCATGCAAGATGAGTGCCACATATTATTTTTCAAACGGAGTTTTAAACTTAATAAAGTGCTTATTCGGAGAATTTATAAACATTATTTACATTATTACAAAATTTTAATTGATAATTGCTACACATGTATTTAATTAAATATCTTTATAATTATACTGTAACAACCACTACTTATCCAGCGGGGTAAAGTCAATAATAGTCTGTATACTTTTGGATTAAACTGTTTATTCTGCAGTATCTCTCACAGTGTTTTTATAATTCAACCTTCTTCCCTTATCCACTAGCCGGAAGTGCCCATAGATAAGCAAAACATCCCTCTCGAAAAGTCATCTTCTTCTTCTGACGCGCCCCATTCCTGGCCATATGGGTGTTACAATACATAATTCTTTTATCAAATTTAAGACTGACATGAAATTATAATTTTTTTCTTAAATAGTTTTTCCCGGTTATTATAAAGGTTACGCAGGGCTGCCAAGAGGGGGGGGGGGGCTAAATGACTCCAGTCCGGGATTTGTACTGTGCATACATTTGTACATACTATTAAAAGGTTATTCACAATATTGTTGTGTTGTCATGCACAACTGTACTTTACGTCTGTCGTTTATGAATGAAATAAATATGAAAAGTTTAATGGAATTTTCAAAAGTGCAAAAACCTATGGCGCACCCTAAATTATTATAACTATTGTAAGACAAGACAGTGTAAAGACAAGGGAACTATGTCGCCACACGGTTGGGCAGCATTGTGAGGCGGGTTAAGGTAGAGGCTGTAGGAAGGGATTTATTAATGGGGTCTAGAAGAAGCCTGGATTATATGAAAAAAGAAAAACAGATGTCGGTAACTCGTTCCACATACGAGCCGACTTACACAAATGAATCGAAGAAACGACCCTTTCTCATGAAGCCAACATCATCTGTGAACGAGTGTTCCGCTTGTGTCCGTCGAGTTTCCCGCACATGCACCGGGTATCAATGCTGGTGTAGAATAGTATATTGCGTCTGTGCGTTAGAGATGGCAATCGGCCCGTTAACAACGGATTGTCAATCAGACAGACTGCCCTCCTTTGCCCAGAATCATGTAGGTTTATCCAGTATTTTGGGGCTTCAGCCCAGAGGTGGCTCCCAAATTTAGTGGAAAGTGGATTCGTACATGGTTAGCAGCTGGTCACTATTGAAGAATTTGCTAGCCCTATACAAGATGCCAAGTTTCTTGGAATCCAAATTTACTCAGGCTTCTGTGGAGCCCGATACTTGAGCCAGTCTGATACTTACTCCAAGCATTTCAACGGAGTCTTTATTGGGATACACGGGTCATTAAAAATCTAATTATACCGAGTGCTGTAGGATGCGGTAAATGTTGAATGATGAATTCTGCATGGTCCTTACACATGGCAGATATCAAGTAATAATTTGGAGCTTGTAGCCCAGTAAACTGTCAGTATTGCAGTTTTCGCATTTACCACCTTTATGTCATTATCTTATCATCGTCAAATTTACTCCCTGGTACTATTACAAGGGTCCCATTGTAAAAGTTAATTTAATATATTAATATAAATTGTAATTTGACAAAATAATGAGAAGACGGCCGAATGGCGCTTAGACATGTAAATAATAACAAATGACCGTGAATCAAGCCGGTCACCAATTGACGACGAATTTGTGGAATTTTTTGTGAATTATTGATGTGCCTAAATAACAAATTCTTAAGAATATTTTTGACTAAAATAAATGTTATTGGTAAAAATGATAATTAGAAGTTGGTTATGTTGTATCGGCAGTGACACAATAAATATTGAGCGCCCACTGAAAGCTGGCACCGCATCGCTCCCGCTCGCTCACCAACCCGTTTGCACTGTCTACAGGCCCCAATACAAATATATGGATCTGTGGGCTCTCGGTATACTGCATTCGGTTTTTGTCGATTCTTTACCGACCTGTGGGATGATTGCCTGAAACAAAAATAAATTAAGTGTCTTAAAAATATCACACTGTAGATGAAGTAGTAACAATAATAATAATCATACTATGGTAATAATATTTTTTATGGGAGATACAGTACGAGATACGTAATATTCAGTTGTTCCTGATTCCGATATAAGCTATATACAAGTCTGTATCCGAGAAGCATACGGATGCAAGTCCAAAATTTGAAGAAATGAGTTTTTGATGAAGACATGAAGTAAATTATCATGTTCATTAGTTGCAGAAAGATGCAAGCCCTATCTTGTATTTATGGTATTTTCAAAAATATATAAGGATGCAAGAACCATTACATCGTAGAAGCATAAAGATGTACATTGGACTTGTATCTTTCTGCCTCTAACATTACTATGCTATGAAAACATAGAAATTAGAGGCAGAAGGACGCAAAATAGACTTGAGTCTACATTCGAATGTTTACTTCCATAAAATATTTGAAATTTTCTAAGTTCATTGTACACTCAATGAACTTAGAAAATTTCAAATATTCTATGGAAGTAAACATTCGAATGTAGACTCAAGTCTATTTTGCGTCCTTCTGCCTCTAATTTCTATGTTTTCTGTGGAACTAAACACAACAATCCCAGTGCTCAGAGCTGTCATACATTAGTATGGAATGCAATAAATAATGATGAAAAAGAGTATTTCCATGTATGAATGGATGACGAGGCTCAAGAAACAGAATTCTTCTGAAGAGACTGATGGAAACATAGGTGGTGATATTATTATTGAAGACCTGACCATGTCACTTATTTATTTATTTACTTACATTTACCTTACCTCATCATTATACTACTGAATGGACTATATAGGGATGGAAAACAAGGGGCAAATGAAGTAGCTTCTTGCCTCTTAAAGTGGAAATACAGCGATATGGGAGATTATGTTGAAGAAATAACCGTATGGTCTGACAACTGTGCAGGTCAAAATAGAAATATAAAAATAGCCATATCCTACGTATGGCTGGTTTTACAAAAAAATTAAAAACCTCAAGATCATTCATCATAAATTTTTATTACGTGGTCACACTCACCTGGAAGTAGACTCTGTCCATTCAGCGATTGAAAGGGCAAAAAAAAACTACCCAATTCCAAATATTTTTATCGCACGACAAAAAAAATTAACGGGAACAATTCATCAGATATTGCAAAACTAATAATCAGTACATTGTACACTCAATGAACTTAGAAAATTTCAAATATTTAAATTCCCTTTAAAATGGTTCACAATCACCTTTTGTATATCGAAAGAAGAATATGAATGGTGAGGGTTTCCTAATATCAACGGTATTATGGCTACGAGCTGACGTAAATGTGTCGGGGATGCTACTGTATAAAAATGGTTTTCAGGAAACTGAATTTAAAATATTAGAAGAAAAAGGACAGGTGTTTTGAGCGGTGACCGGATAAATCATCAAAATGATAATTCATCACATTTTTAAAAAGTCATATAAAGTCATGAGAAGTGATGAAACAAAAAACTTTATTAACTGGGTTAAGTAGGTTAGGTTAAGTTTAAATTTCGTTTCTAATGACTTTATATCACTTTTTAAAGGTGTGTTGATTTATTATGGAACCGTTTTGAGCACCCCGGAGGTATTGCCCCAGGTAAATACAAATCCAATCGCATTAAATACACCAAATTTTGGTGATCTACAAAAGATGTTACAGTGGGTACCAGAGCTACTGCACTTTTTTTACAAAATCTTAAGTCATAAGGCCAGTATGCCAGAGTATCCTCTGTCAGATGACGAAGATATGGAAAATACCAATAATTTGTAATAATAATTATAATTTAATAAAAAAAATATATAAATAAAATAGATATATAAAATAGATATTTATATTTACCTGTTATATAGTTATTATTTTTACTTCCAAATGAAGTTTTCAACATTGATCCTTTTATAATATACCATGTGTCGTACCAAAATATTTAATTTCATTTTGAAGCAGAAGGACTCAAGTCCATAATGCTTTTTGTTTTGCATATAAAATATTTTATTTTATTTTCTCATATTCAATACAAAATTAATTGATTGAATAGTATAAAAAATAAAAATCAATTATCATGAATATCCGCAGAAGTTATGAGACCAAACTTACAGAAAAAAAAGTATTTTGGCTCTCCTGAACATTTAGCTTTTTTTACTTGCATCCGTATGCTTCTCGGGTACAGAAGTAAGCTACGTACATTCTGAACAATTACATACCAAATTGGTGTAATTAGTTTTTGGGTGAAAAAAGTTATCTTTTTTAGCAATGTATTTTATCAGAACAGGTCATTAATTGTGCAAGTCATTGTCTGCAAGTGATAAACTGGTGTGTATACTTGTTATTGAATTTGCATTCTGAGTATTGACATAATAATATTTAAATGCCGGAATCTCAAGACCCGATGACAATGTTTTTAAACCTTTCGGTCCGTGTGTGTATTTGAAAATACATGGATATAAGAGCCATTAATATTGGCAGTTTTCGTTTTTCAATTGCTGGTGTAACTTGCTAATAGTTTAGGTGGTAGCCATTTTTATATTTTTAAATTTGATTTTGTGGTCAATCCCGACCAAATTTCTTTTAATTAAAGAAATTTGTAAGTTGTTTTGAAGGTATTTAAATCTTTATGTAATTTTTAAAAAATTGAATTAAATGTTATATTTTTTGTACACAGTGTACGATTTGCCATTTTATGTGAAACACATCCTCTGAGACGTGATGATCTTTCAAATGAAATTACCAATAACTTCTAAACTATTGAAAACCAAAAATTTGCAAATAACTCAAGTGATTGTTATAAAGCCTTAAATATGTTCTGTTTGAGTGGAATTCAGGTCTGAAAGGGTTATGAAATTTAAATCTCGTTCTGATCACATCTTAGAAAATGAATCTGTATTTTGTAGAAAGGCAAATAAAGATCTGCATACACATGTTGCAAAAGACGCTATGTTTGTAGCTATGTGATCTGTATGATTGTTTTCACAAAAGCCTTCAAACAATCCCTTTTCCTATTCTCCAACTCTCTGAATCGTCTGAATCGAGCCGCTATCAATAACACACCTTACGTAGATGGCGATAAGGCTTAAATTCCCGCTAACACCATCCACCTTTTTTGATTTATGCAAGAAAAAAACATGCCCAAAAAGTGCCTTTTATTTTATTTTGTGGATGTTCAGTCACAAATATTTTAATGTTTTTCGATCATTTTATAAATAACTTAATTTGCCACATTATACAATAAAACCATAACCAAAAATGGGTTCATAACTAGGAGATTTTGAACTTACAGTTTTCATAGGCCTATACATTATTTTTTCTGTGTTTATAAAAAGACTTATCTAAAAAATACTCGATTACTTCAAAGACCAGGATGTATTCTACTCGCAGTATTTAATTAAAGCATCTGAAACATTTCTAGGCGACTAAATTTTCAAACCAAAAACACGTGATTTTGCATTACTACGTAGTGCATCGCCTTAACCTAGTCTTTTTTCATCACTTTTCAAATGTTTGTTGATTTACCACTGTTTTGAGTGGTGACATTGACGTACCTAATTGATAAATCTTCTTAAGAATTCCATAAAGATGTTGGGCAACTCAATCTCTAAGGTTTTCATTTGTTTAGTTTGCAGATCCTGATGTTAGCCGGTAACCGTATCGTGGACATCCCCGACTCCGTGGGCAAGTTGAAGAGTCTGCAGATGCTGGTGCTCAGCGAGAACCTGATAGAGCAACTGCCGGCCAGCATAGGCAAGCTGAACCACCTCAAGTGTCTCCGGCTGCACAACAACCGGCTGAGAACCCTGCCCACCGAGATCATCACACTTAAATGCCTGACAGAGGTGAGTTTACTTCATAATCTACAAGTGTTGTTCATGTTTTTTACGATAAGTGCTACTCCTGCCTTATTATTATTAAATCACCATCTTTACTAAACTTAGACATCTAGAGTATAATCTAATCCTTCACCATCTTGATTATATTATTATATACATATTCTGTATTGATCTACCATTCCGTTACGAGTCAAACTTCAAATAGTCTGACACAACGTGATGCATTTTGGAATATAGCTCCATTATTTGAGCCGCTTCTAAACAAAACCATATTTTAAAAATAAAGAGTACAAAGAGGTTTATGCTTTATCTGTATATGAGGTAATATACATACTATCCATTCTTGTTCTTAACAGAAATGCTTGATTTCAACACTTTAGAAGACCGCCGAATAATATTTTTAGGTAAATCTCTGTAACTATACTTAATTCACCTAAACTGTTTGATTCAGCATTGACCGTCGACATTTTCAATATCACTTACAGACAGCTCACGAACTATCTTTTGACGCATGTCACAAAATAGTAAAACTGCCCGCACGACCTTTCTATACTTACATGTACCTCAAATTTGTAATCTTCACCGTAGTATATTGGTGCTAAACGGTTTTATGGAGAACATGAAGAAATTAATAATAATAATTTTTAAAATATTAATAAAAATATAAAATAATGAATAACATAATGTGATTTATAAAGGTGTTAGAGTTGTGAAGGTCAATTATAGTAACTCCAGGCTCTGTACAGTATGCCCAGATTCTGAGAGACTAACTTGCAATCCATTTATTAAGATGTTAGAGTTGTGAAGGTCAATTATAGTAACTGCAGGCTCTGTACAGTATGCCCAGATTCTGAGAGACTAACTTGCAATCCATTTATTAAGTTAAGATGAGAAGGTTTGTAGAATGTGATGTCTATCTTAATCTTTAACTATCCTTTTGGTGTTTGTTTGTTTGTTAGCTGAGTCTGCGAGACAACCCTCTTGTAGTGCGCTTCGTGCGCGACATCACGCTGCAGCCGCCCTCGCTCCTGGAGCTGGCCGCGCGCACCGTGAAGCTGCACCATCTGGGCCTGCAGCCCGGGGACATCCCACACTCGCTGCTCGAGTACCTGGAGCAGGCCCACTGCTGCGTTAATCCCAAGTGCAAAGGTAACTAACACATTACAAAAACTTGAGCATTTGCTCAATGTGAGCAAGTTATAACACGAATATTCGCCATGTCAGTACACCAGCCGTGCCGAGTTCTCTGCCCGGCTGGCGGTTATTTTACCAAATTCCTTTGTAATATTCAACACATCGCTACTTTAGTTTACCACCACAAGATTGAACCTCAAAATTAGGAATTGATAAAAAATAGATTAAGAGAATTCGTCTTTGACTTTGACACCCCAGAACAAGTTAGAACCCTTCCCAACCAAAGTGACGAATTAAAATGCGCCTCGTAATAGCCATTAACTGTCAGATACAAACAAAATGATGTTGGAATCTTGTGAAATAAATGGAAGCTTAATGTTAGAACTTTGTCATACAAGTATCTACGGAGATACAACACAGATGGCTCTGAAAATTATTTTGGTTATAGAATTGAGCAAAAGAAATGATTTTGCATTCAAAGGTCATTTTTGAAAAAAATGTCAGTTAGAACCTTGTCCAACCAAGGTGACAATGTGTCAGTCACTGCACGAGCATCATGAGCATCATCGGGAGTGCATCTCGTGTGAGGAGTGTGGATTTTTAAAATTATTTATTTTATGATTTTACTTAATTGGGGAAACAAACAGTTATACATATTTTATACTGTATAAATTAAAGTGTAAATGTTCGTTTGTTCAAAATCTGAAATCTCTGAAAGTTCTTCACCGATTGCTTTGAAATTTTGACGCAACGTTGCATTCGAATACATGTGTGTTTTTATACACCTATATTATATAGATGTTACCTGTGACAGGTAAAAACATACTTTTTTGTAAAACAGCGCCATCTGTTGGTCCTAAAAGCAACACGCGCTATTGTTTCTCTATCTGCACACACAGAATGAGGCACAGCAACGCGTGGCGGGGTACAGCTAGTATTTTATTTAAAAACTAAATTAGATAAATAGCGCTATCTTCCTCTACTATGGATCCCTACACGCGCGAAGCATTTCAACACACTTTGTCTGGGAAGGGTAGTGCTACCTTTTAACCTTTTACGCCTGAACTGCTTTAATGGCGGAAAAGGCATTGCTGTCCGATAATTTTACATACATTTTTATACCAATCTCTTTGTGCGGGTCCCAACTATATGTATATGTATTTAAAAGTGTGAACCAATATCTATAAATCCTTGTCTTTTGTACGGAAGAATATTTTATCAAAAGTAAACTATATTTAAACCCATAGAACGGGTAATACATCCTTCCACTTATTGCACCGAAAATGTGGAAGTTTTTTTGTAATGATTTGAGCAAAAAAAATATGTAGATTTTTTACAAATAATACATTACTAAATGGCCCAACACTGACTTCAACTTCAGATTATGGAGTTGTATTACAAAAGTAGGCTTAATTTCAGACAACAATTTTATAGTTGGGGTGTGGTGAGTACTATGTAAAAAAATCATTAAAATATATGTATTTTTTATTTTAATTTTTTTTGTTTTGTATAATTAAAGTAAATACAGGATAATTTTTATTATACATGATATTCATTGAACATTTCAATTACCCAGTTAGTTAGTAGAGAAATCTCGGGACTAACTGGGGAGCTAGTCTATTTACTAATTAAATACATAATATTTATAAATAGTTAAGGTGGTCGTAAATAGTAGGCATCGTTATTACAACAAAAATACAGTATCTAAGTATTAAAAGGACAAAAGTAAAAAAATAACAATACATAAATAAATTGTAACAGTGTATATCTGAAAATCATCGATCATTCTTTAGATTTTCTGTAAAAAAAGGTAATGTCAGTTGTTTTTTAAATTTTAAATACTTTTTATTATATCTGGTAAATCGTTGAATAGTTTAGGGCCTAAGTATTCATAATGGTGCTGTGCAGCTGTAGTGTTGCATCTAGGTACATATATATTCCCAGATGTTCTAGGTCTTAAGTTTCTCGTTGAGGACAGTTCAGATTCTTTAAAAACTTTTAAAATAGCACGTCTTTCAAATAATTTTAAAACAGATTTATTGAATAGTTCACTTGTTGGAAATTCTCTTGGTTTTTTAAGAATAACTTTAATAATCATTTTTTGTGTTATTATTATCAGATACAAGTTAGTCTTATAAATGCTGCCCCATGCAATTACACCATACTGCAACACTGATTGTACAAGAGCAAAGTAAACCATTTTAATATTTGAAAGTTTTAGGATATATCTTAATTGTATAAAATATATAAGTGAGTTTTCCAATTCTTTTAACACAGTTATCTATGTGTTTCTTAAATTTCATATTACTTTCAAAGATATAGCTGTTTAAAAACTAAATACATTTTCTCGAATAGGACCCTTGTTTTCGCCCGTATAAAGTGTGTTAAAAGCCTGCACAAGCTCCTAAGTCCGCCATTTTGACATGGTGTAGAGGATGGTCGAGCGGAATATTCTAATAATTCAAGCGAATATTCAAATCTATCAAATGCTCAAGTCAGTCACCACCTCTCTGCTTCTGAGCTCACGGCCTTAAATAAAAGGGATGTGTTCAGTGGATCTGTAGACATTTATTTGCGAAACAGATTAAATATTTATGAATTCATTATTTTTTAAATAAATTTAGATTTGTATCAATCTTACCTATACTGCCGTGGTAACTAAAAACACGGTGTCTTCTTTGAGAGTCCCAAGGAAGACACTGTATTTTTAGTTTCCGCGGCAGTATACCTCAGTTAAACATGATTTTCTTTCCAGGTGTATTCTTCGATAGTCGTGTGGAGCACATAAAGTTTGTGGACTTCTGCGGCAAGTACCGCCTGCCGCTGCTGCAGTACCTCTGCAGTTCCCGCTGCATCACCGGCTCCTGGGAGAGCCGCGAGCACGACCCCGTGGCGCGAGGGTTCATGATGAAGAAGGTGCTTCTGGGCTGAGAGAACCATACTCACTCCAACTAGGAACAAGAAAAGTGTATTAATTTCATCAAACAACTACTGAGGCATGACTAGGATATTACATATATATTATTATCGTGCCGTATCTTTGTAGAGATCAGCTCAAGAATAAGGCCCGCATTATTAGCCAAGAAGATGCTATTTTAATTTACTATTTTATTATTCTTGTAAATAATATTCCGTCGTAGGAAATACCTACCTACGTACATTATTTCTAATGCTTTTAAAGAAATAATGACATGATTGTAACACATTGGCTGCAAATCTTATACTGTGTATAAGTTTTTTTTTTAGTCTTTCTAAAAGTCATGCAAATAAAATTTTATTTGAATACTTGTGATTGAATGTTTATAATATATTAACCACATTTACAATTTTATGTTTAATGAAGCGAATCATGAAATGAATCAACACAACGCGGCGGCAGCTACTGGCGAGGCAACATGGTTTGTAGTGCCCACGGGCGGGACCGGCAGCCAACGGGTTAACTCCTAAGACAGTTGAGCATATCATTCTAAAGAACATTGTGATTATAGTTGGTAGGTTCAGATAGTGAAAAGTGCACAGAATATTGTCAGTTTCTTATTGAATGAGGTGTCTTCCAGAAGTGTACAGATAATTGTGTTTCTGTATATTTCACCGTGACAATTGGTTGAGAGGTGAAAGGCTTTATTTTATTGTTATTTACAGATACTTCTTTGACATTACCTGTTAAATATATTTAAGTTTAAACTAAATCTGATATTTTCACAACCCTTTATTACCCACTACATTACGTATATAGAATAACAAGAATGTATGTATGTACATTTTATGTGCTTGTAAACATGGATTGTTTACACATATGATATTTTAGTTCTTTCTTCCAATATTGCAATATAAATATAAATGGCTGTTACAAACTAATGTATAGAATTTACTTTAACTGAAGAAGCTATCTGTTTAAAGATTTATAGGGATTAGTAAAACTACATATTAAAACAAAAACAGTCTAATAAACGTTATTATTGTACCTAATCTTGTGAACTCCACCTAAAGATTAATATGTATAGCCATTTTAAATTCCACACAAACTGTTTATTCACATGCATTTATAAATCTTATAGAACTTTGTGTGCACTAAAGTCACTCTCCGAGTATGATAGCGTTTAGTGGTTATTTTAGTCCAAGTTTGTGTTTTACAAACTTTGAAAACAAATAATGTAATTAATATTTTAAACACACTCGGAGAGTGGCTTTTACTGCAATCTAGGTCAAGTCAGGCTAAAGCGTTGCGCCTAGATTTGAACATACCTCGTAATTGCATTAACCCGTATGAGCCAGCGAATGTTCAATAAATAAAAATACATTTTTGCTTAGGCCAGTATGTAGATAAAGAGACATTTTGATTTTCGTGTTTAACAAACCCAGTAGAAGTAATATCCAAAGTCAGAATGAATGTATAAGGTCGACACTGCAATTGCAGTGCTTAGTGACGTTTGTGGGCACAATTCTTCAACACTGCAGATGCAGGGCTCCGGCTCCTAGGGGTTATGAAACACATTATCCACAAACATTTAATAATTTCGCAATAATAGTTAATAAAATATTATGTTAAAAGGTAAAATAGGTGTTAGACCGGGGCCTGGCTTTACTAATAAAAAAACCCTTTGTTGGAAAAGTTACTGATTGAAAATAAAAGCTTGTTATTGTTGCATATTATAATAATAATATATTCTGTTTTTAACCTCGGAAATGCCGCTATGCATGTATTATGGACATAAACCTTCCGGAGGAAATTCTCTACATGAACCATCAAACCAGAAAACCCGTTGCGTAGTTTAGAAGAACTAAGCGCACAAACAAACAGACAAGGATAGCGACTTTATTTTATATAGTCTAGAGATTTTTTGTTTCTGAGACAACTGAAAATTTAATAAATTTATTTAGATTAATAATCTTATTAAATCTACTGTTGCATATAATAATACAATTGTTTAAACATTATAGCCAACTATTTGAATGTTAGAAAGACTACAACACAATATTTCATTCCAGTTTAATTTGAATACTTATAAAACGTGCCTTTCCAATCAATGAATATGTAATTTATAATATAATATATCTTCTGTTTATAGTTCTCATATCTATGTACCTGTCTTTTAATAAAAAATATAATAAAAAATGATTTGTTTTGCTCATTAAAATAACTTTGTGAGGTCATAGGTGGACGGTGGGAGTTCGGAAGGTAATGAAAATAATACAAATGTGTGGCCAATGTACCTAAACTATATGGATAAATATATCAATATGTATTGTCAAGACAAGATGATTGACAATCAGCTAGAGCCCAAAAGAACTTATGAAACAAGTACAGAATCTTACTTGTTATGTGAAACGCTCGTTAAGCGAAACAATTTTTCCCATATAAATCAACGTAAAATACTATAATGCGTTCCATGCCAAAAAATATTATCATTGAATAAATTTGTAGAATGCATAGCCACATCTTTATTAGGGTGATGCATAAATAAACCAATGCAACAGTTTCGCATGTTTTCAGCATTTCTCTTATTGCGCCAGAAGATTTCTGCTTTGCTACTTCCTCCCCACCCACTAACAAACTCTCCTCCATAACTTCTTGCTGTGAAACACAATGCAACTCCATAAGCTGGTGGTCAGCTCTTGACTGCTCTTCCACAAGCTCATCAATACCGTTGTTACCCACCTCTAGTCCCATGGTACTCCACGGGTACTATTTCAAACCCCTCAAAATCACATTCGACAACGCTCTTTGGTCAAAGCTTCTTCCAAGCAGAAGTGAGGATCCTCTTGGTAACCCATTCCTACGCCTTGTCAATCATCTTGAGGCAAGTAACAATGTGAAAGTCATCTTTCCAAAACTCTCTGAGAGTGAGACTTGTCCCTTAAGTCACCTCAAAACAATGCTCCAAGAGTGTTTTAGTGGAGAGTTTTTAAAGTTAGAAATAACCTGCCGGTCCATACGCTGGAGTAACGGAGTGGTGTTGCATCTGTCATAGCATCTATCTTCTTAATTTTATCCTCTTTCTTGAGTATAGTGCAATTCGTTAATGTAGACCAGAGGTTCCAAAACTTTTTTGTGTTGTAGACCCCTCTCCATGTTTTTCGGTTTTTGGTAGACCCACTACTTAACTGATATTGATTTTTTGTAAATTTCTAACTGTAGTGAAGTTTATTGTTAAAAATTTAAAGTAAAAATACATTTTAAGTTTTATACATTTATTAATTGAATTTAAATTAAAACTACTCAAAATAAAATTTGTATCTGTTATATAAAATAAACGTAACATAAAATAAACTAAGCAATAAGTTAATGTTTTTAGTGGGAAGGACGAACCTGATGCTTTAATAATAAATTATCAACATTTGGCGTCAATTTTTTTTATTTATTACTTGTAAATTATTTAACATTATAAATGATAACAATATGCAGACTTATATATATAATTTTTTCGTTATTATTCTACTACTCCATAAGTTGAGCTCCAGGAGCTCGTGTTTATGGGAGGAGTATTTACCTTTAGTTCTAATGATTTTTTAAACAATAATCAAGAACTTTTGATATAAATACAAACATAATATTAACATAGGTACACAAATTAGAAAAGTGTGTTTTCAAAGATAATTAAAATAATATATCTTTTTACAGATTAAGTAAGCGTGAGGAAATTAAGGGTACAATATATCAGGTAAACAAATTAGAAAAATAGTTTTTTAAAGACAATTAAATTAATATATATATATTTTTTACAGATTGAGTAAGTGTAAGAAAATTAGGGGTACAATTTTGTAAGGTTTAATCTTAAATCTCCTCAAATATGATTTAAGATTTTCATGGCCAAAAGTATTTTTGTTATTTGTTTTTGGGGTGTTATGCCGTGTTGCGCTAACTCCTTCTTTAGCCAACGTTTCGGACAGCATTGCAGTGTCCATCATCAGGGCAGATGTGTTATTTATTATAGTTATTTAAATAACACATCTGCCCTGAAGCGTTGGCTAAAGAAGGAGTTAGCGCAACACGGCATAACACCCCAAAAACAAATAACAAAAATTAAATCTCCTCGGCTAATGATGTCCAGTCTGTTTCTTTTTTTCATTAGGAGATTGGTAACAGCGCTTAACCCCCTTTCCACTAGGTATAACGATGGAAAGGAAATTAAAAATTTCCTTGCTATATTCCATAATACGGGATAAGTAACGGCTATGTTTTTTGCAGCCAGAAGTGCTGATATCCATGCTTAAACTGAACCTTAAGTTCTTCGTTTGTATTTATTTCAGTGAGTTCCTCATGTATTATGACATTCGTTTCTTTTATGTCACCATATGGGTTAATTATCCACGGTTGTATTACCATAGTCAAAACATCCTCAAACCTAGTTTCAAAATCTGAATAGAGTGCATTTAAATGTTGAACGTAGGTTGAAACGTCGTCTTCCTGGCAATTTTTTTGTGACAAATTGGGGAACTGGGAAAATTCGCCCCGTCCAATATTTTGCTTCATTAAATTAGTTAAATTATTATTAAAAATTTAAATTATTAATTCTTCGTTTAACTCTGGCAAGAAACGCTGATAAGATGGACTTTGTTCAAATTTAGACTGTCACCTTATAACTGCAAATTAACCAAATTAAATTTTGTAAACAAATCTGTTAAATAGGCGATGTCTGTTTTCCACTTCATTAAATTGTCTTAAAATTTTATCTTTTGTATCCAGAAATTCTAAAATAGTCTCAAAAAATGCAAAAAAATCTTGTCAAACATAAGCCTTTCGACAGCCAGCGTACTTCAGTGTGAAGGAGTAATTGATGAAAGTGTTCATCATTTCCTTCACACAACTGCGCAAATAACCGCGTATTCAACGCGTCGCTTCGGATTCGGTTTACTGCATAGGTACTTTTATAAATAATGTATATATCTTTATATTATAAGATAGTATAATGTAAGTAAATAGGTACTATCAGTGTATGTTGAGATCCACTATCGTGGACCCCCATTTTCATTTCATTGACCCCCAATTTTTTTTTTCGCTGACGTACACCCCTTGCAGGTTGTCATAGACCCCTGGGGGGTCGATATAGACCACTTTGGGAATCACTGATGTAGACCGATTGAACAATTTGTAATATTTATTTTGTTTTAGATTAATCATGCCCAGATCATACGTAAGAAGAGTAGATGCACGACATTATAAAGACTATAGTGAAGATAGATTACAAGAATGTCTGTTGGCTATAGAAAATAAAGTCTTGACCCAAAGAAAGGCGTCAGAAGTGTATAGAATACCAAGAAGAACAATTATTAACAGATTAAAAGCTAAAAGAACATGTACGCAAGTGCGTCCACCTAGATTTCCAGCTGTATTTAACGAGGAAGAAGAATCGCAGTTTTCGGAATGCTTAGAGTCAATGGGACAATATGGCTTTCCTCTATCGGAATTCAATTTGCGCATTATTATTAAAGCCTACCTGGACAAAATCGGTCGAACTGTCAAGGTCTTTAAAAATAATTTGCCAGGTTCAAAATGGGTGGCATCATTCCTACGCCGTCATAAAAACTTGTCTAAAAGATTTGCGGCAAATATTAAAAGATCAAGAGCTGCTGTTAATTTATTGTGAAAGTTTAAAGCAATTCATTGACAACGTTGGCGTAGCAATTGAAGGAGTACCGCCAGCCAACATATGGAATTTCGATGAAACGAATGTCGCTGATGATCCTGGTAATAAAAAAGTAATTATCAAAAGAGGTACTAAGTATCATGAACTTATACGAAATTCATCGAAAAGCGCAATTTCCCTGATGTTTTGTGGCAATGCGGAAGGCGAAATGCTGCCCATATACGTCGTCTATAAGTCTACTTGTCTATGGAGTACTTGGACTGAAGGGGGGCCACCTGGTATCCGATATAATTGTAGTCCTAGTGGGTGGTTCGACATGAACATTTTCACGGATTGGTTCCAAAAATTACTCCTTCCAAAATTAAAAAGCCAACCAGGGAAAAAAGTGATAATAGGCGACAATTTGTCCGCGCACATATCCATTGACGTTTTCAAGCTATGCCAGAAAAATAATATTGAGTTTCTCTGTCTACCACCAAATAGTACACATCTAACGCAACCTTTAGATGTTGCGTATTTCCGCCCATTAAAAGTTGGTTGGAGATCTGTTCTCTGCGACTGGAAACGCTAGTGATATTGGCCATAAAGATACCACTTTACCAAAGGGTCTGTTTCCGAGAATGCTAAGCCGCTTAATGGAAATATTAACACCCAACAGCCCTAACAATATCAAGGCTGGATTTAAAAAAAGTGGAATTTATCCCCTAAATATGCAACCTCTCTTAGATCGATTTCCCTGTACTGGTCCTATAGATAAAGATGCCATAAACAGTTCTTTCTTAGAGAACCTTCAAAACAAAAGAGTCGAATGGACTAACGGCATCAGCCAGAAAGGACGTAAAAAGCTAAAGTTAGTGCCAGGAATGAGCGTTGCGGAGCAATTACTAACAGAACCAGAAGAAAATATTGTGCAACAGATTTTATCGGAAACGACTGGGGAAATGGTAAACATCATGCCCAGCACGAGTTCCAGAAAAACTCGTAGCAATCATAGCTGTAGTGAGGCTAGTGATAAAATGTCATTGAGAGATTCGTCTGAAGGACTTTCTGATTTGGAAAATGAACCACCTAATGCTTTCGAAGGCCAAAATCAACTAGATTTGCAACCGTTAGTAAGAGAGGTGGGCCGGTATGTCGTGTTTTTATACGAAGGAGAAATGTTTCCAGGGGTAAAAACAAAATTCGATGGGAATGGGCCCACTATTTCGGCAATGGCCCGTTCATTAACAAATAATTGGAAGTGGCCAAAAGCTAAAGACGAAATTATATATAAATGGAGCGACGTCCTGGGATGCATAAATCCACCAAAAAATGGGAAGACGCGAGTTTTACTCTGTACCCGAGTTAAACCACTTATGGGGGGTTTAACTCATAAATTTGTAATGTTAAAAATGTTATTTTTTGGAAATTTCATTGCGTTTTCTACTTGATTACCAAAGGACCATGTCTTGCTTTGTTGAAAATTACATTGAAAGTTATTTTTAAATTTAACCAAGCATTTTTTTTACTATGAACCAAAGTTATGTTGATGAATCTCTCAAAAATATATGTGATTTTCATTTATAATTGCATTTTTCTTAATCCTGGGTCATCTTCCGATAGCGCAAAGTAAAAAAAGTAACGTATTTTATTGCTCCATAGCATAAATAAACGTAAAACTTAAGGAAAGACAAGGTGGAGCAAAGTTACCCTTATCAAATGAACTACTTTGCTCCAAAAACAAAGTTTTAAAAAATCAAAACAAACCATTAAACTTAAAAAAAATTCCTGTCTTGCTAAAGCTTAAATGTGCTTCTGATCGGTCAAACCAATAGAAGAGATGTACAATACGCCTTTCTCAATTTACAATAAAATTTATGAAAGTGGAGCCAAAATTGGTGCAAAGTAGGAACGGTTTACGGTATATCTATGGTCTCGCATCTGTCATCAGTGTTGCCAACGAAGGCGATTTATCGCCATTTAGGCTACTCAGAACGAGAATCGACGACGAAAAAAATCTAAAAGGCGACTGGTCGCCGATTAGGCTACTTCAGAGACAAGTTATTTAAATCAGCCAAATTACAAATAATAAATAATTGAAATGAATTTATTTAATTTTAATGGAAAAATGTGAGGAATTTTTCGAGATGGAATTCCTTAGCCACCCTCCCCCCCATGGATTTCAAATATTTTGTGGGGAGTACTCATTTTGAATTATTTTTGTTGGGAATTATGTTTTACAGAAATTCTGTAACAACCCCCCTCCCCCATGGATTTCGAATAATAAAAGGGGGAATCAAGCTCACGTAGAATATTTGTGGGGAATATGTGGGCAGAATTTATGCGAGTTCATTTGAATTACTGCAACTGAAATTCGGCTACATTAGGCTACTAAATGTTTGAAAAACGGCGACATTGGGCCAAGATTCGTTGGCAACACTGTCTGTCATAGCTGTCATGTCAGTAAAACGAATAAAACATAACCTCCAATGAGTGGTTTATTTAGCCTCCAATTAAGGCCTCCAATAACCATAAACATTAAGAAATGTCGAGTCGTTCAAAAAGTGACAGCCAAAATGAGCTATCTGCCGCGAAACGGAAAATGTTAGATGATGATGTGGGTTAAAAATATATTAATTATTTTTTGACGAATGTTCTTACCCAAAAAAATAATGATTCGAGTATTTTATTCATAGGACGATTTTGCTTACAAGAGTATGGAAATCCTGAAGGACAAGGATGAAGGGTCTAGCAGTATCAAGAGCAAGAAAAAGAAGAAAGTAAAGAAATCAAAAAAAAAGAAGTCAAAAAAGAAGCGAAGCCGCTCATCCTCAGAGGTAACTGAACATATTAAAATTATTCGTGTTTTTTTGCCTCATTGCCTCGCAAGTGATTAAATGATTTGGTAATTTTTGGATAGGGCCTGACACGCTTATTACGAATATTTTTTAGAAAAAAACTTTATATTCGCCTTAATTACTATAAAAGAAAACTTTTTGCATTTCGGGCGGCGGAAAATTATGAATTTAAATTTTCAATTGCGTTAACCAAAATTCACTTCGCGAATCGATGCGGCGGCAATCAGCTGCCATTAGGTACGTCACTGTTATGTTGGTATCCCTGATACATTGCGTAGATACGACTATGGCTAACTTCGTGGAAGACAAATGGATTTGTATCACAAACCATGTTACACAAACCTAGCGTAGCCGGTAAACTAGTTGAAAACTGGGATGTTTTTCTTGCCTTGACGCGAGCAGGCGTTATTAAGGGGCACTTTCCTTTGTATCACAAACCATGTTACACAAACCTAGGTATCCTACGAAGATAGCAACGGTCGTATTTAGCTCTTGTTAATGCATCAGTGATACCAACATAACAGTGCGTTCCTAATGTCGCCACATCGATTCGCGGAGTGAATTTTGGTTTTACGCAATTGAAAATCAAAATGCATAATTTTCCGCCGCCCGAAATGCAAAAAGTTTTCTTTTATTGTAATTAAGGCGAATATAAAGTTTTTTTCTAAAAATTATTCGTAATAAGCGTGTCAGGCCCTATCCAAAATTTACCAATGATTTTTAATCACTTGCGAGGCAAAAGAAGCGAAGCCGCTCATCCTCAGAGGTAACTGAACATATTAAAATTATTCGTGTTTTTTTGCCTAATTGCCTCGCAAGTGATTAAATGATTTTTAATCACTTGCGAGGCAAAAGAAGCGAAGCCGCTCAATTGCGAGGCAAAAGAAGCGAAGCCGCTCATCCTCAGAGGTAACTGAACATATTAAAATTATTCGTGTTTTTTTGCCTAATTGCCTCGCAAGTGATTAAATGATTTTTTTTTTACACTAGATGATCAATCCTTAAATAAATAAAATTATTTTCCATGAATGACCCACTAAAAGTTTGTGTAGGTAAATACATGGTTAGCAAATTATTAGCATTAAAATATTATTTGATTCCAGTCTTCCAGCAGCTCTGAAGGTGATGCTTGGGTGGAGAAAGCCACCAAAGTTCCACTTGAAGTTGAAAAGCGGAAAGAGCAGAATAGAGATGATTGGATGAGCATGACGGGAGCTTTCGCAACATACACTCGAAAAGACTTGCAGCCTGATGAACCGAAAGAAACCAAAACCAAGGGACAGATAGACGCCTACAACCCTTCGCTCTGCAGCCGGGAACTGAACCCTTACTGGAAACATGGGGGCACAGGACTTCCCTCTGAAAACACACCTCTACCAGAGAATCACGAATATTTCAGTCGTTCTAGAGATGATAAGATGAAGAAACCCCATTATGATGATGATGATGATCGTAGAACAGAGTTTAAAAAGCCAGTGTACCATGATGAAAGTAGAAGCAGAGGTAGTAATGATGACCGCAGAAGCACCAAGTTTAAAAGGCCAGATGACGATGAAGATGACTGTAGAAGCAATGATCGCAAAAGCCGACAGGTTGACAGTAGAAACAGATATGAGAGTGACAATCGCAGAAGTGCTCAGTTTAAAAGGCCAGATAATAATGATGATGATGATAGAGACAATGAACGTAAAAGCCGACAGGATGACAAACGTAGAAGTTCACACTTCAAAAAACCAGATTATGATGATGACAACAGAAGTAGACAAGATAATGATAGAAGAGAAAAGCGACCGGAACGAGATGACCGAAGTCATTATCGTGAACCCACTAGAAATTGGAGAAAAAATACTGAAATTAGAAATAAGTCACCCCAATCTTCTGGAAGTAAATCGCCTCAGCCTTCTCGGAGCAAATCACCCCAACCCTCTAGAAATAAGACCGGTTCACCGCTAAGAAAAGAAAATAATGGCGAAAGAATAGATAGAAACAAATCTCCAGAAGGATACGGGGCATCTTCGTCTCGCGAAAGTACCAAGCATGAAGATAACAATGCCGAGAGTGAAACCCAACTTCATGCAGACTACTTAACTGACCAGCAGATGAACGCAATAGGCGCTAAATTAGTTAAAGCGGAGATAATGGGCAACTCTAAAGTCATAGCTTCTCTGACTACCAGACTAGAGGCTGCACGCACATACAAGAAGCTCCATCCTGAGGGACCCCCGGGAGGCCAGACGGAGGAGGAGGGGGCGGTGATGCTGACCATGACGGATGAGCGAGGGAACACGCGGCCACTGGCCAAAGCGCAGCAGGTGGGAGACCCCAGGAGCAAGGGAGGGAAGAAGAAGGCCATCACACACGCTGAGGGAGAAAGAATGAAATTCTTCGCCGATGATGACAAACATACACTCAAAGAAATGGTAAGATTTTAGATTAAATAATATGTTAACCATAACCAATATTTGTTTATTTTGACTCCTCCCACTCTCCACTCCACTATCTCCACCTAACAATCTGTCAGACTGCCCAGTGCAACATGCCTCAAAGCGGTCAAACAGGAGCCTATTATGAAGGAAGTTCAATTTAAATGTGATATTTTTTATTTACAGTTTGAAAAAGAGAAGTTTGGAACTGCAGATGACGACCAGAGAGAGTTTGCCAACATTTTGGCGAAACACAAGAATCCGAATGATGATTTAGAAGATATATTTGCTGAAAGCATCACTAAAAACCAATCCGATGCAAAGAGAGAACAACAGAATCTGAACAAGGCGATATCGCAACACAAATCCAGCCAGCGCACCCTGGGCAGCTGTGAGTACTGCATAGATTCAGACAAGATGATAAAGCACATGATCGTGAGCCTGGGAAACAAGGCGTACGTGGCGCTGCCAACCAGGAAGTCTCTCACGGAAGGACATTGCTTTATATCCACTGTGGGGCACGTAGCCTGCTCCACAATGGTCGATGAAGATGTTTGGACCGAGATAATGGTGAGTGATCTCAATTACTTTATTTTTATATTTTATTAATTGAAGAAATGTCACCTTATAGAAACATTCTAGTAAAAATATTATAGTCTAGAGTTTATTAAGCCGCCTCCACACTCAGACATACAATCGACTTGCCTTTCGACTTTGCGGCTTCAGGTAATACGTATGAAAACGGTAGGCTTTAGGCACTATTAGTGCTATCAATTCATCTTTTAAGTTAGACCTAGAAGAGGTAACTGAATGATTTATTAATTCCACATATAAAATCTATTTAATAAACAGCATTTATTTACTACTAGCTGGTAACTAAATCCCCGGTGTTGCCCGGGCTTTTAGCAGAATTAAAACTGAAGATTTGTATAAAAATAAAATTCATGCCGCCTGCCCGGTTTCTCAGCCGTTCAACCATGTCGCTCAGGCGCTCGCCACTCGCCACAGACCGTTTATATAGGTGTTTGGGGGTAAAGTGCGCTAACTTTGGGGGGTGATTCTACATGATAGTACAAGTAAAAAAGACATAATTTTTTTCAAAATTCCATCGTTTTAAGGTAAAAAAGTTGAATTGTTTGTATGGGAAAATAAATAAAATATTCTTCTATGGCCAAATATTTTTGTATGGGAAAAAAAATCGAAATTTCTAAAAAAGTTATTTACCTTTTTTACTTCTACCATCATGTAGAATCACCTCCCGAAGTAAGTGCACTTTACTCCCGGACACCCTGTATAAATATTTATCATTCTATCAGTTAGTTGGTTGAGCTTTCCAAGGCGTCGAGTTCTCACCCAGGCGTTGCTTGTTCAATCCTCTGTTAGCTAAGTTCTTTATCATATCACAAGCAACATTTTCTGCTTATAATGTTGATAGTAGCAGGAATTTATATAAATATTCTTTTTAAAATAGCATTTTTCTTTGAAATTCCCTTTTCATCAATCATGAAATGTATTATTTTTCCAGTCATATCGGCGAGCCCTCACCAGCATGTTCAATGCTCGTGACGAGGATGTGGTGTTCTTCGAGACGGTGGTCTACTTCCACAAGCTGCCGCACCTGGTGATCCAGTGCGTGCCGTTGCCCCGGGACGTGGGCGACACGGCCCCCATCTACTTCAAGAAGGCGCTGCTGGAGTGCGAGGCGGAGTGGTCCAACAACAAGAAGGTTGTGGACCTGCGGGGCAAGGATGTGCGCAGGGGCGTGCCCAAGGGGCTGCCCTACTTCTGGATTGATTTTGGAATGGACGCCGGGTTCGCCCACGTCATTGAAGATCAGCAACTGTTTCCGATGAATTTTGCGCAGGTAAATATTTAAATAAATTAATGAAATGTTTTATTTTTTGTAGTGTATGTGAGTTCGCAGCACGTAGATAAGTACGCGGCTTGATGTGATAGGTCTGAGGATGGCGCGATAATGCAGATGGTTAAAGTAGACCACCGGGCAGTGGAAGTTTGAGATCAAATAACCGTTTTTCTTCATTTTTCTAATAATATACTATTGATGAAGATTGTTTTGACATACATTTGAATATTTCATGGAAAATTTTGGATTTTAAATTAATTTTTGTGTTTCTCCAGGAAATAGTGGGGGGCATGTTGGACCTGGAGCACAGCCTTTGGAGGAAACCTCAGCGGGAGAACTTTGCAGCACAAACAAAGAAAGTCTTACAATTTACTGAGGATTGGAAGAAGTTTGACCCTGAATCTGCCTCTTCATGATTTTATAACATCCGTCATAACTATGATAAAAAATACAATTTCCGCTTAATGTTATTATTATTAATTATGTTCCATATTCCTACACTACAAACAAATGCCTTTTTGAATAATTTATTTGTTAGTATGTATTATTAAAATTGTTGCAAGAACTTTTTATGGTTATTTCAGTCATATTTTTCAGTTATTTTATAGCCCTTTAGCTGATTTTTAACAAAAATGGTGCCATATAAATTCTTATTTATTTATAAGTAAAAAAAAACATATGTTTATATATATGTTCAAGTTTTCTTTACGGTTAACTAGCTGAAGCTCCCAGCGTCGCCCGAGCTTGTCGCAGAGTTTTTCGAATTTTCATGTTAACAGTGACTTTCCTCTTGTTTTGAAGGTCAAGTGTGCAAAATTTCATCAATCTCTGAATAAAACTGTAGATTTGTACAAAAATCAAATCCGCGCCAACGACCCGGAGTCGGCCATGTGGCCATAGACACTCCTTTATATAAATAGATACAATTATTATTCAAGTACTTACCTCCTTACTAATAAACGTGTTTTGAATTTTACGCAACTGATAAACAGTAATTTTGATATATTAATGGTTGTTTATCAGCTGTGTAAAATTTAAAACTCGTTAATTAGTAAGGCCCCTAGTGTTTGGTTTTAAGAGAGTGTATGTAGAGATTCCGTGTATGACAAATTGCTTTCTGTTTTTGAGGTAGCTTTAAAAATATCTGCTACTTCCACAGACATAGGAATTAATAGACGAGAAGATATGGGCGAGGGGTAAAATCAACTGTTGAAGAACGAGGGAACGAGGGAACGAGTGAAGCTGACTGTGATTCGTCAATAAATCAATCTGACAGTAAATAGGCATCTCGCATTATAATATCACCATTTACTTCTTTAAAGTAAAATCTGCTTTGAATGAATAGACATTTTTACATGGGAGCGCAAATTACTCGCCACGTTATGAACAAATTTGCGAAGTCCAAATTCGGCAAAGTAAGGCAGCTTTTATTTTCAGAGTCGTAGTTAGTTTCAGAGTATTTAGTTAAGACACTTTTATAAATGTTCATAATTTACTTCCCAGCAACCAACCAGCTTTGTGTTTCGCGTCCAGACGTTTCTCTATGTGATAGTAACAACTGATTCATATTATACGATGTGAATATGCTTAAAATAAAGTAAAATAATGCTTATATATGGAATGTAATACGACAATTGGGTTTATTCTCTTTTTTCACATCTATTTTTACCAGTTTTCATAGTACAAGTCAAAATTTTGCCGTGTTATTTAGTAAAATGAACCGATGATGCCTCGACCATAGTTCGCACAAGAATGATGACGTCACGTTTTCAAATTTCATTTGAGGCCAAACGCGAGCCCAGCCGGCTCAATGGAACCGGTATGGGGAGTGGGGATAATACGCTTTTAATCACTTAGGGCAGGTCTACTAATATTCATATGTCTATGGCTACTTCTGTACATTGGTTACCAGTTTATAAATTAATTGGGATTGACATTATGAAATACAGTTTTAGTTTGTGTGACTCTATGCAATGAAATCAATTGTAATAATGCAGAGCTGTCAATAACGGAATAAATGATTTTAAAAAGAAAACTTTATTAATTTTAGATTTTTCATTAGACAGTTGTAGTTTATATTTTCTTCCGATTTTATGTCCGGGTTAAATCTTCCCCATAGGAAAAACTAAACCCTTCCACACACTTTTCCACAAATGATCATCTAGTCAATCAACATTATGCAAGTGCATTATATAAGCAAAATAAATACAAAACAATACAAGAACAACACGTCAACTCACCAGAGATCAAATGGGAAAATAATTCACCGACTCCAGATCTTTTCATATCAGAGGGTTCGGCTCGGTAGAACTCCTAACAGGGCCTATAAATCCTACTGATCCCTGAATTTTTTGATAGATCTAATACGCCTAAATTTTTAATGAGAGAGCTAGGTATAATGCCAGTAGCCGAAATAACAAATGGTAATATTTTTATAGTCTGAGAATGCCAAATTCTTTTTATCTCATTTCCTAAATCTGTGTATTTTCTTATTTTCATTAACAGATTTTTGAATATTACAGGAATTTGGAATAGCGACATCAATGATATAAGTTATTTTATTAATTTGTCATGTAAAACTATATCGGGTCTATTTTGACTAATCGTTCGGTTTGTTAGTATAGTTTTATCATAATATATTTTATAAAATTCGTTTTCTAAAAATGAATTTGGTTCATATTCATAATATGGTATTATATTACGGCAGTCAATCAAGTTATGTTTAATTACCAAACTTTGGTGAATTATTTTTAAAACTTGACTGTGTCTAAATGTATATTCGGATGGTGCTAATATAGTACATCCCGATATAATATGATCTATAGTTTCCGGAAAAGCAAATTAATATTATTATTTTAATTTATTTTTCTCTACTAACTGGGTAATTGAAATGTTCAATGAATATCATTTATAATAAAAATTATCCAGTATTTACTTTAATTATACAAAAAAAAAAAAAAAAAATGTCTAAGAAATTTCAATAGAATCTGAGTGAACCTTATAATGCGGGGATCAAATAGGTGAGTTATACACAATTATGCTTCGTACTAATGAAGTATACAAAAGTTTTAAAGAATATATATTACAAAAGTCGTTAATACGTCGGCAATACTTATTATGAAACTGAGCATTTATTTAGTAAGATATTGTGATTCACGGTATCAAACGCTTTAGAGAAATCGCTATAGCAACATAGCAGCGATAATTAATTAACTAAGCAACATGATAGAGCTGATTAAATAAATAGAAAAATATAACTACTAAATTCCCTAGAATATTTTATTTAGGTACCTACTCAACAAAACTATATTGTTCAAAGTCAGACACCGAGGCACACAGTAGCGGACAGGTGTAGACGGAATAAAAAGTTAATTACTAATTAGCGAGGTAAAAGTATCCACTTTATCATGGGAATCACTTTTTATTGTTCGTTTCTTTACAAAAATGCAGACGAACCCGCCTTGAATTATGAAAGGGCTAATGTCAATATCATTTAAATATTTTCTTCCATTCAATCAATAAAAAAACATCTTAGAATATTCCCTTAATAATTTTTATATACCCAGGAAAGTACCAAGTAAAAATGATGGGCGTGTTTGTTGTTTTATCGTGTGCCGTCGGTATGCGAGTAAATATTTACGTCGCGGCCAGCCAAAACATTACTTTTTAATCGTTGTTTGATCTATATTACATTACGGTCTCGTAACCAACTGATGGGTAAGTAAACAGATTAGAAGTTTCTTAAACCCATCGATCGCGTCCTAATTAGAGGTAATAAGAAATAAGGTAGTTATATCGTAAAGGAAACAGAAACAAGGCCTTTGCAGGTATATCATAGTTCGAGCGCAGTTAAGTAGGTACCGTTAAGTACCGTTCGCAAACTTGTACCGCATTCCTGAGCTCGCAGTGGTGATACCACACTAAAGGAATGTGATGCCCAAAAATTAATTTTCCTTTGACAGGTTGCAAAATTTCCCCAGAATTTCCGTAGATTTATAATACTATTGTACCGACAAAATCGTAAGCCTCCGTGGGAGGTAAACTGTATTTTTTTAAAAAGAAACAAACAAAAAAAATTAAAAGAAAGTATTTGAACACGTGAAAATCGATAATTACGGTATTGAATTCGATACAAAAATATAATTTTTTTTTGCCAATTACAGAAAATGGAATGAGTGCATGAAAAATATGTTTAATTTGCGGTTAGACCATTTTTATTAAATTTGTTTTCTCTTTTTTAATAAAGGTAGATTAATTAATAGGTAGGTAATTGCCAAAAAACTATATGCACGAAATTAAGATAATATTTCCGTCATTGAAAAATAAAATGTACGTTTCCCTGCATCAAAAGTTCCCTAGATTTTTGAAGCAATAAAGTCGGATATATTTTTTCCCGTGTATCTAGGGAAATTTCCTTAAACGTCGCATCACCCCCGCAGGTGAGCGACTTTCTCACTAGAGGGCGCGACGGCCCTATGTGTATCGTATGTCACGGCTTTGATCTAAACTTTTTTTAAATTATCAGATTATTCGTGCGCGAATCGATCTGTGTTTATGTTACTTCCACAGTCTGACATAATGTTGTGTTATCGCGCGATGTGATTTTTATACAAGTTTGACGTACATAACAAAACGTACACACATAACGAAATCGAAACTAGGAACTGTCAACATGGCTACATGTTTTCGACGGTTTATTTATAAAATCAGTGAATTTGTTTATCGTGCTGCGTAATCGAGCGAAAACCGAGTTAACTCGTATTTCTCGATCGATGTGACTGTCTTTGGCAGCTAAATAATGAGTGGAAAGTCAAATATATATTGGCGACCTAACCTCCAATAAGTTAAGAAGTTTCGGTGACGCATTAGGTAGCACCCAAGTTCGGAAAGTTTGTTTGATCTATTTAAGATGTTTTCGAAAAAGAAGAAAAAGCCTCTAATATCTCCGCCGAGCAACTTCGAGCACCGAGTCCACACGGGGTTCGATAAGAGAGAGGGCAAATATGTAGGGCTTCCGTTGCAATGGGCGTCCATCGTAGGCAATAACCAGGTAAAGTCACCTCTTTATTATTTCCAATGTTTATCGATTATCTAGCACTACAATCTATGTCGTTTTCATCTATATGGCTCTGTACAAATGTAATCGCCATAAACTGACCCTGCATGAATATTAATGTCACATCAATGTATTTGGCAGCCAGTAATAATACTTCAGACTTGGAGCTTTAACATTAATATTACGTGCATTGCTTAATAATAATCAAAACAATGCATACACAGCAGCGGTACCAATGAAGAGAAACAATGCTTTTATTAAGTTATTGGCTTAGCTCGACACTTTCATTTGCTGGGAGTGTTTTTGAATGTTTAAAACGAGACTGGTGTAAGCACCACATCAGATGATAAGAGAAAATTTCTTTTTGTGATACTTTGTTGTCTTATAGCAAAAGTAGCGATATTTATATAAAACATTAAACTTAGCATGATAGCAAGATAACATGATAACAAAAACGTCACCTCCAAATTTTTTACTCAATTTGTTATTTTAATATTTGTCACTTGCATAACTGATTTTCAACCCATCAAATACGATATATAATTATGATGAAATTCTTATTTATACCATTTTAAAACTAGATATTGAAGTCCACAAATCGCCCCCTACCCCTAGTGGACCCCTCAGAGATCACCCCGACAGAGATATTAGACTTAAAGACCATTGTGAGGGGAGAGCATCGACCCAATGATTCCCGAGTCTCGCAACAGAATGCCAATTTACCAACGCAACCAAATCAGAACATTCCCAATGGCCTCATACTCCCTAAGAACTCTCACGTGGCGAGATCAAACTCCTTACGCAGCTCCAGTCCTCCGGGCATGCGGAGAGGGGAGTACAGAAGTCAGGCTAATGTCCCCCCATCAGTTCCCGAAGAGACAGGATCCGGCCCGCAGTACCCGAGCTTGAGAAGGGATCCGTACGGTTCCAAGCCTTTGAGAGAATCGCCGGCCGAGTGGGGCGCACAGAACCAGGGGCAAGGCCAAGTGCAGAACCAAGTCCAGAACCAAGTCCAGCCGCATCAGCCGGATAATGGCAACTACCATCACCACCAGCCGCCGCAGCAGATGCAGCAGATGCCCCCGCACCCACAGGACAACAGCCTGCTGCAGGCACACTACCAGAACACTATAATGCGCAACTCTCCTGCCAGCGTGGGCGCCGAAGACGCGGGCAGCGGCAAGTTGCGGGCGGCAGGCTCCCAGCAGACGCTGTCCTACCAGAACCAGAATCAGAACCCCAACCAGAACCAGAACTTTGCGCCGCCGCACCACAACCCGGCACACGGCAGCAGCACGGGCCTCAACGGAAACCTGCTCAGTCCATGTAAGTTTCCAGTTAGTTCTATGTTGTAACGTTATAAAACAATAAGTCTGTGTGTTGATTGTAAATTTGATGTATGTTTGTTGATATAATGGGTAGTCTAACTTAAAAAATGATGATAAGAAATAATTTAATCATAACTTTTTATTTAGAATGAAAGATAAAGGTTAGCAGTACCTATTATTTAATTGCACCTGTTTTGGGATTCAAAGTCGATCTATTCAACTTGTTGACGGAGTTACCAACAAAATGATGGGTGCTTTTCTCTCCTGTACTTCAATTTTATTATTTATTGGACAATTTGTATGGCGCCGCTTTTGTGTGATATCACCTCAGGGGCGCTTTACAGTTGATGCAGGTATTACAAAAAAATATAAATATTACAAAAATAAATTGAAATTAAGTTAAATAAAATGAAGTACAAGAAACAGGTGATGAAGTACAGAAACAGGTGACACGAAGATGGAGACTCTGCAGCAAGAATCCTAGGTGGTGTCCTCACCACCTAGGATTCTTGCTGCAGAGTATTATAGTATTAGTGTATTGATCCAGTTTCCTAACTGGATCAATACACCCAAGTATCTCAATATATGATTTGAATTTAAAAAAATTAAAGAATTGAAACCTGTGCAACGTATTTGTCTCGACTTGTCTCTTTGACTGCCTTAAACATTTGTTACTTGATTGGCAGTAAGGATGTCTTTAAAAATATTGATTTCCAGAAAAGAGGAAATGGACGACTTGAATTGGAGCATTTCACAACAGGTTTTCTAATCCGGCACTAAATAAAACCTCAGCATGACGGATTAGTGAAATATATGAAAAATTTGGGTTTTTGTGATCTTATTTAAGTGTATTTTGTACGTAATATTATGAATTATAAAATCAGTCATATTCTATTGGTAGTGGCAAAATATTATACGTAATTTTTCTAACTTTCAATGCCTTTCATAAACAACTCTTGTTTGACTAAGATAGTGTCAGAATTGTAAAATTCTACAGTACATTAATTTGTTGGTTATATGTGTTTTATTTTTTTTACTTCGATATTCATCTAACTAGGTCACCAGAGACCAATTTTTAGGTACACACAATAGATAATATTATTTCTGAAATAACAGTACCTTTAATACAATTTCATGCAAAAAAAAATTTCCTACTGGTTTCACTTATACCGTAAGCTATGTACAAGCTTATATTCACGCTCGAGGGTTTGGCTCGATCATACATGTCGACTTGGAACCATGCTTGTCATTGCGTCCATATACTCTAGAAAGTCGACATAAGCTGCCATAAATATGCCACCAAAACGCTAAGTCAGATCGTAAATTTCTGTCAAACACAGAGCAAGAATTATGGCCCTTGAATCTTTTTTGCGTCGAGCTGTTCGCTCGATATCGAATGAATTGCTTAGAGTGAGAAGGTACACACGTTGAGACTTGTTCGAATGAGTGTAAAACCACCGAGCATGAATGGGCGCAAGTACATAGCTTAAGCTTAATCAAAGTGTTATATTTATATTACAATAAGTATTGTAAAAAGTTTATATGTCATAAATATTGTGTCAAATCACAAAGGGTTACGAAAATAAGATACCAACATAGACATATGAATATTAGTAGACCTGCCCTAAGTGATTAAAAGCGTATTATTCCCCACTCCCCATACCGGTTCCATTGGAGCCATTATGCTATGGTCTAGAGAGCAGCGGGCCTTCGCCGTCGAGAGCTTCTTTTGTAACGGTCGCTCAGTTGTTGCTACGCAACGTGCCTCTCGCGCTCGCTTCGAAATTCCTCCTCACAGACTCGTTCCTGGCCGTAATTCGATTCTGTCGTGGGTCAACTCATTTCGGGAGTGTGGAAGTGTCGCTAAACCCAGAAATGGACATCAACGGACCAGCAGAACACCGGAAGCTGTGGAAAGAGTGAGGCAGTCAATTCTGCAAGGAATTTTTTATTCTAAGCCTCGAAGAAATGAACGTTAGGGACGTGTGGTTTCAGCAGGATGTAGCCACAGCACACACAGCACGAAACTCAATGAATTTGCTGCGACAACATTTCCCCAACCGCCTCATCTCTCTCCGAGGCGATCTCCCATGACCGGCGCGCTCTCCGGATTTGACTCCATGTGATTTTTTTTTGGGGTTATTTGAAATCCCTTGTTTATGTCGATCGACCACGGACCATAGATCACCTGAAGAACAAAGTTCGCGATGCTATTGCCAATATTCCGATTGGTATGCTGAGAAGAGTGGACGAGAACTTCAAAAAACGACTTAACCAGTATATGCGCGATGAGGGTCGCCATTTAAAAGATGTAATTTTTAAGACAGTACGAAAAAAAACTTGGTACATTGCATTTTCAAATAAAAAAAGAATTACAACAATAACTACAGTGCTTTTGTTTTTATTGAACTTTCAAATAAGTAAGTTTCTCTGGCGCACCCTGTATAAGCATTATTTTACTTTATTTTAACCACTCAGAACATTAGAACGTCGCGTAGAATAATAGCGGTCATTATCTAAGCCGATTGAATCTGTCATCTTGTTCGTTCATAATTTATTGCGTTTCTAAATAATTTATTAAAAATATTTTAATTTGGACGGTTAATATTTTGAGGTGACTAATAGTTTTTAATTATATTTCTTCAATATATAAAGTGTTATTTCTTTATGATACTCAGAAAAAAGTACATTTTTCACGGCTTTGAAATAATGGTAAGCGATTCTTACATATTTTTGACGTTTTCATAAAATGTATATTTAGAAACGCAAATATTTACGTATAACAACACAATGCGATAGTGGATTTCATAATCTTTCCAAAACATTTTTTAGAATGAGGCTACGTTTCCCAAAACGTGAGTTATGAAGCTTTTAGCAAAACTCGTAAATAACACAAAAATTATCACGTTTTGACAGTTCTCAAAGGAACACATAGTAAGTAAATGTCTTTGTCTGAGAGGTTAAGCATATTCACATCGTATAATATGGATCAGTTGTAGAAACACATCGAGATACGTCTGGACGCGAAACACAAAGCTGGTTGGTTGCTGGGAAGTAAATTATGAACATTTATAAAAGTGTCTTAACTAAATACTTAAACGAAATATTCGACTCTGAAAATAGAAGAAATTTATTTTGCCGAATTTGGACTTCCCAAATTTGTTCATAACGTGGCGAGTAATTTGCGCTCCCATGTAAAAATGTCTATTCATTCAAAAGCAGATTTTACTTTTAAGAACTAAATGGTGATATTATAATGCGAGATGCCTATTTACTGTCAGATTGATTTATTGACGAATCACAGTCAGCTTTCCTCTCTGCGTCCCGCAACTCTTGTTTTAACCCCTCGTTCTTAACTTCTCGTCTATTAATATTCATATGTCTGTGGATACCAACAAAATAAGATATTCAAATTGATTGGTTCGCCCTAACATAAAATCTGGGCATCGTTTCAATGAGCTGGAAGCAAAGCTCGTGACCATATTATTGGCACGGATTGTAGGATTCGAGAACGCTTTGAATAAACTACAACATCTTTTGTAAGTCGACCGCTGAAGAGTGTTCATTGAAATAACTAGACCCCGTGCAGAAATCTAAAGTTCTTTAAAGTAAGGAAACGGTTTGCAGCGCTGTCTATTGTGGGACTTTTCTGCCCAGGATGTGAATGTTCATTTTTAACTGAACCACCGCATAGCAATGCTAAAAATGAGTGGAGTGGGTAAATTATATGGAATTTGTAGTTTTTACTCGGTCAGCAATTTTCACACCAATTTAAAAAGAACTAGTAATTCATAAGCAGATTTTATTTTGGAGGACAAAATAGTGATTATTACAATGCGAGTTGCCTGTATTCTGTCAGATTCAATTATTAACAAATCACGTCCGCGCTGCCTCCCACTCCACGCAACTTGGTTTGTTCCGCTTTCCTTGATTAGCTGGTCTATCAATTTGATTGTCTATGGATACCAATCCATTTTTTACTTTGTGTTAACCTTTTCTATGCGTCATAAATTTGTATCACTTCGTTCACACGCGGGGCTATTTATCATCAATCTAATTTATGACTTTAAACAATAACCACATGGATTTTAAAATTTGTTTTAAAAAATACGTCGCTTATGTCTTGAATTACCTTTTCAAGTATAAATAAACAATCCGAACATCAATGGGACTTGATAAAAATTATATATTCGTAATCTGATACGGTATACCCGGGCGGCCATGTTAATATTTCAAAGATAACGATACACATGCTTATAAACATACCGGAGTAGAGCTCTTCAACTGTGGTGCGATGTAAGTGGTTGATTTATGGGTGCGATGTCGCGTTTGACTGGATACATGAAATATTGACACACTTAAAAAGGTTCATATAATAAAAAATAACTACACTTAAATTTACAAAAATAATGAAATAATTTTTCTGTTATTATGTCACCGTAAATATGTATCACTTAATATATTTTTTTATCGTGATAAATTTTGAAACAGTTCTCAACGCATAACGGCACATTGCACTCTAAGCACATAAATTTAGTAAGTTTTCTGACTTTGGGCTTCAGTGTTGAAGTGGCTCAGACACGACACCTTCGACGAGGGTTTGTGTTTTTTGCTGAAGGGGGAACTTTAATGGGCATGTGTTTGGAAACAATTTTCGATGATAAACGCATCGGGTAATCTCTTGATGTTGTGGGACGTAAAATACTCGGCAAAGTTTTGTGATATTTCTCTAGTAATTGCTCAATCACAGCCATTTGGAAATCAGCCAAACTGCCTTTTTTTGATGTTACAGTTTGGTATATTATGTGAGCATTTAATAAATACAAATCAATTATATGAAATGCAACTTTCCTGTACCATTTGAGTGACTTCCTCATACAACTTAAGTTGCTTAGCATCATATCAGCTTTGTCTACTAGACCCATGTTCTTGTTATAGTCTAGAACACATTGTGGTTTTAAAATGGGCTCTCCTGTCGATCTATTTATTTTTCCCGATGGTCCAACAGAACCATCGTGAAGAGTGGTCAGTATGTGGATTTCACGCCTATCGTGCCATTTCAAAGCTAACAACGGTGATTGGTGCTTTGATTGGATTTCCCCTTTCTTCAATTTAACAAAAGGTGCCATGCCTTTCCTGTTTTTCCGAACAGTGCCACAAGCATTAGTTTTTTTTTCGTGTAAATATTTAAATAAATTTGGACTAGTGTACCAGTTGTCGCACCACAAATTATGACCCTTTCCGAAATAATCTGACAAAAGGGTGGTTACAACGCCTCCCGAAATACCAATACCTTGAGTATCATTTTTTTCTGTATCAGAACCAACATAAATTATAAAATCGAGAATGAAACCCGTCATGACGTCACACATCACAAACATTTTTATTCCAAATCGGTGACGTTTAGATGGAATGTATTGCTTGAATAATAGACGGCCTTTGAAAACGATGATGCTTTCGTCAATACATAGATTTTCATGGGGCATCATAGTTGATTTAAATGTTTCATGTGTGGTCAACAAGAACACGTATTTTATGCAGTCTATCAGTAGGCGTTTGAATATTACTATCACTAAAGTGGAGCATCTGTAATATTATCTGATAACGGTCTCTGGGCATTGTCTTTCCAAATATTGGTGAAAAGATTATGGGGTTCGTACTCCAATGTTCCTCGATAGTTAAGTGTTTGTTCCTAGTCATGGCGAATGTTAACGCAATAAAAACGTACATTTCTGAGACTGTTGTATCAACCCATTTTTTAACTCTCGATTTTGCTGTAAAATCCATCGTCCTAATTTTATATTGATAAAATTGATTTGTTTCATCAACAATTTTTGTAATAATTTCTGTATTCAAAAAATGTTCAAAAAACATAAGTTCGGGCGTGTCTTCAGTTAACCTGGTATCTGGATTGATACCTGATGCGAAATCGTCGAATTCATAAATAATGGGTACGAAAGGACCGGCAGTCCACAGATTTTCAACCACTTCTTCTCCTTCTTCAATGTTCATTTCGGGTTCAGAATCATGGCTTTCATGTATTTCAGCAGCTTCGCAATTATTATCGACGTCACTGTCACTAATTTCAAAATCTGAATCTATTTCTAAAGTAGCACCAAATATTTCTTCGTCATTAAGACCACGACCCGACATTTTGTATTTTGGCAATAAAAATACTTTCAAAAATTGATAAAAAGTCAAACTTGTACAACTTTACACTTGATTTTTCACTAAAAAAAAGTTTTAACCACGTATCTTTATTTGAAAATAATCTAACACTGACGAAATTTTATATTTCTTCAATAGTTTGAATGAATGTATGTAACGAACTTATTTTAAAATATGATAAATCAGATGAATGTACACTGTAATTAAAATAGTTCATATCCACGAAAAAGCAAACAATAATTCCAATGTAATCTACACGGCGAGCGTCTCTGTTTGAGAATCTTATAAAATGCGCCTGCGTTATTACGTGTATAAAGACGTGGGAAGAATTCAAACTGATTCATTTTTCGCTCTGAGTTGGAAGATCCCTTCAAATCTTTGTATCGATGATTAGGATACGTATTATGGATAAATATCGTAAGATGTCAGTAGTGTAAAGATGTGAGATTTTTTAGGAGTATAAGTTTTACCGTGCTCAAGCATGTTTCATACCCATAACGCCGAAGAAACTTTGCGTCGCACAGATTTGCCTCCCGCGTACAGGGCATGTACAGTGCGTCGCAGGCGTGCGTCTCCCGCAGGGATAGGGTTAACAAGAACAGAATTACTAATAAGCATATATTATTGAACACTATGTTTCAACTTAATAAATATTATAAAAAACAACTATTTACATCGGGGGAGATGGAAAAACATGCATTTAGATTAATATTTGTAACAAATAATTTGGAATTTGTGGAATTTATTTAGTGTGACGCCATTTTGAATTTTGGTTCAATTTATAGGACAATAAGTTGTGCATATTAGGTATTATTATTATATTATATTGTGATAAAAATGAATTGTTTATATCTTTTTCTGAATATAAAGAAGAATGTCTGTGGCGGGGGGTGGGCAGTGGGCAGAGTGGACTTGTTTTTTTTTATACGAACCTACAGTTGTATTTCAGGTTGATGAAATTTGTACCCTTGACCTTCAAAAGAAGAAGATCACTGTCTAGGTCTGATTTTGGAAAACTCTGTGTAAAGCCCGGGCAACACCTGGAACTTCAGCTAGTATATTATAAAATAAGTTCTTAGGCTATTCAATTTTTTTTCCTCCACAACATATTTTGTAATAATAATTTCAATACAAATTGACCGGTCGGTGGCCGAGTTGACATCTCGTTTGGGTCCCACCCAGGCGTAGTGTGTTCAATTCCTCGGCTGGCTAAGTCCTCCATCACAACACAAGCAACATTTTCAGCTTACTGTGGTGGTAGTAAAAGATTTTCAAATATTGTCAGGTTATTCGTAGCTCGGGAATGTTTGTCTTTCTTTTAAAAAAAAAAAAAAATATATATATATTTGTACAGCGCCCTTGAGGTGATTATTCATGAAAACAGAGCTATATAAATCAGCCAAATATTATAATAAAATAAGTTCTTGGACTAGTTAAATACGATTTAAAAAAAATATATAATAACCTAACCTAATCTAATAGCTTTTTAGGCTATTTTTTTAGTTAATTAGTAAAAAAATTATAGTAATTAAGTTGAAACGAAATTTTCTACTAAATAATCTGTGCATATTTGTAATGCGGCAAAATAGTAATTTATGAAGGATATTGATTGGAATGGAACTAATGGATGTTTAATTAATTGGCAGTGGACAGCCAGATGACGTCGTCCCCCTACGTGCGGGGGGCCCCCGTGCTGCCCCCTGCACTGCCCCCTCACCAGGAGCGCAAGGCGGGCTCGCAGGCCTCTGCGCAAGGTGGCCTACCCTCCAAACACGAACAGAGACTTACGCACGAGCAGGTGAGCTAATATTTATTAAAACACGTTGCTTTTCGTAATAGACAAAAGAATAATCTTTATTGTTCTTGAAATTTATTTGAAATGTTACACATTGTTTCAATATAGATGGCGCCACTAAACACATTTGATAATTTTGTTACCATTATTCTAATACTCCCACTTAACAAAATAAATGTGAATTTGTAAACAGAATACATAGATATTGTTTTATTTAACTTTAATTCCCAGCATGTGCATGAACTTATAATGCTTAGTTGACAAAAGACCCTTGGTTAACAAGTCAGCGGGCATTTCCTGAGTTGAAATGTATTCAATATTAATTAATTTATTTTTAACTGCATCTCTATTTAATTAATTTATTTTTAAGAGCAAATAACATTCTCAGCGCAGAATGTTTTATGACAGGAGAAAAAATGTTCTCATAATCAATGCCACGTCGTTGCGTAAAACCTTTAGCCACGAGTCGGGCACGATACCGCACTTTATCATTCACATCTAGTTTTTTATTTAACACCCACTTGTTTTGGACAATTAATCCATCACTTGGTATATCAACAATTTCCCACGCATCGTTATCCTCGAACGACTGAAGCTCCTCTCGCATGGCCTGTCTCCACTGATCAGCTTCTGGTCCATTCAGCGCTTTTGAGAAGTCTATTTGTTCGACATCTGGATTGGAATTGGAAATACAGATATTACCAAACCCAAAACGTTCCGGAGGTTTTCGTGTTCTCTTCTCCTGTTCTGGTAATTCTGGAATTGGTTGCAACTCACTGATTGAGATATCTGTCTCTATGTTTGTGATGCTTGTATCGTCATTATTTTCACTAGCCGGATCAGTATATACAGATGTATTTGAATTTTGGAGAGATTCATCCATTGAAGACTTCCCCACTGAATCTCTGCCATCTTCGTTTGTTGCCGGAGACTCATGCCCTTCAAATTCAACATCATCCTGTATCCATTCTGTTATGTTTTCTGCATTGATTTCCGATGATACTGTTTCTTCTTCTATCACTATTATATCTCTCTTTATAGTTATAATATTTTTTATGGGATCATATACACGATATCCCTTTACTGTTTCTGAAAATCCTACAAGAATCTGCATTTTAGCCTTCTTGTCCCATTTTAATCTTCTTTCCTTCGGTATGTGGACCATTACGGGGCTGCCAAATAGGCGTATATGACTTAAATCTGGTTTCTTTTTATACCACGCTTCATAGGGTGTTTTATTTCCCAAACTTGAAGTTACAGATCTATTTTTTAGGTATACTGCTGTATTAGCTGCTTCAGCCCAGAACTTTTTTTCTAATTTCGCATTAAAAAGTAAGCATCGCGCTTTCTCTATAATAGTTCTATTAGCCTGTTCACAAACACCATTTTGTTCAGGTGTGTATGCAGTTGTCTTCTGGTGTATAATTCCTTCTCTGAGTAAGTAATTCTCCATCTCACCACTACAAAATTCACCACCATTATCTGTGCGTAATATTTTTATTTTTGTTTTCTGACTATTTTCAGTCATTGCTTTAAAATTCTTAAATATCTTGAAGACTTCATTTTTATGTTTGTGGAAGTATATGAAGGTCATACGACTGTGATCATCAATGAACAAGACAAAATACCTAGCACCACCTATGGACTTCGTTTCCATAGGACCACATACATCTGCATGTATTGTATGTAGTATTTCTGTACTTATTTTTCCAACATGATGAAATGGTAACCTCATTTGTTTACCTTCGCAACAGGTCACACATTTCGCCATTGTCATATCACTGGTACCCGGGTAGGACAATCCATCTACAATGCCGTTCTTCATTTTATTTAAATCATTACTGTTAATATGCGCTAACCGCCTGTGCCAAAGATCTGCATTTGCTACAGCAGGTGCTGCCAGTATACAATCTGCTACTTTGATGTTTAGCTTGTACACTCCATTTATTGACGTTCCTGTGGCCACCAACACATTCTTAGTGTTACGTATGTAGCATTTGTTTTCACCAAAAACAACATTGTTTCCGTTCTTGATTAGTTCGCTCACTGACAACAGGTTTGTTGTTAAGCTCGGTATGCAAAGCACATCTTTAACCATGATATCGTAGTTGCAGTTAGTTATTATTTGTACATCTCCGGAACACAAAACTGGCACTTTCATATTATTCGCGACGGTTATCTCTGATAAATATGGCGTAAAATTTGCGTGTTTTATCCACTCTTTGTTGGCCGTCATATGTGCACTTGCGCCACTGTCAATGTACCATTCGTTTTTATTGTATTCTCCGTTCAAAAAAACTACACTAAAAGCATTTGATTGTTTGTTTTTTTGTAACACTGGACACTGGTTTCGATAATGACCCGTCTGTTTACATTTGTAACAAGTGATGGTCTTGTCACCTGTCACTTTTGAATTTTTCGATGACGTCGCGCCATTTTTAAATTTCTGCTTGTAGCTTTTATTTGCAGCAAATGCTGCGCCGCTGGAATCCACGTCATTCTTTGAAACCTCCATATCAATCAACTTAGATTTTATTAAATCGGTGGTAATCTGCATTCCTGAGTGCTCCACCGCCATAATCATTGGCATGAATTTTTCTGGCAGACCTGCGAGAAGTAACGATCCGACCCATTCTTCTGTAATTGCAAATCCTGTGCCCTTCAATCTCTGAGCTGTTTCGACCACTTGCGTGACGTAGGAAGTCATGGAATCACAATTTTCTTGTCGTAACGAGATTAAATGTCTTAGTAGAGATATTTTACGAGAAAAGCCTGAGTCATCAAATATAGACCTCAGTTTAATCCATAACTCTAAAGTTGTTTTTGTTTCTTTAATATGCACGTACAATCCAGGGTCAATAGTTAAAACTAGCTTCGCCTTGGCTCTTGCGTCATCTGATGCTTTTGACTCGAAATTTTTATCTGGCTCCGACTTGATATAGTTAGCGAGGTTGTCAAGCACCAACAGATTTTCAACCGCAAAACTCCACTGATCATAATTCTGGCGTCCTGTCAGCTTCTCAATACTTTGAAAATAGTTTGCAGCCATATTTCCACGAAAAGTCAACAATTTTCGACTGTTTTATACTAAATTTACACAGTAAAACCGAAAAATATATGGATATTTGCCCATAACCTATTAAAACACGTTGCTTTTCGTAATAGACAAAAGAATAATCTTTATTGTTCTTGAAATTTATTTGAAATGTTACACATTGTTTCAATATAGATGGCGCCACTAAACACATTTGATAATTTTGTTACCATTATTCTAATAATATTTCACCATATAAAGCACTATTAGCCACTTGTTCAGCCTTCTAGAATAATAAATTGTATTCAGAATTAAACTTAAAACCTGTCTCTTCAGAAAGTAATTTGAATAACTGATCAATTTTAACTAACCTGTAGTACATAACCTCAAAAATATATATATATATATATTTTTGTACTATTGCGCAAATTCATGTAACCTGTAATTTAAGAACTTTTTACGAACTGTGACAACTGTAAATATTTGCATACCCACCATCATTTATATCATAAATCCTTTTATCTGAAGTTTTAACCATATTGGAAGTAGATAATTACAGCATTGAGTGTGTTTTCATAAACTCACACATTTCTATATAATATGTATTAGAAATGGTTTAGATTCCCACAAATGGTTTAGATTCCCACAGATGGTTTGGATTCCTACAAATGGTTTAGATTCCCACAGATGGTTTGGATTCCTACAAATGTTTTAGATTCCCACAGATGGTTTGGATTCCTACAAATGCTTTAGATTCCCACAGATGGTTTGGATTCCTATAAATGGTTTAGATTCCCACAGATGGTTTGGATTCCTACAAATGGTTTAGATTCCCACAGATGGTTTGGATTCCTACAAATGCTTTAGATTCCCACAGATGGTTTGGATTCCTACAAATGCTTTAGATTCCCACAGATGGTTTGGATTCCTATAAATGGTTTAGATTCCCACAGATAGGAATTTGAAAGTTGCACTTGTTGCTTTTGAAAAGTGATATGCAATCACCTTTGTAGGGTAAAGTGTCATTCTATGAACTGCCAACATGTTCTATCTAGCGCAGTGTAATATGATCCTATATTGTGCCAAATGGTATAGGATTGTGTTGTAAAGGGGCAGCTGTAATATAATCTTTTACTCTGTTAAATTGAACAGAACCAAACACTGCTGATAAATAATTCCGTTCCAGAATATTTTGCAGTAACCGATTGCGCTTGTTTTTATGTGATTGTGTTTTATCGACATTTAAATAAAATCGTATTGCTTTTATACAACTTTATTGTTGCATTTGTGACTAAATCCTAAGTAGCACTTTAATTAGTTTTTTGATTCAACTTAGTTTTAAGAATGCCTGCTTTGCTATTCCAAAATATTATTATTGAATGAGCAGGCAGCATTCTGTTGATGCGCTCATATCTGATTTCACAATAAGTTTAAAAACAGTAATTGAGTTGTTTTAAATTTAAAATAAGGGTCAATCCGCACCAAATCATCCAGGCCATGTCACCCACCATCTCAGATTTTGATGAAACTTTAAATTTTTAATCCTTCCATATAGATAAGAAAATATACCAAATTTTACCTTCCTACCTCAACTCGTTTTTTTTTTATGGGCAGTTGAAGTTTGGGCAAAATAAGCATTTTTACATATTCCGAGCACTCCGGAAGAGCTTGTACCTTCAATGAAAAAAAATTGTATCTTTGTCATTTATAGTGCAAATGCAATGAAAATTTTCAATATTATCAAGAAAACTATGCTGATTGCAGAAAAAAATAAATAAACCCTTTACATTTATCTACTTGACTTTAAAAAATTACCAAAAGTAATTTTTTAAGTAATTTTTGGGACGGAAAAGGTACTTTACAAAAAAGCAATATCTCGGGAAGGTACAGTGTTAATGAAGTAATTTTTTTTTATTCATATCTACAAATAGCATAGAATCACATACAAAAATAAAATTCATGGCATTTTACTTGCTTCAATAAATAAAATCCATTTTAAACTTTTTTCAAACTTTTTGTAATTTTTTTTTATTCTTATCTACAATAAACATAGTACAACCTAAAAAAATAAAACTCCTGGTATTTTGTGTGCTTCACAGTGTAGAGACGTTTTTAAAATAAGAAATCTTTATCATACAGAATTGTTCTAGGTTTTTTTAAATCTAGATACAAAAATAAATAAAATCCATTTTAAACTTTTTTCAAACTTTTTGTGATTTTTTTTATATCTATTTTTAGTTTGTAATTGGGCAAGTTATAGTTTAGGTATATAGCTAGTAATATAGGTTGAATGAATGGACTAATATCAAAGAAACAGTCCTAGAGACAAGTCACTACATGGAAATGATGTATCTGCAACAAGAACAAGACAGAACATGAAAATTACTATCTGCCTCATCACTAAGTTTGCAGGATACTACATGCTTTGTTTCCTCTGACATGCTTAGTTCTGAGTCAGCTTCAAAGCAGTGATCATCTATATAAATACTGTAGTTGTTTCATGTTATGGTGTACGTTGTTAAAATGTCTCTAATCGAAACAAGTTTAGTTAAATGTAGTGTGGGACAACATAATGGTACTGAATGTCACAAAAAAAGTTATACTAAGTCAGAGAAATTAACGAGTGTGGATTTGTTAAGTGAATTTGAAAAAAAGCTTATTCAACAAAGAAGTTTTGTATCTACAGACTTGGTTTTCAACATTTGTGAGCACCACAGAATATTTAACTTAAATAAATATGAAACATTTCAAAAAGCTTGTTTTGACCCGTTCCAAAGCCACAAAAGGAAAATTACAAAAACTTTAAGAACAGTATCCTTGGAATTTTCAGAGAACATTAATACCATTCTAAAAGTAACTAATAAAGCAATCCCTGGACAAAAAATTTGTAATGCATGCAGAGCAAAAATTAGTAAGAGCCAAAACCTTAACAATGAAATTGAAGAGCTTAACACTTTTCAAGAAGACATAAGTGAAGTTGAAAATGTTTTAAACAAAGAAATTTTTTTACAAGAAATCAACACTTCTTTAACTGACATTGGAGAATCTCCATTTAAACTACATGCAATACCATCCCACAGTAAGTCTAGTTACGCTAAACGGAAGTTAGATTCTGCTTGTTCAACCTTAAAGAAAAAAGTAAGTAAAGTTTTAGAAAAAGAATTTTCCCCAGTAAAATGTGATGCAAAAATACCAAGATGTATTCAAGAAAAAGCTAATGACATGGACAGGCTTGTTGAGTTGGTTAAAAAAAAATTGGAAACACAAGTTACACGCCGTGAGAGAATTCAGCTTCTAACTCTCGCTCCAACTTCGTGGAGTAGAAAAAAGGTTGCTGAAGAATTCAGTGTTGGTGAATACTCAGTTCGTAAAGCACGAGAGCTACTAAATGAAAATGGTATCATTGCTTTACCTGATCCAAAAAAAGGAAAACCATTAGACCAAGGAACAGTTACTTTGGTTAAAAATTTCTACCAAAACGATGAATTTTCTCGTGTTATGCCAGGGAAAAAAGATAAAGTTAGCATAACCAAAAATGTTTATGAACAAAAAAGACTATTGCTTTGTAACCTGAATGAACTTTATGCTACCTTCAAGTTTGAATACCCTGCTTCAAAAATTGGGATTTCGAAATTTTGTTGGTTGCGTCCCAAATGGTGTGTGCCAGTAGGTTCTCCAGGCTCTCATTCTGTCTGCGTTTGTGCAATTCATCAAAATGTAGTGTTGCTTCTTAATGCTTGTGACAGTGAAGAAACGTACAATGATTTAATGGACTACTTAGTGTGCTCAAAGAACAATAGAGACTGTATGCTTCGACATTGCGATAAGTGTTCAACATCTAGTGAAAATCTTAAGAAACATTTGTTAGAAAAATTTGAAGAATGGGACCAAGAAGATGAAATTACATACAGTGCATGGGTAACTACTGATAGAACACAGCAGGTTTCAGTTACAGTTCCCTTTCATGAATATGTAGAACATCTTGTGAAGAGTCTTGTAAAACTTCTTCCTCATTCTTTTATAACAAAGTCTCAATCAAAATATCTCAAAGAGTCCCTAAAAGCACAGCTTCAGATAAATGAAGCTGTTGTGTTATTAGACTTCAGTGAAAACTTCTCCTATGTTATCCAGAATGAAGTCCAGGGTTACCACTGGACGCAAGACAGTTGTTCACTCCACCCAGTGGTAATTTACACTTGTGAAGAGCCTGGCAAAGATCTCACAGTGTCAAGCTTGTGTGTAATTTCAGATGACTTGGAACATGATGTAAGTTTCGTTTACGAAACTCAAAAAATTGTTGCTCAATTTTTAAATCAAAAATTTCCCCAAATTCAAAGTGTTCATTATTTTACTGATGGTTGCGCAGCGCAATATAAAAACTGCAAAAACTTTTTAAATCTGTGTCACCATCAAAAAGACTTCAACTTGAAAGCATGTTGGTCGTTTTTTGCTACGAGTCATGGGAAATCTCCCTGTGATGGAATAGGTGGAACAGTAAAACGTCTTCTAACTAGAGAAAGTTTGCAACTTGGCCCTGGCAACACTATCACAACTGTAGACAAAACTTTTAAGTTTTGTCAGTCGAGAGTAGAAAATATATATTTTTACTTGCTGAGAAAAGAAAGCTTATTCACTTGCAGGCAACAATTACAGCAGCGTTTTTCACAAGCTAAAACAATACCAGGCACTCGAGGTTTCCACTGCTTTGTTCCTCTGTCTGAAAATGAAGTTGGCACAAAAAGGATAAGTTCAGATTCAGATTATGCTTTGATTTTTAACTTCAGTGGGGAACGAAATCGCTCTGAGCAACTAAGTATGGTACAAATTTGTACAAACTCTTATGTAGCTTGCGTATATGACAACCATTGGTTTTTTGGACTTGTGGTTTCCAAAGATGAAGACGAGTGTGATGTATCAATCAAGTTTATGCATCCTTTTGGCCCAGCTCCATCCTTTTACTGGCCACATCAAAAAGAAGATATTTGTTTTGTTCCACTACAAAATATTTTTAATATCGTTGACCCTCCCACAACAAAAGGTTCAGGAAGAGCTTACTACTTTCTTGAAAAAGACGTTCATCATGCTGATCAAAAGTTCAACCATCTTATGGGTCAGATCAAGAATAAAAGTAAAAAATGAACTTGAACATTTATTTGTAAACAATATTATTGTAATGTACTTTCATTTAACCTAATCCTACATTGCCTGTTTTATTTTTATTGTATTTGTTTTTTAAAGAGTTAACTTTGTATTGAAAAGAGTTAAAAAGTTGATCTTGTTATAAAATATTGCTATGGTGTATGCATTCAGGGTAAGGAACAAGGTACATTATTTTGTTGGTGCCTTAAGCTTACATTGCAAGCTTACCAGCATGTTGTAAAGGACCGAATAAGTTTAACTTTTTTTATTTGCAAATACAGTATCTAGATTTTAAAAAACTTGGAACAATTCTGTATGATTAAGATTTCTCATTTTAAAAACGTTTCTACACTGTGAAGCACACAAAATACCAGGAGTTTTATTTTTTTAGGTTGTACTATGTTTATTGTAGATAAGAATAAAAAAAAAATTACAAAAAGTTTAAAATGGATTTTATTTATTGAAGCAAGTAAAATGCCATGAATTTTATTTTTGTATGTGATTCTATGCTATTTGTAGATATGAATTAAAAAAAAAATTACTTCATTAACACTGTACCTTCCCGAGATATTGCTTTTTTGTAAAGTACCTTTTCCGTCCCAAAAATTACTTAAAAAATTACTTTTGGTAATTTTTTAAAGTCAAGTAGATAAATGTAAAGGGTTTATTTATTTTTTTCTGCAATCAGCATAGTTTTCTTGATAATATTGAAAATTTTCATTGCATTTGCACTATAAATGACAAAGATACAATTTTTTTTCATTGAAGGTACAAGCTCTTCCGGAGTGCTCGGAATATGTAAAAACGCTTATTTTGCCCAAACTTCAACTGCCCATAAAAAAAAAACGAGTTGAGGTAGGAAGGTAAAATTTGGTATATTTTCTTATCTATATGGAAGGATTAAAAATTTAAAGTTTCATCAAAATCAAATTGCATTCATATTAGCGCATGTACAATAAGCTGGTGTTTGTTGCATTGATTTTAGTTCCGTGCAGCGCTCCAGATGGTTGTGTCGTGTGGAGACCCGCGCCTGCTGCTGGGGCGCTTCGTGAAGATCGGCGAGGGCAGCACCGGCACCGTGTGTACAGCCGTGGAGAAGGCCAGCGCGCGTCGCGTTGCTGTCAAGAAGATGAACCTACGCAAGCAACAGCGCCGGGAGTTACTCTTCAACGAAGTGGTCAGTATAAGTACAGCGTGGTGGGAAATCAGAATGGAAGAGTACACAAAAATTTAATACCTTGTCACTACCCATGGTAGTTTGGCAAGAAAGGTCATTAGCTCTTGGTACTGTGGTAGTTTGGCAAGAAAGGTCATTAGCTCTTGGTGTGCCGATGCAAAATTTTCGCCATCCGCCAGCTGATTCTATTTTCATAATGACCTACTTATCTTTTGCAAAATGAGGTTTTTGTAAATTGTACCATCTTACCATATAATGTATTTATAACAACTAACCATGTTTACCACGCTGTTTCCCGGCAGGGGTAGGCGGAGAGGAAGGACCGCCAAACAACTCCGTCTTGGCACACACTCATTGCCTCATGCACATTCACACATTGTATCATACATGCTCTTCTGCTATTCTGACTCTTGACATGGCCCGACTCAAGTATTTGTTCACTTGATTGTGCAGTGTCTTCCTCGGGCTTTTCCGTCTTCTTCTATCACTCATATTCACATCATATATTTTACTTACACTCCTTTCTTAGCTCATTCGCTTTGCATTCCCAAGCCATCTAAGCGTCGTTGATCTAGGTGTTTGCTTTATTAAACTTATTACGCTTGTTATTTATATATTTATAAAAATTTTATGTAATCTACCATAAGTAGTTTCCCAAAAAAAAATTAACAGAAATGATTTTTAGATTTGTGCCTATTGTGTTTTTAGGCTTACTTGTGTTTCTTATATTCACATATCTATTATATGTACAATCAATATGTATACCTTGGAACGTGTGGGATTGCACTACCTTCCCCACAACCTGGAATAAAAATGATTATTATTATTATTGGCCACGACGGTACACAAAAAGTTGATAAAGAAGTTGATTGATTGCAGGTGATAATGCGTGACTACCACCACCCCAACATCGTGGAGATGTATGCATCGTACCTGGTGGGCGATGAGTTGTGGGTGGTGATGGAGTTCCTCGAGGGTGGTGCGCTGACGGACATTGTGACGCACGCGCGCATGGACGAGGAGCAGATCGCCACGGTGTGCGCGCAGTGCCTCAAGGCGCTGGCCTTCCTGCACTCGCAGGGCGTCATCCACCGCGACATCAAGTCCGACTCCATCCTGCTGGCGGCTGACGGACGGGTCAAGCTGTCCGACTTCGGCTTCTGCGCCCAAGTTTCGCAGGTTTGCACATTCGTTATTCATTATATATTGCACTGTGTTTCGCCACATTCATACATACTCTTCTTTTATTCGGATTGCTGACACGGCCCGAGTCATGTCATCCTCGCGCGTCTTGGACTTTTCTACCATTCATTTTCGAGTCACTCTTCTTAGTAACTCTGTTCTACGTTCATCTGTTCAATATTCTTCATTATTAAATTAGATTTCCACATTCGAAATTCGGTCCTACGTGGATTTATCCTTCCTCTGTCAGTTCCCTTTCCCACTGCCATACATTAGGGTGGGAATCAGCACTCCACTGTAGACCTGTAACCTTGCAATCTTATTTTACATGTTAGCTCAGCATTTAAGTATGTAATTATGGTTTTGTGTAACAGGAAGTACCGAAGCGCAAGTCCCTGGTGGGCACGCCATACTGGATGCCCCCCGAGGTGATCTCACGCCTACCCTACGGCCCCGAGGTGGACGTGTGGTCGCTGGGCATCATGGTCATTGAGATGGTGGACGGGGAGCCTCCCTTCTTCGACGAGCCGCCTCTTCAGGTAAGCTATTCATTTCAACTAAAAATGCTCCTTATATATTAAAATATATTTTATTTGCCTGGCAACGAAATAATGTATCTTATTATGCTAGCTCGTCATTTTGTCACTTGCAAACATTGATTTTTATCTGTGAAAAAGCGTGCTGTAAAATCCATGTAAAATATGATAGTATTTCATTTTCAAAAGTCCATAGTATGTAATGTATTTATTTACAGGAAAGCCTCATGACTTATTTTTATTTACCTGAAACATATAATAAAACTGGAATATTTCTACATTATATTTTTTTCAACATTAGAGATAAAAAAAACATTTCTCTGAATGTATATACTTATATCTGAAGTAACTAAACTGAGGAAACTACATGGGATAGATATACGATTTTAATAAATGTATAAACACATTATCTGTTTACAAGAAGATCTTTTGAAAAAAAAAGTAATTACATATTAAAATAGTGTCAGCTGGCACATGGCATCCACTCGGCATTTTAGCTGGCCCACTAGAGGTTAATGATAATTATTATAATGATACTACCATTAAAGAGATAAGTTATAAAGTGTGAAAACAAGTGCTTTGATCTAGAAATTCCAGATTGAAAAAGCTGTGTATATTTCATGAGATGCTATTGTTGGGGATTGTTGCTGATTCAGTACCCACATTTAATGTTATCCTTTTTTTGACAGTTTAGATAGCTCAGTGATAAATTTATCTTTTGTTCTTTGAAGTCGCTGAAGTAAAGTGTTTTAGGTCCTTTTCATCAAACTCAAACCGTCCTTCTGCTGACTGATCATATTCTACTTACCGTACTTTCAGGCACTTTTTAAAATTATCTTTTTGATCTAGGCCATGCGTCGCATCCGCCTAATGCCACCGCCCAAGCTGCGCAACGCGGCGCGCGCCTCTCCCCGCCTCATCAGCTTCCTGGAGGCAGCACTGGTACGTGAACCTGCGCAGCGGGCCCCCGCGGCGCTCCTGCTCCAGCACGCCTTCCTGCGCCAGGCCGGCAGCCCCGCACTACTGGTGCCCCTCATGAGGCAGCGCCGGCCCCATCCCTAGCAGGCACCACATTCCAACTGGGCATCAACCATCCGGACAGATAACCAACACCATGGACAGAATCGCCAGACAATCAACCAACAGGGAGTTAATCACCAGCTAGCTGACCACCAGATAGGTAAACATCAGATAGCTGACAAGCAGGCAGCTAAACACCGGGTTGAAGGCATTCATTACAATAATAACTATCACACGGTTAGCAATGAACGCCTTGAAGCTAATCGCCAGACAATTAATCCCCGGGTAATTGACAACCGTCGGAAAATAAATTATCACACCGTTAGCACCGAACGCCTGGAAACTATTCACCGGCATTATGCACCAAACATAAAAGAAATCAAATCACAGGCGGAGGCTAGCAAGTCGACACCCAACCTGCAGGCAGCTTTACACCGGCACCAGGAGATTCACTACCAACAGCAAATAGCCAACCTCAAGGCAGCGTACAAACAGGCGGCTACCAGGCAATCAGGAACGCAAACGGGTGTTAAAATCAGGGCAGCTCGCTTGTATGGAATGCCAGAAACCATTGTTTAGTACTAAACACGAAATTTTCAAATTCCATCGACTACTGTATTTAGCATTTTTTGACATTATTGATTTTATGTATGTAAGTTTAACCTTGCTTGGTGACCAGATCTGAAGAGCTAGATACTTCCCCAATATCTTCAGCCTCATAGCATACCCAATTGGGATTGTCATAGTCTCACTGACTCCAGACACTTGGGACTCTTGGTTGGTACTCACTTTGGAAAAAGAAGTTATAAAGTGATATGTCTTTGATTGTTTCATTTAAGAGTTGTGAAGCTATTTATCCTCAGTTCAATCGCAATGCCCAGTCATTGTGGGAATTTAACCCAAAACCTATGAGACTTGAAATTGCCTTGAAAGACGTTTGTCATTTGACATGCATGTTTTATGATTAAATGGACTGTTTTAATATCTCGTATCCAGGGCCACAGAGAAGGGGGTTCTGGGGGTGACAAATCACCAGGCCAGAGTATCTGAAGGGGTCTGGTGCCCGAGCAATCGCACTTCGGACTCTCGCGGCCCTGCTCGTGCCTTATTTGAAAGTATATTGAAATGACAGATTTAAAGAAAATTTGTCATTTCCAGATTACAGATTTTGTGATACATGTTTCAGATTATCTATTAAACCTTATCAAAAAGTAACAAATGAAATCATATTTGCCATAAGTCCAAATGAACATAGCGTCTGTTATGTTTAACTTGAGCCAGTGACGTTGTATAAATTAGCTGGAGCAATAATAAAAGTGAGAATGCTGAGTTTTGAGTAATTTTAATTGATTGACTAAAGTACAAAGGTAATCATATGTCACTTGAAAGTGAAGAGCACTTATTTTTTTACGGAATTAAGAAATTAACCCTTCAATTGTACCTATTTATAAAATATCTGTGTTTATGTGTAATTAATCTATCAAATTATTTAGTGGAAGTATGAAATGTACAAATTCATTTTAATGTTAATCCAATGTTATTTCCGAGTACTGGCTTTCGAATAACACCCTCTTGTTATTGTTGTTAATAATATTTTATAGGTTAAGTTAAGGTTAAACTATCGGCGTGATAAACGACTTGTTTTCAAAATTTTACAATTGACTAAATATAAAAAGACACGGAATTGTTATACAAATTCCGATATGTGGACATTAGTCACTTGACAAGGGTTCTGATTCTCATGAGACCTGTTAGAAAAATCAATTTACAGACGGGTTTAAAGATTTTATTCAGAGATTATACTAAGTACAGAAGCGTAGGAAATATGCGTCTATTTTTGATGTTGAATCAATTAGGAATAATAGAGTCCTGTTGTGTTTACTGAAATTGAATTGTTATTAGTTATTATGTATAATGTAGTTGACAACCCCAAGTAAGGTAGGTACTTAAGTGTAACAATGGTTATTGTATTTATTTTATTTTACATAAGTGTGAAAACTTCCATGTATGTACGTTGTTATGAATAATTTTTTCCATTATCTAACTTTACAAGTATGTGTATGTATGTTATGACCATTAATGTAAAAAGTAGTTTTTAATTGCATTTATTCGACTGAGAGGAAAATAAATCTTATATGTAAAGATTCATTATTGGAAAATCAATTGAATAAGGTCCAGTTGTTTTATCAGTATTAGTGATAAAGTTATGGTTTATACAAATTAATATTTAGTCAAAACTCCATATTTTTTACATAGGATCCATTAACCACCCTCAACATCTCTCTTCGAAGTTTGAACGTGACTCCAGATGAAATATGCCCATTTAAAAGGCCTTCCCTCTTCATCATTTTAAATGGTTGCCTGTAATAAAACACTTTTAAAGGGTGAAAGACAAAAGCATTGCAAAAAATCACTAATATAATTTTGCAAAGGAAATATTTCAAATATACATGATTTTGTTAGAACCAAATATGTAAAGATAAAAAAAATATTTGGTAAAATATAAATTTGTCCAAACTATGACTAGAAATCTATGTACAGATAAAACACCCAGCCTAAAATGATGTTTGAGAAACTGACAACTAACATTATTTCCTTGCAGTGGTATTGACTATAATTATTAGTTTTAATGCTGCATTATTTTGTATGTCTTTTGAACATTCCATATTACCTTGCTAGTTTCATTCCATACTTATTCCTAAAGACTACAGTCATAATAATTGTTCTCAATTGGAACCCTTCCGTCCTTAACCATGTGTGTACCTAATATCTATCCTAATGTATTACATACCAGTGCGCAGTAACGTGTAAGAAAGTGAGTAACGCCTTCCAGCTATTATATTATGTATATTATCTAATTGGTCTGCACATATTCAACCACAACATATTTTATTCGTGTTTCTTATTTATGTATTTGATAAGATTTAGAGAGTGTGAGAAATTATTTTATGTTTTGGCCGCTCTGTAGAATTGTAACCAAATCAACAAGCGGATTATTTAACTAAATTCTGACGATGATCTATCCTGGTCAAAGCCAATTATTTTTAAAGTTTGTGCGCAATTTTTTGTTTGTTTTTTAGATGCACCTTTTTTATAGGAGATTATTTTATGGCCACCGGAAATTATAAAGTATCCGATCATTTTTCCTTTGAATAGGCATATAATATTTATAAAATACATAAACCGCTTTAAAATATAATGATTGATTTTTTTTACGAAGAACCATTAAAATAATTCAGTTGTTTTTATTTGCCTACTCATTAATATATTATATAAATGTTATTTATACAAAGTGAAGTGATCCGCCTTATATTATAGCCTTAATATCACTGTAAATTAAACTTGTTGAATACAATCATTGAGATAAAAATTAGGTTGTGATTATAACGAAAAGCAATTTTACCTTTAAAATAAAAAATAAGCTGGAATGTTATTCTAATTAATCACTTTTGGGGTAAATTTTGATCAATATGAATATTATGTATGTACTTAATTTTGAATAGCTTTAAAAATTGTAATATTACCAGTAGTTTTCCATTTACCAATCCTGTATCAATAATATTATAAAATAAATGTGTGAAAATTGGTTTGATCAACAAAATTAAAGTTGAAAATGAGAGATCAGTGCGTTTTGACATTAAAACCTTGCAAATGTTTTTTTATGCCTTACGAGATTGGTTTAATATTGCTAAGATTGCTTTATTTTGTCATTGGAATATTCTCAATACAAATCTATCACCCCGTAAGTCATAACTAGTCGACATTCGTACATCTGTAGAGTTAGATATTTCCAGTTATGTTAAAGTTGATGGTGGCTACGTAGGATGGCTGAGATTCTTTAGCCATGCAATAAACAATTATTAATTTTTTTTTTTTTAAAGTTATAAACTCAATTAAAAATGGTCATCCATGGTTATTTTTCTATAAATGTATTTTAAAAAGTGGTTTATTGACTCTCCTGAAGTGTGACAAAATATGACTTATGGGGAAATAGGTTTACTTCGGAGGTATAATATAGTATACTATGGTATATTTGTATACAAGGGTATAATAAAGTATTCCTTGTATAATACAGTATACAAGGTATAATATAGTATACAAGGTATAATACAGTATACACTAGACATGGCCAAATTGACATCAGTCAGTATTTTATTTTTTTTATTTGGTACAATATTTTTTAAATTTCAAAGTTTTCCAGTAATGTTGGCCTCACTGGGTGGCTTGCCCGTGCTTTGATTCTGTTTGATTCTGCTCTGCCATATACATAAATAAAATGATCGCATTGCATATTATATTACTTGAAATGGAGAAATATGAGTTTTTTTCCGTATTCCGTTATGCACAGGTTGTATTATGTTGTGACAGGTTTTATACATAATCTGTGAGAAAGGAAGAAACTCACAATTTTAAAATGTTATTAATTTGGTTTGTTAGGTATTTCTTGGCCGTGTCTAGTTTAGATATAATATGTACCACAAAATGCCAATAGAGCCTTATTTAATTGTATGTACATATTACATAAGTATGGTCTCAAAAGTTAAATTAACCTCAATATGACTTGCCCAGCGTAAGAACTAATTTTGAAAAGCCAAAGCTTAATATTATTTAATCCCTAACCGTAGCTAGGAACTAGGAACTGAAGGATTCATCTTATGAATAATTCATGCTGTTTAATACTGCTTTTTGAATTTCCTTATTATTTATACGAACTCTAAATAGATGTGCCTCAATAATTCCACTCAAAATATACTCAAGTGTTTAACCTTTAATGCAATGTTAATGAGAGAAATAAAAAAAATATAAATTATATATCAACATTTTGTTTTCAGTTTGTCAATAACAAGATTTATAAAAGTGAGATGATTCTGATGGACAAAACATAGTCGTTGTTCAGGCAAAAGTCACCAAACTACGACCCGCATTTTTGAGATCTGCAAATTTGAAATTTTTTCAGTTTTAACCCCCCGGGCCTCTGGCATATATTGACAGAAGGTAGGAGTATCTCCTTTTTGTAATAGAATCCAAAAAATGGATTACATACTTCTGAACATATCCTAAAATGAAATAAGCTCTCAAATTTTATTATTTGAAATTAACTTTTGAAATATTAAAATTTTTTAATGAAAGCAAAAAAAAAATTAAAATGGCTCACCTCACTTTTTTGTCGTTTCATATAAAAATAATTAATAAAAAATTTATGAGGTTTCATAATTTTTTTTCGAATTGCAGTCGAAAACTTTGGTTTCATAAAGGTGCACATTTTAATTCTTCGTGGTGTTTTCTCTTTCTAACACCGTTTAGATCATATTACCATGAATTTATTGAATATTACATGATTTAGATCATATTTACCATGACAGTAAAAAGAGAATTTTCTAACGTTAAAATTTAGATATCTCAAACTTATGCATGTGGATTGGTGACTTGTGTTGGGGGAGGTGGAAACTAGAATGGCTGAACAAGTTAAGTGCAGTTACCACCACATTCTTGATAAAACCAGCCGAACGATGGCTATCCATATTTAGGTCTTATCGCTCTAGGTCTTGAGCGACGGCTGCCTAAATTTAGGTAGATGGTTTTATCCGATTTTATTTTAAAATTTCCGCAAACAGCTCGATTTATAAAACCCACAATTATAGGATAAACAAATTTTTGGCTTGTCATAAAGTGCCAAATTTTACAGAACCTAAAAATATGGGATAGATGGCGAAATCTAGGTGGATCCATTGGTTTTTAACTGCAGTTCGCAGTTAATATTTTGAGGAATGATATTAACCCTTTGAGGATGATAAATACTCTACATGTTTAGTTAGTTTGGCCGTAATATTTTTCCACAACCTAAAACCTTAAATTAATACTCCTTGATTTACGCATTTGCTGTAATATCTTTTTGTTCCATACCACTAAGCTTTTGGGGTGACCATATTATTAATTTTTGAAAATAAATTAACGGCGCATGTACGACGGGAGCGGTATCTACATACGAGGTGTGGGTAAAGTGCATTAACTAAGCGATTCTTTATGATACATAAGACATTTTTCGAAAAAAGTTATTATCTTTTTTACTTCTACCATCATGTAGAATCCTGAAATTAATGTACTTTACCTCCGGGCACCTGTATATTAAAATACAATGTTTTTTTGTGCACTCAGTATCCTTCTGGTATTGTTTCCACCAAGTTGTCATATATAGTTGCAATATAATCTTGGATGTAAATGGAAAATTTGGTTGTGACAGCGTCTGATGTTAATTTTCCGTAATAAGGAATAAATTAATGTAATATATGCACAATCAGAATCGGTCAAAACTTGACAATATTTGTCCTAAGATTTATGCAGGACGGTCACCACCGTATACTTGTGTACTAATCTCTCATGCAGGTAGATAAACGATCCCGGTCGAACGCTATGTACAGACTGGTTAATAACTCTTCTTACGAGTGAGCAACAGCCAAAATATTACATTCAAATAATATTAGGACCTGTATAATCATAATTAAGGGAGAATTTACTCCCGATTTCTCAGAAAATGTAATCAAACAGGTTGGACACTGAGACCATTCTGACTAAATATGCTTCCCGCGTCCTGCTTCCGGAAAGGTTAATGAAATAATATAGTAAAAGTACAGTAAAACTCGCTTAAGAAGTTCCCACTTAAGAAGTTTTCACGCTTAAGAAGTTTTGATTTTTGGTCCCTTGAAAATTCCATACAAAAAACACGATTTTTTCCCACATAAGAAGTTTTAGAGCTAAAACTGCTTCCCGCTTAAGAGGTTTTAGAAATCCGGCGGTAAAATCAACACAAACGAAATATTGTGTCGCAAAATATCTAAAATGAACCTTTTTCCAAGTCATAAATTGAAAGACGTTGACTGAAACCCATACCTAGTACCTGAGACCATAAAACCCTTTGTCGGCCGCCGGGCCGTAAGCCGTAACTTGCCGTAACCAATAAACATCCAATAAATAAACCAAATACCCCGTCTCCTAATCCCCTAACTAGGTAAAATAGCAATGGAACGAATAAACAATGCGGAATTATGTAACAAATATGCAAGCGTCTTTAAGGCCGAAATAACATGAAAGATTATATTAAACTCAACCTTAATGACAACGTGGGCTAGATCTACATTTGCATACATTTGACGCCTCCTTCAATAATCTTCTCTTTGATAATGAACATAGAGATGTTTCGTAATATTATTGTATAAAAATTTTATTCCAGCGAATTTGTAAAACACGAAAAACTTTTGATAATCTATCGGATCACGGTTAATACGGAATATTTCACCTTTAAATACATAACAACATGATTATATGGCGGGGGAGATGGTAAAATATGCATTATAATTACGTTTTTTTCATTCAAACATCAAAAATTGCCGTGCATCATGTTTCATCTGACATTTGTCGTAAATTAAGTTTGAAGGTTAGGAAATACATATGCTTAAATTTAAAATGTAGATTGAAACGAAACTTCGCAAATGATTTTTGTAGTTTTTGGATGCGTTCACAGATTATACATAATTCCAGCGTCAAACAGCTTGTATGATATAACTTTCTGATTCAAGCATCAAGCCATTTATTTATGTGCGAAATCGTAGCTATTCGATGTCTGCTAGTTAGGTAGGACCATAAATGAACCTACAGGTAGGACATAATATTGAGCTGCGCATATTATTTTCATAAGGAATTTCTAGAAAAGGATTAAAATATCTTTAAAAATATACGATAGTCGACTGTGCCTGGCGAAAATACATCACAACAATAGTCTCTCAAATCTCAAATGCCATTGGAGCAAGCAGCAAGCGTGCAAAAAAGTTAAAGTCCGCCAACTAATAAGCAGTTTGCCGCGTAGACTTTGTGAGATTTTTCTGTGCAGTGCCATGGCAGGGTTGCAGTACGCAAACGGTTCTGAGGCAAAGAACCCGCTATCATTAGTTTGCGGTTAGCAAAATTACTTGCGGTGTCCTTTTATCAAACCGCTTGGTAAAATTAACCACAACAAGTCTTTCTTTCTCCCTCAGTTCATATAGTAAACGAAAGCGTAAAAAAGAGACGGCGTATATCCACAGCTCTGTCTTCAACTGTCAAGTTAAGAGTGAGTAATCACTAACAAGTAAATATGTATAATCCATTGCCTTTACACCAATTTAAAATAAGATCAACAGTATGAACCTTTTGGAATGCTGCAACTTTTACTATCCGAATTCGAGTGGCTTTTTCGAGGGATGTACTTTAACAGTTTTAAAATTGTGTTTACTTTGTCCATGGGATGGTTTTGTTTTGATTTGATAATCAACTATGTTCTACCATTTTTCATTTATTTCACATTCCCACCTTTTTCTAAATACATATGTAATACTAATTACCATGATAACTAGAAGATGTATATATATATATATATTTTTTTTTTTTGACCGCTTGGATCATATGAGCTTGTTTTCACGACAATTTAACGTAGGTAGACATAGGAATGACGTATGCACCGGACTCGAGTTATTAAATGGCTAAAATTGAATCCCACTTAAGAAGTTTTCCCACTTAAGAAGTTTTTTTTCCCCGGTCCCTTGGAAAACTTCTTAAGAGAGTTTCACTGTATATATATTTAGAGAGGATAAAGGTGAATTCATTGACTTTAAAACACAGTAAGCATTTTCCATATTAATATTTGGAGGTATGATATTTTGGATTAGCGCTGCAGAATCCAAAAGGAATGCCCGGAAATTTCCATTGTTCCAGACATTTATTTTATAGTGAGTAAGTAAGTAAGCAAGACATCGAGTGGGTAAGTTGACTGTAGGGAGACAGCAGGAGTTGCAATTCCTTAGAGGCTTCCGGAGGACTCCAACGATTGCATTTGATGGTACATATTGGTTTCTTTGGGAGGGTGCATGTATTATTATAAAATGAAAGTATATTGAAGCAGTTTTATTGTTTCAAATGAAAGCACATCTCTCTATTACTAGATGAGTTTTCACTTACGTATAATAATGTATTTAATTGTTTGAAATGCAGAAAAATAAATTCATAATATTATATAAAATTAATATTATTTATATGCATAAAAACCTAAACTGTTAAACCTATTATAAATACATTATAAAATTAAACTATAACCACAATAATTATTAGGGCACAGCTCTTTTACAGAAATTCAAATGTAACATCGTCTGATGACATAACGGCCATTCAGCGCTATTTCGTTGCACATTTCAAAGGTCCCGGCTAAAAGCCGTTAGCAACACGATAGTTGTCCTTTTCTGGTGATCACAATTGTTCAAAATCGGAAAAGAAATCTTTCAACCATTAGACGACAATATTACATGAAACAACTGGGCCTAAGAATGCAACGCAGAATTTGGCTTACATAAACCTTTAGCAAATAAAAATATAAACCTTACATCTATGAGATATTAAAAATGACCTTAGCTACAATAGACAATGTGCTTTACCTATAAGAAGCACCACAGTAGATGTGTCATATTAAATATAATGTAACTTATCAGAAAATATTCATAATGGCTGTGCCACAAAGCTTTTGAATTGGAAAGTGTATTCAAGGTTAATAATATTTTGGAGGATTAAACCCACCACAGATAGCTGCGCATGTTTAACACGTGGGTTTAGCATTATTCATATAGCGGGCCACGCGCATGCTACACACGGCTGTGTGGGTATATGATATCAGAGGCACACATTTGGGTTGCAGCGAATTCGCCGGCCGAGAAAAGCTGTTGCAACATTGCTAGTCCATGGCAGCCGTGTTTCTTCCCCGCTAACTCGCTAATAAAGACACATTGTCACTTAATATAGAAATATTTTCACTAATAAATCAAATTCGCCTGCAGATTCATCATCTGATGAACAACTAACTATCAAGCAAAAAGTATCGACATTTTGCACAAAAATATATGTACTCTCTAAGACTGCCGGATGAAAATGGGCAATGCCGTGGCATATGTCAGCTAACAATGTGTTGCTGCCTCACCGTGTCAATGGTGGCTGTGCAGCATCATGCGCAGCTATCTGTGGCGGGCTTTAGATTTAAATTACACCAAGATATTTGTGATCACCAAATTGCTTATAAATATTAAATAGGGTCGGAAACCTTTATTAAAATGAAAATTGATGCTCATTTATTATTTTAATTGGGAAAAGATAAATACTTTGGCATAAAATCACTTATATTAATTTGGTGTTGGGTTAAATACAGGCCGATTTGAACAAATATATGAAGTATTGAAGACAATATTAGCGATTCCTAAACGAAAATTTGAAATAGAAAAATTAGAAAAGGATACGGTCACATCTAGGACTGGGTTCGTGTCCTAGATATACGGTCACATCTAGGACTGGGTTCGTGTCCTAGATGTGACCGTATCCTTTTCTGATTTTTCTATTGCAGATTTTCGTTTCAGAATCGCTAATATTGTCTTCAATAATTAAATATTACAATTTGAGGGTTTACTCAATAAAGTTATCCCAAAAAAATAAATATATGAAGATTTAATTAAATAAGTTAAAACACTTTGTTTTTACCACGATTATCTATTATCGATTATCGTGGTAAAACAAAGTGTTTTAAATTATTTCATTAATAAAATGGTGCCACAAAGTGAATTTGCAAAATTTGAAGAATATGTATAAAGATTTATCTTTGAAAGTATTTTGTCAGCATGACTTGTAACAAACACAGGGATAGAACCACTGAATAGATAATTTGTACAAGTGTGATCTACGCCCAATTGAAAGAATCTAATGCGGCCAATTTACGTAAGCCACAGACAGGCCAATGAAATTGACTATCTGTTCAAGAAATATTGAATAGAAATTTGAAAAGTTATGATCAATTTCATTTGAAGCGAGGGAAAAATGACCTTATTTCCGGCGCACCATGGGTTTATCTTTTTGTGGATGGAACAATCTCCAACTGACAATAATATGCAGTCCACGAAAATAATAATAATTATTATGATTGTTCCGTTTTCATGAAAATAAAGAATCTAATAATACTCCTCTTCTCACAAGCTGATCCCGAACTTGTGGTCTCGTTGCGGGAATGAGTTGTCGATATGGTTGGGCCAGTCAGGGACGCGCAGGTTCTTGAGGTAGCAGTCCCGTGAGAGGGAGCGCGTGTTGATGAGGTCTGTGCCCCCGAAGATAGCGCCCCCGAGCCAGGCGATGTAATTCTCCTTGGCGGGCGCTGTGTGGAATTTGAATTCCTTGAGGAAGCATCTGTCTTTATACAGTGGCTGCGTGAGGAGGTGCTGCAGCTCTGCCTTGAGGCGCGCCTTGATGCCCGGCAGCATGGCCGTGCCCCCGGTCAGGAGGATTGACTCAGACAGAGGTATTCTCGTGTCGATGGGGCACTGAACAAAACAATACAACAAAATTAATTTTAAAGTTATTTTAATTAAAAGCATAGAGAGAAACTTGCCCGATTCTTAACACAAATATATTGTCAGTGTAGCGCAAGAAGTCATTGTGACATTTTTGATAAAATCGAGTTAGAAAACATGGGTTATTTTTTTAAGACAACTATGAGGACAAGACATCTAAACGATTTTAAGAACAGCAGCTTTGAGGGGAAGAAGTCATTAATTCTATAAAATTTTATTAAAACAGAAATCATCAGGTTGTAACAGTTATAATTGCAGCCCCAAGAATCTGAATGTAGACTCGATTAGTAACTGTTGATGGATGTTGACTTGAACGAGCGAGTATGTAGCCGCTCATTTGGAACATAACGGAACAGCGTCATCGGCCGGCAACTAGTGAGTACAGTGCTTAGCGGGGAGGCCACGGAGTCGGTCTTCCTGGAAACGACTGACGGGTGAAACTCCAGACGACACGGAAAGGAGTCATCTAGTTTATTTGAGACTGGTTATCGTAATTCTAGTTTTATTATAATTTGTGATGCCAATCATTTGACTCACATGGCGCCCGACAATTTATATCAAGGTTAGTAATTTCTAGTTTTATAATGTCACATGTAACGAAATATATGCTTTGCGATTAGACACAACGTACAAGCGATTCTAAGGAACCTTGTACACGCCCTGAGATATATTCATTCCTTAATTATAGAGTCTTGGGTTTTGTAGTGTATTACTTATTTAAATTCTATAATACACGTGTATGTTCACTTGCAAATAAACGCTAAATTGATATCATCTTTTTATTTGATCCCCACAAATGTGTAATCAAATATGATGGATGAGTGTAAATTTTACAAGGTTACTCAATTGAGGATAGTGGAAAGTAAACGACGTGACTCCAAACTGGTAATGGAATTATTTGATATTTTTTCTATCCTTGAAGAACTTGCAAACTTGCAACCATGATTAAAATAACCCCGATCAGGCTGCCAGGGCATAAAGGTATTAAGGGTAACGAGCGGGTTGACGGGCTAGCAAGGAAAGGTTCGAAAGCACCACTTGTGGCAGCTTGCCACACCAAACTACATATTGAAAGATGGGTCAAATCTCAGCACTGGAAGGAATGGGAGAGGGCACCCGGAATGCGACAATCCAAAGTAATCATAAACAGACCAGACCCTAGACAAGCCAGGCAACTACTCAATATGGACAGAAACTCTCTTAGGTAACTGGTAGGACTACTAACAACGGGATACTACCATCTCAGGAGACACGTGCAGTTATTGGAAGTGGAAAACATCTATAGATGAAGGAAATATGGTGTGATGAGAACGAAGAGACTCCAATTCACTTTTGGTGCCAATGTTCCACCCTCACAGGAAACAGGCTCAGATACATATGTGACTAGATATTGTAACGGTACCTTTAGTATAGAATCCAGTATAATGCTCCCCAGCGCTAGGTTATCGTTGTCACGGGGGAACAGCACCTCTGCGGCCAGCTCGCGGGTGCGGCCCTGCACCGTGAGAGTGCTGCAGCCCCCTAGCGGGTAGGGCACGGCAGGGGCCGGGGGGGGCGGAGAGCCCAGGGCGTACTGCTCCGCCCGCTCCATGGTGGTCACCAGACAAGTCTTCACTGCGAGCACAATAAACATTAAAGGGGTTATAGTGTTGACAAAATGAGCCTTCTCAGGAAATGAATAGTTAATTTTATAGTAAATAAGGAAGACATGGCACAATCTACTATGATACGAGGAACTTTGGCACCAATGAATAGTCGGGAAACATGCCACATGAGAATGGGACGTTTCTACGACTCGTTCTTGAGTTCTCTGTGTTCCTCCCTCCTACAACATGGGTCTCTTCAAAACCCATGTTCACTCCTTCCCCTTGTCAGAAAGGATACACAGGACAGGACAGGACACACAGGATCCCTAAAAAAGACATAGGCCCAGAGGGAAATTATTTTCTCCTGTCATTCCGTCAATAGCAATCCCTGATTTAAGATGTTTCGCCTTCGGTTATACATCTCTAAATAGTATAAAACAAAGTCACTATCGTCTGTCTGTTTGTGAGCTTAGTTTTTCTAAACTATGCAACGGAGTTTGATAGTCACTATCATTTAGAAAATTGCTTCTGGAAGGTTTATACATAATACATGGATATTATATTTATTGAAAATAGAGAAAAGTCGAGCAACGCCGGGTACACGTCACTTAGTATACATACAAACCGCTTTGGGTGTAATTTTTGTGTGTTTTAAATCAATTTTAAAGCTATGCAAGTGAATTGAAATACGATAAACAAATACCTTTATATTATTCACCTTTAAAAAATTATAATAACTTATTGATCAAAACGAAAGTATTAACCTATAGTTTGTCAAGAAATCCACTGTGAATTTCTGATAATAATAATAATAATACTTGGATGACTTGTATAGCGCCGTTTTTGTGCAAAAACACCTCAAGGGCGCTGTACAAACTTATAATACATTTCTACAGTGATCTATGTTATTACTTAACTATTTATGGAGAAAATATACAGTACAATACACCTGGTAGGTCACTTGAGATTAACACTTAATTAACATTATCTAATTGTTTATTGGCGATGTTTCCATTCTTCACGTGCCGGTGAATTCACCGTGGATTTGCTACTAGCTCATAGCCTCGATTTTTTGGTATTTTGAAAAATTAAAAAATGCTTCTAGCATATTAAAGTTTACTTTATTCGCTTGGCAAGTAGATACTGTATATATTTTAATATTATTCTAGCTTGTCGTTTCGTCACTGTTTATTGTGTTAAATGTCATAATTCCGATTTTAAAAAGTCTGAGTTTAAAAAAAAATAAAAATTAAGTAAAATATTTTCGTATGTCTTTATTACATTATATTTTTTTATAAAATTAGAGAGAAAAAAACAAACATTTATCTGAATATAAGTAGCTGGAAACTACATAAGATAGATATATAAAATTTTTACAATTATATAAACATATTATATTGTATGACGGTATTGAATGAGTTATTACAAAAACAATGTGTCAGCCGGCATACGGCGGGCGAATGGCATTTTACCCCTGGCACACTAAGGAGTACTAGGTAGCGGGAGGTCAGCATTCCAAGGGTCAAATGAACAAAACAGTATGATACGAATAGTTACCTTTAATATCCTCAATAACCTTCTCAGAGAGTTTGAGATCCCCGCCGTTGTCCTCGTTGAGCATCTGCGCGAGGCGGCGGTGCAGGTGGCGGGCAGCCAGCGCCTGAGCTGCCCATCCCTTCAGCAGCGGCACGCCATGCACTACCGGCATCACCACCGCCTCCTCATAGCCCAGGTCCACCACCAGCACTGTGCTCACGCCCAGTGCGCATACCGACACCAGCGGCTTGGGCACAAACAGCACCGAGGACACCTGGTATACAAGATGTGTGATTCAATCAACGTTTCTATGTGTGTTTTTAATTGACTCCTTAAAGTTTTCAAAGCCAATTTTTGACCTCAGATTTAATAGTAGGTGTTACATATATGTATATTATAAAAATAATAAGAAACTGCATATACATATATTATACAGCTTCAAATTAACTTGGTAAGTGGATTATTAACAATAATTTTAATGACAATGACGTTTGATGGAATTGGGTAAATGTGGGACCACAAAACACTCTTATCAGCAGGGGCGGTCCTCTGCTTATGTCAATTGGTTTTTGACCCCCCAAAATTATAAGACAACAATAATGAATTATTGTTCATGTAACATAATTATATGCATCAAAACAACTGGTCTTATTTTTTATTTATTTGAAATGTACCGTGAAATAACCCGGCAGTGAGCGGTGGCGGCAAGTGGCGTGCAGTGACTTCTATTGTCTCAAATAGATGTTCCCATTCAAACGTATCTACGGTTCGATGGGTCAATTTTAAGAATGTCCACGGCTTTTATATTTTCTGTCCCTATGCTCGCCATACAATAAACGAGATAGCACTATGTCTTCCGTCTAGAGTAAAAATTCTCTCGCATAAGTACTGAAGAAAACTTAGGAACGCTCATTTCATGGCCGTGAGGGAAACAACACAATGAATATTAGGTATTTTAAAGAGATGGTGACATAAACAGAGGTAAAAATTGTTTACAACAAACAACACCTACCAGCTTTGAAAACAATCCTTTTCTTTTTTCTTGCTCAAACAAAATAACTCGATTTTTTCATTTTCTTCTGTTCCATTTTTCAATACTTTCAAGTGATGGATGGTCAGGAAAGTAAGGTACTTTGGATAAACGGCATGCCGGTGGGAACCAAACATATTATTTTAGAAAACTAAACATTAGGTCATTACTTTAAGAATCCATTTAATACTATCTGAATTAGATATGCATAGGCAGAAAGAGCAATGTGAATGCAATCTATACAAAATACTAGACAAAAGCTAGCCAAGCAATGTAATTCCTCGAATGCAATAAGCTCATAGTAATATATTTTATATTTACCTCAAAGTGACAGAAGAGAACTTTAGCCAGTGTGTCTCTGAAGATAGTTGGACTGAGGAGAGATTCTACTATGATCACCTTTCTGTCTTTTGGGCTCACTAGGACATGCCTGAAAATATTGTTAATAATAATTAAATAAGTCTAATATATTAATTTAACGATTTAGATACTATGAACAAAACACAGCATAAACCTACCTAAAATATAGGAGATGGATAAATTCTACCAAAGTGTTGTACAGTTCCTCTATAGATTTGAACTCGAATACATTTTTTACTTCTTTCGTTTTGGGGCAAGTGTATTCCGAAGGAATGATACATCTCGGCGAAGGCTCTCCGGTAAATCCAAACCTGTAAACAAAAATATTAATACTTTTTAACAAGAATGTTAACCTTTTTAATGCAAATCAATGTAGGTAGCAAAACTTTTCACATACTTTGTGTAGGCGGCTCCGATATCTAAAACAACAGCTTGTTTTTCGTGAATCAAGGCGATTCCTTCGTAGAGAGGCATTGTTGATTGATAATATCTATATCATTGATACAAAACAGATATTTAAATTGCAAAATATCGATAATACCAAATAGGATGTCAGATCGACGTCAACATAACCAAATAGCGTCAAACATAAATAAACCACTCTCTAGATCGATATCTTCGGGCTTTTTGTATGGCGCCATTTTGTCACCCCCTTAACCACAGACGACCACAGATAAAACGGTCGTTTGGTCCAGACAGGTAAATATATGGTGGACCATAAAGAAATCTCAAGGTCATTTAAAAAAAGAGCAAACATAGACAATATACCTGCACCCAGCTAACATTGTTCATTCACTAGCCCAAAAAAATTATATAATAAAAATACTGGAATGCAGGAAAAGGAAAAGGAAAATAAAAAAAACCCGCAGCTATGCACACATCAAAATATTTTTTATTTTCAAAAAGACAATGGACAGTAATACAAAACAGGGTCAGTACAACCGATGTATTGAGCATTGATTTATCATTGAAGTAGAAGATAATACTAATATATCTAAACAAAACATGAAACAGAACAAGACACAAAAAAATAAAAAGTAACAGTCTCAACTAGGAATCGAACCCAGGATTTCTGTCTTACTGCAACAACTTAATAGGATTTAATTTGACCTTGCACAAAAATACAAGAATATATACACAAAATAGCACTAGAAGTTATTCAAGTTCTCCTGCAAGGGTTTCATATAATTTTCACAGCTTTGTCGTCAGCAAACATCATTGAAAATACTGGTACTTACATGATGTAATTCTGGAGAGGTTTAAATGAACTTGTTTGATGTAATCGTGGCTTTGTTTAGCAATTTTAGTCTCCTAATACGTGGTATAAGATCGCGTCGGAATACAGATAGGTCTGAAAAGGAAAATTAATCAAATTATTAGCCAATGAAGTACATTCAGGAATCATGAACATTGTATCAAAGAACGAGAGGTTAGTACCTGTATTTAACAACGGGATCGGGTCCTTCTTTCAATTGGTGGAGATAGACCGGATATTTTATGATGATTGGAAGATTAAGCGTTGGCAACGCATTATTTTTTAATCCCAAAAGTACCGTATTTTTGATTTCAATCGCGAAATGGCACACACAAACAAACGTATTTCTTGCTGCTTCTTCCTAGCACTGGATTATCGAATCCGTTTGAGCAACCTTTAACACAACACGGCATTAATTTATCACCTTGAAGAATTCTAGCACGCAACATTATTTTTAGATGGGTGAAAGAAAATTCAAAATATTTACGCTAAAACCTTCAACTGACTTCAATCTGCGAAATGGCGTCTTGGAAATTACCGTTATTTTTTTATCGGAGCATAACACATGCTTAGCTTCTCTTTCTGTTACACGAGTCGCTACGGTAGAGAGCGAGAGATCAAGATACAATTTTTGCTCTGAGCCAATGAGATCTGAGCTTTCAGCCACAACAGCTTTGTCTATAAGAATTTGGGTTGAGGATAACTCCTCCCATCAGGGTTACAAGGTTATGCGAGAGTTATACGCCCCTGGCGTCAAAGTGACAGATAGTGACCATGGACAATGGACACGAAATGAGCTCACATAGAGGACGCTCCCATAACACTCCTTCACTGACCTCTATGGTATTGTGCCGGATTTGAGCGGAACTGGAAAATTTGAATTTTGAATAGAATACAATTAAATTAATTGTAGTGATTGTAGTCATCGATGCAGAACCGTAGTAAGTAGTTACTACCAGTTACTACTGTAGTAGAATCGTATTACTAGTTTTGATAGTCATTTGAACAATTGTTTATTATATAATAATATAACAATATGGTAACTATTGTTCACAGGGCCGGCCCTGAGCGAAACGGCGCAAAATTATATTTTGTGGATCAATTATATTTTGATGATTTTTATAATTTTGTAGTGCCGTTCTTGTGAAAAATTGGCAACCGGAGTTGACTGCCCGAATTGTTCAAAATTGTCATGCTTTAACTTCTATATAAATAAAAATCAGATACGGCATCGAATTAAAGTCAACGTAATGTAGTTTTTTAACATTAACATTGTGGTATACAGTAATGAATGGTGGAAGAAGTCGGAGATGCCTAAGAAAGACACTAGCAATAGCGAAGCTTTGCGGGATCCGCTAGTTTAATCATAATATTATAATTTCCTTTTTATTGCTGCAATCTTATGTAAAATGTTATCATAGTTTGTATATCTAATGGCACATCCCCACCTCATATATTCTAAAATAATAGTTTATTTCAGAATGATATATTTTAAAGAATCTATGCCATAGAACGGCCAATAGAAATAGTAAACAAAAGCAACTTTCGTTCAATTTTATACAGAATCGACCATAGAAGAGACCAAGTGTGAAAGAAATAGAAAGAGCAAGTGTGGGTGTGCAATAATGCCTAACTATTTTCAAACAGTTCGTTCTATGAAATGGATCATAGAATAGACAAGGTGGGATCCTAGCTTTATATATGGGGTAGTCAACATTACCAAAGTAACATTTTCTGAATTGTTTAGTATTGCAGATTGAATTTGTAGTCTATATCTATAACTTATTTATAATTAAAACCTGGAAATAGTAAAATAATTCAGTGTCTACTTCATAGAATAAAGTGAAACATACCTAGTAGAATACCAATAAAAATAATTGTACGCTGACCCATAGTAATTTTGAAGAGATGCAACAGTTAATTTTTCATTCCTGAAACAAAACATATCACATCTATCTTCTATTTATATAAAGAAGAGTGTCTGTGTGTTTGTCGCGGGTGGGCAGATATTATGGATTTGTTTTTTATACAAATATATAGTTTTATTCTGATATTGATGAAATTTTGCACACTTCACTTTCAAAACAAGATGAAGGCCACTGTCTAAATCGGATTTAAAAAAAAACTCTGTGCAAAGCCCGGGGAAACGCCGGGGACTTCAGCTAGTAAGTATTATGCTGCCAGTATACTTTGGGCGAACGCATTGGCCCAATCCTTTTTTTGTGCTAGCCCAACCTGCCCAACGTTTACAGGACCACTTTGCGTATATTGGTTGTTGCACGTGTTAGCCGCCAACCTTGGCCGGCCAACGATTATTGTCAGTTTATCATGCACACGTCAAAAGATCTTGGCGCCAACTGGTGTTCACACGTTGGTGCCAACGTTGACCCAATGTATACTAGGGGCTTTACATAAATTAAATTAAAAACCAGGAATAGGTAAGACAGATTATTTTAAAAGATGTCTTTATTTTGTTTATGTTGAATTGTCACAATATTATAAGTAGACACAAAGTAGGTACTTATTATTTATAAATTATTGATGAAATGTATTGAAGAGCATTTCAGATCATGGGAAGATAAACATTATGCATTAGATATAGCGTAATTATTATTTTGTAGATGTGTAAGTACATTTGAAAAAAATAAATAATAAATCTCTTTTTCATATAAGCTATTCAAAACACAACAAGCTCTAAAAATATTTGTAAATGTTCTATCAATGATGCGATGAATCATATTCATTATTTAATATTATTATAATTTAATTCTTAGCGAGGTAAATAATTTTTAAAGTTATAATAGAGATTAACAGTGTCATACAATTTCAGTTTCCAATAAAAAAATCTTCCAATGCTTAGAGAATCTAGTTATAATTTTTTATTTCACCCATGCGATTAGTACACTGTATAATCTAAGCATAAATTAAATATGCATAAAATTATTGTAAAACCATGCAGTGGTTTCATATAAATAGTCTTCAAAGTACAACATGGTAGTAATTTTAGCTGATTAAGGTTTTTTAAATACTAAAAATAAATTTATGCATAATTTTTATTTATACCTCAAATGTCTCACATTTATAAACAGAATTGCAATATTTTAAAACAAATAAACACATTCATATGAACTTCAAGATTTTTAATTAGTTTCGTCCATCGTCTCCTGTAAAGTTTTCATTTTGAACGGTTTTACCAAACCACAGTTGAAATAATACTTATAATTATATCATAACTAGTGTCACAACTAGGGAAAGGTGACCAGGTATGTCATCAAAATGACAATTCAACACACCTACAAAAAGTGACAAAACAAAAACTAGGTTAAATAGGTTACATAGGTAACTTTAAAACCTATTTTTTGTATCATCACTTTTAATGACTCTCTATCACTTTTTAAAGGTGTGTTGAATTTTCATTTTGACGAAATATCATGGAACCCTAGAGAAAAAACACTCAAAATATTTCGTAATCAATAATTCCAAAACACATTGCTAGAATTAGCCAAAGATTATTTTTGTGAAAACATTTTAGTACCTGGAAATTTAAAATTTTTAGCAAAAGATTTCCGAAAACCCGCTAAAAATCTATATATAAGAAAAACGTCTGAAATAAATAATTATTGATATGAAAACATTATATGAATTCATTTTAAAGGTCATATTGCCTATAAGTACAATCTTTGCAGAAATAGATAAAAAATATAGTAAAAAAAGAGAGAGAAATAGAGAAACAGCAAAATTTTGTAATTAAACATATCTCAGCAAGATATATATTTTGCTGTAAAACTTAATAAAACATCATGTAAATACATAATTTACCAAAAAAATAATAATCATGTAAATACTCATGCAAATAATTTTGCACCGCACTTTCAGACCACTCCAATACATTTTCACTACACACTCAATGGTTTTATAAAAATAGCAATAGTGCACTTTTAGAACTAGAATAATTTTTGCAAGCATAACAGGTATTTCTATTGATAACAGTTTTTTTTAATATCAATGGATTTTTTAAGTTTACCCAATGAAACTGATTACATTATTTATGATTTGATTTTCTAGATCTATTATGTAAATCTAGAATTTTAGCAATATAAATAGCTGTATAAAGTATTCATAAAATAAATATCACTATTTATGTAGAATTTGGATATCATTATGTAAAACAAAAACAATTTGAATCAAAGGTATTTTAAATAATTTCGATGTTGGTAATTTTATGTGGTGTTTTCACATCACCTATATATTTTACACTGAAATAATTATCTAATGGCTGCTTCAGGCTCATACTTATTGTTCATAATAATTTTTTATCCTTTTGTGCTTTGCGTAAAAACCTTGTCTTGTAAACAAAAGATTATATTTAAAAAAAAAAAAAAATTTTTGACAAGTCAAAATATTTCACCACTAAATGAAGATATCTATATCTCGACGCCACCTAGTAGGAGATTAAGTATTTAACAATGTCTTTCCTACAAAAATAAAGTTGGTTGTTTCCAGGTGAAAATATTTAATAAGCAATAATTTTGAATAAAACACTAGTATTTTTTAAAATTATTTAGCGCTTTAAAATAAGCCGACTTAGCATAGTGGTTAGTGCACCCGACCGGCAATCGGAAGGCTGCGGGTTCGATTTTCAGTCGGCGGCATTTATTTTTTCTCAGAAGATTTTTTCAATTTATATGGGTGGTTCAGGCTAATTATTATTGTTTATAATAATTTGATTATCTAATGATTATACTTGACTGATTCTTTAAATTCATAGGAAAAAATACCTACATGTTGGCTTAAATAAAAGTACAAAAATACATGCAAGAATAATCCAGAATCATGGTTTTAAATAGTGTATCCGTATTTGGATGGAAGCGGCACTAGGGATCTTGTATTTGAAGCTGTCCTTTGATTACTATTATAGAAGTTCTGTTGAACAGTCCCGAAGTAAGCCACTTGAATAATTTGTTTCAATCGCCGTCACTCAGTGTCAGATTGTTCGGGAGAGGGAGTGAGTAGGTATTGGCTATGTGATCGTACACAGCCCGGGGAGAAACAGGTCCACCTTTGGAGACACCAGGCCAGGGAGCACCGCCACCAGAAGGGGGGGGACTAGGAGTCGGGCCGGCCCCCCTTCTGCGTGAGCTTGGTGAGTGCGGGCAGCTGGGGGAAGCTGCTCTTGGTAGGCGCGGGGTTGAGGCGCGTGGTAAGGTGGACGAATCCCTCGTACAGAGAGCCGCGGTCCAGCGCGCTCACGTCGTAGTGCCGCAGCTTCTCGCGCGTGCACCAGTTGCACGCCTTGCTCACCGTGTTCTCGTGCAGCTTGGGGTCTGGCTGGCCAGTGCGGTTGCCTATCACTATAATGGTTGCCTGAAAATGATACAAAACCTTAATTTACTTACATTTTATCACAAAAAGGTAGCAATTTCACCCAACCAACACAGATTCTTGGTTTTTAGAATGCCTTGAATATTATGCACACTGTGAAACCAGTATCTATGTGTAGGGTATGTGAAGGGTCCTGTTGAAATAAACTACAAATGCGGGAAAACAATGGATGCGGCAATATGGAATAAAGCTAAATTTTTAATATTCTAAAAAAGATACATAGTTCACATACAAAATTAATGTGTGTAACCCATCGGCATACTAATTTTAATTTGTGACATCTGTGCATACGTCAGAAGGATTATTACTGTGCAGTATTGCACCCCATATTTCCCCAAATTAAACACTTTTTATGCAAAAGCATATCTATATAAAAATATAGATTATAATTTTATTGTGAACTATCTAAGTATGTGGGAAAAATTTTAGTCGCCCCAATGGGGCGGGCAATATGCCGATACCAAAAAAGTGCAGCCCCCCAATCTTGGCGGCAGGTGTGCCGATGGGTTAAATAAAGTGCAGCCCCCCAATCTTGGCGGCAGGTGTGCCGATGGGTTAAATAAAGTGCAGTCCCCCAATCTTGGCGGCAGGTGTGCCGATGGGTTAAATAAAGTGCAGCCCCCCAATCTTGGCGGCAGGTGTGCCGATGGGTTAAATAAAGTGCAGCCCCCCAATCTTGGCGGCAGGTGTGCCGATGGGTTAAATAAAGTGCAGCCCCCCAATCTTGGCGGCAGGTGTGCCGATGGGTTAAATAAAAATGCAGCGGTGCCTTTTTTAAAAGTGAAACTGCACAAGAGTCCCAACTGCTCCCAACCGTATGGAGCCAGTGAGACTATGGCATCCATAATTAGAGTATGGTGTGAGGCGAAGGCAGTGGGGAGGGGGAGGAGATGGGGAGGAGGAAGGTGGTGGAAGTACCTGGCTATTCAGATCTAGCCAAACACGGCCAAAGCCACCATGGTGGTGTGGCTGTAATGTGTGTTTGTGTGTATTTGTAATTTACGGTGGTAGCCAGAACCGTAAATCGTGTTCAGGAGATGGGAGATTAAAAATTGAGTGTCCGCAATATTAATTAAATTTATTCGTGAGGATGAATTTAAAATTTTACAGAACGCGGAGACTGTGGTAGACAAAGTAAAGATAGTGGCGGTAGAATCGAAGGTTGAAACCGGAATGAAGATTTCTCTTCTGGTGCCCGCTTGCGTCTAGCGGCGGATTAATTTAAGTTAGTGTTGCCACATGTGGGATGAAATAAAGTAGTCAAACAGTGGTCTTACACCAGGGCAATACTGAAGAGTATCTTGCACTCTGGAATGTGCCGAAAATATACTATATAGGGTTTTCCAATAAGAGGCGTTACTTTGATATTCAAAGAAAAATGCCATTTTTTAATATAAATGATCGAATGTTTATTTCATTATAAAGAAGAAGGTATGCCGTTAATAGTGAAAAATAACAGCAGTCAAATGACCACCACGACCACGCCTACAGGACCATATCCTTTTCATGAAATTTTCCATAACCAAATCGCAAAGTGGCTGCTTTATGTCCTCGATAGCCTCACGAATTCCATCTTTGAGGTCTTGAATTGACGCTGGGCTGTTGGCGTAGACCTTCTCTTTCACCTGGCCCCAAAGGAAGAAATCGCAAGGTGTTAAATCACAAGATCTCGATGGCCAATTGTGATCACCTCTTCGAGAGATAACACTTTTCCCGTAAAAGATCAATGGTTTTGTTGCTTGTGTGGCACGTAGCGCCGTCTTGTTGAAAGTAAACGTTGTCTAGATCAGTACCATCCAATTCCGGCCATAAAAAATCATTAATTCCTTAATCAATATTCAAAATAACACCTCATATTGGAAAACCCAACCTCACCTAACCTAACCTATAATAATCCAACCTAACCTAACCTATAATAACCCAACCTCTATCCTAACTTTATATATTATTTTAAATGAGTAATTTGAGAAATAACAAAAATTAATCAAATAAAATGAATTTGCGCAATCCAGGATTTGAACCCGTGACTCCCAGCTTGTTAGTCGAGAGCCTTACCCCTTGACCACGGAGGCCGTCAAAAAAAATGTTTGGCTAAATCAATGCGTTTTTCATTGGTATTTTTTTCGACTTTTCTACAATTTTCAATCTTTCTTAAAGAGTATGCACTTTTTTCACCAGGAAGTTTATTTTTAAGGTTGAAATGTTCAAAAACCAGAAAGTATAAAGAAAACCGCAAGCGCGCTGTGTTTGAATGTCTAACGACAACAAGCGGCTGCCGGCAACGATCGATCGAGTAAAATTGTACAAAAACTGCACGCTAACAGTCAATGCATAGAGGAATAATCGATGGGATCTATCTTTGCGAGTTTTGCGTAAAATTAATTCATGACTGAAAACTATTTTTGGAGTAACAATTGATTGAGGTTTCATTTCACATATAGTCAATATTAGAAATGATCATACTAATTCTGCATTGAACAAGAGAGATTTGCACTTACATCCTTTTTATCTTTGTTCCTTTCTATGTCTTTATGGAGGTACATGAGGAGGGCTTGGGACTCAGGTTTGCAGGTATCATACACCAGCACATAGCCATCTGCAAAGGCCATGTAGTGCTTCTGGAGGCCGTGGAAGTTGGACGGGGAGGCATTCTCCGAGACGGGAGAAGTCAGGCCTGCCGTGTCGTAGAAACACAACCTCTCCTTGGTCCCGCGGTCAGTCTCTATGTTGGCCACATAGATGTCTTCAATAGTCGGGTAGAACTCTGAGGCAGCCGTCACATTCCCATAAATTAGTTGTTCTAGAATGGCAGTTTTGCCTACACCCTTCATTCCACATATAACTACTTTGCTACATTTACCCATCTTTAATTCTCAAAATAAGGTCATAACTACATGAAATGAGTGTTATTAGCTGGTTCGCATTGTCATATGAAGGCTTAATTGAAATAACACACGCCAATCATTTATGGAAATTTCCCGTTACACGCAAATCATTCCGTGGCGTTCGTAAGTTTATCCAGCCCCTTTAAAATGTTTTTAAACCACGACACACTTAGAAGATGAATTTGTGCTTATTATGACAGAATGTTTAAATGCCTGTGTGCATAAATAAACCACCCACCCTGTATGCATAAAATTCGGGAAAGTAAACGAATTTCGTGATAATTCTAGTATGCGACTTTAACGAACTGACAGATCAGCTGTCAAAGTCAAAGTTTACAGCAAATATTGCCAAACCTTCTTATTTGCTCTCTCTCTTTCTGACTTTATTTCTTTATAATGCGCGTGACAGAGAAGTTGACACCGCTTGGCTTGTACCGCAGTTCATGTGTATCCATCTGTCACCGTGACAATACTGACAATTGACAACTGACAACATGGCAGAATTCGGGGAGTGCGAAGTTAAAGTACAAAATAAATATTCTATCCTGCTTCCCACTTACAATGAAAAGGAAAATCTCCCCATCATAGTATGGCTTATTGTCAAATACATGGACGAAATGTGAGTGTTGCGAAATTGTTTTCTTTCAGGTTAGGTGTTGACAAATCAACAAGTTTTGATTCATTTCACTATAAAGTGCCGAAAAGTAAAAATAATTGCCTACATGGCTAATCCATTCACAAGTTTAGCTGTTTATACTGATATTCTTGTAACCCTAAAATAAAAATGAAAACTATATTTGACTTCTCATGTAATAATACCTTTTGAGATTCTTTGCTGTTCCGTAATCAACGGCATCACCTTCGTGCACAAGGCGATGTGCCCTGTGAAACTGGTAAAGTGGACAACCTTTAACAATGTGTTCTGCGGTTTGAACTTGTTCACAATAAACAATGCACAGTTCTCCAATCCCTGTTTCTGCACCTCCATATATCGGGATGTTTACTAACGAACATTTTCCACTGCCGTGCTGACTTGGAGTGAGTAGATACGCCGGGCGTGCGCGCACATCCCTTCCCGATGAGACCCTAGCCAGTAGCCACTTACGGCAACCCCAGTCATGTATGAACAGCGTCAATGCTCCCCGAGATAAACAATTCCCTGCATTTATCTATCTTCTATATAAATAAAAATGTTTGTTTGTTCAAAATCTTAAATCTCCGAAAGTTCTTCACCGATTGCTTTGAAATTTTGACACAACGTTGCATTAGAACACGCATGTGTTTTTATATACTTATATTATCTAGATGTCACCTGTGACAGGTAAAAACATGTTTTTTTTTTAAAATAGCATAATCTGGTGGACACACATGCTTTTATTTAAAAAAAAACAGCACCGTACGCATGTGTTTTTATATACCTATATTATGTCACCTGTGACAAGTAAAAACATAATTTTTTTAAAAGCAGCGCCATCTGTTGGACATAAAAGCAACACGCGCTATTGTTTCTCTATCTGCACAGACAGACTGAGCCACAGCAACGCGTGGCGGGGTACAGCTAGTTAATAATAAAGCTGTTGCACATGGTAGCCGGATAAAACTGAAAAATGACAAAACAGAACACGGTAAAATAATAGGCCTTTTTTTGCTCTCTTGCTCTTTCTGAAAAATTTATATTAAAACGTTATTTACTTACTACTATTTAGTTTCTCCGTCTTTTTGGGTAACATGATGTCGGACATAAAAAATGTTAGGTTTTGTTTTTTATTAATTTCACTTTTCTGTTTTGTTATAGGACCTTTGCTCTTTTGGCTTATCTACGCAGTTGGTTCAGCTATTTTAATTGATACTCTTATAATTAATTTGTACCCACCTTTGCAGCAAAGTAGATTACGAGATTATTGTGATCGACGACGGCAGCCCCGACGGCACGCTGCTGGCGGCCAAGAGGCTGCAGGAGATCTACGGTGAGGAGAAGATTGTGCTGCGACCGCGGGAGAAGAAGCTGGGACTGGGAACGGCGTATGTGCACGGCATAAAACACGCTACCGGAAACTTCATCATTATCATGGATGCTGATTTAAGCCACCACGTAAATAATTAATCTATTGTATTATAGTAAAGAGTTTATAATTTCACAGTGCGTTTACCTGCAATAAGTTTTCTATGAAGAACTTTAATGGGTATTCTGTGATTCTATCGTATCCATGTAAGAAGTTAGTATCGTATTCCCTATCACTTATAGACTTATAACTTCGATTTATCACTAGTGGCTTAAAACTAAGATCAACAGCTAGTTACTTATAACTAACTTTGGCTTATAACTAAAATTAATAGCTAGTGACTTACAACTGAGACTTATAACTAGTAGCTTATAACTAGACATCGGATTATATGCACTAACAAAGTGCCAAAATATGCATGCAAATATGCACTAAAAAAGGCCGAAATATGCACTAAAAACTCTTGATTTGCCCAAGATATGCACAATGTAAAATCAAAAAACCATTTATATTTGTATATATTTTAATTAAAGACCGTACAAAAACAGCGAAATATTCTTAAAATTATGCATAGTTTTTGTGACAATATACAACTAAGTATTTTTCCAAATTTTCGAGCTCAAATTTGTGACGTTTGTCACCCAGTATTAATTTGTACGCCGAAAACGACCTCTCTACGTCAACTGACGTCATTGGACAAAATTTAAAATTTGGCGCCATTTCTGGAGATATCTGTTTAGGCAAGGTATGACCTGTGCCGTTGATGTAGGCATTAATGTTCTTCATATCTTTCAATCAATTTATTAACATTCCCATACTCTTGCCGTATCTCTTCTGCAAGGCGATTTATGCATAACAATCCGTTTCAGTCAGTCAGCCACCGCGCTCGTGCCCTACGTGTCATCGTCACCTAGCTCCCTATACGTAGATGATACCTCCCGATATTAAACGAAATATGCACGATTTGGGAAAAAAGGCTGAAATATGCATTAACGTCGTAATTAGAGAGTTATATGCATTTGCATATGCAAATATGCAAATGCATATAATCCGATGTCTACTTATAACTAAGATTAATAGCTAGTGACTTTCAACTAAGACTTATAATAAAGATTAATAGATAGTGACTTACAACTGAGACTTATAAATAGTGGCTTAAAACTAAGATTAATTAATTTAATTTGTTTTTATTTTGCTGAATGACATTACAGATAACAAAATGTCTTGCTACTAGTAAATGTAAATTGGTACAGGAAAATCATTTTAAAGAATGCACGCTTGAATGTATTTGTGCAATCCGATAGTGGTTCAAAATGGTTTGAAATAGTTTGAAACAGTCCTTCTTACCCCACAGTACACCACTACACAAGCAAGAATCTCTTGAAGAAAATGATTCTACTGTATGTATATGGTTAAGTAAATATTATTATTTCCCTTATTATATAACTAATAATGATGTATTTGTTTGCAGCCCAAGTTCATCCCTTCGATGATCTCCCTGCAGCAGGCAGAAGACCTGGACGTGGTGTCGGGGACGCGCTATGTGGGCGAGGGAGGTGTCTCAGGCTGGGACTTCCGCAGGAAACTGGTCAGTCGGGGTGCCAACTTCCTCTCCCAGCTGCTGCTGCGCCCCCGGGCCTCCGACCTTACAGGATCTTTCAGGTAAACAAAGATTCTAAAAACTAAACACAAAGCTACATCTAAACTAGTCACCATGATTGGCGCTGCAAATCCTTCGACAATCCAGGCTGTCTCCCTTCAGTTTATTTTATTCCTGTACCTCTTGATTAATCTCTTTCCATTGTCTGATTGTTCACGTAAATATCATCATCATACAACACGGCTTCTTCTTTCGGCATTCCACAACAACAAACCTTCTTGAATACTTTCAATTCACTATATTTTCATACAATAGCATTAAAAAGCGAATAAAAGTGGATGCCATCTACACGGATTTTTGCAAAGCACCAGTTAAATTAATTTACTACTAATCAAAAAGCTGAAAAAGTTTGCAAACTCGGAAAATGGTTTGAGAATTGGATAACCAAAGGGGTTGTAGAAGGCTACTCCGCGACTCATTTTACTATAGCGCCGGGAATTCCACAGGGCTCTCATTCTGGACCCTTCCTGTTTTTAATCTTTATTAACAACTTCGTTTTAAGAATTATATTTTCAGAATATCTCTTGTTTGCTGATGACTTTAAGCTGAATAAAAAAATCACAAAGAAGATTGCACCAATTTGCAAAAAGACTTGTCACTTCATGAATGCTGCAAACTTACACACTTTTTCCAAAATAATGATATGAATAAATTGCATTTATATAATACTAGCTGACTTATACCTGGCATTGCTCGGAGACTTTTCTCTACTTTCTATAAATATAATATGCATTTATTATACAGGGTGTTTGGGGGTGTGCTAACTTCGGGGGTGATTCTACATGATTTTAGAAGTAAATAAGATAAATAATTTTTTTTCGGAATTCTAATGTTTTAAGGTAAAAAAGATGAATTGTTTGTATGGGGAAATTAACATTGGAATTTTCGCAAAAAAATTGTTTATCTTTTTTACTTCTACCATCATGTAGAATCACCTCCCCAAGTAAGCTCACTTTACCCCCGGACACCATGTATATATAAACCTTCCGGAAGAAATTCTCTAAATGATAGTGAAAACCCTATCCAAATCCGTTGCGTAGTTTAGAAGAACTAAGCGCACAAACAGACCGACGCGGATAGCGACTTTCTTTTATACTTTTTGAGATATATTATTTAAATTCACATTTGTAATGAAGGGGTGAGCTCAAACCTGGTGCAGTCAGTAACTAATTTTATAAAATTTGATAATACGTAATTAATGCTTTGTTAAACTGATTGGTGATGTTAATTTATTTCAGACTCTATAAAAAAGATAAACTGGTGAAGATCATCAACAATTGCGTCTCCAAGGGATATGTCTTTCAAATGGAAATGATTATCAGGTAAGTGTTACTCAGCATGGTGATGAATATGGTCTGCAAATGGAATGTATTGCATTGTACTACCCCTGCATACATTCTGGAATAAATTCTTTTTCCGACTTTATGTCCGGGTATAATACAAGAACGTCAAATCACCAGAGATCAAATGGGAAAATAATTCACCGACTCCAGATATTTTCATATCAGAGGGTTCGGCTCGGTAGAACTCCTAACTGGACCTATAAATCCTACTGATCCCTCAGTATAAATATTTAAAAAATCTTTCGTAATCCTACAAGTATTTAAAATGACTGATTTTTTAATTTATATATATAAATTCTTTGACAGATCTAATATGCCTAAATTTTGAATGAGTGAGCTAGGTATAATGTCAGTAGGCGAAAAATTATATTTTATTTTTTATTACTAGCTGTACCCCGCCACGCGTTGCTGTGGCTCAGTTTTGTCTGTGCAGATAGAGAAACAATAGCATGTGTTTTTTTTACGTCCAAAAGATGGTGCAGTTTAAAAAAAGCACTTTTTTACTTGTCACAGGTGACATCTGTATAATATAGGTATATAAAAACACACGAATATTCGAATGCAACGTTATGTCAAAATTTCAAAGCAATCGGTGAAGAATTTTCGGAGATTAAGATTTTGAACAAACAATCATCTACATTTTTATTTATTTAATTTAGATTATTGTGCAACAGTTGAATATCTGTTTAAAAATGAATGTATTTCAGGGCGCGCCAGCTGGACTATACAATAGGAGAAGTCCCCATCACCTTTGTGGACCGGGTCTACGGAGAATCTAAACTAGGGGGCTCGGAAATAGTGCAATTTGTTAAGGCCCTGCTATACCTATTCGCAACAACGTAAAGACAGCAACACAACACAAACCAGACACCTGTTTATATGACTTTATATCACTTTTGTCATCCAAGCGATTTCATAGTTATGATTTACGATTCCCCCGGCCAAATGTATTATGTATATTGGTTGACTCTTTCCTCCTATTTGAGTCAACGATTCGAATAGCCTTGCACTGTCCATTGTCAGGGCAGATGTGTGGTGGCGCAAGGAGAAAGTGCTCAATGCCACAAATGTGTTAACCAGCGTAATCCAACTAGTTCATAAATTCATTCCAAAACCAAATCTGGCTAGTCCAGAGGGTAAAAATTAAACATAATTTTTTTGTGCAACATGTTTTATTTATAATTGGATTTGAGCTCCCCTCTACCTTTAGTATTTACATCTCCCAATTCATGGTTTACAAAAGCCTCTATTAAAATATTATTATGTACAAATACTTTAGTTCACAAATATCAGGACATGATTATTGCAAGTGCTCTCCATCCATTACAACCAGAGCATGCTCAGACTTTCAAGAGATAGTATTATTTTAAGTTCTAACTCGTCTTAGATCTTACTATTTGTTTAAACTCCCCAGGTTTATCTCCTTAGAATCGGAATGCATTCACAGCTTTAAGTAAACTTATTAATGGGATATGTATTATGGGTTAATAATTTTTCTTTGTTTTAATTCCCCTGAAGTTTAATTTTTGAAAAGTTGTAAAGAAGTAGTTATTGATTATATTATGTATAAAACATGACTGCTTGCAATCTCCCCGTTATGGCATTATGAACAAACTAATTACTAAAACAGGAAGAAATACCACAATAATATCACATTATAATTAAAGTTGTATTAAAAATAAACCTATTTACTAAACAAATTTAAATTATATTAGAAACAAAATTTTTAACAAAAAACATTAAATCCAATATTCATTTCTTAAAAATTTGTGCTGTGAAAATTAACACACTTCTGGTGGAAGGGTTTTACCTTTTACGCCGGTCCTACTTGAACGGCAGAAAAGGCATTGCTGTCCGATAATTTATACAAATATTTTATATCGATCTCTTTGTAAGGGTCCTATACTACTATGTGTATCTGTATTTAAAATTGTGAACCAAGTCTTTCCCATCTTCAACTTTTATGTGGAAGAATATTTTATCAAAAGGAAACTAAATTGAAACCCGTAGAATGGGTAATACATCCTTACACTTACCACACTGGAGATGCGGAAGTTTTGTTGAACTAAATGGCCTAACACGCCTAACACTGACTTTACCTTCAGTTTATAGAATTGTATTGCAAAAGTAGGCTTTAATTTTATAGTTGGGATGTGGTGTGAGTATGTTGTGGTAGTTTCATTAAATATACTGTGTTATTTTCAAAGATAGAGCTGTTTTAAACAAAATCCATTTTCTCGAATGGGACCCTTGTTTTGGCTTGCATGAAATGTGTTAAAACATAAATACACAGTGGCGATAATATATAATGTATTTTAAATGTAGTTCATTTGTATGTAAACTGCACTATTAGAATTCAAGTTCGTTCTTTTGGAAAAATGGCAGGAACAATGTCCACTCTTTTCTCAATATATAATACGTAATGTAAAATACATCATAAAAATACTATTTGGAAATTAATACACAGACAGATTTTCTTTTTAGGACATGGATCGTAATACAGGGTTTCTCAGAAGTCAAAGTAAAACATAGCAAATATTTTACTGTTTTAAAACTACACTAAATGAGCAATTTTTTAAAATAACTCATTTACTGTAAGAGGACCCAAAGTTGGCCAGTTAAAATGAACTCATGAATCGCAAAACATGTTTTTATTTTCGAAAGGTACGCACTGTTAGTAGGGCTATTAAAAAGGGTTGCATAATAATAATAATACGGGCATGTGTCTAGTGTGGTAGTCGAAAAGCATGTAAAAACTGTACACATTAATATTTCATGAATAAAGAAAAAAAAAAAAAAAAAAAAAAAAAAAAAAAATTATTATAATCTTAGAATATAGAATTTTGTAGCTGTGGCAATCGAAAAACTGATCTAAGGTGTCCATTTTTACAATTTAAAAAAATAACGAATTTTTACCAACCCATAGGAGCCGGCAATAATATTCATGTATACAATGCCATACTTGATAAGTGACATTTTGATTTTTGTGTTTAATGAACCCAGAAGAAGTAATATCCAAAGGCAAAATGAATGTACAAGGTCGACACTGCAATTGCAGTGCTTAGTGACGTGCGTGGGCACAATTCTTCAACACTGCAAATGCAGGGCACTGGCCCCTAGGAATTATAAACATATTCCGGTTGATGTATTATATTTAAATGAGATATGGAGCAAAAAAATAGGTTCCGTTTTTTTACCCCCAACTGACCTTCAACTCTCCCAATGCTCTATCTAAAACTACTGAATCCGGTCTACACGAACATAATAGTGGAACAAGTTTGGGCGAGATATTAGTATGCAGTAGCGCCTCTAATTTTAGCTCCACGATTCTGGTCTGTCACGAGTTGGCCTATCAGCCCTTGAAGAGTAAAAGTAATTTTTGGAAAAACTCGCGTAATATCAGGACATACCCTTCAATAATAACATTTTTTGTTGTTTTACTGAAAACTGAAAAGAATAAAGTGGGATACACAATATTAGAGTACACATTTCTATGTCCGCTTTAAAATACCCTGATTTTTATACTTTAAAACCACAATGATATTGTTTTGGTGTTGGGAAATCACTCAAATGATTATTAATATAAATATTAATAGTGTTGCCTGCAATTATGGTAAGACTATACAATAAAAAATAACTACCATAAATTTAATTGAATATAAAATATTTATTTACAATAATAAATTCATTGTTCCAATATAAACACTTAATATTATATATTTACAGATCTACAGACATATTATATTCTTTGTGATGGAAATCATGTTACATATTATGAAGCTAAATGCCACTATCACTAGACATACACATTTTCATCTTGGAATGCAATTCTTCAAGGCACTAACTGTACACCCAACGCTTCTGTTAAACCAAAACACCACACTATTATTCAAAGTAACAACTCTCTATAACTTCGGGGAGCCATATTCTTTATGCCTGCTCTACATTCGGCAAGATTAACCCCTAAGGTACTAAAAAATCCCTCGATCTCCGGTGCTGTGTACTCAGTGCACAGGGTAAACATTTACAGCCATACTTATAAAAGTGTTAAATTGTATACAACTAATAAACAACGATTTATGTCTAGTAAACATTTGTTTATCAACTTAACACACTTTTATTAGTACGGCTGATTTTGTCATTTTATGTTGGATAAAAATGAATAGTTCACATTTATTACTTATGTAAATGAATTTGTTAATGGTACATATGGACACACGGGATGGGCATAAGTTCAACATTATGTAATAGTGCTGAAAACGAGAAAAACATTGACCATGCATAAAACGCATGGTAAGTCCATCACAGCCGGCAGACTTTCGGTTACTACTGACAATCCTGCACCCCTCTCGCTCACTACCGCACCACTCACCACTCACCACAGATGCACACAGACATACATGACTTTTTTTTCCTGATTTTTCGACAAAAATTTTTTTTGTGTTGTGTTCGATAAATACTATTTTGTGTGCATAAATGTATTGCTGAGGAACACGTCAAATTTAATAATATAATTATTAAGTTCTGCAAATATTTTTTGGTTTTTGTTATTGTTACAGCTGTTTCGGCTTTCAAAGCCTAAAAAATACTTGCAGAACTTAATAAATATATTATTAAATTTAAAAAATAAAATATGAACTCTGTGTTTAGTATATTTACATAGATGAATTAATTGTAGACATGCCAAATCAGTTGACAGCACTGGCAAGGAAGGGTTAAATAATTTAAAATTACATTTTCACAAGATGTTTTAGCAAAAATGGAATTATGTTTCCTAGTCCTGACTGATTGCAAAGCATTGTATTTTCGGATATGGTATATAGATTCTCACAGCCAAAAGCGTTATGTTGTTTGACTTTAGGGGTGACAATGTATCTTCATTAAAATAAGTCCGATTTTATTGGAATGTAAAATAATCATCATTTTACGATGCAAGTGATATTTTTACAAAGTGTGACAGTAAAAATATTATTAATGACAGTGAATTGCTGGTGGTTTTGCAATTTATTTTCTTTAAAGGGCGAGAGATTACGCTATACGCATCAAAGCATTTTAAATAACTCCATATCGCTCGCCACACCTGACAGATGATGTGTTATAAGTGTGGGCGTCGCGACAATGTTACGTCTGTCATCTGTCAAGATGACAGATCCCATACAAAGAAATGACATTCTGCGGCAGTTCCCCAATTGATCTGACCCCCTCTCCTGAGAAAGATTATAGCGTAGTGCGACACCTCAACATATAATCTGCGTAGGCAACTCCCAAAGAAACGTTGATGTGTACAGCGTAATCTGTCTTAGGCTTAATGCAGTGTCTGACTCTATTTAGTTTTTACTTATTTTTAGTAAGAAATAAGTACGTTGACGATTCTTAGTGTTTTTTTTCTTCAGTTTTGCTGTGTGTATAGTGAAGCGTTTGTGATGTTTGATATAATGTTAAAAAATATTTATGCGTCGTAAATAAGGGGTAAATTTTATTTCACATTATTATAATTGTTATTCTAAAATAAATTCCGCACTGGTAATACATATAATATTCTGTCTGATTGTCTTTATAATTTCTATATGAAGATTCAACAAGCACAAAAACATATGCATTTGCTTGTCATGAGTCATTTAGTAGGTGCTGATGAAGAGCATGAGGATTTATGTTTTCATGGAGTAGTTAGGACACTGATTGCTTTGCTAGGATAGTAATGTGTATCGGTGTAACTATACGTTATTGATGAGACAGGTGTTCATTGCTTCCTGAAGACATCTTCACGTCAGCCAAGCCCTTAAGCGGCCAGTTGGGGATAATAGTGGACGTCAAGTCTGCGGGCAGCGAGGGCTGAAGGTAGGCCAGTCCCTCCAGCGGCTCCTTCTTCATGGCCGGCATGTCAGGGGCTCGGGGCTGCGAGGTGGCCTCACTGGAGTCCTCGGGTCCCTTGAGGTCCATGAAGTGCTGCCCTTCCGCCACCTCCTCGGGCTCCTTGAGGTGCATAAAGTGCACGGATACGTGCTTTCGCAGCTCCGTCTTCAAGCGGTAACTCTCCGGGCAGATGCTGCACCTGAAACATACCATAAAAGTCAATCAACATCATACCATTGGTAATACATACATGTGTACTTATAAACAGGTTTAAAAAAATCATTGATGTGTTTCATCTGTCTTGGCTGGTGAACTAAGACTTGGTGTCCAATTTATATTTTGCGTAAATTCTATCGAATGGCCAATAAAATGAATTATATATAGCTTTGTTGTAAGATATCTATAATATTTTGAAAATAAAACATTTTTAATTGAAACCCTAAATGAGCCGGGCAACTACCCACATGGGTATAAGGTTATCGAGGAAGCTAGGGACAATGTCACCTCAGGAGAGATATGCAACTGTAGGAAATAGAGGCAGTTAGAATTTTACCGCTTCTACTAGCTACTAAAGGAAGAGAGGTGGGTGTTTGGTACTGACTTGTACATCTTGTCCCCAAGATGGGAGCGCGTGTGCTTGACGAGATCGTTGCTCTGCGTGAAGGCGCGTTCGCAGAATTCGCACTTGTACGGCTTCTCGCCCGTGTGGATGCGGTAGTGCCTCTTCAGGTGGTCCTTGCTGTTGAACCTTTAACACACACTTTACATTTACACTACTTGACTAGAGAATAATTATTAAACCAATGAGTAAACCAACAGGGGTCACATTCCTCAGCAACGGTTTAATCAACGCAACGGCTCGGAGATTTTATTTCAAGAACTTGCAAAACCAACATAGTGTCTGTCCTGTCTTATTTTTTGACAGTCAAATGGATTACTGATGGAAATGACGTTGAACAAATTAGTTGCCAAGAAATTAAAAATAGAAAAACATGTGAAAATTTGGTAATGCTTGCAAAATGATTTTTTTGCATTAGTTAATATTCTAAATAAAGCCTGGCGACCTAACATAACCACTTGAGTGATTAACCAATAGAGATTTCGCGTTATAAGCAGCATCACAATTACTCGTCAAATGCATTGTACATATAGTTTATTATTATTGATCGACAAACCGGTAGATCCAATCAAGCCATAAGTTGTAATAATGGTTTGTCTAGTCCCAGAGGTCCCCAAACTGCTTTCCTAATATTAATTTTTTTATAAATTCATCAACTTAAATGTGTTTTTGAAGCTGACACAGATAGCCGCGCTACGGTACAAGTATGGACAAGCGTTGCTATTGAGCGCATGGGCGCAATGCGTTGCTACTGGTTACAGGTAGGTACTGCGACCACAATTTTATGAAATGAACTTATAATAATTAGGAAATGTATCAAACGGTGACCGGATAAATCATCAAAATGATAATTCATCACATCTTTAAAAAGTTATATAAAGTCATGGAAAGTGATGAAACAAAAACTTTATTAACTGGGTTAAATAGGTTAGGTTAGATTAAAAATTATTTTTTTTCATTATTTGTAATGACTTTATATCACTTTTTAAAAGTGTGTTGAATAGTCACTGTGTTGAGTTAGCATGGAACCGTATCAATCATAAGAAACCACTGCATAAATACCTACATAGGTACTATCTGTGTTAGGTCGATTAATAAATTTATGGGAAAATTTTGGTGACAGCGTGTCTCAATGGGATCCACTCTTGTGGGCCCCCATTTACATCCCATGCATCATGACCCCCCAATGGGTCATGGCTCCCTGCAGTTTGTTCACAATTTGACTGAAATTTGAAAAAGGGCGAGAATCTAAGCCTAAAAGGTAAAGAACGGATGAGGGTAGTAGACTGACCTCATGCTGCAGACGTCGCATTCGTGTGGCTTGATGCCGAGATGGATGAGTTTGTGTTTGGCCAGTGAATTGGTTTTGGTGAAGGCTGAGCCACACGTGTCGCACACAAAGGGCCGCGCGCCAGTGTGCGTTGACATGTGCGATTGCAGCTCTCCTGGAACACACACACAGGGGTGAATATTACCCACATTTCTCATGGTGTCCTGGTACTTCTCTTCTTCAAATGTGAAAAAATCTATTTGTTTACTGATTGAACTACAAAAATAGTACTGATAAAAAACAAAATGCTTGGCTTATAACATGGCTCGAATAAGGTGCATGTGTAACAAAATTTTTGTTGTGATGATAATGTTGTTTATTGTTCAATTCAGTTTATTATTTTAAAATTATTACAAAAAGCTCATTTTCAATACATTAAAGGAGAATTATATAAATATAAACAGTGGGTATCAACTATTAGTATAATACTACAGAGTGGTAAGAAAGAGAGCTTGCCTTTTAAAGCCAGCTTCATTGATGCTAAATATGTATGTTGATATTCAAATTGATTCTGTTCAACAGCAAGTTTGCTCTCCCCACCGGCATTAGCATGAAGCCGTGCACAAAAGTGTTGCCAACATAGGTCACCCATATTACTACAAATCGCATCTATGAATTGATTATGTTTTAAATGTGATATGTCAATAATGAGCGTGATGGTGGTTGTACCTTTACTGACGTATCTGCCGGGGCACAGGGAACAGTAGAAAGTCTTCTCTCCGCGGTGGCGCTTGAGGTGCTGGTTGAGGTTGGTGCTGCTGTCGAAGCGCTTGCCGCAAGTGGCGCACAGGTACGGTTTCTCCCGCGTGTGCACACGAAGGTGCGCATTCAGCGTGCTGGTCTGCGCAAACGCTGCAAAGGACCATAACATACACCGGCCTTAGGAAAGTCGTCATATAATATGTCCAGCTCTGGGACTACATTCATGGGTGACTACATAGTTTACATTAGCACCGATAGAGGATCCCATCAGATTGAGTAGAAGATACTCTCAGTATTGTACTGGTAAAAGACCACTCCCTTCAGCCACACAACATACCCCTAAATTGACCTAGTCCCACTTCCAATTAGCTTCGTACAGTGGAGAGCATGTAACAGTGGGACACTTGTGCAGTGTTCACATTAAAACATATTAAAAATACTAATTTCGGTTGTGATTCTGTCTGTGACTCCGGTTCAATGAACTGGAAAATTGTTTTATTTTAATTCATTAATTATTCTATATTTGAAATGTGTACTTCTTTCATTTAAATTATTGACAGGTTTCGTAATTTTTCAAGTTTACTAACGGTGCTCATCCGTAGGGAAACTTATTTCTAATTTCTAAAATTGACAATGTTTGTTTTTGAAAAGCAACGATCCTGAGGCAAATATTGTTTTTTATAAAAAATTTACAGCTCAGAAATCTTACAATCTCTGGTTCTGCACTAGTCTCATTATAATCGGTGGGGAAAGTGGAGGGTCACGTCATAGTGAATGAGTTGGTTGGATACCTTTGCTGCAGACGGGACAGAGATGCGGCTTGAGCCCCTTGTGCTTGTTGATGTGCTCCACCAGCTGACGCTCGAGGGAGAAGGACTTGGGGCATTGCGAGCACTTGTAGGGCCGGTTGTCCTCGTGGGTTCGCTCATGCCGCTTCAGGTGACTCGACTTCTTGAACACCTAAAACGATGAAGCATACTTTCTTAACCCTCTCTGCTTTCGGATTCACTTGAGATTTCAATACTCTAATAAAACATACAACATTGAACGTATTATTTTTACAGTTAAATGGATATTTCTCCATATTCCAAGTCAAAAATGACATTGCGAGTTGAAAATTACAGTGTTGACGTGGAATTTAGGATACATATTTTCTATTTTAGATTTATTTATGAGCAAACTGGGACTTTACAAGACTTCATAATAAAACTTTTTTTTAAGGTTCACCGATTGACATAAAAATACCAAAACCATTCAAATCCAGTCAGGGGTTTTAGCCATCATTTCATGAATCGGCACCCCTTGACACTTAAACTATTCCCTAAAGTCAGGAATTTATCTATTTATTAAGAAAGTTGTTCTGAATGAGATAGATTAGATAGAGTTGTTAAACAACTATAAAATTAGTTTTGGATATCTCCAAAAATGACAAACTTATGAGCTGTCAAAGTGAACTTGGGTAAAACGTATACAATCGTGCCTCACGAGACACAATTCATAATTCGAATGGCAGTACTGCTGCGCCAGTCACTGTATGTACCTTGACATCAAGCGCTTATCGGCCGGCTGCAAATATCAACGTTCTGACAGTTTATATCTTCGGCACTACTTGGTAATTTCCAAAAATTCTGTCCTCAGCCTGCTCTAATTAACCTTTCCCTTACTGTGCTAAAAAAATACACGCGTTGCGGTGCTGTGTAGTCAATACACATCTCAAAATAAGCGATTTAATATCGGAAAAATATGAATATTCATAGCTAATCGATTATGTTCATTATATTTTATATCAAAAGTGATAATAATTGTAATTTAATTGCTGAAAACATGAAAAAACCATCGGCAGATGCTAAAGAAACGTGCGAAGGGTCCACATCTAACGACGGTCCGCGGCCAACTGGCTAGCGGCGCATCTGGCGGCTGGCACAAACACAGCTGTGCGGTCGTAGGTGTCGATGGTCTAAATCAAAAACTACAACCGCAGAAGTGTGGGTGTCTCATGTTCCCGCATAGCGAATTAAAGCGGGACATTAATGGCGTGTCATTTCCTCGCACACTCTTCGCGTATTTAGTATCACACGGTTGATTGTATTGGTGTATTTGTTCCCGATTTTTAACAAAAAAACTCTGATTTTTAATAGAATTTGAAAACTATGTAATATATTATTTTTTAATTCAGTGCATAAATGTATAACGGAGGAATACCTAAAATCTGAACCCAGAATTTATTAAATTTATAGAGTTATTTAAGTTATTAGAAGCAATGTGTAGTAAATACACACCACAGATGAGGAAAGGTTAATATGATACATTGGTAAATAACATCAAATTTCATTGTGGGAGACAATACACTGTGGATTTCACCATTTAAATGAAAATTCCCGCAATATTCCCTGTTTAAGGAATATTTCCCAAAACTAAATTTCCAGGGATTTACCCATCACAACTTTTACATGTCAAATAACTGAAACTAGTCTGGATAGTGATTAGATTGAGATTACCTTTCCACAGATATGACAGGAGAGTATTCTGTTTTTCACCCGGTGTTTCCTCATGTGAGCAGATAGCGAGTGCATCGTCTCAAACACCATGTCACACTGCGCACAGCTGTGTCTTTCCTGCTCATCCACACACTCCTGCTTCAAGGACTCATGGGAGGTGTCCATTTCCCCGTCGGCCCCCCCTTGTGCCGCCTCCCCATTGGGGACAGCGGGGGGGTGGGTCACGGCGGTAGGGTGGGTGATCAGATGACTCAACAGAAGAGTCTCTCGCTTGAACCGCTTACCACAATGTATACACCCAAACGGTTTAAGCTCCGGATTGTGAATTTTAACATGCCTTTCTAATTTGGACGCCCTGTCAAATACCCGCGCACAAACTTCACAAGGATGGTCCTTATTGGTTTCTTTCAGGTGGCTCTTTGTGTGCCGTTCTAATTTACTCGCTTTAAGAAATACTTTGTGACACATACTACACGGGTGATGTCCCTTTTCTGACGGTTTCTTCTTTTTCTTTTTAACTTTGAAGACTTCTTTCTTTCCCAACGGCTCGTAATCTGAAGCTTGAAAGTCGTCATCATCGTCCTCATCGTTTAGGAAATTGTCCTGGTAATCATGCTCTATTTTTATTTCGTCCGGTTCTTGTTTAATTACTATATTCGGTTCGGCTTTCATATGATAAAATGCGAACAATTTTCGTAACACCTCGTCTGTTTGTTCGCATTTCTTCTTGAAATCAAAGGCAGATGTCAAACTTCTGACACAAGAATCACACACTTGCTCGGGCAGCCCGTCTTCATTCTGGATCTACAAAGGCAACAAGGAAAAGTTTAAGGACAATCTCGGAAGGCGAAAAACTGTTGTTTTATTGAATAAGGCAGCCTATTTACCTTGACAGAAGTGCAGGAATGTAACATTTCGGCTATAATAGGTACTGTCACAAAATTGGTAAAACAACTAGGCGAGTTATCATTTCGTTCCATACATGTTCTACAAAAAGCTTTGGGATCAGGTCTCTCTTGAGAGGACACATCCATTTTGCGATTAATATTGTATAAATACTATTCATCAACCAAAACACTAATATTCGCAAATCGCAATGACAACAACAGTGCCATCGAGTTTTGAGTTCGAGTCGAGTCCATAGATTCAAAATGATAAATTGATCAGAGAGAAAAAAAATATTTTGGTTAGGTTTACCTTTGGTTTAAAATAAAAACTTATGTCATATTTACAGAGTTAAAAGTGGGAAAGGGGGTATTATTACAAACTAGGAAAAAAGTGCTTTAGTTTTTATTAAAAAAATCCACGGAAACTCGTGATTCATTGAACATATCCATCCCAAATAAAAAAGTTAAATATGTTATTTGCAGCATTTCATATATTATTCTTATTTGTATTATGATACCACCATCAATCGGGCATAAGCCTAGATTGGGGTGTTTTAAAATTAATAAATTCAATCATATTATCCTTTTTCTATCCTACCACGGTAAAAGACAAACAAATTAAATTATAAATAATACTCTAACATACTATAAAACAGTTAAATTCTACGAAGAATTCTTCATATATTTTTATAAACACACACTACAAACCTATCCTTCTACTGGAACTAATATTCAACATTTAGATTTATTATAAGATTGTGACTCTACCTGCCCCGATCTTAAATCAAAGTAGTTAAATTGAAGATTACAACATGACCACCCCAAGATAATGGCGTATGGCTTTATAAACGTCATTTTTGCGTTGGTAATATGGGATCGTATTATTTTGCTTCTGATATTACGGTTTCATAAGTTTTGTTTATTATTGTAAAAACGAATGAATTAGCTGCTTTTATTTATTAACTGTTATAACGATGAAGTTTTATAATAAATCCTGTAAAGATAGTTCATAGTGTAAACAAACTTGTATAACGCGAATATGAAGGATGAAAGCTTGAGTATAGTAATCTTATGGGACAAGCCTTTTACACAGAGTTCGTGCCTTAAAAATATATATGAATCTATAAGCTTTTAAAGATGGATATAAGTTTAAATACTAGATATTCCATGTCCAACATCGATCAGCTCTGCCGATCTTGTATGAAGGATGATCCTGTTATGGTAGATTTGTTTAATAACATGGATGACTCCTTGCCTCTAAAGACTACTCTCACTTTAGCAGACATTTATATGATTTGCACCCCCGTTCAGGTTTGTACTCATTGTTCACACATTATACATATTTACATTACTTATAAAACATAACATTACAAAAACTCCAGACCAGAACCTCCCAATCTGTGGTTCGAGACACTATTATTATGGTTAGGTAAATTATTCTTGGAACTCACAAATTTTTTTAAAAACTGGGTAAATATTTATCTAACTGCCGCACTTAAAATAGGCACAGAATGTGGAAATTACACTTCGTTTCAACTTAATTACTACAAGAAACAACAATTTACGTAAGGAGAGATGGTAAAAGATGCATTAAAATTTCATTTTTATTCAAAAGTTTCAAAATTTCTCTTAAAAAACGATCCCTTTGCCGCCATTTTGGATTTTTTTAGTATGGAGTGATGTTTGCGAAAGTTTCGTTTCAATTTAAATATGTCCAAATTACTTAAATTAACCCAAACTAAGAACCCAACAATCTATTTTGTTCATATATATATAGTTCTTTCTTTTAGTAATAACAGTTAAAACAAACTGTAATTTCCATGAACCGTTCCTAAAGAATGCGGCAGTTAGGTAAATTTCACCAAAAGTGAATTTCTATATGCACGCAAAAATTATGCAATTTTATTTCCTGATCCCTCGCACTCCAACATGTTTATTAAAGTCACAAAAAGTATTTTCTAAATGGTGGGCTACTTTGCTACACACACTTTCGATCCCCCGGTTAAGACAATAACCAAATTTAATAATTTTTATCATTCATTTCCAGGTTGGGAAGGAGGATGGAATGCCGCAAAAGTTATGTGAAAGTTGTACTGAAAGTTTAACATCGGCTTACGCTTTCCGGACTCAGTCAGAGAGGAACGATACAATTCTCCGTGACTTGGCGAGAACCTCGGAGTTTGATGAAGAAGTGAAAAAAATACAAATTAAAGAAGAGGTGGAAGCAGATGCCCCCCTGAAGGTGAAGCAAGAGCATAACGAACATGAACCAGGAGAAGATGAAGAAGAGGAAGATGATAATGTTGAGGACACATACGCGGATGAACCATACTCACCCGAGCCGCTAATCAAAAAGAAAAGAAAAAAACTTCGCAGTAAAAGTGGCCCCCACACGTGCAGCGAGTGCAACAAGACTTTCTACAAACAGTCCCGCCTCGAGAAGCACATGAAGATACACCTCAAGGTGAAGAAGGAGTCGCACAAGTGCGAAGTCTGCAAGAAGATGTTCCTAAAGATCTCCGGGCTCAATCGACACATGGCCATACACGACGCAGAGAGCAAACCCTTCGAGTGCCCCGAGTGCTTCCAGAGGTTCAAGCGGGAGGGCCTGCTGCTGCGGCACAAGGCAGTGCACTCCACGGGCCTGGAGAACCAGCCCGAGGTGAGGGAGCCCGGAGAGACACCTGCCACGTACCCCTGCGAGGACTGCAGCATGACCTTCGAGTCACGCCATTCGCTGTCCAGCCACATGCGCATCCACAAGGAGAAGGAGAAGCAGAAGAACTTCTCGTGCGAAGTGTGTGATAAGAAATTCTCGTCTAAGAACCCACTGAACCGGCACCTGAAGTTGCACCTGGAGGACAAGCCGCACCGCTGCACCATCTGCGACAAGCGCTATTCGCGCCAGGACCAGCTGCTGGACCACATCAATAAGCACAACGGCGTCAAGCCCAACGTCTGCCCCTTCTGCAGCAAAGGTACACATATTTCACGTTCATTATAATACATATAACCTAAACGTTTACAGTACACACCTTTTCACTTTTGTGTAACTAAGGATGAAAATGACGCATTATGTTGGTTGCAAAATAAATTTTCTTTTTATTTTAGCCTTATGTGGCTTTTGCAAGAGCACTCTTTACATCAGAGGGCAACTCGCCGGTGTTTCATGTGCTTGAAGTGTGAACGAATGTGTGAATGATGTAGAATGGTGGGTGTTAACCTTATCAGATAAGTAGGCGAGTTGTTAATGACGTTATAGAGTATTGTGATGTGATGTATTGTATGTGTTTGCAGCTTTCTCCCAGCTGTGCAACCTGAAGGACCACATGAGGACGCACACGGGCGAGACGCCGTACCTGTGCTCGCAGTGCGGCAAGGGCTTCAACAACGGCTCCAACCTGCGCCAGCACATGATGCGCCATACAGGCCTCAAGCCCTATTCCTGCCACCTCTGCCCCAAGAGGTTCTCCACTAAAGGTCCGTCTCAGTCTGTTGTCCCATTTGTCTTGTAGTCTTGGCTAAGATAATATGTTTAATCGCTAGCTTGATTAAGCTGCTATCGACCAAAAGATGTAACTGATATTCCTGTCATGGAATATTCTAGATAATGTGATAGATCTGCGTGCAGAATTGTTTTCTAAAAATCTGTTAAAAACTGCCTTTTTTTAAAATGTCTTTGACTATAGTCATTTCTAGTAGACCATGGACAACATACAGAATAGTCATGTTCAATATTGCCCCAAATAACATGAACCTAATAGGCCCTGGACAGAGCTTTATTCGAGATCAATTTGAAGCCGCGGGGTGAAGGGGAAGATAATGCCTTTAGCTACATAAAGTTTTTAATGACATATCCCATCCCCTGTCTCATCAAGAACCCAAAGAAATCATTAAATAAACATTTAAATTGCACCAATTATTTCAATTTTGCATAAAAGTCATTTCAAAATTGCTGCCTGGATGGCTTCCCGTTTTAATAATGTGCACATTTGTTGTTTCCAGGCCAGATGACGTGCCACGTGGGCACACACTCGGGAGCGCACCCGTACGTGTGCGACACGTGCGGTCACGCTTTCACCAAACCCAACTCCCTCAAGAAACACAAACTCATCCACCTCGGAGTCAAACCACACGAATGCGATGTGTGCAGCATGAGGTACATAACTAATGATTCATTATAATTTGATAACTTCACTTTTGTCCTCTTGTTGTTTTTATCCATAATAATTATATAGCTAGATAAATATGAACACATTGACGGATACTTACCGGAAAACAGTCGTTCATGATGCGACACGTTTTCACAGGATATGTGTTTTGTGAAGTCAATGAAAATCAGTAATAAACAATGATTTTCTTTTGGTGTGACACTATCAAGCATAAAAGTTCTCACATATAGTACGTTGCATCATATCACATCTTCTCCAAAACAACGTCAATAGACATTGTGTCTGTGAATGTGTAAATGTTAAAAACCACATGTCGCAAGAACTTTCCACAATGTCCAAGCACAGTGGCGGGGTAGAGGTGGTTCTGGCTTAGTCCGCCTATAGGAGAGAGCAGCACTTAGCAAGACAACGATTCATGGCACTCTCATGGCAGTGATCGGCAGCCAACGAGTTAAATGGCAGATGGTAAAGTAACACTGTTTACTTACATAAATAACTAGAAGAAATAATTGTAAATTTTGGTAAATTGACATTTTTTGTGTAGAGCAAAACTTTAACGAAAGAAAGTTTAAAAAAATGCATTTTACCCACTGAATCAGAAGAGATAGACTTGCCCTAACATATTTTTAGCACCATGAGGGTTCGAGAATAATCTATGACATCAGTCGTACGTTGAACGCTGAAGAGTACACATTAAAATAAACAGACCCTGTGCAGAAAAGTAAAGCTCGCTAAAGTAAGGCAACGGTTTGCAGCACAGTCCATTGTGGGACTTTTGTACGCGGGATATGAATGTTTGATCTTGAACGAATCACCTGACGTAGCGACGCTAAAATGACACTAATAGCTTAACAAAATATTCAATTTGGGAAACGAGCCTGAACTTTTGTTTACCCAATATGGGATATGGAGTTAATTTTTTTGCGCAGCCAATAATTCGCGCGTCATTGTAAAAAGAACTAGTAATTAATAAGCAGATTTTATTTTTGCACATGATGATATTTCAATGTGAGATGCCTGTATACTGTCAGATTCCTTTATTGACAAATCACTGACAGGGACATGCCCAAGTCACTCCTCCTACTCCGCGCCACTTTGTTTCCCTCGCCCTTATGATAATTGGATAATTTATATAGCGCCGTTTTTGTGAAAAATCACCTCAGAACGGACAGAATCTAAGTGAATTTACTTAAGGTAATAATTTGTAACAAAATTTGTGTTTTGTTAACCTTTGATGTAATTAATATATGGAAATCAAGAAAACTAAGTATGTAACTCTTGTTTGATGGCAGATTCTCATGCAAGGACCACCTGAAGCGGCACTACCGCATCCACACGGGCGAGAAGCCGTATAAGTGCACATACTGCGATCGGGCCTTCACGCAGAGCAATGACCTCGTCAAGCACACACGCTCGCACATCGGGGACAACATCTACAAGTCAGTACAGTACAATGCTCCGTTATTATTGTAGGACCTCTTACCATTTGTCCCATCACCACGGATGGTTGTAAGCTGTTAAGTAAGCTGGTACCCGCTATCCGCTGCGAGTGGCCACCGACTAATAATGACGACCACCGACTGATAGATATAAAAATTCAATTCTTTCAAGAAAGGCATAAAAATACAATATTGTAACGGTGATTCAATCCAATATTGTATTTGTATGCAATCTAGGAACGAGTAGATTATAACGTAAGTTATATTTACCCTTAGGGGCCATAGTCTAGGAATCTCAATTTCGTAAGGGCTGTAAAAAATTTGCGCTCAGCGGTAGACACATTCACTCGCTCTTATGTCTAAAATATAAAAAACATTAAATTTTGACAAATTAATAAATGTTCTTGCAAAGAAAAGCATTTTAAAAATTACTACTGCTATTTAGAACAAACTACAACTTATTTATACAAGTGAAACAGTGTCAACCAGTCAACAGTTCTAAATGAATGTGTTTCAGATGCACGGTGTGTTTGGAAAGCTTCCGTCTCCTCAGCGAGCTGAAGAATCACTACCCCATCCACTACAACAAGGACAACCCCGAAGAGCGCGCCGCCTTCGAGGGAGCCCAGGCTGCCTACGAGAAGACCCACCCGGACTTCAACAAGTCCTCCAAAGCCTTTGACAAGACGCAGTCCGATTCCTCCTCCTCCCTTGGCATGTCCGAGGACTCCAAAACCCTCATCTCCTTCGACAAGCATTTAGACAAGACGGTCATATCTCAGATAGTACTGTCGGGAGACACCTTAGATGATAATTACCAAAATGTAGAGACTAAGAACGAACCGAAAGACGCGCTCAGCGAAGACTTGCGCTCGCCCGATGTCCAGATCTATGTCATCGACACCCCATTCCCAAACACATCACTCACTAAAAATATGTAACACTTAGAAATTAACGCGCTAGATTTTATAAGTATTTTATTATTTATACATATTTGTACAATATTATTAATATGTATTTTTGTTCTATTTTTTAGGAATGAATTAAATCAGTATTTGATTTTAAGTTAGTCAATTTTTACTGTTGTACATTATTATGCATTATTCATATTTCTTTACAATCACAACTGAATCAAATACAATTAAGTTTTGTAAAATATTTGGTAGTTTTATTAATAGACAATATTGTACAAAGGGTTTACCGATTTGAACCCTTCGTACATAAGGGTTCAAATCAATATGCAACCACCGGTGTCCCAACCACGGTCAACAGTTTTCACAATGTCTCAGCTTCAGAGTCCCAATATTAACAGCCAGTATTTCCTCTGGACATAGGGACATAGCCCGGTTCTGTTTAATCACTCCCATGAGCGGACCGATCATATGTAATTTTAATGGTAACACAAGCTCCTGGCTCAAAAGATGAAAACTTTTGCTGGTTTATGGTAGAATAGGTACATGCAGAAGGAACACAGGAAATTGAAAAAAAGATACAGTTTTTGTTGCAAATATAACATATTTATTAAATTATTATAAAGATTTGAAAAAATTAACATAAACACATACAATTCAACTATTTTATTTTAGTTTCTGAAACAGTTTGCAGATATTGAAAGGGAATTAAATTCCAAAAAATATGAATACAAATCTCCCAGAATGTTATCTAAAAAGTCACTAAAATAAAATAAAATGCTGACTTTAAATGCACCTTCTATGGATATTATTTTATTAAAAATGAAAAATAGACAAAAACAAATATATAATACTTATAGAGAAGTTTTCATACGTCATCACAGGCTTTTCTGACTCAAATTTAAATCTAATAAATAATTAAAACAAAACGGTGGCATGTACAAACATGAGCAATAGTTTATCATATTAGAGTACATATAATGATAAAAATATAATACTAAAAAAATGGGTCTTGATCCCAATTAGGAATAATATCAATTTAAAAAATAAATTTTCATCCTAATGGTGTTTTTTTAATTAATTTAAAAATTTAAAACTTATACCTCCCCCTCTCTAAGCAAATATCCTCTCTTCTATCAAGCCTTATCTAAAATTCCCTCCCCGCCATTTAACTTCTCATCTACATTTCTCACACAAATAACCAATATAAACGACATTGTAAGTCTCTTACCTTAATTTATAGCAACTTACAGAAGTCGTAAGTTTTTGACAGGTATAATCATGTCCGCGCGAACTTACAGCCTTCTCACAGATTATGAAATCAACTTGATAAGTTGAGACGCTTACCGTAAGAAATGGTACTTAAACGTGCCGATGCAAAATGTTAAAAATTAAAAGACAGGTTTTCGTAGGTTTTTTTCGTATAAAAACTATTTTTTTTTTTATTATATGAACTAAAATTTGATTAGGATAAGTAAATTATTAACTTCTGAAAACAATATAAAAAATAGCACTAGATAGAACTCAAATTTAGCACTACAAAAATGAATGTAAACGGAAAGAAAAATTCCAAGAAGCGGAGAAATATCATTTATTTTTCAGGTGGAAAAAAGCTTTCTGAAAATGAACATTCTCCTTTTTAATCTCAACGTTTTTGTTTATAACATTACGTATTTGAATTCAAAGTCAGTTGGTGTCATTCGGATAAAATTAAAGAACTCCATCCAATTCCTCCGTTAACGGAACAAAGCGCGTGGAGAACTGTGTCACTCAAGTCGACTTCACTTCCAACACTTTATTTGGGCTTTTTCATCTTTATTGATAAAATCGCGTAAATTTGACAGCAGAAAATCGTTGTTTACAGGAATCTATTACCGGTTATAAAATTACGGGTGTAGCGGTCGCTGTGAGCACTTATGCGAGTTAAACTTCCGAACAACTTCTGTGAGCATTAATTACCATAAGTTGGATGCATACGTTAACGCTCATGAGGGTAACTCATCAAAAACTTACTAGGTCGTAAATTTTACTTATAAGTGTAAAGCTAGCCTTAGTCTGAATTCGACTCCAATCTTCCATATAATTTTGAAATTTGCCCATTTAAACAAAATAGATTTATATAAATTCATCTTTCCTCTCTCCATAATGTCAAATGATGGCCTAAAACACCCTCGTCATGCCCCTTGAAGTCCCGAAAGCCCTTCTGGGCAGAAGAAGAGAGGCTCCTCCGATTACCTCTCACCCCAGAATATAGGTGGAAACTTGAGTGGCAAACGGCCAACGTGGGAAATGCCCACCTTATACAGGACCCCACCGAGAGAGAGCCTGGGTTCTCATTTCCACGCAAAACCTGGTCTGCCATCAATAGGTTAAGGTGCTCCCATAGCCGCTGTGCCCACATGATGCACAGATGGGGCCTTAAAGAGTCGGCGATGTGTGAATGTGGTGCGGTGCAGACCACCGAACATGTGGTCAAAGAATGCCCGATCCATTCATTCCCCGCCGGGATTGACGAGGTCCACATGGCGACGCCGGAGGCCCTAGACTGGCTCGCAGACCTAGATGTCCCCCTCTGACCCCCCCGCCATACGAAAGAAGAAGAAGAAGAACAACCTCGAACACTCCGAAGAGTGACAACCAGAAATAATTGTTAAAAAACATACCTAATAATAAACATTGAACTTTTGCTCCGAAATCTATTATCGGTTTGAGCAAATTATTGATATTTTTTATTAAGGCTGATTTTAGTGTCACGCCGACCGCACAAGCACCGTCGGCGCTGATAGTCGAGATATATGAACTTCTAGGAAGCGTTTTTGAATGACGCGTAGCTATCAGCGCGCAAGGTGGTCAGCGCTGATGGCTACGCGGCCGTACGCGTCGCGCGTCAGCGCCGCGTAGCTGTCGGCGCTGACGATCGCACGAGCGCCTCTGCTTTCAGTGAGCGTTCTAGTGTCGAGCGGAGCAGATGTCATCGCGTGTACAGTCATGGGGAATCGCGAAGTGGATACAGGTCGAGTAATTAAAGACTTTGCTTTCGTCAGCCCTCAAAGTGCCATATAACAAGACAAAGTCTCCAGCAACGGCTCTCTGCTCAATCAATGGATGAACATGGAGTCTTCGTCGTCGCCGGTTTTTATTTTTTTGGGATAGGTAGTACAAAGCAGCAATAACTAACACACTCCGCATTTTGGTCTTCGACTGTACAGTAAGGCGGTCAGTACGATACTGAAACGAGCCACGCTGAGCCTCAGCGCTGACGAACTACGCGCTGATCTATGAGCGCTGACGGTGAGCGTGACACTAAAATCAGCCTAAGGCGATGCACCACGTCGCGTAACAATTGGAATCGCGCCACTAAAATATATATATATATAAATTTTTAAAAGAAAGATAAACATTCTCAGTTTACGAATAACCTGACAATATTTGAAAATCTCCTACTACCACCACAGTAAGCGAAAAATGTTGCTTGTGTTGTGATGGAGGACTTTGGACAAGGAATTGAACACACTAGGCCTGGGTGGGACCCAAATGCGATGTCAACTCAGCCACCTGTTTTGATTTATGCAAGAAAAAACATTGCTAAAGAGTGTGTTTTATTTTGTGATTAATTTTCTAAAGAACTTAATATCCCACACTATACAATAAAACCATAACAGAAAAGGGGTTCATAAGTAGGAGATTTTGAACTTTAAAGCAGTTTTTACAGGCCTGATACTTTACTTTTTTCTGGGCTTATAAAAAGGTTTATCAAAAAAATGCTCAATTATTTTAAAGGCCACGATGTGTTCTACTCGCAGTGTTTAATTAAAGTATCCAAAACATTTCTAAGCGATTAAATTTAAACAATTTCACCTTAATTGTTTAAATTTAGAGTTATTATTGCGTTACTAAATTATGGAAAATTTTCTTATCAAAACGCAATTAAATGCAACATTCATTTGATTTGTGTGTCATTCACATAAGCAATACATAATACAGTTAGTTACACAATGGTGTATATTGTATTGATTAAGGCATCATCTTAATACGTAATAAAAATAAGTGGATAACTTACATACGTATACAGCACTGTTTTTGTCACATTCCCTCGAGGGAGCTTCGAAACTGAATCTCTCTAGGAGAGACCACCAGATCAAATGAATGCCTAGTTATATATATATATACATATTATTATACTAAACACTTTTACAAGTCACAACCACCACATATGACTTTCTTTTGCGTATCTTATACAAGTGCACAACTTTAAGGCCAGGGAATGACCGATATACAATAACGGACTTGCAAGTTTTGTCCGTACCTCCTAGTGATATACATTCTTCTTCATTAAGGCATTTTCCACTTTAGCGAATGCCGTTTGGTATGGTTACCGGGTAATCTTTTATACTAATTAATGTTTAAGAACAAATACAACTTTTATAAAACTCTCAGTTAAGCTAGTAACAAAAAATAAGTACAATATATCAAAATTATGTTCTTATTTATGAAAAAATACAGATTTGCGAAAACTACACATTATAATATCTAAACCAATAAATTACATTTGTCTCAATCTTCATGAAAAGATTGACACGCTCATATTTAAATCACTATTTAATAATGTATATGTATTTATAATATACATATTAAATATATATAGTTTAATAGTTCTATCAATATTCTTTACGACAGCTGAGCCATTTTGTAATGTCCATAGAACTTGATAATTAATATTAAAACACTTTGAACTCGCAGCACCATTTGTATTAAAGAAAACCTACCCACGAAAAATATGGGAAAAAATAAAAAAATTGCCACTGCTGAGAATCGAACCCCAATCAACTGCTTGGAAAGTAACTATTACACCACCAACTATTTTGAAAACGCCAGCATAAATTTATTATACATACTGAAAATAATTTATTTTTGAATGTTACACACAGTGTCTCCGGGGGTAAAGTGCAATAACTTCAGGAGGTGATTCTACATGATGGTAGAAGTAAAAAAGTCCAACTTTTTTTTCCCATACAAAAATATTTATTTTCCCATACAAACAATTCAACTTTTTAACCTAAAAACTACCTTAAAATTTTTTATTTATCTTCTCTACTTCTAAAATCATGTAGAATCACCCCCAGAAGTTAGTGCATTTTACACCAGGACACCCTGTATGTACTCACAACACAACCGAAATTATGATTTATTTTAACCTTTCAGGCTACTTTGTTGGCTTTTGGGAACAAGTTATACGGTCTCATAGAAATCATTGTGTCTCTCTTACTGTTGTAGTTAGAAATATGATCTAAATGGTGTTAGAAAGAGAAAACACCATGCTTTTTTTAACACCTAGAAGTTAACCACAGAACAATTAAAATGTGCACCCTTCCGAAACCAAAGCTACCGACTGCAATTTGAAAAAACTTATGAGACTTTGTGAATTTTTAATAATTATTTTTATATGAAACAACAAAAAAAGGAATGAGTGAGTAAAAGTGACAATAACTTTTGTGATACATTTGTCTAATAAAGTGAGTGTGTTTTTATATATTTTTTCGTTATCAGTAATTTTAGTAATAAAAAACGTAAAATGACCCTTTTAATTTTTTTTTATGTTTGCGTTCAAAATTTTAATGTTCCAAAAAATATATGTTTATTTCTAATAATAAAATATTAGAGCATATCTTATCACCTTTTGAAAACAGTTTTTGGTTTTCGGATACATTCAGAAATTTTCCATTTATTTGTTAATTATTGTAAAGCGGAAATACTCCAACCGTCTGACATCATGTGGCTGAGGCCTGAAGAGTTAAATAAATTAATTAAAATAAATTTTGTTTTTGCAAAGCAGAAATCTCTTTTTATCTCTAAACTAAGTTGGCTCAAAGTCAAATTCTTAGAACAATACTAAGAAGAAGTACAGTAAGATTATGAATTGAGGATATTTGATAATATTGGTTAGGATATTTTGTTATTCTCTTTGGCAGTTTCAAATCTCATATTCAATTATTGAACTTGGGAATAATACTAGGGGTGGGTTTCTTGCTAATAAGTAAATTGGATATTATTGATGTTTCCAAATGAATAATACAATTTGGCCTCCGAGGTCGTGGGTTAAGGTAGGCGACACATTGCTCTACAAGCATCATGCTTGCCTATTTCAACATATCGCTCGCCGTACACTAGCAATGGAATATATGGCGAGCGATATGCTGAAATAGGTCAAGCCACGAAAATATACCATGGTCAACAGGCTTAAGGCTCTTGACTAGCGAGCTGGAGGTCGCGGGCTCAAATTCCGGCGCGCGCAAGTGAATTTTATTTGATTAATTTGTGTTATTTCACAATTTACTGATTGAAAATAATATATAGTATATTTGCGACACGTTCCAGAGTGGAAGATACTCTCAGTATCGCCCTGGTGTAAGACCACCATTCAGAAATGAAACGTTGCTTGAAATGGCTTTGGTGACCAGATCTGAATAGCCAGGTACTTCCCCACCTTCCTATTTACCATTTCCTTTCCCTCACTATTACCATCAGCCTCACAACGTACCCCAATTGGGATGCCATAGTCTCACTGGCTCTAGATGGTTGGGAGCAGTTGGGACTCTTGTGCAATTTATAATTCACATAAAAAAAAATAGAGGTAGGTAAAGAATGAACATAAATTATAACCCATCAATAAGGGAAGCACAAAACAAAATCATTCACAATCATAACTGTTGTTGTCATCAGTAGGAACATGGAAATAGGGAGTGGACAGAGCAGCGTACAGATAAAATGTTTGATTATTATCAATGGCGATATTCTGAAATGAGATCTAAGATAAAATATACTTGCCGTGTTTTAATTGTTATCTAGATAAAGACACATTCACATCGGCTCCAGAAAACTGAAGTCCATTTCCTGTAGAATATTCTTATGGTCCTCGCATGATTTACGGATACTGCGCGAGGTCTGGCGCAGACTCATGTTGTCTTTCAGCAGCGAGTGCAGCTCCTCCGTGTCCCGAGAGAAGATGCGGGTCTTGGGGCCGCTCACAGCCGCCCCTATCTTGAAATTAACCACCGAATAGGGCTGGGATTCCTCTTCCACCTTCGGAGAAGGTGGAACATTATTTGAAGAATATGACGCAGCTATAGAATCAAAACAAGCAAATATAATGTCTTCTTTCTCTAAGATGAAGCGAGTCAGGTTGGCAGAGAGCTCGTCTGCATTCTGGCCGGCACTGGTGATCAGTTGACTCATCTTGGTGGTCTCCACGTGAATATCTATGATTTGCTGAGCGGTCTTTTGAATCTCCACATTGAACAGTAACTTGTCTCTAGCTTTGAGACATTTACAGATAAGTTTAACGGCTTCGACGCAAGGGGCGAGCAAGCCGCGGTTTTCTTTGGGAACTTGTTTGACTTGCTGTACCATTCTGTTGGCTTGAGACTGGAGATCTCTGTATTCGGTGGTGTTGAGTTGAGAGTAGAGCTTTTTCTCGTGGATTTCGTTGCAGCGCCGCGCCACAGACTGCAGCCGGGTGGTGATCGAAGTAAAAGCTTCCCGGAGTTTAGCATTTTTCTCCAATTCTGATTCGGCTTTATTTGCCCACGAATTATAATGTTCCACATATTCGGAAAGGCGAGAATTCTTTTGATATTTGGCCAAGTTTTTAGTGTTCGCTTCCAATATAGAAGAGAGCAGAGCCGTTTTTTCACTTAATTTGCCCATATTTTTATCAGACTCATTTTGATTGACAAACAACTTCCTGATGTGTTGTTTAAGATGCTCCACCATTCGGTACAGGGCTGTGACCAGGGAATCGTAGTGCTGTTTCTCCGTCCTGATGAAGAAGAGGGTACTCGTGTACAATTCCAACAACTGACTGTATTTACATTTGATCTTTGGATTTTCTAAACAGTAGCGCAGTCTCGGTGGAATTTTTGGTTGGATTTTTTCATCGAGGAACAGACGTTCATGATGGTAGACGTATAACATGACAGGGTAAGCGGTATTCCAGTACATGTGAACCGGGCTCCCTTTGTCTACCTCACTCTGGGAGAAGGAAACCAACAGTTGGTCCAGCACGGCCACACCGGTGTCTCGCTCCACCCAGCCCTGCACCGCGCCCACCATCGTACTGTCGTCTATCTCATAACTCAGGTATTCATACGTTGACACGGAAAACAACTTAATAATCTTCTTTGATAAAATAGTTTCAAGTAGAGAGAATATAACCAGAGAGGATTCTCTCGGAGAGGGCGGAGTGCTCGCCCCATTCTGCAGCACTCGGTCTTTACCGTCTTCGGGAAGAGCGAACTTCACGCACTTGTCATCGCCGATACGTCCACGTCTCTTGGGGTCCCATTCCAAAGCTATCCGCAGCCACTTTTCTACAAGCTCCTTGAGGCAAGAGGAGATGTGGTTTTCGTGGAACATGGTGTCGGAGTATTCCACTTCTCCTTTAGAGTTCTCGAAGACGCAGATGTTGTCAGAGGTCTTGGACTTGACGTGATTCATCCACTGCACGGGGGGCATATGAGGCAGGAAAGGGCGAGTGCCACAGATGGATTCGAAGGCGACCAGGCCGAAGGACCAGTAGTCCACCGTATTGCTGTATGTCTTGCTGTATAGCAGCTCCGGGGCCAGGTACTGGAGGGTCCCCACAAAACTAGCACACACTGAATTCGAATCTATCTCTTTGGCGTAACCCAAATCGATGAGTTTGTAGGTGACCTTGTTGTTCACGTCTACTTGCAGAACAATATTCTCAGGCTTCAGATCTCGGTGAGTTATTTTCAGCTTGTGAAGGTGGCTCAAGGCGCACTTCATGTCACTCAAGATACTTCGCACTTCTGGTTCTGGCACCCCGTTAGCATTTTCTGGCTGGTTTAACAATTGTCTCAAATCGCCTTTGCTACAGTACTCCATACACAACATAGGCAGTTTAGAAATATTGCTAGGACCCAATCCCACTTCCAATTCCTTGGGCAGTTTGATTGTCCCGACGATGTTGGCACTTTGAATTAAATTCATCATCTCTACTTCTTTGGACCATCGTTCTTTATGTTTCGCGGTCAGGACATCGTTTACCAACTTGCAAATTTTAATGGCAAGATTTTCATCTGTCTTTAAGTTTCGCCATAAGCTAACGGTGCCAAAACTTCCACTTCCGAGAACTTTTTGTCTAATCCAATCGCCGATAACCGATTCGTCTTCCATTTTTAAATTTAATACCTCTTCCAGATTTTACAAAAACATGTCTAAAAATGAACTGGAGAAAACTGTTCAGACTATTTATAACTTCTAAAACTCGAGTTGGAGTAAATTTATCTGTGATCTGATCTGATAGTAAATATTATTAGAAAATTACTAAGAAAAAATAGAAAAGTCAGAATAAAAATGACATTTATAAGCCATAGACAAAAATATGGTTAAATAATAAATATGTCACGCAAATGAGATTAGTACCTACCCAATTCTTCTCACCAAGTGCAGCAATGAACACATTGCAAAAAAATACGCGGGTATTTTGTATTATTGTTGCACTTTGCTAATTATAAGTAAACTTCTTTGATTTGTACAAAAATACACCAAGTAATGTTAACAATAATCTAAACGTCAAATTAAACCTAGTTAAATAAAACTGCTTATATTATGCTTATTATCTTATGTAGTAAAATGAGTCATGTTTGAGCGTTAAAGTAAAGTGCCTGTATGAAAATAGTTCAGCGTGTTTCTAAAATAATTTAAAGTTTTACTAATTTCAAGTATAATAAGGACTCCACAGCAAATATTTACCAATATATGTTTTTTTCTAAATTTATATCGCAATTTATTATTCAAAGGTATGTTCTTATATACCTATATTATTTTTCCAGAAAAATTTAAAACCGAATAAAATATTGTGGAGATTTGTAAGGGCTATATTGTTGAGGTTGATCAAAGGAAGGTAAAAAGTAAATGGCTCTGTTCATGTTTTCCAATCAAATAAGAATATGATTTCACCTTGGTTTCGAAAATATTTACGGTACAATAAATAATTATAATGATACATGTATATTTGAATTTTGTAATTTTACTCTAGTTACAGAATCTGACAGTGAAAATAATTTGTAGAGCACAATGGATATAATTGCAGAGGAAATTCCTTTATTACAACTCCCTTTTAGGCCTAAAACATTAAGTTTTGATGAAGATGAAAGCACTTTTTTGATTCCGGCTCAAATACTTATTCATGATAGCTTTCAAAGGCAACAGATATTATTTAATGGTCTTGTAAAAATAGTAATAGACAGAGACATTAATGGGTATACAGAAGACAAATCTTCTCCACCGGACTCCGAGCCCGGCGATGATTGTGAACCTGATAGCGGGGTTGTCAAAAGTTTTGTAAAAGAGAATAATTTATCAACAAAGGCAATAAAAAGGTGTTCTGAATTTGTGGAGTACATAAAAGAACAATCTGAATCAATGAGGAAAATAAAAGTGTTTGAAGCCAGTGAATCTGATCAAAGCCGCAATTCGCACAATCATGGAAACATTTCACTGCTCAATATTTCTGAGAGGCAGTCAGAAGACGTGAAGAACACTGCAAATATTCTAAATTATTACTCAGAATGCCAAGCTGAAAATGAAAACATTCTGGAATCGGTAAAGCATGATTTATTAACAAATAAATTCTTAACTTAATTAAACTAGACATTCTATCTAACAAATGTTAAAGTAATATTGATAATCACCATATCAAATATATTAGAAACACCGCTTTTTACTGCAACCGGAATTTGAACTAGGGTTCTTCCGCTATCCAGATGCCTGATCTATGTATATCACCGGTCGGTGGCCGAGTTGACATCGAGCTTGGGTCCCACTTAGGCGTAGTGTGTTCAATTCCTCGGCTGGCTAAGTCCTCCATCACAACACAAGCAACATTTTCAGCTTAATGTGGTGGTAGTAGGAGATTTTCAAATATTGTTAGGTTATTCGTAACCCGGGAATGTTTGTCTTTCTTTTTAAAACAAAAAAAAATAGTAAAAATCACCTAATAACAAGCAATGATTTGATGACCATAAAAATGTTTCATTATTTAATATTACCATGGAGCGCTGTGCGTTTTCAAATAGTGCTTGGATCCTAAAAGCTTTTCAATTTACTTATAATTTACCGTTTATTCAGTGAAGCATTTAGTGAATGAATTTTTTTATAGGTAAAACATTTATACATGAATGAAAATGGAGATGCAGACATCTGTACAGACTTGAAAGGTAACGATGATATTAATAATCTCTGCAGAGAGTTGGATTACGTGGCCATGCTGTCTCAAGTCCCCGCCAGTGGCTCTTTCTCCAATTTGCAGGTCGACTTCGACCAAGAAGTCTTTAACCTCACAAATGACAGCTATGAAGACCCTGAAAACAACGAGGATGTTGACAAAAATGATTTATTGATTCATTCGGTGATCAATGGAGAAGTGTACCGCAGCCGAGGAAAGTCGTTTGACTATGTGTACGAAGGAGAGGAGGTAGATCTGACTGGGGACGGTGGACTCCTGGAGCTAGACTCGGAGCAGGAGCGCGCCATGAAGCGGGAGCTGAGCAGGAAGCAGGAGGTGCGCTGCCGGTTGTGCGGGCGACGCTGCCGCTCCCTCAACGCCCTCAACCATCACATGCTGGTGCACAGCGAGGACCGCCCCTACGAATGCGAGATCTGCCAAAAAGGTATTGATACTGCTGGTGCAATACTTTTTATAATCATTCCAATTTTTATTTACTCATATTCGTAAAGCAACTTGAAAATTAGTTTCTGCTCTCCAAATATTCGATAAAAACATAAAACTCAGTATTTAAATTAGAAGTTGTATTCTTTGATAAATTTACACTGTAACGTAGGAATTCTTTTATTATAATCATTTATGTATAAATATGAAAGCATTCAAAGAGCAGCCGACTCTTCGCCGCCACATGTGGACGCACATGGCCAAGCAGCACCAGTGCGACATCTGCCAGAAGTACTTTGTGGAGAAGAGCTCCCTGCGGCGACACATGAGCACCATCCACGCTGACTTCCGACCCGGCGCTCGGCTGCCTGTACCTGGCGCCCGCCAGCACTATGCCTGCCCCAAGTGCGCCAAGGTCTTCAAGTCCGTCACCAAGTACAACATGCACCTCCAGATGCACGGCAATCCCAACTACGAGTGCAGCGTGTGTGGGAAGGTGTACGCCGGCCGCTCGCACCTCAAGATCCACCAGCGCATCCACACGGGCGAGAAGCCCTTTCACTGCAACCTGTGCGACTCCAAGTTCGCCTTCAAGCACGTGCTCAAGTCCCACCAGGCGCGCATCCACCAGCGGGTCAACCGCTACAAGTGCAACCTATGCTCGCTAGCCTTTCTCAAGAAGGCTGACCTGTCCAGTCATGCAGCCTGCCACATGCACAGCCTGCGTCACAGGAAGCGTCCTCACTCGCGCAGGTGCGGCACTCTGGACATGAAGAGGATACTGCAGAAGAGCATGGTGAAGATGAATGTGTCGGACAAGAACCCGGATTACGCGCTGTTTGGTCAGCTCATTGGAATCACTCCGCAGTGGGAGGGCGCCGAGGGGGATGTGAATGAGATAGACTTGCTGGAGCGAGACATTCTTCTGGAGACGGGGGAGCAGACCATCAAGATAGAGCCTGACAAGTACTTCTCCTCACTGATTGACCAAGAAAAGAAAGAGAAGGTTGGTTCATTATTACACTTATTTATTTTGTGCAATATTGTTTTAGAATTCTTAAGAATATTTTCAAGTATATTTAAAATTAATTAGCTGCATGAACACAACATACATCATCAAAGTTAAATGAATTAGTTCTATGATCTGAGAAATAACAGTTTACTTTGCATGTTTTACATACTACTAGGTACTATTAAAGGTTTTCAACGGGCTAACTTCTTTTTCAGAGCACATTTTTATATTCACCAGCAGTCGGCCCTTCTAAACAATTTTTCGGATTCGAGTCAAAAGTTGAAAATGAACTATTATAAATTAACTCAATTAACGGATCTTCATAAAAACAGAACTCTAGTTACAGACTTTCAAAAACTATTATGTTGTGTGGGTCTTCAGGAAGTGCTAAGGAAGTTTTTTATTCAAAATTTCAGAAATGCCACAAATGCAAGAAAGAGTTTGAAAGAATGGGTGACCTAAAGCGCCACATAATCTCGCACATCGTTCAGGAGATGACCAGCGCGGCCAAGGACAGCAGTGGCGCGGCGCCATGCTACGAGTGCAGTATCTGCGGGCTAGGCAGCTTCCGCCAGGTGGACAAGTTCAAGGCGCACCTGCGAGAGCATGCCAAGCTCACTCTGTACAAGTGCAAGTTCTGCCACCGTGCCTTCGGGGATTCTAGCAACTACTCCAAGCATAAGAAAGTTCACGGGAATAAGTTCCTCCAGTGCGATCTCTGTCGCCGTAAGTTCAACACCAAGCGTATGCTCATCTCGCACATGGAGTACCACCGCGGCCACCCACCGACGCGTTGCGCATACTGCGACAAGCAGTTTTATTTCCAGTCTAGTTTCCGCAAGCACGTGAAGATCTCGCACCAGGGGAAAGCGAATGTGACGTATCGCTGCGAGTTCTGCGGGGGGCGCTTTGGGTCGGTGAAGCTGAAGTGGGAACATCAGTGGGAGGCGCACGGGGTGCGCAAGGTGCGAGCCGACTGTGGGCTGTGCGGTGCGCGCTTCCGCAAGGTGTCACTGCTGCGTGCGCACTCCCTGCGTGAGCACGGTGCCTCCCCCCTCGCCCTGCAGGTCCCCCCTTGCTCCCTGCTCACTCAGAGCGACACCTCCGAACTGCTCATCTGTGTCAATGAAGGTCAACTTTAGTTTTTCTTGTATTTCTAATAATATGTACATACATATCGACACTAAATTAAAGTGTTACTTACAGGGTATAAAATGATTGAATTACGGTTGTTGTTGATGTTTTCTTTTCTATTCATATATTACACGATTTGTTCAATATTTCAGATACATAGTCAGATCTGTGGTCTGAGGTTAAAAAATTACTTTTCTCATGAGAACAGTTTGATACTTTCATTATCCACATAAATTCAAAAATAATAAGTTTTACTTGTTTATTCGGTTTGGTGGACCATTTATTCCATAAATAGAGTTATTATAGATATATTAAACGGAAAAGGACACAAAAATTACTATGAATTGACAGCATCTACTTGATTAGAAGAGGCGAGAACTGAAGCATGAAGAAAGTAATTTTATCTAATATTATAAATTTTCAACAATAAGACGTTTTATACAGGTAGGTACTTACAGGCATAGAATAAAGAAGAACACAACAAACGCTTTGAGGACGTGCTTTGCAATCCAAATATTTAATACAAAATTGTTTCACCGTGATTACGAAATTCAAATGGGATGGAGATCTACGATATCGGGCGAATGTAAGTGAGACAAAGCGCGTGCTAAATGGATTGATGGAACATTTGTTTCCATTAAAATTATATATGGAAGGCATTTTTAGTTTTCTTCTTTATTCTATGCCTATATGTAATAATTTAATAAGTGCATACATACTGTATTATGCTTTATATATCTCTCTCTATTTTCCAGTGTAAAATAATAAATCTTATGTTGGTATAATATAATCATACACAATACAGTAAGTAGGTCCTAAAACAGTTGCAGTAAAATATACCTAGTCTTTACTACTCGTTTTGTCCAACAAAAAGTGATCATGTGTTATATACGAGTCGTGGAGTTAAAGAGTGGCTAAATATCAAAAGAATTACAAATGATTATTTATATATTTGACATAAAATGTATATGTATTATTTTTACATTAAAGCTATTCCAAACATCTTATTGCATAATATCCCCAGATCTCAAAAAATTCAGATCGAGTTTTGCAACTCCACGACTCAGATGTAAACTGATAAAAAGTGATAAAATCACAGGAAATTTGATCTCTGATCATGTGAGGTGTACCAGGAGTGTTAATGAATGAATTAATGATTTCATCTTGATGGTTCTTATTGTATAGAAAATATGTAATAAAATTAATACATTCGTTCCATAAGTTTATATGATAATTTATTTTTACTTGTTAAGTATATTTTCTAGCTATTGTAGGAGACTGTGTAATATAAAAAATGTATTCTTCTTTAGAATCAAAATATTTATTTTTTATTAATTTTATCACAGTTCATTTAAAACACAAACTATTTTGTTTTTAGTGAACAATTCATATGATTTTAAATACTCTGCTTAACAAGTGAAGTATAAAACTATCCACTTTAATTCCCATCTTAAATATGTATTTACAATCTATATTTTCATAGTAAGCAAACCAATCACAGTGTGGCATTATAAGTACTACAATAACACAATAATATACCTAGTTTTATAACAATATTTTAAAATATCTTTGATGACAACCGGGTTTTGCTTTAACAAAACATCATTATTTTATCAAACTTGAGACAAATGATGATTAGGCATTTGACAAAGTCATTGACAAAGTAAAACCCAGTCGGCATCAGCGGCGGTGTGAAGCATTATTACTGTAATTATATAATTTAACATTTGTTAATATAACGCCTTGATACCAGCACAAATACCTGCACACCGACCTTACTCAATTACTAATAATTATATTGGGAAGATAAAATAATTAGTGTTAATTTATAAATAATTTTGTCGGTAAAATAATATTACCAATGACTACCTCGCCGTGTTAATGCATACCAACCCAAGCCAAAGACTGTTGCGCGGTCTTCTTCATACAAATTGTAAGTTTGGGTTTGAAGCCAAAACATCCAATCAAACTGAATAATTTTTTTAAATCAAAAGGTATAGCAAATCTCCAGTATATGTCAATAATAATAAATATAATACAAATATGTGTTTTGAATTATGATATTTAGGGTGTCTGGGGTTAAAGTGCATTAACTTCGGGAGGTGATTCTTACTTGATAGCACAAATATAAAATAAAAAGATACATAATTTCAACATTTTAAGTTATTTTTCAGGTAAAAAAGTTGAATTGTTTGTATGGAGAAAATAATATTCTTCTATGGAAACATATTTTTTACGGGAAAAAGAAAACGGAATTTCGAAAAACATTATTCATCTTTTTAACTTTTACCATCATATTTACCCCCGGACACGCTGTATATGACTGTATAAAGAATTCATTTTTGCATAATTTTACGTTTGTTAGTAAATTGTAATTATTAAAAAAACTAAAATAAAACATTGTCAAAAGGGCGTTTTTAAAATTTGTGTTCTAACGTAAACCGGTTATATGAATTTTAAATTTACACCCTTTTATATTTCTGTAGTAAACAAAGCAAATTTAATTAAATTTATTATTAACAATGACTCATAAATAATTGGCAAAATTGCCTCAAAAATAATGAAATTTTTTATTACAATTAAAAATACAAATACAAAAAAATAGCTTATATATTGTGATTAAATTTTTTTTTTTCAGTTTAGTAAGATATTTTGGACTTGTTCAAGTTGAAGTTTTGCATGAAAAAGGCCGAGTAGCCGTTCCATTTAAGAATAAAAAAATCGCTGTAATTCCAGAGATCTTTTTTTTCAACAACGGCAAATATTATAACTTTTTATTGGTGTAAATAAATTGTAAAATGAATAGTTTGGCTTAAAATATAATGCTTCCGTGGATTTTAAAATATATTATTATCCTAGTTATTGCAAGAATATTTTTCAATATTCCTGTAAATAACATTATATAAATTTTAAAGTTTTGTCGGTGTGCATTCACACAGCGGTATTATTATAAGAAAATAAATTAACATTTACAAGAGGTTTCTACTATTTTAAATACAAATTAAAGTTAATTGAGTAATGCATTACTGTAGAATAAGGATAAAAAAACTTAAACTTTATGGGAAGCTTGAAGCTTTACAAAACTGATAAAAGTTCGAAAATTATTATATGAAGGGAGTTTTATATATTTTATGTTTAGTGAAGTTTCAAAAAATGATTTATATTTTGAAAATCGTTCACATAATAACTAGATATGATTTTGTTTTTTACCTTTCCATTATAAAACTATGTATGGACCACCTTTAATAGAATAAAACATTATTAGTAATATTTATCAAAAATGTATGACTTACTATTTTTGTTTAAACATTGTATTTTCTTGTAGGTACCTATGTGTACGTGCTGCCTATAATATATTATACATATAGACATTATTCGGTCGATGGATGCAACTAGCTTACTTTATTCAATGATTCCTCATATTACTTATATTTATTTAGAATTAATAATTATTATGGAAATACATACATGATAGTTATTGACAGTCGTAGTACAATATAGAAAGAAGAAAGAAAAGAAAAACTATAAGATTATATAAATAAACAAAATAATAGAATATACATGAGTACAAAATTAATGGAAGAAATTATGAAAAACAATAAACCTGTTATGCAGTGATCTTGTTAAAACATGCACTGTTAATATGTTTAATTAGTACAGCTTTATACTTCAATAGAGGCATATTAAAAACATCAGCTAACACAGCATGAGATTTACTAGTGGTATATAATCTATTTATAATAGAATTGTAGCATGAAACCGAAGTGCAATTGTCACAATCAAACAAACTAGGGAATTTCGATCTAATAATAGGAACATGAAAGTGAATCAACGTTATTATATCAGGGCTATCCAACTGATAATGTCCAATTAACACATTACATATTACACAAAGTTAATACAAGGAGAAATGTTTGAGAGATGCTATGACTAAAATAGGGCACCAAAACAATAAAGATAATGTCAAATCAAGACAGGAACAAGGTTATGATGGAGTTCATGTAAAACCTACTTGATCTAGGAGGTTTTGGTTCATGACTTCTGCCATATCAATACAAAATATTACTCGCGTAATGACTGACAAGTCAGTTAGGCTTACACCAAAAAATTCAAGGTCTTGACTTGAGTTGACAAGTCTGGCCATTCTGGACATTGGTGAATGGTATCCATAATTTGTTGAGTGTTGATTGAGAAAAAGAAAATCATTATTTCTGAGTATACAGGAAGGGATATTGGAAGGGATGAGTTGCAACAAAGTAGGTGAGTCAATCATACTCATGAAAAGACAGCTTGTAATCTAAAGTGACACCAAGGTCCTTAATAGACTGAACAGTAGATAAGCAAAGATCATTTAGTTTATAATCAAAAATAATTGGTTTCTTCGCTCGATAAAATGACATTTGTTAACATTTAATTCCAAGCTATTGCTTTTGCATGAATTAATATCTAATTGAAAAAGAAAACAATCTTGATAGAATTTAATTGATTTGAAGACCTTATTATTGTCTGCGAAAAGCCAAAACAGGGTATGAGAAAAAATACCAATAATATTATTATTATGTAGCATAGGCTTTATTTAAAACCTATAAAGTGAGATAAACATTACCATTTTGCAGCCAAATCGACGTTTCTTACCAATTTCGTGTGTAATTCTTAGTTTAAATCTCCCGCCAATGTCACCTGCTAGTTCCAAATGCATCCTTGAGGCGGCGCCAGTAGTGGGACGCCACTAGTGACGCTATAATTTCAAGCTTCATTAGCATTTATTTTGCGAAGGTCAAACACGTTTGGTTTGTTTACAAACATCAAATACCGTAAAATAACCTGTTTTTCAGTATTTGCGCAAAATTTACATATTTTTTTCGAGGTTATTAACAGTGTGACTGTTCGAACTCCGTAAAATTGCGATTTATAGAGTTTCGTGTGTTTTTGTTTAGTGTTTTTTGTATTTTCGTGATTATGTCGGATTCCGAACGTTCCGAGAGCGGGGAAGCCGAATTTTCGAGGGCGGAAGTCATGAAGGTGATTCACACGGACACGCGGGGGAAGCGTCCGAGGGTCTACGGCGAAGGCAAAGCCAAGAGGCAGAGGGTTTGTGAATTAGCTCCCGCCGACCCGCGAATTGACGTATTAACGCAGCAGATGTCCCAGATGCAGGAAATGTTGCGTCTGCTGCTGGAAAAGCGTTCGGAGGCTCCCGTCCGTGGCGCCTCGGATGACGATGACGAGGACAGCATCTCCCTGGACACCCCTGCGTCGCTTCGGGAGGAATTGGCAGGAGATTTGGGAATGGGACTCGTCCATCCGAATAAGCCGTCTCGTGACTTGGATCTCGGGGAGTGGACAACTGACCTAAAGCAGCCGAAGATACCATCGGCCGACCCAGGGAGGGTGAAAAAAGTGGAGCTCCTTCAGCATCTGGGGACGGCCAACTGGAACAATGTCCGCTACCTCGAGATCCAGAAGTCGTATGCCGCAACCCCTCTCTTCTCAATGTTGGCATTGAACCCTGAATTGAAGCGCCTAGCTCAGGAGGAATCGGCCAGTACGTCAACGGACTCCTTCTGCGGCTCCCTGACCAATGCTCTTTCCCTGCAGGCTGATCTCCTGAAGGCCTCCTTGCAGGAGCTGGTCAACTGGAGTGCGGAACCGGGCACGAAGCTGAGCACTTCCACTCTCTTCGAGAAGGTGCAGTCTCTCTTCGCGGCGGGGTCTGAGTCCCAGAAGGTGTCCAAAGACATCATGCAGATGGTCTGCGGAAAACGGGCTAGCCACATTGAGTATCGACGAGAGGGGGCATTGCGAGGCATCAGTGACGGATACGTCCGAGATGCCTTACGGAAGATTCCGCCCACATCGGAATATCTCTTTGACCCGAACCTCCTGTCGGCCCAGCTGGATAAGTTGGGGGGAGTGAAGAAGTGCCTCGCTCCTCAGCCTAGCACGTCGCGACCAGCTCCACCCGTTAAACCTGTGACTGTGCAGAGCTCGCAGCCCTTTCGTCCTAGAGTACAGCAGGGAAGAACCATCGCGAGAAGGGAGCACCCTGAGAGTCGAGGTCCGGAACCAGCCCGTAGAGCCGCTAAAGCTTTCCCTCCCCGAGGTAGGTTCCGGCCCAAGGAAAGAGCAGGGAAGCCAGACCGTAAGAGGTTTTAACAGTGGGCCCTCTTTTCAAGGGGGTCAGTTGCGCTCATTCGCAGGTAAGTGGAGGAACCTTGGCGCCCCTACTATCATCCTTAAGATGTTAGATGGCTACCGAATTCCATTTTCATCAAAACCTCCACTAAATAATAATATTGATTTATTTAACTCCCCTTTCACCACTAAGACTTCTGTGGCAATGACAGAACAAATAGAAAAACTCAAAGCCCTTAAGGTTTTAGAGTCGGCACCTGCCACTCCCTCATTTATTTCTAACATGTTTCTGGTCCCCAAATCAGATGGCTCAAAGAGGCCGGTCTTTAACTTAAAGTATTTAAACAATTTTCTGACTGTCAGTAAATTTCGTCTGGTAAACGTTTATCGAGTTCCTACTTTTCTACAACCGAATGACTGGATGGTTAAAGTGGACCTCACACATGCTTACTTTCATGTACCTGTGAGTGAGCAGCATAGATGTTTCCTTAGACTTATCTATAGGAATGAACTCTTGCAGATGACATCCCTCCCCTTTGGCTTGGCCACCGCACCTAAGGCATTCGCAACCTTCACTAACTGGGTAGCGCAGGAACTGCGGAAGAGAGGGATGAGAATTCTAGTGTATCTGGATGATTTTTTATTAGTAAACCAATGCCTGCCTACTTTAAAACAGCAGGCTATTGAAATGGTGGAGTTTTTGCAAGGCTTGGGATGGCATATACAATTTGATAAGTCAATATTAGAACCATCACAACAAGTTCAATTTCTTGGTATCAGCTGGAATACTCTAACTAATGAAAAGTCTCTCCCTCAGAACAAGGTTTCAGCCCTATCTTATTTGTTAAAGGGTTTTATTCAGACAGGTAGGTGGTCACTAGATAAGGGGCGCAGCCTCTTGGGCTCTTTAAACTTTGCTAGTTTTGCAGTTCCAAGAGGCAGGCTCAACAGCCGGCACATACAGAAAGGGTGCTTAGGACTCAGACACTACCACCCTTGGGAGTCATCACCAATTCCGGCAGCTACCGCTCGGGAATTGAGATGGTGGGTTCGATCGCTCACCCTGACGTCACCTATACATCTGCCGCTGTTTGAGCATTACCTAACAACCGATGCCTCTGATCAGGGTTGGGGTGCCCAGCTGGACGAAAAGCTTCTCAGCGGTGTGTGGGCTGATGACCAGCTGAATCTTCACTCCAATGTAAAGGAGATGCTCGCCGTGTTGGCTGCCTTGTCTCCTCACGTGCTTGAGCTATCTGGCTCGGGTCTTCTGATCCAGTCGGATAACAGGTCTGTCGTATCTTATCTCCGCAAGGAGGGTGGTACCAGATCAACTCAACTCCTGAGCTGTACTCGACTAGTGCTAGATGTTTTGGATAAACACTGTGTCTCCATGACAGCACAATACTTACCCGGTCGTTTCAATGAAGTAGCGGACTGTCTATCTCGTCATCGTGCTATACCCGAATGGCACTTGCTACCCTCGTTCACAGAGGTAGCATTCAGGAAATGGGGACGACCCGAAATAGACCTATTTGGCTCTAGGACAGCGCATGTGGTTCAAAGGTATGTTTCTCTTGATTTTCAGGACGACGAGGCAGACTACCACAATGCTTGGAGCAGGGACTGGGACCATCAGCTGGCTTGGATCTTCCCTCCCCCGTGCCTCATGCCGAGGGTTCTTTGCCACCTGAACAGAGCAAGGGGATTATACTTGGTAGTGGCTCCTCGTTGGGAAAGGGCATTTTGGAGAGCGGATCTGAAGTGTCGGGCCTTGGGTCCACCTCTTACGATTCACAATCTAGGAGAAGCACTGATAGACACCAGGACCAACAAACCCCCTCCTCAAGTAGAGTCCTTCACTCTGGAGATTTGGCTTTGTGGGGGTGGGACAAAAACCTAACAAGATGGTCAAGTCAGCAGAAGGAACTTCTTAGATCCGGGTGGAGAAGTTCTACCCTTCGCACTTATGCTCCGGCATGGCGGAGGTGGCAGCGCTGGGCGTCAGAGAATCAGCTTGATGCCACGCGTCCCAAAGCTGAAGACTTAGCCAGGTTCCTAGCCGATCTACACATCAGAGAAAAGCTATCGCTGAGTACCATTTTAGTTCACAAGTCAGTGGTGTGTACCTTAGGCTCTCCCGAAGACAATAGAGAGCTGAGCTCCAATCCGATAGTGAAGAAGATATTAAAAGGGATATCTTTAGCTAGACTAAGGCCTTCAAAACCCCCCATTTGGGACCCGAGGGTTGTATCATCATGGCTGGAGAAGAATTTGCCTCAACATATTACTCTCTTTGAAGCATCAAGGAGAGCAGCCACCATCCTGCTTTTGGCATCAGGGCGCCGAGTCCACGATCTCACATTGCTCCATTGCACAGCTGAAAGATTGTCAGTGGACAGTGAAGGCATCTCCATTTGGCCAGTGTTTGGTGGCAAGACAGATTCGGCAGACTGGCAACAATCAGGGTGGAGACTGGCTCGCTCGGAGTCTAGGAACATAGACCCTGTCTATTGGACGGAGAAGGTCATAGAACTGTCTAAGGAACGGAGAGCGCAGGCGATACTACCTAGCCTATTTATTACAACTTGTGGGACAGTGAAAGCGGCCTCCAGGGCAGTAATTGCAGGTTGGATTAGGGCAGTCCTCAGGGATGCTGGTGTAGAGGATCCACCTGGCAGCATCCGTTCAGCAGTGGCATCTCTGAACTGGCTGCAGAAATATAAGCTGGACGATATACTGTCGCGTGGTAACTGGAGAAGTCCCAATACCTTTGCCAAGTTCTATAGAAGGGAAATTGCAGAATCGGCTGGCCGAGTCAACACCGACCCATCTGTTGCTGACCTTTTTCAACCTCTGTAACTGGTTAGCTGATTTCTGGAAATCTTGCCCCTATTTTCTTTTTAGCAAATAAATTTAAATATTATATTTGATTCACATTAGCATAATGTCACCAGGCGATAACAAACAATATCTCACTTTATAGGTTTTAAATAAAGCCTATGCTACATAATGAAAAAGTTTTACCTTACAATAAAACTTATATTATGTACTTAGCTTTATTTAAAACCTAGGCAAGGGCTGCCTGATGAGATCTAATGAAGCTTGAAATTATAGCGTCACTAGTGGCGTCCCACTACTGGCGCCGCCTCAAGGATGCATTTGGAACTAGCAGGTGACATTGGCGGGAGATTTAAACTAAGAATTACACACGAAATTGGTAAGAAACGTCGATTTGGCTGCAAAATGGTAATGTTTATCTCACTTTATAGGTTTTAAATAAAGCTAAGTACATAATATAAGTTTTATTGTAAGGTAAAACTTTTTCAATAAATAAGTTTAAAAGAAGCGGAGCCAGATGAGCCCCAGAGCCCCTCGTTATGCAATATTAATAGATTCACAGTTTTTTTAAGTTAAAATCTTTGTTTCCTTTCTTTCAAGTAAGAATTCAAGAAGGATAATAATGAATTTCTTATACCGATGGCATGTAGTTTGGCCATAAGGAGAACTTTACTAATTGACTGAACTTTATTAAAGGCTTTAGAAAAGTCAGTGTAAAGAACATCTATCTACATGAGAGTTGTCTCCAAGAGCTTTGACAATGGTATTAGTAAAAGAAAGTAAATTAGTTGTGGTAGATTTAGCAGATCTAAATCGATGCTGTTCCTTAATCAGGACGTTTTTGAAAACAGGAGTGATTTTCTTTGTAACGGTAGACTATAAAATTTTGGGAATATGAGATATAATCGATATCGATCTGTAGGTTCCAAAGATATTAGAATATGAGTATTGTATTCTAATATCTTTGGTAATTTCCAACGTTTGACTTGTTGCCAGACGAAAGAGATAAGTTGTATAACAAACAGATTGGACTTAAAAATAATAAATTTACATTCTTTCAATAATATTTCAGGTATACCATCAGGACCAGTGCTTGTTTTACTGGGGAGATTCTTTAAGGAATTGAAGACATCTACAGGTTTGATTTGGCAATTATTTAAGTATTAACATAGCTGAGTGTAGGGATGTTGCACAGGGTATCAGGATGCTGGGGAGATTCTTTAAGGAATTGAAGATATCTACATGTGTGATTTGGCAATTATTTAAGTATTAACACAGTTGATTATTAAGTATTAACATAGTTGAGTGGAGGGATGGTACACGGGGTATCAGAATAGGAGGAGAAGTATTTAGCAAAAAGGTTAGCAATGTCAAGACCGTTGGTAGCATGATTTTCATTAAATAACAAACTAGAAGGGAGATCATTATCAATACGTTTTTGTTTAACAAACTTTCAGAATTGTTTAGGGTTGAGATTTAATTTAGTCTCAGTGAGTTTTTATATGTATAGGAAATAAATTAGTCACTTAGGTATCAATAATGAAACTAGGTGTACCCCTCCACGCGTTTCTGTGGGTTGGTCTGATAGAGAAACAATAGCGCGTGTTGCTTTTAAGGGCCAGCTTTCCGCGTAAAGAATTTAGATTTGGGCAACACCCACAAAATAAACAATATTTAGTGTTAAAAGAATCCGACAGAGGTGTCACTGTCTGAATTCGTATTAGGAATAATTTTGGGGATTATTTAATAATTTAAATAACGAAATTAAATTACCGACATCTATTGCAATTTTAGAAAAACAGACCCATTTTTAGTTAGCACCGAGCAAATTAGAACCAAAGTCGAAATGAAGATGGTTCTCAAAATATGGGTTTTATTACGGATTTAATTAATTAATTTTTTTTTTTAATTTTACAAAAAACATTTACGAAAGTTATTTGTATAGGTATACAAATTACTTTACTTTACTAAAATACTATTATCACTTTTATAAAAGTAATTTATAACTTTTATAAAATCAATAAATATTTTTACATCAATAAGGTTTTTATTATATGGTTATCTTTATAGGGTGTCCGGGGGTAAAGTGCTCAAACTTCAGGAGGTTATTCTAAATGCTAGAAGAAGTAAAAAAGAAATGGAAATTATTCGAATTTCCAAATTTTTTCCACAAAAATTTATTTTCCGTAGAAGAAATTGTTTTTTTTTCTATACAAAAAATTAAACTTTTTACTCGAAAACTATCTTAAAACGTTGGAATTCCAAAAAAAGTTTTTTTTCTTTTTTACTTGTACTATCAATTAGAATCACCTCCCGAAGTTTGTGCACTTTACCCCCGACATCTTGTATAATATGCGCAATATAATATTTATACACGTGTAATATCTACTTTTGTACATTTATATAAATTATATACACGTTTACATTTTTATGCTCATCAAATTTATTATATTATAAGGATAGATAGAAAGATCCTTAGTGCTTCCTGAGGACTTACAAATCAGAAGACTTTTTTGTAATTATTTATTTATTCATTTAAACAATTCAATAATTATAAAGAGTAATAAAACATGTAAGCAACATAAAATTACATTCTAAAATGTGAAAGGGGCTTTATTTATTTACATTTTTATGAAATTACTACTTTTAATAGTTAAGGCTTTCAGTGAACTTTCAATTTTATTTTTAACTTCTCTAAATATTATTTGTTTAAATTGTCAAATATAATTTAATCACAAACACAAGATTCACTCAAAATGAAGGATTGGTGGTTCCGAAATGTTCCCATAAATACGGTGAAAGAACCCTAAACTATAAACTTATTACCCTAAATATGCTTCGAGCGAAATTCGAATCTGTAAACCTTATCGTCAATCTGAGCAAAACATACCATGAACGTCAATATAGCAACATATAGTTTCATTAAATGCCGAGAGATCCGTTTACAGTCTCCAAAAAGCAATAATGGGGCAAAACCCTAAAAGCAAAGCTAAATGATTGGAATACAGAAAGATAAAAACACACCATTGTCAAAAATATCTTCGCCGTAAATGATTAAATAAAAGTAGATTTATTCAGGAAGGCAAGCATTACGGTGATCGATGTTAAAAATCTAACATAGCCCTAGAATAACTCCAGTATCTTTAAGAAACCTTTCTCTTAAACCTCAGAAAAAAACTTTTCATGACAGTTAGATATACCACTCTACAACAAGATCGCGTACGGCTGAAATTGTGAAACCACGTCATAACCGCCTCAAACATTGGAAATATTGTAAAAACAAAAATAAACAAATGGACTTTCAATCGTTAAAACTTTATAACACAAACAAGACCTTTTTAAATGCACAATCCATCAGACATGGTGTCAATAATGAAATGAAAGCTCTTAATCAGTTGTTATCGCATCTTGGTATTACCATGCCAAGTGGCTTATGTATTGATTGATAATATAATTAATATTAAAATTCCATATTTGGCTTAGTTGACGACTGTAAAATTGTTAAAACTAAGTGTCCATTTATAGCATAAATTTAGAGATCAATTGAAGAGTTAATACAGCAAAAGAAATTTAACTTCTTTAAACTCGAAGGAGAAGGATTGTATTCTTACATACGTTCAAATGTAAGAATACAATCAGTCGCTTCTAAAATTTGAGATGATATCGTAGGGTTACTCCTTTTTTCTGTACTTTCTGAAATAACTGTAGGGAAAAGTACAGATGTTTTCTTTTTAATGACTGGTGGTTTGCGAATTGGTAAATTTCTCGCGAGGCGAGGGTCTACCAACTCAGGCAAAACATATTCCATATAAAAAACTTGGAGCTTATCAACCATAGTTTTCCTCCAAAATTCATCGTCCCGTTGAATCATCTCTACTTTGAGATCGTTTTTCTCACCTGACCATATTCCGAAAATACAAATCTCTCTTTTGGTAACGTGAAGTTGACCTTGGACCTGAAAAAAGAACAAATTTGTTATCATTAAAAATAATAATGCATTAACTTCTGCATAAAGTAATCATTATGAATGTTTGTCTTCAACTATTTACAAAAAAACCCACCTGAAAGTACCAATCGTGATTCTTGTTGATAACCAATTCTTCTCCTTTGAGTTTATAGAAGTTAAATTTATTTTGTTGTACCAACTCTTTTATTGGTTTTGAATTGAATGCTATAAATGAACACTTAATCTCAACAATTTTGCTGTCGTCAACTAAGCCATCAGGCGTAGCACCTAAATATGGAATATCACAATCAATAAATAAGCCACACTGCCGTATGGTAATTCCGAGTTGCAATGACAACTGGTTTAATGCTTTCATTTCATTATTCACACCATGTCTGATGGATTGCACATTAGAAAGGTCTTGTTTATATAGTAAAGCTTTAACGATTGAAGGTCCAGTTGTTTCTCTTTTTTTAATAATCTTTCCGAAATTTGAGGCGGTTATGAGATTTCTTCGTAATTCCAGCCATTCACTACAATCGCATTGTAGAATGGTGTCTCTTTCTGTTATTTTCCTTTCTTCTTCAGATTTTTTAAGATTTTTCAAAAACGTTTCTTTTAACTGCTGGAGTTGTTCAGGAGCCAAGTCAGGTTTTTGACATTGATCGCCATAATGTTTGTCATATTGAACAGACCGTGATTTGTTAAACAATTTACGACGAAGACATTTTCGGTTCAGGAAATTTTTTTTTATACTTCTGTTTGCAAATTCTTTAGATTTGCTACTAGGACTGTGCCCCAGCATAGATTTGTGGAGGCTGTAAATTGGTGTCTTGGTATTAAACGAAACAACTGCGGCTGAACAACGGCTCTGGTAAGTTTGTCGAAGACTATAATTCACCCTTTTCCCCCCAACAAATTTCGCTATTATATTGTTAAAGGATTCAACGCGATTACTATCAACATCATTGATCAAACTTCTTGCGTTTGATGCAACGGTCCCAACAATAAATTGTACTCTACACCATAAAGTAGAAGCAACAAGCTTTTTGACGAGATTATCATTCTTTTTACCACTCTGACAATAATGACTTTTGCAATTTTCGTGTTCACTGAACGCGTGATTATAACTGTTGCTGACGTCTACGTACAAGTTATTAATTCTGTTTGATAAGTTTTCAGATCCTTGTTTATGCTCTCGAATGGCGTGACAAATCACCTTTCTTATGGCCAGTATCCGTTGTGTGGTGATCATCTTTCGCTGATATAAAGGATACTTTGTGTCTTTCGTTAGAGCGGATAATTTGTTGCACATATTTCGAAGCAAATGATTGCGACACTCAATTTTTTCGATGGTGTAATTTGGATACGGTCTCGTTTGGATAAGTTTATGATAAGTACTACTGTCGCCATCCGCTATTAGCCGCCCATATATCAAATTATAAGATGCAACTGAAGTTTTGAACCCTTATACAAGAATTTCAGCTTCCATTCCTGTTGAAGGTCCTGTGTAATTCTTGTAGCAAGCATGTTCTTTAGGTAATATTCCTTGGTTCTCAGCCCTTGCACAAATGCAACAATATTTATTTTTAACTCCGAGGTATAAAACTTCTCCAAATCTTCTGCCGATAATTGCTGCCGCACCGGAGAGGGCGGTATAATTTTTTCTATATGATCGCTTCGACCAACAGCCATCCGCGATCACGTCTATCACTGCCACTCCGTCCTGCAGAGAACCTTCTTCGATAGCTGCTTGACGCTCTCGTTCCGCTGCGACTTCCATGGCGACTAACGCGCATTTTTCCCACTCCCTTGACACTAACACATTTTTCTTGTTGAACAATTTTTGGGACATCGGGGGTATGTTAACAGCCGTCAAAAGCTCGGACAGTTGAGCAAGTCCAATTCCTGCAGGAGTCATCCCTGATACTGCTGCTACATTGACATCCATTGTATGTTTAGGTTTTGGGTCGCATGTGTTGACTGTAAATTTGGCGCGACACATGTTACATTGAAACAGTATTTTGGACATAAGGCCAAATCTTTTCTCAGATATGACAACAAGATTTCCAAATCCGCATCCAAAAGGAGGATGGTCCGATATGGATTTCAATTGGTCAATAAAATAAAAAATGTCGACGATACGTCTTTCTTGTCCTCCTTCGGCTGTATCATTTTTATCTAACCTAGAAAAGCAAAATCTGCGTTAAAAATGGAAACCGATTTATGAAAAAATACATTGATTTGGATGCCAATATAAGACTATTATAAAATTTTGAATGCTTGTATTACTGAAGATTATTTTTTTCTTATGAAGCAGATATTCTTTTTTCCGATGAAGCAGATAGTTTGTAGATTAATAATTCATCTCTTTGGAAAATAAGTTTATCGATGGTAAAATAACAAACATTAGTAAAATAGATCACTATAACATACATTTTGTCAATGCATTGCGAAAGACCACTTCGGTCGATAAATTTCTTGTTTGTGGCCTTGTTTTGGTTCTTGTTTACGTAGACACGTACATCAGATAAACTGTAAAAAAAATAAAGTAATAAATAACAAAATAAATATTTCACAACACAATAATTTCATCGAAAATCTTAAATCCGTTTCACCTTTCTACATTTTCTATATTCTCCTTAAGAGTATAATCCTTAGGAAATGCCTTTTCAGATTGTTCGTGGAAGCTAGAAAAAAATAAAATCATTGACTATAACTGCACTTCAAGTGACCTTTTAAATAACAGTAAAGGGCTCAAATGATTTTATTATTACCTCCGTGCTTTAACATCTTTACAAGACTCGGGCAAAACATTCTGGAGCGGAGTATAGATTTCACATCTGAAACATAATTAAAAAGTTTATTGAAAATAGAACACCTAGGTACGGTTAGTCAAAAAACGTACAATAAAGTTAATTCTGGGTAGAAATTGTACAGTTGACATTCTGGACAGGTTCACTCCCTCCTCCTCAAAAAAGACTCTCTATACAGCATTCTCAAAGATGACACAGGCTCTGAGAGAAATTATTTTCTTCAGGGCCACCTTCCGACATTAAAAAATAACATCATTGAACTAAATTAAATTCTCCACAGTTTCAGAACTTTCAATAGCTGTTTTCGTGCACGTTCATTATTATTCTGGATTCCACGTTCGAGTATTGTTATTTGAAACAGATGGCCCTTGGATGGCCCGTATATTATTATTACATATTATATTATATTTGGGAGATAGTTGCAGTGTCAATCATTAGAGCAGATGTAAAGTGACGTATGTGTTTTTGTACGTAGAAAGTTAATTCACAAATAAATCACGATCATATAGGGTAATCCTCAACAAGCAAACTAAATAAATAAAAACTTACTCCGTAATTTCTAATGCATTGGAATTAGTTTTATTTCCCAAATTACGTATTCTGAAAAAAATAAATTAATAATTTTTATAACTTTTTACTTTACAATACATAAATAAATAAAATAATTCATTTTTATAATAAATTATCGTTTATCGTATTCTGAAAAAAAGAAAATAATAATTTTTATAACTTTTTACTACACAATACATAAATATAAATATCAATTAATTTTTATAATAAATTATCGTTTATCGTATTCTGAAAAAATAAAATAATAATTTTTATAACTTTTTACTACACAATACATAAATAAAAATATGAATTACAAATGTTTATAATAAATTATCGTTTATAATAAATATAAGCTTATAAATCAAATATTGAATTTTTTTCTTCTCACCTATTAGCTTGCATCATGCGTTGAACCCTTTGGAGATATATTGTTTTCTTTGAAATACGAGATGTCTTTCGCTTATTTCCCATCTTTGAAAAAACAATATTTATGAACTGATATACTTAAAACTTAACTTACACGCTTAAAATTATCTTTATAGGTTCAAATATTTGCACGTAATAGCACGTCTGTAGATCATAAAACGTTGAACAACACGTCTGCTCACAAAGCCCTCGAGTTGGCGAATGAAATTTTGCAATGAAAGATAGGTTAATCTTCATGTCGGAGCGAGCGCGCTATAATAAATGTGATTTAAAAGCAATAAGCGTAAGCGACAGTTGTGAAAATATTTAATTAAACACGACTTATTAACAATTTAGCAAAAATTTCTTTAAAATTATCTTAAGTAGCATTTAAAGAAGCAATTTGATTTTTTTCATACCTGTAACTTGTAATATAACAGAAACACATGTGTAAATAATAATTATTGGAGCATACTTTGCAATTTTTTTCTATCGAGGAAATTTTATGTAATTAACGTTTTGGCCCTAAATATATTCAGATAATATCTTGAAAAATAGCATATATTTTTTTAAGAACTTAGAAACTTAAAGTGTTCAAGGGAAATATGATATAAATCGGTAGAATATCGGAATTCCGGCCCTTAAGTCCAACAGATGGCGCTTTTTTTCAAAAAAGTATGCTTTTACCTCGACATCTATACAATATAGGTATAAAAAACACAAGCATAATTGAGTGCAACGTTATGTCAAAATATCAAAGCAATCGGTGAAGAACTTTCGGAGATTTAAGATTTTGAACAAACGAGCATTTACATTTTTATTTATATACATAGAAGATAGATGAATTATAAATAAGGTAAATTTCATATAGTGATATCACGAGCAGAAAGCATGGATTTATTTTATTTTTAAATGAGTAGGTACTTTTTTGCAGCATTTTCGTACTCAGCAGAGAAATCTATTAAGGGCCCACTATTCGAATTTCATCCAATTTCCGAGATATTTTCCTTAAAAGTTTGAAGTTTTTAAGCTCTTAAAAAAATATATGTTATTCTTTAAGATAGTATCTATTTGTTCCAAAAGCCGAAACGGTAATTATTTGAAATTCCCTCGATAGAAATAAATCGCAAAGTATGCTCCGAAAAATATTATTAACACTTTTATTTCTGTTATTTTACAAGTTATATGTATGAAAAAAATCACAATGCTTCTATTAATGCTACTCAATAGACCTCAAAAGTAATTTTTGCTATTTTTAAAATACGCCGTGATTTATTAAACATTTTCACAACTGTCGCTTACGCCTATTGCTTTTAAATCATATTTATTATAGCGCGCTCGCTCCGACTTGAAGATTAACCTATCTTGCTTTGAAAAGTTCATTCGCCAACTCGAGGGCTTTGGGGGCAGACGTGTCGTTCAACGTTCTATGATCTACAGACGTGCGATTACGTGCAAATATTTGAATCTATAAAGATAATTTTTACGCGTGTAAAGTTTATGAGTTAATAAATATTGTTTTTTCAAAGATGGGAAATACACGAAAGATATCCCGTATTTCAAAGAAAAAATGATATCTCATAAAATTATATCCTATCTAATAGGTGAGAAGAAAAAAATACAATTTTTGATTTATAAGCTTATATTTATTATAAACGATAATTTACTATAAAAATTAATAATTCATATTTTTATTTATGTATTGTGTAGTAAAAAGTTATTATTTTTTTTTTCAGAATAGGTACTTTGGGAAATAAAACTAATTCCAATGCATTAGAAATTACGGGGTAAATTTTTATTAATTTAGTTTTCTTGTTGTCTTGTCTCTTTTCTTGTTCCTATACGATCGTGATTTATTTGCGAATTAACTTTCTACGTACAAAAACACACGCGTCACTTCACAACTGTAACGATGTCCGAAACATAATATAATATGTAATAATAATATACCTATGAGCCATCTATTATTATCGACGGTGCAAGCCGCCAGAAAAAGTGCGAGCGAAAACAGCCATTGAAAGTTCTGAAACTGTGGGGAGTTTAATTTAATTCAGTGATTATTATTTTTTTTTGGTAAACTAATGTTTTTAAGACAAGATTTTTTATGCATAGCACAAAGGGTAACAATTATTTTACAAGCAATAATTATTCGCCTGAAACACTCATCCACATTGAAAAATCTCCTGATAAAAAAAAGATACATGACGCCAACGGGACACGAACCCGTGTCCCTTCGATTTCCGGTCGACAGCTCTGACCACTGAGCTATGGCGGCTTATCTCTTACCCGCGAAATTATTCAATATATACTAGTGTTTCATTCAAAAATTACTGCTTGTTACATTTTTCACCTGAAAACAACCAACTCCGTCCAACCAACCAAGTCCCGTTGGCGTCATGTATGTTTTATCAGGAGATTTTTCAATGTGGATGAGTGTTTCAGGCGAATAATTATTGCTTGTAAAATAATTCAGTGATGTTATTTTTTTATATCGGAAGGAGGCCCTGAAGAAAATAATTTCCCTCAGAGCCTGTGTCATCTTTAAGAATGCTGTGTAGAAGGTCTCTTTTGAGGAGGAGGGAGTGAACCTTTCCTGAATGTCAACTGTACAATTTCTACCCAGCATTAACTTTATTACACGTTTTTTGACTAACCGTACCTAGGTGTTCTATTTTCAATAAACTCTTTAATTATGTTTCAGATGTGAAATCTATACTCCGCTACAGAATGTTTTGCCCGAGTCTTGTAAAGATGTTAAAGCACGGAGGTAATAATAAAATCATTTGAGCCCTTTACTGTTATTTAAGGGCCCACTATTAGAATTTCATCCAATTTCCGAGATATTTTCCTTAAAAGTTTGATGTTTTTGGTACACCAGGGATAAGTCGACAGCCGTCAAAAACTCAGACAGTTGAGCAAGCCCAATTCCTTCAGTCATCCCCGATGCTGCTGCTACATTGATGTCCATGGTATTTTTAGGCTTTTGGTCGCATGTGTTGACTATAAATTTGTCGCCACATTTTACATTCAAATTTTATTTTGGACTTTAGGTCAGATCTGGGCTCAGATTTGACAATAACTTTTCCAAATCCGCGTCTAAATGGAGAATGGTCCGATATGGATTGCAGTTGGTTGATAAAAAAAGAAGGTGTCGATGGTGCCTCTTTATTCTCCTTATTCCGACCGTGTCATTTGTATCCAACCTAGAAAATCAAAAGCTGCCTTAAAATGGATATCGATCTATGAAAACAATAACATTGATTTGAGTGCCAGTATAACTGAGTTTTTTAATGTTTGTATTGTATTACGGTCTTCATCATATGGCACCAGCGTCAAACGTTGTTACCAGGTTGTCTCTTTTCATATAACCCACTTTCATTCATCACACCCAATTTCACATTGAATATACCCGATTATGTACCTGTTGTCGCTGACGTCTATTATTTATTATACCTGACGAGTTTTATTTTTATTTATTAATATTTAAACATGCTACACTACTTATGAAGATTGTCAGCAGGTACGTAGTGACAACATTTTATGCAATTGGTAAATTTTCAAAGAAGGTATATGTATAAATAAAGATGATGATAAATTACCAACTAGATCAATTGGTTAAATTAACAGAATAGTATAAATATAAATATATAAACAGCAGTAAAAAACTTATACACTAAACAAGTACAAATGAATGGTCACATCAATAGTTTCATATATTATATAGGTAGGTATATGAAGTATTACAAACATATAATGATATTCCTTTTCCTAACAATGTCAATTCTAATTACAAATTCAAGTGCTTCAATAGGGCATCAATATAAATATCTGTATCTTATAGTCATTTCCTTTTATTATATTTGACTTGCAATACAAATGGTATTATTTTTGATTGTTTTTAGTTTATTGTATTTTTTGGGTACAACATAGTTTTAGGTTCTTTCACCGTATTTATTGGTATATCTCAGAACCACCAATTCTTCAATGTATTATGTTTGTGATTAAATTACATTTGACAATTAAAACAAACAAGATTTAGAGTATTTAAAAGTATATCGTATGTTATAACCAATAAAGTTCAAAATTAAATTGTAAGTTCACATGAACTTAAACTATTAAAAATAGTAGTTACAAAAATTTCTTACCTTTGTGAATAAATAAAGCACCCTCCAAACAAAAATACAGAAGCTTTTTTGTGAGAGTAGGTACATCATTAAAAATATATGTTGGAATGTAATTTTATGATTCATACATGTTATATTACTCTCATAATTATTGAATTGTTTAAATGAATAAATAAATCATTACAAAACTGTCTTCTGATTTATATTTAAATCCTTGAGACACTAATGGCCCACACCCTGATAAAAAAGCTTAAAAATGTATAAATTATCTTCATAATACAAAATATGATAAGTATAAAAAACGTATACATCTATATAATTTATATAAATGTACAATACAATATGTCCGGGGGTTAAATGTGCAAGGAAGGTGATTCTACATGATAGTACAATTAAAAAAGACGATTTTTTGAAATTTTAACGTTTTAAGCTAGTTTTCGGATAAAAAAATTTAATTGATTGTATAGAAAAAAGTATATTGGTCTATGAAAAAATGTTTTTTTAAGGAAAAAAAAAATGAAATTTCTCCTCCTCCTTGAAACCTCCTGAAGTTTTTGAACTTTACCCCCGGACACCCTGTATAGATAAACTTATATATATTGATTTTATAAAATTATATTTTTTTACATATTACATATTATTATAAAATTAAAAAAAATAAATAATTTATGGATTCTGAAATACCCCACAGTTTGACTTCCTTTGTATTGTGCCATTCTGCTGTTGGCAGCTGACACGAGTTGATATTATTTCACATTTGTAAAAGTAGATTTAGTTTGGAGTCGTGTTAATAGATGTCTCGAATTCAGGACATAATATTATTTTTCTTGAAGTGACGACCCCTATAGGCAATCTCACAAAGTATTACAGGTGCCGTAGAGGCAATTCTCAAATTCTGCTAGGGAAAGTGCACTCTTAAGGCGATGCACTACGTCGTGTAATATTTTAAATTGAGCCGCTATTAATAACAACCCTTACGTAGATGGCGATAAGGTTTAAATTCCCGCTTAACACCATCCGCCTGTTTTGATTTTTGCAAGAAAAAAACATGGCCAAAAAGTGCCTTTTATTTTATTTTGTGGATGTTCAGGCATAAATATTTAATTTTTTTTCTATCATTTTATAAATAACTTAATTTTCCACATTATAAAATAAAATAATAACCGAAAATGGGTTCACAAGTAGGAGATTTTGAACTTTAAAGCAGTTTTCATATGCCTTATACATTATTTTTTTCTGGGCTTATAAAAAGACTTATCTAAAAAATACTCGATTATTTCAAAGGCCAAGATGTATTCTACTCGCAGTATTTAATTAAAGCATCTGAAACATTTCTAGGCGACCAAATTTTCAAACCAAAAACTTATGATTTTGCATTACTACGTATGGCATCGCCTTAACTCAGATTGCCGAGCCCCCAGATACCTCCTATCTGAACTGCCCAGGATATCATCTGGAAAGCCGTTTCAGACCAAAAGGAGGTGTCTGCCTTTACAGCCGTGCTGACATCAGCTGCGCTCGTCTCGCAAATATCGAGAGCGCAAAACACGAAGTGTTATGGGTACGCGTGGATCTCACCGATATGATGAGAATTTATGCGTGCCTATATCGCTCACCAAACCTTGCCGAATCAGACACTGTTGAGTTGTTTAAATACTTGAGTGACACTGTAGATACTCTCTTGCCCCGTTACCCATCGGCCGAGTTTGTAATCCTGGGGGACTTCAATGTTCATAATGAACAATGGCTGAAGTTCTCGGGCCCAACGAACTCTGCCGGTAGATCAGCGGAATCCTTTGCTCTTATCCATGGACTAAGCCAACTCGTAGAATCTCCGACCAGAATACCAGACATCCCATCACATCGAGCCAACCTACTCGATCTGTTTCTCACTAGTGAGCCACTCGGGTACAGAGTGGAGGTGACTGCGCCCTTAGGATCCTCTGACCACTGCCTGATTACCACCTCTGTCCCATCCTCCATGAACCGTCAACCCGACAAACATGTAAAGAGGAAGGTATGGCACTACAGGCAGCAAAATGGGGCGGCATGCGGTCTTTCTTCGGCGCCTTTCCTTGGAGTACTGTATGCTTTAGCTCCGAGGACCCATCAATTTGTGCACGCGAGGTAGGAGAAGTAATCACATCAGCAATGGATTGCTACATTCCCTTCTCCGTCAAATCCTCTGGAGCGGGCACAAAACCGTGGTTTGACCATCGCTGTGCTGAAGCTGTCAGACTCAAAAATACGGCTTTTAATGCACTCCGGAAGATTAGCTCCATGAATAACCTTTCGGAATACCGAAAACGGGCAAGGGATTGTAAGAGAGTTCTAAATAGAGCTAAGAGCGATCACGACCAGAGAATTGCGAAAAAGCTGGCTGATTGCCCCACTGGTAGCCGTGCTTTCTGGTCACTCGCTAGCTCGATCGGAAGAAATTTCTGCAGAACCACTTTCCCACCTCTGACCAAGCCTGATGGTCGGCTGGCTAACTCGGCCCGCGAGAAAGCTGAATTATTAGGCAAAATTTTCGCGGAAAACTCAACTCTTCAAGATAACGGAGAGACTCCCCCTTCCATTCCCCACTGCGGTTTTCAAATGGAGGAACCGAAGATCCGGAACAGAGAGGTTCTCCGAGTCTTGAACGAGCTGAAAGTCGACAAAGCCAGTGGGCCGGACGGAATACCTGCTTTGGTCCTCAAGAGGTGTTCTGCAGAAATGACTCCAGTGCTCGCGAAATTATTTAGGCTCTCTCCCAAAGGTGGAAAGGTGCCAGATCTTTGGAAAAAGGCAATCGTCCACCCAATCCCAAAAAAGGGGGACCGCTCCGACCCTTCTAACTTTTTTTTTTTTTTTTTTTTTATAGTGAATACCTCACAAGAGTCCCAACTGCTCCCGTCTGGAGCCAGTGAGACTATGGCATCCCCAATTGGGGGATGTTGTGAGGCTGAAGGTAAGTGGGGAAGGGAAAGAGGAAGGTGGGGAAGTACCTGGCTATTCAGATCTAGTCACTAAACACGGCTAAAGCCATTTGGAGCAACGTTTCAATTCTGAATGGTGGTCTTACACCAGGGCGATACTGGTAGTATCTTCCACTCTGGAACGTGCCGCAAATATACTATATATTATTTTAATTAATTAATTGTGAAATAACACAAATTAATCAAATAAAATGTATTTGCGCACGCCGGGTTCGAACCCGCGACCTTCGGAATGGCAGTCCAATGCGTTACCACTGGACTATGCCGGCCGTCAAATTTAAACAACTACCGCCCCATAGCCATCACTTCCATACTCTCGAAGGTATTAGAAAGGGTGGTTAACAACAAATTGCTCACATATCTCGAGAATAACAATATCCTAAGCGATCGGCAATATGGATTTCGTCGAAACGGATCGTGTGGCGATCTACTCGGATATGTGACACATATTTGGGGGCGGTACATGGAACGTTTTGGTGAAACTCAAACCGTTGGGTTGGATATCTCCAAAGCCTTTGACAGAGTCTGGCACCGGGCGCTTATCGGGAAGTTACCATCGTATGGGATCCACCCAACCCTGCATAGTTGGATTGCGGACTTTCTGAGGGGAAGAACAATTCAAACCGTGGTTGACGGCTCTTCTTCCTCACCGTACCAAATCAATGCGGGGGTGCCACAAGGATCTGTGCTGTCTCCGACGCTGTGTTTATTGCACATCAACGATCTCGTTGAATGTGCACCAATTCACTGCTACGCTGATGACAGCACCGTTCACGAGGGTTATCTTTTTGACAGGCCCCCTTCCACCTATGAAGTCCGAACAGCTCGGGAAGTTTTGAAGCAAAAAATTGACCACCACCTCGAGATGGTTCGTGCCTGGGATAAGGCCAACTTGGTCAGTTTCAATGTCTCAAAAACCCAAGCGTGTCTGATTTCGGCAAAGAGGGAGATCAATGACTGTCTGGTGCAATTTGATGGGAGCACTTTCCCCAATAAAGACTCCATTGAAATGCTTGGAGTTACTATATCAGACCAGCTCAAGTATCGGGGATCCATAGAAGCCCGAGTAAATCAGGCCTCCAAAAAGTTGGGCGTCTTGTACAGGGATAGGAGATTCTTCAACAGTGACCAGCTGCTGACCCTGTACAAGTCTCAAGTCCGCCCAACTATTGAATTTGGGAGCCACCTTTGGGCTGGTGCCCCAAAATACTTAATAAACCTGCTTGAATCTGTGCAAAGGAGAGCGATCCGTCTGATTGACAATCCGTTGTTAACAGACCGATTGCCTTCTCTAATGCATAGGCGCAATGTAGGCGCAACTGTGTCTGTTCTACAGGTATTTCAATGGAGCCTGCTCCAAGGAGCTAGCAGCATTGATTCCTGATGCACCGGTGGACGTGCGCGAAACTCGACGGACACGAACTGAACACCCGTTCACGGTTGACGTTGGCTTCATGAGAACGGGCCGTTTTTACGACTCGTTTTTGTGTAAGTCGGCTCGTATGTGGAACGAGCTACCGGCATCTGTTTTTCCTCCCTCCTATAATCCGAGCCTCTTCAAGGCCCGCATTAACAAATCCCTTCCTACAGCCCCTACCTTATTCCGCCTCACAACGCCGCCCAACCGGGTGGTGACATAGTTCCCCTGTCTGTACACTGCACAGGCAGGGACACTCTTGTGAGGTGTCTCATAAAAAAAAAAAAAAAATTTAAGTGGCTCATTTGTTATATTTTGCTGTTAAGGTTAAACGCGACGCTTGTTATATTCTACGCTTTTCGCAAAGTATTGCTATACAATATTAAGACAAATTATTTGTTTGCGCCCGTACATACGCAATATGTACCTATATGAATAAATAGTTTTGTCAAAAAACTCAATTCTTTCTAGAAAGGCATGCAAATACAATATTGTATCGGTGATTGAATCCAATATTGTATTTGTACGCCTGCCTTGAAAGAATTGTGTTTTTATATGTACAAAACTATTTGTTCATGTTGATATTGCGTATTTACGGGCGCAAAAAAATAATTCTTCTATTATTAGTACTTGTAAATTTGTTTTCTGACGCAACACAAACTCTCCAACCTGAAATAGAAACAGATTTTTCTGTCTGTAATTTCTAGATTAATGTAACCACTTTTAACTCAATGTAAACTCAATAATAAAACAAGACGCCATAATACCCATCATTATTGTTTCATATTTTCAATCAAATCCACATCAATATATCCATACATAATATTTTTATACGATTGTCAATGTATTAAAACTTTCAACGTTATAATACAAAAATAAAATCTAGTGCTTGCCTACGATGCCCCTCTCACTGAGACATCCGTTATAAACCAATGACGGTTAAAAGCTATTCATCAAGACAAGTAAGTTGCACATTCTCCGTTCACTTGAAAATGTATCAACGAATTTAATTGCTCTATTGATGACGTCCTCAAAGACCACATTTATTGACAAATATCAGTTGAGCTAATGCAGAACAAACTGAATGCATTATCGGAAGAATGAAAAATTCAAAGACACCGGGCGTGGATCCAATTCGCATGTATGATCTAAAAAAACATGTTAAATTATTTGGTCCTATAATTACTCACCTATTTAAATTAAACAGAATTATTGACACAAGTCACATTCCAGCTGAACTAAAATGCAGCATCATAAGTCCCATTTTTTAAAATGGAGATCACACCGTAATAAATAATTATAGGCCTATTTCCTTATTACCCGCATTAGAAAAAATATTAGAAAATATATATCTATAAATTTGGATAGATATTTAAATAATTTGGGCATTATTGATGAATGTCAGTATGGCTTCCAAAAACAAAAAAGCTGTGATAAACAGCTCGAAAAATTTTCCAATTATAGTACTAGTATTATTTATTGATTTCTCAAAAGCTTTCGATACACTCAGCCATACACAATTAATCAAGATACTCGAAATCATAGGAATCCGTGGTAAACTCCTATCATTTTTCAAAAACTATTTAACAAATAGAAAAATGTATGTAAAGATTTTGAATGTAATGAGTAATTTTAGATTTATTAAATCAGGAGTGCCACAAGGGTCAATTTTAGGACCAAAATTATACATTATATTATGTAATTGCCATGTCTAAACTTTTTAAAATAGCCCGTAGATTCATTTTTGCTGATGATACTGCATTAGTTGTCTCTAATGAAAACCCTGAAATAGCTATTCAAGAAATACAAATAGACTTTAACGAGCTACTTAAATTGTCTCATGATGTAGGACTAATTATTAATGTCAAAAAACTAAATGCATGTATATAAGATCACCGAGCTTGAAAATGTGGAACTTACCTAAAATAACTGCACATAATTTTGAATGTATACATAAAAAAATGGATAATAATTGCTGCTGTGAAAAAATTGATTTTACAAACGAATATACTTACCTTGGCATAATCGTAGACAATAACTTTAAATGGGACAAAAGTGTGACCAAAATTTGTAACCAGCTCCGATGTTTGGCGAGTAATTTTTATAAATTAAAATTTGTATTGCCTCGATGCACTCTCAAACTTATATATCATTCTATGTTCGAATCAATACTTAGATATGGAATTCGAACTTGGGGACACTCGAGTAATATTAATATTAAATAAATTCAATATTTACAAACTGCTATAATTAAAAAAAAAAATTGTTAAATCTAGCATTTACAAACAAAGAAAAAACTTAAAATTACTATATATGGCTCTGAGGGCCTACTTCGAATTAAAGGGCTTCTCTGGCTTATTATAATTATGAATAATGCGGGAGAAAATGCGTGCAAAAAGTCATTGGTGCATAGTCACAAAACAAGATTTACTGAAAAAAAGGCCTAAAAATTCCACTAATATCAAATAAGTATGGTAGCAGAACACTTGACTATTTGATACCTGTGATTTATAACAAATTTAACGAAAACTTTAACATAAAAAATAATGAGGAACCCTGCCCTAAACTGACAAAAGAGTGGTTAATAAATAAACAAAACGTTTATCTATCCTAAACATTATATTTGGTATTATGTTATAACATTAAATGGTAGAACCTACAGACAAGCTGATTGTCACAGGTTTGTGGGACTACCCATATCTTATATTGTATTAAATGTAATTATATTCAATTTAATAAAAATAAAAAATAAAGATTTTTGGTATGAATTCCACTCAATGGTCCGAACTGCTTGGAGCCAGTGGGACCATGGAATCCCCAATTGGAGTACCTACCTATGACGTGAAGCTGAAAGGAGTGTGTGCGTGTGTAGGGGGGGGGGGGGAATTAGATCTTGTCTAAACCATTTATAGCAACGTTTAGTTTCGTTTCTGAATGTTGATCTTTCACCAGGGCAATTCTGCCCTGTAGTAAATAGCGTACAATAGCTTAGTGTAATGGCTTGTGATAATATATAATAATAACTTGTTGCACTCGAATTGAACGCGAAACTTGACCATTGGCAAATAGGCGTGGGCGCCGCACGCGAATCGTTGGACAAGTTTAGCGAAGTTTCAGCTACAATACATAATATTCAGGCCCGGACTTAGGAAGCCTAGGGGCCCTATGCACTTAAAGAGTCGCCCCCCCTAGGGGAAGAGAGGGTAGGTTTAATTGAAGAAAATAATTCATCGGACAGCAAAATATCAAGTGGAATATTTCAACGGAAATGGAATCGTTATTATATTTATCCGAAGTTGGGAATCGAAACAACTGACATATTTATTTCCGAGTCCTGTGTCCTCAATGTGTGCCATTTTGGCACCTAGCCGGGGGCCCTCCGAAATAGAGGGACACTAGGAAATATAAATAAATAAAATATATCTTTTCAATTCATGTGTATTATTTTGGCACCCAGCCTCCTCCGAAGTTGGGAATCGAAACAACTGACATATTTTTTTCCGAGTCCTGTGTCCTCAATGTGTGCCATTTTGGCACCTAGCCGGGGGACTCCGAAGTAGAGGGACACTAGGAAATATAAATAAATAAAATATATCTTTTCAATTCATGTGTATTATTTTGGCACCCAGCCTCCTCCGAAGTTGGGAATCGAAACAACTGAAATATTTTTTTCCGAGTCCTGTGTCCTCAATGTGTGCCATTTTGGCACCTAGCCGGGGGACTCCAAAGTAGAGGGACACTAGGAAATATAAATAAATAAAATATATCTTTTCAATTCATGTGTATTATTTTGGCACCCAGCCTCCTCCGAAGTTGGGAATCGAAACAACTGACATATTTTTTTCCAAGTCCTGTGTCCTCAATGTGTGCCATTTTGGCACCTAGCCGGGGGACTCCGAAGTAGAGGGACACTAGGAAATATAAATAAATAAAATATATCTTTTCAATTCATGTGTATTATTTTGGCACCCAGCCTCCTCCGAAGTTGGGAATCGAAACAACTGAAATATTTTTTTCCGAGTCCTGTGTCCTCAATGTGTGCCATTTTGGCACCTAGCCGGGGGACTCCAAAGTAGAGGGACACTAGGAAATATAAATAAATAAAATATATCTTTTCAATTCATGTGTATTATTTTGGCACCCAGCCTCCTCCGAAGTTGGGAATCGAAACAACTGACATATTTTTTTCCGAGTCCTGTGTCCTCAATGTGTGCCATTTTGGCACCTAGCCGGGGGCCCTCCGAAGTAGAGGGACACTAGGAAATATAAATAAATAAAATATATCTTTTCAATTCATGTGTATTATTTTGGCACCCAGCCTCCTCCGAAGTTGGGAATCTCGAAAAAATTGACATATTTTTTGCGAGCCCTGTGTTCTCAATGTGTACCATTTTGGCAACTAGCCTCCGAAGTAGGGGCCCTAGGATATTTGATAAAATATATCTTTTCAATTCATGTGTATCATTTTGGCCCTCAGCCAAGGCCAAGGGAGACCTAGGAAATGTGTAAAAATATTTGTCGGGCTCTAGCGGAAGTTCGGCCCTGACAATATTTTGTTTTCTCTACCAAGGTTCAACTTTACATTCGATTCATAACTTCGACCAGTTAATAAAATGTATTTTTGCATCGCCCACTATGTGCTAGTTTTGAGGACGTAATATAGAATTGCAAGCGCGATTTTTATAGTAGTTATGCTGAGTTATGTTAGTAGTTTAGTTATTAACCGGTTTCGTCCGAGTTTCAACACCACGGTAAGTATAGTTTATTGAAAGATTCGCGAAATTCGAGGAAAACGCGTGATGGTTAGTTAATTAGTTTAAATAAAAATAGAGTAAATTAAAAGCTAACGAAGATCTAACTACAAGGAATATTAATTATTATTACGGTGTGCATGATTACCTACGTATATTATGTCGGTATAGGCACGTAAATATATAGTGGATATTATTATTGTGACGTTTTAATTGTAACAATCTAGTTGTATCGGCCTACGGTAATTCAAGAACACTTCCACTTTGAAGGCTTCATAAATACTCGTATACTTAATCATAGAGCAGAGATTCCCAACTTGGGAATATCTTGGGGATTTAGATCGCTTGTGGGCGATCATCGGTTAAAAGTGGAAGGCTACAGGCAAACTTTGTGTACTTACCCCGGGAACCATTTAACACCCCTGCTATAGGTCATCCCAAGTGGTTCGCTACTCGTGAGGCGGATGCGTTTGCCACCTACTGGCGTGGCGGGTCGGATCGGGAGAGACTGGTTGAGAGAGACCTTTTGACCTCTCTAGCCGGAATCGCCTTGCACCGCGGTGGGAGGGATGGATTCTTACGTCCGTCACTCCTGGACACATTGACCCTCAGATTCCTACCCACCCCTCATACCTCATATTTTCCTTTACATGACATTCTCTCCTCCCTTTCCCCAAAACTCCCTCCGCACAGCACCCCCGAAGATGACATAGGCCCCGAGGGATTTTTTTTCCTCAGGGCATCCTATGTGAAGCTAATGTAAAAAAAGAATACTGTAGATTATTATTTTTTGGTAAACTAATGTTTTAAGACAAGATTTTTTTATGCATAGCACAAAGGGTAACAATTATTTTACAAGCAATAATTATTCGCCTGAAACACTCATCCACATTGAAAAATCTCCTGATAAAAGATACATGACGCCAACGGGACGCGAACCCGTGTCCCTTCGATTTCCGGTCGACAGCTCTGACCACTGAGCTATGGCGGCTTATCTCTTATCCGCGAAATAATTCAATATATACTAGTGTTTCATTCAACAATTACTGCTTGTTACATTTTTTTCACCTGAAAACAACCAACTTTATTTTATATGAGAAAGGCATTGTAAGTGCTAACTCTCTCACTAGATGGCGTCGAGACAAATTGTCTACATTTTTAGGTGAAATACTAGAACTTGTCAAATATTAATTATTATTTTTTGGTAAACTAATGTTTTAAGACAAGATTTTTTTGTGCATAGCACAAAGGGTAACAATTATTTATTAAAAAAAAATGTAACAAGCAGTAATTGTTGAATGAAACACTAGTATATATTGAATTATTTCGCGGATAAGAGATAATCCGCCATAGCTCAGTGGTCAGAGCTGTCGACCGGAAATCGAAGGTCCCGTTGGCGTCATGTATCTTTTATCTGGAGATTTTTCAATGTGGATGAGTGTTTCAGGCGAATAATTATTGCTTGTAAAATAATACTGTAGATAACTCAGTGCTTTTTTATTTAGTTTTATGACGTTTGATGTAATTTAAAATTAAAAATTTTCTTTGAAATGTGACTTTTCGATCGATACGAATCAATTGGTTTGTCCTTGGGAGTAGTAAAGTTTTCGCCTTTCTTTGTAGGCAATATTATTAATCGATTCCGTTTTATAAGGATACTCGACGAAATTCTGAGTATATAATATATAACATGTCGTCACATACCTTATAAAACGTATAATATATCGTGTAAATATATATACACTAGATTAATGATGTTAGAAAATTGTTACAAATTTTTTTCAGTATTAATAATTCTAATTTTATTAAATTGTCAAAAAGTAGAGAAATATTGAATATAATTCATAAAATTGTTAGTCAAATGCATAGGTACTAGTCTCATAAATTCTTCCACTGCGTTACATACTAGTTTGTCTTCATTTAATAGTAAAATGAAGAGATAGTATTTATGTGGACAATAAAGTCAAGTGCTTGACTGTGTCAGTAAAGAGCGAGACAGATAGATTACAGTTGTATAAAAGCCCATGTTTTAGTTGGATCTCTCGCTCAAATCTCAGGTCGCAACTAGTAACCACGTATCCGTAATCGTTGTACTAGGTTAACAATAAACAAAGTAATCAATTTCGGAGCATAATTTTAATAATCCTAAAACTTACGCTAAGAGTGGTACAGCCTACAAACATCAGATAATAACAGCATTAAAAGAGTAATTATTAATTTAGAAAATTAAACGTTTGTTCTAAAAATTCTCTTAATGTTTTAATTGAAAAGAAACAAAAATACATAGTTAAAAATATTAAGATATACACGGTGACCGGAAACTCGTAGTACAAGCGGGAAACTGGAGAATCTACACCACATGGGGAACCCAAAAAAACATAAAGTTTTTTGATTTGAGCATTTTCACAAAAAAAAGGAAAAAAAAATTTTTTCGGCTATTTTAGGGTTAAAGTTTTTTCTGGTGTTTAGGGTTGAACAGATGTTTTAACCCTGCAGAGCAGAAATATTTTATGATTACACCGGATTAAATGAAGGGTGATTTCAAAATAATGCTTCAATTCCGAGTTTCTTCATTTGTTTTACTTTCAAATGGTTTTAATTAGTTGGGTACTTTGATCTTCAGTAATAATTTATAAGAATTTGATAAAAAAAAAAAATCAACTTCTAACTCGATTTACTCGATAACAAAAGCTCAAATCAAAAAAAAATATACTACAAAATCGACTCTAAATGTGATGTAGATTCACCAGTTTCCCGCTTGTACTACGAGTTTCCGGACACCCTGTATAGGCGTTGTGGAAAAATATTGTTGAAAAGTGGGTAATGGGCTCAAAGAGGTTGGGAATCTCTGACATAGAGACTAGAGAATGAAGGATTCGTGGGCAGACAGCAGGCGGTGGGTACCCAGCCCTAGGCCAGCCAACTTGCTCGTCATTATTATTAAATAATATGTAAATATAAGCAAAGTTATCGTTAATTATTGCACTCAATTGCACTTCTTGAACACACTCAGCAAGTTCGAGAAGTCTGATGTACAGCAGAGATTTAAAAACTTATATTTGCAGGAAACAGAGAAATGAACTAATGGAATAACTATTTTGTATCTAGAGTAGGTACAAGCTGTACATACCTAACTATGGACATTTATTTTTATTTATTGTGAAAAACAGTGAATCCGTACTATACCATACTTTCCACAAAATATAACACAAATACATTAATTCTGTACATTACATCAGTTGAGACGCGGCCTTGTGTTAAAAAAATTGCAATCTTGAAGTTACTGAAGTTTTTTTGAAAAAAATCGATTTAATCTGTATTTCCCTTGTACATGTTGGCTACTTAATTTCATTATGGGCCATGATCAAAGTTGGTTTAAGAATGTAGTCATTCTTCCAAAGGCATGTCATTGGTGGGTTGGTCTTGCCTTTATATTCTATAATCTTTGGTCTCGAAAAATTAAAAGCTTGTGCTTCCTAGCTCTGGTGAAGTTAAAGGGGACATAAAACTGTGATAATACTGATAATATACCAGCTACTTACAGCTTTATTTGCGTGGCTTACAATATTATTTGGGTAAGTTTTGTCTGAAGGAGGGGGTCTTTTCATTTGAAACCAAAGTTAAGTGGAACAAAGTAAATTACTTATTTATCCATTTCAATCTAATAATAAAACTTTCAAGTAATAACAATTTGCTCTATATTCACGCGATTTTTAACAATAATTGCGCTTTGTCAGTGTAGAACGATTGCAAAATAATAATGTAGGCATGCACAATTGAATTATAGCTAAGGGAATGGGGACTTATGTATATGACGGGTATGATTTGAGATTTTTCACAGATAAAATCTTATCTTGATTGGTTTTTGGGTATCGTGCTATATTAATTTTTTTTAAAATTGAATATTAATTAAATTTAAAAAAAAATTAAATGGAATTCTACGAATTAAACACGAAAACAATAAATAAGTGCTATATTAAGCTTCCTCCTTCTTTAACCAACATTTCGGACCGCGTTGCAGAGTTCGTCGTCTGCCCTGTTCATTGTAAGGCTGTTGGAAAAGTTTCTTCTTTAATTTTTCTGTGCTTTAATGTTTCTGACAGCGTACAGTGTTACTTACAGAAGCGCAACACGGCATAGTAATATAAAAATGAATCACGACAAATGAAAAGTGATTAAGGAAATCTTAAAGTTTAAGACGTTGGATATTATCTACAAACTCATAGGTAATACCATTATATTAAGTTATCCTGATACTATTCAACCGGCATTTTACACAAATAACAATAAAGATAGATAATAATAAATAATATATAGTATATATCTTAATAATAAAGATAGCGATAATCTATAAACTCAGTTGCAATGATTGCAATTTCTTTTAAATAGGTAGGACCAATAGAAACTTTGAAGTTAGAACTAAAGAACATCTCAGAGCTCTAAACGGAAATTGTGAATCTGAGTTTGCAGATCATCTTTTAAATAACGATCACACATTTGATAAAAACTGGGGTCTTAAAATATTGCACACATGATATAAAGCTTCGCAAATAAATAATTTAGAAATTAGAAAACATGTAAATAAAAAAGAAGACTTAATTAATAAGCAAAGCCAGTTTTCCGCATATACCAGTTTCCGGACACCGGTATATGTAACTCCGTTTGTGTTGACAATAAATTATTCATCGTTCCAAAAAATGAACCCTGGTTTTAAGTAAAATTATCGTAAATAAAATGATCATACATGAAGTGATCGTAATCAAAAGAAACAATCAAATCATCACATACAAAATGATACACAATGATGGTAATCAAATGACCGTAATAAAATGATCTAATTAAATGATCGTAATCAAATGATCGTAATCAAATGATTGTAATCAAATGATCATAAACAAATGGCCGTAATCAAATGACCGTAATCAAATGATCGTAACTCTCAAATGATTGTAAGCAAAATGATCGTTAGCAAATAATAGCGTCTGTGTGTCATGTTAAAAATGATATTACGTACTTGTAATCATTTAATTTATAAGATAATGTACAGTTTTAACGATCAATTACGCTTACGATTTAATGATAATTACGATCTTTTGTATGCGAACTTTTCGCTTACGATCATTTAATAACTGCACAGTTAAGTATGTCGATCTACAGGTCGCCACCGACCCAGCGAGTGATTATTGCCTAGTGACCAGGTAAGAGTGACAGTGGTTTTGTTGTGTTTGCAGTCTACCTGTAGCTGTGTTCGGTTGCAATTATTAGCAGCGCGCGGTGAACGGTGTAAAAGGTTGGCCAACTCAAGTCGCAACGTTTATTTATTATAATGCGATGGCGCCCACACCGATTTAATAAACCGCCATTCAACCAGGAGGATAAAGCTTGCAACTAGAATATATACAGTGAAATTGAATGCTCGAAGAAATCGGGACGCAGAGACGCTAAAACACGATCAACTTATTGTTGTATCAACTTATTTACAACCAATCACTGGATTCAACTATATACAATCAATTACTTGAGTCGGGCATGCATTAAACTGTATACAATCAATTACTTGAGTCGGGCATGCATTGAACTATATACAATCAATTACTTGAGTCGGGTATGAATCCATGTAAGATGTAGAAGAGACGGACTCAACTATATGTATACAATCAATTACTTGAGTCGGGTATGAATCCATGTCAGATGTAGAAGAGACGGGTATGATTTGAGATTTTAATGGCTAAAATCTTATCTTGATTGCTGTTTGGGGTATTGTGCCATATTAACCTTCCTCCTCTTTTAACCAACATTTCACGTTGCAGTGTCCATAATCTGCCCTGTTCATGGTAAGTCTGTTGGAAAAGTTTGCCAAAGGTGGAGGAAGCACAACACGGCATAAAACCCCAAAAACCAATCACGAATATTTATGAGATGAATGAATTATTTTAAATGTTGGGTTTATAGCAGTTTGTCAACAGATTCTCTGCTCGGCTGGTCCTCCATCACGACACAAGTAGTATTTTTTTATTGATTATTGCTTTTTGATGGTAATACAAATATCTTTTATTACTAGTTATTCGTAACCCAGGAATGTTTGTCTTTCTTGAAAAAACATGTATAAATCTATGTAGGTACCTAATACTATTATGTGAATTTATTATTTCAATCCAATAAAGAAAAACCACAAAAAAATATATTAATAAGAGAAAAAAAGATGAGCACACATAATATTTTTCACAGAAGTGGGAGGGGAGGCACTTAACCATTTTTTTCAGTATGAACCGAGAAGTGTTTGTTTACCAAGAGGTGTATGGAAGTTCATCCTTTCCGTTAGCTTTTTAGTAAAAGTTATTTTAAATATATAATATTATGACTACTTTACTAGTGGGCACAAGGTTCCATTACAACTCAGGCCAGTGGAAATTCAACACACTTTTGAAAAGTGAAATAAAGTCATTGAAAGTCATGAAAAAAACTTGCCTGTAAACCTAAGCCAACGTAACCAGTTCAACCTTTTTTTTATCACTTTTCATGACTTTAAAGCACTTATTGCCAGTTCCAATTCACGGGTAATGTCCGGTAAAAAAAAGAGTAAAATACACCGCGATCTACTTATCAGCTTCCAATCGTTTCCATTTCCCAAAGGTTCTTTCATTCATAAGATTGCCCATTGATGAATTAGTGTCGGCGCCGCTGTCACGTGGGAGGCGTGACGTCACCAGCCCGCTCTAGTCCTACTTAGAGTAGCATTATACTACAAAACTATATAATATAGTCAGTCTATAGTATAATAATTATAGTACCTGCCTTCTAGGTACTGCTTACAGCCTTCAGCCTCCTACGGCCCGTCTCGCGGAGCCGAATGCGTGGCTTTTCCTTGTACCTACCATACGTACCATTGTGACCTGATTCGCCTTGAATTTACACTCAATTCACGGAGAAGAATAGTGTATTTATTTTTGAAAATGATAAATTTTGACTAATTCGTGTATGGCAGTTTTTGGGAAATATCTCTTCAAATCTATTTAGAAAGTTGAAAATATCTTTTGAAAATTCACACAGCAACTCCATACAGGAGGTCTTAAGATTTACCTCAGGGCCTGTTCAGGACCGGCCCTAAGCCACGCGCTAGTAAGAACCTCAAGGGCGCATCATTAGTTGTTACACGGAGAAAAATAACAATTGCTAATTTATTAACAATCTCTTCAAAGTATTAGTAATTCCAGTTAAAATCGGGATTGCAGGCCTTACGAATGACTTAACAGGTTCAACTTAAAATTCACGCAGTAACAACAGTCAATTGAAAAATAATATGTCCGAAATGATTTAATACAATAAGTCAATATAAAATTGATAAAGTTTCCTGCAACATCCATACTATACACAAACGATACTTTCAAGGTGCATAGTATTTTTAGAGTAGAAAGAAAGCTAAAAAATAATACCACGAAAACTTTCACAACTGCACGGAGTGAGTATTGAGTAATGAGTATTGCTGATTTATTAAAAATCTCTTCAAATTATATTGGTAATCCGGTAAAAAACGGGACTGCAGGCCGCTTCCTGATAAAATTTTAGCAAATTGTAATAATATCGGAACACGTGGTCATATATCTGCCTTTATCTTGAAATATATAATGAAAATAAATATGAAAATATGATGAAATGCCAAAATGTTAGGATTTTTATCGTGATAATATATTCGTATTTTACTAAAAGTTTATCAGGAAAACTATCAATTCATTCGGTAAGGGCCTGAAATCCCGTTTTTAACCTGATTACGCATAATTTGAAGAGATTCTTAATAAATTAGTATTTTTTTTTTCAGTAAACTTTCTCAGTATGTAAAAAAATGTTTTATGTAATCATTTTTCTAAAATAATAATAAGGTAGTTTTATAATATGTTCAAGTCCTATTTGAATTTTTGATAAATAATAATATGACATAATATGAACATCGACCTACGTGTTGGCAATAAATCTCTCACCTCGTGGTTTTAGGCAACACCACAAATTGAATACTTAGGCTCTGACCCTAGCTCCTAATAAATCAAATATTTTAATTGTCATATTTTTTGCTCATCAGTGTCTTACAATAAACACATGGGAAGAATTGATAATTTATTATCTATTTGCTATGCAAATTATATCAAAGACATTTCGTCGATGTTGTAACCAAAAGATATAAGATGTAAGTTTTCTATAATGTTTATTGTAGCCATGAATGATTAATTAAGAATTTCTAGAGAAAACGCGAATGATACAAATGAATAATTCGTAGAAAAGTATAATCATTCTTGAGGTTGATGGCGCCTTAAAGAATGTAGACTTTTGGAAATAACAAAAATTAATGAGTAATGAACATTTATGGGTTAACCTTTATTTTTTGTTTCAAAATGAGTGGACTTAACTGATTCATCGGAGATGAACGTGGGCGTATGTGTTTGCAAATAACACTATCGATATATTCGATATTCGTTGGCTTGCAACAGAAAATTGCTGTAAAAAAGTGTATTTTAGATCAAAATCAGTTGATAATGCATATTATGTGAGAAAACATGGCCTTGTACAGGAAAAAATCGACTGTCCATGCATATTATTAGAAACTTTGATTATATAATTCCATCTTCTATGTACAATCTATATTGATCTACGTTAAAATCCATTCAGTGCTCTTGGCGTATTTTCTTTCTAAAAATTATTATATGTAATCACGAGCAAACATCAAGTGGAGGTACTTTTATTTGGGTTTTATATGAAACAGTCCTAACAACAGGCAGCTAGTGGGACTTTGGTACCACCGATGTGAGGAATGCTGTATGGCTTGGAGTGCACGGAGAAAATGAGTATTGCCGATTTTTTTAAATCCGGTTAAAAACGGGATCGCAGGCCGTTTTCTGGGAAACTTTTAGTAAATTTCTAATACATCGGAACAAGTGTTCATGCACCCGCATTTGCCTTAATAATATATAATGACGAAATGCGAAAATATTAGGATTTTTATGAACACGTGTTCCGAAATCGTGATAATATATTTGTATCTTAATAAAAAGTTTTTCAGGAAAACTATCAATTCATTCGTTAAGGGCATGCAATTCAGCTTTTAACCGGATTACGAATAATTTTGAGAGAATCTTTTTAACCGGATTACGCATAATTTGAAGAGTTTCTTAATAAATTAGCAATACTCATTTTTATTCAAAAAAGGGGGTCAAGAATAGCATAGCTGGTTCAATTTGGTCACAAAACAAGGCAACAGCCATTTTAGCAACAACGTTTCGTTTCTGAACGGTGGTCTTTCACCAGAGCGTAAATGAGACCTCCCTCGGTGGAACATTTGACACTACCGGAGGATTTTATAAATTTGGGAAAGTAAATACAAGAAGCGCATAATGGATGTTCTTATAGGCACATGTTTCTTATAAAAGACCGCTATAAAATTTTAAACGACTCAGCGACCGGTGGATTTTACTGTGATACTCTCATTATAACCCTGAGGAAATACTTCCATTCAAAATTGAAACATTGTATGAATTGGCTTTATATGTGTTTAGCTATAATATATAGAAAGCAAATACTTACCCATCTTACTCTTCTCATGTTCTTTCCATTCCCATTGCATTATTAATTCACCTACATCCATAACTGCAGTTAATGGATTTTAGTGATTTGACTTGACTTATTGCGCTGATGGTTGATCCGAAAAGGGATCGATCTCTGAACCTTTGGCTGTAGCGAGCGGCTACCCACTCTGCCCTACCTGTCAACAACAACAACCTCCCTGTCCTTCGGCTGATTTGTGGTTTAGCCTCTGTGCCAACTGAATTGGTGGCAATCCCTCCCACGCGAGGATACACCGCCTCACTCCGGGTGTGGGAGGGACCTTGGACAGTATCACCTAATTAGGTACTTCCTTTACCGGAATATGTCATTGCAACTTGTTTGTCTGAAGGTGCGTGTTCATGTTTCTAGCGTTCGATCATACATCATACAGTTGATGACTTCTAAAACCTAGACTCAGCAAAATTTAAATAGTAATGAACGCATATAAGTATATAAATTATATCTTACAGTAGCTGATTTAACATTTATACGTGGAATTTTTAATAATAACATCGACTTTGCCGACTGTCCCTGATTAATTTTAATATACATTTGAGACGTACACGACTTACAGTGCTATTCCCCAAGCATAATTACAAAACAAATGCAGCATCTAATTCGCCAAATAACCGTGCTCTTCGTACAATCAATAATATCTGTCTAAACTCTAACATCGACATTTTTCGGATACACGGCCAAAATTTATAAGGAGTACCATGTCAATGATATAAACTGTTCAATGCATATACATATACCCAAATACACAACGTTACTAATTATTTATTACGATTTATAAGATAACACTAATTGATTTTCAACACGAAATATTTTGTAAAATGTGAAATAAACAACAAAGAGTCTCAACCTTTTAAAAAACAATTAAATTTATATTTCAGTGCTACGTAGCTAATGATAAAATCGAGGTTGCGAGTTGATTCCAGACAGACAATTTTATGACGCAAGAAAACGCTTTTCAGAGGCATAAACCAATGTTTGTTCTTGCGTGTAAAACCTATTTATCTTATGTGAATAATTTTGAACAGTTGACTTTCAAAACAGGATCTATCTATCTATATATCAACATGATATTTCAAAAAATCTCTCTCATATAAGATAAAATTATTTATCTGATCTGCAAGCGCTGATAAAACATCAATAACGAAATAAATCCTTGTTACGATTCTGTGCAACATAATAATATTGAAGTGAGAGAATAGTCTCATCACTGCGGAGATCTCTCATTGGTCATTAAATCTCCACCCGTACCGTTATCGGCTGAGTGTTGAAATTAAACCAATCACGTTGACTATTATTATTTCTCGATTAACAAATGATATTCCAACATAAACAAAAGAGGGCAAACAAAGTACTGACAATAATCCTTCAAATTTAAGTAAAATCAGTTCTCAAACGTCCTTGATGACAGACTTAAGGAGATGGAAAAAACATTGTTTGAAAGCTAGACGCAAGATTCAAGGACTTTACAGATCAATTAGAACCTATTATAATGTCAGTGGAATTTTTATCTCCACAAATTGAAACTTTAAACACCAAAATGTTAGCTTTGAGCAGTAAAACCGCTAAAATTTATTCTCTGGAATCCAAAGTTATTCATTTGAAGGAAGTTATAAAGGACGTATAATAATATGTAAATGAATCAACGAGAACAATTCGATAGACTACGTAATGTTGCAATTTACGGAGTTCCGATATCAAGAAGTGAAAACCTTCAGGATATTATAGTGAATATATCCCAGAAAGTTGGGTATCAACTACAAAAAAGATAAAATAAACTCTATATATATATATATAGGGTTTTCCAATAAGAGGTGTTATTTTGATATTTTTCCCTTTAAAGATCAATGGTTTCGTTGCTTGTGTGGCACGTGGCGACGTCTTGTTGAAAGTAAACGTTGTCCAGATCAATACCATCCAATTCCGGCCATAAAAAATCATAAATCATCTCTCGATAGCGCAATCCATTCACCGTTACTGTTGCTCCAGCCTCATTTTCGAAAAAGTAAGGTCCAATGACTCCGCCGGACCATAAACCGCACCAAACAGTCATACGTTGAGGATAGAGAGGCTTTTCAACAATAACTCTTGGGTTTTCCGAGCCCCAGATGCGACAATTTTGCTTGTTGACGAAGCCACCGAGGTGGAAATGGGCCTCATCACTCAAGATGATTTTTCGATGGTTTTCCGGATCATTTTCTCGCATTTCAAGGACCCAATCAGCAAAGACACGACGTCGTTGATGATCGGCCGCCTTGAGTTATTGTGTTAACTGAACTTTATAAGCCACAAATTATTAAGACACAAATCTTTATGCAAAATACGGTGTAATGACGTTTGTGGAATGCCTAATTCCAAAGAACGACGAGGAATGGACAAACCTGGGTTTTCTTCAACACTTTCGGCTACAGCAGCAATATTCTCGGCTGTTCTTGAGCGACGTGCACGGGTTTTATTCTTCACATCACTAAGTTGTCCCAACAGCTCGAATTTTTTCACCAATTTCTGTATTGCGGTCCGACAAGGTGCTTCACGACGACCCAAAAATGTTCGAGTTTCTGAACCGTCTCTGCCAAATTTTCACCATTTTTATAGTGAATTTTAATAATTTTAATGCGTTGTCGAAGCGTGTATCGTTCCATTTTTATAAATGGTGTAGTTTCTACTTGTCAAATGTCAAAAAATGACACCTTCAAAAGTAACATCTACCGAAATAGCAGGCTATTCAAAATAACACCTCTTATTGGAAAAGCCTATACTTATTTTTAAAAGTGCGACTATGGACAACGGCAACTAAACAATGGAACTTTATTGGTCTAGAACAAGGCTGCCCAACCTTTTTAGCAGTTGGTCGAAATTGACGATTTTGAATCACTGGCGGGCCACTGAATAAAAATTCCGAACATCATATGTGATACCCCACACAGCAATTTTTCGAATTCCATGGGGGGGGGGGGGGTGGCTACAGGATTCCATTTCGACGCAAAAAATATTATGTCGAAAACCGGTGTATTTTTGTTTCAAAAGTAAGTTCAAAAGGTTAGATTTTTTCGTCGCTGATTCTCGTTCTGAGTAGCCTAAATAGCGATAAATCGCCGTCGTTGGCAACACTGGTGACCGCGCGCAAGCTGCATTGTTTGTTTTATAATTACTGTTTATGCTTAAATGTATGACTGTTTGTTTCCTAAATAAAAAAAATAAAAATAATTCTTGATGAAATTTTGCAATCTCGACGTTCAAAATAAGATGACTGTTAATTACTGTCTAAATCACGGAGAAAACTTACTGTTAATTTATTAAAAAAAAATAATCAAATTTTTCGTTATCATATAAAAACGGGACTGCAGGCCTTCAACGAATGAATTGACGGAGTTCATAACAAAGTATCAGTTAAAAGCAAATGTTTTATGAGAACGGCGGAACACGTGTTCATACAAATATTGATATTGATATTGACATACTGATATTGTCGCATTCCGTCATGATATCATGTTATTAGGAAAAGAACACGTGTTCTCGACATATCAGGAAATTGACATGCTGTCACTTTTTTTACAGGATCATAATCTGATTTCGGAAAACTCGCCAAAGCGCGTGCAATGTGCATAGCGCCCGGGACTTCAACTATACAATACAATATGGTTAATGGTATCTCAGTAGTTGTAGGTGTTTTTTTTAAAGAAAAGTTGATTTAAAAAACCCCTGTAATAATAATTACAAGCATTTTGTAAAGAATGATCAATTATTATTATCAATTATTGAACAAGGAAACATAATATATTCAACGTCCAATTATCAGTCATTATTTCATTAACAAAATATATCCGTACTTGGTCGACGGACAACATAAGAATATCAGGACAGTGAAAGTGAAACAGGTTCTATACATCCATACCACACTGCGGGGGTAGGGTCTATAATAACCCGTACATCGCGAGTGCTTCACGTGAATAGCGCACAAAAGTCCCAACTGTCTGGATCATCCTTAACTGCGGAATACTGCGAGGCTGAAGGTAGTTGTGGGATCTGGTCACCAAACACGGCCAAAGCCATTCCAACCAACTTTTCAATTCTGAATAATGGTGCAAACCAGGGCGATACTGACAGTTATCTTCCAGTCTGGAACGTGCCGCAAATATACTATATATTTTTTTAAATTGATAAATAGTGAAATAACACAAATAAAATTAACTTGAGTACGCGGGGATTTGACACGCGACCTCTGGCTTGCTGGTCAAGAGCCTTATATCTCGGCGTCGTAGATTAAATTTATAAAAAATACACTAATATTATTTGCATCATCTCTTTTATCAATGTCATTTAAATAATAATTTGTGGTAAACAGAGGTCTCAAAAAGCTTTTTAATAAATTTACCAACCCCCCCTCTTTCTCTCTTGCCACCCTCGGGATTGAACCCTCCCCCTTAGAATCGAACCCCCTTTCGTGTGAATGCTATAACTACGCCCTTGATAGATACCAATATTCAAGCCTGTGTAATTTCATCCTGATACACAAATAACCACAAATTTATTATAAACTTTGTTGTGATTTTAATTTTCCAAGTTATGTTACGTACATTTATTTTACTGAAAACATCAGCGTTTGAGAAAATGTCGTATGTGGTGCATGTTCTTCGAATAAATTAATAAATTGAGCGTGTTTCGTTAGGGCCAAATGGAAAAGCATGTTCTCTAATATAGGTAATGGCTGTCGACATCTTATTTCATAAATGTTAAATAATGTGTTTCATGTTGTTGTACTTGGAAATATCTGTTTTCTCAATGAGGACTAATTTAACGACGTCATAACTTCCCATTCCAACAAGCGAAGCAACTTGAATTCAAGGAACTTGCCCAGGGGTGGTGAACGAATGACAAGCGTGCCGGCGAAAAGTGAGATTTTTTTAATAATTTTGTAAATTTGATGATTTTTGGCTGAGCGCTGAGCGGACCTCTAATCAACTACTAGGTGCGGTAAATTTATCTATGTACGGACTATGGCTTTGAATCCCGTGAGTTTTTTTCAGAACAGGGATTACGGTGCTAGCATTTTTCAATCCCGGGCACCGGGAATTTATATGTCGCAAAAAATGTTTTTTTTTCCAGATATTATACAGTATACATAGATTAGGTAACATAAATTTTTAACAAAATTCCACTAATATAAAAGTATTTTCACGAAAGAAAAAAATCTAATATACTAGTAAAAAAATCGCATTCAATATTTTGAGACTTAAAATACCACCTCAATGAGATGGTGAGAAGTGTCTAAGGCTTAAAAATTTAGTGATGATCTTTTCTTAGTGTAGACGCTATTTTCTCAAGTACTTTGTAGATATTTTGGAATTAAATCCATGATAAATAACTCTAACGAGCTTCTCTTGTAGAGACGTATTAAAATCGACTTCCTCTACAATTTCAATGTCTAATACCGACACAGACACAGACAAAGACAAATTATCTTCGACTAATTTCTACGTGTCAACAATCGTCTGTCGTCTGCGTCTTCATCTTTTGGCAAGAATTTAGGTTTAGATTTCCAGTAGAGAACTTAATTGCATTGCGAAACAAGGAGAATTAAAGCTCCTCTGCCTGAACAATCCCGGTGTTGTGATGTCACGAGACTAAACACTGAACAATCCCAGTGTAGGGATGTCACGAGACTAAACATTGAACAATCCCGGTGTAGGGATCTCACGAGACTAAACATTGAACAATCCCGGTGTAGAGATGTCACGAAACTAAACACTGAATATTGTTTAGGCTTCAATAAAACCTTCCTTTCTTTTAAGAAACAGCGTAATATATATATAGGTTATATGACCTGCGTATTATTATCCAATAAAAGAGATGCTGCCGATAAAAATGATTTTTCCACAGTTGAAACAAGATCATCAAGGACCATAGAGCTCAGAACCAGGATTACGGTACCGAAAAAGGTCCGACAAAGGTCCGAAAGAGGTGTCGTCATCCCGGGATTGAAAGCTCCAGTATGGAGTATGTACGCATCTAATAGATATAGATTGTACTGCGGCATAATGTGGGAATACAATTTTGATGATACGACTATGAATTTTAAACCCTCGAATGAATAGGTTCTCTATCTCCGATTTAGGCTTTATCCCAAATGAGCGGATAGTCGATGGCTCTTGAAAAATCTGCATCGGTAAATATCAAGAATCGCTCGACATCGATAATCGGTAAATATCAAGAATCACTAGACATTGTTAATACGAACAAATTACCTCATTGAAATTCCATTTCGCATCAATGTAATTACAATGAGGAACAACTTTTTCAGTCAAGAAAAGTAATGCGTTTTATTTCACATCAATAGTTATGAATAAAATATGTCCGCCAAGTATATGAGTTATTTTTTTTTGAGGAACAAAACGAAACACCCTTTAAAAATCATTATTTTACTTCTGCGGCTCCTCATTGTAATTGAACTCATACTGTATAGATGTAGGAAGTAGGAAGTTGTATAGTTTGTGACAATAATTAGAAGTTAATGCGGCGTGTAACCGGGAACCGGGAACCGGGATGAAGGGATCGTCTCGCAGCGCAGACGCAATTATTCATCAATCTGTACCATTATTCAACAAGGCCATTCAACTTACCGCTCGTTTAATATTTAAGCAAACAAGAGGAAGTTATTACCGCGGCCTGCATTCTCAAATAATTATATGTAAATTAACGAACTTGATATTTTCGTGGGATGAAATATTTTTTACATTTTAACAAGGTAATTCAATTAGTTCAAAGTGTCTACACTTAAACTAGTTTACAATTACGCGATTTCCCCACATGAGTAGGCAGAGAGGATGGAATGCAATACAACTTTTTATATCGTGTATAACTCCATTGAGAGCCTTTTCCTCATGGGATTGTTGTTCTCTTCTGCTGATCACAATTTGTTCAAAAACTGAGTGTCCATCTGATAACTTTGTCAGAAGAGAATTTCTGCGAAATAAAATGGCCTCTTTAAATAAACTTCAAACCTTCAAAATCATCTCAAATGTTAAGATTGGTAAAAGAAGAAATGTTGTACTGTAAATGTATGATTAATCTGGCTACCTACTTATTAAATACTTCAGAAGCCACTGCATTAAAGGGGTTTGTTTTGATTTTTTTTTTAAATTTTAATTAATTTACATTACACTAATGTTTGTTCTTTTTTGTTTTGTTTTGTTTACTTATATATAATCAATCTTACAATTTTTGTTCTCTTTCTTTCATTCTTTATTTTATATTATTTGTATAAATACTGTCAATAACTACCCTTTGGGTAAATGTAACTTGTGCCGCAATTTTAAATAAACCCTCGGGATAACCTCGGGGCCCTGACGTGAAGTTATTATTTCGAAAAATATATGCATTGGTTCGACTTGTTTGTGAAGAAATTAAGTTCATAAAGTAATTTAACAGGATACGTGATTTGATGTCTTCTGTTCCAATGAAAATATTAATGAGACCCGCTCCACTAAAGTGGGTGGGAATGTGATCCGGTTATGGGTTATTATTGCGAGTAAGTACCTACTGATCATTGAAGGGAATGTAATCAAAACTCACATTAACCAAAAAATTGAACATCGAAATTAAAAATAAGATATTTTGCAGCACCATGTAATTACCAAAAATAACTAATTACAAATGTACCTACTCACATCTACACGAAAGACGCGTACCTAATATGGTTCCATGATAACTCAACATAGTGACAATTCAACACATTTTTAAAAAGTGATATAAAGTCATTAGAAAAGATATAAAAAAAATTAACCAAACCTAACCTAACCTAACCTAACTTACTTAACCCAGTTAATAAAGTTTTTGTTTCATCACTTTCCATGACTTTATATAACTTTTTAAAGGTGTGATGAGTTATCATTGTCATGATTTATCCGGTCACCACCTAATATGCAAGCGTGATATTAAAAAGTTACTCTTATCCTCTTTTGAGATTAAAATTTAATGATAAATAGATATCCTCATTTATTTATTAATATTTTATTTATTTATTTTCGGTAAATCAATAGTTTCTATTATATCACTTTTTACATGTATAGTACAGCTAAAATAAAACCGATTATTTATTTCCTCATTGTGACTGTAACTCTAAGACAACGTAATAAAAAGTATTGAAATCTATAATAATTGCTTATAAAATCAAAATATTGCTCGTGGAAAGCTCGTTAATTTTGTATAGATTATTTTGTGTAATAGAATATGTCATATTATGAGAAGATATTATATTATATTTATTTTTTGGAATAACTTAGTGAGTAAAACCTCAAATTGTAATATTTAATTATTAAAGACAATATTAGCGATCTCTGAACGAAAATCTGAAACAGAAAAATCAGGTAAAGATACGGCTTCATAGATAAATAACAAAGATATCGGAATTCAAAGTTCATACTTTTAATAACTTATTTATGATAAATCAATTATTCAAATTATAAAAGAAAAAAATATATATACTCATTCATAACTGAAAATCGAACTAGACTTAAATATATATTTGCATGCCCTAAACTGCACGCTTCTTTTGCCCAGCACCATTATACCCACCGAGGAAAACATTTCTTTATTAAATTACCATAAGAAATCAGAATCATTAATGATAAAAAACAAATATTGAACTCTATAAAAAAATATTTTAGGAAATCATTAACAAAAAACTGCTTCCCCTAGTTTCTTTTAAAAATGTCACAAATTATCCAACAATACTCTATTTATCCTCCATAATATTTTTTTCTTCTTTCCAAATACAACAATTTGTATGGATTTTAAATTCGTAATTATTTTTTAATTTGTAAACTTAGTGAAACCTAAATAATTAATTTAAAATACGTTAATTATTTCACCACAAAATGCATTATATTACTATACCATTAATTTTTCGTAAATGTACACTCCTCTTCCATCCACAAGTAAATGCTTTTAATGGAAGAGTAGTATAAATAGAAAACCTGAATTGTAATATTATGTTCAAATGTTTGTATGGCGTGATGGTTAGTTAAGTTCAATACAGAATTACATAAAACTACAAAAACAAAAACTCACTCATGATAATAATAGTTCAGTAAAACATATTTACGGTTGTCATTTATTGGTAACCATAAGAAGATAGGATGTGCATAAAACAAATTCAATTGATAACAGAATTATTAGTATAAACAAGGGAAAAGTTACATACTCATGAAATATCAGAGAAATACTGTCTTATGGATTCTTTATATTATTTGTTGAACTCGCTATTGAAAATATCCACTTTTGATATTTTATTATTGCGATTATTACATAGTCTGTTCAAGCAAGAGTATGTTTTGTATTGATCCACTTTTTCATATCATTTAGCGCTGATGAAGACAAGATTGCAGCAATAAAAGCCATAATCACGCTTCGATGGTAACGTATTATTATTACAATACATTAAGTTTGTAAAAAACAGTTAAACGGGGGCCATAATTAGATTGAATGAAACAAACCTATACTTTTCCTTTGAACCACTTAATTTATTTTCACTATCGACCGGTTTCGGTAGAGCCCCTCCTATGTGAGGGCGAAAGTTGTTCTAATAAACTTGCCTAACCTTCCTCTTTCTATTCCTTTCAGCCTCGACATATATCTTTCACGGAGATGCCATAATTGCTCTGGGCAGTTGGGAATCTTGTGCGGTATCACAAAAATTACAAAATAGTGTCTCATATTCTAGACTCTTGAGTGTGCTAGAGTGTTCAGATTGATAAATAACTAAATTATTGTTATTGTTATTGTACAGCTGAAATTTATTTAAAAAAAAAATTTAAAGGGTTTTTGGTACATACCTTTTCGAATTTTTAATCAATCTGTGGTAGCGTTCCACAGTTCTAAAAGCTCCTGGAAACTTTTAGACAACAACTTCGACTACGACAATATAACAACAGTAGAAGAGAATACGTGTACATAGTGTAAATGTGAATAATGTATTCTATAATATTTGGTAGATTTCAATCTTAGCACTCCAATAAAAACGCACGAACTGTCACTGAGAGTTATCGGCAGGATCCTAAATATATATTTATTTCCGGTTCAAGTGGGTACCTTTAATCAATTTATATTATAAAAGTAAGATTGACAATTAGCGTGCCGCTAAAACTCAGAAGCAAGTCCCGGTACGATCAAGTAGTTAGGAGTTATATGGTGTGGTAGCCCTCCGTCCCCCATCCATGAACAAGGTTCCTGCTTTTACCTGAAATTTCTAGAACAGTCCAGAACATTCGAGAGTATTCAAGAGCTTTCCACAACATTCAAGAACATCCCGGAACATTCTGGATGTCGTGGAATGTTCGGGAATAGTCTGGAACGTTCGGGAACATCCCGGAACATCCCAGATCATAATGAACTAAAAACGGGATTACAGGCCGTTTCCTGATAAATTTTTAGTGAATTCGAAAATCGAGCGACACCGGGTACACGTCAGCTAGTAAAGAATAAAAAAAATAGCACAAAAAGGATTACAAAACAATTATACAGTGTAAACCTACAATGATAATAATGATAATGATAATAAAAACTTAATGATAACTAAATTTTAAAACCAAAATTTAAAATCAGGCAAAGGAAACAAAATATTGACTAATAATATTTTTTGACCTGTTTGCTATTTCTGCATATGTACCTAAGACATGTGTGCGTGGAATAAGGGAGTTTATACATGAATTGGTATTGGCACTACCGTTACGGTGAAAGACATGTGTGCGTGGAATAAGGGAGTTTATACAGAATTGGTATTGGCACTACCGTTACGGTGAAAGACATGTGTGCGTGGAATAAGGGAGTTTATACATGAATTGGTATTGGCACTACCGTTACGGTGAAAGACATGTGTGCGTGGAATAAGGGAGTTTATACATGAATTGGTATTGGCACTATCGTTACGGTGAAAGACATGTGTGCGTGGAATAAGGGAGTTTATACAGAATTGGTATTGGCACTACCGTTACGGTGAAAGACATGTGTGCGTGGAATAAGGGAGTTTATACATGAATTGGTATTGGCACTACCGTTACGGTGAAAGACATGTGTGCGTGGAATAAGGGAGTTTATACATGAATTGGTATTGGCACTACCGTTACGGTGAAAAATATGTGTGCGTGGAATAATGGAGTTTATACATGAATTGGTATTGGCACTACCGTTACGGTAAAAGATATATTTTTATTTGTGTGACTCTATTAGGAACATGAAATGAAATCAATCGCAATAATGCATGGTTCTCAACATGGGAATTAATGATTTTAAAAATAAAAATTAATTCAGATGCCAGTCTTCTGTCGGATAGTTCTATTAATTTTAGATTTTTCATTAGACAGTTATGGTTTATATTTTCAATAAGAAAATAATTTATTCGTATAAATAACACTGGTTAAGGGACCAACACACAAAATAGATACATAATACATACGTTACAAATTGTGAGTTATATCAACGTTTTCTGTGCGCAATAAATATTAATTTAATATTATGCAAACTTAACTTGATATATTATCGAAATATAACCTAGCACACACCGATCAATAATCATAAAACATAATTGGAGTTAAAGCGCGTTTGTTTGCACCACAAATGGCAATACGGATCGCCGATACCTAATAAGATTAGCGTATTCCTAATAAGAAGTCACTGTGTTCAAATATAATATATAATCATTATTAAATGCAGGAAGATCATGAAGGCCCTGCATTACTTGCCCTGTTTGTTCATAATCATACATGCATTCACTATTAAGATTATTGTAATACATACCTATGTTCATATCCATATGTAATGTTAATTTATACATATAATGTCAACACAGAGATTGACAATGTTAAGATATTTTTATCGCATTTTTTTTTTAAATTGTGAAATAGTATAATAGTCCCAACTGCTCCCTATCGTCTGGAGCCAGTTAGACTATGGCATCACCGATTGTGGTATGTTATGAGGCTGAAGGTAGTCAGGAGGGTAAGGAGATGGGAAAGACGAAGGTGGGAGAAGTACCTGAATATTCAGATTTAGTAACCAAACGCGGTGTCTGTCATTGACTAGAAAAACACACCCGGATATGTTTTTCACTTAGGTCTGAAAATGGTTTACCAAACACACTTTAAAGTATAATCACGAATAGAACTATCGAATGCCTATCCTATTTAGGTCTGAAGATGATTTATCAAACACTTTAAAGTATAATCACGAATAGAACTATCGAATGCCTATCCTACTTAGGTCTGAAGATGGTTTATCAAACACACTTTAAAGTATAATCACGAATGGAACTATCGAATGCCTATCCTACTTAGGTCTGAAGATGGTTTATCAAACACACTTTAAAGTATAATCACGAATGGAACTATCGAATGCCTATCCTACTTAGGTCTGAAGATGGTTTATCAAACACACTTTAAAGTATAATCACGAATAGAACTATCGAATGCCTATCCTACTTAGGTCTGAAGATGGTTTACTAAACACACTTTAAAGTATGATCATGAATAGGACTATCGAATGCCTTTCCTACTTATATTTTTTAGCAACGGACTTTCATATTTAAGTGCAGAAGGAGAGGAAATTCTGTAGAAATTTGACCCTTATTCATGGTAAAATTATTATAAATATTTTTTACATACCTTTCTTACCAAACTGAGTAATATTCAGTTTAATTGTAAGAATTCTATATTTAAAAAAAAATCAGGCATTATATATTTAATACTTAAGTTTGAAGTTTTATTTGATACATATGTATACGCAGTATGAATTAAAATTAGGTTTATTTCTGGCAACCAAAATTTCATGTGATTGCGTATTGCAGTACCTATATATATTCAAATTAGGTCTTTTTTTTTTTTTTTTTTATATTTACTCCACACAGGAGGCCCTGAAGAAAATAATTTCCCTCAGGGCCTATGTCATCTTTGGGGATGCTGTGTGGAGGGTCTTTTTGTGGAGAGGAAGGAGTGAACATGGGTCTTGAAGAGTCCCATGTTGTAGGAGGGAGGAAACACAGAGGCCGGCAGTTCGTTCCACAGCCGAGCTGTTGAACTTAAGAACGAATCGTAGAAGCGACCCGTTCTCATGTGACAAGTGTCAACTGTGTACAAATGTTGGGCGCGCGTTTGGCGTGTATCCCGACTACGCACCGGCGCCGAAGGGATCAATGACGCTAGTTCCTCAGAGCATCTTCCATTGTAATACCGATAGAACAAGGACAGCATACCTACCCGACGTCTGTGCTCTAAAGATTGCAGTCCGTTTGTTAAGATTGGGGAATCTATCAAACGGACCGCCCGTTTCTGCACAGAGTCAAGGGTTTTTTTCAGGTATTTTGGGGCTCCAGACCAGAGATGGCTGCCAAATTCGACAGTAGGGCGCACTTGCGATTTGTACAGGGTGAGCAGTTGTGTACTATTAAAGTATCTGCGGGCCCTGTACAGTACGCCCAGCTTCTGAGAGGCCAACTTTACTCTGGCTTCGATGGAGCCCCCGTACCTGAGCTGGTCACTTATAGTTACACCAAGCATATCAATGGAAGGCCTGTTCGGAAGATTGCTTCCGTTGAAGGAGACTAGATTATCATTTGGATCCCTTTTAGACGTAATCAGACAGGATTGGGTCTTTGAAACATTAAATTCGACGAGATTATTTTTACCCCAGGAGGAAATACTCTCGAGATAACCGTCCATTCTCTGCTTCAAAGCCCTCCGAGCCGTTGGAGTTTGTGTGCCCTTTGGGGGCTTGTCAAACAAAAAGGTCTAAGGTACTTCTAACGAAAATCTTCTCCGGTAAGTAGTTATGCATATTTCACAATATTATAGTGTAGGTATCTATGTTGTTTTCATGTTCTAAGGAGGTAGAAAGACCGGACTTTTGTTTTTACTTTTTACAAAATAGATGTCAATAGATTTTCTGCCTGTAAACAATTCAGAAATTTAACACCTTTTTTGTTATATCTCTGTATACATTTATTGATTTACTAATTTTAATCATTTATGCTTCTCTATACCTAGTAGGGTAGTTATGGTTGGTGTTTTTTAGTTTAAAAAATATGTATTTATTTAAATTATTGTACCTAGAGCTTTTCACTTCAACAGAGGGATCTTAAAAACATCACCTGTTTATTTTTCAAGTAATTATTTACTGAGGTACCTAATTAGTTTTTATTTTCTGACAACACTGACAGTCGGTGAAGTAGATTCCTTGTTACCCAAATTCGCTGACAGGAGGGGGTCATTTTTGTTGCTTGTGTCAGTTGGCCGTTATATAAGTATTCATGTTTTTTGTTATTGCGAGTCAGGGTCTATGATAATCTGGGGGAATCTATTTAAACCGGGTAGTAAATATATTATAATTTGCAAAGTGAATGTATTGTAACATTTATAAAATAAACCAGTGTCTTCAAAACAACAAATCTTCTTACTGAAGAAACCTACAAATTTAGGAAAAAATTCGGTTTATGGGAGTCACTCGAATAACCGAAATTGAACTTGATTTAGACTAATTTAGGGCTGGGGAATCTGAATCTGTAAGAATTAGGTGGGGGTCGGCACTATTAACTGAATTATAGGGTTTTGAAATTTCGTACGCGGTACATAGAAACCATGTTTTTATTATCAACTATGACTTAAGAAAATCAAATTAAAGACTTTTTAATACGTTGACATTTCAGAAGTGCCAACCAAAAAATAAAACAGATTCGGATTCCCCAGCCCTAAATTAGTCTAAATCAAGTTCAATTTCGGTTATTCGAGTGACTCCCATAAACCGAATTTTACCCCAAATTTAACATCACCTACATTAGCAAAACAGTTATTATTAATTTTATCATGTTTGTAGTTGTTGTTCGTTGTACGGATGCACAGACATAAGAATATATAGACTAGAAATTAAAGGTGAGGGGTAAAATCAACTGTTGAAGAACGAAGGGGGTAAAGCTGACTGTGATTCGTCAATAAATCAATCTGACAGGATATAGGCATCTCGCATTATAATATCACCATTTAGTTCTTAAAAGTAAAATCTGCTTTTGAATGAATAAACATTTTTACATGGGAGCGCAAATTACTCGCCACGTTATGAACTAATTTGCGAAGTCCAAATTCGGCAAAGTAAATTTCTTCTATTTTCAGAGTCGTAGTTAGTTTCAGATTATTTAGTTAAGACAATTTTACAAATGTTTCATAATTTACTTACCCCAGTAAACAACGATGAGCACACTTGAGAATCGCTACATTGTGATGTGATAGTATATGTTTCTAAAACTGATCCATATAATACGGTGTGAATAAGCTTAAAATAAAGTAAAATAATGCTTACTTATGGAATGTAATACGACAATTGGGTTTATTCTCTTTTTCACATCTATTTTTACAAGTTTTCATATCACAAGCAACCATTTTGCCGTGTTATTTCGTAAAATGCCTCGACCATAGCTCGACGCTAGTTCGAACAAGAATGATGACGTCACATTCTCAAGATTCACGGGAAGCCATACGCGAGCCCAGCCGGCTCCAATGGAACCGGTATGGGGAGTGGGGAATAATATGCTTTTAATCACTTAGGGCAGGTCTACTAATATTCATGTCTATGTACGGATGGTATTTTGAAAGTGAGGATGGAGGAAGGCTGGACCTTGAAGACAAAATCTCCCATAGGTACTGTATTCTTCCAGCCGAGCTGTTAACCACAAGAACAATCTTTCTTGGGAGAAATGTCCATTAAAATATCTGTAGAACAGTCATAGTATATCTATCCATTTTTATTTTGTTTTATTTAAACTCTAAGAGGGTTATTAAATACAATGTGGTAAATCTTTTTTTAAATACATCTATATGAATTTCGCTTCTGTTATGGGAATGGACTTCCCGACATCCGATCGAGCTGAAACTCTGCAGGTAGACTTGTTGTCTATGATAATGCATTCTATTTTGGTGGCTATCACGTAGGTACACACACGCGAACATGTACGAATTTATCTGAATGACACTGCAGCAGTTAATATATGAAATAAATGTCGGTCCTACCCGATCGGCATTTGGCGAGGTTTTCAAATTTGTCGACTCCAGTTCATGAGTAGGAAAATTTACGTCAGAATTTTTTTGACTTTTTAAAATAGATGTATTATATAAAAAAAAGAGTTAACAAAAAAGGGAAACCTATCAATATCTTCCAAATCAATAATATTATTAATAAAAAATTATAAAATTGTTGTTACCAATCATTTATAAACTGGGTAGAAATAGTTCGCTCACGCTGCGCGGCGTATGAAGTTTGCCAAGTTTAAATTATGTATTGTCAAATACATGGTTTAAATATTTGTTACCAAGATTGTGTAAACGTTGTATTGGGGGATGCAAACTATAGTAAGAATAAGATTTACAGGTGCAAAATGTTAATGTCTGTAAAGTCGTTCGTTTATGTAGAAGTACATTGATTAAATGCAGGAGTTCAATTTAATTTTAATGAAAAGGTTAGGTCGTTTGAGACTTGCCCTTTTTCGTCCAGACACGGGGGCTACAGTTTCAATTCTCCATAGCTCTATATGAACATTTTTGAAATTCTAGACAGAAATAATATTCTATTCAGACTAAAATCTGTGACGCCAGATTTCACCGTTTGAGTCTAAATTTAGCGTCAAAATTTCAGGTGGTCTAACAGTGAAATTGATAACTTTACAATATCGGATCGAAATGCGTAACTACCGAAGATTTTATACTGATCTCTCAAGCACAGTCACACTGTGATATCCATACCAGATAAATCAGAATTAGATGCACGCTGGCAACACTGAATTGATATTCCTAAACGTCAGACGGCTACGTAAAAATTAAAAATACTTATAAATTTAATATAACATCGGAAGTCCACATGCATTAAAGTGGGTTAATATAACTAACAACTTTTATTTTTCAAAGCTGGAACGGAATCAATTGTTCGCGTCTTAGATAAAATGATTAAGTATTATTAATGAAGTAATTATCGTGTATACGATTACATTCAGTTTTAAGAGCTTAGTTAGTTTTCGCCATTCATTAATAAGCCGGTTATTTTACTTTATCTAAAACTTGTACATATTGATAGCTTATCCGACACCTTGCAGGCCGCACTAAAAGTAGCGGCCTTTGTCTGCCGACTGTCGGAATCATATTCTGACAGTGCTCGCAAATATAGATGACGGATTTCGCATTGATATAGGGCTTTATGGATCGTCCGTACTGGACCTTCAGAAAGATAGTAATATTTTATGAGTCAACGCACGGATAAGATCGAAACCCGATTAGCATAAACGAATTGTGTGGATTCCTGTATTTAACTCAATTCCCTCAGTTACAATACTCATGGTATGAAATGAAAGAACGTTACCGGTATTATTTAAACAGTGTTGAAGAATCCAGAATTTGAACACTGTAAAACTGTATTGCGTTTAGTCTTCTTATTCCGCGAATTGAGATGTTAGTTGCGCCACCGATTTTCCCTTTAGAACGGCAAACTGGATGTTTATTGGAACAAGCCGCCATATATTGACAAAATAACGTTTCGAAACCAATAAATGAATGTTCTCGCGAAATGGATTGTAATTTACAAAGTGGCTGAGGTTGTAAACGGCTACAGCGTTCCAGTTACAAATTACAAGCTCAGAGTTCGGACAGCTTTCTGCTCTCCGCGGATCTCACTATACGCCACACACACCACACGCCACACACACCACACGCCACACACACCACACGCCACACACACCACACGCAACACACACACTATATTTAGACCAAACGACTTAAACTGAAAATTTTATTTACTGACATTTTAACAGTATTTTTTAAAATCTCGTAAAGTTTAAGTGTTCAGTGATACAAGGATATTAATGTAATACCAATGGTGGTGTCTCTGGTGAAATATAGACGTAGCGTTTAGATTGTTGGGTACCTACTATGCCGTGTTGCGCCACCTCCCTATTTAGCTAATGTTTCGGAAAGCATTACTGTATCCATCATCAGGGCAGATGATGAACTCTGCAATGCTGTCCGAAACTTTGGTTAAATAGGGAGGCAGCGCAACACGGCATAATACTCATAAATTAATTCATTATTATACTTTTGGCCGTGAAAATCCAAAATTTATGACTTTAGATTTTTTGTTTATACCTATTACACTTTTTCAAGAGCGATTTTAAATTATTGTAAAAATAATGCCTGGGTGGGAAGTGTGGGAATCCGGCGCTTTAAACCACTCGCCTTCTAAAGAGTCAAATAATATACACATGTAGATTAGCAGTATGCATTTTTATTTGCATTCGTTTGGTTTTGAACCTTCATTACCAATTATTTATCTCTCATTAAATTGTGCCTATAAGAACGCACGTATCCCTCAAGCGAGAGCATAATATTAAAAGCAATTAAATGGGTACGCAAAATATATTTGTCAAAAGTAATCTCGAGTGATTCGCTACGTTTGATGACTTAGCAGGAGTACCCGGAATCATGGGTGAGGTTTGACCAGGTCTTGGTGGTGGACGCATCTGTCCACCAGCTGCGTGAGGGAGAGGCCGGTTGAGGGAAACCCTTTGATCTCTCCAGTCGAATACTCGACTTGCATCGCAGTGGGAGGGATTGATTCAAATTTCACTCCTGGACACACTGACCCCCAGTTTCTACCAACCCCTCTTACATTTTCCTTCTCAGAACTTCTTTTCCTTCCTTTGTTTAAAAAAGACTCACACACAGACATCCCAAAGATGACATGGGAAATTATTTTCTTCGGGACCTTCTGTGTGGATATTAGTAAAAAAAAATTGAAATTAAAAAGTACCTAATTATTGTCCATAATCATTAAGATTGTAATGGTTTATAGTTTATCAGTTGGATGTGTTAATTATCCCGCCTTTATGCCCCACAGCTCCTCCCGAGAACTCGGAGCAATCAGCCTCTCTGGCCGCCAAGAACAGGACTGCCAACCGTATCTGATCCAGCCTCAGCTAAGTAAGTGAAGGGGAGGATCCGGACATTTTTAAGGCAGTTAAAAATGATTTAAACATCGGTGGTCAGTGTTTAACATCTGCAGAAGGGATGCTCAGACTGGTGTTAATTGATATTTTCCAAAAATGAAAATTTCAATGAACTTTGTAATTAAGATAAATAACATTTTAAAAATAATGTTAGGATGAAAATTTTAAGTATAAAAAACCTAAAGTGATCCTCCGCAAGGAGTCAAAACCTGTCCCAAGTTGCAGTATAGTATCTTAAATTTAATTTTCCCAAAAAAAAACACCTTAAAAACTTTTTTCCATGTTATAGAGTCAAAAAACTCATTTTTAGGAACTCTGAACATAAATAATATCCAAATCCAAAAAAAAATCTAATAAGAACCAGGATAAAGAAAATAACTTAAGTCATTCTGGAATCTACAAGCTTAGATGAGGTAATGATTGCCCAGCATTTTACGTAGGTAAAACTGCAATAAGTTAAAATGAGGGTGGTTTAATCTTTTAACCCCTCTCCCTCGCTCCCCAATCACCCCAACAAGGTTGATGTTCTCTCTCTTTCTTCTATGTTACTTGTACACTGTAACTCTGTAATTAATTTTTCATAAAACCCCGATGAAGGTTAGGTCTAATCGAGACTGGTCGGTTGATATATTATTCTCAAATAAAGTGGTAGGTACATAACCTAATTTTTTATTGGTATAGTGACTTATTTTTGAGGTATTACGCCGTGTTGCGCTACCCCCTTCTTAAGCCAACGTTTCGGATATCATTACAATGTTCACAATCAGGGCAGATATGCCCTGTCCTACACATCTGCCCCGATGATGGACACTGCAATGCTGTCCGAAACGTAGGCTAAAGAAGGAGTAGCAAATCACGGCATATTATATTAATATCTTTGTCGTGAAAATCTCAAATTATTTTATTCTGATTTTAATAACACTAGAAGTGCCTTCCCATGGATTGAAGTAGAAAACCAAAAATGCCTTTCATACAAAATGAATTGAAACAAATGTTCCATTTAGTCCAATAGCCCAGCGCTCCGTTTCACTTACGCTGGCTTGACATTGTAGATATCAACTCCATTTGAATTTCGTAAACACAGTTTTGTATTTAACCGATCAAGCTTAGCCTCGCGATTTACTAATAATGTACACATCAGTATGCATTTCTTACTTATTGTGTTGGGTTAACTGTAAGAAATATAATGTCCCCTTGAGCTATCCCCTCCAGATTTTTGGAGTTAGGATTTGTACACAAACATCAAGCGTTAAAAATGTATTTAAATAATCATTATTTTTATCATTCAGTACACCATTAAACAAGTAAAGGTGTCTTTAAAATGATTTACCTGTCAGTTCTATTTTCTAAGTATTTGCGATTTTAAAAGAAGTTTATTAAATATCTGCAAAGAACATGAATAACCCAAGAAAGTTGTAATTTTAACCCGAAGTAAAAGTTAGCTAATCTAAAAAATCTACGTGGAAAAACTCGGATGGGCAGAAGGCAGTAGCTAGACCCTGAATGAATCATCCACAGCATCCCACGAAGCTGATTAATTCAAAGGCGAGCTCGCTCCTTAAAGCGAGGGAATCCTACAACATGCTGGTAGATGGTACACAAGTACCCACAGAGGGGGCCCACAAATAAGGTATTTGCGTGAACGACTCAGTTTCGGGGCGCCTCCGCGTGATTATTAAATAAGTACTCCATCATCTCCAGCGAAACTGCCGGTGTCACTCAGCACACATTAAACAAAAACCGAAAAGAAATCATCACGATGGCACGCGGCACAATCATCCTTAACAACAAGGATTTGCGAGAAATCAAGCAGTGCCCTCACTGCAGGAAACGGTGCCAAAATTCCAAAAAATCAATAAAATTCAAGCTTGTGAATTTATTCCTTCACTGGCCAGGTAAAGTCAGGAAAAATAATTATTTTCGACAATAGGAATTATTTTCGTGACATTTCCGCAATCGATTACAAATTCTCTCTCGATCAATATTTGCGATTGACCGTTTGAGCACCCCTGCTCTCAAAACAACCCGGCAGTTTATCCTCCGAAGGAAAAGTTGTATCATCGTCAACGTTGAGATTAATAATAATAAAGACATACCTCGTTATTTTGAATTGCGCCGGTCCACTTGTTAAGCTGTTAATGCTTAATGGCTTGATAGCGAGATGTATCATGCAACTTCATATTACAATACCTTATTTATTGGGTTAACTGTCTTCTCATCGACCCGCCTTATTACAGCGCTAAGAGCGGTGTGCGAACATTATACTTTGAATAAACACAAAGTGCGCTCGTGGATTGTGATGTGTAATATAAATAATATCATTTGCGATAACATCTCTAGTGTCTTCCACTCGGGTAATTATAATAGGCGCTATTTTATGGAGGCTAGTTTATACAATTAAGTACGTAGGTAGGAACCAGAGAAAATTATCTTTGGTACATACCTACGGTTAGGCACTCAATTTGGGCCTTCTATATTAGCGTGTTGAATAAAAAAGATAGAAGCAGAAGATTTAAATGGGAAGGATGCCACAACTTCAAAAACAAGAAGATACGTGCACGCTACCAACTACCTACTACGCGAAGAAAACTTACTGATATGAAATATTGCTAATTTATTAAGAATCTTCTCAAATTATTCGCAATTCGTTTAAAAATGGGATTTCAGGCCTTTAACGAACGAATTCACTACTTTTAGTAAAATACGACGGTATTATCAGAATGTCAGAATACGTGTTCATAAAAATCCGCATATTTCGTCTATGTATATTTTTAAGGCAAATGCAGGTGCATCAGATATATTAATAATTTATTATAAGTTTATCGGAAAATGGCCTGCAATCCAGTTTTTAACCGGATTACCAATAATTTGAAGAGATTAAAATTAATATTTCGACTCTTGTAACACACACACACACATATTGTACACACGTAAAAAGGTGAGTGAAATTATTATACGTCATACTCTCATACGTGATACTCTCACTAAAAATGTTGTGTCAAAATGATCCTCGTGCGAAGGACTATCAAGGAAACAGTTCCTTGCGACATAGAAAGAGGAATAATCGAATTAGACGCAAGACAAAGTTTGAGAATATTACCATCACATACTCCATACTTAAGAGAAACAGTGCTGGACATGTAGATATTACGACGATCGTTGAAATTGCAATTTAAGTTTTATGGTTTAGAAAAATAAATGTGGACGCCCGCAGAAAAGAGACCTAAAGAGAACTGTTGGAATTGGATTGAAGATCGCGAAAATTATTTGAAGGATGCCTATATTGCCTATGTCTAAAAGTGGAAAGAAGAAGATTGAAAGAGTTTTTCAGTATTTTCACTTAGAAACAAGGAAGTACGCAGTGTGCAGCAAGGCAGCCAATGAAACATAAATTAGCATTCCTGTCAGAGGACAAATAATAATGTAAGTGTCGGTAAACCTGCCGCCGGGAATACCACAGGGACCCCGGAGTAGCCCACGCTGCTTGGTGAGCAGACCTGAAGGGCCTTGCATTGCGAACAGTGTGTGCGGTGTTCAGGCTGTGCCACGTCAAGGGACAAGAGCAAATATTAATACTTCAACCATAATTACCATTTTATGAATGAATCTCCCGCACCTTAAATACACAATGGTGCGAATAATAATGTTGTGAGGTTATTCAGATACAGATGGGAACTGGCCGGTACATTTAAATTAATTGGTAGATATTTATAATATTAATGTGTGCCACAGGGAAAAAACGTCCGATGTCACTCAGAATTCTCAGAATTTAATTTCTAAAAAAGGTTTTATGGTACAAGGTTTTATATCACATAGCACGCCATTTCGCTATTTAAATACTGAAATAAAATTAATGATCAAATTACGCGTATATAACACGAGCTAAAAGGATTAGGTAGGTATCTATGTATCTGCCAGTGTTTGGTGACTTAGCAGGAGTGCCCGGATTCATGGCTTGTCTTGTCTTGTCACTCCTGGACACATTGACCTTCAGATTCCTACCCACCCCTCTTATCTTTTCCCTCCCCAAAATACACAGTAATCCCAAGGATGACGGAGGCCTTAAGGGAAATTATTTTCCTTCTCGCCTCCTGTGAGCTAATATTTTTTTTACACTAACCTCAGACAGGAAGCTCCAAGGATATTAATTTCCCTCAGGACCTATGTCATCTTTGGGGATGCTGTGTGGAGAGACTTTTAAAAAAAATGAAAGAGATAAAGTTTTGGGAAGGTAAAAGGTTGGGTAGGATTCTAAGGATCAGTGTGTCCAGAAGTGACGGTCGTATGAATATATCCCTCCCACTGCGGCGCAAGACGATTGGCCAGTGTCCAGTTGGAGAGGTCAAAGGATTTCCCCAACTAGTCTCTCCCGATCTGGCACGCCACGCAGCTGATGGGCAGGCGCATCCTGTACACACCTCACCCGATGAACCCGGCACCCCTGCGAACCACTTGGGGTGATCTATGGCAGAGGTGTTGGTTATCCAATAAATGGTTTCCGGGGGGGCGGTACCCAAACCCGCCTTCCAAATTGAAAATGTAAAAAGTGTTTTACATTTTACGACACCACTACATGAAACTGTACGAGAATGCATGTTTTTGTCTAGTAAGTAGGTGACAATTGACCCCTCACATTAAAATATGAACCCTACATATGATATATCGTCACTGATCTTGTTGAACTGAGTTTTCTACGTAATAGACACGAAATACTGATTGAAGTCAGTACTTTACTAAGAGAAATCGAATTTTAATTGAAGCTCCGATCAGATCAGATGTGTTATTTTGGGTGATTATTTGCGTCCAAATTGCTTTACCAAAGATTAAATGTATACTAACTGTTCTATGTTGAACCAATTAGGTATTTACCTACAGAATATCTACCAAACACCTTTATAATTCAAGATTCTAGAAGATATGCGATGCAAATCGCTTATCTTATGAAAATAATAATTTCAGGCTGCCAAGTTATGAATAATTGTAATAAAATGAATCTGTTGTAATTCGATCCATTTTTCGTTTTATTCGTAGGTTTATTCTTGACTTCTTCTTTGGCAGTAAATTTGAGACTACACCTAAATACTTTTACATTTATTTTCGGACCCGTAAAAATTCACAATTAAAAGTATATATGTACTAAATTAAATAAAAATATTTTTTAAAAACTACCACTGCCGAAAATCGAACCCCGATCACTTGATTTATTTATTTATTTATTTATTTATTGTTTGAAACATTTACAGAGTGTTAACAATTATTACATTTATATTATTTGGTTGGGAATGTGTACAGATATTAACACCCCAATTAAAAATGTTCACAGCATGCGTAAACAAGGTTTAGTTGATATTAGGCGGAGATGCTAGTAGTGAAAGAAAAAAAAATACATATATAATAATAATTAAAAAGAAATATAAAACATGAATATTAAATATAAAATATAGTAAATGTGCAGAGAAAGGATAAGAAAGAAAAGTAAAGAAAATAATAAAGTAATTATATCTCTTAACTGTTCTCCATAACATATCATGTTAGAAGATTGTTAATTTGTTTTTTAAAATATGCGAGACTGTTTGCGAATATATCTATAAGGTCACATTCAACTGTATTGTACAGACGACACATTCTAGATAGTGGATTGAAATATGCAATATTGTTATTAAATGTTTCAATATGGAATATATTTTGGCTCCTTAAATTATGTCTATTAGGGACTTTAATATGAATATTGCTCAGACAATTAGTGGTAAGAAGTTTATCATGAATAATTTTATATAAACATATTAAGTCCGCAAATTGTCTTCTTTTTTCCAATGTTGTAAATTTGAAGTTTAGTAGTCGTTCTTCATAAGATTTGAGTGAGGCATTTAATCCAAGTTTAAATGATAACAGTCTTAGGAATTTTTTTTGCACAGATTCAACAGTTTTAGAATATTTTATATAATGTGGGTTCCAGATAACACTCCCATATTCCAATTTGCTTCTGACCAACGAGTTGTATAATGTTATAATGGATTGGGGGTATTTAAATGGTTTCGATATTCTATGAATGAATCCAATCATTTTCATTGATTTACTTATAATATCATTTATGTGTACATCGAATATAAACTTTGAATCAAGAGTGATTCCTAGATCTCTTATAGTGGTGACTGCATTTAATCGTACATTATTAATGGAATATTCAAAATCCTTTCGTTTTCTGTTACGAGTAAAAGTAATAATGTAGCATTTTTCAATATTTAAAAACATATCATTTTGAATGCACCAGCTATTTAGAGTGTAAAGGTCTTCTTGAAGCTTAACATGATCAGAATCAGTGGAAATTTTGCGGTAAATCTTGAGATCATCGGCAAATAGAACAAAATCACAGCGTAACATGGGGCCAAGGTCGTTAATAAAGATTAAGAAAAGCAGAGGGCCAAGATTGGACCCCTGGGGTACGCCTGATGTTACAATTATGGGAGGTGATTCGTACCCATTAATAAGTACTAATTGTGTTCTATTTTCTAAGTAAGACTTCAGCTATCTAAAAAGATCACCGTGAATACCTATTCGATCAAGCTTCTGTAGTAGAATAGAATGGTTAACTTTATCAAATGCCTTTTGAAAATCTGTGTAAATGGCATCTACTTGAGTTCTTTCATTAAAAGCATTACAAACATAATCACAAAAGTCAAGAAGATTTGAATTTATAGATCTGTTGGGAACAAACCCATGTTGATTAATGCATAATTGGGGTTTAAAGTGTGAAAATACAGAAATATAAATTATAGATTCAAAGACTTTCGCAAAACAAGATAAAATGCTGATTGGTCGGTAATTTTTCACAAAAGATTTATCACCAGATTTATGTATTGGAACAATATGTGCATTTTTCCACAAATCTGGGAAAGTTCCTGAAGATAATGATTCATTATATATTAAAAGAAGTGGGTTAATCAACGCGCTGGAACAACATCTTACAAACAAGGGAGGTATTTTATCAGGTCCTGGGCCTTTGGATGTATCGATTTTTTCTAAACAAGATTTAATGGTTTCCTTGCTAACATTGATTTTTCCAAGATTAAATTGGTTATTTTGTGAAACTTTTGGTATGGCAGTATATAACAAGGGATTAGATTGATTATAAACGGATGCGAAATAATTAGAGAAAAGATTGGCAATGTGTTTTCCATTATCTGCAGATATAGAATCCAGGTGCATTAATTTAGGAATGCAATTGGTAGTACGCAACGATTTTGAGTATGCCCAGAAAGCTTTTACATTTACTTTTATGCCTTGTTCAACAGAATTTATATATGATAAATAGCATTCTTTTTGCATTTTTTTCGATCTTTTTCTTAGAATACCAAACTCAGCATAGTCTAGTGGGTTTTTATATTTATTGGCCCGCAGTCTTACTTTATTTTTTTCTTTGAGGAGCTTAATAAGAGACTGACTAAACCATTTGGGGTAGTGATTTCTTATTTGTGTTTTTTTTTTCGGAATATATTTATCAATAATATCCCACAAAGTATCGTAGAATAATTGTACCTTATTGTTGACATTCGAGTTACTGAAAAGTGAGATCCAATTAACATTTGACAAATCTAGACGACAAGCTTCATAATTTCCTTTCTTAAAATTGTATTTAATAGGGCAATGATTATCTTTTATGTATTTCAGTTTTTCAAGTTTTAAAATCATTTCGAAAGGGGGATGATGATTGTCGACTTTTGATAACCCTGTTGTTCTAGACAGATTAATATTAGTTTCATCACAAAAAAGTAGGTCAAGAATATTAGAATTTCCATTAAGAATATAATTGAATTGGTGAAGGTTACACATTGAGGCCAAGTTGACAACACAGTGAGCTTTATGACTAGTGTAGTTGGACGGAGCTAGTGTTTTGTTGTTATATGCTATGTCAGGTGTCCATTTAATCTCTGGTAAATTAAAGTCGCCGATAATTATAAATTTAGATTTCGGATTACTATGTTGTAGATAAATATCCTGAATATTCTTGATTCTATTACAGTAATCATCAACAGATAAATTGGGAGGAATATATAATACACAAATGTAGATAAGTGAGTTAGAATATTCGTGCGTTTTTATCGATAACCATAAATCTTCACCATCACTTTCCCAAGATGATTTGCTTGTTGTTATTAATTTTTTATCGACTGCTGCTAAAACTCCACCGCCTTCTCTGGATGCTGAACTAGTGGATTCGCGATCTCTTCGAAAAACTAGGTAACGCTCGTCAAACAATTCATTACTAAATATTGATGAATTTAACCATGTTTCAGTGAAGCAGATTATATCGTAATTGTTGATTGAAATTTCATTTTTTATGTCATTTGTTTTAGTTTTGACTCCTCTAACGTTTTGATAAAAAAATTTCAGTTCCATTTTGTTTTGTTAAGATTTTGACAGATTATACATTCTACAGATAAATTAAATTGAGAAATTTAGGTGAGAGAAACCAAGGAGTCATGATCGCGGATCAACAGTACGTGAGCAGAGTTTTCATTTTTTCGTACAAAGATCCGTCCATTTCGGATCCATACGAATTTATGATGAGTTTCTTTGGCTTTCATCCTAGTAGCTGCATACAGGATTGATTGGGAGGCAACTATGCTAACTACTACAGCACCAACTGTTGTAAGAACGGCGCCATAAATTCATTATACATATAAATGATGTACTGAAAATTTAAGAATTTATGTATTTTAGAATGTAGGTACATCACAACCAAAATGTTGTTTTCAGACAAAATTAGTCATTTTCACAAAAAAAGTAATAAATTTAAAGTTTATTTTTCCAATTCTAATAATTTACCTACCAGAATGTGTAATTTAAATATTTTCATTCTCAATTATTGATTTGAAAAACCGCACATTCCAAAATGGTTCCAACTGGCTACAACGTCATTATGATATTGAAATCGTTATTGGCTGGTAAGACGGCTGTCACCAACGTTGCCCGGCATACATCAAGGCAAGTGTCTTTTGGTAAAGGGGAATCCAGGCAAGCGCTATGGCAAATATCGAAGTGACAATCAAGTTCCTCGGACCTCAGCTTCTACCTCACCGACATCCTCCTACGAAAGTGATGAAATAACATCGACATAAAATACACTCTTAATTCGAGTGTCAACCGAACATTCTTGTCGCGTGGGATGCACCGACATATTTACCGTGAAGACATTTCGTCTCGGCGCTTTTGTAAGAGCAGATAAAAAGCCAAATTAAAAAAATATTAATACGTTAATAAGTCCGCACAATAGTTCCAACTATCCGGAGTCAGGGGCTGAATTTTGTGGTTAACAATAAACTCACTACTGACTATTATCATAGACACCTCACACTTATGACAGGTCTTACACAAGCCTAGTATAAATTAGTTCAACTATTGTTACACTGGTATATATTTCCTTTGAATTATGTTTTGTCTTACTGCACTTATATTAATAACTGCATTACTTGCAATAGTGTTTTTGTACATACATTAATTTTTCTTTAATTTATTGCTATTATTATCCTGTTTACCACTGTACGCATGTAATTTGATTATTACAGTATTGTAAAAGACATTTTATGGCGTTTGAATAAATAAATAAATTGTGGTTTCACTATTTTGGTAAACTGTAACATCTGTTAATCAAAGAAGAGTAAAAACAAAAAAAAACGTTAATCATTTATTTGTCAGTGTAAAGTTTTATTCTGTTGAACACTCATGGCTGTGGAAGGAGTGGGGAACTGAGGAGTGTAGGCGTTGGATGACTGTTTCATAGGAATGACACTGGCTCATAAGAACACAATCCATTTCCAGGAATTATTGGTTAATCTAAGAATAGTTTAATCCTAGGAATGTGCGTATTAGGTGACTATATATATGTAGCGATCGATGAGATTCATCTAGAATGTCTCGCTAAAGGTAAACAATACGAGCTACCTGTCTACGGGCTACCGACGTCTGGAACTACCTACGACAATACGTTGCGAGTTGGTCTAGCCCAATACGCGCATTCGCTAGAAGGTTCTGGCCTATTGCCTAGGCGTAATTCCAGTGCCATCTAAACTACCAGACGAATCTCGCTGAAGCGAGTGACCCGTAGTTTACCAGCAATCTCGCGCAGCTACTGATGCCATCGGCCGGGCTATATAAATAGGCCCGACGCAGCGAGCAGTCAGTCAGTCAGTCATTAGTCGTTCAACAATTAGCAAGGCTTCGATAACACCCGGCTTTGCACGGTTCAATCATGGACTCCATCGGGATCATCATAGCACCCTGGCCCCGTTCCTGGCTAGCGATACACCGGATCACAGCGCCCTGGTTTCAGCACATCTGACCAGCGCTACTTCCACGCACCTAGACCACGCAACATCCTCGCCGCGGCCGGTCTATGAACCAACCCGCACAACCGCCGACCAGCTCCACCGCACCTTTCGGCTTCCCTGTCAGTACTGGAACTCACTCACTGACCCGCGCTTGACCAGCACTTCACCGCCTGCATCCGGAGTCTTCATCGTCGGTCCTGAAGTCACATCTCATATACGGCAACCTGACTCAAATAAATCACTATGACCTTCACGACATCTTTCATTTCGGGCCTCCTCACCAGATCCCCAAATATATAATAAAAGAAAAGCGAAAGGGAGTAAGCGACAATTTAGTCAGAAATTAGTTGATCATATATAGTTTTGATTAGAATTTTTGTCTAATCAAAACTGTACATTTAACTCATTTTTGACTAAATTATCGCTTACGCCCTTTTGCCTTCACGGCGTCGATATATTAAATAAATAGTCACCTAATACGCACATTCCTAGGATTAAACTATTCATGGCTTAACCAATAATTCCTAGAAATAGATTGTGAACATGAAATAAATATGTCTCTTGTGGGAATCATCATAACTAGAGACCGCAACATATGCAACAAAAATAGCCCAAAATATGCATGCAAATATGCAATAAAAATAGCTAAAATATGCACGAAAATCCATAAAAAGGGTCAAAATATGCAAGATGAAATAATACAGGAAGTCGTATTTTTACATATTTTAGTAAGCTATTAGTTCTCAAGGATAACAATTATATTTTCGAAAATATCAATTATAAAATGTATTTAACAATAAAATTTAGAATTTACCTTTAAAAACGTATATGACTAAGTACTGTTCTAAATGTTCTATAGACAAATTGTGTCTACGATCGCTTAATATATTTTTGTAAGCGGAAAAGGAACGTTCTACGTCTACTGATGTGGCTGGACAGAATTTAAATTTGGGTGCGATTTTTGAACTTATTGTTCCGGGCAAAATTTCACCTGCCCCGTTGATGAAGTTATCAATTTGGCACAAAGGTTCAAACCCTGGGTTATTATTCAGTATGTTTTCAAATTTTTCTATGAGTTTACTCGGGAATAGCTTTGGCAACGAGGAATTCATAAGGCGAATTTCCTTCATAAAATGAATAGATGCATTCAACGCCAATCCATGAGTTTCAAGCGTTTTTATACTTGCAGGTATGTAGGCGAAATGAGTGGTAATCATAGCTAGGTTTTTTTTTAATACTGGCGTCGTCAAACGATTCTTTGCACTGGAAAACTGCCAAAGCCTCTGCACTATCGAAATCATTGATAACACCCTTGATGGTTTCAAAATGTTCATGGTAAAACATCGCAGCTTCGATCCATGTACCCCAACGTGTTATTACTGGCTCAGGAGGTAAAGGGATAACAATTATTTTACAAGCAATAATTATTCGCCTGAAACACTCATCCACATTGAAAAATCTCCTGATAAAAGATACATGACGCCAACGGGACTCGAACCCGTGTCCCTTCGATTTCCGGTCGACAGCTTGTGATGATTTGAACAATCACATAAATAAACGAAATGAATGTACTCCAAAAAAATTTTGTTTGGGCTAACAGATAAGATTTATTGACAGGGGGGCTTGAAGAAACACATTCCGACGGGAAGGGAGAGAATGGGTAGACAGTCGGGTTTTGAACTTGTGTACGTTGACAGCTTCGGGAAATCGATACAAATCAGAAGTGTTGTGTATTACAGTTAATTAGAGAATTCAGACGGTGTTAGAAAGCTTTCCTGAATATTGAATTAAAGTGAAAAAGTGATTGGACTCAGTGAGAATAATAATAATAATAATAATTGGATAATTTGTAGAGCGCCGTTTTGTGAAAAATCACCCCAGGGGCGCTAAGGGTTGTGCGATCGCGATTATAATATAAAATGTGTTAAATTAAACGTGTATACGGTTCCAACTAAATTACTCGTCTTAAAAACATGGAAATAATAACGATAATGATTGCGTTTAAAACAAACTGAACGTATTTAAAGACAGGAAGTGTTTGATTCAGGTGGTGTTCTAACACGTTGACCACATTGAGACCGTAAACCAGGGAACCCAAACAAATCATAAAAAACTCGGGTTCGAATCCTGACAGAGATTAGGTTAAATTAGGGAGGTACAATTTTATCTACAGGAATATTTAATTACCCTTTTAAAGTCGTAGGGAGGGGAACAAAATTGAACAGATTGCAAGGGTTTCGCTAAAATGATGAAAGAAGCCGATAGGGAGGAGATCGAAAATTAAACTGATTTAGCTATATAGTGTAACCAGGTAAGTTTCACACTAGGATTTGGAGGTGACTAACAGGGTGAGTTTTTATATTATTTATTAAATTCCAGAGGACCCTTTTTAAAGGACGGGTACAACCAAAGTACAGGAACCGAGTTTACAACGCCTGCAACCCAAATAATGTTCTCATTAAAATGAATGTGCTAGGCGAGTTGTAAATCAGCTGTGAGTGGGAGACGGGCCAATGACCTTTTCATATATAGGACAAGACGCAGGTACAGTCAGTCAAAGGGGAAGTTTTGCTAGCGTATGACCTCCCGAATTGAAAGCGATCGGATGCAACCAGACGGAACAAAATGAAAACTTTTCTTCTGTTATTTGACTTTCTAATTTAATACTTTTCATTTATTGTTTGACTTTCTAAGTTACGAATTGGGATGCACAAAAACAAATCTAGGATCAAAAGAGGGAGATGGTAATCTCCGAAATAAAACTACCATCCGAACAACTTCTCTCAACAGGTACCTTTCGAGAGGTAGGCAGCCTCTTTAAATTAAATGCAAAAATCAGACCAATTATCCGTTTATACCTACCTGTGAGGATAGGTATTCAATAGAAGTTACCCATACCTAATACACGAGGGTGCTAGTAACCTCATAAAATAAATACTGGAACCAAATATTAAAACAGACAGTCCTCATCCTAAATTTGGCATTTCGAGTAGACCTTACATATATCTCACATGATAATTGGCTGAATGGGTAGGCACACAACCTATCGTTAATAAGCGGGCTAAATGTCGACAAGATCGTCGTGTGTTATATATGTTATTGACCTAGAAAGGGATGTAAATCCCCGACGACGAGGGAGTTACAACGTTTTCTAGAGGTGGCACGTAACTTAGGACCTTACGTGTCACATTTTCGCGACTAGATTCGTGACAAGGGATGTCATGGTTTTCCCCTTCTACACTCAGTAAAGTAGTTTTTCCTGGAGGTGTATGAGATTGGGGCAATTCTGAAATTGGTGATGAGACCTGGTTTTCTTTATTCTGGCGTGACGGTTGCCGATTTGGAACAAGGGGAGACCCGGCCGGTTGCGATATCCAGACACGCAGATATCGATCGCCTTGCTCAAATTATCATCCATCGGTTTTGTTTGGTAAAGAGGAGGAGTCAATCTTAGCTTGATCAAATTCATTTTCTTTCCTCTCCTTCCCCTCCTAAAATATATACATGGATGGCGCCGACAACTAACACCATAAATTTATCGTATGTTTATCACACACATAAAATCTAACACTTTATTATACTCACATAACCATATGACAGGTAGAATCACGTAGTTAGTTGGGGAGCAGGCGACTTAGAAGATAAGGTTTATGAAGTGATTTTAAAACACAGCGGTAATGGATTCAACTCACTCTATCTCAAAAGAACCGAGGGATACCACACATACATAGATAACTAGGTTTCTAAACCGAGAAACAAAAAAAACCAACACAACGTTCGGTGAAGCCTTTTTATACTGAACCGTCACGTGAAATGAGTACGTTCAAGGTCGTACGTCACGTAGACAAACTAGGATGTACACACTTGAAGGGGTGTGTAATAAAGAGAGAGGCAAGGGCTTGAAAGACGGCCGGGAGAACCTTCCTACCCCGGATATATACATAACCAAAGCCTTATGGAAAAGTTACCTATGGGACTTAAAGAAAATTTATCGTAGAAAGAAGAGAAGGAAAAAGTTTGAAGTAGAAAGGGCGTATCATTACAAGCTCTGACCACTGAGCTATGGCGGCTTATCTCTTATCCGCGAAATAATTCAATATATACTAGTGTTTCATTCAACAATTACAGCTTGTTACATTTTTTCACCTGAAAACAACCAACTTTATTTTATATGAGAAAGGCATTGTAAGTGCTAACTCTCTCACTAGATGGCGTCGAGACAAATTGTCTACATTTTTAGGTGAAATACTTGAACTTGTCAAATATTAATTATTATTTTTTGGTAAACTAATGTTTAAGACAAGATTTTTTATGCATAGCACAAAGGATAACAATTATTTTACAAGCAATAATTATTCGCCTGAAACACTCATCCACATTGAAAAAAAATGTGCATGAGTGTTTCAGGCGAATAATTATTGCTTGTAAAATAATTGTTATCCTTTGTGAGATGATGAGAGAGGTTCCCCCCCGCTCCGGCCGCCGGCCGTAGCGATCAGTAAGATCAGTTATCAGTTCATCGCTCAGCTTCGCTGGCCGCGCGCCTTGCTATCTGACGTCTATAGTGTCGCTATGTGAGGCATCTGAACGATATCAAGCGTAAATATGCAAGATCTCAAATTATTTGGTAAAATATGCAACTACCGCTGAAAAGGGTCTAAATATGCATTTGCATATGCAAATATGCAAATGCATATAATCCGGTCTCTAATCATAACAATATGAGATAACCCTTGTTTGTATTAGCCTAAAGCAATATGGAGATTGCTGATTATTATATTTATAATGTTGCTACTTGGGTACATATCCACCGAACAGAATATTTTAATGAATTAATTGATGTCTCGAATATATTACTCGTCTGCTTGGTATTTTAAGAAATATATTAAAATACGTTATTTATATGATACCGTTTACGAGTTCCAACTGCCCGGAGGCAGTTTAACTATATGATCCCAATTGGAGAGTGTTGAGATGATGAAGGAAGCTGTGGGATAGAAGTAGGAGATGCAGGATATGGGTGGAGAGTACAGGATAATTCAGATCTAACCACTAAACATGCTTAAGGAATTTCAAGCACGTTTCAATGATTGTGAATGGTGGATTTCCAACTGGGCGATGCACAATACACAGTATCCAATATTCAACGTGTAAATGTATTGAATATATTGTTAATATTATTGACACCTTTGGACTCTTTGGCCAAGACAGTTCAGTATATCGATAATCCGTTCCGAGTATTTATTTATTTTAACACCTACGGCACAACAAGCGCCATTAACGTAAGTATATCTTTAAAGACGTCGAAGACTTAAAATACAATTTCTTATTAAATACTCTAAAAACACATACATTAGAAGATTGACGTAAAATAAACGATTTAACGTTCTTATTCAAAATACTTAACTCTAAATTCGACTTTTGTGAACTCCTGCAACTTATAAACATACATACACCCACAGTAACAACACGACAAAATACAATATTCTACAGCAGCACACATAAGCGTAACTACATTGCCCACTCTCCGATACAACGACTTCACACCATGGGAAATCATTACTTGGGTGATGTTGACATATTCAATACCAACTTGGCAAGTTTTGTGGATCATTTAAAACATTTATTTCAACAATACTCCTAAACACATCATGTAAACCTACAAATAGCTGTAATTTTCTGTTTTTGTTTCTTGTGTTTGTATGACTTGTTGCATAGGTTTTATCAAATGTAACTTTATTCTTATTTTTTATGTTTCAAAGTATCTGTCAAATTAAAATTTTACTACCAACCACATAAAAGCCCTCTGGGCGTTAAATAAATAAAAAAAATAAACAAAGGGTAAACAAGTTTAAAGAATAAAATATATATAATTACAAAATGTGATAAATAATACATTCAGGTACATACAAAAAGTAAGAACTTTTTAATATTAACTATTTTTATAGAATTAGTTTTGATAATATAAGGTTATGTGGTAATTTAATCTTAGTAATTGTAAAATGATAATTTTTCAGGTGAGTTTTCACGAAAACGGCGCTATTTAAATTAGAAAAATATTAATATCAATGTTAAAGTTTAAGTGGCAATTTAATCAAAATAATCGAAACATGGTCATTTGATTACCACTTACATAAAAATATGGTGATTTAAATTCATTTTCAAATGTTTTTTTTTTACTGAGTATCTAACTTTCCTACCCAGGAAATGGAGTCGACAATTCTACCAACGTCGCCAAATGCCGATCGAGTAGGATTATTTCGAACTGTAAGTGCTGTAATGTCATACGAGATCAGAGAAATGCGTGTATGTCCTCGTGTGTGTTCGTGATTGCCACCAAAAGTTTTAAGAATGCATTATTTCAGCTCGATCGGAAGTCGAAAAGTGGGTTAATTTCCGCTTCCAACATTTGAAAGTTCAATTCAAATAGACGTATTTTAAAAGGTTCAATTGATTTCACCCGAAGTGAGATAAAATTGACCTTACTTCGGCTATACAGACACGCCCACTTCACACTTATATTGGCTTATCCCCTGAAAAAATTAGTTATTAAGAATCCAGTTAAAAACGGGATTGCGGGCCGTTTCCTGATAAACTTTTAGTAAATTCATAATATATCGGTATATGATCATGCACCTGCATGAATGACGAAATGCGAAAATATTAGGATTTTTATGAACACGTGTTTCGACATCGTGATAATATATCCGAATTTTACAAAAATTTTATCACGATGCCTATTAATTCTTTCGTTAATGGTCTGCGATCCCGTTTTTAACCGGAATACCAATAATTTGAAGAGGTTCTTAATAAACTTAGCAATACTCATTTTTCTCCGTGTACCACAAGTACCTAGTTAAGTAGATATTATTAGCACTGCGAGACTCGATCTTATTTCATCGCCGTATGTCGTGCAGTGCTCGAGTGCGCCGAGAAAGTATCTACATAACAAGGCTTGAATAACGATGTCAGTCTGAATTTCTACAGGCGATTAAGACCGCTAGCTGTTAGCGGCTGCGATGTATCTACGCGCTACGTATCGTGCGTGGAGCTTGGAGTAGGTATGTAAAGGCCATATACGGCACGCGCGTCCTTGTCAAGGCAGCCGCCTTGTATGGCCGGGCGGGCGGCAGGCGGCGGGCGCAGGCGGCGGGCGGCAGGCGGCAGGCGGGCAGGCCGGCCCGCCCTACATGGCCCGCCGCCCCCCGGACCAGACGGGATTCCTGGCCGCTAATGGCAACACCGACCGACACCGGTCCCGACAACCGAGACACTGCTACAGGAGTACCGACTACTCCGGCGAAAGTAACCGAATCAAGAGGCAAAGCAGAATGACACTGTTCGATGTCATTAATTATTGATAAGTTGATAACGTACCGACATAAGTCTTTGGTTTTAGAAAATATTATTATTTTATTTATTTATTATGGAATATTTTAAGAATACAAAGTAAAGTAGTTTATACACGAGTAAGTTTTTAGATTTTCACGGCCAAAAGCATTTTTGTTGTTTGTTTTTGGGGTGTTATGCCATACACATCTTCGGATCTACCGGATCTGCCCTGATGATGGACACTGCAACGCTGTCCGAAACGTCGGCTAAAGAAGGAGTTAGCGCAACACGGCATAACACCCCAAAAACAAACAACAAAAATAGTTTATACACGGTCCTCCTCAATAGGTATTCCTGTGGCGGACTGCTATATGGGTGTTGTTACATCATGTTTTCCTCATCTTCATGTATGTTGATTTCCACAAAATAAAAAATCTTCATGTTTATTGACAGTAAGTTATGTTGATGTTACTTGGTAATTTTAATGATTTCTTCAACTTCATGTTTAGTTAGTCATATAAATTTTTTTTTATCTCAATTTATCATTTTATTTGTTATCATTAATTTTTGGTTATTAAATAGTTACATACGAGTATGTTATAATATAATCCTTACATATTTTAATTTTAAAAACAGTATTTAGTATGAATCAATCACATATTTACGCAATTTTAATTTAAATTTGTTTACGTTTTGTTCTAATTTTATTTCCTTTGGTAATTCGCCAAATATCGTAATTGCTCCGTTTATTCTATAAACGGGAGTCTTATTGCATTTTTTTCATCTCATGTAGGTATGTGTTTGTGTTGCACGTTTTCAAATCTCCTTAGAAAATCGTATGGCCATAAATTATTTTGTAAATTAAAATATAGTATTGAATAAATAATTTGTTTAAGCGGCATAGTATTCATCTCGTCCATTATTATCTATTTTTCTCGAGTATAATTCTCATAGCACTATTTTGTAGTTTTGTCATTTGTTTCATTAATCCATCGTTGACTATGAATAGACTGCCGCTGCAGTATAATTGAATGAAATCTTTGATGAAGTTTTAAATATGAATCTTGGGTTGAAAAGGGAATAAGTTGGCACTGGGTTTAGCAGGGTTTGGTACTAATCCCTGCAACTAACTGCACTACTCGTACTATATATACTAAGCCAGTGCAAATGTCCGAAAACAGGCCTCTTTAACTGTCAGTTAATTCTATGGGTACCTAATGCTTGCGATGGTAGTGGCCTCCAGATGTAGGTACCGCTCCCAACTAGTAAATACATTGGGCAAATAAAATGTATGAAATCAATTGTGGATATAGTATTTTTTGTATGTTTTTATTTATTTGTAAAAAAATTAACATTTTTATATATAGTATAACTCTTTTAACTTATTTTTATAACATTAAGGACAGTTTACAATACATCTAAAACTTATTCTTTATCGTATTTAGGCATAACCCACGAAAAGTAACAAGTGTACTGGACGGGAGTCCGCACAAGACTGTAGATTTAGGCGCCGGGTCCAAACCGTGTCTTCAACCGATGAGATGCTCCTTTACGGCCGATGATGATGATAGTAGTAATATTGATGATGAATCTGCCTCCCGCACCCAGTGCTTGGTGAATGTTGGGTACTGGGTGTGCTGTCGTCTCTGCTCGCTTCTGGTGTTGGCGGTTTTCCAGAGGAGGGCCGGCTTGTCTTGAAGAGGTAACACCAGAAGATCTTGGAGCAGAAGACTCGGCGAGGTGAGGCAGATGTTGGGCGGGAGTCACTTGTAGATAATAAAACGCTTGGTTTCGGTGGTAAAGATGAACTAATTTATTTTCAATTTTGTGGCTGCTTATATTTAATTAGCCTGACTCGCACCCGACATTGGGTTTTGAGTCCAAAAGTGGTGGGGGATTGTACCCGCGCCAGATATGTGTTTATATGCCCCGGAAAAATGTCGCATATTCATTTTGCCGGTAGCACACTTGAAGGCAGTCGCTTAAATTTGAGAGTTAGAAAAGATTTTGAGCGCTTACATGAATGATATTTACTTAGTTTAAATGCATAGTAGTTATAGGAATGTGTATCTTGACAACTAGATTTTTTGTTTGTCAAGATACGACAAAAAATAAGAAATGTTTGTAAAATAAATGTGTAAAAATGATCTCAAGCGATCAAATTTGTAAAACATGTTAAGTTAGTATTTTTCCGAGGTCCCCCGTAACATAGCGCTCAGAAAGAGATAAGATTCACTATGCTACGAGGTTCCTGGATTTTTGTACACGCAAAAAGGGTAAAAAATATTGTTCAAAAATGGGTTTACATATGGGTGAAAAACAGCTTTTTTAATATCTCCTCAGCGGTAGTATATCGAAAATAGTGTTTATTTGACTACCGCCGAGGGGATGAACAAGTAAAATATACATATTTGCAATGTTTAAAAATTGATTTTTCTATGTAAAATTTACATAGAAAAAATGCTGGACATTGATCCACGCGGCAGGTAAGCCGGCGATGTGGTATCGAAGCCATTCGGAGTCAAAGTTTTCAAGCCGCTTGGGCCGAAAACTGGACAAAAATGACCAGTGGCGGGGAGTGGTGATTTTGCCAGTGGCGTGGAGTAGGGACATTTTATAAAAGTAAAACAATTTTTATGAAATTAAATTAAATGGTCAACTACGTCCGTTACACTCCCCCCGTTTAGCTATGCTGAACTAAAAAATAGGACGTTTATTGGTACGTCGCAGCCCGCGGCGGCCAGTCTCTCTGGGATGGTGCTGGGCTGGTGGTACTGTTGATGTTGCATCGGTAGGCGGGGCCGGCAGGATTACAGCGAGCTTCACATCGGGGTGGACGTAAAATCCGGTGCTCGTCTGGATCCTGGCGGTCGTCACTCGGCCGTCTGCAGCAGGGGTGAATGGAGGAACATGGTGGGCTAGCCTTGATGGCGGCAAGGGCCCCATCAGAGGGGGGGCTGGCTTGCTCCTGCGCATCTTGCAGGTGGGGCAGTTGTGGGCGATCTTGCGAATATTTGTTCGTAGTCGCAGCACATGGTAGCTGCCTTGCACCTCAGCCATTGTTCTCTCATTATTTGGGTGATCGGCTTCCTGGTGATGACGTCTCACCAGAAGTCGTGCATATGCATGATCACCATCCAAAATTATTGGTGTCCGCACTGCTTGGGGCACGTTACTGAGGGCTCGTATTCTTGAGTTCATCCTCAGTAGGCCGTCAGGTCCAAGGAAGGGGCTCAAGGCTTTGAGCCGACTGTCACTTGGTAGTGGATCTCCTTTCTGGAGCGCATTTATGTCATGATAAAATGTCTCTTCTTGACATTTTCTTGCCCATCGGGCCTCTGCTTCCTTGATTTCATCGGTTCTTAAATGATTATCAGGTTGTTCGTGGCTTTTTCCACGACACCTTTTAATAGAACGATGTATCCGGCAGGTAGTTTGAATAAGATGATTGAATGAGGAAAATTTCTTGATGTCGGGCAGTGTCTCTGCCACAGTTGAAGAAAGGCCAACGTTTTGGCGCCTTACTTCAATGTGCCTGGGAGACCCTTTCGCGGGGCCGACTGATCCTCTCGTACCATTTGCAGGCACAGATCCAGCTGGTACTCCTCGTACGGCCGCCTGTATCAGAGGTGCTCGCGGTACGGGGCCAGATGGTCCATGGGGCATGGTAGAATGCCACCGGGCATGGTGCCTGGGTGGTCTTCTCTGCAAAGATGCTGGCACAGATCCAGCTGGTACTCCTCGTACGGCCGCCTGTATCAGAGGTGCTCGCGGTACGGGTCCAGATGGTCCATGGGGCATGGTAGAATGCCACCGGGCATGGTGCCTGGGTGGTCTTCTCTGCAAAGATGCTGGCACAGATCCAGCTGGTACTCCTCGTACGGCCGCCTGTATCAGAGGTGCTCGCGGTACGGGTCCATATGGTCCATGTTGCACTGTATGAGGTCTCTCGGCAATGTGCCTGGGAGACCCTTTCGCGGGGCCGACTGGCCTTCTCTGCGAAAATGCTGGCACAGGTCCAGCTGGTCCTCCTCGTACGGCCGCCTGTATCAGAGGTGCTCGCGGTACGGGGCCAGATGGTCCATGTGGCATGGTAGAATGCCTCCCGGCAGTGCGCCTGGGTGACAGTGTGGCTCGTATGGCCAATGTGGTAGCTTCATCCACATGTTCAGAGGTCCCTCCGCCATGGGTGGTCCACCCCAACGCCGTTCGTGATAATATTCGCGTAGAATCACGAACGTCGCGCACTTCCCTCGAGACAATAAGGTGAGCATTGTCTTGCCCGATGAGAAGTGTGGGGGTGATGTAGCGACCGTGGTACCTCTGTACAGGAAGGCTGAGCTGCTTGATGGTATTTGCTCTGATGATAAACTCATCAGCAATTCCGGCGCCGCGTAGAGTGATTGGCACGCGGCGGGACGTTATGTCTGTTGAGCACATGTTTTTTGCTCCGTGTAGTCGTAGCTCACGGGTAGGTCCGGTTGTGCCGATTTTCTGTGCTGTGGTGGCGTCAATAAGGGTGACAGTGGAGCCTTCGTCCAGAAGCGCAAAGGTTTTGATCTGCCGCTTGGGGCCCGACAATATGACCCCCACCACTTTTAACACGGCACTTTCGGTGTGGCGTCACATATTGTGAACGTCTGCCACTGTATTGTTATTTTCACGATAGTTCGGGTTGTGAAGAAGTCGGTGGTGGGGGGATCTGCACTCCCCCACGCCGCACCATTCACTAACTTTGCACTGTTTTGTATAATGTTTGCCATTGAGGCACAATCGGCACAAACCGGCGTCGTTCACTGTTTCAAAACGATATTTTAAGTCTTTCGCGGCGAAAGTGCGACATTCGCTAAGTTGGTGGCCATTTTCACCACACTCGACACACCCGGCGCGGTTGTCGAACTCGCGAACTTCACTGTAACTGTTTTGCACTTTTTCCCCGCTTCGATTATTTTCTCGATTATTACCAGACAAAATTTGGGGCATTCGATTATTACCAGACAAATTTTGGGGCTTTCGATTATTTTGCGCGAAATGTTGTTTTTCACTAGAATTGTTGTTGTAAACATTGTTTTCCCGCGATAAAAACCGTTCTGACGCGGCAGACGTGTTTAAACTGTTGTCACAAGTGTCACTTTTGTTCGAATTGTTTTTTCGCGAAAACTTTTCTGACGCGGCAGACGTATTTATGTCACAGGTATCACGTTGGCGCGCACTGTTTTTTCGCCAAAACTGTTCTGACGCGGCAGACGTGTTCTCTAAACGGTTTTCGTCACATGTTTCACGATTTTGAGCACTGTTTTTTCGCGAAAACTGTTCCGTTATTGAGAACGAATGTTCACGGCGTGGGCGGGACCTCGCGGGGTCAACCAAACCGGACTTTGGGATGGCGTTCGCGACGGTTTTCAGGAAGGCGGCAAACTGGAAGATGGTAGCGGAGGCCTCGTAGTGCCGCACTTCCATCAGCCACGCCAACCGCAAGGTGGGCGGCATCTTCCCCGCGATGTCACTGAGCAGCGCTGGATTCGTCAGGTAGCCATCATTGTTGAGGGAGCGGAGTGATGCCACCAGGTTCTGGACTGTGCCAGAGAAGTCTGCGATGTCCTCCAGAGAGGCCTCAATTGTGAGGTGGGGCAGCTTCTTCACCTTGTCCAGCATCAGAGCAGCGAGTGAGGTAGTCCCTCCAAATCTCTGCTCCAGGACTGCCAGGATCTCCGGAACCTGAGCAGGGTCCATCAGAAGGGGGCCGACGGCTTCTCGGGCTTTCCCCTTGAGGGCCCGCTGTAGGCGGATCAAGTTTTCACTGGAGGTCATCCGACATGTGGAGGTAGACTGGGTGAACTGTGCCCTCCATGTGGGCCACTCCAGTGGATCTCCAGAGAATGGAGGCAGGTCCTTGGCCATTGATTGTCTGGCAATAAGGGCCGCCATTCGTGGATCGTCCTCGATTGTGGGACGGGGGCTGTCCTGAGCCCTTGAAGCTCTGATGGCTTCTGTCAGGGCGGAGGCCAGCTGAGCCATGGGACTGCCATCATGCTGAACCCAGGCTCTGGTATGTTGGGCCGTCTCATCCGCCGTAGGTTGGGGCGGGAATCTCGGCATGGAGCTGGTACTGGCTGTGGGCGGGCCATCTGGCCGTGCCGGCACGCCATACTCCTGTTCGCGCAGTGGTACGGGCGGCACATGTCCAGATGGTCCAGATGGTCCAGAGGGTCCAGGTGGTCCAGGCTGTGTCCATGGCACGTCCCACTGCTCCAGCAGTCCGGCAGGTGATCCTGGCGTCGGCGCTGGGTACCCCGGGTGGGGCAGAGGTACGGGCAGCACAGGGCCATGAGGTCCAGGCTGCACCAGTACTGGGCATCCCTGAATGGTCCAGGGTGCTGGTTGCGCAGGGCCTGCTGGCTCTTGCTGCGCTCGTGATGCGTACCTCTGGTCCACCAGAGGTACAGGTCCGGCTGGCACTTCAGGTACGGCTTGCCTCTGTTCTATCAGAGGGGCGGGCGGTACGGGGCCAGAGGGTCCAGGCTGCATCATGTTTGGCCACCCTGCATTGGGCCAGGGTGGCGAGGGCGGGGGACCGGCTGGCCTTGGCTGCGCCGCTGCTGTGTACCTCTGGTCCACCAGAGGCACCGGGCTCGGTTGGCCGGGTTGCACCCATCCAGGGCTGTACCCTTGGAAGCGCCAGGGTCCTCCTTGAGCAGGGTACCCTTCCAGGAGTACGGGTCCAGATCGGGCAGGCACTGCTGCTGCTGGTTCCTCGTACCTCTGGTCCACCAGAGGCACCGGGCTCGATTGGCCGGGCTGCGTCCATGCTGGTGGTGACCTCTCCAGGAGCTTCGAAGGTCCAAGAGGGGCAGGGGCTGCTGCTGTTGGAGCTGATTGAAGAGCTGCTTTGAGTCTCTCAATGTGCTCGGTTTGACTGCGAAGCTGTTGTCGCAATGACTCCATCGCATCCTCTTGAGATATGGAGGGCGGTGAGTCATGATCTGCAGGTGGTGCCATGTCAGGAGTAGTGCTGGGCGTGGGCATGGGGGTTACGTCAGGCGTGACGTGAACCGCAGCCGTGGCCTGAGACCCAGCGTCCAGGGCATCTGCAGATGGTGTTGAGGATCCATCGTCTTGGATCCGGCTCGACCGTAAAGTTGGAGACATCCTGGTTGAAGGCGTGTGAGAATCCCGGCTCGAAGGACCACTTGTACTGGACGGGAGTCCGCACAAGACTGTAGATTTAGGCGCCGGGTCCAAACCGTGTCTTCAACCGATGAGATGCTCCTTTACGGCCGATGATGATGATAGTAGTAATATTGATGATGAATCTGCCTCCCGCACCCAGTGCTTGGTGAATGTTGGGTACTGGGTGTGCTGTCGTCTCTGCTCGCTTCTGGTGTTGGCGGTTTTCCAGAGGAGGGCCGGCTTGTCTTGAAGAGGTAACACCAGAAGATCTTGGAGCAGAAGACTCGGCGAGGTGAGGCAGATGTTGGGCGGGAGTCACTTGTAGATAATAAAACGCTTGGTTTCGGTGGTAAAGATGAACTAATTTATTTTCAATTTTGTGGCTGCTTATATTTAATTAGCCTGACTCGCACCCGACATTGGGTTTTGAGTCCAAAAGTGGTGGGGGATTGTACCCGCGCCAGATATGTGTTTATATGCCCCGGAAAAATGTCGCATATTCATTTTGCCGGTAGCACACTTGAAGGCAGTCGCTTAAATTTGAGAGTTAGAAAAGATTTTGAGCGCTTACATGAATGATAATTACATAGTTTAAATGCATAGTAGTTATAGGAATGTGTATCTTGACAACTAGATTTTTTGTTTGTCAAGATACGACAAAAAATAAGAAATGTTTGTAAAATAAATGTGTAAAAATGATCTCAAGCGATCAAATTTGTAAAACATGTTAAGTTAGTATTTTTCCGAGGTCCCCCGTAACATAGCGCTCAGAAAGAGATAAGATTCACTATGCTACGAGGTTCCTGGATTTTTGTACACGCAAAAAGGGTAAAAAATATTGTTCAAAAATGGGTTTACATATGGGTGAAAAACAGCTTTTTTAATATCTCCTCAGCGGTAGTATATCGAAAATAGTGTTTATTTGACTACCGCCGAGGGGATGAACAAGTAAAATATACATATTTGCAATGTTTAAAAATTGATTTTTCTATGTAAAATTTACATAGAAAAAATGCTGGACATTGATCCACGCGGCAGGTAAGCCGGCGATGTGGTATCGAAGCCATTCGGAGTCAAAGTTTTCAAGCCGCTTGGGCCGAAAACTGGACAAAAATGACCAGTGGCGGGGAGTGGTGATTTTGCCAGTGGCGTGGAGTAGGGACATTTTATAAAAGTAAAACAATTTTTATGAAATTAAATTAAATGGTCAACTACGTCCGTTACAACAAGGTTTTTAGTTTATTTAACATCTGTCGGTAATTCATTAAAAATCTTAAATCCTTTAAAATAGAGATTATTTTGGGTTCCCGACAAATTTGTTTTTGGAAGTCTAAAATCTCCACAGCTTCTCGTGGGGTAGCCATGTATTCCGAAATTAAAATTAACAAGTAAAGCATGTATTATATAAATATTAGGGTATTGTTAGTATTGTATTGGTGCCTTTGCGTTGTGCGTTTACAGCGTTTTTATACACTGTTGACATCTGCCACATTAGAACTGGTCGTTTTTACGACTTGTGTCAGGTTTTCTTCCTCTTGCAAACGGAGAAAAATGAGTACGGATTTTTTTATCAAGATATTGTTAAAAATGTGACTGCATGATCATTTCCAAATAAAATATTAATCATTCAGAATACATCTGAACACGTGCTCACGCAGGAGCCCTTATAACGTACGAGATGCGAAAATATTATTATTTTGAAGAACACGTGTTCTGACTTCCTCATAACATATTCGTTCTTTACTGATAGTTTGTGATTTTAAATTTGTCAAATCATTCGTTACAGGCCTCCAGTCCCATTTTTAATAGAATTTCATTCAATTTTCTCCTTGCAACACGAGTCCAACTTCACAGTCGGACCCTTCGCCCAGCGTTTACCAAAATGGCCTCCTGTGTGAATATAACATTAAAAAAACCTAACAATCTAAACACAACACTAAAACATGACAGCGGCCATATATTAATTGAAAAATCCGTGTCAATGTGTAATGTAACATAAAAAAATATCTGACATATTTATCTCTTTAATGAATCGATCTCTCTCCATTAATTTCCTAAATATCTACCTGCCCAGGTATCTAGGTGTTTTGATATCTTCTATGTTATTTAATGATATATCCTACTACTATTTGCATATTATTTTAGTATTTTGTTTTTGCCTTTAGCAAATCAAATATTAAAAAAACAAAAAATTAATCACCCGCCATTGCTGGCCTATATCTTTTCATTCCAGATCAATCAAGAGAGCATTATTTATATCCGAAGATATTTGATCGCCGCCGGTTTACTTTATTATATTGTGTCACAATAAATGGAACAGGTTATTAAGATCACAAGTCGAGAGGTCACTGCTTTAAGAACTTTTTACCTGATTTTTAAATACATCTCTTTGAATTTCAATTTTGTTGTCGGTTATGAATGAAAGCAAATCCTCAAACCGCAAATTAACCCATTTTCTGAAACCAGGAAGATACACTCGTTGTTGATGACGGCCTCCGTGGTTGAGGGATAAGGCTCTCGACTAGCAATCCGTAGGTCGCGGTTTCGAGTCCTGGCGTGCGCAAGTAAATTTGATTTCACGAATTTGTGTTATTTATTTATGTAAAATAATATTTAGTATATTTGAGGCACGTTACAGAGCGGAAAATACTGTCAGTATTGCCCAGGTGTTAGACTACCAATCAGAATTGAAACGTTGCTTGAAATGGCTTCAGCCGTCTTTGATGACCAGAGCTAGAGAGCCAGGTGCTCACCTCCTTCCTCTCCCGATCTCCTTCCCATCCCCACCACCATCAGCCTCAAGACATACTCCAATTGGGGATGTCATAGTCTCACTCTAGACGGTCTGGAGCAGTTGGGACTCGCATTCACATGCAGTATTCACATAAAAAACAATGCATTATATCAACTTTTGGTGTCAATCACGTATACACTCGTGCACAAATAAAATCATCCTTTTATTAATAGACCGACGTGGATGGAGCGTGTACACTCTCCACCCATTTTACTTGCTGGAAAAACGCACCCAAAAAATTATAGTGGTAGCTAATAATAATTGTGTAAACACCTACATACTAACATACTAACAATGATTCTGAACAATAATTATGTTTGAATTCCACCTTGCGTAGTAGGCGTTAGGACACGTAAGTACCTTCTATTATCTTTTCCCTCTTTCCCTCTTTCCTTCTTTCTCTCTTTCCTTTTCTTCCTCTCTCCATCTTTTCCATAGTTATCCGGTCACCCGTAAAATTAGATTTAAATAAGAAGATATATTCCAAAAAACATTCTGATAATTTTAACAAAATCTTATAACTCCCAGGAATATAAAACAGACAATATTTTGTTGTCCAAGCAGTGTCATGTATAAGACTTTATAGCCTGAGGCCTATAATACATAGACAAGTGATAATATGTTGCTGAGTAAATATTTGAGTAGAAGCGTTGCGTGATTTATGCTGACGTAAAAACCTCCTATTGTTTTAGTAATGTGAGAAAAGTTTTTATGAAAAAAAAATTCACCGGCGGAATAAGTTACACTTTGCTTAATGTCATTTAAGACATTAAAATCAATTTGTAAGTCACATAAATTAAGACGATGCGGCATAAATTCGTTCCGTGTATATTTTGTGATTTGAAAATAAAAGAGTTGAATTTATGGCCTTCGTTGGCTGAGAAGTAAATAATTTATTTGGTTGTGCGAGAGATTGGGTGTGATTCGGTCCACATATATTGCAACACATCAAAGCAGAACTTAAAGATTACAATTAATTGTGATGTACAGGGTCACCGACATTTACTTCGAAAATTCACTATTTTATTTATTTATTCATTTTCGGGAAATCGACAGTCAACATTTAATCAAACGTGTGACTTTACCTGTACTAAGACAACATATCTAAATAAATAAAAATTTAAATATTCGTTTGCTTTGAAATTTTGATACAACGTTGCATTCAAATTCGCGTGTATTTTTATAGACCCATATTATATATCACCCGTTACAGGTAAAAACATGATTTTTTTTAAATAGTGCTCTCTGTTGGAAGTAAAAGCAGCACGCACTACTGTTTCTCTAACTGCACATACGGACTATCTGCTGGAGTAACAGCAGCCCGCACTACTGTTTCTCTAACTGCACATACGGACTATCTGCTGGAAGTAAAAGCAGCACGCACTACTGTTTCTCTAACTGCACATACGGACTATCTGCTGGAAGTAAAAGCAGCACGCACTACTGTTTCTCTAACTGCACATACGGACTATCTGTTGGAAGTAAAAGCAGCACGCACTACTGTTTCTCTAACTGCACATACGGACTATCTGTTGGAAGTAAAAGCAGCACGCACTACTGTTTCTCTAACTGCACATACGGACTATCTGTTGGAATTAAAAGCAGCACGCACTACTGTTTCTCTAACTGCACATACGGACTATCTGCTGGAAGTAAAAGCAGCACGCACTACTGTTTCTCTAACTGCACATACGGACTATCTGTTGGAAGTAACAGCAGCACGCACTACTGTTTCTCTAACTGCACATACGGACTATCTGTTGGAAGTAAAAGCAGCACGCACTACTGTTTCTCTAACTGCACATACGGACTATCTGTTGGAAGTAAAAGCAGCACGCACTACTGTTTCTCTAACTGCACATACGGACTGATCACGGAGGAAGGAAGAGAGTGGAGCTGGCACTAGGGCAACTAAGCCCCAGCGCATCAAACAAGATGAACTAAGCCCAAATGGGCGTGGAATGGGCGCGGCTTACCGGGCTTAGTAGGCCAGTATAATTTCACCGCTCGGCTTGAGCAGACGTTTCCTTTATAATCTGTAAAGTGCTTTTGTTACTTTTAAGCAATGAAGTGCAGTGTGAAGTTATGTAAAAACCGATCAGAAAAACAGTTTAAAACTACAGATGGCATTACTTTTCACCTGTAAGTATTTTTATTGTTGTTTTTTATAATAAATTGCTCGTTTTCCGTACGTTTCTGTCACAGGTAGCCGACTTGACGGAAGAGATGATGGCAAAGTTATGCGATACTAGGCTTTGAAGAAACTTACTTTAGAGCTTACAATCGCACAGCATTGATTTGTGAGATGGGACGTTTTTATTCCAAAGACTAGGTATGATTACCAGTTATGGCCATTTTTTGCTGCAGGTATATTATTGATATTTTGATTTTAACAGGTTTCCGGTGGATTCAGTGGTAAGAGAGCAGTGGAAGAAGCTTGTAGATAAAGATGGTTGGAATCCAACAAAATTTTCAACAATTTGCTCTAACCACTTTAAAGATGACGACTTTTATACCACCAAAAACGGAAAGTTTAGTTTTTTTAGTTTTATGTTTTATCTAAGTGATGATCAGATATCACCAGAAACGATTCTGATACACTTTATCTGTGACTTCGTGGAAGTTTAGAAACAATATTTAATAATAATAATATTAATTGTGTTCTCAGCAGTAAAGAAGTAATCTGATTTAATCATTCTTTCCAGATATCCAGCATTCAGTCACTACTGAATACTCTTAAAAAAAAGTTTGCTTTTGGAATCTTTTGAAATTGGAATGATGGATGGGGATACATTATCATCAGTGACTATTAAGGCTAAGGAACTCATCTTACGGATGGTGGCTAAATGTCAGGGAAGAGCGATGGAAAAAAAAAATACTCCCCCGAACTCCGTTCGTTTGTTTTGAAATTAAAATTTTACTCTCACATGTACGAACAACAGCCAATAGACAATCACATTTTTCTGTTAGCCAAATCAATTTCTGAAAAATATTGCGACATACGACTAAAATATTTAGCTATTTGTGAAAACATGACCGCAACGACAAGACAAACATTAACCAAACTTATACTATTTAGAGGAGAATAACTTTTTTAAAATTTTATAATTTCTGAAACATTGTATTGTTATCCAACGGGTTCTCGCATTTTTTTCCATCGGTCTGTAATTTTATACATATTTTTGTAATGAAGTTCAAACAGATTTTAGAGCATCAAAAATATTTTTGATAGTTCTTAAAAAAATAATTCCTCCATGACTTCATGAAGGGGTCCCTGGCCACTGACTCCAATGCTTATTTTTGTTGTTGTGTATTTTACCAATAAGATATCTAATAAAATAAAGTTTATTAATATGTGATATTATATATATTGCCATTAAAAACCCTTGTAATTAATTTAAAAAAAAAATAATATAAGAAATAATAGTGTTAAGTGGTTAAAACTGGGGATTTTACCCCATTCTGGCTAGATGGATGGGTGTGTCCATTTTAAATCCCACCCATACTTACCGCGCTCACCTTACTTCTTACCGCAAACTGGCGACTAAATTGTCGTAGAAAAAGTTTCTATGACCACCTCCACTCTCTTCTTTCCTCCGTGGGACTGATCCACAACAACGCGTGGCAGAGTACAATTAGTAGAAAAAAATTGAAATTTATAAGAAAATTATATAAAACAAAAAAACGCTCATGACAATGAAGAAAAGTATTTATTTGGTGATTAAGAAAATAATTAATTATTTGAAATTTGTTTATATTATTGTTTACTACTGAAGTAGTATATTATTGAATGCTTTATATTAAGACAATATATCATATTTAAGATATAAGTTAGGATAATAACTTTAATTAATTTCAAAAGCAATACAATTTAAACCTGCCAAACTGCTTTTGCAGTATAAATAAAAAAATAAAATAAACAAATAAAAATAACAATTATATAAAAAAAAACTCATGTATGACAAAAATAATTCGGAAAACTAGTTTTTGCGGGTTAGTGTAATCCCATACGTCTCATACAGTAATACACATTGATAAAATTTTAGAAATAATTATACAAAAATACATACGTAGGTACTTGTAGTTGTCGAGAGAAGAAGATTAGGAGTTGAAAGACTATCTTGTGAACGAGTATATTATGCTATTCAAACGATTACTAAAGTTTAAACAAATATCTAACAATGTTATAATATTGTTATGCAAACAGAACTGCACTGCGCGTATATTTGACAAATACCGAATTTACACATTTTAATCATTAATATATTTCCACAACGAAGGTTATCTAGTTACTAATTCTGTCATTTTTACTGGTTCTGGTCATTTCTTTTTCTACCCGAGTTGGAGTATACATCCGATATAAAATTCAATGCACTAAAACTTGAACTTACATTTATCAGTACGCGCTTTTATCAATAAGAAAAAGCTGCGTTAATCTACCGTTAACATTTTTAGCAAACGAATACCGACTGTCAGTTTAACGACTAGTTTTACGCATGTCTAAAAATAGCCGGACAATCTCTCGAAGGCTGTTTCAATTCCTTGTAAGCCATAAACCTTGTTAATGAAATATCTTGTAATATCAGTCTGAAAATCTCTGTCTTAGGAGACTTCAAACAAACCAATCATAACACTTTTTGTCATAGCAGTTTCCAGTTCACCCTGTACACCGGAAAAGTATTCTATGTCACCTGGCGGTGACCAGTGACAGCCCAGAGAATGTTTTACGTGGGAAATAGCTCAGCTGGCCGAGGAAAAGAAACTATATTTATTACACCACTGCAATGTCTCAACTCATAACAACGATTTTAAATTAGTATAAAAATAATCAAAGTTTTTTTACACCTCTACAGTGTGAGTTCATGGGGGATATTAATGCACTCTGTCAGAGTAATGGCCTAAACGTCTCATTGCATTAACGTAGGAAGATTAGTGTGACTGTGATGATTAAGAACGTACCTATTAATACCTATGTATGAATAAAGGAACTTTTGTTCCAATACGGAATGGAATCACAATTGTATACTCCCGTTCGCCCGTTCCCGTTAATGAATATAAGAATGTTGTTGACATGTTTAACGCATCAATCAATAAGGACGGGTTGTTTCGGAGAATTTGAACAATTCTTCAAATTTCAAAGTTAATTTTCAAGTTCTGATATTATTTCAGTTCTGTCAAGTAACTGGCCTATAATGATATAATAACAGAACTTGGATTAGAATTTATATTGGCAAGCAGAACAACAAAACTAATTAAACAAACTTCCCTAGTATACCTCTTCTTCGACTTATTTCAACTGTTTATTTGGTATATCTAATCTATTATTTTTCCATCTTGCATTGAGATGCTATGCTCATTTAGATGTTCTTTGTGTTAAAAAAATAAACACTTAAAAGCGGAGCTGGTCGTGAAATTCAAAATAAATAAATTTAATTTCTTGAAGTGATTTTACTAAGTGTTTGTTCTCTTACTGTGGATCTTCGATAATGTAAATAATTAATACATATATAACCATTGTGAAGAGAAGTCATCAGGAAAAAAAAAGTAATATTTTATTCAAGTAATATGTAAGGTTTCAATTACTATTAATACATTTATCAACACCACAACATCTCTGCGTATCAAAATCAAGAAAAACAATTTTGAAAGAACGAAACACACGATTAAACCAACTATTCCATATCTCACACTCGAAAATTAACTACACACAACATTCATTTTCAGAAGGACGTGCAAAAAATACAATTATATCTTTTCAGACGCTGATATTTTCTATTCGTCCTCGGGTCAATTAACTAAATGTATATTAGAAAAAATAAAATCAAATTTTAATAATGAACCCTCAACCCCTGCTGTGTGTAAGATCTTTAAGCGTTTTCGCATCAATACCCTAAAATAAAGCCAGGTTGGTGTATTGGACAGACCTGATCTCTAAAATAAAGTGGAAATCTTAACGAAATAAGTGATTAAGTCGTGTGAAAACAATATTCGGCGCGCTGCTCAGCGTAATGGAAGGACCTTCCGTCGACTTTGCTCCGATATGCCTAGAAAATCGATCTTTCCGTGGGGTTTATTTTAATTATTTTTTATGAACGTATTACTTAAATCTCAAATGTTTCTAGAAGGATCAGTCGGGAAGTTATTAATTCATCGTCTAGAAAAATAAAATCTGGTGCTTACCGCTAATTTTATAGTTGAAAAACGTCTTATAATTTTTTTTAACTGTTTACACATAAGATATTTTTCTGATTTTATTTATCTTAAATATAAATAACTTCCCTTTAGAAACATGTGAGCTTTTAGTGATACATTGATCAGAAATAGTAACAATGTGAGCGTCGACCAAACCCTCCTTACTAGAGTGTTATGTCGCCTTAAGTTGTTTTACTTTCTTTATTTTGTTTGGCTTGAACATTATTTTATGATGTTTTTTATAATTTAAAAGAAAGACAAACATTCCCAGGTTACGAATAACCTGAGAATATTTGAAATTCTCCTACTTCCACCCCAGTATGCGGAGAATGTTGTGATGCAGGACTTTGCCAGCGACGCGACGACTGGGTGGGACCTAAACGCGATGTCAACTCAGCCACCGACCGGTCAATCAATAGATGTGAGCATCTATTATTCTTGTCTATCTACTTACTTTAATTTTACATTATCTATCAATATACTTTTAAGCTGTATTTTTTACACTATCTCTCTATGTACTTTTAAGCTATGTTTTTTACATTATGTATCTACATATTTTTAAGCTGTGTTTTATACATCATCTATCTATATACTTTTAGGCTGTGTTTTTTACGTTAATTATCTATATACTTTTAAGATGTGTTTTTTACATTATCTATCTATATATTTTTAAGCTGTTTTTTTACATTATCTATCTGTATATTTTTAAGCTGTGTTTTTTACATTATTTATCTATATACTTTTAAGCTGTGTCTTTTACGTTATCTATCTATATATTTTTAAGGTATGTTTTTTACATTATCTATCTATATATTTTTAAGCTGTGTTATTTACATTATCTATCTATATACTTTTAAGCTGTGTCTTTTATGTTATCTATCTATATACTTTTAAGGTGTGTTTTTTCATTATCTATCTACATACTTTTAAGCTGTGTTTTTTTAGATTTTTTCTATCAGCTCTACTTTATGTTGTTCTTTTATTAATTATGTTTTCCTGCTTATACGAGTAATTTTATTCGAAAACTTTACTGGTTCATGCAACCACGTAACTTTTTCACCACGGATTTCAATAAAAATATATAACTATTTGTTTCCCATAAACTAAAATAAAGCGTGTGGTGTCTAGGTATAAGTAGTATCTATTAAAGAGGCTTCCGTGTAAAGCAGAACAATAACACGGACACCGGATAAACATGCCACCGTGTTTAGTGTTATAGTGAGGCTGTAAACAGGGGCGAATTTAATCACTCAGCTTCACTTCTCAGTTTTATTTAATGAACTATGACCGCGTTTTATATTTAAACAGGCGAATGAACGCTGAAGGCGTTATGTCACAATTTGTCAAAGTCTTTTACATCACTGCAAACACGAATTAACGAAAATCTCAGCTATTATGTACATGATATATTAAGCATGAAAGAAAACGTACGCAGTTAAATAACATTTTCGAACACATACGATGGAATATTGAATGTTATTTCTGACAGAATTCGAATATCGATCCCTTCCGATGAGAAAATAGCTATAAATAATTTAATGTAAGCTTCAAAGAAAATCGTATCAAATGGTCTTCGCTGATAAGATGAATGGTTTAACTTTGAACTAAATATTCATTATTTTGTTAACTAATCAGGTTGTTATAATTTTTTATAAATTTTCCGACTTTATGTCCGGGTTAAATCTTCCCCACAGGAAAAACTAAACCCTTCCACACACTTTTCCACAAATGATCATCTAGTCAATCCACATTATGCAAGTGCATTATATAAGCATAATAAATACAAAATAATACAAGAAAACCACGTCAAATCACTAGAGATTAAATGGGAAAATAATTCACCGACTCCAGATATTTTCATATCAGAGGGTTCGGCTCGGTAGAACTCCTAACTGGACCTATAAATCCTACTGATCCCTCAATATAAATATTTAAAAAATCTTTCGTAATCCTACATGTATTTAAAATGATTGATTTTTGAATTTTTATTTATAAATTCTTTGACAGATCTATATGTCATATATTGTTATTGTTGTTGAAATATTATTATTTATATATCATAAATTGTTTAGCAATATTATTATTTATCTATCATATATTGTTTAGCAATATTATTATTAACATTAGTGCCAATTTTTATTTTAAGCAATTATTTTCAATTTCATTTCAGTTTAATCAGCTGAATTTTGAAAGCGGCAAATGTTCCGGTTTGTGTTTTCCTAGGACGGTGTCACAAATTAGCACTGGCCGAAGAAAACCGGCGTGTCTGTCACCGGGCTAAGAGTCCCTACGCTGATGTGCCTACAATGTTAAACAATTGTACCTACCTAAAAGATTCTATTGGAATTTCTACTCATAGTAAAAAAATCTCAGGGCAGTAATCGTTATTATATCTACATTCAAGCTTTATCATGGAATTTATTTAACGATATGGTTATTCAATGTTAAATCTGTTAAATCCGCCCCTGGGCCTGGCTGTAAGCAAATCTAGTTAACGCTTAGTCCGGAGTCCGGAGAACTTCTCTAATGGTCGCACGTTGTTTTTAATTAGTTCTTTAGAGTCTGGGGCCTGGGGGTGATTTCTTAAAGACAGAGCAATACCCGTACATGTTTGCTGTGCAGATAATTCCCGAATAAAGGTAACTACAGTCTAGCTTACCCGTTTTTTTAGAGATATAAAATTTCATTAAATGTTATGATAATTACCTCAATTATTTTTATTTATGCGAATTACTTAGATATGAATGGGTCTCCAGATGTATATTTATATTTCCATAAATACAGCACTTACAAAACTAGATCTATCAGGTACAACAAATTAATCACTGATCTACGCGCGGTCATTGCACATAAATTAAGATTAAAACTATTTAGTGAAACATGAATAGTCTGATCGTGTAATTTGGAGTAGTAAATCTAAACAGTGTTTCCCAAAGTGGGCAGTTCTCTTCTCTGTCTGCGGCCCCCTGAGAGATGCTGGGGCAGGTGGGAATGTTGGGAAGTCTAGGATAACAGGGGATTATATCGGGCGATGGGGCAATAAGAATGCAATGATAAAAAAATTACATTTGACTTAACAGCCAAGCATTGTAGAAGGAATAATTATTGCAGGCACTGATCAACCGTTCATATTATTTATTTGTTTCTACGTTCTCTAGTAAGAAAAAATAATTTAAAAAACACAAAATTTTACTTTCTAGGTCCAGCGAGCAAAAAAAAACACGTGAATTGATATTAGCGTGTCACTGAAATCCATGAAAACACCTAACGGGGCATTTTCACAAACTAGGAATTCTGTTAAAAATGAAGGAAGACTTAAAGTTTATTTTTCTGATTTTGATCACTGTACTAAGAAGGGTAATAAAAAAACCGCCTATTCCGAAACGGTTCCAACTGGCTACAATAACCGCTACTGGCTGTTAAGACAGCTATCACCAACGTTGCTCGGCATGACGTCAACAATAAAAACGAACGGCTTATTGTGTGACAAGCCGTTGGTGCAACAATTAGAGATGCGCTGCGATAGGTTTTTTTTTTTTTTTTTAAGTTTCTTTATTCTATAAAATTATTAGTTACATGCATTGAGGAATTTTTCGACCACCATGCTAGGCACATGCCCGTGTTATGGTGGTCGATTTTCTATACATTAACATAAAGATTGTGCGGGAATATAAAATAAAATAACATATTTAAAATAATGTAAATGACTATAGTAATATAAGGAAGTATGGAAGAATACAGTAGAATATAAAAATATAATAGCATAATATTAATATAATATAATAGTACAATATAATAATATAATATAGTATAATAATATAGTAGTATAATAATATAATATTTTTTAGTTGTTGTAAGTGTTATTTTTAGATACATAATACAATAGTATTTTGAGGAAATCTCATTTAGGTAAATTACATATGTATTAATGAACCACATTGTAAACTGTTGATTTCCCTAAAGTAAAATAGATACATAAAAAAGAATATAAAAAGTATATAGTTATAAAATCAAACATAGTACTATAGAGTAGGCAAATGAGAAAGGATTATTTTTACTATGGAAATCTATATGTGCTTGATTAAATTGGTAGGTACATTATTTTGCAGCAGTTTTGTACAAATAAATCAAAGTTAGTTTCAAGTCCGGCGAATTACACTGAACACTGGAGTCAATTATTATTGTTACGGTGGTTTAGTCAGCTGGTAGCTAAGGTGGCACAGTAGGTACATGGAACTTGTATGCCGTAGGTACAGTGGTGCCAAACAGTTTTAAGTAGTTTATGTAAAAGTTTTTAAACTAAAGGTATCTACTGAAACGCAATTTAGGGAGCTAAAGAAATATAATAACATCTCTGAATAGATTAGGTTTGAGATACAGTGATGTCTGATGGAGATAGAGAGTTGGAAGTAGGAAGTGAGGTAAGCAGAGAGAAGTGATCTGTGAGCTTGCACCGGCTCTGGGCAATGCTCTGGGCTGGAGGTGTCGCTACACGAGCCGGTGTTTACGAGTTATTAATACGCCACCAAGTGCGCGGTGCGGGCTGATGAGATTTGGCTCGGGAGCGAAGTAAACCGGTAGCGGGACATTAGATTATAGTGCACTTCGCTTCTACACTTCCTGCCCGAGACTTTAATACAAATCTCATTTATTTAATACCTCCTCCGCGACCATTTGTCGGCGCTGGTGTTAATGAATGGCCGAGGAACGTGTCCGGACTATTAAAGTGTTGTACATCACACGGAGAAAGATATCAATTAGGTGACAGGCAACGGCGAACTAATCGCCGATGGGTGCGAGGTAACAACATAATAACATTTTTGCATATTAAATATTTTTTCTCAATTTCCGTTTATGGCTTTTTAATTGCAGCTTGTTAAGAAATCTCCATGGGTATGTATAACTTGATGGTTATCGCGTATGAATTACCGCCAAGCGAGGAAGGTGCGCCCAGCTGATCTGTGGATTGTGAGTTATTGATCAGAGGAGAACGAGATGGTGGTTGTGATATTGTGAGCATAGTTTGAACATTCAACTATTCAGTCCAGAAGTCAACGCTTTCCAATAGAGTGATCACACAAACAGTAAATAGTTGCACCATAAGAAACATAAGAAACCTGCAGCTCACGGAGTTCTGACTGACAGTCTTACCCTTGGGTTCAAAGGGTCTCCTGGTCTCCAAAGTGAGGTGACAGGCCGGGAAGTACCCACAACCTTGCACAAATCTCGCCTTCCATTGGCCGGCCGGCTCTTTGAGTGTAGGTGACACTTTCATCTCTCATTGTCCATAACAATGGTTATCTGCATTTCTAACATCAGTGGATGCAGTTTGAAGGGTGACCGGATAACTCATCAAAATGACAATTCAAAACACATATAAAAAGGGTTATAAAGTTATAAAAAATGATGAAACAAAAACTAGGTTAAATAGGTTACATATGTAACTATTTAACCTAGTTTTTGTTTCATCAATTTTAATGTCTTTACATCACCTTTTAAAGGTGTATTGACTTGTCATTTTGAGGAGTTTTCATGGAACCATTTTTATATTTAAACAATCTAGTATAAAAATATGTACTCTACTTCTTGTGAATTGGATTAACTTTAAGAAATAGGTATAAGCCGTATCCTTTGTACTTTCTGTATACACGGAGAAAACTTACTGATATAAAATATTGATAATTTATTAAAAATCTGGTCAAATTATTCGTATTCCTGTTAAAAACGGGACTGCAAGCCTTTAACGAATGAAATGACAGGTTTCCTAACAAACTGACTTATGGGGATGTCGAAACACATGTTCATAAAAATTCTGATATTTTCGCATTTCGTCATTATATTTATTAGGGTTAGCGCAGATGCATGAACACGTGTTCAGATATATTCTGAATGTACTGATAGTTTATTAGGAAATGGCGCGCCATCACGTTGACAAGATTTTAATAAACCAGCCATACTCATTTTTCTCAGTGTACTTGTACAATGAATGTTATTTGAATTTTTGTGATCTGAACACGATGGATTCACTGATATTCATTAATGTTTCCTACGACATAAATATATTATATGCGGCGCTTACTCGGAGGTTATTAAAGTAAGTATTGGCAGATCTCTTGGAAATAATATATTGGTATGTCTTATTGGCAACATTTCCACAAAGACCAAAAATCATGACATTCCTACTCACGAAATTATATCCGATTTTCGTTGTATCATGCTTTAAGTTAGTTAGTATAGAATAGAGAGAAATGATAAGATAAAAAGATGTTAGTGATTTTGTAATTATAGTAATTAATAAATGACACCATCTCCCATATGAAATAGACACTGATGATTTAGTCAATGGGAATAGCCCATTTAAATACATTCCAGCATTCCTGTTTACATATTATTGATTATTTTTTTCTGATTATGTCGTCGATTGAAATTATAAATGTGCTTATTAAAAGCTTCAATCATGTTTGAAAATGTTGAGAAACGGGCATTAGTCCATCAATGAAAATCTAAAAATAGAATAAGAAACCGAAAAGAAAAAGATAACGGTCACAAGTGTGAATTGAAGCCAGATCTTACCGGGCCTTATCCAGATCTTACCCAGATCTCACCGGGCCTTATCCAGATCTTACCCAGGTCTTACCGGGCCTTATCCAGATCTTACCCAGATCTCACCGGGCCTTATCCAGATCTTACCCAGGTCTTACCGGGCCTTATCCAGATCTTACCCAGGTCTTACCGGGCCTTATCCAGAACTTACCCAGGTCTTACCGGGCCTTATCTAGATCTTACCCAGGTCTTACCAGGCCTTATCCAGATCTTACCCAGGTCTTACCGAGACCAACACTATACCAATTGAGCTACTGAGACCTAATTAAATTCGCTTATTTCCATCGAACTAATATTTCAATTTAAGAATCGCTAATAGTATACCCAATTTTTTTTATTTTTATTCTAGATAAAAGAAAAATACATTTTTCACTTATTTAACTAGAAATAACAAATACATTACACATAAATACATTACACAACGATATTATTCACTTTCATTGTTTTGTGATTGAGCATAAAATTGAACATATTTTTTTTAAATGTACTTACACTTTTTTCATTTTTAATTTCGTCTGGGAGGCAATTATATATTTTGCTCCCCTCGTAACCAATGGATTGCTTGCCATAATGAGTATGTATGGTGTTTAAATGTATTTTATCGTGTTGCCGGGTAAAGTGTGTGTGTACTTGGGACGTTTTAATGAGTTCTGTATTTGTATGTATGAGTTTATTATTTATTTTGTAAATAAGGAGACATGTATTATATTCATATAATTTTTTTCATTTTAATAGTTTTGTTTCCATATATAATTTTTTTGTTGATGTTCTAGGTTTGAAATGAAATAGCTTTTTGATTACTTTGTTTTGTGTTACCTGTAGTTCATTTATATATGTATCACATGCATTTCCCCAGATTTCAATCTAGTAGTTTAAATGTTACTTGGTAACAGATATGATATCCGGCTAAATACACTAATTAAGGGGGGTGATTTTATCTTTAATATCTTGAATATGCTGTTTAAAAGTTAGGTGTTTATCAATGCACAGCCCAAGATATTTCTCCTGTATCAGGATTTATATTATATATTTTTTGTAATTTGTTTTAAGCTGCTGTCCTTGGATTAATTGCAAAGTATTATTCCTATCCGATTATTACATTATACTAGCTAAAGTCCCCGGCGTTGCCTGGAATTTTCGCAGAGTTTTCGAAAGTGCATGTAGACAGTGACCCTCCTATTGTTTTGTAATTTGTTTTAAGCTGCTGTCCTTGGATTAATTGCAAAGTATTATTCCTATCCGATTATTACATTATACTAGCTAAAGTCCCCGGCGTCGCCTGGAATTTTCACAGAGTTTTCGAAAGTGCATGTAGACAGTGACCCTCCTATTGTTTTGAAGGTCAAGTGTGCAAAATTTTGTTTAGTCTAGAATAAAAATGTATATTCAAATCCACGCCGCCCGCCACTAACACACAGACGCTCTCCTTTATATAAACAGATAGAAGTTGGAAAATATTTTTTAATTGTTTGTAGGTAGGTATACGAGTATTATATTTTTATTTTCGCAAGTGTTTTTATTTTTTTTGTACGGACGCTAAAATATGCAAGGAACCCAAATAATATGTAAAAGATTCCAAAAGAATTTGACCAATAGACATTGCAACCAATAAATAAACTGTTGTGTATCAAAATATTATATTCTATTATCTTTGGTTGTGTATTTGCAAATATTTTGGTGTATTGCGATATTTTCAATATTATTTATTCTTCAAATCAGGATCCGTAAAGTGAATGAGGACACTAACTTGCAACAGTTCAAACGTCTCGACAAGTTGCTTCTTTCATAGTTTTTCCAATTATAGTAATAGGCAATCGTTGTACTTAACCCTCCGATGGGCAATGTGGCCTGGCCAGGCTATTTTGGTGTATTGCGATATTTTCAATATTATTTATTCTTCAAATCAGGATCCGTAAAGTGAATGAGGACACTAACTTGCAACAGTTCAAACGTCTCGACAAGTTGCTTCTTTCATAGTTTTTCCAATTATAGTAATAGGCAATCGTTGTACTTAACCCTCCGATGGGCAATGTGGCCTGGCCAGGCTATTTTGGTGTATTGCGATATTTTCAATATTATTTATTCTTCAAATCAGGATCCGTAAAGTGAATGAGGACACTAACTTGCAACAGTTCAAACGTCTCGACAAGTTGCTTCTTTCATAGTTTTTCCAATTATAGTAATAGGCAATCGTTGTACTTAACCCTCCGATGGGCAATGTGGCCTGGCCAGGCTATTTTGGTGTATTGCGATATTTTCAATATTATTTATTCTTCAAATCAGGATCCGTAAAGTGAATGAGGACACTAACTTGCAACAGTTCAAACGTCTCGACAAGTTGCTTCTTTCATAGTTTTTCCAATTATAGTAATAGGCAATCGTTGTACTTAACCCTCCGATGGGCAATGTGGCCTGGCCAGGCTATTTTGGTGTATTGCGATATTTTCAATATTATTTATTCTTCAAATCAGGATCCGTAAAGTGAATGAGGACACTAACTTGCAACAGTTCAAACGTCTCGACAAGTTGCTTCTTTCATAGTTTTTCCAATTATAGTAATAGGCAATCGTTGTACTTAACCCTCCGATGGGCAATGTGGCCTGGCCAGGCTATTTTGGTGTATTGCGATATTTTCAATATTATTTATTCTTCAAATCAGGATCCGTAAAGTGAATGAGGACACTAACTTGCAACAGTTCAAACGTCTCGACAAGTTGCTTCTTTCATAGTTTTTCCAATTATAGTAATAGGCAATCGTTGTACTTAACCCTCCGATGGGCAATGTGGCCTGGCCAGGCTATTTTGGTGTATTGCGATATTTTCAATATTATTTATTCTTCAAATCAGGATCCGTAAAGTGAATGAGGACACTAACTTGCAACAGTTCAAACGTCTCGACAAGTTGCTTCTTTCATAGTTTTTCCAATTATAGTAATAGGCAATCGTTGTACTTAACCCTCCGATGGGCAATGTGGCCTGGCCAGGCTATTTTGGTGTATTGCGATATTTTCAATATTATTTATTCTTCAAATCAGGATCCGTAAAGTGAATGAGGACACTAACTTGCAACAGTTCAAACGTCTCGACAAGTTGCTTCTTTCATAGTTTTTCCAATTATAGTAATAGGCAATCGTTGTACTTAACCCTCCGATGGGCAATGTGGCCTGGCCAGGCTATTTTGGTGTATTGCGATATTTTCAATATTATTTATTCTTCAAATCAGGATCCGTAAAGTGAATGAGGACACTAACTTGCAACAGTTCAAACGTCTCGACAAGTTGCTTCTTTCATAGTTTTTCCAATTATAGTAATAGGCAATCGTTGTACTTAACCCTCCGATGGGCAATGTGGCCTGGCCAGGCTATTTTGGTGTATTGCGATATTTTCAATATTATTTATTCTTCAAATCAGGATCCGTAAAGTGAATGAGGACACTAACTTGCAACAGTTCAAACGTCTCGACAAGTTGCTTCTTTCATAGTTTTTCCAATTATAGTAATAGGCAATCGTTGTACTTAACCCTCCGATGGGCAATGTGGCCTGGCCAGGCTATTTTGGTGTATTGCGATATTTTCAATATTATTTATTCTTCAAATCAGGATCCGTAAAGTGAATGAGGACACTAACTTGCAACAGTTCAAACGTCTCGACAAGTTGCTTCTTTCATAGTTTTTCCAATTATAGTAATAGGCAATCGTTGTACTTAACCCTCCGATGGGCAATGTGGCCTGGCCAGGCTATTTTGGTGTATTGCGATATTTTCAATATTATTTATTCTTCAAATCAGGATCCGTAAAGTGAATGAGGACACTAACTTGCAACAGTTCAAACGTCTCGACAAGTTGCTTCTTTCATAGTTTTTCCAATTATAGTAATAGGCAATCGTTGTACTTAACCCTCCGATGGGCAATGTGGCCTGGCCAGGCTATTTTGGTGTATTGCGATATTTTCAATATTATTTATTCTTCAAATCAGGATCCGTAAAGTGAATGAGGACACTAACTTGCAACAGTTCAAACGTCTCGACAAGTTGCTTCTTTCATAGTTTTTCCAATTATAGTAATAGGCAATCGTTGTACTTAACCCTCCGATGGGCAATGTGGCCTGGCCAGGCTATTTTGGTGTATTGCGATATTTTCAATATTATTTATTCTTCAAATCAGGATCCGTAAAGTGAATGAGGACACTAACTTGCAACAGTTCAAACGTCTCGACAAGTTGCTTCTTTCATAGTTTTTCCAATTATAGTAATAGGCAATCGTTGTACTTAACCCTCCGATGGGCAATGTGGCCTGGCCAGGCTATTTTGGTGTATTGCGATATTTTCAATATTATTTATTCTTCAAATCAGGATCCGTAAAGTGAATGAGGACACTAACTTGCAACAGTTCAAACGTCTCGACAAGTTGCTTCTTTCATAGTTTTTCCAATTATAGTAATAGGCAATCGTTGTACTTAACCCTCCGATGGGCAATGTGGCCTGGCCAGGCTATTTTGGTGTATTGCGATATTTTCAATATTATTTATTCTTCAAATCAGGATCCGTAAAGTGAATGAGGACACTAACTTGCAACAGTTCAAACGTCTCGACAAGTTGCTTCTTTCATAGTTTTTCCAATTATAGTAATAGGCAATCGTTGTACTTAACCCTCCGATGGGCAATGTGGCCTGGCCAGGCTATTTTGGTGTATTGCGATATTTTCAATATTATTTATTCTTCAAATCAGGATCCGTAAAGTGAATGAGGACACTAACTTGCAACAGTTCAAACGTCTCGACAAGTTGCTTCTTTCATAGTTTTTCCAATTATAGTAATAGGCAATCGTTGTACTTAACCCTCCGATGGGCAATGTGGCCTGGCCAGGCTATTTTGGTGTATTGCGATATTTTCAATATTATTTATTCTTCAAATCAGGATCCGTAAAGTGAATGAGGACACTAACTTGCAACAGTTCAAACGTCTCGACAAGTTGCTTCTTTCATAGTTTTTCCAATTATAGTAATAGGCAATCGTTGTACTTAACCCTCCGATGGGCAATGTGGCCTGGCCAGGCTATTTTGGTGTATTGCGATATTTTCAATATTATTTATTCTTCAAATCAGGATCCGTAAAGTGAATGAGGACACTAACTTGCAACAGTTCAAACGTCTCGACAAGTTGCTTCTTTCATAGTTTTTCCAATTATAGTAATAGGCAATCGTTGTACTTAACCCTCCGATGGGCAATGTGGCCTGGCCAGGCTATTTTGGTGTATTGCGATATTTTCAATATTATTTATTCTTCAAATCAGGATCCGTAAAGTGAATGAGGACACTAACTTGCAACAGTTCAAACGTCTCGACAAGTTGCTTCTTTCATAGTTTTTCCAATTATAGTAATAGGCAATCGTTGTACTTAACCCTCCGATGGGCAATGTGGCCTGGCCAGGCTATTTTGATTTTCAAAAGTGACTTTCTTTTTTGCCGTTGACTTTTAATATATACTATACAATTCGGTGATCTGCGTCGAATGATGCTATTTTTAATTTTTTTTAGCCGGGCTTTTACATATTGCCGATGAGTTTACCTTTTGTTGGTGCAGTGAAAATAAGCTAAAAACTTCAAGGACTGTACCAAATGAGTTGTACAGGACATCGCATATGGCATCAAGGTCTGGTGAGTCTGCGATTCGAACTACTCTCTCAGATGTCAAATTTACACCGGAAAACTACCACAAGTGGATCAAGGTGCACGAGTGGTTTTGGACAAGTATCGTTACACCGACTTAATTAACTTTTATAACTTTTTTACGTCACTTGGCCAGAATTTTGATGGAAAAATGACTTGAAATCGCTGGTACTGTACACGCAAACAAGGTGTTTGTTACATTTTGTACACGTATACAACATTGACACATTCATACATACTATTTACACACCTGCCTTTATCTAAAGCTAGGTTGATAGCCCACACCTCTTATATGACCTGACCAGGCCACATTGCCCATTTACAAAGGGGTAAAAGTACATTGCCCATCGGAGGGTTAAATAAGATGTGGTAAGTGGGAAGTAGGAATCATTAGGGTCAGATGAAATAATAGTACACTCATGAATCAAGAAAATATTTATTATATGTAACGAGACGAATTATTAATAAATGAACAATTAAGAAATATTCGATGGACTAAGAAATGCACAAAACAATAAAAAATCTCCCAGTTGTATAACCACCTTTAAACCTATATACACCGTGTTTTACGATCTTTCCGCCACACTTCAGGGGGTGGATTTTCATCAACCTCTGAGGATAAAAGAAAACTACAAAAATATGTTTTTTTTGGTAGATATGTAGATACAGGCAAATCATTTTAAAGAGTATTTGCATACACCGGTTCGAACTGGTTTGGATCACCCTCACAATAGTTCTACCATACAGTACACCCACATGATAAATTGATACATCACTACACAAGGAAGAATCTGTCTTGATTTATCTGTGCCTTTCCCAATTTCATGTTTTAAAAAATAATCCATATTTTACTCGGCGAGTATTTAATTGGTTTAACCACACCTTTCAGGTTCTTTGCAAAACTTTGGTTATATTTTTGGCGTTTGTAATCTTAGTTACCCGCAAGTAAAAATATAAGCTAGAATCACACTACACCTTACCCCCCTTTACTAATTAACGTATTTACACAACCGTTAAACAACTGTTTTCCGCTCATTATTATTATTATTAGTGAGGCCCTTGACAGTAAAACTTATAAAAAAATTGCAATCTTTTTTACTTGTGTTTTACTAGCTGAAGTAACTTGACTAGTTGCCCGGGCTTTAGACATCAGATATAGAGAGATTATTAATGTTGTATATTTATATGAGACATGAATCGAATAAATAGGTTCCGCTTTTTACCTCCAACTGACCTCCAACTCTCCCAACGTTCCAACTAAAACTACCGAATACGGTCTACGCACACCGCTTGTGACATTTTAATAGTGGAACAGGTTTCAACGAGATATTAGTACGCAGTAGCGCCTCCAATTGTAGCTCCATGAGAGAGACAGAGTTATTAAAATATGACATAAAGTGTGTAAAATTTCATCAACTTCAGAATTAAACCGTAGATTAGTTAAAAACATTAAAATTAAATGGTGTCCATCACAGACAATCTTTTTTATATAAATAGATTACCACACCCTCTGCAGTTTTACGGTAATGACGTGAAACACATTCTGATTAAAATATCATGAAACGTTAAATAGAAAAAGAAGAGAGATCATTCTTTGGTCAGGTGCAAAAAATGAAGATGTTTTATTTATTTTAATTTTGTATCATAAATAACCATTGTTTAGTCTGGTCCTGAGCCAAATGGCGCCTGGCGCTATTAAAAGCCTCAATGGGTGTTGAGGACTGCTCCAATCGCGCCTGTTCAATGCTGACCATGGGTATGCACTAAACATTTGATATGGAGGTACTACTATGAATTATATAATTTCTGTAGTAAGTACTTTCATAAATGTACATGTGCAATAACAGATATACAAAATAAACAAAAAAGGGCGCTGCGATCGTTTAAAATGCTTTCAAATGGTAACACCATCAAGAAGCTAAAATGAAGATGAACTTAATTTTAATAAAGTGTAAGTGCAAATTGTAAAAAAATAATGGTATTTTCCGAAAGGAGACGTGTCCGGATCACATTCCAAGAAAATTTTATGTTCAAACAATTTTTTTATTTATCATTTAGCGCATTTTTCGTAATTTTGAAATTTATGCATTGAAATAAATTTTTTTTTTTGTTTAATTATTGTTTTGCCATATAAATAAAGATTTTTAGTTTCAATTGAATACATGATTACATTACCTAACTACCCAAGATATTCAATAACAATTTTTTTCATAAATTTCATCATTATCATAATAATAATTCATTAACTCGGCTGGCAAACGATCTTCAGGGGGCAGACGTCGTGTTACTGTTGGCTTCAGTCTTCTATCTTCCGGAGTTTGAATTGCCCCAGGAAAACGTTGGAAGTTATAATTTTCCGAATGCGAGAGCCGAGTACCTAAACGTCTCGTGTATTCTTCACGTTGGCTATCTTCACGATCTCCTTGACGACAATGCTTTGGTTCTTCGTTTGCGGTTGAGCTGGATGAATAATAATAATTGAACGACGACACGCCGAATAAACATGGTTGTGTAAAAGGTTTGTAGGTGCTTTTGGTGGCACTATTTTTGCTGTCGCTACTTTCAGTCGTCGGACTTTTATCGGCGACATTTTTGGTGGTACTACTTTCGGAAATGGCACTACTGGTGCGAGTACTTTTGGTTGATGATGGCAATTGTGATGGCATGGTTTTTATAGGCAGTACTTCTGGTGACGGCACTTTTGGTTGCACAGCTTTTGGTGAAGGCACTTTTGGAGTGAGTATTTTCGGTGATGTTTCTCTTGAGATGGATACTTCTGAGGACGATACTTGTGACTGTGGTTCTTTTGGCGGCATTTCTTTGGGTAGCAGTTCTTTTGGCGGCAATTCTTTTGGCGGTAGTTCATTTAGCGGCAGTTCTTTTGGCGGCACTACTTTTGACTGTAGAGCTTTTGGCGGCAGTCCTTTGGTAAAGACACTTTTGGTGATGTTTTTTTTGAGATGGGCACCTTTTATAACTGTACTTGTGATGGCAGTGCTTTTAGCGGCAGTGATTTTGGCAGCGGTACTTTTGGCTACAGTGCTTTTGGCGGCAGTGATTTTGGCGATAGTGGATATCGCGGTAGTACTTAGGACGGCAGTGCTTTGGGCGGTGGGTGCTTTCGGTGATTTTTTTGGTTGAATACTTGTAATGGCAGGGCTTTTGGTGACAGTTATTTTGGAGCGGGAACTTTTGGTGAGGGTGCTTTGGGTGACGATTATTTTGGGATGGGTATTTCGGATGGTGGTACTTGTGATGGCAGTACTTTTTGCAGCTGTGCTTTTGGCGGTCTTGCTTTTGATGGGAGTGCTTCTGGAAGCCGTGCTTTTGGCGACAGTGCTTTTGATGGCAGTACTTTTGGCAGCAGGGCTTTTGATGGCAGTGCTCTTGGTGACAGGGCTTTTGTCGGCAGACTCCGTGGTTAAGGTACTTTTGGAGTGGTTACGTTCGATGATGTTTTTAATGGGACGGTTTCTTTTGTTGACGGTACTTGTGATGGCAGTGGTTATGGCGGTAGGGCTTTTGGCGGCAGACCCTTTGGTGATAGTATTTTTAGAGTGGATACTTCCGGTGATGTTTCTTATGGGATGGGTACTTCTGTTGGTGGTACTTGTAATGGCCGTGCTTTTAACGGAAGTGCTTTTGGCGGCAGTTTTTTTGGCGGCAGTTTTTTTGGCGGCGGAGAACTTCTGTGAAACCACATTGGTGTAGGCACTATTGAATTGGGTACTTCTGTTGGGGGTACTTGTGAGGTCCCCGCTGGAAGTTGATAGAATTAAAGAGCAGGGGGAAGTGGTTTTATGTCGGGATTCTTGAGACCTCGACATTTTTGTGATTTGAGGGTCGCCCTTTTCTTCGATAATAACATGTTCATCTGAAAAGAAACGACATTTCAAAATGATTGGCAAATTGATAAGATATGAGCAAATGTTAATTTACATGAATATTAATTTATTTAACCAGGATCTTAGTCCTACCCCTGCGTGAGAGGATTTACCAGTGTAAATCCAAGCCTGGCTTTAAGTAAATCTTAGTACCTATCACGTATAGTCCTGAGAACTTTTCTAATGTTAGCTTTTTTTAAATTAGTTATTTAGAACTTGGGTACTGGGGGTGATTTGTCATAGCCTATTATCTGTAAAGTAAACGTAGCCAGGATTTAGCTTTCCTGTTTTTTTTTTTTTTTAAAATGAGATCTATGTAGAAACACATATATATTTAAATGCCAAACTAATCACCCCTCAAATGAACTCTTTTCTAAAATCAGGGTCTTATATATTTAACGGGTTTTTTCTACTGAGATAAGCATATGCTACATGTATGGAAAAACTACCAACTGGTGACTCCACAACATCAAGCTTTTCATCAAACCTGGGATGCGTGGTCCCTAAAATAGAACAGCGCCAATTCTGGTTCATACCTTCAAAATTATACAACGCATTGAGTCATGGATCATTTTTACTACCCGTGTACAACATTGTATAATTGAAAGGGCAAGTTTTTTATAAGATTGAAAATTACGCTTCACATCCATCATTGCATACTTATTTAAAAAAAAATTAAAACATTTTAATCCTCTTTTGTAGTAGTCGTATTTGTTGGGAGCTCTTTACCGCTCTAAACATTTGTATTGAGTTCTGTGATTTTGACTTCTTACAAAATGGAGGTCATAAAATACACGTATGCTTGACAAATTCGGGGTGCCTCAAGGAAGTATTCTGGGTGCAATCATGTTCTTAATTTACATTAATTAACTTTTGCCGCATGAAGGTGAAGGTGAAAACATAATTTTTGCGGATGATTCGGTCTTCTAATACATGGGAATAACTGGGCAGAAAAAAATATGAAATCAGAATATACACTAAACAGAATATAAAAATGGCTAGACTACCACTCACTTACGCTTAATGTTAATAAAACCAAATTTATGACTTAAAAAATAAAAGAAACCCGGAAGAAAACCCTACCTTAAAAACTCATCGCTCCCATCACTTAATATAACCTCGTCACAAGCGAACCATTGGATTCAGGAAAGTTATTTAAAGAGGAATCTACAAGCCAAAAATATGTATATTCTTGGTATGCCTTATTTCGTGACGAAAATAGGTAATATACATTCAAATTGGTGGGCAAACGAAGTCAAGAAACGCTCGATTTCAAGCGCAAAAGTGGTTTTTATTTATTTTGTAAACAATTTTATAAGAACGCTAAAAAGTTAATCAAGAGAAACTGTCGTAGATAATTTTCGCCATAGTAAAGTTTTTTTTAAGTTGTTCCATTTTTGCGTTCATACATTTTATTTCACACAGTTCATACGTTCTTCTATTGAATAAATACATTTTTTTAGTAGTTTACATTTATATTTTATATTGAGAAAATAAATTTGTTATTGGAATTATACTCAAGGGAAAAGATAGGAAAAGCTTAAATTTATCTAGAGCATATTTTTGGTGATCATAATGTAAACCAATTCGTTGTAAAGATTAATCGCAAATCACTATTTAGCATTAAGCGTCGCGAGCTAGCGCAGCCTCCCGCTGCCAGCGCCTCGCGCGCTGCTCCTTGGGGAGCAAGCAAAAGGGATGGATTGTTCTTGAATCAAAAAGAAGGAGAAATAACATGACTCTGAGAACACTTGAATCAAAATACTATGCACTTATGAATTTTAATACTAATCCTTTTTTGTGATCGCTTCTGTTTGACGAATGAGGACTTTGCTATTCCTCACTACCGTCATTCGGATGACGTAGCAAGTTTTTTGGAAATGACCCAGCGATTTGCGGATGAATTCGGAATGGACCCTTGAGACACACACATGAAGAAGCCGATGATTGAAACAGTGAGGTTCAAGACTATAATCGCTGCACTTCCGTCATAATTTGCGTATGTTAACATAAAATTCTTTTGAAATGATTTGCACTCTCTCTCTCTCTCTCTTACTTGATGTAGTTACAAATTTATCAGTTATACTCATGTATTTTAAGTTGATTAAATACCCAAGTTTTATTGTTTGAGAAAAAGTGAGTAATTTTCTTATTCGTGAATCTATCTCACAATCCTTTTGAACGAGAGTATCATGTTTTAAACCTACTACAATAAAATACGTGATATTTAACACCCAACGTGTAAATATGTTACAGGACTGAGCACATTTACAAGTTAAATAATAAACTAAGTTATTCTTCATATCTATTAGGAATGTAAAGATATATATGGATCTTTGCCTTATATATCTCTTAAAACAGGTCAATTCCCCAATAGCTGGAAATCTAGCTATCTCACTCCAGTATTCAAAAAGGGTTCTAAAAATTATGTATGCAATTACAGACCTATTTGTATTCTATCTAGTATACCTAAGCTCTTTGAAAAAATCATTCTTAGCAAAATATCCTCTAATATTAAACACGTTATTACCAATTGCCAACATGGGTTTGTCTCATCTAGATCTACTCTCACAAACCTTACAGTATATGTAAACTACATAAATACAGAATTGACTAATAGGAAATAGGTAGACTCCGTATATACCGATTTTTCCAAGGCGTTCGATAAGGTCTGCCACAAAATACTAATCAATATGGGATAAGTGGTAATTTACTGGCATGGTTGATCAGTTACTTATCTGATAGATCACTTTTTGTTAAGATTAATGACTGTCTATCCTATGAATTTATTGCTACCCGTGGAGTCCCACAAGGTTCACACCTCGGACCTTTATTATTTATCCTATTCATCAATGACGTTACCAACATTTTCTACAATGTCGACGTTTTACTTTTTGCTGACGATATGAAGTTGTTTAGGGTCATTAATGATGTGTACGACTGCATAATCTTGCAAGAGAACCTTAACAACTTTTTCAAATGGTGTTCTAGTAATAAACTGCAACTAAATATTAACAAATGCCAAGTTATGAGGTTCCACAAAATCAAACACCCAATAATGTATAATTATTCATTGTGTAATGTTGACTTAATCTCTGTAATCGAAATACTTGACCTAGGCATAATGTTTGATCAGAAACTCTACTTTGTATGTCACATAACTTCTATCGCTAACAGGGCTATGAAAATGTTAGGTTTTTTAAAAAGAATTTCCAAGGATTTTAAAAATATCAACACATTACAAATTCTGTTCTCATCTCTAGTTAGAAGTATTCTAGAATACAACTCTACAATTTGGTCACCTGTCTTTAATAATCACATTAATACCATTCAAAGAATCCAACGCAAATTTTTGAGGTGTATTAATTTTAGGCTTGGAATTCCTTTAGAAACAATAGATTATGATTTCTTATTACATTCATTGAAATTGTTTAAATTAAGTGATAGATAAAAATTTTTCATCTTATATTTTTATACAAAATTATGAATTATCAGTTGGATAGCCATGACATATTAATGTTGACTAGCAGTTGAAAACCCGCTCCGCGGGTTTTTTTCTACTAAGCCCTGCGGGCGGCTCTTAGTTGGGCTTCGCCCATTTTAAGTGATATTAACAACAGTTACATATAATAGATAGATATTAGGACATTCACAGAGAGAGGGTGAGTATATATATTGTTAAAACACGGAACAGAAAGGAGTTAATTAATAATAACATGCTAAATTTACGCATAATAAGAATGACAGTTGTTTGAATAAATGAAATTTTACATATTTGTGATGGATTATTTCAAATGAAACACTATTATTGACTACATGTCTACAACTGATATTAACTGTTATCTTAGGTACCTAATATAATTAGCTCATAGGAGACTTGCAGTGCTTAAATATGTGTTACAACCGTCAATGTCTATAAGTTGAATCAATATCGTTTAGTTTGTCACAATTAAAGGTAGTTATAACAAAGTTGACTTAAATAATAGATTAATTCTACTCGTGTTTATGAATAAAAGGAGGGTAATTGTGCGATAAGATTAGCAGTCGGTTTAATTAAAAGGTGTTAATTTTACTCCAACTGGTGGTAATTCTTTACCTACAACTGTTACTGTATCTAATAAAGTTTAAAGTTAGATTATATATACACCTTCATCAGGAGAGTAAAAATCTATATATAAAGGTAGATTATTACAATATAGCGCCCCTGAGGTGATATCTCACAAAAGCGGCGCTATGCAAATTGTCCAATAAATAAATAAATATAATGTTTACATTTTATTGTGTATATACCGAAGTCAAAAATTAAATATAGATTGCGATTGGGAAAGAAGAAGTGGAAGGAGGGGGGAGGGGTAAGAGTAGGCTGGGTTTATAATAATTAGGAATTAAAATATCGTTAGACGGGAAAGACCAGTTAAGTGGGAAAATATTTAAAAGAGAGTTTATAAAAAAATTCTTGTTAATTATATCTGCTTTTATATTAACATGTTTCCTCATTTCTAAAATTTCAAAATTATTTATAGTGAAGTATTTTAAGACCTGAAAAAACAAATAGCATATAACCATAAAACAACATATTCATAAGACAAATAGCTCTTAATAACGGTTATTCTAATAAATTGATAGTTGAAATACTAAATAAAAAAATTAAACATATTCTCTTCACACGGTCTTTCTAAAGATAGAAATAAACAATGGCTTAGAATTCTGTTTGTGGATAACGATACTTCTAAAATTACATTTAAAAACAATCCTGGTACTATTCAACTGGCGTTTTACACTAATAACAATGAAGAAATATATTCTTAATAATAAAGATAGCAAAATTCAAACAAAAAAATCAGGAGTTTAAAAACTCAATTGGGATGATTGTAATTTCTTTTACAAAGGTACTAAACTAAGGAACTAAAGAATATCGCAGGGCTCTAAATGGAAATAGTGAATCTGAGTTTGCAAATCATCTTTTGAATAATGATCACACTTTCGATAAAAATTCAGGTCTTAAAATACTTCACTCAGGATATAAAGCATCGCAAATAAATAATTTTGAAATTTTAGAAATTAGAAAACATGTCAATATAAAATCAAATATAATTAATAAGCAAAAAAAATATAAATAATAATGAAAAATGCTATTACAAAGTGATAAGCTTCCAGAAGAAATCTTCTTATTAAACGCTTGTTAATCGTAAGTAGTCAAATATTGTGAGCTGCATATTTAAATATTCGCGCCATTCATTTGGTTCGTTTTTATACCGCCAGAGGTGCGCTCTGTCGGTCATCTATAGCCGTGCGTATCCGCCATATTGAAGGAACGCGTGATTTTTTTATAAACGTCAAACATAATCACCTAACTGTGGATAATTTTCACTGTAATGTAATTAATTCAATGGATTATGAACTTTCTAAAACATATTTTCTTCGATATTATCCAAAAATTATATGAGCAGAAACGATGCTTTTGAAGAAATCTCGTATTATTATGAGGCGATCCTATTTTAGTATGAAATCGTGTCTTAATTTTCAAGTTAGCTGAATTTACCCGAAACAGACAATTTTAATTTGACCAATCAGAGGGCCTACATCGTCCAGACGCTAGGACAATAATACTATCAGATTCAATTTCATGTACCTATTATTAGATCAAGGTCCTCTAGTATTTTTTATTGTGACAATTATACCAAAGTTTCAGGATATAACTCAGTAATAAATAGATTGCACACACTTGGGAACTTTTATGCGAAAATCGCACATACTTTTAATATTCCCCTTGTAAAGTATAAAGCTGCACTAATAACACATTTTAACGCCACTTATTTTAATGAGGTCACTACATAACAGGCTATTGTTATTGCTTCTTTCCTTACTGTTATTTTATTTGTTATGTTTTAACTAAATTTAATTCTTTAACTTTTCTCATCAAAATTTAATACTGCACTATGTATATGAAAAAAAATAAAATAAAAACGTTGTATGTAAATGGCACTTGTGCCGTAAATTCTAAATAAATAAATAAATACAGTATTGTCCGTTGGGGCAGTTTACAAACCATCCAAAATTTTTTTTTTTTTTAATTTACGATTTTATGTCCGGGTTAAATCTTAAGTAACCGCCGACACAATACCGTTGAAGTAAAAAAAACTCCGCACCACCCGTGCTGACACATGACGTTCTAGAATATTTACATTTAATTTAACCACAAATGGTATAAAATGAATTAAAAAACGCAATAAAGTTAAATAAAAATGACATTTTCTGCAGGTTTTTAAAAAGAAAAAGTTTTATGAAAGTATATAAAGATTGATGCAATCGAAAATAAAAACAAGGGCACGAATTGCACAACTGGTAAAAAACTGAATTAGATGTGGAAGTTAACAAAGAAAGGTATAATTCTGTCTATACTGGACTTTTAACAAAACTATATGTATTTCAGTAAATTTACATAAGTTTTGACATAATTTAAACGCAATAAGATCTTTTCAAAGGTTGAGTTTAAACATAACCTATATCGCATTTATTTTCCATACTTGACAATTTATAATGTTTCCAAATATATTATGTTAATATTACTTATTACATTTATAGATACATTATAACTACAGGTAGTACACCACTTCATCACATCTCACATTTACCAAACATATACAGCGCCCTTGAGGTGATTTTGCACAAAAACGGCGCTATATAAATTTTTTTTTATGCTTCCGATTTTGTTGTCCGGGTTAAATCTTCCCCATAGGAAAAACTAAACCCTTCCACACACTTTTCCACAAATGATCATCTAGTCAATCAACATTATGCAAGTGCATTATATAAGCAAAATAAATACAAAACAATACAAGAACAACACGTCAACTCACCAGAGATCAAATGGGAAAATAATTCACCGACTCCAGATATTTTCATATCAGAGGGTTCGGCTCGGTAGAACTTCTAACAGGGCCTATAAATCCTACTGATCCCTCAACATAAATATTTAAAAAAAATTTCGTTATCCTACATGTATTTAAAAAGATATTATTATTATTATGCTTAGCAATAAACCTTTCATATTTTTTTACTAACATCAACAATGTCACTAAATATTGTTTCCCTACTACTTTCATAGTACCTAAAATACCCATCTTGTACTCTTATTATTATATATTATTTATTTAACAACTATTACTTGAATGTACAACAACTCTCAACGATAACTTGTGTTGTACCTGCTTATTCTCGTATTGTCTGTTCTCTGCCTATTATGCTATGTAATATATACTCAGTATTGAATTCCTGATCAGCTTTACCATTGTAAAAGTCTTCATGGCGTGAATAAATAGATAAATAAAGCAATACTCTTTTACATGCATAAATACAAAAATCAGGTTCAAAATCATATCCAACAAGTAACAAATACAACATTTGGGCAAAAAAGCTTCTTTTACTATGGTACTAAACTCTACAATAAAATCACACTCTCATTCAAAACTCATAACAACATTTTAACATTTGTAAACACCTTGTAATGTATTTATAATTACTCTAGAAAAAAACTATCAAATAAATTTATATAATTACTTTATATTATCCTCACTACTAAATTTTAATAATATGTAAATGAAATCCTTAGCACGGGAGTTCTTAGTGAGGATATCATTATATCTATTTGTTGCACAAAAAGGAGATAATAAAGCACTTATTATTATTCGAACACAGTTTTTTTTTATTTTTTTTTACGCGGACATTCGAACTTTCGAGCGGTAAGCACCTCGTATAGCAGCGATGGTATGTTTAGGGATATTTCCCTAGATTTAGGGAATTTTTTTTTAAAGTAAAACGGAAAAAAGATAAAAATCAATCTGTTTAGGCAATATATAGACGAGTTTTCATATGTGGGAATTCCCGCACAAAATGTTTCTGTTGAGTTTGTTTTTGGTTGAAAGTTTATTTTATTTATTCGCATAGCATGTGGTAGAGGGCTGCTAGGGTTTTATTTGCTGAGTTTAGGGTTTCATTGATATGCTTTTGCCAGGTGAGTTTACTGTCAAGGGTCACTCCTAGATATTTGATTTTTTTTTCCAAGGGAAGTTTTCTCCGAAGAAGTGGATGTTAGGTGGTATTTTAGGGAATCTACATGAGAAAACACAGGCAGCGCGTTAGGAAGGATTTACGTTTATCCACCATTGTTTGAAGACAATTTCTAGTTCTGAAGCGCGGGCTTAGACGCGACGGGTAGCCGTGAGACTGGCGGGGTGGATTGTGGTTGCGGTTCCCCGGTTTGGGCGAATGGGAAAGTTAGAGTGGGGTCAGGAGTTCAGTTTACGGACTGGATATTGCACGAGGGGACGGATTTTTTGGGAGTTCACAAATCTGAATCTATTGGAGAAGCAAGGGGCAGGCCGTTTGGGCACCCTTTGTAATTTGCCGGCTGTGGCTCTTGGGCGTTGCAGCACCATGAAGAGTGGCCGTATATCTAGCATCGGTAGCATTGAGCCTTTTTACCATCATGTTTGTTGCTCGGGGAGCCTCCTGATAACGACCTTGAGCGGTTTGTCCTCAGGAAGTTTGTATAAGTGGTGGTCGATATTTTTTGCAATAATTCTTTTGTCTCGTTTTGAAGACTGACCGACTGACAAGGTATCGGGCACACTCGTTCAAGAAGATTTCGGCAATCGCCAGGAGGTAGATGCAGCGCACGTTCGCCGCTCATCTCGTAGCTTCCAAATGGCAGCAAATAGGCAGCAAGAATCCTAGGTTGCATGTATCGATGTTTCAGAACACACTAGTAGCATACCGCTACACTTATACCAGGTCGGGTAAGTGGTGGATAATCTTCAGAAGGAAAGCGGACCAATGTATCCGCCAAGCAAATAATACTACACTCATCTAACAAAGATAATATTTATTATAGTTAACGACACGTATTATTTATAAATTAACAATTAAGAAATATTTGACCGATTAAGGAACGCACACAACAATAAAAAAAACATTTTTTTACAAACGAGAAAAATAATTTCCCTCAACGTCTATATCATCTCTGGGGATGCTGTGTGGAGGGTCTAAAACCACTTTTAAACCCTTGTACACAATGTTTCACGATAATTCCGCTAAACTTCAGCGGGTGAATTTTAATGAACATCTAAGGATAAAATGATACGTCTTCTTATTGGAGAACTACAAAAACACGATTTTTTCTTAAATACGCGAGGGCAGGCAAATCATTTTACACAGCACACGTTTGTACACACAGGTCCGAAATAGTTAGGAACACCCGCCTGCAATTTGTACACACAGGCCCGAAATAGTTAGGAACACCCGCCTGCAATTTGTACACACAGGCCCGAAATAGTTAGGAACACCCGCCTGCAATTTGTACACACAGGCCCGAAATAGTTAGGAACACCCGCCTGCAATTTGGCACTCAAGAGACTTTATCCTGCAGTAGTCCTACTAAACAATACATCCATAGAATAAGCACACCACTGTATAAGCAAGAATGTTTTATCTGTACCTTTAAATTTCAAGAAAAAAACCTTAGCATTTATACAGCATCACCAATGAGGGAAATTATTTTCCTCAAGGCCTCCTGTCTAAAAATAAAAATAAAACTATCTGAAAGGAGATGATTCTACATCATATTCCAAGATAATATTTTTATTATTATTTAACTCTTTGCAAGGAAGAACATTTAATGAAAAGGCAACCTTTTCGAATTTATGAAATGTATGTATCGAAATGGCCACGATGTTAAATAAATATTAAAAAATTAAAATCAAATTCACAAATCAAGTATAAATAATGTTTTTCCATTGAACCTTATTGCTTGTTTCCTTAGCCTTGGTCTTGCCATATAAATGGACATGTTTAGTTCCAATTGAATAAATTCCAATCCAATCTAAACATCTAAGAAATTAAAAAGAAAATTATAACTTTTTCATATTTTTTCTAATTTTCATTATTATCATAATAATAAAATATATTAACTCGACTGGCAAAAGATCTTCAGGGGTTACAAAATTGGGTGTCGAACCGCCAAAAAAATATGGTTGTCCTAAAAGTATGGAGGCACTTTTGGTGTCACCACTTTTGGTGACCGCACTTTCATTGGCAGGGCTTTTGGTGGCGGCACTTTTGGTGGTACTTCTTTTGGTGACCGCGCTTTCATTGGCAGTTCTTTTGGTGGCGGCACCTTCATTGGCAGGACTTTTGTTGACGGCGCTTTTGGTGGCGGCACTTTTGGTGATATCACTTTCGGTGACGACACTTTTGGAGAAGAAACTTTCCGTGTCGGTGACGATACTTTTTGGATGGGTACCTACTTCTGACGATGGCACATGCGATGGTAGGGTTTTTATCGGCAATACTTTCGGTGACGGCATTTTTGGAAGCATTATTTTTGGTGAAGCCATTTTTGGAGTGGGCATTTTTGGAGTAGGCACTTTTGGAGTGGAAACTTTTGGAGTGGGCAATTTTGGAATAGGCACCATCGATGATGCTTGTGACGGTGATGGTTTTGGCAAATGTGCTTTTGACGACAGTGCTGTTGGCAGTAATGCTTTTGGCGGCAGACCTCCTTTGGCAAAGGCACTTTTGGAGTGGGTACTTCCGGTGAAGTTTCTTTTAAGATGGGTACTAGAGATGGTAGTGCTATTGGTGGCATTGCTCTTGGCGGCTGTAATTTTAGCGGCAGACTTTTTGGTGAAGGCATTTTTGGTTTGTATACTTTCAGTGGTATTTCTTTTGGGGCGGGTTCTAGTGACGGTAGTGATTTTGGCAGCAGTGTTTTTGACGGAATTGATTTTGGCACCAGTACTTTTAGCAGCAGACCTTTTGGTGGAGGCATTATTGAAATGGGTATTTTTGGTGATGTTTCTTTTAAAGTGGTTACTTCTGTTGGTGGTACTTGTGACGGCAATGCTTTTGGCAGCAGTGCATTTGACGAAAGTAATCTTGGCACCAGTACCTTTTGCGGCAGACCTTTTGGTGAAGGCTTTTTTAGAGTGGGTACTTTCGGTGACGTTTCTTTTCAAAGGGTTACTTTTGTTGATGGTACTAGTGACGGAAGTAATTTTGGCGGCATTGCTTTTGGCGGCATTGCTTTTAACGGCTGTGCTTTTGGCGGCATTGATATTAGCGGCAGTGCTTTTGGCGGTAGAGATTTTCGCGGTGGTGCTTTTAACGGCTGTACTTTTGACGGCAGTGCTTTTGGCTGCAATGCTTTTGGCGGCAGTGCTTTTCACGGCAGTGCTTTTCATGGCAGTGCTTTTAACGGCTGTGCTTTTGGCGGCATTGATATTAGTGGCAGTGATTTTCGCGGTAGTGCTTTTAACGGCTGTACTTTTGGCGGCAGTGCTTTTGGCTGCAATGCTTTTGGCGGCAGTGCTTTTCACGGCAGTGCTTTTCATGGCAGTGCTTTTAACGGCTGTGCTTTTGGCGGTATTGATATTAGCGGCAATGCTTTTGGCGGTAGTGATTTTTGCGGTAGTGCTTTTAACGGCTGTACTTTTGGCGGCAGTGCTTTTGGCTGCAACGCTTTTTGCGGCAGTGCTTTTCACGGCAGTGCTTTTCATGGTAGTGCTTTTAAAGGCAGTGTTTTTGGCGGCAGAGCTTATTGAAGCAGAGCTTTTAACGGCTGTGCTTTTGGCGGCAGTGCTTTTGGCGGCCGTGATTTTCACAGCAGTGTTTTTGGCGGCAATGCTTTTGGCGGCAGTGCTTACTAAAGCAGAACTTTTAACGGCTGTGCTTTTGGTGGCAGTGCTTTTGGCGGCAATGCTTTTGGCGGCAGTACTTTTCATTTCAGTGCTTTTAAAGGCAGTGCTTTTGGCGGCAGAGCTTATTGAAGCAGAGCTTTTGACGGTTGTGCTTTTGGCGGCAGTGCTTACTGAAGCAGAGCTTTTAACGGCTGTGCTTTTGGCGGCAGTGCTTTTGGCGGCCGTGATTTTCACAGCAGTGTTTTTGGTGGCAGTGCTTTTGGCGGTATTGCTTTTGGCGGCAGTGTTTTTGGCGGTAGTGTTTTTGGCGGTAGTGTTTTTGTTGGCAGTGCTTATTGAAGCAGAGCTTTTAACGGTTGTGCTTTTGGCGGCAGTGATTTTCACGGCTGTGCTTTTAACTGCAGTGCTTTTGGTGGCAGTGCTTTTGGCGGCAGTGCTCATTGAAGCAGTGCTTTTAATGGCAGTGCTTTTCGTGGCAGTGCTTTTGACGGCAGTGCTTATTGAAGCAGTGCTTTTAACGGCTGTGCTTTTGGCGGCAGTACTTTTGGTGGCAGTGCTAATGGTGGCAGGGCTTTTAGCAGCGGTACCTTTGACGGCAAGTATTTTGTTGAATGCATTTTTGGAGTGGGTACTTTCAGTGATGTTTCTTTGGGGATGGGTACTTCTAATGGTGGTACTTGTGACGGCAGTGCTTTGGGTGGAAGTGCTTTTGGCGTCAGTACTCTTGACGAAAGGCCTTTTGGTGAAGGCATTTTTAGAGTGGGTACTTTCAGTGATGTTACTTTTGGCATGGGCCCTTCTTATGATGCTACTTGTGATGGCAGTGCTTTGCGTGGAAGTGCTTTTGGTAGCAGTGCTTTTGGTGGCAGTGCTTTTCGTGTGTGTACTTTCAATGAAGTTTCTTTCGAAATGGGGGGTGCTAATAATGACGGTACTACTAATGACGGTGTTTGTGATGACGGTAACTAAGTGTGTCGGGGGGTCCCCACTGGTGGTTGATAGAATGGAAGAGCAGGGAGAAGAGAGGATTCTTCGCTGTACGATTGTCCCCAAGGTTTTATGCGGGGATTCCTGAGACCAGTAATTTTTTGTGTTTTGGGTGTTGCCACTACCATCGGTATTAAATAGTTCATCTGCAAAGAAACGACATTTGAAAATTATTTCATATTGAAACGATATGACCAAAGTTACATATTTATTTAATTACTGTCTTAGTCCTACCCTGCGTGAGAGGATTTGAGTCACCTGTGTAAATCCGTCCCTGGGACATTTACCGGCTGTAAATAAATCTAGTTAATTTAAAGACCGGATAGTGTAGAACTTCTCTAATTGTCGCACCTTGCTAATATATCTTCATTTTAGGTTTTTACATGAGATTAATTATTAAGTTATATGATATCAATATAATGCAATTCCCTTACATTATTTTCCTTAAACTTTATTTGCATAACTGAACTGTCCCAGATCGCAACAGAATCCCGATTTGAAATGGAATCCGAAAGCTTAGCAACACTGGAGCAATATTGTATGATTCATTTAAAATTTTTCTCAAAAATGTAAAGTTACTCGTAGTTAAAATCCCTCTGTCTGACAATAAATTTAAGCGTATTCTGAATGTATCAGAGGGTTACGGTTCAAAGAATTTGTTGGAATACCCATTTATAATAACCCAGACAGCGTAAAAAATGATTTTGTATTCATTCAATAATTCAATAACTTGAAATCAAATGAATATTGTAATGTTGGTTCCAGACTGGAGAATTGTACTTCTATGATGATTGTTTACTTCTAACAAAGGCAAAATATAACAGTTTAAGTGTGTTAATATTAAATTTGCGCATGTAGCAAACACTTTGTCGGTATACATAATTATAATAATTAGATTAAAATAACTTTGTTTTTAACACCACTTTAGTGTTTATATTTTCAATGTATAAAACCAACCGGTTTCGGTAACCTTGAACCTTCATCAGGGTTATAGAAAAACATATTAGTTTTAATATTGTTGAAATTTCTAGACAACCTACTTATAAATCCCATAAGCCTTTTGTCAGAGATTTCCGATATGTGGTTAACAAAAAAATTGATTTGATTAGAAATTGATGCCCAAGTGTTCAGTTTGTGTAAATGTCGAAAGATCATTGATACGAACGATGTAATCAATTTCAATTAGTTTTTAAACTTTACATTCTGAAGCCTAGGGGTGATTTTTATAGGTATAGGATTTGCACAGGGATGGGTACCTATAAAGTAAAGGTAGCCGGAGTCGAGCTTTCCCGTTTTTTTAAAGAGATCAATATATATACGATTTTTTTTAATTCCTCCACTATTTCCCTTCATGCCAAAAGCCAAGATATGAATGGGTTTATAACAGTGCCTATTAAGCATGCGAAGTATATTTATGTTTCCGTAAATATAGTACTTCCAAAACTACATATATTATATCAAATAAATCACTGATCTACGCGCGCTCATTGCACATAAGTTCAGAAAGAAGATGTAGTGAAACATTAATAGTCTGGACTTATAATTTGGAGGAGTAAATCTAAACAGCGATTCCTACAGTGGGTGATATCGTTTCTCCGGGGGTTGGAAATTTCGGAGATATCCATATGAAGCATTGAGGTATATAGACTTATTAATGTTAAAATAACTAAAGGATCAATTGAATTTGGCGCCCCGGTAACCCAAATGCTCCGGGCCGTGGCGTGGTGGGCGGTCACCGGCGACTCCGTTCGTTCAGTTCGTTCGCGGTCAGAAGGATTCGGGCAACATCGACCGCCGCCACAAACCCACACCCGTTACTACTTCCCGCACAGGTTTAATATTTTACACTGATTTTGCAAGGAATATAGACTCTATTTACCTAACTGACATTATTTACATGACACGAAAGAAAAAAATACGATTTAACGATAGCTAAAAATAACGGGAAGAAATAATAAATTATAATATACACAAAAATAACATCAACTTATCGTGATTTATTTTTTGGGTTATTAATGTCGTGTTGCGTTACTTCCTTCTTTAAAAAGTTAAGCGTTACAATTCCCATCATCAGGACAACGGCATAATACCCCATAAATAAATCACAGTAATACTTTTCACCGTGAACATCTAAAAATTATAATATTAACATATTTTACACGGCGGTTGAAACAAAAAATAAATTTGGGCGTTTGGAATTCGTCGGAACAACATCATAAAATTTCTAAAAATCTCAAGAAGTGTGGTACCTATAGGATCTAACATCATTTCAAATACGGAGCTTTCCGACAGCTAATTTGTTAGATGAACACTTTTCAACAATATAATAACATTTTAGCGTGCCTCTATTTCCGGTTACAGTTTTTTTAATAATTGCAGCTTGTTAAGAAATCCTCATTCTGATGTATGAAATTCCTAGCTGTATTCTTGCTTACGACGGCAGCATGTGTTCCGCAATGGTTATCGTATATACATTACTTGCAGAATGTAAGTTACCTATTTTTAAAAAATTGTGACAAATTATATCCGATTTTCATGGTATGTTTTATTTGAGTTACAGAGTTATGGGAAAAGATGAGATAAGAAGTTGTTGTTAGTGTTGGTATAATTATAGTAATTAATAAATGACACCACCTCTCAGATGAAATAACCCATTAAAATACTTTCCACAATTCCTATTTACATATTGATTATTTGTTTCAGATTACGTCATCGATTAAAATTATTAATGTGCTTGTCAAAAGCTTCTTAATCACGTTTTAAAATGTTGAGAAACGGGAATTAACCAATTAATTTCTCGCTTAATTATTTTAAATTTTATAATATTATAGGTGTACAATCTGGAAGGTACCTAGTACCTACCTCATACGTAATATTATCTAGAAATTCCAAGACAACCAAAACACAATGAATAAATACGCTGTGTAGATGCATCCATTGATATTGTTGTGCAAACATGGCGGTGAATTTTGTGCACAGAACTATCTTCAAATTTCTTCAACCTCTTAAAGTGAAAGTGGACACTCGCAATAATTCATACGTCAACACGCTGCATCATTCATAGCTATTCGAATGACACAAATAGGTTTTTGCTTTATTTAAATAAGATAGTGTATGATGTTGGGTAGTATGAAGTAACAGTACACTCATTTGTCAAGAAAATATTTATTATAGGTAACTAAATTAACAATTCATATTTGATAGATTAAGGTACACATAGTTTCACGCTAACACCGCCAAATTCCAGAGGGTAAATATTCTTAAAATATAAGGATAAAATCGTCAACGTTCAGGCAAAAGTCACAAAACCACAACACACATTTTTGAGAGACTGCAAATTTGAAAGCTAAAATATTTTACATAAAATACGGTTTTAAAGTTTACTGGCCTTACTAAAAAACTTGTTTTAAATTTTACACAACTGATAAACAACCATTTTGTTACTAGGTGTTTCGCAAATACTAATTTTTCTTTTTTTTATGATTGCCACGCATAACCAAATAAGAACCTGATTATTTTTATGGTAATGGTATTCTGGATTTAAATTAGACTAACTTATGTGAATCTAGACTCACCTTCAATAAACGTATCTATGGTAACACCACATTTTACACAATACATTAATTTGTGCGTTAGGAGAGGTTCTAAGATTAGCGGTATTGACGTGAAACACGTTGTAGATTCATCATGATAACATAAAATAGAAAAAAAAGAATCAATGACATTATTATTTTGACTTAGTTTCTTGAAATAATGGCTAGTTGTCGTCTTGCTCCTGCAGTTCTTGCTGGTTCTCGAGTAGTACCTTCATGTCTTCTATCTCCGGGAATTTGAATGAACCCAGGGAATCATTGGCAGTTATAATTTCCCGAATGCAACAAGTGAGTTCTTCCTGGGCGTCTTGCGTGTTCTCCGAGTTGGCTACCTTCATGAGCTCCTTGGCAATGATGAGTTGGCTTTTCATTTGGCGGATTACTTCGCTAAATACACTTCCCGGCAGCCTTCGATACGGATGCGCTGGATGATCTATTGTTCGGCGAACAGTCGATAAAATATGTTTGCCATGGTGAAAGATAAACATATTTTTCGGCGGCACTCCTTTTGGTGATGGTACTTTTAGTGGCAGTATTTTTGGTGACGGCACTTTTTGTGTTGGTAATTTTGAAGGGGATACTTCCGGTGATGATATTTTCGGGATAGATACTTCTGACGACCGTACTTGTGATGGCGGTACTTTTGGCAGCGGCACATTTGATGACAGTACTTTTTTTGGAAGAACTTTTGGTTGGGGTAATTTAGTATCGGGCATGACGTCAGGGGACGATGGGGGATCCGTTGAAGAGCAGGGGGAGAAGAGGATCCTTCGCTGTTCGACTTCACCCAAAATTTTAGGTGGGGATACCTGAGACCTCCTGTTTGTATTTTGAGTGATGCCAATATCATCGGTATTGACATGTTCATCTGCAAAGAAACGACATTTGCAGATATCTCGATGACTGATTTCAAAACCGTATCAAATTCAAATTTTCGATAACTGAGTTTCTATCAAATTCCAAATAAATTCACATTTATTTTAAAATTAGTAATAAAATAAGTAATCACTCCAATTAATACGATAACAAAATGACATTCAAAATAGTAATGATTTATTTTGCTAATAACTCATATAGAAAACTAATCGTTTTATTATTTCACAACCGCCAAAGTAAGTAGGTACATAGTTATTTGAATAATGCAAATAATTGAAAATGATGTTATTTATATTCATAGGTTCAAACAATAGATCAAATTTATTTTTGGCCGTGTTAACACTGCATGTAGAACAATATATAACAACCATAGAAAGTGATTAATTCGAAACTAATGTTTTTTAAATTAGCCATCGATGTGAGTATCTTGAAGTAACTAAAATATGAAGAAAGAATTACATTCTAGATTCTAGAGGATAGAACAGATTGCTGATAGAAGTGTGAAGTCACGTCAATACACGTTCATTTAGAAAAAGCCAGACTCATTTACAAATTCACTTACCCATTGTGAAAGGCGTCCTGGTATGCAGTCTTTCAAGAAAAGAGCCTCCTGAAAAGAAATAAAATAATGTAATCTATGAAACTTACGAACACGAAACTAACTAACTTACGACACACAACAAATTGACCAAAGTGTTGCATTTCGGCAGCGAACGTCACAAATTGTTTTGAAAATATATTTTGATTTGACAATACTCTTGGGAAGAGTATTTCTTCAAATATTTTTGGCTAATTTCAGTTGTGACTCTGTTTGTAACTCCGGTTCAATGAACTCTAGAACTTTTGCTTTGAATTTAAGTGTCAGCTTTTTTAAAATTAGTGTTTTTGGTTTGGAGAGTTAAGGGAAGCGATAAAGTACTCATTTATGATATAATATTTTTAATAGAAAGTTGTTTTAATTGCAATTTTCAAAATTGAAACTGATTTGTCGAGAATTCAGATAAACCCAATTTATGTACTATATTTAGATGAAAAAAATGATCCAGGTTTTTACTTCGAATTCGTCAAATTTTACTTCCAACGTTTTAACGTCGAACGACCGGAACCTACCGAATCTAGTCATAATAGTGGATCACAATTTCGACGATTTATTAGAACGCAATACCGCTTCTATGGCTTTCCAAATACTACGCTGGTTTTATTAATAACTAGCTGATGTGTACCCGGCGTCGCTCGGGGACTTATAAATAGTTTGGGGTAAAGTTTTGAGGTTGTGAATTCTAGAGTATCTAGACAGCTAGGTGCATGTTTAAGGTGGAAATAATATGGTTGTTTGGAAAAAGTATTTATTTGACTTCCTCGGGCGTCGTCGACCTCTTCAACAATTCACTTTCAAGTCAACCATTCTTCTTACGCCTCTTTCTTCGTTCATAACTTACGTTTCATTTTACCACAAATAACTATTTGATTATTGTCTTCCTTGGGCATCCTGACTTTTTCTACCATTCGCTTTGTGTAGTATCATGAAATCCACATTGTTACTGTTAAAAACTACATTATGTCGACATTAATTCTACCCCGTATCTAATAAGAACAAACTTTGAGATTGTCAGTACTTCAGCATTGGATGAATGGTATAGGAACGCCTGCGGGTCAAACAAAGTATATTTATAGATTTATTGCGTTGTGTGTAAATGAAGTATTTATTTTCGGAAATACAAGTGCATACATGAAATGGTAACTAAATAAAAAATCCTATTTGATTTGGATTATTAATAAATGTGGGATGAAGTGATCTTGTAAAAAACTATCTTCTTGTCAAGTCAAATGGGAATCAATTATAAAATGTAGAAGGGTGTTTTACGACGGTGCTTGACCACGACCCACACGTTGGGTAACCCGATCTCTGCCGTTGACTATCCCTGCGATGGGATTGGATTCCCCACGAGATAGTCCGATAGATATTTTTATTCGAAAACAATCAATTTACGGCTTTTGGATTTGGATTTGTTAAATTGCGAAATTTCGTGGACATGTTTGTTTGGGATTGTTCTTTGTGGGCGTTATAATTGTTTCTCCCTTGGTCCCTTGGTGTCTTAACCTTCTGTGATCCAATCACATACTTTTATGGATAAAAGGGTTTGGATGAACAGAGTGCATTCGAGTGCACTCGACACTTTACATAATAAAAGGTTACGGGATTTGTTGTTACGGATAAGGTATCAACGATAACTGCAGCTTAAATAAAATTTTAGATCCTTTTACTTACTAGAGAGTGCGTGTGAGGTAAATAAAAATCATTTGATAAAATGATGATAACAACATGATCATAAAACAGTACAGGTTAATAAATAATTATGCGTTATGGAATTTAAGGCTTTCATTTGAATAGTTTTAGACTGGCTTTGATTTCTTTCAAGGTCCCATTAAAGATTTATTTATTTTACTTACGTGAGAACAATCCATTTATAAAAGTCAAAAGTCACTCAGTAAAAGGATACATAATATCTACATAAAAATACAAAATTATAAAAGTATATTAAAGCTCATTCAAATGACAAATAATACATACAGAGGACAGAGACAAGAGAAAAAAGAAAGACACAAGTGATACATAATATAATTAGCTCGGGATATTTTAGAGCAACAGCAGAACTTTACAGAACAAATTATGGATGGAAAAATCTAATAAGCAATAATAAAATACTAGTATTTATTGAATTAATTGACGGTTTAAAATAAGCCGGCATAGCATAGTTGTGGTGCACCTGACCTGCAATCAGAAGGCTGCGGGTTCAATTCCCATCGGCGGCATTTATTTTTTCTCAGAAGATTTTTTCAATTTATATGGGTGTTTCAATTAACAATTATTGTTTATAATAATTTGTCATCCTTTATACTTTGCATAAAAACATAAGTTTATCTTAAAAAAAATAAAGTTTCAGATTATAGATGAAATTTCAATGAGATAAGATACTAAATAATAATTTTGAATTATTGACGTTTACTGTGTAAATGTTTCATAGACATCCAAAATGATAGACCAGCCCATCAGGGGAACAAATCAAGTTTCGCGGAGCGGAGAGGGTCCATTGCCGTCTCGCTTCAGTGGTTTGTCAATAAATTAATCTGACAGTATACAGGCAAATCGTATTGTAATATCACTATTTAGTCCTAGAAAATAAACTCCGCTTATAAATTGCTAGTCATTTTTACAATAGTGCGCAAATTACTGGCTGGGTAAAAAACTACAAGTCCCAAATCGGGTAAACAAAAGTTCAGGCATGTTTCTAAAATCGAATATTTTGTTACGCTGTTTAGTTAGACACTTTTACATGATAATTTTAATTATTTCACTCTTTTTGCGTCGCTATGCAACCCGATTTGTACACGGGTCGGTTAAAAACGAACATTCAGACTACAAATTTGTAGGTATATGCTATTTTTAATACCTCACAGATTTCGAGCACATTTTTACTCTTTTGTTGTCAAAAAAAAACCACTGGTAGATTGAATACAATATTGATTGAATGTTTAGTATGCATGAAAGATATAATTTATCTTAAGGGTATTATTAAATGGTTAATAAAAAGGGTATAAGATAAAGAAAGGCCCGCCGGGAGTGGGCGGGCGGCCCCGGTGAGACAGACAGGTACTAGATACTTAGGTAGGTACCCAATGAAGATGTCACAGTGTTTGTTGGTGAGGCTGTGACAATGGAGAGGTGGTGTTGAGTTGTGGAGGTTTGGAGGAGTGGCCGTGATTTAGGAGGGATTAGCCTCGGAACATCGGACTTATGTCGCCAAGATAAACATGGACGATTATCTCCACACTGTTTCAGGGTCTGGACCCATTAAAGCACCCACCTTGAGACTCGAGACACGCGTATGGAGGTAGAGGCGCGAGAGAGAAATCTACTCGAAATATTTTATTATTTTTCTACTGAAAATTTATTGCAAGTTTGGAAAAATATTCTTAGTGATAAGATCTGAACAGCCTGGTAGGTACTTCTCAAACTTCCTCTTCCCCTTCTCCCTCCCCTCCCCTCCTTCCTTCATCCTCCCCGCAATTCTCGGAAGTTGAAATGACAAGAGCAGCCGTCAAACACATTTTTTTGTAGGGAAGAATAAACAATGACAGTAAAATTGTATGTTTACGTTTTAGGTAGGTACTGTTGACTTGGTTATTGCTGAAACTATGTACCTACTCCTAGTTTTGATGCGAGACTTTCGATGTTTTTTTTAATGCAATCATATTATTATTTTTACACAGGTAAGTAAGAACTACATGTTTTTACTTATTTTATTATTTATTAATATGAATACCGCACAAGAATCCTAAATGCTCTCAACCGTCTGGAGCCAGTTAGACTATGGCACCCGCAATTGGTATGTTGTGAGGCTGAAGGTACCTACTAGGGAATGGGAGGAGATGGAGAAGGAGATGGGGGGGGGGTAACTGGCTATTCAGATACGATCGCCAAACACGGCTAAAGCCATTTCAAAGAACGTTTCAATTTTAAATGGTGGTCTTACACCAGGGCGATACTGGGAGTATCTTCCACCCCGGAACGTGCCGCAAATATACTATATATTATTTTGAATTAATGAATTGTGAAATAATTTAAATTCTTTTTTTATTATTTTATATTTTTTGAAGAAAGACAAACATTCCCTGGTTATGGATAACCTGACAATATTTGAAAATCTCCTACTACCACCGCAGTAAGCGGAAAATGTTGCTTGTGTTATGATGGAGGACTTAGCCAGCCGGGGAATTGAACCCAATACGCCTGGGTGGGACCCAAACGCGATGTCAACTCAGCCACTGACCGGTCTACATCAAATAAAATTTACTTGCGCTCGCCGGGATTTGAACCCTCGACCTTTGGATTGCTAGTCGAGAGCCTTCCCCCTCGACCACGGTGGCCGTTATTATTAATGTTACATAATTAAAGTGAAGTCCCTTTAAACTGCTAGATAGCAGTTTATTAACGGGTTCTCATTAACTATCTACTTTACAATTACTTTTAATTTTAGGATCTTCACATATATTATTATTATTTATTTATTAACGGACATCGTCCAAATTACAAAATAATAACACGAATAAAGTAAAATGAAAAATACAAGAGTAGACAAAGGTACATGAAAGCAAAGATATATGGTAGATATAATATAAGAAAATAAAGTGACAAGTCGAATCAAGTCAAGAATACGCCATGGGTCAGGACCACAGGACACTTATAATATTCCGTCACTTGTTTAGCGACTGGCAAAAATCATTCAGACTTATCCCAAAAAAGTTAAGGTTTTGACATGAGTTGACCAGTCTACACATTCTGGACAATGGTGAATAATATCCATAATTTGTCGAATGATGGTTGAGGAAGAGCAGTTAATTATTTCTGAGTCTTTGCGAAGGGATATTGAAGGGAATGAGTTGCAGTAGAGTAGGTGAATCAATAATACCATTTATAATTTTGAAGAAGCAAATGAGGTCATTTCTTTCCCGACGGACTACCAAAGGAGAGAGGTTTAGAGTTAGTTCAATTTCATCATATGAGTATTTGCCATTTTCTAAACCTAGCCTCCTAGCAATCCCTCTTAAGAACCGATGTTGAACAGATTCAATGCGTCGAATGTGGACAGCATAAAAAGGAGACCAAATAACACAAGCATATTCAAGATGGGGGCGAATCAAGGAGCAGTAAAGAGTTCTAAGGGTATTAACGTTTTTGAAGTCCGAAGTGATTCTAGTGATGAAACCAAGTAGTTTGAAGGATTTATTAACGATTGCAGTTATGTGATCCCGAAAAGAAAGCTTGCTATCAAGAGAGACAGCAAGGTCTTTAATAGATGTAACAGTTGCTAAGCAAATATTATTAAGTTTGTATTCGAAGACAATCGGTTTTTTTGATCTATAGAAGGACATAATTTTGCATTTATCGACATTTAGTTTCAAACAATTAATTTTACACCAATTATTGAAAGAGTCGATATGCGATTGGAAAAGTGATTTCAGTCATCGTGATTTTTTATTATTTTTAGAATCTTATTGTCGTCCGCAAAAAGCCAAAAGCGAGTATGAGAAAAAATACTAATAATGTCGTTTATAAACAAGTTAAAAAGAAGCGGTGCTAGATGTGCTCCTTGAGGTACGCCGGAAATCATATGAAATCATAGATGTAAGATTAAGACAAATAAAAGTGAATAATGCACATAAAAAAAGATATACTTAGAAAAGTGCAAAGAAAATCAGGATGAAAAAATCGGTCTAACAAATCTTTTTTCACATAACCATTTTTGATTTTGAATTGAGATTTTATTGAGTTTGGTAACATGTTGAAAATTTTAAAGACATTTTGTTCTAAGGTGACCGTATTTATTTAGATATCTGGGAATAACAAGTCCATCGTTTTCAGTTAGTCTTGCACGGAGAATAATGAGTATTGCTAATTTATTAAGAATCTTTTCAAACTTTTGGTAATCCGGTTAAAAATGAGATTGCAGGTCTTAACGAATGAATTACGAGGTTTCCTGATAAAAATTTAGTATTACGAATATTATCACGATATCGAAACACGTCCAAATCCGAATATTTTCGCATCGTCATGATATATTTTCAAGGCAAATGCACATGCATCCACTATTATATATTTGAACACATATAATAGTGGAACTTGCTCATAATACATGATTATACATATATGTATGGACATATTTATATATTTTCTTTAAATGTTTTGTTACATACACATAAATATAAAACAAATGGAAGTAATGGAGGCGCTGCCTGTGTGTGGGTAATAAATAATCAAAAATAAGTAGGCATGAAATAACAGTTAAAAGGCATTTAGGAATTTCACAAATCGTATTGGGATGAAAATAGTTGCGTTGACATTGAATATCTAGAGATGAAAGCTGTGCAAATTATATGACACCAGAGCATTGATGTATGTCAGTGTTCCTCGTTCACGAGTTTTTTAGTGGGACGTACAAACAGATTTATGGTATATAGTTGTTAAGGTAGACGATAATGGTGTGGCGATACTTAACTATCAAAACACGTCACTTTCTTACAATAGTTTGAAATAGTATATTAGACGCAGATAGTGGCGAGACTGCTGGAAGAGATACTGCACACAGTGCCCACAGTGCCCACAGTGCCCACATTGCCCACATTGCCCACAATGCCCACTGGATCTAGCAGCAAACACGGCCCACGCTAAATCACGTCGCGAGAAAAATTCTTCTACAAATTCCATACCCCACAAAACAAATTATTATATTTTTCATTCGGAGATAAAAGAGCAGTAAAATAATAATTGACTTCACAATAAACTCCAAAGACATTAATTCAATGTTAGAAAGCTAATTTTCAAACAGATAAAATATTGTGGTGTGGGGGCATGTTTCGTAATATTTTCGTGATAATTATGTAGGTAGTCCATTGATGTATTGGTCGATGAGTTAAGCATTATTTTATGCACGAATATTGTGCTGAGCGTTGTTGTTAGTTTTCAATATTAAATAAAGGATTGACTTGCACTTGAGTACCTACGAATTATAAGGCAAGAAGAATTCTTTGACTATTTGTTTAAAAAGACCCTAACTTTGCTTTGACACATAAACCATACCATAAAACATACCTACCATTCAAATATTTCAGATGACGATCAGGTTTCGCTTTTACTTTATCAGGGCAGCAATATGAAATAAACTACATCAGCCCTTATTAGATCCAGGGTGGCAGGAATGAGGGAAAGGATAAGAAGCTCTGGAAATATCCTCACTATGGAAGCCCGCCTCACTCCATCCTTCAGCATTGACGCACACTGGAGAAAAATACTAGCGCCTAATATAGTTACGGCTCCCTAAAGGCTTCAACTTTCTATTATTCTATTAATTTTAACATTTTATTTTCAATTTATTCTGTTTTTTTTTCTGTTCTATCTTTTTGTTTTTGATCATATATTTTGTTGTATCTCTATATGGAATGTGTGGGACTGCACTAACCTCCCCACATACCGGAATAAACAGTTTTTTTTTTTTTTTTAATGCTTCCGATTTTGTTGTCCGGGTTAAATCTTCCCCATAGGAAAAACTAAACCCTTCCACTCACTTTTCCACAAATGATCAGCTAGTCAATCAACACTATGCAAGTGCATTATATAAGTAAAATAAATACAAAACAATACAAGAACAACAACACGTCAACTCACCAGAGATCAAATGGGAAAAAAAATTCACCGACTCCAGATATTTTCATATCAGAGGGTTCGGCTCGGTAGAACTTCTAACAGGGCCTATAAATCCTACTGATCCCTCAATATAAATATTTAAAAAATCTTTCGTTATCCTACATGTATTCAAAATGACCGACTTTTGCATCTTTATATATAAATTTTTTGATAGATCTAATACGCCTAAATTTTTAATGAGAGAGCTAGGTATAATGCCAGTAGCCGAAATAACGAATGGTAATATTTTTATAGTCTGAGAATGCCAAATTCTTTTTATTTCGTTTCCTAAATCTGTGTATTTTCTTATTTTTTCATTAAAAGATTTTTGAATGTTACAGGAATTTGGAATAGCGACATCAATGATATAAGATATTTTTTTAATTTTGTCATGTAAAACTATATCGGGTCTATTATGTCTAATCGTTCGGTCTGTTAGTATAGTTTTATCATAATATATTTTATAAAATTCGTTTTCTAAAAATGAATTTGATTCGTATTCATAATATGGTACTATATTACGGCAGTCAATCAAGTTATGTTTAATTACCAAATTTTGGTGAATTATTTTTAAAACTTGTTTGTGCCTAAATGTATACTCGGACGGTGCTAATATAGAACATCCCGATATAATATGTTCTATAGTTTCCGGAAAAGCCAAACATTTTCTACACAAATCATCAATTTGATTTGTATCTTTGATTATATGCTTTCTATAATTTTTAGTATTAATGACTCTATCCTGAATGGTAAGCATAAATCCTTCTATTTCTGCGCTCAACTCTCCAATACTCAACCATTTGTTTGACGAAAATTTGTCAACATACGTTTGGTTGAGATAATTGAAGTGTTTTGCGTGTAAAATTTTATTTGACCAGGAATCTAATAATTCCTGGTTGGGATTTATAAAAATGTTGGCATTCTCATCGTATAAATTTAAAGGTGTAATATTTCTATCTGCCTTGTAAATAATTTTGTGCATTTCTGAGCTATGAGCTTTCCTATGGAAAAAAGTTCTTAGCATTATTATGATTATTTATTATTATTTATGATTATTATTTATTCTTATTTCCTGATTATGTTTCAAAGAAGTTATTTTGACTATACCTCTACCTCCTAAATTTCTAGGTAAATTAACTCGTTCTATAGCTGAATTTGGATGATGGCAATTAAACTTTGTTAGCGTAGTTCTAATTAATCATTCTAAGTTATCTAAATCTGTATTAGACCATTTAATTATGCCAAATGAGTACGTTAATAGAGGTATTGCCCAAGTATTTATTGCTTTTACTAAATTTTTAGCAGAAGGATTGCATTTTAAAATTTTCCTGATCCTAGTTTGAAATTTAATCCTAATATCATTTTTAATACTAGTATGGTCTAATCTATTTGATTGTGGGTATCCTAAATACTTATAAACCTAATCCCTTTTCATACTATTAATTTGGAAATTTCTAAATATACTCTCGTCCCCATCTACAATTTTGCCTTTCTCTATATGGATCGTTCTACATTTATCTAAACCAAAAGTCATTTTGATATCATCTGAAAAGTTTTTAACTACCTCGATCATTTTCTCTAAATTTTGTTCAGAATTCGAAAATAATTTTATGTCATCCATATATAATAAATGCGAAATTGTACTACTCTCCCTTGTATTAACCTTAACTTTTATTTATTATTATTATTATTATTTCACATTGCTACATTGTTCTGTAACTACTTTCATTGTAGCTTAAGCACTTATTTTGTACTCTTGTTATTATATACAATTATTGAACTCTTTTGTAGAACAGAACTCTACATGACAACTTGTGTCGTACCTACTAATATCTTTCATACTCAGTTTGCTATGTTATGTACTATACCATTATTATTTTACTCCTGAACAACTTACCTAAAACAATGTATGTATACGTGTAAAAGCCTTCAAGGGGTGAATAAATAAATACAGCACACAAAGATGACATAGGCCCCTAGGGGAATTATCGCCCGTAGAAATCATCGAGATTGCCAAGTACCAGGATCAAAATGTTGTATGCAATAGGCTAATGCTTATGTAGTCAATTCCCGTGTAGCATAGTCCCGAGCAAAATGACTTTTACCGAACTTTAGTGTCGTTTAGCTGGTTATTGACAATATATTCTACGGCGTGTAAACTCCTTGTCTGTGTTGGATATACAGACCAGCAGTTCGTTACCTACGTGTTTTCCCCAAGTGCCAGTTGATCTCAATAAACCTTCCGCTGATGGTTGTCGCAGTATTTTAGTATTCAACAGAACACGCCATTCGATTCCCGATACAAGAGGTACTGGAGTACCTCTGTAGAGGTAACGCTGTAGTGAGTGTAGTGTGTAGGAATGAAGCACTCTGAGGACAAGAGTCATCTCTCCTCCGGCCGCTGATGGCTGATGGCTGATGGCTGATGTGCGGGCAGATGGGAGATGACTAAATAGATAAAGCCGAGAACACGCGCACCAACAGTCAACAGGGAAATGCTACACAACTTCAGAGACAGTAAATAGAGCTGCTTTACGTGAGATACAATCAATACGCACGTCATGTTTGAGAAGAGAATCAATTCCTTCCTAATTTGTTACGCAGCACCGGAAAATTAATTGAAGACCTTCATGCTTTAGAATTTAGAGCATGAAGAATTTTATTAATAATAATAATATTTTTTATTCCAGGATGTGGGGAGGTTAGTGCAATCCCACACGTCCCATATATAAATAATATTAAAATATTTGTGCCTGAACTTTGAAAAATAAAATAAATTACACAGCTTGGTGATTTTTTTCTTGCATAAATCAAATCAGGCGGCTGGTGTTAAGCGGGAATTTAAACCTTATTGCCATCTACATAAGGAGCGTTATTGTTAGTGGTACGATTCCAAAAGTTATATGGTTTTTCCCGAGCGAACGAGTACTAATTGAGGTGAAGTTGTTAGTCGAATTGTTATTGGTGTGTGGTGACCAGTTGGCAGTTGGCAGTTGGCAGTTGATACCTTCTCTATGTACTATCTCTCTTGTAATTACACCCTCTGTGACCCTTCATTTACGTATGTGTCTAGAACGGGTGGTTCTGGCCATGCGACTATATTCACTCCATTCTAACCGTGGGCTATAAGGAGCTAATTTTTTAAATCATCCGTTTTATTGTGAAAAAATAAGTTAAGACGACAAAATATTGTTTGATGGTTTTGAAAAAGGATGATTTTTTTGCTATTAAATATTTACATTAGTTTTTTACATATAGATATGATATTTTAATAGTACTATTCCTTGGTTAATAATATGTATAGTAAGTAGATTTCAGTGAGAAAGTAAAACACAATTAAATTATGAATAATAATAATAATATTTTGATGATTTATATAGCGCCGTTTTTGTGCAAAATCACCTCAAGGGCGCTGTATATGTTTGGTAAATGTGAGATGTGATGAAGTGGTGTACTACCTGTAGTTATAATGTATCTATAAATGTAATTAGTAATATTAACATAATATATTTGGAAACATTATAAATTGTCAAGTATGGAAAATAAATGCGATATAGGTTATGTTTAAACTCAACCTTTGAAGAGATCTTATTGCGTTAAAATTATGTCAAACTTTATATAAAATTTACTGAAATACATATAGTTTTGTTAGAAGTCCAGTATAGACAGAATTATACCTTTCTTTGTTAACTTCCACATCTAATTCAGTTTTACACCAGTTGTGCAATTCGTGCCCTTGTTTTTATTTTCGATTGCATCAATCTTTATATACTTTCATAAAACTTTTTCTTTTTAAAAACCTGCAGAAAATGCCCTTTTTATTTAACTTTATTGCGTTTTTTAATTCATTTTATACCATTTGTGGTTAAATTAAATGTAAATATTCTAGAACGTCATGTGTCAGCACGGGTCGTGGGGAGTTTTTTTTACTTCAACGGTATTGTGTCGGCGGTTACTTAGCGTAAAGATGTTTTCAAGAGAATAAGTATTTTTTCACGGCCGGTACCATTTTCCCCACGGACCAGTACCGGTCCGCGGACCGGGGGTTGGGGACCACTGCCTCATTTGACGTTTAATTCACAAAATCATAGAAATGTAATGAGTCAAAATTACCGTAATTACAGGGTTTGTCTCTACGGGTTTTTTTGGTGCATTTTTACAAGTCAAAGTTATAAATTGGAAGCACTCTTCCCAATTAAGACTCTATTTAAATGCTTAGAATATGAGTAAGTATATGCTCTACAAGTAGCGGAGCTCTATAGAAGCCCGGGTAGATCTGGGCGTCTTGTATAGCGCTAGCGATTCTTCACTAGTAACCAGCTGCTAACCCTATACAAATCTCAAGTACGACCAACAATCGAATTTGGGAGCCACCTCTGGGCTGGAGCCCCGCAATACTTGATTCTGTGCGAAGGAGGGTGCTCCGTCTGATTGAAAATCCGTTTTTGACAGACCGATTGCCATCTTAATGCAAAGATGTAATGAGTCTGTTCTACGCGTATTTTAATGGAGCCTGCTCTTAGAAGCTAGCTGCATTGATGCATGAAACTCGACGGACACGAGCGGAATACCCGTTCAGAGTTGACGTTGGCTTTATGAGAACGGGTCGTTTCTTCGACTCGTTTTTGTGTAAGTCGGAACAAGCTACCGGCATCTGTTTTCCTCCTTCATATAATAAGGACCTCTTCATGATCCGCATTAATAAATCCAAAATATTTCAATAAAAAAATACTCATTTTACCCTTGAACAAAAAAAAAATAAAACATTATTCTTACGAGGAAGAGTAGTGAGGGTGGTGGTACCGGTGTGTGGGGTATAATGAGTAATGAGTAATGAGTAGTGGGTTATCACGCGATTCACCATTATATTATTATGAGGAAGAGTAGTGAGGGTGGTGGTACCGGTAAGTGGGGTGTAATGAGTAATGAGTAGTGGGTTATCACGCGATTCACCATTATATTATTATGAGGAAGAGTAGTGAGGGTGGTGGTACCGGTAAGTGGGGTGTAATGAGTAATGAGTAGTGGGTTATCACGCGATTCACCATTATATTATTATGAGGAAGAGTAGTGAGGGTGGTGGTACCGGTGTGTGGGGTGTAATGAGTAATGAGTAGTGGGTTATCACGCGATTCACCATTATATTATTATGAGGAAGAGTAGTGAGGGTGGTGGTACCGGTAAGTGGGGTGTAATGAGTAATGAGTAGTGGGTTATCACGCGATTCACCATTATATTATTATGAGGAAGAGTAGTGAGGGTGGTGGTACCGGTGTGTGGGGTGTAATGAGTAATGAGTAGTGGGTTATCACGCGATTCACCATTATATTATTATGAGGAAGAGTAGTGAGGGTGGTGGTACCGGTGAGTGGGGTGTAATGAGTAATGAGTAATGAGTAGTGGGTTATCACGCGATTCACCATTATATTATTATGAGGAAGAGTAGTGAGGGTGGTGGTACCGGTGAGTGGGGTGTAGTGAGTAATGAGTAGTGGTGTATCACGCGACTCACCATTGTATTCAGGTGAGGAAGAGCAGTGAGGGTGGTAGTACCGGTAAGTGGGGTGTAATGAGTAATGAGTAGTGGGTTATCACGCGATTCACCATTATATTATTATGAGGAAGAGTAGTGAGGGTGGTGGTACCGGTAAGTGGGGTGTAATGAGTAATGAGTAGTGGGTTATCACGCGATTCACCATTATATTATTATGAGGAAGAGCAGTGAGGGTGGTAGTACCGGTGTGTGGGGTGTAATGAGTAATGAGTAGTGGGTTATCACGCGATTCACCATTATATTATTATGAGGAAGAGTAGTGAGGGTGGTGGTACCGGTGTGTGGGGTGTAATGAGTAATAAGTAGTGGGTTATCACGCGATTCACCATTATATTATTATGAGGAAGAGTAGTGAGGGTGGTGTTACCGGTGAGTGGGGTGTAATGAGTAATGAGTAATGAGTAGTGGGTTATCACGCGATTCACCATTATATTATTATGAGGAAGAGTAGTGAGGGTGGTGGTACCGGTGAGTGGGGTGTAGTGAGTAATGAGTAGTGGTGTATCACGCGACTCACCATTGTATTCAGGTGAGGAAGGGCAGTGAGGGTGGTGGTACCGGTGTGTGGGGTGTAATGAGTAATGAGTAGTGGGTTATCACGCGATTCACCATTATATTATTATGAGGAAGAGTAGTGAGGGTGGTGGTACCGGTAAGTGGGGTGTAATGAGTAATGAGTAGTGGGTTATCACGCGATTCACCATTATATTATTATGAGGAAGAGTAGTGAGGGTGGTGGTACCGGTGAGTGGGGTGTAATGAGTAATGAGTAGTGGGTTATCACGCGATTCACCATTATATTATTATGAGGAAGAGTAGTGAGGGTGGTGGTACCGGTAAGTGGGGTGTAATGAGTAATGAGTAGTGGGTTATCACGCGATTCACCATTATATTATTATGAGGAAGAGTAGTGAGGGTGGTGGTACCGGTGTGTGGGGTGTAATGAGTAATGAGTAGTGGGTTATCACGCGATTCACCATTATATTATTATGAGGAAGAGTAGTGAGGGTGGTGGTACCGGTGAGTGGGGTGTAATGAGTAATGAGTAATGAGTAGTGGGTTATCACTCGATTCACCATTATATTATTATGAGGAAGAGTAGTGAGGGTGGTGGTACCGGTGTGTGGGGTGTAATGAGTAATGAGTAGTGGGTTATCACGCGATTCACCATTATATTATTATGAGGAAGAGTAGTGAGGGTGGTGGTACCGGTGAGTGGGGTGTAATGAGTAATGAGTAGTGGGTTATCACGCGATTCACCATTATATTATTATGAGGAAGAGTAGTGAGGGTGGTGGTACCGGTGAGTGGGGTGTAATGAGTAATGAGTAGTGGGTTATCACGCGATTCACCATTATATTATTATGAGGAAGAGTAGTGAGGGTGGTGGTACCGGTAAGTGGGGTGTAATGAGTAATGAGTAGTGGGTTATCACGCGATTCACCATTATATTATTATGAGGAAGAGTAGTGAGGGTGGTGGTACCGGTGTGTGGGGTGTAATGAGTAATGAGTAGTGGGTTATCACGCGATTCACCATTATATTATTATGAGGAAGAGTAGTGAGGGTGGTGGTACCGGTGAGTGGGGTGTAATGAGTAATGAGTAGTGGGTTATCACTCGATTCACCATTATATTATTATGAGGAAGAGTAGTGAGGGTGGTGTACCGGTGAGTGGGGTGTAGTGAGTAATGAGTAGTGGTGTATCACGCGACTCACCATGGAATTCAGGTGAGGAAGAGCAGTGAGGGTGGTGGTACCGGTGTGTGGGGTGTAATGAGTAATGAGTGGGTTACCACGCGATTCACCATTATATTATTATGAGGAAGAGTAGTGAGGGTGGTGGTACCGGTAAGTGGGGTGTAATGAGTAATGAGTAGTGGGTTATCACGCGATTCACCATTATATTATTATGAGGAAGAGTAGTGAGGGTGGTGGTACCGGTGAGTGGGGTGTAATGAGTAATGAGTAGTGGGTTATCACTCGATTCACCATTATATTATTATGAGGAAGAGTAGTGAGGGTGGTGTACCGGTGAGTGGGGTGTAGTGAGTAATGAGTAGTGGTGTATCACGCGACTCACCATTGTATTCAGGTGAGGAAGGGCAGTGAGGGTGGTGGTACCGGTGTGTGGGGTGTAATGAGTAATGAGTAGTGGGTTATCACGCGATTCACCATTATATTATTATGAGGAAGAGTAGTGAGGGTGGTGGTACCGGTGTGTGGGGTGTAATGAGTAATGAGTAGTGGGTTATCACGCGATTCACCATTATATTATTATGAGGAAGAGTAGTGAGGGTGGTGGTACCGGTGAGTGGGGTGTAATGAGTAATGAGTAATGAGTAGTGGGTTATCACTCGATTCACCATTATATTATTATGAGGAAGAGTAGTGAGGGTGGTGTACCGGTGAGTGGGGTGTAGTGAGTAATGAGTAGTGGTGTATCACGCGACTCACCATGGAATTCAGGTGAGGAAGAGCAGTGAGGGTGGTGGTACCGGTGTGTGGGGTGTAATGAGTAATGAGTGGGTTACCACGCGATTCACCATTATATTATTATGAGGAAGAGTAGTGAGGGTGGTGGTACCGGTAAGTGGGGTGTAATGAGTAATGAGTAGTGGGTTATCACGCGATTCACCATTATATTATTATGAGGAAGAGTAGTGAGGGTGGTGGTACCGGTGTGTGGGGTGTAATGAGTAATGAGTAGTGGGTTATCACGCGATTCACCATTATATTATTATGAGGAAGAGTAGTGAGGGTGGTGGTACCGGTGTGTGGGGTGTAATGAGTAATGAGTAGTGGGTTATCACGCGATTCACCATTATATTATTATGAGGAAGAGTAGTGAGGGTGGTGGTACCGGTGAGTGGGGTGTAATGAGTAATGAGTAATGAGTAGTGGGTTATCACTCGATTCACCATTATATTATTATGAGGAAGAGTAGTGAGGGTGGTGTACCGGTGAGTGGGGTGTAGTGAGTAATGAGTAGTGGTGTATCACGCGACTCACCATTGTATTCAGGTGAGGAAGGGCAGTGAGGGTGGTGGTACCGGTGTGTGGGGTGTAATGAGTAATGAGTAGTGGGTTATCACGCGATTCACCATTATATTATTATGAGGAAGAGTAGTGAGGGTGGTGGTACCGGTGTGTGGGGTGTAATGAGTAATGAGTAGTGGGTTATCACGCGATTCACCATTATATTATTATGAGGAAGAGTAGTGAGGGTGGTGGTACCGGTGAGTGGGGTGTAATGAGTAATGAGTAATGAGTAGTGGGTTATCACTCGATTCACCATTATATTATTATGAGGAAGAGTAGTGAGGGTGGTGTACCGGTGAGTGGGGTGTAGTGAGTAATGAGTAGTGGTGTATCACGCGACTCACCATGGAATTCAGGTGAGGAAGAGCAGTGAGGGTGGTGGTACCGGTGTGTGGGGTGTAATGAGTAATGAGTGGGTTACCACGCGATTCACCATTATATTATTATGAGGAAGAGTAGTGAGGGTGGTGGTACCGGTAAGTGGGGTGTAATGAGTAATGAGTAGTGGGTTATCACGCGATTCACCATTATATTATTATGAGGAAGAGTAGTGAGGGTGGTGGTACCGGTAAGTGGGGTGTAATGAGTAGTGGGTTATCACGCGATTCACCATTATATTATTATGAGGAAGAGCAGTGAGGGTGGTGGTACCGGTGTGTGGGGTGTAATGAGTAATGATTAGTGGGTTATCATGCGATTCACCATTATTTTTCACCATTGTTTAGGTATGTTCATGTTTATTCTTTATTTCAATTTAATAGCTTTTTTAAAATGAATAATACATGTGGTCGCGTCTCCCACGCGCTATTTACATTTCCACAACTTTACGTGCCTCATTTTAAAATGTTTTATTGCAGACGCTAAATTATTGTGGAGGTGATCTTTAATTTTATGACTTAATCAATAACTTTGGAATAATTCCCATTCATTCGGTGATACATCCCAATATTTACGACGCCATTTAGATAACCTAAAATACAAGAAAAACGATATTAACTGTTTGACTTCATTGTGGCATTTCATTTAACGTTTTTTATTATCTTGTGTGACAAGTGTGTGATTTGATTTGATTCAAACGATTGGTTCAACTTATTTTTTAAGAACTGTGATGAATTATTCATTAATAGTTTTATTTAATAGTCCGATTTACATTAATTGTGTTAAAAATACAGTTTATTGGTAATAAAACTGTATTTTGACTGAGGATTAGACCTTCCTACCCAGGAGCTTGAGTCAACAACTCTACCATCCTGGCCAAATCTTTTATCGATCGGGTGGGATCGACATTTATTTCGTATATTAACAGCTTGTGTACTGTAATCCGCGTGTATGTACGTGATCGGTAAAATATATTTTCATGTGGACAACGAGTCTGTCCGACGAGTTTCAGCTCAATCGGGTATCAGGAAGTGGGTTAATTTCCGCTTCCAAGATTTTCTTTCATTCATTCCCATGTATTTAAAAGTTGAGGATCTGTGTTCGAGTCCCACCTGGTGTTGCCTGGTGTGACTGTTGCCTTTTTATTTTCTTCGTCTGTCTGTTTCATTGAGGAATTAACAATACAGTGAGGTTCATGGGCTTCAATAAGATGTACCATAAAAAATTTCCCATATAAATAAAATTGGATAAGTATATCCGAGACACCATCTAGATTGTAAAAACATTCAGGCAAATTTTGCAATCACACTAAAAAGATGGGACCCAAAAAATATGAGAAATGATTGAAGATAATGTTAGTAATTCAAAATTGGAAGCATGAAATTGATAAAAATGTGATGAGGTGCCGCTTAATTGGTAGACTAGAGGATCAGGATTCGAGTCCCAGTTGCGACCGTTACCGTTTTATTACCTGGTCGTGTCTATTGTATATTTTTATTGAGGGTTGTTGGTTAGTTATCTTCATAAATGATTAAAAAATAACATGCGAAGGAAAATAATATTATAACAATAAATATAACATTTATAGACAAACAATATACCTAATTGTAAAAAACAAACATTTACATTGAGGGAGTTTGCATCACTCGGTTCAAAATTTTCTAGAATTATTTGAATATATTTGTAGTTATTTTCGGTATTCTTTTTATTAATAAATAACTACGAAATTTGGCTGAAGCGGTTTTTAATAATACATCCGAAAACAATAAATAAACGTAGAAAATACAACAAAATGATTTACGAAAGGAAGGTTCGAGAACGTTCCGAAGCGCGTCACGTAGGCAAAATAATTCGATCTCGATGTCGCGGTTGCTGGTACTGTACTGACCATTTCGTTCACGTTGTCGCTTATCTAGGTGGAAAATAAAACATTCTCGAACATTCCAGTTGCTACAGAAACAAATATTAAAAAATAAAAGAAAATCCAAGAAGCTTATTTGGAAACTTCTAGAATAACGTTCGAGTCAAGTAGTGGCGTACCACTACGGGACTCCCCCTCCAGCAGCACGGTTAAGGGCTGCGTTGTGGTTAAAGGCATCTAGGCTTTTAGGTGGTCCGGAAAATAAACACGCCTACCGGAACGTGTGGTCGTGTGGACATAGAAAGGGTTGGTCGTGTTTCCGTCGTAGTTCCTTTGGTTTCCTGGGCAATGTAGGCAGGTTTGAGGCGGTCAATGCTCAAAGTTACCTCGTTTCCTTTACGTAGAATGGTGAACGTCATTCATTCATTCATTCATTCCAGCGGACGAACTGGTAAGGGCCACTGTAGGGTTGCTGTAGCGGACTTTTGACAGAGTCGTCCCTCAGAAAGACGTGGGTAACTGTTGGAAGGTCTTTGAAGATGAAGTATTTCCCTTTGCCTTGTCGGGTACCTTCAACCGGTCTAAGGTCGTTTAAATGCTGCCGTAGTTCCTTAAGGAAGTTGCTGGTGTAATCGTAGGTTGCTGGCTTGAATTCTCCAGGTAAACGGAGTAGTTCGCCGTACACTAGTTCGGCTGAAGTGGCACCAAGGTCGTCTCTCCAGGCTGCCCTAATTCCCATTAAAACGGTGGGAAGCACCTCCGTCCAGCAGTCGTTTTGATGGCATTTAATCGCTGCCTTGAGCTGGCGGTGTAGCCTCTCAACCATGCCATTTGCCGCAGGGTGATAGGCCGTCGGGTAGATTTGTTTTGTCCCTGCCAAGTGGTTGAGTTGTTTGAATAATTTAGATTCAAATTGTTTTCCTTGGTCGGTAGTTATACGGATTGGTGCGCCAAAGCGGGTAATCCACCCCGTTTCCGTTTCCGCCTCTTGATCTTTGATAGGGAAAGCCTCAGGCCATCTTGTGAATCGGTCCACGCACGTCAAGCAATACCTTGTCCTTCTGACATTGGCAAAATAATGATATCGATGTGGACGTGTTCGAATCTTGCCGAATTCAGTTTGAAGTTGTCATGTGGAGTATTTACGTGTCGCGTTACTTTGTTAAGCTGACAGGGTAGACAGCTTCTTGCCCATCTCTTACAATCTGCTTTAATGGAAGGCCAGACATATCGCTGTGTTATCAGTTTGGTAGTGGCTTTTATTCCCGGATGAGAAAGGTGATGTATCGTGTCGAAAGCGGATCTTTTTCAGAATTGTGTCGTAATAAATGGTCTTGATTTTCCAGTTGACACGTCACAGTTTATAGATGTGTTCATGTCAGGTATTATGACATTTTTAAGTTGTAGAGACGATCCGTCCGGAAGATAATTTTTCATCTCTTGGTCGGTTTCTTGATCTTTTGCCAACTCGGCATAGTTTATAGTTGTCTCGATGTCGTCAATTCTGGATAATGCGTCAGCAACTATGTTGTCCTTTCCGGACACGTGTTGTATATCCGTTGTGAACTGGCCCATAAAGTCGCATTGGTACTGCATTTTTCTGCTTTTTGCGCGAAAGCATACGTGATTGGTTTGTGGTCTGTGTATATCGTTGTTACCGGCCATATTTTATATTAAATGCCATCCAGAACTTTGCAGATTTTCTGCGCGCCAATACTCGGTCCTCGAGTAATGTTCGGGATGGGCAGAGCATGAAACTGTCGCCAAGGCATGGGCACACAAAGGATTACAGGTTCTACTGATTGTAGTGAAATGAAAGCTGTAGTTTTGTTTTTGCACATTATAAAACATGGAGAATATATTTAAGTTAACATGTTACATATTATGACTCGGCACTTACCCCCAGGGATCAATAATTGGTTTTTTAATTCTATCTAAAACTGATTAACCACTTAATTACGGGAAGTGAGCGGGGAGCTTCTATACGGCCGGCGGTGGTCTGTCCCCGACAGATCGAGCTGGCACCATCAGGGCTTTGGTCCAGGAGACGGGTCCAGCGTCTCCGACAAGGTGGCTGATAAGCGGTTCTGGAGCGTATCGGGTCTATCGTTTATGTAACATTAATGGAGCGAATCCATCCATTGAGCTGATCGGCAGATTACTTGAGCGGGTGCCGTCCGGGCTTGTGATTTTATTATCCGTTTCTTATTAAGAAAAATACGGCTTGTATCGCGCCACTTGAGGTGAATGCTTCATTTCCCGGAGTCCGCGGTATAACGATTTGCAAGGGATCGCGTATATAAACTTCAGTAGAACATTATTTGTGATCTTCACGAACACACACACGGTCATCCATTATACGGACGTTTATTTAATAGAACCTGCACCGACTTGGTTTTTGTAAAAAAGAACCGAATAACCCGCATCAGGAATACTGATGTACACTTTTTTAATACGATCGCCCATCCAGGGTAAAAATGAATTATAATCTAATTCACTGTGCGATCATTACACGGCCGCCCCGCTCGTGTAACAATTCCAGAGTGCCCAGCGAAAGGAAACGGAAACAAACAATAGACTGCCCGGCGGTCTATTTGTTGCCAGACCGTGCTCTCTATAATTTTAATCAAAATTAATGCTATGAATGGTACTTGTTCTGAAGAGGTGTTTTAAATAATTACTTTTAAATAAGACTTAACACCGCTTCATAACATTACCCCCCGCGCCACACAAATGTTTGTCCCCAAACATTAATACAACTCTAAAAAAAACTACAACTGCAATAACTAAGCTTGAAAAGATCCTCTGGGTTTCTAAAAAAAAAACAATCAACAATTATACATGAGCATCATAATTTGTAAGATAAGTAAGGAATAAGACAAAATCTACGATTTGGATAGCAAAACTTATGATGAATGGGTGTGCCGCAGCTTCAATCGCACCCATCGAGCGTGCAGCCGGATGGTTGAGCCTGCGATTCATCCATTCTAGAACTTAAAGATAACTTAAGATTAATGTAACTTAATTACAAATTTTAGAAGATATTACGTGAACGGAGTCTGCAAGCACCCACAGTATCGGAATACCGGGTGATGATAAATTGACGATTGTCGAAGACTGCCGTTAGCGTTACATCTGTGACGGAAAATATTCTTAAACAAAATTGTAGGTAAACCTGTAGGTATATAAAAAAATATTATTGTTCTTCTCAACACATCTAAACAACTTAAGCGTTAAAGCTTCACTGGCCCTTTAATAGGGCGATAAGCCACTCAGGCAACACTTTTTTAGGGAGGTAAACCAACCCTCACTTTTCACTGAGTCTACTTCTCCGTTGGAGATAAAACACACTTCGAAGAAATTCTATCTACTCTACCTGACCTGGTTATTGGGTAAGTTTTTCGAAGAGAATTTATACAATAAGACAAAATAATCATCCTTGGAAAGCATTATTTCGTAATAGTAGAAAAAACTTTTAACCTTTACACACACGCAGGTGTGTAAGGTGGTTTAATCGAGTGGAACTGTCAACAACCAATCTTATAGATGTGGTGCAATTAGTAGTAGTATACATCCATTGTTGTAAATGGTGCAATTGGTAGAAAATTGTATACATCCATTGTTGTAAATGGTGCAATTTGTAGAAAATTGTATTATTGTACTAATTTATAGATAAAACCTACTTTTACTTAATATAACTAAAGTTATAGAAGGAATTTAAGGAAAAGACATATGCTGAACCAGCTCTTATAATTGTAACATTAATTACTATGAAATTATTAAACAAAATATCAAGAGTACTAACATAAGTATACCATTTTCAAACATGACAAGATAATTATAATAAAGTAAACAAAAATATATTTGGTAAAATTCAATTCTTAATAATAAAATTTTTTAAAACTGCTTAGAAAACAAAGATGTACTGGACCGGTACATCTTCACTTTCTAAGTAACGGGCGAACGTATACAATATGAACATAAGTATATATTAAGAAACCTAGAATATACGGGGATAGTGGAAAAGTATCACCGTGCATTCCAAGATTTGGGCAGTTTATATATCCCATGCTACCTAACTTTCACTTGTTTAGTCAAAGCCATATTTCAAGTCATTTTTTTTTTTTTTTTTTTTTAAATTATTTTCCTATAAGCTTATCTGAACAACATCATTGTCGTGTAACAAACTCGAGTAGGATACTAGAGTGTTATACTAAATTTATTATGTTTCTTTCTATTATTTACCGATTATACTAACCATTTTACGAAATTTCTATATTTTCTAAAAGAAAATTAACTAGGACAGGACTAAGGACTGTCATAATGCTGGGTCGCTCCAACTCGGGTGATCAAGCCGCTTTGTGCTCCCGTGCATTGAAAAATATTTGAAATATTAATTAATTGAGAGTACTTGGTAGGGTGGCCAGACCCACCAAAGCACTATCAGAAACATATTAATCCGGTATATTTTCTGACTTGACGATGTCTTTCACGTGAAAGTTACCAGTTTCCTTACCTTTGAGGTCTGCTAATGTATAGATTAAGTCTGATTTTTTCTTCACGACTATATTTTGCACAAAGCGTGGAGCTAGTTTCTGTGCAAAGTAATTTAAAGCGTTTGATTGGACGAAATTTCTACGCCAAACCCTATCTCCGACTTGAAAACTAACATGTTTTCTCCGCAGGTTATAATGGTTTGCTCCTTTTTGATAAGCTTTTAGTAAAGCATCTGAGACTTGCTCATAAACTGATGACAGTTCTTCTAATTTTTGTGCGTAGATTCTCTGACTAGTACAATTTTGTAAATTAGATTCCGTATCAGCTATAGGGTTACGATGCAAATCACCGTCTAATATTTGCTCCCGACCATGCATTAGAAAATAAGGTGTAAAACCCGTAGCGCAATTTACGGAATTGTTCATAGCTGATTGTATTTGTGGTAAAAATTTTGACCAATTACGGTGGTCTGATTCAACTAATATCGATAATGCGGTGCCCAAAGTTTGGTTATATCTCTCTACCACATTATTTTGAGGGGTATAATAAGAGTTATAAAACGGAGGAGGTATATTATAATTATTTAATAAGTCCTTAAATTCTTTGGATACAAACTGACGGCCGTTATCACAAACAATGGTGCGCGGTACGCCATGTACAAGAAAGATACTTTCTTCTAAACTCTTCACAATGCTTCGCGCGGTACCTTTGCGCAACGGGAACAGCCAGGTAAACTTTGAAAAAACATCGACACAGGATAAAATAACGGTAAAACCAGAGTAACTTCTCGGTAATGGACCTACCAAATCCAACGATAACATTTGCATTGGACGTGTAACTTTTTTTGGATGTGATGAAATACCGTTAGGTGAGGCCGTACTGATTTTGTGGGCCTTACAGACCGTACAGCGATTTACAAATTGTTTAATGTCTCTGTACATATTTGGCCAAAAATACCGTAATTGTGCTTTTTTATAAGTTTTAAAAACGCCGGGGTGACAAGATCGAATAGACTCGTGAACACTACTTAAAATGTCTAATCTTTTTTCTTGAGGAATTACTTTTTTCCACGCAGTGTCTTCACACAGTGCTAAACGAGTTTTCGTGTGACGAAATAGTTCGTTTTCCCGAATTTGGAAGTTCTGAAAACGTTGGGGAAATTCTTGACAACCCTTCCAAATATTTTGATACCACTCATCTTGAATATTTCCTGAATCTATAATGGAGATTTCGGCAAGATCCATTCGCGAAAGGACATCTGGGACTATGTGTTGAGTACCTTTACGATGGATTACGTCAAACGAGAATTGGGATAGGCGTGAACTCCAACGCGCGAGACGACCGCTGGGGTTGGACAGAGAACCTAACCATTTTAGGCTTGAGTGGTCGGTTACAACTGTAAAATGAGTTCCTTCAATGTATGGTCTAAAGTGTGTAACGGAGTCTAGTACGGCTAAAAGTTCGCGCTCAGTTATTCCATAATTACGTTCGTGAACGTTTAAGCATCTCGAAAAATAAGCTATAGGGTGCTCCTGTCCATCTATAGTTTGAATTAATACCCCCCCAATGCCTACGGAGCTTGCGTCACAGTGTATAGCGAAGGGTTTCGAAAAATCTGGACAACTTAAGACTGGGGCAGAAGTAAGTGCTTGCTTTAGTGCAATAAATGCGGATTCAGCTTCCGGTGACCATTTAAAATTACTAATTCCCTTTTTTGAACCAGTAATACTTGTTAAAGGAGCTGCAATGCTTGAAAATCCCTTGATAAACCGTCTAAAGTAACCGCACAGGCCAACAAATGCCCGAATTTGTTTAGCATTTTTCGGTATAGGAAAATCTTTAATACTATCTATCTTACTTGGATCAGTGCGAAGTCCCTGGGAATCCACCATATAGCCCAAGTATTTAAGCTCGGCTTTACAAAATTCTGACTTTTTTAAGTTAATGGTGAGACCCGCGTCTCGTAGACGTTCGTACACCCGATTTAACAAGTTTAAATGTGATTTCAAGTCTTCCGATACTAATATAAGGTCATCTAAATAGCAAAAAACATTATCATCGAAATCAGGTCCAAACAATGCATCCGCTAGTCTTTGTAATTCGCTAGGAGCATTTTTCAAACCAAACGGCATGCGAGTGAACTCAAAGAGGCCCCGCCCAGGAACAACAAATGCTGTCTTTTCACATGATTTTTTGTCCAAGGCTATTTGCCAAAATGCCTTGGAGAGGTCAATCGAGGAAACATATCTGGCACCGCCCAGTTTATCTAGGATACGCGCAATATAGGGAAGAGGGTAACTATCACGTACCGTGACGTTATTAATTTTTCGAGAATCAAGGCAGAATCTAGCTGTTCCGTCTTTTTTTGTTACAATTATTACTGGACTGGACCATGGTGAACGAGAAGGTTGAATAACCCCTAATTTTAGCATTTCATCAACTTCTGTTTCTAATTGTTTCTGCCGTGCGGGTGAAAGAGGGTAATACCGCTGTTTGATGGGTGGTCCTGTTGTAATTATTTTGTGTTTAACTAAGTGTGTTAGACCTAACCCCTTTTTTTCAAAAGAAATTGACTCGAATTTTTTAACTATTTTAGAGAGTTCCCTGTTCTCTTCAATAGTTAGGGATGAGGCTGGCCGAATAGCCCGCAACCCACTAATATTTCCTTCCGAAACAGGAAGAGTAGCTTTCGAAAACAGTTCCGGTGCGATGTGGAACTCCTTCCAAAAGTTAACTCCTAGAATAATTGAAGGCGACAATGTCGGGATGACGTAGAAAAGAATTTCCTTTGTGGATGATTTATACGTGACCGGCAATGACATTGTCCCTAAGACTGGTTGGTTTGAACCGTCCGCTGTATAAACACTAAACTTAACTTTAACTAACTTAATACCTAATTCCTTAAAAATTTTATAACTATTGCCTCCTAGACATGACAATGAAGCGCCGCTGTCTAGCATTCCACTGTAGAAATTATTTATAATATGTACATAAGTATAAGGACGGTTATCATTTTCAATAGCCATCTCCCGTGGCAGCGGGCCCACTGTTCCGGTTGATGGGGATGAAAGAAATTTATCAACTATTCGGAGCCAACTCTCCCACTCGCTTTTCCTCTGCGCCAAGGACGGCTTGTAGCAAGAGAGACTCCGACCTAGTTTTTTGACTTTTTATGAGCTTTGTCATTGATAGCTCCCACTTTAGGATTGTTAGACCTTGAATTTTTCTTCCTGCAATCTTCTATAACGTGTCCCGATAGTTTACAATATGAACAGAATGGTTTATTGTAAAACGTTCTAGAATTTTCGTGTGCAGTTTTTGTATATGTGTTAGAAGTAGAAGAAGACGGTTTATTGTATTTATAATTATTATCTCTGTTTCCAAGACTAACTTTAGTATAGTTGTTGGAATAATTGTTGTTATTTGGTTTTCTGTACTGATTTTGGCTATAACCTTGGTGTCTATGAATATTATTATTATTAAAATTAGGTGTTTGTCTAGCAGTACTATCAAATTTCTCCGGTTTATTAGTGACAGGTAAGTCTACTTTTGGTTGAGAAACGTTGAAAGATACGAAATCATCCGACAGTGATGCATAAGATTCCAAGTTGCCTGCATGAGTAGTCAATTGCTCGAATGTCGATATATCTCTTGAGACTAGTAAATTTGTATACATAGGCAATAAAGCTTTTTTTGCCAACCGCAAAAGTTCTAATTCCGGTAGTTTAGCTTCAAGCATATTGTTTAATGATTTCATTCTGAGAGTGAATTCTAGCACTGACATACCTTTAGGTTGTGTCATGTTAAATAGTTTTACCTTAAGATCTGTTTGAAGGTCGTTTGCTTCAAATTGTCTTATCAAAAGTTTTGAAAGATCGTCCCATTTCAAATCCTGAGTGTAAATAGACCTGAACCACAGGAGTGCTAAACCTTCTAAAAGATCAGGAAAAACGCGTACAAGATGATCCTGGTTAAAATTTTTTGTCCTACATTTCTCCTCAATTAATAGTAAGAATTCCCTTACACTACTTTTTCCGTCATATTTCAGTTTCCAACCGTCTACGTTATTTGAGTGTGAGTCCCTATAAATAATCTTCGTTTGTTTAATTATGTGGGCTTTCTTAATGGTTGTGTCGTCTAATTCAGAATCCGATGATTCAGAATTCACTTCACTTATAGCAGGTGTTTTAATCTCTTTATTATAAGCGCGCGCCTGTAAACGTAACTCATGAGAAGTCGACGATGGATCAATATTCCTGTCTTTAAGTTCTTTAATGAGAACCTCCTTCGAAGCCCCATTGATATTTGGTATTGGTATTGGTGAAGACATGATTACGTTCTTTGATGTTCAGATAGGAAGAAAGAAGTAAAAGAAGAGAAAAATAAATATTTAATTTTTTTTTGTTTATAAAACAAAAGAAACTCTTCATTGACGGCTGTAGTATCATTAGACGTAATATTAGCTCAACTTCTATTGTACAATTGTGAAAAAAAACAAAAAAAAATTGTTAAAAAAAATATGCTCCACCCTAATGAGAATTGCGAAAAATGGACCACCCTATTATATTGTGAAACGTTATTAAACGTCGGCCTAATGTAATTGTCAATCAAAGATATCATTTAATTTGGGCGAAAAAAAAAAATGACGTAGGTATGTATATAAATAATATTGAGTGTTTGTTGACTTACGAGTAATTAAAACGCATATCGATTGTAATGTGGACTTACAATTTGTATTGTAGAACGCCGACATAAATGTTTTTAATATTATGTATATTAGCGTAAAAATCTAATAATATTATAAAACGCAAATATGCCTTGATCAAACAAGTGAATGACATCGTAAAATAATCGTAAATAATTATGAATTAGACAGTTTGACATAACCTCCCATATAATCATCTTGTTTACCAATTAGTGTTGACATAAAATTTGACAGCTACAAAAGCATAGATAAATCATAGATTTCATGAAAGATGAAAGTTTACGCAAGATTTTACCATAGAATAACGCAAATTATGAATTATCGTTACAAGAATACTGAGTGTATTTGAGGTTATGAAACAATATTCAAATCACTAGACATAAGTGATACAATATTATGTCAATTAATCATGAAACATTTCACCAAAATCAGCACAACATGCAATCACCACGAGCCAAAACACGTTGAGGCGCCAATTGTTACCGGCCATATTTTATATTAAATGCCATCCAGAACTTTGCAGATTTTCTGCGCGCCAATACTCGGTCCTCGAGTAATGTTCGGGATGGGCAGAGCATGAAACTGTCGCCAAGGCATGGGCACACAAAGGATTACAGGTTCTACTGATTGTAGTGAAATGAAAGCTGTAGTTTTGTTTTTGCACATTATAAAACATGGAGAATATATTTAAGTTAACATGTTACATATTATGACTCGGCACTTACCCCCAGGGATCAATAATTGGTTTTTTAATTCTATCTAAAACTGATTAACCACTTAATTACGGGAAGTGAGCGGGGAGCTTCTATACGGCCGGCGGTGGTCTGTCCCCGACAGATCGAGCTGGCACCATCAGGGCTTTGGTCCAGGAGACGGGTCCAGCGTCTCCGACAAGGTGGCTGATAAGCGGTTCTGGAGCGTATCGGGTCTATCGTTTATGTAACATTAATGGAGCGAATCCATCCATTGAGCTGATCGGCAGATTACTTGAGCGGGTGCCGTCCGGGCTTGTGATTTTATTATCCGTTTCTTATTAAGAAAAATACGGCTTGTATCGCGCCACTTGAGGTGAATGCTTCATTTCCCGGAGTCCGCGGTATAACGATTTGCAAGGGATCGCGTATATAAACTTCAGTAGAACATTATTTGTGATCTTCACGAACACACACACGGTCATCCATTATACGGACGTTTATTTAATAGAACCTGCACCGACTTGGTTTTTGTAAAAAAGAACCGAATAACCCGCATCAGGAATACTGATGTACACTTTTTTAATACGATCGCCCATCCAGGGTAAAAATGAATTATAATCTAATTCACTGTGCGATCATTACACGGCCGCCCCGCTCGTGTAACAATTCCAGAGTGCCCAGCGAAAGGAAACGGAAACAAACAATAGACTGCCCGGCGCACAGTGGGCTGAAAATCGCCTTTCATAGACATAGAGACTTGAATTTTCAAGGGTATTTTTTTTGGCTAGAAATGGATTCTGCTGATCATTACTATGCTATAAAATGTCGTACAAAGCAATTGCGTGTACAAATGAAGGAGTTATAATTTTTTTAAGAAAAATTTGTATGGCGCTGACATTAAAAATGAGGCTATCTCTGAAATCATAAGGTTGGCCGTTCTATCCTTACACACAGATAATACTACTATTTATTTGTATTTTTTTGACATACTTCATATTGTGGCGCAAGGTGCGATGTTTTTTTTAAAAATCCTCAAAGTTGAAAAAACCCTTTTTAATGTTGATGATTCATTTTAATGCTTAAACGCTTTTAGGCTTGCAGTGTAAATAAAATATCGTAAACTAGACAAAGCATACTCATATGTAAAGCATTTAAGCATTAAAATGAATCTTCAACATAAAAAAGTTTTTTTTCATCGTTGAGGATTTAAAAAAAAAAAATCACAAGTTTCGCCACAATACGAAGTATGTCAAAAAAATACAAATAAATAGTAGTATATTTGTGTGTAAGGAAATAATGGTCAACCTTATGATTCCAGAGATAGCCTCATTTTTAATGTCAGTTCCATACAAATTTTTCTTAAAAAAATTATGACTCCTTCATTTGTACACGCAATTGCTTCATACAAAATTTTATAGCATATTAATGATCAGCAGAATCCATTTCTAGCCAAAAAAATACACTTGAAAATTCAAGTCTCTATGTCTATGAAAGGCGATTTTCAGCCCACTGTGCACAGTGTTTTGGCTTGCAGTGTAAATAAAATATTGTAAACTAGACAAAGCATACTCATATGTAAAGCATTTAAGCATTAAAATGAATCATCATAAAAAAAAAGATTTTTTTTTCACTTTAGGATTTAAAAAAAAAAATCGCACCTTGCGCCACAATATGAAGTATGTCAAAAAAATACAAATAAATAATAGTATTATCTGTGTGTAAGGATAGAACGGCCAACCTTATGATTCCAGAGATAGCCTCATTTTTAATGTCAGCGCCATACAAATTTTTCTTAAAAAAATTATAACTCCTTCATTTGTACACGCAATTGCTTCGTACGACATTTTATAGCATAGTAATGATCAGCAGAATCCATTTCTAGCCAAAAAAAATACCCTTGAAAATTCAAGTCTCTATGTCTATGAAAGGCGATTTTCAGCCCACTGTGCGGCGGTCTATTTGTTGCCAGACCGTGCTCTCTATAATTTTAATCAAAATTAATGCTATGAATGGTACTTGTTCTGAAGAGGTGTTTTAAATAATTACTTTTAAATAAGACTTAACACCGCTTCATAACATCGTGAATGTCCTTGCTTCAACCATATGGCGGAAGTACTTGACCGCTAGATAAATAGCGAGTAGCTCTCGGTCATGCGCTCCGTACTTTCTCTCTGCTGGGCTCAGTTTTTTCGAAAAGAATGTTAAGGGCTCCCATTGGCCATTAACTAGCTGTTGCAGTGCTGCCCCGGCGGTGGTATCGGAGGCATCACTTATGGTGGCTAGTTGGGCATTGTTCTCCAGGTGTGCCAGTACTGTTGCTTGCGCCAAAGTTTCTCGGCATTCTTCGAAAGCCTTGATTGTTTCAAGTGTCCAGGGCACTGGTGCCTTGCCCTTGGCATTTCCTATTAGAAATTCGTTTAGGGGCGCTTGAGACTCTGCGGCTCTAGGTATGAACCGTCTGTAGAAGTTCAATATACCCAAGAAACTCTCAGGTCCTTTGTGGTTGCTGGTCGTGTGTATTGTCGAATTGCCATGTTCAAATGAAGAGATCTTGCTTATTTTTTCTTATTATTGTGTTGGTTCTCCCCCGAAGTTCATCAATAATAATATCATAGAGCCGGTACAAAGATCGGTGATGATGCGATTAACTTATATATGCAAAGAGCTAGATGTTTTGCGATTGTTTGCATTTAAATCTTTGTTTTAGACATTATAAACAATACTTTCCCCGCGGAGCACAGAGCGTCTGCTCAGTAATGTTCCTGGACAGACAGACAGTAATGTTCCTGGCCATGGACAATCATGATAACACATCATTTAATTAAGTGTTCCGAGTTAGACCTACAACACCTGGCAACAGACTGTCAAACTTTTCTTCGAACTCACTGGAAGTTTTGATGAATGTTCCGTACATGAAGTCAGAAGTTGTTCTGAAAAATAGTGAAAAAATAATAATAATATACGTGGCAGGCCCCCGATCTTACATCATCTGTATCTGCTTTAGGGAGTTTCGTGTACGTAAACCAAAAGTACGCAATTTTCATCCATTCCGGAGAATGATTTGTAACTAACGCTTGTAGCGAAAAATGTGATTCGTCATTTTGACGCATAAGGATTGTTCACATCGTGTGCGAACCAGGTCACATTATCATAAACCTTCACTAGATATGTACTAGGTACCTACTTTACCAGGAAAAAAATGCAAATGTATTTTACAATAAGAAGATTCTACAATGATTACATGGCTTAGGTAATTAGGAAGATTTACGAACTGATTCGATGTTATTTCTAGTTTTGAAACCTGTATTAATTCATGGTTCACCGGTCCGGTCCTTAATAAAAAGGTTGAATAAAATTATAAATGTGTCTAAAACTATTAAAAAGGTTAGATTAATTCGATCTCGTTTATATTATAAAACTATGTCTAAAGTGATATCACACAAGAGTCCCAACTGCCTGGAGCCAGTGGGACTATGACGTCCTCAATTTGGGGGAATATTAGAGCTGAAGAAAATAGGGAGGGGAATGAGATGAGCAGGAAAGTTTAGAAGTACCTGACTTATCAGATTTGGTTCCTAAAAATAATAAAATGTATTCATATTTCAAGCAACGCTTCTATAAATACTGAAAAGTAGTCACTCCCCACCGTACCCACTAGTACCTACTAGGGCCACACTAGTACTAGGGCCACACTAGTACTTTTGTGTTAAAACAGTGTAGGCACTTAACGCATTTTATTTTAATTTATAATCTCTTTATTTTAGTTACGCATGAAAATGTGTGACAGAAAAAGTTTGGGAAACACTGGCCAAAGTGTGGGATTCTGTGTGGCCCGTCTTGGGTCACCCATACTAATACACACGGTGTCCAGAAACTAGTGGTACAAGCGGGAAACTGGTAACTCTCATCACGTGGAGAACCCAATATAACTTTTTTCGATCTTAGTATGTCGATTTTTTAATATTTTTTTTCAGCATCCAAAGGGTTAGGTTAGGTTAGGTTAGGTTAACTCTCATCACGTGGAGAACCCAATATAACTTTTTTCGATCTTAGTATGTCGATTTTTTAATATTTTTTTTCAGCATCCAAAGGGTTAAACAAAACTTTTGAAGATGGGTCAACGTTTCAACGCATTACATACAGTAAAAAAAATATGGTAACCCAGTAGCGACCGATTTCATAATCTACCTAAAAAATTCCAACTTCTGACTCGAATTAATTAAACGAGAGCTCAAATAAAAAAATAAATATTTTAGTATCTTTAGTAATAAAAGACTTATTTATTAATTAATTAAATACATTGTAAAATAAATATATGAAAAACCAATTAGGTTCTATTAATTATGTACATACTTATAATGTATCCTCATCGATATTTGGCCGATGTATGTATTATAATGTAAACAAATCAAAAGAAAAAATCAACAATGGGACAAATAAGCAATTAGAACAGTGAAAACAGAAAAAAATGTATGCAATCTATTGTAAATTTACTAGCATTTTTAGTTTAGTTTAGTTTTGGAATATCAATTCTTAAACAGACGCGACAGTATTGCCGGCGTATGCGGATTTAAAATCGCCGGTAGTTAGGCCTATAGATCCAATGTTAGGGCGTCGAAATGCAATCCCTTCTAATAGATATAATGAATTAATAAGTCAGTTTTAATTTTGTTTAAGAATAACGCTTCTGTGATTGTTCGAAGTTTATATAGAACAATGGGATTAAACAGATGATCATGTAAATGTATGTGTACAAACTATATGCAAACATGTAAAAAATTATTGTCAAATAAACGTTTTTATTATTATTATTATTATTATTATGTACTAAAGCGAAATGAGAGATGATATAAGATATACAACAAAATCGACTCCAAATGCGATGTACCAGTTTCAGGATTGTACCACTAGTTTCCGGACACCATGTAGGTATGTATATTATATTGAAGTTCAGTGGAAGAATATAATCCCACCAGAAGAGAGAAACGATATTAAAATAATTCAGAGACTGGATGAATTTAGTGGCACATAAAGTGACATTAACAGGCAGTGTATTATCTTCTTTGTTGGACCAATATTTGAGTTAAAAACCTGACGCGCCCATGACCGATTCTCCCAGGAGTAATGGACGCCAGCAGGTATTATTAATTAATTATTTTACATTTTTATCTTTATTGGATGCTGCGGGCGGCCTGTGGTCACGTGGGTGAGTGAGATATGTCTCAATTCATTTCATTGCGTCTTCGTTTATTAAATTAATAAAAATGTATTCTGTAATAATAGTTTGCATGGCCCAATTTTATTGGCATATGAAACTGTATAGAATCTTGCGTGGAAAGTTGCCAATTGTTGTACTGATACAAACAAAGGTAAATTTTAAATGGAATTCAGTTAGTTGGTCCGAAGCAAAGATATTATTGGTCCGAAGCGATGCCTACATTATACCAGCCAAAGCGTAATTTGGCGGGCATAATCCTGTGCTAGCTAAGTCCCAAGCAACATTTTTCGTTTATTGTGATGGTAGAAAGAATATTTAAAATATTTATGGATTTTTCGTAACCTGGGAATGTTTATCTGTTCCTAAAACCACTTAACTTCTCTAAATTAATAAACAAAATTACCATTCTCACCCTGGTGTATGGGCGCTGCATGCAATTGCGTTATTAGTTCTGTTCTAATAAATTGTTGTCTCGTAACAAACCATCACGCCGTTTCCACAAGGTAGACAGATAGGAAGAACTGCCAAACAACTCGGTCTTGGCACACACTCCTTCGCTTCATTCACATTCATACATCTCACGCATTCTCTTCTGTTATTCTGACCCTTGACATGGCCCGACTCAAGAATCTGATTCACTTGATGACATGTCTTCTTCGGGCATCCCCGACTACTTCTACCATTCACATTCGCGTCATATATATTCTCATTACACTCATTTCTTCATTCTACACGCCCAGACCATCTTAGCATTTCTCAATCTTACTAATTACTCTTACACTTCTTTGCGAATCTCCACATTTCTATGAAAACATACGTGCTTTTACGAGATACACACGCCTCAGGTTTGCCAGGTCCATGCATCACTGCCATATATCAGCGTACGTACTAGCAGTCCATTGTAGCCACTGGCTGCTAGCTTCGCTTCCTTGGACAATTTTTGTTAGCGCCAACCGCGTTCGAGTTTCCTGCGTTTACCCTTCTTACATTCAAATGCTGTACCCCAAATAACCTTTTACCATATATTAATGGTTGGTTGTGTACAATTAGATTTATTAGTAAAGCCCTTTCATTAGGCCGGATCCAAATCGATAATAACTCATCTCTTTGGTCACCGCATTATAAGGTTCACTCAGATTTAAAAAATTAATAAAGCTGCCTGACAAGATTGGTACCCATATGTATAGTTTGGTACGATGACAATTTTCATTTTAAAACCATCAATTCCCTTATTGGCATCTCTGCATTATTGCAATTGATTTCATTTCATGTTCCTGATAGAGTCACATGAACTAAAAATATCTTTCACTACAACAATAACGTTATGACATGGTTAGTACTAATTCGCTTATAAATTCCCTTACACTCATAAAGTTATACAATTAGAGGTGCTATTGCATACTAATATCTCGTCGAATCGTGTTCCACTATTAGAACGCGATAAGCGGTGCGCGTAGAGCGGATTCGGTAGATTTAGTAAGACGGTCGGGAGCGTTGGAGGTCAGTTGGAATAAAAAGGTGGAACCTGTTTTTTCGCTTAGACGGAGAAAAATTATCATGTTAAAAAGTGGTAGCATGTTACTTTCCTGATAAAACATTAGTCATTCAGAATATATCGAAAACAAGTGTTTTTTTCTTAATTAATATCTTGCCGGAATGCGACAATGTCAGTGTGTCAATAGCAATATCAATATTTGTATGAACATGTGTTCCACCGTCGTCATAAAACATTCATATTCGCTTTTCTCTGACACTTTGTTACGAACTCTGTCAAGTCATTCGATGAAGGCTTGCAGTCCCGTTTTTAACTTGAAAACGCTAACGATTAACAGTATCGGTAAATGTTCTGCGTTTAGGTAACCGCAATATGCAAAAGCAGCACACATTTTCAATAGCACCGAAAGAAATTACAGAAAAACATATCACATTTTTAAAAACAATTTTTAGTTTATATGTCGTGTAAAGTATATTTTCATTCAATCAATGTTTGTATTATAATATATAAAATGGTCCCTGTTGCAATTCAACAGTTTGGTTTTTGGAACATCTTCTCTATGTTGAAGGATGTATCTGTTCCACAAGCGCACCACGTATGTAACTTTGCATGTATAGGTACAGGTATCTGTATCTACAGGTGTGTGTGTGTTGATGAAATGACAGCAGTAAGTATTGGATACATATCACGGACGTGATGGACGACACGCGGGAAGTTAATTATAGTAAAGCAGTGAATGTGAATTATATCTCTTCATCTACAAGAGTGTTGTTGTGACGGGCTGTTTGCAACCTACCAACTACCAACCAGTCAACCAGCCAACCAGCCAACCAGCCAACCAGCCAACCAGGCAGGGCATCTTCACGTTTTCTTACTTTTAATATTATTTATTCTGGGTTGACTGCTTATTTAATGTTTTCAATTGACAAAGATGTCATGGAATGGTATTGATTTTAAAACAATCCGAAATGGATTTACTTACCTATACCATATTTCAAAAATATTATGGGGATTTCCTTCAACTGCATTAATCTGATGTCGGAGAGCTTGTATACACCGTATGTGAATATTTATAAGGTATAAGCTGAAGTCCCCGGCGTTCTCCGGATTTACGGAAGTTTTTAGAAATCACATGTACTCAGTAAATATTCCTATTTTTTAACATCAAGTTTAAAATTCTGCTTTAAGGGGTGAAAAATGAGGATGGGGTGGTTTTTCAAAATCTCCCGTAAACAGAAAAATTATAGATTTGTTTTGAAAACATAACCACACCACCACAGATATTATTTCATTTTGTTGATAGAAGAGAGATGGAGAGATTAAATCAGTCTTCTTAATCAATAGAACTATCGAACGGTGTGCTCTGGCGTCGTAAAATTACGAAGATAAGAATATTGGTCTGTAAAATAATAATCGGTAGTTGGATTGAAAGTCTGATTGCACCATTTTCAGCAGTCCATCAGTTACCTTGATGTGCTTGCATTTGGTTAACCCTGTTCTGTTCACCGCTCAACCTATATTAGCATGCCAACAGTTTGACTGCCGTGTGCATACTATAATGTATTCTGTAGACTGTACGAGAATCGTGATTGAAATCTGTTCCTCGTCGCGCACCCAATTTGCTGGGCGCGGTTCGGGTATTGTAAATTCAGCCATTACACCTCGTCTCCTTCAGGCGAGAGATGATCAGGGGACCCTCAACCGGGACCCAGGATCCATCTACCAAGTAGATCTTCTGCACCGGCAGTTAAACAAATTCAGGTTGACCGTGCCAGTTCGGGTACTTTAGCCTCGGAGGTCCGTCAAACTGTCAAATCAAACTTTCTCAAACTTATGCGGCTCACCATCCCCATTTCAAAGATATCTTTTAAGCCCTCGGTCTTTTCATAATTAACTAGCAGGTAAAAATACATTTACTACGAAATCTTCAATATTTCTATTTGAAGATTGTAGATCGCTTCACTTCTGTTTGAATCGAGAGTGTACGACAAACGTTAGCCTATTCATAATATAGATAATAACGTAAATTTGCGGTCGGCTTAATAATTAAGTTAGGCTCGAAAGAAAACGTTTTTTCAACATCCAGTTATCCGGGATAAACTCGTGTTTTTGCTTTTACAATTGAATCGTTGGACCCAAGTCGAAGGTGTAGTTTTTTAAAATGTACCTTCTTGATAACGTCTTAGATTAATTGATAGTGAACATGTGTTTCTGAGACAACAAGTCCGGTGAACCTACTTCAGTGGGCTGTTCATGTTTTATTTCTATTTCATTTCATATGACTGCCTTCTTTTCCAATCGAATATCGACTCTTTCAATGATTGGTGTAAAATTAATTGTTTGAAACTAAATGTCGATAAATGCAAAATTATGTCCTTCTATAGAACAAAAAAACCGATTGTCTTCGAATACAAACTTAATAATATTTGCTTAACAACTGTTACATCTATTAAAGACCTTGGTTTCTCTCTTGATAGCAAGCTTTCTTTTCGGGATCACATAACTGCAATCGTTAATAAATCCCTCAAACTACTTGGTTTCATCACTAAAATCACTTCGGACTTCAAAAACGTAAATACCCTTAGAACTCTTTACTGCTCCTTGGTTCGCCCCCATCTTGAATATGCTTGTGTTATTTGTTCTCCTTTTTATGCTGTCCACATTCGACGCATTGAATCTGTTCAACATCGGTTCTTAAGAGGGATTGCTAGGAGGCTAGGTTCAGAAAATGGCAAATACTCATATGATGAAATTGAACTAACTCTAAACCTCTCTCCTTTGGAAGTCCGTCGGGAAAGAAATGACCTCATTTGCTTCTTCAAAATTATAAAGAGTATTATTGATTCACCTACTCTACTGCAACTCATTCCCTTCAATATCCCCTCGCACAGACTCAGAAATAATGAACTGCTCTTCCTCAACCATCATTCGACAAATTATGGATATTATTCACCATTGTCCAGAATGTGTAGACTGGTCAACTCAAGTCAAAACCTTAACTTTTTTGGGATAAGTCTTAATGATTTTTGCCAGTCGCTAAACAAGTGACGGAATATTTAAGTGTCCTGTGGTCCTGACCCACGGCGTATTCTTGACTTGATTCGACTTGTCACTTTATTTTCTTATATTATATCTACCATATGTCTTTGCTTTCATGTACCTTTGTCTACTCCTGTATTTTTCATTTTACTTTATTCGTGTTATTATTTTGTAATTTGGACGATGTCCGTTAATAAATAAATATTTATACTATTTCATTTGTATGCTCATTGAGTTCACACTACTTGAGTGGCTATCCTTTTCATAAGCGGTGCTACATTTTTAGTAAGAATAAGACGTGTTTTTTTATTTTTATATAACATTAGTTGTAAGCATTTTCAGAAACAACTCCCTCTGTTACACGGAGAAAAATTAGTATCGCTAATTCATTAATAACCTTTTTTTAAATTCTTTATTTTGGCTTTCACCCATTAGGGGTGATCTTGGCCATTTACAATTAACATAACGTAACATATATAAACCAAACATAACATAAACATAACATAACATACTTAACATAAACGGTAATAAATAATATTAATAAACATACTTAACATAACCTATTGTAAAACGCATTAACTTTGTGGATCGCAATAATTTACAATTGGTAATCCGGTTAAAAAAGAGATTGCATGAATCACGAATGAATTAAAAGGTTTCCTGGTGAAGTTGTAGTAAGTTACGAATAGTACGATATCACCAATTTTTGGATCGCTCCAGCGCCCTTAGGGGGCGATATCACTAACTTTTGGATCGTTACAGCGCCATTAGGGGGCGATATCACCCACTTTGGGAATCACTGCTTATGGTGCTTATCCCACATGAAATTCATAGACGATGAAATTCATACACGATGCGTTCATAGTTACTTAATGTAACTGTAGTGTATAAATCTACTGTAATCTTCAACATTATAGAAATGTAATGTTGCGATTATCGTAAACAAAGTTGACAGTTTATAAGAGTGGACCACACGCGGCGCTATGGGCTAATTGAATGTTTGTGTTGCGATGTTCATGTTAAGTTTTTTTTTGCATTCCCAATCAAAATAATATATTATTATGTCAATTGTGATAAACATGATGAATTCAAATTTTAGTCATTAAGTCATAAATGACTAAAACCTCAAATTGTATTATTTAATTATTGAAGACAATATTAGCGATTCTCATACGAAAATTTGAAAAAGAAAAAAGGATACGGTCGCATTTAGGAATTAAACCCAGGAACTTTGCCTTGCCTTGCTTGGCCGTTGCTCTACCAACTGAGGTTATAAAAATAGTATGTATATATCCAAGACACTATCTAGAAGACTGCATTTTGTTCGAGATGAATATTGATATCATACATAAAGATAACAGCCAACGAAAATATGCGTTAAGAAAATGAAGGTAATGGTCGTAGTTCTTACTCGAAGTTATGATACAGTTTAATATGACCAAAGACGAAATAGGATCGAATTAGCTCAGTTGGTAGTAGAGCAGTCCAGCAAGGTCCTCAAGGGCTCAATTCCTAGATGGGACCTATGTATTTCTGATTTTTTTTTTGATTAATATTTTCTTCAATACTTAAAATATACTGTTACTTAAAAAAACAATTTATTTTGCAAGTTTCAAGCGACGAGAATATATTTCTCTTCGACGCTGTAAAGATTTAACATTAATGTTAATCTCAACCGTTTGATTGAGCTATCCATCTTCCACTAAATACATGATTATTAAGTGCGCAATTATTATTCGGTACATCAAACTGTTGCCGAAATATGAAAGTCCGTTGGCAAATAAAGAATGATTTTTCTTTTGATTAAGATAGCAGCTCGCTCGTTTATTTTTAATAATGGGCTCGCGTTATTTTGTCTTTTGCTCAACAGCCAGTAATTGGTTTCTCTGCCCGTCTCTCTTCTCTCCTCTCTCCCTCTACCTGCTCAAAATCTCAATACTCTATCGGAGTTAACATCATCGACAGACAGTTTTATACAAAATCTCAGGTGAGGTCGAATATTGTCTGTTGAATATCGTTGTTTTTTTTGCGGAAAAGTAGTTTTTGATCTCCAAATTGCTTGCTATAACTAAGTAGCCGGTAAGTCATGCGGTAAGTAGTAACTATTAGCTATGATTACACGGATGACACTTTGATGATCGTTCACCAGAGAGTGAATATAATAATTCATCCAAATATTTGGTCTTTCATCTTTGTCTCACTCAAATCACGTTCAGCCGAGGTGGAGTAATATAATCTATGCATTCACTATTATCATATATTATGAAATTACACCTTTTGTAAGTTACGCTTTAAAATATTGAGACGAATCATTTGTTTTGCGTCCGCACATACGCAAAATGAATAAGAATAATTGTTTTGTCCACATAAAAACTCAATTCTTTCAAGAAAGGCATCAAATACAATATTGGATCGAATCACCGATTCAATATTTTGTTTGTATGCCTTTCTTGAAAGTATTTCGTATGTATCGGCGCAAACAAATATTTTAAAACATAACTTGCAGAAATATTATTTTCATAAAATAATTGAATTGGCGCCGTCTAAATATAACAAACGTTACATTTAATAATAACAGAGCATTTCAGAAATAAATTTTATATTTGTACAGCGCCTTGATGTGATTTTTCACAAACACAGCGCTATACAAATCATCCAAATATTATTATTAAAGATTTCCAAATCGGCCATAACAGCAAGCAGCACCAGCACATAAATCACAACCGTTCGTCATTTTCAGGTGGGTTTTATTACTGAGATTATGGCGGGCGACGGCACTGAGTCATCGCGGGCGCATCTGCCCATTGAGGCATGGGGCGGCAATAAGTTAATGGGGCCTGACCTGACCCGACCCGACCCCTGGTCCCCGGTCCCCGGTCCCTGGGCCCGGCCCACGAATCTGGGGAATAAATCTGTCAAGCTCACATCTAATAACGAATCACCGCGGCCACCAATTACGGGCCAAATCACCGAATAACACATGGGAACTGGAACTGGCACTGGCACCGGCACCGGCACTGCCGCGGCTAACTGGCTGTGTTAATCATTGGTGTAATTCGATATTCTCTCTGTAGAGTTGAAGGTACTAGCTCTATCAGAGGCGGATTAACTGTTGAGAGCGCCCTAGGCAAGCACCTCATCGGCGCCCCTCTAGCGACCACATATTATAAATTTTAACAAGTTCCTAAAGTAGCCGAATTTGTAGTTAGGTGGGTTTTACGTGAAAATAAAAATTTCGTGGGAGGGGGGGGGGTGGCTAGAGAATTTCAAGAAAATGAAATTTGTCCCGAAAAAAAAAATTCATGGGGGGGGGGGTGGCTAGAGAATTGTTTAAAATTGATGTTTTTACGTGAAAATTATGTTTTTAACTTGACTCTGAAGTAGCCCGACCAGTCGCTTTTTAGATTTTTTCAGCGCCGATTCTCGTTCTGAGTAGCCTAAATGGCGATATATCGCCCTCGTTGGCAACACTGCCAGCTATCTTTTTTTTACATACCAAGTTTCATCACAATCGGTTCATTAGTTTTTTTGCATGAAGAAGTAACATATACCTATTCAAACACACACATATACACTTTCGCAGTTATAATATTAATAGGGATAATTAATAAAACATAAAAAATTTAAATGATCAATTATTTATGTAAAGGAATAAGTACTCACTAATAAGTACCTACCTAGAAATGCCTAGGATCCCTTTGTGTTTAAATTACGAATTTTATTTTATGCACTTTTCAAATGTCACTTATGTGTTGTCTTGGTTACACTTAAACAGCATTTATTTATGAACAGCATTGTGTACTCGCTATGTGGCTGACTGAGTTACTAATAAAAATAATGTATTTTTTTAATATAAAAAAGGACGACAAATAAACTTTAAATGTCGTTTCTTTGTACTTCAGAGCAACGCATTGTTTTATTTGTCTTATAAAACGATATTTTTAGTGAAGAAAAATGGAAAAGTTACGATTCACATTTACAGTGTTAGCAGCATTGGCTGGAAAAACCGGTGTGAACTGCATAACTTCAATCGAGTCACCCGATGAACATTTATTTGATATTCCTGATGATTTGAAACTTGCAAGAAAACACACCGCCATAACAACTACGGACGTTTTTACTAAAATTCAGAATTCTCTAAAGAAAAAACATCAAACACGGAAAATATTTATTAACCGGTATTTCAATGGAAGATGCTCCAAGGAACTAGCATCATTGATCCCCTCGGCACCGGTGCATAGTCGGGAAACACACCAAACGCGCGCCCAACATATGTACACGGTTGACATTTGTCATGTGACAAATGTCAAACGGGTTGCTTCTACGACTCGTTATTGTGTTCAACAGCTCGGCTGTGGAACGATTTGCCGGGCTCTGTGTTTCCTCCTTCCTACAACATGGGTCTCTTCAAGACCCACGTTCACTCCTTCCTCTCCTCAAAAAGACCCTCCACACAGCATCTTCAAAAATGACAAAGGCCCTGAGGGAAATTATTTTCCTCAGAGCCTCTTGTGTTGGGTTAATGTAAAAAAAATATAGGAATTACCTTAACTTTTGAGTTTTAACTTTAAGTTTTAATTTTAACTAAATTTGAGGAAAATTTACTTAGATGAAGGTGGGAATTCACAATTTGGTGAACAATACCTGGACGAAATTAAACATGATACGAGACTTTCTGAAAATAATAATAGTAAGGGTAGTGAAAATAAAAATCTAGGAAAAACAGCAGAAAGATTTTTACTCGAAAAGTTTTCAGGAAAAACATCAAGTGTTAACCAATGGATCAATGATTTATTTATTTATTGTTTGAAACACTTACAGAGTGTTAACTTATTAAATTATTACATTAATATTATTGCGTGGGAATGTGCACAGATATTAACACTCCAATTAAAAATGTTCACAGCATGCGTAAACAAGTGTATTCTTGTGTTTCGTTATTGATATCCCACTTGACTGGGTCACATCCCACGATAAACAGTCTATTTTGCGACTGCCTCACAATTTCTACGGCTGACGGAGTAGGCAGCATGGACAAATCGTGTTGTTTAGAACTAGTAGGAATTTCACATTGAATAGACTCGGTAGAAGACGCACTGTGAATTGCGTTAGAAAATTCCGAATCATCACTTTTTAATTTAGAAAAAAATGTCTCAATATGTTTCGTATGCTTTATAATATTTTGATTTTTTTCTTCTTTTTCCTTAGCCTTCCTTTTATAAGCTGCACCACTAGGTTTCTTCTTGCAAACGCAATGTACTAATTAATTCACACAAATACCGCTGCGAGTACGTAATCAATAGAAGCGCGCGTAACCGGCGACATCCAAGATGAAAGTGATGAGTGTGACTGTCACCCCGTCATCCGTTCGGAAGTCCGGTGCCGGCCGCTTAGCCCCTGCCCCCGCTGCGCCCTTTGCCCTGCAATCTAGCAACGCCCGCGAACGAATCCACGAGCGAGCGGTCTTCTATTAAAAAATCATGCGATGGAGACATGGAGGAATAATCAAGAAGGCGAGTATGCTTTGGAAGCTCTGCATCTCTACAGAAGTAAATAATCTTTTATATTGTGTAAGCAGGTGCATACTTACTTACAAAATTAAGTTTATATATATATATATATTTTTTAATTCTAGGGGCGCCCGCCGGCGCCCCTTTGTAACTGGCGCCCCTAGGCACGTGCCTACTTTGCCTTAGGGTTAATCCGCCACTGAGCTCTATCAATACCACCTGGGTATAGGGCCTACCCAAGCAATATGGCCGCAGATCTGATTCAAACTTATTATCTAACTAAATGGAGGAGAGGAAATGAGTAAATTTGCAGCAAAATGTCAAAAATTAGTAAATATTTATACCTACATACGAGACGAAATATACAAATATTTGATTAAAACACTTATTAAGAAAATAATTACTTTTTACATTATTGAAATTTACTTTGTGGCGCCATTTTAAATAAAATGAAAATAGTCAACTGTGTTTACATCTCTATTCTCAATAAAATAGTCAACTGTGTTTACATCTCTATTCTCAATAAAATAGTCAACTGTGTTTACATCTCTATTCTCAATAAAATAGTCAACTGTGTTTACATCTCTATTCTCAATAAAATAGTCAACTGTGTTTACATCTCTATTCTCAATAAAATAGTCAACGGTGTTTACATCTCTATTCTCAATAAAATAGTCAACTGTGTTTACATCTCTATTCTCAATAAAATAGTCAACTGTGTTTACATCTCTATTCTCAATAAAAAATATCATAAAAGAAGGTACAATAAGGCTATATTATCGTATCTTTTCAATCAATATTAATTTAACCTACGTCTACGTATGTAAGTCTTGTGTATTATTTTTTGTATTTCCTATTTTTAAATTTTTCTAGAGCTTGTATTAATGTACTTTCTGTCGTCACTTTACGATCAAATGCTACCATAAATTGTTATTTAAAAACAATTATTTTTAGTATGTTTCTTATACTTGTATACTGCGACATATAATTATTTTTTATGATATATTTATCAAAGTGGAAATACACACAAATTCTGACGGAACATGCCAGAGGCCTGAAGGGTTAAAATGTAGAGTTCGGTTTATAGAATTTTCGTTTGCTTTAGAAAATTCGAAAAAATCTCCAATATGTGTATAATTAATTGCTTAAAAATGGTTGTTTATGAAATTAGGAAAAGTTATTATTTCATCTGCTGCTAGAGGCGCTGTTCTTGCTGGGCATTTACGGAGTTGGTGTTGGTCATTTCCAGTAAGATTATTGGTAACAGAGTGCGGCGCCACATAAATATTCGTGATGAAGTGCCTGAAATGTAAGCCCATGTTTCGGGTTTTGTAACTCGCCCAATATTCACACGGAATACAGTTTTTTCTCGCCGGTGATAATAATTCAATACGAGACTCGAGTTCTGAACGATTCTACGAGGTATTTGTACCCGCCCACCGCACGCTCCTGCCTCACCCTTATTGGCAGGTTTAGTTCAGTTCGGTTTAACACGTTTAAATGTAGTTCATTAAATTTAATGTCACCATTTGAACAATTGACTAAAACTGCTGGGAGACAACAGAGTTGACTCGACTCTCCAAGAATTGTAGCGCTGATAGTGATGCTGATTCGAGTGAACACTTGCGCATACGAATACAGCTGAAATTGTCATTATAAATGGATATCAAGGGTCTAACACAGTGAAATCAATTCATAGAGAGATGCGACAGTGTTACCAGCGTAACATCGGTCTGGGTATCAAAAGCTGGACTGTTCTCGGAAAATCGGTATAAAATCATCGGTAGTTACGTCTATCGATCCGACATTGTAAAGTAATCGATTTCACTGTGCTAGACCCCCTGTGACTTGTTTATTATACCGTGTTTATTGGTATTTAAGGAACGACCAAGACTCTCGAAGGGTTATACTGTCGATAATGATGACTTTGATGACGATTCAAACAGACATTCTTTTTCATTCTATGCCTAATGTACACTGCTTGTTAGTAAACCATTATTCAAATACATTCTCATCACATTACAAATCTAGAAAGTACCAATATCTCTGCTATCTCATGACTGGTGACAAAGATAGAGCCATTGTTTTGTCTGTTCACTTTGTAATGATTGTACTGCATCACGTCCATAGACTCTACACAGCATACAACTCAGTGTGACCAACTTCGGCTCCAAGCAACAAGTAGTCCAGCGGAGGGAACTGACGGGTGAGATTGATTTGCTCGATAGGATGAGTTCACTGTTAGCAAATGTTCCCTGCTCGGTATATAATGTACATTGCTGTGATATGCAGGCAAATGCTCACGGGTCACTGGGTAATGAAATGGGTGAACCTGCATTAACTCTCTGCTAACGATATAATGATATTTCACGCAACAAAGGAATGATTTGTACCAATACAATGTGCGTATAATGTCATTGTTACGCGTGTGAACGTTTATATAAAGAGAGGTCTTGACTGTTGACCCGGCGGCGCGCGGGTATTTCAAAGGATTCTAGTTTCCACCACTTCACTTCCACCGTTTCACCACTTCACTTATTTAACTCTCCCTTTAAAACATATTTTCCTTCAGCGCCCCACGTAAATAAATTTTATTATATGAAAAATCTTTAATGAGGTGCGTAAATGGAAATGGAACGACGTTCTTGCATGCATTATTCGTTAGAAGCAATAACGAAGCCTTTCCTACAAAAATAAAGTTGGTTGTTTACAGGTTAAAAAATGTGATAAAGAATAGTTGATAATGTAATAAAGGAGGATTTATTGTTGAATGAAATACTAGTCCATATTGAATTATTTGGTGGGTTGGGAATAATCCGACGTAGCTTATTGTTTTAGAGCATCTGACTGGAAATCAGAAGGGTGCGGGGTCAATTTCTGTCGGCGTGATTTATTTTTACTCGGGAGATATTTTCTATTCGCATGGGTATTTCAGGCGAATAATTATTACTTATAATTATTTGTTATCCTTTGTGCTGTGCATAAAAAACCTTGTCTTATAAACATTAGTTACTGGCCGCCAAAACTCAGTGCGGTACATTTGCTTCTATTCTCACTAAAATTGGCAATGGATCTATTCTATTTTAATTAGCGTGACGAATTTTTAATTAGCTGTACATTTCTTAGTGTATATTTTAAAAATTATGAAATAATTTTTTATTAACAAAAGTGTTATTTTTTTAATCAATCGCTGCTTTTTTCATGTGCATATTGCACTAGCACTATTTCATCAATTCCTAATAGGAAAAACTGCAATGTTTGAAACTTTCCGACAGTTTATTAGGAAACCTATCAATTCATTCGTTAAGAACCTGCAATCCTGTTTTTAACCGGATAACAAATTTGAAGAGGTTCTTAAAAAATGAGCAATATTATATATCAGTAATTTAGCTCCATACAGGATGGTTAAAACAGAAAAGATGGAAGACTATCCAATAAGCGATCTGTCAGTAAACGAGTTCAATTTATTCGTAGTTAAGAGGAAGCTACAAGCCAAAATGTTTATATTCTTGGTATACCTTATATCGTTGGTAATAGGAATAAAAATCGCTTGACAAACGGAGTCTAAACGTTCGATTTCAAGCAAAAAACTGGTTTTTATTTATTTTGTAAATAATTTTATAAGAAAAGAAAAAAGTTAATCAAGTGAAACTGTCACACATAATCTTAGCTTTAATACTGTATTTTTAAAGTTGTTTCCTTTATGCGTTTATACATTTCTATTGAAAAAATATTTTTTTTAGTAGATACTTTTATATTATTTATTTAATAATTAATTTTCTTGTATTCTTCTTAAGCGAAGCGATAGGAAAACCTTCAATTCATCTAAAGCATATTTTTTGGTGTTCGTAATGTACACCAATTCGTTATAAAGATTAATCAAAATAGTAATTTGGCATTAAGCTTCGCCTTGCATTAATCCAAGTTATCTGATATCGTAAACTAGAACAAAAATTTAAACCAAACAATCTCATTTGATAGATGGTCAGCAATTAATAAGTGACCTTTTTTAATTTGTTTAACACCTCAAATAATGGTTTCCCTGCTCCACCATTTCTCCCCCGTCCCTCCGGGGCATGCGGTGCGCATTCAACTTACGTATTTCATTTAGTCATAAACAGAAGTTTATTCAGTAGCACAGAATTACAGACCGTAGATCTCGATTATATTTGGTGATTAATCTATTAATTATAAACTCCAGGAGATGACTTGGCTAATAGGTTATGTAAATAAACAGAGTTATTTGTAGCCACGCGGGATATGAGATGATTCATTTGATAGCACGCACCCACTTGATTAATTCAACGTCAGCACAAAGGAATTTAGATTATATTTATTTCACAGATATTTATTGTACTAGGAATGTAGAGATTTCAAAAAAGGTGAATGGTAGAAGGAGTCGGGGACGCCGCAGGACACCACAAGGAACACGCCAAAAGAAACAAGTGTGTATGAATTTGAATGCGGCAATAAGTAGCCAAATGGTGGGTGGAGCATTGTGTGGAATATTGTGGTTTTTACAACAACACAACACAACACCAATTATAACTTGAGTGAAAACTCAGCGAGATTGTATGTTCTATAAATGGTTCCGTGCACGGAGAAAAATGATTATTGCTAATTTATTAAGAATATCTTTAAATTATTGATAATCCGGTTAAAACAACGGGATTACAGGTCTATAAATGAATGATTTAACAGGTTTTCTGATTACCTTTTAGTAAATTATGAATATATTATCACGATGTCACGTGACAAAACATACGAGTATCATGACAAAATGCAAAAATGAACACTTTGAAATGAAATTGAAGAGATTCAAATTAGCAATACTCATTTTCATTAATAAGTCAACACAATGAAAATTCAACACACTTTTAAAAAGTGATTTAAAGTAACGAATGAAAACTAACCTATAAACTTAACCTATGTAACCTATGCTTTTTGCGTAACTTTTCGTGACATTATAGATATCACTTTTTAAAGGAGTGTTGTGTTGAGTTATAATTATTATACACAATAAATAATTTAATTATTCGTCCGTAGGTACTGTAGTATTTTTTAAAATTGTATAGTGAGATAGTGAAAAGTTGAACTTGGGAGTATTTTTGTTAACCGTAAAACCGCTAATCGACCTGCCGCGGTAATTTAATAGTTTGACGTATAATTTATGTAGGTGTATTCAATAAAATTATTTAATATTGATTAACAGCCCAACGAGCTGAAATTTATGTAAAGATCAATTTCTTTTCATCGCCATTTTATTATTCATAATATTTTTTTACCTAGAACATTTGTAGCCGTTAAAAGTTTACAAAACACGTCGTTATGAGATGATTGGCCATTAATTTGTGAGCTGTCAGATTGTACGCTATTTGCGGGATTGATGAGTTCCCAATACATGTATAATCATATTCCATAAGGCGGCGGGGAGTGGATTTATTATCAAACCCTCAGAGCCGTAAATTGACCGAATCAAAGTGATTACATCGCCGATCAATCAATTTTAGCATTTTATTGGGTCCCACATTTGGTCCGAACGAATCATTAGCGAGAAAGCTGTTATTTTGAAATATGCCCCCAATGAAATGGATGCCCGTTGAAGGCGGTGTTATTGCGGCGATACCTACTTACAGTACTAGTCGCGCTACTTGGTTTTGGTACCAACCCTGTAGGTTCCTACTGATTCAGTACTTACCCCGTAGGTCGGGAGGAGAGCCAGATACTCGATGAAAAAGTCGTTTTTTGTGGTTTGCGACATAACCACAGAAGTCGTTTTTGTCTGGCTTGAGTTTCAGCCAGGCCCCGCTACTTTTGCCGGCCGGAGGAATCCCGCCGGCCCACTGAGCAGGCGCTCGCGCCCACCCAACTGCCTTTATCAAGGCAACACTTTTCAAGCAATACTCGAAAAACCGTAGACTCACGCTGGCCCCCGCAAACCGCCCACAAGCTCCAGAGACGTGCTCCCTCTTCAAGAGGAGGCACCGACTACCGCCTGTCAAGATGTTCCCGACGAGGATGCTCCCCGCTGACCACGAGGACTCCCCGGTCGTGGTACCACCCGGCGCTCACCAAATTGCGCTTCGCAAGAAGACCGGGACCGTGCGCCTTACGGTCCCCGCACCACAGCCCCGCTCCGAGGACCCAGGGACGCGGAGACCATCCACCACCACGACTGCCACCACGCCCGACGAAACTGAGATGACGGAGCCCGCAGCAGGCCCCTCCTGGGCAACAGGACCCAGTCCTGCCCCCAGGCGCCCCCCGATAGGCCCGGCGTCGGCCTACGTGGCGCCCCCGAGGCCCCAGCAGCCGATGGAGACGGCTGCCCCCCAGGATGGAGGCTGGACGAGGCCGTCCAACCCCGCAAAGAGGCCCATGTCCCCACGGGGACCACAACCGCTCCAGTGTGGCAACCGATTTGAAGAGTTGCCCGAGGTAAGCGAAGGCGCCGGCGCGCCGCGTAATAAGCGTGCCAATAATAATCACTCTTTCTCTCCCGCAGGTACCGGCAGGAGAGACCGTGTTCCCCCGGTTGTGATGACCCTGGGGAACATGACACACGCGCAGATCACAGCTGCGGTCCAAGGACATCTGGGGGCGGGTAAGCTCTTCACTTTTAGATATAACAGGGGCGGCACGGCCAACATCTTCGTGCGCACGATGGAGGACCATCGCGCCCTCACCAATGGACTGCGAGCGGAGGCGCGCGGCTTCCACACATTCACGGCCGAAGCCGAAAAAATGAAGAAGGCCGTGATCAAGGGCCTGCCTCTAGTAGAAGTACAAGACATCGCGGCGGATCTGGAATCGCAAGGATTCCCAGCTGTGAAGGTGGTCAAGATGACTGCCTCAAATGAGTATCCCATATACTTAGCGCATTTCAATAAGGAAGTCAACATGGGACAGCTGCGCGCGGCCGTCAAATACCTGTGCCACTGCCGCATTCGACTCCAGAAGCACAGGAGTAATCACCTTCAGCACGGCACCCAGTGCTACAGATGTCAAGACTTCGGACATGGGTCCCGAAACTGTTCGCACACAGCAAGGTGTGTAAAATGCTTACTGGAGCATGCTTCGGCAGAATGCCCCAAGAAGACGAGAGACGAGCCCGCCGCATGCTGCAACTGCTCAGGCCCGCATCCCGCCAACTACAGAGGCTGCCCCAAGCGGGTAGAGTACGTCGCCTCAATCCAGCAGCGACCTGCCAGAAGGACTCAACGCCCGCTGGCAGAACAGAACCCGAGCAGGCCACCTCCTCAGCCGAGGACGGATGGACGCACATGGGCCAACGTAGCCGGAGGCACCGCCCCCGCCCAAGAGCAGCGCGAGACCGCGCCGCCCCCACACCCCCGCCCCCAGCCCCGCTCACAGCAGGAGCCCGTGCGCGCGCCCACCACTACAGAGGACGACCTGGACATCATGGCCCTGCTCCAAGGCCTCCTGAGGATGCGATCGCAGCTCGCCCGCTGCACATCAAGAGCAGAGAAGCTCGTCGTCCTGATGGAGCTCCTCACGACCACCCTCGATGTCTAATCCCGAGAAGGTGAGAGTCCTCGTATGGAACGCATTTAGCGTGCGCAACAAGACAGACGAACTGCTCGCTTTGGCAAATGAATTAAACACCGACATAATTCTCTTATCAGAATCCCACTTGAATCCAAGCGTACCGCTGAGAGTGCAAGGCTTCGAGATTTACCGAGACGACCGACAGGGAAGATCAGGCGGAGGAACCGCAATATTCGTTCGACAATCAATGACGTCCACAAGAATTCCCACTCCGAAGTTGAAGCACGCTGAAGCCACGATTATCGAAGTCACCATAGAGGGTAGAGCGCATACCATCATCTCCGTATACTGCACCCAAAGTAACCTAGTGAGAGAAGATCTCAATAAATTGCTCAATCTGGGACCAATCGTTGTGATGGGAGGCGATTTGAACGCCAAACACAACTACTGGAATAACTACAGAGGTAATGCGAACGGAAATACGCTCTTTACACACATGCAGACAAATACCTATTCGATAATGGCGCCCGACAGACCCACGTACTACTCGCAACGCTCTAGATATCCGAGTACACTGGATATAGTACTCGAGAAAAATGTTAAGACAATATCTCCACTGCGCACTTTAGACGAGCTGTCTTCGGACCACCTGCCCGTGTGCTTTACTATAGGCGGCACAACTTCAAGGACCCCCAGAAAACAGCGCAATTATAAGGATGCGGACTGGGAAGGATTTAAAAAGGAAGTCAACGAACGAATTCATCTCACTTCGGGAACTCTGCGCTCGCCACAAGAAATCGACGCAGCCACAAGCACTCTCACAGAGATTCTTCAAACAGCACAAGATACACACATTCCTCTCAAAGAAGTACATTCATACACGATCAAGCTTCCCGAGCACGTTTTATCGCTCATCAAGGACAAAAATCGCCTGCGACGCATGTACCACCGCACGCGTGACGAATACTTCAAGACAGCGTACAACTGCCTGCAGAGGGAAATCAAGACCGAAATCGCAGAACTCAAGCGCGAACTTTGGGACAAAAAAGTCGCGTCGCTCACGCCGAAGGATAATTCATTATGGAAAATGGCTAGCGCGCTGAGACATAAAGATTTCACAATCCCCCCGCTACAGAAATTGAACGGCCCTGGGACGGCTTTGTCGCTACAAGAAAAAGCTGACACACTCGCCGACGGCTTCGAGAGAGCCTACGCCGCTACAGACGGCCTTTCCGACCCGGCTACGGACCGGATCGTAGCTGACTCTCTACGAGATTTGAACGAAGCAGAGCAGACAAACGCTGAAGATATTCATTTCACAACGCCGAGCGAGATTGCGGTCACAATCAAGCGACTCAGAACGAACTAGGCGCCGGGAAGCGATCAAATTCACAACATTTTACTCAAACATCTCCCTCAAAAAGCCATCATCTACACTACAAAACTGTTCAATGCCTGCCTCATGACTGGGCATTTTCCCCAGATTTGGAAATCGGCGACCGTGCTGCCATTCGCAAAGCCGAATAAAGATAGAACGCAGCCGACAAGTTACCGGCCGATTAGCCTACTATCTACGTTGAGCAAGGTATTTGAACAAATTATACTAAACAGGCTTGTCCCACACCACGACGAACACAAGACTTTGCCAGACGAGCAGTTCGGCTTCAGAAAGAGGCACTCCACGACCCATCAACTCACCAGAGTAGCGGAATACATCGCAAGAAAATTTAACGAACATCGCTTCACCGCTGCTGCGCTCATCGACCTAGAGAAGGCATTCGACACCGTATGGATAGACGGGCTCGTGCATAAGTTGCACCGCACCAACACGCCCATATACCTAACGAGACTGATACAGGAATACCTAAAGAATAGATCGTTCAGAGTGTTCATAAGGAACGTGTTATCTTCAATGCGTGAGATTCCAAAAGGCGTGCCGCAAGGAAGTTTACTGGGACCATTTCTCTTCATTCTGTTCACCTACGACATCCCCCGAGACGAGAGATGCAATCTGTCTATCTACGCAGATGACGTCAAACTATACGTTTCCTCGCTGAAAGCGAACATGGCCGCAATTTACCTACAGAGGGCGCTCGACGCGCTCGTAGAGTACTACAAGAAATGGCGCCTGAAACTGAACGAGGCGAAAACCGAAGCCATCATGTTCACGAGAAAACGTATAAATAGAACACCTGACTTCAACATCGAAATGGGAGGACACAGCATTGAATGGAAAGATGAAGTTACATATCTCGGCCTGACCATGGACTCCCGCCTCAACTGGAAATCTCACCAAGCAAAGATGCACGCGCGCACGCGAAAAGCGATCGGCATGATGAAGCCAATTTTCAATAGACGGAGTCCGCTACTTCCCAAAACCAAACTCCTCGTCTACTACTCGCTCATTCGTCCGGTACTCTCATATGCGATTCCCGTATGGAGCAGCATCTCACACACAGACCACAAGAAACTACAGACACTTCAAAATCTCTGCATTAAAATCACATACAACACGAGACTCAGAACAAACTTGAAGAGATTACACGAACGAGAACAAATTCCAACTCTATTCGAATTCACACACAGACTCACTACACGCTTTTACAAATCACTCACACTTAGTAAAAATCCACTCATACGAGACATAGGACAATACAACGCTCCGAGCGACCTGACATTCAAATACACACACAGACTACCCAAACACATCCTCATGGACCATGACCACATATGGTACATACCAGAATCAGACGCGGACGAATAGCGAGCAGTAGGTATTTCCTAAACTCCCGACTTTCCTCCTAAATATATAATGTTTATATATCTATTTATATATTTATATAATATTTTTATAATTTGTATGTATATGTATGTTTATTTTCTATCCTCCCATAAGTATATATTAACATAAAAACAGACACACACACACACATCTCAAAAATGCAGGACATCATATACCGATGTTACTGAAGGCCGCATACGTTTCAAGTTGACGTTCGGCCGCTCCTTCCGGGTAAGGTTTTCTGCGATTTTCCTTACTCCCAACGGCAAATGCGGAAGGACCCCAACAATAGGGCGCAGCCGAAATTTCCTCCCCCCATTCCCAACACAACACAAACAGACACGTATGTAGTATATGGCCGCTGTCGGTCGCTGGTGGTGCTGATGCTGGATGAAAACATGCAATTTTAGTAGGGTTTTTAGGTAACAAATTTTTTCCCTACCGAGAAAATACAAGGCCTCTAAGTCTATAAAAGCCAGGTAACATTTGAATAAACCCATATGAGGTAAAAATTGTGAGGCGCATATGACGCCGTTCTATTTGTATAAAGAACATTAACTTTAAATTCAGTAAATTTAAATGATTCACCACTTCATGGAATATAAGAATCTAGAAAATGAAAAAAAAAAAAAAAACCCCGTAGGTCTCATTCAGTACATCTACTCCAACTCAAAACCTATTCAACATGTGAATATGACTCAGTAAATAACCCCTCAATACCTACTTAGTTCAGTACTCACTTATTCGGTACTTTCTTACTCTGCACCTACTCATTCAATACCAGTTTGAAAATAACTAACCAAATTTGGTCTAAACAATCAAAAATATGAAAGTTATAACTGCACTTTTTAATCATCATATTATTCTGAGAGTAAATGTGCAATCACGCGACACGTCGGTATAGCGATACATCTACCGACATTCGTAATATTTTATTCCGAGGAATAAGTTAGTATATATTTTGTCTGCGGTACATATTACATCATTATCTGTTTACCTTTATCATAAAAAAATATTAGTTTAAATAAAATGAGTAGGTACCTAGGTCCTTTTTTGTTTGTGTAAGCTGCTCTTGAACTTCAGTTCAAAATGAAGTATTTACCTATAGGTAAGTAGTTATTATGAGTTAGCCAAGCAATGTAGGAATGTATTCTACACGCAATAGGGAAATACCTACCTACAGTTGACAGGACATCGAACTAATCACATATTTGCCTAAAATCTTAAGTGACATTCTGAGCAAGACGTGACATAATAAGGAACTCCAGTTCATTTAACGAAAATAGCAATAATGACCTCCTAACTTAAATACCAGCATATTTTTTAATGTTATGAAATTTTAAAAGTAAATTTTTTTTTGAAGTTTTAATTTTTCCGGTTTCGAAAATAGCAACTGGCTGAAATGGCTGAAATAGCAACAAATCTATGGACTTAACTTGTGACGTCACCAGTCGCAAGTCTCAAAATTTTTATGTTTTTTGTTGCTAATTCATATGTTCTAAAATAACCACAAGATGTTCAAATTCCCCACAAGTTCCTTTACCTCCACAATGAAAAAAAATGCTTTTGAAAAAAGCCTTTATGTTTTATTGTGTAGTCATTTTCCGATTATCACTAGCTTTAATAATAGACTTTCTTTGAAAATTTGCTGCAAAAGAAAATGAATGTTTCATGATAACTCAACACAGTGATAATTCAACAAACATTTAAAAAGTGATAAGTCATTCAAAGCGATGAAAAAACTAACCTATAAACCTAACCCACGAAACCCATTTAACCTAGTTTTAGTTTCACTTTTTAAATGTGTGTTGAATTGTCATTTTGTCGAGTTATCCGGTTACCGGTTCCGATTTGTGGTATAAACGAATTAGAATGATTTTTTTAAAACAATTAATAGCACAATAGTCACGATAATTTGATATTACAAAAGGAAAAGTAGTCAGCTTAGCGAAAGAAAGATTAAATGGATATTCACGCCAATTATGAAACATACATCAACATAAATATTAATTAAACTATAATTTAAACGATATTACAATAAAGTATGTAGATGAAATGGAAATATAATTGTGATACCGTGGGTCTAATTCATCTTCAATAATATGTTATTATTTTTATGTTTATTATTAAGGAGAGTATTGTTCATGTGTGTTGTTCAAGACAAGGATAATAATTGCATTCAGTATAGTAAATCCATTTTTCATGTTCTAATTCAGTAATGTTGGCCTCACTGGGTTGTTTACCCGTGCTGAGGCCCCCCATTTTATAATATAAGAATTTATACATTTAAAAAAAAAACATTATAATAAAGATAAATTTAAACTAAAAATAAAGATTAAAAATTAAAATATATTTATCACACAAAAAGAAAAATATTAAAAGAGAATGGAAATCGGCATTTATAATGATCTATGTGTTTGTGGGTGTTGCGTGTTTTATATATTTTTTGTGTTGCGTATATATGTTTTATTCTTTTATGTTATAGAATTTTGGTAATATTGTCTTTTTTGTTCTTTAATCCATTTTTTTCTTTTGTGTTTGAATTTATTTTTATTTTCCTCAATTTTTGTTTCAAGTGGAAGACTATTGAATGCTTTAATAGCGTGGTATTTATGGTGTCTTTGTCCAAAGGTAGTGTTTACCGTCGGAGTTTTTATGTTTTCTTTGTACGCTTGTCTGACCGGTCTATTAGTGATATTTTGTGTTTGTTGGGGTTTGTTTTTTTGGTCGAAAATGTAGTTAAGTAGTGTTTTAACATATAATTGGCGTATATCAAGTACGTCACAGCTTTTAAATATTTGGTCTGTGTCTGTTAGTTTATGTTTTTTGAGTATTACCTTTAATATCGTTTTCTGTGCGATTTCTATTTGAGCGATAGCTGCGTTTGTTGCTCCTCCCCAAGCAATTATTCCATATCCTATTATTGATTGGCATAGTGCAAAATATATTGTTTTCAATTGTTTTATTTTATATATGTTTCTTATATTTAGGAAAATGTGTATTGTTCTGAGGAGTCTATTTGTGATTTGTTTGATGTGATGTGTCCATCTAAGATTATGGTCAATTACGATTCCTAGATACTTTATTTGTTCTGTTTTTTCTAGAGGGGGGCAATCGCAGATGTTGGTGTTTATGCATTCGTGTATTTTTATGGTGTTTGTATTGTTTTTTGGCTGTCATGTGTTAGTTATGCTGTACGTCGTGAATTTTGTTTTCGATATGTTTAGTGTAAGTGTATTTGAGTCCAACCATTTTTTCACTTGCGTGATTCCTAGATTCGCTATGTTATATACCTTATTCCAATCCTTAGATTTAAATAGTAAAACTGTGTCGTCTGCGTAACTAATTATTTCTCCATCTATTTCCATGCTGCAAAGTTCATTTATGTAAATTGTGAAAAGAACGGGCCCTAGTATGCTTCCTTGTGGAACTCCGTGTGTAATCGGCAGTGGTTTGCTAGTATAGTTATTAATTTTGACTTGTTGTGTTCTGTCGCTCATGTAACTTTTCAATAGTTGGAGTTCTTTGTCTTTGATACTCATATTTTCTAATTTTTTAAAAAGTGTTTTGTGGCAGATTGAATCAAAGGCTTTAGCCAAATCTAGATATATCGCTATGCATTTAAACCCTTGATCTAAGTTGCTATGTATATAATCTATTGTACTTGCCAAAGCTTCTTTTGTGCTTCTTTTTTCTCTAAATCCATGTTGTTTGTCCGAGATTAATTTGTTTTCTTCCAGGTATTTTATTATTTGGTTTTTTAATAGTCTTTCGAAAATCTTTGATAGTGAGTTTAACAAAGTGATTGGTCTATAGTTAGTTATTTCCATTTTATCTCCGGATTTATAAATAGGGATTACCAGTCCTTTTTTAAGAGTATTAGGAAAGCAGGCATGTGTTATGCTAAGGTTGATTAGGTGTTATAGGTTTTAATATTTCATTTTTTATTATTTTAATGCAATCCGTTGTTATCTCATCTAATCCAGGAGCAATCCGGTTTTATAATGTATTTATTATTTTGTTAATTTCCATTTCCGAAGTTGTTTTTAATATAAATCTGTGTTGTGTTGGTTGAGTATCGATGTTTGATCTGTTTGTTTGTGTTAGTGTGTTTGTGCTGTGTTTTTTACGATTCGCTAAAACTTTCCCTCTAGTTTTGCAAAAAAGTTATTGACGTGGTTTGCCATAATTTCTATATTTGTTTTGGCATCTATTTTTTTCGAGTTAATATTTAGATGTTCGATAGTATTTTTTTGTTTGTATTTTTGTGTGTATGTAACATCCTTTAATATTCTCCATATTTCCTTTGGGTAATTGTTTTCTTTTTTAAGTTTTTCTCCGTAGTACAACTCCTTAGCTACTCTAATAATTTTCGTGCATATGTTTCTATATCTTTTATAGTAATTAAGTTGTTCCATGTCATACGGTGTTTGTTTAATTTGTTTGTGAATTTTGTCTCGTTTACGAATACAGTTTAATATTCCTTGTGTTATCCATATTTTCATTTTTTTTGCTTTGTGTGTAAGTTTTACATGTTTTATTGTAGTGTAATTATTTATTTCTTGCGTTAACGTATTTGTAAATGTATTCCAGGCTTCCTCGACATTATCTATTTGGTATGTTGTATTCCAGTCTATTTTTTGGAGTTTTTCTTTTAAGTTTGAGTAGTCAATTATTTATTTTGTAAATATTTTATGTTGGTTCGAAATAGTGTTTTCGGTGTCTATTGCTATCATATTCATGTAGTGATCAGTGATTGTGCTTTCAAGTACTACTGTTTTGGTTTTTAGTTTTGTCTTGATCATTATACGATCTATACAGCTTTTAGTGTTTTGTGTGACTCGTGTTGGGACATGTATTATTGGCTCCAGTCCATGCTGTGCTAGTATTGCTAGGTATTCTATGTTTTGTGGGTGTCCGTTTTGTAGAGTGTTTATATTAAGGTCTCCTATGATGATGATATTTTTGTATTTGTTGAGATCATTTAATGTATTGTTAAGTTCAGTTAAGAAATTTGTGATGTTGTTTTTGGATGGCGATCTGTACATAGCTAGGATACATGTTTCTTTTTCATATGTAATTTGTATGCAGTTGGAGTCTATGATGTTTATTTCTTGAATGGTTGTGTTATTTTTATCACTGATGTATATAACTATACCATCATTTTGGTTTTTGTGTATTCTTGTATGGTGTGTATTATAGTTTTTGATTGTTTTTGGTATATAGTTGTCATTTAACCAGCATTCTGTCAGCACAATGACATCAAAATTATTATCAAGCTGTTGGAGGTATATAAAAAATTCATCAAAATTTTTATTGATCGATCTAATGTTATGGTGTAATATTTTGATTCTATGTTTATCTTTTGTGAAGTTGGTCCAGAGGTTAATATCATTTGTACTTTCACAGTAGTGTTGATTGTCCGAGTCTATATATTCCATGTAATCTGCCATGTTGGTGTGTATTTGTAAGTATATGATGTGAGGTTGTGTTAGATGTACAGTAGTGTTTATGTCAGTTTATTAGATATATCGTTTAGGTGTTTTATTTCCACAACCTTTGAGTCTTTGGATTTTCTGACAAGAATTTTTCCCGATTTTACCCAAACATATTTGTAGTCTTTTTTTTGGGCTCTTTTTCTGGTGTTCCAGTGCAGATTTTTGTAATATTGGGTTAATGCCGCATTAAGATAAAAATATTTGGCTCCTTCTCCGTTGAATTTTTTTATCGGGTCACTGTGTTTGGATGCTAACATGGTTTGTGCTTTCGTGGTATCCTTAAAATTTGTCACAAATTTGTACATTTGTCTAAAAACCAAATCCATGCCACCTGTCCGCCAGTCACTCTCCTTTATATAAATGGAAGATTGCCTGATAATCTCATTTTATTTAATGTCCTTTAATCGGTTGAATAGTGATACCGCTAGTAATATAATCTCACCAAACTCAACTTCCATTAATATTATTACATCTATTTTATTTCATCTTTTCTTTCTGCATTAAATCCATCTACAAATTTGGTAATATTGTTTTAATTTATAGGATTTACCTATACATCCCAGTAAAAAAAATATTCTATCAACCTTAAAGCATTTTTTTTTTTTTTTTAAATTTAATTAAAATCAAATTTAATAACATAATTATTAAGTTCTGCAAGTATTTTTTGTTATTGTTACAGCTGTTTCGGCTTTCAAGGACATTTTCAAACTGTGGTTTTAGCCACGTTTAGACGACTTATTTATACAGGTTTTTCCGATAAGAGGTGTTATTTTGATATTCAATCGTAAAAGATCAATGGTTTTGTTGCTTGTGTGGCACGTAGCGCCGTCTTGTTGAAAGTAAACGTTGTCCAGATTAATATCATCCAATTCCGGCCATGAAAAATCATTAATCATCTCTCGATAGCGCAATCCATTCACCGTAACTGTTGCTCCAGCCTCATTTTCGAAAAAGTAAGGTCCAATGACTCCTCCGGACCATAAACCGCACCAAACAGTCACACGTTGAGGATAGAGAGGCTTTTCAACAATAATTCTTGGGTTTTACGAGCCCCAGGTGCGACAATTTTGCTTGTTGACGAAGCCACCGAGGTGGAAATGGGCCTCATCATGCGTTGTTGAAGCGTTTATCGGTCCATTTTTATTAATGGCGTAGTTTTTACTTGTCAAATGTTAAAACAATAAAGCTTCAAAAGTAACATCTACCGAAATAGCGGGCTATTCAAAATAACACCTCTTATTGGAAAACCCTGTATGATTCTATTTTACCCCCTCCCAATTTAAAATTATTTATTACCGGTTAAATCGATTTACTGATAAAATTATTGTGACAATAGATTTAATAATAATATCTTGAGGTGATTTGTGAGAAATCACCTCAAGGGCGCAGTACAAATATATTTCTTAAATAGTTAAATTCTAATTAAACAAAAAAATACTTAATATTTATATTATTAAGTTTAATTTTAATTAAATTAAAAAAAAATTAATTTGAGTTCTCCGAATTAAACACAAAAACAAAAAATAACCTTAAAGCAATTATGTAAAAATGTATCTAAGGCGAAACACTTTGTAGCAATGCAAAGTCATGTGTTTTTGGTTTAAAAATTTGATCGCTTAGAAATATTTTCTATGCTTTAATTAAAAACTGCGAGAAGAACGCATCTTGGTGTTTAAAATAATAAAGTGTTTTTTTATTAGTCTTTTTAGGTCTAGAAAAAATAATCGGGTCCATAAAATATGCTTAAAGTTATAAATCTCCTAATTTACTTACGAATCAATTTTCTGTTATTGTTCTATTGTATAATGTTTCAAATGAAATTCTTCATAAAACACATTTTATGGCGATGTTGTTTTCTTGCATAAATCAAAACAGGCGGCTGGTGTTGAGCGGGAATTTAAACCTTATTGCCATCTACATAGGGAGTGTTATTATTAGCGGCCCGATTCCAAATGTTACTCGACGTGGTGCTAACTTATTGCCTTAACCTTAGTATTTGTATATTATTTATGTATATGCATTTATTTTATGTTTCTCGTACGTCTGTTTCAACACAATTTATTTCGTAGAGAGACAGGCATCAATAAAATAATGTATAATCATACTTTATATAAATAAATAAATTGGATTCGAGGTCGCTACACTACTACGAGTTGCAAAATTTGAATGTTGAAGTTGAAATGCATTGAATTTGTGCCTTCTGACAATATATTATGTAACTCTGCGCGTCTGAAGGAAAAAGGCGACGATAGCACCATGTAACAAGTAATGCGTGTCTCCCATAAAGCTTCATTAGCATCTCAGTGCGAGACTGAGAACCCAGCCGTGACCTGTTCGACTCCTGTCAGGGTCAGGTCAGCGCTGAGCTCTGCAGGACCCGACACCGGACTGCGACTGCGACTGGCCGGCTATCAGGACACTAAATCACTTTGCCACGAAACCGCCACAATTTATTGTGATGACTTTTATAAGGATTCATTATACTTCATCAATCAGGAGAGGAGAATTATGTGAAACGACAATACTGGGGAACTCGTAAACCTAAAAAGCCCTAGACGTAGCTGTTCGAGTACAATTTGAAGCCGAGTACCTACACAGAACTTGTAAATCAACTTTGGAATTTTATGAATTGTTCAAATTCTGTGAAACAACCCGTCCTAACACAATCAAATATATCATATATTAATACAAAAACAACACAGGAAACACTTACAAAATAACAACTAGGGAAGAGGAAATGGACAAAATAATTAACACATTAAAATAACATTGCACCGGGATTAGATGAAATAACAACAGATTGCAAAAATAATATAACATATTAAAACCTGTAACACGTCTAATCAAAGTAAGCATAACACAAGCCTGCTTTCCTAGTACACTTAAACAAAGGTTGGCAATACCTATTTATAAAACAGGAGACAAATGGAAATAACCTATAGTTGGTTAGACCAATCACATTGTTAAACTCACTATTAAATACGAGTAGTATTAAAAAAAAACAAAATTATAAAATACCTGGAAGAAAAAATATAATCTTTGAAAAACAATATGGATTTAGAGAAAAAAAAGGCACACAATAAGCATTGGAATAATTAAAAGATTATATACATAGCAACCTAGAATGACTGACACAGACCAAATATTCCACATATTTGACGTACTAGACCTACGACAATTACACACAAAAACACTACTAAACTACATTTTTGACCAAAAAACAAACTTCAACAAAATCAAATTAGCATTAGTAGACCAATTAGAATAGCGTAAAAAAAACTCCGACGGTAAACACAAGCTTTGGACTAGTGTTTATCCATCACAACACAAGCACCATATTCCGCTTACTGTGGTGGTAGTAGAAGATTTTCAAATATTTTCAGGTTATTCGTAACACGAGAATGTTTGTCCTCTTTTGTAATAAAATCAAAGCATACAACAATCTTCCATTAGATATAAAAGAACAAGGAAAACAAAAAAAAAACGTTTCAAAGACGAAACAAAAAAACGGATTAAAGAACAAAATAGACAAAATTACAAAAATATCACAATAAAACATATTTACATGAAAAATACAACATAATTACAATGCCCACAACATTACGTACAGCCTTACCTCATAGAAGATACCAGAATTACAAATGTTTTTTTTCTCTTTATTACAGCCTTGATTATCTGTATTTTATTTAATGTTAACGCTCTGTTTTCTTTTATTCTCAATTTATTATTTCATTTCACATCATCCTTTTATTAATTATTTGTTGTAACTGTAAAATGGGGGCCTCAGCACGGATAAAGCACCCAGTGAGGCCAAAATTATCAAATAATGTGTTAAAATATAAGTAATGTACCAAATAAAATAAAATAAATAAATTCAAAAAGTTGCTTGAAATGGCTTTAGCCGTGTTTGGTGACCAGATCTGAATAGCCCCGAACTTCCCCATCTACCTCACCCCTAGCTCCTTCCCCTCCCCGCTAACTTGAGCCTCACAACATACCCCGATTGTGCCTTAGGTACTCACATAAAAAGATGTAATATTGAAGATGATGTGAAGCATGTGTAGTTGAAGCAGAGCGTCTTTGTGTCTGCCTCAGGAACGACATCGACAGTCTCATGTGTCGTGCATCAAAGGTAGGTATTTTATAATAATAAATCCCCTGCTTTGTGTAATCACTTTGCGCAGCCTTTTCTGTGTGGAATTTGTAGGTCAATAGTCAATACGTCACTATTTGTATAAATTAACCCACGCTAAGCGAGCTGTACCCACCCAGTTTTAGACGAAAATCATTTAATAAATGTGTAATTTAAAGGGAAACATTTGTTTATGTGTGGAATAGGTATCGAAAACAAATCTCGACCCACACAGATAATCTCTTCAAATTATTGGTAATCCGGGATTGCAGGCCGTCTCTTGTTAAAATTTTAGCGAATTCCTAATATTTCAGAATACGTGTTCATGCACCTGCATGTTCCGACATCGTGACAATACATTAATATTTTATTAAAAGCTTGTCAGAAACCTATCAATTTATTCGTTAAGGGTCCGCAATCCCTATTTTAACAGGATTATTAATAATTGGGAGAGATTCATAATAAATTTGTTTATTGAGGGAATCTTCTAGATATGTATGTTAACCTGCGTTATAATTTTATAATTTATTTTTCTTTGTCTTATTTTATGCACGGTATCCGGAAACAGAATGAAATGAAACAGGTGAATATACATCATATTTGGAGTCGATTTTGTGATATAAATTATATCTAGTCCGAAATTGGAATGTTTAGATCGAAGCGTACAACCGGCTCCAAAAGTTTAAAAATATCAAAATGCTCAGAGTTTCCGGACACCGTGTACAATATAATATATAGGTTTATAAAAATGCTAATTTGTATTTAATATTACGTATTTAAATATGTTTTACTTTATTTTATATAAAATAACTATTTTAATAATTCAGTTTCATTTTTATTAAAATATATTTTTTCTTCATATTTATGAAGCGGTTACTTTGTGATGTGACATTATAATTTAAAATTAAACAATAACTTTGTAAACATCACTTATAGGTAAATACTTAATGCCGACCGGGTTTCGCTACAACCGTAGCTTCATCAGGGCGGTATAATACTGCCCTGATGAAGCTACGGTTGTCGCGAAACCCGGTCGGCATTAAGTATTTACCTATAAGTGATGTTTACAAAGTTATTGTTTAATTTTAAATTAAAATATATTTTGATTCATAATAATACATTTTGGTTTTTCCATAATATTGGAATGTTTTGCATTACATATTTTTTCCACTAATACCATGACATAGGCAGTATGGTGGTCCAGAGAACTAAAAAAATTGCTATAGGTACCTATGTAAAAAAAATAATTTAATATAAAAAGCAATGTAACAGTCACATGAAGAGCTGGGAGTGTAGGTACTGCGGTGAAGCAGTTAGTCCGCGGTTCGTTAACTTAGTAGGTACCTACCGAGCGCGAGGTGCCGAATTAATTACATACTGCTAGTACACTACACGGGGATACATCGTAATCAACGATTCAGTGGCGTACCGAACTGATACCGAACTTTACAAATTCACCGGGCCCCATTGTATTTATATTCTTTAACCTACCTACTACGCTTACCCACACCGGACTAGTACAAAATGCCCATGTTATTCAAAATACATTCAATACTTTTGGAGACAATTTTATTTTTTAAATCCTCCACAACACAGGTGAACTCCTAGCGTGGAGGACAATATACCATACCATTGTAATACAAATATATTTAAGAATAAATTAAAAAATAAATAAAAATTCGATTTGTTACTTCAATTATGAAATTATGGTGTTTTAGTAAAACAGCATCGTGAGTGGTGATAATTGAAACCAAATAGGTAAGATTACCTACCATAAAATGACTACACTACACTATTTTAAAACTACAAGCACATATTGAATAAGAAGTCTATAAATGTCTTCCGTGTAGGTGAGAATGAAAACAATGTCGCATGACTTAGTAGCTTTTGGTTCTAGACCTTTTAGCACTCGCTCTGCCTCTCTTACAGTTACCTGAAGCCATTCTATGAAAGGAAAATTGCGTCATTATGATGAAACACAGTTCAGCATTTTATGAAATTTCAGCAAAGATTGGTCAGACTTTTGGATCACGAAACACGCCCAGTCGCACTTCATATGTTCTTCTTTATTATATGCACACAATGAAGTCCATAAGTAACTAAACAATGGGGATAGATTTAAAAAAAATTAGTGAAAATACTATACTATACTATATTATGTAGTTCCTAATAACTTTAGTTAATTTCACCCACCCCGAGATGCCTAGAAAATGTATTTAACCAAAACCTCCTAGATCATAATTTAACAAGGTTAGCTTATACAAGCACTTTTCGGAATACACGCAAATGCATTGTGAGTCGCTTGACGCCACTTCTACTGCAGTAAATTAAAATTTTCCAGGAAAATGGGCTTCTATCTACGTCACGACTTTCTAGACAATCACTGTTATACCCACTGGGTGAGCTAACCTCGTTAAATACACTTTCTACGAACCCACCTCTTTCTTTTAAAAATAGAACTTATTGTTATTATATTATTGTTAAAATCAAAAACTTCGAGGTATTGACAAAATATTTGTCGACGCCCCTGGCCCAGTTGATGGCCAGCCGATACATCGAGTAATTGGGGAGTACTCCCGCGAACGTACTTTTCACGGCGATTATAACTCCCGACGTGTAAGTTATTATTCTCAATTCTCCACAGCCATGAATTTAGATTACCCCGAGAGGTGTGAGTGAGGCTGTCGTGTGATATATCACGTGGACATCTCACGCACGATCTTCGGAGGCTTGCGCGGGCCACTGCCTTTATTTCCCGACACCTTCGTTTAAAACCATATTTGATTTAGTAAATGTCTTAAACGTGTGATTCAAACAACACTTCTTCGCCAGGATTAGAATTATCTGGCTTGTTAAATATGTTACCCAGTCATTACGTATGCACTATTTGTACATCGTCAGACATATCAAACAGCGAACATTACAGACAGGAGCAATTTACATAACTTTTTAGAAAATTCAACAAATGCGATTTACCATTATGACATAATTATACTCAATAAAATAATCACCTTATAAATATACCCATCAAAACTCCAACAGCCTACGTTTTTAATTCCCTGAATTTAATGTTTCTGTCTTAGACTTAGATTTTTATGTAAGCATCTACCTATAAAATTATTATTTTTATTATATTGATATGCATCAGTCAGAACACCTTCTCAAACGTGTATTACTTATAATGTCTGAAGCCAGTGAGACTATGGCATCCCCAATCGGGGTATATTGTGAGGATGAAAGTAGTGGGAAGAAGGAAGAAGGTGGGTACCTGGCTATTTAGATCTATAGATATATTCAAGCTACGTTTCGATGCTGAAAGATGGTCCTAGGCACCAGGGTGATACTCAGAGTATCATATATGTGGAACCTACCGTAAATATACCTCATATTATTTTTAATTATTAAATTGTGAAATAGCACAAATCAAATAAAATTTACAATCTAAGTCTAAGAATTTGAATCTAAGACCCCTCGATCACTGAAGCTGTCGAATTATATTGGCTAAACTCTAGCGATTGGTTGTATATTTGTACATTTGCCATATTATTTAATTAATATCATTCCTTGAAATATCAACACGAAAACATATCAACTGCTTACTGCGGTTTAAAGCCAATGAATCCATCTACGTAAATTTCGCCCTTCATCCCATATTTTTAGGTTATACATTTGGCACATTGTGATAAGCAATCGCTCAAAACGTTTTTGCAAACTTGTCATAATATGCCAACAATATTTGCCTCGGAATAAGATATCACAAAAATTAGAGACAGTCAGAAATTTACCATTCGAATGAATTACCGCTAATAAACTTTAATAAACATTATTCAGATTTAGATTTGTCAAAATGTAAACAAAATAACATTACGCATCTGCCCTGATGATGGACATTGTAATACTGTCCGAAATGCTAGCTAAGGAGGTAGAGGTAAGAGGTACGGCATAATACCAAATAAATCACTTACGAAGATATATAAAACATTTCAAATATCATTATTATAATACAATAATAATTATTATGATAAAATCATTTTTGTACCTACTTTGTCTCTTATTTGAAATGATTTAATAATACTCAGTTCCAATTTTTAAAATTAACATTTCATTGAACTTGAATAATTTTACACATTGTGCAGGAATATGCACGAATATTTCACATCACGCACGCATGCACCGACAACCGAAATTAGTGTGTTTAGTTACTATTCGAAGGCCTTTATTGTTAACTTTTAGGACACGAAAGATAATAATGATGCGGGTTTTTAGAAATTTTCGAATAATATCAATTTATATCTCATATAAATTGTCGATCTTTTGTATAAATGTGATTTGTCGCCTTATCTTATGTTTGTAGACGGCTCGGGAAAACTACAGATTACGATGAATTAGTGTGATTTGTCATATTCGATGGAAGGAGATTTATCTAGGTACCTACATAGATAACTACATGTTATTTAGTAAATTAAATATTATTAAATTTGATTAATTTAAAAATAATAAGGAACTAATATTCACGCGACACGCAAAACAGCTGTTTTAGATGCAAAGTTTAGATGATTTTTTATTTTGTTGCAATAATAAGTAAGTAAATCAAAGATATAATATATTGGCAGAAAGGAGATATCTTCAAATATAAACTATATAATATATTGGCAGAAAGGAGATATCTTCAAATATAAACTATATAATATATTGGCAGAAAGGAGATATCATCAAATATAAACTATATAATATATTGGCAGAAAGGAGATATATTCAAATATAAACTATATAATATATTGGCAGAAAGGAGATATCTTCAAATATAAACTATATAATATATTGGCAGAAAGGAGATATCTTCAAATATAAACTAATATAAGCGCAAATACTTTGGGATGAATGCAGGAATAACTTTTTTTGGTTAGTTTTATCAACTTATTTTGTAGGTAACTACGCAAATAAAATAAAAATGTAAAATAATTAATCAACTTCAATCGTAAATGTACACATAATTGTTATGATAAAAATACATTTAAAATATATTTTGAATCCTAAAATGGATAACGTTTGTTCAACGTTGTCAGGTTTTCTTAAATATCAACAAAAAATTATCATGAATTTCGACACATTATATGTTACTGAATTCTGATACAACAATAAATACATTGTCAGTAATATTAAATCAGAGATTCCTTTTCATATTCTTTTAAATAAATTAATTCGTTCATATGATTGCTTACAATATACAAAAAGGAGGTTTACAACAGACTTACCAATTTTCCCAGTTTTCCACAGCAGTTTTACGAATTATATTCTGGATTGAAAAATCAACAAATCAAAAGAATGTGCACTACACAACACAATATGTTCACAAAACTAATTATTTTTCGATATTTTTGTTATTATTCGTAAATTATGTCAAGAAAACATTTGTATGGAAATCCCTTAGTCCATATACCCCGTTAATATAATCTGATGATTTATTGTGTTTTTTTTTGTCGTTAGATATTAATTTTTATTAAAATAAGTTCACACATAAAATTACAATCAATCAAATATAATTTAAACTTATCGAAACCTTTCTTTGGATTTTTTCACTATGAAGTTTCAAAATGTTGCATTTTCACTTGTAAATATTATTGTATCTTTCGAATAGTTATTTTTTCTAATATATAAAATATTTATCACTTTTTTAGAATAAACAGAAAAATTAAAAAACAAATCATAACAGCACGAACATTACATTATAACAAACACATTAAATTATTAAAATAAGATCTCAGTAAAATTTGGCTGGTTGAGCTGTTTATCTCACAAGGCACAGGAACAGAGTACCACAATACTTAGTATCAACACTTTTGTGGGGTTATTCAAATAATTATTTTCATAAAATAAACTTGTAACATATTATATCTGTGCAGAAATTCAAAATTGATTAAAAATTAGGATTGGTGGGAAGGAAATTCTAAGGTAGATAATTCCAAGAAGTGAAAGATGGGATTTATTTATAAAGGGAGTTCACTGACTTGTCTATTCGCTCTGAACTTACCGATACTCATGTACGTGAAGTTAAAATAATTATATAGATTTTTAAAGGTGGTATGAATTTTTATTTTACCTAATACTTTATTAATAGCTTTTATCACCTGAGCTAAAATGTACATGCTTCAAGCAACTTGTCGGCAGAAGTAAAGAATCAGTATCTATGATTTTTTTTATATAAATTCCAAAAAACCTATAAAACATTTGAGTTCTTCAGAACACTTACTTAGACGATTATTATAAATAGTTTTAAAAAAACTTATATTGAAATAAAAATTTGATTAACCTATTGTAAAATCATTTGGCAATTTGTTGAACGTACTTACTAGGAATTAATAATGATACTTTAAATTAAAAGAAAGCATTATTCAAATTCATAACAAATCATTAATTTATTAAAATATCCTATCATTACTTATTTTTTGTAATATAAATCGCATATTGCTTTACATTTTCCATCAGTATTTCGTATTAAAAGACAGCAATATTTCGTGTTACAATTTTTTGGAATGAAACTTGTTTAATTACTAGACTAGTCGTTGTGTGAGTGTAGTGTGAGCAGTAGACCTCGCATCCAAAAAGTCTCTTTCTAATTTACTCTTATTTAATAAATCAAAACCGATTTTCCTATAAAAGAATGGCATTTATGAGTAGGTACTTAAATACCTACCCACATACAGCATAAATATTTTACGTAATTTTTTTTATTTCAAATTAGTAATTATACAATTTGTTCAAAGAACTGACAACGTCTCAATGACAATTCTTTTTTCAAACATTCCTCTAGCAGGTAGGTAAGGTACCTACCATAATTCATTATCAAACTTACTTTAACTATGTTATTATATAATCATAAAACACTTATCATACTTCATTGTACAACTTTCCATACATCTTTCACACCTTTTATAATATGTCGTAATCAATGTTTGCTGAACACAAACATGCTTTTCAACAAACTGTTCATATTTATGTTTATAAATCAACAAAATTACTACACATGGCTTTGTAAAAAGGTTCATAGTACCTTAAGTACTTATTTTGTACTCTCGTTGTTATATAAAAACATTTAATTTCTTTGTACAACAGAACTCTCCATGACAAATTGTGATATAGCTGCTTATACCGTTCATACTCAGTTTATTATGTTATGTACTACACACTTAATTATTGTACTTCATAAATATTTACCTATAAAACTATGCGGGGGTTTAAGATCACAGGGACCTAACTACAAAAACTGGTGTTTTGAGTTAAGCTTGGTTTCAGTAATGCCATAATCATATTTATTAGTGACACAAATCACATCTATCTCGTACGTCTTTATTTGCGTTTATCTCAAAACTATGTTTTTGTAGATGGGCCCCGGTGATCATTAACCCCAGAATGTATACTTGTACGAGACTTCAAGGCGTGAATATATAAATTAATAAATAAATAATATTTGTTATTCAAATTTGACAGATCGTAGTAGTATCCAACACGGCCACCATTTTGATCCGGAAAGATGAAATTCCGGATCAAGATGGTCAAATAGATCCACTCAGTCAAATAGATCAAGAGATACATATTGACAAGTATAATACAAAAAACAGTTTCGCTTGGTCCAACTGAACTAATAGGTACTAATGATCCCACACTACAATTATTAAAGTTTGATTTAGTCGAAACCAGATAGCGTGAACCTATTAGTCGCTAAGCTATTCATCCAAAGCACTTGATAAATACATAAAGTGACAAATATTTCTACGACGCGACGACTTTCAATCCATGAAAACGGTTTTATCTTGACGCATTAATTAAATATGTGATTGTGAAAATTGACGCATTACTCATTAGAGTGTTATTGATTGTTAGTTTTTGAAGCTGATTAAAAAAAAACAAGCTTTCCAATTTTTATACGAATACCAACTCTAAGTGAGCAGCTCAGGTACGGAGGCTACATCGGCCACAGTCAAGTAAGCCTCTCAGAAGCTTGGCGCATTGTACAGTTGTACAGGCCCCGCAGATACTGCAGATAGAAGTGCACCCCTCTGTTGAATTTGGTAGCCACCTCTGGTCTGGAGCCCCAAAATATCTGAAAGAATCCTTGGCGGTCGGTTTGATAAATTTTCCTATCTTAACAAACGGATTGCAATCTTTGGAGCACAGGCGTCAGGTAGGTATGCTGTCCTTGTTCTACGGTATTACAAAGGAAAATGCTCTTAGGAACTAGCGTCATTGATCCCTTCGGCACCGGTGCACAGTCGGGAAACACGCCAAACGCGCGCCCAAAATATTGACACTGTTGACATTTGGCATATCAGAACAGGTGGTTTCTACTATTCGTTCATGAGTTAAGTTGAGGGGAAAGATATGGGGAGAGAAAGGTTGGAAAGTACCTGGCTATTCTATCTCACGTCACTAAACACGCCTCGCAAGTAACATTTCGATTCGCAATATTGGTCTTTCACCAGGGCAAAGGAGCATCTTCCACTCTGGAAAGTGCCGCAAATACACTATAATACATTAATTTAAATAAAATAATTGTGAATTAAAAAAAAAATAATAAAATAAAATTTACCTGCGCATGTCGGTATTTAAACCCTCTACGGATTCATAGTCGAGAGTATCACGTGACACGTCATGATCTATCAAAATTAAATAAATATATACATGGAAAATTGTAAATAAAAAAGAAAATACCATATTTTGTTTATATTAGTTTTGTACCTACGTGGAGGTACTGTAAGTAGGTAGAGGTACAAATGAAAAAAATAAAAATTCAAATATTTAGAACGTTTTTTACCAAAACATAATAAAACTCTCGTTTGGCACTGGAAATTTGTTTGTCTTACATTCAGGACGTCAAAATTTTTGTGCTTAGTTTTAAGTGTTTACATTATAAGAGTCAGAGAAAATTAAGATCTTGGGAAACATTTTTAGTGAGTGATCATCGCGCATCGCATTGGCCGATTGGCCTAGTAAATCATACCTCCCAATACAGTGCTGGGAACAGTCGAACACTCGAGAGAAAGAACTTTGAACCAATATTTCACTTCTCACTAAACGAAAGCGGACATTAAACATCCGGCGTAATTACTATCGTGAGCAATTATTCAAAAATCTTATTTAAGTTTTTACAGAACACAACTCAAACAGCTATTTAAGAGGCCATTGTGAGATTTCTGCAATTCTCGATATGGTATTCTCTCGCAGGAAATACAGGGCGCCCGGCGGAAAGTGCGCAAACTTTGGGAGGTGATTCTACATGATGGTATAAGTAAAAGAGATAAATAACTTTGGTAAAGGTTACGAATTCCGCTTCACGGTAAATATGCAAAATTTCACTTTCAAATAAATGGATTTAGCTTTATTAATTCAACACATGATTTATTATGTCGGGGGAGACGGAAAAATACGCACTTTTAATTTTAATTTCGTTTATTAAGTCACTTACGCGATATGTCAATTAGTACCTATGCGGCGCCGTTATAGTCGCAGCCGACGGCGACTGTGTTCATATCAAGAGTTGGATTATATTCATAATATCGTCATTCATACCTACAAAATATTTCATAGACACTGCTGCCAACCAAAAAAAATTTAGTATTGCTTGCCGTATAAAATAAATAATATCATCGTGTATAATTAATCCATATTAATATGTAAGTCATTAATTATGTATATATTAATTATTTTATATGAATGAACGGGTATGAATTTTTGCATTGAGAATTTGAGTGGCAAGTTATTTTGTAAAATGGAAAATGTGGAACGATTGCGATATGAAAAAAATAAGTATATTAATTACAATTCCGTTCCACATAGATTACACAGTCACACCGTTGGTAACTTTTTGCTAATGTAATTATAACGAGGTATGATTATTGTTTTTGTTTTTCTTCTTCCTTGATTTCATTTTCTTTGTATCAATGTTTATTCTTGTTTTCTTTTATTTGTTAAATTATGCGGTTAATTTATGTTCAATATTGTCTTTCTATATTATATATTATTACTACAAGAAAGTATTTATTTATGGAAAAATTAATTTTATCAAAAATTATTTTATTGTCTTTACGGTTTGGTTTCTCTTCGGGTAGGCACTGCTTTTCAGCATTTACAATCATTAATACATAATGTTAATAAAATTTTAACTAATAAACAGGATTTACGAAAATTTGCCTATTCGAAAACCATGTAAAAATAATTATAAAAAGAAATTACACATAAAAATAAAGAAAATTAGTATACATTTTTGTAATCTCACGGGTCTTCGGTGAAATGGTTGAAGTATACTGATATCGTGTATGTTCGTTCGTCTCTCAAATTTATTACGTTTTACGTGAAATTTTGTAATGTACATAAACATTAATAAATACCGATGGTAATATTATTACATGGCTCATTTCAGGAGTCAACTTAAAAGATCAGTTAACATAGTAAGTTAAATAATTGGTATGTAGGTTGTAGTCAGGTAACCAACCACATGTTGTTTGAGTATTATTTATAAGTAAAATTTTACTACGCAGAATCCTGAATTTGCGAATTTTTTTTAGTACAAACCGGATGGTAACTAATATGATTATGAAAATGATAAATGATAATATAATATGATATTTCAGGAAATTACTAATAATGCCGAAAGGGTCTAAAAAATCAAAGATGCAGATGAAGTATGGAGCCGTAGGAGTTGGTAAGCCTCTATATCAAGAAATACTTTCTAAAAAATACTTATTCCCATCCTGAAAAAAGAACATGTATAATTCACTAAATTCCATTAAAATTACAGCAGTTCTAACTGGCCACAGGACTTGCGTCCCCAGAGGAACCTTCCCCTGGGTGCCCAAGGAGATGGGGTGGCTGTGGACAGCCAGGGATGTCCCAGGATATAAGGTGTGTTGGTGTTGTTGTTCTTTCATATCAGTCATAGCTTTGTGCTGTCTTACATAAAACGTATGTTGTTCCAGTTCGACCCTTACTGGAGACCCGGCGCAGTTCCCAGAAGCTTTTTCAGAACCGGAACCCTAAAAACTGGACCATATAGCGGCACTGATTCCACCAAAACCAGGAAGAAAGGGCAGAAAAGTGTTAAGAAAACGGATTCGGGAGAAATCGATGAAAATGAAATGAAATCCACGTTTGTTGTCCAACAAAAAGATGGACTGATCCAGGTGATGTTGAAACAATTGAAGCCAATTGAAAATCGTCACGTTTCACAATATCCATATGATGATGACGCATTGCCATTCACCTTTAAAGTTCAAGGCGAAACAGGTGACCAAGCGAAGCGCAGAAAGCAAACAAAAGCTAAAAATATAGCAGTCCAGAGGGAGGGAATTTGCCGCGATGCATTTGCTAATATCTGCCGCCAAGTGTACCATAAGGTCGACAAGGGAACCCTGCACGCGGCCGCCGCGGAGCAGGAACAGTGTCCTTGCTTGTTCCTTCAAGCGCAGATAATCAACAACCTGGTCGAGATGTTCATGGACAAGCAGGACTCGTCTTCCCATAAGCAAGAGTTTGCCGATACCTTCTTGAATCAGCTAATGAAGTCTATAATGGAGGGCGAACACACTGTCGGAGGCTGCCCCTCGAAGGACTCCTTCTCCAGTGAAGAGGACTGGAGGGTGGAGTTCACCCCACCCTTCGCCAGGTACAACCCTCGCGCCAAGCGGCTCATTACCAAGGACATAGAGGTTCAGACCGTCAGACCCAAGACCGAAGGAGATTCTCCTAGGAAGGTTTCGACGAGTTTGCCGTCTGTTACAGATACACCCACGCTTTAAACAATTATGCACCAAAACATCATACTGCACGTATATTAAATATTTTCTCGAGAAAAGCAATACAGTAAATGTTTGTTAGGTTGGACCATCAAGTGACAAATTACAATAAATATTTTTAAGTTGTTTATGACATATGCGCATTAATGTTGACCTTCTATAAATTGGCAATGATTGAATTATTAATGTTTTGTTTTGAAATATTTTAATTTGCATTCCTCTCATATTATTCTCTTAAGAAGGTGATGAAGAATCGTGGCTAAATGTAAACTGAGAATTAAGTGTACGCAATTATCCATTATATGAGTGTTTATGTGTGAGCATATTTCACGTCGTTGTATAATCTTATTTCAGATTAAAATAATGATAAAATTTCATTGTTATTTATTTACTTTTTTTCTACCACAGCTTAAGTGAAAGTCGCATCAGTGAGAGGTAATCTGGATTAAAAGAAAGTTTAAAACGCTTGAACTTTTGATTCTCACCTCATTGACGATCGACGTCGATATGCGACGCGATTCTGTTCAGCGACAAACTGCCCCTCCCAACCGGAAGAACCATTCGACTCCTGCAGGCAACAATATTAATCAATAATAATATAATAATATTTTTATTTTATTATTTTACTTTTTTTAACAAATATAGATAATGCTTTCCTCACTGGGATCTCCCGTGCTGAGGATATCATTTACATATTATTAAAATTAAGTAGTATGGGTAATATGAAGTAATTATATGGTGTTTTTTTCTGAAATAATCAGGAACTATATTCGTACAGATTAACAAACGCTGATTCTGAAAATATAATGTAGAATTTATAAATCGTTATTCGAAACGAATAAAACGCCATCGCATTAAAACACACCGTTTGGTTGGTTTGAATGAAATTGCTGATTCATCACAACCAGTCTACGCGAGTAATTTATCTATGGTCTACAATACCCACATCAGGGTTGCCGATTCGTGGGGAAGTTTTTAGCAATAGCAAAACATTTTTTTCTGAATCCAAATAAATTATGACCTCTCAAAATATGCACTGCTAAAATGTTTAATTAGTTCAGCTTTATACTTCAAACATCAGTTAACTTGGCAGAATACCTACCAATGGTGTATAATCTATTTCGTAGTCTGAAACCGCAGTCTAATTATCACAATAATACATACTGGGGAACCTTTGCGAGTTACTTATGTATCTGGTCTATTTTTGGTTGATAGATGTTGATTTTGTCAATAATTTGGCGTTCGCAAAAACCAAATCTGATGGAGTTTCTTTCTATTCGTATTTATAAGTACTCAAATATCACAGTATTTCAATAAATACAATTATTCACAATGCTTTTTGAATAAGATAAAGTGAGACAGCGAACGCAGAAACACATAGGAGTATGAAGGATAACCTAGTGACAGTAAGGCATATTCTTCTACGACAGTATGTTATATTCTTCACTCGTTTGTTCATCAAGAAGTAGAGTAAAAGATCTATTTTTGATTATATTACTCGAGTATAAGCGGCCCTCTGACGTGCAAGCGTGTCCGCGGCGAGCAGTCGGACCATGTCGTCGATACAAAAATGCTCGTCGCTCGCCTGTGATGACATGCTTGCCGCGGACATGCTCTGTGGTGTAGCGAGGAGGCAAAAGAAACGAGAGGCGTTCAAATCACATTTTCGCCGTTTCGCTCGTACACATATTCTTTGAATGGCTATCTCTTTCTAATGCGTTCCGTTGATAACGCTATGTATGATGTTATTTGTAGCTATTAAATTCATTGGCACAAATTCGTTGTGGCTATTCTTTTCTCGTGCCTTTCGTTATTCAATTTTAATCTGGAAAAAGGAACGTACTAAGTATATTTTTTGTTCGATTAGTATGAACATTAAGCGTCTATGTAAATAGAAACGAAATGACTAAAAATCAGAAAACTGAACGAATATAACATATGCTTATTAATGTACAAAATTCGAAATGGATTTTATACACACGAACACAACATAAACACATCACAAGTACATTAACACTACACTAGACAACATAATAAACAATACAGACATTCGACAAAGACTGAAAGAGGTCAAAGAAACATAGGCGACGAGTGTGTACACATATACAATATCCTTCCCAATAGCTTGACATCAGTAAATAGAATGAATATATACAGTTTGCTCTTAAGATCAGCGAGCAAAATTAAAATTTACTTAGGACGGGTGGTTTTACAATTCAAGTTCAATTACTGTATCATTATTGGCCAGTGGCTTCACAAAACTGAAATAATTACAGAACTTGAACAGAATTTCAAAGTTGATTTACAAGTTGTGTGGAGGTTCTATTCAAGTTCTATTATTATATCATTATTGGCCAGTGGCTTCACAAAACTGAAATAATAACAGAACTTGAATTGTTCAAATTCTGTGAAATAACCCGTCCTTATGTTAATTATGTAGTAAAGAATAATATTTAGATTTTGAATGTGTACTTTTAAGTTAAGAAAGTGAAGTGTGTATATTTATTTTAACTTAAAATAAATAAATCCTTTTAAATGGCTGAATAACACCAAGAATATTAATTTTATTTATATATAAAATGTTCAGGTAAACGTGAGTAATTAACAATAATCACTTATTCCCCACGTTTCAACTACCTAGTTATACCACATAAAACGAAATGTTTTAAAAAGACCTATTTGAATTTCACTTTTGTTTTTGGTTATGAATGAATGCTAACCTTGGAAGCGGAAATTAACCCACTTCCCGACACCCGATCGAGCAGAAACTCGGCAGATAGACTCGTTGTCGTTGTTGATGACTATGCATTCTATCAACTTGGTATCAATCACGTGTACACGCGCGGACATGTACGGATTCTTCTGAAATCGAACTAAGTTACAGCGGTTAATAAAAACCAACAATTTAACAAAAGTCAGTCCTATACGATCGGCAACTGGCAAAGTAGGAAATGTGCTTTACTCCGGTCCCTGTTAAGGTTTAATCCTCAAGCAAACCTAAAAAGACATAGATGTGTTATAGTATAAAAACAATTAAACTAAAGTCAGTCCTATACGATCGGCAACTGGCAAAGTAGGAAATGTGCTTTACTCCGGTCCCTGTGAAGGTTTAATCCTCAAGCAAACCTAAAAAGACATATATGTGTTATAGTATAAAAACAATTAAACAAAAGTCAGTCCTATACGATCGGCAACTGGCAAAGTAGGAAATGTGCTTTATTCCGGTCCCTGTGAAGGTTTAATCCTCAAGCAAACCTAAAAAGACATAGATGTGATATAGTATAAAAACAATTAAACAAAAGTCAGTCCTATACGATCGGCAACTGGCAAAGTAGGAAACGTGCTTTACTCCGGTCCCTGTGAAGGTTTAATCCTCAAGCAAACCTAAAAAGACATAGATGTGTTATAGTATAAAAACATTTCTTTTTATGGGTAAATTAATTATTATATCATTATATTAATGGAGCATACTATCGCTTTTTGACAAATAATATATTATTAAGTCAATATCTATCTATTAATTGAATTGCCTTGAATTTTAAAATGATTTTATGAAAATAAATTAAACTTTCACGATGTAGTACCCACCCAGAAGGAATTTGGTTTCATCGAGAATATTTTGTTTCTGCAATTCGATATTATAATGCAAATAAAATAAATGGATACTAGGTACCTACTTAGGTAAATTGAATGTACACAGTGTACACATCAGCACCTTTTTGAAACCTGACCATTTTATGAATATAGGTATAATGTGTGTACCCACCAATACTAAAAATAATATATGGGGAGAAGAGGACATTTTAATTGTTATTACACGTCCCCCCTTCCACCACCTGCCTCCCACTCCTCGTGTGTTCGAAGTCAAGGCCGCGTATCTGTGGCAAGATGATCATTTGATAACTGTAATTAACTTGGTGATTAAAAGATGATGCAAAGATAATAATAAGCAGATTCGATAATTAAACTACAACATTAATGTGCATTGGCGCGACTACCTACCAAACTGATCAATAATTAGAGTTGATGGTTTGAAAATTATTCATATGAAATTTTAAAAACGCATTTCTGTGTACCCGTGATCCGTGAGAGTAATGGTCCTGTTTCCAAATTGATTCGTCACGGAGAAAAATGATCCTGTTAAAAAGTGACAGCATGCTAACTTCCTAATAAAATATTAGTCATTCAGAATATATGGAGAACATATCATGATGGAATGCTACAATATAATATACTCGTAATATCAGAATTCGTATGAACACTTGTTCTCCCGTTTTTAACAGGAAATTAATAATTTGACTAGATTTTTAATAAATTTACAGTGTTTCATCGTGTAGAAGATTAGTGCAATGCAATACTTTCTAATTGTGGTATGTTTGACAGATTCCCCTGTCTTAAAAGCGCATTGTTCTACCGGTATTTCAATGGGAGATGTTCCAAGGAGCTAACGTCATTGATCCCTTCGACACCGGTGCGTAGTTGCGAAACACCAAACGCACGCCCAACATGTATACACGGTTATCACACGGGAACGGGTCGTTTCTACTACTCGTTCTTGAGACGGATTTTTAAACTGAACTACCGGCCATGTTGGAATATGAGATGATTTTGGTGTCTTCGCAATAGAATTTGAAGTACCTTCACCTAGAAAACACCAAATACGTTGGTTGAAACAACAAACCGTCTCGAACGTTGAGTTGTAACGTTTTGAATTTAACACAGCTTTTTAACTATAAATAGCTAAAATAGCTAAAATAGCTACCGGTCCTTTTGAAATTAACAACCGCAAGTTGTAATACTAAGGGCCAGTTGTTTCGCAGAATATGAAAAATTCATCAAATTTTAAAGTTACTTTTCAAGTTCTATTCAAGTTCTGTGATTTTATCGTTATGGGTCAGTTATTTTACACTTCGACTGAGAGCTACCAACAATATCTTCATTTTCTTAACGCATCTTTTTTGGCTCTTTTCTTTATAAATGATTGCCAGATTATACCCGAAATAGATGATCAAATTCATTGATTGATTGACAACTAATTATTTGACCTTCTTACACGCTTTATACGTGGTACTCGTGGTAGGTAGGTAGACCTACTACCTGTTTGACCTACTGCCCAGATTGTACTGCTAAGAGCTAATACTTATACCTATATCAAAGCGTTTCCTCTGGGAGACTTGGGTTGGGAGCGTCTTGGGAACGCGCAGAAGCCGCTCCTCTACACAAGTACACAAGTAGGAAATAACCTACCTACGTATGGGTATCCATGCAATAACCGACCGGTCAATCGTTGAGTAGGCATCGCGTTTGTGAAAATTCAACTGAATGTCTAGAAGCAATAACTCGTTGGATGTCTTCAAACAAGCTGAAACTGAATCCATCTAAGACTGAGTTTCTCTGGGCGGCCACAAACAAACGTAAACATTTCATAGACGATTCACCTATTTCTATTTCCGGCAGCGATATCATCCCAAAAACAACAGTCAAACTTCTCGGTGTGAATTTAGATTCACACTTTTCGTTTAAAAGTCAAATAAATAGGACTGTAAGCACCGGTTTTTTTCACCAAGACAACTCAAGTCTGTCCGAAGAAATCTTTCTACAGAAGCAACAAAACTACTTATCAACTCTTACGCAGTCTCACGTCTCGATTACTGCAACGGCATTTATACCAGCCTTCCAAAATATCAAATTGACAAACTTCAATCAGTGTTTAATGCAGCAGCACGGCTCATAGGCGGGGTTTCAAAATATTCGCACATTTCACACCTTCGTTAACATTCACTGGCTCAAGTGCCCTGAAAGAATCCCGTACAAATTGTGCAGGATGGTGTTTAAATCCATCCATGAAATGGCCCCACCCTACATCTCTGAACTATACGTCCCGGAAAACACTGGTCTGAGGTAGTCAACTCTTAGATCAGCAACATCAGCAGCTGTAGGCAGACTGATGGAAACCTAAACGCAAGCCAAATACTAAGTTTGGTGATCGCGCTTTCGGAGTATCTGGGCCGAAGGCTTGGAATAAACTCCCTCCGGAACTAAGATCCATAACAAGTCCAACAGAATTCAGGTCTAAACTAAAAACTTACCTTTTTAAGCTGTCATATCCGTAAATTAAATATACCATTCCTGAGAGAAAGATCAGTTATATCCAATTTTCCAATTACGTCCTAAATCGTGTATATAAATTTCGCTAATAAACAATTAGTTAATGTTAATTTAACAAGTAAGTATTGTACTCCTTTCTATATAGTTAGTAATAACATAGATCATTGTAGAAATGTATTATATATTTGTACAGCGCCCTTGAGGTGATTTTGCACAAAAACGGCGCTATACAAATCATCCAAATATTATTATTATTACTATACGAGTTACCTAAGCTGTGTGTGCACTGCATGGTACAAGGGAGTTTATGAACGAATCGGTATTGACATTATTGTTGCAATGAAAGATATTTTTAGTTCGTGTGACTCTATTAGGAACATGAAATGAATCAATTGCAATAATGCAGTACTGTCAATAAGGGAATTAAACAAAAATGGCATCAGATACATTGATGTATTATATCAGATACCAATCTTCCGTCGGACAGCTTTAGCAATTTTTAGATTTTTCATTAGACAGTTATACACGGAGAAAACTTACTGGCATAAAATATTGCTAATATATTAAAAATTTCCTCAAATTATTCGTATTTCTGTTAAAAATGGGACTGCAGGCCTGCAACGAATAAATTGACAGATTTCCTAATAAACTATCAGTAAAATAGGAATGTGTTATGCAGCTGAGTTTATGCTTTTAATAAATATTAGAATTTTTATGAAATCTTGTCCCGATATATTACGGAAGTATTAATAGTTTATTAGGAAATGGCCTGATATCATATTTTTTAATAGGATTTTAATAAATCAGAAATACTCATTTTTCTTCGGGTAGTTTATATTTTTAATTTGAGTATTAAGTTTGTAATTTATGTGCTGTATTTTTTCAATTGAATTAATCATTGTTTTTATTTATTTTTATTGGATGTTAAATGTTTGCCTTTGTCATATGTGAATTTCGATTTTGAAGAGACCTATGTTTTAAGACATTGCCGAGCTGCTGGACGCAATAACGCGTCCTAAAGACGTATGCCCGTTCAGATGCGGTACCATCTACAATTACTTCCGGATGGTTCCGTTTATACGGTATGTTTATACACACGAGCCGAACTGCCGATCTAAACCACGACTTATGGGAATGGAACGATGCTACCGCAAATGCTTCGTTCTTTTCCTGTAGTTCGTGGTTCGGTTAGAGTTTTTTTTTCTCCTGTTTATACACAGCGCTCACTGATAATCAAGAGATCACTGAAGCTAACCTTCATTTAAAATACCCGTAAAAAACACAACATCTCACCCTATGTCTAAAATCTAAGAGATTGAAATTCATCCGTATCTAACGAATAGATGTTGCACACATTATGTTCAGAAGTCACTTGTTTTTGGTTACCAGTTACCAGAATTAAATATTGTAATCTGTGGTTACTTGGAATTTCCCACCTGTATCCTGATTCAAAATATGAATATCTTCTGCTGTACCGCTATCCCATTGAGAGGTTGGTTGTTATGCCATATTTTAAATGTGATGCGGAGTTTGATAAATGGAGAATAATATTTCTATCGGGTAATGCATTTAGGACGATGCTGGTGGTGACCTCGTGTCAGGGCGCTGCATTGTTCCCCGGAGGTGAGCGCGCTGAGAAAGGAGAGGAGAGGCTGTGTCCCGACTTGCTTCACTTTGTGATTAAGGGGAGCGTTCATCTCACTTAACCTCCGACCGAGAGGCAGACCTATACCTGCATACTGCATACTGCATACTGCATACTGCATACTGCCCACTGACGTACTCAAATCGTACATACGTGGGCTAGTAATGTACGAATTCCTTTTAACACATTCGTGTTTTACTGATAGTTTGATAGGATGTCATCTGTCAATGCATTCGTTGAAGGCCTGCAGTCCCGTTTTTAATACTAATACGAATAATTTGAGCAGATTTTTAATAAATTAACAATATTTAATATCAGTTTTTTTCCGTGTATCTACGACTTCAATATGCCTACTAAACTAAAGTCTGCTTTAATACATCAATCATGTACGACTACCATAATACGGGCGTGAGCAAAGATATTAGAAGAACGAGATGTGCTATGAGCAGTTCATACTGTGTGGAATTGTTTTGCCGAGTGTCGCCGGTTTTGTTCACCAATACTACTGCACACCTTCGCTTACGCTAAGGCATCGCTAAGGTATCCGCACTAATGCATAGAACAGATTTCTGTGCGTATACGTCCCGATACCGTTCAAAGTACCCTAATTAGGTAGTACTCCGCCTACGGTCCGGCGGCCAACATAGCATATCTCGTTCTTCTAATATCTTTGGGCGTGAGCCTAGTATGGTTGTTGAGAAAATCACCAAAATTGTAATTTTTTTTAAATTTATAAAAAAAAAATAAAAATAAACGTGGGCATCTTGCACTGTAGAGAGAGTTTTAGTAGTAGTTTTTAGTTTTAGTAGAAACATACACTTGCATCAGGTCATCTATAACAATAATGTAGATATAAACTTCAACGCTCAATTCAAAATTATACTAAATTATTATTTGCACGCTAGCGTTCTTCTCCAGCTTCTAATATAAATGTTAGGCCCAGCTGTTTCGCAGAAATTCAATTGTGTCATTTTCGTCAAATGACTATTCAGCGCCATTTTAGGCGCGTTTCAGCTTTCTATCAAATTCTAATAAGTTGACAAACTTAAGAACATGTGGGAGTGTTGAGGTTCTATGGAATAATGCTAAAAAACAAGTTAGTACCTACCTACCAACTGTGTCGCAGGTCACTATGCTGGACATGATCATTCATCTCATCCCGTAAAAGCTTTACGATGTATTTTAATTGAATTCATTGAAGTCCGCACGCCACTGGCAGCGCGCTTTCTTTTGGTCACATGGTTTTATCAGTTCCCTCGTGCCGCCCAGTCTCCTCCCAATGGACCTGACCTCTTCATTTACTTCCGCGTCTTCTGCCATCACTTCTGCATTCACCTGTGTGGACCTGGTGCCGGACCTGGTACCTGGACCTTCCATATCTCGGCATATCGTTGCTAAAGGAATGTCTAATACCACCTGTTTATCTTTCCAATAACTTTTCGACGAATTCTACTGCGAATATTTCCAAAAACTATTATCAGTAATAATAATTAATAACATTTCATTGTAAATGAAGATAATACTAATAAATATAAACGGAACATGAAAAAGACACAGAACAATAAAAAGGTAACGGTCTAAACTGGAAATCTCTCTCTTACCGGGAAAACGCCTCTAACTACTCGGCCATTGGGACCTATTTATGCCTACCTGGAAGAATTCTAGTCGCGAGGTACCTAAAGTTTAGTTGACCAAAAGTATCTTTTAGGAATAATAAGTAAGTAATCCTATAGACTAATCCTTTCGTATTGTTGTTAGTCAAGAAGAATAAACTAATATCTTCAGGGTTTAAAACGTTCCAGTTATTCCAAAGACGGCAAATCGATTGTCTAAATTCAGGATCTGTGTTTCTCAACGAGGGAGGGCAGTTCAAATATTTTGATGGCAATAGGCAAATCTTAAAAAGTGTTCAAATGTTAAAAAGTCGCATCTTTCCGAGAAAACAACTATACTATACAACAACACAAATGTCAACACGACGCGCTTTGAGATTATAATTCACATGTTTATGATTTGTTGTCCTTTTTTGTATATAACGCGTGTTTAGCTTCCCCTTCAAAAATGAACTTTCACTTACATTATGCTTGACCAGAGTCAAGCATAATGTAAGTGAAATTTTATTAAAATAATATAATATGAGATATGCACAAGATACTAGATTACTGCCTTGAAATGAGCTTTTACGTTATAACGTGATATATATTACAGTCACTGTTTTGAATTTGCTGGTTTTGTGAAAATACATCCTACCTACCGTGTTCAGTTTGTTTGTTCACCTGTCTGTGTTACTGTTACTGAATATTCTATACCTATGAATACTAATCCTGCATATAATTCCTATTTTAATGGGTAGGTACCCAATTGATCTATTATTTTTTACTTTTCATAATTTTTAACCTATAAAATATTTCAAATAAAACAATACAATTTTTTATTTAAAAAATAACTATTTAGCAATAATAAACAAATGGAATGAAACACCTGGTGAGAAACCACTTTAGTGATAATAATAAACGTTTTAATGTATTCATTTCGTTTTACAAATACAGATAATGATATCCTCATTGCGATCTCCCGTGCTGAGGATTTCGTTTACATGTTATTCAAATTTAGTAGTATGAATAATATGAAGATATTTTAAATATATTATTTATTTATTTTCCATTTATATACATGATACTTATTGACATTCATAGTACAATATACACAGAAAGAGAAAAATAGGAGAAAAAATATAAGTAAACCAGACAAAAGAAAAAAGAATATACATTATACGCAACCTTACAAGTTTACAAAGATAATATCCTAAACAAAACCGTACCATTCAAAAACACAGCAAATCTCAGGCAAAAATACATGTTACCAATTCCGATTTGTAAAAAAACTTTGGGTCAGCAAAACTACAAATACTTAAGAACAAATTTCTTCAATAAATTGCCAGAAAATATAAGATCACTAAATGATAGTTTCAAAGAATTCAAAAAACAATTGAAAAAATATACTGAAAACCTAAACTAAATAAAAAAAACGTAAATAAATAAAAGAAAAACAAAAACAAAAATTGAAAAAATAAAATAAAAATCTAAGAAACTAAACAAATAATACCTCATCCCATACACACAAGCAATTGCTTATTATGGGAGAACATTGAAAAATAATAAATATTAATCATATCATAATATCTTTCATCTTATTACCAGTGAAATGTATATATGTATATCACAAATTGTAAATTTTTTTATTGAATAAATATAATTTAAAAAAAAATAAAAAAATTAAGACAAAGTTTAATGAAAGAAATGAAAATAGTAAAAAACCTGTTGTGCAGTAACCTCGTTGATTTTATATACCTACATTGCTAAAATGTTTAGTAGGTACCTACGACTACAGCTTTGTACTTCAATAGAGGCATATTAATAAGTATTTAATCTATTTATAACAGAATAACAGAAACCGTAGTATGATGTTTACAATAGTAGGTACATACTAAGTAGTATTTTTTCTGAAATATTGTAAACGTATTGCAGACATAGCGTTGTTTTAGTGCAGTTGAGTGATTTCGGTTTCAGTCTGTATTTGGTGTCAGTATATTATCTATTTCTAATCTCCCCATGTTTTACAATATTGTGTTTTGATATTTGTTGAATGAGAGTGGGATTTTGTTGCAGAGTTTACCTAAATACCCAAATGTTGAATTTGTAGTTGCTTATTAGATATACTTTGACCCTGAGATCTAGTGTTTCTAATATACCTATTAGTTGTTATTTCGTGTGTATTGTATTTATGAATAAAAGTAATAAAAGGATCATGAAAAAGGAGTGTAATTTTGTCCTAATTTCGCAGTCGTTGATATGTCGCCAGGATTCATCTATGCCAGTATTCTGTGTTATAATACTATGTTAGTAAATGTAGCAGTGTCGATTGCACGACCTTTAACTCCGGTGCAATGAAAAGGTAACTATCTCGCCAAAGAAATCTGTGAGAAAAAGATTCAAGATTGTAATCTGCCTTCAAATGGCGATTGACCCCAATTTCCGATTTGACAATAATATCGAGGCTGGGATCTTCCTGCTCGGGATCATTTGGCAATCTCATTAAATCAGCTCTATCTCCCGGCCCGATCGCCCCGTGAACTTGCCTCGGATGACGGCTGTTCCCACGGAGGTCCTATAATACCGTACCTTACCTAACTCTAGGCTAGGAGAGTCGAGACTCAGCGGGGTTCATCCACTTCTCGCCACCCCTGCAGTCTACAGTCTACAGTCTACAGTCTACAGTCTACAGTCCACAGTCGCTTGATGGGCGGCAGATCTCTCAACTTTATTATCTACAATCCTTGGTAGTTTCTCGGTATGAATGTAAATGATGATTATAAAATTTAGCCTTTTCTTTCTTTGTTATCATTCAAACCTGCAAAAACTACTTTTCTAGTCAACAGGTACATTTCCAAACGATATATAGGCATGCATAATATTGATGATGATTCAATAACAATTAGATCAATGGGTTAAATTTATAGAAAAGACAACAGTGCCCTTGAGGTGATTTGGCATAAAAACGACGCGATACATATCGTTCAAATATTAATATTAAAAAGGTCTAACACCTCTATCTAATAGTCATTTTCTTAGATTACATAATAATTCACTTTAGCAGTGTGTGTGGTATTATTTTTATTGTTATTGGTGGTTTTTTTTCTTAACATTTTTTGCACAATATTGTAAACATTGTAAACATTGCAATCCTTCATTTTGAGTTGTAATATTTTTTTATGTCAAATTTGAAAAAAAAATCTCTCTCTGGAGTGCTAATATCAGAATTCTCTTTTAATATGCGTCGAAGCGTATACAGTATAGACGGCTCCAAAAGTTTTTATGACCAAATATGTTTGACGAAAAAAAAGTTAATGATAAAAAAATGGAAATGTTAGACAATATACTTGGTTTGAGGAAGACTTAAAGCATTATCTCTTCACTGGAAAGAGATTGAGTCGAAGACAAGTCAAAATATTGTAGTTTTTTTAATAGTAACAATGCAGTATAGAGTAATAAATTATTATAAGCAATAATTAGCCGCCTGCAATATCAATACAAATTGAAAATTTCTCCCGAGTAAAAATAAATGCCGTCGAGGGGAATTGAACCCACACCTTCTGATGTCCGGTCAGACGCTCTGGACCACTGAGCCACGTCGGCTTATTACTTATAATAATAATTATATTTTTTCCACCTTGTAAACAACCAACTTTATTTTTGTAGGAAAGGCTTTGTTAGTGCTAATTTTCCCACTAGATGGCGTCGAGACATATTATATCTACATTTGTTGGTGAAATATTTTGACTTTCAAATATTATTATTTTTTTGATAAACTAATGTTTATAAGACAAAGTTTTATATGCCTAGCACAAAGGAAAATAAATTATTATAAACAATAATAAATCGCCTGCAATATCAATACAAATTGAAAATATCTCCCGAGTAAAAATAAATGCCGCCCACGGGAATTGAACCCTCTGCGCATGCATCAAAAACCTTGTCTTATAAACATTAGTTTGTCATTAAGAAAATAAGTATAGAGTATTGAATGGTAGGAAAGAGTAGAGGAAGATGAACGCATTATCTCTGCATTACTTATTCACATTAAAGTCGATATTATGTAGTCTTTTTAACAGTAAACAATGTGGTATAGGTACAGTAGGGTATAGGTACAGTAGGGTATAGGTACAGTAGGGTATAGGTACAGTAGGGTAGATAGCGAATAGTAGAAAAAGTCGGGATGCCCGAGAAAGACATGAATCAAATAATTATTGGTTGAAGTGAAACAAATACTTATGTATGGTTAAATTAAGCCTATGTAATGAACGAAGAAACGGTGCTAGAAAACTTGTGTAATGCTAGTGTACCTTTCAGGTAAAAACGTTCATAATCCCGAGCAACCCCGGTAACACGTCAGCTAGTTACTTATAATAATCCCGAGCAACCCCGGTAACACGTCAGCTAGTTACTTATAATAATCCCGAGCAACCCCGGTAACACGTCAGCTAGTTACTTATAATAATCCCGAGCAACCCCGGTAACACGTCAGCTAGTTACTTATAATAATCCCGAGCAACCCCGGTAACACGTCAGCTAGTTACTAAATATATATATAGTTACTAATAAAGGAGTAGCTACTAGGCACCTACCGGCCGTAACGAGTTGGTATAAAGCAATTCTTCTGAAAGATGTGAACAATTCTGTTCCCGTAAATAAGCATACCTACATAAAATTATTAAACATTCAGGGTGCATAGAATAAATACACAAGATATGCGACGTGGGCGTGTTTCGTGATCCAAAAGTCTGGCCAATCGGACCTGCACGGAGAAAACTTACTGAAAATCTGGTAAAATTATTCGTATTCCTGTTAAAAACAGGACCTTTAACTAATGACTTGACAGATTTTCCAACAAACTATCAGTAAAACACGTTTTCCGAGGATGTCGGAAAAATTGCAATGGATGAAACCGTTAGTAAAGTACAATCCGGAGAAATGGGATTACGCAGTGCTGCTGTGAGTTACGGAATCCCATACACGACAATTTTAGTTGGCACATCCTCCTGAAAAGGTGCCAATTTTTCATATTACATCTCCAGTAAACGTTTCCAAATTGCGTAAAGGTACTGAAGAAAAAATAAAAGCCTCGAACGCAAAGGAAAACAAAAGATCTCTCGCCAAAAACCGCACAAAATTACAGTTCAAAGGAAAAGGTACCCCGGGACTTAAAGTTAAAAAATCTTCCATAACAGCTTCTTCATCGGCTGGGGCTTCAAGAAAGTGGTTTTGCATTTATTGCAATGAAGTTTTTGTACATCCTCCAAAGGAAGATTGGATTCAATGTTCTTCTTGCGAAGAATGGTGCCACGAAAAATGTTACTACAAGAAAGTTTTTATTTGTGCGGTGTGTAAGCCAATAAGAGTGTAATAAGTGTCATGATACTTTCATATAAGTTATGGGTTCTAAAACCTATTTTTGGTTTTTGTTTTTTTTTCATACTTAACTATTTTTCCGGTTTTGATCCGAGTAGCCCCACCACTGATCCGAATCACCACATATATATGTGGTGATTCGGATCAGTGGAGAGGTCTACAGTAATGGTCGTATGTTTTTTTAAGTTACATTATGTTATGATCATTAAAATAAAAACATATAAAAATGTCAAATGCTTATTATTAAATTTTTTTTTTTTCGAAAATGCATTAGTTTTAATTTTGTTCAAGAAAACATAAAAAATGATCCGAATAGCCTCGGTCTACCCTATATAAATGTCAAATATAGTATATAATTGTCAAATATAGTATATAATTGTCAAATATAGTATATAATTGTCAAATATAGTATATACATACTTGTCAAAAACAGTATATACTCGTCAAATATAGTATAAACTTGTCAAATATAGTATATAATTGACATTTTTGTACCCCTGAAGCAAACATTTCATTCCCTTTTTTCTATTTCCGTTGAGGCGAAGCACCACGAAGTAATGCAAAATCATGTTTTTTGGTTTGATCGCTTAGAAATATTGTAGATCCTTTTTTAAATACTGCGAGAAGAACACATCTTGGCCTTTGAAATGATGGAGCATTTTTAGATAATTATCAGACCTATAAATAATGCTTCTTGGTTCTAAATCTCCTAGTTACGAACCTCTTTTCGGCTATAGTTCTATTGTAAAATGTATAATGTGGAAAATTAAGCTATTTACATTTAGAACATGATGGTAAAACACCTAAATATTTGTGCCTGAAATAAAACACACTTTATCGCGATGTTTTTTTTCTTACATAAATCAAAACAGGCGGCTGGCGTTAAGCAGGAATTCAAGCCTCATCGCCATCTACATAAGGGGTGTTATTGTTAGCGGCCCGATTCCACGGGGTTCAGTACCTTAAGTAGCATATATATTATAATATAATCCTACACTATCCTCAAAGTATGCAGGCAAGAGTAGAATGGGATGTTTTTATACATTTAGTAATGGTACCGCATTAACCGTGTTATCTTGCTCATTAATTGATTGAAAACTTTAAACGAACCGGTGGCAAAACTCGTTGTTATTATGATTTACCTCAGGGCTTCTCAAACTTATTTGCCTCACCGCCCTCTTTTGAAAGATAAATATATTTTCCTTCAATGATCCTCTCCACTTATACATGGAGAAAAATGTGTATTGCTAATTCATTAAAAATCAGGCAATTTCCTGATAAACTTTTAGTAGATTACATATATATCGGAAAACGTGTTCACGCGCGTGCATTTACCTTATATTTGTTTTATATTTATATGTATGTAAAAAATATTTAAAAATATGTAAATAAATATAAACATACATAATTAATCATGTATTATGAGTAAGTTTCACTATTATAATAGTGGATGCATGCGCATTAGCCTTGATAATTATATCATGACGATGCGAAAATATTCGTATTTTCATGAACACGTGTTCCGACAACGTGCTAATATATTCGCAATTCACTAAAAAGTTTATCAGGAAACCTGTAAATTCATCCGCTAAAGCCTGCAATGCCGTTTTTAATCGTAAATTCAATTATTTGAAGAGATTCCTAATAAATTGGCAATATTCATTTTTCTCCGTGTTTTTAAAAACTTGTCGAAAAAATGTACCTACCTATATTAACTACTAACCATACGTGAGGGGTGGGTATAACTATGACGTACATTAGTCTAAGACATGTTATCAAAATAAAACAATGTAATGTCCTCGCCGTCCATCGTTACACCTGACGCCGCTTTGCCCGAGGGAAACATACATATATAGTCCACTTTGAGAATCACTGATTTACACTCTGTAAGAAAAAAAAACATGCAGGTATTTGGTTACTCTTGATTGGCCTAGTAATTATTATTACTGGTGGAAATATGCCTCATTTAGATTAAGATAAAAACAGCCACCAGAATTAAATCCCAAATGTAATCTGTTTAATATTTGCTGTCTCAATTGGCCGATCGAATTGTTAATTACACTGACCTACGTTTAATAACAGAGTATTAGTGATATGCAAATGACTTTTAAATTTTAATTAAGGACGACAAGAAATTTATCCGGATTCACCGGATATTCACACTTAGGTCGAGTACCTACTAAATCTAATGAACGGGTTAACTGTTAGTTGTCTAAATCGACTTATCATAACAATATCAAAACATGCTGCAGATACTTCCTGGTATCTGACCTGGTAATTGATTGACTAACCCCTAGCCCGTGAGGAAAGGGGTACAAACCAAGTTGCGCAGAGCGTGGTGGAGGCCCTTTCTGTAATTGGCCAATAAATTAATCAGACATGGTACATGCAACTCGCATTGTTATATCACTACTTATTTAGTCCGTAAAAATAAATCCTGCTTACGAATTACTAGTCCTTTTCACAACGGCGCGTAGGTTGCTGGCTGCGTAAGAAACTTTACCACAAACCCCAAATCGGGTTAACAAAGTTCTGGCTTGTTATTTAGTTTACACTTTTACAAATGTGTTATAATTTACCCACCTCATTCATTTTTAGCTACCAGATAGGAGTGAAGTGATTACATTATTTTCTAACAAAAATATTATTTGCAATAAAAACACATTACTATCGAGCCAAAAATGAATTATGATGATATTATTTAACGGGAATGTAGAATCTGAAAAGGAGACAAAGATTAAGTAGATATATACTCAATCCAGTTAAGGTAGCCGAAACTAAATATATTAAATTTAATAGAAAAAAAAAATTGAAACCAAACACATGCTGCGGTATTCGGGAAAGATGAACACTACTTCAATGCATTCTGGCTTCATATTATGCGAGGTTAAAATATGTCACCTCCTTTTGTCTAGAATCTTATCTCGCAAGCGGGACGTCATTTATTATTGACCCTCGAGGGCGCAAGAGAGGAAGATACAACACAGGCTCCAGTCAAAAGAAAAAGACAATTACTTCGTGTCCCAGAATGTTGAAGTCAACATTGTGACATTTTTGCTCGGGGTCCAACTGCCCGGGGTCCAGAGCTGCTGGCGACGGGACCTGATGATATCTGGGTTCAGGATCTGACTCCGTCTCAAGATGGCGTCATGCCGAATCGTGCGCTTTTTTCCAAATCACCACCACGTGATAGTTTTCTTTGTTCCTGGGACAAGTAATGATTTGAGATGGGAGAAAACGTGTGTGAAACCTGGGCAGCGTATACCTCTAGCTGCTTCTAGCTGCCTCTTCCTACCAACCTCTCCCATCGGAATGTCGCGGCACGACGAACCGAAGGAATATTTTCTATTTGTTCATATTTTCCACCTACGTTACATATTTATAGTTGTGTAAATTCGTGGAAGTTAGTTCGGGCATTAACTACCAGACCCGGATTTACCATGTGGCTAAAGGTGCCGCAGCAAGAGACCCAATTTCTTTAAGGTCTCCGTTCTCTAATTTTCCATACCTACTTATTAATAATAGGATAATTTGTTTAGCGCCGTTTTTGTGCAACATCACCTCAACAGGGGTGGTGATAAATAATGTAGAAGCGATTTTACTGAAGATTGAACCTGCCTTTCCCAGGGACTGACTCTCGACTGCTGTGAACTTTATGTGATTAAACTTTTCTCCCCAGAAAAGTCCCTGGGGAGAAAAAGATTGGAGGAAAAAGAGGAGCCAAATCCGGTTTGAGTAGGACCTACATTTGTTTCGTATATTAACTGCGGTAATGTCATCCGATTCCAGAGAGATGCGTATACATCCGCGTTGTTATTGTGATTGCCACCAAAAGTAAACAGAATGTATTGTCGTCGACAATTGGTCTATCTCCCGAGTTTCAGCTGGACCGGATGTTGGGAAGTGGGTTAATTTACGCTTCTAAGATTTGAATTCTATCATAAGCGAAAACAAGATAGAAATTCAAGTAAGTGAACGTATTTCATTTATTTGCATTATAAACAGTCAGTGTTAGGAATTGTTCACATCATTGACAAATTAAAAATTTGAAACCAAAATAAAGAAAGAAAAATAAATAACAATATAATAAGTAGTTCTGATAAAGTGCAACAATGCTTAAAGATGTTTACATTTAAACAAGGAGTGGGTATCAATAATGACAATGAGAAAAAGTGATGTTATTGATGATCTGTCTATGTATTGTATGTCTTTGCATTGTAATCCCTTAAAATGTTATTCTTCTGTATTTATTTCATTATGGCTTCTCCTTATATAATTAATACTGTGAACATGACCTGCTGACAAACTGCTTTGGCAGTTTAGCGGGTGTTAATATTAAAGTTTCTTATATTTAAAAAATCATAAGTGTTCATGCCCTTAGTAGGTGTTATAATGCGTACATTTTTATAAAGAACTAATTTGAAAGGGAATACATCGATATCTAGCCGCAACGAGTAAATTCGGTCCTGTTTTAACAAAGAGAATGATAGCAATTTGATGGGAAGTATTATGTTTTATGTATGTGGGAAGTAAAGTATTGAGATTCCCATTAACTTATATATTTCATTCTTTAGACGGAACCGTCGTGGACTCTACCAGCTCAATTCGTGACCATTAAATTAAACTCAATCCGACATTATCACATTTTATCTCCAATATCGCATAATGACGCTTTGTGTAATCCTCTTTTACAAGGTCCCACCCACCTCACTCCATTGTTACACCGCAACTATCTAAATAATAAATATGTTTGTTCACAATTGTTTCGAAATATTCGGCTATGAATCAAACCATACCCATATTTACACTGGGATCACATCGCCTTGTTACTTGTTACAACGAGAACATAATTTAAGGAACATTACTTACATATATTATTGTGTTCAATTGGTAGAACAATATGCGCTTTCACTTTTCGTTCTATATTTGCACAACAAGGATTCAACTTTTATCTGGACCCATATAAAGCATCTTACATTTTGAACTTTAAAGGAATTCTCAAAAAAATCTTCCTTTTTAAATACGTCTATTTAAATTTCACTTTGGTTTTAGGAATGAATGAATGAATGAAAAAATGCAAATCCTGGAAGCTGAAATTAACCCACTTCAACCAATCCAGCAATCACGCATACACACGTGGACGCATACACATTTCGCTGAAATTGGATCACATTACAGCAGTTAATATACGAATATCGGTACCTACCCAATCGGGATTTGTCTCAATTGTTAGCGCGGTTGACTCCAGTTCCTGGGGAGGAAGGTTCAATCCTCAGTCAAATGAAATAATGTATTTTTAAATACATGTATTAATAAAAGTAGAGATTTCGCGTTTTGGAAGAGCGACCCGTTACTAAAACACAGTGATCGTAAAACTCTGAGTAGTAAATCAACAATAAGTTTAATTAATTTAATTTTATGTCTAACCTAACCTAACTTATGGTCCCCAGCCCACCCCCAGCCCTTGAGCTCATCCCTGCCGAGCGAGCTGCACTGGATCCTGGGATCCCTCCATACAACTGAAGCAGAGACGTTTCCAGGAACTAATTAGATTGCACTTTGGCTTATTTGTTTACTTGCTGAAGCCCCCGGCGCGTCGCGGCGCGCGCTGCGATCTTACCGGAGTTTTTCTAAATCAGATGTAGAATGTAATTTTCCTGTTATTTTTAACGTCAAGTGTGCAAAGTTTATCACGAAGTATCAAAATTCTGCTTTAAGATCAATGACTGCGATGCCATTTTAATATAAGACTTAATTTTGCATTTGAAGCCAAAATACTTTTATCAAAAGGTATAAGCTAGTATTCAGAATGGATATGTGCTAATTTATTAATTTGTTTTTCAAATTATGAAAAATGGTTCATTAAAGAAGTCGATTTTTCACAATTTTAGAGGCAACTTTGGAAATTATTGACAGTTTTTTATTTTAATTTTGACCCAAAAAACGTTTTTTTATGTTTTAATTTTAAACTTCATTATTTATTTATTTATTTATTTATTTAATTATTTGTAAAAAACAAACAGCTTTCATATAATATGCAGTGATAGATATAAATATACAAGTTAACTAAAGTCAAGCCACAGAAGTTTCTTATGTTACAGTGCATTAGAAATGAAGTTTTAGTTTCTTAAAATTAATTTGGTGTTAAAGGAAGGGAAAGGAAGAGGAAAATAGGAAGAGGATAGGAAGAGGAAAATAGGAAGAGGATAGGAGAGGAGATTATATTAACCTATAGGTTGGGCAAGTTTACTTTTTTGATAATTACTATTAACTCATAATAACTCACAATAAACATCACAAAGTTTCCTCTAAAATGATAAATTGAATTCCCTAACTAGTGTAGAACATATGACATATGTGATATTTGCTATTCCTTTAGATTAAAAAACAATAATTTTTCAGTATAGCTAAATATTTTGGCCTTAAATGCAAATGTAAGTTTTCCATGAAAAAGGTCGCGCAAAAGGGAAAAGAGGATGGGGCGGTCTTCTGAAATCTCGTGTAAACAGTCACCCTCCTCTCAATCTCGGAATAAAACTGTAGATATGTATAAAACACTCTAACACTCTAAGTCACTATCCGCGTCTGTCTGTTTGTGCGCTTAGTTCTTCTAAACTATGCAACGGAGTTTAATAGGGTTTTCACTTTCATTTAGTGAATTTCTTACGGAATGTTTATGCATATATAATACATGGATATTGTGTTTATTGAAAATAGAGAAAATACCGATACGCGGACTATCTTTCATTACATCACTAATGCACTGCAGCGTTTATCTACTAACTACGAGTATAATCAGATCTTCTCGGTATTACAGAGTTGATTCACATTTACAAACTATTCATCGAACTAATTAGCGTAGGTGTGTAATTGAATGTTTTATTGAAAATAGAGAAAATTCCGATACGCGGACTATCTTTCATTACATCACTAATGCACTGCAGCGTTTATCTACTAACTACGAGTATAATCAGATCTTCTCGGTATTACAGAGTTGATTCACATTTACAAACTATTCATCGAACTAATTAGCGTAGGTGTGTAATTGAATGTTTTATTGAAAATAGAGAAAATTCCGATACGCGGACTATCTTTCATTACATCACTAATGCACTGGAGCGTTTATCTACTAACTACGAGTATAATCAGATCTTCTCGGTATTACAGAGTTGATTCACATTTACAAACTATTCATCGAACTAATTAGCATAGGTGTGTAATTGAATGTTTTATTGAAAATAGAGAAAATACCGATACGCGGACTATCTTTCATTACATCACTAATGCACTGCAGCGTTTATCTACTAACTACGAGTATAATCAGATCTTCTCGGTATTACAGAGTTGATTCACATTTACAAACTATTCATCGAACTAATTAGCATAGGTGTGTAATTGAATGTTTTATTGAAAATAGAGAAAATACCGATACGCGGACTATCTTTCATTACATCACTAATGCACTGCAGCGTTTATCTACTAACTACGAGTATAATCAGATCTTCTCGGTATTACAGAGTTGATTCACATTTACAAACTATTCATCGAACTAATTAGCGTAGGTGTGTAATTGAATGTTTTATTGAAAATAGAGAAAATACCGATACGCGGACTATCTTTCATTACATCACTAATGCACTGCAGCGTTTATCTACTAACTACGAGTATAATCAGATCTTCTCGGTATTACAGAGTTGATTCACATTTACAAACTATTCATCGAACTAATTAGCGTAGGTGTGTAATTGAATGTTTTATCATTTCGTTCGTTCCATTACTACGAATCATTGGAACGAATTTAATAATGTGCAATAAAATCCTTGAAATATATTTATTTATTTACACTGGGTTTTTGCTTTTCTTATTTCCTTTCGTGATTTCTCACTAACGCGAGAACAATTGTAAAAACATACAATTACAAAAATCTTCTCAGACACAAGATATATTAATTTAATGTAAAAAAACAAAACAAAGTTATAAAAGTACAAAATTGTAAAAGTACGTAAAAGCTCACTTAAATGACAAATGATACAAAGAGAGGCAAGATACAAAAGATACACAAGTAATACATAATATATATAATCAACATATTTTTTTAGAATAACAGAACATTTTTTCTGAATCCATATAAATCATCGACGAAAATGTCTACTTCAGCACACTTTATCTTATTATATAGTCGACACATTTGTGTAAGAAGGCTAAAATGGGCGATGTTATTCTTAAATATTATATTATTAATGAAATGTATTATTCATTTGTTATATTTCTAGAACTGTGAAAAACTTCAACTAAAATCGTCAAAAAATGCAAAAAAAATTAAGCAAGTATGATGGTGGAAATTTTAACTGTTACTAAACACCCGAACCAAGCCGTTTTGTGCTAAAACTCTTCTCTTCTTCTCGATTTCAACAACCAAGGTAGCTAGGTAATTTAGAATTGTATATCGTAAAATTTATTTTAATCTGTAATCTAATACTTAACATCATTGAACATTGCTTGAGTTATACCTATACATCAGCATCCGTTGTTAGATAAATGTATTATTTCAAGATTGACCCAATATTCGTGATTTATAGCAGAACCGGCAAAATTTCGCCAAAATTGATATTTATAAATCAAACTTTACTGAAAACATTTAGGATAATGATCGCGAATAACAAAATAAAGGTGGCCATAAAGATAAATCGCCAATAATATCACGATCGTCTATTTATCATCCCTGAATAGTGGTTTTGTTGACTTCGCAGAACTGTTCATGTGCTTTAGTACATGTGCTTTTTTGCAACTTTTTCTTCAGGTCCCCTATCCCATCGATGTTGGCTATCGTCAGGACAATCTCCAACCCGAGGCCGCAGCCAGGATAATATAAGTCAAAATGCAATCGAATAGGTACGTGGGTTTTGAAGTCATCATCTTCTCTTGGATTATCAGTTATTTGTATCTCTTCGTGATACCAGCAAGTAGTTGTTAATTCTCTATTAAATCCCATTTGTTGTTAACACAAGTTTCTATGTAATTTATATGAAAAGCCGCTTTTTCGGTTAATTGTTAATTTAATAGTCACTATACTCATTGCGTGTGTGGTTGTTTTGAAAACATTCATTTACGGTCCAAATTTGTAATTGCTTCGTTGACCTTTTCCACTATTTTTATATTTATAGTAATCATTAACTTCTATGAAATAGGTTGAATTGAATCAATTAACGCATTAGATGTCGAGTAATCTACGGCAACCTATAAACTCGCAATGATACTGAAATGTATAGCTATTGGGGTTCTGTGATTTAATGTCTTTAGCGTCCAATTAAGTTCGCTGCAAAAATGTTTTGATTTATTGTGCCGAGTAATGTAAAACTGGATTAATAGTAATGAAATGTAATACAGCGTAATGCTTTTGATTTAATCTGTGCAATAAAACGAATTGATTCGCAGGAACTGGACATTATTGGGAGGGTAGAGCCACTACTTACTGCGGTTACTACCTACCAGCGAGAGATCTTTTAATGAATCATCCGAGGCAATTAAAATGCTAAGAGACAGGTAGAGACGTGTAGAGGTGGATACTAAGTAGTTTAGTAGTGGCAGTGTTATTTCCATTCGATTCGCCAATTAGAGACTGGATCTAACTATTGATTGGTATCCCACCCAGCCTCTTTGTCGGCGCTCATATTAGATATTAGATATTAGGTCACGCGGGCGGGTCAAGTCAACAGACGTAACGTACATACCTACTGACTCTTGCTGGAGTGTGTTGGTGACGCCATTTGTCTCGTGTCTTGGAATGTATTTATACAGAATCGGATTTATTCTAGACATCAAAATTAGATACCGAAATATTTGTTTATCTACGTTATTAAAAAACATTTTACAATAATCTATTGTGATTTAGCATTTAAAGACAAGTTCCTACCCGGTTACTAATTGCAGATATATTGGAAAGAATTCTCTAAATGATTGTATTGTTTGAAAAGTGACTTGAAAATGTACTCCGATTTTTTTCTGAAAGTTTACGACTTAAAATTTTCCGTCGTTGCTTCGTCTTGACTCACCAAATTGAATAATTTCAACCAACAACCCAATATTTTTATTCTACATTCTTAAGATTTGGTAGTAAAGATAATTTTAATCTAATTTTCTATCCATCGCCAACAAATTATAATATCAAAAAGTAATATTACGATTAATAGATGTAGGTAAATCAAATGTCTTCTTCCGGTTCCCTCCGCTATCGGAGATGACTATCGTCAGAGCAATCGTTACTCTGCAGAATGAATCATAGAATGCAAACATATATAATATTATTGTCCTTCATAACCATAGATAAAAATGTAAAATAGAAGCGCCTTCCATATACTCGCATGTATGTTCACGGAGGGGCGAGATCCAGGGTGGCAGGAATGAGGGAATGGATAAGCAGCTCTGGAAATATCCTCACTCCATCCTCCGGAATTGACGCACTGGAGAAAAATACTAGCTCCTAATATAGTCACGACTCCCTAAAGGCTTCAACTTACTATTTTTAATTTCCGACTTTATGTCCGGCTTAAATCTTCCCCCCAGGAAAAACTAAACGCTTCCACACACTTTTCAAATGAGAAAATAATTTACCGACTCTAATATTTTCATATCAGAGGGTTCGGCTCGGTAGAACTGGACCTATAAATCCTACTGATCCCTCAGTATAAATATTTTTAAAATCTTTCGTAATCCTACATGTATTTAAAATGACTGATTTTTGCATTTTCATATATAAATTCTTTGACAGATCTAATATGCCTAAATTTTGAAAGAGAGAGCTAGGTATAATGCCAGTAGCCGAAATAACAAATGGTAAATATTTTATTTATGCCAAATTCTTTTAATCTTATTTCCTAAATCTGTGTATTTTCTTATTTTTTCAACAAATTTTTGAATATTACAGGAATTTGGAATAGCAACATCAATGATATAAGTTATTTTTTTAATTTTGTTATGTAAAACTATATCGAGTCTATTATGACTAATCGTTCGGTCTGTTAGTGTAGTTTTATCATAATATATTTATTAAAATTCATTTTCTAAAAATGAATTTGGTTCGTATTCATAATATGGTAGTATATTACGGCAGTCAATCAAGTTATGTTTAATTACCAAACTATGGTGAATTATTTTTAAAACTTGATTGTGCCTAAATGTATACTCGGACGGCGCTAATACAGAACATCCCGATATAATATGTTCTAGTTTCCGGAAAAGTTTATTATTATCATTCTATTCTGTTTTATGTTTTTGATCATATTTTTACACTGTATGTATCTCTATATGGAATGTGTGGGACTGCGCTAACCTCCCCACATAGGTACCGGAATAAACTTAACCTCCCCACATACCGGAATAAACCTAACCTCCCCACATACCGGAATAAACCTAACCTCCCCACATACCGGAATAAACCTTACCTCCCCACATACCGGAATAAACACTTATTATTATTGTTATTATATAAATTTGAATGGAAAAAAATGTGCCACTGACTTAGTACCTTTTGGTTCTAGACCTAGACCCTTTTTCACGCGGTCTGCCTCTCTTATACTTGACTGAAATTCTGTTTAGCCATCTTATTTGAATTTCGTAATCATGGTGTTTATAAGCCATCAACTATTATTTCGTAATCATGCAAAGATATGAAAATTTCCGAGGTCATTCTGAGTCCAAATTTATGCTCCCGGGTTATAACTTATTTCCGTACTGAAAATCCGCCCCTGAAGACCGCCGCAAGTTTCCCTTTCTTCAGACTCAGACGAGAAGCTCTCCCATTCTTCTTGTGGAGGCTCTGGCGCTGTAGACCTGTGTACCTGTCACGGTGCTGGTTACTGTTACTGTTTCAGATGTGATTGTGTGATTGAATGAGAGATGTCAGACATTGCCCAACAGCCATTGCCGACTAATCGCCCGAACCACTCGCTCCCCTGTCATTCTATAAACAATACAATACCTACTATGTTGTACACACTAACATCAACTGACATGAGTGAATTAGATCTTATCAGAAAGTATTGTGATCATACCGTTAGTGATTTGTTAATACACAATATACCCGAAGTCTTTGCTTGCGACTTTTATTAAATTTTACAGTAGGTACACCTTGTGCTGGGCAGTTACTTAAGATGAGACAATACCCTAAAATAAAGTCAGAATCTTACCGACGTAAGTGAAGCAGTTGTGTCCTTAAAATATGGTTTGTCCAATTTCGCCAGTTGCTTCTCTGGGGAACACACGTAGCGTGCCTCCTACTTTACAATTTCGCCAGTTGTTCCTCTGGGGAACACACTTAGCATGTCTCTTACTTAACAATTTCACCAGTTGCTCCTCTGGGGAACACACGTAGCATGCCTCCTACTTTACAATTTCGCCAGTTGTTCCTCTGGGGAACACACGTAGCATTTCTCTTACTTTACAATTTCACCAGTTGCTCCTCTGGGGAACACACGTAGCATGCCTCCTACTTTACAATTTCGCCAATTGCTCCTCTGGGGAACACGCGTAGCATGCCTCCTACTATATAATTTCGCCAGTTATTCCTCTGGGGAACACACGTAGCATGTCTCTTACTTAACAATTTCACTAGTTGCTCCTCTGGGGAACACACGTAGCATGCCTCCCACTTTACAATTTCGCCAGTTGATCCTCTGGGGAACACACGTAGCATGTCTCTTACTTTACAATTTCACTAGTTGCTCCTCTGGGGAACACACGTAGCATGCCTCCTACTTTAAAATTTCGCCAATTGCTCCTCTGGGGAACACACGTAGCATGCCTCCTACTTTACAATTTCGCCAGTTGTTCCTCTGGGGAACACACGTAGCATGTCTATTACTTTACAATTTCACCAGTTGCTCCTCTGGGGAACACACGTAGCATGCCTCCTACTTTACAATTTCGCCAGTTGCTTCTCTGGGGATCACACGTAGCATGCCTCCTACTTTACAATTTCGCCAATTGCTCCTCTGGGGAACACACGTAGCATGCCTCCTACTTTACAATTTAGCCAGTTGCTCCTCTGGGGAACACACGCAGCATATCTCCTACTTTATCAAAAAAATAAAATCGCTCTAGTATCATGAAATACGAAAAGAAAAATACACACCTGGGTGAAAAAAAAAATAAAAAGGAACGAAAAAAATCAGTAGTATGATGCTACAATTGAAAAAAAATAGCTTATTACGGTTTAATTCGTTGCATCCCTTTCAATACGTTTCAACGGCCCCAAGATCACAAGAACTTCTGGTATCTCTATCAGAGTACCTACATCTTGTTGTAGCAAGTTAAATTATATATAATAATATATGATGTTACATAATGTTAAAAAAATCCGTCAAAATTTCACGATTATTAGTATATACCTATCATTTTATTGATTTTTATTCATTAAATGTACGCTCATAAGCAAATACGCACGACCGCTACCTAGGCAGACTATAGAAGATCCAATTTGTTTGGCGATAGTTGGGTAGTTGGGTAGTGGTTGAATACTCCGGCGGTACAACTATTCAACTTGGTAACCACGCCCCCTTATCGATACCAACCCATCTCCGCACGGTTCAACTTTACGTTCAACTCAACCAGATTGACACAACCGTTCAGCCAAATTGAGTCGTCTATACACCCGTTAGTTACTACCGACACCTGATGAACCATTGATTGTAATATTCCGTAAAACAATTACCTATTAGGTATTACTTCGGTCGTATATTGCCCTGAACACCTAGAGCATAATCAATTGCACCTATTCAAGCGCAGGTAGGTACTAGACTCGTTAGGAATCAAAATCATGTTGCGTCTCTCGACGAATTCTCTGTCGAATTCTTAACAAAACTGACTGACATTTTTCTACACTTTTATTACCGTCAGATTGTTTGACTTCAACCCCACAGGGTGTGAGACCCTAAAATCTAATGGATCGAATGCAGTAGGTTTTATATGACAAGGTTGCCGAAAACGCAGTACAAGCGGGCAATTGGGAAATTTACCCACCAAAACCAACATTAAAACTAATTTCGATCATAGTATTTCGATTTTTTCTTTTTTCCATTTTTCGAACCATTTTAAAATACATTAAACAGCTGATATTGACCCCCTGGTGACCATTTTATTTTTAAATTGACCTAAATATTTCAACTTCGGACTCGATTTACTCTAAAAAGAAACGTCATATAAAAAAACAAGCTGTACTTACCACAAAATCGACTCCTAATGTGATGGAGATTCCCGCTTGTAGTATGAGTTTCCGGATACCGTACATATGCGTACCTACCTCATAACTACCTGTGCCTATGTCATTTTCTTTGTTTCCCTCGCTTCCTCCCCTGCTCTCCAAACCATCATAACAGAATATTACTTTGAAGCTTATTTTAATTAATGGAAACATCATTATTTTTTTATTTATTTATTTTTTTTTTTTATTTGGTACATTATTTTGTTACAATTTATGTTTTCCAGTAATGTAGGCCTCACTGGGTGGGTTGCCCGTGCTGAGGCCTTCATTTTATAATATGAAAATCTAAGATAGTAAATTTGAAAAGAAAATAATAAATTTAAAATTAAAAATAAAAATACATAATAATACATTTAAAATTAAAAAATAATACAATGAAAATAATCTTGTGTGTTTGTGAGTGATGTGTGTTTATGTTGGTTTTGTGTGTTACGTGTAGGTTTTATTTTTATTTTATTGTAACGGGAACGAAGTTTTCACTATTATTTCCACCTAAATTTTGATACCTAAGGTGATTTTTCCTCTAGATAAGCTGTCAAAAGCACATAATTATCGTTATTATTATTCTAATTGTGTTGTCTTATTAGACGTAAAGCTAGCTACAAGGAGAAAATCAGTTTTATTTTGGCCATACTCATTGATGATCCACTACACATGTACGAACTGATAAAATACAAACTGTCTTTTTCTATAATAAATAAATCACGTATTGACGTATTGAAGGCCTCCGTGGTCGTGGGGTAAGGCTCTCGACTAGCAAGCTGGAGGTCACGGGTTCAAATCCCGGCGTGCCCAAATAAATTTTATTTGATTAATTTGTGTTATTACAAAAAATACTTATTAAAAATAATATATAGTATTTACAGAGTGGAAGATACTCTCAGTATCCCTCTGGAGTAAGACATGGCTTTGGCCGTATTTGGTGATCAGATCTGAATAGCCAGCTACTTCCCCACCTTCCTCTTCCCCATCGCCTTCCCCTCCCCGCCACCTTCAGCCTCACACATACCCCAATTGGATATCGGAGCAGATATTCGTAGGTCCGTGAAATAAATCTTGGCCCACAATGATATCCACATCGGGTGATAGGTGATGTGATAAGAAACAGTTCATCCGTATCGGGAACGTGGAATGGGTGGCGAACGTTACGGAGCTTCAATGAACATGGTCGTTGGTCATGCGTGAAGCCATGTGCCGCGTGCGGTACGGACTACGGATCTCCTGCATCCCGAGAACAATGCCAAATGTTCTCGGGATGCAGGAGATCCGTACAGCACGCGGCACAATGGCCAGTACCTAATGATATCCACATCGGGTGATAGGTGATGTGATAAGAAACAGTTCATCCGTATCGGGAACGTGGAATGGGTGGCGAACGTTACGGAGCTTCAATGAACATGGTCGTTGGTCATGCGTGAAGCCATGTGCCGCGTGCGGTACGGACTACGGATCTCCTGCATCCCGAGAACAATGCCAAATGTTCTCGGGATGCAGGAGATCCGTACCGCACGCGGCACAATGGCCAGTACCTAATGATATCCACATCGGGTGATAGGTGATGTGATAAGAAACAGTTCATCCGTATCGGGAACGTGGAATGGGTGGCGAACGTTACGGAGCTTCAATGAACATGGTCGTTGGTCATGCGTGAAGCCATGTGCCGCGTGCGGTACGGACTACGGATCTCCTGCATCCCGAGAACAATGCCAAATGTTCTCGGGATGCAGGAGATCCGTACCGCACGCGGCACAATGGCCAGTACCTAATGATATCCACATCGGGTGATAGGTGATGTGATAAGAAACAGTTCATCCGTATCGGGAACGTGGAATGGGTGGCGAACGTTACGGAGCTTCAATGAACATGGTCGTTGGTCATGCGTGAAGCCATGTGCCGCGTGCGGTACGGACTACGGATCTCCTGCATCCCGAGAACAATGCCAAATGTTCTCGGGATGCAGGAGATCCGTACCGCACGCGGCACAATGGCCAGTACCTAATGATATCCACATCGGGTGATAGGTGATGTGATAAGAAACAGTTCATCCGTATCGGGAACGTGGAATGGGTGGCGAACGTTACGGAGCTTCAATGAACATGGTCGTTGGTCATGCGTGAAGCCATGTGCCGCGTGCGGTACGGACTACGGATCTCCTGCATCCCGAGAACAATGCCAAATGTTCTCGGGATGCAGGAGATCCGTACCGCACGCGGCACAATGGCCAGTACCTAATGATATCCACATCGGGTGATAGGTGATGTGATAAGAAACAGTTCATCCGTATCGGGAACGTGGAATGGGTGGCGAACGTTACGGAGCTTCAATGAACATGGTCGTTGGTCATGCGTGAAGCCATGTGCCGCGTGCGGTACGGACTACGGATCTCCTGCATCCCGAGAACAATGCCAAATGTTCTCGGGATGCAGGAGATCCGTACCGCACGCGGCACAATGGCCAGTACCTAATGATATCCACATCGGGTGATAGGTGATGTGATAAGAAACAGTTCATCCGTATCGGGAACGTGGAATGGGTGGCGAACGTTACGGAGCTTCAATGAACATGGTCGTTGGTCATGCGTGAAGCCATGTGCCGCGTGCGGTACGGACTACGGATCTCCTGCATCCCGAGAACATTTGGCATTGTTCTCGTTCAGTTCAGTTCAGTTCTTGCCGCCAACGCAACAACACACTTAAATCTCGCTCCGCAATCAAAATTTAATATCTCGGTTACGGTACAAGATTACTAAGTCATCTTAGCACCACCAGGTGTATTTTTTCACGGGCTATCCGCCTGTGTGTTTACTTTTCTACTCACAGTGAAATTTTAGTACTATTTAGTGTTTTTAGTGTTTTTGTTTTGTTGATTTTTTTTTTAAATCACCAAAGTGGTGGTTTTTTACCATATATCCTGTACCTACTACCGGTACAGGGTGTAAAGGTTGCTTGTGCACCTGTGCTTAAAAAAAACAGTGAATTTGACACTCATTTGTGCGTTTTATGACAATTGTAAAAAAACAGCCCGCGGTGTTCCTCATCGAAACGCGACTATCTTGTGTTTGTTTTAGTGAACTGTCAAGTCACATAGTGCACTCGACGCAGAATTTTTTTCTACGTCGGGTGATCATCTTACTTTTTGTGTGTGTGTTATACTACTTAAGTTATTTAGGTTTAAAGTTCAGCCACGTGCTCCAGATTTCTAGAACCTTCCACGCAAAAATTTTGGAACAAGACTATAAAGCGGTCTAGAGGACCGACCTTGAATTTTGAAATTCTTTGACTTTTATATTTGATTTTGGAAAATTTGTATGTGTAAGGATTTGAAAGGACAAGTTACATATCCATTTTTTTTACTAATTTAAATATTTCATCTAAACGTAGAGGAGGACTGATTAGGAGTCGGCATTAGCCGTATTTATTTATTTTTATTTTTTTTTTTAAGGGAGGACTACTAAAGATTTTAAAATTTTGGACAAAATTATTCTAAGTGTCAGAAAATATTTTCTACCCTTAAAACTCATTTTTTGGACCATCTGAGGGCACTTTGCCCAAAAATTTTCCCCATTTTTTTCCCCATTTTTGGGGAAAATTTTTGAAATTTGGGGTAAATTTTCATTTACCCCATTTTTTGGTTTAAACCATTTTCCGGACCAGTTTCGTGTGGTGATTCTTTTGGTGCCATTTACAAGTTTACAGGACCTCTGTGAGATAAATTAACGCGTATTCTGCTCTTTTATTTTTATCTTTAATCACACTTTTTAGCATAGATTTTTGTCTGGAGAGTTCAACATGTCTGAATCAGAGGATTCGGATGGGGGCACCCACAGAAGGAGTCCCTCTGTACAATTTGCTATACTGCAGAGTGAAAACGAGATACTGAGACAAGCTCTAAGTGAACAAGAGGAGCTTTCACCAAGGTCAGCGGCTCTCCTCAAGTCGCTGTCGGTAAGGAAACCTGTGCCACCTCTCAAAAGCGCATCCCCTTTCACGAGCATCCAAAGCATGCGTCATAGTGATTCCTCGAATAGAGGCCCGTCACAGGCAAGTGCTGCTCCCGCTACACCACCAGTCGTTAGTGCGAATCAAAGCGAGACCTCCAACAAGGCCCCAGCGCAGGTAAGTACAGCTTCTGTACCACCAACTGTAAGTCCCATGGAACACTCCACTGCAGCTCCCGAAATAGGCGTTACGACTAACAACCAAGCTGCGTCGACATCGCACGCCACGCGCTCCCCCAACCAGGAGAACAGGAAGAGGTTGAGGGAGAATGATTCCATCATTATTCTTGACCCTACAGGTTCATCCACACACGACATTCTTTCCCTGATCTGGTCGCACATGGATTCGGTGACCGTAACTATGAACGGTGGAAAGAACAAAATGAACAAGGACGACAAGACAGTCATCAGCCACGCCATGGACGAGATCAAAAAGTTGGTTTCTAACCTGGCAGTTACTCATGCAACCGCGGTGGCACGCGCAACCACCTTATCTGACATTCTGGAGCCACAAAGGGAGCTGACATCCAAGGTTGATCAGCTTATCAAAAAGTCCAACATTCCGACCCAGGTAAGTAAAACTTATGCCTCAGCTACCGCTAATATTTCAGGACCGCAATCCAACAGAATCTTCGTTGACGGTGTTCCGAGGCCGATCCCCACCCAACAACCGACCATCTTATTTTACCCTACTGTTCCGGAGGGTAAAACATCCGAAGAAACCCAAAAGAAACTTACTGAACTCCTTAATCCTAACAAGGATGGATTTAAGGTCGTGAGGACTAAGAAAATAAAGGGTGGTGGAGTTGCTCTGGAGACGAGCACCACTGATGGCATCTCTAACATCAAAAAGGTAGAGGCCAAATTAATAGAGCAAGGGTTAAAAATCATTAGTCCACAAGGTCGTCTCCCAAAAATTGTTTTGTATGACGTTCCCAAGGGTGAAGCTTCTGCTGATGCAGTTATTTTCCAGGAGATCTTCACTAATAACATCGAAGGTAAGTGCTCGTTATCCAAAGAAGACTTTTCCAGAACCATGCGACGTGTTGCCCTGTTTGGTAAACGTGATGGCCCAGGAATGAATATGATCGTTACCTGTCATCCTGACGCGAGGAAGGTCCTTATCGACAGCGGCCTCTGCTTCCTGGGGTGGAACGCCTGCCGTGTACGTGACTACCTTGGTGCGACGAGGTGTTTCAAGTGCCACCAGTACGGGCACATTAGTAAAGCGTGCACACAACCAGCTCAAGTATGCCGTCACTGCACAATCAGTGGGCATGACGTGGACACCTGTCCGAACAAGTCGAAAAACGCCATCTGTGCAACATGTAAACGCTTTAACAAGCCATCGGACCACCCAACTGGCGACAGGACGTGTCCAGCTTATAGAGCAGCTATTGAAGCCCAGGTTAAGATGACCGACTATGGATCTTAATCCGCCCCTCACCATAGGTCAGATCAACCTGCAGAGATCCAGGGCTGCCACATCCGAAATCCTGCGGGTCATGTCTGACCGAAATATTGACATTATGCTTGTTCAGGAGCAGTACGCTTGGCAAGGTAGGACGCCTGTAAGTTATCCAGGTGAGATGCTTGCAGTGGGTAGTAATCCAATGGCGGGTGTTCTGGTGAACGTTTCGTCCATCAGCCCCCTCCTTCTGGTGGGTCTATCCAACGAGTATCAAACCTGTGTTGTGGTTAATTCTGGTAGGCATGAGATCGTCCTCATCTCAGTCTATTTTAAATATGGTAACTATGTTGGTCCACATATATTAAGTCTGACACGCGCTCTAAACGCACTTAAAGGCCGTAACATTGTTATTGGAGGAGACTTTAATGCTCGCTCGTCTATGTGGTTTGATCATATTGATGATAGGACGGAACGCTCAGACGCCGTCATTGACCTCATTGCGGCGCAAGGTCTTAGTTTACTTAACGAACCCAACAACTGCTACACTTTCTCAAACTTCTTAGGCGAGAGTAATATCGATCTAACTCTCTGCTCTGGATCCGTTACTGGCTTAATATCAAAGTGGCATGTACATGAATCCGCAGTAAATTCTGATCACAGGCTAATAACATTCGAGGTGGGTGTTATTAAGAATGAAGCTCCAAGATCCTCCTGGAACTTTAGAACCTGTAAGGCGAATTGGGATAACTTTGGGGAAACGCTACGCGATACCTTAAGGGGATTCCATGACGTAGCGTGTTGCGATCCGGATAATTTGGGGAATTTCTTTAACGCGGCAGTGGTATCGGCTGCAGAATCATCTCTGGGAAGAACAAACCCTAAGAGGATTATTAGGACGCCGTGGTGGTCGAATGAGCTAACTTCGCTGAAGAGTGCTTTCAAGAAGGCAGCTAGAACTCTTGGCCGTGCAAGAAAGGACGGTTGGATGCCCGACCAGCTGAATGCGGCTGAGTTAAACCTTAGACGCACGCGCAGCGCCTTCAAAATAGCGGTCAACACAGCGAAACGAGCTACCTGGCATAATTGGGTTCAAGACGTGGGTAACGCCGACCCGTGGACTCTCCACAGCGCCATTGAAAAAAACCAGGAAAGGATCTGAACGGCACTTAACTAGTATTATTTCCAACAATGATGGAAGGGATGCTGAGAGTGTTGATGTTACTGCCACTCTCGAAACGCTTCTGAGCAAGCTAGTCCCAGTAGATTCAGTAGTTGGGGAAAACGACCACCACAAAAGGATCAGAGATCTCTCACGGCTCCCACCTAGCCTCGCTCAGGAGGACGTAATGATCATATCTAAAGCTGAAGTGGATGAGATAATTAAGGGCTTTGGCGAAAAGAAGGCACCAGGCTTTGATAGATTGAATGGGATAATTGTGAAGAAAGTGTGGCACTACGCTAAGGATGAGATGTTTCAGGTATTTCAAACGTGTATGAGGAGGGGTGTTTTCCCCTCAGAATGGAAGAGAGGTGTGCTTCGGGTCATTCCCAAGGGAGGAGATAAGCCCAAGACCGATATCAAGGCATACCGGCCTATCACTCTGCTTCCAGCCTTCAGCAAGATCCTGGAAAAATTAATAAGAAATCGCCTGCGAACCACCCTGACCCCTTCATACGAGAGGCAATTTGGCTTTGTCCCCGGGATGTCTACGGAGCACGCCATTCAGAATGCGCTTGACTGGGTGAAGGTTTGTAATAAGAGGTATGTTATAGGGATCTTTTTAGATATAACTGGTGCCTTCGATCATGCGTGGTGGCCGATGATACTGTCTAAATTAAAAGCGCGAAACTGCCCTAAACCTCTATTCAAAATACTATCTGATTACCTATCAAATAGAACTATTGAAATTACCTATGGTGACGTAACCATCTCTAGGCATGTCGACATGGGATGTCCTCAGGGTTCGGTTCTTGGACCTGAACTCTGGAACATCCTATTCGATGATTCCTCTAGGCTGCCCTTGCCTGAGGGATGTATCTCGGTCGACTACGCTGATGACAAGTTGTTTCTGGTCTCAGGGGATAGCAGGTACGAAATCGAGTGCAAGGCCGCTGATGGTTTGAACCAAATTTTAGAATGGGGAAGGTTAAACAGGTTGAACTTCGCTCCCCACAAGACCGTCGGATTGCTCATGAAGGGATCCCTTAGTATAAGAAGAAACCCCTCAATCAAAATGGGCAACTCCAGCATCAAGTTTGCGGAGAACACCAAGTACCTAGGCGTTACTTTGGACCGCTCATCATCTTTCCTGGCACACGTGAAAAATGTGTCCAGCAAGGCCCAGGCCCTTTTTATGAAGTTGAGGCGTATCTCAACTGCGGAGTGGGGAATACGTTCTCCAGCTCTACGTGTTCTGTACAGAGGAGTGTACGTGTCACAGGTGGCTTATGCCGCATCTGTTTGGGAGCACAGACTGAATAACGTTTTGATCCACGCCGCGCTTAAAAGGAGCCAGCGAATTCCCTTGCTGGCACTTTCGGGAGCCTACCGCACGGTAGCCTCGGACGCGTTGCCTGTTTTGGCGGGCATTTTGCCCATTGATCTTGAATTAAGGGAAATTTTGACTAAAAAGAAGCTGACCAAAGGAAGACCAGCCAACCACTTAGGGGTTGAACTAACCCCGGGTGCTGCTGTGTCTCTCCAAAGCCTTCTTCGAGCGATGCGAGAAAGGACACTGAGTGAATGGCAACAGCGATGGGATAGTTCGAGAATGGGAAGATGGACTCACTCCTTCTTCCCATCGGTTAAAGTCAGAATGGAAGGGGCACATTTAAGGTTGGACCACCACACAACTCAGATCTTATCCGGACACGGCGAATTCAGAGGAAAGCTGCACAGCCTAACCTTGTCCCCACACCCTACCTGTGCGTGTGGTGATCCTAACCAATCCGCCGAGCACATTTTGTGGCATTGCGAGATATTGAAGGATGCAAGAGAGGAAATGCTTAATGGTTTGAATGTTTCTACGAGACCGATCTTGAATGTAGATCTCGTATCGGACCAGAGGAACTTTGAATGTCTGAAGAAGTTCGTTAAGGTTTGGGTTGAAAGGTGGCCTGTGTTGAGAGTCGATATTATTTAGAATAAATTCAAATAATTTAGTTCGGCCGAGTGTACTGCTCCTGTCTCCCCTGGTTCATGATTCTTATAATTCTCTCTCACTCATAATCTCGCCAATTTATGTCGTATGTTTATCTCTTTATTGATTATTTATTTTTGCTACCCTGTTATATCTTACACTATATTATTTATGTATCGCTATATTGTTGCTTGTAATCCTTATATTATTTTGTATTTTGTGCTCTCTCTTCTTGTAACATTGTTTATATTCCAGATGGGAACTGAACTCCTTTTGTGTTTTGTCTTGTCCTAGCCCTCTTCTTGGGCGAGGCATAAAGACCGCAGTCCCTGCATTAAGCCAGAAGTTTCCAGACCCCCGAATAAGACATGAGTTAGACAATCGGCTTTCCCCCAATTGCGGTGCTCTGGCTCGTCGTGACGTCCGCAGTGAGCTACATCACCTTCCCCACCCCCCGTTGACGTGTGACGCTCTTCTTTTTAGTTTATTTCTCTTCGGGTAGATCACAACCCATCTCTTCTCCTAGAGTCTTCGAGCACAATCACGCCTTGGCGTGGGGTGGGCGGTGATGGAAGCTCACCTGTGGGCTGATCGGCGACCGGCCGCACGCCTTTGGGACTGCTGAGGACCTAATTACTCATAATATATCTTCGTCTATATATATTTTGTTTTGTGCTACTAACACGCATGTGCATGTCTAACTCAACTAACTCGAGCATCCACTGCATAGTGCTCGCTAACACAACATGCAGGGACATTTAAAGGTCTAGAGTCTTTTATCGAAAATTCGAATCTTTTAATATAAAAAATTAGCTTCTTGCGAGAGTCCCGAAGGGGTGACAATAAGTCACCTATACCGGGATGGGACAGTGGTGGGTGCCTTTAAATCCCGAGAACAATGCCAAATGTTCTCGGGATGCAGGAGATTCGTACCGCACGCGGCACAATGGCCAGTACCTAATGATATCCACATCGGGTGATAGGTGATGTGATAAGAAACAGTTCATCCGTATCGGGAACGTGGAATGGGTGGCGAACGTTACGGAGCTTCAATGAACATGGTCGTTGGTCATGCGTGAAGCCATGTGCCGCGTGCGGTACGGACTACGGATCTCCTGCATCCCGAGAACAATGCCAAATGTTCTCGGGATGCAGGAGATCCGTACCGCACGCGGCACAATGGCCAGTACCTAATGATATCCACATCGGGTGATAGGTGATGTGATAAGAAACAGTTCATCCGTATCGGGAACGTGGAATGGGTGGCGAACGTTACGGAGCTTCAATGAACATGGTCGTTGGTCATGCGTGAAGCCATGTGCCGCGTGCGGTACGGACTACGGATCTCCTGCATCCCGAGAACAATGCCAAATGTTCTCGGGATGCAGGAGATCCGTACCGCACGCGGCACAATGGCCAGTACCTAATGATATCCACATCGGGTGATAGGTGATGTTTATTTATTTATTTATTGTTGAGGAACATTTACAGACTATTAACAAGAGAAAAAAAACATTAGATAAGCGCTGCAAAAAAAAAAGGAAATGTCAACAGTCCACTTAAAAATGTTCACATCATGCACAGTTTAAGTGTCATTATACACTATGTATTAACAAAAAAATATATAAACAGCAAAACGTGAAAAAGGCAAAAAAAGAGATATCAAAAACAAAAAATACAGATTCATATATGATCCAAAAAACAAAAGAAACAAAAATAAAAACAGAAAACAAATAGAGTAAATAAAAAAAAAACAAACAAACATTCACAATCTATTGCTAATTTGCTTTTTAAAATAAGTGAGACTATTTGCATATATATCTATGTTGTTACACTCAATAGAATTGTACAGACGACACATTCTAGATAATGGATTGAAGTATGCAATATTGTTCTTAAATAATTCTAGATGGAATATATTATGATTCCTTAGATTACGTCTATTAGGAATTTTAATAAGAATATTGCTCACACAATCAGTTGCTTCAAGCTTGTCATGAATAATTTTGTGTAGACATATTAAGTCAGCAAATTGTCTTCTTTTATCCAGGGTCGTAAAGTTAAAGTATTGGAGTCGTTCCTCATAAGACTGCAGTACGGAACTTAGTCCAAGTTTAAAGGATAACAATCTTAGAAAATTTTTTTGTACAGATTCAATAGTTTTTGAATATTTCAAGTAGTGTGGGTTCCAGATAACACTACCATATTCCAATTTGCTTCTGACCAACGAGTGATACAAGGTTATAATGGATTGGGTATTTTTAAATGGTTTCGATATTCTATGTATAAAACCAACCATTTTCAAGGATTTACTCGTGATATCACTGATATGTACATCAAACTTAAATTTTGAATCAAGTGTGATTCCTAGATCTCTAATAGTGGTGACTGCATTTAATTGAACATTATTAATGAAATATGCACGATTCTTTCTTCTTCTGTTACGAGTGAAGGTTATAATGTAACATTTATCAATATTTAGAAACATATCATTTTGAGTACACCAGCTATGTAGTGTGTAAAGATCTTCTTGAAGCATAACTTGATCAGAATCAGTGGAAATTTTACGGTAAATCTTGAGGTCATCAGCAAATAAAACAAAACGGCAGCGTAACATGGGGCCAAGGTCATTAATAAAGATTAAAAAAAGCAGAGGGCCTAGATTGGACCCCTGAGGTACACCTGAGGTTACAATTATGGGAGGTGACTCATACCCATTTATAAGTACTAACTGTGTTCTGTTTTCCAAGTAAGATTTAAGCCATCTTAATAGATCACCGTGGATACCTATACGATCAAGCTTCTGTAGTAGAATAGAATGGTTTACTTTATCAAATGCCTTTTTAAAATCTGTGTAAATGGTATCTACTTCAGTTCTTTCGTTAAAAGCATTGCAAACGTAATCACAAAAGTCAAGAAGATTAGAATTAATAGATCTATTGGGAACAAATCCATGTTGATTAATGCATAATTGTGGTTTAAAGTGTGTGAATATGAAATTATACATTATAGATTCGAAAACTTTTGCAAAACATGATAAAACACTGATTGGTCGATAATTTTTCACAAAAGACTGATCACCAGATTTATGTATTGGAACAATATGTGCATTTTTCCATAAATCTGGGAAAGTTCCTGTAGATAATGATTCGTTAAATATAATGAAAAGTGGCTTAATCAACGAGCTAGAGCAACGTCTGACAAACAAGGGAGGTATTTTGTCTGGTCCTGGGCCTTTATGTATATCAATTTTTTCTAAACAGGATTTGATTGATCCCATGCTTACATTAAGTTTACTAAGACTAAATTGGTTGAATAGAGCAGCATTTAGTCCGAAAGTATTTGATGTGGGATTCGACTGAGTATAAACTGATCCAAAATAATTAGAGAACATGTTGGCAATCTGCTGTCCATTATTTGCAGACATTGAATCCATATACATTATTTTTGGAATAGAATTTGTATTACGCAATGATTTAGAATACGCCCAGAAAGTCTTTACATTATCTTTTATCCCTTGCTCAACTAGGTTAATATAGGTTGTGTAGCATTCTTTAAGTATTTTTTTTGATCTTTTTCTAAGAGTAGCAAACTCGGCATAGTCTCTTGGGTTATTGTGTTTTTTAGCACTTAGTCTAACCTTATTTTTCTCTTTGAGGAGCATTTTTAGAGATTCGCTAAACCAATTGGGATAGTGATTTTTTATGTGAGTTTTTTTTTTTGGAATGTGTTTATCTATAATTTCCCATAGAATATTGTAGAATAACTGTACCTTATTGTTGAGATGACAGTTGCTGAAAAGTGAGATCCAATTTACATTTGTTAGATCATGACAACATCTTTCATAATTACCTTTCTTGAAGTTATGTTTGACAGGAGAGCGATTTTCTTGTAAGTATTGCATTTTTTCTAAATTTACATTTATTTCAAAACAGGGATGATGGTGATCGATTTTCGATAAGTTAGCTGTGGCTGAAATATTAATATTGGTTTTATCGGATAGAACAAGGTCGAGAATATTAAAATTTTTGTTAGGTAAATGATTAAATTGGTGAAGGTTACACACTGAGATCAAATTGACAAGGCAGTGAGCTTTGTGACTAGAGTAATTAGATGGAGCTAGTATTTTTTTATAATATGCTATGTCAGGTGTCCATTTAATTTCAGGTTGATTAAAATCACCAATGATTATAAATTGAGATTTGGGATTAATGTGTTGCAAATAAATATCCTGAATATTTTTGATTCGATTACAGTAATCATCGACAGATAGATTAGGGGGAATGTATAGTACACACATGTAGATGAATGAGTTCGAATTTTCATGCGGTTTTATCATTAACCATAAATCTTCTCCACCACTTTCCCAAGATGATTTATGAATTGTTATTATTTTTTTATTGACTGCTGCTAATACCCCCCCACCTTTTCTAAATGTAGAGTTAGTGGATTCCCGATCTCTCCGAAAAACTAGGTAACGCTCGTCAAACAATTCATTATTGAATATTGATGAATTTAACCAAGTTTCAGTGAAGCAGATTACATCGTAATTATTGATTATAACTTCATTTTTTATGTCATTCGTTTTAGTTTTAATTCCCCTAACGTTTTGGTAGAAAATTTTCAGATCCATTTTGTATTTTATAAGACATATGTATACAATCAGTTAAAACACGGAAGATTACTGAGATAGTTTAAGGAGTGAATCCTTGTTTTTTACTAGCACTGAAGCAGAAGTGTCATCTTTTCTTAAGTAAACGCGCCCATGCTTGACCCACACGTACTTGTAGCGAAGATCTTTGGCGGCGCGCCTAGCAGCTGCGTGTATATCCTTGTTGTGTGGAGATAGATGTTCGCATACATAAATGGGGGAAGAGTCCGGGAATCCAAGATGTTGGCGATTCAATTTGTTATCAGCATTCCTACGATTAAAAGCTTTCACTGCTGATAGTAGTTCGTCGCGTATACGAGGGCTGGGTAGAGCTAGAATAATATTTTTAGGTCGAGAACCTGGAACGGCATTCGGATGATGAGGTGTTCGGTGGCAGGACTTAATATCATCTTCCTTTAATGTGTAGTTGACGGCAGTACACAATTTTAGCACTGACGTTTTGATAACTTCATCCTTCTTTTCAGGAACCATCTGGATCTCCACATTGCAGTTCCTGTTCGTCTGCTCGATATCATTAAATTTATTCATAAGTACCTCTTGGCTCTGTTGTAGACGAAAATTCTCAGCATTAAGTTTTTTAATTTCTGCTTCATTTTCTTTGCATATTTTGTTCAGTCTGTCGTACTCCGTGGAAAAGAATTCTAGGGATGTTTTGAGTTCATCGAAATGACTTAACTTTACCTTGATGTCCCCTAATTCTTCCACTATTTGTGAGTTAAGGTATACAAATAGCTCGTTTTTAAGATTTTTTAAAACTTCATCTAACTTACGGTCTATATGAGACATCATTAATTTAGATTCATCACTTAGGGTCATACTATGTGCAGTGGAACTATTACCGCGAACAGGGGTTTCCGCATTACTTCCTGTAGACCGCTGTTTCACCTTACATTCTGGGCACTTCCAAGTTGCTTTGTAATTCTTCGATTGCTTCAGATAATTATCCTTCGTTGTTCCCAGACATTGGAAATGGTAACTCAGCGAGCATTGACAGCATGTCATTACATCATTATTTTTTGCTTGTAGCTGGCATCCTTCACAATTAAACATTATGCGTGTTTTTTTTATGACGATGAATAATAATAAAATTTATTATTTTTATTTATTTATGTTTAGTTGATAAGTAGATAAGTTTAGTTGATATGTGATAAGAAACAGTTCATCCGTATCGGGAACGTGGAATGGGTGGCGAACGTTACGGAGCTTCAATGAACATGGTCGTTGGTCATGCGTGAAGCCATGTGCCGCGTGCGGTACGTACTACGGATCTCCTGCATCCCGAGAACAATGCCAAATGTTCTCGGGATGCAGGAGATCCGTACCGCACGCGGCACAATGGCCAGTACCTAATGATATCCACATCGGGTGATAGGTGATGTGATAAGAAACAGTTCATCCGTATCGGGAACGTGGAATGGGTGGCGAACGTTACGGAGCTTCAATGAACATGGTCGTTGGTCATGCGTGAAGCCATGTGCCGCGTGCGGTACGGACTACGGATCTCCTGCATCCCGAGAACAATGCCAAATGAAATTTGTTTAAAGGATTTACAGAAAGAAACGACCAACATCGTGGGCAGAAATCAACATTGATTTTATCCTAATTTTCATGTTATTTTTTATTTAAGGCGAACCACTGTGAAGTAATGCAAAAACATGCACGGGGAAAAATGAAGAACCTCTCAAATCCTGTAAAAAAACTAGATTACATGTCATTTCCTGATAAACTTTTAAGTAAATTCCTAATATATCGGAACACGTGTTCATGCACCTACATTTGCCTTGATAATATATAATGACGAAAAGCGGAAATACTAGAATTTTTATGAACATCATGATAATATATTAGTATTCTATTAAAAGTTTATCAGGAAACCTGTCAATTAATTCGTTAAGGGCCTGTAATCCCATTTTACCGGATTAACAATTTCAAGAGATTCTTAATAAATTAGCAATACTAATTTTCTCCGTGTGTGTTTAGTTTGAAAATTTATCTCTTAGAAATATTATATGTAAAATATGGCTTTATTAATGTGGAAAATTAAGTTATTTAGAAAGTGATCGGAAAACATTTTAATATTTGTGCCTGAAGTTCACAAAATAAAATCAAACATGCTTTTGGTATTTTTACTTTATCAGCTACATTAGTGCTGTGTGATTGGACAGTAATTTACAAAATAATATAAAAACAATAACTTCAGAATTCGCTTAACTGTGAGGTGTTGAATTGATTTTTGTGAATTCTGTAACGTTCTGCGCGTGAACTTTCCAAAAAAATAATCGATTAAAATTCTTTCATGATTACGCTTAATCGAGTTTAATAAATGACACCAATTCGTTAAATGTAGAAATAAATCAACTAATCGAGCATGATTGAAGCGGCCATTTCTGAAACCTGTTCCCGCTACCGATACAGAAGCTTGGAGTTAGACACAAGGGTACTTGCCTACACCTTCACTAACACAGTCCGCAGCACCACCCATTGAGTTACAGCATGCTAAATATGCCCTTACATCATACATCATATGCTCGTAAACGTACGTATACATCTATATATAGGTATCGACAATCCCATATGAAAATAAGAATGGTGTCGTAAATCATTCATTCATTCAGATATAGTAGTAATAAGTAGGTAGGTAAGTAATACATATTGAGATCATGTACGTAAATGTGGGAAGGTTGTGTTTTTTCTACGGGTAATTTCATTGAAAGATGCTTCGAAAAATGCATCCAAAATTTGACGTGGGCTCATAGTAAACCCTGGACCTGTGTTTTTTCTTCAATTTCATTAATAGAGTTCTTTCAACGATTTTTGGCATATTATGGCAAGTTTGCAAATGTCGATCGCTTGCCATAATGTGCCAAATTTAAACAGGACCTAATAATATGGGATAAACGATGAAGTCTAGATGGATTCATTGGCTTTAAGGCTGGCGACACATTGCTATATGCTTAATGGCTTGGTCGATTTCAGCATATCGCTCGCCGTATACTACTAGTGCGAATGTATGATAAGACACACTGAAATAGGCCAAGCCACGAAAATATAGCGCGCTTGTAGGGTGGTCTGTCACAGGTTTCAATGGCCGTAAGCAGTTTATATATTTCCCTATTAATATTTTGAGGAACGATATTAATTAAATAAAATGACCAAATCGAAAACACCTATCGTTCGAGTTAATAAACAAGTTCTGCAGTGTAATTATTGCAATTGTTTCGCCTTCTGAAGACACTATAAAACTGTCTGATAATGCCTTCAGAAGATTAATTAGCCATTACGGGTAGTAATAATTAACATCAGAACTTGTTTATAAATAAACTCTTTTTTTAATAAATATAAATTGAATCATAATATATACTATTGAATTGTACAAAAGAAAACCTTTACAATAAAATGAAGATCTACAAACCAACAGATTAAAGTGATTTAAGCCTGTCACTGGAAATAACAGAGTGATTATTTACAAGATAATTGGTTTCAGACAACCTTGCAGCGTCCATCACCATAAATGTTGGCCCAATAATGCGGAGGAAGAGCGCAAGGGCTCAATCTGGGAATCAATTTTGGGGATGGATTTTACAGATAATTTAATTTATCACGTTGATATAAAACCTGTCATTTTTTGTGTAGCAATGCCCAATCTGGAGTACCCATGTCGAGGGAATCGCCTATAATAATTCGCTGTAATATAGACGTAGGTATAACGTACTTGTACTTGGCTAGCAGAATAACATGTCAGGTTAGGTATTAACCTGAACTTTAGAAATTAAGTTTAATTTGACTGCCATTCTGCTGTCAAGTTAGAAATGAAAATATTTATACCTTGACGTTATTCTGGTCGCAATCTAATTCCAATGTGACACCGGTCCGTTATATTTAAACCGTTCCAGTTGCATAAGATGTAGGCCTAGCTATCATTATTTGTTATCAGAAAACACAAAGAATATACATTGTATACACGATGTCACGCGTGGGCAGCCAACATATCAAAGAACACGTCATGATCGCTTTTGAACTCTAAACACAATTTATCTGTTACTAAAAATGTTTTCTGGCGACAATAATCAATTGCCGCCCTAACTGACAACACTCCCAGGTAACACTGCAATAACACTAAAACATTACAAGACTGCAATACTACAAACTATAACACTATAACACAACACGACATCGTCATTAAACACCAACGCAAGGGGCGGATATACCGGTACTCTGATGCATGCTGGAGCACATATTTCTAAATGGGCATTTTTATCAAGACCTTAAATTCTTTAGTCACAGACGCCAATGGATCGCCAAATTGTATCCTGCTCCTAAGTTGCTAATCTATATTGCAGTAATATGAACAAATTCCTTTACATGCAGAGAAAAATGTATACAATTAAGGAAAGGACCAATATGTAGGATTTATAGATGAGGGAATAGTTTCTCCCTTTTTTAATCTTCGATTGAACATGAACACCCAATGAAGTAGGCCACGAACCGTCACTGGTTAGGAGTATTATTATTATAGGAGTCACCATCAGCCAAAGGGGGGGGGGGGGGTTGTTAGACAAAAGTTATGTCTATCCTGGAGGGGAAGTTGTTTAGGTGTCACATCATATTTGACATGTGTTACTCTTTGCGCCTAGACTTCTATAAAAAAGAATCTATTATTATCTAAGAAAGGATTTAGCCCGCTTAGATTTGAGCAAAATACCGGGCCATAGAAGTCTTAACCTGCCATTTGATCGGAATACTTTGTGCCCGACGATCTCGGTGTAGCAAACAAGTCAGATTTCACGATGCTATCGTTCTGACCGACGCGACACGGCTGCAGTCAGCTCCTAACAAGATACGGATATATTCCAGAAGCGTACCACGGCTCCCATATTAATACTGATTTGTATGGACAGTGCACAGCACATGCAGGGCTGCAGGGTCCCGCATCCGTGTGCTGTGCATGCAGGCGTATGAACCAAGGGGCGGTGTCGCGAATATTGCTTTCCGCTCCAGCCAACTACTATAATTATAAATGGAAGGTGTTGCTTATGCAATGATGGAGGACTTAGGCAAGGAATTGACCCTACGAGTTTTCAAACTCGGCCACTGACTGTTTTGTAAGCATAGACTAAATACAAAGACATCATACTAATCGAACAAAAAATCCAAATCTGATTTAATCGTCATCATTTATTTCAGAATCTTATTACTACAGGTATGCACACGAAAGTGAATGTGAATTCTTACCGAAAATATTGTTGCGATTTTTAATGAAATATTAGAAATTTATTGTTGTTTCACAGTGCTTTTACACAAACTTTAACTTTAGGCCGCACAGTTTACACCAGTGCTGTGAAAGTAAAGTAAAGATATGCTTCTGAGCGACTTGCGGTGTGGGCATTTATCTACAATATTTATGTTACGCAGGCTTAGATGAATGAATAGAGTGAAAACACATTACTGAGACAACGCACGTGGTTTCACTAAACTAGGTCCAGCGGACATAGTTTAGCGGGTCGTTCATATAGCTATTTCATTCGAACACACAACTCTTTGAATGGTCATCATTTTCATAAGCTAAGTTAGCGGTCATCTATTTGAATTTCACTTTTGTTTTCGATAATGAATCAATGCAAATCTAATCTAAAGTTAAAATTAACCCATTTCCTAGCATCCGATCGAGCTAAAACTAGGTAGGTCGTTGTCGATGACAATGCCATTCTATCAACTTTTAGTGTCAATCACGTACACATACGGACTTATACGCATTTCTCTGAAATCGGACGATATTACCTACCGCAGTTAATATACGAAATTAATGTCGCTCTTACACGATCGGCATCTGGCAAGATCGGTGGCGCGGTTCACTCTGATCATTTTAAAATAGATAAAATAGGTATAATAGTTAAAAACTACGGGTTGATTTTTTGTTCGATTAGTATGAATATAACGTGTCTTGTATATTTATAATGCTATAGGTATAGTTTGTAGTAGCCCACATTCATACATAGGAATCCTTTAATTGCGCATGAAATTCACATAGGAGTAATCGTTCTATAATGTAATTATGTTATTCATGTGACAGTACCTACCTACTATTATTTACAGACATTGATTGGTCGGCCGACTTTTTTACCACATTTTGTATCTTTCTCACTCCTATTATTTCTTTCTTACGGAAGCCTTTTTATTTACACTCGTGTACAGGTGGCAGTAGCTGCACGCATCGCGGCGGCCCTGTGAATATAGGATACTGGCTACTGGCTACTGGCTACTGGCTACACTGCTCGCTGCTCCCTGGGAACAATACTTCTCGTTATCTCACATCGGGAGCTGCGTGTAAACGGTGTGCACAGATTAGATATCGCCCTATAAATATGTAACGGAGAAACTTCCACATCATTCTCCTATCTCCCATTGAAATCAAACCTCTGGATTTGAATCGGTAAGCCCGGCTGTATCTTACATATCATACCTATCAGGGGAAATATATCCATTCCACGAGCTTGCTTCTCGTATGTTTGCTGTATGCCAAACAAATAGTCAAAATAAATAAACATTCAATTCATCATTGAAGAAGAAGATAAAACTAATAAATCATAACGAAACATGAAACAGAAAAACACAGAAAATAAAAAAGTAACGGTTGGACCTGGAATCGAACCCAGGATCTATATCTTACCGGGACAACGCATCTATCCACTAAAAGTCAACAGGTGTCACATATATATATATATATATATATATATATATATATATAAATCGCATATATTTTTATCCGAGACACTATCTAGGTCATAGATAAATTCGTAAGAGCTTTCGTAAAACAGAGATCGTGGGTTCGATTCCCATTTGCGACCGTTACCTTCTTTATTTTCTGTATATTGTTCTGTTTCATGTTTCGTTTAGATTTTTTAGTATTATTTTGCATTGATGGGGTACCCCTTCAAAATGTATTGAAATCCGTAGTAGAAGTGTTTGTAATCAGAAACATACACGTTTATTGACAACTGTATAAGAAGGTAGGAAACGTTTAAAAAAAGGATTTAATTAATAGCTCTTAAGATAAGTAGGTGCAAACTTTCTTGCGCACCAAAAGGTCAACACTTTTAACTGTATAAAGTTATTATGTAGGCAAATATAATGTTAACATACATGTGTTTGTGATTTATGTCAATTTGTATCTACTTGTCAGAGTCTTGTGAAATTTACTATTAATTAGTATTGTTCTTTAATTTCTCTTATTTTTTTCTGTGTTTTGCGGCTTTAGCTAAACGAACTTTATATCATTTATTTAATCTTTCACCTTATCTCCATGTAATATTATAAACATATCAAATGTGTAAACTGATGACCTCCATAGCGTATTCGCAGTGACCTACAGGTATTTGACTTGGTGTCGGGAGTTGTTATGCACGGAGATAAATGAGAGTTACTGATTTATTAAAATTCGGTTATGAACGGTACTGCAGACTGCAGGTCGTTACCTGTTAAACTTTTAGTTTATTCCTAATATATCGGAACACGTGTTCATGCACCTGCATTTGACCTGATAATTCGTAAATATAATAATTCAATAATATAATAAATGTTCCAACATCGCGATAATACAGGAAACCTATCAATTCATTCGTTAAAGGCCTGCAGAATAATTTGAAGAGATTCTTGATAAATTAGCATTATTTTATATCGGTATGTTTTCTCCATGTACAGTTCGACTTTTGCGCATTGCGTTAAAATAGATTCCTACTCATTAAAAGTTAGAATTTTAGTCCTTAGTTTAGGTAGTCGCAAGTCGTTAGGAATATTTATAAATATTAAATTAATATGCTTCTTGAGTGACACCAAACCATATTTGCCACACTTCCGACAGTTGTTTGCATTCAAGTGAACAAATAAAACCTAGAATCTGAAAGAAATTATAACTTCTTGGATGATGGTTCTCACTGAAGATATGTTTCTCAGCCTCTTTGTCTCGACAGAACCTAATCACTAACTACTGTGTCACATAAGGCCATTACTAGACTTGTCAAATATGCAGTCAGAGCGTGTTACATGACGCGAGGAATCAAATTCAACGGCAAAGAATATGTCGCCTCTCCCGAATTTCAGGGTCAATTCTGAATATTCATCGCTTCATGATTGAGATGATTTTGAGGTATGGAACAACCGGACTACATCGGGCTGCCGATTCTCATTTGGTTGATCATTTATTATTGACATCATCCATATTATCTCTGTTCGCAAATACGTAAACCGTTATATCAGTGATTGATGCACAACCCGCGGCCCAATAAATATATTTTTATTACGGCCCGATTAATAAAAGTTTTCGGTTTTAAAACTAGCAAATAACGTACATGTAATTTTAATAATCATCACTGATAAAAAATGATCCTGTTAAAAAAGTGACAGCATCCCAACTTCCTCATAAAATATTAGTCATCCAAAATATATCAAGACCACGTGTTATTTTCCTAATAAATATACAAGAATGTCAATATCAATATCAGTATTTGTATGAACGCGTGTTCCGCCGTCCTCATTAAACATTTGCTTTTGACTGATACTTTATTAGGAACTTTTTCAATTAATTCGTTATAGGCCCGCAGTCTCATTTTTAAAAGGAAAAGGAATAATATGACCAGATTTTTAATAAATTAACAGTATTTTATATAAGCTTTCCACTTCCGGCCTGCCTCTAATTTTCCTTAACTCTTGACAGGCCAAGATGCCAAACAAAACGTCTGTAACCAAGTGGGTCTACCTTTTAAACTATACAAATCCCAATTATTAATGGTAACTTATGTATTTGCGCAGAAATACGTAAAATGATATGTAAAGTATTTAAGCTAATATATATATTTTGGGTACTACCTACTCCCCCACTTGGCTGCGGGATAGTTAATGAGGATAAATAAATAATTGACTCTAATTAGTATCGTATTAAGGACTGGAGTTTGATTTATTTGGATACCCACAGCGGGTTACCGAATTATGTTTAGTGGGAAGCTTTGTATTATACGTTGTTGGGTTGGTTTACACTATTTAATAAATTAAAACTGATATTGCTGTGCATCACTTGGTACACAAAGCAGGCACTATTATTTTATAATGAGGGTAAACAACATGTGGTGTTGTCCTGCGTCCCAGGTCAATTGTAGTACCTATACCTTTCCTTATTGCCTGCGTGTCTACTCTCTATTGCTTACCATTGACCAGACTGTTGGACTGACAGGACCTGGCGTAACCTGCGACCTGCGACCTCTCGGCGCAGGACACCTCCGCTCCGGGTTAAATCACGTTTGCATTCCGACATTTAACTTTAATTACGTATTCACTTTACTGAGGCAAGCAATACTTCATTACCTACTAATAAAAGTGTTTGTCCATCAGTGGGAAGAGATCATTTCTTTAAATAATACACGTTGACTATAAAGCCCCTTGTATACGTTGGCATAAAAAGATAGAACAATAGAAGGATACTGTACTAGTTTAGTTAGGTTCCTTCTACCAAGTTTAAATTCTTATTTACTTAGGTATATGTATTGATTTCATCATATTCCTTTGGATGCGCAAATAAATTGTAACAGCTATTGTTTCTCTGAAAAGTGCTTAAGATACCATGACATATTTTAAGATATTTAATAAAATAGCCACATACTTTTCTAAAAATTTTCTGTATATTTTATTTCAGTCACAGTATTCGTATGCTGGTTCTGTGCTTTACCTTGCGTTCATTATTTTCCGAGTGTTTTCATGAAATTGAATTTGAACAATTCATCAAATTTCAATGTTGAAATTCAAGTTCTGTGAAAGTTCCGTTATTATTTCATCATGAACCGATTGTTTCACCGTGCTTGCATAAAACATAACTTCAATAGGACTTTCACCGAACTTGAATATCATCTTTGAATTAAGATGAATTGTTGAAATTTTGTGAATTCCAAAATTTTTATTTTCACGACATGATCGAACGAATGTAGGTAGTTGGCAATAAGCATATATAAACTAGTCCCAGCGAGAGCTCACACGTCATCTTCGTGGGTCTTGTTTGAAAACTTGAGTAGTTTCATTAAATTTTCGTAATAGGTAATAGTGCATAGTTAATAATAAAATAACTTTCTGTATAAATTTCATATAATTTATTTAAATAATATAATTATATTCACATTTTCTTGATTTTTCAGTGTTTTGATTTTGTATTTTACATAAATTTATTTAAGTGGGCCAACACTCCTATTCCAACTGAGCGGGTAAAATTAGAAATGTGTTGGCAACACATAGATGGATATGAAGAAACCAACTTTACTCTCTTTGAGGGCTAAAAGGGGGTTCACTTTTTGTTTTATAATTGATTATTTTAAACATATGGAACCACCGAATAACCTATCTTATTTTGTTCTATAGAACAAACCACAAGTGTGGTTGTTGTATTGCACATACGAACTGATATGACGACGTTGTTTACGATACTGATACCGATCTATTTTATTTCTTCATTTTGTTCTTGTTTATTCTATTTTCAGGAGGAAGTGAACATCACAAATCTGATACGAATCTCTTCAAAAAAAATTGAATATAACAAAAGAAAATATACTTTCTTGTAAAAAATGTTGGAATAAATAAATAAATATCGATTTTACTTAATCCGAGCATTTAAAATAATTAATTAAAATAATAAATACAAAGTCCAGAAATCGGTAATAAATTTATGAGTACATCCTTATTATTTGTACAATATTATATAGGTAATAACATGACTAAAATCGTATAAATTACTCGGAGTGTTTCTTTGTTATATTCATTCGTGGACAAAACAAAGTCGAATGTAAATCTCGTAATTTCTTAAATAATGGCACACTCTACTGAGAATTCACAAAACACTAATATTTTTACATAATTTACAAAATAAACAACAAAGAGATTAACTGAGTTCATCTCGGTGTAGATTGTTAAAATAATCTTCAGTAATATAGTGTGAAACGACATAAATAAAATATACCTGTATTCATTATGAATATAATACCTACTCTTTAAGATAATATTAGATCTACACTGTTAGTGAGAAGGCACGCTCATAACAGTCATAGGCTTCTTGTATTGGTGGAGCCGCTAGCTGAACTCCGTGAAGAAGGGATCGAAGGGAGAAAGCGATCTGTCGGGGAAGGCGGGGGAGAGGCACCCGTGGGGGAAGGCGGGCGACAGCGACTCGTGAGGGAAGGCCGGGGACAGGGGCGCCTCCGGAGACAGGCTGATGTCCGGAGACAGGCTGATGTCCGGTGACAGGCTGATGTCCGGCGACAGCGACATGTCCGCGTGCTGATAGTAGAGAGGCGGCTCGGGCTCCTCCTCTAGGACGGCGGCCAGGGCGGCGATGTACCTCGCCGCCAGTCGCAGGGTGGAGATCTTGGTCATCCTCTCGTTGGCCGCCCCGGGGCCAGACTCGGCGCCCCCCACGCAGCGTCGCAACGCCTCGAAGGCTCCGTTAATCTCCCGCATCCTCGTCCTCTCGCGCGCATTGGCCGTGCGACGCCGGTACTTGCTGAGGGGCGCCGCGCCCTCGGCCTTCTTACGCCCCGTCGCCCCCTTGCGCCCCGAGCGTGGGCGTAGGCCGTAGCCCCCGCCGCCCGGGCCCCCTTTGCTCCGCTCCCCGCGGTTGTTGTTGGCGTCGGGGAACAGCCTCCCCTTACCGGAATTCTGGAGCACGACGTTAGACTTCATCGCTACGTTTTATACTTTCAAAATCCAACTTTACTTTGTCCCACATTCACTACTTTGTTATTTTTTTAAAATTATTTGCGTATTTTAAAACTTTCATCTTCACATTTTTTATTGTCCTTATTAGAAAAACTTTCGCTTTGATGATATTAATGATAAATCATCACATCAAAATTCATTATTCACTTCACCATAATATTTAGAATAATTAAATAGTGCACATTATTCTAACAATACAAGAAGATAGTTTGAAGAGGAAAACTACGCTTCGAAATAATATAAATAGCGTGTCTCGCGAGCCAACAATACGGAGTACGGGGAACAGAGCTCCTCTGTCGCAGTCCTCTGACTGCAGACTGACTGTGACTGCTCACCGAGTGATCTGCAGTATCTGCACCTCGGCTGAGAGATGAGACGAGGCTGTGGGAGTGGGTGGCGTGGGGTGGGGCACGGTGACCACGCGGGGGTGGATCCACCCTACAGGTTTTTAACTTCGGGTTTGCTCTTCGACCGCTGATCCAAAAACAAGTAGGCGGCATTTATTTATAATAATTATAGAGTGATTTCAGATATTCATAATGTGTAGACGTATAGTGAATTCGTGGGTACCTAATTTTCATTTATATTACGAGTATTTGAATGTTTAGTTTTAGGCCGGACCATTTCAAATATTAAATATAAACAAATTTATATTTCTCCAAAACTTGTTTTAATGTTTGTAACATCACCTTCGCATAAAATACCGTTAAATTCGTCGTTTGGCACACTAATCTTTGTCCTTGTAAGCGGGCAAAGGAGGCACTATTTTTTGGTGGTTTATTATAGGGCCAAAAGTATTATACTGATTTGTTTTTGGGGTATTATGCCGTATTGCGCTACCTCCTTCTTTAGCCTACGTTTCGGACAGCATTGCAGTGTCCATCATCAGGGCAGATGTGTAATCGATGATGTGTAATCTAGATTACGTCCGAAACGTTGGCTAAAGAAGGAGGTAGCGCAACACGGCATAATACCCCAAAAACAAATCATTATGGATACATTTGGTGCAATAATTGCCATCACTCTGGCTCATGGCTCATTGTACATGCTAGCTATTGTTGTGGTATTATCAAAGTCCATTTTATGACCTTCATTAAGGACATGTTGAACTATGGAAGAAGTTAAGCGTTTGTTAGTGACATTCACGTTGTGTTCTGCAATAGCTAGCATGTAGAACACAATAATTGCCATCACTCTGGCTCATGGCTCATTGTACATGCTAGCTATTGTTGTGGTATTATCAAAGTCCATTTTATGACCTTAATTAAGGACATGTTGAACTATGGAAGAAGTTAAGCGTTTGTTAGTGACATTCACGTTGTGTTCTGCAATAGCTAGCATGTAGAACACAATAATTGCCATCACTCTGGCTCATGGCTCATTGTACATGCTAGCTATTGTTGTGGTATTATCAAAGTCCATTTTATGGCCTTCATTAAGGACATGTTGAACTATGGAAGAAGTTAAGCGTTTGTTAGTGACATCCACGTTGTGTTCTTTTTTATTTATTTTATTTATTTATTTATACGCCCATAGGGCTTTTACATACATAGTTAAAAAAAAAGTAATATTCTGAAGATTGCAAGTACACAAAAGTAATAGAAAAAATACATATAACCATATCCATATAATAACAGCAAGTAAATAGTACAAAAATAAGAATATTCCTACTCCTAAGTTATACAGACTTAAATTAGTTAATAAATAATGTAAATGCTAGGTAGTGGCAGCAGTAAACATGAGCCTTTGAGTTAGAAAGCTAACGAAATAATTATTGGTAGTATAGATATACTGCATTAGACTGGTTGTAGTGGCCTGCTAAATCGAGGGCGATCGGTCAGCCATTTTACATAGTTTATATAAAAAAAATATTGTGAAGATTCTAAATAAAGAATAGTAAGGCAATAATATAACATTAACCTTTAGACATATAAAACCAAGCAAAAAGCAAATCTAAACATGATAGTTTGTAGGTATAAGCCTGTTTTGTCAATTTTGAAGAAATAATTCAATAAGAAGTGCAATAGCTAGATGTTTATTGTTTTAATTTAAAAGTTCTAATATTTTGGTTTTAAATTTGGAAACCGATTGGAAATGATAGACATCGATTGAACTATATTTGTTTCCAAGTGTATGAAGCCTTTGAATTGGAGAGTTTACAAAGTAATTATTGGCAGATTTGGTAACAAAATATAGAGCATTTAAACGAGTATCACGGGTAGGTATACTCAAATTAATCAAGCTCGTTAAATCGAGGGCGTCCAGGTTGCCATTTGATATATTGAAAAGGCAAACTAAGTCACTCACTGTGCGTCTTGTAGTTAAATCGCTTAGGTTTAGTAATTCCATTAGATATGTATAATTAAGTTCTTCGATTGGTATTCCAAGTTTGTAATTAATAAACCTTAGAAACTTATGTTGTACTCTTTCGATTTTTTGCTGATGAGTCTTATAAAATGGAGCCCAGATTGTTGAGTTGTACTCCAAATTACTTCTTACCAACCCAGTATAAAGCAATTTGAAGGAATTAATTTTTTTAAATTCTTTTGTAGTCCTCAGAATGAAACCCAGGCATTTCATGGCCTTGTTGGTTATTTCATTTATATGAGGAACGAAAGTTAATTTACTGTCAAATAATATACCAAGGTCCTTAATTTGTTCGACTCTTTTTAGGACATTGTTGTTGATGCTATATTGATATTTAATGGGATTTTTGATTCGGGTAAAAGTTATTGATTGACATTTTTCAATGTTGAGAAACAGTTCATTAAGGGTGCACCACTCTTGTAGCCTCACAAGATTTGATTGCAATACGCTACAGTCATTATGATTGGTTATTGTTTTGTAAATTTTTAAATCGTCCGCAAATAAAAGTATCATAACTCCATCGAAGATGGAAGTTATGTCGTTGATAAATAAGGAAAATAACACTGGGCCCAGATGTGACCCCTGTGGGACTCCGGTGAAGATTTCAAAGTAATGTGAAAAATGTGAATTGATTTTTACTGATATTTTTCTTTTGTGAAGGTAGCTTTCGAACCATCTTAAAATATGCCCAGCTAGCAATAGCTAGCATGTAGAACACAATAATTGCCATCACTCTGGCTCATGGCTCATTGTACATGCTAGCTATTGTTGTGGTATTATCAAAGTCCATTTTATGACCTTCATTAAGGACATGTTGAACTATGGAAGAAGTTAAGCGTTTGTTAGTGACATCCACGTTGTGTTCTGCAATAGCTAGCATGTAGAACACAATAATTGCCATCACTCTGGCTCATGGCTCATTGTACATGCTAGCTATTGTTGTGGTATTATCAAAGTCCATTTTATGACCTTCATTAAGGACATGTTGAACTATGGAAGAAGTTAAGCGTTTGTTAGTGACATCCACGTTGTGTTCTGCAATTCTACATGATGTTTTTCTATTACACCGTCCAATATACACTTTTTCACATTCACATTCCACAAGGTATTTTATAAATACCATGAGACTCAAGTGGAATAGAGATGAGATTTTATTTTCCGATTTATAAATTGTTTGTTTTGATTTTATTGCTTTTTGAGGATACGACTAATTTGAGCTGTTGACTGTTGAGCCTTGGATGTATGGGAGAATCGCTATAGGAAGGGGGGGGGGGTTCTTCTTCCGTATCAGGATTAGTTGTTTTGCGTCTATTTATGGATTTGTCTATTAAATATTTGGAGAAGCCAATTAAATTAAAAAGTCCTTTTAAGGACTACGTTACGCGGGTAAACCGAGAACATCATTCTACATATATATATATATATATATATATATATTTTATAACTTCTTTTCCAACTTGTCTCATATCACGAAAATTAAAATTAAGTGTTGAACATAAACATGTTGTCTTATAGATAATACCTAAGATAAATAAACTTGCACACAAACAATTATATGCATTAAACAATCTATATTAATTATGTTTATATTTTAATCTTAATGTTTAATATTTTTAATTTTTATTTGTATCTTTTTAAATATACATATACTTTTTCTTTATTTTTCAGTTTACTATTAATTTTAATATATTTGTTTTTAGTTTTATTTATCATTAAATTTGTTTTTTTTTTTTCTCTAATTCTTTCTTATGTTTCTATAAAATAGTATTTTTAGTTCTTCTAAGTTATTTTTATTATTACTTCATTATGATTTATACTTACATACTTATGTTACTATAAGTATTTTTTAGTTCTTTTATGTCATTGTTATTATTATTTCATGTATAACTACCACAACACGGGCATTAGCCTAGTATGGTAGTTAAAAAAAATGTCTAAAAATGTAACTTGTAAACATTTATTAAATAATAAAAAAAATAAAATAAAAAAATATATATATTTTGCTAATGTTGCGTGCAAACCTCTTTGTAGGTGGTACCGAAACAGCATTCAATGCATAAATACAAATTTTCGTTTGTCTTAAATCTCCAAAGTTATTCATCGATTGCTTTAAAAATTTTGACACAACGTTGCATTCGAATACGCGTGTGTTTTTAAATACGTATATTGTATATGTCACCTTTAACTGGTAAAACATGCTTTTTTGAAAAACGGTGACAGACTGAGCCACAGCAACGCGTGGCGGGGTAAAGCTAGTCTATATACATACAAATCTTAATGTTCGTTTGTTCAAAACCTTAAATCTCCGAAAGTTCTTCACCGATTGCTTTGAAATTTGACACAACGTTGCATTAGAATACGCGTATGTTTTTATATATAGATGTCACCTGTGACAGGTTAAAACATGCGTATTTTTATTAACAGCGCCATCAAAGGCAAAACGCGCTATTGTTTCTCTATCTACGAAACGTAAATCTTAACCTAAAAGTATTAATTCATCGATTGATTATAACATCAACACGCTCATCAAATCTTTAGTACCGCTACCTAGGTCATCCAGGTATTATTATTATAAAAGGTAAACCATATTTGCAGGTTTTGGTTTGTACGATAAAAGTGTCAGAGGGACATCAAAACAAAACGTAGAATTGCCAACAGGTCGAGATCTCGAGTTCTTCAATTTTTCGTAAATTTCCCGCTTATTTGATCGAATAGTGCCCACTAGATTTAATTTGTAATTTGAGCTGGTCCTCGAGAGGTGCGGACTTTATTAATAGCTGAAGTTCTGTGAGATGATTGACCCCTATTCGTTGACCAAACATCCCGCGTCCATTCTTACCGCGAAGAATATTTCCAGGAACACGATAATTTCGCCCCGAGTTGGCAGATTGCAAAGCATGAGCAGCATCAAATGCTAGGTCAGCTTTTGAAATTTTGAGTCGGCTTCTTCAGTGGGAGCAGATTCTTGTAAATGGAAAGCCTCTTCAGTTACATAGTTATTCTCATCTTCGCTTTCAATGTCGTCCAAACTGGCTGTCCTCGTCTTCAGGAGCTGATTCTTCCAGAGAAAGTCTATCTTCTTAGTCCAAGATTTTCAAAATATCGTTACTGTTTAATATATTAGACCATGACATATTGATATTTGAAACAATGCCAAAATAAACATTATTTTTTTATTTTTTTTTTAATTTTCTTTATTCATAAAAAATATATTTGGATACAGGTTTTTTACATGCTTTTCGACTATCACACTAGACACATGTCCGTATTATGGTAGTCGAAATTTATGTATAATTTATATAAATGTAATACATGATTCATTCAGTTGTAAAATAGGTATAGGTTAAATAGGTTTAACTGAAAATAAGAAAGCGATGAAAATAAAGATAAATTAAATAATTGTTTTAAAAAGAAATTTTAAATATGAATTGAAATGAAAAAAAAGAATAATATAGCAAAATGAACTTATTTAATGATGTCAGGTATTCTTTAAAATAGTTCTTTCCCTACATAAATAACCAATACTGAATATATAATATTATGTACATGATCACCATACAGGAAAGGAATTGGAGTAGGTGAATCTTGTAAAAATAAAGATAAAAATAAAAATATGGTAGGATACAAATAAAAATAATAGATAATAGATGCTAGGGATAATAGAAATAAAAATAAGAATAATCGCATCAGCGTAATATAAAGTTTTTGTTGAAAGTTAATTTAGAGATAAAATTTTTACTCGAAAAATAAGAACACTATTAAGTTGAAAGGCATTCTTTATAATATTTCCTTCCTTGAGCAAATAACCAGTTCTGTACACTATAATATATAATGTACACTAAAATGGATGAAAAATTAACGAAAGTAAAAACATATAATCTTAGTTAAAAGTTGCACAAAGCCTAAACATACGTACATATCGCAGGCGTAATATACCTCAAAAACTCAAAAATGGCTGAACTTACCTTAGTGATGCAGGTACCATCGGCGAGCTCCCGTCGGCCACTAGGTTGGTTAAAGAGCACGAGGCGCTAACTTAACCGTTAGAAAGAGAAATAGAATTGTGGCGATCGACACTACTAGTATGTTCCAGAAAAAACACCCATATTTAAATGCACAGTCTTAGTAACTTCTAGTCGTTTTTTATAAAACGAGACTTTTATTTTTCGTACACTAAGATAACCACAGAATTTAAGATTGTGTATACGCCTCGCAGGCGTAGATAAGACTTCTGGGGTTAAAAAATGGAGTTACAAATTAAACTCATACAATAAATTTTAAAAAATCCCTTCATAAATTTATGAATCGGTAGGTAGGTACTTCAGAAATAATCTCTTTCGAATTGTGTTTTTTTTTAATCGGAACTGTTTGTTTCTTCATAAAACTGTTTGGAAATAATAATTAAAAACATTCATATTCTTAAAAAAGCTGAAAAAAAATATCCGATTACTTTTATCGAACCAGTTTTTTACATACCTATTGCATTTTATTTGAGTTCTCTCGACCACCATAGCAAGGTCCATGCCTAAAGATTATTTTTTTATTTTATTTTTTTATTTATTTATTAAGTTAAAAGAAATTTACATTTCACTTTCTTAACTTAAATATATAACATTAAATAAATAGTATTCTAATATTGTTCTAATAACTTAAGATAAAAAGGTTTTTTTAAATACATTTATACTCTCCGTTTTAAGTTTATCTGGAAGGAGATTGTATATTTGTACACCCTCGTGGCCAATGCCTCTTTTGCCACTTTCAGTCCTTACAGCATGTGTGTACAATTTGTTATGTTGCCTAGTATAATGTTCGTGTACTTGTGACGTTTGTTTAAATGTTGGGTCTGTATGTATAAGTCCATTTTGGATTTTGTAGATTAGGAGGCATATGTTGTATTCGTACAATTTTCTTATTTTCAAAAGTTTCATTTCCTGATACAGTTTTTTTGTGGGAGTGTCCGGGTTATAATTGAAGAGTTTTTTAATAACTTTGTTCTGTATTGTTTGTAAATCATTTAGGTATATAATGTATGTGTTTCCCCATATTTCTAATTAATAGTAAATTCTTTGTAAGCTCTTTGTAGCACCATCGTCGTGATTAAGTTATATATTTAGCAATATCTATTGTAAAATCAAAATCTTCTATAAAGAGTATAAAACAAAGTCGCTATCCGCGTCTGTCTGTTTGTGCGCTTAGTTCTTCTAAACTACGCAACGGATTTTGATAGGGTTTTTACTATCATTTAGACAATTTTTCCGTAAGGTTTATATATACATATGATAGAGGCATATTATATTTATATATTATGTAGAGAAAGGTCGAGGTTTTGTAATCAAGTCGTTATAATATTGGCTAAACCTTATGTGATAAAATAAAAATAATGTACACGGTTGACATTTGTCACACGAGAACGGGTCGCTTCTAGGACTCGTTCTTGAGTTCAACAGCTTGACTGTGGAGCGATTTGCCAGCCTCTGTGTTTCCTCCCTCCTACAATATGTTCACTCCTTCCTGTCCTCAAAAAAACCCTCCACACAGCATCCCCAAAGATGACATACACTCTCCACCCTCCATACACCATACACCGGCCTCCTGTGTGGAGTTAATGTTAAAAAAACATATTTAAACTTTTATTTTTTTTGTTTGACTAAGATTTGAACCTTCCTCCCCAGGGACAGGTAGGACCGACACTTATTTCGTATATTAACTCCAGGAATGTCATCCAATTTCAGAAAAATGTGTATACGTCCGCATGTTTTTTTTTTAAATTTATTTCATATATATCCCGTTAAACTACAGTTAAGTAGTTTGTCAAACAGGATTTTTATTACAACTTTTTACAGATTACAACTTAGACCTTAATTTATACAATAACAATAAACTTACACATTAAATCGCCTAATACAAATTATTTCTACCTAGTAGCCATGTTTTCAGCAAATATCTGACTCTGTGTAACCGAGATTGCTAACAATAGTTTAAGGCGAAGCTTTATGCTAAATCACTTTTTTGATTAATCTTTATAACGAATTGGTGTACATTATGAATACCAAAAAATTGGCTTTAGATAAATTGAAGGTTTTCCTATCGTTTCCCTTGAGTAGAATACAAATAAAAAAAAATATTCAATAAAAAATATAAATGTGAGGTGCTAATTTTTTTTTTCAATAGAATTGTGTGAACGCGTAAAGGAAACAATAGTTTAATAATTTACCTTGATTAACTTAAAATAAATAAAAACAATTGTTTGTGCTTGAAATCGAACGTTTCTAGACTCCGTTTGTCAAGCGATTTTAATGCCTATTACCTACATTCATGAAAAGGCATACCAAGAATATACACACTTTTGGATTGTAGCTTCCTCATGCAAAGTAATTCAAAATCATGTGTTTTTGATTTGAAAAACTGATGGCTTAGAAATATTATAAACACTTCAATGAATACTGCTGGTAGAACACATCTTGGCCTTATAATCTCAGAAAAAAATAACTTCATTTCAATTTTAAGTAACAATTTTCATTTAATATTATTATTATAATATAAGAAGATAAATACAACATTAACTTATAATATCATTAATCTATTGTTATTTCGGCTACTGGCATTTTACCTAGCTCTCTCATTAAAAATTTAGGCGTATTAGATCTGTCAAAGAATTTATACATAAAAATGCAAAAAGATTTTTTAAACGTTTATATTGAGTGATCAGTAGGATTTATGTCCAATTAGAAGTTCTACCGAGCCGAACCCTCTGATATGAAAATATCTGGAGTCGGTGAATTGTTTTCCCATTTGATCTCTGGTGATTTGACGTGTTGTTTTTGTATTATTTTGTATTTATTATGCTTATATAATATATATATTTTTTTTAAAGAAAGACAAATATTCCCGGGTTACGAATAACCTGACAATAAAGGTAAATAATAATAGCTTTTCCTCACCATAAAGAGACGAGGCTCTTGTGTTTGGTGAGTGAATCCTAGCTCAATTATATGGAATCATGTAAGTAAGTAAATAATATATTTGCAAAACCAAAGGGATAAGTAAGAAATAGGCAAGATTTATCAATAATACAGTTTCAAGATTTGAAGGAAATAATAATAAGAGTAAGATATGGACTTTTATAGTAGTTTTAGGTAATTTTTTAATTTTATTTTAAATTCCTGATTATCTTCAATATTTTTTAGATATAATGGAAGGATGTTAAAATATGTTATACCTAGATAGAGATAGGTATTTTGTGTGTGCTTTGTATTAAGTTTTGGGATTTTGATAGTTTTTTGATATCTTGCTGATGAATTGAATTGTAAGTTATTTAACTGTATTTCTTTATAAATTTGTAGAATTGAATATTTTTTTATATATATTGTCTATTGTGGGTACATTGAATATTGAAAAGAGAATCTCAGTAGAAAATTTGGATGGTTTTTTCAATATTACTTTAATTATCAATCTTTGAACTATTTTAAGTGGATTTAATATATTGTTATAAGTTCCTCCCCAGCCAATAATACCATATTGTAATATAGATTGTACAATTGCATAGTACACTCTTTTTAGGTTTTCTAGTCTAAGAATATTTCTAAGTCTTATAAATATATAAATACATTTTCTAATTCTTTTGACAAGTTCACAAATTTGTTTTTTCCATTTAAAATGTTGATCTATATATAAACCAAGATATTTAATTTCAGAAGTTAGACTAAGTATAGAACATTCTTGATTGCAAGTAGTTCTGTTACATGTAAGTTGATGTATTATAATTTTTAATTCTGGTATTGATTTAAATTTTTTGATAGAGAATGGGATACATTTTGTTTTTTCAGTATTTAATGAGAGGAGGTTTTTATCGAACCAATTTTTCAGTATATTAATATCAGTATTTGCTAAGTTATTAACATTATTGCAATCAGTACCTTCAATTATTATTTATTTATTTATTTAAACGCCCATTGGGCTTTTACATACATTGTTATTAGTGTTATTACATTAACTATGTGACATTTAAAAGTTTACGTACATATATAAATAAAATAGTTATTATATCTGTAGTACATAAATGTTTTACAAATAATACAGAATACCATTATGGAGAACAGTTTTTTTTTTTTTTTTACTTACTTAGAAAAATAAATGGATTGAAATTAATCAGCATTTATAGGGACTTAAAATCATATTCGAATTGTTATTTAAATTACAATATTAATTTGTAAAGTTAAAACATATATGTATATTACAGTTAAAAAGTCATAAAAGAAAAGAGTGAAAAAACAGAAGCTAAAAAGTGGGTTTTTCACTATGGAGTGGAGAAGTCATACATTTCAGCAAAGTGTTTATGTAGATTTCGTTTAAGCACTGCTACGGAATCTCTAAATATATCAACAACATTACCAAAATTTTGTATTCGATTTAACGATATGTGCGCTTGATAATTAGATTTGAAATTGTCACAGAAAAAGGTGGAATTTTGTCTCGTATTTTTGGAAGGTACAAATAATTTTATTGTGGCAAGAATTTCAGGGCTGTCGATTCTATAATTAATAATTTTATTTAGTAGAACAAGGTCGGAGATAATTCGCCTATCTGACAGCGTAATCAAATTTAGTTGATGCATGAGTTGGATATAATTTATATTTTGGATTGGAATATTCAGTTTAAAGTTAATAAATCTTAAAAATTTGTGTTGTACCTTTTCAATATTGTTGGAATGTACTTTATAAAACGGGGACCAAATAGGCGAATTATACTCTACTTGACTTCTTACTAAAGATGTGTACAGTGTGTTCAAACATTCTAGTGACTTGAAGTCACATGCGGTTCTACATATAAAACCAAGCATTTTTAGGGCTTTATTTGTGATTTCATTTATATGCGGATTGAATGTTAACTGTTCATCAAATATAACACCCAAGTCCCTGATTTGAGTGACAGCTGTCAATTTTACATTGTTAAGCGAATATTCATAAATTGTATGATTTCGTATTTTACAAAAACGAATGACCTGACATTTTTTAATATTAAGAAACAGAGAGTTGATGATGCACCAACGATATAGTTTATTTAAATTAAGTTGCAAGGTATAACAATCGTCTAAACTGCGTATTGTTTTATATATTTTCAAATCATCTGCGAAAAGAAGAACTTCTACATCTTTAAATATGCTAACAATATCATTAATAAATAACAAAAAAAGAATTGGTCCCAGGTGAGACCCCTGAGGGACCCCACTTGTGGCTTCGAAAATGTAAGATTCAACAGATTTTATTTTGACACATAGCTCTCTTTTACTAAGATAGCTATCAATCCAACTTAACAGATTACCCTTGATACCCAACATACTTAATTTTTGTACAAGGATATGTCGCCTAACTTTGTCAAAAGCTTTGGAAAAATCAGTATATGTTGAATCCACTTGATGCTTCAAGGCAAGAGAATCAGTTATGTAATTTTCGTATATGATCAAGTTACTTAGGGTGGATTTACCTGTGATAAAGCCATGCTGGTTGGGTACAATAATATTATTAATTTGTTTACATATTACATCTAGGACTAACGATTCAAATAGTTTGGGAATAGCGGATAATATACATATTGGTCTGTAGTTTGATACATCGCTTTTATCTCCCTTTTTATGAATAGGCGTAAGATAGCTTTTTTTCCACTGTTTTGGAAAACACCCTGACGACAAAGACTTATTAAATAGTAAAAATAATGGATAAGTCAAACTGCGAACACAAGATTTTAAATATATTGGAGGGAAACCATCCGGTCCAGCGGATTTATTAGTATCTAATGCTTTTATAGCCTTTTCTATAGCGTTTATTTCAATAAAACAATGGTTTAGGTTGAGTGATTCTTCAAGTGATATATCATTTGGGATTTCATTATCAGTAATATTATCATCATAAACACTTTTGAATAAATCTGCAAAAAAGATTGACAATGCCTTCGGTATTATCCGCACAATTGTTATTCAGATACATAATATTTGGTAAACTACAATTATTTTTACGATGACAGTGTCATCAGCATAAGATATTATTTTTCCATTTAATCTTTGATTGAATATGTCATTTACATAAATGATAAACAGTAACGGTCCCAGGACTGTACCTTGAGGTATGCCGAAGTGACTTGTTTTTTGTTGACTAAGTACATCGTTGATTTTTACGACTTGAGGGCGTTTGAAAAGGTAATATTTGAAAATCTCCTACTACCACCACGGGAAGCTGAAAATGTTGCTTGTGTTGTGATTGAGGACTTAGCCAGCCGAGGAATTGAACACACTACGCCTGAGTGGGACCCAAGCGCGACGTCAACTCGGCCACCGACCGGTCGTTGCACTTGCATAATGTGGATTGACTAGATACTAAATGATCATTTGTAGAAAAGTGTGTGGAAGGGTTTAGTTTTTCCTGTAGGGAAGATTTAACCCGGACATAAAGTCGGAGAAATTTTTTTTTATTAAAAAACGGTTCGTTTTTTAAAAAGTTCTGCTATGTACTTTTTGTTACGCGTGACAGCTGTATCGCCTTCCGAAGACATTTCTGTTTGAGCAGGATTAAGAGGATGGATTGGATAATTAAATAATATATAAATTTTAATGAAACGAGTTGTGAGTTGTGGGAGAGTGTCTCTACATGAGCGTAATTTGTATGCTGTTCGCGAGCGCGTGATTCGATACGGAATGACCATAAATAAACCACTCTCGGAATGACTCACATCAATGCACGAGCATTGCCCAGGATTACCGAATCGCGCGCGACCCCCACACCTGCACAGTTTCCTACTGAACCGTGCATCCACACATTCGCCTACAGAAACATGCAGAACTCAGTTTGCCTTAATATTATCAAACTGTGATAATTTAAAATATAGATACAAAAGTGAATATTATGAATTAAATGAAAAAAATTATTGCAAAATAATGTAGCTTAAAAAATATTTTCAAAATAACGATTTTTCAGTAGGACTTTCGACCTTTCAGATTGAGTGGCGCCTGAAATTAATTTGTCGGCTTTATTCTACTCAGTGCAGATTCAGTGTTGCCAGGCGAAATGCAATAGGCGATATGCTGCCGGCCGGTTTGACATACAATTAATTATTTAATCTCTGGCAATGATTCTTCTGTCACTTTTTGCATTCATGTTTATCACATTCCGATTCCGTTGACATTCGAGATATTATGCTAATTGACGTGGCTAGCAAAGTTTTAGTTTATGCATTTCACTTTAGTTGTTATTGCCGGTTTTGTCTCAGTTAACACGTCAACATGTTCGGTCGGACCTTTAAAATCAGCTCCCTGCTAGCAATCGCGGTTGTGCTCTGGGCGGTCTATTTAAAAAATGAAGATATTAATCTGCTGAAAATAACATCGATTTCGGATAGTTTACTGCGGATTGAGAATAAAAACCTGGTAGGAGATGGGTCTTCTAAGCCGAAGGTGGCCGTGGGTTACGGAGCCTGTTATGACATATTTGCCAATGCCGTGCCGCTGCTAAAGTTCGACGAGATGGAGGGAGAGCCGGAGCACTTCGACGATGTATCGACATTTGCTGAATTAATCAAAAGCTTCGCTTATTATTTTAGACACGGCGCTGCAGCTGAGTGAGTTTTCCTTCCACAATATTCCTTGAACCTTTAGCGGATAGCTCAAAGAACAATATTCTAGAATTGCGAGGGTCCAAAAGTTCATTCCTAGAATTTATAATTTTTTCTTCTTATATTTTACACACTGCATTGTATAGGCAGTCTAGGCGCCTATCTCCTTCTTGTATTTGCCTCAGCATCATTCAGTTTATAGTTTAGTTTAGTTTTATAGTTTTTTTTTCCATATTGTTTCTATTCTTTAATTTAATTTCTGTGCCTTTGACCAGAGTTTCAATACAGAAGTACTCGAGAAAGCACGATAGGTAGATAAATACAAAACCCGGAAACTGCAGGATTCCGTAAGACTACATAGAGCGGGGGAATCACAAAAACATGTATTTGTTAGGTTTTTATTAAAATTTAATAAGAAATAGAAGCTATAAAACCACACAGACATGTCGTTATTCCGTAATTCTCAACAATTTCTTTACTATGAGGACTTTTTTTACCTACTTTCATTTTTATTATAACCGTTATAAGCATGAGACATTGATATTTGAAAAAAAGAATCCCACAGTGAGTGTATTTTGTTTTGAAGCTTGGAATTTCGTCGTCGTCGCATATTGTTGCGCCCCTCGTAATAATTGGTATAAGTACCCCTCCACGCGTTGCTGTGGCTCAGTCTGTCTGTGTATTTTATTTAGTCGTTGGTCTGTGCAAAAAAAACAATTGTTTTTATGTCCAACAGATAGCGCTGTTTTTACCTGCCACAGGTGACATCTATATAATATAGGTATATAAAAATTCACTCGTATTCTAATGCAACGTTGTGTCAAAATTTCAAAGCAATCGGTGAAGAATTTTGGGAGATTTAAGATTTTGAACAAATGAACATTTACAGTTTTATTTATATAGATAGACAAATAGCTATTTGATAGATATTTGGGTTAGCTGGAAGAAATAGGATGTAACCTATAAGTTATACCCTTTGTACTCTGTATTTTTGTGCAATAAATAATTTTTTGAATTTTGATAGAAGGTGAAATCCCAACAAATGAAAATAAAGTAAAAGCTTTTTAAAAAAAGAAAATAAAGTATATTCCACAGAAGGAGGCCCCGAGGAAAATAATTTCCCTCAGTGCCATTTCATCTTTGGGGATGCTGTGTGGAGAGTTTTGAGGAAGGAGTGAACCTGGGTTTTAAAGAGACAGATCACTCCGCAACTGAGTTATTGAACTCAAGAACTGTTTGGTGTGTTTCCCAATTGTGTACTGGTACCGAAGGAATCAATGACACTAGTTCCTCAGAGCATCTTCCATCGAAATGCCGGTTGAACTAAGTCTTTTGAGCCTTATGACCATATATATATTATCAAGATTTAGTGTTTTGTAACATTAAGGTTAATCTAAGGCTTATACCTAAAAATAGAATAAAAAACAACAGAAATGAACCCAACCATGACCTAAGCTATTACTATAGTGCCCCTTTCATTTCACCGCTTAAATGGTTATCTAATGTTTTCATTATTACGTAATACAAATGTTTCCAACATGTTTTTGGAAACATTTGTATTACGTAATAATCTAAGGCTTATACCTAAAAATAGAATAAAAAACAACAGAAATGAACCCAACCATGACCTAAGCTATTACTATAGTGCCCCTTTCATTTCACCGCTTAAATGGTTATCTAATGTTTTCATTATTACGTAATACAAATGTTTCCAACATGTTTTTGTGTGTTTGCCTCCGCTGATAAAGCCCATCAGACAAATATTACAGTACTACAGCTTAAGAATTATATCTTTACTGATAAGTTTTTATTATCAATAAAATGTTGGCAAAACAACCTGTATTAAAATGTTATTTAATTATTTGTACCGTATTTATATTTTACTAATTGATTTGTACCCGGCGTTGCTCGGAGGTATGAATGGATTAGAGTAAGGTTTTGACCGAACATAAGTATTTGTTTTACTTGCTCGTGGCATACTTATCTCGGGCGTCCCCGATTTCTTCTACCATTCTCTTACACATCATGCATTCTTCGTTCATCACGTACGCCTCATTTTACACAAATAATAATTTGTTTCATGTCTTCCCCGACTTTTTCTACCATTCACTACCGTATACCACATTGTTACTTTAGAAAAACTACATTATATCGTAATTCGACTCCCTATCTCATTCCCATGCAGAGATAATGCGTTAAGCCTACCTAGGGCTTCCCCGACTTCTTCTACCATCCAAACTACTCTCTAAACTCTCCTGGCACTAATAAAAACAAATTTTCATTTTTCGTCGGTGCAGCAGTTTTGTTAAACTTGTGGCACAAACAAAACAACATTCATTTTAGTAGATAATGTTGTGTGCTCTGATGGTATTCTCTTCCTTTTGGTGATAAGAAAGATCACTGTAAACTGCATTTACTCTTGCAATATAATAGTTTGTTTGAAATGCGCATAATGGGGCTATGAGGCCACGGCCTGCGTGATGTGGTGCCTACGCAACATGTATGTGTGTGTGTATTATATCTCTATGCGCACACTCACATATAATATAATAATAACATTTCATTAAGTTATACTATCCCAGGTATATATACCCAAGCACTGCCATTGTTTATTTGTTTTGTTTTGTTAAGTACGAACTTAGAGAAAGATATCTCCAAAGTATGTTTGCTTTTTTCATTATTTTTGTATTCTATAAATAAATGTACCACAATGTTTGCAGGTGGTGTTTTCTATCAATACTTTCCATAAAGTGGGAAATATTTTCAGATTCGTGCGCGAAATTAGTTTCACAATGAGAAATATTTTGTACAAAATTCGTTTTTTTTTTTTTTTTAAATAATTTGGAACATCGGAACGGAAGCAGAAATGAAAATGGAGAATGCCTTAAACCAAAGAATTTCGCTACGACACTAAAGAAATGTAAAGATAAAAAGGAAATGTTACCGCTTTGTTATATGACCACAAGTCATGGACCTAAAAATCCCTGTACGGAGGAATTCAAGAAAAATTTGAATGGGTGAAGGGGAAGATGTATGAAAAATGCCAAAACCTACTTAAATTTTTTAATTAAGTATCCCATTCCTTATCTCATCAAATACCTCAAAAAAATAATAAGCCACTGTAACTGCATCATAGACATATGAATATTAGTAGACCTGCCCTAAGTGATTAAAAGCGTATTATTCCCCACTCCCCATACCGGTTCCATTGGAGCCGGCTGTGCTCGCGTATGGCCTCAAGTGAAATTTGAAAACGTGACGTCATCATTCTTGTGCGAACTATGGTCGAGGCATCATCGGTTCATTTTACGAAATAACACGGCAAAATGTTGACTTGTGCTATGAAAACTTGTAAAAATAGATGTGAAAAAGAGAATAAACCCAATTGTCGTATCACATTCCATATATAAGCATTATTTTACTTTATTTTAAGCATATTCACATCGTATAATATGGATCAGTTGTAGAAACATATACTATCACATCGAGAAACGTCTGGACGCGAAACACAAAGCTGGTTGGTTGCTGGGAAGTAAATTATGAACATTTATAAAAGTGCCTTAACTAAATACTTAAACGAAATATTCGACTCTGAAAATAGAAGAAATTTTTTGCCGAATTTGGACTTCGCAAATTTGTTCATAACGTGGCGAGTAATTTGCGCTCCCATGTAAAAATGTCTATTCATTCAAAAGCAGATTTTACTTTTAAGAACTAAATGGTGATATTATAATGCGAGATGCCTATTTACTGTCAGATTGATTTATTGACGAATCACAGTCAGCTTTACCCCCTTCGTTCTTCAACAGTTGATTTTACCCCTCGCCATTATCTTCTCGTCTATTAATTCCTATGTCTGTGAACTGCATTAACAACACAAAAATAAAATAATAATAGTTCATTATGCACCACTTTGCATAGAAATCAGTTCAAAAGTTAGTCATACAAGATGGCTGTCGGGCAATTTCCCCTCACCCTAGATTTGGCTTCTCTCTGTTCTGTCCAGGGCTTTTTAGGTCCATACCACAAGTACATGTTTTATGACTACAGTCTGCCACCCGGCAATAACTTTACGAATTCAATAATCCTACAAATTGCGGGGTACCTAGTGCACGTCTCACAAAGTGCTTGGTTTTATCAATGGAAATTGGCTAGGTGCATAGATCTGCATAGTAGTAATGTAATAACGGATATTTGGCTAGAAATTCTAGTGGGAAAATATCCACATGTCTCTAAGCGTGTTAACCTTACTCAAAAATGTTGGGCATGCCTCACTTTGCACTGGCTTCAATTTGTATTTTTATTACTTGCTGTACCCCGCCACGCGTTGCTGTTTCTCAGTCTGTGCAGATAGAGAAACAATAATGTGTGTTGCCTTTACGTCCAAGAGATGGCGCTGTTTTTCAAAAAGTATTTACCTGTCACAGGTGTATCTATATAATATGGGTACATAAAAACATAGGCGTATTCTAATGCAATGTTGTGGCAAAATTAGTACATTGTTAGCTACCTAGCTATTAAAGATTTGATGATCGTGTTGATGTTATAAACAATGGATGAATTAATACTTTTAGGTTAAGATTTACGTTTCCATAATATTTTTTATTTGTAAAAGATTGCCATGGTGATTATTTTTCGCTCATTCCTCTTAAGAAGGTTAGGTTATTTTGAGGTTCTGTAACTATTTGGTTGGTGTATATTTAATATATTCGAAATGATTATAACTAACTAGCACGCCGTCCATGGATAGGCGGAGAGGACGGACCGCCAAACAACTCGGTCTTGGCACACACTCCTTGCCTCATTCAAATTCATACATCGTCTCATATTCATCGTCTCTTCTATTATTCTGACTCTAGACATGGCCCGCCTAAGTATCTGATTCACTTGATCGTGCCATGTCTTTCTCGGGCGTCCCTGACTTCTGCTACCACTCACATTTGCGTCTAATGAATAAATTATTATATCCCAAACTAACAACCTTAAATCTCATATTGTGCATGTTTACATCTCATCTCCCCCGACATAGTATATTCCCCGATATTCAGTAAGATATTTTAAAAAATTGTTCACGAACAACTGTATGACTGTATCCGGAAATATTTCTAAATCTATGGATGATCAAATCCAAGTTAACGTAATCTATACAGACTTCTCTAAAGCATTTGATAAAATTGATCAGTCTTCTTTTATCTAAACTACCAGCTCTGGGAATTCACAGGGATTTGTATCGATGGTTGGTCTCCTATCTTAATGGACGCACTCAAGGAGTAACTATTAATGGCTTCATATCTGAGATTATAAATATATCTTCAGGTGTGCCCCTAGGATCTCACCTGGGACCGTTGTTGTTTACAATTTTCATCAGCAACATTATAAAATGCTTTAACTATGCAAATATTCTACACTTCGCCGACGATATGAAAATATTACTTCCTATTAATTCTATTATTGACTGTTATAAATTACATGAAGATCTATATAGACTTGATGACTACTGTATTATCAAACATCTCAACATGAACACCTCAAAATGTTATGTTATTACCTTCACTAGAAACAAAATAAAATTTGAACGTAACTATTACATAGCCAGCCAAGTACTTAAAAAGGTTACACAAATTCGTGACCTAGGTGTTCTGCTTGACAGTAAACTTACAGTCGAGGCGCATGTTGATATGATTGTGAAGAAAGCCTCTAGAATGTTAGGATTCTTTTCCGTATTGGAAAAGAATTCAATAATATTCAACACTTAAAATATTGTATTTTTCTTATGTTCGTAGTCATCTTGAATTTGCTTCTCCCATATATAATCCTCACTATAATATTTTTGTAAAGCGCATTGAAGCCATCCAAAAAAAAATTGTCAACTATTTAAATTTTAAGATGAACATTGGTAACCACGACATTAACAGCTCGATGGAATATTATGGACTAAAGCCATTAAAAACTAGAAGAGACTCCGCAGATATAATATATATCCATAAAATTATCAATGGCCTTATTGATTGTTCGCCCCTTTTGTCTGAGATTAATTTTAGAGTTCCAAGCTTTAGAACTAGAGACAAATCACTTTTTAATCTTCAAAAATGTTCTACTAATCTCAGACAAAACGCTTTTATATTCAAAAGATATACAAATATATATCAAAAAATATATCAATATACTTTATATAATAAGAAATTTAATGATATTGACATACTTTTGTGTAGTTTAGGAACATTTCAAAAATACACCTTAGCTATTATTAATAACATACTATATAAGTTATCTTGTTGTTGATATGAACCACTGTCCAGTTGCATGTGATTTATTTTATAAACATTTGTTCAGTTTAGTTGTAGGTATATACATATATTAGTGATTATTGGTGTTGTCAGTGAGGATAAAATTGATATATTGTCATTTATTTGTGTTCTTATATCCTATTTTATTTTTATTTTTTTTAAATATTTACAATTTTGTATTTTTGTAAATATTTTTTGCCCATTGGTACTGGACCCTTAGTTTGTTGTTATAATTTTAGGTTTTAAGTGAAAACATAAATGATATTATTTATATTGTTTATAAATTTATTATTTAAAGCTTTAAAAAATCTGTTGGTTTTCCTAAATAAATAAACTGAGGTTAGCATTAAGATTAGATTATTAGATTCCCACATTCAATACGTGCCTTGTATGAGGGCATGATACAGCCCTTCTCCAATCTAAAGGCGTGTAACCCTCCTTTAAACATTGGTTAAAAAGATTGCACAACCATGTGAGAATTATACAGGTATCTCCTTCAAAATATTCAGCAGCAATATTGTCGAAACCGACAGCCTTACCATTCTTCATATATTTAATAGATTTTTTTTATCTCATCCATGCTAATTTTGGTAACATTCACTCCATCATCATTCATATCTGATTCGCTGCTGGAATCACTGTCACTCAGGTTACTTTCGAAGACTTTCTCAAAATACTTCATCCATCTCTCTTTTATTTCTTCCTCATTCGTCAACATTTTTCCATCTTTAGATTTTATCACTTTCATGCTTCCGTTTTCTGAACCACTCTGGGACCTTTTGACTTCTTTCCAAAACAGTTTAACGTTTTCTTGGAAGTAGTCTGTCATTTTGATTCCTTCTTGCTCTTCCAAACTCTTACTCTTTTCTTTCATCCCTTATACACTTCTTTCACTCGATCCTTCTCTTCGCTGGAAGCACTGCCAGCCGCATTCAGACATAACTATGCTTTCTTCTTCTCTGAGACCAATGCTCTAATCTTATCATCCCACCATGCATCACCTTTCTTCCTACCTTGCGTATTTATTCCAAACACCTCTCTAGCAGATTCACAAAGACTCACTTTTATGTGGTTCCATGTTTCATCTGTGCTTAGACCGTCCATTTCCTTCTTATTCAATCTTGTCTCTGCACAATTCACATACTTACTTCTCACATTTTGCAGTTTTTCTATTTTAACTCTTATTGGAGTTAATACCGTTTTCATTTTAGAGCGCCAACCGCGAAAGAGGTTTACTCTCGACACTACCAGAAAGTTTTCAGTTTCAACCTCAGACCCTCTGAAAACTCTTGGGTAACGACTCTCAACCTAGAGTCAATTACTACAAAATCAATAATTGACCTCTCATTTTCTCTTTCACACGTATATTGGTAGATACCTTTATGAACGAAGAAAGTATTGGACACAAACAGGTTCCACTCTAAACATACTTCAAGTATTCTGTTCCCGTTGTCATTCGTTCTTTTATCCCCAAACATACCTAAGGCCGAATCAAATCCGTCATTATAATCCTTTCATTAATTTTATATATCTATATAATGTAAAAGCACATGCGTATTCGAATGCAACGTTGTGTCAAAATATCAAAACAATCGGTGGAAAACTTACGGAGATTTAAGATTTGAACAAACGAACCTTTTTATATTTTTATTTATACATTTTTTGTTTATTAATTTATCACAAATTCAATGCAAAACTAGCAGTGATCTCTATTCTGACCTATAGAAGTCACCTATGTTTTAGAGGTCACCTACATTTCAAATGCCTTGTCACAGTGAGTTATTATAGTATGTATTGTGTTTAAACTTATTCTATCTGTATCTTCAATATGTAAACAATAATGTAACCTAAAATAATGGATTGCTGTATGGGAACCCATATTAAACATTTACATATTAGCAAACCATAGACAAAATGAAGAAATAATTAACTAAAAACTCTGCCTCAATACAGGTTCGCCTAGTGAGGCAGGTTATGCACAACCTAAAATATAATATATTATGCCATTTCTATATAACACTCTTACATTCATATATATTTTTTTCTTATATTAGAAACTGCCGTATTATTGTAACATTATTCTTTCAACAATTTCATTGTTTCTAACTGACATATAATTATACAACTTACTAATGATATATTATATATATTCTGTAATTTTTTGATGAAATAAATAAATTTAAAAAAAAAAAAAAAAGAGGACATATTGTGATGTGTTGCGCTACTTCCTTCTTTAGCCAACATTTCGGATAGCATAACAGTGTGAATCCTGATGATGGACACTGCAATGCTGTCCGAAACATTGACTACAGAAGGAGGTAGCGCAACACGGCATAATACCCCACAAAAAAAACACTTTAATACATTTTTGGCCGTGAAAATCTCAAACCATATCTAGACTTATTGAAAAAATTCAGGATAAACTTTAAACTTAATAATATCAACACTAAACATGTCAGGAGTTGGTTATACCATATTTTTTTATAAACACAACTCTATTTATGAGATGATGTATGACTGTGAATGAAACAAGGAGGTTAGCTAGTCGGTTTGACAGTTAGTCATTTAATTTCAGGAGGTACATGTCCAATGGGTCCCTGTTTGACGAGCTGGTGGCCTTTGCGGAGAAGGACCCGGGGGCGCGCTGGGAAGTGGGAGGCAACGCGCCTGTCATGGCCTCGCGCTTCCTGCTGGAGGGCTGCGACGTGGTGCTGGCGGCGCGCACCAGTCCGCGCTTGCTGGGGGCCCTGCCCGAGGGACTACGCGCCGTAGGGGGCGCCCTGGACAAGGACGACGTGCATCTCATCCTGGAGTACAAGGCCGACGCCCAGTGGGGCCCCTTTACAGCCCCGCGAGCCAACCGGTACATCCTGCACAATGACGAGAACAACCCCATGGTCAGCTCGCTGGAGCCTCTGGGGGAGGTGCTGAAGTCCTTCCAGCCCAATCTGCTGGTGGTCAGCGGGCTGCAGATGATGGACAGCTATCCCTTCCCCGCAGGTATTCTCACTATTCATTTCACTTACTCCACTCAATACTCAACACTTGTTCTATCCCATTTCTATCCTATCCCTGCTGTATTGTATGTAATCTACTTTCTCCGTTCATTTCTTTTGCATGGGTAAACATTTGAAGTGACCAAGACAGTATTTCCCCTTCGGTTAAATCAAAATTATAAATTTATTTGGTCCTGTCGCTGAAACCTCCCTTTACATTACATAATTAGTTTATGAGGAAGAGGGAGAGTTCACAACTGCTCGTTTTATCCTAAAAGTATAAATTTATATTCTTTTAGGTGTTCGAGAAGCGCGTCTCGCAAAGATTAAGGAACAAATGATATCCCAGAAGTCCTCCACACTGGTTCACTTTGAAATGGCGAGTTACGTGGAAGCCAAGCTCATGACAGACTTGACTAAAGAAATCATTCCCTATTCCGACTCGCTGGGAATGAACGAACAGGAACTGGTCAACCTGTATCATACCTTGAAATACGGGAATATCAGCGTCGTAGCCGACTCGAACCCGAGAGTCGCGTCTGCGTTGGATCAGATGAGGAATGTGTTTAAAATTATTCGGAAGACGAGTGTTAACGTTCCAAATAGTAGACAGCTGACGAGGATTCATGTTCACACCTTGGCGTACCAAGCCATCATGACGGTTCACGGGTCGGCGTGGAAAAAGACAATGGCTGCTGCCGCCAAAGCCTCGCTGACAGCGCACAGACATGTGTGTGGCACCCCCACCATCCTACCGTCGCAGGTGCGCCTGGTGATGGACGACAGCTTCTCTACGTCGGCTGGGGGCGCCGGAGCCTCGCGTGTCAGCCTGGACCCGGCACGCCCCGTATCCTGCTGGGAGGAAGCCGAGGGAGAGCGGGTGCTGATCTGCGTGGCCCCCGTGCTGGTCTGCACCAACGCCCGCCAGACTGCTGGCGCCGGAGACAATATCTCCGCAGCCGGTCTCGTTTTGCAGATTTAATCATTCTGTCCGAGTGCCATTATTACGGTCCCGCCGCTGAGAGCCCATTGTAACTTCTTTCTGCTGCGTGCAACATTTACAGAAAGAGGGAGGGGTTCCAATGGACCTGTACCACTGTTTTCCTAGTATGTACCCGCATTTCTAATTCTCGCAAGTCATATATTATTTAGGTTGATTGTTGTATTGAATGAAATATTTGTTGATGTTTATTATGTATGTTGTGTTTAACCCGAAGCTGACTAACTAAAACGGTGGAATCCCATTACTTCACTCTGTGAATGCAGTCTATATGTAATGGTTTTGAAATTCCACCACCCTATTCCTGTGTTGCTACAACCAAAACCTTCCTAGACGCTACGTGGCCTTGCCCATCGAGACGAGTTCAAACATCATTTCTTAAGTTATTATGCCTAAAAACATTGCAGTCTTTTTAAGAACATTATGAAAAATAATTATGTATACATTGGTAAAAAATATTAAATGATATTCAAAGAAGATGGCCTGTGCATCGTGTGTCTCGGTATTTAAAGGAAGGTTTTGATCAACACGCCCTGCAATACTAACGACAGCTTAAGTATATTATTATATTGCCTAATATTATGTAGCGATGACAGCGATAATCTGTGTACTGTTTTCTATGCATTTTATCATTACTCTACGGATTCCATTTTGGTAGTGATATTTTTACAATTATTTTTATTATACACTATTTTATTTTGTAGGCTTGGTTGAAGATCCTCGACGTGTAGCTTTAGTTCACTAACTGACTGATGGTGGTCGGAGTTTGGTTCCAACTTAGATAATATTATTATCTATTGTCTTGAAGAACTTACTGAAGAGTGGTTTATGTTTTAAATATGTAATTATAATATCGCTGAGCTAATGCATTACCAACCCAAGTAAAAAACAAACATTCAAGATTTCAAGTACTAATTGAAAGAAACATTCCCGCGTTGTGAATAAATAACCTGACAATATTTGAATTCCTTCTACTTCCATAATTATAATTGGAAAATGTTACTTGTGCAATGATGGAGAACTTAGCGGAGGATTAAACCCATGGACGCCTGGCTAATAACCTTAGGGTTTAAAGTTTCAGAGTACTTCTGTGTTTTTACACAATCCTATAATAATATAGAACAATATCAATTTATAAGCCTTTTTTGATTTGTTTTGTATTGCAATTTATTATAGTGTTTACTGACATTACATATTTAATTTATTGTTATTTAACTTGTGTTAGTAATGCATTCAGAAAAGCAATATTAGAACCTAATGTTCAGGTTCAGCACCAGGTACCATTTAGCTCAGGGCCGACCAGGGTGTAGGATGGCCTGCATCCATATGACGTAAGAGTCGCTTACTACAAGTACTGTGAACAAGTTGGTGCCGGGCATATAATTAAGATTGGTTAGACAGAGGAAAATGTATTTAATAGTCACAAAAAGATAGTAAAATTTTTTCAAAACAATATTATTTTACAATTGTTTTTATCAGTGTTTATATTGAAGTAAAATGGCACTGTGTTTACACTAGTTGGTCTTCATCACATATGTTGTGTTGGTGTTGTTGATGGTGTGACTCTTGGCTAAAAGTATCATGAGTAATAATCTGCATTCTCAATGATGTGTTTAAAGGGCGATTGTCAAAGCATTCCAAATCATTCTGCTATAGGATATTAAGTTGTGACTGATATTATTATTCCGTAATATTGAAAGGTTTTTGTAATTTGTATCGTATGTGGTTGGTTAGTCTTTGTAATATTTTAATTTAATAAAAAATTAACCTGTTCATTATCTTTCAATTACGATTATCCTTTTCTTCATCCAGAACACAAAACAAGGAAAGGTGCAACCAGGCGAGTACTCTCTCAAATACCATTTTCAAGGCAAGGTTGCTTCTATTCCCATAAGTACCTTGCTTCGTTTACTATTATTTTTTACTAACTTTCATATATTCATACCACGCAGAAAAGATATCTGCGTTGGTTGGAGGAAATCGCCACATATACAAATAAATATAAAGAGTTAAATAACAACAGTTGTGTTATAAATAAGGAAAACATGATAGGGGTAAAGTTATTAGGAATCAGTGAACTTAATCTTCTTATTGGCCTGCCCAGCCATGTTGGCTTGCTTCTCCTTGGGGTCCCACAGGCCACTACGGATGAACCTCTTGGCCGCGTTCTTGTTCACCACAGGCCTATTCTTCCTATCCAACAGCTCGTCCTTCCTCTGCATCAGCTGACGAATCCTCAGCAGTTGCTGCTTCACGGGGTGCGAGTTGGGGTCTGCGCCCCGCGACCGCAGCTGTATCCAACACAGAGAGTTGATAGCGTACACGGAGAACAACTTGTAATTTATTCGGTCTTCTATCGTCATATCCTCAACCTTTGTTTTGTTTTCTTCCATTAACCGAACATGTTTTTGTATATTTAGAATCGCATTATTTAGCTCTACCGCTTTGCCAGTAAATTCGATATCGGAAGCAACGTCTCCAAAATCAAGTTTTTCAATTAAGGACATTTTGTAATGGTTAAATACTCGGTAAAAGGTAGAATAAGATAGAATAAATTACCACCCGTCGGTAGGGTTATGTTTTTGATTATTTGGACTCGTTAACCATAGAAAACCACAGAGGTAATCTGTCAAATAAATAATAATGCGGAGTAGTGATGGGCAGGATCGAAACATTTACATGATGGAATAGGGTACAATCACTTTTTTTTACCAAAAATTAAAGAAAAAAAATACCAACTGTGTACGACTATTGAGTCTAGAAAACTCCAGATTCGACGTAATGTTGGTGCGCGTCAATCTTGCCAGTACGGCAAGATTCTACGCATGTCTATACCGCTCACCGAACCATAGCGAATCAGACACTTCCGAACTCTTCAAACATTTGAGCGATACTATTGATGATCTCTTGCCCCGCTACCCTTCGGCCGAGTTAATTGTTCTGGGGGACTTCAATGTTCATAACCAACCATGGTTGAAGTTCTCAGGCCCAACGGACTCGGCTGGCCGACAGGCGGAATCCTATGCCATTTGCTACGGATTAGAGCAACTGGTTCAGGAGCCTACAAAGGTTCCTGATGTCCAGACTCACCGCTCCAATATGTTAGACTTATTCTTAACTACTGGGCCACACAGTTATAAGATTGACGTCACAGCGCCTCTGGGATCATCCGACCACTGCCTAGTGACGACATCAATCCCCGTTAACCTCAGACCAACCAATGAGAGGCTGAGGAGAAAAGTGTGGCACTATAGATCAGCAGATTGGTTCGGTATGCGGGCCCACTTCAACGCTTTTCCGTGGTCAGCTGTTTGTTTTCGGACTTCGGACCCTTCAAGATGTGCCCAGGAGATTGGTGAAGTCATCAAATCGGCGATGGATGGCTTCATACAATCGACTACTAAAGAAACTGGTGTGGGCTCAAAGCCGTGGTTCAGTCGACAATGCTCCGAAGCAGTTCGACGAAAAAACGCGGCTTACCGAGCCTTCAACACATCTCGAACGCCCGAAAGCATACAACAAATCGGCAAAGGAATGCAAGAGAATCATCAATAGGTCAAAATTCGAACACGACCTGCAGATCGGCAAAAAGCTGGCTGCCTGCCCGCATGGCAGCAAAGCATTCTGGTCGCTTGCGGGCTCAATAGGTCGGAATTTTTGCAAACCCAGTTTGCCACCTCTTACCAGACCTGACGGCTCACTAGCAAACACCGCCACCGAAAAGGCTAACCTATTAGGGAAAATGTTCGACGACGGAGGTGCTGTTCCGCCGTCGGTTCCTCACTGCGGCTTCTATATGAAAAAGCTGAGGATCCAGCATCGGGATGTACTCCACGTTATACGGGGGCTCGATGTTAACAAAGCTAGTGGACCTGATGGAATACCTGCCCTGGTATTGCAGAGGTGTGCTGCGAAAATAGTTCCAGTTTTGACAAAGCTCTTCAAAATGTCCCTGAAGTGTGGCACTGTGCCCTCTGGTTGGAAAAAAGCGGTCATTCACCCTATTACCAAGAAAGGTGACCGCTCCAACCCGGCCAACTACCGCCCCATAGCGATCACATCAGTTCTGTCCAAAGTGATGGAACGTGTGATCAACGACAAACTGCTCACATACCTCGAGAAGAACAAAATTATCAACGACCGTCAATACGGATTCCGGCGGAACCGCTCGTGCGGTGATCTTCTCGCGTATGTGACGCATGTTTGGGGGCGGTGCCTGGAACGTCACGGTGAGACCCAAACGGTCGCACTAGACATATCCAAGGCCTTTGACCGGGTCTGGCATCGAGGACTTGTCAACAAATTGCCTTCATACGGACTTCCCGCATCCCTGTGTACGTGGATTGCTGACTTTTTAAGGGATAGGTCGATTCAGGCGGTTGCTGACGGTTTCACCTCTTCCTCACACTCTATAAATGCTGGGGTCCCACAGGGATCGGTTCTGTCTCCGACTTTGTTTTTGTTGCACATCAATGACCTTTTGACATGTGCACCGATTCATTGTTACGCGGATGACAGTACAGTTCATGATAGCTTTTTGTTTGACAAGCCCCCAAAGGGCACACAAACTCCAACGGCTCGGAGGGCTTTGAAGCAGAGAATGGACGGTTATCTCGAGAGTATTTCCTCCTGGGGTATAAATAATCTCGTCGAATTTAATGTTTCAAAGACCCAATCCTGTCTGATTACGTCTAAAAGGGATTCAAATGATAATCTAGTCTCCTTCAACGGAAGCAATCTTCCGAACAGGCCTTCCATTGATATGCTTGGTGTAACTATAAGTGACCAGCTCAGGTACGGGGGCTCCATCGAAGCCAGAGTAAAGTTGGCCTCTCAGAAGCTGGGCGTACTGTACAGGGCCCGCAGATACTTTAATAGTACACAACTGCTGACCCTGTACAAATCGCAAGTGCGCCCTACTGTCGAATTTGGCAGCCATCTCTGGTCCGGAGCCCCAAAATACCTGAAAAAAACCTTTGACTCTGTGCAGAAACGGGCGGTCCGTTTGATAGATTCCCCAATCTTAACAAACGGACTGCAATCTTTAGAGCACAGGCGTCAGGTAGGTATGCTGTCCTGCTCGGCTGTGGAACGAGCTGCCGGCCTCTGTGTTTCCTCCCTCCTACAACATGGGACTCTTCAAGACCCATTTTCACTACGTCCTCTCCACAAAAGGACCCTCCACACAGCATCCTCAAAGATGCCATAGGCCCTGAGGGAAATTATTTTCTTCAGGGCCTCCTGTGTGGAGTTGATATAAAAATAAAAAAACCAACTGGAATATTCAAACAAAACAAAATTACGATTGTCTTTCAACAGTTTTGAATATTCACATTTCAAATTACGATCGAAACGCTTTCTTTCAGTCTTAAGTTAATAGTTTTGGTAAATATTCGGAATCGCTGGACACGGATAATACGAAATATTTTTTGATAAAACCTTCTGATTTACCTTAATTACTATAAAAGGAATCTGACTGCATTTGTGATATTTTTAATTTTAGCATTTTAATTTTTAATTACGTAAATCGAAAATTCACTTTCGTTGTATGGGATGACAGCTGGAATGATTTCTGTTGATGACATTTTCTCTTGTTGGTATTCCCGATACGAGTAGCTAGAATTTGAATCATTTCTGAATGCAAATGCTAGTTAGGTACTGTTTATAAAATAAAATATATTTATGTTACTTAAAAAATTTAAATTATTTATATTTATGTATTATTATAATTATTGTTTTATTTTACCTAAACTATAGTAACCTAACCTATAATAATCAAACCTAAACTAACCTAACCTAACCCAACATACCTAACCCAACCGATAATAATCCAACCTAACCTAACCTAACCTATATCCTAATAATAATCCAACCTTACCTATAATAATCGAACCAAACCTACAATAATCCAACCTAACCTATAATAATCCAACCTAACCTAACCTAACCTATAATAATCCAACCTAACCTACCCTAACCTATATCCTAATAATAATCCAACCTAACCTAACCTATAATAAATCCAACCTAACCTAACCTATAATATCCAATTTAACCTAACCTAAATCCTAATAATAAACCAACCTAACCTATAATAATCCAACCTAACCTAACCTTTATCCTAACCTGACCTATAATAACCTCACCTTTTTTAATTTTTCTATTTTATAAATCATACCTAAATATCTTTATTTTATTTTTCGAGTTTGCCTAAAATAGTACCTACCTAGTATTTTCATATGGTAAAAAATCTAGCTACTCGTATCAGGAATAACAACAAAAGAAAATGTTATCAACAGAAATCATTCCAGCTGTCATCCCATACAACGAAAGTGAATTTTCGATTTACGTAATTAAAAATTAAAATGCTAATATTAAAAATATCCCAAATGCAGTCAGATTCCTTTTATAGTAATTAAGGTAAATCAGAAGGTTTTATTTAAAAATATTTCATATAACCCTTGTCCAGCGATTCCGAATAATTACCATAATTTTTATTCGGAGAAAATGTCTGTAATTACCATTTATAAATACTGTATAGTACCAAAGTGTACAAATACAACATCTTCAACATCAAACAAACTATTTATAAATGTCCCAAATGATGTTATTACGCGTAAAAAGTGTTGTCACGAAATGAAAAGGTGCGTTAACAAAAATGGTGTACATTCCGCTAAATCTCATCGTTGTTGCTGTGAAGATCATTTCAATTTAAGTAGCAAAATTTTTTTTAAAACCCTTATTTATACCTGATAGAGTAATTTTATATCGGGTACGAATTAGACCGCATAGTTTTACAATATTATATTTCAGCATATAAATAATTTCATTGCAGGTTATATGTTTAAAAATCTCTAACAATCATAAGAATATTTTGTACCTATAGTTATGTAATGATATTATTATCTTGCATGTAAAATGTTTTTGGTAACTATGACTTTACTTCATAGTAAATAAATAAAATAATTTTTGTGTTTACAGCTCCAAGAGGATTTAGAAAATTATTAATATATAAGATTAAAATATAAGTCAAAATGATGGGATGCAAAATCAGATTAAAAAACAAATGTTATCCCAGATATTTTTGCCAGTCAAAAAAAAGTTTCACCAACCCCAAGGCAAACAGGACAAAAAATATTGCGTGCCGAGTTAGTAAAATACGATATGAGAATGGAGGAGCCCATTAAAATCGAAATATGGAACCCAGAGCCCTCTACATCTACAGCAGCTAATCTTCTTTTGGAGGCCTCCACTTCAACAGCCGCTCACTACCTTCTGGAACCTACTAATTGCAATCGTAAAATGGTTGATAAGGTAGTACAAGTAGATATTCGCTGTCGCGTTACCTATGGAAGCAAATCTATTTCAACTGTGCAAACAATAACAAACACAGCTTGCTCCCCATTGAAGTTCTCACCCACAAAGTCTATCTGTCAAAGGTGACTTGCCTACTCATTGTGATAACATAGATATTATATCCATTAGTTCTGAGGACAATAATTCAGACTACATCCCCTCTGCATTAGACAACAGTAGCAATTTTAATGGGTCTGAGATTGATACTGGAGTTGTAAATCTGACAATGAGGAAATCTTTCAGGCTAGTTTAGGGATCGGTAAGGAGACAATGAAAGATAAATGTGTTGCGCCATGGCGTTTATTCTGAGTCAATTGAGTTGCGCAGTTGGGAGATGACTCTGGACCGATGAGGATAACACCAGGTGTAGACGGCGATGACGGCGATGGAGTGGTCGAGGCGGTGATCAGTGAGTCGACACCGCGTTGGTGGAGACCGGACTAGTGGATGTGTTCAGCACTCGTGAAGACGTGGAATCTTCGGGGTACTCCAGTGTGAATGAGGTAGCCGAAAGTGCGATGGACCTGGTCGTCAGATGAGCGGGAGATGCAGGCCGGCGACGATGCCGCGGGGTCGAGGCGCAGACCGGCAAAGGTGTCGCAGGGTCTAGGCGCGTGAGGTAAGCGCTGGCCAGGAATGATAGTCCATAATAAATTGTAGTCCGTGCAGAGCCGGTGTAGGTGAGTAGATCCTGTAGCGGCGAGGTGTAGTAACAGCGGGGGCGCGACGTGGGGGGAAACGGCCATAGCGGCCGTTTCCTCAATACGCAGCGAGCAGCGCTCGCAGCAGCTCGCAGATGGCTCGCAGCATATTGCTCACTCGTAAAACTGCTAATTAATGACTGACTGAGTACATCTCGGTGCGCCTCATTATATAGGCGCCCGGGTGCACGATGAAAAACATTTAAAACATTTATTTTAAACAAATGTCACTACACCTTGAATGAATACCTTACATTAATTAAATACCTCTGTTTTTTTATTTACTGTTATTTATTTTTATTTATTTGTTAAAATGTAATTGTTGGGTTATGTGATATAATGTGTATTTGTTGGGTTAGCTAGAAGAAATAGGATGTAACCTATAAGTTATACCCTTTGTACTCTTTTTGTGCAATAAATATTTTTTTGAATTTTGATTTTATGAATTTTGATGACTATGAACTGTAGCTAGGAACGCCGAACGCTCGCATTGCGTCTAGAGTGTTCCTGCTACAATGCGTTTTGCATTGGCGAGCGTTCCAGAATATTTCCGTAGCGTCGCTACACTAGTCATAGAGAGAGAGCCTAGACGCTGTTTAGAAATCCCTAAGGAAATGTACCATATTATTTATATTGTAGTTGCGAAGGCACCTACAGAAACAATTTATGTATTAATTGATGTTAAAAAAATAAGGTTAGACGATTTGTTTGCCATTCTTGCACTTCACTTTGATTTGTCGGCGTCCTCTGTAATACGGATTTTCTCCATGACTATCAAAATATTAAGAACTTAATTTCAGGAACTAATAATTTGAACAATCACTCCCAATATAATAGCTCAGCTACCCATATCCTTTAGGGCTAGATACAGTAATGTTCAGTCCATAAAATACTGTTTAGAAATACAAATTGAAAAACCCTCAAACCCAATTCACCAATCCATGTATTGGTCTGATTATAAAGGATGCAATACATTGAAATACCTAATTTCATGTACACCACGGGTACATAGATGGTCTGGTAAACTATCTATCATATGGATATAGTGGTCGTGCGTCTGACGCAATTTTTATAGACGACTGTGTATATTTGTCGCACCTGAGTCCTGGGATGTCTGCAATGGCAGACAGGGGTTTTAAAAATATTTCCCATATTTTGCAGCAGATGGCCTGCAAACTGATTCGCCCACCAAGAGTTTTTGCAAACATTCATTCTAGCCGCGAAGAAGTGAAGCAGTCCAAAAGAATTGCCGCATTGCGCATTCACATAGAGCGTTTCATAAGTAGAATTAGATAATTCCAAATGCTCAGAATGCATGCGAGTACTGATCACAACCACATTCCCATAATTGATCACATTATTATTATAGTTTGCGGTTTTATTAACCATTTCACACATTACAGGAGATACAAAACGGGATTAATTTAAACGCTAGGAACATTGAAAACTTTAGTTTCTTATAAATAGCTTGGGATCAAAATGTTAAGCACTTGTCCATTAGAGCTAAACAGTAATTTTGATCATATTTTATGCAACACACAATAACCTCCCTTGAACTTTCTAAGTCAGGCTTTCCTACACAATACAAACCTTTGCATTTTTTTGCAAAATGCATTTGCAATTGCATCTGAGCTATGTACCTATCACTGGGTTTGTCCATGACGACCGTGAAATATCTTCATAAAGCCAAAAGCCAAAAGCTCCAAAAAAGGATGCTGATTGGAAATAATAAGGCCACACTTCTCAAACTTTATTTGAAGTATTTGCTTCACTTCTTTCAATACTTCAGCCTATAGAATTCTGCCACGCCTGAGAAACTTGGTGTTTAATAGCTTAGCACCTAGAATGCTCTCAAAGAGGGAGCCTTCCATGGTTTAACAATGAGCAGCTTCATGGGCTTTAGATGCAGTAATTCTAGCATACCTTAAGTTATGCCATAATGGACAGTGTGATTGTCCAACAGTCATCTGAGCTGCCCTTTCATAGGCAACTGTGCTCATATTATGTTGCAAATATATATTTTTTAAATCTGCTGATGTTGAACCCATATCTTTGTAAAGAATATTACAAACTACATTATGTAAGGAAAGATTTTCGATCACCGTTGGGTCGATAAAATATTTCACCAGCTGAATGTCACGTACACCGAGCTCGATGCTGCTGTCTAAAACTGATTTTAAAAAGGCTCCATCACCCTGCGGCAAAGCAGTAGTAGCAGCTTTCCCTAAAACGCTCGCCTTTATAAACTTCACCATGGTTCTAATAGCAGCCATATACGCCTTCGCACGGACTCTGTGCTCCGGAGTTACCCGGGCCTTCAAAGTGCAAATGGCACCAATGCGTTTCACAAAAAAATACCATATAATTGTTTATAAAGAAAGTGTTCTTTGCAATGGTCGATACCCTAAAATTTGTTATGAAGGTAAAAAACATAAATATTTTCTTTTACATTCAGACACGTGTTATTTAAGAATAATAACTACTAAGTTACAATAACATTTCAAAAATAATATTATTAATTAAAGTGTCACGGGCATTCTTATTTTTGTAAACTTCTTGCTTCTGAAGACAGGGATGGCTTTGGATCAAAGATATTAGAAGAACGAGATGTGCTATGAGCAGTTCATACTGTGTGGAATTGTTTTGCCGAGTGTCGCCGGTTTTGTACACCAATACTACTGCACACCTTCGCTTACTCTAAGGTATCCGCACTAATACATAGAACAGATTTCTGTGCGTACACGTCCCAATACCGTTCAAAGTACCCTAATTAGGTAGTACTCCGCCTACGGTTCAGCGGCCAACATAGCATATCTCGTTCTTCTAATATCTTTGCTTTGGATAGATCCATAAATCTAAACATCATACAATCCGACCACATAATACATTTTTTCATTGAAGTAGATGCCATGATGGAAGGTACTAGGTACGCATAAATAAACCATTCACTAGGAACGTCTAGCGTCTACTTTCGACTTCAGGAATCGCAAGCGACTTGAAACACATGTTCACACGTTTGGATTCGGCGGGAAAGTCGAACGATGACTCATACGTGAACAATAAAAGTAGACGGGCTATCAACTTTTGTCACTCAACTAAAAACTTGATCAACTCTGTTGAAAGGGTGTTCACCCTTGTCAATTAGTTTTCAAGAGTCATTCAACACAGATTCGATCAACTAAAATCGCCCTGTCTGAAAGGGTATATTAATCTACCGAAATTTTTCGTAAATCTACCGAAATTTTTGAAAATTTACGAAATCAATTAATATCCACAGAAAAGTTACCGAAGTTTTTTGATTGAATTCTGGGATGAAATTTTTTGAAAATTTTCAGCCATGTTTTGAAAATATGGTGGATAATTATACTTGGGTATATCATCACTGATTTGCACAACATATTTTGACGACCTACCATGTGGTCTCTAATCTACCGATTTTTTCACTCAAATCTGCCGATTTTCATTTTCACGGTATGGCATCACTGTTTATATGAGCCGAATGTCAGAAACAGTCAGAAATGACAGTTCACAAGCGTGCGGCGGTCTAAATAATATTCACCGTCATTTAATATTATGTTCGTGTACGTGAAAATCTCAAAATATTTAATTTATTCGTTCTTTTTACTTATAGCGGTATTATCATTCAATTTCAGAAGATTCGCCTCTCACTACGAATATATAAAACAAGAAAATGTTTGGCAAGATTTTGCAAAGGAAATATCAAAAAACCTGACCATCCGCAGTGTAGTCGCATGCGACTACACTGCGATATTAAACGATAACTCCGGTATCGATATGGCTTCATTGGGTGAAGCCGTATTAGATACGACCAATTTGAAAATCGGCGGAGAATTCGTACCGCCGAATTGTAAACCTTCGTTTAGTACCGCCGTTATAGTGCCTTACCGCGATCGAGACAAGCAGCTGAAAGACTTCCTCACCTATATTCACATGTTCCTCGGAAAGCAGAATATACACTACCGTATTTACATAGTGGAGCAAGACGACGGGAGGCCTTTTAACCGAGCCAAGCTCCTCAACATCGGCTCCGTGATCGCCATCCAACACGGCTTCCCGTGCCTCGTACTGCATGACGTGGACCTCCTGCCCCTCAAGCTGAAGAACTTGTACGCCTGCACCAAGTCTCCTCGCCACATGTCTGCCAGTATCGATAAGCACAGGTATATAATTACGCACATATCATTTTGCTCCCTCGTTGTTACTTGTTGCCGTTGCAGCTGAGAGCGCCGTGTCTGTTGCTTGCAGGTTCAACTTGCCATACAAGGAGCTGTTTGGCGGAGCCGTGTCCCTCCTGTCGGAGCAGTTTGTGGCGGCCAACGGCATGAGCAACCGCTACTTCGGCTGGGGCGGGGAAGACGACGACCTCTACCAGCGGCTGCGCGAGATCAGCCTGACCCCTGTGCGCCTGGAGCCCGAGGTCAGCGTGTACTCCATGATGCGGCACCAGAGCCAGCTGCCCAGCCCCGAGAGGAAGGCCCTCTTGGCGCAGGCCTCCCTGCGCTACGCCATTGACGGTCTGAACTCCCTAACCTTCATCGAGAAGTCTACCAAACTTCACCCTCTCTTCACGCACATTGTGGTGCAGCTCTGAAAAGAACATTTCCTTATTCCTTCCACAAGTCCAGCTGGCTTCGCCAACTTCCACTATTGTTATTACATAAGTTGACCAAGGCAACCTATTCATCTGTGATGCGCAGTTAACTTAACTTTTTAACAGCGGCGGGTTTTGTATCACCGCTGTAGATAGATGGAGTTAGACAGTCTGTTTGGAGAGTATGTTTAGTAGAATTTTGAATCTAACGAGATCAGCTTTACTTCCGATACTTCTGCAGGCTTTTCATTCATTACGGCCACATTAATTGATAATATTTTCACGATGCAGTGCTACACTGAGATGGAGACGTCAACACGCCTAGGGTTTATTGTTATTGTAGAACTATTCGCATTATACAATATATGAACTAGATAGTACAGAGGTTCCCAATTTGTAGATCATGAGCCAATTGCAGTAGAATTGCTAACACTAATTTAAAGTTGGTTGTTTTCGAAAGTTGATGGCTCAATTACAAAGTTTGGGAGCCCCCAATCTGGTCTACCAGTACAAACATAATTTTCACTATTTATATTATTATAATACTAGAATAGGATTTAAAGCATGTAGCATAGACACAAGTGCCCTTTACAAAATAAAATATAAGAGAATTTACAGTAAAGCAAATATACAATATGTTATTTAAAAGAATACAAATGCGTTCCTAATAAAGTGTCGGTTTGCATAGGTAACTTTAAGCGAATAAATGGGTAAAAATTAGCCATAATAATAATTTGTACAATTATTTTCATCAGTACAGTTTATATCAGTTGCCTTTATTGGGTAGCAAGCGGCAAGGCAACGAATGAAAGATTGCATCTTACTCTGATAGTACATTTATAAGGTTGGTCATATTATTATCTCATTTTAGGAATCTCAATATCTAGTCATTTAATAATAAAATGTACGTAATTAGTAAAGAGAAATGTTATGATTTGATTTTCGGTTTTGGTTTATCCTTTGCAAATAGAGAAGGACTTTGGAAGTACTGACGGACGGGTTGTTTTGGAGAATTTGAACAATTCATCAAATTTCAATGTTCATTTTCAAGTTCTGCGAAAGATTTTTCCAAGTTCTGTTTTTATTTCAGTTCTGTCAAGCATATAGTGATATAAACTTGAATAGGACTTTCACAGAAACCAAAATTTGTTGAAATTTGATGAATTGTTCAAATTCTCCAAAACAACCCATCCTAAATGTACAGGTAACAATTCATAATGCGCCCTTCGATAGGCTATAAACTGGTTTAGTTGTGATTTTCATTTATTAAAATTAAGTTTTTATCAATTTTTCTTTAAATTGAAATATCCAGATTCATTTTTATTGAAATGTCTGAAAAGTAATTTTTAGAAACGGGATGTATTTCACAATCCTCTTGATAGCTTATATTTAGAAAAATGTATATTTCCGATTTACGTTTTAATTATGTATAGAATCTGAATTTACTATTCGCTACTGGAACCTATGAATAGTGGCTACGTAATATATTGGATAAGTTGGCTGAATTTTCTACATATTGCCTGTATTTATTTGTTTATCCTTAGTTGGCATCGCGTTTGGGTCCCATGAGGCAGTAGAAGATTTTTAAATATTGTCAGGTCATTCGTGGCCCATGACGTTATCCTTTAGATAAGTTAACAAGTGAATGGTGAAATAGCCGTCAATGTATTTAAGATTATGAATATTTTGGTTAAGGAGTACACGGCCATTATAATTTATAACAAACCTATCTTCTGGAGCAAACCTACAATAGAGTTTACAGTTCAGGGTAAAAGTAACGTACATTATAATCTTTGCATTCAAAGATGGTGTTGATTTAATAATTTAATAAACAATATCGTATTTGTATGCCTTTCGTGAAAGAATTGAGTTTTTACACAGACAAAACTATTTATTCATTTTGCGTATGTAGAGGCGCAAACTAATAATTACTTTTAATATTTCAAAGTATAACTTGCAAAAAGTGTATTTTCATAAAGTAATTAAATTAACGCAATCTATGAACACGCAGATTATAACGTATGTTTCGTTTACCGTTAACTTTTGAGCCAAAATGCGAAGCACAAGTGAGAAAGAGGCCCCTCCCGCCAATGTCCAGGCATTTCTATAAGGTGTTGGTGGGAGGACTTTGTGTAAATCATTTTATTTAAACGAACACGCCAACCGGTTTCGGCACAACTTGCCACTGTGACGCATGATGGCAATGATACCACCTGACCTGACTGGTAGAAAACTCGTATTAATAAAGTGATACATATCATTTGAGTTTTGCGACAGATACATATATTTATGTATGTATAAGTAGCATAATTTGTTCTTCCTGTACCCCTTCTCTTCCTCTGTATAAAAAATGCATATCAATGTATTTGTGCTTTTTATATTATTTTAACTGAATAAATACGTAATACTGAGAATATTTATTTATTTATAAGAAAACAAGGACGAATACTGTCACTGTTATGCAGTTGGAGAAACTCGGTGAACAAGACTCTGGTCTTCACCCCTTCACAGTTTGATGTCAATTGCATGAGGTTGACCCTTTTATAAGACCTGCTCATTAATTAACATCGTCCCGCCATCCTGCGCCACCAAATCCCTCCCTTAACCTTTGGAACTTAACCCTTTTTGAGGGAAATCAAAAATGAACTTTAAAATGTTACAAGTTCAAGCGATTCTGTTAAAAAATATGTGCACTTTCTCATGGCATACAGGTTTAAATCGCATATCAAAAAATTCCAGCTAGGAAGAAATTCCAAGCTGAAATACTGTGCTCTAACACTGTTCCTATTCTTTCAAAATACGCTTGGTATAGATTCAGAAGTAACGAGGTTTTTCTAATGTTAATAATTGGATAAACTAGGCTGCTTTACCTTATTATGTACAAACAGATTGTTATTAACAGAAGATAACAAATAATAGATATTGATAGAAGTAAGTAAGAACATCAGTAAGTGTACAACAGTCAGAGGGTTGATAAGTAAATATACCAATTGTCCAATGACGGTATACAACAGCATGTTATTTATGCCAGTAGCGCACTGATGCACAATTGGTTTTCCAGAGGGTAAACCACCTCTATGTATGTATAACAATATCAGAACAGTGTGTGTGTGTGCGAATGAAGCAAGGAGTATGTCAAGACAGAGTTGTGTGGTGTTGGTTCTTGAAGAAAGTAATTACCTAGTAATTGCCTATGTCATCTTCAGGGATGCTGTGTGGTACGGTGGTAGGAAATCACTGGTGCTGTATACTCGGTACACATTTAGAATTTTGTCATTATTAAATTAGATAAAAATGAATAGTTTACATGTATTACTTACATGATTGATACAACCATTACCGCCGGCCACTAATTGAAAAGGTATCAACGCACACAGACGAATATATATTATAGTAGCAAAAAAAAATTGTCCGATGAGTTTGATAAAAACTTATATATTTTATCCAATACAACACCTAAAATATGAACTCTGTGTTTAGTATATTTACAGAGATATTGAAATAATTATAAACATCGTCACCTCCATGCTAAATCTGCCATTTTTTGAGAAAATTATTTTTTGATGAAAAAAATTCTGTAACGCTACGCACTGTACGCATGGAGTTATCAAACTTATCAAATTTGTGAATCTTAATTATATATTATTAGTCATTTGAATCAACTCAGGGTAAATTTACAAAAAAAGTAGATAGAAATATTTACCATGGTGTAAATATGAATTATCAATAAAATAGACCACAAACAACTAGCGAATCTGACAAATAATTTTTTTTTAAATATATTAAAAAAACAATAGCTTTTTTGATCTCATAAAGCTGACTTTTTGCATATTGGCAACTTTAGCATGGAGGTGATAATTTTCAAATCAGTTGACAACACCAGCATGAAAGGAAAGGGAAGAAAACAGTTGACAACACCGGCAAGGAAGGGAAGGGAAGAAAACAGTTGACAACACCGGCAAGGAAGGAAAAAAACAAGTTTATATTTTTAGGATAATACACTGTATACAGGTACTCAAATATGAATACATTCATACATTATTTTTTATTGAAATCGCAATTATCTAACACAAGATCATGTCATGCCATGTTCTCAGTCAATACTAATACATTTCATAATGGTAATATAAATATAAAAAGTAAAAAAATATTACAGAAAAGCCATCACATAATAATAAATTCAAACAAAGTGGATACACACACACCATGTGGCAAGTTTGGACAATTTAATCTTTTACAGAAAAACTTCTATAAAAAATATAATATAATAATATATAAATCTGTTTGTTGAAGCAATAAAAACATTTAAACTGGCTTTGTGGAATTTGCATTAATTTTTATACCTCAATGTAATAAATTTTAAGTTGCAAGCTTTGCAGTATTGGCTGTGGAGTTTAAAATATCCATTTAACTGCCGAAAAATAAGATAAGATGCCATGTCAGCCAATTGCTCCACAATTTCAATAAAAAAATGTTAAACTGACATTGGAAACTTTAAGACTTGCCATCTTAACACACATCTTACATATGGGAAGGGTAGTTCTACCTTTTACGCCGGTCCTACTTGAATTGCTGTCTGATAATTCTATGTGAATATTGCATACTAATCTCTTTGTAAGGGTCTCAACTATAAATATATGTATGCATAAACAATGTGATACAAGCCTCCATTTTCTTATCTTCTTTTCTCTTTCTAAAATGTAATATTTTATCAAAAGGAAACTATTCTAAACCTATAGAGTGAATAATAAATCCTTGCAATTAAGGCATTAGAGATGCGGAAATCGTTATTTTTTTGTAATGATTTGTGCGAAAATGAAAATCAATTTTTTTGTAATGTAATAGAATATGTACATTTTTTATACATAAAACATCACTAAATGGCCAAAAACTGACTTTAACTTCAGTTTAGGGATTGTAAATAATAAATATATACTTTATTTTCAAAGATTTAGTGGTTTGAAGCAAAATCCAATTTCTCGAATGGGACCCTATTTTTGCCCGCTTATAGTGTGTTACTTATAAACGCAGTTTAAATACGGCTTATAATTACGGCTAGTACAGGTAAAACTGCACCAGCCCATATAAGTAATAAACATACAAATAAATGAGTATTTTTCACAATATATACATAATATACAATTATCAACGAAAATCTTCTCAGATTCCAAGCAAAGACTAGTATGTATTACTATATTATATTCAGACATGAGACTTCTACTATGCATGCATTTGCATATATTATGTAAATTTGGGCCATTTTAATAATTTAATGCAGTGATTCTCAACGCATGCGCGCCCCACTGGAGGGCAATTCAACTATAAGTATTAATTTGTAAAAAAATGTTCAAAAATCACATTTGTACAAAAAAAAATTAATGCTGCAACCCTGACGTTCCAACGATAAAACAAGAAGAGCAACACTAGCACAAGTGACACGATGCGTGTTGAGGTTGTTTTGCCGTGAGAAGCACTGCTTTAATGCATATTTAGATTTGGAGTCAGTAGAGAACACCCAATTAAACAGAACAGAAGCAACTCTGTCACTACAAGGTTTACTGTCTACGAGCTCGGTGTCAATACCAACTTTACTAATATGTACTGCTAATCTGCCAGGAATTAACAAAAAGATAATTGATTTGTATGAATGGCTACACTTGTGCTTGCGATGCCACTTCCCTTATGTTGAAATTAAAACTTATATTGATATCATTTTGTAAATTGCAAGCCATTAAAATTAGACTGGCATGTTTTTCTTAATTTTGGCTGAAGCCGGTCGAGCGTAATGTGGTGCTACACGGCAACGCTATAGCCGTGTGCAACAATCCAGACTTCTATATGAAACTGAATGCAGCATAAATTATGCGACTCATAAATATCAAAATTACGCTCATCTGGCCTCAGACTTGCACTTTCAGGTATTTTTATTCCGCAGCATGCTTATTTTGAAATTTTGAAGTGAATAGTATAATTATTCTAAGTCATATAAAATAAAATGATTAAAAGATTTAATAGAATTATTAATTAGAAATAAACTATACATTTGCACATTAGTTTTTGGTTGATTATGTATTTATTTACATAGTTCTAGTTTCCACCAAGGCAATGTTAGGTAATAAGGTTTTATGAAAACCAAATGGTGTTAATGGTGACGAGTGTTTGCACTGTGTGACACTAGATTATAGTAATATTGGAAATGGATTTAACTGACTGTAAGAAACAATATACACTTTGCAGCATTCAATGGAGGCTAGTAACTTTGCTTCAAAAGAACTAAAATTTAAAAAAACTTTGTTTTTGAAGAGCCGGTTATATTCAACTTCGAACACAGATGTCTCCAAAAAGCATCACCACAAGTTTAACAATGTTATTGAATACCCATTTGAGAATGTGAAGATCAAAGAGAGTATTCAATAGGCTATGTATTATGGTCTCAACAAGACCATGGTGAGCAGACCGAGAGCGAAGGAGCAGACTAACTGCAGGGCGGGGGGCAGGTGCAGCAAGGCCTGCAGGCGAGGGGGCAGCAGTTCAAGCAGGGGGCTGGGTGAGGGCGGCGGCGGGGGCGCGCTGGGCAGCAGCAGGGCTCCCACACACAGCGCGCACACGGCTAGCAGCAGCCCCGGGGGCCCCCTGTGCGCCGAGCTGTGCTGGGCCCCGTGCGGAGGGGGCGCTGCCAGCGGCTGGTATGCCTCGCGTTCCTCTGCACACTCTGCCCCCTCCGGCTCGCCGGCTAGGAACTTGGCCACAACGATTCGCTTGCCCAGCACCTGCACACGGAACACATTAGATCTATCCGACTGTTCATTTGTGGTGTAGTTCAATCACAATGTAATACATAATCCATCTTACAAAATTCACATTAACAACATTGAGCGAATACAAAAAAAATTTCAACGTCTTATAAATTTTAAATTAAATATCCCTGTCGAAGACTTAAAATACAATTTCTTATTAAATACTCTAAAAATACATACATTAGAAGATAGACGTAAAATAAATGATTTAACGTTCTTATTCAAAATACCTAACTCTAAATTCGACTGTTGTGAACATCTGCAACTTATAAACATACATACACCCACAGTAACAACAAGACAAAATACAATATTCTAGAGCAGCACACATAAGCGTAACTACATTGCCCACTCCGATCGATACAACGACTTCACACCATGGGAAATCATTACTTGGGTGATGTTGACATATTCAATACCAACTTGGCAAGTTTTGTGGATCATTTAAAACATTTATTTCAACAATACTCCTAAACACATCATGTAAACCTACAAAAAGCTGTAATTTTCTGTTTTTGTTTCTTGTGTTTGTATGACTTGTTGCATAGGTTTTATCAAATGTAACTTTATTCTTATTTTTTATGTTTCAAAGTATCTGTCAAATTAAAATTATACTACCAACCATGTAAAAGCCCTCTGGGCGTTAAATAAATAATAAAATAATTAGATTAAAACAACTTTAAGTTACACTTATTTTTGTGGCTTGGTGATTATAAAATTTATTTATTATTACTTTTCGACATTACATCTTCTTCTTAATATATAAAAATTGAGCATGCGCATGTTTTTGGTCACAACACTCCAAAAGTATATGACCGATATCTCTGAAACTTTCAAATTGAGCATGCGCATGTTTTTGGTCACAACACTCCAAAAGTATATGACCGATATCTCTGAAACTTTCAAATTGAGCATGCGCATGTTTTTGGTCACAACACTCCAAAAGTATATGACCGATATCTCTGAAACTTTCAAATTGAGCATGCGCATGTTTTTGGTCACAACACTCCAAAAGTATATGACCGATATCTCTGAAACTTTCAAATTGAGCATGCGCATGTTTTTGGTCACAACACTCCAAAAGTATATGACCGATATCTGTGAAACTTTCAAATTGAGCATGCGCATGTTTTTGGTCACAACACTCCAAAAGTATATGACCGATATCTCTGAAACTTTCAAATTGAGCATGCGCATGTTTTTGGTCGCAACACTCCAAAAGTATATGACCGATGTCGCTGAAAATATCAAAGTTTGTTCTTATTAGTGCCATGAGAGTTTAGAGAGTGGTTTGATGGTCGAAGAAGTCGGGGTCGCCGGAGGAATACTAAATGCAATATCTCTGGACCAGAATGAAATACGGAGTCAAATTAAAGTCGATTTAATGTAGTTTTTTTTAACAGTAACATTTTGGTATACAGTAGTGAATGGAAGGCAAATAGTGAAAGAAGTCGGAGACGTCCGAGAAATACATTAGCAATAGCGAAGCATTGCGGGCTCCACCTGTTTTGTATAATACATACTTCTTTTATTATAAATGAGTCATGGAGATCCGCAAAATCCGCTCTGGAAATTTCGACTAGTTTTGATTCACAAAACATTAAAGTAAAATGTTACAAAGTCTTTCTAATGGCAGCTTGATTGCTAAATGTGCAAAGGTTTAAATCATAACTGAAAATGGAACGATGTTAGAGTGTGGTATTCTCTCTGTATGCGTAATACAGATGTCAATAGATTTGTTCACACTGCTATCTATTGAAAACTTGCACTACTTAAAAATGATTTATGACCCTTTTTACCTATTAAAAAATCTTTATAATCCTAGGAAATGGAGGAGAGTTATAAGGAAGTTAATTTGTAATAGGGAATTCTCGTTTTGTAAATAATTTATTTCAATAAAGATAATTATTTTATTATGTGCCTCTTTTTTTTTAAATGCATTTTCAATTTTTTGTAGTTGTTTTAAAAATTGCGTGCTATTTCGGCTCTGAAAACGGTCATGCGCCATCTTGACCGCTACGTCACACCTTTGTCGCCGCCGCCGCCATCGGTTTGCAGGATCTACTCAGGCCGGTCAACCGCGACGTCATCGTTCGCCCTTGAACGCTTGATCAATCACCGGGCGTTCTTAGCTGCATTGAAATATTTCGTTCGCGCCTGTTTTTAAAGTCATTATAACTTTAATAAATGATTTTTGAAAATTATAAAAAATATGTATTCTTGTGTCTGAAGTGTTTCTACATATGAATAATTAATAATAAGTGATTTTTTGGTGTGAAGAGAATTCCCTATTGTATTTAATGTTGGATGAGAAATCGAAAAAAAAACTAATTCGTGGAAATTAAAAATAAAAATTTGATCTCGACAACAGCGCCACCTATCGGGTCCAAAATTATCATATCTTTCAAGCTGGAACAAACCACATACATTCACAAAATTTCATTGAAATCGGTTGGACTGTTTCGGAGATTAGCGTGTAAGAACATAGAGACACGTGAGTTTTACATATTAAGATTAATAGTTTTGGCTAAATATCGAAAGAATAAGTTATTTGATATTTTGCATAAAAGCTATATTCTGTCTATTCAAGGAGTTCCAAACAGTTTTTCGTGACTTTGTTCAAATTTCCGAAAAATTCCAGAGCGGGTTTTGCATCTTTATGATTCAAATATGGGTTGAAGTAGGAATTTCTTATTTTTGTAATTATTATTTATTTTTTTCATTTATTGACCATTGGTCTCCGATATGGTACATAGTGTGAGGTTATAAAAAAAGAAGAAAAAATTAGTTTAAAACCACTTTAGTGCTATGCTTAGCATGTCGACTAGTTTCAGATGTTCCCAACCGTCGTAAGGGACAATAATTATACACTATGTGTGTATTTTAATTTATTTTCAACAATATCCTATCGAATCTTGCCACGGGCGTGAGCGTCTCGTCCCGTAAATCGCGAATGATTTGTTAACATAAAAAGTATTGTATTGTATTAGTATTTGTATTAAAAAGTCTTTAATTTGATTTTCGTCATAGTTGATAATAAAAACATGGTTTCTATGTACCGCGTACGAAATTTCAAAACCCTATAACTCAGTTAATAGTGCCGACCCCCACCTAATTCTTACAGATTCGGATTCCCCAGCCCTAAATTAGTCTAAATCAAGTTCAATTTCGGTTATTCGAGTGACTCCCATAAACCAAATTTTACCCCATAAAATACCTGGTTGGTGATCCGGTCATGCATGGTGATGCGGAACTTGTCCTCCGTATGGCAGTGCGCACTGGAGGGTTGCGAATAACGCAGCGCCACGTCCACGCAGCTCAGAGGAGGGATGGCCCCCTCGGGGTCCGTTACTGTGAATTTGTGCGGGGACGTGCACATCACTGCACAAAAACATACATACATAGCATCAGCATACATCCAAATTAAAACAATAACATATATAATATAAACACAACACCACAGGCCTGCAAGTAATGCAGCGCCACGTTCACGCAGCTCAAAGGAAAGATGGCCCCTCGGGATCCGTCACCGTGAACTTGTGGGTGGACATGCACATCACTGCACAACAACATACACACATAGCAGCATCAGCATAAATCCAAATTAAAACAATAACATAATATCAACACGATACCACATACCTTGAAAATTTACGGGAAAATCACATGGATTGTAGAGCGTTAACAATTGTTTGTGAGTGTGCCTTGCAGCCAAGTAAAATTCCATGCCAGTAGGGAATACAAAAACGGGAAGTTTCTTCATCATTTTAGATTACTTGAACAGCGTTTTAAACAACTACGCTAGTTTACAATTCTTGTGTGAACAAAATAATAATAACAGAGAGGCACGTCATAACACGCTGCGCTGTCAACTGACAGGAGGACATTGTTTTCGTTTTTCGTTGTCGTTCAGGGTTGCCAATGCATATGTTCTAAAATACCCACAATAGTTGTTCAAATTCCCCAAAAGTTCCTTTTCCACCTTGTTATAACTATACTTAGGGGAGTTCTAATATTAACACTGCGCATGTAAAAAGAAAGAAGGAACGAGTAAAAAAATAAGTTACGTTGTTACAATTTTTTAAACATTTATTAAAAAACTGTATAAAGTTGAGGGTTAGTTTTAATCTAGGCTTAATACTATTCTTAAAATTATTTGTCTTTTTTATTAATTCTAATTTATTTTCATTCGATGCCTTTTGAAAGTTGGTTCGCGCTACGAAGTAAAACATACAAAAATTGTTCAGGCACTTCCCTTTTCGATGCTTCTGGAACCGCACTTATCACTGATAAAAACACGCGGCAGCTTGGGCTGGTTCCGAAAGGCGTAAACAGTATATTGTTGATAGTAGGGCAGTCACTCGCAGTTCAGCGTGGGCCAAGGCTCCGAAGGGCAGAGTCGGCAGGCAGCGACTCCTGAGAGGGCAGCTTCCTGGGCGGAAGTCAGGCGACCACTCTGGCTTCCTGGGCGTAAGAGCTTCGGCGACCGCTCCAAGGGGGGCGGCAGGAGGTTCCTCGGCGGAGGTGAGATGGTAACTGACTGGTCATCATCTATCTTGAGCTGCGCGATGGTGGGGTGCTGAAACTATCGTGGTTTACACCACTTCGTGACTTTGTTCGGGTCCATGGCGCTGGCGTCGCCACTCTTACCGCTAGATGACGCTGGCTGGCTCATTCTGATCTCCCGATTTACTTAATGTGCAAAATCTTAGTCAAAATCTTAAGGGTCTCCCTTGCTCCCGGGTGTCCGGCCACGGAACTAACATGGTAGGCGGTTATAACTTTGCTAATCACACTGGTTGGTACTACCAACTGGGGCTCGTTGTCTTTCCTCCTTCTCCAAGGGTGCAGCGGAATTTACTAAAAATAAATTAGATAGCAACATATCTTACACTGGCTAGTTTCATTTTCAAGTCTCCACTCTTTTTTGATTTCATTACTTTTTAATGTGAAACCGAACAAGAGCCCCAACTGCTCCCAACCGTCTGGAGCCAGTGAGATTATGATCTCCATCTCCAATCGGGGGATGTGGTACACATTATGGTTTCATATCCTAAATGTAAGGGCGTCATAAATTCCAACCTAAAAATGAATGAATGGTTCACAAACTAGATAATATCATAATTAAACAGCTAACATCTAATACCTAACATTTCCAACATAAAACCATTACAATAATTAAGTGATCATAAATGCACATCAACGACCGACCCAACGATAGTTCTCTTATATAGCGTCTAAAATGTTCAACTTACTGAGTATTGATAGACATTGAAAACTGATGATCTTTTTGCCATTAGTGTACAGAAGTGGTTTTTTGCTCAGGGAAGGGAATATTATAAAGAATACCTTACATCTTATTTAAAACTATTCTTATTTTTTCATATTTCTCCAGTAAAAAAATTATCTCTAAATTAACTTTCAACAAAAACTTTATATTACCCTGATGCGATTATTCTTATTTTTATTTCTAATATCCCTAACATTATCGATTATTTTTATTTGTATCCTACCTTATTTTTATTTTTATCTTTATTTTTACAAGATTCACCTACTTCAACTCCTTTCCTGTATCTGGATCATCTACATAATATCTAATATTATATATTCAGAATTGGTTATTTATGAAGGGAAGGAACTATTTTAAAGAATGCCTGACATCATTAAATTAAGTTCATTTGCTTTATTTTTTTTTTCATTTAAATTCTGTTTAAAATTTCTTTTTAAAATAATTAACTAATTTATCTTTATTTTAATCTCTTTCTTATTTTCAGTTAAAGTATTACCTATTTTACAAATACATTGCATTTCACAAAATAATATATTAACAAATGAACATGTATTACATTTATATAATTATACACAAATTTCGACTACCATAATACGGACATGTGTCTAGTGTGGTAGTCGAAAAGCATGTAAAAAAACTGTATTAAAATATATTTTATGAATAAAAAAATAAGAATAAAATCATATTAGGTAATACGTAACACGATGCACCTGCAGGAAGAATATTTGCTTGACAAATGAGATGCCCGTACATTTAGGGTGTGAAAAAATGGCATTCTGACCTGTAAAAAGTTGGAAGGTTTTTATTAAATGTTATAAATTTGTAATTTTAAGGCTCCGTTTTTTTGAATCACCGAAAAAACTATGAAGAATCTAGGGTTAACATGTATTTCAAAGTTAGGTACGCAATTGGCTTTAGTTTCGTGTGTGCAGGTTTTTATGTCCGTCATGATGGGGATGGGCATAAAGGGTGGTACACACGCAAAGCTCACATCAACAGATAATATAAAGCACAATAGCGCTCGCCATACAATCCCATACAGACCCGACACAAGTAAAAAGATAACGCGCTATAAGTGTGGTTCTGAACTTCGCTAACCGATAACCGATTTTACGTAACCGTTCCCGACGCGATATTTGAAAAGTTATGCGTCCCCCTCTCCGCCGTAAAAAGGAGAGGGGGTCATTTTAATTACGGAGAGAGTGGTATATTTATGATTACGGAGCTACCAACTAAGTTCCGTGTTCCCTTTGACAGCCATGACATAAGCAGCCTAATAATGCAAAGAAAAAACCTCAAAGGGAAAAGCTGTAAATTGTCTCTCTTGCGCTCTCCGAGCCCACCGACTCGCTCTGTCGAGCCAATACAGTCCACCAAATAAATACTGTACAGTCCAACCACCCTGGCGTCACACACCACTGACCACCTGCGCCCCCTGACCTCGTTCTCCATCCTACTTTGCCCTACGACCTACCCGTGCCCCGCCCTTACCTGCCAAAACCTTCCTGACCTGCATCACTACCCACTGACATGGAAACATACCTCCTTGAACTGGAGAAGCTGGATCCTCCAATTGAGGCTCTCCAGACATTCATCAATAATATGAAAAGAACGGTCACAAAAACCCCCCAACGAAAGGTTACCTTTTACCCAGATGGGGTAAATCCCTCGGCCACCACCTACCTCTCAGGCACCGCACGTAAAACCCCGCCCATCGCCACCCAACCGCCCACCACCTCCGCCTCCACCTCTACCGCCTCCACCTCCGCCGACCACAGCCTGGCAAGCCGCACTGCATTACCTTCATCACCATCCAAGGATTTCCCGCCCCTTTGGACCACACCGAATAATCCAATCAGAACAAAACCGCCCACGCCTCCTCAGACCCTCGCTACCACCAACCGCTTCCAGACCCTGGCCCCGCCCTCCTCAGATGACACCAACTCAGACACAATCACCACTGACGGAGCAGACACAAACCTATTAACCACCACCACCACCCCGACAGCCGCCCGACGTCCCATTAAAATCCCGCCCATCATCATAAAGTCAGATACAAACTGGAATACACTGAGAAAGAAGCTGGAGAACGCCGGTGTGCGCATATCCCACGCCAAAGCTATCCCGACGGGCGTGGTGGTCCACACCGCCGACTCCTCCAGCTTCAGACTATCCACAAAAATTCTCGATGAAACCAAAACTGACTTCCACACCTTCGAGCTGCACGAGGACAAGACCACTAAGGCAGTTCTGAGGGGAATCCCTACCCAGATCTCAGAGGAGGAGATTCTCCTCGAACTCCAGGACCTTGGTCTCCCGGCCATCACCGTCTCCAGGATGAGGTCGGGACCCGACCGCACCAACGTCCCGATGGTCCTCGTGCAGCTGACTCACGGCGAAGAGGGCAAGAGAATCTTCAATCTTACACACATCTTCCATCTGCGTATAAAATGTGAATTCCTCGACCACAAAACAGCCCCTACACAATGCCATCGCTGTCAACTGTTCGGCCACTCCGCCAAAGGCTGTCATCTCCCCCCCCGCTGCGTCAAATGCGCGGGGCCCCATTTCACCGCCACCTGTCTGAAGCAGAGAGAGGACGGCCCGGCTACCTGCGCCAACTGCGCGGGCCCTCACCCGGCCAACTTCAAAGACTGTCCGAAACGCCCTGCACCCTCCACATCCATGCCCCGTCGAACTGAGGTACCTCCCCAAATCACTTTCACCTCCCGCCCTGTCCAACCATCCACCTCCTATACCCAGGCATTGAACCCCCCCCACCAAATCCCCCCTCCTTACCCCACCCCCTCTCCCTTTCCCCTTCCCCCCTCTCCGCCAACCTCCCCCCCCACCCCCCAGCCCTCAGCTACCCCCTTTAGTTTTTCAGATCTTTTCAAAAATAACTTCTTTTCAAAGATCGGCGAACTTATCGCCGATCTAGTCCCCAAATTCCAATCTGCCACCTCGCCGGCAGACTACCTCTCGATTCTTTTCACTGCAGCCCCTCAAATCATTGCTCTCTTTACCAATTAAATGGCTAATTCTACCAAGCCCTCCGCGCTACGTTTGGCATTCTGGAATGCCAATGGTCTTGACAAAAACATGCACGAACTACGAATTTTCACCAACACACATAATTTAGACATAATACTCATAAATGAAACACACCTAAATCCCTCAAACACACCAAAAATCGCTAACTACACACTGTACCGAAACGACCGATTACACTCTCGAGGCGGCGGCACAGCCGTCTTCGTGAAATCTAAAATCGCACACAAACACAACATCACCCCCCCCCTGACTACCATCGAAAGTACCTCCATCACTGTATTCACAAAACATTCAGGTCCATTGAGAATTAATTCAATTTACAACCCACCTGTTCAGACTTTACAAAAGTCAGATCTTGAATTACTTCTCGATGGACAAACGCCTACTATTCTAGCGGGGGATTTTAACTTAAAACACCCCGATTGGAATAGTAGGCTCACCAACAAAAACGGACGTATCCTACGCGACTTTGCCAACACTCATCCCGACATAAACATCGCAGGACCCATAGAGCCAACTTTTTTCTCTAGCATCGGACACAGACCTGACGTACTTGACATTGCCGTTTTTCACAAAACATCCTGGACATACAGTATCGAAACCATCTGCGACCTCTCCTCCGACCATAACCCCGTGTTGCTAACTCTCAACGAATTCTCTTACCCCCCCCCTTTTTTTTTTTTTTTTGATTATAGGTATTTTTTTACATATATTTTTTTGTAAATTTTGTGTTTGTTTTTTTTTGTTTTAGAAAATCGTTATTATTATATTTTTTAAAGTTAATTGTTTGTAAATGTATACTATATTTTTTGTATATTTGGTTGCAATTTTAATTTTTTATTTAAGTCCACTCATCAAGGGGGGAAGGTTATAGAGACTGGGAATGGATAGGTGGGTTCGTCGTCGGGACTTGAGCGCCCGAGACATGCTATGCTGGGATTTGAGTGCATAGGAAGTTTCGCATAGAATGTTTTGGCTAATTCTACCACATGAGTTTTAAATGGGGGGATTTTCGTGCCTGAATTAATTATACTATTACGGACGAACCAAGGGCTTTTGGTGAATCTTCTAAGTGTGACATTCTGGAATGTGGCAAGACTTTTTGTGTTTGCTGTGCCCCAAATGGGTGAGGCGTATGACATGATGGGGCGTATTTGTGTTTTGTAGATGAGTAGTTTGTTTTGTATGGAAGTTTTTGAGTTTGAGTGTAGCAACGGGTAAAGGGCGTTGGATGTGTTTTTTGCTTTTTGTAGTGTAATATTTATGTGTTTTTTCCATGTGAGTCGTCTGTCAAGTGTAACTCCAAGATATTTGGCCGATTTTTCCCATGGTGTAGTTTGGCCGTACATCGTTATTTCCTCTCGCGGGGCGCGGCTGCCTTTTCTACGAGAGAAAAAGACGGCCACGCTCTTTGAGGGATTCACGTCTATACGCCATTTATCGTACCAATCTTGGAGTAAGTCTATGTTTTTTTGTAGTCGGTACGTAATCATCCTGGGTGAACAGTATCTAACCATAACTGTGGTGTCATCTGCGTACAGAGCTTTGTGAGAATTTGAGTTTTCAGAGAGGGGGATGTCGTGAGTGTAGACATTGAAAAGGATTGGAGAAAGCAGAGACCCTTGCGGGACCCCAGCTGTCATGAAACGTTTTTTTGAAAGAGCGCCACCGTATTTTACTTGAAAAGTACGTTGGCGTAGAAATGATTTGAAGGCACCGAGTAGTTGGGGATCGATGCCTGTTTCGTGGAGTTTGAGAAGCAGGCCGTTTATCCATACTTTATCGAAAGCTTTGGCTATGTCCAGGAAAATGGCGCCAGTTGATCGCTTGGTATTGAAGCCACCGACGATGATTTCGGAGACTCTGAGAAGTTGGTGGAGGGTGGAGTGATTTGATCTAAAACCGTGTTGCTCTTCAGGTAATGTTGAAACCTCGTCAATGTGCTTGAGGAGCCGTGTCAAAAGGATCTGTTCGTAGATTTTACCGATGTTTGATAGAAGGCTGATTGGACGGTGATTTTCGCAGAAGAGGGGGTCTTTTCCCGGTTTTGGGATGAGAATGACGTGCGCGTGTTTCCAGTTTTTCGGGAAATAGCGCAGTCTGAGGGCTGTGTTGATGAGATTTACTAACGCTAGTATTCCTTTTTGGGGGAGGGCTTTAAGAGCGAAGTTGGTTACGCTGTCGGGACCGGGGGCTTTTTTATTTTTCCGGCTTTTTATAGCGCGGATAACCTCGGCTGGGGTAGTAAAATGTATGTTTGTATTGGGGAGATTATTTAAAACATTATTGATTTTGCGGTTGACATTGGCAATGTGATTTAGGTCGGCGTGTTTAAAACTGGGGCTGAATTGATTTTCTAGACTGTCGGCGAACGCCTCTGCCTTATCTAGATCGTCGAAGACGAGGCCGTTTTCGGCGTGAATGGGGTGGTTGGGGGTGGGGGTGGCTTTTAGAGTTTTGGATAATTTCCACAGAGAGCCGTCCTGTGGATTTATCTCTTGAATTTTCATATTCCAGGTGAAATTTACGTGCTCTTGAAGTTTTTTTCTGATGAGGGCTTGGATTCGATTTATAGAAGTTTTCAAGGTGGGATTTTGATATTTTTGCCAGTGGCGGCGTAAAATATTTGTTGTTTTAATTAAATCTTTGACTGAATTTGGGAGGTTTTCCTTGAAATTTATCGGGGGGGGTGTGGGGAGGGGTTTTGAGGCCTCGTCAATTGCGGACATTATTGTCTTCGCGAAGTCGTCAACCGCTGTATCTAAATCTGAGGGATTTTTAATGTTTGGATTAATGGATAATGTTTCCCCGACTCTGTGCGAAAAGTAGGTCCAATCAGTTTTTTTGTTTTTTTTTTGAAGGGGGGGGGTAAGAGAATTCGTTGAGAGTTAGCAACACGGGGTTATGGTCGGAGGAGAGGTCGCAGATGGTTTCGATACTGTATGTCCAGGATGTTTTGTGAAAAACGGCAATGTCAAGTACGTCAGGTCTGTGTCCGATGCTAGAGAAAAAAGTTGGCTCTATGGGTCCTGCGATGTTTATGTCGGGATGAGTGTTGGCAAAGTCGCGTAGGATACGTCCGTTTTTGTTGGTGAGCCTACTATTCCAATCGGGGTGTTTTGAGTTAAAATCCCCCGCTAGAATAGTAGGCGTTTGTCCATCGAGAAGTAATTCAAGATCTGACTTTTGTAAAGTCTGAACAGGTGGGTTGTAAATTGAATTAATTCTCAATGGACCTGATTGTTTTGTGAATACAGTGATGGAGGTACTTTCGATGGTAGTCAGGGGGGGGGTGATGTTGTGTTTGTGTGCGATTTTAGATTTCACGAAGACGGCTGTGCCGCCGCCTCGAGAGTGTAATCGGTCGTTTCGGTACAGTGTGTAGTTAGCGATTTTTGGTGTGTTTGAGGGATTTAGGTGTGTTTCATTTATGAGTATTATGTCTAAATTATGTGTGTTGGTGAAAATTCGTAGTTCGTGCATGTTTTTTTCAAGACCATTGGCATTCCAGAATGCCAAACGTAGCGCGGAGGGCTTGGTAGAATTAGCCATTTAATTGGTAAAGAGAGCAATGATTTGAGGGGCTGCAGTGAAAAGAATCGAGAGGTAGTCTGCCGGCGAGGTGGCAGATTGGAATTTGGGGACTAGATCGGCGATAAGTTCGCCGATCTTTGAAAAGAAGTTATTTTTGAAAAGATCTGAAAAACTAAAGGGGGTAGCTGAGGGCTGGGGGGTGGGGGGGAGGTTGCCGGAGAGGGGGGAAGGGGAAGGGGAGAGGGGGTGGGGGAAGGAGGGGGGATTTGGTGGGGGGGGTTCAATGCCTGGGCATAGGAGGTGGATGGTTGGACAGGGCGGGAGGTGAAAGTGATTTGGGGAGGTACCTCAGTTCGACGGGGCATGGATGTTGAGGGTGCAGGGCGTTTCGGACAGTCTTTGAAGTTGGCCGGGTGAGGGCCCGCGCAGTTGGCGTAGGTAGCCGGGCCGTCCTCTCTCTGCTTCAGACAGGTGGCGGTGAAATGGGGCCCCGCGCATTTGACGCAGCGGGGGGGGAGATGACAGCCTTTGGCGGAGTGGCCGAACAGTTGACAGCGATGGCATTGTGTAGGGGCTGTTTTGTGGTCGAGGAATTCACATTTTATACGCAGATGGAAGATGTGTGTAAGATTGAAGATTCTCTTGCCCTCTTCGCCGTGAGTCAGCTGCACGAGGACCATCGGGACGTTGGTGCGGTCGGGTCCCGACCTCATCCTGGAGACGGTGATGGCCGGGAGACCAAGGTCCTGGAGTTCAAGGAGAATCTCCTCCTCTGAGATCTGGGTAGGGATTCCCCTCAGAACTGCCTTAGTGGTCTTGTCCTCGTGCAGCTCGAAGGTGTGGAAGTCAGTTTTGGTTTCATCGAGAATTTTTGTGGATAGTCTGAAGCTGGAGGAGTCGGCGGTGTGGACCACTACGCCCGTCGGGATAGCTTTGGCGTGGGATATGCGCACACCGGCGTTCTCCAGCTTCTTTCTCAGTGTATTCCAGTTTGTATCTGACTTTATGATGATGGGCGGGATTTTAATGGGACGTCGGGCGGCTGTCGGGGTGGTGGTGGTTGTTAGGTTTGTGTCTGCTCCGTCAGTGGTGATTGTGTCAGAGTTGGTGTCATCTGAGGAGGGCGGAGCCAGGGTCTGGAAGCGGTTGGTGGTAGCGAGGGTCTGAGGAGGCGTGGGCGGTTTTGTTCTGATTGGATTATTCGGTGTGGTCCAAAGGGGCGGGAAATCCTTGGATGGTGATGAAGGTAATGCAGTGCGGCTTGCCAGGCTGTGGTCGGCGGAGGTGGAGGCGGTAGAGGTGGAGGCGGAGGTGGTGGGCGGTTGGGTGGCGATGGGCGGGGTTTTACGTGCGGTGCCTGAGAGGTAGGTGGTGGCCGAGGGGTTTACCCCATCTGGGTAAAAGGTAACCTTACGTTGGGGGGTTTTTGTGACCGTTCTTTTCATATTATTGATGAATGTCTGGAGAGCCTCAATTGGAGGATCCAGCTTCTCCAGTTCAAGGAGGTATGTTTCCATGTCAGTGGGTAGTGATGCAGGTCAGGAAGGTTTTGGCAGGTAAGGGCGGGGCACGGGTAGGTCGTAGGGCAGAGTAGGATGGAGAACGAGGTCAGGGAGCGCAGGTGGTCAGTGGTGTGTGACGCCAGGGTGGTTGGACTGTACAGTATTTATTTGGTGGACTGTATTGGCTCGACAGAGCGAGTCGGTGGGCTCGGAGAGCGCAAGAGAGACAATTTACAGTGGGAAGATGAATCTACCAAGCAAATGTTCCTTTCCCTTTTTTGGCCCTGGTGTTGGTCCTTGCCGCCTTTGCCTTCGACATTTTTGGAAATCGACGTGAGCTTATTTTACAATAATTTATTATATGTCGAACCCGCTAACGTCAACTGAGCACTGCTGGCGGCATCATCATCTGAGGATGAGCTGTCCAACAGATCCAGCAATAGGCGACAAGTATCATCCATTTCGAAAACGTGCTCAAGCTGTCAGTAAGTAAAGTTGTCACTTTGACAGATGAAATTATGTTCCTCGGCCGCTCTCGAATTCAACTGACCCCCTCTCCTACCATAGGAAGAAATATTTGATAGCATCGTGTGTCGGTAGAAAAGATGATGCGCTGTACATTTACTTTTGATGTGAGCTTTGCGTGTGTACTAACTTTAGAGAGTAAACAACAAACATACTCATACCCCGTCACACAGAGCGGTTTTAGTTGAATGACTATTGAACGACAAAAATTGAACAAGATATTATCCAGACGTTTCAATTTAACTCGAACCGATTTTGTTAATCAAGATGGCTTCAAATGAAGTTATGGCATCGTGCGTTTCTATGATTTCTGACCTTTTACGGAACGAACTTTATAATATGAAAAAATGCGCAAAAAACTTCGTATTTAGGCTAAAAAATGAATTATAAGGCGTTAGAAGATACCGAAGGCTATCGCAATCATTTGCGAATTTCGGAAGTGATGTAGTGATGTCTAAGATTCAAGAAAAAATCGAAAAACACGACACAGTTATGCGCGCGGCTGTCCTGGCAAAAACTAAGTTACAAATAACGCTAAGTTGCCTGGCAACGGGGGATTCTTTTTCAAGTGCACAGAGATTCAAAAAATACTATATCATTGTTTATAAAATAAGTTTTCGCTGCTAATAGTTGATGCCCTAAAATTTGTTACGAAGGTAAAAAAATATAATTTTTTGAAACATTCAAGGACGTGTTATTTAATAATATTAACTACGAAGTTACAGTAACATTTCAAAAATAATATTATTAATTGGAGTGTCACGGGCATTCTTATTTTTGTAAACTTCTTGCTTCTGATCCCAAATACAGATATGGTTTTGGTATAGATCAATAAATCTAAACATCATGACATCCGACCACTAACGGCCCTCGCTATTAAATGTTTCTAGCTCGAATTCGAATATCGAACTCGCTGCACCAGCAGCTGGCAGGTGCGTTCCATTCAAAATCAACACGCACAGAGCAAAACAATTTATTATCAATTAAAGATATTGTGATTATGAAAATTATGTTAAAATATATTTTAGAATGTTATGCAATATAACGATAGATTGATTCATGGAGGAGGTTCTCAGTAACAACATTTAATATAACTTTTTTATTTGGAACTTTTTTTGATACATACATAGATGAGATGTATTACTATGTGTACCATTGTACCCATACAAAGGTACACATAGTAATACATAAAGAGTGACAAAAGGCTTGGCCTTTGTTCCAGCCTGGTTTCGCAGTGCGGCCGGGCACTGTTAATACTAAATTGTCTAGTTTGATTTGAGGTCACGGATTCAAAACAAATTTAATTTTATATGAGTATATCATATTGTAGAATCATTTTTTTTTATATAGGTACATATAATGAATCTGTACCTCGTGCCAAAGTGGAAGATACGTTCAGTATCACCCTGGTGAGAGAACATAATTCAGAATTGAAAGTTGCTTGAGAACGACGTAGATATGTTTAGTGACTAGATCTGAATACTGAATAGCCAGGAACTTTCCAACCCCCCTCTTCCCTGTCTCTAAATATGTGGACTACATACATTAGGAATATAAATAAAATTTCTTTTGAAGACACTTCAATGAAATAAAATGTTATTGATTTCTTCTTAACAATTCCTTCTTACATGTTTTGGTTTTAGCTGAAACCAATTTTACTTTACTTCTTTTCGGTATTATGCACTTTTATAAATACTCGGGATTTCAAATAGGCATGCAGCGATTATGTCGAGGATCAATTAATTCGGGTAGCATGCAAAAATCGTAAAAGCGTTTCAGCTGTTTAACCATATTAGTCTGCCAAAATTCGTAATTCCGTAAAATTTTTCGATTTTTATTCCGAGTTCAATCCATACAACAAACATACAAATATCTTCTTTGTTCCATGAAATTGGCCCCTAACCTGGTAAAACCAGTCGTGAAATGTATTTACTAGCATTCCTCCATTTTTGTTAAGTTTCCAAAAGGTAATTTTTTTGGATTATACTGCTTCATATATGAGCATGCTGCGAAAGGATATTTAATTTCAATCACGGTGTCTTCAGAAAAAATTCCATCTGGGGTCGCACCCATATACGGATACTCTTCATCTATGAAAAGACCACACTTTTCTATTGTAATGGTTTTTAGTCCTGCAAGCTCCTTCAGGACATTGTATTCATGTTTTTGTCCGTGTCGAATTGAAGGAATATTTGATAAGGATGGCTGACACAGTATATTTTTGACTAATGGAGCGCAACTGATATTTTGCCGCCGTTTGCACACTTTTCCAAACCACGATGCCGTAATCAAATTGCGGCGCATCTCGATCCACTTTCCACTAGATGCTTGAAGTACTGTCGCCTTTTGCCCATCTTTGGCTATGGTAAAAAGCCTTTTAAAAAAATCATCTTTGGCTGCCACATACTCATGTTTTTCTGCATTGGAACCATAATGCTGATCTTTTGCTGGAGCGAGCTGCAGGGTTTTTCTTTTCTTTTTTTTTACTTAATACTTGTTGATTATTTTTCTGCAATCTTTTTAATTCTAATTTCTTTATGAATTTTCCGGGACTATTTATTACAAGTTGCAAATTTATGCAAAGAATAGTGTGGACGATTGGTGTTGAACACCACTACTGCTGCAGCGCACCTTCCATTGCAGGACCGTTTTAGAAAATAGTTGATACGCTTTCCGCCAACAAATTTAGCCACATCATTATTATAACACTCCACATTTTTGCTGTCTACATCATGTATAAACTTCGAGCATTAGATGCCAAAAGTCGAACGTGCTGCATGATTCTGGACATTATCAAGCTCGAAGTCATATTGGGTACGTAATTAGTGTCGCCAGTATCCCGTTTGCAAAAGTATGCGCGTTCCTTGTATAGTGAGTGGTCTCCAAATACATGTTTTGGACCATTCAATATATCCAAATAAAACTGTTTTATTTTTCCTCGGGACTACAATTCATAGCCTTCCGGTACGTTATTACACAACGTACAGTCGTTCTCAGGCGTAAAATACGGCTTGACACAATCTTCCCCAATGCTAAGGGATACTTTATATCTTCTGACAGTGATCTAAGTTTTTTGCAATAATTTCGAAGTAAGTGATTTCGGCATTCGATCTTTTCGACTGAAACATATTTATACGATGTGCTTCTTTTATTTTATTGTAAATGCTGGAATATTTTATATACTTTTATATTTTAAAAACATCAAATTGTTTATTACTTTATTTATTAGAAACCCGAAAAAAAGTTAACAATAAATTAATTCTTAATAATATCAAATTGTTAATTGTTAATTACCTAGAAACCCGAAAAAATGTTAACAATATATAAATTCTTAATAATATCAAATTGTTTATTACCTAGAATCCCAAAAAATGTTAACAATAAATTAATTCTTAATAATACTATTTGACACTACACAGCTTCGACGGAAACGCACAGATGAAACATAAAAAAGGCGACACACTATTTTAGTCCCTACGCGCAACGCATAGAGTGGAATATTGTTGAAACGTCACATGGAAGTGTAATAATTACGCGGAATTTCGAACTTTGAAAAAAGATTGACACGACGGACCGTAGAAAGCGTGCATTCACGGCCACCTCATAGAGCTGAATGAGTAGGAGAATTCTTAGATTTGGATTTGGATTTGGATATTATTTATGTTCAGAGTTCCTAAACCTGAGTTTACTGACTCTAACGTAATTATAAAGGATTATCTAAAGATACTTTGCATGGAATTTTTTTAAATTTTTTTTTTAAATTGTTCGTAAACGCAACTCAATATTTTATCGACGGTACTAAACTCCAGGAAGTCACAACCATTCGGGACCTAGGCGTAATATTCGATAAAAAACTAACTTTCACACCTCATATCGACAGCATTATTTCTAGATCCCTAAAAATGCTAGGATTTATCAAACGAAATAGTAAAAATTTTCAGAATCCCAAATCAAAAATAACGCTATACAATTCCTTGACCCGCAACGTGTTGGAGTACGCAAGTTCTATATGGAGTCCAACCTACAAAGTTCATATTCAGCGAATAGAGCGGGTTCAAAAACATTTTATGTACCACCTAGCGTATTGTGATAAGCGAGCTCGATCACTTCCTCATTACACCGATAGACTAAATTTCTACAATGTACGCACCCTTGAACAGAGAAGACTAAATATCGATTTAAATTTTCTTTTCAAAATTGTTAATGCTCTAATAAACTGCCCTTTTTTACTCTATAAAATTATGTTCAACGTTCCTAGAATTGGTTCCCGACTCATACATTATATTCCGTTACATATTAAAAAATATAAAACTAAGCTGGGGTATGACTCACCTTTACCAAGAATGTGCCGTTATTTTAACGAGACATATAAAAGTCATCCCATTGATTTGTCAATGTCATCACTGGCCACTTTCAAATCAAACGTAAACAAGACTTAAAGCTACCTATCGTGTTTATCTATAAAGTAATTACTATTGCTGTTATGAAATGTATATGTAAGTGTATGTATTTGTGTATACATGTATGCATGTAGGTGCATACATTATTCTTTACTTATAGTTTTGTGCTCATCAATGTTGTGTTTGTCTGTAATTAGTGATAGTATCAACCAAGTTTAAATTGTGTAATTGAATTTCGAGAGCTTTGATATGAATCATTGTTGACAAACCTAAAAAAAAAAAAAAAAAAAAAAAAAAAAAAAAAAAAAAAAAAAAAAAAAGAAATGAAACTTAATAAACTACACTGCAACTTGAGGCAGGATTTCACTCCTTGCGGAGGATTATTTTAGGTTTTTTGTATTTAAAGTTTTCATTCTCGCTATATGTAGCGAGAGTGTTAATAGTGGGATTTTCATGTCGGGCTAATCCGGCATAAAAATTTTCAGATTGAGTAACAATTAAATCCTTTATCAGAGGAATGTTTGTGTCATTATGGAGAGTGGAAACCCTGATCCACTTTGGCGCATTCAACACAAGTCGAATGGCTTTGTTTTGCAGGGTTTGTAGTTTGTATATGAGTGTTTGAGCGGCATAACCCCGTACAGGTGCTGCGTATGTGAAGCCCGGCCCAATGGTCGTCTTGTAGAGTAGTAATTTATTGTCTGGTGATAGTCGACTTTTTCTACCTAGCATCGGGTAGAGTGCAGAAATGGACTTATTTGCTGATTTTACTTTTTCATTAATGTGTTTTTTCCACGTTAATTTGGAGTCTAAAGTTAATCCGAGGTATTTTATTGATTTTTCCCATGGGACTTTCTCCCCAAACAGTATTGTGTTCGGGGGTTGTTTTGGTCTTCTACGTGAAAAGATAATTGCAGCACTTTTAGTGGGATTTATTGAAATTCTCCACTTTTTACACCATTCTTGAACTAGTATGGCTTGAAGTTGTACGCGACTTGTAGCAGTGTACGCGACAGTTAAGCTTGACATAATATTTTTATCGTCTGCGAATTGGGTGATTTTAACATTATGGTTCATTGGTTTAGGAACATCGCTAGAGTAGATATTATAAAGGGTTGGAGACAGCTGACCTCCTTGAGGAACACCGGCTAATAGAGGTCGTATCGAGGAGAAAATATCGTCAAGTTTGACTTTAAATGTACGATCGGTAAGATAGCTATAAACGATTTTTATAAATGATATAGGGAAGCCCAGAAGTAACATCTTATACAGTAGGCCATAATGCCATACTCTGTCGAAAGCTTTGCTTACATCAAGCGAAAGTATCACTGTATGTTTATTTATATTGAAACCGTCCGTGATGTGTTCGACCACACGGAGAAGTTGATGGAGGGTCGAATGACCAGCTCTAAAACCATGCTGAAAGTCTGGTAAGATTTTATTTTCCTGAACAAATGCATTTAGTCTAACGAGGATGATTTTTTCTAAGATTTTACCTAGACAAGGAAGGAGGCTAATTGGTCTATGATTTTCTGTTAGTAAAGGATCTTTGCCTGGTTTTGGAATCAATATGACGTTTGCTTGTTTAAATTCTTTAGGGAAATATTGAAGACGAAGTGATGCGTTACAGATTGCTGTTATGGCGCAGATGCCCTTTATCGGGAGACTTTTAAGAACTTTATTTGAAATGCCGTCAGGATCGGCTGCTTTTTTGATTTTAAGTGAAGTAATTATTTTTTTAATTTCATTAGGTGACGTGAATTTGATGGGTGAGTCATCAGATTTGGCATTTATAATTGAATTTACTTTTGAATCCACCATTGAAACGAAAGACGGGTCATCGTGGTCAGTATTTGGAGAAAATTGAGCTTCAAGGCTGTATGCGAAGGCTTCAGCCTTATCAGCAGATGAGTATACTACTCCATTTGGGCCTTGAAGGGGAGATATTCTGGTCTTTGGTCTTCTAAGTGTTTTGGAGAGCTTCCAGTAAGCTGCTCTGTCATTATCGAGAGACGAGATAAACTCGTGCCAGCGCTCGTTGCGGTATTCACTTAGAGCGTCTCTCACTTGGCGGGATAAACGGTTATAATGCATTTTAACGATTGGGTTGCATGTTTTTTGCCACTCTTTACGAATATAATTTTTTCCCTAAAAAGATCTTTAATCTCTTCGGGAATTCCGTGACGGCTTGAGTCGTTGGGAATTTCAACAGATGCCTCGTTGATGCACGATTTTATTGAAGTTATTAAGTTAGAAGTGGCTGTATTTAGACTAGCTTCATCAGGAATAGAGGTTGGAACTGTTTTTTTTTTTTTTTTTTTTTTTATTAATATCAATAGCAAAATTTGTACATTATGTAGGTTTAAAGTATAATATAAGTATATTTTTTGTATTTTTTTCACAGTCCTCCTCACTAGGGTTTCCTGTTCTGAGGCGGCCTGTAGTTTTTCTTAAATTTTTGTATTTAGTTTTGAATTGTCTTTACATTGTCTTCATAATGTTTGTAAGTTGATTATTACTTTGATCTCTAAGCCATGTTTTGACTTTTGTTTTAAATATACTCATTTCGTTTATTTTTTTGGTTTCATTTGGTAGAGCATTGAACAATTTTATAGCATGGAATTTATTATTTCTCTGTCCAAAGGATGTGTTCAAACTGGGAGTAATCAGGATATTTTCGCTTTTTGCCCTGATTGTGTATTTATGTTGGGCAGTGGAGTATTCGGATATGTTTTTTTTCAGTTTAAATAAAATATTTTTTGAATATAGTTTCTGTACATTGTAAACATTGAAGTTTTTGAATATTTCTTCTGTCGGAGTTCTAAGCGGAACTTTCAGTATAGACTTTAATACTCCTTTTTGTGCTATATTGAGCCGCTCTGTGTGAGTGCTCAAGGCAGACCCCCATCCAGTTATTCCGTACTCTATTTGTGATTGACACAAAGCATAGTATACTTTTTTATACAGTATACTTTTTGTTGTATTGGTATTTAATAGCTCACTAAGTTTATGCCATTTGATTTTGGTCCTAGTTGGCTTATGAGGGACCAGAGGATTTGACCCTCCTGATAATGATAAGAGAATAGGGTTATGATCCGATGCTAGATCGTTTAGTACTTGTAAGGAGTGCAAATGGCTGGTATCTTTAAGAATTACAATGTCGATGACATCCGGCCTACCGGCGTGGTGATGTAAAGTAGGGATGTCTGGAGCATCAATGACTATCGGGTTTGAGAGAGCGTAATTGGCGAGATCTCTACCTTTTTTATTATCGTAACGGCTGTGCCATGATCCGTGTTTGGCATTCAAGTCGCCAGCTATTATCGTGGGGACATTTTCGGAAAGAAGGGAGTCTAGTTCAGAAGGAATTAGTTGACGTTTGGGGGGACTGTATACTGAAATAAATTTTATCGGGCCAGTAGAAGTATTGATTTTAACCGCGGTGGATTCAATATTAATGTTAGAAAATGAATGGGCTAGACAATGGTCAATGTTGCTCTTGACTAGAATGGCTGTACCACCTCCTTTATTGGTGGTTCTATCGTCACGGTAGATGGTATAATTAGGTATTCTTAGATTACGTGATGGTTTTAACCACGTTTCATTTATAAGGAATACATCTAGATTATATTCGTGGAGAAATTCAATTATCTCTTCGCGGTATGCTAGAACTGTGCCATTGGCGTTCCAATAAGCCGTCTGTAGGTTAGAATTTTTGACGCGTTGTCTATCCATTGTGATTATTAATGAAGGTCTGGATGGAACTCAGCTCTTTGGCCGCATTTTGAATCAGAAATTTGAGTTCAGTGGCTCTTTCTATCAGGGTTTGAAGTTCAGAACCTGAGGGTTTAGGTGGAGGGGGAGGAGGCAGAGAGGTACCCTGAGGAATTTGTGGGGACTCGGGATGGCGTTCAAGCCGAAATTGTTGGCTGAAAGCCGGGGTATTGTGAGACCGTTGTTCTTGTTGTGAAGAACGGTTTTTATAAAAGTGTGGCGCAGGCCAGGAGCTGGGCGCAGGAGGAGCACGATGGGGGAGCTGTTGATTATTTGTGGGTTCAGGCCTAGGTGGCTGACTTTGAGGCTGTAATTGTGGCGTGGGGTGGGAAGATTCGTCATTTTGGCGATGTCTATGGTGGCTGTTCTGCCAGGGATTATATTCGTATCTGTTCCTATTTATGCGGTTTGGTTGTGGCCTGGCGGGGCAACCCTTATAACTTGCCGTGTGTTCACCCTCACAGAGGGCACACTTGGCCGGGGTGTCTCTCGGTTTCTTACACTCCGAGGATCTGTGTAAACCTGCGCATTTTACGCAGCGTTCAATTCCGTGGCAGCAGTTTGCCGAATGACCGTGGGCTTGGCATCTAAAACATTGCCCCACTCTTGTTTTATTACGTAAACTTTCGACCTGTATCCTCAAATGGAAGATCGAGGTGAGTTCGTTGAATATTTTTTTACCATCTTCGTTTTTTGTTAGGTTGACTAGAACCAGAGGTATCGGTTTACGCGACCGACCAGATTTCATGCGGTGAACCGATATCACCGGGTAGCTGCGGGCAAGTTCAATCTTGACCTCCTCTGTTTCTATCTCTTCAGGGATACCCCTGATTACTACTTTCAGAGGTTTTTCCTCCGGGAGTCGGAATGAGTGATGCTCAATTTTCCGACTAATTAGCAGTCTGGTAACGCTGCTGTGCTCCCTCTGAGTTTTAGTCTGAATATGGAGAAAGTTCCCCATATTTTTGGCTGTAAAGTCGATACCTTTATCTTCAAGAGTACGAAATAAAGCCGTTATTTGCGTCTTCCTGTGGAGGACAATCGGCGGAATACGTCCGAATTTGCGTGTTGGTTGAGCATCCGTGGGGGGCTCGACTACCGTTGTAGAAGTAGAGGGAATTGGGGAGGGAGACCTCAGTAGCTCAAATTTGTTATTATCGTGTGTTGTCCCGGGTCTCGAAACAACGTTAGTTTTCTTAGATCGAGGGGAAGAACTAGGAGAGTGTCTTGGTGAATTGACAGGGGTCAAAGAGCCGTTAGAACTGGCTCGAGAACGTTTGCGTCCGGAGACAAGACGGAAACCTGTCTCGTCTGAGGAAGAATATTCCATGTCGGACTCAGAATCGGCAGTTGGATAAGGAGAATATTGGCTATGAGGTGATGTATAAAGCTGCGGGGCTGTAATTGGACTACTTTGGGTTTGATTTGTAGCTTGCGATGCTAATTCGCGTTGAATTAATTCGTTTAAATAAGTTTGTTCGTCTAGGGAGAGATCTTTGTTAACCCTGGCGACCATGAAGGCGGCTACTGTGGTTTCGTAGGTATTCATAATTGTAGGAATTAGAAAAATGTTTTAGTAATGGAGGTATTTGTTAATTAGGGAATGCTTGCTTTATAATGTTTAGTTGGTTGCTATGAGCGTATTAATATTTAGGCTAATAGCAATAGACCAATTGGGAATTTCCGAAAATTAGTAAGAATGATATTTATAATAAGTACTTGTTGGTAGCGAGCTAATTGCTTTGTAGCAGTGCGTACTTCTGGACGGGCAGTTCCTACCCGATTAAGATAATCATTGGTCTACATTCTACAATTGGCACTACTGTTTCGAGCTATGAGTGCGGAGAGCACTTGGTCGAGCTCAGTTGCTTGCTGTACTCGGTTTCATACGGTGTGTTCGTGCGACGCTAGAACAATGAGGGTCTACTGTGCAAACTACGAAAGGTCTTTTTCACTTATAACTTTTTAACAATGTACTTATAATTCAAATAGGGATTACTCATTTTAACTTCTTGCGTAGTTATTTTATAACTCGCTGGCGCCCGCTCAGACATTCCTTACAAGATTTAAATGTTTTAAATTTATTAATGTTACATGTTCGTTAGTCAAAATCTTATCAAGATGGCGTTAAACACACGTTTATTCTTGACACGCCCGGAGATAGTTGTTTGATAGAGTCTCATGTTTATTTTATTTGATTTTAATAAATTAGCGTCTGTTGATATTTAAAATATTCTATTATTTAATCTTCTTTATCAGTTCTCATCACTACCTACCTACAATGAGTTAGTGCGTGTGCGTAGATGTCTAGATAATTGTATTCGGTAATTTACCTATTAATGTCACAATTGGAAGATCCATCATTAATTAATACAATTATCCTTTCATCACCCATCCACGATTTAATGTTACAAATGGCAGCCCTTGTGGGTGAACCTAATTTTTTTGACTAAATAATAATGCAGTATTTTTTTTTCTTTCCTTGTTTTAATCTTGTATTGCGATGTCTGATTTTTTTTTTATGAATTTCTTGTATAATCCCTGAAAAAGACCTTTCGTTTTGCATGGTAGATGTTCGGGTGTTGTTCGAAATACATCGTGTCACTGAGATTTTATTAATTCTTCATTTTACGCAGCTTTTCATCTGGCACAACTCATGACGTTTTTCGTCTTATTATCGTGTTCGTTAGTACGCTGACGTCACACTTATTTTATATTTTTTTGTGTTTTGCGGCGATTGTGGTTGTTGTATTGTTGCTTGCATGTTCTAATAATTTTTTTTCTACCTACCCTGTTAGTTAGGTATGACGGATTCGACCATTTTAACAAGAAGTCGTGCGTTAATCATGTCTAAACCAGAGGATGGCACTACTTCGGCAAATTCGGCGGTCGCGTCTAACACAGTTCCGGTTCACAAATGGAACTTAACCTTCGACGGTACTGGGAACGTGCATAATTTCATTCAACGGGTCAACGATTTGTCTATATCTCGGAACGTAAGTACAGCTTCTCTTTTTTCATCTGCGGTGGAACTTTTTACAGGTCATGCTTTAGACTGGTTTAGAGTCAACCGTTCTTCTTTCAAGTCATGGACGGATATTGTAATTGCTCTAAAGGAAGAATTTGAGCTTCTGGACCATGAAAGACGTTTAGTTGCTCAGATCATCATCAGATCATCAGATCTCTTGCTAGTAATTAGGTTGGCTGACAGTAATTGAAATGGCGTTTTGGGAAAAAACGCGGTAGAACAGAACACTTGTTGGTAGCGAGCTAATTGCTTTAGTAATTAGGTTGGCTGACAGTAATTTGAAATGGTGTTTTGGGAAAAAACGCGGTAGAACAGAACGCTTTATTTGATTTTAAAATAATAATATTTTACTTTGAAAATGGCTTTTGTGAAAGAAAAACGGCAAGATTAAGTAAAAAATATGCTTTTATAAGGATAACGTGGAGATTTAAAAAAAAAAAAAATGGTATTGAGTAACTCTGAACAAAAAAACAATATGTCAAATCCAAAATCGCTCACCGGAGATGTATTCTGGACGTTTGCTGGGGCTGCTGCTGCTGCTGGATGCTGAGCGCTGATTTAATGGTTTGACCACGATTCTGGCGGTCTTACTCGTCTTTCGGACGGAATCCAAGATCGTGGAAAATAAACCACAAAAGTTCGAAGCACTTGCACTTGAGTCTGTAATGTGGATAATGTTTTGATCACTTTAAAAACGACACATAAACGCGTGGTTACGTAGATCACTTGCGAAGAGTCGGCACTTGTCGCGAAATTCTCCAAAGGAGCAAAAAAAAAACACGAAAGAACTGACTTTATACTTAAACTAGTTCACTGTATTAAAAACACAATAATAGGCGAAATCACAACTGTGCGTAAGGAGCTGTGTACCGTTCGGCGAGCGAAACAAGATGAAACAATTCTTAGATGTTTATTTATTTATTTATTTCATTCAAAATACAGTTTTTACATAAAAAGCATACTCTGCACATCTCACTAGGGCATTCCTGTATCAAGATGTGCAGCTTTACAATAATATCATTTAAAAAATACATATATGTAAATTAAAAATAATAACAACATTAAATTAAATTTAAACCAAAAAAAGAAAAGTTTATGACACGGACGTTTCGAGACCGGTAGACAAAAATAAACAAAATTTTAGTAACAAATGTATGAAAAAAATAAAAACAAAAGAAGCATTATTAAGTAAGTTGGCAACAATAATATTCTTCTGTTAACTAAAGTACAAGGTACCTGTGCTGGCTTATCAGACACAAGCATAGGGTAACCATACTAACAGTTACAACATGGAAAATATGAATAATAGATTATAAGAAAAAATAAAAATAAAAATAACTAAATAAAAAAGGTAAATAATAACCGATAGGTAAGTAGATAATATTATAATAAAAAGTAAGTAAGTAAATAATTTAGCTAGACAATAATTAAAGTAAATATTAATACGATAATTAAGTAGATAATAATAATAATAAGTAACATAATAATAAATAACCAAAAGTTATTTTAGAAGTAAATAAGTACATGCGCAGTAAGTAAATAAGGATTGTATCGAAACAGAGCTTCCACAAGGAATTATGATATAAGCGACAACATGGGTGATCTAAAATCATCACTCTCAGCTAGTACGGAGATTTTGACCATTTTCTTGAATGAATTTAACGTACCTATAGTTTTTATATTTTCTCCAAGCATATTATATAGCAACGGAGCTTTATATGAAAAACTCCTTTGTCCGAAGGATGTTCTGGTATACACCGGCTGATACATTAAAGAAGAACCCATTCTAGTGCTGCGCACTTGTTGAGATCTTTTAGCAGTAATAGTGTTGTTGAAAAATTTACAGAGAGCCTGTATTATGTACAACTGCCTTATTGTCATAATTTTGCTTTCACTATATAATAACTTTGATGGATACATAAAATTTCTCTTATACATTATTTTTAAAATTAATTTTTGTGCAACATTCAAAGGCTCTAAGGTAGTCTTGTTACAAGAACCCCAACAGACAACATTATATGAAAGCATTGATTGAACAAGAGCATAATATACAGTTTTTAATGTAACTTTGTCCAATATGTTTCTTAGATTTTTGAAAATGTAGGCTAGCCTTCTTATTTTGTTTCTTAATATAGTAATGTGATTGTTCCATTTTAAATTTTTATCAATAATTAAACCCAGGTATTTGATGTTGTCTACTCTTTCCAAAGATTGACAGTTACACTCCTGCACACAACAATGTAATTTTAATGAACGTTCCAAAGATGGTTGATTTACAGAGGAAATGCTAAAAGTAATATATTTAGTTTTGTTCATGTTTAAGGTTAACTAGTTTTGATCAAGCCAATTTTTGACTGCCCTTAATCCTGCCTCGCACTGAGCATACGTTTCGTTCCATGTGTCAGCAGCAAACACCAAGACAGTGTCATCTGCAAATACAATTGAAGATCCAGAAAATTTCAGTTTACAGAGGTCGTTAATATATAACAAAAATAGAATTGGACCCAGAACACTACCTTGAGGAACACCATATACAATTGATTTATTTGAGCTAATGTGATCATTAATTATTACTCTCTGTGTTCTATTTTCAAGATATGATCTGAACCAATCTAAAGATTTATTAACAATACCCATTGAACTGAGTTTTTTTAAGAGTAAACCGTGGGATACGGTATCAAATGCCTTAGACAAGTCTAAAAAGACGGCCATTGCTTTATTGCCAGTATCAAGAGCTTCTACGACTGTGGTGATCATTTTTAATGCAGCATCACTTGTTCCCATGTTCTCTCGGAAGCCAAATTGATTATCTGAGAGAATTTCATATCTTTTTACATAAGACATCAACCTAATTTTAGCTAATTTCTCTATTATTTTTGATAACGTATTTAGCAAGGAGATAGGTCGATAGTTATTTACATCTTCGTTATCTCCTCCTTTAAATAAAGGAATAACTTTGGAAATTTTGCAATGATTAGGGAACAAGCCATTCTCAAAACTAACATTTACAATGTGTGTAATAGGTATTACTAGTTCAGAAGCATTTTGTTTGTAGACCATTGCACTTATATTGTCATTTCCACTCGAAAAACCTGATTTTAGCTCATTAATCACATTTAAAACTTCATTACAATTCGTTGGTTTGAATTCAAAGCAGGCATTTTGCATAGATTGTGTTGGATTATAATTTTTTACTAAAGATTCTTCACTGGTGCTATTTGCACTACACAAAAGATTAGCAAAATTTTGACCTATATCACTAAAAAAATTATTCACATGGTTAGTAATGACTGTTGGATTATCATTTATGGATACAATGTTATTATTTACTTTCAGTTTATTTATGGGCACTGATTCCTTTTGCAAATCCAATGCTTGTTTTATTATTTTCCATTCTTGCTTTATGTTTCCCTTTACCTCGTGAAGCTTCCCTTTATAATATGTTTGTTTGGTCGTTTTTATAATTTTAGAACACCAATTTCTGTATCTTTTATAATGTGCAAACAGTTCGATATTATTTGGTTCTTTACGACAACTCTTGTGTAATTTGTCACGTTTAATGAGGCAGTTAACAATTCCAGAAGTTATCCACGGTTTCAAGTGCTTTTTATTACAATGGATTCTCTTAGTATATGAGCAATTTCCAATATGTAATTTTAGACGTCTTATGAAATTATCAGCTGCAGTATTGACATCACTGGTGGATAAGACTGTATCCCATGTTTCCTCTTTCAGTGTCGAATTTAGTAGGTCATTATCCACAGTTAGTCTAAGCTTAACGTCTATTTTTTTGATTTTGTTACTCTGGATTTAGGATATTTCAATAATGTAGCAAAATGGTCTGTAATACTGGTCCTGAATACAGCACTCTGAGGATCGTCTTTTGACTTAACCATAATGTGATCAATACAACTCTCAGTACTTGATGTTACTCTAGTCGGTGAAATAATAAAGTTAGACCGTGGTAAATCAAAAGTGAAAGATATTGTTCACTTTTTATGTTGTTCATATCCAGAATATTTATATTTATATCACCACATAAAATCACTTGGTTATGTGTTGATACAGAACGTAGTAAGTCATTTAGGTGGTCAAGAAAGGTATCAATGTGTGCTTGAGAAGGAGATCTATAAACTGCTAAAACACATACATTATAAGGTAGTTGTAATTTAAGACAGTTGGCATGTGGAATAGTTATTTCTTCAACAGAAACTATGACATCATTCCGAGTGTAAACGACAACTCCATCATTTTGTAAATAATTTATTTTGGTGCTATGTGATGAATATCCAGTAATACTTGGGATATAGATTGAATCTTTCAACCAAGCCTCACTAAAAACGATAATGCCAAATCTATGTTGTATTCATTATATAGTATTTAACAAAAATAAATTGTCAGTAAAAACATATATCTCGACAGAAAAATGTATTTATGATAGCTTAACGTGGCTACATTATCGATATTTTGACGATTAATAACTTAGATTGTCGTTTGAATCTGACAATTGATGATTCTCCATACAACGATTGAGATCGCTAGTAAGGAAGGCCCTGAAGTAGATGCCATGGTAGGTACTAGGTACGCATAAATAACTCACTCACTCACTCGTCTGACGTCTACTTTCGACCGCAGGGAACTAAAAATTGCAAGCGACTTGAAACATATGTTCACACGTTTCAAGTCGCTTGAAAATCGAATGATGATTCATACTTGAACAACAAAAGTAGACGGGCTTTCAACTTTCGTCGTTCAGCTAAAAACTTGATCAATTCTGTTGAAAGGCTGTTCACACTTGTCGATTAGCTTTCAAGTGTCATTCAACTTCGACTTGATCAAATAAAATCGCTTTGTTTGTGTGAATGGATATTACGGTTAAGGTGAAGCTGTAAGTGAAAGCACTATTTAGATCAAGGCTGCCCAACCTTTTTAGCAGTTGGGTGAAATTGACGATTTTGAATCACTGGCGGGCCACTGAATAGCTGACGGTTCCTATTTCCATGGGGGGGGGGGGGTTGTTAGAGGATTTCTATAAAACATAATTCCCCACAAAAAAAAAATCTAAATAAGTGCTCCCCACAAAATATTTGAAATCCATGGGGGGGGGTTGTTACGGAACTTCGCTGAGAAAAAATTCCGCACACCCGAACATCAGTGATTGCTGTGAACAAAAATTGCTGTGATACCCCACAGCAATTTTTCGAATTCCATGGGGGGGGGGGGGGGGGTGGCTACAGGATTCCATTTCGACGCAAAGAATATTATGTCGATAACCGGTGTATTTTTGTTTCAAAAGTAAGTTCAACAGGTTAGATTTTTTCGTCGCTGATTCTCGTTCTGAGTAGCCTAAATAGCGATAAATCGCCGTCGTTGGCAACACAGGTGACCGCGCGCAAGCTGCATTGTTTGTTTTACCGCGGGCCCGGGACACTTTTTCAAATTGGCGGATTGGCGGGTTTTTTGAAAATGTTTCACGCGGGCCACTTATAATTCGTTCGCGGGCCACATTGTGGCCCGCGGGCCTGGGGTTGGGCAGCCTTGATTTAGATTAATCCTTACTACGAATCGGTATATGTTATCAATACCAAAAATATACTATGATACATTGAAGCTTTTTCTATCGCTTGGCTTGATCAGAATTAAAATAAAATTGTTAATTACGACATGAAAAATATAAGCGTAAACCACTAAATAGATTTCTTTTTCAAGAGTTTACTATGAACTCGTATAAGAAACAACTTTAAAAAAATACTGTTTTTTGGCTATGTTTATTTGCTACCACTTGACTTGATTAACTTTTTTCCGTTTTTATTAAATTATTCACAAAAAATTAAAATCCACTTTGGAGCTTACGTAATAATTTTTTGAGTGAAACACTGTATTGAATTCTAGTATTTCTTCAGAAGCCCGCCGAGAGCGGCAACGAACAGACGTCAGGTCTGTGCCAGTATTTTTAACGGTTTCTTTCCTGGTGACATAATTTTAGCTAGGGGCATTTTTAGTTCTCAAACCGTGAGGGTGAGTAGGTTTGTGTTTTTTTCTGATATTATTATTTTTCGTGACCAAAATATTATACCTTTTCAATACATCTATTTGAAATTCACTTTCGTTTTCTTGAAAGTAGGTATGTATAAACTACCCGACATCCGACTCGCTGTCGATGATAATGCATTTTGGTGGCACAGAAGTGGACATATACGCATTTATCTAAAATTGAATGACATTACAGCAGTTAATATATGTCACATAAATATTTTGTGACAAGTGTAGTTCTTGCTTAATTGGGTTTATTTTGTCTATGGTGTTTTTTTTTAGCTTTGGCAATATTTTTAAGGAAGGAAGCACAGTTTTGTTTTTTGGTCACTTCCTCCCCGGTCAGCTTTGGGCAGCTGCTCGCGGATCTTGTCACTCGCCATTTAAGGTGTTTTGAATCTGAGTTAATCATGAGAATAGAAGTTATTCTTTTCTTTTAAAAAGGGCGCGGGGTGTTTTACCTTTCACGAATAGTTCGTGTTGATTATTATTTTAGTGGTGATTATGGAATCCCGCTTTTTATCCAGTGTTGGCCGGTGGTCATATTTGTAGTACTCGTGTTTCGGTTGTGAAACCGCAAATGGATTGGTCCTAGCTGTGGCTAGAAGTTGATGGCTGAGTGTCCCCGCGTCGCGAAGGAACGGATTGCTGTTCCCGAAGTCCGTAAGACGAGTCTGGTTGGTTGCCACGTGCTGCAGACTTGATGATCCTGCAGGCGCACGTTGAAGGAGTTGCGTCCTCCCGTTTCCACTAAGAGAAGGATGTCCTGGCTCCTTAAGACGAGTCTGGTTGCTTGCCACGTGCTGCGGACTTGATGCTCCTACAGGCGCGCGTTGACAAGTGACAAGAGACAAGTTTTCGTTCGCCACCCGTTGTTATTCCTTCGTTTCTCGACCACGTAAAGTTAGTTTAGTTTGGTTCAGGAGTCCATCTGGTATGTGCCTACTTTTATTCCTATTGTTACATGGTTATTATTTGTACTCCTTTGTTGTAACTTTTGATGGTTTCAATATAATTTCTATTAAGTATTTACTCTTATTATTTCTGATTTTCCTCCTTACTTGACAGAGAATTAACCCCACAATCATGAGACTGAGATCTTTGCTCTACCGTATTTGTACCCTATAATTGATCCTGTAGATCTCATTATTACATGTAAACTTTGGAATGTTCCTACTTTACATATTACACCATTACATATACGCAATAAATGTCGGTCCTACCAAATTGGGATTTGGCTCAGTTAATAATAATAATACTTGGATGACTTGTATAGCGCCGTTTTTGTGCAAAAACACCTCAAGGGCGCTGTACAAACTTATAATACATTTCTACAGTGATCTATGTTATTACTTAACTATTTATGGAGAAAATATACAGTACAATACTTACCTGGTAGGTCACTTGAGATTAACAGTTAATTAACATTATCAAATTGTTTATTGGCGAAATTTAGATACAGGATTTAGGACTTAATTGAAAAATTGAATATAACTGGTTTTTCTCTTAGGATTGGTATATTTAATTTAATTTAAGGGTACGACAGCTTAAAAAGGTAAGTTTTTAGCTTAGACCTGAATTCTGTTGGACTTGTTATGGATCTTAGTTCCAGAGGGAGTTTATTCCAAGCCTTCGGCCCAGATACTCCGAAAGCGCGATCACCAAACTTAGTATTTGGCTTGCGCATAGGTTCTATCAGTCTGCCTACAGCTGCTGATGTTGCTGATCTAAGCGTTGACTGCCTCAGACCAGTGTTTTCCGGGAAGCATAGTTCAGAGATGTAGGGTGGGGCCATTTCATTGATGGATTTAAACACCATCCAGCACAGTTTGTACTGGATTCTTTCAGGGCACTTGAGCCAGTGAAGGTTACGAAGGTGTTCTGAAATGTGCGAATATTTTGAAACCCCGGTTATGAGCCGTGCTGCTGCATTAAACACTGATTGAAGTTTGTCAATTTGATATTAATTCAAGTTGGGTTTAATTATTGATAAAAATTTAAAATGGAACAATCACATTACTATATTAAGAAACAAAATAAGAAGGTTAGCCTACATTTTCAAAAATCTATGAAACATATTGGACAAAGTTACATTAAAAACTGTATATTATGCTCTTGTTCAATCAATGCTTTCATATAATGTTGTCTGTTGGGGTTCTTGTAACAAGACTACCTTAGAGCCTTTGAATGTTGCACAAAAATTAATTTTAAAAATAATGTATAAGAGAAATTTTATGTATCCATCAAAGTTATTATATAGTGAAAGCAAAATTATGACAATAAGGCAGTTGTACATAATACAGGCTCTCTGTAAATTTTTCAACAACACTATTACTGCTAAAAGATCTCAACAAGTGCGCAGCACTAGAATGGGTTCTTCTTTAATGTATCAGCCGGTGTATACCAGAACATCCTTCGGACAAAGGAGTTTTTCATATAAAGCTCCGTTGCTATATAATATGCTTGGAGAAAATATAAAAACTATAGGTACGTTAAATTCATTCAAGAAAATGGTCAAAATCTCCGTACTAGCTGAGAGTGATGATTTTAGATCACCCATGTTGTCGCTTATATCATAATTCCTTGTGAAAGCTCTGTTTCGATACAATCCTTATTTACTTACTGCGCATGTACTTATTTACTTCTAAAATAACTTTTGGTTATTTATTATTATGTTACTTATTATTATTATTATCTACTTAATTATCGTATTAATATTTACTTTAATTATTGTCTAGCTAAATTATTTACTTTATAAAGAGATAAATCAAAGTCTTGGACACTTTTGGAGATTCGTCTATTATTTATGTTTACACTTTTGGAATGGCGGGTGATATCACGAGATCCGTATTCGTCAGAGATTGCGTCGAGAAGAGACCGCCAACCAAGGGTAGATAACCTAGCTACCCTTCCAGCCGGTCCAGTGTGGCCACCCGCAGCATATTAATGAATCTTCCCAGTGTGTCCGGGGTTGGTTGTTGCTTTTACACTCGACCATCCTGCCTCTCCATTGTGACCTCACAAAGTAAAAAGAAAAACATATTAGTTACAAGCATTAAATCACATAAGCAACCAACTCTCGGTTGTCTGAACAGTATCATCAAAGTTACTTTTCAATTCATCCACACAGACGAATTTAAAAACAGATAGTCTCTACCAGACATATCTCATACCTTCATGATGTATCACCACATGAATAGCTTCTACCGAGCATATTCAGTCACACGGATAGTTTCTACTGAACTATCCCGGATAGCTTCTACTGAGCGTACCCAAGTATTCGGATCGTTTCTACTGAACGAATCCCGGATAGCTTCTACTGAGCGTACCCAATTATTCGGATTGTTTCTACTGAACAATCCCGGATAGCTTCTACTGAGCGTACCCAAGTATTCGGATTGTTTCTACTGAACAAATCCCGGATAGCTTCTACTGAGCGTACCCAATTATTCGGATAGTTTCTACTGAACTATCCCGGATAGCTTCTACTGAGCGTACCCAATTATTCGGATTGTTTCTACTGAACAAATCCCGGATAGCTTCTACTGAGCGTACCCAATTATTCGGATAGTTTCTACTGAACTATCCCGGATAGCTTCTACTGAGCGTACCCAATTATTCGGATTGTTTCTACTGAACAAATCCCGGATAGCTTCTACTGAGCGTACCCAATTATTCGGATTGTTTCTACTGAACAAATCCGCCACACCACTAGGATGCAAATACACACAGTTATTTTTAAAGACTGAGACCAGCATCTCATCTGCCAAACTGTAATACTTCCAGCAGTCCAACGACTACCCAGTGACACACAGTCACTCATGCACCGTTAGCAAGTTTAATCCACAATTAACCTTGCAACGTGCCGATCTTGGTGAGACTCAGCTCTCCAGTAAATCCAGTAGATCATCTCGACCTACCTCACTATCCTGGCTGTCAGACTCATCAGAGTTTCCAGGTGCTCCCTTGTAGGGCCTCAGCGCATCAGCGGCGACCATGGCGGTGAACTTCTTATAGCCACGCATACCCTTGACACTGCTAATCTCATAGCGGTCAATATGTGGAAGTACTTGAGTTACCTTGTAAGGTCCACTGTAGAGGGGGTCAGTTTTGTGGTTGATCCCTGCTCCTCCTCGAACCACACCTTCTTTCCACAAGACAAGGTCTCCTTTTCCGTATTTGCGTGCTACCTTTCGCCTTTTGTCGTACTGCGCTTTCATCCTTTCAGCAGCTACTGCCATATTACGCTGAGCCGCCTCACGACACTCAGCCACCTGCGCCTCCCTGGAGAGATGTTCTACACTGACATCCTCCTGCGTGTCAGCAAGAACACTGTTCTTGTGACCAAACATCAACTGAAATGGGGTAAACCTAGTACTGGCATTGACGGTATTATTAATACCCCAGATGATCTCAGGTAATCCTACATCCCATAGATTTGGATCTGCATCCATAGCACGCATCGCCTCCAGCAATGTCCTGTTAGTCCTCTCAACCTGCCCATTTGCTCGGGGGGTAGCAACTGCAGTTAAGATGTGTTTGAACTGCTTTTCTACAGAAAATTGCTTAAATCTTCTGCTATTAAAAGCCAAACCTCTATCAGAGATAACTCTAGTAGGTACTCCAAATATACTGAACATTTCATTCAACTTTCTAACCGTCTCCATTGAATTTAGTGTTCTCGATGGAAACGCAAACACAAACTTAGAGAAAGCATCTGTAGCCACCAGTAAATAGCTATTACCTGACTTGCTTTTAGAAAATGGTCCAAGGTGATCTATATGCAGAGTGTGCATCGATCTGTCGGGCTTCGGTATAGCGTTAAGCATACCTTCCCTTTTCCCGTACTGGCCCTTAGCAAATGCACAATTTATGCATGAGGCCACATACTTCCTGATGAAACGGGTCATCTTGGGGAACCAAACTTCACTCTTGATCAGTTTCTCACACCGTTCGAAACCTGGATGACCAATGTCATCATGATATTTCCTTACCAACATCCATTTAGCATTATTCGGGACCATCACTCGTTCACCCGCCAACGTTTTCCGGTACAATCTATCATTTCTGATGCAGAAATCGTTTGTCAAGTCCTTATTAGCCTTGCCACTCTTAAGCTGCTCTACGATAGATATAATCTTTTGGTCCTGAAGTTGCAATGAAAGTAACCAATCATCCGTTTCCACCATTGAAACATTCACATCAAGAGGTGATGGGTTGCGACTCAAAGCATCTACATGCTTCATACGGTCACCAGGACGATATACTACATTCATGTCGTACTCCTGTATGGTGAGCCACCATCTAGCTATCCTAGGAATCATATCCTTTTTAACCAGCGTTGCCCTTACGGCAGTGCAATCTGTCACAACAGTAAAATTTATTCCAAACAAATAGATGCGGAACCTTTTTACAGATTCAACAACAGCTAAAGTCTCCAACTCATAGCTGTGATAGAATTCTTCTTCCTTCGAAGTCACCCGACTGAAATAAGCTACTGGTTTTATTTCACCGTCGCTCTGCTTCTGCATCAGAATTCCACCTAATCCAAGTTTACTGGCATCTGTGTGCAGTTCTGTCTCCAGTTCTCTATCATATATGGCTAGAACAGGGCGACTAACTAACTTCTCCTTTAGGGTTTCAAATGCGTGTATCTGGGACTCTTCCCATTTCCACTCGACACCCTTCTTTGTCAACTCAGTCAACGGGCGACCTATTGTAGCAAAACCTTTAATGAATTTTCTGAAATAGCTGGCCAATCCCATAAATTGCCTAATTTCATGAATATTACTAGGCTGTCTAAAGTTCTGGACTGCATCAATTTTGATATTGCCTGGTGCAATGCCTTTATCGGACACCTCGTGTCCCAGATAAGTAATTTTAGTTTGCAGGAAAGAACATTTACTCAGGTTGACTCGAAGATCAGCTTCTGCTAATAGACTCAAAACCGTTTTAAGTCTGGCTATCCCTTCGGGAACTGATCTAGATGGTATCAGTATATCATCCATGAACACCAGAATGTCATCTCCTGGTATTCTCGCTAAAGCCTTCTTAATAATGCGCATAAATGCGGAGGGCGCATTAGCTAATCCATAGCTCATTCGCAAATACTCAAACTGTCCGTCTGGTGTCACAAACGCAGTTTTCCTGATAGAATCCTCAGCCATCGGTACCTGATGATAGCCTTGAGCTAAATCTAAGCTGGTAAAATAGATTTTCCCTGCCAGTTTACATACTTGGTCATCAATATGCGGCAATGGAAATCTATCCTTAATAGTAATTGCATTAAGTGCTCGATAATCAACGCACATCCTAAAGTCTCCGTCCTTTTTCCTAACGAGAATCACAGGACTAGCATAATCTGAATCCGACTCTCGGATTATACCACTAGCCAAGAGATCATCAATCTTCTCCTGTACTACCTTCCGCTCTGCAAAGGCCAGCCTATATGGCTTGTAATGGATCGGTTGGTCGGTAGTAGTTTTAATAGTCATCTCTCCCAGATTGGTGCAACCTAGGTCATTGGTGGAATTAGCAAAACAAAATTCAAACTCACGAAGCACCTGCAGTAGGTCCCGCTTCTCCGCTTCGCTAATGTCCCCCACCTGCAGATCTGATGTCTCCATTAAACAAATAAGGTTGTCACTTACTTCTCCTTGGCTGTGAGCCTGACCTGCTGGGGCTTCAGTGCTTCGTACAGCCCGAGTAATGAGCTCGCCCTTCTTCCACCTTAAGGCTTCTCGCCCAAGGTTGTGAACCTTCATCACTCCGTTGGCACCCAAAAATGTAGCTGGCAGCATGAAGGTGGTGGCTCCCAGTTCAAAACAGCGCGGGGCCGTGGAGTAACTCTCTCCAAGCTCTGCTCCTGCAACGCTCACCTTAACCACCTCCGTGGTTGATGGTGAGATAGTAACATCTCCGGCACATACCACCTGGAATGACTTATCATCAATTATTGCAAGATCTATAGTTTGTACAGGGTTAGCATCTACCTCTTTTCTAAAAATCGCCTGTCCATCACTTACAATCATGGCAATTCCAATCTGTGAAATAAAGGGCTGTCCAATTAAAATATCGATGCTGCCCATAATACAGTCGGTAACAAGTGCTGAGGTGACCAGGCTCAAACCGTCCACCTCGAGAATAAATTCTACCACACCTTGTGCCATTACTGACCCACCTGTAAAACCTTTCAACATTGTTCCAGAATGCTCCAATGTTAAATTCAATTGCCTGCAGGCTTTTCCAGATACAATATTGGATTGGCTTCCCGTGTCTATGTATGCACGGAAAGTCAACCCGTTTACCTTTACCTCCTTATCGAAAACATCATTCCTGCCTGCTAGCTTAAGGATGTTAACATTGGCCTTCTCCTGATGCTTGGGCCGCTTGTAACACCTGGCAGGCAGGTGTCCACTCTTGCCACAGTGCGGGCAATCCTCCGTCTTCTTCATGCAGTTGGCTGCATAATGGCCCTGCTTTCCGCACCGGAAACAAGCCTTGTCTGCCTTGGCGCCATCCCGCTGGTCACGCCTACGCCCCTGCTTCCCATAGCGATGAGGCTGCGATGCTGGCGGGGCACGCACAGTGGCTCTGTCCGATCTTGAGGAAGAACTGCCTTCGGGGGCTTTGTAGTTTTCCTGGGACGCCAGGAATCCCACATACAGCTCCTCGGGGGTGGTGCATCTGAAGCTTCTGGCATGCGGCTGAAGCTCCAAGGGCAGACCCCGTATGATGAGGGAGATAGCCGCCTCATCATCTAACCGGCACCTTTTCACCATCATCCGCTTCTCGTGGTAGTAATGCGTCATAGTCTCATCGCCACGCTTCCTCCTCTGCATCAACTCCTCCATCATGTCGGCATACTCAATGTGCCGTGGGAAGGCTCGCTCCAGCGACAACTTCCATTCGGGCCACGACATTTCGTAATTATCTAAGTGGTCGTACCACTTTCGGGCCGATCCACGCAGCCGCGTCTGCATATAGCACGCTTTCGCGTACTCGTCCCACCCGTGCACCCTTCCCAGGACCTCAATCTTCTGCAGCCATGACACTGCCGCGACTGCCTTGTCCTCCGGATCGAAGAAAGGGATGATCTCCGCTTTCACAGTCGGGCCGCTGCTCCGTGCCGACGAAGTACTCGGTCCCTCTTGACGGCTGGAGCTGGAACTCCCATCCCTAGCCCTGAAGTACTTGGCTAGCATGCCCTCGAGTCTGGTCTCGAGTAGTCTTTCGAAAACCACGCGCGAAGGCTCCATGGAGTCTTCCGAATTGCTCGGGCTACGGCTTTCGCTTCGGGACATTTTTTCGCGCCAAACGTAAACACAACAAACAAAATGGCGGCGGTAGCGTCACCTTACTCCCGCGCACGAATATAATTTTCCAAATTAAATTAACGTCTCTCTCGTATACACACAATCACTAGACAATAAAGCGTCAATTTCGCACGTGGATGTTACCACTGAATAAAACGTCTCTATCGTAACTTTTATTCGAGTAACCAAAACACAAACAATAACAAAGCGTCTATTTCGCGCGTAAATCTTTCACCAAAATAAACAAACGTCACTGTCGCAATTTCTTTGGATATATCCCACTTCTGAATTTATAAAGAGATAAATCAAAGTCTTGGACACTTTTGGAGATTCGTCTATTATTTATGTTTACACTTTTGGAATGGCGGGTGATATCACGAGATCCGTATTCGTCAGAGATTGCGTCGAGAAGAGACCGCCAACCAAGGGTAGATAACCTAGCTACCCTTCCAGCCGGTCCAGTGTGGCCACCCGCAGCATATTAATGAATCTTCCCAGTGTGTCCGGGGTTGGTTGTTGCTTTTACAACTTACTTACTTTTTATTATAATATTATCTACTTACCTATCGGTTATTATTTACCTTTTTTTATTTAGTTATTTTTATTTTTTCTTATAATCTATTATTCATACTATCCATGTTGTAATTGTTAGTATGGTTACCCTATGCTTGTGTCTGATAAGCCAGCACAGGTACCTTGTACTTTAGTTAACAGAAGAATATTATTGTTGCCAACTAACTTAATAATGCTTCTTTTGTTTTTATTTTTTTCATACATTTGTTACTAAAATTTTGTTTATTTTTGTCTACCGGTCTCGAAACGTCCGTGTCATAAACTTTTCTTTTTTGGTTTAAATTTAATTTAATGTTGTTATTATTTTAAATTTACATATATGTATTTTTTTAAATGATATTATTGTAAAGCTGCACATCTTGATACAGGAATGCCCTAGTGAGATGTGCAGAGTATGCTTTTTATGTAAAAACTGTATTTTGAATGAAATGAAATAAATAAATAAATATTTTGGAAGGCTGGCATAAATGCCGTTGCAGTAATCGAGACGTGAGACTACGTAAGAGTTGATAAGTAGTTTTGTTGCTTCTCAAGGAAGGTTTCTTCGGACAGACTTGAGTTGTCTTAGGTGAAAAAAACCGGTGCTTACAGTCCTGTTTATTTGACTTTTAAACGAAAAGTCTGAATCTAAATTGACACCGAGAAGTTTGACTGTTGTTTTTGGGATGATATCGCTGCCGGAAATAGTAATAGGTGAATTGTCTATTAAATGTTGACGTTTGTTTGTGGCTGCCCAGAGAAACTCAGTCTTAGATGGATTGAGCTTCAGCTTGTTTGAAGACATCCAACGAGTTATTGCTTCTATACATTCAGTTATACGGATCTTGAGACTATTGATTTCATTTGGAGCGCAGTAGAAATAAACTTGCTGATCGTCAGCGTAGCAGTGAGACAAGAGATCAAATGACTCGATTATTTTGGCGACATCATTTATAAAAAGGATGAAGAGAAGTGGACCCAAAACGGATCCCTGGGGTACCCCTGAAGAAAGTGTTGCGAAGTTGGACAATTTATTTCCAACTCTCACGGCTTGTAAGCGATTGGATAAATAGGATACCAGCCAATTTTTTATGTCAGAATTCAAACCAAATGTCTCCTCTAATCTCCTAATGAGGAATTCATGATCAATCGTGTCAAACGCTGCACTCATGTCTAGGAGTGAGATAAGTGATAACTTACCTGACTCTATGGCCAGAGTTATGTCTGATAGCATACGAAGTAGTCCGGTTTCAGTTGAGTGGAACTTTCTGTACGCAGATTGACGTTTTGCGAATAATTTATTTGAATTCAAGTGACTGGTTATTTGTGCGGCAGCAATTTTCTCTAGGATTTTTGAAATAAATGGTAAGTTTGAAACGGGTCGATAATTACCTAAGTTATCAGCGTCTAGTTGTGTATTTTTCAGGATTGGTGTTACTACAGCTGACTTGAGTGGTTCAGGAAAGTCACCCGTGCTAAGTGATTTATTGAAAACGTGAACTAGGAATGGAGCTAGAACATTAGAACATTGTTTTAATAACCATGTCGGTATAGGATCAAGACTGCACTGTTTATTAGGCGAGCTTGAAATAATTTTTATTACTTCTTCCAGCGTTGTGGGTTTGAATGAAGACAAAGTTCCTTTAGAATTTAAAGTGAATATTGGCGGAGGGGCGTGAGATGCGGAAGCACGAATGGATTCAATTTTTTCCCGAAAAAAAATTGAGAAGGCTTCCGGGGTAATATCTATTTTCGTTGGAACAGTGACTTCGGAAATTACAGTCTTTATTGAGTTCCAAAGACGTCGCGGGTTGGTTCGCTCAGAGTTAATCTTTTCTTTCCAATACTCTGTTCTTTTGGAATTTATTTTACACGTATACTGTTTTTGAGCAAGGATCCACTCGTCTCTTGTAGTTACAGAAGAGTTTTTCCTATAGGTCCTCTCTAATTTCCGCATAAGTCTCTTCTGGTTTCGACATTCATCGTCAAACCAGCCGTCAGACTTTCGAACTTTCCGTGTTTTTGATGATGTCGGGGCATATTTATTTAACAGACATGAAAGTGTCTTATTATATGTCTTGACAAGTTCGGTAGGGGTCTTTGTTTCCCAAACATTGGGTGTACATAAGAGAGAGGTCTGTAACTCTTCCAGAAAATCACTAAAGCTAAATTTACGCCATTCCCTTGATACAATTGTTGTATATGGTACTTTAGGCGGGTTAAAATCAATATCAGTGCAAACAAGCCGATGGTCTGACAGTCCTATATCACGAATATCTGCTGAAAGCGGTGGATCACTCTTCTTTGAAATTAGTACATCTAATGTAACACCAGCATCATGAGTTGGGACGTCGACCCATTGGTGGCATCCAAAGCTGGCTAATAGATCTAAGAATTTAACAGTGTTTGGTGATGTCACGCGCTCGAGACGAATATTAATGTCGCCTGTAATAATGAGTGTGTCGGAGAGTCCGACTGAGAGTTGTTAGCGTGGTTGACTCCAGTCCCTGGGGATGAAAGTTTAATCGTTAGTAAAATCTATATACTTATAAATTTATTAATAAAAACATATGTATTTTTGGCAAAAAAACTTCGTTTTTAACAGATTCATTTTTAAATCTCAAAATACTACCTTTTAATCAATGTTTTTATTCCGTGTTTACATGAGTTAATAATTTATATCTCATGGAAAATGCTTTCTGTTTGTATTTATAATTACTAATAATGAGTTTTTATAGGTCCATAATTGAAAATGGGGAGTAAAAACAAAACGAATATCCAAATGTAAGCAAGCTAAGAAAACGAAAAAATATTCTCAAGAAATATGGACTCGCGTTAGAGTAGTACAATGGGTGTGTAATCCAATTTACGGTTTTGTTTAGTTTTTTAACTAGTTATTTAATTAGATGAAATTTTGCCGGCCACATTTGTTCATATATTGTTATTGCGCCCGCACTACGAATTTCAAGATATAAAATTTCTATAAATAAAAAACAAATTCCAGGAATGTCAAGTTTAAAACACTATACCTACCTATCTCCGTTTCAATTTTCAACCTAAGTTTGGTTCATAAAAAATACTGCTCTACTAAAGTAATTCAGTATTTTTTTATAAAGTTGTACTGAAATTCACGAAAAACCAAACCTAGTCGTGCTTGTTTGGTTTGCAATTAAATTAGGTCTTTATCTCGGTACCTATTAGAATATAAAACTGTACATTGATTTTTTCTCAGACAAGAGTGTGAAAGTTCATTTATAATATCGTTTTTCTTAAATTTAAAAATATATATTAATTTGTGTCAATCCACAAATTGATACATTGAATGAAGAATTACGAGTTCGTATGAGATGGTTGTGAGTTGTTCCTCGATAATTTCTAATTTATTTATTTATTTATTTATTTATTTATTTATTTGTTTGTTCACGCCTTGACGGCTTTTACATGCAAGGTAAATTATACAGGAGCATTATAACAGGTATATAGCATCATAAGAAGTATAACATAGTATTTATGATAATAAGCTGAGCATGAAAGACAAGTTGGCACAACACAGGTAAGTATTAGTATACGATAAGTAAATTGTATATTGTATAGAGGAGTTCAACCAGCAAATACTTATTTGGGCTCAGGCTACAGTACATTCAGCAATTATAATTGTCACAATATTACACAAAACATAATTAAAAACAAACTCGAAACATACCTGTTGGCAGTGGTGCAAAACATTTTCTAGCGATTTATAAAAGTAAGTAATATTCTTGTAATTTAAAATATATATATATATATATTTTTTTTTGCTATTATAAATGTACGTAAGTTTTTTTATTATTATGACAAAAATAAAAGGTACACAACAATTACAAACAAAAAGAAGTAGGTATTATGAAAGTAGTTACAGAGTATTAAGTTTATTATTATTAACAATCAACAGGATTTTTGCTTAATATCTGCATACATATACGCTTTTTAAAGGAGGCGATAATACTGAGATTTATTTGCTTTAATTGTTTTTTTAATTGCATTTGTAAAATGATTTTATAGTGATATAGTACGCAAATTTGGTAAAGGGCATGTAAGTTTTATAAAAGTATATGCATAAGTTACAATATACTATGATACATTATTTTTAAACGCCTAAAGGGTTTTGCAGCACACCTTTCTATGAAAAATTACAGTGGAAATGTAGCAGGCTGGGTCATCGGCGTCGTGAGTTCAATTCCTCGGCTGGCTAAGCCTCCATCATGACACAAGCAACATTTTACGCATACTGTGATAATTTTATATAAATAAAAAATATATAAATAAATATACACACATATGTACGGATAACACATGCTTCCACTTGTCGCATCGGAGACACAATCACACCAAACTTTAACTTCAGTTTATGGAGTCTTATTTGTTTTATTTTCAGAAAAAAAAATGTATGTTGGAGTGTGGTGACAAATATATCGAAAATCTCAATAAATATATATTTTAAAATAAGTAGCTTTTTAAAACAAAATCAATTTCCTCGAATTGGATTCGAATTAGATTTTGTGCTTGAAGTGTGTTATTATACATTATTAATATATATTTTGAATAATGCTCTTGTTATTTTTAATGATTATTCATATAAATATATCTACAAAAAACATTAAAAATACAGCATTTAAAAATAAAACTGTGTAATTATATTAATCAATAATCCCTAAAGTTGAAGAATCATTGGCAGTTGAAAATCAGCGCTTTGACGACTTCTGTTCTCACAAAAACTCCGCTAGTATGCGTCCACCAGTTAAAAAAAGGGTTTTAGCGAGCGTGCGGCAGGATTAACCTAAGGAGATCGCGCCGGGCGCTTTCTACCTATTGCAGGGACCCACAGCACGGCGACTATATTATTTTACAATTTCTTGCTTTGCGCAGACGACACAAATAATTTTTACGATACGAGTAGCTCTATCATTATTTTGGAAGTTGAAAGAACAAAAATATTTTTGGCTTTCATATTCCTCTTAAGTTAAACATTGCCATACGAATGTACTATATTTATATAAACCCCCCGAGAATCAAAAACGCAGTCTTCCGAGCGATTAAATCGATTGTTTTGATGTTTCGGTCAAAAAACTTCGATAATGTAAATGTTTCGATCCTGCCAGATCCTGCCCATCACTACTGACAGATGCTTTTATTTGTTATTCTTACAAACGTCAAAGTTTTCTGTTTTCCCATAAAAATAATTTTTGTTTAAAAATATATAATTAAAGAAATAACTTATGATGACGGCATTTGAAAAGAAATGCCGTGTTTGCTTAAAGCCTGGAGAGTTACTGATATCGATATTCGAATACGAGGATACTTTCAAATACACTGATAAAATTAAGCATTGCACTAACATTACCATCACCGAGCTGGACAAATTTCCTTCCTTAATTTGTACTAACTGTCGAAGGGATTTGTCTATAGCTTACGATTTCGTCGTTACGTGCCAAAATTCAGATAAATTATTGCGCGCCTCCAATGTGGAAGTTGAGGTTAAGATGGAGCTCGATCAGAGCATCTCTGATAGAAGTTGTAGTCCATACGACATCGGGGAAGAAGATATAAATTTATTACAACACATTAAAAGTGAAAATGAAATGAAAAGAAAGGCGCCCAAGAAGCGCCAGTCAAAAGGCAAGATTAAGAGAATAAAGATAAAGAAAGAAGCGAGCGAACTCCAGTGCGCCACCTGCGGCCTGCTGGTCACGAGCCGCTCGGCCATGGCTATCCACGTCCGCCGCCATACTGGAGAGAAGCCGTACCAGTGCGGGGAGTGCGGGGCGCGCTTCTCGCAGGCCGGCACGCTCAAAGTGCACGCCGCCCGGCGCCACTCCGGGCCCCCGCCGCCGGGAGGCCGGCCGCGCCCCTTCGAGTGCGCGCACTGCGGACACTGCTTCTTCAGTCGGCGGGACCTCACGGTGCACACGCGCATCCACACGGGGGAGCTGCCGCACGGCTGCACCACCTGTGGGCGTCGCTTCTCGCAGCTCAGCTCGCTCATCCGCCACCGCCGCACCCACACGGGCGAGCGGCCCTACCGCTGCGGAGAGCCCCGCTGCGGCAAGACCTTCACGGACCGCTCCATGCTGCAGCAGCACCGATCCGTGCACAGCGAGGAGAAGCGCTACCGCTGCGCCGAGTGCGGCAAGGCGGTCAAGTCGCGCAACACCCTCAACAAACACATGAGCCTGCACCGCGAAGCCAAGCCCGTCATGTGCGAGCGCTGCGGGGCGGCCTTCAGCACCAAGGGCAACCTCGTGTCGCACATCCGGCGCCAGCATGGAGTGCGCTCGGGGCAATGCGGCCAGTGCGGGCGCCAATGCCCCGACTTGGCAGAGCACCTCCGCAAGCACTCGGGCGAGGCGGCCTACGTGTGTGGCGTGTGCGACAAGCGCTTCCCCTTACGCCGCAGCTTATCTGTCCACATGCACAAGCACAACAATGCCGGTAAGCACAAGTGCCAAGAACAGAACTGCCCAAAATCCTTCTCCCTAAAATACCTGTTGGACTTCCACCGCCTGAAATATCACTCCAGTGAAACGCCCCATGTCTGTAGAATTTGTACTAAAGGTTTCTTGAGAATTGGTGATTTAAAAAGACATACGAAAATTCATCACCCAAACTTTGTCTTGGTATGATTTGTTGATATTATTTATTTGTTGTAACTTGATTGTACGTAGAACCCGATTCGCCATCACTAGATCGAGGCGGAGCTGTTAAGGGTCAACTTAAAACTGCTCGTTCACAGAATTTCAACTGTTGAAAATTACCATTGAAAACAATGCCGACGTTATTTCTATTGATTTATCACTGCCCGATACTTTTCGATAGGACGTTTTCCATAGGACTGTTTTGTGTATTATAGTGCTCCGTACTTAGCGAAGCCTCATGCACCACCTCTTTTATTATTATTTATATAGATACATCTAGTACTATCTACATACATTATTATTATAATCATAAAGCATTTACATTGTAAAAAATAGATCTAAGTATTTCAACGCTTCTGATATTTTTTTCACCAATATTCGTAAGAATATAATGTCCAGTGTTGAAAAATAAAATAAGATTCGTTTTTTTTTAAGAAAAAAGATTTGTATAAACCAATATTGGAAATTAGTCTAATAAAATATTTATGTAGGTAATTAAACCTAATATTCTTCTTCATACCATCACTCCTAACCAACACTATCTATTAAAACATGTAACATACTTAATGATGCTGAAATGCTATTCTTTTCTTACCTTTATAGATTAGCTTGAGGCTTGGCACTGCATATCAGCTGTACGGGATACTTGAATCGTTATAGATTAGCTTGAGGCTTGGTGCTGCAATTCAGCTGTATGGGATACTTGAATGAGTTCGTTCACGTCTCTTTCTTCCACCTCTAGACCCATGGATTTCCCCAGAGACACAATCTCCTACCGGCCGACCTGCTAAACCGAACTCGTATCTCGAATTTTGCTCGTAACTCAAAGCAAAAAATCACTCGCTCGCCGGCTCGTATCTCGAAAAACTCGTATGTTGGGGCACTCGTATGTCGAGGTACCACTGTAGCTATTATTTTCAACGGCTAGTTATATATATTTTGACGCAGTATTAATATGTACAAGCACAAACAAACAATGCACCATAAAATTTTAACACACAACTTTCAAAAATAGTTTTTCCTAAAATAATAAAATTAGTGCCATCTATGAGAGTTTACCCTTAAATGGCTAAATTCTATAATCATACTAGTGAGCTCCGGCAGATGTTGTCCTGCCACAGACCTCCTTCTATGTAGTAGGGAGTTAATATTTGTGGTTGTATGTATTTTTGGATGAACATGTGAAGAAAATTAGTTGAAAAAATTAAAAATAATTTAGATCTCGACAACAGCTCGAGACCCTATCGGGTCCAAAACTATCCTATGTTTCAAGCCGGAACCAACCATACACATTCACAAAATTTCATTGACATCGGTTGGGCAGTTTCGGAGATTAGTGTGTGACACATGATTTTTATATATTAAGATGGAAGATTGAAGTCAATTCTTAGATAGAGAGGATATTTGTTTAGAGACAAACAACAATTGTAATTCTATTGTAAAATAAGTATGTATTGTGTACAGTATCCACTGTGTAAATAAAACACTGAAAATCTCTCCTTTGTAATATTCACAATCTTCTATCTATAATGTATTATCATTTATGTTGATGTTCTTACAAGAATATTACGCTGTGATTCTACACAACATCTTTCATTCATCTCTGCATGCCCTCGCAAAAATCTTTATTCTTTTGATAATAAAACAATTTAAAGTAGGTATTGTTCTACCTAAATATGTGCCTGTCTTAAACGAGTATAAGTACTACTCGCACTCACTAATAAGTAGCATCATTTGCTGGACGGTGACATAATCTGGCACAAAATTAGACAGTGCCCTTGGAGTGATTTTCCCAAAAATTGCACTTTACAAATCATTGAGATATTATTATTAAGGTCAATAATATATAATGAATATTACAGACAAAACTGTGCTATACAAATGTAACTTTATCATTATTTTAATCCAGGAGAAGAGTCGTGGAAGATGCAAGCATTTTGTGGCGCTGAGTTATCATTTTGTAATACATATATATACAATATCAGAGTGTTGATACCTAATTTATTGTAGGAGAGTATAATACTCCAGATGCTCAAGAATACACCCCTTTACTAGGTTTATTCTTCTTTAATTTAATACCTACCATTCTGTTGTGTAAGGGGAATTTAAAAAAATAAAATAATAGTGGATGCACACTACAACAGTCCCTACAGACCATAGACATATGAATATTAGTAGACCTGCCCTAAGTGATTAAAAGCGTATTATCCCCACTCCCCATACCGGTTCCATTGAGCCGGCTGGGCTGAGGTATGGCCTCAAATGAAATTTGAAAACGTGACGTCATCATTCTTGTGCGAACTATGGTCGAGGCATCATCGGTTCATTTTACTAAATAACACGGCAAAATTTTGACTTGTACTATGAAAACTGGTAAAAATAGATGTGAAAAAAGATAATAAACCCAATTGTCGTATTACATTCCATATATAAGCATTATTTTACTTTATTTTAAGCATATTCACATCGTATAATATGAATCAGTTGTTACTATCACATCGAGAAACGTCTGGACGCGAAACACAAAGCTGGTTGGTTGCTGGGAAGTAAATTATGAACATTTATAAAAGTGTCTTAACTAAATACTCTGAAACTAACTACGACCCTGAAAATAGAAGCTGCCTTACTTTGCCGAATTTGGACTTCGCAAATTTGTTCATAACGTGGCGAGTAATTTGCGCTCCCATGTAAAAATGTCTATTCATTCAAAGCAGATTTTACTTTTAAGAAGTAAATGGTGATATTATAATGCAAGATGCCTATTTACTGTCAGATTGATTTATTGACGAATCACAGTCAGCTTCACTCCCTTCGTTCTTCAACAGTTGATTTTACCCCTCGCCCATATCTTCTCGTCTATTAATTCCTATGTCTGTGCTACAGACCAATTTTTTAGTTGGTGGTACTCACTGAGCTGTACCAGCGATTGTTTCAGTACATTATAGAATGTAATTTATTTACGCCTTAGTGCTTTTACATAAACAAGTCTTAATAAACATAAGTGCAATAAAAATAAATATAATGTAAGTAAACACTTGTACAGATATCTTTACAGCAATTTTTTATTTAACCCTTCAAGGCTCGGAAGGACATTACTAGCCACAAACATCATATTCCATTAGAAGCTCGGAAAGACAGATCTGACCGCGGTGTCTATACATTATAAAAAATCTATTTTTTCTTGTTCATTTTGATTTGTTCGTCGCTGGAAAGATGAAATAATTATTCTTCTCAGTTTGTCTCAAATATTTATCCATGATTACATGGATAAAATCAAAAAAAATTGTTTAAGTGTATGATTACAAATTGGCAGGATTTTTTCATCGACAGTTGAAAGTTTAAAAAAAAATTATTGTATAAACGGCATAAAAGTGAAGTGACAGTTTTCTTACTAATTCCCTGCACAAAAGGAGTGAGTTTTCTAAATATCGAATTCTCGAGTCAAAATGTCCCGGTAAGTTTTTTTGTTAACATTTTCTTGTTTGATATTAAGATTTAATTATTTAGATATATCAATGTTTATTTCAATTACAAACATTTTAAAGATAATTTTATCTAATTTCTAAAATGGTATTTCTTTTTACGACAACTTCAAGAAATAGGAATATGTAAAACATTTTTGATACCTCAGGAGCATTCCGAAATTCCATGAGACACCACCGTGTTGGTGGGACTTGAAGGTAAAAATATTTTAAAACCTAAAATAACAATTCTAAAGCATGTCAGAAAACCACTACGCTCAGTGTACTTGATTTTCAAGGTTTACTAGCCTAGCCTTACTAGCCTAGCCTTACTTGACTAGCCTTACTTGACTAGCCATATTTTACATAGATATTGCATCAGTATAAAATACATTGATTGGATTATAAAGTACAAAATTGAATGGAAACCAATGTCACCCCTGACTTAATACCTTTGGGTTCTAGCCCGTTTAGCATGCGCTCGGTCTCTCTTACCCTTGAAACACAGTTCTGCTTGTGAAATTTAAGCGGGGAGTCTCTTGTACTGGATCATGAAACACGCCCAAGATTTTTTTGTGGTCTTCTTTATTCTATGACTACAAAGATTGGATGATGTTGTTAGTATGAGAATATTTCAAAGTAAATCTATTAGTAACATCAGTTTTAATGATTTCAAGGCATAATTTTAAAGAACAATTTATACGATTTGATTCCAGCCAATTGTTTACAGCGAAATTTCCTACGTTTTAATATAAGTTAACTTTTCTGGTTCCGTCTCCCATCGGAAGGTTGGCAAAGTTCACCCTGCAGCCTACAGCAGTAGGAACAACTCAGCGGAACTATACTCGTACTAGTTACGCAGGTTTCCAAGCCTTCCTCTTCCCTCAAGCTTCCCCTGGATTTTTAATTAGAATATAGGTTTAGAATTTGTCGCTTGCGCAAGGTTTTAACCATAGACATATGAATATTAGTAGACCTGCCCTAAGTGATTAAAAGCGTATTATTCCCCACTCCCCATACCGGTTCCATTGGAGCCGGCTGGGCTCGCGTATGGCCTCAAGTGAAATATGAAAACGTGACGTCATCATTCTTGTGCGAACTATGGTCGAGGCATCATCGGTTCATTTTACGAAATAACACGGCAAAATGTTGACTTGTGCTATGAAAACTTGTAAAAATAGATGTGAAAAAGAGAATAAACCCAATTGTCGTATTACATTCCATATATAAGCATTATTTTACTTTATTTTAAGCATATTCACATCGTATAATATGGATCAGTTGTAGAAACATATACTATCACATCGAGAAACGTCTGGACGCGAAACACAATGCTGGTTGGTTGCTGGGAAGTTAATTATGAATATTTATAAAAGTGTCTTAACTAAATACTTAAACGAAATATTCGACTCTGAAAATAGAAGAAATTTTTTGCCGAATTTGGACTTCGCAAATTTGTTCATAACGTGGCGAGTAATTTGCGCTCCCATGTAAAAATGTCTATTCGTTCATAATCAGATTTTACTTTTAAGAACTAAATGGTGATATTATAATGCGAGATGCCTATTTACTGTCAGATTGATTTATTGACGAATCACAGTCAGCTTTCCTCCCTGCGTCCCGCAACTCTTGTTTTAACCCCTCGTCCTTAATTTCTCGTCTATTAATATTCATATGTCTGTGGTTTTAACAAAGTAATAATGTAAGAATATATTTTAATCATTAGTAATGTATTTCCTATGTCATAATCATACAATAAAACAAACCTGTTGAATGAGATAAATTAAACAGCCAGAGGAATTCTGTCGTTGGGATGAACCGTGTTTAAATGTCTGGAGAGATCGCTCTTTCGGAAGAACCCGTTTGAGCAGAGTTTGCAAGTGTAGGGCGTCTCGTTGGAGTGCACTTTGCGTGTGTGGAAGTCTAGCATGCTCTGTTTAGGAAATGCCTGAGAACACTTGTCCATGTCGCACTTGTATTTGCGGTCGTTGTCGTGTCTAGTGGTGACGTGGAAGGAGAGGTTGCCCGGGGTGCGAAAAGCTCGGGGACAGAGCTGGCAGCGGAATGAGCACTGGTCAGAGTGTAGCAGCATGTGGCGCGTAAGATCAGAACAGGGCTTGGCGCACACGGTACACACCCCCGCCTCGGAACGATGCATCTTCTTGCAGTGCTTGTCCAAGTTGGCCTTGACAAAGAACTTCTTACCACAGCACTCGCACACAAAACTCTTGTCACCGTGTGTTAGCAGGTGGTTGCGCAGTGCCATGCGCGATTTGAGGCTCCGGCCGCAGGTAGCGCAGGCGTACGGGCGCTCCTCCGAGTGCACAGCAGCGTGCTGGCGCAGACAGCTCGGCTGCGCGAAGGTGGCCCCGCAGCGCTCACAGGCGAAGGGCCGCTCCCCGGAGTGTGTGCGCGAGTGGCGCCGCAGCGAGGAGTGGCAGGAGAAGAGGCGCGGACAGGCAGCGCAGCGGAAGGGTGTCTCTCCGGTGTGGCGCCGCGTGTGCAGTATGAGTGTGCCCGACTGCGAGAATCGCTGCGGACAGTGCGCGCACGCAAAGGGCCGCTCCCCGGAGTGTGAGCGCGTGTGAACCACGCGGTCGCTTTTCCTCTTGAAGGTCTTGCTGCAGAAAGTGCATGGGAAAGTTTCCTCTCCCAGCTCGGGATGGTTGCGCCTGATGTGTTTCTTCAACCCGCATTCGGTGGCGGCAATATAGAAGCAGGAGACGCATTTCCATTCGATCTTCTTCGCTGATTTCTTTTTCCTTATTTTCTTATTCTTTCGGAGCAGTGTAGAGTCCCGAGGTTCGTGGACTTCCGGAGGAAATAAACGGTCTTCTCTATCGCTCGATGAGTCACATTCGACTGGATTATCAAATTCTTCTTTAATTTCAAGTTTGACGTCTAAGATATCTGAAATATTGGCGAATTTGCCTTCCTTGAAATGCTTTTCTAAGTATTCGTTGGAAGTTTTACACATTTCTATAAATTTCCAAGCGGAAGGAAGTTCAAAGGCGCAAGATTTACAAATAATCTTCGGACGATCGTCCTTTTCGGATACATCCAGGCCGGCGCAAGAAGAAAGCATTTCGCAAAATTTCAATCCGTTACCTTCTGTAATGTCAAATAATGATACACCGTAGATGGCGCTTTGCAGACAAGTTCTGCAAGTAGAGTCGATTGTGTGTAAGTCCATTATGACCAGGAATTATCTTTATTTCTTTAAATTATCAAGCGCAACGACATCACAAATATACAAACAATATGAATATTCAATATTGACGTTTATAATCTGACATAATGGTGGTACACAAAGCTTAGATAAAAGTTTTTTCAATAAAGTTACTTACGTTTCGAAAACTGTTACATTCATAAAAAAATATTGGTATTTTATTTATATTATTATTTAAATATAAAGTGTATGAACATTTTACACGGGCCCTACTCTTAGAACCGCTTTGGTAGACCGATTGTGAGTTGATTTAATTTTTAGCTTTTGTAAATATTTTAAGAAATCTTCGTTGTACTGAATTATTTGATTCATTCTCACGAAGCTCTTAATAGGCCCACATTCAATGATTTTCTACTATGCCTTAAAGTTAATTCGGCAATGCAATGGCACTGCAATTGAAGCAGTATGCGTCAAATGCTGGTTTATTTATGCCAACCGTATTTCACAAAACACGGAGATGTCATAAAAAATAATTATTTTCCGTTTAGTCGCACATCGATCCAGTGCTAAATTAACCAAAAGTAGTGTAGTTTTTATATTCCCCATATCCCTTTTTGTTTAGTAAGTAGAAAAACGCAAATAACTGTCACAACTTACATATAAATTAGTAAATACATTTAAATTACCCTACCTATAAGTATTTACATTGAACCTTCCGTTTATCTTGTTTTACATATGAGTAATATATATATTTTTTACACATAAGTACATATTTTTTGGCATTCCAACATTTTATTACTCCAGGATCTCATTTTGGTTTGTTAGTTACACATTTTTTCTTAACTTCTATTCCTTTGCTGTCGTACACAATATAAAGAGCTTTATGTTATAGTTAATGTCTTATAATACTTATAAGTTGTGTTATGTTTAAGCCGAAAGGCGTTAGTGGTATAAATAAATAAATATTCATCGGGATCAAATTGGGGGGTTTAGAAATTACAATGTATCTATATTATATTATAGTACATTATAATGGAATTCCACCATGAATTGTCAGTTTCAAAAATAGAAGTATCCATATTGTTTCCTGAACGTCATTCCAAACTCACTTAATCTATGCTTTATCTGTCAAAAATATCAATAATTATTTGTTTGATTGGTTTATTTATGTTTGCTCCGTTCCCGTACTGATACAATACTCAATAATAATATTAATATAATGTTAAGTAAAAACTTTGAATATTAGGTCAAATTTACCGATGCTTATTTACGAATGCTTATTCTTATATTCTTGAAATAGTAGAATCAAATTTGTCAGAATGAAGTTGGAATTGGACAGCTTGGAAGAAATTTGTAGAGTTTGTCTATCCGATAAAGATAACTTGATTTCCTTATTTGAAGTCAGCTCAATAAAAAGCATTTGTGAAAAAATTGAACATTGTTCAGGAATTAAAATAATACGGACAGAAGGACACCCGTCCTCCATATGTAAGGAATGTGTTGAAGAACTGGCAATTTGTTATAAATTTCTCGAAAAATGTTGTGATTCTGATAAAGAATTAAGAAATCTTTCAAAATTCAATAACTCTGCCAAATGTATTAGCAACAGCCCTGAAGAATCTAAAAGTTGCGACGATACTAATGTGAAAACTGAAAGCATTAATTGGGATTCTGAAAATCAATCAGCGGAGAGTTCTCCGCTTCACGTTCAGCGTGTAAAGAAAGACAGATGTACAACGAGACGTAAGAAGAATGTAAGGAGAGAGGAGCTGCAGCATACGTGTGAGGTATGCGGAAAGAGCCTGTCCAGCGCCTCCAACCTACGTGTGCATCAACGCCTGCACAACGGGGAACTACCCTTCCGCTGCGGGCAGTGCGGTCGGGGCTTCGCGCAGCAGGGCTCCCTGGCGGCCCACGCGAGGCGGCACTCCGGCGAGCGGCCCTACCGCTGCGCAGCCTGCCCCGCCGCCTTCGCTGAGCGCACCCACCTGCGGCGCCACGCTTCCGTGCACAGCCTGCAGCGTCCCTTCGTGTGTGCAGCCTGCGGAAAGGCCGTCAAGTCCGCCTTTGCCCTCAAGCAGCACGTGCGGCTACACGCGGCGGGTCGCGACCACGTATGTGAGTGCTGCGGGGCTGCCTTCAGCGTGAAGGGCAACCTGGTGGCACACGTGCGCGCGCGCCACTCAGAGCGCTCGGGACAGTGCACTGTGTGCCGCCGCGCCGTGCCTGACCTGCATGACCACATGTCCTTGCACACGGGCGAGAAGCCACACACTTGTGCGCAGTGTGGGAAGCGCTTCTCGCGGCGCCGCGGGCTGCAGGTGCATTCCCGCCAGCACTCGGCAGAGCCAGAATTCCCTTGCCCCGTGGAGGGATGCCCTCGCTCCTTCCGGGCCCGCTGGGTGCTTGACTGCCACGTGTTAAAGCACACAGGGGCTACCCCTTTCAAATGCAATTTTTGTTCTAAAGGATTTGTGCGTGTTTGTCATTTAACAAAACACTTGAAACTCAATCATCCCCGGGAAGATGATAGATTGTTGAAAGCTTCCCAGGCGATTTGAAAAATAAGTAGTTTTTTATTACTTTGTGTTTTTCTCCTGTTCATAACTCAAATTGATAATTTCATAATAATCTGTTCTGTTTTTGTGAAAATTCATCTCAAGTATGTTATTATTATTTTATTTTCAGTGCATTTATTTAATTGATAATTTCATAATAATCTTAGCAGTTTTTGTAAAAATTCACCTCAAGTATATATTTTTTTTTTTCAGTGCATTGTTTATTACAGTCATTGAAAATGTTAATACCACCAAGCTAGGCACATGCCCGTGTTGTGGTGGTTGATTATATATAAAGTACCTACATTAACCTTCCAGCGGGCGCGCTGTGGTAAAATTTACGACAGACGCGCTATATCGGACGTACAGAGCCAAAGTCATTATGAGATAACAAGATCTCAAGTTTTTACGATGTCCTTAATATCTTTGATAAAACCATTGAGATATCTGCATCAAAATAAATATGATACTATAATATTATTCCACATCCTTAATGTGCGACTGCTATAGTTAATATTAATGGATTTTCGGCGCCACCATACATTTAAAAACTAATGTTTTGTTTTGTTCAACACAGTGAAGAGATAAGGGTGATCGCTAATTACTCTCATTGAACATGTGTGAGATTTAATGTATAATTTTGTCCAATAAATAGAGAAGTAACTGGTACAAACAGTCACTTCTCATCCGAGAGTACTCGGGAAAGTAATACTTGTTTAATTTAATGTTTTCCTACTGCCCCTGCAAAAACTCTCAGATCAAGGTGTCAATGTGTGCCGGTGCCCTATTGAATTTGCAGTATTTGTGCGGGCTTCACTAACTTGGTCCCGTACACGCGCCTTATCGCTTCCCCTACTCTTTCCACTTAGTTGTAAGCATCGAGCTTGGAGCTATGCTAGAGTCAAATCAAATGTCAAACATTTACCGCAAGATATAAATGTTTTTCTCAAAGTGAGTTACGGTAGGGCAATTGAACCGAAGACAGAAGAAGAAAACATAAGCTTTCCAAAACTCGGTGTTTGTCGGTTATGTGCACTGGATAAGAAAAGATCCTCAGCATCAATGAAGTGTTGCCGTTGCCAGTCCTTTACATGCAGGAACCATTCTTCAGTTGAGGTGGTTTGTAACAATTGTAAGGATGGGAATATTGATTCTGACTAAATAGGTCGATAACAAATTTTGTTTTGAAATATTAAAATGTTTAGAGTGTTGCTTCGTTTATTTGAAAGTCAAATTTTTATTTTTTAAGTACTGCCTATTATCATTCTTCATATCCTTAAAAAAATTCCCTAACATTTGTATAAAGAAAACACCACTTACATGGAGAAAACTTGATGACGTAAAATTTACGACAAGCGCCCGCTCAAGGGAAATTTCTCAACGCGCCCGCTGGAAGGTTAAAAGAATATATCAAGCAAGGAAACATAGAAGAAATTAAAAGAAATATAGAAAGAATACAATATAAAAGAAAATAAGGAGTATAGAATTTAAGAGAATATAAGAAGCATATAATTTAGAAAAAAATATATCAATTCAATTTACGAAATCAATGTAAGTACTAATCAGAAAAAAATAAACTGACATATCGTCACCTTACATTACCACATAAGTCCAATTTTTTGCGAAATTGAAGTTTCTTCTACAAAAATTAAAAAAAATCATTTTGAATCCTATTAAAATCTTGGAATTCTAGGAATTATATTTGTCCATCTATTGTATAATTTCAAAAGCTCTTAGTAATTGTCATCGAGAATTGGAATTAAAACCTCGTAAGTCTCAGCTAGTCATAACAGAATCGTTGGAATCTTGGATTGAGCAGCGGCTGTCAATACCTAATAAAATCCCATTTTAGAAGTCAAATTGCAGTGATAGGTATTAACAAAGGATAAATTTCGCCGTAAAAAGGTATGCAAGTTATTCTGTTTACAATACAATACGAGTATAAGGTTATTAAGAACTCTTTATTTGTGACGCAGAAGGAGGCATTGCAGCAAACGAGTTTGCCAATATTATTTGCAGCTTTATCATTAATAAATCAGGCATCCAAGAAGGGGAAGAAATTATATTATTCAGCGATGGACGCAATTATCGGAACAGAAACACTACATTAACAAATTCACTACTTAATCTAGCCATGGAAAAACAAATTGCAATAATACAAAAAATCTTAGAACGTGGACACACCGGATGGAGTGTGCACTCGTCCATATTCTCAATGCAGGTTGAGAATATGGATATTTTTTCTCCTGCCGGCTACATAGAGATGCCTGCAAATCAGCTCTTACACTGAAATCTTATGATTATTATACATATATATTTTTTCTCCTGCCAGCTACATAGAGATGCCTGCAAATCAGCTCTTACACTGAAATCTTATGATTATTATACATATATATTTTTTCTCCTGCCAGCTACATAGAGATGCCTGCAAATCAGCTCTTACACTGAAATCTTATGATTATTATACATATATATTTTTTCTCCTGCCGGCTACATAGAGATGCCTGCAAATCAGCTCTTACACTGAAATCTTATGATTATTATACATATATATTTTTTCTCCTGCCGGCTACATAGAGATGCCTGCAAATCAGCTCTTACACTGAAATCTTATGATTATTATACATATATATTTTTTCTCCTGCCGGCTACATAGAGATGCCTGCAAATCAGCTCTTACACTGAAATCTTATGATTATTATACATATATATTTTTTCTCCTGCCGGCTACATAGAGATGCCTGCAAATCAGCTCTTACACTTAAATCTTATGATTATTATACATATATATTTTTTCTCCTGCCGGCTACATAGAGATGCCTGCAAATCAGCTTTTACACTGAAATCTTATGATTATTATACATATATATTTTTTCTCCTGCCGGCTACATAGAGATGCCTGCAAATCAGCTCTTACACTTAAATCTTATGATTATTATATATATTTTTAAGGACTATTATTCTGAAGTGCAGTCTATTCGTCCTGGATCAAAAGTAGGTGACCCGACCGTCGCTAATGTGAAAGCCTAAGTATGAGGTAGTTGGAAAATATTTTTCAAACTAAAGTACTCTGACGACTGAACAATTTTAGAAAAGAGATTCATTTTTTTTTTTTTTTTATAAATGTCCATATAATCAGTTAAAACCACTTTAAACGGAGAAAAGGAAAATTAAAAAAGAAAAATTCAATCATCTGCAGCAGCTGAAAAGTGATTCCCACGATTATCATTTATTTTATGATACCTTAAAGCATGAATAGTGTAGTAAATTTCTAATTTTATTTAGGTTCTAACTAATTTTGCATTGTTTAATTTTTTCTTCAACTGTATTGTTTTTTTTTTAAATTTTAATAAAACAACCTTAAAAAACTGTTTATATGCCATCTCAGTTAATATCCAGAGTTGTTGAATCCATACAACAAAACCTGGTAAGTCCACTCAAGATTCTTAAAAAGTTATACATATAAAAACCTCAAGTAAGCAAATTTGAGCAAAGTTAACAATATTTTTATATTTTCATAGTAGAATAATTTCGGTAATACCATAAGCTTGCGAAACAAATTTAATTTGTATTTTTATTTCTCAAAATAAACTTTTGGTAGTGTTTTTTTGTTCTCAACATTTTTCTAAAACAGACTAAATAGGTCTTAATAATAGTAAAGTGACGATATATATTTCATATGTGCGAGTTACTGTGTTCATGTGAAGTACATTAAAATACTATATCAAAAATTTGAAATATGAGGAATTTAAAACAAAGTGTACAGTATAAAACATAGTAAGTAGTAAAGAATATGAGAAGTGATTTGATGATAATGATTTAAAAAAAATGTAAATATAACATAAAAGTGAGTATGTATTACTAGGTAAGCAAATAAGAAAAATATGAGTTTGGTTGGGAATAACCCGACGTAGCTTAGTGGTTCAGAGCACCTGACCGGCAATCGGAAGGTGCGGGTTCAATTCCCGTCGGCGACATTTATTTTTACTCTAGAGATATTTTCAATTTGTGTGGATATTTCAGGCAAGTAATTATTGCTTATAATAGTTTGTTATCCTTTGTGCCGTGCATAAAAAAACCTTGTCTTATAAACATTAGCTTATCGTAAAAAAAAAATAGTAATATTATTTTACCATCAATGTCCAAATTCAATAAGGAGTTAATGCATACGAGAAATAGGAACAGACCTAGAACACTTCCTTGGGGCACACCGTAGGAGATTGGTAAATGTTTACTTCTATATTCCTAATTCGAGTGAATGACAGTTGTTTATGTTCTCTGTGTGAGGTAGTTTTTAACCCATTTCAGGGCAGTAACTTCTATCCTAATCTGTTTTTTTTAGAAGAATGTAGTGTGAAATTGTATCGAAGGCTTTAGACCAGTGTTTCCCAGCTTTCTTTATGCCATGCCCCACCGTAGTCTTTTCAAAAGTCAGATGGCCCACTGAAATGTTTTTTAATTAAACAGCAGGTAAATTTTCAAATCATATTGTAATATGTTTGTAAACATACGAACCCCTAATGAAATTAAATAAAACCTATTCAAATACATATATTATAACTGAAATTATTACAAAACACAAATTGAAAATGTAATTAGGTAGAATAAAACACAAGTGACAATTAAAATTTAGTACAAACACACACATATCTTGCGCCTAATTCATTATTAAATTCAGTTACACTTGCTACAAAGAAATTTTATGTCCGGATCTAAATTAGTTAATTTAGGTCTTAGGTCCCCTCTATTAGTTATATCCAATCGATTTCGTTTTTTAGTGAGTAAATCGCTTATGGCGCTAAAACCACATTCCACCAAATAAGATCAGGGAAAGGGTTATAATAATTTTCTGGCATGCCTTTGCCTTTAATATTAGGATATTTTGTGTTAGTTTCTTTGCAAATCCATGACATTATTCCTTTTATATTAAATAAATTTGTAATTGAATCATCATTTTACATTTATGAAAGTTCCTCTTGATACAGTTGTTCATTTGAAATATCTACTAGCATTGGTTGTGTCAACCAAGCTGGAAAATTTATTTAATTTAATTCAGCAGATGGTCGAAAATAACAAGTTTAGCATTATTAGTCACTTCTAATTTTTGGGCCCGGTACCAATACAGCATCTTCAGCTACATCCTGCACAATTTCTGTGTTTTTAGATAATTATTGAAATTGTAACGGGTTTCAATCAATTTGGCGTATATTTCAATTTTGTACATCTCAGGCATTTTTTTGTATGATCGATGAGTATCCCCCTTTACATGTGGAATGCCTACGTATCTCAATTCGGAAGCGTGGTGCCCTACCTCTGAGGCGTTATTCTACATTTGGTAGGCGGGAATGGGTACCGCCGCCCTGGGAACCATTTATTGGATGACCAATACCTCTGCCACAGGTCACCCTAAGTGGTTCGCTACGTTTGGTGACTTAACAGGGGTGCCCGGGTTCATGGGTTAAGGTTTACCCAGGTCTTGGTGGCGGGTGCGTCGGCCCACCTTCTGCGTGGCGGGCCGGTTGGGAGATGCTGGTTGAGGGAGACCCTTTACAACCGGTTACCACTGTCCGGGCCGCTCGATAGTACAGGGGCCCGACCCTCAGGCTCACGACTAAGGGTGGGCTGCCCCATCAGCGAGTGAAAAAACCCCGCCACTGCTGTTGTGCCGGTTCGTGACCGGAGGGGACCAAGCAGCAGCGTTTGGGGCGCATTGGATGCCCTCTCCAGCCGGACTCTCCCAGCCTATCGCCTAGCACCGCAGTGGGTGGGCTGGAACCAAACGCCCATCACTCCTGGACAGCCTGAACCCCAGATTCTTACCCACCCCTCATACCTTTCCTTTCCAGACCTTCCTTTCACCTCATACCCTTAAAAAAACTAAAAATCATGAATATACATCAAAACAAACTTAACATCATTACAGCGGCGAGTAGCAGGCGTCCCCGGTGCGGGCCAAAACTGTTGGTAAATTTTGCCAACATTCGCGGCCTGCACACAAATTTAAATTCAGTACATCACCATCTTTTGTCCCAACGTCCCAACCTTTTTTTCCTATCCAAAACTCAGATAGCCGAGCCGCCAGACTCCTCCTATCTGGACTGCCCGGGCTTTACCCTCGCAAGCAAATTCCAACTCAAAGGAGGAGTCTGCCTCTATAGTCGAGCTGACGTCAACTGTGTACGACTATTGAGTCTGGAAAACTCCAGATTCGACGTAATGTGGGTGCGCGTCAATCTTGCCAGTACGGCAAGATTCTACGCATGTCTATACCGCTCACCGAACCATAGCGAATCAGACACTTCCGAACTCTTCAAACATTTGAGCGATACTATTGATGATCTCTCGCCCTGCTGCCCTTCGGCCGAGTTAATTGTTCTGGGGGACTTCAATGTTCATAACGAACCATGGTTGAAGTTCTCAGGCCCAACGGACTCGGCTGGCCGACAGGCGGAATCCTTTGCCATTTGCTACGGATTAGAGCAACTGGTTCAGGAGCCTACAAGGGTTCCTGATGTCCAGACTCACCGCTCCGATCTGTTAGACCTATTCTTAACTACTGTGCCACACGGTTATAAGATTGACGTCACAGCGCCTCTGGGATCATCCGACCACTGTCTAGTGACGACATCAATCCCCGTTAACCTCAGACCAACCAATGAGAGGCTGAGGAGAAAAGTGTGGCACTTTAGGTCAGCAGATTGGTTCGGTATGCGGGCCCACTTCAACGCTTTTCCGTGGTCAGCTGTTTGTTTTCGGACTTCGGACCCTTCAAGATGTGCCCAGGAGATTGGTGAAGTCATCAAATCGGCGATGGATGGCTTCATACAATCGACTACTAAAGAAACTGGTGTGGGCTCAAAGCCGTGGTTCAGTCGACAATGCTCCGAAGCAGTTCGACGAAAAAACGCGGCTTACCGAGCCTTCAACACATCTCGAACGCCCGAAAGCAGACAACAAATCGGCAAAGGAATGCAAGAGAATCATTAATAGAAAGCTAGCTGCCTGGTCGCTTGCGGGCTCAATAGGTCGGAATTTTTGCAAACCCAGTTTGCCACTTCTATATGAAAAAGCTGAGGATCCGGCATGGGGATGTACTCCACGTTATACGGGGGTTCGATGTTAACAAAGCTAGTGGACCTGATGCAATACCTGCCCTGGTATTGTAGAGGTGTGCTGCGGAAATAGTTCCAGTTTTGACAAAGCTTTCAAAATGTCCCTGAAGTGTGGCTCTGTGCCCTCTGGTTGGAAAAAAGCGGTCATTCACCCTATTCCCAAGAAAGGTGACCGCTCCAACCCGGCCAAGTACCGCCCCATAGCGATCACATCAGTTCTGTCCAAAGTGATGGAACGTGTGATCAACGACAAACTGCTCACATACCTCGAGAAGAACAAAATTATCAACGACCGTCAATACGGATTCCGGCGGAACCGCTCGTGCGGTGATCTTCTCGCGTATGTGACGCATGTTTGGGGGCGGTGCCTGGAACGTCACGGTGAGACCCAAACGGTCGCACTAGACATATCCAAGGCCTTTGACCGGGTCTGGCACCGAGGACTTGTCAACAAATTGCCTTCTTACGGACTTCCCGCATCCCTGTGTACGTGGATTGTTGACTTTTTAAGGGATATGTCGATTCAGGCGGTTGCTGACGGTTTCACCTCTTCCTCACACTCTATAAATGCTGGCATCCCACAGGGATCGGTTCTGTCTCCGACTTTGTTTTTGTTGCACATCAATGACCTTTTGACATGTGCACCGATTCATTGTTACGCGGATGACAGTACAGTTCATGATAGCTTTTTGTTTGACAAGCCCCCAAAGGGCACATAAACTCCAACGGCTCGGAGGGCTTTGAAGCAGAGAATGGACGGTTATCTCGAGAGTATTTCCTCCTGGGGTAAAAATAATCTCGTCGAATTTAATGTTTCAAAGACCCAATCCTGTCTGATTACGTCTAAAAGGGATCCAAATGATAATCTAGTCTCCTTCAACAGAAGTAATCTTCCGAACAGGCCTTCCATTGATATGCTTGGTGTAACTATAAGTGACCAGCTCAGGTACGGGGGCTCCACCGAAGCCAGAGTAAAGCTGGCCTCTCAGAAGCTGGGCGTACTGTGCAGGGCCCGCAGATACTTTAATAGTACACAACTGCTGACCCTGTACAAATCACAAGTGCGCCCTACTGTCGAATTTGGCAGCCATCTCTGCTCCGGAGCACCTAAATACCTGAAAAAAACCCTTGACTCTGTGCAAAAACGGGCGGTCCGTTTGATAGATTCCACAATCTTAACAAACGGACTGCAATCTTTAGAGCACAGGCGTCAGGTAGGTATGGTGTCCTTGTTCTATCGGTATTACAATGGAAGATGCTCTGAGGAACTAGCGTCATTGATCCCTTCGGCACCGGTGCGTAGTCGGGATACACGCCAAACGCGCGCCCAACATTTGTACACGGTTGACATTTGTCACATGAGAACGGGTCGCTTTTACAATTCGTTCTTAAGTTCAACAGCTCGGCTGTGGAACGAACTGCCGGCCTCTGTGTTTCCTCCCTCCTACAACATGGGACTCTTCAAGACCCATGTTCACTCCTTCCTCTCCACAAAAAGACCCTCCACACAGCATCCCCAAAGATACGTACGCCCCACGTGGGAAACACTGCTTTAGACAGATCTAGAAAGACAGAAAGAGGTTTATTGCCTTTATCGAGGTTATCAGATATCAGTTTGGTAAAGGTTGCAATTTTTTTTTTTTTTTTTTTTTTTTTTTTTATTTAGTAAAAGATTATACATTTAAATACATTATTTAAGAAATGTTTTGACTGCCCAACTAGGAGGATTCCCGTTTTAGGACAGTCAAATTAGTATGAGTATTAACATTTTGATAAGTTGTTTGATAAGTATAGTATTACAATAATAATGAAATAATAGGTATTTGTACTTTTAACTGGTGCCTAAGCCTACTAACATGTTTGTATAAATATGAATAACAAAGAGAAGAAATACCATAAAATAAAATATTACATTAAACATAAGATTAACTGCTGCTTGGGTAGCATTCTAATTTAAAAGTATTAGGTAAGTACATATATACATATAATGATAAAGGTAAGTTTTTAGATTCTCACGGCCAAAAGCATTTTTGTTGTTTGTTTTTGGGGTGTTATGCCGTGTTGCGCTAACTCCTTCTTTAGCCGACGTTTCGGACAGCGTTGCAGTGTCCATCATCAGGGCAGATCCGGTAGATCCGAAGATGTGTGAATTTTGGTTGTCGAGTTAGAAGGAGTTAGCGCAACACGGCATAACACCCCAAAAACAAACAACAAAAAATATAATGATAAAGATTATAACATAAACGTATCTTTTACTGTTTTGTTGGAGTTTTTGTTGTTGTTTTTGGTTTGTGTTTGATTTCATTTTTTGTGTAGTAAAAGTTCACTCTCCTTTCTACCTAATTGATGAAACCAATTAGTGGTCAATTTATGAAGAATAGCTGCAGCTGAAGAATTGCATCTGCAGTTGGTTATTTGCTAGGATTTTATTATCCTCGAGAAACTTGAGGGGTCTTAGTTTTACTACTTTTTCAACAATTTTGGAAATTGTGCTCAATTGACCTGTAACTATTTAGGGAAGATTTGTCACCTGATTTGAATGGTTCCATGATAACTCAACATAGTGACAATTCAACACACTTTTAAAAAGTGATATAAAGTCATTAGAAACGATGAAATTTTTTTTTTTTTAACCTACTTAACCCAGTTAATAAAGCTTTTGTTTCATCACTTTCCATGACTTTATATAACTTTTTAAAGGTGTGATGAATTATGATTGTGATGATTTATCCGGTCACCGATTTGAATATGGGGATGATTGAAGCATGTTATGATGCATATGCCAGATTGGAGGCTTAAGTTTATAATATCTAGGAGATGCTTCGCAATAAAAACTTTTAGGTGCTTAATAGTTGATTAGAGATTTTGTCTATTTCTGTAGAGTGGCTACTTTTTAATGTGTTAAAATGATTTCTATAATTTCTAGTTCGTTGGTGGGAGTGAAAATAAATGCTCTGGTCCCAGAGCACTTGGTGGTCATATTCTCCTAGATATATACTGTCTCAGTGTGAAGCATAATATTTTTGTATTAAATCTTCTTAATTCCAACCGCAATCGATTGATTTGATTGTTTCCATTGGAGTTATTTATTAACCAGGAACTATTTTGGGTGCACTTCTATTTCCTATAGCTTGCGTGTATCGTTTACACCATCAGCAATCAGCATGGCGTTACAAACTTACAGACAACTTACACGTCTCATTTACACCATCAGCAATCAGCATGGCATTATAAACTTACAGCTACAACTTAGTGCATTGTTTAAATGTGCTGAACATAGCAGGATTTTCATTTCAAAATGATTGATTATTAAAATCATAGAAATATTTCTCTTAATAAATCAGTTTACCCTTCAGGCCTCTGGCACATTGACCGTTATATTTCTAAAAGAGGCTGTCAGAAAATTTATAAGTATTTCACTTCTTGTTGGGAAGTAAGAGCTTCACAGATGCACTCATAGAGGGCAGTGCATAGAGCTTGCTTGGAAGTCCGCAAGATGGCAGCTAGTAGCCACTAGTCGCCAGGAGCAGTTAGAATGCTCCCAGACAAACTTGGTGTTTTCAGATCTCATTTAGCCAGCTCCTAGTTAGGTCGACTATCGAGTCACCATTGTAATACGCAAAGTATTAATAAATCCCTGATTTAACACAAAGGACCAATTATTTAAAATCTCCTTCCACGACGAGTTGGAGAACTGTTTGTGGGAACACAACACTTCTCAATAAAATCCAAATAAGTGGGATATCCCTGAACGTTTGCGAAAACTAAAAACTGTTCATGAAAAAAGGTGATGAAATATGCTTTCAAATGTTATATATTAACATGAACATATAATTTTTGATATATTCAAAATTTTAAATCAAACATAAAAATGTTTTGAAAATGGCTCACCTTACGTTTTTTCATCTAAACACTGATCTAAAATTACTGAAAAATGATAATAAAAAAAACACATATTTTTTTAGACAAATGTATTATAAGCATTACTGCTACCTCACTTTTTGTCGTTTCATATAAAAATAATTAATAAAAAAAATTACAAAGTTTCATAAATTTTTCTCAAATTGCGGTCAGAACCTTTGGTTTCATAGAGGTGTATGTTTTAATTATTCTGATGATGCTGTTTTTCAAAAAAGCGTGTTTTTACCTGTCACAGGTGGCATTTATATAATATATAGAAATCACATATTCGTACACGCTAATCTCCGAAACCGCCCAACCGATTTCAATGAAATTTTTTGAATATGTATAGTTGGTTCCAGCTTGAAATATAGGATAGTTTTGGACCCGATAGGTGGCGCTATTTTCAAGTTACCATTTAAACATTAAAAAAAAAATTTAAATGGGTGAAAAAGTCGGGGACACCCTATGAATACATAACACAATATCTCAGCACTGTAAGGAGATACGGAGTTGAATTAAAGTCGATGGAATGTAGTTTTTTAACAGAAACATTGTGGTATATAGTCGTGAATGGTGGGTGATGTCGGAGGCACCCGAGAAAGACATTAGCAATAGCGAAGCATTGCGAGGGCTCCACTAGGTAGGTATATAAAAACACACGCATATTCAAATGCAACATTGGGTCCAAATTTCAAAGCAATCGGTGAAGAACTTTCGGAGATTTTATATTTTGAACAAACAAACATTTTATTTATATACATTAATAGATTAGCCTACAGAAGATCAAATAGTCATATCAGTTTTGTCAAACTAAAGATAGGAAATTTAAAAAAACTTTCTGCGTCATCTGCCCATCGCTAGAGCAGGTAGGTTTATTTACTTATAGATATTTGACTAGATTTGATTGGATGCGGTTACCTGCATAATAAGATTTCTAGTAAATAAAAAGTTAAAAAAATTATATTTTTGTCTTTGCCAAAGAACTTTCATGGGGGTGTTGGGTGTTAATGTGTCGAGAGAGATCGCTGGTTCTAAAGTATCCTTTGGAGCAATACGGACAGATGTGCGGAGTCTCGTTGGAGTGCACCTTGCGTGTGTGGAAGTCCAGCATGTTGCGCTTGGGAAAGGCCTTGCCGCACTCCTTTTCCGCGCAGGCGTACTTGTGAGCGTTGGTGTGCAGCGCCACGTGGAAGGACAGGCTGTTCTTGAGGCGGAAGGAGCGTGCGCACACGGGGCAGGCATAAGGCGTGAGGCCCGAGTGCAGCAGCATGTGTTCCCGAAGGTTGGACGTGTCCTTGCGACACAGCGCGCACCGCCCCGCTGCCGCCGAGTGCATCTTTCTCACGTGGCTCTCCAAATTACTCTTCAGTGAAAACTTCTTACCGCAGCGCTCGCAAACGAAGGCCTTCTCCCCGTGCGTCAGCATGTGTTGACGCATGGCATAGAGCGACTTGGTGGAGCGGCCGCAGTGGTGACAGGAGTGCGGGCGCTCGGCCGAGTGTACCAGAGCGTGGTGCTTGAGCGTGCTGGCGTGCGAGAAAGTGGCCCCGCAGCGCTCGCATGCGTATGGCCGTTCGCCCGAGTGCACGCGCCGGTGCCGCCAGAAGGAGGAGCGCGAGGCGAAGAGTCGCGGGCAGAGGGGGCACGCAAAGGGCGTCTCGCCGGTGTGGCGACGCCGGTGCTCGCTGAGCGTGCCCGACTGCGCGAAACGGCGCGGACAGTGTGGGCATGCGAAGGGTCGCTCCCCCGAGTGTGTGCGTGCGTGCACAACCAGGTCGCTCTTCCTCTTGAATATCTTTCCGCAACTTCTGCACGGGAACTCCCCGGGTTCTGCCCCGGGATGGTTTCGAATCCGATGTTTCTTCAGTCGACCAGATGTTTCTGTAACATAACTGCAGAACAGACAAGAGAAGCTCGCGCCTGTCTTGTGAGCTTTGTTTGTTGATCTCTTTCTACCCGTTGATTTATTTGTTTTTGCCATCGCTCTGAGAACACGTTTCACTTCCACTTCTTCCTCTGCTTTGTAGTCGGAGTCTAAATCTTCCATATTGTTATCGGACGAAAATTCGGCTTTAATGGACTGAAAATTATATTCTTCCTTAATTTCCAATTTTAAATCCTCGAGGTTGTCAATCTCTGTAAATGTTTTTTGGTGTTGCGATTTCCCGTAATTTTTCCGCAATGAATCGTCAGATGATCGACACATTTTCACAAATTTCCATACATTCGATAGGTCGAGAATGCACGACGGACAAATATTCTTCGGATAACTGTCTTCGATGGAAACTAAAACTCCGCTGCAACTGGTCAACATCTCACTAAACTTTACATCATGTTGGTGTATGTCGAAAATCGATGCACCCTCTCCCGAAGAACGCAAGCACGCTCGGCAGGCGGACTGCATATTTATTATAGTATCCATATCCTAAGTATTTCGCGGTAAACGAATACTATCGAATGCGATTTAACAAAACACCAAGAACAAGAGAAAATGCTCGATTTGGACTTCAAAATGTGTATCCATTGTAGTCTTAGTCGGTAGTCAAATGGTAATTCTCCATCTTACTATATTCTGAAAATATTATTCACAATGTTGAATTATTTAATTTTATTATTGACAGGGATAGTTTGTTTGACAGCTAAATAAATTCCACGCATGGAATTTAACATGACATAAGCAAGCAGTGATGGTGTGCCCAAAATTTTTATTTCCTTAAATTTTAGGCTAGCATTACACTTGTAAGTTTTTTCGTAAATTTACGACTTCTAGCCAATGGGCATCTTGCATTTTGAAAATCCAATGCGCCCATTGGCTAGAAGTCGTAAATTTACGAAAAAACTTACAAGTGTAATGCTAGCCTTACACCGAAATTTTCCTCGATTTCAGAATTGGATTTGTTGCTCGCTGGTATTGCTCGCTCAGCAATGGATTCCACAATATTTTTTCGAATCCAGGAGTGGCTAGAGTTTTTCAGGAAAAAATAGTTATACTGACAAAAGAAAAGTTATTCTAGGGAATTTCGAATGAAATAATTGTTGAATGTTTCAAAATTTTCTCAGATTGTATCTAAATTTCCCTAGAATATTCGATATTTCCCCAGAATTTGCCATAATTTTGTATTCTCTTACCCTTTTCCCTAAAACATATTTTCTCCCCTAGATCTAGGTAAATTTCCGTAGACATCACATCACTGAGCAAGAATCCATAGACAAACAACCAAATCGATCGCGAACTCCGACCCCACTACGGACCCCACTGTTCAGGAATGAATTACGATAATGGAATTTGAAAGATGATTAATCAACATGATTTTTTATTACAAACTACAAACATTTTTTTTTGTACACTTTCATTACTCCTCTTCACGCATTTAAAATAACTACATTAGATTACTATTTATGTCGAGGAAGACAGATGAATATGCACAAAATAGGTGATTAGATTCTTAGTTTGGGTTATTATATAATGTATGTATATTAAACAACGACAAACGTCATGTCAAAAACTTGGTGGTGAAGTTTTACACTTTGAAAAAAAAACTGATGCATCTTTTACATTAATGTAATTATATTATTATGTTATAATTCGTCAATGATCTAAAAATTATCCTAAAACCAAATAGTTTTTTAATGCGTATTGAGCGTAGATAGGAATTATGAAATTTAATTTATTTTTTATTATTAATTATTTTTCTATTTTCGTGCCCAATTTCTTATTCTTCGTTTTTGAAACTCGAAAACGAAGACCAGTTGGAATCCGAAATTTCGCTAATAAGCAATGAAACAGTGTTAATCTCAAGTGACCTACCAGGTAAGTATGGTATTTATTTATTGGAAAATTTGTATAGCGCCGCTTTTGTGAGACATCACCTCAGGGGCGATTTACAGTTAGCTCTGTAGCTATAAAAATATTATTATCTCTGCATTGAAATGATACACGTAGTCGAATTAGACGAAATAATGTTGTTGTTTTAACAATAGATAACAATGTGGTATGCCACCGATATATTTTCCGTCAAAGATGACTATAATAACTTCAAATCAATGCTCATAACTGCAATAAATAAATCAAATCCTCCCCCTAAAACTAAATCTCTCTAAAAACTCCCTCCAACTCACTGGTGGGATGAAGAATGTTCCAAAGTAGTAAGAATTCGGAAAGCAAATCTCTTTCCTATCGTTACAATATGACTATGGAGAACTATCTTAAAAACAAAAACGCTGAATCCAATGCCAAAAAGGTATTGAGGTCAAAAAAAAGATCCGGGTGGTACAACTTCTGCAGTTCAGTATCTCCGAACACTCCAATTTCGGAAGTTTGGTCTATGATCCGAAGATTTCGATCCTCCTTCAGTTCACCATCTCCTCGAGCGTCTCATTCTAAATGGATAGATGAATTCTTGGACAAAAATTGCCCCCCCCTTCTGTACCGAACTTGGACGAAATAACGCACATCTATAATACTCCTATGTCTAATCATTGGCTATACTCTCCATTCACCTTAATTGAGCTAAAAAAATTGTTTATCAACAGTCAAGGACTCATCTCCAGGCAGAGATGGTATACCTTACAGCATAATCAAAAATAGTAATGATAATGTTCTAAACCACTTCTTAAGCATCTTAAATAAAATCTTCCAGACTGGTATAATGCCTGATGACTGGAGTTCTCAAATAATCATCCCTATTTTAAAAACAAATAAATCACCAAATTCTGGATCCAACTACAGGTTAATCGCTCTTTCATCCACCCTCAGTAAACTTTATGAAAAATTAATTAAAAACCGATTAGAATTTTTTGTCGAGAGTAAACAGCTTCTCTCTCCATCTCAATTTGGATTTAGGAAAAAAATCCACTCAGGATAACCTTGCCATCATCAGCACTGATATTAATTTATCTATTTCTAAACAGGAAGTTTGTCTTGCCGTCTTTATAGATATAGAAGGCGCCTTTGACAATGTTTCCATCCCAATCCTGAAAAAAAACTTCTAGGCCTTGGCCTTCCCCCCATGTTTGTCCAATCTATTATTAATCTATTTCTAGATAGAAAATTTTTCATTAAACTTCCAGATATTTCTCCTCAAAGTAGGTCTATTTGTAAGGGTTTACCATAAGGCGATGTATTGTCCCCCTTACTGTATAATATATACACATACGATATGCATGTCACTATTCCCCCACAAGTAAAAGTTATTGAGTTCGCAGATGACATAGCTTTCTTCTTATCATCCAAAATCATCCCTCTCGCCGTCAAATATCTTAACGAAGCCATGAATGCCCTTTGCACATGGCTCACGTTAAATGGTCTTGAACTTTCAATCCAAAAGACTCAGTGTGTCACCTTCTCAAACCGCCATGAAAACCCCCCCGTTCAAATTTTATTTAAAAATTCTCCAATCTCCAACGCTTCTGAAGTAAAATTTTTGGGAGTATCATTTGATAGGAAACTTAAATGGTCTCCCATATTAATAATTTAGTTACTAAATGCGAAAAAAATTTAAATATCATCTGATCATTATCTGGCGTTTGGCAGGGAGCTCACCCTACTTGCTTTAAGTTGCTTTACAACGCACTTATTCGAAGCCATCTCGACTATGCCTGCCCACTTTTTAGTACTGCCTCAAAAAATGTACTTGATAAATTAGACAAAATTCAATCTAAATCTTTGCGAATAATAACTGGAGCGATGCAATCGTCACCCATCAATTCCCGTCAAGTAGAATGTTCTGATCCTCCTATTTATTTAAGGCGTCAACTATTTGCTGACAAATTTGTTCTTAAATGTTTAAATTCTAAATGTCATCAGGTTATCCCCAGCGTCTCGTTGTTCATTGACTCAACCCTATTCATCTAGAATCAGAGCTTCAACTAAACCTATTCCTGACATCTGTAAAAATTTTAAGTCTCTCTCAGAGCTCCACATCATCCAAAATGATCTACTTCCCTTATACAAATTAAAATATAGTCACGTCACCCTATCCCCAACAATATTAGAAGGGATCGGAATCCTTAAAAGTCATTCCAATCTCCCGGCCCGAACTGTCAATAATATGTTCAATGACATTATTTTATCTAAATGGCCCAACTTTTCTCTTTTATTTACTGATGGATCCAAATCTCCCGACTGTCCTAACTATGGTGTAGGTATTAACGTTTACCACAATAATTCTAATGACAGAATATTTCATTCAATTTCAAATCAATTTTCAATATTTTCAGCCGAGTGCATTGCAATAATAGAATCTCTCAAATATATAATCAAAAATAATTTTGAACATTCCCTCATTCCCTCTGACTCTCTCAGTTCCCTCCAAAAACTTAAATCCAATCCTCTTCTTCATCCTGATGATCACTTTGTATGCCTTATTCGAATGATGATAGCCTCCATTCAAAGCTCTGGTAAAACTGTAACTCTGATTTGGATTCCTGAACATGTTGGTATCATGGGTAATGATATTGCGGATGCCTTGGCAAAACAAGGAGCGTCCAACCCTGTTGTTACCCTCGTAAACCACATTCCCCTATCTGACATTTTTTTCCATCATCAAAGATAGATCTCACAATGTTTGGGCAGAGTATTGGCACATTGCTAGCCAATCCAAGGGAGCCTGCTATGCCTCAATACAAAGGACTATTCCATCAAAACCGTGGTTTCAGCAATTCCCTCATTTTTCCAAAAAAGAAATTTCTTCACTCATTCGAATGAGGATCGGACATTGTTCCGTTCCTTCCCACCTTTTTAAAATTCACGTCCTTGACTCCCCAGATTGTACATTCTGTGGTCTAGAAGTGGGAACTTTAGATCACATATTTTTTGGTTGTCCCTCTCTAAACAAATATCCTCTCTTCTATCAAGCCTTATCTAAAATTGCCTCCCCTCCATTCAACATCTGATCTCTTCTAAGTCTGAACTCGACTCCAATTTTCATTATAATTTTGAAATTTGCCTAATTAAATAAAATTAATATTTAAATTCACCTATCATTTCTCAATAATTTTAAATGATGGCCAAGAACACCCTTGAAGGGCGAAAGCCAGAAATAATGTTAAAAAAAAAAAACAATGTGGTATAAATTAGAGAACGGTAGAAAAGTCGGGGACGCCCGAGGAAGACTTAACGCATTATCTCTGCACTGGAATGACATACGGAGTCAAATTATAGTCAATATAATGTATTTTAATGTACAGAATTGAAAGGTAGAAAAATTCGGGGACGCCCGAGGAAGAAATTGCGCGATCAAGTGAAACAAATACTTATAATATGGTAATGACCGATGAAAAGGAGTTTGGGGAGAATGTAAGAGGTGTAAGTGAATGGTAGAAGACGGCGAGGACGCCCGAGGAAGAAATTGCGCGATCAAGTGAAACAAATACTTATAATATAGTAATGACCGATGAAAAGGAGTTTGGGGAGAATGTAAGAGGTGTAAGTGAATGGTAGAAGACGGCAAGGACGCCCGAGGAAGAAATGATAAAGAAGCATGTTGGTGTTCGATCTCTTGGGATTGGTGTATCGGGGATGGAAAAAACTAATTTTTAAAATAGCCTCACTACAGAACAAAAATAATTTTAAGGCGGAGCTGAGTAAAGTGCTTCAGGAACAAACTACAGTTACTGACGGTAAGCAACTCGATCCGCTTATAATTATAAAATGGCTGATAAAAGGAACCTCCGACGACGAATTATTAAAATCACTCGAAAGTCAAAATCTGGGCATGTTATCATTATTGTTAGCATAATACATTTGGATTTATGTAAATCCGAATGTTAGAGAGAGCGCGCTAATATTCAAAACGATTGGAATAAGCGACTGCTGTGAAAATATTTCATAAAACACGATTCGTTTGAAATAGAGCAAAAATCTCTTGACAAAAATGCTTTAGTTGTATTTTTTTTATTGTTTAACTTACTTATAACGTTGTTACATTGTGCATAAAATTAGGTAATAATAGGTAATAGTGAAAAACATATGTTATTGAATTTCTACTCCAATGAAGAGTGCTAGCTCTTAAGCTTGGCGTAGGAGTTATTTGACAATTATTTCATGTTTTTTTTTATTTTTTTTTTATTAGTTTTTGTATACATACATATGTAACATAATCATGAGTAATTAAACCTGCAAAATTGATTAAAAAACTGTAAAAACACATATATGTATACAGTATATAACCTTTACAAGAGTTAAATTACTCGTGTGTAAAGGCGGGAACATAGAGAAGTTTATTAAAAATTAAAGTTAAAAATTATAACACAATATATACGTGCATAGATAAAAAATAATAATATTTATAAATATAAATAATAAAAAATAATTTAAAAAAAGAAACTGTCAATTAAGTATTCTTAATCAATTTCCAATGCGATTCTAGGTAGCCAAACTATAAGATATCATTGTTTAGTCTATTTTTGAATTTATTAATGTCAGGTTCCAACCTCAGTTCCATTTCCAATTGATTAAACCACATCACTCCATTGTATGTGTAGAAGTGTTGTGCAAAACTGGTATGCATTAATGGCGTACTTAAGCGACCCACTGTGTTATGTCTATTGCTCTCTACGCGTACCATGGCGTGGTGTGACTTCTTAGAATCTTTATGTATTTGAAGTAGCGTAGTTTTTATATATGTGTTTTTTAGAGGTGGGACTTGAAAGTCTTGAAAAAGTTGAGAGGTTGAATAATCTGATGGTTTCCTAGTAATAATTTTTATTATTAGTCTTTGGGTAATTTCCAGTGGCAATATTGAGGTTTTGTAAGCTCCTCCCCACGCAACGATACCGTATTGTATTATTGAATGGGCTAGTGCGTAGTATATATTTTTAAGAATTTTTAAGTTAAGTATATTTCTTAAATTAATAAATATGTATATGAGTTTTCTTAATCGATTTATAATATTGGTTATTTGAGTCTTCCACTTAAGGTTATTATCTATTATTACACCCAAATATTTTATTTCTTTTTTATTTGCTATTCATAGACAATCATTATTTTGGCATGTTAATATTTTAGTGGCGCATTTTCTTGAATGAATTTTAATATTTAAGGCGATAGGAGGTATTTTTTTGTTATTTATACTAAAAAGTATATAATAGGTTTTTTCAATGTTTAATGTTAATAAATTCTTGTCGAACCATTCTTTTAAGGTATTGATATCATGATTAGCAGTTGTTTCAAGTTCATTCCATGAATTTGCTTGGAATATAATTGCAGTATCATCTGCATATGAAATAAGTTTTCCTGTTATTGGTAATTCAAAGATATTATTAACATATAAGATGAATAGAAGAGGGCCCAAAATCGTGCCTTGTGGTATTCAAAAGTCGCTTGTTCTCGGTTCACTAGGAATATTTTTTATTTTTACATATTGATTTCTGTCATATTATGTACCAAATGAAATGAATGAATGTACCAAAGACGAGCCTACGAAAGTATTTTATTTAGTCATTGGATTTTATACACATTCTCTGAATAACATTTCTGTCAAAAATGTTTTTAAATTAAGAACATTCCTTTGAATGAATGTAGAACGAAATTCTTTCTCTCCAAGGTCTTTAGTGAAAGTATTTATTGGTTGTTGAGTACTGAAAATATTGTACTTTACTATATTATTTCTCGTGCATACTGACGGCGTAGTTAAAAAATCTTACAGACAACTCAAACCTATCTAGATCATGAAAAATAAGAAGAGTTAGAGTATGAATGCAGAAATAAAAGCTTGATGCGTTAAATAAAACAATATGACTTTGTATGAGTTCAGGAAACTTTTAATCCACGTGTTAGCGTTATCAATAATTCCGATTTCGTTAAGCTTGTATAGTAATTTTTTGTGACTTATGCTGTCAAAGGCTTTCCTTAGGTCTATGAAAATTGCAAGAGATTTTTTGCCTTTGTCCAGTGCTTTATATATTTTTGTTGTTAAATCTATGATTGCATCCTGCGTGGTTATTTTTGCGCGAAATCCAAATTGTTGGTCACTCAATATATTATTAATTCCAATAAAATTTTGTATTTGCTTTTTGGCTACCTTTTCGAAAATTTTTGAGATATTTGATAGTACTGATATGGGTCGGTAGTTATTAATTTCTTTTGAGTCACCTGATTTATAAATCGGCGAAATAATGGTTTTTTTGTATATTGATGGAAAGATTCCCTTTTTAAGACTATTGTTTATAATATATGTAATAGGTTTTTTCAAAAAGTTAAGATGTGTTTTTAGAATTTCAACAGTGATCCCATCGAAACCTGGTGCTGACTCAGTTTTTAGGTTTTTTATTATATCAACAATTTCTTGTTCAGTTACCATTTCGAATTTTCCTATTGTTTTTTTTTGATGATGCCATTTCATTCTCTACGGCAAATGTGATATTAACTACGTTATTAGTTATTTTGTTTGCCAGATTTTTTCCGACATTAGAAAAAAAATTATTGAAAGCATTTGCACATTGTTTAGGGTTATCCGAAACTTGTACCAAATTATTATTAATATTTAGCTTTAAAATGTCATTGGTTTTCCTTTTTTTATCAATAATCTCATTTATTGTTTTCCAAATTTGTTTATTGTTGTTTCCTGAATTCAATACCTTTTGTTTATAAAATTCCTCTTTGGTGGTTTTAATTAGTGCCGTTAGTTTGTTTCTATATTTTTTGAAGTGTGAGATGATCGCATTATTTAGTGGATATTTTTTTGTTAGTTTAAATAATTTTTCTTTTTCTCTTATAGAAACCACGATGCCATGATTGATCCATGGCTTAAGTTTACGAAATTTATTTTTATATGTTTTTTCGGTATTTCATAGCTTGAATCTTTTATATGTTTTTGAAAAGTGTCATGAAATTGTGATGCACTTATATTCACATCTTCTGTGGTAAGTACAGGTTCTCACATTTCGTGAGACAGTTTTTCACATAGTTCTTGGTGATTTATTTTTATTTTAGGAATGACAGAGTCATTATTATTATTATCCGTTATGTTGTTTTTCCATATTATTGTTTGGAGATTATCAGTATAGTTGGAATTACACCATATATGATCAATACATGATGGCATCTGATTGTTAAATTCTCTAGTATAACTACTTATACAGGGTTTAAAGTTTAAAGCGGTTATCATGTTGATATAATTTTCTTTTTCAATAGTATGGTTATTTTCAGCAATGTTTATATTAATATCAGAAATTTTTTTGCACATTTATGGTTTAGGATAATATTATTCAGTTCTGTTATAAATGTTGGTATTGCAGCTGAGTGTGTCCTGTAGACTGTCATTATTTGAATAGGTATTTTATTATTAATATTCATGTTTATAATAATACAGTTTGCTTTTGTCATATTTATTTCAGTAAAGCGTACGTCTTTATATATTGTTTTAGTGTATACTACAATACCACTATTCTTATTAATATAATGTGAGCTTTGAGTGTTGATGTAATTGGGGAGATTTGGAATGGTTGAGTTAATGTTTAAATGGGCTTCAGTAAGTATGATTACGTCCGGATTTTTTTTTAATAAATTTAGATTTACTAGAAAATGGTCAAAATTTTTCTTTATAGATCGTATGTTTAAATGTATTACGGTAAATGAATTTGGAGTCATTTCAAGTATTGTGTTACAGTCACTAGTGTTGTCACAAATTAAATTTTGAACGTAGAATTTTTTTCTACTTGTTGAATAATGTAATCATCCATTTCTATTTAGTATATTAATTGTATCGTTGTGTATAAAACGTATTTTTTATGGTTACAAGTTAGTTTTATGGTTACAAGAGACGCTGATAGTGGTAGTCTCGTATAGAAACATTCGATGCAGATGATAATTATGAAAATAGCTATCTTGAAGGCTGTAAATACAATAATAAACCATAAAACGGCCAATAGCAAGGTAAGTAGGTACTGATTATGAAGAGAGATTGATGCGAAGAATAACATGAAATAATATACATACATACAATTATATAGAGAACTGACTAGAATAGTGCATAAGCATTTGCATTGAGATTTTTTCTCCGACATATAAATAATTGTTATAAGTATGATGTTATCTATTGACAAAGTATGTGTGATAACAACAGATAAGGCTGATAAATAAATATGGAATACAATATATTTCTTATATAATATCCTGTTGAAGATTATGAAATGACTTTTAAATAAACAAAAATGAAATATAATAATTACTGACTTATGCATTTTAAATGATATTTACACAATAATGTAACTCAGGGCACTGTGAATAATTATACTGTAAATAGGTTGGTACAAAAAAATAAGTTTGAGTAGAATAAGCAATAATAAATAATAAACAATTGAGTAGGCCGGCATAGTCCAGTGGTAACGCATTGGACTGCCATTCCGAAGGTCGCGGGTTCGAACCCGGCGTGCGCAAATAAATTTTATTTGATTAATTTGTGTTATTTCACAATTAATTAATTAAAATAATATATAGTATATTTGCGGCACGTTCCAGAATGGAAGATACTACCAGTATCGCCCTGGTGTAAGACCACCATTCAGAATTGAAACGTTGCTCCAAATGGCTTTAGCCGTGTTTAGTGACTAGATCTGAATAGCCAGGTACTTCCCCACCTTCCTCTTTCCCTTCCCCACTTACCTTCAGCCTCACAACATCCCCCAATTGGGGATGCCATAGTCTCACTGGCTCCAGACGGGAGCAGTTGGGACTCTTGTGAGGTATTCACTATAAAAAAAAGCAGCTACAATAAACTGCGAAGTATACAAATATATGCCTACTAACAGAATATATAGATACATTCATTAGGTTTTTTCCCAGATTTATATGGATTTCCTGTAAGTAGGTATGAGATTACATAAAACACTGAATGTGTTTAAAATATATAGGCTTAAATATAATACTTTTTTATACATGTTGCTGTTTGGTGGTGTGACTCATAAAACAAAAGCAAATAATATGCGATGTAATTAATAATAATAATAAGAATAATAATGGGTGTATATTAATTTGAGCCCGTGAAAACTTGTCGAAAATGTAGGTATATCCCATGAAAGTATAAACGAAGGAAATTATGTTTACATAATTATCAATCTTAAAGTATTTATTTATAATAAAGTGAATAATAGCAATAAAAGTGGTTATAGAGTGGTAATAGATCTTTTGGTGGTAATAGATTGGTAAGATAAATAAGTTAGCATCAAGGACGCAACTAAAATGACAAATACATTCAATAACATTAGAAATACACAGAATGTGACTAAAGTAGTGCGCAGGTATTTGCAATGATTTTTTTTCTGATATATGAACAGTTGTTATTAGTATGTTGTTACCTAATGTCAAATTGTATGTGATAACAGCAGCTAAGAGTGGTAAAATATAGAACACACTACATTGCTTATATAAAATTCTGTGAAAAATTATGAAATAACTCATGAATGAACATGTAGGTAATAAATATAATAATTACCGAATTTTCAATCTTAAATGATATTAACAAAAAAATATAGCTCAAAGCATGGAGCGTACTTAAGTTGTAAAGAGGTTGCAAAGAATATGTTGACATAAAATAAATACATACAAAAACATTAGAAATACACAGCGATGTGGCCAAAATAGTGCGTAGGTATTTGCAATTAAATTTTTTTTCTGATATATGCACAGTTGTTATTAGTATGTTATTACCTAATGACAAATTATATGTGATAACAACAGCTAAGGGTGGTAGGTAAAAATATAAAATACATCACATTGTTTATTCATTATCCTATTGAAAATTATGAAATTAGTCTTAAATGGACAAGTAATGAATTTCATAATTACCGACTTATTAATCTTAATCAGAGCACGGTGAGTACCTACTCAATCTGTAAATATGTTGGTGCGACGGGTGTGTTGCAATAGAAAAAGAAGTTACAATTACCTGCGAACTATTCCAGAATCTGACCATAAAAGGAATATAGATATATTTATTTATTTTTTTCCCAGATTTATATAGATTTACTAGAAGTATGAGGTTATATGAGATCTCACTGATTGTGATAAAAATAAATGAGTATATAAATATTCTATAACAATATATTAGAGTATGAGAACATGAAATGATTTTTTTTTTGTATTAGGCAATTCACCCTAAAGAGAGTGCTTTGTGCCGATTGGGATAAGATATATGGTTAAACTGATGTGAATTATCTATAAGGGGACTGGACATATCATATATTAAAGTCATTCAAATCTATAAACTTATAAAGAATAGAATATACGCGAGAGTTGTTGAGAGACAGCAAATATGGAATACTAAGGGGAGACTGGTGAGTGATTTTAATAAGCAATCGATACATGCCTTTGAAAGAAGAATGGTTTTTACAATTGAAGAAAACATGGTCAAGAGTCTCATCCTCCACACCACACTGGCATAATGAACTTTCGAGCACCCGAATTTTAAACAAATGAGTTGCAATAGAGCAGTGGCCAATTCTCATTCTCGAGATACAGGAAATAAATCTTTTGGACTTTTTTTTGCCGTGGAACCAGGGTTTACTTGGAATATGATTTTGTATTCCAGCATAGAAAGATCCAGTTTGAGTTTTCGTGATTGTCCAATTTTCTTCCCAGGAACGAGACATGTTGGATTTAAGAATAGAGAAGACGTCAGAGACAGGAATTTTAAAATCTAAAGGAATAGAACCAGATACAGTTCCAAGTTTAGCGAGAGAATCAGCTTTCTCGTTACCCTCAATTCCTAGATGGCCAGGCACCCAAACCAGTATTGTCGCAAACATAGATTCGTTTAAAGAATCGAGGATTTTTTTAATATTACAAATAACATAGTCTTCTGGACAACGAACGATATTAGAGGAAATTTTTAATACTGCACTTAGAGAGTCAGTACACAGTAAGGCTCGACGAATATTAAGGAGTTGGATTTGAATTAAAGCTTGTTCAATTGCGAAGCATTCTGCAGTAAATATGGAAATTTCTTTAGGCAATTTATAAGACAGATTAACATTGAATTCAGGAATATATACCGATGCGCCACATTCTTTGTGGTCGGATTTGGAACCATCTGTGTATATGAGGGAAAATCCAGGAAACTTTGAAAATATAAAGTTTTTAAAATGTTCTTCAACATTTTGAAAGTTATTAGCTGATGATAAAATGTTCGTCCGGAAGTCAGAAATTATTACGTTTGGGATAAAATTAATAGCATTAAACGGGGTACTGTAAATAGGAAGGATTGGATCATCTTGTAGATTTTGAAGGTAAGAAGACAGAGATCTAAATGATAGAAAACTTTTTAATAAGAGAGGGAATCGATCTCTATCTATTACCCTCCTTCTGTTATTCAAAATACTGAACAAACGATCGAGACTCTGTTCCAATGAGTGACGCGATAAAGATAACGCTTTGAAGATATATCTACCCGCGAGGTATTGTCTTCTCAAAAATAAGGGAGGATCTAGACATTCTATCTGAAGAGCATTAATTGGAGAAGATTTCATTGCCCCAATAATCATTCTGAGCCCTTTTGATTGGATTCTTTCAAGTTTTTTATCCAGATATTTAGGAAGTGGGTCGAAAAGAAATGTGCCATAATCCAAGTGACTTCGAACGAGGGAATTATACATTAGTTTAAGAGTAGTAGGATGGGATCCCCACCATACTCTGGAAACAGCTCGCATCATATTAAGCCCCTTTTCACACTTAGCAGAAACGTTCTGAATATGAGGGAGCCAGGAAAGCTTATGGTCCAAAAGCAGGCCAAGAAATTTTATTTGCTTAACGATTTGAAGGGGGAAATTATCAAAAGAGACTGTAAAGTTAGGCAGTTTTCTTTTGCGAGTAAAAGCCACTACCTTGGTTTTAGAGGTAGCTAAATTCATTCCATTTGTCAACATCCAAACTTTAATATTATGTAAGACCAAATTTAATTCCTTCGCAGCATGCAATAAATTTTTGTGAGATAAATATATGAGAAAATCGTCCGCAAAATAAAGTCGCTTAATAGACGAAGGGATTACAATGCTAAATCACTCATATAAATATTAAATAATAATGGACTGATAACAGACCCCTGGGGTAGCCCTTTCCAAAGTTTGCGCTTCAATATGTTTGAGGAAGAGTGGATAATAATGGATCTGTCTGTTAGCAAGTTGATAATAAATTGAACTAATTTTATGGGGATTTTTATTTTAATTAATTTTTCCTTCAAAACATCAATTAATACATCGTCGTAAGCTGAAGAAAGATCTAGAAATGTGGCCAATGTACAAGAGTTAAGGGATTGAGATATACGGATATCTGTTGTTAACAAACTTAAATTATCCATAGTAGATTTCTTTTTCCGAAAGCCGTATTGATTAGGAGGGATAATACTGTGATTTTCAACAAACCATTCTAATCTGTTCTTTATCAAATGTTCCACTACTTTAATTAAACACGACGAAAGAGCAATAGGACGATAAGATGAGACTTCGGACGGATTTTTCCCTGGTTTTAAAACCGGGAGGATTTTTTGAACCTTCCAGACATCCGGAATAAATCCTGTTTCAAACATGTTATTAATTAAGGATAAGAAATATTCAACCGACATGTCGGAGAATGCTTTAAAGAAGCTATATAATATTCCATCAGGACCCGGAGAAGAGTCAGAAAGAGATTTGATTACTCGTTTTAGTTCACTAACTAAGAAAGGAGAGTCTAGCCAGTTAGAGTGAGATGGATATGAAATAAAAGAGGGCATTTCTTCACATGTGGCAACTGAAGGAGGGGCAATCTTATCAGCAAAACCTATAATAATTTCCTCCGGAATATGTTTGGTACGCTTCGGAGCATATGACGAACCGAATTTTTTTAAATTAGTCCAAACAGATGACTGGGGAGTTTCAGGAGACAAGTTTTCACAAAATTTTCGCCATCCAGACCGCTTTTTATTTTTCAAAATACGTTTAGTTTCTGATTGGACGCGTTTCACTGATAAGAAATTTTCAAAAGACATGCATTTGCGGTAAATGGAAACTGCTTCTTTTCTAGAGTTAACAGCACGAGTGCATTCTTCGTCCCACCACGGAGTCGAATGTTTAGTTTTAATGTTAACTTTACGCTTTTGAATGGATTTTTCTGCTGCTTTTATAACTATACTAGGAAATAATTCACATTGTGTTCTGATGTTCCCAAGAGAAGATTTTACAGAGTGAACAAGAGAGTCTAATACAGAAGAAAAAAAATCTCCAGTTCGCATCTTTCGTTTTAAATTTAAAATTATTGTTAATTGTAAAGGAATGCGAGGTGGTTAGATGGTGAAAGAGGATTATAATAGGGAAATGATCACTGGAAAGGGGGTCTTTAAGTATGTTCCAAGAACATTTACGTATGACCGAAGATGAACAGAGAGATAAATCAACAACACTTTTCCTTTGTTGAGGGGGGGTGAATCGGGTTGGAGATCCGTCGTTTAAAATACATAAATTATGGGAATCAATAAAATCTAAAAGATTACGGCCAGAACGATTCGTTAATTCACTACCCCAAGAGGTAGAATGAGCGTTAAAGTCGCCCAGTAACATATACGGGGGACGGATCTGAGACATAAATGATGACCATTCGTTTACATCAAAAATAGTGGAGGGAGGGACATATATTGATAGTATTGTAATATCACATACAACAGCTGCTACTATCTGAAAATTGTTAGAGAGAGTATGAAATATGATTGGTTTGAAAGGGATAGAGTCATGGATGATTAAGGCAGCGCCACCTTTACCATCCAGTCTATCATGTCTAAGACAATTATATCCAGAAATCTTAAATAGATATGAGGGTTTAAACCACGTTTCAGAAATAGCGGCAACTGAAATTTCATGTTCATCGAGTAATTTTACAAGTTCAAATTTATTACAGATTAGACTTCTGATATTCCACTGAAGAATTCTGTTCAGTTTCGGAGACATTAGGAAGACAGGATAATAAAGATTTAATGCAATCGGCAGCGTTGGACGGTATATTATTGTTGTTTGAAAGAATAGAAATTAAGAGGGTAATTAAAGTCTGAATGAAAGCAGAATTTTCATTCACCACTTTCCCTAAATTAGGGGAAGATTGGAAACTATTTAAAGCACTCCCATTGAGTGTCTGAGATTTATAATTCCCATTTGGGTTAAACAAAATATCATTATGTTGATTTTTATCAATAGAAGCAATAAATTTTGGTTTTGGTTTGAGTGGTATAAAAATTGTTTTCCTGCGAGAAGATGATGGAGGAGATTTAGAGTAAGATAGATTGCAAGGAATTGAGGTAGATGTTACCTCTGCAAACGATTTTATTGCAGGTGGGAATAATTTTGATGCCTGGAAATAGGAAATGTTGTCTGAAGCCATTGATTGTTTAATATTCCTTTGTCTGGTCAATTCTGGACAGGCCACACTAACCGCTGTATGATTTCCCTTGCAGTTAACTGCAAGGGAAACGTGGATCATTCGATGATTTTTGGCAAAGATCAAAGGGGTGGTCTTCTCCGCAATGAAAACAACGTGGAGGGGAACGACATATGGGTTTTGAGTGTCCGAAACGGCAGCAGTTAAAACACTGGATCGTCGGGAATTTATATACTTCCACAGGGAGTGCGTTGTAATAAATAAATACCCGAGATGGCAAAGTTTGGCCTTCAAAAGTAATAACAACCGATTGTGAGGGTTTCCATGTAGTGGTTCCATTAGATGTATCTTTGTAATTTAATCTACGTGCTTTTAAAACCTTAGGGGTCACTTGAGAATCATTAAGTGCATCAACAATTTCAGATTCTGAGAGATCGGTTGGTATACCTCTCACTCGGCCCATTCTAGTAAGGTTGTAAGTTGGAATATAAGATTTAAATTTGTGGTGTGAAAGCGTATCTATTTTTTGGACAAATTCATTTGCAAAGTTTGCGGATTTAAATTCTAGGGATAACTTATAGCGGCCTTCCGGCTTAATAGATCCGTTAACTATGCCAAGGTTACTGTTTTTTGAACTAAAAATGAATTTCCCGAAATCCAGAGGATGAATGATTTTTCCTTGTTCAGTACTTTGGACATTGACAATGAATGGAGCCGAGGAGGATGGGGAATAACTTAGTTCAGTATTTTTAGATTCTGATAATATGGTATCCTTACGACTTTCCTTAGGGTTTGAGGTTTCATCGGATTGCGAAGGTTTAATTTTGGGTGGTACATTAAGACAGAGCGATGGTCTTCGTTTTCTGGAAGGGACTATTATAGAAACATCCGATTCATACTCATCTCCAATATTAAATATGGACTCGGGGTCAGGAGGTCGATTTTCATCTTCCTCCATATTTATAAATTAATTAACAACAAAAAAAAATAATACAGTCTATTTGATTGACTGTACACACGAATTTATCAAAACCTAAATATAACAAACAAATAATAGAAAACAAAAATGTAACAATAATTTCTTATCTGTACGAAGTCCGCGACAGCAGGTAGGCAATTTGTCAAACACAGAGCACGACTATCCACTACCGTAGTTCGATGACTCAACATGAAATGATATCTTCATTAACAGCCATAATGACAGAGTGAAATAGAAGTCAGATAGATTGACGTTTTAAACGTTGCAGGTCATTGGAATTATTTATTGTTATGATTTTTGAGCTGTCAATTTCCTTCAGTAAGATACGCCCTGAAGATGTCCACGCATATTTAAAATTGTTTTCTCTGGCGAATCGTTTAGTTTGTCCTAGGAGGAATTTTGCTTTTTGTGTTAAGTGATCCGATACATATATTCGTTGAGCATCTTGCGATAAACCTAGATCGTATGTATTTAATTTATTTGTGCTGGGAGTTGTGGCCTTTGTGTATGTTTTTATTTTGCATAAGAAATTATCCCGATCTAGTGTGTTATTAAAGGTCACAATGATTGATCTGGGCTTTTTTTCAGCAATTTTAGGCCCCATTCTATAGATTTTTTTATTGCCGAGTTCACATTTCCTGAAGAGTCCTCAAAGTTGATAATTTTTGCTATTTTATTGAGAATTTCTAAATAGTTATTGGAGATGGATTCTGGAATGCCTCTTACTTCAATATTACATATTTGAGACATATATTCTAGTCTGTCGATTTTGACGTCTTGTTGTGAGATTGTATCATTTAATATGTTCTTTTGGTTTTTTTAATTCGATTAGATCAGCATTAACTTTAACCTGTAATTTTTCCATAGAAATCACACGCTTTTTTAGATCTTCCTGTTGATCCGCCATGAATTGGAATGACTTTATTAGATCATTGTTTTGTTTTAATATTTCTTCATATTTTTGATCATAAATGCTTAGTTTCTTGTCCACAAAGGAAATCATTGTTGTTTTAAATTTGTTAAGTTTATTCAAAAATATTTCCAAGGTTAGCGGCTGATTAGAGCCATCTGTGAATGATGATGCTAGATTTTCACTGGTTACTGAAGGAGCGGTTGTAGGCTTCGCTGTTTGAGCAATTCGTTTTTGATTTTTGGCAACAGGTGTCAGGTCTTGATTGATTTCATTCATGTTATTCTCGATAAGTTTCTGTTTAGTTGATTTTGCAATTTTTATGCACTTCTTACATTTCCATTGTTGTAATTGAGATTGACTTTTTGCACATCGGCGAGAAGTTTCCGCTATATCCGCACACAAAATGTGATATCCATCTTCAAATACAGAACATGCTATAAAGTCAGCCGGAACTTCAATGTTTTTTTCACACGCAGTACATTGAGTATTCATCCTAAATTCGCTGAGCGTGAAATGCACACTAAAAGAGCACTATTGAATAATTGTTTCCTTTAAGGATGGATAACTTTGCCACACTTGAGATCTTCACTCTTTAATGTTCAAGAACTATGGCACCGATTTTTGAGTTTATGACACAAGCTCTTGAGGAAAACAAAAAACTCTTTTTGGTGCAAAAAACACACTTTTTGTGAAAAAAAATACACTGGACAGTGCTCAATCTTCGATTTAGATGAATTGACCACTTTTTAGCTATTTTCTATTGTTGATTTTGTTAATTTTTTGATAATATTATTTGAGTTTATATCAGTAATTAACATAAATACAGTACAATAAATATAAACTTAAAAGAGGATTGTGAAGTTAATTTTGGTTGTAACATGAATTGAAGTTATAACATTTGATAGGTGATATTAATTTTTTTTAAAGATAAATTTGACTTTCTTTTTGAATAAAATAAAATCTGGTATTTTTTTCACTTCTTCGGGAAGACTATTAAAATATCTTATGCCTTTGTAAATGTAATTATTGTGCATTTGTTGTGTTGAAAATAGAGGAATTTGGATTTTAAAATTATGCCTTAAGGATGAGTTAAATTTAAGTTTTTCTTATTACAGTTTCTTTATATATTTGTAATATTGCGTCTTTTTTATAGAGGTCTTCAATTTTTGGTACTTCGAAAATTTTGAACAGTGATGCTGAAGAGAATGTTGGTTTTTTTTTTCAAAATTACTTTTATAATTAGTTTTTGTACTACTTTTACAGAGCTTAAAATTTTTTCATATGCACCTCCCCACCCAATGATTCCATACTGAAGTAATGATTGGACTAGTGCGTAATAGACTTTTTTCAGGTTGTTTAGCTTGAGAACATTTCTTAATCTAATGAATATATAGATACATTTTCTAATGCGCTTGACAAGTTCACATATGTGTCTGTTCCATTTCATATGTTGGTCTACAATTACACCGAGGTACTTTACTTCAGTTGTTTGGTTTAGTATGGTACATGATTTATTACAAACATCTTTGTTACATTTTTTGTTGTGTATTATTATATGAATGTTGGGGTAAGTTTTGAATTAATTTATTGTGAATGGTATATAAACTGTTTTTTTTGCGTTAATTGTAAGTAGATTTGTATCGAACCAGTTTTTTAGGATTTGGATGTCATTATTTACATTTTCATTTACAATTTTCCAGTCATTACCCTTAATTATGATAATTGTATCATCTGCGTAAGATATAACTGTTCCACTGAGGTTTTGTTTAAAAATGTCGTTTACGTACTTGATAAAAAGTAATGGACCCAAAACAGTACCTTGTGGTATCCCAAAATCACTTGTGAGTGGTAGACTAGATGCGTGATTAATTTTTACAACTTGTGTTCTTTGGTGAAGATAACTTTTTAGCCAACTTAATGCTGTGTCATTAAAACCCACGATCTTTAATTTTTGTATTAGTTTGACATGAGATATGCTGTCGAAGGCTTTTTGGAGATCAACAAAAATACCAACACATTTTAATGATTTGTCTAAAGCGTCTTGTATGGTACTAGATAATTTAGCAATGGCGTCTTATGTGCTTTTGTTTTCCATGAATCCAAACTAGTTTTCGTTAATTATATTATTAATCTTTATGAACTGAGTTATTCTTTTTTTGGCAATTATTTCAAATATTTTTGCAATGTTTGATAGTAAAGAAATAGGGCGGTAATTGGTTGGTTCTTCCGGATTGCCGGTTTTAAATATTGGTATAATTACACAATGTTTGTACATGGATGGAAAAACTCCGCTTTGAAAACTTGTATTGATTATATGAGTTAATGGTTTTGATACTTGTGATTTTATACATTTCAGTGTTTGTATTGTGACCCCATCAAAACCAGGGGCAGAACCTCCTTTCATACCTGTAATAATTTGTTCAATTTCTTCTGGTGTTGTTGGTTGAAATAATTCAAATTTATGCTCATTATTTACTGTAGTATTTGGGTCATTTGGGGTAAGGCCTTGTTGAATTTTTTTTGCGAGGTTTTTTCCTACATTAGCAAAAAAATTGTTAAATACATTTGCGGCTTCTAGAGGATTATCTTTACAGCAGATTTTTGAATCATTATGGTTTACATTGTTGATTGTTTTATTTTTTAAATGTTTTTTATCGACAATTTAATTTATGATGGACCAAGTCCTTTTACTGTCATTTCCAGATAATTCAATTTTTTGTTTGTAGTAGTCATCCTTTGTGTTTTTTATTAGATATGTAAGTTTTTTTTATAAGCTTTGAAATGTTTTTGTAATGTTATATTTTCCGGTTATTTTGTATATTGTTTGTAGAGTGTTTCTTTGTGTCTAATTGAGATGATTAATCCGTGAGTTATCCATGGTTTGATTGGCTTTAGTTTTGAAGATGTTTTGTTAGATGTAATATTTCTACAAGCATTTATGTGAAAACTCAGTTTTTTACAAATATTTTGCAGCATTCTTCTACATCGTTACATTGATATATTTCTTGCCATTCTTTTTCGTTACTTAATATTTTAGTGAGAGAATTTATATTAATACTATAGTTGTATTTATCAGTATTATTAACGGCCGTTGTGGTTGGTAATGAGAGGTTTTGATGTTTGTAGTCATATTTAAATATACATGCAAAATGATCCGTTACAGCTGTTTTAATTACCGCAGATGATATATTTTGTATATCTTTGGTGTTTGTGAATATGTGATCGATACAAGATGGTCGTTGTCCGATAATGTTTCTGGTGTATGAATTTATACATGAAATGTAATTTAATTCTGCTAACATATTTAAGTAGTTATCTTTATCGTTAGAGGAGTAGTCATTAGCGATATTTACGTTAATATCTCCGATGAGTATTGTTTTTTTGTTTCTATGATGTTGTAATATATTTTTTAATTCTTCTATGTATGTGGTTATAGCAGAAGAGTGTGTCCGATAAATAGCAATGATATTAAATGAATAATTCATAAAATTTATCTCCAAGTTTAATATATTGACATTATTCACCATTATTTCATTTACACTTGTGACAGCGTAAATATTTGATACAAATATGGCGACGCCGCTATTTCTGTTAATTTAATATTTTGTTGCATAGTACGAGTAACCCGGTATATTATAATTAATTTCACTCGATGAATGCGTTTCTGATAATATTATACAGTCAAGTCTATTTAATTTTTTAATAGTTATTAGAAATTCTTCGAAATTTTTTTCCAAAGATCTAACGTTCATGTGTATTATTATTAGGCTGGCTGTAGGTTTTATATCTATAAAATCGTTTGTATTATTTACCATGTCAAAAATCCTTTCGTCTATTTTATATGAATTATCTATTGCGTTTATTATAAAGTCGTTCATTTAGAGGTAGTAATAAAATTAACAATAATGTTGGCGCTGGGAATACACTTCACATTTGCAATTATAATAGTACATGTGTTGACTTGAATATTATCACTGCGTGTTAACACTTTGCGGGAGGGCTTTTCGCAATATTTTTTTGAAATATTGTGCATATTATTTAGGTTTTCGTTAGACTTGTAATTAATAATATGCATCATTAGTCGTAATCGATGCGATCCCTCGCAATTTTCAGCATTTTGTTTCTATAGTTGCACCTAATACTGTTGGCTGCGTGGTCCGTGGTGTTTTTTTCTCCATATTTAGAATTTTGTCTGGTGCAGTTTACACATGCTGGTACTGTTTTTTCTCTTCCCGGACATTTTGAAAGGATGTGATCGCCCATGCAGTGTGGGCAAATTGGAGGGCTGGTTCGGTGTAGGCATCTTTTAGCCGTATGCATGAACATACAGCAATGAAAACATTGAGTTAATGGATCGCAATCTTCAATTTTTACTCGTTGAAACTGTATATTTAGTTTACCGAGTGCAAGGAGACTTTTTCGCATTTTGCCACTGGTTTCCATGATGTAGCTAGTGAATTGGCGCTGCTTTTCGTTTATGTTTGTGTTTTTTATCTCCGTTATAAGTGTGATTTTGTTGTCTTCACTTTCCTTGTAAACATCTTCAATTCCTTCGTTCTGGGTAATTATTCCGCAAACTATTTCGTCTTCATTAAGATTGGATTTTAATCCTTTTATTATTATTTTTGGATAAAGAAAAAGATTCTTTTGAATTTCATTTACCAGCAAATCGGTATTCAGTTTTTTTTTTTTTTATTTCGGCGGTTAAGGTATTTGCATATTCCTTTTTTGGGCATGATATTATTATTTTTTCTTCTTTTGTTTTTCTCAAATCATTTATTCCTATCTTTATGTTACTTAAATTTATTTATTTTTTTATTATTTTTTGAATTTCTTCTGCTTTAGCATTATTTTTGGTCGACGAAATGATGATTGAGAATCTCTCTTCTTCTCGAGGAGTAACTTTGGTTGTTGATAATACCTGGGCATAGGATGGTGTTGTTGCGTTTTTCATTATTTTTTCAATGTTTCCCACCAGTTGGTCGTTTTTTTTCGATAAGTTTGTCTTGTAGTTGAATTATTTGTTGTTGCATTTTTAATATTTCAGATTTCACTTCATTGTCAAGATCAATAATTATTTTTTCGATGTTTGTTTTGGTTTTTGAGTCTTTAACGGTTTGTATTTTTTGAACTTCATTTTTTAGCGTACTCAACAACTCTTCTACCGTCATGAAAGTGTTACGTTGCGGTGTAACGAGAGCGCGAAGACAGTACCGTGGGACGGGCTGCCGTTACGAGCGTAAGATTATAACTGAAAGATACACTGTTGTTTCCGGACACTTTTTATATAAATTTTTAAACCTTGATGACATTTTCATAAAATTGAAGGAAAACATGATTTCCACATGGCAGAATCATTGGGATGAGTCTAGTAAAACGAAAGGCAATGTTTTTTTCATGATACAGCCCACGATTCCTTCAAAACCGTGGTTTTACGGACTCTCTCTGAACAAATTCTCAACATCATCCATTTGTCGCATGCGGATAGGGCATTGCTGCCACAATGTTCATCAAATGATTGCCAAATGATGCAATGTTACCATTGTTTACGCTTCGGACACGGTGCTGCAAGATGTCTGCAGAGAGAGAAGGACAAAAAGCCTGTTTGCAGTTACTGTGGTCTCGATCACACATACAGCGAATGCGGGAACAAGGACAAACAACCAAACTGCAGAAACTGTTGCACTCAAAATGAAAAATATAAAATGACATTTCCAGTTAATCATAGGGCAAATGACAAAAACAACTGTAAGGTATATAAAAAAATGCTCGCACTTGCTGAACAAAATATTGAATATTAATTTTTACTTATCAAAAAAAATGCAACAATATATTATTTTAAATAAGAATCTTTTGTTATATTGTAGTATTTTGATAATTAATGAAGATAATCAATTTTATTTACATGCGTATGTAATATGTAAGTTTTCTTTTTTTAAGATGCTTGTTAATATTAAATTAACACATCAAAAGTTACACACTTTTCTTTACCAAATCCAGAATATTAAAATACATTTTATAATCATGGTTTATAGGCCTACACTATTTAAATACGTTCTATACACCTACTCTACATATACTATTATGTCCATTGACTTGCATCTAAATTATCTATTAATAAATACTGTATTTCAACTTTTTACTTTTATACGGAATGTTATAAGTGTAATATTTTATTATATTTTATATAAAGAGTATAATAGTTTATATACACCGCAATACCAATATTCCCATTTAAATCTGCACTACTGTTTCAATACTTGTTTTAGCGGCGTAAACTCACGCACACTATCTTACTTACAAATCGTTACCAAATGGAGAATGAAACAAATAAATTATTGTTATCCATTAATTATCATGTTATCAATTAATTATCAATTATCAATTAGTTATCAATTAAAATTCAATGAACGAAACAAATATATTTCATGTAGAAAATGTACAGTATGCATTTACTGGTGCAAATTATTAAACCTACCTTATACTGAACAATACTATAATCTAACCATGAATGTTTTGGAAATATTTTATTTAAATCATTATGTCTTTTAGTTTCATAGATGATGACAATGATATTAATTTTTGTAAAGTAAATAACCTGCGTGAATGGTTTCAAAAGCAAGATTCAAGGAAATGTGATACAAGTAAACTTAATTTTGTTCAACTAAATATTAGGTCAATATGTAAATATTTCGACCTATTTCATGTTTATTTTAAAGACTGTTTAAATCACGTTGACGTACTCATGCTTTGCGAAACGGCAATTCGTTCGGAACTTGTTAATCTTTATGATATTCCCGGATACAATTCGTATCACTATTGTAGAAAACAAAAATCCGGTGGAGGCATCTTGTTATATATAAAGAATAACCTTTCCTTTTCGCAAATATTTCTGGACACCAAATTTTTTGAGAACGTTTTTGGAATATTGACACTTCCAAATAAGAGCACTTTAAATGTCTTAGCAATATACCGACCTCCGAATCTGAATAAGCTATCATTTTTGTCAGAAATATCCTCTGTGTTTGAAAACAATATTAAATCAAATGAAAGTGTAATATTTTTCGGCGACATAAATTTAAATTTATTAAACAAAAATGATCCTATCATAATAAATTATGAAAATATTCTTACAAATAACTATTTGAAAAAATGTATAGATGGCGTCACTAGGGAAGTAATTGTTAAACAGAAAATAAATAGTTCATGTATCGATCATTTCTACGTGCGAATAAGCGGTAAACTGCCCGCTGGATTAACCAGTACAATCTTCGCATGTGTATGTGACTATAACATTGCCGATCACAACACAACAGCTATAAGTATACGCTATAACTCGGTAGATAATTTAAACTCAAATGATTATAATAAAGTTAAAATTCTTTCGCAAAAACTGGTTGATAAACATATTTGTAATTATGATTGGAAATCGCTTCTAAATGAAACCGAATGTTCTGTTATTTATTTGAAAATTAAATTTTTTTTTTTTTTATTCTTTATATTGGCTTTCACCCATTAAGAGTGATCTTGGCCATACAATACAACATGTTTCTTATTAATAAATACAACAAATTACAGGATAAAATTGATTACACAACATAAATAAACCAAACATAACATAAACATAACATAAACATAACATAACATAAACATAACATAAACATAACATTAACATAACACAAACATAACATAAACATAACATAACATAACATAACATAACATAACATAACATAACATAACATAACATGAACATAACATGAACATAACATGAACATAACATAAACATATCATAACATAATATGAACATAACATATAATAAACATAACATGGATGTAACATAAACATAACTTAACAAAAACAATACAGAGCTGGTAATAATAGGTAATTACAAAAATAGGAACCTGTGCACAATAGTAGTGGGCATTTTTGTTATTTAAAAGAACAGATTTTTCCAAAATTAGAAGCATTATTTTTTTAAAAACAGTACTATGAAATGAATATAAACAAATACAATAAAAGAATCAAGAAAAATATACAAATGCATAAAGAATAGTGTTTTAACTCAGTCAAAATATGCAGAGTTGGGATTAGTAAAAATAGATGAAAATAAAGATGAAAATAGGAACCTGAAAAAATTATTTTGATGACTTGTATAAAAAAAGCACAATTGAAATAAGCAAAAAATCAAAAAACCGACCGCATGCCATAAATGAATGGATATCTACTGATGCACTTTATAAAATTAAAAAAAGAGATTTTTTATACAAACGTTGGAGAAATGCTCCAACAAACAAATACTATGAAAAAGAATATAAGTGTTTTCGAAATATTTTAAATAAATTGTTAATAAAATTAAAAACCTCATACTATAATGATAAATTCAAAAATATATTTCAAGACTCAAAAAAAACATGGGACGAATGTAATCAAATTTTTGGAAAGAAATGTAAAAATGATTGTGACCAAGTTGCATCCAAATATTTGATGAAAGATCGGACCGAAGAAAGCGTAACAAATGACTTTGTTGATTATTTCTCTGACAATGTTTGCAATATGTTACATAAATGTAATCACAGGACAACTGGGTTTGAACCAGAGGAGATGCCTCAAAGCATGTACCTACCTAGGGCTAAAATTGCTTATATAGAAAACATTGTGAAACAACTTAAAAGCTCTTCTCCTGGAATCGATAATATCAGAATGAGCGATATTAAAAAACATATATTAACATTAGGTCCAATTATAACCCATTTTGTAAACAGAATCTTATTTGAAGCAAAAATTCCAGATGATTTAAAATGTAGTATTATCAGACCCATTTATAAAGGAGGTGATCACACCATTTTGGGTAATTATAGACCAATCAGTATTTTGCCATCACTCGAAAAAATTCTTGAAAAATACATTCAAATTAAATTAATAAAATATTTGGAAGATTTTTCTATTATTGATACTAACCAATATGGATTCCAAAAAAAAAAAGGGCACTGAAGTGCTACTTCAAAAGTTTGCCAGCTTGATAAATAATAATTTAAATAATAAACATCATGTATTAGTCTTATTTATAGATTATTCCAAGGCATTTGACACTATTAACCATAAAAAATTGTTGAAAATACTAGAAATCATAGGAATAAGAGGGAAACTTCTAAAACTATTTGAAAATTATTTGAACAACAAGTGCATGCAAATAAAGCTTTTGAACACATTAAGTAAAAAAAGAAAAATCTTAGCAGGTGTACCTCAAGGTTCCATATTAGGTCCTATTTTATATATAATTTATGTATCTTTTATTAAATTTATTTTTAAACATGTAAAACACTTTGTGTAGGCGGATGATACTGCATTGGTGTTTTCTTGCAGTAATTTGCAATTATGTATTGAACTTTTACAAAAAGATTACATTGAACTTTTAAAATGGTCTCACGACTCTGGCCTAATCATAAATGCAAAAAAAACTAAATTGATACACATTAGATCACCAAATGCCAAGGTAAATACTATTATACCCGAAATTAAAACACACAATTCAGATTGCCTACATGTTGGTATCCCTGCGCTGTGTACATGTGAAAATATTGAACTGGTTAAAAAATATGTTTATTTAGGTGTTATTATTGATTGTTTTTTCAAATGGGATTTACAGATTAAGGGCCCACTATTCGAATTTCATCCAATTTCCGACATACTTTCCTTAAAATTTTGAAGTTTTTAAGCTCTTAAAAAAATATATGTTATTCTTTAAGATAGTATCTATTTGTTCCAAAAGCCGAAACGGTAATTATTTGAAATTCCCTCGATAGAAATAAATCGCAAAGTATGCTCCGAAAAATATTATTAACACGTTTATTTCTGTTATTTTACAAGTTATATGTATGAAAAAAATCACAATGCTTCTTTTAATGCTACTCAATAGACCCCATAAGTAATTTTTGCTATTTTTGAAATACGCCGTGATTTATTAAACATTTTCACAACTGTCGCTTACGCCTATTGCTTTTAAATCATATTTATTATAGCGCGCTCGCTCCGACTTGCAGATTAAACTATCTTTCTTTGAGAAGTTCATTCGCCAACTCGAGGGCTTTGGGGGCAGACGTGTCGTTCATCGTTCTATGATCTACAGACGTGCGATTACGTGCAAATATTTGAATTTATAAAGATAATTTTTACGCGTGTAAAGTTTATGAGTTAATAAATATTGTTTTTTCAAAGATGGGAAATACACGAAAGATATCCCGTATTTCAAAGAAAAAATGTTATCTCATAAAATTATATCCTATCTAATAGGTGAGAAGAAAAAAATACAATTTTTGATTTATAAGCTTATATTTATTATAAACGATAATTTACTATAAAAATTAATAATTCATATTTTTATTTATGTATTGTGTAGTAAAAAGTTATTATTTTTTTTTCAGAATAGGTACTTTGGGAAATAAAACTAATTCCAATGCATTAGAAATTACGGGGTAAATTTTTATTAATTTAATTTTCTTGTTGTCTTGTCTCTTTTCTTGTTCCTATACGATCGTGATTTATTTGCGAATTAACTTTCTACGTACACAAATACACACGTCACTTTACATCTGCTCCTTAGAGTAATATTACTCTAAGATCTGCTCTAATGATTCACAATGCAACGATGTCCGAAATATAATATAATATGTAATAATAATATGGGCCACCTGTTTCAAATAACAATACTCGAACTTGGAATCCAGAAAAATAATGAACGGGCCAGCGAAAAAAGCTATCGAAAGTTCTGAAACTGTGGGGAATATAATTAAATAAAATAAAATACTTTTTTGTTTTAAAACCACGATATTTATTAATTTAAGAACCGACCGGTTTCGCTTTACTTAAGCATCATCAGGGTACAAATTAATACTAAACAAAAAGTACATAATGTGTGCATATATATAACAAAATATAGAGGGAGACAACATGATACAAATATAAGCAACACAAAGACGGTCATAAAATACATTAACATAAGTGCACAAGTAATGGAAAAACCGCTAGATAATTATGTAGACTAATGGGTTATACGAATAAATCGGGAGAAACAAAACATCAACTGGCAAGGTGGTAAGGAGGTAAGGAGAACTGGGAATTTTTTATGGGTTTATTGGAAACAGACTTAATATTGGACTACTTGATATGTCTAATTGATTATTAAGTATCTGACTTTTGGTTTTTACAGCTTTTTTAATTTCTAGTGCCTCTAAATTGTTTAGTCTGTTACCATGCCCGTTTTTATGTAAGATGTTAGCACCGGTTCTATGACAGAATGTATGATCTTTATCGATCAAATGATTTGCAAATTCGGAAAAACCGTTATTATTGAGGTTTTATTGATGTTTTGTTTTTCCCGATTTATTCGTATAACCCATTAGTCTACATAATTATCTAGCGGTTTTCCATTACTTGTACACTTATGTTAATGTATTTTATGACCGTCTTTGTGTTGCTTATATTTGTATCATGTTGTCTCCCTCTATAATATATTTGTATCATGTTGTCTCCCTCTATATTTTGTTATATATATGCACACATTATGTACTTCTTGTTTAGTATTAATTTGTACCCTGATGATGCTTAAGTAAAGCGAAACCGGTCGGTTCTTAAATTAATAAATATCGTGGTTTTAAAACAAAAAAGTATTTTATTTTATTAAATATGTCAAACCACAAAGTGATTGCTTTCTACAATAATATAATTTAGTTCAGTGATGTTATTTTTTATGTCGGAAGGAGGCCCTGAAGAAAATAATTTCTCTCAGAGCCTGTGTCATCTTTGAGAATGCTGTATAGAGGGTCTTTTTTGAGGAGGAGGGAGTGAACCTGTCCTGAATGTCAACTGTACAATTTCTTCCCAGAATTAACTTTATTGTACGTTTTTTGACTAACCGTACCTTGGTGTTCTATTTTCAATAAACTCTTTAATTATGTTTCAGATGTGAAATCTATACTCTGCTACAGAATGTTTTGCCCAAGTCTTGTAAAGATGCAAAGGCACGGACGTAACAATAAAATCATTTGAGCCCTTTACTGTTATTTAAAAGGTCACTTGAAGTGCAGTTATAATCAATGATTTTATTTTTTTTCTAGCTTCCACGAATAATTTGAAAAGGCATTATCTAAGGATTATACTCTTAAGGAGAATATAGAAAATGTAGAAAGGTGAAACGGATTTAAGATTTTCGATGAAATTATTGTGTTGTGAAATATTTATTTTGTTATTTATTACTTTATTTTTTTTTACAGTTTTACCGTACGCGGCCTTGTTGTAGAGTGGTATATCTAACTGTCATGGAAAGTTTTTTTCTGAGCTTTAAGAGAAAGGTTTCTTAAAGATACTGGAGTTATTCTAGGGCTATGTTAGATTTTTAACATCGATCACCGTAATGCTTGCCTTCCTGAATAAATCTAATTTTATTTAATCATTTACGGCCAAGATGTTTTTGACAATGGTGTGTTTTTATCTTTCTGTATTCCAATCATTTAGCTTGGCTTCTAGGGTTGTGCCCCAGTATTGCTTTTTGGAGACTGTAAACGGATCTCTCGGCATTTAATGAAACTGCAGCAGAACAAAGGCTGTTGCTATATTGACGTTCATGGTATGTTTTGCTCAGATTGACGATAAGGTTTCCAGATCCGCATTTCGCTCGAAGCATGTTTAGGGCAATAAGTTCATAGTTTAGGGTTCTTTCACCGTATTTATGGGAACATTTCAGAACCACCAATCTTTCATTTTGAGTGAATCTTGTGTTTGTGATTAAATTATATTTGACAATTTAAACAAATAATATTTAGAGAAGTTAAAAATAAAATTGAAAGTTCACTGAAAGCTTAAACTATTAAAAGTAGTAATTTCATAAAAATGTAAATAAATAGAGCCCCTTTCACATTTTAGAATGTAATTTTATGTTGCTTACATGTTTTATTACTCTTTATAATTATTGAATTGTTTAAATGAATAAATAAATAATTACAAAAAAGTCTTCTGATTTGTAAGTCCTCAGGAAGCACTAAGGATCTTTCTATCTATCTTTATAATATAATAAATTTGATGAGCATAAAAATGTAAACGTGTATATAATTTATATAAATGTACAAAAGTAGATATTACACTTGTATAAATATTATATTGCGCATATTATACAAGATGTCGGGGGTAAAGTGCACAAACTTCGGGAGGTGATTCTAATTGATAGTACAAGTAAAAAAGAAAAAAAAAAGTGGGTGTGTCAAGCCTACGCAAGACAGAAGTGAAACTTCTAGTTTCAGCTGATAAATAAATAAATAAAATAAATATATATTTATCAAAATAAATAAATTAATTAAATAAATGTAATACAATTATCATAATATACGGATTAGATAATAATTTTAATCCAACACAATAACGCAAAGCGCGCTCTAGCGGAGTAATGTTTTATCACAGTGAGATAAGTGTTTTTATTATTTTGCAATATTATTTTCTTTTAAAAAATGTTCTGACCTACTAAAAAATAAGATATTGAATGAAAAAGGCGTTAAAAACAAAAAAATAATGTGCGATGGCCGAGAATCGAACTCGGATCCACTGCTTGGAAGGCAACTATGCTGACCATTACACCACCAACGCCAGTTGTCGGGATGAGCTAAGAAGCATTTATATGTTACTTCAAAACTTTGACTAGATCAAATGAACTTTAATCGGTGGTCCCGCATTTTCGTTTCGGTCATGAGTCGGTTTTACTCCGGTCCTAGAAATTGCATGACGCGCGTAAAGAAGTTTCACTTCAAAAAACTTTTTTTGGAATTCCAACGTTTTAAGATAGTTTTCGAGTAAAAAAGTTTAAAAATTGATGTAAAAATATATTTATTGATTTTATAAAAGTTATAAATTACTTTTATAAAAGTGAGAATAGTATTTTAGTAAAGTAAAGTAATTTTTATACCTATACAAATAACTTTCGTAAATGTTTTTTGTAAAATTAAAAAAAAAAATTTAATTAAATCCGTAATAAAACCCATATTTTGAGAACGATCTTCATATCGACTTCGTTCTCATTTGGTCGGTGCATTATTACTCTAAGGTCGGTGCTAACTAAAAATGGTTCTGTTTTTCTAAAATTGCAATAGATGTCGGTAATTTAATTTCATAATCCCCAAAATTATTCCTAATACGAATTCAGACACCTCTGTCGGATTCTTTTAACACTAAATTTTGTAGGTGTTGCCCAAATCTAAATTCTTTACGCGGAAAGCGGGCCCTTAATAAAGTCTGTGAACGACTGAGATCTATTATTAGTAGATTATATAAATTAAAATTTTATGTTCCAATATGCACACTTCGAATAATTTATTTATCACTAGCTGAATCTATCATAAGGTATGGAATTACAGCTTGGGGATTTTCCTCTAAAACAAATATAAATCATGTTCAATCAGTTCAAAATTCTCTTGTTAAATTATAAGCTCATAAAAGTTTATATGAACAAAGGCATAATGTTCCATACCTTTATCAAAATCTGAAAATCCTCTCGGTAAGAGCAATTATGTGGTATAAAATAATTTTTCAGCACATAAATAGCCCTATGTACATAAATAGACTGGAACACACTTAAAATACTCGTTTTACATTAAATGAAGGACTAATCATACCAAAGCATGTAAACAAATATGGACAAAGAACGCTAGACTACATGATACCAAATTGTTTAAATATGTTACCTGCAGAAATCAAAAAATGTACAAATATAAAAAGAAATTTTTTGTTGAAAAATTGGCTAGCTGAAAGAAATAGTTTGTACTAGACTCTAATACAAACTATTTCTAACTGCATACGCTTTAATTGTTTTTTGTTTTTATTTTTATTGTATTACACCTCTCATGATATGAATGTATACATTTGATATAATCTGTTTAAGTTAAAAGCACCCAATGACAAACTACTTTAAAGTAGTATATTGGGACTTTTTGATTTTTGTATATTATTTTGATATTTAATAAAAAAAAAAAAAAAACAAAAAAAAAATGTCAAGAATTCTGCCACGTGCGAATGTCGTCTCGACGAAGAGGACCTCAATCACATTTTTTTCAGTTGCCCTATAAATAATTCGTACAAAAAGTTCATCCCTGACTTGATCAGTATTGGTGTATTACCCCCTTACAACATTGCATCCCTGTTATCTTCTGTGGATAAACGTGTATATAAAGTAATTTCTAGTTTCCTCAATATTAACGGTATCAATTTGTAATCTAAATTGTACACACTCATTTTTCCTCTTGCTGGTATGTTTAATTTAATATATTTATGTAGTTTGCTTTGTTTATTTTTAAGTACAATAAATTATACTAGTTTATTCATTAATTATCAATTGTTTCAACTTGTAAATGTGTATCTAATCGCGTTCGTGATTAGATACACATTTACAAGTTATTAATTAATTATTTTGCTTCTCCAAAAATGGACATCTTGTATAGTTAATGCCTAAGGTATTTTTTGTATTATATTATTATACAATGTAGTGTTCTAGTTCTTACTTCTAAATCTATAAATATTTCACTTACTTATATTTAAATATGTATCTGATCGCGTTCGTGATTAGATACATGTTTACAAGTTATTAATTATTTATTTTGCTTCTCCAAAAATGGACAACTTGTTTAGTTAATGCCTAAGGTATTTTTTGTATTATATTATTATGCAATGTAGTGTTCTAGTTCTTACTTCTAAATCTGTAAATATTTCACTTACTTATATTTATCTGATCGCGTTCGTGATTAGATAGATGTTTACAAGTTATTAATTAATTATTTTGCTTCTCCGAAAATGGACATCTTGTATAGTTAATGCCTAAGGTATTTTTTGTATTATATTATTATGCAATGTAGTGTTCTAGTTCTTACTTCTAAATCTGTAAATATTTCACTTACTTATATTTAAATATGTATCTGATCGCGTTCGTGATTAGATAGATGTTTACAAGTTATTAATTAATTATTTTGCTTCTCCAAAAATGGACATCTTGTATAGTTAATGCCTAAGGTATTTTTTGTATTATATTATTATACAATGTAGTGTTCTAGTTCTTACTTCTAAATCTATAAATATTTCACTTACTTATATTTAAATATGTATCTGATCGCGTTCGTGATTAGATACATGTTTACAAGTTATTAATTATTTATTTTGCTTCTCCAAAAATGGACAACTTGTTTAGTTAATGCCTAAGGTATTTTTTGTATTATATTATTATGCAATGTAGTGTTATAGTTCTTACTTCTAAATCTGTAAATATTTCACTTACTTATATTTAAATATGTATCTGATCGCGTTCGTGATTAGATAGATGTTTACAAGTTATTAATTAATTATTTTGCTTCTCCGAAAATGGACATCTTGTATAGTTAATGCCTAAGGTATTTTTTGTATTATATTATTATGCAATGTAGTGTTCTAGTTCTTACTTCTAAATCTGTAAATATTTCACTTACTTATATTTAAATATGTATCTGATCGCGTTCGTGATTAGATACATGTTTACAAGTTATTAATTAATTATTTTGCTTCTCCAAAAATGGACATCTTGTATAGTTAATGCCTAAGGTATTTTTTTATTATATTATTATGCAATGTAGTGTTCTGGTTCTTACTTCTAAATCTGTAAATATTTCACTTACTTATATTTAAATATGTATCTGATCGCGTTCGTGATTAGATACATATTTACAAGTTATTAATTAATTATTTTGCTTCTCCAAAAATGGACATCTTGTATAGTTAATGCCTAAGGTATTTTTTGTATTATATTATTATGCAATGTAGTGTTCTAGTTCTTACTTCTAAATCTATAAATATTTCACTTACTTATATTTAAATATGTATCTGATCGCGTTCGTGATTAGATACATATTTACAAGTTATTAATTATTTATTTTGCTTTTTCAAAAATGGACTACTTGTATAGTTAATGCCTGTACTGGACGGGAGTCCGCACAAGACTGTAGATTTAGGCGCCGGGTCCAAACCGTGTCTTCAACCGTTGAAAATGCTCCTTTACGGCCGATGATGATGATAGTAGTTGATATTGATGATAAATCTGCCTCCCGCACCCAGTGCTTGGTGAATGTTGGGTACTGGGTGTGCTGTCGTCTCTGCTCGCTTCTGGTGTTGGCGGTTTTCCAGAGGAGGGCCGGCTTGTCTTGAAGAGGTAACACCAGAAGATCTTGGAGCAGAAGACTTGAGCGAGGTGAGGCAGATGTTGGGCAGGAGTCACTTGTAGATAATAAAGTAATTTCTAGTTTCCTCAATATTAACGGTATCAATTTGTAATCTAAATTGTACACACTCATTTTTCCTCTTGCTGGTATGTTTAATTTAATATATTTATGTAGTTTGCTTTGTTTATTTTTAAGTACAATAAATTATACTAGTTTATTCATTAATTATCAATTGTTTCAACTTGTAAATGTGTATCTAATCGCGTTCGTGATTAGATACACATTTACAAGTTATTAATTAATTATTTTGCTTCTCCGAAAATGGACATCTTGTATAGTTAATGCCTAAGGTATTTTTTGTATTATATTATTATGCAATGTAGTGTTCTAGTTCTTACTTCTAAATCTGTAAATATTTCACTTACTTATATTTAAATATGTATCTGATCGCGTTCGTGATTAGATACATGTTTACAAGTTATTAATTAATTATTTTGCTTCTCCAAAAATGGACATCTTGTATAGTTAATGCCTAAGGTATTTTTTGTATTATATTATTATGCAATGTAGTGTTCTGGTTCTTACTTCTAAATCTGTAAATATTTCACTTACTTATATTATATTTATTAAATGTAGCTCACCTATTTGCCGACTTCTTCAAAAGTGTATATGTCCGGGACTCAATAATAATCAACGATCACTTGCCTAGTTTCTTCACGGATCATGACTTAAATTTGACTAATGTAATAATTGAATTTAACGATGTACTGACTCAGCTAAAACAATTGGATCAAAGCAAGAGCGGAGGTCCTGATAATATCCCACCTGTTTTCTTAAAGAATTGCGCCACTACTCTTGCATATCCACTACATTTTCTTTTTAACCAGTCACTACAAACAGGACACTTTCCTGAAAAATGGAAATACAGCTTCCTCACCCCGATATTTAAAAAAGGAGATAAAAACGAGGTGAGCAATTATAGACCGATCTGCCTTTTATCAACTATTCCAAAAATGTTTGAAAAACTTATTTTAAATAAAATCATTCACTGTATCAAGCCAGTAATTTCTCCTAACCAGCATGGTTTTACATCAGGAAAGTCTACTTTGTCCAATCTCTTAATTTACCAAAACTATATATCAGAATCCATGTCTAAGAAGTTACAAGTTGATTCAGTCTATACTGATTTCAGCAAAGCATTTGATAAGGTTAATCATGACCTGTTGTTAAAAAAGCTTCATAAATTAGGAATAGCAGGGTATCTATACATGTGGTTTAACAGTTATTTAAGTAACAGGCAATTGGCCGTTAAAATTGATGGCTTTATTTCTTATAAATTTAAAGCTACCAGCGGTGTCCCCCAAGGGTCACATTTGGGACCAATTTTATTTTTGATATTTGTGAACGATGTGCTCACTATATTCAACGATGTCGAAGTTTCAATGTTTGCGGACGATATGAAAATATACAAAGCTATAAGAAATATGAACGACTGTCAAACATTGTCAAATAACTTGCGTAAACTATTTATTTGGTGCCAAGAGAATTACCTAGAACTAAATATAAACAAATGTCTAATTATGAGATTTCATAGAATAAAAAATCCAATTATTTATGATTACTCCATCAATGATGTAGTTCTAACCGCTGTAACCGAGGTGAATGATTTAGGTGTAAACTTTGACCAAAAACTGAATTTTATAAATCATATTGAAATTACTTCAAATAAAGCTTTGAAAATGTTGGGTTTTGTTATAAGAATTTGCAGCCAATTTAAAAATATTCAAACATATAAACATTTGTATGTGTCATTGGTTAGGAGTCAAATTGAGTACAACTCGACAGTGTGGGCACCTAGTTACGCTAGTCATTCACTCACGATAGAAAGAATTCAAAAAAAATTCTTAAGATTTATTAATTTCAGAATGGGTATTACAAGGGAATGCGTCAATTATGATTATCTACTATGTCAGCTTAATTTATTAAAATTATCTGAACGTAGAATAGTTAATGACCTAAATTGTTTATATAAAATCATAAATTCAATAATTGACAGCCCTGAACTATTATATTTGATTTCCCTACATATACCTCGTAAACCAACATTGAGGCATTATCTACCGTTCTATTGTGATAACTCCAACACTGAATCTCAATTCTATACCCCCGTTCGCCGTATACAAAATTTGGGTAATGACTATAAAGATGTTGTTGATATATTCAACACATCATTCACCACATATAAACAAGTTATTACCCAATTTATTTTGGAAAAAAGAATATCAAATACAATATAATTTAATTACAGAAACTAAGTAGATTCATTTTATTTCGTTTTTGACATTATTTTTGTAAGAGGTTGTGTTTTATTATGTATTCTATTTCCTTTTTGATTTTGTTTTGTTATTTTACTTTGACTTTGTTTAATTTTTGATTTGTTGTGTTCTTTGTAAAAAAACAAGAAAATAACATGTAAAAGCCCTGCCGGGCGTAAATTTATAAATAAATAAATAAATAAATAAATAAATATTTAAATATGTATCTGATCGCGTTCGTGATTAGATACATATTTACAAGTTATTAATTAATTATTTTGCTTCTCCAAAAATGGACATCTTGTATAGTTAATGCCTAAGGTATTTTTTGTATTATATTATTATGCAATGTAGTGTTCTAGTTCTTACTTCTAAATCTATAAATATTTCACTTACTTATATTTAAATATGTATCTGATCGCGTTCGTGATTAGATACATATTTACAAGTTATTAATTATTTATTTTGCTTTTTCAAAAATGGACTACTTGTATAGTTAATGCCTGTACTGGACGGGAGTCCGCACAAGACTGTAGATTTAGGCGCCGGGTCCAAACCGTGTCTTCAACCGTTGAAAATGCTCCTTTACGGCCGATGATGATGATAGTAGTTGATATTGATGATAAATCTGCCTCCCGCACCCAGTGCTTGGTGAATGTTGGGTACTGGGTGTGCTGTCGTCTCTGCTCGCTTCTGGTGTTGGCGGTTTTCCAGAGGAGGGCCGGCTTGTCTTGAAGAGGTAACACCAGAAGATCTTGGAGCAGAAGACTTGAGCGAGGTGAGGCAGATGTTGGGCAGGAGTCACTTGTAGATAATAAAACGCTTGGTTTCGGTGGTAAAGATGAACTAATTTTATTTTATTATTTGGCTGCTTATATTCAATAAGCATGACTCGCACCCGACATTGGGCTTTGAGTCAAAAAGTGGTGGGGGATTGTACCCGCGCCAGATATGTGTTTATAACGGCCGGCGTGGTCTAGTGGTATACGCTTTTGACTACAGATCCGAAGGTCGCGGGTTCGAACCCGGCGTGCGCAAATAAATTTTATTTGATTAATTTGTGTTATTTCACAATTAATTAATTAAAAATAATATATAGTATATTTGCGGCACGTTCCAGAGTGGAAGATACTCTCAGTATCGCCCTGGTGTAAGACCACCATTCAGAATTGAAACGTTGCTTGAAATGGCTTTAGCCGTGTTTGGTGACCAGATCTGAATAGCCAGGTACTTCCCCACCTTCCTCTTCCCCATCTCCCCCCCCTCCCCAATACCCTCAGCCTCACAACATACCCCAATTGGGGATGCCATAGTCTCACTGGCTCCAGACGGGAGCAGTTGGGACTCTTGTGCGGTAATACTGTAAAAAAAAAAAAAAAAATAATAATTTTTTAAAAAGTGGGTGTGTCAAGCCTACGCAAGACAGAAGTGAAACTTCTAGTATTCCTCTCTCTCTATTTTCATTTCATCATCTCTATTTTCTCTCTTAGGTTAGTTTGAAAATTAGAGGTTAAAATGAAATTCTGTACCAAACCGTATGAACCACAATCAATTACGTATTTCACTCGTATTACACTCACGACGCAGTATACTAACCAAGCAGCTGATGCTTGGCGTGGCGCAGTTCGCTGGTGTCTGAGAGAGAGGAAAGAAGAGAAGAGAGAGAACGTTCGTGAGCGGCTCCCCCACCTCAACAAGCGCATATGGTGAGAGAGGGACAGTGAACGGTGAGCGGTGGTGGGGGTACCCGCATTTTCGTGTCGATCCTGACTCGGTTTTACTCCGTCCCCGAAAATCCATTACGCGCCTAAAGAAGTTTCACTTCAACAATATTTATATACTGGAATACGAATGGAACGGCAAAGCGCGCGACGCGAGCGCTCTCGACGGACGACTAAACCAGACTGAACGGCGGACGGACGGTACAGGAAAGCCCTGTCCACGTCTGTACCACAGCTAAGGCATGCGCCAAACAAAATTATACTACCGAGTAAAAAAGTACTTAAATAAAACACATAAAAACTTTTATGCGCATGCTAATGATTTGTTGCTTTTACTGAAAACAGTGAACGGTGAACGGTGAGCGGTGGTGGGGGTACCCGCATTTTCGTGTCGATCCTGACTCGGTTTTACTCCGTCCCCGAAAATCCATTACGCGCCTAAAGAAGTTTCACTTCAAAAAAAAAAAAAAAAAAAAAAAAAAAAAATTATATATATAAGCCCCGGCAAAATGTCGCATATTAATTTTGCCGGCAGCTCTGGCGAAAGTAGTCGCTTAAATTTGCGAGTTAGAAAAGATTTTGAAGGCTTACATGAATGACAATTACATAGTTTAAATGCATAGTAGTTATAAGAATGTGTGTCTTGACAACTAGATTTTTTGTTTGTCAAGATACGACAAAAAATAAGAAATGTTTGTAAATAAATGTGTAAAAATGATCTCAAAGCGATCAAATTTGTAAAACATGTTAAGTTAGTATTTTTCCGAGGTCCCCCGTAACATAGCGCTCAGAAAGAGATAAGATTCACTATGCTACGAGGTTCCTGGATTTTTGTACACGCAAAAAAGGTAAAAAATATTGTTCAAAAATGGGTTTACATATATGTGAAAAACAGCTTTTTTAATATCTCCTCAGCGGTAGTATATCGAAAATAGTGTTTATTTGACTACCGCCGAGGGGATGAACAAGTAAAATACATACATTTGCAACATTTAAAAATTGATTTTTCCTAGTAATTTTTACATAGGAAAAATGTTGGACATCGATCCACGCGGCAGGTGAGCCGGCGACGCGGTATCGATGCCGTTCGTAGACAAAGTTTTTCAAGCGGCCGGGAACAAAATGGCCAGTGGCGGGGAGTGGTGATTTTGCCAGTGGCGTGGGGTAGGGACATTTTATAAAAGTAAAAACAGATTTTATGAAATTAAATAATGTGGTCAACTACGTCCGTTACACTCCCCCCGTTTAGCTATGCTGAACTAAAAAATAGGACGTTTGTTGGTACGGCGCAGTCCGCGGCGGCCAGTCCCTCTGGGATGGTGCTGGGCTGGTGGTACTGTTGGGTTTGCATCGGTAGGTGGGGCCGGCAAGATTACAGCGAGCTTCACAGCGGGGCGGACGTAAATTCCGGTGCTCGTCTGGATCCTTGCGGTCCTCACTTGGCCGTCTGCAGCAGGGGTGGCATCAAGGACTCGACCGCGTGGCCAGCTGTTGCGGGGCATAGCGGGGTCCATGATGATCACGAGGTCATCCTTCTTGATGGGGATGACTGGCTGTTGCCATTTTTGGCGAGCAGCCAGGGTGGGGAGATATTCGCGGAGCCACCGTCTCCAGAACATATCAGCGAGTTGTTGGCTGATACGCCACCGGCGACGGAGGCATACCTCCTCATCCTGCCTGTCGTATAGTGACAGATGAGGTCGGTTTCCGGCTCTTCCCAGTAAAAAGTGGTTGGGGGTGAGGGGCTCTTCGTCCCTGGGATCCACCGAGACGTGTGTGAGGGGGCGGTTGTTTACAGTCCACTCGGCCTCGGCAAACGCTGTCCTCAAGGTCTCTTCGCGTGGAGCTCGTTCCAGCAAGATGGCCTTCAGGGCGGTTTTTACAGAACGCACCAGGCGCTCCCAAACTCCCCCCATATGAGGAGACATTGGAGGGATGAAGTTCCATTCGATCCCCTTTGTTGACAAATGATCCCTCATCCGGGTATCATTTTTGAGTGATTCGATGGCATCCTTCAGCTCGTTGTCAGCACCATGGAAGTTCGTACCATTGTCTGAGTACAGAGCTTTTGGTTGGCCTCGGCGCGCCGTCATGCGTTGTAAAGCCATGATGGCGGAGTCCGTGGTCAGTGAAGTTGTCAGCTCAAGGTGAATGGCACGAGTAGATAGACATGTGAAGATTGCACCATATCTTTTCTCCCGATGACTGCATACGGTGACTTCCATCGGCCCAAAGTAATCTAGTCCACAGTTTGTGAATGGAGGAACATGGTGGGCTAGCCTTGATGGCGGCAAGGGCCCCATAAGTGGGGGGGCTGGCTTGCTCCTGCGCATCTTGCAGGTGGGGCAGTTGTGGGCGATCATCCGAATATTTGTTCGCAGTCGCAGCACAAGGTAGCTGCCTCGCACCTCAGCCATCGTTCTCTCCGTACTTGGGTGATCGGCTTCCTGGTGATGATGTCTCACCAGAAGTCGTGTATAGGCGTGATCACCATCTAATATGATCGGTGTCCGCACTGCTTGAGGCACTTTACTGAGGGCTTGTAATCTGGAATTCATCCTCAGTAGGCCGTCAGGTCCAAGGAAGGGGCTCAAGGCTTTGAGCCGGCTGTCACTTGGTAGTGGATCTCCTTTCTGGAGCGCATTTATGTCATGATAAAATGTCTCTTCTTGACATATTCTTGCCCATCGGGCCTCTGCTTCTTTGATTTCATCGCTTCTTAAATATTTATCAGGTTGTTCGTGATGTTTTCCACGACACCTTTTAATAAAACGGTGTATCCAGCAGGTAGTTCGAATAAGTCGACGCCATGAAGAGAATCTGTTGATTTCGGGCAGTGTCTCTGCCACAGTTGTTGTGATGCCAACGTATTGAGGCCTCACTTCTAGGGTGCCATCATCAGGCTGAGGCAGTTTGCACCGTTCGCGCGGCCATTCTGCCTCGTCTGAGGTCAGGAAGGCTGGTCCACTGAACCATCGTCCAGAGTGCGAGAGGTCAGGAGTGTTGACGTCTCGGGTGCCGATGTCTGCCGGGTTCAGTTTGGTAGGGACCCATCTCCAATCTGCAATGCGGGTGAGCTCGTCGATCTCGCCGAGTCTGTTGGCCACAAAGGCGGAGTATGTGCGTGGATCTGTGCGCAGCCAGCACAACACTGTTGTCGAGTCTGTCCAGAACACTGTTCGCGCAATGTTGCTGCGACATTCTTTCTTCAGGGTTGCTGCCAGTCTGGCCGCCATGAGCGCTGATTGTAGCTCAAGGCGGGGTATTGATAGAGGTTTCAGAGGAGCCACTTTGCACTTGCTGGCCAAAAAGGTGGCTGTGGTGTTCCCATCAATCTCCTCGGTATGGTAGGCGACCGCACAGCATGCCTGCTCTGAGGCATCACAGAAGAGGTGGAGGGTGACGAAGCTCTCTTTGTTTTGTAAGCAGCGCCGAGGTATGGCAACTTTGCAGTCTTGCAGAAGTCCCAGCCAGTCCATCCACCTTTCGTTGTGTTCAGGTGTGATGATGTCGTCCCATCCGATGTTGGATCGCCAGACAGCTTGTAGTAGTATCTTCGATCGGACTGTGAGGCAAGCGACGAAGCCCACAGGGTCGAAGATTTTCATAACAATGCTGAGCAGCTGGCGTTTGGTAGGCCTGCTGATCAGTTCAGGATCGGCAGCATCGCGAAATGCATATAAAAATCGATCTGTGACAGGATCCCACAGAAGTCCGAGGATTCTCTCGGTATCTGCTTCTCCGCTGTTTATGGTGATGGCTGACCTGGCTCGGTCTATAAGCGGGATAGTAGCCATCACTGAAGTGTCGTTAGAGGCCCAGTTTGTTAGGTGGAATCCTCCAGTTGACAGCACTTTGGCAACAGTAGTGATGAGTGCTGTCGCTTCAGTTTTAGTATCGACCGCATCCAAATAGTCATCCATCTAAAACTTTGTTTGGATGGCGGCTGCGGCAGCAGGGAATAGTGCAGAATTCTCCTGGGCCACTTTGTTTCGCACGTACTGGGCGCTGCTTGGTGAACAGGTAGCGCCAAACATCATTGATGACATCATGTAAGTACGTGGTTCTTGTTGAGGTGTTGGTCTCCATAAAAACAATTGTGACTGTTGATCTTCACTTTTGATTTTCACTTGTAAAAACATCTCCTTGATGTCGGCGGCGAGAGCTATTTTTCCCTCTCGAAACCGGAGTATGTTTCCTAACAATGAAGTCAGCAGGTCAGGCCCAGTCAGCAACTGATCATTGAGGGAGGTCCCTCGGCAGCGGCTGGCAGCATCAAACACCACACGGATCTTGTTTGGTTTGTTTTGGTTCACTACGGCAAAATGCGGTAGGTACCATTTGCGGGCAGAGGGTTTTTCTACCTCTCGATCCGTAAGTTCACGTGCGTGGCCTTGTGTTATAAGTCCGTTGATTTTAGCTGCATAGGCGGTTGCCAAGTCCTTTTCCTTCGATAATTTTCTCTCCAGAGACCACAGTCGTTTTAATGCACATTGCCGATTGTCAGGCAGTGTGATATTATTCTCCTTCCATAAAAGGCCGGTTTCCCATCGGCCAGATGTCAGTTGATGGGTTGTATCTTCCATCAGCTGATTTGCACGCACTATGTGTGCAGTTACACGAGAGGCGGACGTGATCCCCAATGAGTCAATCGCAAAATTGTGTTTGATGAGATCACTCATGAGGTCGTCTTTGTGGCTCTCCTCGCGCAGGGCCAGTGTTGTAGCCTCAGCTTCGTGTTCAGGGGCCCCTCCGCCATGGGTGATCCACCCCAACGCCGTCCGTGACAATATTCGCGTAGAGTCACGAACGTCGCGCACTTCCCCCGAGACAATAAGGTGTACATTGTCTTGCCCGATGAGAAGTGTGGGGGTGATGTAGCGGCCGTGGACCCTCTGTACAGGGAGGCTGAGCTGCTGGACGGTGTTGGCTTTGATGACGTACTCATCAGAGATTCCGGCGCCGCGTAGGGTGATTGGCACGCGGCGGGACGTTAAGTCTGTTGAGCACATGTTTTTTGCTCCGTGTAGTCGTAGCTCACGGGTAGGTCCGGTTGTGCCGATTTTCTGTGCTGTGGTGGCGTCAATAAGGGTGACAGTGGAGCCTTCGTCCAGAAGCGCAAAGGTTTTGATCTGCTGCTTGGGGCCCGACAATATGACCCCCACCACTTTTAACACGGCACTTTCGGTGTGGCGTCACATATTGTGAACGTCTGCCACTGTATTGTTATTTTCACGATAGTTCGGGTTGTGAAGAAGTCGGTGGTGGGGGTATCTGCACTCCCCCACTCCGCACCAGTCACTAACTTTGCAGTATTTGGTAAAATGTTTGCCATTGAGGCATACTCGGCACAATCCGGCACTTTTAACTGTCACAAAACGGGATTTTATGTCTTTCGCGGCGAAAGTGCGACATTCGCTAAGTTGGTGGCCATTTTCACCGCACTGAACACACCCGGCGCGGTTGTCGAACTCGCGAACTTCATCGTAACTGTTTTGCCCTTTTTCCCCGCTTCGATTATTTTCTCGATTATTACCAGACAAAATTTGGGGCATTCGATTATTACCAGACAAATTTTGGGGCTTTCGATTATTTTTCGCGAAATGTTGTTTTTCACTAGAATTGTTGTTATAAACATTGTTTTCCCGCGATAAAAACCGTTCTGACGCGGCAGACGTGTTTAAACTGTTGTCACAAGTGTCACTTTTGTTCGAATTGTTTTTTCGCGAAAACTGTTCCGTTATTGAGAACGAATGTTCACGGCGTGGGCGGGACCTCGTGGGGTCAACCAAACCGGACTTTGGGATGGCGTTCGCGACGGTTTTCAGGAAGGCGGCAAACTGGCAAATGGTAGCGGAGGCCTCGTAGTGCCGCACTTCCATCAGCCACGCCAACCGCAAGGTGGGCGGCATCTTCCCCGCGATGTCACTGAGCAGCGCTGGATTCGTCAGATAGCCATCATTGTTGAGGGAGCGGAGTGATGCCACCAGGTTTTGAACAGTGCCAGAGAAGTCTGCGATATCCTCCAGAGAGGCTTCAATTGTGAGGTGAGGCAGCTTCTTGACTTTGTCCAGCATCAGAGCAGCGAGTGAAGTAGTCCCTCCAAATCGCTGCTCCAGGACTGCCAGGATCTCCGGAACCTGAGCAGGGTCCATCAGAAGGGGGCCGACGGCTTCTCGGGCTTTCCCCTTGAGGGCCCGCTGTAGGCGGATCAAGTTTTCGCTGGAGGTCATCCGACATGTGGAGGTAGACTGGTTAAACTGTGCCCTCCAGGTGGGCCACTCCAGTGGATCTCCAGAGAATGGAGGCAGATCCTTGGCCATTGATTGTCTGGCAATAAGGGCCGCCATTCGTGGATCGTCCTCGATTGTGGGACGGGGGCTGTCCTGAGCCCTTGAAGCTCTGATGGCTTCTGTCAGGGCGGAGGCCAGCTGAGCCATGGGACTGCCATCATGCTGAACCCAGGCTCTGGTATGTTGGGCCGTTTCATCCGCCGTAGGTTGGGGCGGGAATCTTGGCATGGAGCTGGTACTGGCTGTGGGCGAGCCATCTGGCCGTGCCGGCACGCCATACTCCTGTTCGCGCAGTGGTACGGGCGGCACATGTCCAGATGGTCCAGATGGTCCAGGTGGTCCAGGCTGTGTCCATGGCACGTCCCACTGCTCCAGCAGTCCGGCAGGTGATCCTGGCATCGGCGCTGGGTACCCCGGGTGGGGCAGAGGTACGGGCAGCACAGGGCCATGAGGTCCAGGCTGCATCAGTACTGGGCATCCCTGAATGGTCCAGGGTGCTGGTTGCGCAGGGCCTGCTGGCTCTTGCTGCGCTCGTGATGCGTACCTCTGGTCCACCAGAGGTACAGGTCCGGCTGGCACTTCACGTACGGCTTGCCTCTGTTCTATCAGAGGGGCGGGCGGTACAGGGCCAGAGGGTCCAGGCTGCATCAGGTTTGGGCATCCCTGAATGGTCCAGGGTGCTGGTTGCGCAGGGCCTGCTGGCTCTTGCTGCGCATGTGATGCGTACCTCTGGTCCACCAGAGGTACAGGTCCAGCTGGCACTTCACGTACGGCTTGCCTCTGTTCTATCAGAGGGGCGGGCGGTACGGGGCCAGAGGGTCCAGGCTGCATCATGTTTGGCCACCCTGCATTGGGCCAGGGTGGCGAGGGCGGGGGACCGGCTGGCCTTGGCTGCGCCGCTGCTGTGTACCTCTGGTCCACCAGAGGCACCGGGCTCGGTTGGCCGGGCTGCACCCATCCAGGGCTGTACCCTTGGAAGCGCCAGGGTCCTCCTTGGGCAGGATACCCTTCCAGGAGTACGGGTCCAGATCGGGCAGGCGCTGCTGCTGCTGGTTCCTCGTACCTCTGGTCCACCAGAGGCACCGGGCTTGATTGGCCGGGCTGCGTCCATGCTGGTGGTGACCTCTCCGGGAGCTTCGAAGGTCCAGGAGGGGCAGGGGCTGCTGCTGTTGGAGCTGATTGAAGAGCTGCTTTAAGTCTCTCAATGTGCTCGGTTTGACTGCGAAGCTGTTGTCGCAATGACTCCATCGCATCCTCTTGAGATGTGGAGGGCGGTGAGTCATGATGTGCAGGTGGTGCCATGTCAGGAGTAGTGCTGGGCGTGGGCATGGGGGTTACGTCAGGCGTGACGTGAACCACAGCCGTGGCCTGAGACCCAGCGTCCAGGGCATCTGCAGATGGTGTTGAGGATCCATCGTCTTGGATCCGGCTCGACCGTAAGGTTGGAGACATCCTGGTTGAAGGCGTGTGAGAATCCCGGCTCGGAGGACCACTTGTACTGGACGGGAGTCCGCACAAGACTGTAGATTTAGGCGCCGGGTCCAAACCGTGTCTTCAACCGTTGAAAATGCTCCTTTACGGCCGATGATGATGATAGTAGTTGATATTGATGATAAATCTGCCTCCCGCACCCAGTGCTTGGTGAATGTTGGGTACTGGGTGTGCTGTCGTCTCTGCTCGCTTCTGGTGTTGGCGGTTTTCCAGAGGAGGGCCAGCTTGTCTTGAAGAGGTAACACCAGAAGATCTTGGAGCAGAAGACTTGAGCGAGGTGAGGCAGATGTTGGGCAGGAGTCACTTGTAGATAATAAAACGCTTGGTTTCGGTGGTAAAGATGAACTAATTTTATTTTATTATTTGGCTGCTTATATTCAATAAGCATGACTCGCACCCGACATTGGGCTTTGAGTCAAAAAGTGGTGGGGGATTGTACCCGCGCCAGATATGTGTTTATAAGCCCCGGCAAAATGTCGCATATTCATTTTGCCGGCAGCTCTGGCGAAAGTAGTCGCTTAAATTTGCGAGTTAGAAAAGATTTTGAAGGCTTACATGAATGACAATTACATAGTTTAAATGCATAGTAGTTATAAGAATGTGTGTCTTGACAACTAGATTTTTTGTTTGTCAAGATACGACAAAAAATAAGAAATGTTTGTAAATAAATGTGTAAAAATGATCTCAAAGCGATCAAATTTGTAAAACATGTTAAGTTAGTATTTTTCCGAGGTCCCCCGTAACATAGCGCTCAGAAAGAGATAAGATTCACTATGCTACGAGGTTCCTGGATTTTTGTACACGCAAAAAAGGTAAAAAATATTGTTCAAAAATGGGTTTACATATATGTGAAAAACAGCTTTTTTAATATCTCCTCAGCGGTAGTATATCGAAAATAGTGTTTATTTGACTACCGCCGAGGGGATGAACAAGTAAAATACATACATTTGCAACATTTAAAAATTGATTTTTCCTAGTAATTTTTACATAGGAAAAATGTTGGACATCGATCCACGCGGCAGGTGAGCCGGCGACGCGGTATCGATGCCGTTCGTAGACAAAGTTTTTCAAGCGGCCGGGAACAAAATGGCCAGTGGCGGGGAGTGGTGATTTTGCCAGTGGCGTGGGGTAGGGACATTTTATAAAAGTAAAAACAGATTTTATGAAATTAAATAATGTGGTCAACTACGTCCGTTACAATGCCTAAGGTATTTTTTGTATTATATTATTATGTAATGTAGTGTTCTAGTTCTTACATCTAAATCTGTAAATATTTCACTTACTTATATGGGAAAAAAAAACTAAACAAAGACAAAAACAATATAAGACACTACTTACAAATTCACATTGAACATTACTTGACACTGGCTAGAACACTCCTTTGGGGTGAAAAGCCATTAAATAAAAAAAGATACACTGTGAATTTCGTGCCTATAACATCTTAAATAAAAGAACAAAACGTCTTTTTAAATATTTTCGGGCTTACTTTGCGATTTTTTTCCATCCAGGATATTTTATATAATTCAAGTTTCGGTATAACAAATGTATAGAAGTTCAAAAATAACATATAATTTTTTCGGAACTTAAAAACTTAAGGAATTAACTATAAACTTGTTATATATCGGTAGAAATAGGGTATGCGGGGTATTAAGGAAAATATTTTTAATCATCGGCCTCACACCTCACAGGAAGAACTCAAGGATCGAATTTGGGAGGAAATTGCCGCTATACCTCTACATCCGTAGGGATGCGCAAGAATGCGGCCGAAAACTTCAGAATTCGTCTTCGTCAATGTATCGCTGCTTGGGGCCATCATCTTTACGGTAACGGTATGATGTACTGAATAAAATAAAATAAACCCCATTTCTGTAAGTTGTGCCGTTTTTTTAATATCCCTTCAAAACTTCACTATCTGTTTTGCTGCACCCTGTATATTAAATCCCTTGAAGTTTAAGCCAATTCGAAAATACAATCGATATTATGGTAAGAAAGTGTCAAATATGACATGATCAAAACAGTCTGAAACTTACCGCATGTTATTTAAAGTGTATTTTTTATTGCAAACTATAACTTTACGCAAGTAATAAGATGATATTCTTACTTAGAAGCTTTTATTCACGTTCGCAAAATACTGCATATACATAATTAGATGGAACACCTTTAGTTATTTAGAACTTCATACACACTAATTCTGACATCATCTCCGACAACTGAAATAGTCGATTCGTGTTGTTTTATTTATAATAAGCTGATCTTTATTGAATGAAATTTTTTACATTTTTTTTTTTTTTAGACAATGTATAGATAGTCCCACGAAGCTGCCACATGGCTGCTTGTCTGCAGGTTCTATCTCAGTATACAGTTATAATACAATAAATAAAATAAATAACAGACTCTTACATACAATCGTCCCAAGTACACTAACACTTTGAATGACAATACGATAACATACATTCAAAAATACAAGACAATATAGCACATAGATAACACACATTCAAAGTAAGACATATACGATAACACAATGTAATAGAATTAACATAACACAAATAAAAAGCTTGCTAGTGAACAAAAAAAAAAAATACATTCATTTATATTAGAATTTAAACTTTCAATTAATGTCTTTCCTTTTCTTATTTGTTTGCTCTATTTTTTATAGATATACAGATTTTTCATTTATAAGCCACATCTTTACAGTTTTCATGCTTAAACTCTTATTTTCTGAAAAAACAAATTTATTTTTGAGCTTATTAAAAATCACTGGTACACAGTACTCCAGCGTTCGGCTTCCATACTTATTTGTTATTTTAGGTATTTTCAGCCCTTTGTTTTCTGTAAGACGTGTGCTGTGACTATGTACCAGTGGTTTTTTATAAGTACTATCGCCCCAGTTATCTTTAATGGTAAGGAACCAAAATAAACCTTTTATTGGGAGCAGGCCCTCAGCACAATATAAGAGTTGCACATTGTGTCTTTGTCTATACATATTAGGTGATACAATTTTTTTAATGATAGAGGTTTGCAAATTTTGTACATACTTAATATATGTCATGCTTGTATTTCCCCAGCTTCTAATTCCATATCTAAGAATAGATTCTACTAATGAGAAATATACTAGTTTGAGTGTGCTATGAGGCAAGACAAATTTTAATTTATAGAAACTGTTTGCTAGAGCTCTTAGCTGGTTACATATTTTAGTAACTTGCTTATCCCATTTAAATGTGTTATCTACTTTTAATCCCAGATAAGTATACTCGTTGACAAAATCAATTTTCTCACATTGGCAGTTGGATATTATTTTTCTATGGATGCATTCAAAGTTATGTGCGGTTAGTTTGGGGATATTCCACATTTTCAAACTTGGTGATCTGATATACATGCATTTTGTTTTCTTTACATTTATAACCAATCCTATATCGTGTGCCCATTTTAGCAGTTCATCAAAGTCGGTTTGCAATTCTTGAATCGCTATTTGAGGATTTTCATGAGATACTACAAGTGCGGTGTCATCTGCGAAAATGAATCTGCGCGCCTTTCTAAATAGTTTCGACATAGCTATAACATATATAATATATAATTTTGGGCCCAAAATTGACCCCTGTGGGACACCAGACCTTACAAATTTAGATTTACTCATCTCATTCAATATTTTTACCCTCATTTTTCTATTTGATAAGTAGTTATTAAAAAAAGTTAGCAGTTTACCACGGATTCCAATAATTTGTAGAAATTTTATTATTTGTTTATGGCATAGTGTATCAAAGGCTTTAGAGAAATCAATAAAGAGTACAAGTACATGTTTTTGAGAGTTGAGCTGGGTGTTTATGAAATTAGAAAAATTATTAAGTAGTGCGTCACAGCTTTTTTTTTTCTGGAACCCGTACTGACATTTGTCAATGATACCAAATTTATTTAAATATCCATCTAGGTATATTGCTATATATTTTTCGAGAATTTTTTCCAAGGCAGGTAATAGGGAAATAGGTCTGTAATTATTTATAATTGAATGATCACCGCCTTTAAAAATAGGTCTAACAATACTAGTTTTTAATTCTTCAGGTATTTGGCAAGTATCAATTATTGTGTTTATAAAATGAGTAATTACTGGGCTCAGTATTTTTACATGTTTTTTTATATCATACATACGTATTTGGTCCAATCCTGGTGTTTTTGAGTTTTTCAATATTCCGATAATAGATTCGATTTGTTTTACGCTAGCTCTGGGTAGGTACATAGAATGCGGTAAATCGTCTAGCTGGCACGGAGACGCACGGACATCACATTTGTGTAGTAACTCATTTACTCCCTCATCAAAGAAGTTAGCAAAATTTTCTGCAACTTCATCCGTCGGTTTGGTCTTCAAGAAGAATTTAGATATAACTGCGTCACAACTGGATTTGTTTTTTCTTCCTAATATTTTGTTTATTTCGTTCCACGTTTTTTTTATATCCTTAAAACAATTATTGAATTTGTTATTGAAGTACGTTTTTTTTGCATCTAATATTTGCTTATTTAGATTATTTCTGTATTTTTTGTAGTCTTTTTCATAATTCTTGTTTGTTGGCATGTTTTTCCATTTTCTCCATAATTTATCCCTCGTTTGTATATTTTCTATGAGAATATCGTTCATCCAACTTTTTTGATTATGGCGATACGTATTTTTTACTAATTTTGTGATACTGCTTTTTTCGTAGATTTTTTTAAAGTGTGATTTAATGTCTTGATATATGATATCCGGATCAGTGTGAATTCGAATTGAGTTCCAATCAGTTTTTGTAATCATTTCTCCAACTTTTTTTTCAGATAGTACAGTGTTGTATTCATGGTGCGATATTTTGCTTTTGTCCTTAGTGTAAAGGTATACTACAGACACGGCAGTTATATAATGATCTGCTATCCTTGTTTCGCATACGCATGAGTTAATTTCACACTTTTCTTTTTCTCTAATATATATGTGATCCAGACACGTCGCAGTTGTGTAGGTATTTACCACCGCTTCTCTCGTAATGTCATAGGTATATACATTTCACTAGACCGTAATTAGCCATTAAATTTTCGTATTGCAGAATTATTGAGTCGTGTTTATTTAATAGGTTTAAATTAATGTCTCCAAGTATCAAGATGGTTTCCTTAATATCAATGTTTCGTATTATATTTTCGAGCTGTTGTAGGAAGGTTTTTTTGTTCGTGTTCGGGGGTCGATATAATGCAAATAGATGTATACGTTTGTGTTTGTTTACGGAGAAGGTTCCATAGACGCACTCGAATGTAGTAGCTATTATATCTTTTTTTTCGAATGTATGGTTTTCTTTAATATAAATCATAATCCCGCCTCCCGATCTTTTTGTTCGGCAATAATAGAACGAGTTAAATCCTGATATTTTGTATAGATTTACACTGTTTTCGTCTATCGAGGTTTCACAGAGTATTATAATATCAATTTTATTTAGTTGACTATAAATACTTAGTAGGAATGTATTCCAGTACTTGGAGATAGACCTAATGTTCAAATTAACAACATTTATTGCTTTATCGCCTGTTTCATGTTTGAATTGGGTCCAGTTTTCGAACTTTTGAATCCGTTCGTATTCTATATCTGAGGTCTCAAAATCAATATTAGACGCCATAGTCAATTTTAGCTAAGTCCTTTTGAAGGGCTGCCTTGTAAGCCGGACAGTCCCTATCTCCGGACGGGTGGTTTGCGGGCTTGTGAAATCTCGTGCATGTCGCGTAGACTGGCTCCGTAGTAGCAGAAGGGCATGTCTCACGGGTATGTCCTTCCCGGGCACAGTGCCCACATCTCGTCGTCTCCTTGCAGAACTTGTAGGAATGTCCTATCATCTGACACTTTGAGCACACAGTTAATCCAATAAAATCACGAACACCGCAAACTGTCCAATCAACAAATACGCGTCCTTGCTTGACCAGTGCATGTCTCAGGTATGTGGGGACCACGTAGATTCTATGGCATGCAGGTCCAGTTCGAGGGCCAGCTAGATGACTAAGCTTACATTTCTTTATGGTTTCATTTGTCTCCTCGATATTTTGTATTCCATTTAGGGCACACTCAAGAAAAGCTTCATCAGACAACTCCCTTGGAACGTTAAAGAAAATGACCCTTGGTAGCCTCTTTGTTGGGGGTCGGGCGCTCAGAGTCGCAGATTCGGTTACTATTTCCGACCTTAGTAATTTCTCTTGTTCCGCAGCACTAGCCGTATGGATGATTACTCCTTTGTTTCGTATATTTTTTACTCCGGTAATTCTTACTCCTAGCTGGGATGGCTTCAGTGCTTCCCTGATTATTTTCTTTGTTTCTTCGCTATCTTCCACTGATGGTAATTTTGGAAAGAAACAGACGGATGGCCTCGGTTTTCCTATGGGGACGTCCAAACGCGATAATGGTGGAGGTAAGTTAACTTTTTTACTTGCAACCTCTGCAAAAGAGAGACTCGCTTCCGTAGCATCTGCCACTCTTTTCATCACTGGTCCTAGGTCTAATTCTAGCTGAATAATTTTGGATTGGAGTTGCTTATTTTCCTGTTTTACCACCATTTTTTCTGCTAGCATTACTTTATTTTGCGCTTTTGCTAAGGCGAGTTCACCTCGGAGAGTTTCTCTCTCCAAAATTAGTTGGCCAACAGATCCCAGGACGCAGGCTATATTACTGGCAATCTTCAGCTGTTGCTCCTTGGAAACCTTTGTATTTCCCAAGGTATCTTGTAAAGTTTTGAGGGCATTTTGAGTTTCTTTTAAAATTCCTTGTGAGTTCAAGGGGATAAGGTCATTCTCATCATCAGAAGCTTCAGATTGCGACATTGTTTTTGAATTTATATTGACAGTTTCGATTGTAAACAATAGGTATCACAGATTCGCAGCACAATCGCAACCAATAGGAGCCTTGAGAAGTGAGCTCATAATTAATCGTCCAATCCGCGCACTTGATACGTTGTACACAACACTTCGGTTTGGTAAACAGTGAGATCAATTATTTATAATATTAAAATATCAATGGTTAAATGTTAAAAAAACACTGGAGAACACTACCACGTGATAAACTTAAATTGTTTTTTACTACGATATAGTTTTTTCTTCCGGCGGAATTATTAAAAATTGTTTTCCATGTATAAAACGATAGCTTGACAGAGCGCGACGCTTTGTAGGTACGACGTGAATTGTTACTTATGATGTTACTTTAGTTATCAAAGTGTTGCTTGAAAAATAAGCATTAAGAATAGTAGTCGTGGTTAAAAGATTATACAAATAAGAGAGCACTAATAATTTTATCGTCTTAAAAACTTTACCACAACTTAACGATTTCGAGAGAAAAAAGGTTTGAATTTGACCTATTGTCCAGGATCGATTATTATTAAAGTCGTTCTGTTGCGGTTTAAAATAATCGATATTTCGATTATGTATAATATTCATCATTATATTTTATTCAAGAAAGCCATAGATGAAAGGAGATGCGTGGCCATGTTTTGTTGTGTTGTGACAGAAGGTTTGACTTTGACAGTCTGCTTTCATGTGAGTTTATAGGTTAGTCAATCTAGTGAGTGGTTCATTTATGAGGTTAGTTAATAGTTGCTGCGATGGCTACTTCGAGTAAAATACGCGCGACCTAATTACGAACAAAATAAAAATGTATGTTTGGTACACTGAAAATAGTTCAGACAATAAATCACACTCAAATTTTATGGTTGACCGTAAGACCATAATATATTATTATTTTGGAGGTTATCTGAATCCTCCCAAAAGATTGCACATCTCGGAAGAAAATAAACATAAAAATGCCTTTAGTTGTTATGTGCGGCATTCCCAATAGCGGGAAGAGCACAAAAGCATTACAAATTAAAGAATACATCGAGAGGGAGCATAAAAAGAATGCCTATATTGTATCAGAAATTAATGAATTAAAAAAAGCTGGTTACCAGAAAAATGCATTTTACGTAGATTCGCAAAAAGAAAAGCACATTCGTGGAGTTTTAAAATCCGAAGTGATGAGACTGTTGGATAAACAAGACGTTTTGATATTGGATTCAGGCAACTACATTAAAGGTACGTTGGCTTATACACCCCTACTCTAATTACTTATACTAATTTAATATAGTTTTAAAAAGGTGTTATTATGTTGTCCGACTTTTGGGATACTAAGCAGTGTTGCGCTTCTTCCTCCTTCCTGAGGCAATGTGTCATTTGTTGTGTCCATCATCAGAGCAGGTGTCATGTTCAGACTGTCATCTACCGGACAGGAATTCCATTGGGAAGTCAGACAAGTTAACGGAATTGGCCACTATTATTATGTGTATTAATGTAAGTCTATGAATAAGGTTAAATATATGGTGAAAAAATGGCTATCGGAAAAAAATATTTACTTTAATATGTATGAAAAAATGTTGATTCTGTAGATATAAGATGTAAATTATAACTTATAAAGATGTATATGTAACTAAACTTTAAGCGTCTGTTGACAAGCCAATTCAATTGGCTTAGCAGGACTTGTTTGTTGATATGTATTAACTATTTATTCAATAAAAAAGTGATATCTTGTGTAATTTGCAGGATTCCGCTATGAGCTGTATTGCGCTTCCAAGGCTGTGAAGACAACGCAGTGCACCGTGTTTTGCATCGCTAACATCGCCACTGCTCGCAGCCGGGCCCCCGACAGAGAGGAGCCCTACGAGCCCGAGGTGTTTGATGCCCTTGTCAGCAGGTGGGTCCCTTGTTCCACTTGTCCCCGCACCGAGTACTTTGCTTCTGCTTTCACTTTGCTCTCTACTTTAAATTATGACATGGTTGCAGACTATACACAAGGTGATATTGTTGTTGTCTGTTAACAGGTTTGAAGAGCCGATGGCCCACAGCAGATGGGACCAGCCGCTGGTGATGTGGGGGGAGGGGGAGGAAGAGGGAGAGAGGGCGCTAGCAGAGGTGCACGGAGCCCTGTTCCAGCGGGCCCCACCACCCCCCAACCTTAGCACGCAGAACGCCCCCCTAACGGCCACCACCTTCCTGCAGCGGGTGGACAGGATGACGCAGGAGGTGTGCGAGCGCGCGGCGTGTGGCCTGGTGCCCGGCCTGCCCGCCGCTCCGCCACCCGCCCCGGCGCAGCTCGCCCGCCTGCGCAGACAGTTCCTGACCTACACCAAGCAGATGTTGTCGGCCGTCGACCCCGCCACAATTTCCCCCTTGTTTGTGCAGTACTTAATGACCAATCTGAATGAATGATTGTCTCGTGTACAGGTCGTCAAACATTTATTTTTATATATTTATTTATTGAATGCCCATAGGGCTTTTACAAACATAATAAATGTCGAAAATTTTAAAAAAATATTCAGAAATAACATATCTGTACATTCATATATTACATATTAGTTATATTCACAACTAATCATTTTTCCTTTGATGTTGGACGGAGAGGTTTTTAAATATATCGAAAAGGTCTGTAATGTATTGGCAGTTCGCTGAAATCGCACTAGTGGGGAGTGATACGAATTATTGCTATGATTGTCAGGGGAAAAGATTGTGGAGTCTAGTAAATTTAACAGGGACACAGATAAAACACTTAACATTTAAGGGCAGTCTATGAAGTTATTCAGCAATTTAACAAGTTTAAGAATATCAATAATAGTTCAACAGGTAAAAAGTAGCGGTACTTTTAGATTGGACATTAATGTTTTGTAGCAGATGTCAGTTACAGGTTGTCGCAACTTGTATTGAACATAACTAAGAAACTTCCTTTGTACTTTCTGCAAGCGGTGTAAGTTACAAGTATAATCATATCAATACAAGTAGACCGTACAAGAGATGCATATTCTAGATGCAATCTCACAAAGGAGCAGTAAAATAATTTCATGGAATTTTTTCAAAGAAAGCAAATACTTTGGGGTGTGACATTATACAGATTATAAAATATTTTTGTGTGGGAAAATGAATTTCGAAAAAAGGTAATTTTCTTTTTTACTTCTACCATCATGTAGAATCACCTCCCGAAGTTAGCGCACTTTATCCCCGGAATCCTGGTTGGCTGTCATTTATTAATTCAATAAAAGCAGTATTTTACAAACTGTGTTTTTTCATTTAATATAGTTCCATTGACTCAACGAAAAGTCCTTGTGTTACATATTACGAAAACTAAAATTTGCATGGCCTTATTGGAAATTGTTTTGCAGTGACGATCAAAGGTAAGTTTCTTGTCAAAAATAACTTCCAAGGTCTTTGATGAATGGTGCTAATACAATTTCGTTATTATTAATTGAATACGATGTAGATATTGGATTCCGTGAAAGGTAAAAACACATGTGAAACCCATATTACGTAACAATGTTCAGGAATAATTTATTTATTTCAGACCTCGAAGTCTATCTATATTTTGCTGAAGGATAAGTGCATCACTTAAACATTTTATAATCTGGAAAAGCTTTAGGACATTTACAAATATACACGGTGGCGCAGATGGATCGGGTGGTTTTCAAGTGGACTGTACGTCTGGAGTGGGGGAGCCAGGTGTTCAGATGGGAAGGTGTTCAGATGGTGGGGAGATGGGAAGTTTCAGTTGCAGACTGGCAGTCAGTCGCGGTGGCTACGTGGTCCGTTGAGCATCAACTCATGGTGGTCCAGAAGATTCTCCCAACAGACCATCTTCAAAGGCTTCAGTCTAGCCAACGGATGTTGGAGTTATTGGAAGATGAAAACCTGATTATCATGATGTCTGACGAGGCTCACTATCACATTAACGGCTACGTCAACAAGCAAAATTGCCGTTACTGGGCCGACACTAACCCAAGAGACCTACACCAACGGCCTCTCCATAGTGACAAAGTGACGGTTTGGTGTGGGGTTTCTAAGGTAGGGATAATTGGGCCTTACTTTTTTGAAAATGAAAGGGAGCAGGCGGTTACTGTTAATTCGCAGCGTTATGTGAACATGATTGAAGAATTTCTTCTCCCACAACTTGAAGAGAACAATTACGACATGGACAATATGTGGTTCCAACAAGACGGGGCAACTGCACATACCGCTAGGATATCAATGCAAGCTGTACGCGCTCTGTTCCCTGGCCGTTTGATTTCCCGTAATGGAGATCTCCATTGACCCCCTCGCTTCTTCCTCGACAGTGACTTCTTCTTATGGGGCTATTTAAAAGCAAGGGTGTACATGAACAAACCCCGGACCATTCAGGAGTTGAAGGCAGCAATTCACAACGAAATCACAGTAATTCCTGGTGATGTGCTTGAGCGGGCAATGCGTAACGTTAAGGACCGACTCCAAGAATGCGTCGCTCGAGAAGGAGGGCATTTGATGGATGTAATTTTTAAAAACTAACTTTACTAATTTTTTGTTAATAAACTTCCATTATAACTACACGTTTTGCACTTTATTTCAATCCAATATATTTAAAATTGACACTTTGACAAGTATTTTAAAACCACCCGATCCATCTGCGCCACCCAGTATAATGAATTTTACATTTTTTATTTTTTTATTTATTTTTTTTTATATTAACTCCACACAGGAGGCCCTGAAGAAAATAATTTCCCTCAGGGCCTATGTCATCTTTGGGGATGCTGTGTGGAGGGCCTTTTTGTGGAGAGGAAGGAGTGAACATGGGTCTTGAAGAGTCCCATGTTGTAGGAGGGAGGAAACACAGAGGCCGGCAGTTCGTTCCACAGCCGAGCTGTTGAACTTAAGAACGAATCGTAGAAGCGACCCGTTCTCATGTGACAAGTGTCAACTGTGTACAAATGTTGGGCACGCGTTTGGCGTGTATCCCGACTACGCACCGGTGCCGAAGGGATCAATGACGCTAGTTCCTCAGAGCATCTTCCATTGTAATACCGATAGAACAAGGACAGCATACCTACCTGACGCCTGTGCTCTAAAGATTGCAGTCCGTTTGTTAAGATTGGGGAATCTATCAAACGGACCGCCCGTTTTTGCACAGAGTCTAGGGTTTTTTTCAGGTATTTAGGGGCTCCGGACCAGAGATGGCTGCCAAATTCGACAGTAGGGCGCACTTGCGATTTGTACAGGGTCAGCAGTTGTGTATTATTAAAGTATCTGCAGGCCCTGTACAGTACGCCCAGCTTCTGAGAGGCCAACTTTACTCTGGCTTCGATGGAGCCCCCGTACCTGAGCTGGTCACTTATAGTTACACCAAGCATATCAATGGAAGGCCTGTTCGGAAGATTGCTTCCGTTGAAGGAGACTAGATTATCATTTGGATCCCTTTTAGATGTAATCAGACAGGATTGGGTCTTTGAAACATTAAATTCGACGAGATTATTTTTACCCCAGGAGGAAATACTCTCGAGATAACCGTCCATTCTCTGCTTCAAAGCCCTCCGAGCCGTTGGAGTTTGTGTGCCCTTTGGGGGCTTGTCAAACAAAAAGCTATCATGAACTGTACTGTCATCCGCGTAACAATGAATCGGTGCACATGTCAAAAGGTCATTGATGTGCAGCAAAAACAAAGTCGGAGACAGAACCGATCCCTGTGGGACGCCAGCATTTATGGAGTGCGAGGAAGAGGTGAAACCGTCAGCAACCGCCTGAATCGACCTATCCCTTAAAAAGTCAGCAATCCACGTACACAGGGATGCGGGAAGTCCGTAAGAATGCAATTTGTTGACAAGTCCTCGGTGCCAGACCCGGTCAAAGGCCTTGGATATGTCTAGTGCGACCGTTTGGGTCTCACCGTGATGTTCCAGGCACCGCCCCCAAACATGCGTCACATACACGAGAAGATCACCGCACGAGCGGTTCCGCCGGAATCCGTATTGACGGTCGTTGATAATTTTGTTCTTCTCGAGGTATGTGAGCAGTTTGTCGTTGATCACACATTCCATCACTTTGGACAGAACTGATGTGATCGCTATGGGGCGGTAGTTGGCCGGGTTGGAGCGGTCACCTTTCTTGGGAATAGGGTGAATGACCGCTTTTTTCCAACCAGAGGGCACAGTGCCACACTTCAGGGACATTTTGAAGAGCTTTGTCAAAACTGGAACTATTTCCGCAGCACACCTCTGCAATACCAGGGCAGGTATTCCATCAGGTCCACTAGCTTTGTTAACATCGAGCCCCCGTATGACGTGGAGTACATCCCGATGCCGGATCCTCAGCTTTTTCATATAGAAGCCGCAGTGAGGAACCGACGGCGGAACAGCACCTCCGTCGTCGAGGGTCGAGTTTTCCGCAAACATTTTCCCTAATAGGTTAGCCTTTTCGGTGGCGGTGTTTGCTAGTGAGCCGTCAGGTCTGGTAAGAGGTGGCAAACTGGGTTTGCGAAAATTCCGACCTATTGAGCCCGCAAGCGACCAGAATGCTCTGCTGCAATGCGGGCAGGCAGCCAGCTTTTTGCTGATCTGCAGGTCGTGTTCGAATTTTGACCTATTAATGATTCTCTTGCATTCCTTTGCCGATTTGTTGTATGCTGATCTGCTTTCGGGCGTTCGAGATGTGTTGTAGGCTCGGTAAGCCGCGTTTTTTCGTCGAACTGCTTCGGAGCATTGTCGACTGAACCACGGCTTTGAGCCCACACCAGTTTCTTTAGTAGTCGATTGTATGAAGCCATCCATCGCCGATTTGATGACTTCACCAATCTCCTGGGCACATCTTGAAGGGTCCGAAGTCCGAAAACAAACAGCTGACCACGGAAAAGCGTTGAAATGGGCCCGCATACCGAACCAATCTGCTGACTTATAGTGTCACACTTTTCTCCTCAGCCTCTCATTGGTTGGTCTGAGGCTAACGGGGATTGATGTCGTCACTAGGCAGTGGTCAGATGATCCCAGAGGCGCTGTGACGTCAATCTTATAACCGTGTGGCACAGTAGTTAAGAATAGGTCTAACAGATTGGAGCGGTGAGTCTGGACATCAGGAACCCTTGTAGGCTCCTGAACCAATTGCTCTAATCCGTAGCAAATGGCAAAGGATTCCGCCTGTCGGCCAGCCGAGTCCGTTGGGCCTGAGAACCTCAACCATGGTTCGTTATGAACATTGAAGTCCCCCAGAACAACAAACTCGGCCGAAGGGTAGCGGGGCAAGAGATCATCAATAGTATCGCTCAAATGTTTGAAGAGTTCGGAAGTGTCTGATTCGCTATGGTTCGGTGAGCGGTATAGACATGCGTAGAATCTTGCCGTACTGGCAAGATTGACGCGCACCCACATTACGTCGAATCTGGAGTTTTCCAGACTCAATAGTCGTACACAGTTGACTTCAGCTCGACTATAGAGGCAGACTCCTCCTTTGAGTTGGAATTTGTTTGCGAGGGTAAAGCCCGGGCAGTCCAGATAGGAGGAGTCTGGCGGCTCGGCTATCTGAGTTTCGGATAGGAAAAGAAGGTTGGGACGTTGGGACAAAAGATGGTGATGGACGGAATTTAATAATAATAATAATACTTGGATGACTTGTATAGCGCCGTTTTTGTGCAAAAACACCTCAAGGGCGCTGTACAAACTTATAATACATTTGTACAGTGATCTATGTTATTACTTAACTATTTATGGAGAAAATATACAGTACAATACTTACCTGGTAGTTCACTTGAGATTAACACTTAATTAACATTATCTAATTGTTTATTGGCGAAATTTAGATACAGGATTTAGGACTTAATTGAAAAATTGAATATAACTGGACTTTCTCTTAGGATTGGTATATTTAATTTAAGGGTACGACAGCTTAAAAAGGTAAGTTTTTAGTTTAGACCTGAATTCTGTTGGACTTGTTATGGATCTTAGTTCCGGAGGGAGTTTATTCCAAGCCTTCGGCCCAGATACTCCGAAAGCGCGATCACCAAACTTAGTATTTGGCTTGCGCATAGGTTCTATCAGTCTGCCTACAGCTGCTGATGTTGCTGATCTAAGCGTTGACTGCCTCAGACCAGTGTTTTCCGGGAAGCATAGTTCAGAGATGTAGGGTGGGGCCATTTCATTGATGGATTTAAACACCATCCAGCACAGTTTGTACTGGATTCTTTCAGGGCACTTGAGCCAGTGAAGGTTACGAAGGTGTTCTGAAATGTGCGAATATTTTGAAACCCCGGTTATGAGCCGTGCTGCTGCATTAAACACTGATTGAAGTTTGTCAATTTGATATTTTGGAAGGCTGGTATAAATGCCGTTGCAGTAATCGAGACGTGAGACTACGTAGGAGTTGATAAGTAGTTTTGTTGCTTCTGAAGGAAGGTTTCTTCGGACAGACTTGAGTTGTCTTAGGTGAAAAAAACCGGTGCTTACAGTCCTATTTATTTGACTTTTAAACGAAAAGTCTGATCTAAATTGACACCGAGAAGTTTGACTGTTGTTTTTGGGATGATATCGCTGCCGGAAATAGTAATAGGTGAATTGTCTATGAAATGTTGACGTTTGTTTGTGGCTACCCAGAGAAACTCAGTCTTAGATGGATTGAGCTTCAGCTTGTTTGAAGACATCCAACGAGTTATTGCTTCTAGACATTCAGTTATACGGATTTTGATACTATTGATATCATTTGGAGCGCAGTAAAAATAAACTTGCTGATCGTCAGCGTAGCAGTGAGACAAGAGATCAAATGACTCGATTATTTTGGCGACATCATTTGTAAAAAGGATGAAGAGAAGTGGACCCAAAACGGATCCCTGGGGTACCCCTGAAGATAGTGTTGCGAAGTTGGACAATTTATTTCCAACCCTCACGGCTTGTAAGCGATTGGATAAATAGGATACCAGCCAATTTTTTATGTCGGAATTCAAACCAAATGTTTCCTCTAATCTCCTAATGAGGAATTCATGATCAATCGTGTCAAACGCTGCACTCATGTCTAGGAGTGAGATAAGTGATAACTTACCTGACTCTACGGCCAGAGTTATGTCTGATAGCATACGAAGTAGTCCGGTTTCAGTTGAGTGGAACTTTCTGTACGCAGATTGACGTTTTGCGAATAATTTATTTGAATTCAAGTGACTGGTTATTTGTGCGGCAGCAATTTTCTCCAGGATTTTTGAAATAAATGGTAAGTTTGAAACGGGCCGATAATTACCTAAGTTATCGGCGTCTAGTTTTGAATTTTTCAGGATTGGTGTAACTACAGCTGACTTGAGTGGTTCAGGAAAGTCACCCGTGCTAAGTGATTTATTAAAAACGTGAACTAGGAATGGAGCTAAAACAGTAGAACATTGTTTTAATAACCATGTCGGTATGGGATCAAGACTGCACTGTTTATTAGGCGAGCTTGAAATAATTTTTATTACTTCTTCCAGCGTTGTGGGTTTGAAGGAAGACAAAATTCCTTTAGAATATAAAGTGAATATTGGCGGAGAGGCGTGAGATGCGGAAGCACGAATGGATTCAATTTTTTCCCGAAAAAAAATTGAGAAAGCTTCCGGGGTAATATCTATTTTCGTTGGAACAGTGACTTCGGAAATTACTGTCTTTATTGAGTTCCAAAGACGTCGCGGGTCGGTTCGCTCAGAGTTAATCTTTTCTTTCCAATAGTCTGATCTTTTGGAATTAATTTTACACGTATACTGTTTTTGAGAAAGGATCCACTCGTCTCTTGTAGTTACAGAAGAGTTTTTCCTATAGGTCCTCTCTAATTTCCGCATAAGTCTCTTCTGGTTTCGACATTCATCGTCAAACCAGCCGTCAGACTTTCGAACTTTCCGTGTTTTTGATGATGTCGGGGCATATTTATCTAACAGACATGAAAGTGTTTTATTATATGTCTTGACAAGTTCGGTAGGGGTCTTTGTTTCCCAAACATTGGGTGTACATAAGAGAGAGGTCTGTAACTCTTCCAGAAAATCGCTAAAGCAAAATTTACGCCATTCCCTTGATACAATTGTTTTATATGGTACTTTAGGCGGGTTAAAATCAATATCAGTGCAAACGAGCCGATGGTCTGACAGTCCTATATCACGAATATCTGCTGAAAGCGGTGGATCACTGTTCTTTGAAATTAGTACATCTAATGTACCACCAGCATCATGAGTTGGGACGTCGACCCATTGGTGGCATCCAAAGCTGGCTAATAGATCTAAGAATTTAACAGTGTTTGGTGATGTCACGCGCTCGAGACGAATATTAATGTCGCCTGTAATAATGAGTGTGTCGGAGAGTCCTACTGAAACTTCCAAAAACTGTGAAAACTCATTATAAAATTCGACAGAGATTGGTTTCGATCCGGGCCTATAAAGGGTGCACAACATGAACGACGTTCCTGAAGAAGAAACCCTGCATCCAATATACTCAAACGTGTTAAATGTACCGAGAGCTACTTTGTTTAGCCGTAATCCTGGTCGGGCTATTATCGCGACACCCCCGTGATTCACGTGTGAGATATTGTTTGATGGTAGGTCCCTACTAGGTCGGGCTTCTTCAAGAACCACATACCCTAAAGCTCGGAGTATCTTAATTGAGTACGAATCACTGTTCTCGTGCCAAGTTTCTGTGACAGTAAGGATATGGAGTTTTTGGTCTCTGAAAATATCGTCCACCACCTCTAGTTTGTTGTTAAGGGATCGAGCATTCCAGGAACCAATCGCAAGCTGTCTGCTCCTATAGTTGGCATGTCGTTCTAATCTAATTTCATTTAAGTTGTTGTGGAATTTATCAGAATCGCGGAGGGCTTTAGACGGTAGGTAATTCCGTTTGTCGATCGGTTCGACTACTTGAACATCCTGTACTGACGGAGACTTATTGTTATTTTCATTACCATTGTTATTATTAATAATTTTTGGAACGTATTGTTCCTCCCTGCAAAAATATTTTGTTTTTTGTCCACCGCGACACCCCCTGTATCTAAATTTCACATTCGGATCACGGACTGGATTGTATATGGTTTCTTTTGCAGTCACTGAAGGGTTCAACACACTATCACTTTTAAAACTTAGGAGTGTAGCCCGATCACTTACAGCAGGAGTGTTTTCGGCCTGTGCTGCATCACAAAGTATTGTGTCATATTGTTCCTGTGTGCAGGCCGCGAATGTTGGCAAAATTTACCAACAGTTTTGGCCCGCCTGCTACTCGCCGCTGTAACGATTTAAAATTGTTGTGTTGTATGTTCATGAATTTTAAGTTTTTTTTTTTTTTTACATTATGGAAATGCAAAGATAAATAATTTATAAATATGATAAAAGAAGTGGGCCTATACACCTTATTTACCACACATAATTATTATTTTTTTATCTGTTTAGTACAGGAAATACATACTGTACATTTGTAAAATGTTTTGACTGTCCAACTAGGAGGAATTACCGTTTTAGGACAGTCGAAATTTGGATGAATTAGCATCATACATATTTTGTACAAAAAAAGGAGAGAGAAGAAAAAAGAGATGATGGGGGCTTTGGCAAGATCCAAGAAACGAGTGATGGATTTATTTCCCCGGTCAATTATTGGAAATAATATCAGTCAGCTTAGCAATACCATATTCTCCTCCTCTCCCTAGACCTGGTCGAAAACCAAACTGGTCTTATGACTTTGTAGGTAGATGCTGAGACGATTTTTTCAATAATATTTGAGAATGAATTGAGGAGAGAAATTGATTGGTAATTGTGTATATCCGATTTGTTTCCAGTTTTATGAATCAATATAAGAATTGATTGGGAATATGCCTGACTTGAAACTAAGATTGCAGATGAATGCAATAAGACTTGCTATAAGCGTTTTTAATACTTTCAGCAGATTTGAGGAAACTTTGTCTGGCCCACAAGCATTCAATGTCTTGAGTTTATCTATTATGTTTATGACTTCTTTAGATTAAGAACAGTTGAGGGTATGTTGGCTAGTTCAGATTCAGTTTTCTTACAGTAATGATTTCACTGAAGTAAAATAGTGGTTATCAATATTAGCCATCCTTTTGGGGATATAAGTATTTGTGTTTTTAATGTCTAACGATTGTATGAAGGAAGACTTATTTTTTTTGTTTTGATAATTTTTGGAAATATTTCCCAAAAACTTTTTGGAGTTATGTGTTTTCGTATGCATGTTTTTCGTAGAAATTTTTCTTTTCTAAATTTAATTACTTTTTTACACATGTTTCTATATTTCTTATATTGTTCTTGTACTAAAATATTCTGTGGTTGTCTTTTAGCATTTTTGTGAAGTTGATTGTGTCTGTGGACAGATTTGACAAGGCCAGGGGAGATCCATGGCATGAGTTTATATTATTTGTTCGGAATAACTTTGTTGACAGTGTGGTTAGTTATGTAGTATTGTAATTTCGTGATAAATTCCTGCATTGCTTGGTCAGTATCAGTTTGGTCTAGTACGTTTTGCCACTTTTCTGTACGTAACTCTTCAAGCATGCTGCTGTAATTTATTCTTGAAATATATTTATTTTTAGCAAGGGTGGAAGGCTTATTTCTTAGGCCTAGAGCTGTGGTATATATAATGATATGAAATTGTTGTGTATGACAAACGAGTGATCTAAGCAGGATTTACTCGTACTCTGGTGGGGGTATCGATTGAAAACACAAACAATCATCAGATTGACAATGATTGTCTCGAATAGTGTTAATATTCAGGTCTGGATTATTTTTGCTGTTAAAGATATAATGGAGTGAATTTAGAAAGGTATCGATGTTATGGAATGATGGTGATATATAGATTTCCAATATACATATGTTTTTGTTAAGCACAGTTTGCCTGTGATAAAGTGAGTTCGTCAACTCACGTTTGCACACCATCACTCACGTGACAATACCACTAGCTTTATTTATTACACTAGTTGTGTGATACTCAGTATAATATGTATCTCTTTGGAGGTGTAATATTTATTGATCCAGCACTCGGTCTAAACTAGTTTGTCAAATGTGAAATTAAGTTGGTTTAGAAATACAAGGAGGTCATCGATGTTTATACTTCTTATGTTCTGGTGTATGATTTTCAGACCATACAAATCCTAACAAAATGTATTTGTGTCTTTAAGATTATCAATTACATTTCTGTTACATGTGAGTATGATTTCATCGGGGATATCAAAAGATACTTGAATCATTGAGTTATTTAAAACATTTGGTTCACTAAACCTTGTCATGTCTTATGTCCATGTCCTCGGGGGTCCCCAACTTTTTAAGGCACAACCCACTTTTTTCTTAACTGTTCATCACTTAGAAACCTATGTCCAGACATTCTCGAGGAGCATACAGGCATGATACAACATTGATATATTTTAATCCCTATTATTATTAAACTTTTTTTTATTTTGCCATTTCCTAGGAGTTAACGACTGGCATGATATCGACTAAACTAAACGGCTGATTTGAGTGTTTCAGATTACATGCTAGATAGTTAGATAGTTTGAACTGTTCTCTAGACAATACATTCCGTCATAATATATGTAAGTTCAATACCGCACATGAGTCAATCGTTTCACTTATGTATCGTCGATGTAAGTTCAATACCGCATATGAGTCAATCGTTTCACTTATGTATCGTCTATGTAAGTTCAATACCGCATATGAGTCAATCGTTTCACTTATGTATCGTCTATGTAAGTTCAATACCGCATATGAGTCAATCGTTTCACTTATGTATCGTCTATGTAAGTTCAATACAGCGTATGAGTAAATCATTTCACTTATGTATCGTCGATGTAAGTTCAATACCGCATATGAGTCAATCGTTTCATTTATGTATCGTCGATATAAGTTCAATACCGCATATGAGTCAATCGTTTCACTTATGTGTCGTCTATGTAAGTTCAATACCGCATATGAGTCAATCGTTTCACTTATGTATCGTCTATGTAAGTTCAATACAGCGTATGAGTAAATAATTTCGCTTATGTATTGTCTACAGTGGCGGTTTTCTCTAAAGTGCGTTTGTGCGGCGAACCCCCATTAAAAAGATGAGAAAATAAAACAAACTTTTTTTATAATTGAAGCTACCGACGATAAAAAAAAAATTTGGAATATCATAAAAGATATAGCCAACATTAATAAAACTGACACACCTATTGTTAAAATTAATATCGAAGACACAACAATACATGTAAATTCTGAACCTGAAAAAATATCCGACTATTTCAATCAATTTTTTTGCAATATCGGTCCCAACTTAGCAAAAAAAATTTTAGCCAGAAAAAACGTCTCAGAGAAAGATCTTGCAAATGGTATACCTATCAGTACTCTTACCTACAACCCGTTTCACTTCACTCCCACTACTGAATCAGAAATTATGGAAATAATAGCATCTCTCAAAAACAGTAACTCCACCGGAATAGATCACATCTCGGCAAAAATTATTAAACACCTCCAAATATTTATCGCCCCCCCTCTTAAACACATAATCAACTCAAGCTTCAAAACTGGTACTTTTCCTAACTCCTTAAAACAGGCTACAATAATCCCAATCTTCAAAGCAGGTGACAAATTATCTGTAAATAACTACCGACCGATATCCTTACTAAGCACAATATCTAAAATTGTAGAAAAAGCTGTGAAACATAGACTCTGTAAGTTCCTCGAAGATAACAAAATATTATCAGACAACCAATATGGCTTTCGCAAAGGTAGAAGTACATCTGATGCAATAGCTGCCCTCACGAAAATCGTCCTTTTTGTACCTCAAGGCAGTATACTAGGACCAATTTTATTTCTTGTATACATAAACTCACTTTGTGCCATGAATATTGGAGGTAAAATATTATCTTTTCGAAGGAAGCAAATACTTTGGGGTGTGACATATTGAATGAAAAAACATACACTTAGTAAGACACCACTTTATTTTTGAATCAATAACGATAGCCAACCGGGTTTCGCTTGTCCCAAGCTTCATCAGGGCTAAATAAGTTGATATTTAGCCCTGATGAAGCTTGGGACAAGCGAAACCCGGTTGGCTATCGTTATTGATTCAAAAATAAAGTGGTGTCTTACTAAGTGTATGTTTTTTCATTTAAAATATTATCATTTGCCGATGACACTGTTCTAATATTTGAAGATGTAACATGGGAATTAGTCACTAACAAAGCTAATAATGGTCTATTAAAAGTAAAACATTGGCTGGACACAAACCTCCTCACACTTAACATCGACAAAACCCAATATATGACATTTTCCATCCGCAAACATAATGTACCCAACAACTGCCCTAAACCTATTATTCACTCGTGTTCACTCAATTTACACACTCACGAAATCACACCTAATATAAATTGCACGTGTTCTACCCTTTTTTTTCAATTCAATTCAATTTTTTTTCAATTCAATTCAATTTGTTTATTCCTTTAAAAACATTACAAAATTACATTTTATTTCGTTTTTAAGTACATTTGTAAAATGGTATTACATAATAGTTAGCGGTGTATAAACTATACCAGCATCAATAGAGCTTGCCTTTTAAAGGCAGCTTCACCGATGCTAAATATGTCGATATCCGAATTAATTCTGTTCAACAGCAAGACTGCTCTCCCCACCGGCATGACCATTGGCAAGTTGGTCCTGCAGGCCGGGAGATAAAACAGTCTATGCTGTCGGTGACGGAGATAACCATCAGGAACATAGAGACTAATACTCTCCATGATAGTCGGATTTTCAAACCATCCACGAATCAGTTTGAAGAAGTGTGATACAATATGCACATCTCTTCTGACCCGTAGATGGTTCATACCGAGCATGCCCAAGAGAAAGTCAGTAGGATAGAGCCACGGGTAGTAGCCATACTTCCTCAGGTAGAGGAATCTCAGAAATTTCTTCTGTACTCTCTCCAACATAAGGGAATACTTCACCTGATGCGGGCTCCAAACCACCGACCCACTCTCAAGCCTACTCCTAACCAACGCAATGTATAGCACTTGGAGAACCCGGGTGTCTCTAAAATTCATCGCAGTGCGTAGGACGAAGCCCAGCATTTTCAGTGAAGCACTACACGTCATTTCGATATGAGTATGAAATGTCAGCCTACTATCAAACATGATGCCAAGATCTTTCATAGTGGAGACACGTTTTAAACTTCGGGCATTCATGGTATACCGGTAAAACCAAGTATGACGTGCCCGTGTGAAAGAAAGAATGAAACATTTAGAAACATTGAATTCGATCCGATTCCGTTTACTCCAGTCAACAATTCTATTAATGTCCGATTGGAGTCGAATGCAGTCTTCTAAAGTTTTAATTTCCAAGAATAGTTTTAGGTCATCAGCAAAAAGAAGTGACCTGGAATGCAGAATATTTTCTGTAATATCATTAATAAAAATCAGAAAGAGGAGCGGTCCTAAATTAGAGCCCTGTGGAACGCCTGACAGCACAAGGAATAATTTTGACAAGAATATTCCATGAGATACAAATTGCTTTCTTCCAGTAAAATAGCTTGCAAAGAATATGAGAAACCGTAAAGAAAAACCTATAGTTGACAGTTTATTTAATAATATGTCATGGTTTACGGTATCAAATGCCTTCGAGAAATCATTATATGAGCAATCTACTTGGTAGCCCTTATCTAAAGATTTGGAAATATAATCTGCGAGTACCAGTAGGTTAGTATCTGTTGATCGACCTTTTCTAAACCCATGCTGTTCCGATATTAAGAAAGGCTCTACTTGAAACAGCACATGTTTATGAATTATCGATTCGAATAACTTAGCCGGGGCGGAAAGTATTGCCACTGGCCTGAAATTTTCGACAGATGTCTTTGATCCACTTTTGAAAATGGGACAAATTTTTGAGACTTTCCAGGAATCAGGAAATATAGCAGTATCTAAAGATAGGTTGAATATAAAACTTAGTGGCATTTTTAAAAATTCAACGCATCCTTTTAAAAAAAATACTGGAAGAAAGTCTGGCCCAAGTGAATGTGTATGTTTCATGTTATTAATTGAAGATTTAACATCTGATTCGTCTATATGACTTATATCAATGTTTTGGGCTCCCTTCACATTCATCTTGGAAGCAGAAATGGGATTTAGTAATGGAGGCTCATTACTGTACACTGATTGGAAATGAGTTGCAAATGCATTGGCTACATCCGCTCCTCTAACTTCCCGATCACCATGCATCATGATGTCTGTTATACCACCATCCTTGCGCAGTGATTTTACGTAGTCCCAAAATGCCTTGGGATCATGCTTGATATCACTCTCTATTGAGTCGACATACGTTCGGAATGCTATATGAACATTTCTTCTAACAACTGCTCTGAGATTACTGAACATTTCATACTCATTTTGGTCACCAGTAGCTTTCCATTTTTTATGGTGAGCATGTTTTTTCTCAATGCTCCTGATGGTATCTCTAGTGAACCACTTCGGATATCTACGTCCACCTCTGTTGGGAGGTTTCCTAGGGAAACAAGCGTCAAATACATTATATATACATGAATAAAAATGGTGTAGCGCCTCATTAACGGTATCGAATTTAGAAAGTTCCTGCCAATCCAATTGGCTCATCATCTGATAAAGTTTGACAAAATCACCCAAATGTGATTAAAAATCATCATCAAATGCAGTTAAATATTTGGGAATAATCATAGACAACCAACTACGGTGGGAAGCCCATATCAGTGACACAGTAAACAAACTTCGTAAACTCTGCCATGTATTCTGCTCCCTTAGGTCCATCCTTGATTTACAGACTTTAAGAAGCGTATATTTTGCCCTTTTCCAATCTATAGCAACGTATGGTATAGTGGGATGGGGTGGTTGTGCTGAATCCATTATTAATCCTATTATTACAGTTCAAAAACTAATTTTGAGAATTATATTTAAATGCCAACCTACCCATCCCTCTAATGAACTCTTTGCTAAAATCAGGGTCTTAGATATACGACAGTTATTTACTAAGGTAAGCATTTGTTACATTCGAAAAAATAACCTACTGTTGGCTCCACAACACCAAGCTCACACCCGCTTTTCATCAAACCTGGGTTGCGTGGTTCCTCAAACTAAAACCTCTTTCGCTCAACGGCAATTCTGGTTCATTGCGCCTAAAATATACAATGCATTGAGTACCGACTTAAAGTCAAGTAATTCTATATCCATATTTACTGCTCGTGTACATCAATGGATATTTGAAAGGGGACGAACTTTCTTTAAAGATTATATGAGTTCCTAACACAAAAAAAATTAAAAACTTCTTTTCCAACTTGTCTCATATCACTAAAATTAAAATTAAGTGTTGAACATAATCATGTTGTCTTATAGATAATACCTAAGATAAATAAACTTGCACACAAACAATTATATGCATTAAACAATCTATATTAATTATGTTTAAATTTTAATCTTAATGTTTAATATTTTTAATTTTTATTTGTATCTTTTTAATATACATATACTTTTTCTTTATTTTTCAGTTTACTATTAATTTTAATATACTTGTTTTTAGTTTTATGTATCATTAAATTTGTTTTTCTCTTTTTTTTTTTCTCTAATTCTTTCTTATGTTTCTATAAAATAGTATTTTTTAGTTCTTCTAAGTTATTTTTATTATTACTTCATTATGATTTATACTTACATACTTATGTTACTATAAGTATTTTTTAGTTCTTATGTCATTGTTATTATTATTTCATGTATAACTACCACAACACGGGCATTCGCCTAGTATGGTAGTTAAAAAAATGTATAAACATGTAACTTGTAAACATTTATTAAATAATAATAAAAAAAAATAAAAAAATAATAATATAAGCACATTATAGATAGCACGCTATTAAAATTTCGCCTTCAAAACCCGCGCCACCGAAAAATACGATACATATTCCAAGTTTGTGCGAGTTGAAATCCGCGCCAAACTCTTCATACAAAAGAATTTTAGCCGGTACAGACCCTATGACGGTGACTTATACAAAATTTGGTCTTTCTTTGCAAAACTAAGACAAATTGTGTGCGTCGATCACGCGGCATGATATCACGTGACCTCCGAACATTGACGAATGTAACCGAAGAAACCCGAGAACTTCGCGGAATGACTGGCCAACGTTTGACCTTTGAACCATAGGGAAGCAAGTGTTATTTTTTATGTTATATTATTATGTTATATTTATGGTATTTAACTTTGTAGTCATTTTTGTACATATTTTTGTTTTGTTGTTTCTGCATTTCTCCAACCGTTTGCTTATGGCATTTTTAAATCTACTACCTATTGAAGTAGACCGATTTTGATTTCTGTTTTCGTTTTTTTTTTTTTTAGATAAGTCTATAAATTCCTTAATTATATTTGCGAAAGTTTCGGCAAACGCCCCATTGTCGTCGCTAGTTATGCAATTTTGTGTTTTGTCTTCTCCAGTATTCTTTCGGATTTCAAATTGAAAGCGTTTGCGTTTATTGATTGTCGTGAATATTTTGTCATAATTTTTTTATACAATGGCGGAATACAGTGTTGTCTATATGAAAAAATAATGCCAATACTTATGAAAAAAGATTGGAAATTAAAAATAAAGGGCCTCCGCGTCCTGACCTCTCATTAAACCAGGTTTGTGCCGCGAAAACCGAGAAATTCACTCGAGTTTTTAAACGTGAGTGGTACGCGAGGTGTACTTGGTTATGTGGTTGCGAGGAAACCAATCGGTTATTTTGCTTCCCCTGTTTAGTTTTTGGAGGCGACCCATCGTGGTGTAAAATTGGAGTAAACGATCTTTCCTTTATTAATAATTATAAATATAATTTAATTCCTATAAAACTTTTCTCATTATCTAATAATTGTGTCTAGTGTAAAGTGATTTAAAAACAATAATATGTAGGTACCCCTCCCACTAACTTTATTTAAGTTGTGTGACTGCTGCCGTATTCGACTATTTGACAAAGGACAACAGTAAGTAAATTTTAATTAGATATGTTTATCTTCTCTTGAATTTCTGAACCCCCTGTTAAAAAGACCACGAACCGCCACTGATTGTCTACGTAAGTTCAATACAGCGTATGAGTAAATCATTTCGCTTATGTATTGTCTATGTAAGTTCAATACAGCGTATGAGTAAATCATTTCGCTTATGTATTGTCTATGTAAGTTCAATACAGCGTATGAGTAAATCATTTCGCTTATGTATTGTCTATGTAAGTTCAATACAGCGTATGAGTAAATCATTTCGCTTATGTATTGTCTATGTAAGTTCAATACAGCGTATGAGTAAATCATTTCGCTTATGTATTGTCTATGTAAGTTCAATACAGCGTATGAGTGAGTAAATCATTTCGCTTATGTATTGTCTATGTAAGTTCAATACATCGTATGAGTAAATCATTTCGCTTATGTATTGTCTATGTAAGTTCAATACAGCGTATGAGTGAGTAAATCATTTCGCTTATGTATTGTCTATGTAAGTTCAATACAGCGTATGAGTGAGTAAATCATTTCGCTTATGTATTGTCTATGTAAGTTCAATACAGCGTATGAGTGAGTAAATCATTTCGCTTATGTATTGTCTATGTAAGTTCAATACAGCGTATGAGTGAGTAAATCATTTCGCTTATGTATTGTCTATGTAAGTTCAATACAGCGTATGAGTGAGTAAATCATTTCGCTTATGTATTGTCTATGTAAGTTCAATACAGCGTATGAGTAAATCATTTCGCTTATGTATTGTCTATGTAAGTTCAATACAGCGTATGAGTAAATCATTTCGCTTATGTATTGTCTATGTAAGTTCAATAAAGCGTATGAGTAAATCATTTCGCTTATGTATTGTCTATGTAAGTTCAATACAGCGTATGAGTAAATCATTTCGCTTATGTATTGTCTATGTAAGTTCAATACAGCGTATGAGTAAATCATTTCGCTTATGTATTGTCTATGTAAGTTCAATACAGCGTATGAGTAAATCATTTCGCTTATGTATTGTCTATGTAAGTTCAATACAGCGTATGAGTAAATCATTTAGCTTATGTATTGTCTATGTAAGTTCAATACAGCGTATGAGTAAATCATTTCAAAATACTCTTTTTTGGCGCTTTCAGTGGAACAGCACACGTCGCATTGATTGGTGCTTTCTAATTTTGAAATTGATCAATACACAAATGGTACCCGGTTAAGTCAATACCGCAAACCATCCCCAGTACATAAGCAAGATCTTCCTCTCATTAAAAAAACCCTTCACACAGCATCCCCGAAGATGACATAGGCCCTAAGAAAAATTATTTTTCTCAGGGCTTCCTGTGTGGAGCTAAAAAAAAATAATTCCAGAACGCACAAGGAAGCTAAAAACCTATGGCATATTTCATACAATAACTCGTTGGATGTCTTCAAACAAGCTGTAGCTCAATCCATCTAAGACTGAGTTTCTCTGGGTAGCCACAAACAAACGTCAACATTTCATAGACAATTCACCTATTACTATTTCCGGCAGCGATATCATCCCAAAAACAACAGTCAAACTTCTCGGTGTCAATTTAGATCAGACTTTTCGTTTAAAAGTCAAATAAATAGGACTGTAAGCACCGGTTTTTTTCACCTAAGACAACTCAAGTCTGTCCGAAGAAACCTTCCTTCAGAAGCAACAAAACTACTTATCAACTCCTACGTAGTCTCACGTCTCGATTACTGCAACGGCATTTATACCAGCCTTCCAAAATATCAAATTGACAAACTTCAATCAGTGTTTAATGCAGCAGCACGGCTCATAACCGGGGTTTCAAAATATTCGCACATTTCAGAACACCTTCGTAACCTTCACTGGCTCAAGTGCCCTGAAAGAATCCAGTACAAACTGTGCTGGATGGTGTTTAAATCCATCAATGAAATGGCCCCACCCTACATCTCTGAACTATGCTTCCCGGAAAACACTGGTCTGAGGCAGTCAACGCTTAGATCAGCAACATCAGCAGCTGTAGGCAGACTGATAGAACCTATGCGCAAGCCAAATACTAAGTTTGGTGATCGCGCTTTCGGAGTATCTGGGCCGAAGGCTTGGAATAAACTCCCTCCGGAACTAAGATCCATAACAAGTCCAACAGAATTCAGGTCTAAACTAAAAACTTACCTTTTTAAGCTGTCGTACCCTTAAATTAAATATACCAATCCTAAGAGAAAGTCCAGTTATATTCAATTTTTCAATTAAGTCCTAAATCCTGTATCTAAATTTCGCCAATAAACAATTAGATAATGTTAATTAAGTGTTAATCTCAAGTGAACTACCAGGTAAGTATTGTACTGTATATTTTCTCCATAAATAGTTAAGTAATAACATAGATCACTGTAGAAATGTATTATAAGTTTGTACAGCGCCCTTGAGGTGTTTTTGCACAAAAACGGCGCTATACAAGTCATCCAAGTATTATTATTATTATAAAGTCTGTTCCGAACGATGCTAGTAGGTATCTACGGGCCAAAACTGGTTAAACTCGGGAACCAAATATTACCAAACACTGACATATTGTTGACATATCTGCTCTGCATCCGTGGACTTCGAACATAGATACTTATGCACCTTTATTTCTTTTTATTTTTATTTCTTTTTATTTAGGAAGCAAACAGTCGTACAGTAAAAAAATATAACAATAAACATTCATATGTTCTAGACCAATTAAGTTCCATTAAATTAAATGTAGATTTAGTATTTTTTACCTACACAACATATTAAATGGCAAAAAATAAACATAATAAAGAAGTACATAACTATAAAAACAAAAAGAAAAAATACAACTTTTCGCATAGTTATACTATTCACTACGGGTGATAATAATGTACTTTTCACAACAACAAAAAAATTGAATAAAATAAAAGTATTTTAATTTATTAATTTATTAAGCTGAATTTTATATGATATTAAGTTATGGTTGAAAATGTCTACATCTCGTAAGGCATTGTGAGTTTCACAGATACGTACTATTACAGAGTTTTGCGCGTATTTGGATTTACAATGTGGTATTCTAAATAAATCATTCGATCTGGTGTTTTGCTTGGGGCAACGAAATGCAATCCTTTCTAACAGATATGATGAATCAACTAGGCAGTTTACGATTTTGTGTAAGAATAATGCATCAGAGATTTTTCTACGTTTATTTAAAGTGACAGGGACAAATCGATGGTCACTAAAACGATACGATAGGTGTTTCATAAATTTGTTCTGAATATTTTCAATGCGATCAATATATGTTTGATATTGAGGATTCCAAATTACTGAGGCGAATTCTAGTTGTGACCGTACATATGACATATATAATAGAATTAGGGTGTGTGCTACCGTAAAAGGTTTTGTAATTCGAATAATGAAACCCAATTGCTTATAAGCTTTTTTTAGAATATTTTCAATATGATCCCTAAATAACATTCTAGAATCTAGTATTACTCCAAGATCTCTTATTGTTTCTACTCGTTGTAGAGGTACATGGTTTAGTTTGTAAGTATAATAAATTGAATGTTTTTTTCGTGTAAAAGTAATAACATTACATTTATCTATGTTTAGATATAGTTGATTGTTTTTGCAATATTCCTCAATTTTACCAAGGTCTTCTTGTAATTGGTCGCAATCATCTATGGAGCTAATACATTTATATAATTTCATGTCATCAGCGTAAAATAGGAAACAAGAATTACTAATAACACGATTCATGTCGTTTATGTATAAAATAAACAAGAGAGGCCCTAGATGGGAGCCTTGCGGTACCCCTGAGGGAATAATTATAATTTGTGACATGTAACCTTTTAAAGCAACAGCTTGACTTCTATTTTTAACATATGAAGAGAACCATCTCAGAAGATTTCCACATATACCAATCTTCGAGAGCTTGTTTAACAGTATGTCGTGATTAACTTTGTCAAAAGCCTTAGAAAAATCTGTGTAGATGGAATCTACCTGTTTCCCATTATCCATAGAGTTAAGAACAAAATCAGTAAACTGTCCTAGGTTCGAATCAACAGATCTGCCTTGAAAAAAACCATGTTGATGCGGGCTAATAATAGTATTTTTGCATGAGTCAAAAAGTTGGTTATACACGATTTTTTCCAAGATTTTACTTAAGATACATAGTTTAGAGATAGGTCTATAATTTTCAATGTTGTGTTTGTCCCCTTTTTTAAAAACAGGTGAAACAAAAGCTTGTTTCCAAATGGTAGGAAATACACCTTCTTTAAAAGATTTTTGGAACAGTAGTGTTACAGGAGTAACTAGTGTTTCAGCACAATTAACAATAAAAATTGGGTGTAACTTATCACAACCGGCACTTTTTTTAGTGTCCACATTTTTGAGATGTTTTAACACTAATGGTGCAGTTATATCAATTGAATCAAAATTAATTGAATTTATGGTAAAATCATTACTTGTATCAACAATATTTGTGGAAGTATTAATAGTAGTTTTATCGGGGATAAAGACAGATTGGAAGTAATCGTTAAAAAGATTGCAAATTCGTTGACCATCACTTGAGGAAATGTTTTTGTGATACACGTTATTAGGTACTTCAGAAGATGACTGTTTTGATTTCACAAAAGTCCAAAAATATTTCACATCTTTCCTTATATTTAACTCGGCTTTCTTTATATAATTAGTATAACACTCTTTTTCTGTTCTTTTTTGGCGAGTCCTGAGTAATGAGAAGGTATGATAATCTGAGGGGTGTGAATAATTTTTAAACTTTCGGTGATACTTTAGCTTTTCTTTGATGATTTTGATTAGGTAGGGAGTGTACCACGGGGGATATTTGGGAGACAGATAAATGGTTTTTGATGGTACGTAGTGATCAATAGCTTCATTAATAATTTCGTAGAATTTATCAGTTGCTTCTTCCATACCCCTTGAAGAAAAAATATTCGACCAGTCAAATTGCTCCAAAAACTCGTTAATCTTGACGTAGTCAGCTGAATTGAATAATAAGACTTGTCGTGGTTGATGTATTAAATGAGGTTCGTTTTTTAGTCTTATTTCTATTTTGAAAGATTTGTGATGCAAATCTTCAGTTAAAAGGGGTGGAATGCAAGGTTGTAATGAGCAGTTCATGTTGCTAATGGCTAGGTCAAGAACACGTTGATTTACATTTAAGATGTTATTATATTGAAAAAAGTCACAAAGAGATAAAAAGTCTATAACAGTAAAGCTGGCTTCGTCAACAGGTATTTGTGGTATCATCTGTCTTTCAGAATTTAGATTCCAGATAAGTCTAGAAATGTTATAATCACCTACCATAAGAAAGTCATCATCAGGATAGTTCAATCGGAGCTGACTAGCGGACTCAAAGTGAGCTTTAAGATTTCTAATATGATTCGTACCATGGGGATGGTAAGAGCAGCAAATGTTAATATTTTTATTAGAGGTAGTTGAAGTAATAGTTACCCATATATCTTCAGCCTCTAGTGTGGACCAGCTAGTTTGATGAGTAACATTATATTTGGACTGGACAGCAATAAGAACACCCCCTCCCAATGTTTGACCTGTGAGATTATAGTTTCTGTCACGTCTAAAAACATTATATCTGTCGTCAAAAATCTCCGGATCACAAATATTATCGAGAAGCCAAGTTTCTGAAATACATATAATATCGAAGTCATTGTTTAGAACAGCCCTTAGAAAATCATGCGTCTTTGTGCGCAAACCACGTACGTTTTGATAATATATAGTTAAGGAAGCCATATTGTATTACACAGATAAAATATCAGAAAAATACATTTTCCATAATAAAAATAATAATAATGGTATGATGTAATATAATAATAATAAGTAAGTATGTGAATTCGATTCATATAGATAAAAAGTGTTCGATGCAGATTCAATACCTCACGAGATGTATAGCATGCCATAATCTGATTGAAAGTAGTTTGTTTACTGACAGTTAGTATATAAAAAATGAAGTATAGTTTAAGTTTAAGTTCTGTGTGCGACTTAATAATATTAAATGCGAAACTAAATGAAAAGAAAAAAATACTTTGTTTAGATAATGTAAGTGAAATAAAATTAAAATGCGAAACTAAGTGAAAAGAAAAAAGATTTTGTTTGAATAATATAAGTGAAATTATTACAGTATTTATATAGAGTCATGCTATTTTTCTTATATCTGCTTCAGAGGAAATTCGAATGACAGGAGAGCTGTCACTTTTTCTCATAAATATATTGCAATTTTTTGTCCACAGATATTGATATTGTTTTTCAGCTTTAATTTCCCTGGCTTTCTTCATCAGTAGCTTGTTAGAAGGCGTGAGGTGGTCGTTGAGGAATATGCGCATGGCTACTCCTGGAAGACCAATATCTGCTGAAGTCAGGGTCCGGTGGCGTCGAGCAGCTGTCAGCAAAGCATCCTTATAATCTCGCCGAATGAGACGTAGAATAATGTTGGACGAAGATGTAGGTGTGGGTGTGACTTTGGGAGTTGCCGTTGACCTAGGCCATTGGCGAACTCTATGGATGAAATCAACGTCTTCTCTTTTTATGGGGAATCCTACTTTTTGGGATATATTGCCGATAATGTCGTTTAGATTCTCTTTTTCTGAGGTCGGGACTCCACTGATTTCAATGTTACAGGATCTGTCCCATTGATCCCTTAGATTGTTTTTGAATTCTAACATCTTTACACGTTCATTCAAGGTTATTATTTCACAATCAAGGGTTTTGACTTTAGCTTCATAATCGTCAATTTTAGTACAGCAGAAGTCAATCGATGTTTTGAGGTCGGTTAATTCGTTTTTGAATTGTTCTTTAATTGATTTAATAAAGAGTTCACTCATTTCTTGAAATTTCTTATCTATATATTTGATTAATTTGTTTGAAGAAACATCATCTTCGTCTGTGTCACTCGATGTCACTGTTTTTTTCTGCATTTTTCGCTGTTTACTCATATTGTACTTGGTTAATTTGCGAATTTAGAGGCGCGATGACAAGTTGAAATCGTTGGTTTGTTTTTATTCCGCAGTAGCGCCTGTTTGCCACAATCAATTGAGCACTAAGCAAAGATGACAACACTTTCAACCAATGATAAACGAGATGACGACACTATCAACCAATGGGGAACTAAACCGATTACACTTATGCTTGCGCCTGCGTGATTAGATTGTTATTAATTACGGACAATTTATCTGGAATATTTTTGATTGTAGATTCACAATATAATACTGTATTCACTATGATGCAGAGTTCTAATTGTTTTGATACGTCAAACACCAGATTAATTACACTTTGAAACACTTTTTGTAAAGTTTGCTTGCAAATCGCTCGTTTTTAAGTAAATTTAATGTGGAGTGTATTTCACTGCCACACACACGATGGGTAGGTTTTGTTTTCTATAATATTATTACGCGCATCCCAATATTTGCTGTATTTTTATCAAGCAGGTGAGATAAGTAGCGATGTTGATTATTAAGTTTGTTTAACTCACAAACAAAGCGTTAAAGTTACCGTAAGGATAATTTTAATATTTATATGCTACTTAAGTCTGGGACGCCTGAGGAAGACATGGCACGATCAAGTGAATAAGATACTCGAGTCGGGCCATGTCAAGAGTCAGAATAATAGAAGAGTATGTATGAATGTGAATGAGGCAAGGAGCGTGTGCCAAGACCGAGTTGTTTGGCGGTCCGTCCTCTCTGCCTACCCCTGCGGAGAAACGATGGTTAGTTAGTTTCATACGCTACTTAGTTTAATTACTTGAATTAAAACTTTATGTTCTTTATTTTGGAATAAAAGTTATAGCAGGGCACTAATAATAGTATCATAGCAATTGAGTTTTGTAATCATAAATCAAAAAGATATAAAATAATTGAAACAAATTTTTAGTCATTCTTTAAAAAAATATATATTTGTACAACTTATAATGATTCAAGATTTTAACGAAATATGGAGGGACCAAATTATAATGGGCAGTTCTGTCTCACTGCATATTTTTTTATTAACCAATTAACGTTCAGTGGAGCAATTATTAAACTGTTCCATTTACAAAACAGCGTTTTGTTGGATATGGAAATCTCGGGCACATGTCATACATTCTAAATACTAATGAAATAATAATACATAATTGATTTTACTTGATCATTGCGCTCCAGCAGCAGACCCAGCTTTGTAAAGTATTTACCCAGGGCCGGCCCTGAGCCGAATGGCGCTGTATTAGGAGTTAGGTATTATAGGCGCCTTGGCAGGTTGGCTCCCAGAGTGGACTGCTCCAATTGCGCCTGCACATGGCCAACCCTGTATGGACACGGCCAGATTCATTCATCAATTCAGTCAGATTTATCATGTTAAGTGCATTTATCAATTTGATAAATCACTAATTTCGTTAATTAGTTTAACGATTCACACGAACATGGCCGAAGGTAGCCAAATCACCAGACTGATACAGTCAATTCATTCGGTCCGCTTTGCCCATGTCTACTTGTATAGGAGTAGGTATTGAGCTACTGAGCTTGACAGAGAGGATAACATGAAAAGGAGAGTAACATGAAAAGGTAAATTCCAGAGGTAAAGGTCACTTATGACTATTTGTGGTGATGAGGATACAGTCAGAGGTCTGTGTCTGCGTCTATGTGCTTGGGCTTGCGACACACCAGGAACACGGAGTCGTACTCGTGCTGCAGCATGGAACTCGGGTTGTGGAAGTATTTGGTCTTCACTCCAGTCTCTGATTTCTGCAATTCATTTTGAAGTCTATTTTTATTAAATCCCTCAAAGTATTGTTGTGTACTCTCAACTCTGCTATTCCCTAACTTAAGACCATGCAAATATTATTATATAATAGCATTTTATAGCTGTAATATGTCATCTGCCGCTGATGCTCCAATGAATATATTCTCCTTTTTGACATTAACTCGTTCAGTGCCGATCACTCCCTCCGACGTAGCTATATAAAAGTAGGCTCATATAAACTTATGATAAGCGGATTAAAAAAACAACAAAAAAGCTGGCACTGAACGAGTTAAGGTCCAAAATATACGATTTTTGACACAACTATTTGATAAATTTTTTCTATTTTTCCACAACAGTTAGGTATTGAATGTGATTTTAGAACAAGTTGCTGCAATTTTACTACACACAAAGTTATTATTATATTAGGCTAGTATAGCGGTCAGCAGACCGCCACTCTTTACGTAGACGTTTGCAGCTCTTCAGACCTGACTACAGACATCAACTCCAAGTTTACCTCCACTCAACACCAACCTCATGAGATATGGCTGTTAACCTGCTTCCTTGAGAACTTGGTTCTTATCACTTGATGAAGTCTGCTGACCCCTGTGATAGTGTAATGTTAGTTGATAATAAGATAGGAGAGTAAGTACACACCTCGATAATGAATCCCACGTCCTGAATGATGTCGCAGAGGATGTCAAAGGGAGGTTCGATGCTCCCCTCAGTGTCGGTGTCGCTGCAGAAAGGTCACAGCATGAGCATTACTTGAACAACATGTATATACCGTGCACAGGCTGAAGAGATTGTGTATTGCTTACCAGAAATGATAGAGCAGAGGACCAATGTTGACCCAAATGCCCCCGGGTTTGAGGATGTGGTAGATGGTCTCTATGAAGTCTATAACGTTGGGGGCGCAGTCTATGAAGAAGCACGTAGCTACACAATCCCACTCTGCTTCCTTGGTATACACCTGAAATGGGACAAAAGGAGTGACTTACGTGCTTAGTCCATCATTTCATTACTTAAAGTATGAGGTGTATGTGGGCAGGTTGTACCTCAACAAAGTCCCCGGCCACCATAGAGAACTCCTGGCCCTGCAGAGCCGCCGGGCTCGTGTCGGGGAAGGAAACACTCCTCAGCTGCTCCTCGCAATTCAGGTTGTTCACCAGCTGATGGGCCCACGGATGGACGCTGTACTGGTTTACCTAATTTAAACAATGATGTTGTACTGGTTTATATAATTTAACCCTCGGGTCTAGATAAAAAACATCATATCACCAAATATAACCGCATGAGATTCAATATCAAATATATTTGCTGTTTTTGAATGTATTTATATATGAATGTAGTTCAAAATATTTAAAAAAATTATACAAACACAGCTACAGTTTTTAAAATCGCTTACTGATGTTTTTTTTTCTCATAAACTTTATTTGCCACTATATGTTAGACAAATGTTTTATGAAGGTTATTGTTAATTAATGTTTTTTTATATTTAAATACTTTGGCAAACCTTGATCAGGTGAACTGTTATACGGGAGCGTCTATAGTAAACTTTTAAATGCAAAGAGAAAACTAGGTGTTCTCTCTTTCTAATTCTGTTTACATTATAAATATATATGTATGCCCAATAGAAAATGTAATAGAACGTGTTTTATGAGATGTGTCATTTGGTGACAGATATAGCACTACGTGACCCGAGTGGTTAACAATAGTTGATTGTACTATGGACATTTACATTTCTATCTCTTGTGGTAGAATTCAATTCCAATAATATTATGATTAAAACCTTTGTTCTAGTTACCCAACTGTTAATAATTAATTAGGATGAATTTTATTTTTATATTATTTAATGTCATCTTTGTAACGTCAAAGAATTGTGCAAGTTTGGATTGCCAGGGTAGTGCCCGATTATTGTTTTGTTGAGAGTTTTTTTCGTGTGGCTGCCCTGCGATCGGTTTGACGGGACGAGCAAAAAAAAAGAACGCGCGTAGGTAGATCGGGGACAATACGCGAGACGACGATTCCGCGGTGCGCGTGGTTTTTGGGCGAGAAAGAAGTGATATCGAAATTAATGAAAAAGATCGCGCGGATACCTTAAACTTATCCTTCGGAGACTTTCCGTTTAAATTTACAAAACATAAAACCAACGTTTCGACTCCTGTGTGAGATCGGCCTGTGCTTGTTCGAGTGTTGTGGCTTGAAGAGATGGAAATATACAATCGTTTGTTTGAAAGTAAAAATGGTTTTATTTGTGAGTGGTTTTGAGGGGTAATTCCTTGGAGACTGCACAGGATTGCCAAGCATGCTGTCGAGGTGACGCAAAGATGAAGCATCATTGTCCCTTTAAACGTTCAATGGATGATGATTGAGGATGGCTTCGCGCACTCTTTCGCACTCTATCCCACGAATCTCTACCCGGCGCAATCTGCTCACCGCTGGCGGACTCTCCAAACACCTTCAAACATGATCAAGGTTCTTCAATGTTTTTATACATTATGTCTCCTTGCCTTAGCCCCATAATAGCCCTGGTGATTGACAAGGGTCCATGCTCATCAGACGGGACATCAGACGGGACATCAGACGGGACATCAGACGTGACATTGGCGCCCAACGTAAATAAAGTTTTAAAACAACTTTAGGTGCTCGTATTTAAGCCTATGGCAAGGGGATACTCTCTATCGTATCGAATTTAAGATTAAAAATTGTAATTTAATAATTTTTCATGTATAAATTCTCTAATAATATGCTTAATGTTTATATATAATGTGCATTACGAAGTACTTATGTGTGTGCATTGCGTGGTTGCGTTGTGGCTTCGTTCGCTTTACATTGATGTTTTGTTCGGTAGACGGTGTACAATTTTGACGTGAACTAGCTTCGTTCGCTCATTTGCTCAAAATATATTTTTTTAAATTAACTACTGAATTGATATTCGGGTGCTGTTGTTTTAATTCACTGGTAACACGGACCTGTCAGTTGATATTGTTTTGAACATAGTGACAGCGATAATGTTTATTATTGTCGATCATTTGATATGTCATTACATTTGTAAATGCGAGCTATACACTTATAAAGAATTTGAACACATTTGTTACGACTTGCGGTAACGTGTTAGTGTACCAGACTGTTTTTTTTAAATTTAAGAGTTAATGTTTTTTAAATAATTTTTGAAAAATTTCTCAAATTTTTTTTTTTCCTTTCAATTAAAATGGCGATTCCTAACATCAATAGTTGTACGAGGGAGGAGTTGATGGTACTTTTAGAAGATAGAAAAATTGTTCTGGAAGCAACCAAAAACTAAAGGGCGGTTTTCACCATCTTACGTACGAGGATGAGGGGAACCGTACTTTTTCATCTTTGGAGTGTTCTAAGACACGTGCAATGCAGGCATTCACGCCTCTGGAACATGCCAAAGATGACATAAGACCACATATTAATGTTAAGGACATAGTTCGTTTAGATTAAGTTTAGTTTAGTATATCATAGGAAGCCAATGAAATAGTGTAAAGGACTACCAACCCTTCATGCTGTTTCATTCCCTTCTTTATGTGTTTGTTCCGGTCACATGTTCTGGAGTTTGGTAACTTCAGGACTTGTGCTTGGAATAAACGCAACATTCTAGTGTACTGATGATAGATTTCATTTTTTTTATCCTCGTTGGACTAGAATAGGAACATCTTCACAAAAGATGTTTCTCTGATCCTAGTGATCAGTGGCGCCCATTAATTTAGTTTAGGTCTTAATTCTTTATTATCACTTAAACTTTACTGAGATTTATTCTTATTTACGTTTTGAGTAATTTTCATTTTTTTAAATGAGACGATTCGTCTTCTTACTGTTGTGAGCTTAGTAGTGCGACGCACACGCGCACAAACACACACACACACATTGGTACGTTCCGTCAGCATAATGGACATAAGTTTGGTTGTCATTATCCTTTGGTCTGAACCCTTCTTCCACAAGTTCGTTGGAGTTTTCTTATACTTTTGTCAAGTATCGAAGTTTTATTAGTATCCAAAGAGTCTCCAGGGGACTTGGAAAGAAGGATTCTTATTTTTTTGGGTGTGAAAGAATTGAGCAATTTTTCATACACAAGATTAAGTAATTTCTATTTTAGTTTTTCAATGTACTAGTTTTATGGTTAAATATATTTAGTTTAATATATATATATATATATACACGGTGTCCGGAAACTCGTAGTACAAGCGGGAAACTGGAGAATCTACACCACATGGGGAACCCAAAAAAACATAAAGTTTTTTGATTTGAGCATTTTCACAAAAAAAAAAAAAAAACCAAAAAAAAATATTTTTCGGCTATTTTGGGGTTAAAGCATAGACATATGAATATTAGTAGACCTGCCCTAAGTGATTAAAAGCGTATTATCCCCACTCCCCATACCGGTTCCATTGAGCCGGCTGGGCTCGCGTTTGGCCTCAAATGAAATTTGAAAACGTGACGTCATCATTCTTGTGCGAACTATGGTCGAGGCATCATCGGTTCATTTTACTAAATAACACGGCAAAATTTTGACTTGTACTATGAAAACTGGTAAAAATAGATGTGAAAAAAGAGAATAAACCCAATTGTCGTATTACATTCCATATATAAGCATTATTTTACTTTATTTTAAGCATATTCTCATCGTATAATATGGATCAGTTGTAGAAACATGTCTGGACGCGAAACACAAAGCTGGTTGGTTGCTGGGAAGTAAATTATGAACATTTATAAAAGTGTCTTAACCAAATACTTAAACGAAATATTCGACTCTCAAAATAGAAGAAATTTATTTTGCCGAATTTGGACTTCGCAAATTTGTTCATAACGTGGCGAGTAATTTGCGCTCCCATGTAAAAATGTCTATTCATTCAAAGCAGATTTTACTTTTAAGAAGTAAATGGTGATATTATAATGCGAGATGCCTATTTACTGTCAGATTGATTTATTGACGAATCACAGTCAGCTTCACTCCCCTCGTTCTTCAACAGTTGATTTTACCCCTCGCCCATATCTTCTCGTCTATTAATTCCTATGTCTGTGGGTTAAAGTTTTTTCTGGTGTTTAGGGTTGAACAACAGATGTTTTAACCCTGCAGAGCAGAAATATTTTATGATTACACCGGATTAAATGAAGGGTGATTTCAAAATAATGCTTCAAATCCGAGTTTCTTCATTTGTTTTACTTTCAAATAGTTTTAATTAGTTGGGTACTTTGATTTTCAGTAATAATTTATAAGAATTTGATTTAAAAAAAAAAAAAAAAAAAAAAAAAAATGAACTTCTAACTCGATTTACTCGATAACGAAAGCTCAAATCAAAAAAAAATATACTACAAAATCGACTCCAAATGTGATGTAGATTCACCAGTTTCCCGCTTGTACTACGAGTTTCCGGACACCCTGTATATTTAAGTCTTAGTTTCTTAAGGAAATTCTCAAATTGTGTTGTTTCAAACAAAGGGAAGTACATACTGCTTTGGCGTGCTAACCTATTAAATAATTCCGTCTGGATATTATCACTTTACCTCTGCTACGTAAGAGTGTGTCTTTGTACAGTTTTGTTAGTCATAAGTACAATTTGGTTAGTTATAAGTAATATATGCATAAGTATCTCATTGCTAGTACCAGTGTTATGCTGTAAATTTTGTAGTACAAGTGTCGATCTCTTGAATTGTGCTCGTACACCTCATAACCTGTGTCAATTATCTAAAGCACATAGTTGAACACCAATTATATTTTGTTTGTCCAAGAAATTTCGACTCTTTGCTTACGTGGTAAGTGAAATTTTTGTCAGGATGCCATCTGGATTACTTCCTTAGTCATATTTCTTGAGCAAGCAATGTTCATTCGAAGAGAATATGCTGGGTATTTTTTATATGTAAACCCTGTTTCAACCACGATAGACAGGTTTATCTTCTGATTGTAAAACCTCATCTAAAATTCTTGGCATTAAGTTATGTAAACCCTGCTCTGAACATTTTTTTACATCAATTTTGTAATTGATTTAGTGAAGATCTCTTTGAGATTTAGTGGATTTTTATTTTTTTTTATTTTGTTAAGTTCTATTGTTTCAAGTTTTTATCTTAGAATGGTAAATTTGTTTTATATAAACATAGGGAGAGAAAGAGAGTTTAGGTAGTTACTTTATTTATTTTCTGTTAAAAATATACAGGGTGTCCGGAAACTCGTAGTACAAGCGGGAAACTGGTGAATCTACATCACATTTGGAGTCGATTTTGTAGTATATTTTTTTTTTTTTTGAGCTTTCGTTATCGAGTAAATCGAGTTAGAAGTTCATTTTTTTTTTTTTTTTTTTTTTTTTTTAATCAAATTCTTATAAATTATTACTGAAGATCAAAGTACCCAACTAATTAAAACTATTTGAAAGTAAAACAAATGAAGAAACTCGGATTTGAAGCATTATTTTGAAATCACCCTTCATTTAATCCGGTGTAATCATAAAATATTTCTGCTCTGCAGGGTTAAAACATCTATTGTTCAACCCTAAACACCAGAAAAAACTTTAACCCAAAAATAGCCGAAAAATATTTTTTTTTGGTTTTTGTGAAAAAGCTCAAATAAAAAAACTTTTTGTTTTTTTGGGTTCCCCATGTGGTGTAGATTCTCCAGTTTCCCGCTTGTACTACGAGTTTCCGGACACCGTGTATATGTGTTTTTGTTTTCTTCTTCAAAGAATAAAGTGGGAGCTTGAGTTCTCCATACTCACTGGTGTCTCAGAGAGATTGTCTCTCGATAAGTGAGTAAGTGTTTGCGAATCTCATATTAGAGATATAAAAGTGAAGGTACAATCCTCATGTAAATATTGATAATAATAACGGTTGTGCAACACCAATCTGCGAATTGGTTTTCTCTTTTCGTTTTCTTGGTTTATAACTTGTTTAGTTTTATGGTTTTCTGTAAAAACTTATTTATTTCTACTAGCTTTGTCTTTTATGTACATGTGCGGGAAAGAAAGGTATTCGCGTGGGTTTTTTTTTGTTGTAAGGTAATTTTACTTCACTTCGCGGCGTAAAATTTCCGGGGGTTGCGGGGAATTGTAACGTCAAAGAATTGTGCAAGTTTGAATTGCCAGGGTAGTGCCCGATTATTGTTTTGTTGAGAGTTTTTTTCGTGTGGCTGCCCTGCGATCGGTTTGACGGGACGAGCAAAAAAAAAGAACGCGCGTAGGTAGATCGGGGACAATACGCGAGACGACGATTCCGCGGTGCGCGTGGTTTTTGGTCGAGAAAGAAGTGATATCGAAAATAATGAAAAAGATCGCGCGGATACCTTAAACTTATCCTTCGGAGACTTTCCGTTTAAATTTACAAAACATAAAACCAACGTTTCGACTCCTGTGTGAGATCGGCCTGTGCTTGTTCGAGTGTTGTGGCTTGAAGAGATGGAAATATACAATCGTTTGTTTGAAAGTAAAAATGGTTTTATTTGTGAGTGGTTTTGAGGGGTAATTCCTTGGAGACTGCACAGGATTGCCAAGCATGCTGTCGAGGTGACGCAAAGATGAAGCATCATTGTCCCTTTAAACGTTCAATGGATGATGATTGAGGATGGCTTCGCGCACTCTTTCGCACTCTATCCCACGAATCTCTACCCGGCGCAATCTGCTCACCGCTGGCGGACTCTCCAAACACCTTCAAACATGATCAAGGTTCTTCAATGTTTTTATACATTATGTCTCCTTGCCTTAGCCCCATAATAGCCCTGGTGATTGACAAGGGTCCATGCTCATCAGACGGGACATCAGACGGGACATCAGACGTGACATCTTTTTTAAATCTTGTCACGAACATTGAAAAAAAAAATAATAAAGTAATACCTCGTGACATTTGTTTAGCACAAAATTACTGGCGAAGATCATGAAGAAGGAGAATTCATTTCCTTGGCAGATGTATCCGAGCACCGCAATCTCGTACGCCAGCCGACCCAGCCCCGCTCCCGGCACCAGCACGCTCACCCCGCTGCGACAAACACACTCATTCCATATACATAGTCCGGTACAGTCCACAATACTGCACTACTTACCGCTGCTATTTAAAGTATTGACTAAATACGCAATTTCAGAAAAATAAATAATAATTCTCACAAGCACAAGGCCAATACTGCCGCCGTAAGCAAAAAGGCAGCTAGGAATTTGCAAAAGCCAATTCCTTTTGTACTGTACTTTTTATTATCAGAATCTCTTATTTAGAATGTGACAATTGCAAATTTCTAGCTGCCTTATTGCTTATGCTAGCAGAAAAATTGGGTCTCATGTTGGTGGCATTACCTGGGGTCAGGGAACTCTAGCTGGATCTGTTGGATGACGGGGGAGTAGCACTGCAAGCGCTCGAGGGCCCCCGCAGCGCTCCAGTCTCGCACCACCTGCTTCAGTACGTAGTGTACCTAACAACACACATACAACCATTATCATCACTTACTACATTTTTATATAAGTATATTAATTATACTTGTGCGGCATTAACCTTTTCAATATCATGAGGTTTGGGCACTGGCGCACCCGAGTCACCGGGGAGGTGCTGCAGGAGCAACTCCTGACTAGGCACGTTCTCGAATATGGACTGTGCGCCCTCCACCAGGAGGCAGATGAGCTGGTGGTTGTGGAGGATGGCGTCGCGCATGTCCTGCAGCGCGTGGCGGTAGCGCAGCAGGCGGGCCTGGTGACGCAAAGGCAGAGTGTCCACAAACTGTTCCCGCCGCTCCACCCGGTTCAGAGCTGCGGTCCTGAACACAACACAAGATGGATTGAAGTCACCAGTATTTACTTTACTGATGTCTAATTTCATTTTTCTCAACGTCTCAATATTTGCGAATTGGGAGATTCAAACAGCTACGTGAGGAGTAGTAACATTCTGTACCGTTGAACGAGTTGCACTTCTCTGTGGGCGTGCAACCTCTGGGTCCAGAGCTACTCGTTCTACCGCGGCGGTCGTCACCTGTTTCTGTACCTCAAGCAACATTACACAGGGGCCTAACTACAAAAACAAATGTTTTGAGTTAAGCTTGATTTAAGTAATGCCATAATAATATTTATTAGTGACACAAAGTTCTATCTTGTACATACAGAAGTTTAAGAGATAAAGTTGGTCACATCAGTTGGGAATATAGCACTCCAATCTTTATTAGCGTTTATCTCGACTATGTAGCGACCGGTCAGTGGTTGAGTGGGCATAGCGCTCATACGTCTCACCCGAGCGTCGCGTGTTCGATTCCTCGGCTGGCTAAGTCCTCCATCACAACACAAGCAACATTTTCGGCTTTCTGTGGTGGTAGTAGGAGATTTTCAAACATTGTTGGGTTATTCGTAACACGGGAATGTTTGTCTTTCTTTAAAAAAAAAAAAAAAAAATGTTTTTGCAGATAGGCCCCTGTGATCTAAACCTTCGATTGGTGCATCACGAATGGAATAAATATAATACTTTACTTTTATTAAAATCCATATAGATACATACTTGTAATATTTGAAAGCAGCTAAAATGGAGTAGAAGTGCTGCTTTTCAACTTCGTCATTAAAGGGATTTTCAGGTGGAACATTATTACAATTATGTTTCATAGTGCGCTTGAGATTTAAATCCATAGCTATTAGATTTTGATGAAAAAACGAAGAAACAACGACCAAAAGCTAACCGCCTTTACAATTACATATGTAATACACTTTAATATATTTATAATGCCAGAACAAACAGCAGATAACAACAATGGATCAAACAATTATATATCTATTTTAGGTTATAATGCCAGAACAAACAGCAGATAACAACAATGGATCACACAATTCAATATCTGTTTTAGGTTAATAAACCCGCGAATATCATTATATTATTAAATCAGCATTATTTTCCAATATACGCTTTGCATTTGTAAAACACTGATCTTTCTGTAATATTTTAATTAGAGCATTGTTTAAGTATTTGCCGCTGCTAACAAAACTCGTAGAATCTATAGAACCGAAATCCATGAACTGTCTGCTGTCATTGTCATTTTCTGTCATACTTCTTAACCCGAGATAAGAGTTTATTAGCGATGTGCATAATAATCGAAATGTCCAAATCGGAATCATGAAATAATTATTTATTAGTCCGTCGCACAGTGAATTAAATTAAAATAAACCTCACAGTCAGTTAAAAGTACTTGATTGGTGTGCTAGAGTTTGCATCGTCTTGCTTGCACGAAAATAAATAATTCGAGTATTTTTTCCGATTATCTGAATGTTACTATTAAGCCCATCACTAAAATAATATAACTAATATATATCTATGGTCAAGTGTCAATACTGTCAATGGGTGTCAAAATATAACAATAATATTATATTGTGGTTGTTTTCGTCGTAATAAATTTTCCGATATATTGATCAGTTGATCTTAAGTCATGCCTTCTCCCATAGTAGAAAACGCAACGTTTGAGTTGGATGGTAATTATGAAATGAATTTGTAAAGATGTTTATTTTTGTCTTACATAACCTGTAATAATGTCATCTCTATAAATGATTCTATTACGAGTGTGATAACGCGTGTTGGTTATGTCTATAAAGATTATTGACTTATTATTGAGAGGAGGTTCTATTGAAGGAAGGGAAGAAGTGACATTCGATAACTGGATTTGCCGACTTCACAAAAGTAACACAAAAGTCGGCAAATCAGGCAGTAAGAATCATGTTGTGTTATTGCAGGTCGGGAGCCGTGGCCGGAAGACGCGCAGCTGTTCCAGCCGTATGAGGTGGAGCAGATCCTGCTGCCAGACAACGCCAATTGCCTGGCGGTGCAGGCCTTCCTGCGCATGCTGGGCCTGCCCTTCAGCGTGGAGATGCGCTGGAACGCTGAGTGGATGTCCCCGGGCGGGCGCGTTCCCTTCGTGCGCGCGGGGGCCTTCCTGGCCGCGGAGCTGGAAGGGGTGGCGGGGCTGCTGGGCGAGCGCGGCCTGCTGCCACCGGCGCCCCCCGCGCAAAAGGCAGACACGCGCGCCTTCAGTAGCACGTTGCACAGCGTGCTGTACCATGCTGAGCTGTACGCCTGCTGGCTGCACGAGCCCACCTTTCGCCAAGTCACGGCACCGCGCTACTCTTCCGTGTTCCCGTGGCCACTGGGCTGGCTGCAGGCGCGCTCCAAGCGCCGCCAAGTCCTGCAGCGCTTGCGGCTCTTTGGCTGGGCTGAGCGCTCCATGGACCAGGTGGTGGATGAGGTAACAAGACAACATCTAGGAATTGAAGCCAGGACCTTTTGACTCAGTTTCCTTCATTGGTCAAATGTAATATCTAGGAGCAGTAATCTAAATGTGGAGCAACTGTACTTTTAAAAATGAGCTCTGGACACTTTCTATTTAGTTACTTTTTTGATACTTTCTTTAGCACGTATTAAAAATTTGCTTTGAACATTAGTTTTGAATCCAATATTTTATCTAGGTATTTGATCTCATTTAATTATTCTATTTTTTTTTTGCTTATTTCCATATATTGTTTGTTTTATTTGCGTTCAGTTTGAACATGCTTATTTTCAGCCATTTCGCAAAATTTTGTAGGTCTTTATTTATTGCTGTAGTCTTCACAAGTCTTCATCTAAACAAGTGATTGAAATAACTTCTTTATTTTATCTAAATATTTATTCTCTTCCGCAACCCTTTTGGTTGCGGAAGATGCTTTTATTTTTTGTTACTTCACATTTTCACATGATGTGTGTACATGACACGTGTACATAGCATACAATGTTGGTACATAATATTATGTAACACACGTAATCTGAAACCTTTCTGTGCAGGTAGACAAATGTTGCCGGGCTTTGACAGAACGTCTCGGAGACAAGGAATATTTCTTTGGAAATAAGTGAGTTCATTTACTGATTTTACTGATATTATATTCGATTCACTCGCATCTGGAAATTGTTGCATCTTGAGTTGACTCTGCTCAATATTCACCGACTTTAAAGTAAAGCGTTTGATATGGTTACACCCACCAAGTGCCACACGCCATTGTTCCTCACAGTCGAAATGAATTCTGCTCTATCATTTAATTTGAATGCCACAAGTGGGGGTTCCAAAAGGGCCGCACCTAGGACCATTTACCGCAATGACTAGTAACTAGTTGTGTGTGTTTGTGTGTTGCAGGCCGTGTGAGCTGGACGCGCTGGTGTTTGGGCACGTGTTTGCCCTGGTTACCACGGAGCTGCCGTGCAGTCGTCTCGCTACCACCGTCAAGGCGTACCCCGAGCTGTTGGCGTTGGCCGCTCGTGTTGAGAACAACTACTTCAAGAAGAAGCCCGATGCTCGCCTCAACAATGTCTAACTCTTTCAGTTACATGTCCCATAATACCTTGTTATTTTGAGGCTGTCAACCGATGCACGCTCTTAGAAATGAAGAAAGAAAATAAATTACAATGAATTTATGATAAAAATATTAATTATGGAAAAGCACTTTTTTTCATATTTATTTTTCTTCTTAGTTTTTAAGACATGCACGGATTTTTGACACTTCATCTGTTGGGTGCTGGAATTTGAATTCACATAGCTGATTTGTTAGTAGTTCACTACACCGCCCCGATTTTATTATATCTTGTATCTTAACACTTTAACAGCCGTGTATTTTCATTACTGCACCTTTTTGTCAACCGTTCACGAGCTTTACTCGTGACGTTTTTTCTATAAGATTTGGATGAATGTTTAGGATACTGTTGTGTTCGTACAAACAGGTCTCCAACTCATCTTGGAAGGAGTTTATAAATATTTGGTTCTTTTAGATTAATCAGGGATTTATTAATACTCCGCGTATTATATTGGTGACTCGATAGTCGACCTAACTAGAAGCTGGCTAATTGGAATCTGAAACAGTAAGTTTCTGGGAGCCTTCTCACTGGCCCCCCTGGCGACTACACTACCCTGGCCACAGGCTCCATCTTGCGGACTTCCACGCAAACTCTAAGCACTGCCCTCTGTGCATGCATCTATGAAGCTCTTACTTCCCAACAGATACACATACATAGACATTTCAATAATAATAATAAAAACCTTTATTTATTATATATATTTTTTTATATTTTTGCTCACTGATGAAATGCTAAATATTAATTTTAAAACTCTAATTTTATTTTTATTTTGTTCATCCAACGCCGCACTGTGATTGTGAGTAACTTCAGAATGGTATTATAAAGAGTATATAGACACTATAGACAGCCTCAGAACAGAAATCTTCTAGTGAGGTGGGTTATTTTCATGTTTGTAATATTGATCATGTTATTACAATAAACGCACAGGTTCCCGGCAATTAAAAAAAAAAATAAAAAATATATGGACTGTAGAACCAATATTAGTCCAATGTGGTTCTCAGGTGTGAAGCTCCTAAAAATTTATGAGAGGTTATAAAAATGAAGATATTAGTGGGTATTCTTCTCAAGAGTGACGATCCTTGTTGTTATGGTGCTGGGGTTCTGTTTACAAGATACGAGGACAGGTAAAAAAAGATATATAAAGATAACTTTTTTTAGAAATTCCAGTGTTTTAAGATTTTCAGGTAAAAAAAGTTGTATTGTTTGCATGAAAAAATATTTTTGTATAGGAAAAAAGTAATTTCGAAAAAAATTATTTGTCTTTGCACTTCTACCATCATAAACATATGCAACAGAAGTTAGTGCACTTTACCCCCGGACACCTTAAAGTCTGTACATATACCTAGTTGTATTTGTGTTAAACATGAAGCATTTATTTTTAAATTAGTATATTAAATAATGTTATCTCGCATTACCAACTGCTTTTAATTTAATTTCTCGTTCCAAGAAAACATTTGATAGGAAGAAAAGTTCTCTTAAAAATAACCTGAATTTGTGTTAAATTAATCTCAAATTCCTCCTCAAGACTTGTTGAGGAGTTGAAGTGAATTCCCTGTATTGATCGTTTTCCATATGAGGAGTTATTTCATGCAGATGTTTGTTTCTAAAACCCAAGGGATCCTTAAACTTGAATTTAAAAGTGGCCTCTTCATTTGATAATGCCTTTGGAAGATGAAACACCTGTCAAGCGTAGTAATAATTAGATAGCAGAACTTGTTTATACATAAACCTGTTTTTTTAAAAATTAAATAATGATATGGGAAGTTTTCACAGACAATGAAGACCGTTAATTACCGTTGGCATAGAAACTGGCATCTGTTTTTCCTCCACATAATTCAGACGTCTTCATTAATACATCCCTACAGCCCCTACCTTAAGCCGTCTCGAAACGCTGTTCAAACAGGTGGCGACATAGCTCCCTGAACAGATGGGGCACTCTTGTGAGGTATCAATTAAAAAAGTCGCAATAGAAAATTTATTGGTCAACATAAAAATAAAATAAAAATATTTTCACTATCGTAATTTAAGGCAAAAAAAAAAACAGAATACTCACCCTATTGAATATAAAGCCTATATAAGTCTTTCTGTCTCTATAAAAATATATGTTATATAAATTTAAAATTTAAATAAATTTAATATATATTTCTATAGAGATTAAAGAGAAACACGATTATACTGTGGTAGATGGGAAGAACTTTTTATTTGTTGAAGGATTATGCTTTTGTACATACATAATATAATGTTGATAATAAAGAAACGAGTTTAGTACAGTAAATAAATGATCTATTTCAAATAATGTATATAAAAATAATACATTATGTGAACCCATGTATTTTTTTCAATTAGGATATACTAGCTGACGTATACCTGGCCTTGCTCGGGGTTGTGAATGATATGGAGTAATGTAAGGATATACATACTAGCTGACGTGTACCTGGCCTTGCACAGTGTTGTTAATCACTTGGAGTCATGTTAGGATATACTAGCTGACGTATACCTGGCCTTGCTCGGGTTTGTGAATGATACGGAGTAATGTTAGGATATACTAGCTGACGTATACCTGGCCTTGCTCGGGGTTGTGAATGATATGGAGTAATGTAAGGATATACTAGCTGACGTGTACCTGGCCTTGCACAGTGTTGTTAATCACTTGGAGTCATGTTAGGATATACTAGCTGACGTATACCTGGCCTTGCTCGGGGTTGTGAATGATATGGAGTAATGTAAGGATATACTAGCTGACGTGTACCTGGCCTTGCACAGTGTTGTTAATCACTTGGAGTCATGTTAGGATATACTAGCTGACGTATACCTGGCCTTGCTCGGGGTTGTGAATGATATGGAGTAATGTTAGGATATACTAGCTGACGTATACCTGGCCTTGCTCGGGGTTGTGAATGATATGGAGTAATGTAAGGATATACTAGCTGACGTGTACCTGGCCTTGCACAGGGTTGTGGATCACTTGGAGTCATGTCAGGATATACTAGCTGACGTGTACCTGGCCTTGCACAGGGTTGTGAATCTCTTGGAGTCATGTTAGGATATACTAGCTGACGTGTACATGGTCTTGCTCGGGGTTATGAATGATTTGGAGTCATGTTAACATATGCTAGCTGACGTATACCTGGCGTTGCTCGGGGTTGTGAATGATAAGGAGTAATGTTAGGATATACTAGCTGACGTGTACCTGGTCTATTTAAGACTTGGGTTCGAACTTTGGAAGCAGTTTTCTCAGGCTCTATGGTACCAAATTGGCTGAAATATTGGAATAAAGATAAAAATAGTGGTACAAATCGAAATGAATCACAATATCTCCATAGTTGGATTTAAAAAAAAATCATGTTTTTTATGGACGCTAATTTCAGACTTGGGTTCGAACTTTGGAAGCAGTTTTCTCAGGCTCTATGGTTCTAAATGGGCTGAAATATTGGAATAAAGATAAAAATAGTGGTACAAATCGAAATCAATCACAAAATCTCAATAAAGTTTGACTCTTAGAAAAATCATGATCTTAATGGACGCTAATTTAAGACTTGGGTTAGAACTTTGGAAGCAGTTTTTTTCAGGCTCTATGGTACCAAATGGGCTGAAATTTTGAAAAAGTGGTAAGAATCGTGGAACACATCGAATTCGGTCACAAAATCTCCATAAAGTTGGATTTTTTGAAAAAAAAAGTGTTTTTTATTAAGGCTAATTGCAGACTTGGTTTCGAATTTTGGATTCTCAGGCTCTATGGTACCAAATGGGCTAGAATTTTGGAACAGTCATGAGAATCATGCTCCAAATCGAATTCAGTCACAAGATCTACATAAAATTGGATTTTTTTAAAAATCATAATTTTTATGGACGCAATTTTCAGACTTGGGTTCGAACTTTGGAAGCATTTTTCTCAGGCTCTATGGTACCAAATGGACTGAAATTTTGGAAAAGTGGTAAGAATCGTGGTACAAATCGAATTCAGTCACAAAATCTCCATACAGTTGGATTTTTTAAAAAATCATAATTTTTATGGATGCTAATTACAGACTTGGGTTCGAACTTTGGAAGCAGTTCTCTCAGGCTCTATGGTACCAAATGGGCTGAAATTTTGGAAACGTGGTAAAAATCGTGGTACAAATCGAATTCAGTCACAAAATCTCCATACAGTTGGATTTTTAAAAAATTCGTACTTTTTATGGACGCTTATTTCAGACTTGGGTTCGAACTTTGGAAGCAGTTTTCTCAGGCTCTATGGTCCCAAATGGGCCGAAATTTTGGAAACGTGGTAAAAATCGTGGTACAAATCGAATTCAGTCACAAAATCTCCATAAAGTTTGACTCTTAGAAAAATCTCTATTTTAATGAACGCTTATTTCAAAGGGTAACAATTATTTTACAAGCAATAATTGTTCGCCTGAAACACTCATCTACATTGAAAAATCTCCTGATAAAAGATACATGACGCCAACGGGACTCGAACCCGTGTCCCTTCGATTTCCGGTCGACAGCTCTGACCACTGAGCTATGGCGGCTTATCTCTTACCCGCGAAATTATTCAATATATACTAGTGTTTCATTCAACAATTACTGCTTGTTACATTTTTCACCTGAAAACAACCAACTTTATTTTATATGAGAAAAAAATTATTGCTTGTAAAATAATTGTTACCCTTTGTGCTATGCATAAAAAATCTTGTCTTAAAAACATTAGTTTACCAAAAAAATAATAAGCTTATTTCAAACTTGGGTTCGAACTTTGGAAGCAGTTTTCTCAGGCTCTATGGTTCCAAATGGGCTGAAATATTGGAATAAAGATAAAAATAGTGGTACAAATCGAAATCAATCACAAAATCTCAATAAAGTTTGACTCTTAGAAAAATCATGATCTTAATGGACGCTTATTTAAGACTTGGGTTCGAACTTTGGAAGCATTTTTCTCAGGCTCTATGGTACCAAATGGACTGAAATTTTGGAAAAGTGGTAAGAATCGTGGTACAAATCGAATTCAGTCACAAAATCTCCATACAGTTGGATTTTTTAAAAAATCATAATTTTTATGGATGCTAATTACAGACTTGGGTTCGAACTTTGGAAGCAGTTCTCTCAGGCTCTATGGTACCAAATGGGCTGAAATTTTGGAAACGTGGTAAAAATCGTGGTACAAATCGAATTCAGTCACAAAATCTCCATACAGTTGGATTTTTAAAAAATTCGTACTTTTTATGGACGCTTATTTCAGACTTGGGTTCGAAATTTGGAAGCAGTTTTCTCAGGCTCTATGGTCCCAACTGGGCCGAAATTTTGGAAACGTGGTAAAAATCGTGGTACAAATCGAATTCAGTCACAAAATCTCCATAAAGTTTGACTCTTAGAAAAATCTTGATTTTAATAAACGCTTATTTCAGACTTGGGTTCGAACTTTGGAAGCAGTTTTCTCAAAATCTATGGTACCAAATGGGCTGAAATTTTGGAAAAGTGGTAAGAATCGTGGAAAACATCGAATTCGGTCACAAAATCTCCATAAAGTTGGATTTTTTTGAAAAAAATAAGTGTTTTTTATGGCTAATTGCAGACTTGGTTTCGAATTTTGGAAGCAGTTTTCTCAGGCTCTATGGTACCAAATGGGCTAGAATTTTGGAACAGTCATGAGAATCATGCTCCAAATCGAATTCAGTCACAAGATCTACATAAAATTGGATTTTTTTAAAAAATCATAATTTTTATGGACGCAATTTTCAGACTTGGGTTCGAACTTTGGAAGCATTTTTCTCAGGCTCTATGGTCCCAAATGGACTGAAATTTTGGAAACGTGGTAAGAATCGTGTTACAAATCGAATTCAGTCACAAAAATCTCCATAAAGTTGGATTTTTAAAAAAATTCGTACTTTTTATGGACGCTTATTTCAGACTTGGGTTCGAACTTTGGAAGCAGTTTTCTCAAAATCTATGGTACCAAATGGGCTAGAATTTTGGAACAGTCATAAGAATCATGCTCCTAATCGAATTCAGTCACAAAATCTATATAAAGTTGGATTTTTATTTAAATCATAATTTTTATGGAAGCTATTTTCAGTCTTGGGTTCGAACTTTGGAAGCAGTTTTCTCAAAATCTATGGTACCAAATGGGCTTGAATTTTGGAACAGTCATGAGAATCATGCTCCAAATCGAATTCAGTCACAAAATCTATTTAAAGTTGGATTTTTTTAAAAATCATAATTTTTATGGACGCTTATTTCAGACTTGGGTTCGAACTTTGGAAGCAGTTTTCTCAGGCTCTATGGTCCCAAATGGGCCGAAATTTCGGAAACGTGGTAAAAATCGTGGTACAAATCGAATTCAGTCACAAAATCTCCATAAAGTTTGACTCTTAGAAAAATCTTGATTTTAATAAACGCTAGTTTCAGACTTGGGTTCGAATTTTGGAAGCAGTTTTCTCAAAATCTATGGTACCAAATGGGCTGAAATTTTGGAAACGTGGTAAAAATCGTGGTACAAATCGAATTCAGTCACAAAATCTCCAAACAGTTGGATTTTTTAAAAAATCATAATTTTTTATGGATGCTAATTACAGACTTGGGTTCGAACTTTGGAAGCAGTTTTCTCAGGCTCTATGGTACCAAATGGGCTAGAATTTTGGAACAGTCATGAGAATCATGCTCCAAATCGAATTCAGTAACAAGATCTACATAAAATTGGATTTTTTTTAAAAATCTTGATTTTAATAAACGCTTATTTCAGACTTGGGTTCGAACTTTGGAAGCAGTTTTCTCAAAATCTATGGTACCAAATGGGCTAGAATTTTGGAACAGTCATAAGAATCATGCTCCTAATCGAATTCAGTCACAAAATCTATATAAAGTTGGATTTTTATTTAAATCATAATTTTTATGGAAGCTATTTTCAGTCTTGGGTTCGAACTTTGGAAGCAGTTTTCTCAAAATCTATGGTACCAAATGGGCTTGAATTTTGGAACAGTCATGAGAATCATGCTCCAAATCGAATTCAGTCACAAAATCTATTTAAAGTTGGATTTTTTTAAAAATCATAATTTTTATGGACGCTTATTTCAGACTTGGGTTCGAACTTTGGAAGCAGTTTTCTCAGGCTCTATGGTCCCAAATGGGCCGAAATTTCGGAAACGTGGTAAAAATCGTGGTACAAATCGAATTCAGTCACAAAATCTCCATAAAGTTTGACTCTTAGAAAAATCTCTATTTTAATGAACGCTTATTTCAAACTTGGGTTCGAACTTTGGAAGCAGTTTTCTCAGGCTCTATGGTACCAAATGGACTGAAATTTTGGAAAAGTGGTAAGAATCGTGGTACAAATCGAATTCAGTCACAAAATCTCCATAAAGTTGGATTTTTAAAAAAATCATAATTTTTATGGACGCTAATTTCAGACTTGGGTTCGAACTTTGGAAGCAGTTTTCTCAAAATCGATGGTACGAAATGGGCTGAAATTTTGGAAACCTGGTAAGAATCGTGGTACATATCGAATTCAGTCATAAACCTCCATAAAGTTGGATTTTTAAAAAAATCGAAATTTTTTTGGATGCTAATTTCAGACTTGGGTTCGAACTGTGGAAGCAGTTTTCTCAAAATCTATGTTACCAAATGGGCTGAAATTATGGAAAAGTGGTAAGAATCGTGGTACAAATCGAATTCAGTCACAAAATCTCCATAAAGTTGGATTATAAAAAAAATCATAATTTTTATTGACGCTAATTTCAGACTTGGGTTCAAAATTTGGAAGCAGTTTTCTCAAAATCTATGGTACCAAATGGGCTTGAATTTTGGAACAGTCATGAGAATCATGCTCCAAATCGAATTCAGTCACAAAATCTCCATAAAGTTGGATTATAAAAAAAATCATAATTTTTATTGACGCTAATTTCAGACTTGGGTTCAAAATTTGGAAGCAGTTTTCTCAAAATCTATGGTACCAAATGGGCTTGAATTTTGGAACAGTCATGAGAATCATGCTCCAAATCGAATTCAGTCACAAAATCTATATAATGTTGGATTTTTTTTAAAATAATAATTTTTATGAAAGCTATTTTCAGACTTGGGTTCGAACTTTGGAAGCAGTTTTCACAGGCTCTATGTTACCAAATGGACTGAAATTTAGGAAAAGTGGTAAGAATCGTTGTACAAATCGAATTCAGTCACAAAATCTCCATAAAGTTTGATTCTTAGAAAAATCTTGATTTTAATGAACGCTAGTTTCAGACTTGGGTTCGAACTTTGGAAGCAGTTTTCTCAAAATCTATGGTACCAAATGGGCTTGAATTTTGGAACAGTCATGAGAATCATGCTCCAAATCGAATTCAGTCACAAAATCTATATAAAGTTGGATTTTTTTAAAAATCATAATTTTTATGGACGCAATTTTCAGACTTGGGTTAGAACTTTGGAAGCAGTTTTCTCAGACTCTATGCTACCAAATGGACTGAAATTTTGGAAAAAAGGTAAGAATCGTGGAACAAATCGAATTCAGTCACAAAATCTCCATAAAGTTGGATTTTTAAAAAATTCTTAATTTTTATGGACGCTTATTTCAGTGTTGGGTTCGAACTTTGGAAGCAGTTTTCTCAGGCTCTATGGTCCCAAATGGGCCGAAATTTCGGAAACGTGGTAAAAATCGTGGTACAAATCGAATTCAGTCACAAAATCTCCATAAAGTTTGACTCTTAGAAAAATCTTGATTTTAATAAACGCTTATTTCAGACTTGGGTTCGAAATTTGGAAGCAGTTTTCTCAAAATCTATGGTACCAAATGGGCTGAAATTTTAAAAAAGTGGTAAGAATCGTGGAAAACATCGAATTCGGTCACAAAATCTCCATAAAGTTGGATTTTTTGAAAAAATAAGTGTTTTTTATGGCTAATTGCAGACTTGGTTTCGAATTTTGGAAGCAGTTTTCTCAGGCTCTATGGTACCAAATGGGCTAGAAATTTGGAACAGTCATGAGAATCATGCTCCAAATCGAATTCAGTCACAAGATCTACATAAAATTGGATTTTTTTAAAAATAATAATTTTTATGGACGCAATTTTCAGACTTGGGTTCGAACTTTGGAAGCATTTTTCTCAGGCTCTATGGTCCCAAATGGACTGAAATTTTGGAAACGTGGTAAGAATCGTGTTACAAATCGAATTCAGTCACAAAATCTCCATAAAGTTGGATTTTTAAAAAATTCGTACTTTTTATGGACGCTTATTTCAGACTTGGGTTCGAACTTTGGAAGCAGTTTTCTCAAAATCTATGGTACCAAATGGGCTTGAATTTTGGAACAGTCATTAGAATCATGCTCCAAATCGAATTCAGTCACAAAATCTATATAAAGTTGGATTTTTAAAAAAATCATAATTTTTATGGACGCAATTTTCAGACTTGGGTTCGAACTTTGGAAGCAGTTTTCTCAGGCTCTATGGTACCAAATGGACTGAAATTTTGGAAAAGTGGTAAGAATCGTGGAACACATCGAATTCGGTCACAAAATCTCCATAAAGTTGGATTTTTTGAAAAAATAAGTGTTTTTTATTAAGGCTAATTGCAGACTTGGTTTCGAATTTTGGAAGCAGTTTTCTCAGGCTCTATGGTACCAAATGGGCTAGAATTTTGGAACAGTCATGAGAATCATGCTTCAAATCGAATTCAGTCACAAGATCTACATAAAATTGGATTTTTTTAAAAATCTTGATTTTAATAAACGCTTATTTCAGACTTGGGTTCGAACTTTGGAAGCAGTTTTCTCAAAATCTATGGTACCAAATGGGCTTGAATTTTGGAACAGTCATGAGAATCATGCTCCAAATCGAATTCAGTCACAAAATCTATTTAAAGTTGGATTTTTTTAAAAATCATAATTTTTATGGACGCTTATTTCAGACTTGGGTTCGAACTTTGGAAGCAGTTTTCTCAGGCTCTATGGTCCCAAATGGGCCGAAATTTTGGAAACGTGGTAAAAATCGTGGTACAAATCGAATTCAGTCACAAAATCTCCATAAAGTTTGACTCTTAGAAAAATCTTGATTTTAATAAACGCTAGTTTCAGACTTGGGTTCGAATTTTGGAAGCAGTTTTCTCAAAATCTATGGTACCAAATGGGCTGAAATTTTGGAAACGTGGTAAAAATCGTGGTACAAATCGAATTCAGTCACAAAATCTCCAAACAGTTGGATTTTTTAAAAAATCATAATTTTTATGGATGCTAATTACAGACTTGGGTTCGAACTTTGGAAGCAGTTTTCTCAGGCTCTATGGTACCAAATGGGCTAGAATTTTGGAACAGTCATGAGAATCATGCTCCAAATCGAATTCAGTAACAAGATCTACATAAAATTGGATTTTTTCAAAAATCTTGATTTTAATAAACGCTTATTTCAGACTTGGGTTCGAACTTTGGAAGCAGTTTTCTCAAAATCTATGGTACCAAATGGGCTAGAATTTTGGAACAGTCATAAGAATCATGCTCCTAATCGAATTCAGTCACAAAATCTATATAAAGTTGGATTTTTATTTAAATCATAATTTTTATGGAAGCTATTTTCAGTCTTGGGTTCGAACTTTGGAAGCAGTTTTCTCAAAATCTATGGTACCAAATGGGCTTGAATTTTGGAACAGTCATGAGAATCATGCTCCAAATCGAATTCAGTCACAAAATCTATTTCAAGTTGGATTTTTTTAAAAATCATAATTTTTATGGACGCTTATTTCAGACTTGGGTTCGAACTTTGGAAGCAGTTTTCTCAGGCTCTATGGTCCCAAATGGGCCGAAATTTCGGAAACGTGGTAAAAATCGTGGTACAAATCGAATTCAGTCACAAAATCTCCATAAAGTTTGACTCTTAGAAAAATCTCTATTTTAATGAACGCTTATTTCAAACTTGGGTTCGAACTTTGGAAGCAGTTTTCTCAGGCTCTATGGTACCAAATGGACTGAAATTTTGGAAAAGTGGTAAGAATCGTGGTACAAATCGAATTCAGTCACAAAATCTCCATAAAGTTGGATTTTTAAAAAAATCATAATTTTTATGGACGCTAATTTCAGACTTGGGTTCGAACTTTGGAAGCAGTTTTCTCAAAATCGATGGTACGAAATGGGCTGAAATTTTGGAAACCTGGTAAGAATCGTGGTACATATCGAATTCAGTCACAAAATCTCCATACAGTTGGATTTTTTAAAAAATCATAATTTTTATGGATGCTAATTACAGACTTGGGTTCGAACTTTGGAAGCAGTTCTCTCAGGCTCAATGGTACCAAATGGGCTGAAATTTTGGAAACGTGGTAAAAATCGTGGTACAAATCGAATTCAGTCACAAAATCTCCATAAAGTTGGATTTTTAAAAAAATCATAATTTTTATGGACGCTAATTTCAGACTTGGGTTCGAACTTTGGAAGCAGTTTTCTCAAAATCGATGGTACGAAATGGGCTGAAATTTTGGAAACCTGGTAAGAATCGTGGTACATATCGAATTCAGTCACAAAATCTCCAAACAGTTGGATTTTTTAAAAAATCATAATTTTTATGGATGCTAATTACAGACTTGGGTTCGAACTTTGGAAGCAGTTTTCTCAGGCTCTATGGTACCAAATGGGCTAGAATTTTGGAACAGTCATGAGAATCATGCTCCAAATCGAATTCAGTAACAAGATCTACATAAAATTGGATTTTTTCAAAAATCTTGATTTTAATAAACGCTTATTTCAGACTTGGGTTCGAACTTTGGAAGCAGTTTTCTCAAAATCTATGGTACCAAATGGGCTAGAATTTTGGAACAGTCATAAGAATCATGCTCCTAATCGAATTCAGTCACAAAATCTATATAAAGTTGGATTTTTATTTAAATCATAATTTTTATGGAAGCTATTTTCAGTCTTGGGTTCGAACTTTGGAAGCAGTTTTCTCAAAATCTATGGTACCAAATGGGCTTGAATTTTGGAACAGTCATGAGAATCATGCTCCAAATCGAATTCAGTCACAAAATCTATTTCAAGTTGGATTTTTTTAAAAATCATAATTTTTATGGACGCTTATTTCAGACTTGGGTTCGAACTTTGGAAGCAGTTTTCTCAGGCTCTATGGTCCCAAATGGGCCGAAATTTCGGAAACGTGGTAAAAATCGTGGTACAAATCGAATTCAGTCACAAAATCTCCATAAAGTTTGACTCTTAGAAAAATCTCTATTTTAATGAACGCTTATTTCAAACTTGGGTTCGAACTTTGGAAGCAGTTTTCTCAGGCTCTATGGTACCAAATGGACTGAAATTTTGGAAAAGTGGTAAGAATCGTGGTACAAATCGAATTCAGTCACAAAATCTCCATAAAGTTGGATTTTTAAAAAAATCATAATTTTTATGGACGCTAATTTCAGACTTGGGTTCGAACTTTGGAAGCAGTTTTCTCAAAATCGATGGTACGAAATGGGCTGAAATTTTGGAAACCTGGTAAGAATCGTGGTACATATCGAATTCAGTCACAAAATCTCCATACAGTTGGATTTTTTAAAAAATCATAATTTTTATGGATGCTAATTACAGACTTGGGTTCGAACTTTGGAAGCAGTTCTCTCAGGCTCAATGGTACCAAATGGGCTGAAATTTTGGAAACGTGGTAAAAATCGTGGTACAAATCGAATTCAGTCACAAAATCTCCATACAGTTGGATTTTTTAAAAAATCATAATTTTTATGGATGCTAATTACAGACTTGGGTTCGAACTTTGGAAGCAGTTCTCTCAGGCTCAATGGTACCAAATGGGCTGAAATTTTGGAAACGTGGTAAAAATCGTGGTACAAATCGAATTCAGTCACAAAATCTCCATACAGTTGGATTTTTAAAAAATTCGTACTTTTTATGGACGCTTATTTCAGACTTGGGTTCGAACTTTGGAAGCAGTTTTCTCAGGCTCTATGGTACCAAATGGGCTAGAATTTTGGAACAGTCATGAGAATCATGCTCCAAATCGAATTCAGTCACAAGATCTACATAAAATTGGATTTTTTTAAAAATCTTGATTTTAATAAACGCTTATTTCAGACTTGGGTTCGAACTTTGGAAGCAGTTTTCTCAAAATCTATGGTACCAAATGGGCTAGAATTTTGGAACAGTCATAAGAATCATGCTCCTAATCGAATTCAGTCACAAAATCTATATAAAGTTGGATTTTTATTTAAATCATAATTTTTATGGAAGCTATTTTCAGTCTTGGGTTCGAACTTTGGAAGCAGTTTTCTCAAAATCTATGGTACCAAATGGGCTTGAATTTTGGAACAGTCATGAGAATCATGCTCCAAATCGAATTCAGTCACAAAATCTATTTCAAGTTGGATTTTTTTAAAAATCATAATTTTTATGGACGCTTATTTCAGACTTGGGTTCGAACTTTGGAAGCAGTTTTCTCAGGCTCTATGGTCCCAAATGGGCCGAAATTTCGGAAACGTGGTAAAAATCGTGGTACAAATCGAATTCAGTCACAAAATCTCCATAAAGTTTGACTCTTAGAAAAATCTCTATTTTAATGAACGCTTATTTCAAACTTGGGTTCGAACTTTGGAAGCAGTTTTCTCAGGCTCTATGGTCCCAAATGGGGCGAAATTTCGGAAACGTGGTAAAAATCGTGGTACAAAACGAATTCAGTCACAAAATCTCCATAAAGTTTGACTCTTAGAAAAATCTTGATTTTAATAAACGCTTATTACAGACTTGGGTTCGAACTTTGGAAGCAGTTCTCTCAGGCTCTATGGTACCAAATGGGGTAGAATTTTGGAACAGTCATGAGAATCATGCTCCAAATCGAATTCAGTCACAAGATCTATATAAAATTGGATTTTTTTAAAAATCATAATTGTTATGGACGCAATTTTCAGACTTGGGTTCGAACTTTGGAAGAATTTTTCTCAGGCTCTATGGTACCAAATGGACTGAAATTTTGGAAAAGTGGTAAGAATCGTGGTACAAATCGAATTCAGTCACAAAATCTCCATACAGTTGGATTTTTTAAAAAATCATAATTTTTATGGATGCTAATTACAGACTTGGGTTCGAACTTTGGAAGCAGTTCTCTCAGGCTCTATGGTACCAAATGGGCTGAAATTTTGGAAACGTGGTAAAAATCGTGGTACAAATCGAATTCAGTCACAAAATCTCCATAAAGTTTGACTCTTAGAAAAATCTTGATTTTAATAAACGCTTATTTCAGACTTGGGTTCGAACTTTGGAAGCAGTTTTCTCAAAATCTATGGTACCAAATGGGCTGAAATTTTGGAAAAGTGGTAAGAATCGTCGTACAAATAGAATTCAGTCACAAAATCTCCATAAAGTTGGATTTTTTGAAAAAAAAAGTGTTTTTTATTAAGGCTAATTGCAGACTTGGTTTCGAATTTTGGAAGCAGTTTTCTCAGGCTCTATGGTACCAAATGGGCTAGAATTTTGGAACAGTCATGAGAATCATGCTCCAAATCGAATTCAGTCACAAGATCTATATAAAATTGGATTTTTTTAAAAATGATTATTTTTATGGACGCTAATTTCAGACTTGGGTTCGAACTTTGGAAGCAGTTTTCTCAAAATCTATGGTACCAAATGGACTGAAATTGTGGAAACGTGGTAAGAATCGTGGAACAAATCGAATTCAGTCACAAAATCACCATAAAGTTGGATTATAAAAAAATCATAATTTTTATGGACGCTTATTTCAGACTTGGGTTCAAAATTTGGAAGCAGTTTTCTCAAAATCTATGGTACCAAATGGGCTAGAATTTTGGAACAGTCATAAGAATCATGCTCCAAATCGAATTCAGTCACAATCACCAATATAATGTTGGATTTTTTTTAAAATAATAATTTTTATGGAAGCTATTTTCAGACTTGGGTTCGAACTTTGGAAGCAGTTTTCACAGGCTCTATGTTACCAAATGGACTGAAATTTAGGAAAAGTGGTAAGAATCGTTGTACAAATCGAATTCAGTCACAAAATCTCCATAAAGTTTGATTCTTAGAAAAATCTTGATTTTAATGAACGCTAGTTTCAGACTTGGGTTCGAACTTTGGAAGCAGTTTTCTCAAAATCTATGGTACCAAATGGGCTTGAATTTTGGAACAGTCATGAGAATCATGCTCCAAATCGAATTCAGTCACAAAATCTATATAAAGTTGGATTTTTTTAAAAATCATAATTTTTATGGACGCAATTTTCAGACTTGGGTTAGAACTTTGGAAGCAGTTTTATCAGACTCTATGCTACCAAATGGACTGAAATTTTGGAAAAAAGGTAAGAATCGTGGAACAAATCGAATTCAGTCACAAAATCTCCATAAAGTTGGATTTTTAAAAAATTCTTAATTTTTATGGACGCTTATTTCAGTGTTGGGTTCGAACTTTGGAAGCAGTTTTCTCAGGCTCTATGGTCCCAAATGGGCCGAAATTTCGGAAACGTGGTAAAAATCGTGGTACAAATCGAATTCAGTCACAAAATCTCCATAAAGTTTGACTCTTAGAAAAATCTTGATTTTAATAAACGCTTATTTCAGACTTGGGTTCGAAATTTGGAAGCAGTTTTCTCAAAATCTATGGTACCAAATGGGCTGAAATTTTAAAAAAGTGGTAAGAATCGTGGAAAACATCGAATTCGGTCACAAAATCTCCCTAAAGTTGGATTTTTAAAAAAATCATAATTTTTATGGACGCTAATTTCAGACTTGGGTTCGAACTTTGGAAGCAGTTTTCTCAAAATCTATGGTACGAAATGGGCTGAAATTTTGGAAACCTGGTAAGAATCGTGGTACATATCGAATTCAGTCATAAACCTCCATAAACTTGGATTTTTAAGAAAATCGAAATTTTTTTGGATGCTAATTTCAGACTTGGGTTCGAACTGTGGAAGCAGTTTTCTCAAAATCTATGTTACCAAATGGGCTGAAATTATGGAAAAGTGGTAAGAATCGTGGTACAAATCGAATTCAGTCACAAAATCCTCATAAAGTTGGATTATAAAAAAAATCATAATTTTTATGGACGCTAATTTCAGACTTAAGTTCAAAATTTGGAAGCAGTTTTCTCAAAATCTATGGTACCAAATGGGCTAGAATTTTGGAACAGTCATAAGAATCATGCTCCTAATCGAATTCAGTCACAAAATCTCCATAAAGTTTGACTCTTAGAAAAATCATGATTTTAATGAAAGCTATTTTCAGACTTGGGTTCAAAATTTGGAAGCAGTTTTCTCAAAATCTATGGTACCAAATGGGCTTGAATTTTGGAACAGTCATGAGAATCATGCTCCTAATCGAATTCAGTCACAAAATCTATATTAAGTTGGATTTTTATTTAAATCATAATTTTTATGGAAGCTATTTTCAGTCTTGGGTTCGAACTTTGGAAGCAGTTTTCTCAAAATCTATGGTACCAAATGGGCTTGAATGTTGGAACAGTCATGAGAATCATGCTCCAAATCGAATTCAGTCACAAAATCTATATAAAGTTGGATTTTTTTAAAAATCATAATTTTTATGGACGCAATTTTCAGACTTGGGTTCGAACTTTGGAAGCAGTTTTCTCAGGCTCTATGGTACCAAATGGACTGAAATTTTGGAAAAGTGGTAAGAATCGTGGTACAAATCGAATTCAGTCACAAAATCTCCCTAAAGTTGAATTTTTAAAAAAATCATAATTTTTATGGACGCTAATTTCAGACTTGGGTTCGAACTTTGGAAGCAGTATTCTCAAAATCCATGGTACCGAATGGGCTGAAATTTTGGAAAAGTGGTAAGAATCGTCGTACAAATCAAATTCAGTCACAAAATCCTCATAAAGTTGGATTATAAAAAAAATCATAATTTTTATGGACGCTAATTTCAGACTTGGGTTCAAAATTTGGAAGCAGTTTTCTCAAAATCTATGGTACCAAATGGGCTAGAATTTTGGAACAGTAATAAGAATCATGCTCCTAATCGAATTCAGTCACAAAATCTATATAAAGTTGGATTTTTATTTAAATCATAATTTTTATGGAAGCTATTTTCAGTCTTGGGTTCGAACTTTGGAAGCAGTTTTCTCAAAATCTATGGTACCAAATGGGCTTGAATTTTGGAACAGTCATGAGAATCATGCTCCAAATCGAATTCAGTCACAAAATCTATATAAAGTTGGATTTTTTTAAAAATCATAATTTTTATGGACGCAATTTTCAGACTTGGGTTCGAACTTTGGAAGCAGTTTTCTCAAAATCTATGGTACGAAATCGGCTGAAATTTTGGAAACCTGGTAAGAATCGTGGTACATATCGAATTCAGTCATAAACCTCCATAAAGTTGGATTTTTAAAAAAATCGAAATTTTTTTGGATGCTAATTTCAGACTTGGGTTCGAACTGTGGAAGCAGTTTTCACAGGCTCTATGTTACCAAATGGACTGAAATTTAGGAAAAGTGGTAAGAATCGTTGTACAAATCGAATTCAGTCACAAAATCTCCATAAAGTTTGACACTTAGAAAAATCTTGATTTTAATAAACGCTTATTTCAAACTTGGGTTCGAACTTTGGAAGCAGTTTTCTCAAAATCTATGGTACCAAATGGGCTGAAATTTTGGAAAAGTGGTAAGAATCGTGGAACAAATCGAATTCTTTCACAAAATTTCCATAAAGTTGGAATTTTAAAAAATTCATAATTTTTATGGACGCTTATTTCAGACTTGGGTTCGAACTTTGGAAGCAGTTTTCTCAGGCTCTATGGTCCCAAATGGGCCGAAATTTCGGAAACGTGGTAAAAATCGTGGTACAAATCGAATTCAGTCACAAAATCTCCATAAAGTTTGACTCTTAGAAAAATCTTGATTTTAATAAACGCTTATTTCAGACTTGGGTTCGAACTTTGGAAGCAGTTTTCTCAGGCTCTATGGTCCCAAATGGGCCGAAATTTCGGAAACGTGGTAAAAATCGTTGAACAAATCGAATTCAGTCACAAAATCTACATAAAGTTTGACTCTTAGAAAAATCTTGATTTTAATAAACGCTTATTTCAGACTTGGGTTCGATCTTTGGAAGCAGTTTTCTCAGACTCTATGGTACCAAATGGACTGAAATTTTGGAAAAGTGGTAAGAATCGTCGTTCAAATCAAATTCAGTCACAAAATCTCCATAAAGTTTGACTCTTAGAAAAATCTTGATTTTAATGAACGCTAGTTTCAGACTTGGGTTCGAACTTTGGAAGCAGTTTTCTCAAAATCTATGGTACCAAATGGGCTTGAATTTTGGAACAGTCATGAGAATCATGCTCCAAATCGAATTCAGTCACAAAATCTATATAAAGTTGGATTTTTTTAAAAATCATAATTTTTATGGACGCAATTTTCAGACTTGGGTTCGAACTTTGGAAGCAGTTTTCTCAAAATCTATGGTACCAAATGGGCTTGAATTTTGGAACAGTCATGAGAATCATGCTCCAAATAGAATTCAGTCGCAAAATCTATTTAAAGTTGGATTTTTTTAAAAATCATAATTTTTATGGACGCTTATTTCAGACTTGGGTTCGAACTTTGGAAGCAGTTTTCTCAGGCTCTATGGTGCCAAATGGGCCGAAATTTCGGAAACGTGGTAATAATCGTGGTACAAATCGAATTCAGTCACAAAATCTCCATAAAGTTTGACTCTTAGAAAAATCTTGATTTTAATAAACGCTTATTTCAGACTTGGGTTCGAACTTTGGAAGCAGTTTTCTCAAAATCTATGGTACCAAATGGGCTGAAATTTTGGAAAAGTGGTAAGAATCGTCGTACAAATCAAATTCAGTCACAAAATCTGCATAAAGTTTGACTCTTAGAAAAATCTTGATTTTAATGAACGCTAGTTTCAGACTTGGGTTCGAACTTTGGAAGCAGTTTTCTCAAAATCTATGGTACCAAATGGGCTGAAATTTTGTAAACGTGGTAAAAATCGTGGTACAAATCGAATTCAGTCACAAAATCTCCATAAAGTTGGATTTTTAAAAAATTCATAATTTTTATGGACGCTTATTTCAGACTTGGGTTCGAACTTTGGAAGCAGTTTTCTCAGGCTCTATGGTCCCAATTGGGCCGAAATTTCGGAAACGTGGTAAAAATCGTGGTACAAATCGAATTCAGTCACAAAATCTCCATAAAGTTTGACTCTTAGAAAAATCTTGATTTCAATAAACGCTTATTTCAGACTTGGGTTCGAACTTTGGAAGCAGTTTTCTCAAAATCTATGGTACCAAATGGGCTGAAATTTTGGAAAAGTGGTAAGAATCGTCGTACAAATCAAATTCAGTAACAAAATCTCCATAAAGTTTGACTCTTAGAAAAATCTTGATTTTAATGAACGCAAGTTTCAGACTTGGGTTCGAACTTTGGAAGCAGTTTTCACAGGCTCTATGGTACCAAATGGACTGAAATTTAGGAAAAGTGGTAAGAATCGTTGTAAAAATCGAATTCAGTCACAAAATCTCCATAAAGTTTGACACTTAGAAAAATCTTGATTTTAATAAACGCTTATTTCAAACTTGGGTTCGAACTTTGGAAGCAGTTTTCTCAAAATCTATGGTACCAAATGGGCTGAAATTTTGGAAAAGTGGTAAGAATCGTCGTACAAATCAAATTCAGTCACAAAATCTCCATAAAGTTTGACTCTTAGAAAAATCTTGATTTTAATGAACGCTAGTTTCAGACTTGGGTTCGAACTTTGGAAGCAGTTTTCTCAAAATCTATGGTACCAAATGGGCTTGAATTTTGGAACAGTCATGAGAATCATGCTCCAAATCGAATTCAGTCACAAAATATATATAAAGTTGGTTTTTTTTTTAAATCATAATTTTTATGGACGCAATTTTCAGACTTTGGTTCGTACTTTGGAAGCAGTTTTCTCAGACTCTATGGTACCAAATGGACTGAAATTTAGGAAAAGTGGTAAGAATCGTTGAACAAATCGAATTCAGTCTCAAAATCTCCATAAAGTTGGATTTTTAAAAAATTCATAATTTTTATGGAAGCTTATTTCAGACTTGGGTTTGAACTTTGGAAGCAGTTTTCTCAGGCTCTATGGTCCCAATTGGGCCGAAATTTCGGAAACGTGGTAAAAATCGTGGTACAAATCGAATTCAGTCACAAAATCTCCATAAAGTTTGACTCTTAGAAAAATCTTGATTTCAATAAACGCTTATTTCAGACTTGGGTTCGAACTTTGGAAGCAGTTTTCTCAAAATCTATGGTACCAAATGGGCTGAATTTTTGGAAAAGTGGTAAGAATCGTCGTACAAATCAAATTCAGTCACAAAATCTCCATAAAGTTTGACTCTTAGAAAAATCTTGATTTTAATGAACGCAAGTTTCACACTTGGGTTCGAACTTTGGAAGCAGTTTTCACAGGCTCTATGGTCCCAAATGGGCCGAAATTTCGGAAACATCGTAAAAATCGTGGTACAAATCGAATTCAGTCACAAAATCTCCATAAAGTTTGACTCTTAGAAAAATCTTGATTTTAATAAACGCTTATTTCAGACTTGGGTTCGAACTTTGGAAGCAGTTTTCTCAAAATCTATGGTACCAAATGGGCTTGGATTTTGGAACAGTCATGAGAATCATGCTCCAAATCGAATTCAGTCACAAAATCTATATAAAGTTGGATTTTTTTAAAAATCATAATTTTTATGGACGCAATTTTCAGACTTGGGTTCGAACTTTGGAAGCAGTTTTCTCAGGCTCTATGGTCCCAAATGGGCCGAAATTTCGGAAACATCGTAAAAATCGTGGTACAAATCGAATTCAGTCACAAAATCTCCATAAAGTTTGACTCTTAGAAAAATCTTGATTTTAATAAACGCTTATTTCAGACTTGGGTTCGAACTTTGGAAGCAGTTTTCTCAAAATCTATGGTACCAAATGGGCTGAAATTTTGGAAAAGTGGTAAGAATCGTCGTACAAATAGAATTCAGGAACAAAATCTCCATAAAGTTTGACTCTTAGAAAAATCTTGATTTTAATGAACGCTAGTTTCAGACTTGAGTTCGAAGTTTGGAAGCAGTTTTCTCAAAATCTATGGTACCAAATGGGCTTGAATTTTGGAACAGTCATGAGAATCATGCTCCAAATCGAATTCAGTCACAAAATCTATATAAAGTTGGTTTTTTTTAAAAATCATAATTTTTATGGACGCAATTTTCAGACTTGGGTTCGTACTTTGGAAGCAGTTTTCTCAGACTCTATGCTACCAAATGGACTGAAATTTTGGAAAAGTGGTAAGAATCGTGGAACAAATCGAATTCTTTCACAAAATCTCCATAAAGTTGGAATTTTAAAAAATTCATATTTTTTATGGACGCTTATTTCAGACTTGGGTTCGAACTTTGGAAGCAGTTTTCTCAGGCTCTATGGTCCCAAATGGGCCGAAATTTCGGAAACGTGGTAAAAATCGTGGTACAAATCGAATTCAGTCACAAAATCTCCATAAAGTTTGACTCTTAGAAAAATCTTGATTTTAATAAACGCTTATTTCAGACTTGGGTTCGATCTTTGGAAGCAGTTTTCTCAGACTCTATGGTACCAAATGGACTGAAATTTTGGAAAAGTGGTAAGAATCGTCGTTCAAATGAAATTCAGTCACAAAATCTCCATAAAGTTTGACTCTTAGAAAAATCTTGATTTTAATGAACGCTAGTTTCAGACTTGGGTTCGAACTTTGGAAGCAGTTTTCTCAAAATCTATGGTACCAAATGGGCTTGAATTTTGGAACAGTCATGAGAATCATGCTCCAAATCGAATTCAGTCACAAAATCTATATAAAGTTGGATTTTTTTAAAAATCATAATTTTTATGGACGCAATTTTCAGACTTGGGTTCGAACTTTGGAAGAAGTTTTCTCAGACTCTATGCTACCAAATGGACTGAAATTTTGGAAAAGTGGTAAGAATCGTGGAACAAATCGAATTCAGTCACAAAATCTCCATAAAGTTGGATTTTTAAAAAATTCATAATTTTTATGGACGCTTATTTCAGACTTGGGTTCGAACTTTGGAAGCAGTTTTCTCAGGCTCTATGGTCCCAAATAGGCCGAAATTTCGGAAACGTGGTAAAAATCGTGGTACAAATCGAATTCAGTCACAAAATCTCCATAAAGTTTGACTCTTAGAAAAATCTTGATTTTAATAAACGCTTATTTCAGACATGGGTTCGTACTTTGGAAGCAGTTTTCTCAAAATCTATGGTACCAAATGGGCTGAAATTTTGGAAAAGTGGTAAGAATCGTCGTACAAATAGAATTCAGTCACAAAATCTCCATAAAGTTTGACTCTTAGAAAAATCTTGATTTCAATAAAAGCTTATTTCAGACTTGGGTTCGAACCTTGGAAGCAGTTTTCTCAAAATCGGTACCAAATGGGCTGAAATTTTGGAAAAGTGGTAAGAATCGTCGTACAAATCAAATTCAGTCACAAAATCTCCATAAAGTTTGACTCTTAGAAAAATCTTGATTTTAATGAACGCAAGTTTCAGACTTGGGTTCGAACTTTCGAAGCAGTTTTCACAGGCTCTATGGTACCAAATGGACTGAAATTTAGGAAAAGTGGTAAGAATCGTTGTACAAATCGAATTCAGTCACAAAATCTCCATAAAGTTTGACTCTTAGAAAAATCTTGAGTTTAATAAACGCTTATTTCAGACTTGGGTTCGAACTTTGGAAGCAGTTTTCTCAAAATCTATGGTACCAAATGGGCTTGGATTTTGGAACAGTCATGAGAATCATGCTCCAAATCGAATTCAGTCACAAAATCTATATAAAGTTGGATTTTTTTAAAAATCATAATTTTTATGGACGCAATTTTCAGACTTGGGTTCGATCTTTGGAAGCAGTTTTCTCAGACTCTATGGTACCAAATGGACTGAAATTTTGGAAAAGTGGTAAGAATCGTTGAACAAATCGAATTTAGTCACAAAATCTCCATAAAGTTGGATTTTTAAAAAATTCATAATTTTATGGAAGCTTATTTCAGACTTGGGTTCGAACTTTGGAAGCAGTTTTCTCAGGCTCTATGGTCCCAAATGGGCCGAAATTTCGGAAACATCGTAAAAATCGTGGTACAAATCGAATTGAGTCACAAAATCTCCATAAAGTTTGACTCTTAGAAAAATCTTGATTTTAATGAACGCAAGTTTCAGACTTGGGTTCGAACTTTGGAAGCAGTTTTCACAGGCTCTATGGTACCAAATGGACTGAAATTTAGGAAAAGTGGTAAGAATCGTCGTACAAATCAAATTCAGTCACAAAATCTCCATAAAAATTGACTCTTAGAAAAATCTTGATTTTAATGAACGCAAGTTTCAGACTTGGTTTGAACTTTGGAAGCAGTTTTCTTAGGCTCTATGGTCCCAAATGGGCCGAAATTTCGGAAACGTGGTAAAAATCGTGGTACAAATCGAATTCAGTCACAAAATCTCCATAAAGTTTGACTCTTAGAAAAATCTTGATTTTAATAAACGCTTATTTCAGACTTGGGTTCGATCTTTGGAAGCAGTTTTCTCAGACTCTATGGTACCAAATGGACTGAAATTTTGGAAAAGTGGTAAGAATCGTTGAACAAATCGAATTCAGTCACAAAATCTCCATAAAGTTGGATTTTTAAAAAATTCATAATTTTATGGAAGCTTATTTCAGACTTGGGTTCGAACTTTGGAAGCAGTTTTCTCAGGCTCTATGGTCCCAAATGGGCCGAAATTTCGGAAACATCGTAAAAATCGTGGTACAAATCGAATTCAGTCACAAAATCTCCATAAAGTTTGACTCTTAGAAAAATCTTGATTTTAATGAACGCAAGTTTCAGACTTGGGTTCGAACTTTGGAAGCAGTTTTCACAGGCTCTATGGTACCAAATGGACTGAAATTTAGGAAAAGTGGTAAGAATCGTCGTACAAATCAAATTCAGTCACAAAATCTCCATAAAGTTTGACTCTTAGAAAAATCTTGATTTTAATGAACGCAAGTTTCAGACTTGGTTTGAACTTTGGAAGCAGTTTTCTTAGGCTCTATGGTCCCAAATGGGCCGAAATTTCGGAAACGTGGTAAAAATCGTGGTACAAATCGAATTCAGTCAGAAAATCTCCATAAAGTTTGACTCTTAGAAAAATCTTGATTTTAATAAAAGCTTATTTCAGACTTGGGTTCGAACTTTGGAAGCAGTTTTCTCAGACTCTATGGTACCAAATGGACTGAAATTTTGGAAAAGTGGTAAGAATCGTCGTACAAATCAAATTCAGTCACAAAATCTCCATAAAGTTTGACTCTTAGAAAAATCTTGATTTTAATGAACGCTAGTTTCAGACTTGGGTTCGAACTTTGGAAGCAGTTTGCTCAAAATCTATGGTACCAAATGGGCTTGAATTTTGGAACAGTCATGAGAATCATGCTCCAAATCGAATTCAGTCACAAAATCTATATAAAGTTGGATTTTTTTAAAAATCATTATTTTTATGGACGCAATTTTCAGACTTGGGTTTGAACTTTCGAAGCAGTTTTCTCAGACTCTATGCTACTAAATGGACTGAAATTTTGGAAAAGTGGTAAGAATCGTGGAACAAATCGAATTCAGTCCCAAAATCTCCATAAAGTTGGATTTTTAAAAAATTCATAATTTTTATGGACGCTTATTTCAGACTTGGGTTCGAACTTTGGAAGCAGTTTTCTCAGGCTCTATGGTCCCAAATAGGCCGAAATTTCGGAAACGTGGTAAAAATCGTGGTACAAATCGACTTCAGTCACAAAATCTCCATAAAGTTTGACTTTTAGAAAAATCTTGATTTTAATAAACGCTTATTTCAGACATGGGTTCAAACTTTGGAAGCAGTTTTCTCAAAATCTATGGCACCAAATGGGCTGAAATTTTGGAAAAGTGGTAAGAATCGTCGTACAAATAGAATTCAGTCACAAAATCTCCATAAAGTTTGACTCTTAGAAAAATCTTGATTTTAATGAACGCTAGTTTCAGACTTGGGTTCGAACTTTGGAAGCAGTTTTCTCAAAATCTATGGTACCAAATGGGCTTGAATTTCGGAACAGTCATGAGAATCATGCTCCAAATCGAATTCAGTCACAAAATATATATAAAGTTGGTTTTTTTTTTAAATCATAATTTTTATGGACGCAATTTTCAGACTTTGGTTCGTACTTTGGAAGCAGTTTTCTCAGACTCTATGGTACCAAATGGACTGAAATTTAGGAAAAGTGGTAAGAATCGTTGAACAAATCGAATTCAGTCACAAAATCTCCATAAAGTTGGATTTTTAAAAAATTCATAATTTTTATGGAAGCTTATTTCAGACTTGGGTTCGAACTTTGGAAGCAGTTTTCTCAGGCTCTATGGTCCCAATTGGGCCGAAATTTCGGAAACGTGGTAAAAATCGTGGTACAAATCGAATTCAGTCACAAAATCTCCATAAAGTTTGACTCTTAGAAAAATCTTGATTTCAATAAACGCTTATTTCAGACTTGGGTTCGAACTTTGGAAGCAGTTTTCTCAAAATCTATGGTACCAAATGGGCTGAATTTTTGGAAAAGTGGTAAGAATCGTCGTACAAATCAAATTCAGTCACAAAATCTCCATAAAGTTTGACTCTTAGAAAAATCTTGATTTTAATGAACGCAAGTTTCACACTTGGGTTCGAACTTTGGAAGCAGTTTTCACAGGCTCTATGGTCCCAAATGGGCCGAAATTTCGGAAACATCGTAAAAATCGTGGTACAAATCGAATTCAGTCACAAAATCTCCATAAAGTTTGACTCTTAGAAAAATCTTGATTTTAATAAACGCTTATTTCAGACTTGGGTTCGAACTTTGGAAGCAGTTTTCTCAAAATCTATGGTACCAAATGGGCTTGGATTTTGGAACAGTCATGAGAATCATGCTCCAAATCGAATTCAGTCACAAAATCTATATAAAGTTGGATTTTTTTAAAAATCATAATTTTTATGGACGCAATTTTCAGACTTGGGTTCGAACTTTGGAAGCAGTTTTCTCAGGCTCTATGGTCCCAAATGGGCCGAAATTTCGGAAACATCGTAAAAATCGTGGTACAAATCGAATTCAGTCACAAAATCTCCATAAAGTTTGACTCTTAGAAAAATCTTGATTTTAATAAACGCTTATTTCAGACTTGGGTTCGAACTTTGGAAGCAGTTTTCTCAAAATCTATGGTACCAAATGGGCTGAAATTTTGGAAAAGTGGTAAGAATCGTCGTACAAATAGAATTCAGGAACAAAATCTCCATAAAGTTTGACTCTTAGAAAAATCTTGATTTTAATGAACGCTAGTTTCAGACTTGGGTTCGAAGTTTGGAAGCAGTTTTCTCAAAATCTATGGTACCAAATGGGCTTGAATTTTGGAACAGTCATCAGAATCATGCTCCAAATCGAATTCAGTCACAAAATCTATATAAAGTTGGTTTTTTTTAAAAATCATAATTTTTATGGACGCAATTTTCAGACTTGGGTTCGTACTTTGGAAGCAGTTTTCTCAGACTCTATGCTACCAAATGGACTGAAATTTTGGAAAAGTGGTAAGAATCGTGGAACAAATCGAATTCTTTCACAAAATCTCCATAAAGTTGGAATTTTAAAAAATTCATAATTTTTATGGACGCTTATTTCAGACTTGGGTTCGAACTTTGGAAGCAGTTTTCTCAGGCTCTATGGTCCCAAATGGGCCGAAATTTTGGAAAAGTGGTAAAAATCGTGGTACAAATCGAATTCAGTCACAAAATCTCCATAAAGTTTGACTCTTAGAAAAATCTTGATTTTAATAAACGCTTATTTCAGACTTGGGTTCGATCTTTGGAAGCAGTTTTCTCAGACTCTATGGTACCAAATGGACTGAAATTTTGGAAAAGTGGTAAGAATCGTCGTTCAAATCAAATTCAGTCACAAAATCTCCATAAAGTTTGACTCTTAGAAAAATCTTGATTTTAATGAACGCTAGTTTCAGACTTGGGTTCGAACTTTGGAAGCAGTTTTCTCAAAATCTATGGTACCAAATGGGCTTGAATTTTGGAACAGTCATGAGAATCATGCTCCAAATCGAATTCAGTCACAAAATCTATATAAAGTTGGATTTTTTTAAAAATCATAATTTTTATGGACGCAATTTTCAGACTTGGGTTCGAACTTTGGAAGCAGTTTTCTCAGACTCTATGCTACCAAATGGACTGAAATTTTGGAAAAGTGGTAAGAATCGTGGAACAAATCGAATTCAGTCACAAAATCTCCATAAAGTTGGATTTTTAAAAAATTCATAATTTTTATCGACGCTTATTTCAGACTTGGGTTCGAACTTTGGAAGCAGTTTTCTCAGGCTCTATGGTCCCAAATAGGCCGAAATTTCGGAAACGTGGTAAAAATCGTGGTACAAATCGAATTCAGTCACAAAATCTCCATAAAGTTTGACTCTTAGAAAAATCTTGATTTTAATAAACGCTTATTTCAGACATGGGTTCGTACTTTGGAAGCAGTTTTCTCAAAATCTATGGTACCAAATGGGCTGAAATTTTGGAAAAGTGGTAAGAATCGTCGTACAAATAGAATTCAGTCACAAAATCTCCATAAAGTTTGACTCTTAGAAAAATCTTGATTTCAATAAACGCTTATTTCAGACTTGGGTTCGAACCTTGGAAGCAGTTTTCTCAAAATCGGTACCAAATGGGCTGAAATTTTGGAAAAGTGGTAAGAATCGTCGTACAAATCAAATTCAGTCACAAAATCTCCATAAAGTTTGACTCTTAGAAAAATCTTGATTTTAATGAACGCAAGTTTCAGACTTGGGTTCGAACTTTCGAAGCAGTTTTCACAGGCTCTATGGTACCAAATGGACTGAAATTTAGGAAAAGTGGTAAGAATCGTTGTACAAATCGAATTCAGTCACAAAATCTCCATAAAGTTTGACTCTTAGAAAAATCTTGAGTTTAATAAACGCTTATTTCAGACTTGGGTTCGAACTTTGGAAGCAGTTTTCTCAAAATCTATGGTACCAAATGGGCTTGGATTTTGGAACAGTCATGAGAATCATGCTCCAAATCGAATTCAGTCACAAAATCTATATAAAGTTGGATTTTTTTAAAAATCATAATTTTTATGGACGCAATTTTCAGACTTGGGTTCGATCTTTGGAAGCAGTTTTCTCATACTCTATGGTACCAAATGGACTGAAATTTTGGAAAAGTGGTAAGAATCGTTGAACAAATCGAATTCAGTCACAAAATCTCCATAAAGTTGGATTTTTAAAAAATTCATAATTTTATGGAAGCTTATTTCAGACTTGGGTTCGAACTTTGGAAGCAGTTTTCTCAGGCTCTATGGTCCCAAATGGGCCGAAATTTCGGAAACATCGTAAAAATCGTGGTACAAATCGAATTGAGTCACAAAATCTCCATAAAGTTTGACTCTTAGAAAAATCTTGATTTTAATGAACGCAAGTTTCAGACTTGGGTTCGAACTTTGGAAGCAGTTTTCACAGGCTCTATGGTACCAAATGGACTGAAATTTAGGAAAAGTGGTAAGAATCGTCGTACAAATCAAATTCAGTCACAAAATCTCCATAAAAATTGACTCTTAGAAAAATCTTGATTTTAATGAACGCAAGTTTCAGACTTGGTTTGAACTTTGGAAGCAGTTTTCTTAGGCTCTATGGTCCCAAATGGGCCGAAATTTCGGAAACGTGGTAAAAATCGTGGTACAAATCGAATTCAGTCACAAAATCTCCATAAAGTTTGACTCTTAGAAAAATCTTGATTTTAATGAACGCAAGTTTCAGACTTGGGTTCGAACTTTGGAAGCAGTTTTCACAGGCTCTATGGTACCAAATGGACTGAAATTTAGGAAAAGTGGTAAGAATCGTCGTACAAATAGAATTCAGTCACAAAATCTCCATAAAGTTTGACTCTTAGAAAAATCTTGATTTTAATGAACGCTAGTTTCAGACTTGGGTTCGAACTTTGGAAGCAGTTTTCTCAAAATCTATGGTACCAAATGGGCTTGAATTTTGGAACAGTCATAAGAATCATGCTCCAAATCGAATTCAGTCACAAAATATATATAAAGTTGGTTTTTTTTTTAAATCATAATTTTTATGGACGCAATTTTCAGACTTTGGTTCGTACTTTGGAAGCAGTTTTCTCAGACTCTATGGTACCAAATGGACTGAAATTTAGGAAAAGTGGTAAGAATCGTTGAACAAATCGAATTCAGTCACAAAATCTCCATAAAGTTGGATTTTTAAAAAATTCATAATTTTTATGGAAGCTTATTTCAGACTTGGGTTCGAACTTTGGAAGCAGTTTTCTCAGGCTCTATGGTCCCAATTGGGCCGAAATTTCGGAAACGTGGTAAAAATCGTGGTACAAATCGAATTCAGTCACAAAATCTCCATAAAGTTTGACTCTTAGAAAAATCTTGATTTCAATAAACGCTTATTTCAGACTTGGGTTCGAACTTTGGAAGCAGTTTTCTCAAAATCTATGGTACCAAATGGGCTGAATTTTAGGAAAAGTGGTAAGAATCGTCGTACAAATCAAATTCAGTCACAAAATCTCCATAAAGTTTGACTCTTAGAAAAATCTTGATTTTAATGAACGCAAGTTTCACACTTGGGTTCGAACTTTGGAAGCAGTTTTCACAGGCTCTATGGTCCCAAATGGGCCGAAATTTCGGAAACATCGTAAAAATCGTGGTACAAATCGAATTCAGTCACAAAATCTCCATAAAGTTTGACTCTTAGAAAAATCTTGATTTTAATAAACGCTTATTTCAGACTTGGGTTCGAACTTTGGAAGCAGTTTTCTCAAAATCTATGGTACCAAATGGGCTTGGATTTTGGAACAGTCATGAGAATCATGCTCCAAATCGAATTCAGTCACAAAATCTATATAAAGTTGGATTTTTTTAAAAATCATAATTTTTATGGACGCTTATTTCAGACTTGGGTTCGAACTTTGGAAGCAGTTTTCTCAGGCTCTATGGTCCCAAATGGGCCGAAATTTCGGAAACGTGGTAAAAATCGTGGTACAAATCGAATTCAGTCACAAAATCTCCATAAAGTTTGACTCTTAGAAAAATCTTGATTTTAATAAACGCTTATTTCAGACTTGGGTTCGATCTTTGGAAGCAGTTTTCTCAGACTCTATGGTACCAAATGGACTGAAATTTTGGAAAAGTGGTAAGAATCGTCGTTCAAATCAAATTCAGTCACAAAATCTCCATAAAGTTTGACTCTTAGAAAAATCTTGATTTTAATGAACGCTAGTTTCAGACTTGGGTTCGAACTTTGGAAGCAGTTTTCTCAAAATCTATGGTACCAAATGGGCTTGAATTTTGGAACATTCATGAGAATCATGCTCCAAATCGAATTCAGTCACAAAATCTATATAAAGTTGGATTTTTTTAAAAATCATAATTTTTATGGACGCAATTTTCAGACTTGGGTTCGAACTTTGGAAGCAGTTTTCTCAGACTCTATGCTACCAAATGGACTGAAATTTTGGAAAAGTGGTAAGAATCGTGGAACAAATCGAATTCAGTCACAAAATCTCCATAAAGTTGGATTTTTAAAAAATTCATAATTTTTATCGACGCTTATTTCAGACTTGGGTTCGAACTTTGGAAGCAGTTTTCTCAGGCTCTATGGTCCCAAATAGGCCGAAATTTCGGAAACGTGGTAAAAATCGTGGTACAAATCGAATTCAGTCACAAAATCTCCATAAAGTTTGACTCTTAGAAAAATCTTGATTTTAATAAACGCTTATTTCAGACATGGGTTCGTACTTTGGAAGCAGTTTTCTCAAAATCTATTGTACCAAATGGGCTGAAATTTTGGAAAAGTGGTAAGAATCGTCGTACAAATAGAATTCAGTCACAAAATCTCCATAAAGTTTGACTCTTAGAAAAATCTTGATTTCAATAAACGCTTATTTCAGACTTGGGTTCGAACCTTGGAAGCAGTTTTCTCAAAATCGGTACCAAATGGGCTGAAATTTTGGAAAAGTGGTAAGAATCGTCGTACAAATCAAATTCAGTCACAAAATCTCCATAAAGTTTGACTCTTAGAAAAATCTTGATTTTAATGAACGCAAGTTTCAGACTTGGGTTCGAACTTTCGAAGCAGTTTTCACAGGCTCTATGGTACCAAATGGACTGAAATTTAGGAAAAGTGGTAAGAATCGTTGTACAAATCGAATTCAGTCACAAAATCTCCATAAAGTTTGACTCTTAGAAAAATCTTGAGTTTAATAAACGCTTATTTCAGACTTGGGTTCGAACTTTGGAAGCAGTTTTCTCAAAATCTATGGTACCAAATGGGCTTGGATTTTGGAACAGTCATGAGAATCATGCTCCAAATCGAATTCAGTCACAAAATCTATATAAAGTTGGATTTTTTTAAAAATCATAATTTTTATGGACGCAATTTTCAGACTTGGGTTCGATCTTTGGAAGCAGTTTTCTCAGACTCTATGGTACCAAATGGACTGAAATTTTGGAAAAGTGGTAAGAATCGTTGAACAAATCGAATTCAGTCACAAAATCTCCATAAAGTTGGATTTTTAAAAAATTCATAATTTTATGGAAGCTTATTTCAGACTTGGGTTCGAACTTTGGAAGCAGTTTTCTCAGGCTCTATGGTCCCAAATGGGCCGAAATTTCGGAAACATCGTAAAAATCGTGGTACAAATCGAATTGAGTCACAAAATCTCCATAAAGTTTGACTCTTAGAAAAATCTTGATTTTAATGAACGCAAGTTTCAGACTTGGGTTCGAACTTTGGAAGCAGTTTTCACAGGCTCTATGGTACCAAATGGACTGAAATTTAGGAAAAGTGGTAAGAATCGTCGTACAAATCAAATTCAGTCACAAAATCTCCATAAACATTGACTCTTAGAAAAATCTTGATTTTAATGAACGCAAGTTTCAGACTTGGTTTGAACTTTGGAAGCAGTTTTCTTAGGCTCTATGGTCCCAAATGGGCCGAAATTTCGGAAACGTGGTAAAAATCGTGGTACAAATCGAATTCAGTCACAAAATCTCCATAAAGTTTGACTCTTAGAAAAATCTTGATTTTAATAAACGCTTATTTCAGACTTGGGTTCGATCTTTGGAAGCAGTTTTCTCAGACTCTATGGTACCAAATGGACTGAAATTTTGGAAAAGTGGTAAGAATCGTTGAACAAATCGAATTCATTCACAAAATCTCCATAAAGTTGGATTTTTAAAAAATTCATAATTTTATGGAAGCTTATTTCAGACTTGGGTTCGAACTTTGGAAGCAGTTTTCTCAGGCTCTATGGTCCCAAATGGGCCGAAATTTCGGAAACATCGTAAAAATCGTGGTACAAATCGAATTCAGTCACAAAATCTCCATAAAGTTTGACTCTTAGAAAAATCTTGATTTTAATGAACGCAAGTTTCAGACTTGGGTTCGAACTTTGGAAGCAGTTTTCACAGGCTCTATGGTACCAAATGGACTGAAATTTAGGAAAAGTGGTAAGAATCGTCGTACAAATCAAATTCAGTCACAAAATCTCCATAAAGTTTGACTCTTAGAAAAATCTTGATTTTAATGAACGCAAGTTTCAGACTTGGTTTGAACTTTGGAAGCAGTTTTCTTAGGCTCTATGGTCCAAAATGGGCCGAAATTTCGGAAACGTGGTAAAAATCGTGGTACAAATCGAATTCAGTCAGAAAATCTCCATAAAGTTTGACTCTTAGAAAAATCTTGATTTTAATAAAAGCTTATTTCAGACTTGGGTTCGAACTTTGGAAGCAGTTTTCTCAAAATGTATGGTACCAAATGGGCTGAAATTTTGGAAAAGTGGTAAGAATCGTCGTACAAATAGAATTCAGTCACAAAATCTCCATAAAATTTGACTCTTAGAAAAATCTTGATTTTAATGAACGCTAGTTTCAGACTTGGGTTCGAACTTTGGAAGCAGTTTTCTCAGGCTCTATGGTCCCAAATGGGCCGAAATTTCGGAAACGTGGTAAAAATCGTGGTACAAATCGAATTCAGTCACAAAATCACCATAAAGTTTGACTCTTAGAAAAATCTTGATTTTAATAAACGCTTATTTCAGACTTGGGTTCGAACTTTGGAAGCAGTTTTCTCAGGCTCTATGGTCCCAAATGGGCCGAAATTTCGGAAACGTGGTAAAAATCGTGGTACAAATCGAATTCAGTCACAAAATCTCCATAAAGTTTGACTCTTAGAAAAATCTTGATTTTAATAAACGCTTATTTCAGACTTGGGTTCGATCTTTGGAAGCAGTTTTCTCAGACTCTATGGTACCAAATGGACTGAAATTTTGGAAAAGTGGTAAGAATCGTCGTACAAATCAAATTCAGTCACAAAATCTCCATAAAGTTTGACTCTTAGAAAAATCTTGATTTTAATGAACGCTAGTTTCAGACTTGGGTTCGAACTTTGGAAGCAGTTTGCTCAAAATCTATGGTACCAAATGGGCTTGAATTTTGGAACAGTCATGAGAATCATGCTCCAAATCGAATTCAGTCACAAAATCTATATAAAGTTGGATTTTTTTAAAAATCATTATTTTTATGGACGCAATTTTCAGACTTGGGTTTGAACTTTCGAAGCAGTTTTCTCAGACTCTATGCTACTAAATGGACTGAAATTTTGGAAAAGTGGTAAGAATCGTGGAACAAATCGAATTCAGTCCCAAAATCTCCATAAAGTTGGATTTTTAAAAAATTCATAATTTTTATGGACGCTTATTTCAGACTTGGGTTCGAACTTTGGAAGCAGTTTTCTCAGGCTCTATGGTCCCAAATAGGCCGAAATTTCGGAAACGTGGTAAAAATCGTGGTACAAATCGACTTCAGTCACAAAATCTCCATAAAGTTTGACTCTTAGAAAAATCTTGATTTTAATAAACGCTTATTTCAGACATGGGTTCAAACTTTGGAAGCAGTTTTCTCAAAATCTATGGCACCAAATGGGCTGAAATTTTGGAAAAGTGGTAAGAATCGTCGTACAAATAGAATTCAGTCACAAAATCTCCATAAAGTTTGACTCTTAGAAAAATCTTGATTTTAATGAACGCTAGTTTCAGACTTGGGTTCGAACTTTGGAAGCAGTTTTCTCAAAATCTATGGTACCAAATGGGCTTGAATTTCGGAACAGTCATGAGAATCATGCTCCAAATCGAATTCAGTCACAAAATCTATATAAAGTTGGATTTTTTTAAAAATCATAATTTTTATGGACGCAATTTTCAGACTTGGGTTCGATCTTTGGAAGCAGTTTTCTGAGACTCTATGGTACCAAATGGACTGAAATTTTGGAAAAGTGGTAAGAATCGTCGTACAAATAGAATTCAGTCACAAAATCTCCATAAAGTTTGACTCTTAGAAAAATCTTGATTTTAATGAACGCTAGTTTCAGACTTGGGTTCGAACTTTGGAAGCAGTTTTCTCAAAATCTATGGTACCAAATGGGCTTGAATTTCGGAACAGTCATGAGAATCATGCTCCAAATCGAATTCAGTCACAAAATCTATATAAAGTTGGTTTTTTTTTTAAATCATAATTTTTATGGACGCAATTTTCAGACTTGGGTTCGAACTTTGGAAGCAGTTTTCTCAGGCTCTATGGTCCCAAATGGGCCGAAATTTCGGAAACGTGGTAAAAATCGTGGTACAAATCGAATTCAGTCACAAAATCTCCATAAAGTTTGACTCTTAGAAAAATCTTGATTTTAATATACGCTTATTTCAGACTTGGGTTCGATCTTTGGAAGCAGTTTTCTCAGACTCTATGGTACCAAATGGACTGAAATTTTGGAAAAGTGGTAAGAATCGTCGTACAAATCAAATTCAGTCACAAAATCTCCATAAAGTTTGACTCTTAGAAAAATCTTGATTTTAATGAACGCTAGTTTCAGACTTGGGTTCGAACTTTGGAAGCAGTTTTCTCAAAATCTATGGTACCAAATGGGCTTGAATTTTGGAACAGTCATGAGAATCATGCTCCAAATCGAATTCAGTCACAAAATCTATATAAAGTTGGATTTTTTTAAAAATCATAATTTTTATGGACGCAATTTTCAGACTTGGGTTCGAACTTTGGAAGCAGTTTTCTCAGACTTTATGCTACCAAATGGACTGAAATTTTGGAAAAGTGGTAAGAATCGTCGTTCAAATCAAATTCAGTCACAAAATCTCCATAAAGTTTGACTCTTAGAAAAATCTTGATTTTAATGAACGCTAGTTTCAGACTTGGGTTCGAACTTTGGAAGCAGTTTTCTCAAAATCTATGGTACCAAATGGGCTTGAATTTTGGAACAGTCATGAGAATCATGCTCCAAATCGAATTCAGTCACAAAATCTATATAAAGTTGGATTTTTTTAAAAATCATAATTTTTATGGACGCAATTTTCAGACTTGGGTTCGAACTTTGGAAGCAGTTTTCTCAGACTCTATGCTACCAAATGGACTGAAATTTTGGAAAAGTGGTAAGAATCGTGGAACAAATCGAATTCAGTCACAAAATCTCCATAAAGTTGGATTTTTAAAAAATTCATAATTTTTATGGACGCTTATTTCAGACTTGGGTTCGAACTTTGGAAGCAGTTTTCTCAGGCTCTATGGTCCCAAATAGGCCGAAATTTCGGAAACGTGGTAAAAATCGTGGTACAAATCGAATTCAGTCACAAAATCTCCATAAAGTTTGACTCTTAGAAAAATCTTGATTTTAATAAACGCTTATTTCAGACATGGGTTCGTACTTTGGAAGCAGTTTTCTCAAAATCTATGGTACCAAATGGGCTGAAATTTTGGAAAAGTGGTAAGAATCGTCGTACAAATAGAATTCAGTCACAAAATCTCCATAAAGTTTGACTCTTAGAAAAATCTTGATTTCAATAAACGCTTATTTCAGACTTGGGTTCGAACCTTGGAAGCAGTTTTCTCAAAATCGGTACCAAATGGGCTGAAATTTTGGAAAAGTGGTAAGAATCGTCGTACAAATCAAATTCAGTCACAAAATCTCCATAAAGTTTGACTCTTAGAAAAATCTTGATTTTAATGAACGCAAGTTTCAGACTTGGGTTCGAACTTTCGAAGCAGTTTTCACAGGCTCTATGGTACCAAATGGACTGAAATTTAGGAAAAGTGGTAAGAATCGTTGTACAAATCGAATTCAGTCACAAAATCTCCATAAAGTTTGACTCTTAGAAAAATCTTGAGTTTAATAAACGCTTATTTCAGACTTGGGTTCGAACTTTGGAAGCAGTTTTCTCAAAATCTATGGTACCAAATGGGCTTGGATTTTGGAACAGTCATGAGAATCATGCTCCAAATCGAATTCAGTCACAAAATCTATATAAAGTTGGATTTTTTTAAAAATCATAATTTTTATGGACGCAATTTTCAGACTTGGGTTCGATCTTTGGAAGCAGTTTTCTCAGACTCTATGGTACCAAATGGACTGAAATTTTGGAAAAGTGGTAAGAATCGTTGAACAAATCGAATTCAGTCACAAAATCTCCATAAAGTTGGATTTTTAAAAAATTCATAATTTTATGGAAGCTTATTTCAGACTTGGGTTCGAACTTTGGAAGCAGTTTTCTCAGGCTCTATGGTCCCAAATGGGCCGAAATTTCGGAAACATCGTAAAAATCGTGGTACAAATCGAATTGAGTCACAAAATCTCCATAAAGTTTGACTCTTAGAAAAATCTTGATTTTAATGAACGCAAGTTTCAGACTTGGGTTCGAACTTTGGAAGCAGTTTTCACAGGCTCTATGGTACCAAATGGACTGAAATTTAGGAAAAGTGGTAAGAATCGTCGTACAAATCAAATTCAGTCACAAAATCTCCATAAAAATTGACTCTTAGAAAAATCTTGATTTTAATGAACGCAAGTTTCAGACTTGGTTTGAACTTTGGAAGCAGTTTTCTTAGGCTCTATGGTCCCAAATGGGCCGAAATTTCGGAAACGTGGTAAAAATCGTGGTACAAATCGAATTCAGTCACAAAATCTCCATAAAGTTTGACTCTTAGAAAAATCTTGATTTTAATAAACGCTTATTTCAGACTTGGGTTCGATCTTTGGAAGCAGTTTTCTCAGACTCTATGGTACCAAATGGACTGAAATTTTGGAAAAGTGGTAAGAATCGTTGAACAAATCGAATTCAGTCACAAAATCTCCATAAAGTTGGATTTTTAAAAAATTCATAATTTTATGGAAGCTTATTTCAGACTTGGGTTCGAACTTTGGAAGCAGTTTTCTCAGGCTCTATGGTCCCAAATGGGCCGAAATTTCGGAAACATCGTAAAAATCGTGGTACAAATCGAATTCAGTCACAAAATCTCCATAAAGTTTGACTCTTAGAAAAATCTTGATTTTAATGAACGCAAGTTTCAGACTTGGGTTCGAACTTTGGAAGCAGTTTTCACAGGCTCTATGGTACCAAATGGACTGAAATTTAGGAAAAGTGGTAAGAATCGTCGTACAAATCAAATTCAGTCACAAAATCTCCATAAAGTTTGACTCTTAGAAAAATCTTGATTTTAATGAACGCAAGTTTCAGACTTGGTTTGAACTTTGGAAGCAGTTTTCTTAGGCTCTATGGTCCCAAATGGGCCGAAATTTCGGAAACGTGGTAAAAATCGTGGTACAAATCGAATTCAGTCAGAAAATCTCCATAAAGTTTGACTCTTAGAAAAATCTTGATTTTAATAAAAGCTTATTTCAGACTTGGGTTCGAACTTTGGAAGCAGTTTTCTCAAAATCTATGGTACCAAATGGGCTGAAATTTTGGAAAAGTGGTAAGAATCGTCGTACAAATAGAATTCAGTCACAAAATCTCCATAAAATTTGACTCTTAGAAAAATCTTGATTTTAATGAACGCTAGTTTCAGACTTGGGTTCGAACTTTGGAAGCAGTTTTCTCAAAATCTATGGTACCAAATGGGCTTGAATTTTGGAACAGTCATGAGAATCATGCTCCAAATCGAATTCAGTCACAAAATCTATATAAAGTTGGATTTTTTTTAAAATCATAATTTTTATGGACGCAATTTTCAGACTTGGGTTCGAACTTTGGAAGCAGTTTTCTCAGACTCTATGCTACCAAATGGACTGAAATTTTGGAAAAGTGGTAAGAATCGTGGAACAAATCGAATTCAGTCACAAAATCTCCATAAAGTTTGACACTTAGAAAAATCTTGATTTAAATAAACGCTTATTTCAGACTTGGGTTCGAACTTTGGAAGAAGTTTTCTCAAAATCTATGGTACCAAATGGGCTGAAATTTTGGAAAAGTGGTAAGAATCGTCGTACAAATCAAATTCAGTCACAAAATCTCCATAAAGTTTGACTCTTAGAAAAATCTTGATTTTAATGAACGCTAGTTTCAGACTTGGGTTCGAACTTTGGAAGCAGTTTTCTCAGGCTCTATGGTCCCAAATGGGCCGAAATTTCGGAAACGTGGTAAAAATCGTGGTACAAATCGAATTCAGTCACAAAATCACCATAAAGTTTGACTCTTAGAAAAATCTTGATTTTAATAAACGCTTATTTCAGACTTGGGTTCGAACTTTGGAAGCAGTTTTCTCAGGCTCTATGGTCCCAAATGGGCCGAAATTTCGGAAACGTGGTAAAAATCGTGGTACAAATCGAATTCAGTCACAAAATCTCCATAAAGTTTGACTCTTAGAAAAATCTTGATTTTAATAAACGCTTATTTCAGACTTGGGTTCGATCTTTGGAAGCAGTTTTCTCAGACTCTATGGTACCAAATGGACTGAAATTTTGGAAAAGTGGTAAGAATCGTCGTACAAATCAAATTCAGTCACAATATCTCCATAAAGTTTGACTCTTAGAAAAATCTTGATTTTAATGAACGCTAGTTTCAGACTTGGGTTCGAACTTTGGAAGCAGTTTGCTCAAAATCTATGGTACCAAATGGGCTTGAATTTTGGAACAGTCATGAGAATCATGCTCCAAATCGAATTCAGTCACAAAATCTATATAAAGTTGGATTTTTTTAAAAATCATTATTTTTATGGACGCAATTTTCAGACTTGGGTTTGAACTTTCGAAGCAGTTTTCTCAGACTCTATGCTACTAAATGGACTGAAATTTTGGAAAAGTGGTAAGAATCGTGGAACAAATCGAATTCAGTCCCAAAATCTCCATAAAGTTGGATTTTTAAAAAATTCATAATTTTTATGGACGCTTATTTCAGACTTGGGTTCGAACTTTGGAAGCAGTTTTCTCAGGCTCTATGGTCCCAAATAGGCCGAAATTTCGGAAACGTGGTAAAAATCGTGGTACAAATCGACTTCAGTCACAAAATCTCCATAAAGTTTGACTCTTAGAAAAATCTTGATTTTAATAAACGCTTATTTCAGACATGGGTTCAAACTTTGGAAGCAGTTTTCTCAAAATCTATGGCACCAAATGGGCTGAAATTTTGGAAAAGTGGTAAGAATCGTCGTACAAATAGAATTCAGTCACAAAATCTCCATAAAGTTTGACTCTTAGAAAAATCTTGATTTTAATGAACGCTAGTTTCAGACTTGGGTTCGAACTTTGGAAGCAGTTTTCTCAAAATCTATGGTACCAAATGGGCTTGAATTTCGGAACAGTCATGAGAATCATGCTCCAAATCGAATTCAGTCACAAAATCTATATAAAGTTGGATTTTTTTAAAAATCATAATTTTTATGGACGCAATTTTCAGACTTTGGTTCGTACTTTGGAAGCAGTTTTCTCAGACTCTATGGTACCAAATGGACTGAAATTTAGGAAAAGTGGTAAGAATCGTTGAACAAATCGAATTCAGTCCCAAAATCTCCATAAAGTTGGATTTTTAAAAAATTCATAATTTTTATGGACGCTTATTTCAGACTTGGGTTCGAACTTTGGAAGCAGTTTTCTCAGGCTCTATGGTCCCAAATAGGCCGAAATTTCGGAAACGTGGTAAAAATCGTGGTACAAATCGAATTCAGTCACAAAATCTCCATAAAGTTTGACTCTTAGAAAAATCTTGATTTTAATAAACGCTTATTTCAGACTTGGGTTCGATCTTTGGAAGCAGTTTTCTGAGACTCTATGGTACCAAATGGACTGAAATTTTGGAAAAGTGGTAAGAATCGTCGTACAAATAGAATTCAGTCACAAAATCTCCATAAAGTTTGACTCTTAGAAAAATCTTGATTTTAATGAACGCTAGTTTCAGACTTGGGTTCGAAATTTGGAAGCAGTTTTCTCAAAATCTATGGTACCAAATGGGCTTGAATTTTGGAACAGTCATGAGAATCATGCTCCAAATCGAATTCAGTCACAAAATATATATAAAGTTGGTTTTTTTTTTAAATCATAATTTTTATGGACGCAATTTTCAGACTTTGGTTCGTACTTTGGAAGCAGTTTTCTCAGACTCTATGGTACCAAATGGACTGAAATTTAGGAAAAGTGGTAAGAATCGTTGAACAAATCGAATTCAGTCACAAAATCTCCATAAAGTTGGATTTTTAAAAAATTCATAATTTTTATGGAAGCTTATTTTAGACTTGGGTTCGAACTTTGGAAGCAGTTTTCTCAGGCTCTATGGTCCCAATTGGGCCGAAATTTCGGAAACGTGGTAAAAATCGTGGTACAAATCGAATTCAGTCACAAAATCTCCATAAAGTTTGACTCTTAGAAAAATCTTGATTTCAATAAACGCTTATTTCAGACTTGGGTTCGAACTTTGGAAGCAGTTTTCTCAAAATCTATGGTACCAAATGGGCTGAATTTTTGGAAAAGTGGTAAGAATCGTCGTACAAATCAAATTCAGTCACAAAATCTCCATAAAGTTTGACTCTTAGAAAAATCTTGATTTTAATGAACGCAAGTTTCACACTTGGGTTCGAACTTTGGACGCAGTTTTCACAGGCTCTATGGTCCCAAATGGGCCGAAATTTCGGAAACATCGTAAAAATCGTGGTACAAATCGAATTCAGTCACAAAATCTCCATAAAGTTTGACTCTTAGAAAAATCTTGATTTTAATAAACGCTTATTTCAGACTTGGGTTCGAACTTTGGAAGCAGTTTTCTCAAAATCTATGGTACCAAATGGGCTTGGATTTTGGAACAGTCATGAGAATCATGCTCCAAATCGAATTCAGTCACAAAATCTATATAAAGTTGGATTTTTTTAAAAATCATAATTTTTATGGACGCAATTTTCAGACTTGGGTTCGAACTTTGGAAGCAGTTTTCTCAGGCTCTATGGTCCCAAATGGGCCGAAATTTCGGAAACATCGTAAAAATCGTGGTACAAATCGAATTCAGTCACAAAATCTCCATAAAGTTTGACTCTTAGAAAAATCTTGATTTTAATAAACGCTTATTTCAGACTTGGGTTCGAACTTTGGAAGCAGTTTTCTCAAAATCTATGGTACCAAATGGGCTGAAATTTTGGAAAAGTGGTAAGAATCGTCGTACAAATAGAATTCAGGAACAAAATCTCCATAAAGTTTGACTCTTAGAAAAATCTTGATTTTAATGAACGCTAGTTTCAGACTTGGGTTCGAAGTTTGGAAGCAGTTTTCTCAAAATCTATGGTACCAAATGGGCTTGAATTTTGGAACAGTCATCAGAATCATGCTCCAAATCGAATTCAGTCACAAAATCTATATAAAGTTGGTTTTTTTTAAAAATCATAATTTTTATGGACGCAATTTTCAGACTTGGGTTCGTACTTTGGAAGCAGTTTTCTCAGACTCTATGCTACCAAATGGACTGAAATTTTGGAAAAGTGGTAAGAATCGTGGAACAAATCGAATTCTTTCACAAAATCTCCATAAAGTTGGAATTTTAAAAAATTCATAATTTTTATGGACGCTTATTTCAGACTTGGGTTCGAACTTTGGAAGCAGTTTTCTCAGGCTCTATGGTCCCAAATGGGCCGAAATTTCGGAAACGTGGTAAAAATCGTGGTACAAATCGAATTCAGTCACAAAATCTCCATAAAGTTTGACTCTTAGAAAAATCTTGATTTTAATAAACGCTTATTTCAGACTTGGGTTCGATCTTTGGAAGCAGTTTTCTCAGACTCTATGGTACCAAATGGACTGAAATTTTGGAAAAGTGGTAAGAATCGTCGTTCAAATCAAATTCAGTCACAAAATCTCCATAAAGTTTGACTCTTAGAAAAATCTTGATTTTAATGAACGCTAGTTTCAGACTTGGGTTCGAACTTTGGAAGCAGTTTTCTCAAAATCTATGGTACCAAATGGGCTTGAATTTTGGAACAGTCATGAGAATCATGCTCCAAATCGAATTCAGTCACAAAATCTATATAAAGTTGGATTTTTTTAAAAATCATAATTTTTATGGACGCAATTTTCAGACTTGGGTTCGAACTTTGGAAGCAGTTTTCTCAGACTCTATGCTACCAAATGGACTGAAATTTTGGAAAAGTGGTAAGAATCGTGGAACAAATCGAATTCAGTCACAAAATCTCCATAAAGTTGGATTTTTAAAAAATTCATAATTTTTATCGACGCTTATTTCAGACTTGGGTTCGAACTTTGGAAGCAGTTTTCTCAGGCTCTATGGTCCCAAATAGGCCGAAATTTCGGAAACGTGGTAAAAATCGTGGTACAAATCGAATTCAGTCACAAAATCTCCATAAAGTTTGACTCTTAGAAAAATCTTGATTTTAATAAACGCTTATTTCAGACATGGGTTCGTACTTTGGAAGCAGTTTTCTCAAAATCTATGGTACCAAATGGGCTGAAATTTTGGAAAAGTGGTAAGAATCGTCGTACAAATAGAATTCAGTCACAAAATCTCCATAAAGTTTGACTCTTAGAAAAATCTTGATTTCAATAAACGCTTATTTCAGACTTGGGTTCGAACCTTGGAAGCAGTTTTCTCAAAATCGGTACCAAATGGGCTGAAATTTTGGAAAAGTGGTAAGAATCGTCGTACAAATCAAATTCAGTCACAAAATCTCCATAAAGTTTGACTCTTAGAAAAATCTTGATTTTAATGAACGCAAGTTTCAGACTTGGGTTCGAACTTTCGAAGCAGTTTTCACAGGCTCTATGGTACCAAATGGACTGAAATTTAGGAAAAGTGGTAAGAATCGTTGTACAAATCGAATTCAGTCACAAAATCTCCATTAAGTTTGACTCTTAGAAAAATCTTGAGTTTAATAAACGCTTATTTCAGACTTGGGTTCGAACTTTGGAAGCAGTTTTCTCAAAATCTATGGTACCAAATGGGCTTGGATTTTGGAACAGTCATGAGAATCATGCTCCAAATCGAATTCAGTCACAAAATCTATATAAAGTTGGATTTTTTTAAAAATCATAATTTTTATGGACGCAATTTTCAGACTTGGGTTCGATCTTTGGAAGCAGTTTTCTCAGACTCTATGGTACCAAATGGACTGAAATTTTGGAAAAGTGGTAAGAATCGTTGAACAAATCGAATTCAGTCACAAAATCTCCATAAAGTTGGATTTTTAAAAAATTCATAATTTTATGGAAGCTTATTTCAGACTTGGGTTCGAACTTTGGAAGCAGTTTTCTCAGGCTCTATGGTCCCAAATGGGCCGAAATTTCGGAAACATCGTAAAAATCGTGGTACAAATCGAATTGAGTCACAAAATCTCCATAAAGTTTGACTCTTAGAAAAATCTTGATTTTAATGAACGCAAGTTTCAGACTTGGGTTCGAACTTTGGAAGCAGTTTTCACAGGCTCTATGGTACCAAATGGACTGAAATTTAGGAAAAGTGGTAAGAATCGTCGTACAAATCAAATTCAGTCACAAAATCTCCATAAAAATTGACTCTTAGAAAAATCTTGATTTTAATGAACGCAAGTTTCAGACTTGGTTTGAACTTTGGAAGCAGTTTTCTTAGGCTCTATGGTCCCAAATGGGCCGAAATTTCGGAAACGTGGTAAAAATCGTGGTACAAATCGAATTCAGTCACAAAATCTCCATAAAGTTTGACTCTTAGAAAAATCTTGATTTTAATAAACGCTTATTTCAGACTTGGGTTCGATCTTTGGAAGCAGTTTTCTCAGACTCTATGGTACCAAATGGACTGAAATTTTGGAAAAGTGGTAAGAATCGTTGAACAAATCGAATTCAGTCACAAAATCTCCATAAAGTTGGATTTTTAAAAAATTCATAATTTTATTGAAGCTTATTTCAGACTTGGGTTCGAACTTTGGAAGCAGTTTTCTCAGGCTCTATGGTCCCAAATGGGCCGAAATTTCGGAAACATCGTAAAAATCGTGGTACAAATCGAATTCAGTCACAAAATCTCCATAAAGTTTGACTCTTAGAAAAATCTTGATTTTAATGAACGCAAGTTTCAGACTTGGGTTCGAACTTTGGAAGCAGTTTTCACAGGCTCTATGGTACCAAATGGACTGAAATTTAGGAAAAGTGGTAAGAATCGTCGTACAAATCAAATTCAGTCACAAAATCTCCATAAAGTTTGACTCTTAGAAAAATCTTGATTTTAATGAACGCAAGTTTCAGACTTGGTTTGAACTTTGGAAGCAGTTTTCTTAGGCTCTATGGTCCCAAATGGGCCGAAATTTCGGAAACGTGGTAAAAATCGTGGTACAAATCGAATTCAGTCAGAAAATCTCCATAAAGTTTGACTCTTAGAAAAATCTTGATTTTAATAAAAGCTTATTTCAGACTTGGGTTCGAACTTTGGAAGCAGTTTTCTCAAAATCTATGGTACCAAATGGGCTGAAATTTTGGAAAAGTGGTAAGAATCGTCGTACAAATAGAATTCAGTCACAAAATCTCCATAAAATTTGACTCTTAGAAAAATCTTGATTTTAATGAACGCTAGTTTCAGACTTGGGTTCGAACTTTGGAAGCAGTTTTCTCAAAATCTATGGTACCAAATGGGCTTGAATTTTGGAACAGTCATGAGAATCATGCTCCAAATCGAATTCAGTCACAAAATCTATATAAAGTTGGATTTTTTTTAAAATCATAATTTTTATGGACGCAATTTTCAGACTTGGGTTCGAACTTTGGAAGCAGTTTTCTCAGACTCTATGCTACCAAATGGACTGAAATTTTGGAAAAGTGGTAAGAATCGTGGAACAAATCGAATTCAGTCACAAAATCTCCATAAAGTTTGACACTTAGAAAAATCTTGATTTAAATAAACGCTTATTTCAGACTTGGGTTCGAACTTTGGAAGAAGTTTTCTCAAAATCTATGGTACCAAATGGGCTGAAATTTTGGAAAAGTGGTAAGAATCGTCGTACAAATCAAATTCAGTCACAAAATCTCCATAAAGTTTGACTCTTAGAAAAATCTTGATTTTAATGAACGCTAGTTTCAGACTTGGGTTCGAACTTTGGAAGCAGTTTTCTCAGGCTCTATGGTCCCAAATGGGCCGAAATTTCGGAAACGTGGTAAAAATCGTGGTACAAATCGAATTCAGTCACAAAATCACCATAAAGTTTGACTCTTAGAAAAATCTTGATTTTAATAAACGCTTATTTCAGACTTGGGTTCGAACTTTGGAAGCAGTTTTCTCAGGCTCTATGGTCCCAAATGGGCCGAAATTTCGGAAACGTGGTAAAAATCGTGGTACAAATCGAATTCAGTCACAAAATCTCCATAAAGTTTGACTCTTAGAAAAATCTTGATTTTAATAAACGCTTATTTCAGACTTGGGTTCGATCTTTGGAAGCAGTTTTCTCAGACTCTATGGTACCAAATGGACTGAAATTTTGGAAAAGTGGTAAGAATCGTCGTACAAATCAAATTCAGTCACAAAATCTCCATAAAGTTTGACTCTTAGAAAAATCTTGATTTTAATGAACGCTAGTTTCAGACTTGGGTTCGAACTTTGGAAGCAGTTTGCTCAAAATCTATGGTACCAAATGGGCTTGAATTTTGGAACAGTCATGAGAATCATGCTCCAAATCGAATTCAGTCACAAAATCTATATAAAGTTGGATTTTTTTAAAAATCATTATTTTTATGGACGCAATTTTCAGACTTGGGTTTGAACTTTCGAAGCAGTTTTCTCAGACTCTATGCTACTAAATGGACTGAAATTTTGGAAAAGTGGTAAGAATCGTGGAACAAATCGAATTCAGTCCCAAAATCTCCATAAAGTTGGATTTTTAAAAAATTCATAATTTTTATGGACGCTTATTTCAGACTTGGGTTCGAACTTTGGAAGCAGTTTTCTCAGGCTCTATGGTCCCAAATAGGCCGAAATTTCGGAAACGTGGTAAAAATCGTGGTACAAATCGACTTCAGTCACAAAATCTCCATAAAGTTTGACTCTTAGAAAAATCTTGATTTTAATAAACGCTTATTTCAGACATGGGTTCAAACTTTGGAAGCAGTTTTCTCAAAATCTATGGCACCAAATGGGCTGAAATTTTGGAAAAGTGGTAAGAATCGTCGTACAAATAGAATTCAGTCACAAAATCTCCATAAAGTTTGACTCTTAGAAAAATCTTGATTTTAATGAACGCTAGTTTCAGACTTGGGTTCGAACTTTGGAAGCAGTTTTCTCAAAATCTATGGTACCAAATGGGCTTGAATTTCGGAACAGTCATGAGAATCATGCTCCAAATCGAATTCAGTCACAAAATCTATATAAAGTTGGATTTTTTTAAAAATCATAATTTTTATGGACGCAATTTTCAGACTTGGGTTCGATCTTTGGAAGCAGTTTTCTGAGACTCTATGGTACCAAATGGACTGAAATTTTGGAAAAGTGGTAAGAATCGTCGTACAAATAGAATTCAGTCACAAAATCTCCATAAAGTTTGACTCTTAGAAAAATCTTGATTTTAATGAACGCTAGTTTCAGACTTGGGTTCGAACTTTGGAAGCAGTTTTCTCAAAATCTATGGTACCAAATGGGCTTGAATTTTGGAACAGTCATGAGAATCATGCTCCAAATCGAATTCAGTCACAAAATATATATAAAGTTGGTTTTTTTTTTAAATCATAATTTTTATGGACGCAATTTTCAGACTTTGGTTCGTACTTTGGAAGCAGTTTTCTCAGACTCTATGGTACCAAATGGACTGAAATTTAGGAAAAGTGGTAAGAATCGTTGAACAAATCGAATTCAGTCACAAAATCTCCATAAAGTTGGATTTTTAAAAAATTCATAATTTTTATGGAAGCTTATTTCAGACTTGGGTTCGAACTTTGGAAGCAGTTTTCTCAGGCTCTATGGTCCCAAATGGGCCGAAATTTCGGAAACATCGTAAAAATCGTGGTACAAATCGAATTCAGTAACAAAATCTCCATAAAGTTTGACTCTTAGAAAAATCTTGATTTTAATAAACGCTTATTTCAGACTTGGGTTCGAACTTTGGAAGCAGTTTTCTCAAAATCTATGGTACCAAATGGGTTGAAATTTTGGAAAAGTGGTAAGAATCGTCGTACAAATAGAATTCAGTCACAAAATCTCCATAAAGTATGACTCTTAGAAAAATCTTGATTTTAATGAACGCTAGTTTCAGACTTGGGTTCGAACTTTGGAAGCAGTTTTCTCAAAATCTATGGTACCAAATGGGCTTGAATTTTGGAACAGTCATGAGAATCATGCTCCAAATCGAATTCAGTCACAAAATCTATATAAAGTTGGTTTTTTTTTAAAATCATAATTTTTATGGACGCAATTTTCAGACTTGGGTTCGAACTTTGGAAGCAGTTTTCTCAGGCTCTATGGTCCCAAATGGGCCGAAATTTCGGAAACGTGGTAAAAATCGTGGTACAAATCGAATTCAGTCACAAAATCTCCATAAAGTTTGACACTTAGAAAAATCTTGATTTTAATAAACGCTTATTTCAGACTTGGGTTCGAACTTTGGAAGCAGTTTTCTCAGGCTCTATGGTCCCAAATGGGCCGAAATTTCGGAAACGTGGTAAAAATCGTGGTACAAATCGAATTCAGTCACAAAATCTCCATAAAGTTTGACTCTTAGAAAAATCTTGATTTTAATAAACGCTTATTTCAGACTTGGGTTCGATCTTTGGAAGCAGTTTTCTCAGACTCTATGGTACCAAATGGACTGAAATTTTGGAAAAGTGGTAAGAATCGTCGTACAAATCAAATTCAGTCACAAAATCTCCATAAAGTTTGACTCTTAGAAAAATCTTGATTTTAAAAAACGCTAGTTTCAGATTTGGGTTCGAACTTTGGAAGCAGTTTTCTCAAAATCTATGGTACCAAATGGGCTTGAATTTTGGAACAGTCATGAGAATCATGCTCCAAATCGAATTCAGTCACAAAATCTATATAAAGTTAGATTTTTTTAAAAATCATAATTTTTATGGACGCAATTTTCAGACTTGGGTTCGAACTTTGGAAGCAGTTTTCTCAGACTCTATGCTACCAAATGGACTGAAATTTTGAAAATGTGGTAAGAATCGTGGAACAAATCGAATTCAGTCACAAAATCTCCATAAAGTTGGATTTTTAAAAAATTCATAATTTTTATGGACGCTTATTTCAGACTTGGGTTCGAACTTTGGAAGCAGTTTTCTCAGGCTCTATGGTCCCAAATGGGCCGAAATTTCGGAAACGTGGTAAAAATCGTGGTACAAATCGAATTCAGTCACAAAATCACCATAAAGTTTGACTCTTAGAAAAATCTTGATTTTAATAAACGCTTATTTCAGACTTGGGTTCGAACTTTGGAAGCAGTTTTCTCAGGCTCTATGGTCCCAAATGGGCCGAAATTTCGGAAACGTGGTAAAAATCGTGGAAAAAATCGAATTCAGTCACAAAATCTCCATAAAGTTTGACTCTTAGAAAAATCTTGATTTTAATAAACGCTTATTTCAGACTTGGGTTCGAACTTTGGAAGCAGTTTTCTCAAAATCTATGGTACCAAATGGACTGAAATTTAGGAAAAGTGGTAAGAATCGTTGTACAAATCGAATTCAGTCACAAAATCTCCATAAAGTTTGACACTTAGAAAAATCTTGATTTTAATAATCGCTTATTTCAAACTTGGGTTCGAACTTTGGAAGCAGTTTTCTCAGGCTCTATGGTCCCAAATGGGCCGAAATTTCGGAAACGTGGTAAAAATCGTGGTACAAATCGAATTCAGTCACAAAATCTCCATAAAGTTTGACTCTTAGAAAAATCTTGATTTTAATAAACGCTTATTTCAGACTTGGGTTCGATCTTTGGAAGCAGTTTTCTCAGACTCTATGGTACCAAATGGACTGAATTTTTGGAAAAGTGGTAAGAATCGTCGTACAAATAGAAATTCAGTCACAAAATCTCCATAAAGTTTGACTCTTAGAAAAATCTTGATTTTAATTAACGCTAGTTTCAGACTTGGGTTCGAACTTTGGAAGCAGTTTTCTCAAAATCTATGGTACCAAATGGGCTGAAATTTTGGAAAAGTGGTAAGAATCGTCGTACAAATCAAATTCAGTCACAAAATCTCCATAAAGTTTGACTCTTAGAAAAATCTTGATTTTAATGAACGCAAGTTTCAGACTTGGGTTCGAACTTTGGAAGCAGTTTTCTCAAAATCTATGGTACCAAATGGGCTTGAATTTCGGAACAGTCATGAGAATCATGCTCCAAATCGAATTCAGTCACAAAATCTACATAAAGTTGGATTTTTTTAAAAATCATAATTTTTATGGACGCAATTTTCAGACTTGGGTTCGAACTTTGGAAGCAGTTTTCTCAGACTCTATGCTACCAAATGGACTGAAATTTTGGAAAAGTGGTAAGAATCGTGGAACAAATCGAATTCTTTCACAAAATCTCCATAAAGTTGGAATTTTAAAAAATTCATAATTTTTATGGACGCTTATTTCAGACTTGGGTTCGAACTTTGGAAGCAGTTTTCTCAGGCTCTATGGTCCCAAATGGGCCGAAATTTCGGAAACGTGGTAAAAATCGTGGTACAAATCGAATTCAGTCACAAAATCACCATAAAGTTTGACTCTTAGAAAAATCTTGATTTTAATAAACGCTTATTTCAGACTTGGGTTCGAACTTTGGAAGCAGTTTTCTCAGGCTCTATGGTCCCAAATGGAACGAAATTTCGGAAACGTGGTAAAAATCGTGGAAAAAATCGAATTCAGTCACAAAATCTCCATAAAGTTTGACTCTTAGAAAAATCTTGATTTTAATAAACGCTTATTTCAGACTTGGGTTCGATCTTTGGAAGCAGTTTTCTCAGACTCTATGGTACCAAATGGACTGAAATTTTGTAAAAGTGGTAAGAATCGTCGTACAAATCAAATTCAGTCACAAAATCTCCATAAAGTTTGACTCTTAGAAAAATCTTGATTTTAATGAACGCTAGTTTCAGACTTGGGTTCGAACTTTGGAAGCAGTTTTCTCAAAATCTATGGTACCAAATGGGCTTGAATTTTGGAACAGTCATGAGAATCATGCTCCAAATCGAATTCAGTCACAAAATCTATATAAAGTTGGATTTTTTTAAAAATCATAATTTTTATGGACGCAATTTTCAGACTTGGGTTCGAACTTTGGAAGCAGTTTTCTCAGACTCTATGGTACCAAATGGACTGAAATTTTGTAAAAGTGGTAAGAATCGTCGTACAAATCAAATTCAGTCACAAAATCTCCATAAAGTTTGACTCTTAGAAAAATCTTGATTTTAATGAACGCTAGTTTCAGACTTGGGTTCGAACTTTGGAAGCAGTTTTCTCAAAATCTATGGTACCAAATGGGCTTGAATTTTGGAACAGTCATGAGAATCATGCTCCAAATCGAATTCAGTCACAAAATCTATATAAAGTTGGATTTTTTTAAAAATCATAATTTTTATGGACGCAATTTTCAGACTTGGGTTCGAACTTTGGAAGCAGTTTTCTCAGACTCTATGCTACCAAATGGACTGAAATTTTGGAAATGTGGTAAGAATCGTGGAACAAATCGAATTCAGTCACAAAATCTCCATAAAGTTGGATTTTTAAAAAATTCATAATTTTTATGGACGCTTATTTCAGACTTGGGTTCGAACTTTGGAAAAAGTTTTCTCAGGCTCTATGGTCCCAAATAGGCCGAAATTTCGGAAACGTGGTAAAAATCGTGGTACAAATCGAATTCAGTCACAAAATCTCCATAAAGTTTGACTCTTAGAAAAATCTTGATTTTAATAAACGCTTATTTCAGACTTGGGTTCGAACTTTGGAAGCAGTTTTCTCAGGCTCTATGGTCCCAAATGGGCCGAAATTTCGGAAACGTGGTAAAAATCGTGGTACAAATCGAATTCAGTCACAAAATCACCATAAAGTTTGACTCTTAGAAAAATCTTGATTTTAATAAACGCTTATTTCAGACTTGGGTTCGAACTTTGGAAGCAGTTTTCTCAGGCTCTATGGTCCCAAAATGGCCGAAATTTCGGAAACGTGGTAAAAATCGTGGTACAAATCGAATTCAGTCACAAAATCTCCATAAAGTTTGACTCTTAGAAAAATCTTGATTTTAATAAACGCTTATTTCAGACTTGGGTTCGATCTTTGGAAGCAGTTTTCTCAGACTCTATGGTACCAAATGGACTGAAATTTTGGAAAAGTGGTAAGAATCGTCGTACAAATCAAATTCAGTCACAAAATCTCCATTAAGTTTGACTCTTAGAAAAATCTTGATTTTAATGAACGCTAGTTTCAGACTTGGGTTCGAACTTTGGAAGCAGTTTTCTCAAAATCTATGGTACCAAATGGGCTTGAATTTTGGAACAGTCATGAGAATCATGCTCCAAATCGAATTCAGTCACAAAATCTATATAAAGTTGGATTTTTTTAAAAATCATAATTTTTATGGACGCAATTTTCAGACTTGGGTTCGAACTTTGGAAGCAGTTTTCTCAGACTCTATGCTACTAAATGGACTGAAATTTTGGAAAAGTGGTAAGAATCGTGGAACAAATCGAATTCAGTCACAAAATCTCCATAAAGTTGGATTTTTAAAAAATTCATAATTTTTATGGACGCTTATTTCAGACTTGGGTTCGAACTTTGGAAAAAGTTTTCTCAGGCTCTATGGTCCCAAATAGGCCGAAATTTCGGAAACGTGGTAAAAATCGTGGTACAAATCGAATTCAGTCACAAAATCTCCATAAAGTTTGACTCTTAGAAAAATCTTGATTTTAATAAACGCTTATTTCAGACTTGGGTTCGAACTTTGGAAGCAGTTTTCTCAGGCTCTATGGTCCCAAATGGGCCGAAATTTCGGAAACGTGGTAAAAATCGTGGTACAAATCGAATTCAGTCACAAAATCACCATAAAGTTTGACTCTTAGAAAAATCTTGATTTTAATAAACGCTTATTTCAGACTTGGGTTCGAACTTTGGAAGCAGTTTTCTCAGGCTCTATGGTCCCAAAATGGCCGAAATTTCGGAAACGTGGTAAAAATCGTGGTACAAATCGAATTCAGTCACAAAATCTCCATAAAGTTTGACTCTTAGAAAAATCTTGATTTTAATAAACGCTTATTTCAGACTTGGGTTCGATCTTTGGAAGCAGTTTTCTCAGACTCTATGGTACCAAATGGACTGAAATTTTGGAAAAGTGGTAAGAATCGTCGTACAAATCAAATTCAGTCACAAAATCTCCATTAAGTTTGACTCTTAGAAAAATCTTGATTTTAATGAACGCTAGTTTCAGACTTGGGTTCGAACTTTGGAAGCAGTTTTCTCAAAATCTATAGTACCAAATGGGCTTGAATTTTGGAACAGTCATGAGAATCATGCTCCAAATCGAATTCAGTCACAAAATCTATATAAAGTTGGATTTTTTTAAAAATCATAATTTTTATGGACGCAATTTTCAGACTTGGGTTCGAACTTTGGAAGCAGTTTTCTCAGACTCTATGCTACTAAATGGACTGAAATTTTGGAAAAGTGGTAAGAATCGTGGAACAAATCGAATTCAGTCACAAAATCTCCATAAAGTTGGATTTTTAAAAAATTCATAATTTTTATGGACGCTTATTTCAGACTTGGGTTCGAACTTTGGAAGCAGTTTTCTCAGGCTCTATGGTCCCAAATGGGCCGAAATTTCGGAAACGTGGTAAAAATCGTGGTACAAATCGAATTCAGTCACAAAATCACCATAAAGTTTGACTCTTAGAAAAATCTTGATTTTAATAAACGCTTATTTCAGACTTGGGTTCGAACTTTGGAAGCAGTTTTCTCAGGCTCTATGGTCCCAAAATGGCCGAAATTTCGGAAACGTGGTAAAAATCGTGGTACAAATCGAATTCAGTCACAAAATCTCCATAAAGTTTGACTCTTAGAAAAATCTTGATTTTAATAAACGCTTATTTCAGACTTGGGTTCGATCTTTGGAAGCAGTTTTCTCAGACTCTATGGTACCAAATGGACTGAAATTTTGGAAAAGTGGTAAGAATCGTCGTACAAATCAAATTCAGTCACAAAATCTCCATTAAGTTTGACTCTTAGAAAAATCTTGATTTTAATGAACGCTAGTTTCAGACTTGGGTTCGAACTTTGGAAGCAGTTTTCTCAAAATCTATGGTACCAAATGGGCTTGAATTTTGGAACAGTCATGAGAATCATGCTCCAAATCGAATTCAGTCACAAAATCTATATAAAGTTGGATTTTTTTAAAAATCATAATTTTTATGGACGCAATTTTCAGACTTGGGTTCGAACTTTGGAAGCAGTTTTCTCAGACTCTATGCTACTAAATGGACTGAAATTTTGGAAAAGTGGTAAGAATCGTGGAACAAATCGAATTCAGTCACAAAATCTCCATAAAGTTGGATTTTTAAAAAATTCATAATTTTTATGGACGCTTATTTCAGACTTGGGTTCGAACTTTGGAAAAAGTTTTCTCAGGCTCTATGGTCCCAAATAGGCCGAAATTTCGGAAACGTGGTAAAAATCGTGGTACAAATCGAATTCAGTCACAAAATCTCCATAAAGTTTGACTCTTAGAAAAATCTTGATTTTAATAAACGCTTATTTCAGACTTGGGTTCGAACTTTGGAAGCAGTTTTCTCAGGCTCTATGGTCCCAAATGGGCCGAAATTTCGGAAACGTGGTAAAAATCGTGGTACAAATCGAATTCAGTCACAAAATCACCATAAAGTTTGACTCTTAGAAAAATCTTGATTTTAATAAACGCTTATTTCAGACTTGGGTTCGAACTTTGGAAGCAGTTTTCTCAGGCTCTATGGTCCCAAAATGGCCGAAATTTCGGAAACGTGGTAAAAATCGTGGTACAAATCGAATTCAGTCACAAAATCTCCATAAAGTTTGACTCTTAGAAAAATCTTGATTTTAATAAACGCTTATTTCAGACTTGGGTTCGATCTTTGGAAGCAGTTTTCTCAGACTCTATGGTACCAAATGGACTGAAATTTTGGAAAAGTGGTAAGAATCGTCGTACAAATCAAATTCAGTCACAAAATCTCCATTAAGTTTGACTCTTAGAAAAATCTTGATTTTAATGAACGCTAGTTTCAGACTTGGGTTCGAACTTTGGAAGCAGTTTTCTCAAAATCTATAGTACCAAATGGGCTTGAATTTTGGAACAGTCATGAGAATCATGCTCCAAATCGAATTCAGTCACAAAATCTATATAAAGTTGGATTTTTTTAAAAATCATAATTTTTATGGACGCAATTTTCAGACTTGGGTTCGAACTTTGGAAGCAGTTTTCTCAGACTCTATGCTACTAAATGGACTGAAATTTTGGAAAAGTGGTAAGAATCGTGGAACAAATCGAATTCAGTCACAAAATCTCCATAAAGTTGGATTTTTAAAAAATTCATAATTTTTATGGACGCTTATTTCAGACTTGGGTTCGAACTTTGGAAGCAGTTTTCTCAGGCTCTATGGTCCCAAATAGGCCGAAATTTCGGAAACGTGGTAAAAATCGTGGTACAAATCGAATTCAGTCACAAAATCTCAATAAAGTTTGACTCTTAGAAAAATTTTGATTTTAATAAACGCTTATTTCAGACATGGGTTCAAACTTTGGAAGCAGTTTTCTCAAAATCTATGGTACCAAATGGGCTGAAATTTTGGAAAAGTGGTAAGAATCGTCGTACAAATAGAATTCAGTCACAAAATCTCCATAAAGTTTGACTCTTAGAAAAATCTTGATTTTAATGAACGCTAGTTTCAGACTTGGGTTCGAACTTTGGAAGCAGTTTTCTCAAAATCTATGGTACCAAATGGGCTTGAATTTCGGAACAGTCATGAGAATCATGCTCCAAATCGAATTCAGTCACAAAATCTATATAAAGTTGGATTTTTTTAAAAATCATAATTTTTATGGACGCAATTTTCAGACTTGGGTTCGAACTTTGGAAGCAGTTTTCTCAGACTCTATGGTACCAAATGGACTGAAATTTTGTAAAAGTGGTAAGAATCGTCGTACAAATCAAATTCAGTCACAAAATCTCCATAAAGTTTGACTCTTAGAAAAATCTTGATTTTAATGAACGCTAGTTTCAGACTTGGGTTCGAACTTTGGAAGCAGTTTTCTCAAAATCTATGGTACCAAATGGGCTTGAATTTTGGAACAGTCATGAGAATCATGCTCCAAATCGAATTCAGTCACAAAATCTATATAAAGTTGGATTTTTTTAAAAATCATAATTTTTATGGACGCAATTTTCAGACTTGGGTTCGAACTTTGGAAGCAGTTTTCTCAGACTCTATGCTACCAAATGGACTGAAATTTTGGAAATGTGGTAAGAATCGTGGAACAAATCGAATTCAGTCACAAAATCTCCATAAAGTTGGATTTTTAAAAAATTCATAATTTTTATGGACGCTTATTTCAGACTTGGGTTCGAACTTTGGAAAAAGTTTTCTCAGGCTCTATGGTCCCAAATAGGCCGAAATTTCGGAAACGTGGTAAAAATCGTGGTACAAATCGAATTCAGTCACAAAATCTCCATAAAGTTTGACTCTTAGAAAAATCTTGATTTTAATAAACGCTTATTTCAGACTTGGGTTCGAACTTTGGAAGCAGTTTTCTCAGGCTCTATGGTCCCAAATGGGCCGAAATTTCGGAAACGTGGTAAAAATCGTGGTACAAATCGAATTCAGTCACAAAATCACCATAAAGTTTGACTCTTAGAAAAATCTTGATTTTAATAAACGCTTATTTCAGACTTGGGTTCGAACTTTGGAAGCAGTTTTCTCAGGCTCTATGGTCCCAAAATGGCCGAAATTTCGGAAACGTGGTAAAAATCGTGGTACAAATCGAATTCAGTCACAAAATCTCCATAAAGTTTGACTCTTAGAAAAATCTTGATTTTAATAAACGCTTATTTCAGACTTGGGTTCGATCTTTGGAAGCAGTTTTCTCAGACTCTATGGTACCAAATGGACTGAAATTTTGGAAAAGTGGTAAGAATCGTCGTACAAATCAAATTCAGTCACAAAATCTCCATTAAGTTTGACTCTTAGAAAAATCTTGATTTTAATGAACGCTAGTTTCAGACTTGGGTTCGAACTTTGGAAGCAGTTTTCTCAAAATCTATGGTACCAAATGGGCTTGAATTTTGGAACAGTCATGAGAATCATGCTCCAAATCGAATTCAGTCACAAAATCTATATAAAGTTGGATTTTTTTAAAAATCATAATTTTTATGGACGCAATTTTCAGACTTGGGTTCGAACTTTGGAAGCAGTTTTCTCAGACTCTATGCTACTAAATGGACTGAAATTTTGGAAAAGTGGTAAGAATCGTGGAACAAATCGAATTCAGTCACAAAATCTCCATAAAGTTGGATTTTTAAAAAATTCATAATTTTTATGGACGCTTATTTCAGACTTGGGTTCGAACTTTGGAAAAAGTTTTCTCAGGCTCTATGGTCCCAAATAGGCCGAAATTTCGGAAACGTGGTAAAAATCGTGGTACAAATCGAATTCAGTCACAAAATCTCCATAAAGTTTGACTCTTAGAAAAATCTTGATTTTAATAAACGCTTATTTCAGACTTGGGTTCGAACTTTGGAAGCAGTTTTCTCAGGCTCTATGGTCCCAAATGGGCCGAAATTTCGGAAACGTGGTAAAAATCGTGGTACAAATCGAATTCAGTCACAAAATCACCATAAAGTTTGACTCTTAGAAAAATCTTGATTTTAATAAACGCTTATTTCAGACTTGGGTTCGAACTTTGGAAGCAGTTTTCTCAGGCTCTATGGTCCCAAAATGGCCGAAATTTCGGAAACGTGGTAAAAATCGTGGTACAAATCGAATTCAGTCACAAAATCTCCATAAAGTTTGACTCTTAGAAAAATCTTGATTTTAATAAACGCTTATTTCAGACTTGGGTTCGATCTTTGGAAGCAGTTTTCTCAGACTCTATGGTACCAAATGGACTGAAATTTTGGAAAAGTGGTAAGAATCGTCGTACAAATCAAATTCAGTCACAAAATCTCCATTAAGTTTGACTCTTAGAAAAATCTTGATTTTAATGAACGCTAGTTTCAGACTTGGGTTCGAACTTTGGAAGCAGTTTTCTCAAAATCTATAGTACCAAATGGGCTTGAATTTTGGAACAGTCATGAGAATCATGCTCCAAATCGAATTCAGTCACAAAATCTATATAAAGTTGGATTTTTTTAAAAATCATAATTTTTATGGACGCAATTTTCAGACTTGGGTTCGAACTTTGGAAGCAGTTTTCTCAGACTCTATGCTACTAAATGGACTGAAATTTTGGAAAAGTGGTAAGAATCGTGGAACAAATCGAATTCAGTCACAAAATCTCCATAAAGTTGGATTTTTAAAAAATTCATAATTTTTATGGACGCTTATTTCAGACTTGGGTTCGAACTTTGGAAGCAGTTTTCTCAGGCTCTATGGTCCCAAATAGGCCGAAATTTCGGAAACGTGGTAAAAATCGTGGTACAAATCGAATTCAGTCACAAAATCTCAATAAAGTTTGACTCTTAGAAAAATTTTGATTTTAATAAACGCTTATTTCAGACATGGGTTCAAACTTTGGAAGCAGTTTTCTCAAAATCTATGGTACCAAATGGGCTGAAATTTTGGAAAAGTGGTAAGAATCGTCGTACAAATAGAATTCAGTCACAAAATCTCCATAAAGTTTGACTCTTAGAAAAATCTTGATTTTAATGAACGCTAGTTTCAGACTTGGGTTCGAACTTTGGAAGCAGTTTTCTCAAAATCTATGGTACCAAATGGGCTTGAATTTCGGAACAGTCATGAGAATCATGCTCCAAATCGAATTCAGTCACAAAATCTATATAAAGTTGGATTTTTTTAAAAATCATAATTTTTATGGACGCAATTTTCAGACTTGGGTTCGATCTTTGGAAGCAGTTTTCTGAGACTCTATGGTACCAAATGGACTGAAATTTTGGAAAAGTGGTAAGAATCGTTGTACAAATAGAATTCAGTCACAAAATCTCCATAAAGTTTGACTCTTAGAAAAATCTTGATTTTAATCAACGCTAGTTTCAGACTTGGGTTCGAACTTTGGAAGCAGTTTTCTCAAAATCTATGGTACCAAATGGGCTGAAATTTTGGAAAAGTGGTAAGAATCGTCGTACAAATCGAATTCAGTCACAAAATCTCCGTAAAGATGGATTTTTAAAAAATTCATAATTATTATGGACGCTTATTTCAGACTTGGGTTCGAACTTTGGAAGCAGTTTTCTCAGGCTCTATGGTCCCAATTGGGCCGAAATTTCGGAAACGTGGAAAAAATCGTGGTACAAATCGAATTCAGTCACAAAATCTCCATAAAGTTTGACTCTTAGAAAAATCTTGATTTCAATAAACGCTTATTTCAGACTTGGGTTCGAACTTTGGAAGCAGTTTTCTCAAAGTCTATTTTACCAAATGGGCTTGAATTTTGGAACAGTCATGAGAATCATGCTCCAAATCGAATTCAGTCACAAAATCTATATAAAGTTTGATTTTTTTAAAAATCATAATTTTTATGGACGCAATTTTCAGACTTGGGTTCGAACTTTGGAAGCAGTTTTCTCAGACTCTATGCTACCAAATGGACTTAAATTTTGGAAAAGTGGTAAGAATCGTCGTACAAATAGAATTCAGTCACAAAATCTCCATAAAGTTTGACTCTTAGAAAAATCTTGATTTTAATAAACGCTTATTTCAGACCTGGGTTCGAACTTTGGAAGCAGTTTTCTTAAAATCTATGGTTCCAAATGGGCTGAAATTTTGGAAAAGTGGTAAGAATCGTCGTACAAATAGAATTCAGTCACAAAATCTCCATAAAGTTTGACTCTTAGAAAAATCTTGATTTTAAAGAACGCTAGTTTCAGACTTGGGTTCGAACTTTGGAAGCAGTTTTCTCAAAATCTATGGTACCAAATGGGCTTGAATTTTGGAACAGTCATGAGAATCATGCTCCAAATCGAATTCAGTCACAAAATCTATGTAAAGTTGGATTTTTTTAAAAATCATAATTTTTATGGACGCAATTTTCAGACTTGGGTTCGAACTTTGGAAGCAGTTTTCTCAGACTCTATGCTACCAAATGGACTGAAATATTGGAAAAGTGGTAAGAATCGTGGAACAAATCGAATTCTGTCACAAAATCTCCATAAAGTTTGACTCTTAGAAAAATCTTGATTTTAATGAACGCTAGTTTCAGACTTGGGTTCGAACTTTGGAAGCAGTTTTCTAAAAATCTATGGTACCAAATGGGCTTGAATTTTGGAAACGTGGTAAAAATCGTGGTACAAATCGAATTCAGTCACAAAATCTCCATAAAGTTGGATTTTTAAAAAATTCATAATTTTTATGGACGCTTATTTCAGACTTGGGTTCGAACTTTGGAAGCAGTTTTCTCAGGCTCTATGGTCCCAAATGGGCCGAAATTTCGGAAACGTGGTAAAAATCGTGGTACAAATCGAATTCAGTCACAAAATCTCCATAAAGTTTGACTCTTAGAAAAATCTTGATTTTAATAAACGCTTATTTCAGACCTGGGTTCGAACTTTGGAAGCAGTTTTCTCAAAATCTATGGTACCAAATGGGCTGAAATTTTGGAAAAGTGGTAAGAATCGTCGTACAAATAGAATTCAGTCACAAAATCTCCATAAAGTTTGACTCTTAGAAAAATCTTGATTTTAATGAACGCTAGTTTCAGACTTGGGTTCGAACTTTGGAAGCAGTTTTCTCAAAATCTATATTTCCAAATGGGCTTGAATTTTGGAACAGTCATGAGAATCATGCTCCAAATCGAATTCAGTTACAAAATCTATATAAAGTTGGATTTTTTTAAAAATCATAATTTTTATGGACGCTTATTTTAGACTTGGGTTCGAACTTTGGAAGCAGTTTTCTCAGGCTCTATGGTCCCAAATGGGCCGAAATTTCGGAAACGTGGTAAAAATCGTGGTACAAATCGAATTTAGTCACAAAATCTCCATAAAGTTTGACTCTTAGAAAAATCTTGATTTTAATAAACGCTTATTTCAGACTTGGGTTCGAACTTTGGAAGCAGTTTTCTCAAAATCTATGGTACCAAATGGGCTTGAATTTTGGAAACGTGGTAAAAATCGTGGTACAAATCGAATTCAGTCACAAAATCTCCATAAAGTTGGATTTTTAAAAAATTCATAATTTTTATGGACGCTTATTTCAGACTTGGTTTCGAACTTTGGAAGCAGTTTTCTCAGGCTCTATGGTCCCAAATGGGCCGAAATTTCGGAAACGTGGTAAAAATCGTGGTACAAATCGAATTCAGTCACAAAATCTCCATAAAGTTTGACTCTTAGAAAAATCTTGATTTTAATAAACGCTTATTTCAGACTTGGGTTCGAACTTTGGAAGCAGTTTTCTTAAAATCTATGGTTCCAAATGGGCTGAAATTTTGGAAAAGTGGTAAGAATCGTCGTACAAATAGAATTCAGTCACAAAATCTCCATAAAGTTTGACTCTTAGAAAAATCTTGATTTTAATGAACGCTAGTTTCAGACTTGGGTTCGAACTTTGGAAGCAGTTTTCTCAAAATCTATGGTACCAAATGGGCTTGAATTTTGGAACAGTCATGAGAATCATGCTCCAAATCGAATTCAGTCACAAAATCTATATAAAGTTTGATTTTTTTAAAAATCATAATTTTTATGGACGCAATTTTCAGACTTGGGTTCGAACTTTGGAAGCAGTTTTCTCAGACTCTATGCTACCAAATGGACTTAAATTTTGGAAAAGTGGTAAGAATCGTCGTACAAATAGAATTCAGTCACAAAATCTCCATAAAGTTTGACTCTTAGAAAAATCTTGATTTTAATAAACGCTTATTTCAGACCTGGGTTCGAACTTTGGAAGCAGTTTTCTTAAAATCTATGGTTCCAAATGGGCTGAAATTTTGGAAAAGTGGTAAGAATCGTCGTACAAATAGAATTCAGTCACAAAATCTCCATAAAGTTTGACTCTTAGAAAAATCTTGATTTTAATGAACGCTAGTTTCAGACTTGGGTTCGAACTTTGGAAGCAGTTTTCTCAAAATCTATGGTACCAAATGGGCTTGAATTTTGGAACAGTCATGAGAATCATGCTCCAAATCGAATTCAGTCACAAAATCTATGTAAAGTTGGATTTTTTTAAAAATCATAATTTTTATGGACGCAATTTTCAGACTTGGGTTCGAACTTTGGAAGCAGTTTTCTCAGACTCTATGCTACCAAATGGACTGAAATATTGGAAAAGTGGTAAGAATCGTGGAACAAATCGAATTCTGTCACAAAATCTCCATAAAGTTTGACTCTTAGAAAAATCTTGATTTTAATGAACGCTAGTTTCAGACTTGGGTTCGAACTTTGGAAGCAGTTTTCTAAAAATCTATGGTACCAAATGGGCTTGAATTTTGGAAACGTGGTAAAAATCGTGGTACAAATCGAATTCAGTCACAAAATCTCCATAAAGTTGGATTTTTAAAAAATTCATAATTTTTATGGACGCTTATTTCAGACTTGGGTTCGAACTTTGGAAGCAGTTTTCTCAGGCTCTATGGTCCCAAATGGGCCGAAATTTCGGAAACGTGGTAAAAATCGTGGTACAAATCGAATTCAGTCACAAAATCTCCATAAAGTTTGACTCTTAAAAAAATCTTGATTTTAATAAACGCTTATTTCAGACCTGGGTTCGAACTTTGGAAGCAGTTTTCTCAAAATCTATGGTACCAAATGGGCTGAAATTTTGGAAAAGTGGTAAGAATCGTCGTACAAATAGAATTCAGTCACAAAATCTCCATTAAGTTTGACTCTTAGAAAAATCTTGATTTTAATGAACGCTAGTTTCATACTTGGGTTCGAACTTTGGAAGCAGTTTTCTCAAAATCTATATTACCAAATGGGCTTGAATTTTGGAACAGTCATGAGAATCATGCTCCAAATCGAATTCAGTTACAAAATCTATATAAAGTTGGATTTTTTTAAAAATCATAATTTTTATGGACGCTTATTTTAGACTTGGGTTCGAACTTTGGAAGCAGTTTTCTCAGGCTCTATGGTCCCAAATGGGCCGAAATTTCGGAAACGTGGTAAAAATCGTGGTACAAATCGAATTCAGTCACAAAATCTCCATAAAGTTTGACTCTTAGAAAAATCTTGATTTTAATAAACGCTTATTTCAGACCTGGGTTCGAACTTTGGAAGCAGTTTTCTCAAAATCTATGGTACCAAATGGGCTGAAATTTTGGAAAAGTGGTAAGAATCGTCGTACAAATAGAATTCAGTCACAAAATCTCCATTAAGTTTGACTCTTAGAAAAATCTTGATTTTAATGAACGCTAGTTTCAGACTTGGGTTCGAATTTTGGAAGCAGTTTTCTCAGGCTCTGTGGTCCCAAATGGGCCGAAATTTCGGAAACGTGGTAAAAATCGTGGTACAAATCGAATTTAGTCACAAAATCTCCATAAAGTTTGACTCTTAGAAAAATCTTGATTTTAATAAACGCTTATTTCAGACTTGGGCTCGAACTTTGGAAGCAGTTTTCTCAAAATCTATGGTACCAAATGGGCTGAAATTTCGGTAAAGTGGTAAGAATCGTCGTACAAATAGAATTCAGTCACAAAATCTCCGTAAAGTTTGACTCTTAGAAAAATCATGATTTTAATGAAAGCTATTTTCAGACTTGGGTTCGAACTTTGGAAGCAGTTTTCTCAAAATCTATGGTACCAAATGGGCTTGAATTTTGGAACAGTTATGAGAATCATGCTTCAAATCGAATTCAGTCACAAAATCTATATAAAGTTGGATGTTTTTAAAAATCATAATTTTTATGGACGCAATTTTCAGACTTGGGTTCGAACTTTGGAAGCAGTTTTCTCAGACTCTATGGTACCAAATGGACTGAAATTTTGGAAAAGTGGTAAGAATCGTGGAACAAATCGAATTCAGTCACAAAATCTCCATAAAGTTGGATTTTTAAAAAATTCATAATTTTTATGGAAGCTATTTTCAGACTTGGGTTCGAACTTTGGAAGCAGTTTTCACAGGCTCTATGTTACCAAATGGACTGAAATTTAGGAAAAGTGGTAAGAATCGTTGTACAAATCGAATTCAGTCACAAAATCTCCATAAAGTTTGACACTTAGAAAAATCTTGATTTTAATAAACGCTTATTTCAAACTTGGGTTCGAACTTTGGAAGCAGTTTTCTCAAAATCTATGGTACCAAATGGGCTGAAATTTTGGAAAAGTGGTAAGAATCGTCGTACAAATCAAATTCAGTCACAAAATCTCCATAAAGTTTGACTCTTAGAAAAATCTTGATTTTAATGAACGCTATTTTCAGACTTGGGTTCGAACTTTGGAAGCAGTTTTCTGAAAATCTATGGTACCAAATGGGCTTGAATTTTGGAACAGTCATGATAATCATGCTCCAAATCGATTTCAGTCACAAAATCTATATAAATTTGGATTTTTTTAAAAATCATAATTTTTATGGACGCAATTTTCAGACTTGGGTTCGAACTTTGGAAGCAGTTTTCTCAGACTCTATGCTACCAAATGGACTGAAATTTTTTTAAAAGTGGTAAGAATCGTGGAACAAATCGAATTCTGTCACAAAATCTCCATAAAGTTTGACTCTTAGAAAAATCTTGATTTTAATGAACGCTAGTTTCAGACTTGGGTTCGAACTTTGGAAGCAGTTTTCTAAAAATCTATGGTACCAAATGGGCTTGAATTTTGGAAACGTGGTAAAAATCGTGGTACAAATCGAATTCAGTCACAAAATCTCCATAAAGTTGGATTTTTAAAAAATTCATAATTTTTATGGACGCTTATTTCAGACTTGGGTTCGAACTTTGGAAGCAGTTTTCTCAGGCTCTATGGTCCCAAATGGGCCGAAATTTCGGAAACGTGGTAAAAATCGTGGTACAAATCGAATTCAGTCACAAAATCTCCATAAAGTTTGACTCTTAGAAAAATCTTGATTTTAATAAACGCTTATTTCAGACCTGGGTTCGAACTTTGGAAGCAGTTTTCTCAAAATCTATGGTACCAAATGGGCTGAAATTTTGGAAAAGTGGTAAGAATCGTCGTACAAATAGAATTCAGTCACAAAATCTCCATAAAGTTTGACTCTTAGAAAAATCTTGATTTTAATGAACGCTAGTTTCAGACTTGGGTTCGAACTTTGGAAGCAGTTTTCTCAAAATCTATATTTCCAAATGGGCTTGAATTTTGGAACAGTCATGAGAATCATGCTCCAAATCGAATTCAGTTACAAAATCTATATAAAGTTGGATTTTTTTAAAAATCATAATTTTTATGGACGCTTATTTTAGACTTGGGTTCGAACTTTGGAAGCAGTTTTCTCAGGCTCTATGGTCCCAAATGGGCCGAAATTTCGGAAACGTGGTAAAAATCGTGGTACAAATCGAATTTAGTCACAAAATCTCCATAAAGTTTGACTCTTTGAAAAATCTTGATTTTAATAAACGCTTATTTCAGACTTGGGTTCGAACTTTGGAAGCAGTTTTCTCAAAATCTATGGTACCAAATGGGCTTGAATTTTGGAAACGTGGTAAAAATCGTGGTACAAATCGAATTCAGTCACAAAATCTCCATAAAGTTGGATTTTTAAAAAATTCATAATTTTTATGGACGCTTATTTCAGACTTGGTTTCGAACTTTGGAAGCAGTTTTCTCAGGCTCTATGGTCCCAAATGGGCCGAAATTTCGGAAACGTGGTAAAAATCGTGGTACAAATCGAATTCAGTCACAAAATCTCCATAAAGTTTGACTCTTAGAAAAATCTTGATTTTAATAAACGCTTATTTCAGACCTGGGTTCGAACTTTGGAAGCAGTTTTCTCAAAATCTATGGTACCAAATGGGCTGAAATTTTGGAAAAGTGGTAAGAATCGTCGTACAAATAGAATTCAGTCACAAAATCTCCATAAAGTTTGACTCTTAGAAAAATCTTGATTTTAATGAACGCTAGTTTCAGACTTGGGTTCGAACTTTGGAAGCAGTTTTCTCAGACTCTATGCTACCAAATGGACTGAAATATTGGAAAAGTGGTAAGAATCGTGGAACAAATCGAATTCTGTCACAAAATCTCCATAAAGTTTGACTCTTAGAAAAATCTTGATTTTAATGAACGCTAGTTTCAGACTTGGGTTCGAACTTTGGAAGCAGTTTTCTAAAAATCTATGGTACCAAATGGGCTTGAATTTTGGAAACGTGGTAAAAATCGTGGTACAAATCGAATTCAGTCACAAAATCTCCATAAAGTTGGATTTTTAAAAAATTCATAATTTTTATGGACGCTTATTTCAGACTTGGGTTCGAACTTTGGAAGCAGTTTTCTCAGGCTCTATGGTCCCAAATGGGCCGAAATTTCGGAAACGTGGTAAAAATCGTGGTACAAATCGAATTCAGTCACAAAATCTCCATAAAGTTTGACTCTTAGAAAAATCTTGATTTTAATAAACGCTTATTTCAGACCTGGGTTCGAACTTTGGAAGCAGTTTTCTCAAAATCTATGGTACCAAATGGGCTGAAATTTTGGAAAAGTGGTAAGAATCGTCGTACAAATAGAATTCAGTCACAAAATCTCCATAAAGTTTGACTCTTAGAAAAATCTTGATTTTAATGAACGCTAGTTTCAGACTTGGGTTCGAACTTTGGAAGCAGTTTTCTCAAAATCTATATTTCCAAATGGGCTTGAATTTTGGAACAGTCATGAGAATCATGCTCCAAATCGAATTCAGTTACAAAATCTATATAAAGTTGGATTTTTTTAAAAATCATAATTTTTATGGACGCTTATTTTAGACTTGGGTTCGAACTTTGGAAGCAGTTTTCTCAGGCTCTATGGTCCCAAATGGGCCGAAATTTCGGAAACGTGGTAAAAATCGTGGTACAAATCGAATTTAGTCACAAAATCTCCATAAAGTTTGACTCTTAGAAAAATCTTGATTTTAATAAACGCTTATTTCAGACTTGGGTTCGAACTTTGGAAGCAGTTTTCTCAAAATCTATGGTACCAAATGGGCTTGAATTTTGGAAACGTGGTAAAAATCGTGGTACAAATCGAATTCAGTCACAAAATCTCCATAAAGTTGGATTTTTAAAAAATTCATAATTTTTATGGACGCTTATTTCAGACTTGGTTTCGAACTTTGGAAGCAGTTTTCTCAGGCTCTATGGTCCCAAATGGGCCGAAATTTCGGAAACGTGGTAAAAATCGTGGTACAAATCGAATTCAGTCACAAAATCTCCATAAAGTTTGACTCTTAGAAAAATCTTGATTTTAATAAACGCTTATTTCAGACTTGGGTTCGAACTTTGGAAGCAGTTTTCTTAAAATCTATGGTTCCAAATGGGCTGAAATTTTGGAAAAGTGGTAAGAATCGTCGTACAAATAGAATTCAGTCACAAAATCTCCATAAAGTTTGACTCTTAGAAAAATCTTGATTTTAATGAACGCTAGTTTCAGACTTGGGTTCGAACTTTGGAAGCAGTTTTCTCAAAATCTATGGTACCAAATGGGCTTGAATTTTGGAACAGTCATGAGAATCATGCTCCAAATCGAATTCAGTCACAAAATCTATATAAAGTTTGATTTTTTTAAAAATCATAATTTTTATGGACGCAATTTTCAGACTTGGGTTCGAACTTTGGAAGCAGTTTTCTCAGACTCTATGCTACCAAATGCACTTAAATTTTGGAAAAGTGGTAAGAATCGTCGTACAAATAGAATTCAGTCACAAAATCTCCATAAAGTTTGACTCTTAGAAAAATCTTGATTTTAATAAACGCTTATTTCAGACCTGGGTTCGAACTTTGGAAGCAGTTTTCTTAAAATCTATGGTTCCAAATGGGCTGAAATTTTGGAAAAGTGGTAAGAATCGTCGTACAAATAGAATTCAGTCACAAAATCTCCATAAAGTTTGACTCTTAGAAAAATCTTGATTTTAATGAACGCTAGTTTCAGACTTGGGTTCGAACTTTGGAAGCAGTTTTCTCAAAATCTATGGTACCAAATGGGCTTGAATTTTGGAACAGTCATGAGAATCATGCTCCAAATCGAATTCAGTCACAAAATCTATGTAAAGTTGGATTTTTTTAAAAATCATAATTTTTATGGACGCAATTTTCAGACTTGGGTTCGAACTTTGGAAGCAGTTTTCTCAGACTCTATGCTACCAAATGGACTGAAATATTGGAAAAGTGGTAAGAATCGTGGAACAAATCGAATTCTGTCACAAAATCTCCATAAAGTTTGACTCTTAGAAAAATCTTGATTTTAATGAACGCTAGTTTCAGACTTGGGTTCGAACTTTGGAAGCAGTTTTCTAAAAATCTATGGTACCAAATGGGCTTGAATTTTGGAAACGTGGTAAAAATCGTGGTACAAATCGAATTCAGTCACAAAATCTCCATAAAGTTGGATTTTTAAAAAATTCATAATTTTTATGGACGCTTATTTCAGACTTGGGTTCGAACTTTGGAAGCAGTTTTCTCAGGCTCTATGGTCCCAAATGGGCCGAAATTTCGGAAACGTGGTAAAAATCGTGGTACAAATCGAATTCAGTCACAAAATCTCCATAAAGTTTGACTCTTAGAAAAATCTTGATTTTAATAAACGCTTATTTCAGACCTGGGTTCGAACTTTGGAAGCAGTTTTCTCAAAATCTATGGTACCAAATGGGCTGAAATTTTGGAAAAGTGGTAAGAATCGTCGTACAAATAGAATTCAGTCACAAAATCTCCATAAAGTTTGACTCTTAGAAAAATCTTGATTTTAATGAACGCTAGTTTCAGACTTGGGTTCGAACTTTGGAAGCAGTTTTCTCAAAATCTATATTTCCAAATGGGCTTGAATTTTGGAACAGTCATGAGAATCATGCTCCAAATCGAATTCAGTTACAAAATCTATATAAAGTTGGATTTTTTTAAAAATCATAATTTTTATGGACGCTTATTTTAGACTTGGGTTCGAACTTTGGAAGCAGTTTTCTCAGGCTCTATGGTCCCAAATGGGCCGAAATTTCGGAAACGTGGTAAAAATCGTGGTACAAATCGAATTTAGTCACAAAATCTCCATAAAGTTGGATTTTTAAAAAATTCATTATTTTTATGGACGCTTATTTCAGACTTGGTTTCGAACTTTGGAAGCAGTTTTCTCAAAATCTATGGTACCAAATGGGCTTGAATTTTGGAAACGTGGTAAAAATCGTGGTACAAATCGAATTCAGTCACAAAATCTCCATAAAGTTGGATTTTTAAAAAATTCATTATTTTTATGGACGCTTATTTCAGACTTGGTTTCGAACTTTGGAAGCAGTTTTCTCAGGCTCTATGGTCCCAAATGGGCCGAAATTTCGGAAACGTGGTAAAAATCGTGGTACAAATCGAATTCAGTCACAAAATCTCCATAAAGTTTGACTCTTAGAAAAATCTTGATTTTAATAAACGCTTATTTCAGACCTGGGTTCGAACTTTGGAAGCAGTTTTCTCAAAATCTATGGTACCAAATGGGCTGAAATTTTGGAAAAGTGGTAAGAATCGTCGTACAAATAGAATTCAGTCACAAAATCTCCATTAAGTTTGACTCTTAGAAAAATCTTGATTTTAATGAACGCTAGTTTCATACTTGGGTTCGAACTTTGGAAGCAGTTTTCTCAAAATCTATATTACCAAATGGGGTTGAATTTTGGAACAGTCATGAGAATCATGCTCCAAATCGAATTCAGTTACAAAATCTATATAAAGTTGGATTTTTTTAAAAATCATAATTTTTATGGACGCTTATTTTAGACTTGGGTTCGAACTTTGGAAGCAGTTTTCTCAGGCTCTATGGTCCCAAATGGGCCGAAATTTCGGAAACGTGGTAAAAATCGTGGTACAAATCGAATTCAGTCACAAAATCTCCATAAAGTTTGACTCTTAGAAAAATCTTGATTTTAATAAACGCTTATTTCAGACCTGGGTTCGAACTTTGGAAGCAGTTTTCTCAAAATCTATGGTACCAAATGGGCTGAAATTTTGGAAAAGTGGTAAGAATCGTCGTACAAATAGAATTCAGTCACAAAATCTCCATTAAGTTTGACTCTTAGAAAAATCTTGATTTTAATGAACGCTAGTTTCAGACTTGGGTTCGAACTTTGGAAGCAGTTTTCTCAGACTCTATGCTACCAAATGGACTGAAATTTTGGAAAAGTGGTAAGAATCGTGGAACAAATCGAATTCAGTCACAAAATCTCCATAAAGTTGGATTTTTAAAAAATTCATAATTTTTATGGACGCTTATTTTAGACTTGGGTTCGAATTTTGGAAGCAGTTTTCTCAGGCTCTGTGGTCCCAAATGGGCCGAAATTTCGGAAACGTGGTAAAAATCGTGGTACAAATCGAATTTAGTCACAAAATCTCCATAAAGTTTGACTCTTAGAAAAATCTTGATTTTAATAAACGCTTATTTCAGACTTGGGCTCGAACTTTGGAAGCAGTTTTCTCAAAATCTATGGTACCAAATGGGCTGAAATTTCGGTAAAGTGGTAAGAATCGTCGTACAAATAGAATTCAGTCACAAAATCTCCGTAAAGTTTGACTCTTAGAAAAATCATGATTTTAATGAAAGCTATTTTCAGACTTGGGTTCGAACTTTGGAAGCAGTTTTCTCAAAATCTATGGTACCAAATGGGCTTGAATTTTGGAACAGTTATGAGAATCATGCTTCAAATCGAATTCAGTCACAAAATCTATATAAAGTTGGATGTTTTTAAAAATCATAATTTTTATGGACGCAATTTTCAGACTTGGGTTCGAACTTTGGAAGCAGTTTTCTCAGACTCTATGGTACCAAATGGACTGAAATTTTGGAAAAGTGGTAAGAATCGTGGAACAAATCGAATTCAGTCACAAAATCTCCATAAAGTTGGATTTTTAAAAAATTCATAATTTTTATGGAAGCTATTTTCAGACTTGGGTTCGAACTTTGGAAGCAGTTTTCACAGGCTCTATGTTACCAAATGGACTGAAATTTAGGAAAAGTGGTAAGAATCGTTGTACAAATCGAATTCAGTCACAAAATCTCCATAAAGTTTGACACTTAGAAAAATCTTGATTTTAATAAACGCTTATTTCAAACTTGGGTTCGAACTTTGGAAGCAGTTTTCTCAAAATCTATGGTACCAAATGGGCTGAAATTTTGGAAAAGTGGTAAGAATCGTCGTACAAATCAAATTCAGTCACAAAATCTCCATAAAGTTTGACTCTTAGAAAAATCTTGATTTTAATGAACGCTATTTTCAGACTTGGGTTCGAACTTTGGAAGCAGTTTTCTGAAAATCTATGGTACCAAATGGGCTTGAATTTTGGAACAGTCATGATAATCATGCTCCAAATCGATTTCAGTCACAAAATCTATATAAATTTGGATTTTTTTAAAAATCATAATTTTTATGGACGCAATTTTCAGACTTGGGTTCGAACTTTGGAAGCAGTTTTCTCAGACTCTATGCTACCAAATGGACTGAAATTTTTTTAAAAGTGGTAAGAATCGTGGAACAAATCGAATTCTGTCACAAAATCTCCATAAAGTTTGACTCTTAGAAAAATCTTGATTTTAATGAACGCTAGTTTCAGACTTGGGTTCGAACTTTGGAAGCAGTTTTCTAAAAATCTATGGTACCAAATGGGCTTGAATTTTGGAAACGTGGTAAAAATCGTGGTACAAATCGAATTCAGTCACAAAATCTCCATAAAGTTGGATTTTTAAAAAATTCATAATTTTTATGGACGCTTATTTCAGACTTGGGTTCGAACTTTGGAAGCAGTTTTCTCAGGCTCTATGGTCCCAAATGGGCCGAAATTTCGGAAACGTGGTAACAATCGTGGAACAAATCGAATTCAGTCACAAAATCTCCATAAAGTTTGACTCTTAGAAAAATCTTGATTTTAATAAACGCTGATTTCAGACTTGGGTTCGAACTTTGGAAGCAGTTTTCTCAAAATCTATGGCACCAAATGGGCTGAAATTTCGGAAAAGTGGTAAGAATCGTCGTACAAATAGAATTCAGTCACAAAATCTCCATAAAGTTTGACTCTTAGAAAAATCTTGATTTTAATGAACGCTATTTTCAGACTTGGGTTCGAACTTTGGAAGCAGTTTTCTCAAAATCTATGGTACCAAATGGGCTTGAATTTTGGAACAGTCATGAGAATCATGCTCCAAATCGATTTCAGTCACAAAATCTATATAAAGTTGGATGTTTTTAAAAATCATAATTTTTATGGACGCAATTTTCAGACTTGGGTTCGAACTTTGGAAGCAGTTTTCTCAGACTCTATGGTACCAAATGGACTGAAATTTTGGAAAAGTGGTAAGAATCGTGGAACAAATCGAATTCAGTCACAAAATCTACATAAAGTTTGACTCTTAGAAAAATCTTGATTTTAATTAACGCTGATTTCAGACTTGGGTTCGAACTTTGGAAGCAGTTTTCTCAAAATCTATGGTACCAAATGGGCTGAAATTTCGGAAAAGTGGTAAGAATCGTCGTACAAATAGAATTCAGTCACAAAATCTCCATAAAGTTTGACTCTTAGAAAAATCTTGATTTTAATGAACGCTATTGTCAGACTTGGGTTCGAACTTTGGAAGCAGTTTTCTCAAAATCTATGGTACCAAATGGGCTTGAATTTTGGAACAGTCATGAGAATCATGCTCCAAATCGATTTCAGTCACAAAATCTATATAAATTTGGATTTTTTTAAAAATCATAATTTTTATGGACGCAATTTTCAGACTTGGGTTCGAACTTTGGAAGCAGTTTTCTCAGACTCTATGCTACCAAATGGACTGAAATTTTTTTAAAAGTGGTAAGAATCGTGGAACAAATCGAATTCAGTCACAAAATCTCCATAAAGTTGGATTTTTAAAAAATTCATAATTTTTATGGACGCTTATTTCAGACTTGGTTTCGAACTTTGGAAGCAGTTTTCTTAGGCTCTATGGTCCCAAATGGGCCGAAATTTCGGAAACGTGGTAAAAATCGTGGTACAAATCGAATTCAGTCACAAAATCTCCATAAAGTTTGACTCTTAGAAAAATCTTGATTTTAATAAAAGCTTATTTCAGACTTGGGTTCGAACTTTGGAAGCAGTTTTCTCAAAATCTATGGTACCAAATGGGCTGAAATTTTGGAAAAGTGGTAAGAATCGTCGTACAAATAGAATTCAGTCACAAAATCTCCATAAAGTTTGACTCTTAGAAAAATCTTGATTTTAATGAACGCTAGTTTCAGACTTGGGTTCGAACTTTGGAAGCAGTTTTCTCAAAATCTATGGTACCAAATGGGCTTGAATTTTGGAACAGTCATGAGAATCATGCTCCAAATCGAATTCAGTCACAAAATCTATATAAAGTTGGATTTTTTTTAAAATCATAATTTTTATGGACGCAATTTTCAGACTTGGGTTCGAACTTTGGAAGCAGTTTTCTCAGACTCTATGCTACCAAATGGACTGAAATTTTGGAAAAGTGGTAAGAATCGTGGAACAAATCGAATTCAGTCACAAAATCTCCATAAAGTTGGATTTTTAAAAAATTCATAATTTTTATGGACGCTTATTTCAGACTTGGTTTGAACTTTGGAAGCAGTTTTCTTAGGCTCTATGGTCCCAAATGGGCCGAAATTTCGGAAACGTGGTAAAAATCGTGGTACAAATCGAATTCAGTCACAAAATCTCCATAAAGTTTGACTCTTAGAAAAATCTTGATTTTAATAAAAGCTTATTTCAGACTTGGGTTCGAACTTTGGAAGTAGTATTCTCAAAATCTATGGTACCAAATGGGCTGAAATTTTGGAAAAGTGGTAAGAATCGTCGTACAAATAGAATTCAGTCACAAAATGTCCATAAAGTTTGACTCTTAGAAAAATCTTGATTTTAATGAACGCTAGTTTCAGACTTGGGTTCGAACTTTGGAAGCAGTTTTCTCAAAATCTATGGTACCAAATGGGCTTGAATTTTGGAACAGTCATGAGAATCATGCTCCAAATCGAATTCAGTCACAAAATCTATATAAAGTTGGATTTTTTTTAAAATCATAATTTTTATGGACGCAATTTTCAGACTTGGGTTCGAACTTTGGAAGCAGTTTTCTCAAAATCTATGGTACCAAATGGGCTGAAATTTTGGAAAAGTGGTAAGAATCGTCGTACAAATAGAATTCAGTCACAAAATCTCCATAAAGTTTGACTCTTAGAAAAATCTTGATTTTAATGAACGCTAGTTTCAGACTTGGGTTCGAACTTTGGAAGCAGTTTTCTCAAAATCTATGGTACCAAATGGGCTTGAATTTTGGAACAGTCATGAGAATCATGCTCCAAATCGAATTCAGTCACAAAATCTATATAAAGTTGGATTTTTTTTAAAATCATAATTTTTATGGACGCAATTTTCAGACTTGGGTTCGAACTTTGGAAGCAGTTTTCTCAGACTCTATGCTACCAAATGGACTGAAATTTTGGAAAAGTGGTAAGAATCGTGGAACAAATCGAATTCAGTCACAAAATCTCCATAAAGTTTGACTCTTAGAAAAATCTTGATTTTAATGAACGCTATTTTCAGACTTGGGTTCGAACTTTGGAAGCAGTTTTCTCAAAATCTATGGTACCAAATGGGCTTGAATTTTGGAACAGTCATGAGAATCATGCTCCAAATTTATTTCAGTCACAAAATCTATATAAATTTGGATTTTTTTAAAAATCATAATTTTTATGGACGCAATTTTCAGACTTGGGTTCGAACTTTGGAAGCAGTTTTCTCAGACTCTATGCTACCAAATGGACTGAAATTTTGGAAAAGTGGTAAGAATCGTGGAACAAATCGAATTCAGTCACAAAATCTATATAAAGTTGGATTTTTTTTAAAATCATAATTTTTATGGACGCAATTTTCAGACTTGGGTTCGAACTTTGGAAGCAGTTTTCTCAGACTCTATGCTACCAAATGGACTGAAATTTTGGAAAAGTGGTAAGAATCGTGGAACAAATCGAATTCAGTCACAAAATCTCCATAAAGTTGGATTTTTAAAAAATTCATAATTTTTATGGAAGCTATTTTCAGACTTGGGTTCGAACTTTGGAAGCAGTTTTCACAGGCTCTATGTTACCAAATGGACTGAAATTTAGGAAAAGTGGTAAGAATCGTTGTACAAATCGAATTCAGTCACAAAATCTCCATAAAGTTTGAAACTTAGAAAAATCTTGATTTTAATAAACGCTTATTTCAAACTTGGGTTCGAACTTTGGAAGCAGTTTTCTCAAAATCTATGGTACCAAATGGGCTGAAATTTTGGAAAAGTGGTAAGAATCGTCGTACAAATCAAATTCAGTCACAAAATCTCCATAAAGTTTGACTCTTAGAAAAATCTTGATTTTAATGAACGCTATTTTCAGACTTGGGTTCGAACTTTGGAAGCAGTTTTCTCAAAATCTATGGTACCAAATGGGCTTGAATTTTGGAACAGTCATGAGAATCATGCTCCAAATCGATTTCAGTCACAAAATCTATATAAATTTGGATTTTTTTAAAAATCATAATTTTTATGGACGCAATTTTCAGACTTGGGTTCGAACTTTGGAAGCAGTTTTCTCAGACTCTATGCTACCAAATGGACTGAAATTTTGGAAAAGTGGTAAGAATCGTGGAACAAATCGAATTCAGTCACAAAATCTCCATAAAGTTGGATTTTTAAAAAATTCATAATTTTTATGGACGCTTATTTCAGACTTGGTTTCGAACTTTGGAAGCAGTTTTCTTAGGCTCTATGGTCCCAAATGGGCCGAAATTTCGGAAACGTGGTAAAAATCGTGGAACAAATCGAATTCAGTCACAAAATCTCCATAAAGTTTGACTCTTAGAAAAATCTTGATTTTAATGAACGCTATTTCAGACTTGGGTTCGAACTTTGGAAGCAGTTTTCTCAAAATCTATGGTACCAAATGGGCTGAAATTTTGGAAAAGTGGTAAGAATCGTCGTACAAATAGAATTCAGTCACAAAATCTCCATAAAGTTTGACTCTTAGAAAAATCTTGATTTTAATGAACGCTAGTTTCAGACTTGGGTTCGAACTTTGGAAGCAGTTTTCTCAAAATCTATGGTACCAAATGGGCTTGAATTTTGGAACAGTCATGAGAATCATGCTCCAAATCGAATTCAGTCACAAAATCTATATAAAGTTGGATTTTTTTTAAAATCATAATTTTTATGGACGCAATTTTCAGACTTGGGTTCGAACTTTGGAAGCAGTTTTCTCAGACTCTATGCTACCAAATGGACTGAAATTTTGGAAAAGTGGTAAGAATCGTGGAACAAATCGAATTCAGTCACAAAATCTCCATAAAGTTTGACACTTAAAAAAATCTTGATTTTAATAAACGTTTATTTCAGACTTGGGTTCGAACTTTGGAAGCAGTTTTCTCAAAATCTATGGTACCAAATGGGCTGAAATTTTGGAAAAGTGGTAAGAATCGTCTTACAAATCAAATTCAGTCACAAAATCTCCATAAAGTTTGACTCTTAGAAAAATCTTGATTTTAATGAACGCTAGTTTCAGACTTGGGTTCCAACTTTGGAAGCAGTTTTCTCAAAATCTATGGTACCAAATGGGCTTGAATTTTGGAACAGTCATGAGAATCATGCTCCAAATCGAATTCAGTCACAAAATCTATATAAAGTTGGTTTTTTTTAAAAATCATAATTTTTATGGACGCAATTTTCAGACTTGTGTTCGAACTTTGGAAGCAGTTTTCTCAGACTCTATGCTACCAAATGGACTGAAATTTTGGAAAAGTGGTAAGAATCGTGGAACAAATCGAATTCAGTCACAAAATCTCCATAAAGTTGGATTTTTAAAAAATTCATAATTTTTATGGACGCTTATTTCAGACTTGGTTTCGAACTTTGGAAGCAGTTTTCTTAGGCTCTATGGTCCCAAATGGGCCGAAATTTCGGAAACGTGGTAAAAATCGTGGTACAAATCGAATTCAGTCACAAAATCTCCATAAAGTTTGACTCTTAGAAAAATCTCTATTTTAATGAAAGCTTATTTCAGACTTGGGTTCGAACTTTGGAAGCAGTTTTCTCAGGCTCTATGGTACCAAATGGACTGAAATTTTGGAAAAGTGGTAAGAATCATGGTACAAATCGAATTCAGTCACAAAATCTCCATAAAGTTGGATTTTTAAAAAAATCATTATTTTTATGGACGCTAATTTCAGACTTGGGTTCGAACTTTTGAAGCAGTTTTCTCAAAATCTATCGTACCAAATGGGCTGAAATTTTGGAAACCTGGTAAGAATCGTGGTACATATCGAATTCAGTCATAAACCTCCATAAAGTTGGATTTTTAAAAAAATCGAAATTTTTTTGGATGCTAATTTCAGACTTGGGTTCGAACTGTGGAAGCAGTTTTCTCAAAATCTATGTTACAAAATGGGCTGAAATTATGGAAAAGTGGTAAGAATCGTGGTACAAATCGAATTCAGTCACAAAATCTCCATAAAGTTGGATTATAAAAAAATCATAATTTTTATGGACGCTAATTTCAGACTTGGGTTCAAAATTTGGAAGCAGTTTTCTCAAAATCTATAGTACCAAATGGGCTAGAATTTTGGAACAGTCATAAGAATCATGCTCCTAATCGAATTCAGTCACAAAATCTATATAAAGTTGGATTTTTATTTAAATCATAATTTTTATGGAAGCTATTTTCAGTCTTGGGTTCGAACTTTGGAAGCAGTTTTCTCAGACTCTATGGTACCAAATGGACTGAAATTTAGGAAAAGTGTTAAGAATCGTTGTACAAATCGAATTCAGTCACAAAATCTCCATAAAGTTTGACACTTAGAAAAATCTTGATTTTAATAAACGCTTATTTCAGACTTGGGTTCGAACTTTGAAAGCAGTTTTCTCAAAATCTATGGTACCAAATGGTCTTGAATTTTCGAACAGTCATGAGAATCATGCTCCAAATCGAATTCAGTCACAAAATCTATATAAATTTGGATTTTTTTTAAAATCATAATTTTTATGGACGCAATTTTCAGACATGGGTTCGAACTTTGGAAGCAGTTTTCTCAGACTCTATGCTACCAAATTGACTGAAATTTTGGAAAAGTGGTAAGAATCGTGGAACAAATCGAATTCAGTCACAAAATCTCCATAAAGTTGGATTTTTAAAAAATTCATAATTTTTATGGACGCTTATTTCAGACTTGGGTTCGAACTTTGGAAGCAGTTTTCTCAGGCTCTATGGTCCCAATTGGGCCGAAATTTCGGAAACGTGGTAAAAATCGTGGTACAAATCGAATTCAGTCACAAAATCTCCATAAAGTTTGACTCTTAGAAAAATCTTGATTTCAATAAACGCTTATTTCAGACTTGGGTTCGAACTTTGGAAGCAGTTTTCTCAAAATCTATGGTACCAAATGGGCTGAAATTTTGGAAAAGTGGTAAGAATCGTCGTACAAATCAAATTCAGTCACAAAATCTCCATAAAGTTTGACTCTTAGAAAAATCTTGATTTTAATGAACGCAAGTTTCAGACTTGGGTTCGAACTTTGGAAGCAGTTTTCACAGGCTCTATGGTACCAAATGGACTGAAATTTTGGAAAAGTGGTAAGAATCGTTGAACAAATCGAATTCAGTCACAAAATCTCCATAAAGTTTGACTCTTAGAAAAATCTTGATTTTAATGAACGCTAGTTTCAGACTTGGGTTCGAACTTTGGAAGCAGTTTTCTCAAAATCTATGGTACCAAATGGGCTTGAATTTTGGAACAGTCATGAGAATCATGCTCCAAATCGAATTCAGTCACAAAATCTATATAAAGTTGGATTTTTTTAAAAATCATAATTTTTATGGACGCAATTTTCAGACTTGGGTTCGAACTTTGGAAGCAGTTTTCTCAGACTCTATGCTACCAAATGGACTGAAATTTTGGAAAAGTGGTAAGAATCGTGGAACAAATCGAATTCAGTCACAAAATCTCCATAAAGTTGGATTTTTAAAAAATTCATAATTTTTATGGAAGCTATTTTCAGACTTGGGTTCGAACTTTGGAAGCAGTTTTCACAGGCTCTATGTTACCAAATGGACTGAAATTTAGGAAAAGTGGTAAGAATCGTTGTACAAATCGAATTCAGTCACAAAATCTCCATAAAGTTTGAAACTTAGAAAAATCTTGATTTTAATAAACGCTTATTTCAAACTTGGGTTCGAACTTTGGAAGCAGTTTTCTCAAAATCTATGATACCAAATGGGCTGAAATTTTGGAAAAGTGGTAAGAATCGTCGTACAAATCAAATTCAGTCACAAAATCTCCATAAAGTTTGACTCTTAGAAAAATCTTGATTTTAATGAACGCTAGTTTCAGACTTGGGTTCGAACTTTGGAAGCAGTTTTCTCAAAATCTATGGTACCAAATGGGCTTGAATTTTGGAACAGTCATGAGAATCATGCTCCAAATCGAATTCAGTCACAAAATCTATATAAAGTTGGATTTTTTTTAAAATCATAATTTTTATGGACGCAATTTTCAGACTTGGGTTCGAACTTTGGAAGCAGTTTTCTCAGACTCTATGCTACCAAATGGACTGAAATTTTGGAAAAGTGGTAAGAATCGTGGAACAAATCGAATTCAGTCACAAAATCTCCATAAAGTTGGATTTTTAAAAAATTCATAATTTTTATGGACTCTTATTTCAGACTTGGTTTGAACTTTGGAAGCAGTTTTCTTAGGCTCTATGGTCCCAAATGGGCCGAAATTTCGGAAACGTGGTAAAAATCGTGGTACAAATCGAATTCAGTCAGAAAATCTCCATAAAGTTTGACTCTTAGAAAAATCTTGATTTTAATAAAAGCTTATTTCAGACTTGGGTTCGAACTTTGGAAGCAGTTTTCTCAAAATCTATGGTACCAAATGGGCTGAAATTTTGGAAAAGTGGTAAGAATCGTCGTACAAATAGAATTCAGTCACAAAATCTCCATAAAGTTTGACTCTTAGAAAAATCTTGATTTTAATGAACGCTAGTTTCAGACTTGGGTTCGAACTTTGGAAGCAGTTTTCTCAAAATCTATGGTACCAAATGGGCTTGAATTTTGGAACAGTCATGAGAATCATGCTCCAAATCGAATTCAGTCACAAAATCTATATAAAGTTGGATTTTTTTTAAAATCATAATTTTTATGGACGCAATTTTCAGACTTGGGTTCGAACTTTGGAAGCAGTTTTCTCAGACTCTATGTTACCAAATGGACTGAAATTTTGGAAAAGTGGTAAGAATCGTGGAACAAATCGAATTCAGTCACAAAATCTCCATAAAGTTTGACTCTTAGAAAAATCTTGATTTTAATAAAAGCTTATTTCAGACTTGGGTTCGAACTTTGGAAGCAGTTTTCTCAAAATCTATGGTACCAAATGGGCTGAAATTTTGGAAAAGTGGTAAGAATCGTCGTACAAATAGAATTCAGTCACAAAATCTCCATAAAGTTTGACTCTTAGAAAAATCTTGATTTTAATGAACGCTAGTTTCAGACTTGGGTTCGAACTTTGGAAGCAGTTTTCTCAAAATCTATGGTACCAAATGGGCTTGAATTTTGGAACAGTCATGAGAATCATGCTCCAAATCGAATTCAGTCACAAAATCTATATAAAGTTGGATTTTTTTTAAAATCATAATTTTTATGGACGCAATTTTCAGACTTGGGTTCGAACTTTGGAAGCAGTTTTCTCAGACTCTATGTTACCAAATGGACTGAAATTTTGGAAAAGTGGTAAGAATCGTGGAACAAATCGAATTCAGTCACAAAATCTCCATAAAGTTTGACACTTAGAAAAATCTTGATTTTAATAAACGCTTATTTCAGACTTGGGTTCGAACTTTGGAAGCAGTTTTCTCAAAATCTATGGTACCTAATGGGCTGAAATTTTGGAAAAGTGGTAAGAATCGTCGTACAAATCAAATTCAATCACAAAATCTCCATAAAGTTTGACTCTTAGAAAAATCTTGATTTTAATGAACGCTAGTTTCAGACTTGGGTTCGAACTTTGGAAGCAGTTTTCTCATCTCTATGGTACCAAATGGGCTTGAATTTTGGAACAGTCATGAGAATCATGCTCCAAATCGAATTCAGTCACAAAATCTATATAAAGTTGTTTTTTTTTAAAAATCATAATTTTTATGGACGCAATTTTCAGACTTGGGTTCGAACTTTGGAAGCAGTTTTCTTAGACTCTATGGTACCAAATGGACTGAAATTTGAGGAAAAGTGGTAAGAATCGTTGTACAAATCGAATTCAGTCACGAAATCTCCATAAAGTTTGACACTTAGAAAAATCTTGATTTTAATAAACGCTTATTTCAGACTTGGGTTCGAACTTTGAAAGCAGTTTTCTCAAAATCTATGGTACCAAATGGTCTTGAATTTTGGAACAGTCATGAGAATCATGCTCCAAATCGAATTCAGTCACAAAATCTATTTAAAGTTGGATTTTTTTTTAAATCATAATTATTATGGACGCTTATTTCAGACTTGGGTTCGAACTTTGGAAGCAGTTTTCTCAGGCTCTATGGTCCCAAATGGGCCGAAATTTCGGAAACGTGGTAAAAATCGTGGTACAAATCGAATTCAGTCAAAAAATCTCCATAAAGTTTGACTCTTAGAAAAATCTCTATTTTAATGAAAGCTTATTTCAGACTTGGGTTCGAACTTTGGAAGCAGTTTTCTCAGGCTCTATGGTACCAAATGGACTGAAATTTTGGAAAAGTGGTAAGAATCGTGGTACAAATCGAATTCAGTCACAAAATCTCCATAAAGTTGGATTTTTAAAAAAATCATAATTTTTATGGACGCTAATTTCAGACTTGGGTTCGAACTTTGGAAGCAGTTTTCTCAAAATCTATCGTACCAAATGGGCTGAAATTTTGGAAACCTGGTAAGAATCGTGGTACATATCGAATTCAGTCATAAACCTCCATAAAGTTGGATTTTTAAAAAAATCGAAATTTTTTTGGATGCTAATTTCAGACTTGGGTTCGAACTGTGGAAGCAGTTCTCTTAGGCTCTATGGGACCAAATGGGCTGAAATTTTGGAAACGTGGTAAAAATCGTGGTACAAATCGAATTCAGTCACAAAATCTCCATACAGTTGGATTTTTAAAAAAATCGTACTTTTTATGGACGCTTATTTCAGACTTGGGTTCGAACTTTGGAAGCAGTTTTCTCAGGCTCTATGGTACCAAATGGGCTGAAATTTTGAAAAAGTGGTAAGAATCGTGGAACACATCGAATTCGGTTACAAAATCTCCATAAAGTTGGATTTTTTGAAAAAATAAGTGTTTTTTATTAAGGCTAATTGCAGACTCTATTTCGAATTTTAGAAGCAGTTTTCTCAGGCTCTATGGTACCAAATGGGCTAGAATTTTGGAACAGTCATGAGAATCATGCTCCAAATCGAGTTCAGTCACAAGATCTACATAAAATTGGATTTTTTTTAAAATCTTGATTTTAATAAACGCTTATTTCAGACTTGGGTTCGAACTGTGGAAGCAGTTTTCTCAAAATCTATGTTACCAAATGGGCTGAAATTATGGAAAAGTGGTCAGAATCGTGGTACAAATCGAATTCAGTCACAAAATCTCCATAAAGTTGGATTATAAAAAAAATCATAATTTTTATTGACGCTAATTTCAGACTTGGGTTCAAAATTTGGAAGCAGTTTTCTCAAAATCTATAGTACCAAATGGGCTAGAATTTTGGAACAGTCATAAGAATCATGCTCCTAATCGAATTCAGTCACAAAATCTACATAAAGTTGGATTTTTATTTAAATCATAATTTTTATGGAAGCTATTTTCAGTCTTGGGTTCGAACTTTGGAAGCAGTTTTCTCAGACTCTATGGTACCAAATGGACTGAAATTTAGGAAAAGTGTTAAGAATCGTTGTACAAATCGAATTCAGTCACAAAATCTCCATAAAGTTTGACACTTAGAAAAATCTTGATTTTAATAAACGCTTATTTCAGACTTGGGTTCGAACTTTGAAAGCAGTTTTCTCAAAATCTATGGTACCAAATGGTCTTGAATTTTGGAACAGTCATGAGAATCATGCTCCAAATCGAATTCAGTCACAAAATCTATATAAAGTTGGATTTTTTTAAAAATCATAATTTTTATGGACGCAATTTTCAGACATGGGTTCGAAATTTGGAAGCAGTTTTCTCAGACTCTATGCTACCAAATTGACTGAAATTTTGGAAAAGTGGTAAGAATCGTGGAACAAATCGAATTCAGTCACTAAATCTCCATAAAGTTGGATTTTTAAAAAATTCATAATTTTTATGGACGCTTATTTCAGACTTGGGTTCGAACTTTGGAAGCAGTTTTCTCAGGCTCTATGGTCCCAAATGGGCCGAAATTTCGGAAACGTGGTAAAAATCGTGGTACAAATCGAATTCAGTCACAAAATCTCCATAAAGTTTGACTCTTAGAAAAATCTTGATTTTAATAAAAGCTTATTTCAGACTTGGGTTCGAACTTTGGAAGCAGTTTTCTCAAAATCTATGGTACCAAATGGGCTGAAATTTTGGAAAAGTGGTAAGAATCGTCGTACAAATAGAATTCAGTCACAAAATCTCCATAAAGTTATACTCTTAGAAAAATCTTGATTTTAATGAACGCTAGTTTCAGACCTGGGTTCGAACTTTGGAAGCAGTTTTCTCAAAATCTATGGTACCAAATGGGCTTGAATTTTGGAACAGTCATGAGAATCATGCTCCAAATCGAATTCAGTCACAAAATCTATATAAAGTTGGATTTTTTTTAAAATCATAATTTTTATGGACGCAATTTTCAGACTTGGGTTCGAACTTTGGAAGCAGTTTTCTCAGACTCTATGTTACCAAATGGACTGAAATTTTGGAAAAAAGGTAAGAATCGTGGAACAAATCGAATTCAGTCACAAAATCTCCATAAAGTTTGACACTTAGAAAAATCTTGATTTTAATAAACGCTTATTTCAGACTTGGGTTCGAACTTTGGAAGCAGTTTTCTCAAAATCTATGGTACCTAATGGGCTGAAATTTTGGAAAAGTGGTAAGAATCGTCGTACAAATCAAATTCAGTCACAAAATCTCCATAAAGTTTGACTCTTAGAAAAATCTTGATTTTAATGAACGCTAGTTTCAGACTTGGGTTCGAACTTTGGAAGCAGTTTTCTCATCTCTATGGTACCAAATGGGCTTGAATTTTGGAACAGTCATGAGAATCATGCTCCAAATCGAATTCAGTCACAAAATCTATATAAAGTTGGTTTTTTTTAAAAATCATAATTTTTATGGACGCAATTTTCAGACTTGGGTTCGAACTTTGGAAGCAGTTTTCTTAGACTCTATGGTACCAAATGGACTGAAATTTGAGGAAAAGTGGTAAGAATCGTTGTACAAATCGAATTCAGTCACGAAATCTCCATAAAGTTTGACACTTAGAAAAATCTTGATTTTAATAAACGCTTATTTCAGACTTGGGTTCGAACTTTGGAAGCAGTTTTCTCAAAATCTATGGTACCAAATGGGCTTGAATTTTGGAACAGTCATGAGAATCATGCTCCAAATCGAATTCAGTCACAAAATCTATATAAAGTTGGATTTTTTTTAAAATCATAATTTTTATGGACGCAATTTTCAGACTTGGGTTCGAACTTTGGAAACAGTTTTCTCAGACTCTATGCTACCAAATGGACTGAAATTTTGGAAAAGTGGTAAGAATCGTGGAACAAATCGAATTCAGTCACAAAATCTCCATAAAGTTGGATTTTTAAAAAATTCATAATTTTTATGGACTCTTATTTCAGACTTGGTTTGAACTTTGGAAGCAGTTTTCTTAGGCTCTATGGTCCCAAATGGGCCGAAATTTCGGAAACGTGGTAAAAATCGTGGTACAAATCGAATTCAGTCACAAAATCTCCATAAAGTTTGACTCTTAGAAAAATCTTGATTTTAATAAAAGCTTATTTCAGACATGGGTTCGAACTTTGGAAGCAGTTTTCTCAAAATCTATGGTACCAAATGGGCTGAAATTTTGGAAAAGTGGTAAGAATCGTCGTACAAATAGAATTCAGTCACAAAATCTCCATAAAGTTTGACTCTTAGAAAAATCTTGATTTTAATGAACGCTAGTTTCAGACTTGGGTTCGAACTTTGGAAGCAGTTTTCTCAAAATCTATGGTACCAAATGGGCTTGAATTTTGGAACAGTCATGAGAATCATGCTCCAAATCGAATTCAGTCACAAAATCTATATAAAGTTGGATTTTTTTTAAAATCATAATTTTTATGGACGCAATTTTCAGACTTGGGTTCGAACTTTGGAAGCAGTTTTCTCAGACTCTATGTTACCAAATGGACTGAAATTTTGGAAAAGTGGTAAGAATCGTGGAACAAATCGAATTCAGTCACAAAATCTCCATAAAGTTTGACACTTAGAAAAATCTTGATTTTAATAAACGCTTATTTCAGACTTGGGTTCGAACTTTGGAAGCAGTTTTCTCAAAATCTATGGTACCTAATGGGCTGAAATTTTGGAAAAGTGGTAAGAATCGTCGTACAAATCAAATTCAGTCACAAAATCTCCATAAAGTTTGACTCTTAGAAAAATCTTGATTTTAATGAACGCTAGTTTCAGACTTGGGTTCGAACTTTGGAAGCAGTTTTCTCATCTCTATGGTACCAAATGGGCTTGAATTTTGGAACAGTCATGAGAATCATGCTCCAAATCGAATTCAGTCACAAAATCTATATAAAGTTGGTTTTTTTTAAAAATCATAATTTTTATGGACGCAATTTTCAGACTTGGGTTCGAACTTTGGAAGCAGTTTTCTTAGACTCTATGGTACCAAATGGACTGAAATTTGAGGAAAAGTGGTAAGAATCGTTGTACAAATCGAATTCAGTCACGAAATCTCCATAAAGTTTGACACTTAGAAAAATCTTGATTTTAATAAACGCTTATTTCAGACTTGGGTTCGAACTTTGAAAGCAGTTTTCTCAAAATCTATGGTACCAAATTGTCTTGAATTTTGGAACAGTCATGAGAATCATGCTCCAAATCGAATTCAGTCACAAAATCTATTTAAAGTTGGATTTTTTTTTAAATCATAATTTTTATGGACGCTTATTTCAGACTTGGGTTCGAACTTTGGAAGCAGTTTTCTCAGGCTCTATGGTCCCAAATGGGCCGAAATTTCGGAAACGTGGTAAAAATCGTGGTACAAATCGAATTCAGTCAAAAAATCTCCATAAAGTTTGACTCTTAGAAAAATCTCTATTTTAATGAAAGCTTATTTCAGACTTGGGTTCGAACTTTGGAAGCAGTTTTCTCAGGCTCTATGGTACCAAATGGACTGAAATTTTGGAAAAGTGGTAAGAATCGTGGTACAAATCGAATTCAGTCACAAAATCTCCATAAAGTTGGATTTTAAAAAAAATCATAATTTTTATGGACGCTAATTTCAGACTTGGGTTCGAACTTTGGAAGCAGTTTTCTCAAAATCTATCGTACCAAATGGGCTGAAATTTTGGAAACCTGGTAAGAATCGTGGTACATATCGAATTCAGTCATAAACCTCCATAAAGTTGGATTTTTAAAAAAATCGAAATTTTTTTGGATGCTAATTTCAGACTTGGGTTCGAACTGTGGAAGCAGTTCTCTTAGGCTCTATGGGACCAAATGGGCTGAAATTTTGGAAACGTGGTAAAAATCGTGGTACAAATCGAATTCAGTCACAAAATCTCCATACAGTTGGATTTTTAAAAAAATCGTACTTTTTATGGACGCTTATTTCAGACTTGGGTTCGAACTTTGGAAGCAGTTTTCTCAGGCTCTATGGTACCAAATGGGCTGAAATTTTGAAAAAGTGGTAAGAATCGTGGAACACATCGAATTCGGTTACAAAATCTCCATAAAGTTGGATTTTTTGAAAAAATAAGTGTTTTTTATAAAGGCTAATTGCAGACTCTATTTCGAATTTTAGAAGCAGTTTTCTCAGGCTCTATGGTACCAAATGGGCTAGAATTTTGGAACAGTCATGAGAATCATGCTCCAAATCGAGTTCAGTCACAAGATCTACATAAAATTGGATTTTTTTTAAAATCTTGATTTTAATAAACGCTTATTTCAGACTTGGGTTCGAACTGTGGAAGCAGTTTTCTCAAAATCTATGTTACCAAATGGGCTGAAATTATGGAAAAGTGGTCAGAATCGTGGTACAAATCGAATTCAGTCACAAAATCTCCATAAAGTTGGATTATAAAAAAAATCATAATTTTTATGGACGCTAATTTCAGACTTGGGTTCAAAATTTGGAAGCAGTTTTCTCAAAATCTATAGTACCAAATGGGCTAGAATTTTGGAACAGTCATAAGAATCATGCTCCTAATCGAATTCAGTCACAAAATCTACATAAAGTTGGATTTTTATTTAAATCATAATTTTTATGGAAGCTATTTTCAGTCTTGGGTTCGAACTTTGGAAGCAGTTTTCTCAGACTCTATGGTACCAAATGGACTGAAATTTAGGAAAAGTGTTAAGAATCGTTGTACAAATCGAATTCAGTCACAAAATCTCCATAAAGTTTGACACTTAGAAAAATCTTGATTTTAATAAACGCTTATTTCAGACTTGGGTTCGAACTTTGAAAGCAGTTTTCTCAAAATCTATGGTACCAAATGGTCTTGAATTTTGGAACAGTCATGAGAATCATGCTCCAAATCGAATTCAGTCACAAAATCTATATAAAGTTGGATTTTTTTAAAAATCATAATTTTTATGGACGCAATTTTCAGACATGGGTTCGAACTTTGGAAGCAGTTTTCTCAGACTCTATGCTACCAAATTGACTGAAATTTTGGAAAAGTGGTAAGAATCGTGGAACAAATCGAATTCAGTCACAAAATCTCCATAAAGTTGGATTTTTAAAAAATTCATAATTTTTATGGACTCTTATTTCAGACTTGGTTTGAACTTTGGAAGCAGTTTTCTTAGGCTCTATGGTCCCAAATGGGCCGAAATTTCGGAAACGTGGTAAAAATCGTGGTACAAATCGAATTCAGTCACAAAATCTCCATAAAGTTTGACTCTTAGAAAAATCTTGATTTTAATAAAAGCTTATTTCAGACTTGGGTTCGAACTTTGGAAGCAGTTTTCTCAAAATCTATGGTACCAAATGGGCTGAAATTTTGGAAAAGTGGTAAGAATCGTCGTACAAATAGAATTCAGTCACAAAATCTCCATAAAGTTATACTCTTAGAAAAATCTTGATTTTAATGAACGCTAGTTTCAGACTTGGGTTCGAACTTTGGAAGCAGTTTTCTCAAAATCTATGGTACCAAATGGGCTTGAATTTTGGAACAGTCATGAGAATCATGCTCCAAATCGAATTCAGTCACAAAATCTATATAAAGTTGGATTTTTTTTAAAATCATAATTTTTATGGACGCAATTTTCAGACTTGGGTTCGAACTTTGGAAGCAGTTTTCTCAGACTCTATGTTACCAAATGGACTGAAATTTTGGAAAAGTGGTAAGAATCGTGGAACAAATCGAATTCAGTCACAAAATCTCCATAAAGTTTGACACTTAGAAAAATCTTGATTTTAATAAACGCTTATTTCAGACTTGGGTTCGAACTTTGGAAGCAGTTTTCTCAAAATCTATGGTACCTAATGGGCTGAAATTTTGGAAAAGTGGTAAGAATCGTCGTACAAATCAAATTCAGTCACAAAATCTCCATAAAGTTTGACTCTTAGAAAAATCTTAATTTTAATGAACGCTAGTTTCAGACTTGGGTTCGAACTTTGGAAGCAGTTTTCTCATCTCTATGGTACCAAATGGGCTTGAATTTTGGAACAGTCATGAGAATCATGCTCCAAATCGAATTCAGTCACAAAATCTATATAAAGTTGGTTTTTTTTTAAAATCATAATTTTTATGGACGCAATTTTCAGACTTGGGTTCGAACTTTGGAAGCAGTTTTCTTAGACTCTATGGTACCAAATGGACTGAAATTTGAGGAAAAGTGGTAAGAATCGTTGTACAAATCGAATTCAGTCACGAAATCTCCATAAAGTTTGACACTTAGAAAAATCTTGATTTTAATAAACGCTTATTTCAGACTTGGGTTCGAACTTTGAAAGCAGTTTTCTCAAAATCTATGGTACCAAATGGTCTTGAATTTTGGAACAGTCATGAGAATCATGCTCCAAATCGAATTCAGTCACAAAATCTATTTAAAGTTGGATTTTTTTTTAAATGATAATTTTTATGGACGCTTATTTCAGACTTGGGTTCGAACTTTGGAAGCAGTTTTCTCAGGCTCTATGGTCCCAAATGGGCCGAAATTTCGGAAACGTGGTAAAAATCGTGGTACAAATCGAATTCAGTCAAAAAATCTCCATAAAGTTTGACTCTTAGAAAAATCTCTATTTTAATGAAAGCTTATTTCAGACTTGGGTTCGAACTTTGGAAGCAGTTTTCTCAGGCTCTATGGTACCAAATGGACTGAAATTTTGGAAAAGTGGTAAGAATCGTGGTACAAATCGAATTCAGTCACAAAATCTCCATAAAGTTGGATTTTAAAAAAAATCATAATTTTTATGGACGCTAATTTCAGACTTGGGTTCGAACTTTGGAAGCAGTTTTCTCAAAATCTATCGTACCAAATGGGCTGAAATTTTGGAAACCTGGTAAGAATCGTGGTACATATCGAATTCAGTCATAAACCTCCATAAAGTTGGATTTTTAAAAAAATCGAAATTTTTTTGGATGCTAATTTCAGACTTGGGTTCGAACTGTGGAAGCAGTTCTCTTAGGCTCTATGGGACCAAATGGGCTGAAATTTTGGAAACGTGGTAAAAATCGTGGTACAAATCGAATTCAGTCACAAAATCTCCATACAGTTGGATTTTTAAAAAAATCGTACTTTTTATGGACGCTTATTTCAGACTTGGGTTCGAACTTTGGAAGCAGTTTTCTCAGGCTCTACGGTACCAAATGGGCTGAAATTTTGAAAAAGTGGTAAGAATCGTGGAACACATCGAATTCGGTTACAAAATCTCCATAAAGTTGGATTTTTTGAAAAAATAAGTGTTTTTTATTAAGGCTAATTGCAGACTCTGTTTCGAATTTTAGAAGCAGTTTTCTCAGGCTCTATGGTACCAAATGGGCTAGAATTTTGGAACAGTCATGAGAATCATGCTCCAAATCGAATTCAGTCACAAGATCTACATAAAATTGGATTTTTTTTAAAATCTTGATTTTAATAAACGCTTATTTCAGACTTGGGTTCGAACTGTGGAAGCAGTTTTCTCAAAATCTATGTTACCAAATGGGCTGAAATTATGGAAAAGTGGTCAGAATCGTGGTACAAATCGAATTCAGTCACAAAATCTCCATAAAGTTGGATTATAAAAAAAATCATAATTTTTATGGACGCTAATTTCAGACTTGGGTTCAAAATTTGGAAGCAGTTTTCTCAAAATCTATAGTACCAAATGGGCTAGAATTTTGGAACAGTCATAAGAATCATGCTCCTAATCGAATTCAGTCACAAAATCTACATAAAGTTGGATTTTTATTTAAATCATAATTTTTATGGAAGCTATTTTCAGTCTTGGGTTCGAACTTTGGAAGCAGTTTTCTCAGACTCTATGGTACCAAATGGACTGAAATTTAGGAAAAGTGTTAAGAATCGTTGTACAAATCGAATTCAGTCACAAAATCTCCATAAAGTTTGACACTTAGAAAAATCTTGATTTTAATAAACGCTTATTTCAGACTTGGGTTCGAACTTTGAAAGCAGTTTTCTCAAAATCTATGGTACCAAATGGTCTTGAATTTTGGAACAGTCATGAGAATCATGCTCCAAATCGAATTCAGTCACAAAATCTATATAAAGTTGGATTTTTTTAAAAATCATAATTTTTATGGACGCAATTTTCAGACATGGGTTCGAACTTTGGAAGCAGTTTTCTCAGACTCTATGCTACCAAATTGACTGAAATTTTGGAAAAGTGGTAAGAATCGTGGAACAAATCGAATTCAGTCACAAAATCTCCATAAAGTTGGATTTTTAAAAAATTCATAATTTTTATGGACGCTTATTTCAGACTTGGGTTCGAAATTTGGAAGCAGTTTTCTCAGGCTCTATGGTCCCAATTGGGCCGAAATTTCTGAAACGTGGTAAAAATCGTGGTACAAATCGAATTCAGTCACAAAATCTCCATAAAGTTTGACTCTTAGAAAAATCTTGATTTCAATAAACGCTTATTTCAGACTTGGGTTCGAACTTTGGAAGCAGTTTTCTCAAAATCTATGGTACCAAATGGGCTGAAATTTTGGAAAAGTGGTAAGAATCGTCGTACAAATCAAATTCAGTCACAAAATCTCCATAAAGTTTGACTCTTAGAAAAATCTTGATTTTAATGAACGCAAGTTTCAGACTTGGGTTCGAACTTTGGAAGCAGTTTTCACAGGCTCTATGGTACCAAATGGACTGAAATTTTGGAAAAGTGGTAAGAATCGTTGAACAAATCGAATTCAGTCACAAAATCTCCATAAAGTTTGACTCTTAGAAAAATCTTGATTTTAATAAACGCTGATTTCAGACTTGGGTTCGAAATTTGGAAGCAGTTTTCTCAAAATCTATGGTACCAAATGGGCTGAAATTTCGGAAAAGTGGTAAGAATCGTCGTACAAATAGAATTCAGTCACAAAATCTCCATAAAGTTTGACTCTTAGAAAAATCTTGATTTTAATGAACGCTAGTTTCAGACTTGGGTTCGAACTTTGGAAGCAGTTTTCTCAAAATCTATGGTACCAAATGGGCTTGAATTTTGGAACAGTCATGAGAATCATGCTCCAAATCGAATTCAGTCACAAAATCTATATAAAGTTGGATTTTTTTAAAAATCATAATTTTTATGGACGCAATTTTCAGACTTGGGTTCGAACTTTGGAAGCAGTTTTCTCAGACTCTATGCTACCAAATGGACTGAAATTTTGGAAAAGTGGTAAGAATCGTGGAACAAATCGAATTCAGTCACAAAATCTCCATAAAGTTGGATTTTTAAAAAATTCATAATTTTTATGGAAGCTATTTTCAGACTTGGGTTCGAACTTTGGAAGCAGTTTTCTCAAAATCTATGGTACCAAATGGGCTTGAATTTTGGAACAGTCATGAGAATCATGCTCCAAATCGAATTCAGTCACAAAATCTATATAAAGTTGGTTTTTTTTAAAAATCATAATTTTTATGGACGCTTATTTCAGACTTGGGTTCGAACTTTGGAAGCAGTTTTCTCAGGCTCTATGGTACCAAATGGACTGAAATTTAGGAAAAGTGGTAAGAATCGTCGTACAAATCAAATTCAGTCACAAAATCTCCATGAAGTTTGACACTTAGAAAAATCTTGATTTTAATAAACGCTTATTTCAGACTTGGGTTCGAACTTTGAAAGCAGTTTTCTCAAAATCTATGGTACCAAATTGTCTTTAATTTTGGAACAGTCATGAGAATCATGCTCCAAATCGAATTCAGTCACAAAATCTATTTAAAGTTGGAATTTTTTTTTAAATCGTAATTTTTATGGACGCTTATTTCAGACTTGGGTTCGAACTTTGGAAGCAGTTTTCTCAGGCTCTATGGTCCCAATTGGGCCGAAATTTCGGAAACGTGGTAAAAATCGTGGTACAAATCGAATTCAGTCACAAAATCTCCATAAAGTTTGACTCTTAGAAAAATCTTGATTTCAATAAACGCTTATTTCAGACTTGGGTTCGAACTTTGGAAGCAGTTTTCTCAAAATCTATGGTACCAAATGGGCTGAAATTTTGGAAAAGTTGTAAGAATCGTCGTACAAATCAAATTCAGTCACAAAATCTCCATAAAGTTTGACTCTTAGAAAAATCTTGATTTTAATAAACGCTGATTTCAGACTTGGGTTCGAACTTTGGAAGCAGTTTTCTCAAAATCTATGGTACCAAATGGGCTGAAATTTCGGAAAAGTGGTAAGAATCGTCGTACAAATAGAATTCAGTCACAAAATCTCCATAAAGTTTGACTCTTAGAAAAATCTTGATTTTAATGAACGCTAGTTTCAGACTTGGGTTCGAACTTTTGAAGCAGTTTTCTCAAAATCTATGGTACCAAATGGGCTTGAATTTTGGAACAGTCATGAGAATCATGCCTTAAATCGAATTCAGTCACAAAATCTATATAAAGTTGGATTTTTTTAAAAATCATAATTTTTATGGACGCAATTTTCAGACTTGGGTTCGAACTTTGGAAGCAGTTTTCTCAGACTCTATGCTACCAAATGGACTGAAATTTTGGAAAAGTGGTAAGAATCGTGGAACAAATCGAATTCAGTCACAAAATCTCCATAAAGTTGGATTTTTAAAAAATTCATAATTTTTATGGAAGCTATTTTCAGACTTGGGTTCGAACATTGGAAGCAGTTTTCTCAAAATCTATGGTACCAAATGGGCTTGAATTTTGGAAACCTGGAAAGAATCGTGGTACATATCGAATTCAGTCATAAACCTCCATAAAGTTGGATTTTTAAAAAAATCGAAATTTTTTTGGATGCTAATTTCAGACTTGGGTTCGAACTGTGGAAGCAGTTTTCTCAAAATCTATGTTACCAAATGGGCTGAAATTATGGAAAAGTGGTAAGAATCGTGGTACAAATCGAATTCAGTCACAAAATCTCCATAAAGTTGGATTATAAAAAAAATCATAATTTTTATGGACGCTAATTTCAGACTTGGGTTCAAAATTTGGAAGCAGTTTTCTCAAAATCTATAGTACCAAATGGGCTTGAATTTTGGAACATTCATGAGAATCATGCTCCAAATCGAATTCAGTCACAAAATCTATATAAAGTTGGATTTTTTTTAAAATCATAATTTTTATGGACGCAATTTTCAGACTTGGGTTCGAACTTTGGAAGCAGTTTTCTCAGACTCTATGCTACCAAATGGACTGAAATTTTGGAAAAGTGGTAAGAATCGTGGATCAAATCGAATTCAGTCACAAAATCTCCATAAAGTTTGACACTTAGAAAAATCTTGATTTTAATAAACGCTTATTTCAGACTTGGGTTCGAACTTTGGAAGCAGTTTTCTCAAAATATATGCTACCAAATGGGCTTGAATTTTGGAACAGTCATGAGAATCATGCTCCAAATCGAATTCAGTCACAAAATCTATATAAAGTTGGTTTTTTTTAAAAATCATAATTTTTATGGACGCAATTTTCAGACTTGGGTTCGAACTTTGGAAGCAGTTTTCTCAGACTCTATGGTACCAAATGGACTGAAATTTAGGAAAAGTGGTAAGAATCGTTGTACAAATCGAATTCAGTCACAAAATCTCCATAAAGTTTGACACTTAGAAAAATCTTGATTTTAATAAACGCTTATTTCAGACTTGGGTTCGAACTTTGAAAGCAGTTTTCTCAAAATCTATTGTACCAAATGGTCTTGAATTTTGGAACAGTCATGAGAATCATGCTCCAAATCGAATTCAGTCACAAAATCTATTTAAAGTTGGATTTTTTTTTAAATCATAATTTTTATGGACGCTTATTTCAGACTTGGGTTCGAACTTTGGAAGCAGTTTTCTCAGGCTCTATGGTCCCAAATGGGCTGAAATTTCGGAAACGTGGTAAAAATCGTGGTACAAATCGAATTCAGTCACAAAATCTCCATAAAGTTTGACTCTTAGAAAAATCTCTATTTTAATGAAAGCTTATTTCAGACTTGGGTTCGAACTTTGGAAGCAGTTTTCTCAGGCTCTATGGTACCAAATGGACTGAAATTTTGGAAAAGTGGTAAGAATCGTGGTACAAATCGAATTCAGTCACAAAATCTCCATAAAGTTGGATTTTTAAAAAAATCATAATTTTTATGGACGCTAATTTCAGACTTGGGTTCGAACTTTGGAAGCAGTTTTCTCAAAATCTATCGTACCAAATGGGCTGAAATTTTGGAAACCTGGTAAGAATCGTGGTACATATCGAATTCAGTCATAATCCTCAATAAAGTTGGATTTTTAAAAAAATCGAAATTTTTTTGGATGCTAATTTCAGACTTGGGTTCGAACTGTGGAAGCAGTTTTCTCAAAATCTATGTTACCAAATGGGCTGAAATTATGGAAAAGTGGTAAGAATCGTGGTACAAATCGAATTCAGTCACAAAATCTCCATAAAGTTGGATTATAAAAAAATCATAATTTTTATGGACGCTAATTTCAGACTTGGGTTCAAAATTTGGAAGCAGTTTTCTCAAAATCTATAGAACCAAATGGGCTAGAATTTTGGAACAGTCATAAGAATCATGCTCCTAATCGAATTCAGTCACAAAATCTATATAAAGTTGGATTTTTATTTAAATCATAATTTTTATGGAAGCTATTTTCAGTCTTGGGTTCGAACTTTGGAAGCAGTTTTCTCAGACTCTATGGTACCAAATGGACTGAAATTTAGGAAAAGTGTTAAGAATCGTTGTACAAATCGAATTCAGTCACAAAATCTCCATAAAGTTTGACACTTAGAAAAATCTTGATTTTAATAAACGCTTATTTCAGACTTGGGTTCGAACTTTGAAAGCAGTTTTCTCAAAATCTATGGTACCAAATGGTCTTGAATTTTGGAACAGTCATGAGAATCATGCTCCAAATCGAATTCAGTCACAAAATCTATATAAAGTTGGATTTTTTTAAAAATCATAATTTTTATGGACGCAATTTTCAGACATGGGTTCGAACTTTGGAAGCAGTTTTCTCAGACTCTATGCTACCAAATTGACTGAAATTTTGGAAAAGTGGTAAGAATCGTGGAACAAATCGAATTCAGTCACAAAATCTCCATAAAGTTGGATTTTTAAAAAATTCATAATTTTTATGGACGCTTATTTCAGACTTGGGTTCGAACTTTGGAAGCAGTTTTCTCAGGCTCTATGGTCCCAATTGGGCCGAAATTTCGGAAACGTGGTAAAAATCGTGGTACAAATCGAATTCAGTCACAAAATCTCCATAAAGTTTGACTCTTAGAAAAATCTTGATTTCAATAAACGCTTATTTCAGACTTGGGTTCGAACTTTGGAAGCAGTTTTCTCAAAATCTATGGTACCAAATGGGCTGAAATTTTGGAAAAGTGGTAAGAATCGTCGTACAAATCAAATTCAGTCACAAAATCTCCATAAAGTTTGACTCTTAGAAAAATCTTGATTTTAATGAACGCAAGTTTCAGACTTGGGTTCGAACTTTGGAAGCAGTTTTCACAGGCTCTATGGTACCAAATGGACTGAAATTTTGGAAAAGTGGTAAGAATCGTTGAACAAATCGAATTCAGTCACAAAATCTCCATAAAGTTTGACTCTTAGAAAAATCTTGATTTTAATAAACGCTGATTTCAGACTTGGGTTCGAACTTTGGAAGCAGTTTTCTCAAAATCTATGTTACCAAATGGGCTGAAATTTCGGAAAAGTGGTAAGAATCGTCGTACAAATAGAATTCAGTCACAAAATCTCCATAAAGTTTGACTCTTAGAAAAATCTTGATTTTAATGAACGCTAGTTTCAGACTTGGGTTCGAACTTTGGAAGCAGTTTTCTCAAAATCTATGGTACCAAATGGGCTTGAATTTTGGAACAGTCATGAGAATCATGCTCCGAATCGAATTCAGTCACAAAATCTATATAAAGTTGGATTTTTTTAAAAATCATAATTTTTATGGACGCAATTTTCAGACTTGGGTTCGAACTTTGGAAGCAGTTTTCTCAGACTCTATCCTACCAAATGGACTGAAATTTTGGAAAAGTGGTAAGAATCGTGGAACAAATCGAATTCAGTCACAAAATCTCCATAAAGTTGGATTTTTAAAAAATTCATAATTTTTATGGAAGCTATTTTCAGACTTGGGTTCGAACTTTGGAAGCAGTTTTCTCAAAATCTATGGTACCAAATGGGCTTGAATTTTGGAACAGTCATGAGAATCATGCTCCAAACCGAATTCAGTCACAAAATCTATATAAAGTTGGTTTTTTTTAAAAATCATAATTTTTATGGACGCTTATTTCAGACTTGGGTTCGAACTTTGGAAGCAGTTTTCTCAGGCTCTATGGTACCAAATGGACTGAAATTTAGGAAAAGTGGTAAGAATCGTCGTACAAATCAAATTCAGTCACAAAATCTCCATAAAGTTTGACACTTAGAAAAATCTTGATTTTAATAAACGCTTATTTCAGACTTGGGTTCGAACTTTCATAGCAGTTTTCTCAAAATCTATGGTACCAAATGGTCTTGAATTTTGGAACAGTCATGAGAATCATGCTCCAAATCGAATTCAGTCACAAAATCTATATAAAGTTGGATTTTTTTAAAAATCATAATTTTTATGGACGCAATTTTCAGACATGGGTTCGAACTTTGGAAGCAGTTTTCTCAGACTCTATGCTACCAAATTGACTGAAATTTTGGAAAAGTGGTAAGAATCGTGGAACAAATCGAATTCAGTCACAAAATCTCCATAAAGTTGGATTTTTAAAAAATTCATAATTTTTATGGACGCTTATTTCAGACTTGGGTTCGAACTTTGGAAGCAGTTTTCTCAGGCTCTATGGTCCCAATTGGGCCGAAATTTCGGAAACGTGGTAAAAATCGTGGTACAAATCGAATTCAGTCACAAAATCTCCATAAAGTTTGACTCTTAGAAAAATCTTGATTTCAATAAACGCTTATTTCAGACTTGGGTTCGAACTTTGGAAGCAGTTTTCTCAAAATCTATGGTACCAAATGGGCTGAAATTTTGGAAAAGTGGTAAGAATCGTCGTACAATTCAAATTCAGTCACAAAATCTCCATAAAGTTTGACTCTTAGAAAAATCTTGATTTTAATGAACGCAAGTTTCAGACTTGGGTTCGAACTTTGGAAGCAGTTTTCACAGGCTCTATGGTACCAAATGGACTGAAATTTTGGAAAAGTGGTAAGAATCGTTGAACAAATCGAATTCAGTCACAAAATCTCCATAAAGTTTGACTCTTAGAAAAATCTTGATTTTAATAAACGCTGATTTCAGACTTGGGTTCGAACTTTGGAAGCAGTTTTCTCAAAATCTATGTTACCAAATGGGCTGAAATTTCGGAAAAGTGGTAAGAATCGTCGTACAAATAGAATTCAGTCACAAAATCTCCATAAAGTTTGACTCTTAGAAAAATCTTGATTTTAATGAACGCTAGTTTCAGACTTGGGTTCGAACTTTGGAAGCAGTTTTCTCAAAATCTATGGTACCAAATGGGCTTGAATTTTGGAACAGTCATGAGAATCATGCTCCGAATCGAATTCAGTCACAAAATCTATATAAAGTTGGATTTTTTTAAAAATCATAATTTTTATGGACGCAATTTTCAGACTTGGGTTCGAACTTTGGAAGCAGTTTTCTCAGACTCTATCCTACCAAATGGACTGAAATTTTGGAAAAGTGGTAAGAATCGTGGAACAAATCGAATTCAGTCACAAAATCTCCATAAAGTTGGATTTTTAAAAAATTCATAATTTTTATGGAAGCTATTTTCAGACTTGGGTTCGAACTTTGGAAGCAGTTTTCTCAAAATCTATGGTACCAAATGGGCTTGAATTTTGGAACAGTCATGAGAATCATGCTCCAAACCGAATTCAGTCACAAAATCTATATAAAGTTGGTTTTTTTTAAAAATCATAATTTTTATGGACGCTTATTTCAGACTTGGGTTCGAACTTTGGAAGCAGTTTTCTCAGGCTCTATGGTACCAAATGGACTGAAATTTAGGAAAAGTGGTAAGAATCGTCGTACAAATCAAATTCAGTCACAAAATCTCCATAAAGTTTGACACTTAGAAAAATCTTGATTTTAATAAACGCTTATTTCAGACTTGGGTTCGAACTTTCAAAGCAGTTTTCTCAAAATCTATGGTACCAAATGGTCTTGAATTTTGGAACAGTCATGAGAATCATGCTCCAAATCGAATTCAGTCACAAAATCTATATAAAGTTGGATTTTTTTAAAAATCATAATTTTTATGGACGCAATTTTCAGACATGGGTTCGAACTTTGGAAGCAGTTTTCTCAGACTCTATGCTACCAAATTGACTGAAATTTTGGAAAAGTGGTAAGAATCGTGGAACAAATCGAATTCAGTCACAAAATCTCCATAAAGTTGGATTTTTAAAAAATTCATAATTTTTATGGACGCTTATTTCAGACTTGGGTTCGAACTTTGGAAGCAGTTTTCTCAGGCTCTATGGTCCCAATTGGGCCGAAATTTCGGAAACGTGGTAAAAATCGTGGTACAAATCGAATTCAGTCACAAAATCTCCATAAAGTTTGACTCTTAGAAAAATCTTGATTTCAATAAACGCTTATTTCAGACTTGGGTTCGAACTTTGGAAGCAGTTTTCTCAAAATCTATGGTACCAAATGGGCTGAAATTTTGGAAAAGTGGTAAGAATCGTCGTACAATTCAAATTCAGTCACAAAATCTCCATAAAGTTTGACTCTTAGAAAAATCTTGATTTTAATGAACGCAAGTTTCAGACTTGGGTTCGAACTTTGGAAGCAGTTTTCACAGGCTCTATGGTACCAAATGGACTGAAATTTTGGAAAAGTGGTAAGAATCGTTGAACAAATCGAATTCAGTCACAAAATCTCCATAAAGTTTGACTCTTAGAAAAATCTTGATTTTAATAAACGCTGATTTCAGACTTGGGTTCGAACTTTGGAAGCAGTTTTCTCAAAATCTATGGTACCAAATGGGCTGAAATTTCGGAAAAGTGGTAAGAATCGTCGTACAAATAGAATTCAGTCACAAAATCTCCATAAAGTTTGACTCTTAGAAAAATCTTGATTTTAATGAACGCTAGTTTCAGACTTGGGTTCGAACTTTGGAAGCAGTTTTCTCAAAATCTATGGTACCAAATGGGCTTGAATTTTGGAACAGTCATGAGAATCATGCTCCGAATCGAATTCAGTCACAAAATCTATATAAAGTTGGATTTTTTTAAAAATCATAATTTTTATGGACGCAATTTTCAGACTTGGGTTCGAACTTTGGAAGCAGTTTTCTCAGACTCTATGCTACCAAATGGACTGAAATTTTGGAAAAGTGGTAAGAATCGTGGAACAAATCGAATTCAGTCACAAAATATCCATAAAGTTGGATTTTTAAAAAATTCATAATTTTTATGGAAGCTATTTTCAGACTTGGGTTCGAACTTTGGAAGCAGTTTTCTCAAAATCTATGGTACCAAATGGGCTTGAATTTTGGAACAGTCATGAGAATCATGCTCCAAACCGAATTCAGTCACAAAATCTATATAAAGTTGGTTTTTTTTAAAAATCATAATTTTTATGGACGCTTATTTCAGACTTGGGTTCGAACTTTGGAAGCAGTTTTCTCAGGCTCTATGGTACCAAATGGACTTAAATTTAGGAAAAGTGGTTAGAATCGTCGTACAAATCAAATTCAGTCACAAAATCTCCATAAAGTTTGACACTTAGAAAAATCTTGATTTTAATAAACGCTTATTTCAGACTTGGGTTCGAACTTTGAAAGCAGTTTTCTCAAAATCTATGGTACCAAATTGTCTTGAATTTTGGAACAGTCATGAGAATCATGCTCCAAATCGAATTCAGTCACAAAATCTATTTAAAGTTGGATTTTTTTTTAAATCATAATTTTTATGGACGCTTATTTCAGACTTGGGTTCGAACTTTGGAAGCAGTTTTCTCAGGCTCTATGGTCCCAAATGGGCCGAAATTTCGGAAACGTGGTAAAAATCGTGGTACAAATCGAATTCAGTCACAAAATCTCCATAAAGTTTGACTCTTAGAAAAATCTCTATTTTAATGAAAGCTTATTTCAGACTTGGGTTCGAACTTTGGAAGCAGTTTTCTCAGGCTCTATGGTACCAAATGGACTGAAATTTTGGAAAAGTGGTAAGAATCGTGGTACAAATCGAATTCAGTCACAAAATCTCCATAAAGTTGGATTTTTAAAAAAATCGAAATTTTTTTGGATGCTAATTTCAGACTTGGGTTCGAACTGTGGAAGCAGTTTTCTCAAAATCTATGTTACCAAATGGGCTGAAATTATGGAAAAGTGGTAAGAATCGTGGTACAAATCGAATTCAGTCACAAAATCTCCATAAAGTTGGATTTTTAAAAAATTCATAATTTTTATGGAAGCTATTTTCAGACTTGGGTTCGAACTTTGGAAGCAGTTTTCTCAAAATCTATGGTACCAAATGGGCTTGAATTTTGGAACAGTCATGAGAATCATGCTCCAAACCGAATTCAGTCACAAAATCTATATAAAGTTGGTTTTTTTTAAAAATCATAATTTTTATGGACGCTTATTTCAGACTTGGGTTCGAACTTTGGAAGCAGTTTTCTCAGGCTCTATGGTACCAAATGGACTGAAATTTAGGAAAAGTGGTTAGAATCGTCGTACAAATCAAATTCAGTCACAAAATCTCCATAAAGTTTGACTCTTAGAAAAATCTTGATTTTAATAAACGCTGATTTCAGACTTGGGTTCGAACTTTGGAAGCAGTTTTCTCAAAATCTATGGTACCAAATGGGCTGAAATTTCGGAAAAGTGGTAAGAATCGTCGTACAAATAGAATTCAGTCACAAAATCTCCATAAAGTTTGACTCTTAGAAAAATCTTGATTTTAATGAACGCTAGTTTCAGACTTGGGTTCGAACTTTGGAAGCAGTTTTCTCAAAATCTATGGTACCAAATGGGCTTGAATTTTGGAACAGTCATGAGAATCATGCTCCGAATCGAATTCAGTCACAAAATCTATATAAAGTTGGATTTTTTTAAAAATCATAATTTTTATGGACGCAATTTTCAGACTTGGGTTCGAACTTTGGAAGCAGTTTTCTCAGACTCTATGCTACCAAATGGGCTGAAATTTCGGAAAAGTGGTAAGAATCGTCGTACAAATAGAATTCAGTCACAAAATCTCCATAAAGTTTGACTCTTAGAAAAATCTTGATTTTAATGAACGCTAGTTTCAGACTTGGGTTCGAACTTTGGAAGCAGTTTTCTCAAAATCTATGGTACCAAATGGGCTTGAATTTTGGAACAGTCATGAGAATCATGCTCCGAATCGAATTCAGTCACAAAATCTCCATAAAGTTGGATTTTTAAAAAATTCATAATTTTTATGGAAGCTATTTTCAGACTTGGGTTCGAACTTTGGAAGCAGTTTTCTCAAAATCTATGGTACCAAATGGGCTTGAATTTTGGAACAGTCATGAGAATCATGCTCCAAACCGAATTCAGTCACAAAATCTATATAAAGTTGGTTTTTTTTAAAAATCATAATTTTTATGGACGCTTATTTCAGACTTGGGTTCGAACTTTGGAAGCAGTTTTCTCAGGCTCTATGGTACCAAATGGACTGAAATTTAGGAAAAGTGGTTAGAATCGTCGTACAAATCAAATTCAGTCACAAAATCTCCATAAAGTTTGACACTTAGAAAAATCTTGATTTTAATAAACGCTTATTTCAGACTTGGGTTCGAACTTTGAAAGCAGTTTTCTCAAAATCTATGGTACCAAATTGTCTTGAATTTTGGAACAGTCATGAGAATCATGCTCCAAATCGAATTCAGTCACAAAATCAATTTAAAGTTGGATTTTTTTTTAAATCATAATTTTTATGGACGCTTATTTCAGACTTGGGTTCGAACTTTGGAAGCAGTTTTCTCAGGCTCTATGGTCCCAAATGGGCCGAAATTTCGGAAACGTGGTAAAAATCGTGGTACAAATCGAATTCAGTCACAAAATCTCCATAAAGTTTGACTATTAGAAAAATCTCTATTTTAATGAAAGCTTATTTCAGACTTGGGTTCGAACTTTGGAAGCAGTTTTCTCAGGCTCTATGGTACCAAATGGACTGAAATTTTGGAAAAGTGGTAAGAATCGTGGTACAAATCGAATTCAGTCACAAAATCTCCATAAAGTTGGATTTTTAAAAAAATCGAAATTTTTTTGGATGCTAATTTCAGACTTGGGTTCGAACTGTGGAAGCAGTTTTCTCAAAATCTATGTTACCAAATGGGCTGAAATTATGGAAAAGTGGTAAGAATCGTGGTACAAATCGAATTCAGTCACAAAATCTCCATAAAGTTGGATTATAAAAAAAATCATAATTTTTATGGACGCTAATTTCAGACTTGGGTTCAAAATTTGGAAGCAGTTTTCTCAAAATCTATAGTACCAAATGGGCTAGAATTTTGGAACAGTCATAAGAATCATGCTCCTAATCGAATTCAGTCACAAAATCTATATAAAGTTGGATTTTTATTTAAATCATAATTTTTTTGGAAGCTATTTTCAGTCTTGGGTTCGAACTTTGGAAGCAGTTTTCTCAGACTCTATGGTACCAAATGGACTGAAATTTAGGAAAAGTGGTAAGAATCGTTGTACAAATCGAATTCAGTCACAAAATCTCCATAAAGTTTGACACTTAGAAAAATCTTGATTTTAATAAACGCTTATTTCAGACTTGGGTTCGAACTTTGGAAGCAGTTTTCTCAAAATCTATGGTACCAAATGGGCTGAAATTTTGGGAAAGTGGTAAGAATCGTCGTACAAATAGAATTCAGTCACAAAATCTCCATTAAGTTTGACTCTTAGAAAAATCTTGATTTTAATGAACGCTAGTTTCAGACTTGGGTTCGAACTTTGGAAGCAGTTTTCTCAAAATCTATGGTACCAAATGGGCTTGAATTTTGGAACATTCATGAGAATCATGCTCCAAATCGAATTCAGTCACAAAATCTATATAAAGTTGGATTTTTTTTAAAATCATAATTTTTATGGACGCAATTTTCAGACTTGGGTTCGAACTTTGGAAGCAGTTTTCTCAGACTCTATGCTACCAAATGGACTGAAATTTTGGAAAAGTGGTAAGAATCGTGGATCAAATCGAATTCAGTCACAAAATCTCCATAAAGTTTGACACTTAGAAAAATCTTGATTTTAATAAACGCTTATTTCAGACTTGGGTTCGAACTTTGGAAGCAGTTTTCTCAAAATATATGGTACCAAATGGGCTTGAATTTTGGAACAGTCATGAGAATCATGCTCCGAATCGAATTCAGTCACAAAATCTATATAAAGTTGGATTTTTTTAAAAATCATAATTTTTATGGACGCAATTTTCAGACTTGGGTTCGAACTTTGGAAGCAGTTTTCTCAGACTCTATGCTACCAAATGGACTGAAATTTTGGAAAAGTGGTAAGAATCGTGGAACAAATCGAATTCAGTCACAAAATATCCATAAAGTTGGATTTTTAAAAAATTCATAATTTTTATGGAAGCTATTTTCAGACTTGGGTTCGAACTTTGGAAGCAGTTTTCTCAAAATCTATGGTACCAAATGGGCTTGAATTTTGGAACAGTCATGAGAATCATGCTCCAAACCGAATTCAGTCACAAAATCTATATAAAGTTGGTTTTTTTTAAAAATCATAATTTTTATGGACGCTTATTTCAGACTTGGGTTCGAACTTTGGAAGCAGTTTTCTCAGGCTCTATGGTACCAAATGGACTTAAATTTAGGAAAAGTGGTTAGAATCGTCGTACAAATCAAATTCAGTCACAAAATCTCCATAAAGTTTGACACTTAGAAAAATCTTGATTTTAATAAACGCTTATTTCAGACTTGGGTTCGAACTTTGAAAGCAGTTTTCTCAAAATCTATGGTACCAAATTGTCTTGAATTTTGGAACAGTCATGAGAATCATGCTCCAAATCGAATTCAGTCACAAAATCTATTTAAAGTTGGATTTTTTTTTAAATCATAATTTTTATGGACGCTTATTTCAGACTTGGGTTCGAACTTTGGAAGCAGTTTTCTCAGGCTCTATGGTCCCAAATGGGCCGAAATTTCGGAAACGTGGTAAAAATCGTGGTACAAATCGAATTCAGTCACAAAATCTCCATAAAGTTTGACTCTTAGAAAAATCTCTATTTTAATGAAAGCTTATTTCAGACTTGGGTTCGAACTTTGGAAGCAGTTTTCTCAGGCTCTATGGTACCAAATGGACTGAAATTTTGGAAAAGTGGTAAGAATCGTGGTACAAATCGAATTCAGTCACAAAATCTCCATAAAGTTGGATTTTTAAAAAAATCGAAATTTTTTTGGATGCTAATTTCAGACTTGGGTTCGAACTGTGGAAGCAGTTTTCTCAAAATCTATGTTACCAAATGGGCTGAAATTATGGAAAAGTGGTAAGAATCGTGGTACAAATCGAATTCAGTCACAAAATCTCCATAAAGTTGGATTTTTAAAAAATTCATAATTTTTATGGAAGCTATTTTCAGACTTGGGTTCGAACTTTGGAAGCAGTTTTCTCAAAATCTATGGTACCAAATGGGCTTGAATTTTGGAACAGTCATGAGAATCATGCTCCAAACCGAATTCAGTCACAAAATCTATATAAAGTTGGTTTTTTTTAAAAATCATAATTTTTATGGACGCTTATTTCAGACTTGGGTTCGAACTTTGGAAGCAGTTTTCTCAGGCTCTATGGTACCAAATGGACTGAAATTTAGGAAAAGTGGTAAGAATCGTCGTACAAATCAAATTCAGTCACAAAATCTCCATAAAGTTTGACACTTAGAAAAATCTTGATTTTAATAAACGCTTATTTCAGACTTGGGTTCGAACTTTCAAAGCAGTTTTCTCAAAATCTATGGTACCAAATGGTCTTGAATTTTGGAACAGTCATGAGAATCATGCTCCAAATCGAATTCAGTCACAAAATCTATATAAAGTTGGATTTTTTTAAAAATCATAATTTTTATGGACGCAATTTTCAGACATGGGTTCGAACTTTGGAAGCAGTTTTCTCAGACTCTATGCTACCAAATTGACTGAAATTTTGGAAAAGTGGTAAGAATCGTGGAACAAATCGAATTCAGTCACAAAATCTCCATAAAGTTGGATTTTTAAAAAATTCATAATTTTTATGGACGCTTATTTCAGACTTGGGTTCGAACTTTAGAAGCAGTTTTCTCAGGCTCTATGGTCCCAATTGGGCCGAAATTTCGGAAACGTGGTAAAAATCGTGGTACAAATCGAATTCAGTCACAAAATCTCCATAAAGTTTGACTCTTAGAAAAATCTTGATTTCAATAAACGCTTATTTCAGACTTGGGTTCGAACTTTGGAAGCAGTTTTCTCAAAATCTATGGTACCAAATGGGCTGAAATTTTGGAAAAGTGGTAAGAATCGTCGTACAAATCAAATTCAGTCACAAAATCTCCATAAAGTTTGACTCTTAGAAAAATCTTGATTTTAATGAACGCAAGTTTCAGACTTGGGTTCGAACTTTGGAAGCAGTTTTCACAGGCTCTATGGTACCAAATGGACTGAAATTTTGGAAAAGTGGTAAGAATCGTTGAACAAATCGAATTCAGTCACAAAATCTCCATAAAGTTTGACTCTTAGAAAAATCTTGATTTTAATAAACGCTGATTTCAGACTTGGGTTCGAACTTTGGAAGCAGTTTTCTCAAAATCTATGGTACCAAATGGGCTGAAATTTCGGAAAAGTGGTAAGAATCGTCGTACAAATAGAATTCAGTCACAAAATCTCCATAAAGTTTGACTCTTAGAAAAATCTTGATTTTAATGAACGCTAGTTTCAGACTTGGGTTCGAACTTTGGAAGCAGTTTTCTCAAAATCTATGGTACCAAATGGGCTTGAATTTTGGAACAGTCATGAGAATCATGCTCCGAATCGAATTCAGTCACAAAATCTATATAAAGTTGGATTTTTTTAAAAATCATAATTTTTATGGACGCAATTTTCAGACTTGGGTTCGAACTTTGGAAGCAGTTTTCTCAGACTCTATGCTACCAAATGGGCTGAAATTTCGGAAAAGTGGTAAGAATCGTCGTACAAATAGAATTCAGTCACAAAATCTCCATAAAGTTTGACTCTTAGAAAAATCTTGATTTTAATGAACGCTAGTTTCAGACTTGGGTTCGAACTTTGGAAGCAGTTTTCTCAAAATCTATGGTACCAAATGGGCTTGAATTTTGGAACAGTCATGAGAATCATGCTCCGAATCGAATTCAGTCACAAAATCTCCATAAAGTTGGATTTTTAAAAAATTCATAATTTTTATGGAAGCTATTTTCAGACTTGGGTTCGAACTTTGGAAGCAGTTTTCTCAAAATCTATGGTACCAAATGGGCTTGAATTTTGGAACAGTCATGAGAATCATGCTCCAAACCGAATTCAGTCACAAAATCTATATAAAGTTGGTTTTTTTTAAAAATCATAATTTTTATGGACGCTTATTTCAGACTTGGGTTCGAACTTTGGAAGCAGTTTTCTCAGGCTCTATGGTACCAAATGGACTGAAATTTAGGAAAAGTGGTTAGAATCGTCGTACAAATCAAATTCAGTCACAAAATCTCCATAAAGTTTGACACTTAGAAAAATCTTGATTTTAATAAACGCTTATTTCAGACTTGGGTTCGAACTTTGAAAGCAGTTTTCTCAAAATCTATGGTACCAAATTGTCTTGAATTTTGGAACAGTCATGAGAATCATGCTCCAAATCGAATTCAGTCACAAAATCTATTTAAAGTTGGATTTTTTTTTAAATCATAATTTTTATGGACGCTTATTTCAGACTTGGGTTCGAACTTTGGAAGCAGTTTTCTCAGGCTCTATGGTCCCAAATGGGCCGAAATTTCGGAAACGTGGTAAAAATCGTGGTACAAATCGAATTCAGTCACAAAATCTCCATAAAGTTTGACTATTAGAAAAATCTCTATTTTAATGAAAGCTTATTTCAGACTTGGGTTCGAACTTTGGAAGCAGTTTTCTCAGGCTCTATGGTACCAAATGGACTGAAATTTTGGAAAAGTGGTAAGAATCGTGGTACAAATCGAATTCAGTCACAAAATCTCCATAAAGTTGGATTTTTAAAAAATCGAAATTTTTTTGGATGCTAATTTCAGACTTGGGTTCGAACTGTGGAAGCAGTTTTCTCAAAATCTATGTTACCAAATGGGCTGAAATTATGGAAAAGTGGTAAGAATCGTGGTACAAATCGAATTCAGTCACAAAATCTCCATAAAGTTGGATTATAAAAAAAATCATAATTTTTATGGACGCTAATTTCAGACTTGGGTTCAAAATTTGGAAGCAGTTTTCTCAAAATCTATAGTACCAAATGGGCTAGAATTTTGGAACAGTCATAAGAATCATGCTCCTAATCGAATTCAGTCACAAAATCTATATAAAGTTGGATTTTTATTTAAATCATAATTTTTTTGGAAGCTATTTTCAGTCTTGGGTTCGAACTTTGGAAGCAGTTTTCTCAGACTCTATGGTACCAAATGGACTGAAATTTAGGAAAAGTGGTAAGAATCGTTGTACAAATCGAATTCAGTCACAAAATCTCCATAAAGTTTGACACTTAGAAAAATCTTGATTTTAATAAACGCTTATTTCAGACTTGGGTTCGAACTTTGGAAGCAGTTTTCTCAAAATCTATGGTACCAAATGGGCTGAAATTTTGGGAAAGTGGTAAGAATCGTCGTACAAATAGAATTCAGTCACAAAATCTCCATTAAGTTTGACTCTTAGAAAAATCTTGATTTTAATGAACGCTAGTTTCAGACTTGGGTTCGAACTTTGGAAGCAGTTTTCTCAAAATCTATGGTACCAAATGGGCTTGAATTTTGGAACAGTCATGAGAATCATGCTCCGAATCGAATTCAGTCACAAAATCTCCATAAAGTTGGATTTTTAAAAAATTCATAATTTTTATGGAAGCTATTTTCAGACTTGGGTTCGAACTTTGGAAGCAGTTTTCTCAAAATCTATGGTACCAAATGGGCTTGAATTTTGGAACAGTCATGAGAATCATGCTCCAAACCGAATTCAGTCACAAAATCTATATAAAGTTGGTTTTTTTTAAAAATCATAATTTTTATGGACGCTTATTTCAGACTTGGGTTCGAACTTTGGAAGCAGTTTTCTCAGGCTCTATGGTACCAAATGGACTGAAATTTAGGAAAAGTGGTTAGAATCGTCGTACAAATCAAATTCAGTCACAAAATCTCCATAAAGTTTGACACTTAGAAAAATCTTGATTTTAATAAACGCTTATTTCAGACTTGGGTTCGAACTTTGAAAGCAGTTTTCTCAAAATCTATGGTACCAAATTGTCTTGAATTTTGGAACAGTCATGAGAATCATGCTCCAAATCGAATTCAGTCACAAAATCTATTTAAAGTTGGATTTTTTTTTAAATCATAATTTTTATGGACGCTTATTTCAGACTTGGGTTCGAACTTTGGAAGCAGTTTTCTCAGGCTCTATGGTCCCAAATGGGCCGAAATTTCGGAAACGTGGTAAAAATCGTGGTACAAATCGAATTCAGTCACAAAATCTCCATAAAGTTTGACTATTAGAAAAATCTCTATTTTAATGAAAGCTTATTTCAGACTTGGGTTCGAACTTTGGAAGCAGTTTTCTCAGGCTCTATGGTACCAAATGGACTGAAATTTTGGAAAAGTGGTAAGAATCGTGGTACAAATCGAATTCAGTCACAAAATCTCCATAAAGTTGGATTTTTAAAAAAATCGAAATTTTTTTGGATGCTAATTTCAGACTTGGGTTCGAACTGTGGAAGCAGTTTTCTCAAAATCTATGTTACCAAATGGGCTGAAATTATGGAAAAGTGGTAAGAATCGTGGTACAAATCGAATTCAGTCACAAAATCTCCATAAAGTTGGATTATAAAAAAAATCATAATTTTTATGGACGCTAATTTCAGACTTGGGTTCAAAATTTGGAAGCAGTTTTCTCAAAATCTATAGTACCAAATGGGCTAGAATTTTGGAACAGTCATAAGAATCATGCTCCTAATCGAATTCAGTCACAAAATCTATATAAAGTTGGATTTTTATTTAAATCATAATTTTTTTGGAAGCTATTTTCAGTCTTGGGTTCGAACTTTGGAAGCAGTTTTCTCAGACTCTATGGTACCAAATGGACTGAAATTTAGGAAAAGTGGTAAGAATCGTTGTACAAATCGAATTCAGTCACAAAATCTCCATAAAGTTTGACACTTAGAAAAATCTTGATTTTAATAAACGCTTATTTCAGACTTGGGTTCGAACTTTGGAAGCAGTTTTCTCAAAATCTATGGTACCAAATGGGCTGAAATTTTGGGAAAGTGGTAAGAATCGTCGTACAAATAGAATTCAGTCACAAAATCTCCATTAAGTTTGACTCTTAGAAAAATCTTGATTTTAATGAACGCTAGTTTCAGACTTGGGTTCGAACTTTGGAAGCAGTTTTCTCAAAATCTATGGTACCAAATGGGCTTGAATTTTGGAACATTCATGAGAATCATGCTCCAAATCGAATTCAGTCACAAAATCTATATAAAGTTGGATTTTTTTTAAAATCATAATTTTTATGGACGCAATTTTCAGACTTGGGTTCGAACTTTGGAAGCAGTTTTCTCAGACTCTATGCTACCAAATGGACTGAAATTTTGGAAAAGTGGTAAGAATCGTGGATCAAATCGAATTCAGTCACAAAATCTCCATAAAGTTTGACACTTAGAAAAATCTTGATTTTAATAAACGCTTATTTCAGACTTGGGTTCGAACTTTGGAAGCAGTTTTCTCAAAATATATGGTACCAAATGGGCTTGAATTTTGGAACAGTCATGAGAATCATGCTCCAAATCGAATTCAGTCACAAAATCTATATAAAGTTGGTTTTTTTTAAAAATCATAATTTTTATGGACGCAATTTTCAGACTTGGGTTCGAACTTTGGAAGCAGTTTTATCAGACTCTATGGTACCAAATGGACTGAAATTTAGGAAAAGTGGTAAGAATCGTTGTACAAATCGAATTCAGTCACAAAATCTCCATAAAGTTTGACACTTAGAAAAATCTTGATTTTAATAAACGCTTATTTCAGACTTGGGTTCGAACTTTGAAAGCAGTTTTCTCAAAATCTATGGTACCAAATGGTCTTGAATTTTGGAACAGTCATGAGAATCATGCTCCAAATCGAATTCAGTCACAAAATCTATTTAAAGTTGGATTTTTTTTTAAATCATAATTTTTATGGACGCTTATTTCAGACTTGGGTTCGAACTTTGGAAGCAGTTTTCTCAGGCTCTATGGTCCCAAATGGGCCGAAATTTCGGAAACGTGGTAAAAATCGTGGTACAAATCGAATTCAGTCACAAAATCTCCATAAAGTTTGACTCTTAGAAAAATCTCTATTTTAATGAAAGCTTATTTCAGACTTGGGTTCGAACTTTGGAAGCAGTTTTCTCAGGCTCTATGGTACCAAATGGACTGAAATTTTGGAAAAGTGGTAAAAATCGTGGTACAAATCGAATTCAGTCACAAAATCTCCATAAAGTTGGATTTTTAAAAAAATCATAATTTTTATGGACGCTAATTTCAGACTTGGGTTCGAACTTTGGAAGCAGTTTTCTCAAAATCTATCGTACCAAATGGGCTGAAATTTTGGAAACCTGGTAAGAATCGTGGTACATATCGAATTCAGTCATAAACCTCCATAAAGTTGGATTTTTAAAAAAATCGAAATTTTTTTGGATGCTAATTTCAGACTTGGGTTCGAACTGTGGAAGCAGTTTTCTCAAAATCTATGTTACCAAATGGGCTGAAATTATGAAAAAGTGGTAAGAATCGTGGTACAAATCGAATTCAGTCACAAAATCTCCATAAAGTTGGATTATAAAAAAAATCATAATTTTTATGGACGCTAATTTCAGACTTGGGTTCAAAATTTGGAAGCAATTTTCTCAAAATCTATAGTACCAAATGGGCTAGAATTTTGGAACAGTCATAAGAATCATGCTCCTAATCGAATTCAGTCAGAAAATCTATATAAAGTTGGATTTTTATTTAAATCATAATTTTTATGGAAGCTATTTTCAGTCTTGGGTTCGAACTTTGGAAGCAGTTTTCTCAGACTCTATGGTACCAAATGGACTGAAATTTAGGAAAAGTGGTAAGAATCGTTGTACAAATCGAATTCAGTCACAAAATCTCCATAAAGTTTGACACTTAGAAAAATCTTGATTTTAATAAACGCTTATTTCAGACTTGGGTTCGAACTTTGGAAGCAGTTTTCTCAAAATCTATGGTACCAAATGGGCTTGAATTTTGGAACAGTCATGAGAATCATGCTCCAAATAGAATTCAGTCGCAAAATCTATTTAAAGTTGGATTTTTTTAAAAATCATAATTTTTATGGACGCTTATTTCAGACTTGGGTTCGAACTTTGGAAGCAGTTTTCTCAGGCTCTATGGTGCCAAATGGGCCGAAATTTCGGAAACGTGGTAAAAATCGTGGTACAAATCGAATTCAGTCACAAAATCTCCATAAAGTTTGACTCTTAGAAAAATCTTGATTTTAATAAACGCTTATTTCAGACTTGGGTTCGAACTTTGGAAGCAGTTTTCTCAAAATCTATGGTACCAAATGGGCTGAAATTTTGGAAAAGTGGTAAGAATCGTCGTACAAATCAAATTCAGTCACAAAATCTCCATAAAGTTTGACTCTTAGAAAGATCTTGATTTTAATGAACGCTAGTTTCAGACTTGGGTTCGAACTTTGGAAGCAGTTTTCTCAAAATCTATGGTACCAAATGGGCTGAAATTTTGTAAACGTGGTAAAAATCGTGGTACAAATCGAATTCAGTCACAAAATCTCCATACAGTTGGATTTTTTAAAAAATCATAATTTTTATGGATGCTAATTACAAACATGGGTTCGAACTTTGGAAGCAGTTCTCTTAGGCTCTATGGGACCAAATGGGCTGAAATTTTGGAAACGTGGTAAAAATCGTGGTACAAATCGAATTCAGTCACAAAATCTCCATAAAGTTTGACTCTTAGAAAAATCTTGATTTTAATAAACGCTTATTTCAGACTTGGGTTCGAACTTTGGAAGCAGTTTTCTCAAAATCTATGGTACCAAATGGGCTGAAATTTTGGAAAAGTGGTAAGAATCGTCGTACAAATCAAATTCAGTCACAAAATCTCCATAAAGTTTGACTCTTAGAAAGATCTTGATTTTAATGAACGCTAGTTTCAGACTTGGGTTCGAACTTTGGAAGCAGTTTTCTCAAAATCTATGGTACCAAATGGGCTGAAATTTTGTAAACGTGGTAAAAATCGTGGTACAAATCGAATTCAGTCACAAAATCTCCATAAAGTTGGATTTTTAAAAAAATCATAATTTTTATGGACGCTAATTTCAGACTTGGGTTCGAACTTTGGAAGCAGTTTTCTCAAAATCTATCGTACCAAATGGGCTGAAATTTTGGAAACCTGGTAAGAATCGTGGTACATATCGAATTCAGTCATAAACCTCCATAAAGTTGGATTTTTAAAAAAATCGAAATTTTTTTGGATGCTAATTTCAGACTTGGGTTCGAACTGTGGAAGCAGTTTTCTCAAAATCTATGTTACCAAATGGGCTGAAATTATGAAAAAGTGGTAAGAATCGTGGTACAAATCGAATTCAGTCACAAAATCTCCATAAAGTTGGATTATAAAAAAAATCATAATTTTTATGGACGCTAATTTCAGACTTGGGTTCAAAATTTGGAAGCAATTTTCTCAAAATCTATAGTACCAAATGGGCTAGAATTTTGGAACAGTCATAAGAATCATGCTCCTAATCGAATTCAGTCAGAAAATCTATATAAAGTTGGATTTTTATTTAAATCATAATTTTTATGGAAGCTATTTTCAGTCTTGGGTTCGAACTTTGGAAGCAGTTTTCTCAGACTCTATGGTACCAAATGGACTGAAATTTAGGAAAAGTGGTAAGAATCGTTGTACAAATCGAATTCAGTCACAAAATCTCCATAAAGTTTGACACTTAGAAAAATCTTGATTTTAATAAACGCTTATTTCAGACTTGGGTTCGAACTTTGGAAGCAGTTTTCTCAAAATCTATGGTACCAAATGGGCTTGAATTTTGGAACAGTCATGAGAATCATGCTCCAAATAGAATTCAGTCGCAAAATCTATTTAAAGTTGGATTTTTTTAAAAATCATAATTTTTATGGACGCTTATTTCAGACTTGGGTTCGAACTTTGGAAGCAGTTTTCTCAGGCTCTATGGTGCCAAATGGGCCGAAATTTCGGAAACGTGGTAAAAATCGTGGTACAAATCGAATTCAGTCACAAAATCTCCATAAAGTTTGACTCTTAGAAAAATCTTGATTTTAATAAACGCTTATTTCAGACTTGGGTTCGAACTTTGGAAGCAGTTTTCTCAAAATCTATGGTACCAAATGGGCTGAAATTTTGGAAAAGTGGTAAGAATCGTCGTACAAATCAAATTCAGTCACAAAATCTCCATAAAGTTTGACTCTTAGAAAGATCTTGATTTTAATGAACGCTAGTTTCAGACTTGGGTTCGAACTTTGGAAGCAGTTTTCTCAAAATCTATGGTACCAAATGGGCTGAAATTTTGTAAACGTGGTAAAAATCGTGGTACAAATCGAATTCAGTCACAAAATCTCCATACAGTTGGATTTTTTAAAAAATCATAATTTTTATGGATGCTAATTACAAACATGGGTTCGAACTTTGGAAGCAGTTCTCTTAGGCTCTATGGGACCAAATGGGCTGAAATTTTGGAAACGTGGTAAAAATCGTGGTACAAATCGAATTCAGTCACAAAATCTCCATAAAGTTTGACTCTTAGAAAAATCTTGATTTTAATAAACGCTTATTTCAGACTTGGGTTCGAACTTTGGAAGCAGTTTTCTCAAAATCTATGGTACCAAATGGGCTGAAATTTTGGAAAAGTGGTAAGAATCGTCGTACAAATCAAATTCAGTCACAAAATCTCCATAAAGTTTGACTCTTAGAAAGATCTTGATTTTAATGAACGCTAGTTTCAGACTTGGGTTCGAACTTTGGAAACAGTTTTCTCAAAATCTATGGTACCAAATGGGCTGAAATTTTGTAAACGTGGTAAAAATCGTGGTACAAATCGAATTCAGTCACAAAATCTCCATACAGTTGGATTTTTTAAAAAATCATAATTTTTATGGATGCTAATTACAAACATGGGTTCGAACTTTGGAAGCAGTTCTCTTAGGCTCTATGGGACCAAATGGGCTGAAATTTTGGAAACGTGGTAAAAATCGTGGTACAAATCGAATTCAGTCACAAAATCTCCATACAGTTGGATTTTTAAAAAAATCGTTCTTTTTATGAACGCTTATTTCAGACTTTGGTTCGAACTTTGGAAGCAGTTTTCTCAGGCTCTATGGTACCAAATGGGCTGAAATTTTGAAAAAGTGGTAAGAATCGTGGAACACATCGAATTCGGTTACAAAATCTCCATAAAGTTGGATTTTTTGAAAAAATAAGTGTTTTTTATTAAGGCTAATTGCAGACTCTGTTTCGAATTTTAGAAGCAGTTTTCTCAGGCTCTATGGTACCAAATGGGCTAGAATTTTGGAACAGTCATGAGAATCATGCTCCAAATCGAATTCAGTCACAAGATCTACATAAAATTGGATTTTTTTAAAAATCTTGATTTTAATAAACGCTTATTTCAGACTTGGGTTCGAACTTTGGAAGCAGTTTTCTCAAAATCTATGGTACCAAATGGGCTTGAATTTTGGAACAGTCATGAGAATCATGCTCCAAATCGAATTAAGTCACAAAATCTATTTAAAGTTGGATTTTTTTAAAAATCATAATTTTTATGGACGCTTATTTCAGACTTGGGTTCGAACTTTGGAAGCAGTTTTCTCAGGCTCTATGGTCCCAAATGGGCCGAAATGTCGGAAACGTGGTTAAAATCGTGGTACAAATCGAATTCAGTCAGAAAATCTCCATAAAGTTTGACTCTTAGAAAAATCTTGATTTTAATAAACCCTTATTTCAGACTTGGGTTCGAACTTTGGAAGCAGTTTTCTCAAAATCTATGGTACCAAATGGGCTGAAATTTTGGAAAAGTGGTAAGAATCGTCGTACAAATCAAATTCAGTCACAAAATCTCCATAAAGTTTGACTCTTAGAAAAATCTTGATCTTAATGAACGCTAGTTTCAGACTTGGGTTCGAACTTTGGAAGCAGCTTTCTCAAAATCTATGGTACCAAATGGGCTGAAATTTTGGAAACGTGGTAAAAATCGTGGTAAAAATCGAATTCAGTCACAAAATCTCCATACAGTTGGATTTTTTACAAAATCATAATTTTTATGGATGCTAATTACAGACTTGGGTTCGAACTTTGGAAGCAGTTCTCTCAGGCTCTATGGTACCAAATGGGCTGATATTTTGGAAACGCGGTAAAAATCGTGGTACAAATCGAATTCAGTCACAAAATCTCCATACAGTTGGATTTTTAAAAAAATCGTACTTTTTATGGACGCTTATTTCAGACTTGGGTTCGAATTTTGGAAGCAGTTTTCTCAGGCTCTATGGTACCAAATGGGCTGAAATTTTGGAAAAGTGGTAAGAATCGTGGAACAAATCGAATTCAGTCACAAAATCTCCATAAAGTTGGATTTTTAAAAAATTCATAATTTTTATGGACGCTTATTTCAGTTTTGGGTTCGAACTTTGGAAGCAGTTTTCTCAGGCTCTATGGTCCCAATTGGGCCGAAATTTCGGAAACGTGGTAAAAATCGTGGTACAAATCGAATTCAGTCACAAAATCTCCATAAAGTTTGACTCTTAGAAAAATCTTGATTTCAATAAACGCTTATTTCAGACTTGGGTTCGAACTTTGGAAGCAGTTTTCTCAAAATCTATGGTACCAAATGGGCTGAAATTTTGGAAAAGTGGTAAGAATCGTTGTAAAAATCGAATTCAGTCACAAAATCTCCATAAAGTTTGACACTTAGAAAAATCTTGATTTTAATGAACGCTAGTTTCAGACTTGGGTTCGAACTTTGGAAGCAGTTTTCTCAAAATCTATGGTACCAAATGGGCTTGAATTTTGGAAGAGTCATGAGAATCATGCTCCAAATCGAATTCAGTCACAAAATCTATACAAAGTTGGATTTTTTTAAAAATCATAATTTTTATGGACGCAATTTTCAGACTTGGGTTCGATTTTTGGAAGCAGTTTTCTCAGACTCTATGCTACCAAATGGACTGAAATTTTGGAAAAGTGGTAAGAATCGTGGAACAAATCGAATTCAGTCACAAAATCTCCATAAAGTTGGATTTTTAAAAAATTCATAATTTTTATGGACGCTTATTTCAGACTTGGGTTCGAACTTTGGAAGCAGTTTTCTCAGGCTCTATGGTCCCAAATAGGCCGAAATTTCGGAAACGTGGTAAAAATCGTGGTACAAATCGAATTCAGTCACAAAATCTCCATAAAGTTTGACTCTTAGAAAAATCTTGATTTTAATAAACGCTTATTTCAGACTTGGGTTCGAACTTTGGAAGCAGTTTTCTCAAAATCTATGGTACCAAATGGGCTGAAATTTTGGAAAAGTGGTAAGAATCGTCGTACAAATAGAATTCAGACACAAAATCTCCATAAAGTTTGACTCTAAGAAAAATCTTGATTTTAATGAACGCTAGTTTCAGACTTGGGTTCGAACTTTGGAAGCAGTTTTCTCAAAATATATGGTACCAAATGGGCTTGAATTTCGGAACAGTCATGAGAATCATGCTCCAAATCGAATTCAGTCACAAAATCTATATAAAGTTGGTTTTTTTTTTAAATCATAATTTTTATGGACGCAATTTTCAGACTTGGGTTCGTACTTTGGAAGCAGTTTTCTCAGACTCTATGGTACCAAATGGACTGAAATTTAGGAAAAGTGGTAAGAATCGTTGTACAAATCGAATTCAGTCACAAAATCTCCATAAAGTTTGACACTTAGAAAAATCTTGATTTTAATAAACGCTTATTTCAGACTTGGGTTCGAACTTTGGAAGCAGTTTTCTCAAAATCTATGGTACCAAATGGGCTGAAATTTTGGAAAAGTGGTAAGAATCGTTGTACAAATCGAATTCAGTCACAAAATCTCCATAAAGTTTGACTCTTAGAAAAATCTTGAGTTTAATAAACGCTTATTTCAGACTTGGGTTCGAACTTTGGAAGCAGTTTTCTCAAAATCTATGGTACCAAATGGGCTTGGATTTTGGAACAGTCATGAGAATCATGCTCCAAATCGAATTCAGTCACAAAATCTATATAAAGTTGGATTTTTTTAAAAATCATAATTTTTATGGACGCAATTTTCAGACTTGGGTTCGATCTTTGGAAGCAGTTTTCTGAGACTCTATGGTACCAAATGGACTGAAATTTTGGAAAAGTGGTAAGAATCGTTGAACAAATCGAATTCAGTCACAAAATCTCCATAAAGTTGGATTTTTAAAAAATTCATAATTTTTATGGAAGCTTATTTCAGACTTGGGTTCGAACTTTGGAAGCAGTTTTCTCAGGCTCTATGGTCCCAAATGGGCCGAAATTTCGGAAACATCGTAAAAATCGTGGAACAAATCGAATTCAGTCACAAAATCTCCATAAAGTTGGATTTTTAAAAAATTCATAATTTTTATGGACGCTTATTTCAGTTTTGGGTTCGAACTTTGGAAGCAGTTTTCTCAGGCTCTATGGTCCCAATTGGGCCGAAATTTCGGAAACGTGGTAAAAATCGTGGTACAAATCGAATTCAGTCACAAAATCTCCATAAAGTTTGACTCTTAGAAAAATCTTGATTTCAATAAACGCTTATTTCAGACTTGGGTTCGAACTTTGGAAGCAGTTTTCTCAAAATCTATGGTACCAAATGGGCTGAAATTTTGGAAAAGTGGTAAGAATCGTTGTAAAAATCGAATTCAGTCACAAAATCTCCATAAAGTTTGACACTTAGAAAAATCTTGATTTTAATGAACGCTAGTTTCAGACTTGGGTTCGAACTTTGGAAGCAGTTTTCTCAAAATCTATGGTACCAAATGGGCTTGAATTTTGGAAGAGTCATGAGAATCATGCTCCAAATCGAATTCAGTCACAAAATCTATACAAAGTTGGATTTTTTTAAAAATCATAATTTTTATGGACGCAATTTTCAGACTTGGGTTCGAACTTTGGAAGCAGTTTTCTCAGACTCTATGCTACCAAATGGACTGAAATTTTGGAAAAGTGGTAAGAATCGTGGAACAAATCGAATTCAGTCACAAAATCTCCATAAAGTTGGATTTTTAAAAAATTCATAATTTTTATGGACGCTTATTTCAGACTTGGGTTCGAACTTTGGAAGCAGTTTTCTCAGGCTCTATGGTCCCAAATAGGCCGAAATTTCGGAAACGTGGTAAAAATCGTGGTACAAATCGAATTCAGTCACAAAATCTCCATAAAGTTTGACTCTTAGAAAAATCTTGATTTTAATAAACGCTTATTTAAGACTTGGGTTCGAACTTTGGAAGCAGTTTTCTCAAAATCTATGGTACCAAATGGGCTGAAATTTTGGAAAAGTGGTAAGAATCGTCGTACAAATAGAATTCAGACACAAAATCTCCATAAAGTTTGACTCTAAGAAAAATCTTGATTTTAATGAACGCTAGTTTCAGACTTGGGTTCGAACTTTGGAAGCAGTTTTCTCCAAATATATGGTACCAAATGGGCTTGAATTTCGGAACAGTCATGAGAATCATGCTCCAAATCGAATTCAGTCACAAAATCTATATAAAGTTGGATTTTTTTAAAAATCATAATTTTTATGGACGCAATTTTCAGACTTGGGTTCGAACTTTGGAAGCAGTTTTCTCAGACTCTATCCTACCAAATGGACTGAAATTTTGGAAAAGTGGTAAGAATCGTGGAACAAATCGAATTCAGTCACAAAATCTCCATAAAGTTGGATTTTTAAAAAATTCATAATTTTTATGGACGCTTATTTCAGACTTGGGTTCGAACTTTGGAAGCAGTTTTCTCAGGCTCTATGGTCCCAATTGGGCCGAAATTTCGGAAACGTGGTAAAAATCGTGGTACAAATCGAATTCAGTCACAAAATCTCCATAAAGTTTGACTCTTAGAAAAATCTTGATTTCAATAAACGCTTATTTCAGACTTGGGTTCGAACTTTGGAAGCAGTTTTCTCAAAATCTATGGTACCAAATGGGCTGAAATTTTGGAAAAGTGGAAATCGTTGTAAAAATCGAATTCAGTCACAAATTCTCCATAAAGTTTGACACTTAGAAAAATCTTGATTTTAATGAACGCTAGTTTCAGACTTGGGTTCGAACTTTGGAAGCAGTTTTCACAGGCTCTATGGTACCAAATGGACTGAAATTTAGGAAAAGTGGTAAGAATCGTTGTACAAATCGAATTCAGTCACAAAATCTCCATAAAGTTTGACTCTTAGAAAAATCTTGAGTTTAATAAACGCTTATTTCAGACTTGGGTTCGAACTTTGGAAGCAGTTTTCTCAAAATCTATGGTACCAAATGGGCTTGGATTTTGGAACAGTCATGAGAATCATGCTCCAAATCGAATTCAGTCACAAAATCTATATAAAGTTGGATTTTTTTAAAAATCATAATTTTTATGGACGCAATTTTCAGACTTGGGTTCGATCTTTGGAAGCAGTTTTCTGAGACTCTATGGTACCAAATGGACTGAAATTTTGGAAAAGTGGTAAGAATCGTTGAACAAATCGAATTCAGTCACAAAATCTCCATAAAGTTGGATTTTTAAAAAATTCATAATTTTTATGGAAGCTTATTTCAGACTTGGGTTCGAACTTTGGAAGCAGTTTTCTCAGGCTCTATGGTCCCAAATGGGCCGAAATTTCGGAAACATCGTAAAAATCGTGGTACAAATCGAATTCAGTCACAAAATCTCCATAAAGTTTGACTCTTAGAAAAATCTTGATTTTAATAAACGCTTATTTCAGACTTGGGTTCGAACTTTGGAAGCAGTTTTCTCAAAATCTATGGTACCAAATGGGCTGAAATTTTGGAAAAGTGGTAAGAATCGTCGTACAAATAGATTTCAGTCACAAAATCTCCATAAAGTTTGACTCTTAGAAAAATCTTGATTTTAATGAACGCTAGTTTCAGACTTGGGTTCGAACTTTGGAAGCAGTTTTCTCAAAATCTATGGTACCAAATGGGCTTGAATTTTGGAACAGTCATGAGAATCATGCTCCAAATCGAATTCAGTCACAAAATCTATATAAAGTTGGTTTTTTTTTTAAATCATAATTTTTATGGACGCATCTTTCAGACTTGGGTTCGTACTTTGGAAGCAGTTTTCTCAGACTCTATGGTACCAAATGGACTGAAATTTAGGAAAAGTGGTAAGAATCGTTGTACAAATCGAATTCAGTCACAAAATCTCCATAAAGTTTTACACTTAGAAAAATCTTGATTTTAATAAACGCTTATTTCAGACTTGGGTTCGAACTTTGGAAGCAGTTTTCTCAAAATCTATGGTACCAAATGGGCTTGGATTTTGGAACAGTCATGAGAATCATGCTCCAAATCGAATTCAGTCACAAAATCTATATAAAGTTGGATTTTTTTAAAAATCATAATTTTTATGGACGCAATTTTCAGACTTGGGTTCGATCTTTGGAAGCAGTTTTCTGAGACTCTATGGTACCAAATGGACTGAAATTTTGGAAAAGTGGTAAGAATCGTTGAACAAATCGAATTCAGTCACAAAATCTCCATAAAGTTGGATTTTTAAAAAATTCATAATTTTTATGGAAGCTTATTTCAGACTTGGGTTCGAACTTTGGAAGCAGTTTTCTCAGGCTCTATGGTCCCAAATGGGCCGAAATTTCGGAAACATCGTAAAAATCGTGGTACAAATCGAATTCAGTCACAAAATCTCCATAAAGTTTGACTCTTAGAAAAATCTTGATTTTAATAAACGCTTATTTCAGACTTGGGTTCGAACTTTGGAAGCAGTTTTATCAAAATCTATGGTACCAAATGGGCTGAAATTTTGGAAAAGTGGTAAGAATCGTCGTACAAATAGATTTCAGTCACAAAATCTCCATAAAGTTTGACTCTTAGAAAAATCTTGATTTTAATGAACGCTAGTTTCAGGCTTGGGTTCGAACTTTGGAAGCAGTTTTCTCAGACTCTATGCTACCAAATGGACTGAAATTTTGGAAAAGTGGTAAGAATCGTGGAACAAATCGAATTCAGTCACAAAATCTCCATAAAGTTGGATTTTTAAAAAATTCATAATTTTTATGGACGCTTATTTCAGACTTGGGTTCGAACTTTGGAAGCAGTTTTCTCAGGCTCTATGGTCCCAAATAGGCCGAAATTTCGGAAACGTGGTAAAAATCGTGGTACAAATCGAATTCAGTCACAAAATCTCCATAAAGTTTGACTCTTAGAAAAATCTTGATTTTAATATACGCTTATTTCAGACTTGGGTTCGAACTTTGGAAGCAGTTTTCTCAAAATCTTTGGTACTAAATGGGCTGAAATTTTGGAAAAGTGGTAAGAATCGTCGTACAAATAGAATTCAGACACAAAATCTCCATAAAGTTTGACTATTAGAAAAATCTTGATTTTAATGAACGCAAGTTTCAGACTTGGGTTCGAACTTTGGAAGCAGTTTTCACAGGCTCTATGGTACCAAATGGACTGAAATTTAGGAAAAGTGGTAAGAATCGTTGTACAAATCGAATTCAGTCACAAAATCTCCATAAAGTTTTACACTTAGAAAAATCTTGATTTTAATAAACGCTTATTTCAGACTTGGGTTCGAACTTTGGAAGCAGTTTTCTCAAAATCTATGGTACCAAATGGGCTTGGATTTTGGAACAGTCATGAGAATCATGCTCCAAATCGAATTCAGTCACAAAATCTATATAAAGTTGGTTTTTTTTTTAAATCATAATTTTTATGGACGCATCTTTCAGACTTGGGTTCGTACTTTGGAAGCAGTTTTCTCAGACTCTATGGTACCAAATGGACTGAAATTTAGGAAAAGTGGTAAGAATCGTTGTACAAATCGAATTCAGTCACAAAATCTCCATAAAGTTTTACACTTAGAAAAATCTTGATTTTAATAAACGCTTATTTCAGACTTGGGTTCGAACTTTGGAAGCAGTTTTCTCAAAATCTATGGTACCAAATGGGCTTGGATTTTGGAACAGTCATGAGAATCATGCTCCAAATCGAATTCAGTCACAAAATCTATATAAAGTTGGATTTTTTTAAAAATCATAATTTTTATGGACGCAATTTTCAGACTTGGGTTCGATCTTTGGAAGCAGTTTTCTGAGACTCTATGGTACCAAATGGACTGAAATTTTGGAAAAGTGGTAAGAATCGTTGAACAAATCGAATTCAGTCACAAAATCTCCATAAAGTTGGATTTTTAAAAAATTCATAATTTTTATGGAAGCTTATTTCAGACTTGGGTTCGAACTTTGGAAGCAGTTTTCTCAGGCTCTATGGTCCCAAATGGGCCGAAATTTCGGAAACATCGTAAAAATCGTGGTACAAATCGAATTCAGTCACAAAATCTCCATAAAGTTTGACTCTTAGAAAAATCTTGATTTTAATAAACGCTTATTTCAGACTTGGGTTCGAACTTTGGAAGCAGTTTTATCAAAATCTATGGTACCAAATGGGCTGAAATTTTGGAAAAGTGGTAAGAATCGTCGTACAAATAGATTTCAGTCACAAAATCTCCATAAAGTTTGACTCTTAGAAAAATCTTGATTTTAATGAACGCTAGTTTCAGACTTGGGTTCGAACTTTGGAAGCAGTTTTCTCAGACTCTATGCTACCAAATGGACTGAAATTTTGGAAAAGTGGTAAGAATCGTGGAACAAATCGAATTCAGTCACAAAATCTCCATAAAGTTTTACACTTAGAAAAATCTTGATTTTAATAAACGCTTATTTCAGACTTGGGTTCGAACTTTGGAAGCAGTTTTCTCAAAATCTATGGTACCAAATGGGCTTGGATTTTGGAACAGTCATGAGAATCATGCTCCAAATCGAATTCAGTCACAAAATCTATATAAAGTTGGTTTTTTTTTTAAATCATAATTTTTATGGACGCATCTTTCAGACTTGGGTTCGTACTTTGGAAGCAGTTTTCTCAGACTCTATGGTACCAAATGGACTGAAATTTAGGAAAAGTGGTAAGAATCGTTGTACAAATCGAATTCAGTCACAAAATCTCCATAAAGTTTTACACTTAGAAAAATCTTGATTTTAATAAACGCTTATTTCAGACTTGGGTTCGAACTTTGGAAGCAGTTTTCTCAAAATCTATGGTACCAAATGGGCTTGGATTTTGGAACAGTCATGAGAATCATGCTCCAAATCGAATTCAGTCACAAAATCTATATAAAGTTGGATTTTTTTAAAAATCATAATTTTTATGGACGCAATTTTCAGACTTGGGTTCGATCTTTGGAAGCAGTTTTCTGAGACTCTATGGTACCAAATGGACTGAAATTTTGGAAAAGTGGTAAGAATCGTTGAACAAATCGAATTCAGTCACAAAATCTCCATAAAGTTGGATTTTTAAAAAATTCATAATTTTTATGGAAGCTTATTTCAGACTTGGGTTCGAACTTTGGAAGCAGTTTTCTCAGGCTCTATGGTCCCAAATGGGCCGAAATTTCGGAAACATCGTAAAAATCGTGGTACAAATCGAATTCAGTCACAAAATCTCCATAAAGTTTGACTCTTAGAAAAATCTTGATTTTAATAAACGCTTATTTCAGACTTGGGTTCGAACTTTGGAAGCAGTTTTATCAAAATCTATGGTACCAAATGGGCTGAAATTTTGGAAAAGTGGTAAGAATCGTCGTACAAATAGATTTCAGTCACAAAATCTCCATAAAGTTTGACTCTTAGAAAAATCTTGATTTTAATGAACGCTAGTTTCAGACTTGGGTTCGAACTTTGGAAGCAGTTTTCTCAGACTCTATGCTACCAAATGGACTGAAATTTTGGAAAAGTGGTAAGAATCGTGGAACAAATCGAATTCAGTCACAAAATCTCCATAAAGTTGGATTTTTAAAAAATTCATAATTTTTATGGACGCTTATTTCAGACTTGGGTTCGAACTTTGGAAGCAGTTTTCTCAGGCTCTATGGTCCCAAATAGGCCGAAATTTCGGAAACGTGGTAAAAATCGTGGTACAAATCGAATTCAGTCACAAAATCTCCATAAAGTTTGACTCTTAGAAAAATCTTGATTTTAATAAACGCTTATTTCAGACTTGGGTTCGAACTTTGGAAGCAGTTTTCTCAAAATCTTTGGTACTAAATGGGCTGAAATTTTGGAAAAGTGGTAAGAATCGTCGTACAAATAGAATTCAGACACAAAATCTCCATAAAGTTTGACTATTAGAAAAATCTTGATTTTAATGAACGCAAGTTTCAGACTTGGGTTCGAACTTTGGAAGCAGTTTTCACAGGCTCTATGGTACCAAATGGACTGAAATTTAGGAAAAGTGGTAAGAATCGTTGTACAAATCGAATTCAGTCACAAAATCTCCATAAAGTTTGACTCTTAGAAAAATCTTGAGTTTAATAAACGCTTATTTCAGACTTGGGTTGGAACTTTGGAAGCAGTTTTCTCAAAATCTATTGTACCAAATGGGCTTGGATTTTGGAACAGTCATGAGAATCATGCTCCAAATCGAATTCAGTCACAAAATCTATATAAAGTTGGATTTTTTTAAAAATCATAATTTTTATGGACGCAATTTTCAGACTTGGGTTCGATCTTTGGAAGCAGTTTTCTGAGACTCTATGGTACCAAATGGACTGAAATTTTGGAAAAGTGGTAAGAATCGTTGAACAAATCGAATTCAGTCACAAAATCTCCATAAAGTTGGATTTTTAAAAAATTCATAATTTTTATGGATGCTTATTTCAGACTTGGGTTCGAACTTTGGAAGCAGTTTTCTCAGGCTCTATGGTCCCAAATGTGCCGAAATTTCGGAAACATCGTAAAAATCGTGGTACAAATCGAATTCAGTCACAAAATCTCCATAAAGTTTGACTCTTAGAAAAATCTTGATTTTAATAAACGCTTATTTCAGACTTGGGTTCGAGCTTTGGAAGCAGTTTTCTCAAAATCTATGGTACCAAATGGGCTGAAATTTTGGAAAAGTGGTAAGAATCGTCGTACAAATAGAATTCAGTCACAAAATCTCCATAAAGTTTGACTCTTAGAAAAATCTTGATTTTAATGAACGCAAGTTTCAGACTTGGGTTCGAACTTTGGAAGCAGTTTTCACAGGCTCTATGGTACCAAATGGACTGAAATTTTGGAAAAGTGGTAAGAATCGTTGAACAAATCGAATTCAGTCACAAAATCTCCATAAAGTTGGATTTTTAAAAAATTCATAATTTTTATGGAAGCTTATTTCAGACTTGGGTTCGAACTTTGGAAGCAGTTTTCTCAGGCTCTATGGTCCCAAATGGGCCGAAATTTCGGAAACATCGTAAAAATCGTGGTACAAATCGAATTCAGTCACAAAATCTCCATAAAGTTTGACTCTTAGAAAATTTTGATTTTAATAAACGCTTATTTCAGACTTGGGTTCGAACTTTGGGAGCAGTTTTCTCAAAATCTATGGTACCAAATGGGCTGAAATTTTGGAAAAGTGCTAAGAATCGTCGTACAAATAGAATTCAGTCACAAAATCTCCATAAAGTTTGACTCTTAGAAAAATCTTGATTTTCATGAACGCTAGTTTCAGACTTGGGTTCGAACTTTGGAAGCAGTTTTCTCAAAATCTATGGTACCAAATGGGCTTGAATTTTGGAACAGTCATGAGAATCATGCTCCAAATCGAATTCAGTCACAAAATCTATAAAAAGTTTGTTTTTTTTTAAAATCATAATAATTTATGGACGCAATTTTCAGACTTGGGTTCGTACTTTGGAAGCAGTTTTCTCAGACTCTATGGTACCAAATGGGCTGAAATTTTGGAAAAGTGGTAAGAATCGTCGTACAAATCAAATTCAGTCACAAAATCTCCATAAAGTTTGACTCTTAGAAAAATCTTGATTTTAATGAACGCTAGTTTCAGACTTGGGTTCGAACTTTGGAAGCAGTTTTCTCAAAATCTATTGTACCAAATGGGCTGAAATTTTGGAAAAGTGGTAAGAATCGTCGTACAAATCAAATTCAGTCACAAAATCTCCATAAAGTTTGACTCTTAGAAAGATCTTGATTTTAATGAACGCTAGTTTCAGACTTGGGTTCGAACTTTGGAAGCAGTTTTCTCAAAATCTATGGTACCAAATGGGCTGAAATTTTGTAAACGTGGTAAAAATCGTGGTACAAATCGAATTCAGTCACAAAATCTCCATACAGTTGGATTTTTAAAAAAATCGTACTTTTTATGGACGCTTATTTCAGACTTGGGTTCGAACTTTGGAAGCAGTTTTCTCAGGCTCTATGGTACCAAATGGGCTGAAATTTTGAAAAAGTGGTAAGAATCGTGGAACACATCGAATTCGGTTACAAAATCTCCATAAAGTTGGATTTTTTGAAAAAATTAGTGTTTTTTACTAAGGCTAATTGCAGACTCTGTTTCGAATTTTAGAAGCAGATTTCTCAGGCTCTATGGTACCAAATGGGCTAGAATTTTGGAACAGTCATGAGAATCATGCTCCAAATCGAATTCAGTCACAAGATCTACATAAAATTGGATTTTTTTTAAAATCTTGATTTTAATAAACGCTTATTTCAGACTTGGGTTCGAACTTTGGAAGCAGTTTTCTCAAAATCTATGGTACCAAATGGGCTTGAATTTTGGAACAGTCATGAGAATCATGCTCCAAATCGAATTCAGTCACAAAATCTATTTAAAGTTGGATTTTTTTAAAAATCATAATTTTTATGGACGCAATTTTCAGACTTGGGTTCGAACTTTGGAAGCAGTTTTCTCAGACTCTATGCTACCAAATGGACTGAAATTTTGGAAAAGTGGTAAGAATCGTGGAAAAAATCGAATTCAGTCACCAAATCTCCATAAAGTTGGATTTTTAAAAAATTCATAATTTTTATGGACGCTTATTTCAGACTTGGTTTGAACTTTGGAAGCAGTTTTCTTAGGCTCTATGGTCCCAAATGGGCCGAAATTTCGACAACGTGGTAAAAATCGTGGTACAAATCGAATTCACTCACAAAATCTCCATAAAGTTTGACTCTTAGAAAAATCTTGATTTTAATAAAAGCTTATTTCAGACTTGGGTTCGAACTTTGGAAGCAGTTTTCTCAAAATCTATGGTACCAAATGGGCTGAAATTTTGGAAAAGTGGTAAGAATCGTCGTACAAATAGAATTTAGTCACAAAATCTCCATAAAGTTTGACTCTTAGAAAAATCTTGATTTTAATGAACGCTAGTTTCAGACTTGGGTTCGAACTTTGGAAGCAGTTTTCTCAAAATCTATCGTACGAAATGGGCTTGAATTTTGGAACATTCATGAGAATCATGCTCCAAATCGAATTCAGTCACAAAATCTATATAAAGTTGGATTTTTTTTAAAATCATAATTTTTATGGACGCAATTTTCAGACTTGGGTTCGAACTTTGGAAGCAGTTTTCTCAGACTCTATGCTACCAAATGGACTGAAATTTTGGAAAAGTGGTAAGAATCGTGGATCAAATCGAATTCAGTCACAAAATCTCCATAAAGTTTGACACTTAGAAAAATCTTGATTTTAATAAACGCTTATTTCAGACTTGGGTTCGAACTTTGGAAGCAGTTTTCTGTAAATCTATGGTACCAAATGGGCTGAAATTTTGGAAAAGTGGTAAGAATCGTCGTGCAAATCAAATTCAGTCACAAAATCTCCATAAAGTTTGACTCTTAGAAAAATCTTGATTTTAATGAACGCTAGTTTCAGACTTGGGTTCGAACTTTGGAAGCAGTTTTCTCAAAATCTATGGTACCAAATGGGCTTGAATTTTGGAACAGTCATGAGAATCATGCTCCAAATCGAATTCAGTCACAAAATCTATATAAAGTTGGTTTTTTTTAAAAATCATAATTCTTATGGACGCAATTTTCAGACTTGGGTTCGAACTTTGGAAGCAGTTTTCTCAGACTCTATGGTACCAAATGGACTGAAATTTAGGAAAAGTGGTAAGAATCGTTGTACAAATCGAATTCAGTCACAAAATCTCCATAAAGTTTGACACTTAGAAAAATCTTGATTTTAATGAACGCTAGTTTCAGACTTGGGTTCGAACTTTGGAGGCAGTTTTCTCAAAATCTATGGTACCAAATGGGCTTGAATTTTGGAACAGTCATGAGAATCATGCTCCAAATCGAATTCAGTCACAAAATCTATATAAAGTTGGTTTTTTTTAAAAATCATAATTCTTATGGACGCAATTTTCAGACTTGGGTTCGAACTTTGGAAGCAGTTTTCTCAGACTCTATGGTACCAAATGGACTGAAATTTAGGAAAAGTGGTAAGAATCGTTGTACAAGTCGAATTCAGTCACAAAATCTCCATAAAGTTTGACACTTAGAAAAATCTTGATTTTAATAAACGCTTATTTCAGACTTGGGTTCGAACTTTGGAAGCAGTTTTCTGTAAATCTATGGTACCAAATGGGCTGAAATTTTGGAAAAGTGGTAAGAATCGTCGTTCAAATCGAATTCAGTCACAAAATCTCCATAAAGTTGGATTATAAAAAAAATCATAATTTTTATGGACGCTAATTTCAGACTTGGGTTCAAAATTTGGAAGCAGTTTTCTCAAAATCTATAGTACCAAATGGGCTAGAATTTTGGAACAGTCATAAGAATCATGCTCCTAATCGAATTCAGTCACAAAATCTATATAAAGTTGGATTTTTATTTAAATCATAATTTTTATGGAAGCTATTTTCAGTCTTGGGTTCGAACTTTGGAAGCAGTTTTCTCAGACTCTATGGTACCAAATGGACTGAAATTTAGGAAAAGTGGTAAGAATCGTTGTACAAATCGAATTCAGTCACAAAATCTCCATAAAGTTGGATTTTTAAAAAATTCGTACTTTTTATTGACGCTTATTTCAGACTTGGGTTCGAACTTTGGAAGCAGTTTTTTCAAAATCTATTTTACCAAATGGGCTGAAATGATGGAAAAGTGGTAAGAATCGGGGTACAAATCGAATTCAGTCACAAAATCTCCATAAAGTTGGATTATAAAAAAAATCATAATTTTTATCGACGCTAATTTCAGACTTGGGTTCAAAATTTGGAAGCAGTTTTCTCAAAATCTATGGTACCAAATGGGCTAGAATTTTGGAACAGTCATAAGAATCATGCTCCAAATCGAATTCAGTCACAAAATCTATATAATGTTGGATTTTTTTTTAAATCATAATTTTTATGGAAGCTATTTTCAGACTTGGGTTCGAACTTTGGAAGCAGTTTTCACAGGCTCTATGTTACCAAATGGACTGAAATTTAGGAAAAGTGGTAAGAATCGTTGTTAAAATCGAATTCAGTCACAAAATCTCCATAAAGTTTGACACTTAGAAAAATCTTGATTTTAATAAACGCTTATTTCAGACTTGGGTTCGAACTTTGGAAGCAGTTTTCTCAAAATTTATGGTACCAAATGGGCTTGAACTTTGGAACAGTCATGAGAATCATGCTCCAAATAGAATTCAGTCGCAAAATCTATTTAAAGTTGGATTTTTTTAAAAATCATAATTTTTATGGACGCTTATTTCAGACTTGGGTTCGAACTTTGGAAGCAGTTTTCTCAGGCTCTATGGTACCAAATGGACTGAAATTTTGAAAAAGTGGTAAGAATCGTGGAACACATCGAATTCGGTTACAAAATCTCCATAAAGTTGGATTTTTTGAAAAAATAAGTGTTTTTTATTAAGGCTAATTGCAGACTCTGTTTCGAATTTTAGAAGCAGTTTTCTCAGGCTCTATGGTACCAAATGGGCTAGAATTTTGGAACAGTCATGAGAATCATGCTCCAAATCGAATTCAGTCACAAGATCTACATAAAATTGGATTTTTTTAAAAATCTTGATTTTAATAAACGCTTATTTCAGACTTGGGTTCGAACTTTGGAAGCAGTTTTCTCAAAATCTATGGTACCAAATGGGCTTGAATTTTGGAACAGTCATGAGAATCATGCTCCAAATCGAATTCAGTCACAAAATCGATTTAAAGTTGGATTTTTTTAAAAATCATAATTTTTATGGACGCTTATTTCAGACTTGGGTTCGAACTTTGGAAGCAGTTTTCTCAGTCTCTATGGTCCCAAATGGGCCGAAATGTCGGAAACGTGGTTAAAATCGTGGTACAAATCGAATTCAGTCACAAAATCTCCATAAAGTTTGACTCTTAGAAAAATCTTGATTTTAATAAACGCTTATTTCAGACTTGGGTTCGAACTTTGGAAGCAGTTTTCTCAAAATCTATGGTACCAAATGGGCTGAAATTTTGGAAAAGTGGTAAGAATCGTCGTACAAATCAAATTCAGTCAGAAAATCTCCATAAAGTTTGACTCTTAGAAAAATCTTGATCTTAATGAACGCTAGTTTCAGACTTGGGTTCGAACTTTGGAAGCAGCTTTCTCAAAATCTATGGTACCAAATGGGCTGAAATTTTGGAAACGTGGTAAAAATCGTGGTAAAAATCGAATTCAGTCACAAAATCTCCATACAGTTGGATTTTTTAAAAAATCATAATTTTTATGGATGCTAATTACAGACTTGGGTTCGAACTTTGGAAGCAGTTCTCTCAGGCTCTATGGTACCAAATGGGCTGATATTTTGGAAACGTGGTAAAAATCGTGGTACAAATCGAATTCAGTCACAAAATCTCCATACAGTTGGATTTTTAAAAAAATCGTACTTTTTATGGACGCTTATTTCAGACTTGGGTTCGAACTTTGGAAGCAGTTTTCTCAGGCTCTATGGTACCAAATGGGCTGAAATTTTGATAAAGTGGTAAGAATCGTGGAACACATCGAATTCGGTCACAAAATCTCCATAAAGTTGGATTTTTTGAAAAAATAATTGTTTTTTATTAAGGCTAATTGCAGACTCTGTTTCGAATTTTGGAAGCAGTTTTCTCAAAATCTGTGGTACCAAATGGACTGAAATTTTGGAAAAGTGGTAAGAATCGTGGAACAAATCGAATTCAGTCACAAAATCTCCATAAAGTTTGACTCTTAGAAAAATCTTGATTTTAATGAACGCTAGTTTCAGACTTGGGTTCGAACTTTGGAAGCAGTTTTCTCAAAATATATGGTACCAAATGGGCTTGAATTTCGGAAAAGTCATGAGAATCATGCTCCAAATCGAATTCAGTCACAAAATCTATATAAAGTTGGATTTTTTTAAAAATCATAATTTTTATGGACGCAATTTTCAGACTTGGGTTCGAACTTTGGAAGCAGTTTTCTCAGACTCTATCCTACCAAATGGACTGAAATTTTGGAAAAGTGGTAAGAATCGTGGAACAAATCGAATTCAGTCACAAAATCTCCATAAATTTGGATTTTTAAAAAATTCATAATTTTTATGGACGCTTATTTCAGACTTGGGTTCGAACTTTGGAAGCAGTTTTCTCAGGCTCTATGGTCCCAATTGGGCCGAAATTTCGGAAACGTGGTAAAAATCGTGGTACAAATCGAATTCAGTCACAAAATCTCCATAAAGTTTGACTCTTAGAAAAATCTTGATTTCAATAAACGCTTATTTCAGACTTGGGTTCGAACTTTGGAAGCAGTTTTCTCAAAATCTATGGTACCAAATGGGCTGAAATTTTGGAAAAGTGGTAAGAATCGTTGTAAAAATCGAATTCAGTCACAAAATCTCCATAAAGTTTGACACTTAGAAAAATCTTGATTTTAATGAACGCTAGTTTCAGACTTGGGTTCGAACTTTGGAAGCAGTTTTCTCAAAATCTATGGTACCAAATGGGCTTGAATTTTGGAAAAGTCATGAGAATCATGCTCCAAATCGAATTCAGTCACAAAATCTATATAAAGTTGGTTTTTTTTAAAAATCATAATTCTTATGGACGCAATTTTCAGACTTGGGTTCGAACTTTGGAAGCAGTTTTCTCAGACTCTATGGTACCAAATGGACTGAAATTTAGGAAAAGTGGTAAGAATCGTTGTACAAATCGAATTCAGTCACAAAATCTCCATAAAGTTTGACACTTAGAAAAATCTTGATTTTAATGAACGCTAGTTTCAGACTTGGGTTCGAACTTTGGAAGCAGTTTTCTCAAAATCTATGGTACCAAATGGGCTTGAATTTTGGAACAGTCATGAGAATCATGCTCCAAATCGAATTCAGTCACAAAATCTATATAAAGTTGGTTTTTTTTAAAAATCATAATTCTTATGGACGCAATTTTCAGACTTGGGTTCGAACTTTGGAAGCAGTTTTCTCAGACTCTATGGTACCAAATGGGCTGAAATTTTGGAAAAGTGGTAAGAATCGTCGTACAAATAGAATTCAGACACAAAATCTCCATAAAGTTTGACTCTTAGAAAAATCTTGATTTTAATAAACGCTTATTTCAGACTTGGGTTCGAACTTTGGAAGCAGTTTTCTCAAAATCTATTGTACCAAATGGGCTTGAATTTTGGAAAAGTCATGAGAATCATGCTCCAAATCGAATTCAGTCACAAAATCTATATAAAGTTTGATTTTTTTAAAAATCATAATTTTTATGGACGCAATTTTCAGACTTGGGTTCGAACTTTTCAAGCAGTTTTCTCAGACTCTATCCTACCAAATGGACTGAAATTTTGGAAAAGTGGTAAGAATCGTGGAACAAATCGAATTCAGTCACAAAATCTCCATAAAGTTGGAATTTTAAAAAATTCATAATTTTTATGGACGCTTATTTCAGACTTGGGTTCGAACTTTGGAAGCAGTTTTCTCAGGCTCTTTGGTCCCAATTGGGCCGAAATTTCGGAAACGTGGTAAAAATCGTGGTACAAATCGAATTCAGTCACAAAATCTCCATAAAGTTTGACTCTTAGAAAAATCTTGATTTCAATAAACGCTTATTTCAGACTTGGGTTCGAACTTTGGAAGCAGTTTTCTCAAAATCTATGGTACCAAATGGGCTGAAATTTTGGAAAAGTGGTAAGAATCGTCGTACAAATCAAATTCAGTCACAAAATCTCCATAAAGTTTGACTCTTAGAAAAATCTTGATTTTAATGAACGCAAGTTTCAGACTTGGGTTCGAACTTTGGAAGCAGTTTTCACAGGCTCTATGGTACCAAATGGACTGAAATTTAGGAAAATAGGTAAGAATCGTTGTACAAATCGAATTCAGTCACAAAATCTCCATAAAGTTTGACTCTTAGAAAAATCTTGAGTTTAATAAACGCTTATTTCAGACTTGGGTTCGAACTTTGGAAGCAGTTTTCTCAAAATCTATGGTACCAAATGGGCTTGGATTTTGGAACAGTCATGAGAATCATGCTCCAAATCGAATTCAGTCACAAAATCTATATAAAGTTGGATTTTTTTAAAAATCATAATTTTTATGGACGCAATTTTCAGACTTGGGTTCGATCTTTGGAAGCAGTTTTCTGAGACTCTATGGTACCAAATGGACTGAAATTTTGGAAAAGTGGTAAGAATCGTTGAACAAATCGAATTCAGTCACAAAATCTACATAAAGTTGGATTTTTAAAAAATTCATAATTTTTATGGAAGCTTATTTCAGACTTGGGTTCGAACTTTGGAAGCAGTTTTCTCAGGCTCTATGGTCCCAAATGGGCCGAAATTTCGGAAACATCGTAAAAATCGTGGTACAAATCGAATTCAGTCACAAAATCTCCATAAAGTTTGACTCTTAGAAAAATCTTGATTTTAATAAACGCTTATTTCAGACTTGGGTTCGAACTTTGGAAGCAGTTTTCTCAAAATCTATGGTACAAAATGGGCTGAAATTTTGGAAAAGTGGAAAGAATCGTCGTACAAATAGAATTCAGTCACAAAATCTCCATAAAGTTTGACTCTTAGAAAAATCTTGATTTTAATAAACGCTTATTTCAGACTTGGGTTCGAACTTTGGAAGCAGTTTTCTCAAAATCTATGGTACCAAATAGGCTTGAATTTTGGAAAAGTCATGAGAATCATGCTCCAAATCGAATTCAGTCACAAAATCTATATAAAGTTTGATTTTTTTAAAAATCATAATTTTTATGGACGCAATTTTCAGACTTGGGTTCGAACTTTGGAAGCAGTTTTCTCAGACTCTATGGTCCCAAATAGGCCGAAATTTCGGAAACGTGGTAAAAATCGTGGTACAAATCGAATTCAGTCACAAAATCTCCATAAAGTTTGACTCTTAGAAAAATCTTGATTTTAATAAACGCTTATTTCAGACTTGGGTTCGAACTTTGGAAGCAGTTTTCTCAAAATCTATGGTACCAAATGGGCTGAAATTTTGGAAAAGTGGTAAGAATCGTCGTACAAATAGAATTCAGACACAAAATCTCCATAAAGTTTGACTCTTAGAAAAATCTTGATTTTAATGAACGCTAGTTTCAGACTTGGGTTCGAACTTTGGAAGCAGTTTTCTCAAAATATATGGTACCAAATGGGCTTGAATTTCGGAACAGTCATGAGAATCATGCTCCAAATCGAATTCAGTCACAAAATCTATATAAAGTTGGATTTTTTTAAAAATCATAATTTTTATGGACGCAATTTTCAGACTTGGGTTCGAACTTTTCAAGCAGTTTTCTCAGACTCTATCCTACCAAATGGACTGAAATTTTGGAAAAGTGGTAAGAATCGTGGAACAAATCGAATTCAGTCACAAAATCTCCATAAAGTTGGAATTTTAAAAAATTCATAATTTTTATGGACGCTTATTTCAGACTTGGGTTCGAACTTTGGAAGCAGTTTTCTCAGGCTCTATGGTCCCAATTGGGCCGAAATTTCGGAAACGTGGTAAAAATCGTGGTACAAATCGAATTCAGTCAAAAAATCTCCATAAAGTTTGACTCTTAGAAAAATCTTGATTTCAATAAACGCTTATTTCAGACTTGGGTTCGAACTTTGGAAGCAGTTTTCTCAAAATCTATGGTACCAAATGGGCTGAAATTTTGGAAAAGTGGTAAGAATCGTCGTACAAATCAAATTCAGTCACAAAATCTCCATAAAGTTTGACTCTTAGAAAAATCTTGATTTTAATGAACGCAAGTTTCAGACTTGGGTTCGAACTTTGGAAGCAGTTTTCACAGGCTCTATGGTACCAAATGGACTGAAATTTAGGAAAATAGGTAAGAATCGTTGTACAAATCGAATTCAGTCACAAAATCTCCATAAAGTTTGACTCTTAGAAAAATCTTGAGTTTAATAAACGCTTATTTCAGACTTGGGTTCGAACTTTGGAAGCAGTTTTCTCAAAATCTATGGTACCAAATGGGCTTGGATTTTGGAACAGTCATGAGAATCATGCTCCAAATCGAATTCAGTCACAAAATCTATATAAAGTTGGATTTTTTTAAAAATCATAATTTTTATGGACGCAATTTTCAGACTTGGGTTCGAACTTTGGAAGCAGTTTTCTCAGACTCTATGGTCCCAAATAGGCCGAAATTTCGGAAACGTGGTAAAAATCGTGGTACAAATCGAATTCAGTCACAAAATCTCCATAAAGTTTGACTCTTAGAAAAATCTTGATTTTAATAAACGCTTATTTCAGACTTGGGTTCGAACTTTGGAAGCAGTTTTCTCAAAATCTATGGTACCAAATGGGCTGAAATTTTGGAAAAGTGGTAAGAATCGTCGTACAAATAGAATTCAGACACAAAATCTCCATAAAGTTTGACTCTTAGAAAAATCTTGATTTTAATGAACGCTAGTTTCAGACTTGGGTTCGAACTTTGGAAGCAGTTTTCTCAAAATATATGGTACCAAATGGGCTTGAATTTCGGAACAGTCATGAGAATCATGCTCCAAATCGAATTCAGTCACAAAATCTATATAAAGTTGGATTTTTTTAAAAATCATAATTTTTATGGACGCAATTTTCAGACTTGGGTTCGAACTTTTCAAGCAGTTTTCTCAGACTCTATCCTACCAAATGGACTGAAATTTTGGAAAAGTGGTAAGAATCGTGGAACAAATCGAATTCAGTCACAAAATCTCCATAAAGTTGGAATTTTAAAAAATTCATAATTTTTATGGACGCTTATTTCAGACTTGGGTTCGAACTTTGGAAGCAGTTTTCTCAGGCTCTATGGTCCCAATTGGGCCGAAATTTCGGAAACGTGGTAAAAATCGTGGTACAAATCGAATTCAGTCAAAAAATCTCCATAAAGTTTGACTCTTAGAAAAATCTTGATTTCAATAAACGCTTATTTCAGACTTGGGTTCGAACTTTGGAAGCAGTTTTCTCAAAATCTATGGTACCAAATGGGCTGAAATTTTGGAAAAGTGGTAAGAATCGTCGTACAAATCAAATTCAGTCACAAAATCTCCATAAAGTTTGACTCTTAGAAAAATCTTGATTTTAATGAACGCAAGTTTCAGACTTGGGTTCGAACTTTGGAAGCAGTTTTCTCAAAATCTATGGTACCAAATGGGCTGAAATTTTGGAAAAGTGGTAAGAATCGTCGTACAAATAGAATTCAGTCACAAAATCTCCATAAAGTTTGACTCTTAGAAAAATCTTGATTTTAATGAACGCTAGTTTCAGACTTGGGTTCGAACTTTGGAAGCAGTTTTCTCAAAATCTATGGTACCAAATGGGCTTGAATTTTGGAACAGTCATGAGAATCATGCTCCAAATCGAATTCAGTCACAAAATCTATATAAAGTTGGTTTTTTTTTTTAAATCATAATTTTTATGGACGCAATTTTCAGACTTGGGTTCGTACTTTGGAAGCAGTTTTCTCATACTCTATGGTACCAAATGGACTGAAATTTAGGAAAAGTGGTAAGAATCGTTGTACAAATCGAATTCAGTCACAAAATCTCCATAAAGTTTGACACTTAGAAAAATCTTGATTTTAATGAACGCTAGTTTCAGACTTGGGTTCGAACTTTGGAAGCAGTTTTCTCAAAATCTATGGTACCAAATGGGCTTGAATTTTGGAACAGTCATGAGAATCATGCTCCAAATCGAATTCAGTCACAAAATCTCCATAAAGTTGGATTTTTAAAAAATTCATAATTTTTATGGACGCTTATTTCAGACTTGGGTTCGAACTTTGGAAGCAGTTTTATCAGGCTCTATGGTCCCAAATAGGCCGAAATTTCGGAAACGTGGTAAAAATCGTCGTACAAATAGAATTCAGACACAAAATCTCCATAAAGTTTGACTCTTAGAAAAATCTTGATTTTAATGAACGCAAGTTTCAGACTTGGGTTCGAACTTTGGAAGCAGTTTTCACAGGCTCTATGGTACCAAATGGACTGAAATTTAGGAAAAGTGGTAAGAATCGTTGTACAAATCGAATTCAGTCACAAAATCTCCATAAAGTTTGACTCTTAGAAAAATCTTGAGTTTAATAAACGCTTATTTCAGACTTGGGTTCGAACTTTGGAAGCAGTTTTCTCAAAATCTATGGTACCAAATGGGCTTGGATTTTGGAACAGTCATGAGAATCATGCTCCAAATCGAATTCAGTCACAAAATCTATATAAAGTTGGATTTTTTTAAAAATCATAATTTTTATGGACGCAATTTTCAGACTTGGGTTCGATCTTTGGAAGCAGTTTTCTGAGACTCTATGGTACCAAATGGACTGAAATTTCGGAAAAGTGGTAAGAATCGTTGAACAAGTCGAATTCAGTCACAAAATCTCCATAAAGTTGGATTTTTAAAAAATTCATAATTTTTATGGAAGCTTATTTCAGACTTGGGTTCGAACTTTGGAAGCAGTTTTCGCAGGCTCTATGGTCCCAAATGGGCCGAAATTTCGGAAACATCGTAAAAATCGTGGTACAAATCGAATTCAGTCACAAAATCTCCATAAAGTTTGACTCTTAGAAAAATCTTGATTTTAATAAACGCTTATTTCAGACTTGGGTTCGAGCTTTGGAAGCAGTTTTCTCAAAATCTATGGTACCAAATGGGCTGAAATTTTGGAAAAGTGGTAAGAATCGTCGTACAAATAGAATTCAGTCACAAAATCTCCATAAAGTTTGACTCTTAGAAAAATCTTGATTTTAATGAACGCTAGTTTCAGACTTGGGTTCGAACTTTGGAAGCAGTTTTTTCAAAATCTATGGTACCAAATGGGCTTGAATTTTGGTACAGTCATGAGAATCATGCTCCAAATCGAATTCAGTCACAAAATCTATATAAAGTTGGTTTTTTTTTTAAATCATAATTATAATGGACGCAATTTTCAGACTTGGGTTCGTACTTTGGAAGCAGTTTTCTCAGACTCTATGGTACCAAATGGACTGAAATTTAGGAAAAGTGGTAAGAATCGTTGTACAAATCGAATTCAGTCACAAAATCTCCATAAAGTTTGACACTTAGAAAAATCTTGATTTTAATAAACGCTTATTTCAGACTTGGGTTCGAACTTTGGAAGCAGTTTTCTCAAAATCTATGGTACCAAATGGGCTGAAATTTTGGAAAAGTGGTAAGAATCGTCGTACAAATCAAATTCAGTCACAAAATCTCCATAAAGTTTGACACTTAGAAAAATCTTGATTTTAATGAACGCAAGTTTTAGACTTGGGTTCGAACTTTGGAAGCAGTTTTCACAGGCTCTATGGTACCAAATGGACTGAAATTTAGGAAAAGTGGTAAGAATCGTTGTACAAATCGAATTCAGTCACAAAATCTCCATAAAGTTTGACTCTTAGAAAAATCTTGAGTTTAATAAACGCTTATTTCAGACTTGGGTTCGAACTTTGGAAGCAGTTTTCTCAAAATCTATGGTACCAAATGGGCTTGGATTTTGGAACAGTCATGAGAATCATGCTCCAAATCGAATTCAGTCACAAAATCTATATAAAGTTGGATTTTTTTAAAAATCATAATTTTTATGGACGCAATTTTCAGACTTGGGTTCGATCTTTGGAAGCAGTTTTCTGAGACTCTATGGTACCAAATGGACTGAAATTTCGGAAAAGTGGTAAGAATCGTTGAACAAATCGAATTCAGTCACAAAATCTCCATAAAGTTGGATTTTTAAAAAATTCATAATTTTTATGGAAGCTTATTTCAGACTTGGGTTCGAAATTTGGAAGCAGTTTTCTCAGGCTCTATGGTCCCAAATGGGCCGAAATTTCGGAAACATCGTAAAAATCGTGGTACAAATCGAATTCAGTCACAAAATCTCCATAAAGTTTGACTCTTAGAAAAATCTTGATTTTAATGAACGCTAGTTTCAGACTTGGGTTCGAACTTTGGAAGCAGTTTTTTCAAAATCTATGGTACCAAATGGGCTTGAATTTTGGAACAGTCATGAGAATCATGCTCCAAATCGAATTCAGTCACAAAATCTATATAAAGTTGGTTTTTTTTTTAAATCATAATTTTTATGGACGCAATTTTCAGACTTGGGTTCGTACTTTGGAAGCAGTTTTCTCAGACTCTAAAGAATCTAAGAATCGTTGTACAAATCGAATTCAGTCACAAAATCTCCATAAAGTTTGACACTTAGAAAAATCTTGATTTTAATGAACGCTAGTTTCAGACTTGGGTTCGAACTTTGGAAGCAGTTTTCTCAAAATCTATGGTACCAAATGGGCTTGGATTTTGGAACAGTCATGAGAATCATGCTCCAAATCGAATTCAGTCACAAAATCTATATAAAGTTGGATTTTTTTAAAAATCATAATTTTTATGGACGCAATTTTCAGACTTGGGTTCGATCTTTGGAAGCAGTTTTCTGAGACTCTATGGTACCAAATGGACTGAAATTTCGGAAAAGTGGTAAGAATCGTTGAACAAATCGAATTCAGTCACAAAATCTCCATAAAGTTGGATTTTTAAAAAATTCATAATTTTTATGGAAGCTTATTTCAGACTTGGGTTCGAACTTTGGAAGCAGTTTTCTCAGGCTCTATGGTCCCAAATGGGCCGAAATTTCGGAAACATCGTAAAAATCGTGGTACAAATCGAATTCAGTCACAAAATCTCCATAAAGTTTGACTCTTAGAAAAATCTTGATTTTAATAAACGCTTATTTCAGACTTGGGTTCGAACTTTGGAAGCAGTTTTCTCAAAATCTATGGTACCAAATGGGCTGAAATTTTGGAAAAGTGGTAAGAATCGTCGTACAAATCAAATTCAGTCACAAAATCTCCATAAAGTTTGACACTTAGAAAAATCTTGATTTTAATGAACGCTAGTTTCAGACTTGGGTTCGAACTTTGGAAGCAGTTTTCTCAAAATCTATGGTACCAAATGGGCTGAAATTTTGGAAAAGTGGTAAGAATCGTCGTACAAATAGAATTCAGTCACAAAATCTCCATAAAGTTTGACTCTTAGAAAAATCTTGATTTTAACGAACGCTAGTTTCAGACTTGGGTTCGAACTTTGGAAGCAGTTTTCTCAAAATCTATGGTACCAAATGGGCTTGAATTTTGGAACAGTCATGAGAATCATGCTCCAAATCGAATTCAGTCACAAAATCTCCATAAAGTTTGACACTTAGAAAAATCTTGATTTTAATGAACGCTAGTTTCAGACTTGGGTTCGAACTTTGGAAGCAGTTTTCTCAAAATCTATGGTACCAAATGGGCTTGAATTTTGGAACAGTCATGAGAATCATGCTCCAAATCGAATTCAGTCACAAAATCTATATAAAGTTGGATTTTTTTAAAAATCATAATTTTTATGGACGCAATTTTCAGACTTGGGTTCGAACTTTGGAAGCAGTTTTCTCAGACTCTATGCTACCAAATTGACTGAAATTTTGGAAAAGTGGTAAGAATCGTGGAACAAATCGAATTCAGTCACAAAATCTCCATAAAGTTGGATTTTTAAAAAATTCATAATTTTTATGGACGCTTATTTCAGACTTGGGTTCGAACTTTGGAAGCAGTTTTCTCAAAATCTATGGTACCAAATGGGCTGAAATTTTGGAAAAGTGGTAAGAATCGTCGTACAAATCAAATTCAGTCACAAAATCTCCATAAAGTTTGACACTTAGAAAAATCTTGATTTTAATGAACGCTAGTTTCAGACTTGGGTTCGAACTTTGTAAGCAGTTTTCTCAAAATCTATGGTACCAAATGGGCTGAAATTTTGGAAAAGTGGTAAGAATCGTCGTACAAATAGAATTCAGTCACAAAATCTCCATAAAGTTTGACTCTTAGAAAAATCTTGATTTTAATGAACTCTAGTTTCAGACTTGGGTTCGAACTTTGGAAGCAGTTTTCTCAAAATCTATGGTACCAAATGGGCTTGAATTTTGGAACAGTCATTAGAATCATGCTCCAAATCGAATTCAGTCACAAAATCTCCATAAAGTTTGACACTTAGAAAAATCTTGATTTTAATGAACGCTAGTTTCAGACTTGGGTTCGAACTTTGGAAGCAGTTTTCTCAAAATCTATGGTACCAAATGGGCTGAAATTTTGGAAAAGTGGTAAGAATCGTTGTAAAAATCGAATTCAGTCACAAAATCTCCATAAAGTTTGACACTTAGAAAAATCTTGATTTTAATGAACGCTAGTTTCAGACTTGGGTTCGAACTTTGGAAGCAGTTTTCTCAAAATCTATGGTACCAAATGGGCTTGAATTTTGGAACAGTCATGAGAATCATGCTCCAAATCGAATTCAGTCACAAAATCTAAATAAAGTTGGATTTTTTTAAAAATCATAATTTTTATGGACGCAATTTTCAGACTTGGGTTCGAACTTTGGAAGCAGTTTTCTCAGACTCTATGCTACCAAATGGACTGAAATTTTGGAAAAGTGGTAAGAATCGTGGAACAAATCGAATTCAGTCACAAAATCTCCATAAAGTTGGATTTTTAAAAAATTCATAATTTTTATGGACGCTTATTTCATACTTGGGTTCGAACTTTGGAAGCAGTTTTCTCAGGCTCTATGGTCCCAAATAGGCCGAAATTTCGGAAACGTGGTAAAAATCGTGGTACAAATCGAATTCAGTCACAAAATCTATATAAAGTTGGATTTTTTTAAAAATCATAATTTTTATGGACGCAATTTTCAGACTTGGGTTCGAACTTTGGAAGCAGTTTTCTCAGACTCTATCCTACCAAATGGACTGAAATTTTGGAAAAGTGGAAAGAATCGTGGAACAAATCGAATTCAGTCACAAAATCTCCATAAAGTTGGATTTTTAAAAAATTCATAATTTTTATGGACGCTTATTTCAGACTTGGGTTCGAACTTTGGAAGCAGTTTTCTCAGGCTCTATGGTCCCAATTGGGCCGAAATTTCGGAAACGTGGTAAAAATCGTGGTACAAATCGAATTCAGTCACAAAATCTCCATAAAGTTTGACTCTTAGAAAAATCTTGATTTCAATAAACGCTTATTTCAGACTTGGGTTCGAACTTTGGAAGCAATTTTCTCAAAATCTATTGTACCAAATGGGCTGAAATTTTGGAAAAGTGGTAAGAATCGTTGTAAAAATCGAATTCAGTCACAAAATCTCCATAAAGTTTGACACTTAGAAAAATCTTGATTTTAATGAACGCTAGTTTCAGACTTGGGTTCGAACTTTGGAAGCAGTTTTCTCAAAATATATGGTACCAAATGGGCTTGAATTTCGGAACAGTCATGAGAATCATGCTCCAAATCGAATTCAGTCACAAAATCTATATAAAGTTGGATTTTTTTAAAAATCATAATTTTTATGGACGCAATTTTCAGACTTGGGTTCGAACTTTTCAAGCAGTTTTCTCAGACTCTATCCTACCAAATGGACTGAAATTTTGGAAAAGTGGTAAGAATCGTGGAACAAATCGAATTCAGTCACAAAATCTCCATAAAGTTGGATTTTTAAAAAATTAATAATTTTTATGGACGCTTATTTCAGACTTGGGTTCGAACTTTGGAAGCAGTTTTCTCAGGCTCTATGGTCCCAATTGGGCCGAAATTTCGGAAACGTGGTAAAAATCATGCTCCAAATCGAATTCAGTCACAAAATCTATATAAAGTTGGTTTTTTTTTTTAATCATAATTTTTATGGACGCAATTTTCAGACTTGGGTTCGTACTTTGGAAGCAGTTTTCTCAGACTCTATGGTACCAAATGGACTGAAATTTAGGAAAAGTGGTAAGAATCGTTGTACAAATCGAATTCAGTCACAAAATCTCCATAAAGTTTGACACTTAGAAAAATCTTGATTTTAATGAACGCTAGTTTCAGACTTGGGTTCGAACTTTGGAAGCAGTTTGCTCAAAATCTATGGTACCAAATGGGCTTGAATTTTGGAACAGTCATGAGAATCATGCTCCAAATCGAATTCAGTCACAAAATCTCCATAAAGTTGGATTTTTAAAAAATTCATAATTTTTATGGACGCTTATTTCAGACTTGGGTTCGAACTTTGGAAGCAGTTTTATCAGGCTCTATGGTCCCAAATAGGCCGAAATTTCGGAAACGTGGTAAAAATCGTCGTACAAATAGAATTCAGACACAAAATCTCCATAAAGTTTGACTCTTAGAAAAATCTTGATTTTAATGAACGCAAGTTTCAGACTTGGGTTCGAGCTTTGGAAGCAGTTTTCTCAAAATCTATGGTACCAAATGGGCTGAAATTTTGGAAAAGTGGTAAGAATCGTCGTACAAATAGAATTCAGTCACAAAATCTCAATAAAGTTTGACTCTTAGAAAAATCTTGATTTTAATGAACGCTAGTTTCAGACTTGGGTTCGAACTTTGGAAGCAGTTTTCTCAAAATCTATGGTACCAAATGGGCTTGAATTTTGGAACAGTCATGAGAATCATGCTCCAAATCGAATTCAGTCACAAAATCTATATAAAGTTTGATTTTTTTAAAAATCATAATTTTTATGGACGCAATTTTCAGACTTGGGTTCGATCTTTGGAAGCAGTTTTCTGAGACTCTATGGTACCAAATGGACTGAAATTTCGGAAAAGTGGTAAGAATCGTTGAACAAATCAAATTCAGTCACAAAATCTCCATAAAGTTGGATTTTTAAAAAATTCATAATTTTTATGGAAGCTTATTTCAGACTTGGGTTCGAACTTTGGAAGCAGTTTTCTCAGGCTCTATGGTCCCAAATGGGCCGAAATTTCGGAAACATCGTAAAAATCGTGGTACAAATCGAATTCAGTCACAAAATCTCCATAAAGTTTGACTCTTAGAAAAATCTTGATTTTAATAAACGCTTATTTCAGACTTGGGTTCGAGCTTTGGAAGCAGTTTTCTCAAAATCTATGGTACCAAATGGGCTGAAATTTTGGAAAAGTGGTAAGAATCGTCGTACAAATAGAATTCAGTCACAAAATCTCAATAAAGTTTGACTCTTAGAAAAATCTTGATTTTAATGAACGCTAGTTTCAGACTTGGGTTCGAACTTTGGAAGCAGTTTTCTCAAAATCTATGGTACCAAATGGGCTTGAATTTTGGAACAGTCATGAGAATCATGCTCCAAATCGAATTCAGTCACAAAATCTATATAAAGTTGGTTTTTTTTTAAAATCATAATTTTTATGGACGCAATTTTCAGACTTGGGTTCGTACTTTGGAAGCAGTTTTCTCAGACTCTATGGTACCAAATGGACTGAAATTTAGGAAAAGTGGTAAGAATCGTTGTACAAATCGAATTCAGTCACAAAATCTCCATAAAGTTTGACACTTAGAAAAATCTTGATTTTAATAAACGCTTATTTCAGACTTGGGTTCGAACTTTGGAAGCAGTTTTCTCAAAATCTATGGTACCAAATGGGCTGAAATTTCGGAAAAGCTGTAAGAATCGTCGTACAAATCAAATTCAGTCACAAAATCTCCATAAAGTTTGACACTTAGAAAAATCTTGATTTTAATGAACGCTCGTTTCAGACTTGGGTTCGAACTTTGGAAGCAGTTTTCTCAAAATCTATGGTACCAAATGGGCTGAAATTTTGGAAAAGTGGTAAGAATCGTTGTAAAAATCGAATTCAGTCACAAAATCTCCATAAAGTTTGACACTTAGAAAAATCTTGATTTTAATGAACGCTCGTTTCAGACTTGGGTTCGAACTTTGGAAGCAGTTTTCTCAAAATCTATGGTACCAAATGGGCTTGAATTTTGGAAAAGTCAAGAGAATCATGCTCCAAATCGAATTCAGTCACAAAATCTATATAAAGTTGGATTTTTTTAAAAATCATAATTTTTATGGACGCAATTTTCAGACTTGGGTTCGAACTTTGGAAGCAGTTTTCTCAGACTCTATGCTACCAAATGGACTGAAATTTTCGAAAAGTGGTAAGAATCGTGGAACAAATCGAATTCAGTCACAAAATCTCCATAAAGTTGGATTTTTAAAAAATTCATAATTTTTATGGACGCTTATTTCAGACTTGGGTTCGAACTTTGGAAGCAGTTTTCTCAGGCTCTATGGTCCCAAATAGGCCGAAATTTCGGAAACGTGGTAAAAATCGTGGTACAAATCGAATTCAGTCACAAAATCTCCATAAAGTTTGACTCTTAGAAAAATCTTGATTTTAATAAACGCTTATTTCAGACTTGGGTTCGAACTTTGGAAGCAGTTTTCTCAAAATCTATGGTACCAAATGGGCTGAAATTTTCGAAAAGTGGTAAGAATCGTCGTACAAATAGAATTCAGACACAAAATCTCCATAAAGTTTGACTCTTAGAAAAATCTTGATTTTAATGAACGCTAGTTTCAGACTTGGGTTCGAACTTTGGAAGCAGTTTTCTCAAAATATATGGTACAAAATGGGCTTGAATTTCGGAACAGTCATGAGAATCATGCTCCAAATCGAATTCAGTCACAAAATCTATATAAAGTTGGATTTTTTTAAAAATCATAATTTTTATGGACGCAATTTTCAGACTTGGGTTCGAACTTTTCAAGCAGTTTTCTCAGACTCTATCCTACCAAATGAACTGAAATTTTGGAAAAGTGGTAAGAATCGTGGAACAAATCGAATTCAGTCACAAAATCTCCATAAAGTTGGATTTTTAAAAAATTCATAATTTTTATGGACGCTTATTTCAGACTTGGGTTCGAACTTTGGAAGCAGTTTTCTCAGGCTCTATGGTCCCAATTGGGCCGAAATTTCGGAAACGTGGTAAAAATCGTGGTACAAATCGAATTCAGTCACAAAATCTCCATAAAGTTTGACTCTTAGAAAAATCTTGATTTCAATAAACGCTTATTTCAGACTTGGGTTCGAACTTTGGAAGCAATTTTCTCAAAATCTATGGTACCAAATGGGCTTGAATTTTGGAACAGTCATGAGAATCATGCTCCAAATCGAATTCAGTCACAAAATCTATATAAAGTTGGATTTTTTTAAAAATCATAATTTTTATGGACGCAATTTTCAGACTTGGGTTCGAACTTTGGAAGCAGTTTTCTCAGACTCTATGCTACCAAATGGACTGAAATTTTGGAAAAGTGGTAAGAATCGTGGAACAAATCGAATTCAGTCACAAAATCTCCATAAAGTTGGATTTTTAAAAAATTCATAATTTTTATGGACGCTTATTTCAGACTTGGGTTCGATCTTTGGAAGCAGTTTTCTGAGACTCTATGGTACCAAATGGACTGAAATTTGGGAAAAGTGGTAAGAATCGTTGAACAAATCGAATTCAGTCACAAAATCTCCATAAAGTTGGATTTTTAAAAAATTCATAATTTTTATGGAAGCTTATTTCAGACTTGGGTTCGAACTTTGGAAGCAGTTTTCTCAGGCTCTATGGTCCCAAATGGGCCGAAATTTCGGAAACATCGTAAAAATCGTGGTACAAATCGAATTCAGTCACAAAATCTCCATAAAGTTTGACTCTTAGAAAAATCTTGATTTTAATAAACGCTTATTTCAGACTTGGGTTCGAACTTTGGAAGCAGTTTTCTCAAAATCTATGGTACCAAATGGGCTGAAATTTTGGAAAAGTGGTAAGAATCGTCGTACAAATAGAATTCAGTCACAGAATCTCCATAAAGTTTGACTCTTAGAAAAATCTTGATTTTAATGAACGCTAGTTTCAGACTTGGGTTCGAACTTTGGAAGCAGTTTTCTCAAAATCTATGGTACCAAATGGGCTTGAATTTTGGAACAGTCATGAGAATCATGCTCCAAATCGAATTCAGTCACAAAATCTATATAAAGTTGGTTTTTTTTTTAAATCATAATTTTTATGGAAGCAATTTTCAGACTTGGGTTCGTAATTTGGAAACAGTTTTCTCAGACTCTATGGTACCAAATGGACTGAAATTTAGGAAAAGTGGTAAGAATCGTTGTACAAATCGAATTCAGTCACAAAATCTCCATAAAGTTTGACACTTAGAAAAATCTTGATTTTAATGAACGCTAGTTTCAGACTTGGGTTCGAACTTTGGAAGCAGTTTTCTCAAAATCTATGGTACCAAATGGGCTTGGATTTTGGAACAGTCATGAGAATCATGCTCCAAATCGAATTCAGTCACAAAATCTATATAAAGTTGGATTTTTTTAAAAATCATAATTTTTATGGACGCAATTTTCAGACTTGGGTTCGATCTTTGGAAGCAGTTTTCTGAGACTCTATGGTACCAAATGGACTGAAATTTCGGAAAAGTGGTAAGAATCGTTGAACAAATCGAATTCAGTCACAAAATCTCCATAAAGTTGGATTTTTAAAAAATTCATAATTTTTATGGAAGCTTATTTCAGACTTGGGTTCGAACTTTGGAAGCAGTTTTCTCAGGCTCTATGGTCCCAAATGGGCCGAAATTTCGGAAACATCGTAAAAATCGTGGTACAAATCGAATTCAGTCACAAAATCTCCATAAAGTTTGACTCTTAGAAAAATCTTGATTTTAATAAACGCTTATTTCAGACTTGGGTTCGAACTTTGGAAGCAGTTTTCTCAAAATCTATGGTACCAAATGGGCTGAAATTTTGGAAAAGTGGTAAGAATCGTCGTACAAATCAAATTCAGTCACAAAATCTCCATAAAGTTTGACACTTAGAAAAATCTTGATTTTAATGAACGCTAGTTTCAGACTTGGGTTCGAACTTTGGAAGCAGTTTTCTCAAAATCTATGGTACCAAATGGGCTGAAATTTTGGAAAAGTGGTAAGAATCGTCGTACAAATAGAATTCAGTCACAAAATCTCCATAAAGTTTGACTCTTAGAAAAATCTTGATTTTAACGAACGCTAGTTTCAGACTTGGGTTCGAACTTTGGAAGCAGTTTTCTCAAAATCTATGGTACCAAATGGGCTTGAATTTTGGAACAGTCATGAGAATCATGCTCCAAATCGAATTCAGTCACAAAATCTCCATAAAGTTTGACACTTAGAAAAATCTTGATTTTAATGAACGCTAGTTTCAGACTTGGGTTCGAACTTTGGAAGCAGTTTTCTCAAAATCTATGGTACCAAATGGGCTTGAATTTTGGAACAGTCATGAGAATCATGCTCCAAATCGAATTCAGTCACAAAATCTATATAAAGTTGGATTTTTTTAAAAATCATAATTTTTATGGACGCAATTTTCAGACTTGGGTTCGAACTTTGGAAGCAGTTTTCTCAGACTCTATGCTACCAAATTGACTGAAATTTTGGAAAAGTGGTAAGAATCGTGGAACAAATCGAATTCAGTCACAAAATCTCCATAAAGTTGGATTTTTAAAAAATTCATAATTTTTATGGACGCTTATTTCAGACTTGGGTTCGAACTTTGGAAGCAGTTTTCTCAAAATCTATGGTACCAAATGGGCTGAAATTTTGGAAAAGTGGTAAGAATCGTCGTACAAATCAAATTCAGTCACAAAATCTCCATAAAGTTTGACACTTAGAAAAATCTTGATTTTAATGAACGCTAGTTTCAGACTTGGGTTCGAACTTTGGAAGCAGTTTTCTCAAAATCTATGGTACCAAATGGGCTGAAATTTTGGAAAAGTGGTAAGAATCGTCGTACAAATAGAATTCAGTCACAAAATCTCCATAAAGTTTGACTCTTAGAAAAATCTTGATTTTAATGAACTCTAGTTTCAGACTTGGGTTCGAACTTTGGAAGCAGTTTTCTCAAAATCTATGGTACCAAATGGGCTTGAATTTTGGAACAGTCATTAGAATCATGCTCCAAATCGAATTCAGTCACAAAATCTCCATAAAGTTTGACACTTAGAAAAATCTTGATTTTAATGAACGCTAGTTTCAGACTTGGGTTCGAACTTTGGAAGCAGTTTTCTCAAAATCTATGGTACCAAATGGGCTGAAATTTTGGAAAAGTGGTAAGAATCGTTGTAAAAATCGAATTCAGTCACAAAATCTCCATAAAGTTTGACACTTAGAAAAATCTTGATTTTAATGAACGCTAGTTTCAGACTTGGGTTCGAACTTTGGAAGCAGTTTTCTCAAAATCTATGGTACCAAATGGGCTTGAATTTTCGAACAGTCATGAGAATCATGCTCCAAATCGAATTCAGTCACAAAATCTAAATAAAGTTGGATTTTTTTAAAAATCATAATTTTTATGGACGCAATTTTCAGACTTGGGTTCGAACTTTGGAAGCAGTTTTCTCAGACTCTATGCTACCAAATGGACTGAAATTTTGGAAAAGTGGTAAGAATCGTGGAACAAATCGAATTCAGTCACAAAATCTCCATAAAGTTGGATTTTTAAAAAATTCATAATTTTTATGGACGCTTATTTCATACTTGGGTTCGAACTTTGGAAGCAGTTTTCTCAGGCTCTATGGTCCCAAATAGGCCGAAATTTCGGAAACGTGGTAAAAATCGTGGTACAAATCGAATTCAGTCACAAAATCTATATAAAGTTGGATTTTTTTAAAAATCATAATTTTTATGGACGCAATTTTCAGACTTGGGTTCGAACTTTGGAAGCAGTTTTCTCAGACTCTATCCTACCAAATGGACTGAAATTTTGGAAAAGTGGAAAGAATCGTGGAACAAATCGAATTCAGTCACAAAATCTCCATAAAGTTGGATTTTTAAAAAATTCATAATTTTTATGGACGCTTATTTCAGACTTGGGTTCGAACTTTGGAAGCAGTTTTCTCAGGCTCTATGGTCCCAATTGGGCCGAAATTTCGGAAACGTGGTAAAAATCGTGGTACAAATCGAATTCAGTCACAAAATCTCCATAAAGTTTGACTCTTAGAAAAATCTTGATTTCAATAAACGCTTATTTCAGACTTGGGTTCGAACTTTGGAAGCAATTTTCTCAAAATCTATTGTACCAAATGGGCTGAAATTTTGGAAAAGTGGTAAGAATCGTTGTAAAAATCGAATTCAGTCACAAAATCTCCATAAAGTTTGACACTTAGAAAAATCTTGATTTTAATGAACGCTAGTTTCAGACTTGGGTTCGAACTTTGGAAGCAGTTTTCTCAAAATATATGGTACCAAATGGGCTTGAATTTCGGAACAGTCATGAGAATCATGCTCCAAATCGAATTCAGTCACAAAATCTATATAAAGTTGGATTTTTTTAAAAATCATAATTTTTATGGACGCAATTTTCAGACTTGGGTTCGAACTTTTCAAGCAGTTTTCTCAGACTCTATCCTACCAAATGGACTGAAATTTTGGAAAAGTGGTAAGAATCGTGGAACAAATCGAATTCAGTCACAAAATCTCCATAAAGTTGGATTTTTAAAAAATTAATAATTTTTATGGACGCTTATTTCAGACTTGGGTTCGAACTTTGGAAGCAGTTTTCTCAGGCTCTATGGTCCCAATTGGGCCGAAATTTCGGAAACGTGGTAAAAATCATGCTCCAAATCGAATTCAGTCACAAAATCTATATAAAGTTGGTTTTTTTTTTTAATCATAATTTTTATGGACGCAATTTTCAGACTTGGGTTCGTACTTTGGAAGCAGTTTTCTCAGACTCTATGGTACCAAATGGACTGAAATTTAGGAAAAGTGGTAAGAATCGTTGTACAAATCGAATTCAGTCACAAAATCTCCATAAAGTTTGACACTTAGAAAAATCTTGATTTTAATGAACGCTAGTTTCAGACTTGGGTTCGAACTTTGGAAGCAGTTTGCTCAAAATCTATGGTACCAAATGGGCTTGAATTTTGGAACAGTCATGAGAATCATGCTCCAAATCGAATTCAGTCACAAAATCTCCATAAAGTTGGATTTTTAAAAAATTCATAATTTTTATGGACGCTTATTTCAGACTTGGGTTCGAACTTTGGAAGCAGTTTTATCAGGCTCTATGGTCCCAAATAGGCCGAAATTTCGGAAACGTGGTAAAAATCGTCGTACAAATAGAATTCAGACACAAAATCTCCATAAAGTTTGACTCTTAGAAAAATCTTGATTTTAATGAACGCAAGTTTCAGACTTGGGTTCGAGCTTTGGAAGCAGTTTTCTCAAAATCTATGGTACCAAATGGGCTGAAATTTTGGAAAAGTGGTAAGAATCGTCGTACAAATAGAATTCAGTCACAAAATCTCAATAAAGTTTGACTCTTAGAAAAATCTTGATTTTAATGAACGCTAGTTTCAGACTTGGGTTCGAACTTTGGAAGCAGTTTTCTCAAAATCTATGGTACCAAATGGGCTTGAATTTTGGAACAGTCATGAGAATCATGCTCCAAATCGAATTCAGTCACAAAATCTATATAAAGTTTGATTTTTTTAAAAATCATAATTTTTATGGACGCAATTTTCAGACTTGGGTTCGATCTTTGGAAGCAGTTTTCTGAGACTCTATGGTACCAAATGGACTGAAATTTCGGAAAAGTGGTAAGAATCGTTGAACAAATCAAATTCAGTCACAAAATCTCCATAAAGTTGGATTTTTAAAAAATTCATAATTTTTATGGAAGCTTATTTCAGACTTGGGTTCGAACTTTGGAAGCAGTTTTCTCAGGCTCTATGGTCCCAAATGGGCCGAAATTTCGGAAACATCGTAAAAATCGTGGTACAAATCGAATTCAGTCACAAAATCTCCATAAAGTTTGACTCTTAGAAAAATCTTGATTTTAATAAACGCTTATTTCAGACTTGGGTTCGAGCTTTGGAAGCAGTTTTCTCAAAATCTATGGTACCAAATGGGCTGAAATTTTGGAAAAGTGGTAAGAATCGTCGTACAAATAGAATTCAGTCACAAAATCTCAATAAAGTTTGACTCTTAGAAAAATCTTGATTTTAATGAACGCTAGTTTCAGACTTGGGTTCGAACTTTGGAAGCAGTTTTCTCAAAATCTATGGTACCAAATGGGCTCGAATTTTGGAACAGTCATGAGAATCATGCTCCAAATCGAATTCAGTCACAAAATCTATATAAAGTTGGTTTTTTTTTAAAATCATAATTTTTATGGACGCAATTTTCAGACTTGGGTTCGTACTTTGGAAGCAGTTTTCTCAGACTCTATGGTACCAAATGGACTGAAATTTAGGAAAAGTGGTAAGAATCGTTGTACAAATCGAATTCAGTCACAAAATCTCCATAAAGTTTGACACTTAGAAAAATCTTGATTTTAATAAACGCTTATTTCAGACTTGGGTTCGAACTTTGGAAGCAGTTTTCTCAAAATCTATGGTACCAAATGGGCTGAAATTTCGGAAAAGCTGTAAGAATCGTCGTACAAATCAAATTCAGTCACAAAATCTCCATAAAGTTTGACACTTAGAAAAATCTTGATTTTAATGAACGCTCGTTTCAGACTTGGGTTCGAACTTTGGAAGCAGTTTTCTCAAAATCTATGGTACCAAATGGGCTGAAATTTTGGAAAAGTGGTAAGAATCGTTGTAAAAATCGAATTCAGTCACAAAATCTCCATAAAGTTTGACACTTAGAAAAATCTTGATTTTAATGAACGCTCGTTTCAGACTTGGGTTCGAACTTTGGAAGCAGTTTTCTCAAAATCTATGGTACCAAATGGGCTTGAATTTTGGAAAAGTCAAGAGAATCATGCTCCAAATCGAATTCAGTCACAAAATCTATATAAAGTTGGATTTTTTTAAAAATCATAATTTTTATGGACGCAATTTTCAGACTTGGGTTCGAACTTTGGAAGCAGTTTTCTCAGACTCTATGCTACCAAATGGACTGAAATTTTCGAAAAGTGGTAAGAATCGTGGAACAAATCGAATTCAGTCACAAAATCTCCATAAAGTTGGATTTTTAAAAAATTCATAATTTTTATGGACGCTTATTTCAGACTTGGGTTCGAACTTTGGAAGCAGTTTTCTCAGGCTCTATGGTCCCAAATAGGCCGAAATTTCGGAAACGTGGTAAAAATCGTGGTACAAATCGAATTCAGTCACAAAATCTCCATAAAGTTTGACTCTTAGAAAAATCTTGATTTTAATAAACGCTTATTTCAGACTTGGGTTCGAACTTTGGAAGCAGTTTTCTCAAAATCTATGGTACCAAATGGGCTGAAATTTTCGAAAAGTGGTAAGAATCGTCGTACAAATAGAATTCAGACACAAAATCTCCATAAAGTTTGACTCTTAGAAAAATCTTGATTTTAATGAACGCTAGTTTCAGACTTGGGTTCGAACTTTGGAAGCAGTTTTCTCAAAATATATGGTACAAAATGGGCTTGAATTTCGGAACAGTCATGAGAATCATGCTCCAAATCGAATTCAGTCACAAAATCTATATAAAGTTGGATTTTTTTAAAAATCATAATTTTTATGGACGCAATTTTCAGACTTGGGTTCGAACTTTTCAAGCAGTTTTCTCAGACTCTATCCTACCAAATGAACTGAAATTTTGGAAAAGTGGTAAGAATCGTGGAACAAATCGAATTCAGTCACAAAATCTCCATAAAGTTGGATTTTTAAAAAATTCATAATTTTTATGGACGCTTATTTCAGACTTGGGTTCGAACTTTGGAAGCAGTTTTCTCAGGCTCTATGGTCCCAATTGGGCCGAAATTTCGGAAACGTGGTAAAAATCGTGGTACAAATCGAATTCAGTCACAAAATCTCCATAAAGTTTGACTCTTAGAAAAATCTTGATTTCAATAAACGCTTATTTCAGACTTGGGTTCGAACTTTGGAAGCAATTTTCTCAAAATCTATGGTACCAAATGGGCTTGAATTTTGGAACAGTCATGAGAATCATGCTCCAAATCGAATTCAGTCACAAAATCTATATAAAGTTGGATTTTTTTAAAAATCATAATTTTTATGGACGCAATTTTCAGACTTGGGTTCGAACTTTGGAAGCAGTTTTCTCAGACTCTATGCTACCAAATGGACTGAAATTTTGGAAAAGTGGTAAGAATCGTGGAACAAATCGAATTCAGTCACAAAATCTCCATAAAGTTGGATTTTTAAAAAATTCATAATTTTTATGGACGCTTATTTCAGACTTGGGTTCGATCTTTGGAAGCAGTTTTCTGAGACTCTATGGTACCAAATGGACTGAAATTTGGGAAAAGTGGTAAGAATCGTTGAACAAATCGAATTCAGTCACAAAATCTCCATAAAGTTGGATTTTTAAAAAATTCATAATTTTTATGGAAGCTTATTTCAGACTTGGGTTCGAACTTTGGAAGCAGTTTTCTCAGGCTCTATGGTCCCAAATGGGCCGAAATTTCGGAAACATCGTAAAAATCGTGGTACAAATCGAATTCAGTCACAAAATCTCCATAAAGTTTGACTCTTAGAAAAATCTTGATTTTAATAAACGCTTATTTCAGACTTGGGTTCGAACTTTGGAAGCAGTTTTCTCAAAATCTTGTAGCAGTGCGTACTTCTGGACGGGCAGTTCCTACCCGATTAAGATAATCATTGGTCAACATTCTTAAATTGGCACGACTGTTTCGAGCTATGTGTGCGGAGCGGCACTTCATCGACTTCAGTTGCTTGCTGGACTCGTGGGATTACGGTGTGTTCGTACAACGCTGGAGCTATGAGGGTCTACTGTGCAAACTACGAAAGGTCTTTTTCACTTATATCTTTTAACAATGTACTTATAATTTAAATAGGGATTACTCATTTAACTTCTTGCGTAGTTATTTTATAACTCGCTGGCGCCCGCTCAGACATTCTTTACAAGATTAAGTGTTTTTAAATTCATTAATGTCACATGTTCTTTAGTCAAAATCTTATCAAGATGGCGTTATTTACACGTACATTCTTGTCACGCTCTGAGTTAAATTATTTGATAGAGTCTCATGTTTATTTATTTGATTAAACATTTTATTTATTGTTTTAATAAATTAGCGTCTGTTGATATTTAAAGTATTCTATTTTTTATCATCCTTATCAGTTCTCATTACTACCTACCTACTTTGAATTATTGCGTGTGCGTGGTTGACTAGATAATTGTATTCGGTAATTTTACCAATTAATGTCACAATCGAAAGACCCATCATTAATTAATACAATTATCCTTTCATCACCCATCCACGTTAATATGTTACAAAATGGCAGCCCTTGTGGGTGAACCTAAGTTTGACTAAATAATGAATGCAGTATTTTTTTCTTTCATTGTTTTAATCTTGTATTGGATGTCTGATTTTTTTTTTCATAATTTTCTTGTATAATCCCTTGAATAAGACCTTTCGTTTTGCATGGTAGATGTTCGAGTGTTTTTCGGAATACATCGTGTCACTGAGATTTTATTAATTTTTCATATTACGCAGCTTTGCAATCTGGCACAACTCTTGACGTTTTCGTCTTATTATCGTGATTATTAGTACGCTGACGTCACACTTATTTTATATTTTTTGTTTTGCGGTGATTGTGGTTGTTGTATTGTTGCTTGCATGTTCTAATGATTTTTTTCTACCTACCCTGTTAGTTAGGTATGACGGATTCGACCATTATAACAAGAAGTCGTGCGTTAATCATGTCTAAACCAGAGGATGGCACTACTTCGGCAAATTCGGCGGTCGCGTCTAATACAGTTCCGGTTCACAAATGGAACTTAACCTTCGACGGTACTGGGAACGTGCATAATTTCATTGAACGGGTCAACGATTTGTCAATTTCTCGTAACGTAAGTACAGCTTCTCTTTTTTCATCTGCGGTGGAACTTTTTTCAGGTCATGCTTTAGACTGGTTTAGAGTCAACCGTTCTTCTTTCAAGTCATGGACGGATATTGTAATTGCTCTAAAGGAAGAATTTGAGCTTCTGGACCATGAAAGACGATTAGTTGCTCAGATCAGAGCCACGTACCAGCAACAAAAAGAGAACCTGGGTTCATTCATAACGCGGGTCTTGACTTTAAACAATCAATTGTCGTCAAAATTACCAGATGACGAAATTCTGGAAATATTGCAGTGTAATATGTTACCGAGATACATACAAAAATTATCGCTCTCTGTCATCTCGGACATTAATTGTCTGAAAAAATTGGGAAAAATGATTGAACTTGCAGACGTTCGGTCTGATTCCAGACCTTCCCCGCCAAATGCAAATACTGGTAATTTTAATAATGTTTCTCATTCCTCCTCAAATAATGCATTTAGCAGAGGGAATAACAGAATGTCTCAGAATAATCCCAATTTCAGCAATCATCGTCAATATTTTGAATTCAGTAAACGTAGCCCGTCAAATATGAGTTCTAGGGAGGTGAAATGTTTCCGCTGTGGCCGTCCTGGTGTGAAGGCGCCTTCATGCAACTGCCGGCAGGCAAAAAAACTAGATGTCCTGGGGGTCCTGTCTGCGGGCGGCAAGTCGACACCGTTCGCTGACATCACCGCCAGGCATCGGCTTGCTGTGCTGTCGGAAACCAGAACTTTCTTCAAGAACCTTTGGACTTCGAAGGTGGTGGGTGCGGCTAAAAGGGATGGCCGTCCACACATCATTTTCCAGGTTCTGGGTTCCAACTTTTCTGGCCTTCTTGACTCTGGTTCGCATATCTCAATTATTGGTAATAATTTTCATCGTAAATTTTTAAATCTAGGGTTAAATCTTTCTGTTCTTAAGAAAAAATTTTCACTCACTTCTGCTACGGGTCATACTGTGGAGTGCGTTCACAAAATTGCGGTTCCGGTAGTTCTTGGTAACGTTAAGAAAATTTTTAATTTTGTGGTTATGCCAGATATAAAATCTAACATCATCCTCGGTTGCGACTTTTGGAAAGTTTTTAACATTTGTCCCAAGTTATCTAAATTAATGACTAATGACTCTGACAATAGTTGCGTGTCTGAGGTAAGAGGACTAGATAGCTTTGAGAACTTGGATTCATTTCAACAATCAACATTAAATAACGTCATACACGAATTTGAAGCCTTTTCTGGAAATCGTTTGGGTAGAACGTCTCTTGAAAAACATGTCATTGACACGGGTGATTGTCAACCTATTAAGCAACGTGTTTATCCGATTTCTCCTCATTTATTGCCGGAAGCTCACAGAGAACTTGACAGACTATTAAAACTGGGAGTAGTAGAACCCAGCAATAGCTCGTGGAATAATCCTATTGTTTTAGTGCCTAAGAAAAATGGTTCTTTTAGACTTTGCTTGGATAGTAGAAAGCTCAACGCGGTCTCGCGGCGGGACGCTTATAGTCTACCGTTGATATCTGATATCTTAAATAGTCTCGGAGGAGCACGTTATCTATCAACTTTAGATCTTAATGATGCCTTTTTTCAAATCCCGTTAGAGGAAGATTCTAAAGAGAAAACCGCTTTTACTATACCTAAACGAGGCCTCTTCCACTTTGTAACAATGCCTTTTGGTCTTCATGGTGCGAGTTCTCGGATGATGAGGCTAATGGACAAGGTTTTGGGTCCGGAGTTCGATGGGAAAGTTTTTTGTTACCTAGATGACATAATTATCATTAGTTCCACCTTTGAAGAACACATTGATCTTTTAAGACGGGTTAAACAAAAGTTACAAGCCGCGGGTTTGACTATTAACGTAGAGAAGTCAGTCTTTTGTCGTGACTCTCTTAAATACCTAGGTTTCGTGATTGATAAGGATGGGTTGAGAACTGACCCGGGAAAAGTGGAAGCAATCGTTGACTTCCCCATTCCAACGTCGCAAAAGAGCTTGCGTAGGTTTATCGGTATACTTTCTTGGTACAAAAGGTTCATTTTAAATTTTTCTTTAATTGCAGCACCTTTGCATAATTTAACCAAAAAGGAGTTTGCTGGTAAAAAATTTGTATGGAATGAACAGGCTGATGCTGCCTTTACTAAATTAAAGAATATTCTGGTCAAGGCTCCTGTTCTTGCTTGTCCCGACTTTAGTAAACCCTTTACAATTAGTTGCGATGCATCGAACACCGGTTTGGGGGCGGTCCTTTCTCAATCTGACGTTAATGGTATAGAACACCCTATTTCCTTTATTTCCAGATCACTATCTGCACAGGAGAAAAATCACTCCACAACCGAGAAGGAGTTAAATGCTATGATCTTTGCACTAGAGAAATTTAGGGGTTATATTGAAGGTTCGCCTATTCCTGTCAAGGTGATCACTGATCACTATAGTCTAAAATGGCTTACAAACTTAAAGTCTCCGTCGGGAAGATTAGCGCGGTGGGCGGTTAGACTACAGCAGTTCAATTTTGAAATAATTCATAGGAGCGGTAAAGACAACATTGTTCCGGACGCTCTGTCTCGTGACCCTTTACATGTTGACTTGTTAGATCAGTCCTTTTCCACTTCTGACCGTTGGTACTTAAGTTTGAAAGAAAAAATTTTGGCTAATCCGGAAAAATTTCCAGCGTTTAAAGTTTGCAATGGTGTCATCTTCAAACACATTCAGAGCATGGAGGCTCTTCACAGGTCTTATGACTGGAAGGAAGTTCTCCCAAAAGAGTGTAGGAAAAACGTCATCGTTCAAAATCACGTTCCGCCTTCGTGTGCACATTTTGGCATCTTAAAAACGTTAAATAGGATTAAACTTAAATACTACTGGCCAAAAATGGCAGCTGATGTGAAGTCTTTTGTAAGTAAATGTCATACTTGTTTAGGTTATAAAAGTTCTAACTTACTGCCTCCTGGTTTGATGGGTGACCCGAAACTGGTGCAAAGGCCGTGGCAAATGATTGCGACAGATTTATTAGGTCCTTACCCTAATTCTTATAAAAAGGGTTATACTTACCTTTTAGTGGTTTCTGATTTCTTTACCAAGTATACTAGACTTTTTCCACTTAGGAAAGCAACGGGTAGTGTTATTGCGGAAATTTTGGAAAATGATATCTTTTATAAATTCGGTGTTCCAGATACGATTGTTTTGGATAATGGCCCACAATATATATCGCGTGACATGAAAGCGCTGGCCAATAAATTTCATATCCGTCACTTGTTTTATAATTGCAGATATCACCCGCAGAATAACCCTGTTGAGCGTGTAAACAAGGTGTTGGTAGCAGCCCTGGGTTCTTTTGTGGGATCTGATCACAGATCCTGGGCGTGCCATCTACCTGAAATTGAACTGGCTATAAACACGGCTGTTCATGAAGTCACAGGCTATACTCCGTTCTTCCTTAATTTTGGTAGAGAGATTGTAATTTCGGGAAATGACTACAAAGGTGTAGACTTTAACGCGGAAGACATTAGATTCTCTAAACGCGATTCATGGGCATCTGATTTACATGAATTAAATGACATTTTCTCCCAAGTTCGCACGTCCTTAAGACAATCATACGAACGTAATAAGGTACAATATAATCTGCGTCGTAGGGACGTTCAATATGAGGTTGGGGACATTGTCTGGAGAAGGTCTTTTGCTTTGTCAGACGCTGGTAGATACTTTTCAGCAAAATTAGCCCCCAAATTTATTCGTAGTAAAATTATTTGCAAGATATCGCTGGTTGCTTATCAATTAGCGGATATGACAGGGAAACCCGTGGGAACTTTTCATGTTAAGGATATAATCAAGTTAGAAGAAGCTAACTGACCTTGGGGTGGGTTAATTGATGAACTATTTTTTCTTATGTTGTAATCGTTATACTTTTATTTGAGAATTAATCCCTTTTCTCTTGTTATATATTAGGTTATTGCTTGCCTTGCCCTCAGGTTTGCAATTTTTCTTGTGTTCTCTCATTGTGAGGACATGACTAGTATTTTTGTGTCTTCACATTGAGTGGATTTTTTGTATAAGTTTTGTTTTGTCCTTGTGTACATGTGTAGTATGTGTTTTGGGAGTAATGTGTCCATTCCGATTCAACGCGGGGGATTGACGTTTTTTTAATCTCACGCATTGAATCCACACATTTTTTTTGGATTTAAGTGCAATTATATTGTATTGAACATTTTGTGATCTCACGATTTGAATCCATTGTATCATTTTATACGTTATCCTAGGGCAGTGAAGTTCACAATCTCAGTTGGCCACTGTTTTGTGCTATTTTTCTGTTCGAGGGATCTTTTAAATAGCTGATTTTACTTTGTGAGATGATACTAATTGTTCTTTAATGAACTAAGTCCGCGATGGCGACTTGTTTTGAGGTACGGTTTGTCCTTTCTAGAGGGACATACTGTATTTCAATTATGGCATATACGAAGCTGTATTTCGGTTTAACAGTTCTGTACCAAGCTTGGTCCTCGTGTCATTTTAATTGTGCGCATGGTTGTTCTTTATATGTTGTTCCTTAGTACCTTAGTTTGCCTTGGTGTTGGTTGACTATTTTAATTCATTAATTTAGAAAATACTTCATGCAGTTTTCCGCGATAGCCTCAGATGCTCATAACAATCTATTTTTCTCTGGTTTTAGGAAACCATTGGCATGGTGTTTTCTTTGATTTAGTCACTGTTGATTACACTTTTCAAATATTTTTTTAAAAAAATTTTATGCCATAATAATTAATTTAATAATTTATTTATTTATTTAATATTTATTTTGAAATTTAGTGGGTTTTCACTCGCTCGGGTTATTTGAGATTTACAGAATCATAGTTTTTTTTAACATTTAAAAAATTGCATCCTTTCATGAAGTTTTTTTACTTTTATTGCTCTTATTGTCCTTGGCTTGATTTATTATTAAATTGATATTTGTTCATATTATTAAGAATGTCATTGAGTAATTTTTTTTTTTACATTTTCTTTTAATAAATACTATGCGTTTTCACATGCAATTGCTGTGGCTTCTCTCTGAGCTCAAGATAAGTCGCATCAGTTTCATTTGGACTTAGCTGTATTTTGTCAATATTGGGTCATCAATATATGGTTCTGTTTGAGCCCTCACTTCTATCTTATTATGAATTTGGGTTTGTTTCTGGGATAACTTTATAATTTTTCATCTCTGCTCACAGAGGGCAGTAACTTCAATGTGGATATAGACGTTATTATTTTCATTTTATAGTGTTTTCTTTTAGCTTCAAATTTAACTTTTGTTGGGCGCTCAGCTTGCACTTTTAGCTAGACTCGTTTTATAAAAAAAAAAAATTTTTTTTTTTTTAATAAATTTTGTTAGTCTTTACTACAGTTTATCTTTTCATTTGTTATTCTATTCAAGTTTTTGTTTACACTTTAGTAGTTGTTAAATTCCTTGCTCAGTAATCCATTTTGTCAAGCATAGCATACCTTTCTTTTCACTTGCCTCAAGGAAGTCAGTCGCCTTCATCACTCTTCGGTTCTTCACGTCAAGATAACTCAAGATAATACAAAATTTCAAGATTTACAAACTTTTATCTATTCTTCGAGGAAGCAATTTTGTTCAAGATCGAGTCTTCAGGGAAGCAACATTCTTCTACGGGATGAGTTTAATAGGATACTACCTGGCCGTTCACTGCTATCAGAAAGAGGGTGCAGCTTCTCAAGATTGCATTGTTGTCAACATTGGAGAATGGTGATACAATTATCGGGGCTCTTTATCTTCGCCAAGCAAGTTCAATCTTCTTCACTGATGTCAGAAGAGGGTCATTCAGATATTCCATCAGCGAGAATTCTTCCTTCTACTTCCTGGGTGTTGGCGCTTCAATCTTTGCTCAGCGAGCACATCACGGACTTCTACAGAACGTGCTGGACTCTTCTTCTAAGGCATTATCGGCATTTGTGACTCTTTACCACTTATTGGACTTGGATTGGAGGCATATGGAAATTATCAAAAAAAAAATTATCGTGCCGAAAATTTTTTTTCCTTTGGAAGGGGGGTAATGTAGCAGTGCGTACTTCTGGACGGGCAGTTCCTACCCGATTAAGATAATCATTGGTCAACATTCTTAAATTGGCACGACTGTTTCGAGCTATGTGTGCGGAGCGGCACTTCATCGACTTCAGTTGCTTGCTGGACTCGTGGGATTACGGTGTGTTCGTACAACGCTGGAGCTATGAGGGTCTACTGTGCAAACTACGAAAGGTCTTTTTCACTTATATCTTTTAACAATGTACTTATAATTTAAATAGGGATTACTCATTTAACTTCTTGCGTAGTTATTTTATAACTCGCTGGCGCCCGCTCAGACATTCTTTACAAGATTAAGTGTTTTTAAATTCATTAATGTCACATGTTCTTTAGTCAAAATCTTATCAAGATGGCGTTATTTACACGTACATTCTTGTCACGCTCTGAGTTAAATTATTTGATAGAGTCTCATGTTTATTTATTTGATTAAACATTTTATTTATTGTTTTAATAAATTAGCGTCTGTTGATATTTAAAGTATTCTATTTTTTATCATCCTTATCAGTTCTCATTACTACCTACCTACTTTGAATTATTGCGTGTGCGTGGTTGACTAGATAATTGTATTCGGTAATTTTACCAATTAATGTCACAATCGAAAGACCCATCATTAATTAATACAATTATCCTTTCATCACCCATCCACGTTAATATGTTACAATCTATGGTACCAAATGGGCTGAAATTTTGGAAAAGTGGTAAGAATCGTCGTACATATAGAATTCAGTCACAGAATCTCCATAAAGTTTGACTCTTAGAAAAATCTTGATTTTAATGAACGCTAGTTTCAGACTTGGGTTCGAACTTTGGAAGCAGTTTTCTCAAAATCTATGGTACCAAATGGGCTTGAATTTTGGAACAGTCATGAGAATCATGCTCCAAATCGAATTCAGTCACAAAATCTATATAAAGTTGGTTTTTTTTTTAAATCATAATTTTTATGGAAGCAATTTTCAGACTTGGGTTCGTAATTTGGAAACAGTTTTCTCAGACTCTATGGTACCAAATGGACTGAAATTTAGGAAAAGTGGTAAGAATCGTTGTACAAATCGAATTCAGTCACAAAATCTCCATAAAGTTTGACACTTAGAAAAATCTTGATTTTAATGAACGCTAGTTTCAGACTTGGGTTCGAACTTTGGAAGCAGTTTTCTCAAAATCTATGGTACCAAATGGGCTTGAATTTTGGAACAGTAATGAGAATCATGCTCCAAATCGAATTCAGTCACAAAATCTCCATAAAGTTGGATTTTTAAAAAATTCATAATTTTTGTGGACGCTTATTTCAGACTTGGGTTCGATTTTTGGAAGCAGTTTTCTGATACTCTATGGTACCAAATGGACTGAAATTTCGGAAAAGTGGTAAGAATCGTTGAACAAATCGAATGCAGTCACAAAATCTCCATAAAGTTGGATTTTTAAAAAATTCATAATTTTTATGGAAGCTTATTTCAGACTTGGGTTCGAACTTTGGAAGCAGTTTTCTCAGGCTCTATGGTCCCAAATGGGCCGAAATTTCGAAAACGTGGTAAAAATCGTGGTACAAATCGAATTCAGTCACAAAATCTCCATAAAGTTTGACTCTTAGAAAAATCTTGATTTTAATGAACGCTAGTTTCAGACTTGGGTTCGAAATTTGGAAGCAGTTTTCTCAAAATCTATATTACCAAATGGGCTTGAATTTTGGAACAGTCATGAGAATCATGCTCCAAATCGAATTCAGTTACAAAATCTATATAAAGTTGGATTTTTTTAAAAATCATAATTTTTATGGACGCTTATTTCAGACTTGGGTTCGAACTTTGGAAGCAGTTTTCTCAGGCTCTATGGTCCCAAATGGGCCGAAATTTCGGAAACGTGTTAAAAATCGTGGTACAAATCGAATTTAGTCACAAAATCTCCATAAAGTTTGACTCTTAGAAAAATCTTGATTTTAATAAACGCTTATTTCAGACTTGGGTTCGAACTTTGGAAGCAGTTTTCTCAAAATCTATGGTACCAAATGGGCTGAAATTTTGGAAAAGTGGTAAGAATCGTCGTACAAATAGAATTCAGTCACAAAATCTCTATAAAGTTTGACTCTTAGTAAAATCTCGATTTTAATGAACGCTAGTTTCAGACTTGGGTTCGAACTTTGGAAGCAGTTTTCTCAAAATCTATCGTACCAAATGGGCTTGAATTTTGGAACAGTCATGAGAATCATGCTCCAAATCGAATTCAGTCACAAAATCTATATAAAGTTGTTTTTTTTTAAAATCATAATTTTTATGGACGCAATTTTCAGACTTGGGTTCGTACTTTGGAAGCAGTTTTCTCACACTCTATGGTACCAAATGGACTGAAATTTAGGAAAAGTGGTAAGAATCGTTGTACAAATCGAATTCAGTCACAAAATCTCCATAAAGTTTGACACTTAGAAAAATCTTGATTTTAATAAACGCTTATTTCAGACTTGGGTTCGAACTTTGGAAGCAGTTTTCTCAAAATCTATGGTACCAAATGGGCTGAAATTTTGGAAAAGTGGTAAGAATCGTCGTACAAATCAAATTCAGTCACAAAATCTCCATAAAGTTTGACACTTAGAAAAATCTTGATTTTAATGAACGCTAGTTTCAGACTTGGGTTCGAACTTTGGAAGCAGTTTTCTCAAAATATATGGTACCAAATGGGCTTGAATATCGGAACAGTCATGAGAATCATGCTCCAAATCGAATTCAGTCACAAAATCTATATAAAGTTGGATTTTTTTAAAAATCATAATTTATATGGACGCAATTTTCAGACTTGGGTTCGAACTTTGGAAGCAGTATTCTCAGACTCTATCCTACCAAATGGACTGAAATTTTGGAAAAGTGGTAAGAATCGTGGAACAAATCGAATTCAGTCACAAAATCTCCATAAAGTTGGATTTTTAAAAAATTCATAATTTTTATGGACGCTTATTTCAGACTTGGGTTCGAACTTTGGAAGCAGTTTTCTCAGGCTCTATGGTCCCAATTGGGCCGAAATTTCGGAAACGTTGTAAAAATCGTGGTACAAATCGAATTCAGTCACAAAATCTCCATAAAGTTTGACTCTTAGAAAAATCTTGATTTCAATAAACGCTTATTTCAGACTTGGGTTCGAACTTTGGAAGCAGTTTTCTCAAAATCTATTGTACCAAATGGGCTGAAATTTTGGAAAAGTGGTAAGAATCGTCGTACAAATCAAATTCAGTCACAAAATCTCCATAAAGTTTGACTCTTAGAAAAATCTTGATTTTAATGAACGCAAGTTTCAGACTTGGGTTCGAACTTTGGAAGCAGTTTTCACAGGCTCTATGGTACCAAATGGACTGAAATTTAGGAAAAGTGGTAAGAATCGTTGTACAAATCGAATTCAGTCACAAAATCTCCATAAAGTTTGACTCTTAGAAAAATCTTGAGTTTAATAAACGCTTATTTCAGACTTGGGTTCGAACTTTGGAAGCAGTTTTCTCAAAATCTAGGGTAGGAAAATGGGCTTGGATTTTGGAACAGTCATGAGAATCATGCTCCAAATCGAATTCAGTCACAAAATCTATATAAAGTTGGATTTTTTTAAAAATCATAATTTTTATGTACGCAATTTTCAGACTTGGGTTCGATCTTTGGAAGCAGTTTTCTGAGACTCTATGGTACCAAATGGACTGAAATTTTGGAAAAGTGGTAAGAATCGTTGAAAAAATCGAATTCAGTCACAAAATCTCCATAAAGTTGGATTTTTAAAAAATTCATAATTTTTATGGAAGCTTATTTCAGACTTGGGTTCGAACTTTGGAAGCAGTTTTCTCAGGCTCTATGGTCCCAAATGGGCCGAAATTTCGGAAACATCGTAAAAATCGTGGTACAAATCGAATTCAGTCACAAAATCTCCATAAAGTTTGACTCTTAGAAAAATCTTGATTTTAATAAACGCTTATTTCAGACTTGGGTTCGAACTTTGGAAGCAGTTTTCTCAAAATCTATGGAACCAAATGGGCTTGAATTTTGGAACAGTCATGAGAATCATGCTCCAAATCGAATTCAGTCACAAAATCTATATAAAGTTGGTTTTTTTTTAAAATCATAATTTTTATGGACGCAATTTTTAGACTTGGGTTCGTACTTTGGAAGCAGTTTTCTCAGACTCTATGGTACCAAATGGGCTGAAATTTTGAAAAAGTGGTAAGAATCGTCGTACAAATCAAATTCAGTCACAAAATCTCCATAAAGTTTGACTCTTAGAAAAATCTTGATTTTAATGAACGCTAGTTTCAGACTTGGGTTCGAACTTTGGAAGCAGTTTTCTCAAAATCTATGGTACCAAATGGGCTTGAATTTTGGAACAGTCATGAGAATCATGCTCCAAATCGAATTCAGTCACAAAATCTCCATAAAGTTGGAATTTTAAAAAATTCATAATTTTTATGGACGCTTATTTCAGACTTGGGTTCGAACTTTGGAAGCAGTTTTCTCAGGCTCTATGGTCCCAAATGGGCCGAAATTTCGGAAACGTGGTAAAAATCGTGGTACAAATCGAATTCAGTCACAAAATCTCCATAAAGTTTGACTCTTAGAAAAATCTTGATTTTAATAAACGCTTATTTCAGACATGGGTTCGAACTTTGGAACCAGTTTTCTCAGGCTCTATGGTCCCAAATGGGCCGAAATTTCGGAAACGTGGTAAAAATCGTGGTACAAATCGAATTCAGTCACAAAATCTCCATAAAGTTTGACTCTTAGAAAAATCTTGATTTTAATAAACGCTTATTTCAGACTTGGGTTCGATCTTTGGAAGCAGTTTTCTCAAAATCTATGGTACCAAATGGGCTGAAATTTTGGAAAAGTGGTAAGAATCGTCCTAAAAATCAAATTCAGTCACAAAATCTCCATAAAGTGTGACTCTTAGAAAAATCTTGATTTTAATGAACGCTAGTTTCAGACTTGGGTTCGAACTTTGGAAGCAGTTTTCTCAAAATCTATGGTACCAAATGGGCTTGAATTTTGAAACAGTCATGAGAATCATGCTCCAAATCGAATTCAGTCACAAAATCTATATAAAGTTGGTTTTTTTTTAAAATCATAATTTTTATGGACGCAATTTTCAGACTTGGGTTCGATCTTTGGAAGCAGTTTTCTCAGACTCTATGGTGCAAATGGACTGAAATTTTGGAAAAGTGGTAAGAATCGTTAAACAAATCGAATTCAGTCACAAAATCTCCATAAAGTTGGATTTTTAAAAAATTCATAATTTTTATGGAAGCTTATTTCAGACTTGGGTTCGAACTTTGGAAGCAGTTTTCTCAGGCTCTATGGTCCCAAATGGGCCGAAATTTCGGAAACATCGTAAAAATCGTGGTACAAATCGAATTCAGTCACAAAATCTCCATAAAGTTTGACTCTTAGAAAAATCTTTATTTTAATGAACGCTAGTTTCAGACTTGGGTTCGAAATTTGGAAGCAGTTTTCTGAAAATCTATGGTACCAAATGGACTGAAATTTAGGAAAAGTGGTAAGAATCGTTGTACAAATCGAATTCAGTCACAAAATCTCCATAAAGTTTGACACTTAGAAAAATCTTGATTTTAATAAACGCTTATTTCAGACTTGGGTTCGAACTTTGGAATCAGTTTTCTCAAAATCTATGGTACCAAATGGGCTGAAATTTTGGAAAAGTGGTAAGAATCGTCCTACAAATCAAATTAAGTCACAAAATCTCCATAAAGTGTGACTCTTAGAAAAATCTTGATTTTAATGAACGCTAGTTTCAGACTTGGGTTCGAACTTTGGAAGCAGTTTGCTCAAAATCTATGGTACCAAATGGGCTTGAATTTTGGAACAGTCATGAGAATCATGCTCCAAATCGAAATCAGTCACAAAATCTATATAAAGTTGGTTTTTTTTTAAAATCATAATTTTTATGGACGCAATTTTCAGACTTGGGTTCGAACTTTGGAAGCAGTTTTCTCAGACTCTATGGTACCAAATGGACTGAAATTTAGGAAAAGTGGTAAGAATCGTTGTACAAATCGAATTCAGTCACAAAATCTCCATAAAGTTTGACACTTAGAAAAATCTTGATTTTAATAAACGCTTATTTCAAACTTGGGTTCGAACTTTGGAAGCAGTTTTCTCAAAATCTATGGTACCAAATGGGCTGAAATTTTGGAAAAGTGGTAAGAATCGTCGTACAAATCAAATTCAGTCACAAAATCTCCATAAAGTTTGACTCTTAGAAAAATCTTGATTTTAATGAACGCTAGTTTCAGACTTGGGTTTGAACTTTGGAAGCAGTTTTCTCAAAATCTATGGTACCAAATGGGCTTGAATTTTGGAACAGTCATGAGAATCATGCTGCAAATCGAATTCAGTCACAAAATCTATATACAGTTGGATTTTTTTAAAAATCATAATTTTTATGGACGCAATTTTCAGACTTGGGTTCGAACTTTGGAAGCAGTTTTTTCAGACTCTATGCTACCAAATGGACTGAAATTTTGGAAAAGTGGTAAGAATCGTGGAACAAATCGAATTCAGTCACAAAATCTCCATAAAGTTGGATTTTTAAAAAAATCATAATTTTTATGGACGCTTATTTCAGACTTGGGTTCGAACTTTGGAAGCAGTTTTCTCAGGCTCTATGGTCCCAATTGGGCCGAAATTTCGGAAACGTGGTAAAAATCGTGGTACAAATCGAATTCAGTCACAAAATCTCCATAAAGTTTGACTCTTAGAAAAATCTTGATTTCAATAAACGCTTATGTCAGACTTGGGTTCGAACTTTGGAAGCAGTTTTCTCAAAGTCTATTTTACCAAATGGGCTTGAATTTTGGAACAGTCATGAAAATCATGCTCCAAATCGAATTCAGTCACAAAATCTATATAAAGTTGGATTTTTTTAAAAATCATAATTTTTATGGACGCAATTTTCAGCTTGGGTTCGAACTTTGGAAGCAGTTTTCTCAGACTCTATGATACCAAATGGACTGAAATTTTGGAAAAGTGGTAAGAATCGTCGTACAAATAGAATTCAGTCACAAAATCTCCATAAAGTTTGACTCTTAGAAAAATCTTGATTTTAATGAACGCTAGTTTCAGACTTGGGTTCGAACTTTGGAAGCAGTTTTCTCAGACTCTATGATACCAAATGGACTGAAATTTTGGAAAAGTGGTAAGAATCGTGGAACAAATCGAATTCTGTCACAAAATCTCCATAAAGATGGATTTTTAAAAAATTCATAATTTTTATGGACGCTTATTTCAGACTTGGGTTCGAACTTTGGAAGCAGTTTTCTCAGGCTCTATGGTCCCAGATGGGCCGAAATTTCGGAAACGTGGTAAAAATCGTGGTACAAATCCAATTCAGTCACAAAATCTCCATAAAGTTTGACTCTTATAAAAATCTTGATTTTAATAAACGCTTATTTCAGACCTGGGTTCGAACTTTGGAAGCAGTTTTCTCAAAATCTATGGTACCAAATGGGCTGAAATTTTGGAGAAGTGGTAAGAATCGTTGTACAAATAGAATTCAGTCACAAAATCTCCATATTGTTTGACTCTTAGAAAAATCTTGATTTTAATGAACGCTAGTTTCAGACTTGGGTTCGAAATTTGGAAGCAGTTTTCTCAAAATCTATATTACCAAATGGGCTTGAATTTTGGAACAGTCATGAGAATCATGCTCCAAATCGAATTCAGTTACAAAATCTATATAAAGTTGGATTTTTTTAAAAATCATAATTTTTATGGACGCTTATTTCAGACTTGGGTTCGAACTTTGGAAGCAGTTTTCTCAAAATCTATGGTACCAAATGGGCTGAAATTTTGGAAAAGTGGTAAGAATCGTCGTACAAATAGAATTCAGTCACAAAATCTCCATAAAGTTTGACTCTTAGAAAAATCTTGATTTTAATGAACGCTAGTTTCAGACTTGGGTTCGAACTTTGGAAGCAGTTTTCTCAAAATCTATGGTACCAAATGGGCTTGAATTTTGGAACAGTCATGAGAATCATGCTCCAAATCGAATTCAGTCACAAAATCTATATAAAGTTGGATTTTTTTAAAAATCATAATTTTTATGGACGCAATTTTCAGACTTGGGTTCGAACTTTGGAAGCAGTTTTCTCAGACTCTATGCTACCAAATGGACTGAAATTTTGGAAATGTGGTAAGAATCGTGGAACAAATCGAATTCAGTCACAAAATCTCCATAAAGTTGGATTTTTAAAAAATTCATAATTTTTATGGACGCTTATTTCAGACTTGGGTTCGAAATTTGGAAGCAGTTTTCTCAGGCTCTATGGTCCCAATTGGGCCGAAATTTCGGAAACGTGGTAAAAATCGTGGTACAAATCGAATTCAGTCACAAAATCTCCATAAAGTTTGACTCTTAGAAAAATCTTGATTTCAATAAACGCTTATGTCAGACTTGGGTTCGAACTTTGGAAGCAGTTTTCTCAAAGTCTATTTTACCAAATGGGCTTGAATTTTGGAACAGTCATGAGAATCATGCTCCAAATCGAATTCAGTCACAAAATCTATATAAAGTTGGATTTTTTTAAAAATCATAATTTTTATGGACGCAATTTTCAGCTTGGGTTCGAACTTTGGAAGCAGTTTTCTCAGACTCTATGATACCAAATGGACTGAAATTTTGGAAAAGTGGTAAGAATCGTCGTACAAATAGAATTCAGTCACAAAATCTCCATAAAGTTTGACTCTTAGAAAAATCTTGATTTTAATGAACGCTAGTTTCAGACTTGGGTTCGAACTTTGGATGCAGTTTTCTCAGACTCTATGATACCAAATGGACTGAAATTTTGGAAAAGTGGTAAGAATCGTGGAACAAATCGAATTCTGTCACAAAATCTCCATAAAGATGGATTTTTAAAAAATTCATAATTTTTATGGACGCTTATTTCAGACTTGGGTTCGAACTTTGGAAGCAGTTTTCTCAGGCTCTATGGTCCCAAATGGGCCGAAATTTCGGAAACGTGGTAAAAATCGTGGTACAAATCGAATTCAGTCACAAAATCTCCATAAAGTTTGACTCTTAGAAAAATCTTGATTTTAATAAACGCTTATTTCAGACCTGGGTTCGAACTTTGGAAGCAGTTTTCTCAAAATCTATGGTACCAAATGGGCTGAAATTTTGGAAAAGTGGTAAGAATCGTTGTACCAATAGAATTCAGTCACAAAATCTCCATAAAGTTTGACTCTTAGAAAAATCTTGATTTTAATGAACGCTAGTTTCAGACTTGGGTTCGAAATTTGGAAGCAGTTTTCTCAAAATCTATATTACCAAATGGGCTTGAATTTTGGAACAGTCATGAGAATCATGCTCCAAATCGAATTCAGTTACAAAATCTATATAAAGTTGGATTTTTTTAAAAATCATAATTTTTATGGACGCTTATATCAGACTTTGGTTCGAACTTTGGAAGCAGTTTTCTCAGGCTCTATGGTCCCAAATGGGCCGAAATTTCGGAAACGTGGTAAAAATCGTGGTACAAATCGAATTTAGTCACAAAATCTCCATAAAGTTTGACTCTTAGAAAAATCTTGATTTTAATAAACGCTTATTTCAGACTTGGGTTCGAACTTTGGAAGCAGTTTTCTCAAAATCTATGGTACCAAATGGGCTGAAATTTTGGAAAAGTGGTAAGAATCGTCGTACAAATAGAATTCAGTCACAAAATCTCTATAAAGTTTGACTCTTAGAAAAATCTCGATTTTAATGAACGCTAGTTTCAGACTTGGGTTCGAACTTTGGAAGCAGTTTTCTCAAAATCTATCGTACCAAATGGGCTTGAATTTTGGAACAGTAATGAGAATCATGCTCCAAATCGAATTCAGTCACAAAATCTATATAAAAATTGATTTTTTTAAAAATCATAATTTTTATGGACGCAATTTTCAGACTTGGGTTCGAACTTTGGAAGCAGTTTTCTCAGACTCTATGCTACCAAATGGACTGAAATTTTGGAAAAGTGGTAAGAATCGTGGAAAAAATCGAATTCAGTCACAAAATCTCCATAAAGTTGGATTTTTAAAAAATTCATAATTTTTATGGACGCTTATTTCAGACTTGGGTTCGAACTTTAGAATCAGTTTTCTCAGGCTCTATGGTCCCAATTGGGCCGAAATTTCGGAAACGTGGTAAAAATCGTGGTACAAATCGAATTCAGTCACAAAATCTCCATAAAGTTTGACTCTTAGAAAAATCTTGATTTCAATAAACGCTTATTTCAGACTTGGGTTCGAACTTTGGAAGCAGTTTTATCAAAATCTATGGTATTAAATGGGCTGAAATTTTGGAAAAGTGGTAAGAATCGTCGTACAAATAGAATTCAGTCACAAAATCTCTATAAAGTTTGACTCTTAGAAAAATCTTGATTTTAATGAACGCTAGTTTCAGACTTGGGTTCGAACTTTGGAAGCAGTTTTCTCAAAATCTATCGTACCAAATGGGCTTGAATTTTGGAACAGTAATGAGAATCATGCTCCAAATCGAATTCAGTCACAAATTCTATATAAAGTTGGATTTTTTTAAAAATCATAATTTTTATGGACGCAATTTTCAGACTTGGGTTCGAACTTTGGAAGCAGTTTTCTCAGACTCTATGCTACCAAATGGACTGAAAATTTGGAAAAGTGGTAAGAATCGTGGAACAAATCGAATTCAGTCACAAAATCTCCATAAAGTTGGATTTTTAAAAAATTCATAATTTTTATGGACGCTTATTTCAGACTTGGGTTCGAACTTTGGAAGCAGTTTTCTCAGGCTCTATGGTCCCAATTGGGCCGAAATTTCGGAAACGTGGTAAAAATCGTGGTACAAATCGAATTCAGTCACAAAATCTCCATAAAGTTTGACTCTTAGAAAAATCTTGATTTCAATAAACGCTTATTTCAGACTTGGGTTCGAACTTTGGAAGCAGTTTTCTCAAAATCTATCGTACCAAATGGGCTGAAATTTTGGAAAAGTGGAAAGAATCGTCGTACAAATCAAATTCAGTCACAAAATCTCCATAAAGTTTGACTCTTAGAAAAATCTTGATTTTAATGAAAGCTAGTTTCAGACTTGGGTTCGAACTTTGGAAGCAGTTTTCTCAAAATCTATGGTAACAAATGGGCTTGAATTTTGGAACAGTCATGAGAATCATGCTCCAAATCGAATTCAGTCACAAAATCTATATAAAGTTGGATTTTTTTAAAAATCATAATTTTTATGGACGCAATTTTCAGACTTGGGTTCGAACTTTGGAAGCAGTTTTCTCAGACTCTATGCTACCAAATGGACTGAAATTTTGGAAAAGTGGTAAGAATCGTGGAACAAATCGAATTCTGTCACAAAATCTCCATAAAGATGGATTTTTAAAAAATTCATAATTTTTATGGACGCTTATTTCAGACTTGGGTTCGAACTTTGGAAGCAGTTTTCTCAGGCTCTATGGTCCCAAATGGGCCGAAATTTCGGAAACATGGTAAAAATCGTGGTACAAATCGAATTCAGTCACAAAATCTATATAAAGTTGGTTTTTTTTTTAAATCATAATTTTTATGGACGCAATTTTCAGACTTGGGTTCGAACTTTGGAAGCAGTTTTCTCAGACTCAATGGTACCAAATGGACTGAAATTTAGGTAAAGTGGTAAGAATCGTCGTACAAATTAAATTCAGTCACAAAATCTCCATAAAGTTTGACTCTTAGAAAAATCTTGATTTTAATGAACGCTAGTTTCAGACTTGGGTTCGAACTTTGGAAGCAGTTTTCTCAAAATCTATGGTACCAAATGGGCTTGAATTTTGGAACAGTCATGAGAATCATGCTCCAAATCGAATTCAGTCACAAAATCTATATAAAGTTGGTTTTTTTTTTAAATCATAATTTTTATGGACGCAATTTTCAGACTTGGGTTCGAACTTTGGAAGCAGTTTTCTCAGACTCAATGGTACCAAATGGACTGAAATTTAGGTAAAGTGGTAAGAATCGTCGTACAAATTAAATTCAGTCACAAAATCTCCATAAAGTTTGACTCTTAGAAAAATCTTGATTTTAATGAACGCTAGTTTCAGACTTGGGTTCGAACTTTGGAAGCAGTTTTCACAGGCTCTATGGTACCAAATGGACTGAAATTTAGGAAAAGTGGTAAGAATCGTTGTACAAATCGAATTCAGTCACAAAATCTCCATAAAGTTTGACTCTTAGAAAAATCTTGATTTTAATAAACGCTTATTTCAGACTTGGGTTCGAACTTTGGAAGCAGTTTTCTCAAAATCTATGGTACCAAATGGACTGACATTTTGAAAAAGTGGTACGAATCGAGGTACAAATCAAATTCAGTCACAAAATCTCCATAAAGTTTGACTCTTAGAAAAATCTTGATTTTAATGAACGCTAGTTTCAGACTTGGGTTCGAACTTTGGAAGCAGTTTTCACAGGCTCTATGGTACCAAATGGACTGAAATTTAGGAATAGTGGTAAGAATCGTTGTACAAATCGAATTCAGTCACAAAATCTTCATAAAGTTTGACTCCTAGAAAAATCTTGATTTTAATAATAGCTTATTTCAGACTTGGGTTCGAACTTTGGAAGCAGTTTTCTCAAAATCTATGGTACCAAATGGGCTGAAATTTTTGAAAAGTGGTAAGAATCGTCGTACAAATCAAATTCAGTCACAAAATCTCCATAAAGTTTGACTCTTAGAAAAATCTTGATTTTAATGAACGCTAGTTTCAGACTTGGGTTCGAACTTTGGAAGCAGTTTTCACAGGCTCTATGGTACCAAATGGACTGAAATTTAGGAAAAGTGGTAAGAATCGTTGTACAAATCGAATTCAGTCACAAAATCTCCATAAAGTTTGACTCTTAGAAAAATCTTGATTTTAATAAACGCTTATTTCAGACTTGGGTTCGAACTTTGGAAGCAGTTTTCTCAAAATCTATGGTACCAAATGGGCATGAATTTTGGAACAGTCATGAGAATCATGCTCCAAATCGAATTCAGTCACAAAATCTCCATAAAGTTTGACACTTAGAAAAATCTTGATTTTAATAAACGCTTATTTCAGACTTGGGTTCGATCTTTGGAAGCAGTTTTCTCAGACTCTATGGTACCAAGTGGACTGAAATTTTGGAAAAGTGGTAAGAATCGTTGAACAAATCGAATTCAGTCAGAAAATCTCCATAAAGTTGGATTTTTAAAAAATTCATAATTTTTATGGACGCTTATTTCAGACTTGGGTTCGAACTTTGGAAGCAGTTTTCTCAAAATCTATGGTACCAAATGGGCTTGAATTTTGGAACAGTCATGAGAATCATGCTCCAAATCGAATTCAGTCACAAAATCTATATAAAGTTGGTTTTTTTTTTAAATCATAATTTTTATGGACGCAATTTTCAGACTTGGGTTCGAACTTTGGAAGCAGTTTTCTCAAAATCTATGGTACCAAATGGACTGACATTTTGAAAAAGTGGTACGAATCGAGGTACAAATCAAATTCAGTCACAAAATCTCCATAAAGTTTGACTCTTAGAAAAATCTTGATTTTAATGAACGCTAGTTTCAGACTTGGGTTCGAACTTTGGAAGCAGTTTTCACAGGCTCTATGGTACCAAATGGACTGAAATTTAGGAATAGTGGTAAGAATCGTTGTACAAATCGAATTCAGTCACAAAATCTTCATAAAGTTTGACTCCTAGAAAAATCTTGATTTTAATAATAGCTTATTTCAGACTTGGGTTCGAACTTTGGAAGCAGTTTTCTCAAAATCTATGGTACCAAATGGGCTGAAATTTTTGAAAAGTGGTAAGAATCGTCGTACAAATCAAATTCAGTCACAAAATCTCCATAAAGTTTGACTCTTAGAAAAATCTTGATTTTAATGAACGCTAGTTTCAGACTTGGGTTCGAACTTTGGAAGCAGTTTTCACAGGCTCTATGGTACCAAATGGACTGAAATTTAGGAAAAGTGGTAAGAATCGTTGTACAAATCGAATTCAGTCACAAAATCTCCATAAAGTTTGACTCTTAGAAAAATCTTGATTTTAATAAACGCTTATTTCAGACTTGGGTTCGAACTTTGGAAGCAGTTTTCTCAAAATCTATGGTACCAAATGGGCATGAATTTTGGAACAGTCATGAGAATCATGCTCCAAATCGAATTCAGTCACAAAATCTCCATAAAGTTTGACACTTAGAAAAATCTTGATTTTAATAAACGCTTATTTCAGACTTGGGTTCGATCTTTGGAAGCAGTTTTCTCAGACTCTATGGTACCAAGTGGACTGAAATTTTGGAAAAGTGGTAAGAATCGTTGAACAAATCGAATTCAGTCAGAAAATCTCCATAAAGTTGGATTTTTAAAAAATTCATAATTTTTATGGACGCTTATTTCAGACTTGGGTTCGAACTTTGGAAGCAGTTTTCTCAAAATCTATGGTACCAAATGGGCTTGAATTTTGGAACAGTCATGAGAATCATGCTCCAAATCGAATTCAGTCACAAAATCTATATAAAGTTGGTTTTTTTTTTAAATCATAATTTTTATGGACGCAATTTTCAGACTTGGGTTCGAACTTTGGAAGCAGTTTTCTCAGACTCTATGGTACCAAATGGACTGAAATTTAGGTAAAGTGGTAAGAATCGTCGTACAAATCAAATTCAGTCACAAAATCTCCATAAAGTTTGACTCTTAGAAAAATCTTGATTTTAATGAACGCTAGTTTCAGACTTGGGTTCGAACTTTGGAAGCAGTTTTCACAGGCTCTATGGTACCAAATGGACTAAAATTTAGGAAAAGTGGTAAGAATCGTTGTACAAATCGAATTCAGTCACAAAATCTCCATAAAGTTTGACTCTTAGAAAAATCTTGATTTTAATAAACGCTTATTTCAGACTTGGGTTCGAACTTTGGAAGCAGTTTTCACAGGCTCTATGGTACCAAATGGACTGAAATTTAGGAAAAGTGGTAAGAATCGTTGTACAAATCGAATTCAGTCACAAAATCTCCATAAAGTTTGACTCTTAGAAAAATCTTGATTTTAATAAACGCTTATTTCAGACTTGGGTTCGAACTTTGGAAGCAGTTTTCTCAAAATCTATGGTACCAAATGGACTGACATTTTGAAAAAGTGGTACGAATCGAGGTACAAATCAAATTCAGTCACAAAATCTCCATAAAGTTTGACTCTTAGAAAAATCTTGATTTTAATGAACGCTAGTTTCAGACTTGGGTTCGAACTTTGGAAGCAGTTTTCACAGGCTCTATGGTACCAAATGGACTGAAATTTAGGAAAAGTGGTAAGAATCGTTGTACAAATCGAATTCAGTCACAAAATCTCCATAAAGTTTGACTCCTAGAAAAATCTTGATTTTAATAATAGCTTATTTCAGACTTGGGTTCGAACTTTGGAAGCAGTTTTCTCAAAATCTATGGTACCAAATGGGCTGAAATTTTTGAAAAGTGGTAAGAATCGTCGTTCAAATCAAATTCAGTCACAAAATCTCCATAAAGTTTGACTCTTAGAAAAATCTTGATTTTAATGAACGCTAGTTTCAGACTTGGGTTCGAACTTTGGAAGCAGTTTTCACAGGCTCTATGGTACCAAATGGACTGAAATTTAGGAAAAGTGGTAAGAATCGTTGTACAAATCGAATTCAGTCACAAAATCTCCATAAAGTTTGACTCTTAGAAAAATCTTGATTTTAATAAACGCTTATTTCAGACTTGGGTTCGAACTTTGGAAGCAGTTTTCTCAGACTCTATGGTACCAAATAGACTGAAATTTTGGAAAAGTGGTAAGAATCGTGAAACAAATCGAATTCTGTCACAAAATCTCCATAAAGATGGATTTTTAAAAAATTCATAATTTTTATGGACGCTTATTTCAGACTTGGGTTCGAACTTTGGAAGCAGTTTTCTCAGGCTCTATGGTCCCAAATGGGCCGAAATTTCGGAAACGTGGTAAAAATCGTGTTACAAATCGAATTCAGTCACAAAATCTCCATAAAGTTGGATTTTTAAAAAAATCATAATTTTTATGGACGCTAATTTCAGACTTGGGTTCGAACTTTGGAAGCAGTTTTCGCAAAATCTATGGTACCAAATGGGCTGAAATTTTGGAAAAGTGGTAAGAATCGTGGTACAAATCAAATTCAGACACAAAATCTCCATAAAGTTTGACTCTTAGAAAAATCTTGATTTTAATGAACGCTAGTTTCAGACTTGGGTTCGAACTTTGGAAGCAGTTTTCACAGGCTCTATGGTACCAAATGGACTGAAATTTAGGAAAAGTGGTAAGAATCGTTGTACAAATCGAATTCAGTCACAAAATCTCCATAAAGTTTGACTCTTAGAAAAATCTTGATTTTTATAAATGCTTATTTCAGACTTGGGTTCGAACTTTGGAAGCAGTTTTATTAAAATCTATGGTACCAAATGGGCTTGAATTTTGGAACAGTCATGAGAATCATGCTCCAAATCGAATTCAGTCACAAAATCTATATAAAGTTGGATTTTTTTAAAAATTATAATTTTTATGGACGCAATTTTCAGACTTGGGTTCGAACTTTGGAAGCACTTTTCTCAGGCTCTATGGTACCAAATGGGCTGAAATTTCGGAAAAGTGGTAAGAATCGTGAAACAAATCGAATTCAGTCACAAAATCTCCATAAAGTTGGATTTTTAAAAAAATCATAATTTTTATGGACGCTAATTTCAGACTTGGGTTCGAACTTTGGAAGCAGTTTTCGCAAAATCTATGGTACCAAATGGGCTGAAATTTTGGAAAAGTGGTAAGAATCGTGGTACAAATCAAATTCAGTCACAAAATGTCCATTAAAGTTGACTCTTAGAAAAATCTTGATTTTAATGAACGCTTATTTCAGACTTGGCTTCGAACTTTGGAAGCAGTTTTCTCAAAATCTATGGGACCAAATGGGCTGAAATTTTGAAAAAGTGGTACGAATCGAGGTACAAATCAAATTCAGTCACAAAATCTCCATAAAGTTTGACTCTTAGAAAAATCTTGATTTTAATGAACGCTAGTTTCAGACTTGGGTTCGAACTTTGGAAGCAGTTTTCACAGGCTCTATGGTACCAAATGGACTGAAATTTAGGAAAAGTGGTAAGAATCGTTGTACAAATCGAATTCAGTCACAAAATCTCCATAAAGTTTGACTGTTAGAAAAATCTTGATTTTTATAAATGCTTATTTCAGACTTGGGTTCGAACTTTGGAAGCAGTTTTATCAAAATCTATGGTACCAAATGGGCTTGAATTTTGGAACAGTCATGAGAATCATGCTCCAAATCGAATTCAGTCACAAAATCTATATAAAGTTGGATTTTTTTAAAAATTATAATTTTTATGGACGCAATTTTCAGACTTGGGTTCGAACTTTGGAAGCAGTTTTCTCAGACTCTATGGTACCAAATGGACTGAAATTTTGGAAAAGTGGTAAAAATCGTGAAACAAATCGAATTCAGTCACAAAATCTCCATAAAGTTTGACTCCTAGAAAAATCTTGATTTTTTATAATAGCTTATTTCAGACTTGGGTTCGAACTTTGGAAGCAGTTTTCTCAAAATCTATGGTACCAAATGGGCTGAAATTTTTGAAAAGTGGTAAGAATCGTTGAACAAATCGAATTCAGTCAGAAAATCTCCATAAAGTTGGATTTTTAAAAAATTCATAATTTTTATGGACGCTTATTTCAGACTTGGGTTCGAACTTTGGAAGCAGTTTTCTCAAAATCTATGGTACCAAATGGGCTTGAATTTTGGAACAGTCATGAGAATCATGCTCCAAATCGAATTCAGTCACAAAATCTATATAAAGTTGGTTTTTTTTTTAAATCATAATTTTTATGGACGCAATTTTCAGACTTGGGTTCGAACTTTGGAAGCAGTTTTCTCAGACTCAATGGTACCAAATGGACTGAAATTTAGGTAAAGTGGTAAGAATCGTCGTACAAATTAAATTCAGTCACAAAATCTCCATAAAGTTTGACTCTTAGAAAAATCTTGATTTTAATGAACGCTAGTTTCAGACTTGGGTTCGAACTTTGGAAGCAGTTTTCACAGGCTCTATGGTACCAAATGGACTGAAATTTAGGAAAAGTGGTAAGAATCGTTGTACAAATCGAATTCAGTCACAAAATCTCCATAAAGTTTGACTGTTAGAAAAATCTTGATTTTTATAAATGCTTATTTCAGACTTGGGTTCGAACTTTGGAAGCAGTTTTATCAAAATCTATGGTACCAAATGGGCTTGAATTTTGGAACAGTCATGAGAATCATGCTCCAAATCGAATTCAGTCACAAAATCTATATAAAGTTGGATTTTTTTAAAAATTATAATTTTTATGGACGCAATTTTCAGACTTGGGTTCGAACTTTGGAAGCAGTTTTCTCAGACTCTATGGTACCAAATGGACTGAAATTTTGGAAAAGTGGTAAAAATCGTGAAACAAATCGAATTCAGTCACAAAATCTCCATAAAGTTTGACTCCTAGAAAAATCTTGATTTTTTATAATAGCTTATTTCAGACTTGGGTTCGAACTTTGGAAGCAGTTTTCTCAAAATCTATGGTACCAAATGGGCTGAAATTTTTGAAAAGTGGTAAGAATCGTTGAACAAATCGAATTCAGTCAGAAAATCTCCATAAAGTTGGATTTTTAAAAAATTCATAATTTTTATGGACGCTTATTTCAGACTTGGGTTCGAACTTTGGAAGCAGTTTTCTCAAAATCTATGGTACCAAATGGGCTTGAATTTTGGAACAGTCATGAGAATCATGCTCCAAATCGAATTCAGTCACAAAATCTATATAAAGTTGGTTTTTTTTTTAAATCATAATTTTTATGGACGCAATTTTCAGACTTGGGTTCGAACTTTGGAAGCAGTTTTCTCAGACTCAATGGTACCAAATGGACTGAAATTTAGGTAAAGTGGTAAGAATCGTCGTACAAATTAAATTCAGTCACAAAATCTCCATAAAGTTTGACTCTTAGAAAAATCTTGATTTTAATGAACGCTAGTTTCAGACTTGGGTTCGAACTTTGGAAGCAGTTTTCACAGGCTCTATGGTACCAAATGGACTGAAATTTAGGAAAAGTGGTAAGAATCGTTGTACAAATCGAATTCAGTCACAAAATCTCCATAAAGTTTGACTCTTAGAAAAATCTTGATTTTAATAAACGCTTATTTCAGACTTGGGTTCGAACTTTGGAAGCAGTTTTCTCAAAATCTATGGTACCAAATGGACTGACATTTTGAAAAAGTGGTACGAATCGAGGTATAAATCAAATTCAGTCACAAAATCTCCATAAAGTTTGACTCTTAGAAAAATCTTGATTTTAATGAACGTTAGTTTCAGACTTGGGTTCGAACTTTGGAAGCAGTTTTCACAGGCTCTATGGTACCAAATGGACTGAAATTTAGGAAAAGTGGTAAGAATCGTTGTACAAATCGAATTCAGTCACAAAATCTCCATAAAGTGTGACTCCTAGAAAAATCTTGATTTTAATAATAGCTTATTTCAGACTTGGGTTCGAACTTTGGAAGCAGTTTTCTCAAAATCTATGGTACCAAATGGGCTGAAATTTTTGAAAAGTGGTAAGAATCGTCGTTCAAATCAAATTCAGTCACAAAATCTCCATAAAGTTTGACTCTTAGAAAAATCTTGATTTTAATGAACGCTAGTTTCAGACTTGGGTTCGAACTTTGGAAGCAGTTTTCACAGGCTCTATCGTACCAAATGGACTGAAATTTAGGAAAAGTGGTAAGAATCGTTGTACAAATCGAATTCAGTCACAAAATCTCCATAAAGTTTGACTCTTAGAAAAATCTTGATTTTAATAAACGCTTATTTCAGACTTGGGTTCGAACTTTTGAAGCAGTTTTCTCAAAATCTATGGTACCAAATGGGCTTGAATTTTGGAACAGTCATGAGAATCATGCTCCAAATCGAATTCAGTCACAAAATCGATTTAAAGTTGGATTTTTTTAAAAATCATAATTTTTATGGACGCTTATTTCAGACTTGGGTTCGAACTTTGGAAGCAGTTTTCTCAGGCTCTATGGTCCCAAATGGGCCGAAATGTCGGAAACGTGGTTAAAATCGTGGTACAAATCGAATTCAGTCACAAAATCTCCATAAAGTTTGACTCTTAGAAAAATCTTGATTTTAATAAACGCTTATTTCAGACTTGGGTTCGAACTTTGGAAGCAGTTTTCTCAAAATCTATGGTACCAAATGGGCTGAAATTTTGGAAAAGTGGTAAGAATCGTCGTACAAATCAAATTCAGTCACAAAATCTCCATAAAGTTTGACTCTTAGAAAAATCTTGATCTTAATGAACGCTAGTTTCAGACTTGGGTTCGAACTTTGGAAGCAGTTTTCACAGGCTCTATGGTACCAAATGGACTGAAATTTAGGAAAAGTGGTAAGAATCGTTGTACAAATCGAATTCATTCACAAAATCTCCATAAAGTTTGACTCTTAGAAAAATCTTGATTTTAATAAACGCTTATTTCAGACTTGGGTTCGAACTTTGGAAGCAGTTTTCTCAAAATCTATGGTACCAAATGGGCTTGAATTTTGGAACAGTCATGAGAATCATGCTCCAAATCGAATTCCGTCACAAAATCTATATAAAGTTGGATTTTTTTAAAAATCATAATTTTTATGGACGCAATTTTCAGACTTTGGTTCGAACTTTGGAAGCAGTTTTCTCAGACTCTATGGTACCAAATGGACTGAAATTTTGGAAAAGTGGTAAGAATCGTGAAACAAATCGAATTCTGTCACAAAATCTCCATAAAGTTGGATTTTTAAAAAATTAATAATTTTTATCACGCTTATTTCAGACTTGGGTTCGAACTTTGGAAGCAGTTTTCTAAAAATCTATGGTACCAAATGGGCTGAAATTTTGGAAAAGTGGTAAGAATCGTCGTACAAATCAAATTCAGTCACAAAATCTCCATCAAGTTTGACTCTTAGAAAAATCTTGATTTTAATGAACGCTTATTTCAGACTTGGCTTCGAACTTTGGAAGCAGTTTTCTCAAAATCTATGGGACCAAATGGGCTGAAATTTTGAAAAAGTGGTACGAATCGAGGTACAAATCAAATTCAGTCACAAAATCTCCATAAAGTTTGACTCTTAGAAAAATCTTGATTTTAATGAACGCTAGTTTCAGACTTGGGTTCGAACTTTGGAAGCAGTTTTCACAGGCTCTATGGTACCAAAAGGACTGAAATTTAGGAAAAGTGGTAAGAATCGTTGTACAAATCGAATTCAGTCACAAAATCTCCATAAAGTTTGACTGTTAGAAAAATCTTGATTTTTATAAATGCTTATTTCAGACTTGGGTTCGAACTTTGGAAGCAGTTTTATCAAAATCTATGGTACCAAATGGGCTTGAATTTTGGAAAAGTCATGAGAATCATGCTCCAAATCGAATTCAGTCACAAAATCTATATAAAGTTGGTTTTTTTTTTAAATCATAATTTTTATGGACGCAATTTTCAGACTTGGGTTCGAACTTTGGAAGCAGTTTTCTCAGACTCTATGGTACCAAATGGACTGAAATTTAGGTAAAGTGGTAAGAATCGTCGTACAAATCAAATTCAGTCACAAAATCTCCATAAAGTTTGACTCTTAGAAAAATCTTGATTTTAATGAACGCTAGTTTCAGACTTGGGTTCGAACTTTGGAAGCAGTTTTCACAGGCTCTATGGTACCAAATGGACTAAAATTTAGGAAAAGTGGTAAGAATCGTTGTACAAATCGAATTCAGTCTTAAAATCTCTATAAAGTTTGACTCTTAGAAAAATCTTGATTTTAATAAACGCTTATTTCAGACTTGGGTTCGAACTTTGGAAGCAGTTTTCTCAAAATCTATGGTACCAAATGGACTGACATTTTGAAAAAGTGGTACGAATCGAGGTACAAATCAAATTCAGTCACAAAATCTCCATAAAGTTTGACTCTTAGAAAAATCTTGATTTTAATGAACGCTAGTTTCAGACTTGGGTTCGAACTTTGGAAGCAGTTTTCACAGGCTCTATGGTACCAAATGGACTGAAATTTAGGAAAAGTGGTAAGAAACGTTGTACAAATCGAATTCAGTCACAAAATCTCCATAAAGTTTGACTCCTAGAAAAATCTTGATTTTAATAATAGCTTATTTCAGACTTGGGTTCGAACTTTGGAAGCAGTTTTCTCAAAATCTATGGTACCAAATGGGCTGAAATTTTTGAAAAGTGGTAAGAATCGTCGTACAAATCAAATTCAGTCACAAAATCTCCATAAAGTTTGACTCTTAGAAAAATCTTGATTTTAATGAACGCTAGTTTCAGACTTGGGTTCGAACTTTGGAAGCAGTTTTCACAGGCTCTATGGTACCAAATGGACTGAAATTTAGGAAAAGTGGTAAGAATCGTTGTACAAATCGAATTCAGTCACAAAATCTCCATAAAGTTTGACTCTTAGAAAAATCTTGATTTTAATAAACGCTTATTTCAGACTTGGGTTCGAACTTTGGAAGCAGTTTTCTCAAAATCTATGGTACCAAATGGGCTTGAATTTTGGAACAGTCATGAGAATCATGCTCCAAATCGAATTCCGTCACAAAATCTATATAAAGTTGGATTTTTTTTTAAATCATAATTTTTATGGACGCAATTTTCAGACTTGGGTTTGTACTTTGGAAGCAGTTTTCTCAGACTCTATGGTACCAAATGGACTGAAATTTAGGAAAAGTGGTAAGAAACGTTGTACAAATCGAATTCAGTCACAAAATCTCCATAAAGTTTGACACTTAGAAAAATCTTGATTTTAATAAACGCTTATTTCAGACTTGGGTTCGAACTTTGGAAGCAGTTTTCTCAAAATCTATGGTACCAAATGGGCTGAAATTTTGGAAAAGTGGTAAGAATCGTAGTACAAATCAAATTCAGTCACAAAATCTCCATAAAGTTTGACTCTTAGAAAAATCTTGATTTTAATGAACGCTAGTTTCAGACTTGGGTTCGAACTTTGGAAGCAGTTTTCTCAAAATCTATGGTACCAAATGGGCTTGAATTTTGGAACAGTCATGAGAATCATGCTCCAAATCGAATTCAGTCACAAAATCTATATAAAGTTGGATTTTTTCAAAAATCATAATTTTTATGGACGCAATTTTCAGACTTGGGTTCGAACTTTGGAAGCAGTTTTCTCAGACTCTATGCTACCAAATGGACTGAAATTTTGGAAAAGTGGTAAGAATCGTGGAACAAATCGAATTCTGTCACAAAATCTCCATAAAGTTGGAATTTTAAAAAATTCATAATTTTTATGGACGCTTATTTCAGACTTGGGTTCGAACTTTGGAAGCAGTTTTCTCAGGCTCTATGGTCCCAAATGTGCCGAAATTTCGGAAACGTGGTAAAAATCGTGGTACAAATCGAATTCAGTCACAAAATCTCCATAAAGTTTGACTCTTAGAAAAATCTTGATTTCAATAAACGCTTATTTCAGACTTGGGTTCGAACTTTGGAAGCAGTTTTCTCAAAATCTATGGTACCAAATGGGCTGAAATTTTGGAAAAGTGGTAAGAATCGTCGTACAAATCAAATTCAGTCACAAAATCTCCATAAAGTTTGACTCTTAGAAAAATCTTGATTTTAATAAACGCTTATTTCAGACATGGGTTCGAACTTTGGAAGCAGTTTTCTCAGGCTCTATGGTCCCAAATGGGCCGAAAATTCGGAAACGTGGTAAAAATTGTGGTACAAATCGAATTCAGTCACAAAATCTCCATAAAGTTTGACTCTTAGAAAAATCTTGATTTTAATAAACGCTTATTTCAGACTTGGGTTCGATCTTTGGAAGCAGTTTTCTCAGACTCTATGGTACCAAATGGACTGAAATTTTGGAAAAGTGGTAAGAATCGTCGTACAAATCAAATTCAGTCACAAAATCTCCATAAAGTTTGACTCTCAGAAAAATCTTGATTTTAATGAACGCTAGTTTCAGACTTGGGTTCGAACTTTGGAAGCAGTTTTCTCAAAATCTATGGTACCAAATGGGCTTGAATTTTGGAACAGTCATGAGAATCATGCTCCAAATCGAATTCAGTCACAAAATCTATATAAAGTTGGATTTTTTTAAAAATCATAATTTTTATGGACGCAATTTTCAGACTTGGGTTCGAACTTTGGAAACAGTTTTGTCAGACTCTATGCTACCAAATGGACTGAAATTTTGGAAAAGTGGTAAGAATCGTGGAACAAATCGAATTCAGTCACAAAATCTCCATAAAGTTGGATTTTTAAAAAATTCATAATTTTTATGGACGCTTATTTCAGACTTGGGTTCGAACTTTGGAAGCAGTTTTCTCAGGCTCTATGGTCCCAAATAGGCCGAAATTTCGGAAACGTGGTAAAAATCGTGGTACAAATCGAATTCAGTCACAAAATCTCCATAAAGTTTGACTCTTAGAAAAATCTTGATTTTAATAAACGCTTATTTCAGACTTGGGTTCGAACTTTGGAAGCAGTTTTCTCAAAATCTATGGTACCAAATGGGCTGAAATTTTGGAAAAGTGGTAAGAATCGTCGTACAAATAGAATTCAGTCACAAAATCTCCATAAAGTTTGACTCTTAGAAAAATCTTGATTTTAATGAACGCTAGTTTCAGACTTGGGTTCGAACTTTGGAAGCAGTTTTCTCAAAATCTATGGTACCAAATGGGCTGAAATTTTGGAAAAGTGGTAAGAATCGTCGTACAAATCAAATTCAGTCACAAAATCTCCATAAAGTTTGACTCTTAGAAAAATCTTGATTTTAATGAACGCAAGTTTCAGACTTGGGTTCGAACTTTGGAAGCAGTTTTCACAGGCTCTATGGTACCAAATGGACTGAAATTTAGGAAAAGTGGTAAGAATCGTTGTACAAATCGAATTCAGTCACAAAATCTCCATAAAGTTTGACTCTTAGAAAAATCTTGATTTTAATAAACGCTTATTTCAGACTTGGGTTCGAACTTTGGAAGCAGTTTTCTCAAAATCTATGGTACCAAATGGGCTGAAATTTTGGAAAAGTGGTAAGAATCGTCGTACAAATAGAATTCAGTCACAAAATCTCCATAAAGTTTGACTCTTAGAAAAATCTTGATTTTAATGAACGCTAGTTTCAGACTTGGGTTCGAACTTTGGAAGCAGTTTTCTCAAAATCTATGGTACCAAATGGGCTTGAATTTTGGAACAGTCATGAGAATCATGCTCCAAATCGAATTCAGTCACAAAATCTATATAAAGTTGGTTTTTTTTTAAAATCATAATTTTTATGGACGCAATTTTCAGACTTGGGTTCGTACTTTGGAAGCAGTTTTCTCAGACTCTATGGTACCAAATGGACTGAAATTTAGGAAAAGTGGTAAGAATCGTCGTACAAATCAAATTCAGTCACAAAATCTCCATAAAGTGTGACTCTTAGAAAAATCTTGATTTTAATGAACGCTAGTTTCAGACTCGGGTTCGAACTTTGGAAGCAGTTTTCTCAGGCTCTATGGTCCCAATTGGGCCGAAATTTCGGAAACGTGGTAAAAATCGTGGTACAAATCGAATTCAGTCACAAAATCTCCATAAAGTTGGATTTTTAAAAAATTCATAATTTTTATGTACGCTTATTTCAGACTTGGGTTCGAACTTTGGAAGCAGTTTTCTAAAAATCTATGGTACCAAATGGGCTGAAATTTTGGAAAAGTGGTAAGAATCGTCGTACAAATCAAATTTAGTCACAAAATCTCCATCAAGTTTGACTATTAGAAAAATCTTGATTTTAATGAACGCTAGTTTCAGACTTGGGTTCGAACTTTGGAAGCAGTTTTCTCAAAATCTATGGTACCAAATGGGCTTGAATTTTGGAACAGTCATGAGAATCATGCTCCAAATCGAATTCAGTCACAAAATCTATATAAAGTTGGTTTTTTTTTTAAATCATAATTTTTATGGACGCAATTTTCAGACTTGGGTTTGTACTTTGGAAGCAGTTTTCTCAGACTCTATGGTACCAAATGGACTGAAATTTAGGAAAAGTGGTAAGAATCGTTGTACAAATCGAATTCAGTCACAAAATCTCCATAAAGTTTGACACTTAGAAAAATCTTGATTTTAATAAACGCTTATTTCAGACTTGGGTTCGAACTTTGGAAGCAGTTTTCTCAAAATCTATGGTACCAAATGGGCTGAAATTTTGGAAAAGTGGTAAAAATCGTCGTACAAATCAAATTCAGTCACAAAATCTCCATAAAGTTTGACTCTTAGAAAAATCTTGATTTTAATGAACGCTAGTTTCAGACTTGGGTTCGAACTTTGGAAGCAGTTTTCTCAAAATCTATGGTACCAAATGGGCTTGAATTTTGGAACAGTCATGAGAATCATGCTCCAAATCGAATTCAGTCACAAAATCTCCATAAAGTTGGAATTTTAAAAAATTCATAATTTTTATGGACGCAATTTTCAGACTTGGGTTCGAACTTTGGAAGCAGTTTTCTCAGACTCTATGGTCCCAAATGTGCCGAAATTTCGGAAACGTGGTAAAAATCGTGGTAGAAATCGAATTCAGTCTTAAAATCTCCATAAAGTTTGACTCTTAGAAAAATCTTGATTTCAATAAACACTTATTTCAGACTTGGGTTCGAACTTTGGAAGCAGTTTTCTCAGACTCTATCCTCTCAAATGGACTGAAATTTTGGAAAAGTGGTAGGAATCGTGGAACAAATCGAATTCAGTCACAAAATCTCCATAAAGTTGGATTTTTAAAAAATTCATAATTTTTATGGACGCTTATTTCAGACTTGGGTTCGAACTTTGGAAGCAGTTTTCTCAGGCTCTATGGTCCCAATTGGGCCGAAATTTCGGAAACGTGGTAAAAATCGTGGTACAAATCGAATTCAGTCACAAAATCTCCATAAAGTTTGACTCTTAGAAAAATCTTGATTTTTGAAAGTGGTAAGAATCGTTGAACAAATCGAATTCAGTCACAAAATCTCCATAAAGTTGGATTTTTAAAAAATTCATAATTTTTATGGAAGCTTATTTATGACTTGGGTTCGAACTTTGGAAGCAGTTTTCTCAGGCTCTATGGTCCCAAATGGGCCGAAATTTCGGAAACATCGTAAAAATCGTGGTACAAATCGAATTCAGTCACAAAATCTCCATAAAGTTTGACTCTTAGAAAAATCTTGATTTTAATAAACGCTTATTTCAGACTTGGGTTCGAACTTTGGAAGCAGTTTTCTCAAAATCTATGGTACCAAATGGGCTGAAATTTTGGAAAGGTGGTAAGAATCGTCGTACAAATAGAATTCAGTCTTAAAATCTCCATAAAGTTTGACTCTTAGAAAAATCTTGATTTTAATGAACGCTAGTTTCAGACTTGGGTTCGAACTTTGGAAGCAGTTTTCTCAAAATCTATGGTACCAAATGGACTGAAATTTAGGAAAAGTGGTAAGAATCGTCGTACAAATCAAATTCAGTCACAAAATCTCCATCAAGTTTGACTATTAGAAAAATCTTGATTTTAATGAACGCTAGTTTCAGACTTGGGTTCGAACTTTGGAAGCAGTTTTCTCAAAATCTATGGTACCAAATGGGCTTGAATTTTGGAACAGTCATGAGAATCATGCTCCAAATCGAATTCAGTCACAAAATCTATATAAAGTTGGTTTTTTTTTAAAATCATAATTTTTATGGACGCAATTTTCAGACTTGGGTTCGTACTTTGGAAGCAGTTTTCTCAGACTCTATGGTACCAAATGGACTGAAATTTAGGAAAAGTGGTAAGAATCGTCGTACAAATCAAATTCAGTCACAAAATCTCCATAAAGTGTGACTCTTAGAAAAATCTTGATTTTAATGAACGCTAGTTTCAGACTCGGGTTCGAACTTTGGAAGCAGTTTTCTCAGGCTCTATGGTCCCAATTGGGCCGAAATTTCGGAAACGTGGTAAAAATCGTGGTACAAATCGAATTCAGTCACAAAATCTCCATAAAGTTGGATTTTTAAAAAATTCATAATTTTTATGTACGCTTATTTCAGACTTGGGTTCGAACTTTGGAAGCAGTTTTCTAAAAATCTATGGTACCAAATGGGCTGAAATTTTGGAAAAGTGGTAAGAATCGTCGTACAAATCAAATTTAGTCACAAAATCTCCATCAAGTTTGACTATTAGAAAAATCTTGATTTTAATGAACGCTAGTTTCAGACTTGGGTTCGAACTTTGGAAGCAGTTTTCTCAAAATCTATGGTACCAAATGGGCTTGAATTTTGGAACAGTCATGAGAATCATGCTCCAAATCGAATTCAGTCACAAAATCTATATAAAGATGGTTTTTTTTTTAAATCATAATTTTTATGGACGCAATTTTCAGACTTGGGTTTGTACTTTGGAAGCAGTTTTCTCAGACTCTATGGTACCAAATGGACTGAAATTTAGGAAAAGTGGTAAGAATCGTTGTACAAATCGAATTCAGTCACAAAATCTCCATAAAGTTTGACACTTAGAAAAATCTTGATTTTAATAAACGCTTATTTCAGACTTGGGTTCGAACTTTGGAAGCAGTTTTCTCAAAATCTATGGTACCAAATGGGCTGAAATTTTGGAAAAGTGGTAAAAATCGTCGTACAAATCAAATTCAGTCACAAAATCTCCATAAAGTTTGACTCTTAGAAAAATCTTGATTTTAATGAACGCTAGTTTCAGACTTGGGTTCGAACTTTGGAAGCAGTTTTCTCAAAATCTATGGTACCAAATGGGCTTGAATTTTGGAACAGTCATGAGAATCATGCTCCAAATCGAATTCAGTCACAAAATCTCCATAAAGTTGGAATTTTAAAAAATTCATAATTTTTATGGACGCAATTTTCAGACTTGGGTTCGAACTTTGGAAGCAGTTTTCTCAGACTCTATGGTCCCAAATGTGCCGAAATTTCGGAAACGTGGTAAAAATCGTGGTAGAAATCGAATTCAGTCTTAAAATCTCCATAAAGTTTGACTCTTAGAAAAATCTTGATTTCAATAAACACTTATTTCAGACTTGGGTTCGAACTTTGGAAGCAGTTTTCTCAAAATCTATGGTACCAAATGGGCTGAAATTTTGGAAAAGTGGTAAGAATCGTCGTACAAATCAAATTCAGTCACAAAATCTCCATAAAGTTTGACTCTTAGAAAAATCTTGATTTTAATGAACGCAAGTTTCAGACTTGGGTTCGAACTTTGGAAGCAGTTTTCACAGGCTCTATGGTACCAAATGGACTGAAATTTAGGAAAAGTGATAAGAATCGTTGTACAAATCGAATTCAGTCACAAAATCTCCATAAAGTTTGACTCTTAGAAAAATCTTGATTTCAATAAAAGCTTATTTCAGACTTGGGTTCGAACTTTGGAAGCAGTTTTCTCAAAATCTATGGTACCAAATGGGCTTGAATTTCGGAACAGTCATGAGAATCATGCTCCAAATCGAATTCAGTCACAAAATCTATATAAAGTCGGATTTTTTTAAAAATCATAATTTTTATGGACGCAATTTTCAGACTTGGGTTCGAACTTTGGAAGCAGTTTTCTCAGACTCTATCCTCTCAAATGGACTGAAATTTTGGAAAAGTGGTAAGAATCGTGGAACAAATCGAATTCAGTCACAAAATCTCCATAAAGTTGGATTGTTAAAAAATTCATAATTTTAATAAACGCTTATTTCAGACTTGGGTCCGATCTTTGGAAGCAGTTTTCTCAGACTCTATGGTACCAAATGGACTGAAATTTTGGAAAAGTGGTAAGAATCGTCGTACAAATCAAATTCAGTCACAAAATCTCCATAAAGTGTTACTCTTAGAAAAATCTTGATTTTAATGAACGCTAGTTTCAGACTTGGGTTCGAACTTTGGAAGCAGTTTTCTCAAAATCTATGGTACCAATTGGGCTTGAATTTTGAAACAGTCATGAGAATCATTATCCAAATCGAATTCAGTCACAAAATCTATATAAAGTTGGTTTTTTTTAAAAATCATAATTTTTATGGACGCAATTTTCAGACTTGGGTTCGTTCTTTGGAAGCAGTTTTCTCAGACTCTATGGTACCAAATGGACTGAAATTTAGGAAAAGTGGTAAGAATCGTTGTACAAATCGAATTCAGTCACAAAATCTCCATAAAGTTTGACACTTAGAAAAATCTTGATTTTAATAAACGCTTATTTCAGACTTGGGTTCGAACTTTGGAAGCAGTTTTCTCAAAATCTATGGTACCAAATGGGCTGAAATTTTGGAAAAGTGGTAAGAATCGTCGTACAAATCAAATTCAGTCACAAAATCTCCATAAAGTTTGACTCTTAGAAAAATCTTGATTTTAATGAAAGCTAGTTTCAGACTTGGGTTCGAACTTTGGAAGCAGTTTTCTCAAAATCTATGGTACCAAATGGGCTTGAATTTTGGAACAGTCATGAGAATCATGCTCCAAATCGAATTCAGTCACAAAATCTATATAAAGTTGGATTTTTTAAAAAATCATAATTTTTATGGACGCAATTTTCAGACTTGGGTTCGAACTTTGGAAGCAGTTTTCTCAGACTCTATGCTACCAAATGGACTGAAATTTTGGAAAAGTGGTAAGAATCGTGGAACAAATCGAATTCAGTCCTAAAATCTCCATAAAGTTGGATTTTTAAAAAATTCATAATTTTTATGGACGCTTATTTCAGACTTGGGTTCGAACTTTGGAAGCAGTTTTCTCAGGCTCTATGGTCCCAAATGGGCCGAAATTTCGGAAACGTGGTAAAAATCGTGGTACAAATCGAATTCAGTCACAAAATCTCCATAAAGTTTGACTCTTAGAAAAATCTTGATTTTAATGAACGCTAGTTTCAGACTTGGGTTCGAACTTTGGAAGCAGTTTTCTCAAAATCTATCGTACCAAATGGGCTTGAATTTTGGAACAGTCATGAGAATCATGTTCCAAATCGAATTCAGTTACAAAATCTATATAAAGTTGGATTTTTTTAAAAATCATAATTTTTATGGACGCAATTTTAAGACTTGGGTTCGAACTTTGGAAGCAGTTTTCTCAGACTCTATGATACCAAATGGACTGAAATTTAGGAAAAGTGGTAAGAATCGTCGTACAAATCAAATTCAGTCACAAAATCTCCATAAAGTTTGACTCTTAGAAAAATCTTGATTTTAATGAACGCTAGTTTCAGACTTGGGTTCGAACTTTGGAAGCAGTTTTCTCAGGCTCTATGGTCCCAATTGGGCCGAAATTTCGGAAACGTGGTAAAAATCGTGGTACAAATCGAATTCAGTCACAAAATCTCCATAAAGTTTGACTCTTAGAAAAATCTTGATTTTAATGAACGCTAGTTTCAGACTTGGGTTCGAACTTTGGAAGCAGTTTTCTCAGACTCTATCCTCTCAAATGGACTGAAATTTTGGAAAAGTGGTAGGAATCGTGGAACAAATCGAATTCAGTCACAAAATCTCCATAAAGTTGGATTTTTAAAAAATTCATAATTTTTATGTACGCTTATTTCAGACTTGGGTTCGAACTTTGGAAGCAGTTTTCTAAAAATCTATGGTACCAAATGGGCTGAAATTTTGGAAAAGTGGTAAGAATCGTCGTACAAATCAAATTTAGTCACAAAATCTCCATCAAGTTTGACTATTAGAAAAATCTTGATTTTAATGAACGCTAGTTTCAGACTTGGGTTCGAACTTTGGAAGCAGTTTTCTCAAAATCTATGGTACCAAATGGGCTTGAATTTTGGAACAGTCATGAGAATCATGCTCCAAATCGAATTCAGTCACAAAATCTATATAAAGTTGGTTTTTTTTTTAAATCATAATTTTTATGGACGCAATTTTCAGACTTGGGTTTGTACTTTGGAAGCAGTTTTCTCAGACTCTATGGTACCAAATGGACTGAAATTTAGGAAAAGTGGTAAGAATCGTTGTACAAATCGAATTCAGTCACAAAATCTCCATAAAGTTTGACACTTAGAAAAATCTTGATTTTAATAAACGCTTATTTCAGACTTGGGTTCGAACTTTGGAAGCAGTTTTCTCAAAATCTATGGTACCAAATGGGCTGAAATTTTGGAAAAGTGGTAAAAATCGTCGTACAAATCAAATTCAGTCACAAAATCTCCATAAAGTTTGACTCTTAGAAAAATCTTGATTTTAATGAACGCTAGTTTCAGACTTGGGTTCGAACTTTGGAAGCAGTTTTCTCAAAATCTATGGTACCAAATGGGCTTGAATTTTGGAACAGTCATGAGAATCATGCTCCAAATCGAATTCAGTCACAAAATCTCCATAAAGTTGGAATTTTAAAAAATTCATAATTTTTATGGACGCAATTTTCAGACTTGGGTTCGAACTTTGGAAGCAGTTTTCTCAGACTCTATGGTCCCAAATGTGCCGAAATTTCGGAAACGTGGTAAAAATCGTGGTAGAAATCGAATTCAGTCTTAAAATCTCCATAAAGTTTGACTCTTAGAAAAATCTTGATTTCAATAAACACTTATTTCAGACTTGGGTTCGAACTTTGGAAGCAGTTTTCTCAGACTCTATCCTCTCAAATGGACTGAAATTTTGGAAAAGTGGTAGGAATCGTGGAACAAATCGAATTCAGTCACAAAATCTCCATAAAGTTGGATTTTTAAAAAATTCATAATTTTTATGGACGCTTATTTCAGACTTGGGTTCGAACTTTGGAAGCAGTTTTCTCAGGCTCTATGGTCCCAATTGGGCCGAAATTTCGGAAACGTGGTAAAAATCGTGGTACAAATCGAATTCAGTCACAAAATCTCCATAAAGTTTGACTCTTAGAAAAATCTTGATTTTTGAAAGTGGTAAGAATCGTTGAACAAATCGAATTCAGTCACAAAATCTCCATAAAGTTGGATTTTTAAAAAATTCATAATTTTTATGGAAGCTTATTTATGACTTGGGTTCGAACTTTGGAAGCAGTTTTCTCAGGCTCTATGGTCCCAAATGGGCCGAAATTTCGGAAACATCGTAAAAATCGTGGTACAAATCGAATTCAGTCACAAAATCTCCATAAAGTTTGACTCTTAGAAAAATCTTGATTTTAATAAACGCTTATTTCAGACTTGGGTTCGAACTTTGGAAGCAGTTTTCTCAAAATCTATGGTACCAAATGGGCTGAAATTTTGGAAAGGTGGTAAGAATCGTCGTACAAATAGAATTCAGTCTTAAAATCTCCATAAAGTTTGACTCTTAGAAAAATCTTGATTTTAATGAACGCTAGTTTCAGACTTGGGTTCGAACTTTGGAAGCAGTTTTCTCAAAATCTATGGTACCAAATGGACTGAAATTTAGGAAAAGTGGTAAGAATCGTCGTACAAATCAAATTCAGTCACAAAATCTCCATCAAGTTTGACTATTAGAAAAATCTTGATTTTAATGAACGCTAGTTTCAGACTTGGGTTCGAACTTTGGAAGCAGTTTTCTCAAAATCTATGGTACCAAATGGGCTTGAATTTTGGAACAGTCATGAGAATCATGCTCCAAATCGAATTCAGTCACAAAATCTATATAAAGTTGGTTTTTTTTAAAATCATAATTTTTATGGACGCAATTTTCAGACTTGGGTTCGTACTTTGGAAGCAGTTTTCTCAGACTCTATGGTACCAAATGGACTGAAATTTAGGAAAAGTGGTAAGAATCGTCGTACAAATCAAATTCAGTCACAAAATCTCCATAAAGTGTGACTCTTAGAAAAATCTTGATTTTAATGAACGCTAGTTTCAGACTCGGGTTCGAACTTTGGAAGCAGTTTTCTCAGGCTCTATGGTCCCAATTGGGCCGAAATTTCGGAAACGTGGTAAAAATCGTGGTACAAATCGAATTCAGTCACAAAATCTCCATAAAGTTGGATTTTTAAAAAATTCATAATTTTTATGTACGCTTATTTCAGACTTGGGTTCGAACTTTGGAAGCAGTTTTCTAAAAATCTATGGTACCAAATGGGCTGAAATTTTGGAAAAGTGGTAAGAATCGTCGTACAAATCAAATTTAGTCACAAAATCTCCATCAAGTTTGACTATTAGAAAAATCTTGATTTTAATGAACGCTAGTTTCAGACTTGGGTTCGAACTTTGGAAGCAGTTTTCTCAAAATCTATGGTACCAAATGGGCTTGAATTTTGGAACAGTCATGAGAATCATGCTCCAAATCGAATTCAGTCACAAAATCTATATAAAGATGGTTTTTTTTTTAAATCATAATTTTTATGGACGCAATTTTCAGACTTGGGTTTGTACTTTGGAAGCAGTTTTCTCAGACTCTATGGTACCAAATGGACTGAAATTTAGGAAAAGTGGTAAGAATCGTTGTACAAATCGAATTCAGTCACAAAATCTCCATAAAGTTTGACACTTAGAAAAATCTTGATTTTAATAAACGCTTATTTCAGACTTGGGTTCGAACTTTGGAAGCAGTTTTCTCAAAATCTATGGTACCAAATGGGCTGAAATTTTGGAAAAGTGGTAAAAATCGTCGTACAAATCAAATTCAGTCACAAAATCTCCATAAAGTTTGACTCTTAGAAAAATCTTGATTTTAATGAACGCTAGTTTCAGACTTGGGTTCGAACTTTGGAAGCAGTTTTCTCAAAATCTATGGTACCAAATGGGCTTGAATTTTGGAACAGTCATGAGAATCATGCTCCAAATCGAATTCAGTCACAAAATCTCCATAAAGTTGGAATTTTAAAAAATTCATAATTTTTATGGACGCAATTTTCAGACTTGGGTTCGAACTTTGGAAGCAGTTTTCTCAGACTCTATGGTCCCAAATGTGCCGAAATTTCGGAAACGTGGTAAAAATCGTGGTAGAAATCGAATTCAGTCTTAAAATCTCCATAAAGTTTGACTCTTAGAAAAATCTTGATTTCAATAAACACTTATTTCAGACTTGGGTTCGAACTTTGGAAGCAGTTTTCTCAAAATCTATGGTACCAAATGGGCTGAAATTTTGGAAAAGTGGTAAGAATCGTCGTACAAATCAAATTCAGTCACAAAATCTCCATAAAGTTTGACTCTTAGAAAAATCTTGATTTTAATGAACGCAAGTTTCAGACTTGGGTTCGAACTTTGGAAGCAGTTTTCACAGGCTCTATGGTACCAAATGGACTGAAATTTAGGAAAAGTGATAAGAATCGTTGTACAAATCGAATTCAGTCACAAAATCTCCATAAAGTTTGACTCTTAGAAAAATCTTGATTTCAATAAAAGCTTATTTCAGACTTGGGTTCGAACTTTGGAAGCAGTTTTCTCAAAATCTATGGTACCAAATGGGCTTGAATTTCGGAACAGTCATGAGAATCATGCTCCAAATCGAATTCAGTCACAAAATCTATATAAAGTCGGATTTTTTTAAAAATCATAATTTTTATGGACGCAATTTTCAGACTTGGGTTCGAACTTTGGAAGCAGTTTTCTCAGACTCTATCCTCTCAAATGGACTGAAATTTTGGAAAAGTGGTAAGAATCGTGGAACAAATCGAATTCAGTCACAAAATCTCCATAAAGTTGGATTGTTAAAAAATTCATAATTTTAATAAACGCTTATTTCAGACTTGGGTCCGATCTTTGGAAGCAGTTTTCTCAGACTCTATGGTACCAAATGGACTGAAATTTTGGAAAAGTGGTAAGAATCGTCGTACAAATCAAATTCAGTCACAAAATCTCCATAAAGTGTTACTCTTAGAAAAATCTTGATTTTAATGAACGCTAGTTTCAGACTTGGGTTCGAACTTTGGAAGCAGTTTTCTCAAAATCTATGGTACCAATTGGGCTTGAATTTTGAAACAGTCATGAGAATCATTATCCAAATCGAATTCAGTCACAAAATCTATATAAAGTTGGTTTTTTTTAAAAATCATAATTTTTATGGACGCAATTTTCAGACTTGGGTTCGTTCTTTGGAAGCAGTTTTCTCAGACTCTATGGTACCAAATGGACTGAAATTTAGGAAAAGTGGTAAGAATCGTTGTACAAATCGAATTCAGTCACAAAATCTCCATAAAGTTTGACACTTAGAAAAATCTTGATTTTAATAAACGCTTATTTCAGACTTGGGTTCGAACTTTGGAAGCAGTTTTCTCAAAATCTATGGTACCAAATGGGCTGAAATTTTGGAAAAGTGGTAAGAATCGTCGTACAAATCAAATTCAGTCACAAAATCTCCATAAAGTTTGACTCTTAGAAAAATCTTGATTTTAATGAAAGCTAGTTTCAGACTTGGGTTCGAACTTTGGAAGCAGTTTTCTCAAAATCTATGGTACCAAATGGGCTTGAATTTTGGAACAGTCATGAGAATCATGCTCCAAATCGAATTCAGTCACAAAATCTATATAAAGTTGGATTTTTTAAAAAATCATAATTTTTATGGACGCAATTTTCAGACTTGGGTTCGAACTTTGGAAGCAGTTTTCTCAGACTCTATGCTACCAAATGGACTGAAATTTTGGAAAAGTGGTAAGAATCGTGGAACAAATCGAATTCAGTCCTAAAATCTCCATAAAGTTGGATTTTTAAAAAATTCATAATTTTTATGGACGCTTATTTCAGACTTGGGTTCGAACTTTGGAAGCAGTTTTCTCAGGCTCTATGGTCCCAAATGGGCCGAAATTTCGGAAACGTGGTAAAAATCGTGGTACAAATCGAATTCAGTCACAAAATCTCCATAAAGTTTGACTCTTAGAAAAATCTTGATTTTAATGAACGCTAGTTTCAGACTTGGGTTCGAACTTTGGAAGCAGTTTTCTCAAAATCTATCGTACCAAATGGGCTTGAATTTTGGAACAGTCATGAGAATCATGTTCCAAATCGAATTCAGTTACAAAATCTATATAAAGTTGGATTTTTTTAAAAATCATAATTTTTATGGACGCAATTTTAAGACTTGGGTTCGAACTTTGGAAGCAGTTTTCTCAGACTCTATGATACCAAATGGACTGAAATTTAGGAAAAGTGGTAAGAATCGTCGTACAAATCAAATTCAGTCACAAAATCTCCATAAAGTTTGACTCTTAGAAAAATCTTGATTTTAATGAACGCTAGTTTCAGACTTGGGTTCGAACTTTGGAAGCAGTTTTCTCAGGCTCTATGGTCCCAATTGGGCCGAAATTTCGGAAACGTGGTAAAAATCGTGGTACAAATCGAATTCAGTCACAAAATCTCCATAAAGTTTGACTCTTAGAAAAATCTTGATTTTAATGAACGCTAGTTTCAGACTTGGGTTCGAACTTTGGAAGCAGTTTTCTCAAAATCTATGGTACCAAATGGGCTTGAATTTTGGAACAGTCATGAGAATCATGCTCCAAATCGAAATCAGTCACAAAATCTATATAAAGTTGGTTTTTTTTTAAAATCATAATTTTTATGGACGCAATTTTCAGACTTGGGTTCGAACTTTGGAAGCAGTTTTCTCAGACTCTATGGTACCAAATGGACTGAAATTTTGGAAAAGTGGTAAGAATCGTCGTACAAATAGAATTCAGTCACAAAATCTCCATAAAGTTTGACTCTTAGAAAAATCTTGATTTTAATGAACGCTAGTTTCAGACTTGGGTTAGAACTTTGGAAGCAGTTTTCTCAGACTCTATGATACCAAATGGACTGAAATTTTGGAAAAGTGGTAAGAATCGTGGAACAAATCGAATTCAGTCCTAAAATCTCCATAAAGTTGGATTTTTAAAAAATTCATAATTTTTATGGACGCTTATTTCAGACTTGGGTTCGAACTTTGGAAGCAGTTTTCTCAGGCTCTATGGTCCCAAATGGGCCGAAATTTCGGAAACGTGGTAAAAATCGTGGTACAAATCGAATTCAGTCACAAAATCTCCATAAAGTTTGACTCTTAGAAAAATCTTGATTTTAATGAACGCTAGTTTCAGACTTGGGTTCGAACTTTGGAAGCAGTTTTCTCAAAATCTATCGTACCAAATGGGCTTGAATTTTGGAACAGTCATGAGAATCATGCTCCAAATCGAATTCAGTTACAAAATCTATATAAAGTTGGATTTTTTTAAAAATCATAATTTTTATGGACGCAATTTTAAGACTTGGGTTCGAACTTTGGAAGCAGTTTTCTCAGACTCTATGATACCAAATGGACTGAAATTTAGGAAAAGTGGTAAGAATCGTCGTACAAATCAAATTCAGTCACAAAATCTCCATAAAGTTTGACTCTTAGAAAAATCTTGATTTTAATGAACGCTAGTTTCAGACTTGGGTTCGAACTTTGGAAGCAGTTTTCTCAGGCTCTATGGTCCCAATTGGGCCGAAATTTCGGAAACGTGGTAAAAATCGTGGTACAAATCGAATTCAGTCACAAAATCTCCATAAAGTTTGACTCTTAGAAAAATCTTGATTTTAATGAACGCTAGTTTCAGACTTGGGTTCGAACTTTGGAAGCAGTTTTCTCAAAATCTATGGTACCAAATGGGCTTGAATTTTGGAACAGTCATGAGAATCATGCTCCAAATCGAAATCAGTCACAAAATCTATATAAAGTTGGTTTTTTTTTAAAATCATAATTTTTATGGACGCAATTTTCAGACTTGGGTTCGAACTTTGGAAGCAGTTTTCTCAGACTCTATGGTACCAAATGGACTGAAATTTAGGAAAAGTGGTAAGAATCGTCGTACAAATCAAATTCAGTCACAAAATCTCCATAAAGTTTGACTCTTAGAAAAATCTTGATTTTAATGAACGCTAGTTTCAGACTTGGGTTCGAACTTTGGAAGCAGTTTTCTCAAAATCTATGGTACCAAATGGGCTTGAATTTTGGAACAGTCATGAGAATCATGCTCCAAATCGAATTCAGTCACAAAATCTATATAAAGTTGGATTTTTTTAAAAATCATAATTTTTATGGACGCAATTTTCAGACTTGGGTTCGAACTTTGGAAGCAGTTTTCTTAGACTCTATGATACCAAATGGACTGAAATTTTGGAAAAGTGGTAAGAATCGTGGAACAAATCGCATTCAGTCACAAAATCTCCATAAAGTTGGATTTTTAAAAAATTCATAATTTTTATGGACGCTTATTTCAGACTTGGGTTCGAACTTTGGAAGCAGTTTTCTCAAAATCTATATTACCAAATGGGCCGAAATTTCGGAAACGTGGTAAAAATCGTGGTACAAATCGAATTCAGTCACAAAATCTCCATAAAGTTTGACTCTTAGAAAAATCTTGATTTCAATAAACGCTTATTTCAGACTTGGGTTCGAACTTTGGAAGCAGTTTTCTCAAAGTCTATTTTACCAAATGGGCTTGAATTTTGGAACAGTCATGAGAATCATGCTCCAAATCGAATTCAGTCACAAAATCTATATAAAGTTGGATTTTTTTTAAAATCATAATTTTTATGGACGCAATTTTCAGACTTGGGTTCGAACTTTGGAAGCAGTTTTCTCAGACTCTATGATACCAAATGGACTGAAATTTAGGAAAAGTGGTAAGAATCGTCGTACAAATCAAATTCAGTCACAAAATCTCCATAAAGTTTGACTCTTAGAAAAATCTTGATTTTAATGAACGCTAGTTTCAGACTTGGGTTCGAACTTTGGAAGCAGTTTTCTCAGGCTCTATGGTCCCAATTGGGCCGAAATTTCGGAAACGTGGTAAAAATCGTGTTACAAATCGAATTCAGTCACAAAATCTCCATAAAGTTTGACTCTTAGAAAAATCTTGATTTTAATGAACGCTAGTTTCAGACTTGGGTTCGAACTTTGGAAGCAGTTTTCTCAAAATCTATGGTACCAAATGGGCTTGAATTTTGGAACAGTCATGAGAATCATGCTCCAAATCGAAATCAGTCACAAAATCTATATAAAGTTGGTTTTTTTTTAAAATCATAATTTTTATGGACGCAATTTTCAGACTTGGGTTCGAACTTTGGAAGCAGTTTTCTCAGACTCTATGGTACCAAATGGACTGAAATTTAGGAAAAGTGGTAAGAATCGTCGTACAAATCAAATTCAGTCACAAAATCTCCATAAAGTTTGACTCTTAGAAAAATCTTGATTTTAATGAACGCTAGTTTCAGACTTGGGTTCGAACTTTGGAAGCAGTTTTCTCAAAATCTATGGTACCAAATGGGCTTGAATTTTGGAACAGTCATGAGAATCATGCTCCAAATCGAATTCAGTCACAAAATCTATATAAAGTTGGATTTTTTTAAAAATCATAATTTTTATGGACGCAATTTTCAGACTTGGGTTCGAACTTTGGAAGCAGTTTTCTTAGACTCTATGATACCAAATGGACTGAAATTTTGGAAAAGTGGTAAGAATCGTGGAACAAATCGCATTCAGTCACAAAATCTCCATAAAGTTGGATTTTTAAAAAATTCATAATTTTTATGGACGCTTATTTCAGACTTGGGTTCGAACTTTGGAAGCAGTTTTCTCAAAATCTATATTACCAATTGGGCCGAAATTTCGGAAACGTGGTAAAAATCGTGTTACAAATCGAATTCAGTCACAAAATCTCCATAAAGTTTGACTCTTAGAAAAATCTTGATTTTAATGAACGCTAGTTTCAGACTTGGGTTCGAACTTTGGAAGCAGTTTTCTCAAAATCTATGGTACCAAATGGGCTTGAATTTTGGAACAGTCATGAGAATCATGCTCCAAATCGAAATCAGTCACAAAATCTATATAAAGTTGGTTTTTTTTTAAAATCATAATTTTTATGGACGCAATTTTCAGACTTGGGTTCGAACTTTGGAAGCAGTTTTCTCAGACTCTATGGTACCAAATGGACTGAAATTTAGGAAAAGTGGTAAGAATCGTCGTACAAATCAAATTCAGTCACAAAATCTCCATAAAGTTTGACTCTTAGAAAAATCTTGATTTTAATGAACGCTAGTTTCAGACTTGGGTTCGAACTTTGGAAGCAGTTTTCTCAAAATCTATGGTACCAAATGGGCTTGAATTTTGGAACAGTCATGAGAATCATGCTCCAAATCGAATTCAGTCACAAAATCTATATAAAGTTGGATTTTTTTAAAAATCATAATTTTTATGGACGCAATTTTCAGACTTGGGTTCGAACTTTGGAAGCAGTTTTCTTAGACTCTATGATACCAAATGGACTGAAATTTTGGAAAAGTGGTAAGAATCGTGGAACAAATCGCATTCAGTCACAAAATCTCCATAAAGTTGGATTTTTAAAAAATTCATAATTTTTATGGACGCTTATTTCAGACTTGGGTTCGAACTTTGGAAGCAGTTTTCTCAAAATCTATATTACCAAATGGGCCGAAATTTCGGAAACGTGGTAAAAATCGTGGTACAAATCGAATTCAGTCACAAAATCTCCATAAAGTTTGACTCTTAGAAAAATCTTGATTTCAATAAACGCTTATTTCAGACTTGGGTTCGAACTTTGGAAGCAGTTTTCTCAAAGTCTATTTTACCAAATGGGCTTGAATTTTGGAACAGTCATGAGAATCATGCTCCAAATCGAATTCAGTCACAAAATCTATATAAAGTTGGATTTTTTTTAAAATCATAATTTTTATGGACGCAATTTTCAGACTTGGGTTCGAACTTTGGAAGCAGTTTTCTCAGACTCTATGATACCAAATGGACTGAAATTTTGGAAAAGTGGTAAGAATCGTCGTACAAATAGAATTCAGTCACAAAATCTCCATAAAGTTTGACTCTTAGAAAAATCTTGATTTTAATGAACGCTAGTTTCAGACTTGGGTTAGAACTTTGGAAGCAGTTTTCTCAGACTCTATGATACCAAATGGACTGAAATTTTGGAAAAGTGGTAAGAATCGTGGAACAAATCGAATTCTGTCACAAAATCTTCATAAAGATGGATTTTTAAAAAATTCATAATTTTTATGGACGCTTATTTCAGACTTGGGTTCGAACTTTGGAAGCAGTTTTCTCAGGCTCTATGGTCCCAAATGGGCCGAAATTTCGGAAACGTGGTAAAAATCGTGGTACAAATCGAATTCAGTCACAAAATCTCCATAAAGTTTGACTCTTAGAAAAATCTTGATTTTAATAAACGCTTATTTCAGACCTGGGTTCGAACTTTGGAAGCAGTTTTCTCAGACTCTATGCTACCAAATGGACTGAAATTTTGGAAAAGTGGTAAGAATCGTGGAACAAATCGAATTCAGTCACAAAATCTCCATAAAGTTTGACACTTAGAAAAATCTTGATTTTAATAAACGCTTATTTCAGACTTGGGTTCGAACTTTGGAAGCACTTTTCTCAGGCTCTATGGTATCAAATGGGCTGAAATTTTGGAAAAGTGGTAAGAATCGTGAAACAAATCGAATTCAGTCACAAAATCTCCATATAGTTTGACAGTTAGAAAAATCTTGATTTTAATAAACGCTTAATTCAGACTTGGGTTCGAATTTTGGAAGCAGTTTTCTCAAAATCTATGGTACCAAATGGGCTTGAATTTTGGAACAGTCATGAGAATCATGCTCCAAATCGAATTCAGTCACAAAATCTATATAAAATTGGCTTTTTTAAAAAATCCTAATTTTTATGGATGCTAATTTCAGACTTGGGTTCGAACTTTGGAAGCACTTTTCTCAGGCTCTATGGTACCAAATGGGCTGAAATTTTGAAAACCTGGTAAGAATCGTGGTTTATATCGAATTCAGTCATTAAATCTCCATAAAGTTGGATTTTTAAAAAAATCGAAATTTTTATGGATGGCTAATTTCAGACTTGGGTTCGAACTTTGGAAGCAGTTTTCTCAGGCTCTATGGTCCCAATTGGGCCGAAATTTCGGAAACGTGGTAAAAATCGTGGTACAAATCGAATTCAGTCACAAAATCTCCATAAAGTTTGACTCTTAGAAAAATCTTGATTTTAATGAACGCTAGTTTCAGACTTGGGTTCGAACTTTGGAAGCAGTTTTCTCAAAATCTATGGTACCAAATGGGCTTGAATTTTGGAACAGTCATGAGAATCATGCTCCAAATCGAAATCAGTCACAAAATCTATATAAAGTTGGTTTTTTTTTAAAATCATAATTTTTATGGACGCAATTTTCAGACTTGGGTTCGAACTTTGGAAGCAGTTTTCTCAGACTCTATGGTACCAAATGGACTGAAATTTAGGAAAAGTGGTAAGAATCGTCGTACAAATCAAATTCAGTCACAAAATCTCCATAAAGTTTGACTCTTAGAAAAATCTTGATTTTAATGAACGCTAGTTTCAGACTTGGGTTCGAACTTTGGAAGCAGTTTTCTCAAAATCTATGGTACCAAATGGGCTTGAATTTTGGAACAGTCATGAGAATCATGCTCCAAATCGAATTCAGTCACAAAATCTATATAAAGTTGGATTTTTTTAAAAATCATAATTTTTATGGACGCAATTTTCAGACTTGGGTTCGAACTTTGGAAGCAGTTTTCTTAGACTCTATGATACCAAATGGACTGAAATTTTGGAAAAGTGCTAAGAATCGTGGAACAAATCGCATTCAGTCACAAAATCTCCATAAAGTTGGATTTTTAAAAAATTCATAATTTTTATGGACGCTTATTTCAGACTTGGGTTCGAACTTTGGAAGCAGTTTTCTCAAAATCTATATTACCAAATGGGCTTGAATTTTGGAACAGTCATGAGAATCATGCTCCAAATCGAATTCAGTCACAAAATCTATATAAAGTTGGATTTTTTTAAAAATCATAATTTTTATGGACGCTTATTTCAGACTTGGGTTCGAACTTTGGAAGCAGTTTTCTCAGGCTCTATGGTCCCAATTGGGCCGAAATTTCGGAAACGTGGTAAAAATCGTGGTACAAATCGAATTCAGTCACAAAATCTCCATAAAGTTTGACTCTTAGAAAAATCTTGATTTCAATAAACGCTTATTTCAGACTTGGGTTCGAACTTTGGAAGCAGTTTTCTCAAAGTCTATTTTACCAAATGGGCTTGAATTTTGGAACAGTCATGAGAATCATGCTCCAAATCGAATTCAGTCACAAAATCTATATAAAGTTGGATTTTTTTTAAAATCATAATTTTTATGGACGCAATTTTCAGACTTGGGTTCGAACTTTGGAAGCAGTTTTCTCAGACTCTATGGATACCAAATGGACTGAAATTTTGGAAAAGTGGTATATGAATCGTCGTACAAATAGAATTCAGTCACAAAATCTCCATAAAGTTTGACTCTTAGAAAAATCTTGATTTTAATGAACGCTAGTTTCAGACTTGGGTTAGAACTTTGGAAGCAGTTTTCTCAGACTCTATGATACCAAATGGACTGAAATTTTGGAAAAGTGGTAAGAATCGTGGAACAAATCGAATTCTGTCACAAAATCTTCATAAAGATGGATTTTTAAAAAATTCATAATTTTTATGGACGCTTATTTCAGACTTGGGTTCGAACTTTGGAAGCAGTTTTCTCAGGCTCTATGGTCCCAAATGGGCCGAAATTTCGGAAACGTGGTAAAAATCGTGGTACAAATCGAATTCAGTCACAAAATCTCCATAAAGTTTGACTCTTAGAAAAATCTTGATTTTAATAAACGCTTATTTCAGACCTGGGTTCGAACTTTGGAAGCAGTTTTCTCAAAATCTATGGTACCAAATGGGCTGAAATTTTGGAAAAGTGGTAAGAATCGTTGTACAAATAGAATTCAGTCACAAAATCTCCATAAAGTTTGACTCTTAGAAAAATCTTGATTTTAATGAACGCTAGTTTCAGACTTGGGTTCGAACTTTGGAAGCAGTTTTCTCAAAATCTATATTACCAAATGGGCTTGAATTTTGGAACAGTCATGAGATTCATGCTCCAAATCGAATTCAGTTACAAAATCTATATAAAGTTGGATTTTTTTAAAAATCATAATTTTTATGGACGCAATTTTAAGACTTGGGTTCGAACTTTGGAAGCAGTTTTCTCAGACTCTATGATACCAAATGGACTGAAATTTTGTAAAAGTGGTAAGAATCGTCGTACAAATAGAATTCAGTCACAAAATCTCCATAAAGTTTGACTCTTAGAAAAATCTTGATTTTAATAAACGCTTATTTCAGACTTGGGTTCGAACTTTGGAAGCAGTTTTCTCAAAATCTATGGTACCAAATGGGCTTGAATTTTGGAACAGTCATGAGAATCATGCTCCAAATCGAAATCAGTCACAAAATCTATATAAAGTTGGTTTTTTTTAAAAATCATAATTTTTATGGACGCAATTTCCAGACTTGGGTTCGAACTTTGGAAGCAGTTTTCTCAGACTCTATGCTACCAAATGGACTGAAATTTTGGAAAAGTGGTAAGAATCGTGGAACAAATCGAATTCAGTCACAAAATCTCCATAAAGTTGGATTTTTAAAAAATTCATAATTTTTATGGACGCTTATTTCAGACTTGGGTTCGAACTTTGGAAGCAGTTTTCTCAGGCTCTATGGTCCCAAATGGGCCGAAATTTCGGAAACGTGGTAAAAATCGTGGTACAAATCGAATTCAGTCACAAAATCTCCATAAAGTTTGACTCTTAGAAAAATCTTGATTTTAATAAACGCTTATTTCAAACTTGGGTTCGAACTTTGGAAGCAGTTTTCTCAAAATCTATGGTACCAAATGGGCTGAAATTTTGGAAAAGTGGTAAGAATCGTCGTACAAATAGAATTCAGTCACAAAATCTCCATAAAGTTTGACTCTTAGAAAAATCTTGATTTTAATGAACGCTAGTTTCAGACTTGGGTTCGAACTTTGGAAGCAGTTTTCTCAAAATCTATCGTACCAAATGGGCTTGAATTTTGGAACAGTCATGAGAATCATGCTCCAAATCGAATTCAGTCACAAAATCTATATAAAGTTGGATTTTTTTAAAAATCATAATTTTTATGGACGCAATTTTCAGACTTGGGTTCGAACTTTGGAAGCAGTTTTCTCAGACTCTATGCTACCAAATGGACTGAAATTTTGGAAAAGTGGTAAGAATCGTGGAACAAATCGAATTCAGTCACAAAATCTCCATAAAGTTGGATTTTTAAAAAATTCATAATTTTTATGGACGCTTATTTCAGACTTGGGTTCGAACTTTGGAAGCAGTTTTCTCAGGCTCTATGGTCCCAATTGGGCCGAAATTTCGGAAACGTGGTAAAAATCGTGGTACAAATCGAATTCAGTCACAAAATCTCCATAAAGTTTGACTCTTAGAAAAATCTTGATTTTAATAAACGCTTATTTCAGACTTGGGTTCGAACTTTGGAAGCAGTTTTCTCAAAGTCTATTTTACCAAATGGGCTTGAATTTTGGAACAGTCATGAGAATCATGCTCCAAATCGAATTCAGTCACAAAATCTATATAAAGTTGGATTTTTTTAAAAATCATAATTTTTATGGACGCTTATTTCAGACTTGGGTTCGAACTTTGGAAGCAGTTTTCTCAGGCTCTATGGTCCCAATTGGGCCGAAATTTCGGAAACGTGGTAAAAATCGTGGTACAAATCGAATTCAGTCACAAAATCTCCATAAAGTTTGACTCTTAGAAAAATCTTGATTTTAATGAACGCTAGTTTCAGACTTGGGTTCGAACTTTGGAAGCAGTTTTCTCAAAATCTATGGTACCAAATGGGCTTGAATTTTGGAACAGTCATGAGAATCATGCTCCAAATCGAAATCAGTCACAAAATCTATATAAAGTTGGTTTTTTTTTAAAATCATAATTTTTATGGACGCAATTTTCAGACTTGGGTTCGAACTTTGGAAGCAGTTTTCTCAGACTCTATGGTACCAAATGGACTGAAATTTAGGAAAAGTGGTAAGAATCGTCGTACAAATCAAATTCAGTCACAAAATCTCCATAAAGTTTGACTCTTAGAAAAATCTTGATTTTAATGAACGCTAGTTTCAGACTTGGGTTCGAACTTTGGAAGCAGTTTTCTCAAAATCTATGGTACCAAATGGGCTTGAATTTTGGAACAGTCATGAGAATCATGCTCCAAATCGAATTCAGTCACAAAATCTATATAAAGTTGGATTTTTTTAAAAATCATAATTTTTATGGACGCAATTTTCAGACTTGGGTTCGAACTTTGGAAGCAGTTTTCTTAGACTCTATGATACCAAATGGACTGAAATTTTGGAAAAGTGGTAAGAATCGTGGAACAAATCGCATTCAGTCACAAAATCTCCATAAAGTTGGATTTTTAAAAAATTCATAATTTTTATGGACGCTTATTTCAGACTTGGGTTCGAACTTTGGAAGCAGTTTTCTCAAAATCTATATTACCAAATGGGCTTGAATTTTGGAACAGTCATGAGAATCATGCTCCAAATCGAATTCAGTCACAAAATCTATATAAAGTTGGATTTTTTTAAAAATCATAATTTTTATGGACGCTTATTTCAGACTTGGGTTCGAACTTTGGAAGCAGTTTTCTCAGGCTCTATGGTCCCAATTGGGCCGAAATTTCGGAAACGTGGTAAAAATCGTGGTACAAATCGAATTCAGTCACAAAATCTCCATAAAGTTTGACTCTTAGAAAAATCTTGATTTCAATAAACGCTTATTTCAGACTTGGGTTCGAACTTTGGAAGCAGTTTTCTCAAAGTCTATTTTACCAAATGGGCTTGAATTTTGGAACAGTCATGAGAATCATGCTCCAAATCGAATTCAGTCACAAAATCTATATAAAGTTGGATTTTTTTTAAAATCATAATTTTTATGGACGCAATTTTCAGACTTGGGTTCGAACTTTGGAAGCAGTTTTCTCAGACTCTATGATACCAAATGGACTGAAATTTTGGAAAAGTGGTAAGAATCGTCGTACAAATAGAATTCAGTCACAAAATCTCCATAAAGTTTGACTCTTAGAAAAATCTTGATTTTAATGAACGCTAGTTTCAGACTTGGGTTAGAACTTTGGAAGCAGTTTTCTCAGACTCTATGATACCAAATGGACTGAAATTTTGGAAAAGTGGTAAGAATCGTGGAACAAATCGAATTCTGTCACAAAATCTTCATAAAGATGGATTTTTAAAAAATTCATAATTTTTATGGACGCTTATTTCAGACTTGGGTTCGAACTTTGGAAGCAGTTTTCTCAGGCTCTATGGTCCCAAATGGGCCGAAATTTCGGAAACGTGGTAAAAATCGTGGAACAAATCGAATTCAGTCACAAAATCTCCATAAAGTTGGATTTTTAAAAAATTCATAATTTTTATGGACGCTTATTTCAGACTTGGGTTCGAACTTTGGAAGCAGTTTTCTCAGGCTCTATGGTCCCAAATGGGCCGAAATTTCGGAAACGTGGTAAAAATCGTGGTACAAATCGAATTCAGTCACAAAATCTCCATAAAGTTTGACTCTTAGAAAAATCTTGATTTTAATAAACGCTTATTTCAGACTTGGGTTCGAACTTTGGAAGCAGTTTTCTCAAAATCTATGGTACCAAATGGGCTGAAATTTTGGAAAAGTGGTAAGAATCGTCGTACAAATAGAATTCAGTCACAAAATCTCCATAAAGTTTGACTCTTAGAAAAATCTTGATTTTAATGAACGCTAGTTTCAGACTTGGGTTCGAACTTTGGAAGCAGTTTTCTCAAAATCTATCGTACCAAATGGGCTTGAATTTTGGAACAGTCATGAGAATCATGCTCCAAATCGAATTCAGTCACAAAATCTATATAAAGTTGGATTTTTTTAAAAATCATAATTTTTATGGACGCAATTTTCAGACTTGGGTTCGAACTTTGGAAGCAGTTTTCTCAGACTCTATGCTACCAAATGGACTGAAATTTTGGAAAAGTGGTAAGAATCGTGGAACAAATCGAATTCAGTCACAAAATCTCCATAAAGTTGGATTTTTAAAAAATTCATAATTTTTATGGACGCTTATTTCAGACTTGGGTTCGAACTTTGGAAGCAGTTTTCTCAGGCTCTATGGTCCCAATTGGGCCGAAATTTCGGAAACGTGGTAAAAATCGTGGTACAAATCGAATTCAGTCACAAAATCTCCATAAAGTTTGACTCTTAGAAAAATCTTGATTTTAATAAACGCTTATTTCAGACTTGGGTTCGAACTTTGGAAGCAGTTTTCTCAAAGTCTATTTTACCAAATGGGCTTGAATTTTGGAACAGTCATGAGAATCATGCTCCAAATCGAATTCAGTCACAAAATCTATATAAAGTTGGATTTTTTTAAAAATCATAATTTTTATGGACGCTTATTTCAGACTTGGGTTCGAACTTTGGAAGCAGTTTTCTCAGGCTCTATGGTCCCAATTGGGCCGAAATTTCGGAAACGTGGTAAAAATCGTGGTACAAATCGAATTCAGTCACAAAATCTCCATAAAGTTTGACTCTTAGAAAAATCTTGATTTTAATGAACGCTAGTTTCAGACTTGGGTTCGAACTTTGGAAGCAGTTTTCTCAAAATCTATGGTACCAAATGGGCTTGAATTTTGGAACAGTCATGAGAATCATGCTCCAAATCGAAATCAGTCACAAAATCTATATAAAGTTGGTTTTTTTTTAAAATCATAATTTTTATGGACGCAATTTTCAGACTTGGGTTCGAACTTTGGAAGCAGTTTTCTCAGACTCTATGGTACCAAATGGACTGAAATTTAGGAAAAGTGGTAAGAATCGTCGTACAAATCAAATTCAGTCACAAAATCTCCATAAAGTTTGACTCTTAGAAAAATCTTGATTTTAATGAACGCTAGTTTCAGACTTGGGTTCGAACTTTGGAAGCAGTTTTCTCAAAATCTATGGTACCAAATGGGCTTGAATTTTGGAACAGTCATGAGAATCATGCTCCAAATCGAATTCAGTCACAAAATCTATATAAAGTTGGATTTTTTTAAAAATCATAATTTTTATGGACGCAATTTTCAGACTTGGGTTCGAACTTTGGAAGCAGTTTTCTTAGACTCTATGATACCAAATGGACTGAAATTTTGGAAAAGTGGTAAGAATCGTGGAACAAATCGCATTCAGTCACAAAATCTCCATAAAGTTGGATTTTTAAAAAATTCATAATTTTTATGGACGCTTATTTCAGACTTGGGTTCGAACTTTGGAAGCAGTTTTCTCAAAATCTATATTACCAAATGGGCTTGAATTTTGGAACAGTCATGAGAATCATGCTCCAAATCGAATTCAGTCACAAAATCTATATAAAGTTGGATTTTTTTAAAAATCATAATTTTTATGGACGCTTATTTCAGACTTGGGTTCGAACTTTGGAAGCAGTTTTCTCAGGCTCTATGGTCCCAATTGGGCCGAAATTTCGGAAACGTGGTAAAAATCGTGGTACAAATCGAATTCAGTCACAAAATCTCCATAAAGTTTGACTCTTAGAAAAATCTTGATTTCAATAAACGCTTATTTCAGACTTGGGTTCGAACTTTGGAAGCAGTTTTCTCAAAGTCTATTTTACCAAATGGGCTTGAATTTTGGAACAGTCATGAGAATCATGCTCCAAATCGAATTCAGTCACAAAATCTATATAAAGTTGGATTTTTTTTAAAATCATAATTTTTATGGACGCAATTTTCAGACTTGGGTTCGAACTTTGGAAGCAGTTTTCTCAGACTCTATGATACCAAATGGACTGAAATTTTGGAAAAGTGGTAAGAATCGTCGTACAAATAGAATTCAGTCACAAAATCTCCATAAAGTTTGACTCTTAGAAAAATCTTGATTTTAATGAACGCTAGTTTCAGACTTGGGTTAGAACTTTGGAAGCAGTTTTCTCAGACTCTATGATACCAAATGGACTGAAATTTTGGAAAAGTGGTAAGAATCGTGGAACAAATCGAATTCTGTCACAAAATCTTCATAAAGATGGATTTTTAAAAAATTCATAATTTTTATGGACGCTTATTTCAGACTTGGGTTCGAACTTTGGAAGCAGTTTTCTCAGGCTCTATGGTCCCAAATGGGCCGAAATTTCGGAAACGTGGTAAAAATCGTGGTACAAATCGAATTCAGTCACAAAATCTCCATAAAGTTTGACTCTTAGAAAAATCTTGATTTTAATAAACGCTTATTTCAGACCTGGGTTCGAACTTTGGAAGCAGTTTTCTCAAAATCTATGGTACCAAATGGGCTGAAATTTTGGAAAAGTGGTAAGAATCGTTGTACAAATAGAATTCAGTCACAAAATCTCCATAAAGTTTGACTCTTAGAAAAATCTTGATTTTAATGAACGCTAGTTTCAGACTTGGGTTCGAACTTTGGAAGCAGTTTTCTCAAAATCTATATTACCAAATGGGCTTGAATTTTGGAACAGTCATGAGAATCATGCTCCAAATCGAATTCAGTTACAAAATCTATATAAAGTTGGATTTTTTTAAAAATCATAATTTTTATGGACGCAATTTTAAGACTTGGGTTCGAACTTTGGAAGCAGTTTTCTCAGACTCTATGATACCAAATGGACTGAAATTTTGTAAAAGTGGTAAGAATCGTCGTACAAATAGAATTCAGTCACAAAATCTCCATAAAGTTTGACTCTTAGAAAAATCTTGATTTTAATAAACGCTTATTTCAGACTTGGGTTCGAACTTTGGAAGCAGTTTTCTCAAAATCTATGGTACCAAATGGGCTTGAATTTTGGAACAGTCATGAGAATCATGCTCCAAATCGAAATCAGTCACAAAATCTATATAAAGTTGGTTTTTTTTAAAAATCATAATTTTTATGGACGCAATTTCCAGACTTGGGTTCGAACTTTGGAAGCAGTTTTCTCAGACTCTATGCTACCAAATGGACTGAAATTTTGGAAAAGTGGTAAGAATCGTGGAACAAATCGAATTCAGTCACAAAATCTCCATAAAGTTGGATTTTTAAAAAATTCATAATTTTATGGACGCTTATTTCAGACTTGGGTTCGAACTTTGGAAGCAGTTTTCTCAGGCTCTATGGTCCCAAATGGGCCGAAATTTCGGAAACGTGGTAAAAATCGTGGTACAAATCGAATTCAGTCACAAAATCTCCATAAAGTTTGACTCTTAGAAAAATCTTGATTTTAATAAACGCTTATTTCAGACTTGGGTTCGAACTTTGGAAGCAGTTTTCTCAAAATCTATGGTACCAAATGGGCTGAAATTTTGGAAAAGTGGTAAGAATCGTCGTACAAATAGAATTCAGTCACAAAATCTCCATAAAGTTTGACTCTTAGAAAAATCTTGATTTTAATGAACGCTAGTTTCAGACTTGGGTTCGAACTTTGGAAGCAGTTTTCTCAAAATCTATCGTACCAAATGGGCTTGAATTTTGGAACAGTCATGAGAATCATGCTCCAAATCGAATTCAGTCACAAAATCTATATAAAGTTGGATTTTTTTAAAAATCATAATTTTTATGGACGCAATTTTCAGACTTGGGTTCGAACTTTGGAAGCAGTTTTCTCAGACTCTATGCTACCAAATGGACTGAAATTTTGGAAAAGTGGTAAGAATCGTGGAACAAATCGAATTCAGTCACAAAATCTCCATAAAGTTGGATTTTTAAAAAATTCATAATTTTATGGACGCTTATTTCAGACTTGGGTTCGAACTTTGGAAGCAGTTTTCTCAGGCTCTATGGTCCCAAATGGGCCGAAATTTCGGAAACGTGGTAAAAATCGTGGTACAAATCGAATTCAGTCACAAAATCTCCATAAAGTTTGACTCTTAGAAAAATCTTGATTTTAATAAACGCTTATTTCAGACTTGGGTTCGAACTTTGGAAGCAGTTTTCTCAAAGTCTATTTTACCAAATGGGCTTGAATTTTGGAACAGTCATGAGAATCATGCACCAAATCGAATTCAGTCACAAAATCTATATAAAGTTGGATTTTTTTAAAAATCATAATTTTTATGGACGCTTATTTCAGACTTGGGTTCCAACTTTGGAAGCAGTTTTCTCAGGCTCTATGGTCCCAAATGGGCCGAAATTTCGGAAACGTGGTAAAAATCGTGATACAAATCGAATTTAGTCACAAAATCTCCATAAAGTTTGACTCTTAGAAAAATCTTGATTTTAATAAACGCTTATTTCAGACTTGGGTTCGAACTTTGGAAGCAGTTTTCTCAAAATCTATGGTACCAAATGGGCTGAAATTTTGGAAAAGTGGTAAGAATCGTCGTACAAATAGAATTCAGTCACAAAATCTCCATAAAGTTTGACTCTTAGAAAAATCTTGATTTTAATGAACGCTAGTTTCAGACTTGGGTTCGAACTTTGGAAGCAGTTTTCTCAAAATCTATCGTACCAAATGGGCTTGAATTTTGGAACAGTCATGAGAATCATGCTCCAAATCGAATTCAGTCTTAAAATCTATATAAAGTTGGATTTTTTTAAAAATCTTAATTTTTATGGACGCAATTTTCAGACTTGGGTTCGAACTTTGGAAGCAGTTTTCTCAGACTCTATGCTACCAAATGGACTGAAATTTTGGAAAAGTGGTAAGAATCGTGGAACAAATCGAATTCAGTCACAAAATCTCCATAAAGTTGGATTTTTAAAAAATTCATAATTTTTATGGACGCTTATTTCAGACTTGGGTTCGAACTTTGGAAGCAGTTTTCTCAGGCTCTATGGTCCCAAATGGACTGAAATTTTGGAAACGTGGTAAAAATCGTGGTACAAATCGAGTTCAGTCACAAAATCTCCATAAAGTTTGACTCTTAGAAAAATCTTGATTTCAATAAACGCTTATTTCAGACTTGGGTTCGAACTTTGGAAGCAGTTTTCTCAAAATCTATGGTACCAAATGGGCTGAAATTTTGGAAAAGTGGTAAGAATCGTCGTACAAATCAAATTCAGTCACAAAATCTCCATAAAGTTTGACTCTTAGAAAAATCTTGATTTTAATAAACGCTTATTTCAGACTTGGGTTCGAACTTTGGAAGCAGTTTTCTCAAAATCTATGGTACCAAATGGGCTTGAATTTTGGAACAGTCATGAGAATCATGCTCCAAATCGAAATCAGTCACAAAATCTATATAAAGTTGGTTTTTTTTAAAAATCATAATTTTTATGGACGCAATTTCCAGACTTGGGTTCGAACTTTGGAAGCAGTTTTCTCAGACTCTATGCTACCAAATGGACTGAAATTTTGGAAAAGTGGTAAGAATCGTGGAACAAATCGAATTCAGTCACAAAATCTCCATAAAGTTGGATTTTTAAAAAATTCATAATTTTTATGGACGCTTATTTCAGACTTGGGTTCGAACTTTGGAAGCAGTTTTCTCAGGCTCTATGGTCCCAAATGGGCCGAAATTTCGGAAACGTGGTAAAAATCGTGGTACAAATTGAATTCAGTCACAAAATCTCCATAAAGTTTGACTCTTAGAAAAATCTTGATTTTAATAAACGCTTATTTCAGACTTGGGTTCGAACTTTGGAAGCAGTTTTCTCAAAATCTATGGTACCAAATGGGCTGAAATTTTGGAAAAGTGGTAAGAATCGTCGTACAAATAGAATTCAGTCACAAAATCTCCATAAAGTTTGACTCTTAGAAAAATCTTGATTTTAATGAACGCTAGTTTCAGACTTGGGTTCGAACTTTGGAAGCAGTTTTCTCAAAATCTATCGTACCAAATGGGCTTGAATTTTGGAACAGTCATGAGAATCATGCTCCAAATCGAATTCAGTCACAAAATCTATATAAAGTTGGATTTTTTTAAAAATCATAATTTTTATGGACGCAATTTTCAGACTTGGGTTCGAACTTTGGAAGCAGTTTTCTCAGACTCTATGCTACCAAATGGACTGAAATTTTGGAAAAGTGGTAAGAATCGTGGAACAAATCGAATTCAGTCACAAAATCTCCATAAAGTTGGATTTTTAAAAAATTCATAATTTTTATGGACGCTTATTTCAGACTTGGGTTCGAACTTTGGAAGCAGTTTTCTCAGGCTCTATGGTCCCAATTGGGCCGAAATTTCGGAAACGTGGTAAAAATCGTGGTACAAATCGAATTCAGTCACAAAATCTCCATAAAGTTTGACTCTTAGAAAAATCTTGATTTTAATAAACGCTTATTTCAGACTTGGGTTCGAACTTTGGAAGCAGTTTTCTCAAAGTCTATTTTACCAAATGGGCTTGAATTTTGGAACAGTCATGAGAATCATGCACCAAATCGAATTCAGTCACAAAATCTATATAAAGTTGGATTTTTTTAAAAATCATAATTTTTATGGACGCTTATTTCAGACTTGGGTTCCAACTTTGGAAGCAGTTTTCTCAGGCTCTATGGTCCCAAATGGGCCGAAATTTCGGAAACGTGGTAAAAATCGTGATACAAATCGAATTTAGTCACAAAATCTCCATAAAGTTTGACTCTTAGAAAAATCTTGATTTTAATAAACGCTTATTTCAGACTTGGGTTCGAACTTTGGAAGCAGTTTTCTCAAAATCTATGGTACCAAATGGGCTGAAATTTTGGAAAAGTGGTAAGAATCGTCGTACAAATAGAATTCAGTCACAAAATCTCCATAAAGTTTGACTCTTAGAAAAATCTTGATTTTAATGAACGCTAGTTTCAGACTTGGGTTCGAACTTTGGAAGCAGTTTTCTCAAAATCTATCGTACCAAATGGGCTTGAATTTTGGAACAGTCATGAGAATCATGCTCCAAATCGAATTCAGTCTTAAAATCTATATAAAGTTGGATTTTTTTAAAAATCTTAATTTTTATGGACGCAATTTTCAGACTTGGGTTCGAACTTTGGAAGCAGTTTTCTCAGACTCTATGCTACCAAATGGACTGAAATTTTGGAAAAGTGTTGAATCGTGGAACAAATCGAATTCAGTCACAAAATCTCCATAAAGTTGGATTTTTAAAAAATTCATAATTTTTATGGACGCTTATTTCAGACTTGGGTTCGAACTTTGGAAGCAGTTTTCTCAGGCTCTATGGTCCCAAATGGACTGAAATTTTGGAAACGTGGTAAAAATCGTGGTACAAATCGAGTTCAGTCACAAAATCTCCATAAAGTTTGACTCTTAGAAAAATCTTGATTTCAATAAACGCTTATTTCAGACTTGGGTTCGAACTTTGGAAGCAGTTTTCTCAAAATCTATGGTACCAAATGGGCTGAAATTTTGGAAAAGTGGTAAGAATCGTCGTACAAATCAAATTCAGTCACAAAATCTCCATAAAGTTTGACTCTTAGAAAAATCTTGATTTTAATGAACGCTAGTTTCAGACTTGGGTTCGAACTTTGGAAGCAGTTTTCTCAAAATCTATGGTACCAAATGGGCTTGAATTTTGGAACAGTCATGAGAATCATGCTCCAAATCGAATTCAGTCACAAAATCTATATAAAGTTGGATTTTTTTAAAAATCTTAATTTTTATGGACGCAATTTTCAGACTTGGGTTCGAACTTTGGAAGCAGTTTTCTCAGACTCTATGCTACCAAATGGACTGAAATTTTGGAAAAGTGGTAAGAATCGTGGAACAAATCGAATTCAGTCACAAAATCTCCATAAAGTTGGATTTTTAAAAAATTCATAATTTTTATGGACGCTTATTTCAGACTTGGGTTCGAACTTTGGAAGCAGTTTTCTCAGGCTCTATGGTCCCAAATGGACTGAAATTTTGGAAACGTGGTAAAAATCGTGGTACAAATCGAGTTCAGTCACAAAATCTCCATAAAGTTTGACTCTTAGAAAAATCTTGATTTCAATAAACGCTTATTTCAGACTTGGGTTCGAACTTTGGAAGCAGTTTTCTCAAAATCTATGGTACCAAATGGGCTGAAATTTTGGAAAAGTGGTAAGAATCGTCGTACAAATCAAATTCAGTCACAAAATCTCCATAAAGTTTGACTCTTAGAAAAATCTTGATTTTAATGAACGCTAGTTTCAGACTTGGGTTCGAACTTTGGAAGCAGTTTTCTCAAAATCTATGGTACCAAATGGGCTTGAATTTTGGAACAGTCATGAGAATCATGCTCCAAATCGAATTCAGTCACAAAATCTATATAAAGTTGGATTTTTTTAAAAATCATAATTTTTATGGACGCTTATTTCAGACTTGGGTTCGAACTTTGGAAGCAGTTTTCTCAGGCTCTATGGTCCCAATTGGGCCGAAATTTCGGAAACGTGGTAAAAATCGTGGTACAAATCGAATTCAGTCACAAAATCTCCATAAAGTTTGACTCTTAGAAAAATCTTGATTTCAATAAACGCATATTTCAGACTTGGGTTCGAACTTTGGAAGCAGTTTTCTCAAAGTCTATTTTACCAAATGGGCTTGAATTTTGGAACAGTCATGAGAATCATGCTCCAAATCGAATTCAGTCACAAAATCTATATAATGTTGGATTTTTTTAAAAATCATAATTTTTATGGACGCAATTTTAAGACTTGGGTTCGAACTTTGGAAGCAGTTTTCTCAGACTCTATGATACCAAATGGACTGAAATTTAGGAAAAGTGGTAAGAATCGTCGTACAAATCAAATTCAGTCACAAAATCTCCATAAAGTTTGACTCTTAGAAAAATCTTGATTTTAATGAACGCTAGTTTCAGACTTGGGTTCGAACTTTGGAAGCAGTTTTCTCAGGCTCTATGGTCCCAATTGGGCCGAAATTTCGGAAACGTGGTAAAAATCGTGGTACAAATCGAATTCAGTCACAAAATCTCCATAAAGTTTGACTCTTAGAAAAATCTTGATTTTAATGAACGCTAGTTTCAGACTTGGGTTCGAACTTTGGAAGCAGTTTTCTCAAAATCTATGGTACCAAATGGGCTTGAATTTTGGAACAGTCATGAGAATCATGCTCCAAATCGAAATCAGTCACAAAATCTATATAAAGTTGGTTTTTTTTTTAAATCATAATTTTTATGGACGCAATTTTCAGACTTGGGTTCGAACTTTGGAAGCAGTTTTCTCAGACTCTATGGTACCAAATGGACTGAAATTTAGGAAAAGTGGTAAGAATCGTCGTACAAATCAAATTCAGTCACAAAATCTCCATAAAGTTTGACTCTTAGAAAAATCTTGATTTTAATGAACGCTAGTTTCAGACTTGGGTTCGAACTTTGGAAGCAGTTTTCTCAAAATCTATGGTACCAAATGGGCTTGAATTTTGGAACAGTCATGAGAATCATGCTCCAAATCGAATTCAGTCATAAAATCTATATAAAGTTGGATTTTTTTAAAAATCATAATTTTTATGGACGCAATTTTCAGACTTGGGTTCGAACTTTGGAAGCAGTTTTCTTAGACTCTATGATACCAAATGGACTGAAATTTTGGAAAAGTGGTAAGAATCGTGGAACAAATCGCATTCAGTCACAAAATCTCCATAAAGTTGGATTTTTAAAAAATTCATAATTTTTATGGACGCTTATTTCAGACTTGGGTTCGAACTTTGGAAGCAGTTTTCTCAAAATCTATATTACCAAATGGGCCGAAATTTCGGAAACGTGGTAAAAATCGTGGTACAAATCGAATTCAGTCACAAAATCTCCATAAAGTTTGACTCTTAGAAAAATCTTGATTTCAATAAACGCTTATTTCAGACTTGGGTTCGAACTTTGGAAGCAGTTTTCTCAAAGTCTATTTTACCAAATGGGCTTGAATTTTGGAACAGTCATGAGAATCATGCTCCAAATCGAATTCAGTCACAAAATCTATATAAAGTTGGATTTTTTTTTAAATCATAATTTTTATGGACGCAATTTTCAGACTTGGGTTCGAACTTTGGAAGCAGTTTTCTCAGACTCTATGATACCAAATGGACTGAAATTTAGGAAAAGTGGTAAGAATCGTCGTACAAATCAAATTCAGTCACAAAATCTCCATAAAGTTTGACTCTTAGAAAAATCTTGATTTTAATGAACGCTAGTTTCAGACTTGGGTTCGAACTTTGGAAGCAGTTTTCTCAGGCTCTATGGTCCCAATTGGGCCGAAATTTCGGAAACGTGGTAAAAATCGTGTTACAAATCGAATTCAGTCACAAAATCTCCATAAAGTTTGACTCTTAGAAAAATCTTGATTTTAATGAACGCTAGTTTCAGACTTGGGTTCGAACTTTGGAAGCAGTTTTCTCAAAATCTATGGTACCAAATGGGCTTGAATTTTGGAACAGTCATGAGAATCATGCTCCAAATCGAAATCAGTCACAAAATCTATATAAAGTTGGTTTTTTTTTAAAATCATAATTTTTATGGACGCAATTTTCAGACTTGGGTTCGAACTTTGGAAGCAGTTTTCTCAGACTCTATGGTACCAAATGGACTGAAATTTAGGAAAAGTGGTAAGAATCGTCGTACAAATCAAATTCAGTCACAAAATCTCCATAAAGTTTGACTCTTAGAAAAATCTTGATTTTAATGAACGCTAGTTTCAGACTTGGGTTCGAACTTTGGAAGCAGTTTTCTCAAAATCTATGGTACCAAATGGGCTTGAATTTTGGAACAGTCATGAGAATCATGCTCCAAATCGAATTCAGTCACAAAATCTATATAAAGTTGGATTTTTTTAAAAATCATAATTTTTATGGACGCAATTTTCAGACTTGGGTTCGAACTTTGGAAGCAGTTTTCTTAGACTCTATGATACCAAATGGACTGAAATTTTGGAAAAGTGGTAAGAATCGTGGAACAAATCGCATTCAGTCACAAAATCTCCATAAAGTTGGATTTTTAAAAAATTCATAATTTTTATGGACGCTTATTTCAGACTTGGGTTCGAACTTTGGAAGCAGTTTTCTCAAAATCTATATTACCAAATGGGCCGAAATTTCGGAAACGTGGTAAAAATCGTGGTACAAATCGAATTCAGTCACAAAATCTCCATAAAGTTTGACTCTTAGAAAAATCTTGATTTCAATAAACGCTTATTTCAGACTTGGGTTCGAACTTTGGAAGCAGTTTTCTCAAAGTCTATTTTACCAAATGGGCTTGAATTTTGGAACAGTCATGAGAATCATGCTCCAAATCGAATTCAGTCACAAAATCTATATAAAGTTGGATTTTTTTTAAAATCATAATTTTTATGGACGCAATTTTCAGACTTGGGTTCGAACTTTGGAAGCAGTTTTCTCAGACTCTATGATACCAAATGGACTGAAATTTTGGAAAAGTGGTAAGAATCGTCGTACAAATAGAATTCAGTCACAAAATCTCCATAAAGTTTGACTCTTAGAAAAATCTTGATTTTAATGAACGCTAGTTTCAGACTTGGGTTAGAACTTTGGAAGCAGTTTTCTCAGACTCTATGATACCAAATGGACTGAAATTTTGGAAAAGTGGTAAGAATCGTGGAACAAATCGAATTCTGTCACAAAATCTTCATAAAGATGGATTTTTAAAAAATTCATAATTTTTATGGACGCTTATTTCAGACTTGGGTTCGAACTTTGGAAGCAGTTTTCTCAGGCTCTATGGTCCCAAATGGGCCGAAATTTCGGAAACGTGGTAAAAATCGTGGTACAAATCGAATTCAGTCACAAAATCTCCATAAAGTTTGACTCTTAGAAAAATCTTGATTTTAATAAACGCTTATTTCAGACCTGGGTTCGAACTTTGGAAGCAGTTTTCTCAGACTCTATGCTACCAAATGGACTGAAATTTTGGAAAAGTGGTAAGAATCGTGGAACAAATCGAATTCAGTCACAAAATCTCCATAAAGTTTGACACTTAGAAAAATCTTGATTTTAATAAACGCTTATTTCAGACTTGGGTTCGAACTTTGGAAGCACTTTTCTCAGGCTCTATGGTATCAAATGGGCTGAAATTTTGGAAAAGTGGTAAGAATCGTGAAACAAATCGAATTCAGTCACAAAATCTCCATATAGTTTGACAGTTAGAAAAATCTTGATTTTAATAAACGCTTATTTCAGACTTGGGTTCGAATTTTGGAAGCAGTTTTCTCAAAATCTATGGTACCAAATGGGCTTGAATTTTGGAACAGTCATGAGAATCATGCTCCAAATCGAATTCAGTCACAAAATCTATATAAAATTGGCTTTTTTAAAAAATCCTAATTTTTATGGATGCTAATTTCAGACTTGGGTTCGAACTTTGGAAGCACTTTTCTCAGGCTCTATGGTACCAAATGGGCTGAAATTTTGAAAACCTGGTAAGAATCGTGGTTTATATCGAATTCAGTCATTAAATCTCCATAAAGTTGGATTTTTAAAAAAATCGAAATTTTTATGGATGGCTAATTTCAGACTTGGGTTCGAACTTTGGAAGCAGTTTTCTCAGGCTCTATGGTCCCAATTGGGCCGAAATTTCGGAAACGTGGTAAAAATCGTGGTACAAATCGAATTCAGTCACAAAATCTCCATAAAGTTTGACTCTTAGAAAAATCTTGATTTTAATGAACGCTAGTTTCAGACTTGGGTTCGAACTTTGGAAGCAGTTTTCTCAAAATCTATGGTACCAAATGGGCTTGAATTTTGGAACAGTCATGAGAATCATGCTCCAAATCGAAATCAGTCACAAAATCTATATAAAGTTGGTTTTTTTTTAAAATCATAATTTTTATGGACGCAATTTTCAGACTTGGGTTCGAACTTTGGAAGCAGTTTTCTCAGACTCTATGGTACCAAATGGACTGAAATTTAGGAAAAGTGGTAAGAATCGTCGTACAAATCAAATTCAGTCACAAAATCTCCATAAAGTTTGACTCTTAGAAAAATCTTGATTTTAATGAACGCTAGTTTCAGACTTGGGTTCGAACTTTGGAAGCAGTTTTCTCAAAATCTATGGTACCAAATGGGCTTGAATTTTGGAACAGTCATGAGAATCATGCTCCAAATCGAATTCAGTCACAAAATCTATATAAAGTTGGATTTTTTTAAAAATCATAATTTTTATGGACGCAATTTTCAGACTTGGGTTCGAACTTTGGAAGCAGTTTTCTTAGACTCTATGATACCAAATGGACTGAAATTTTGGAAAAGTGGTAAGAATCGTGGAACAAATCGCATTCAGTCACAAAATCTCCATAAAGTTGGATTTTTAAAAAATTCATAATTTTTATGGACGCTTATTTCAGACTTGGGTTCGAACTTTGGAAGCAGTTTTCTCAAAATCTATATTACCAAATGGGCTTGAATTTTGGAACAGTCATGAGAATCATGCTCCAAATCGAATTCAGTCACAAAATCTATATAAAGTTGGATTTTTTTAAAAATCATAATTTTTATGGACGCTTATTTCAGACTTGGGTTCGAACTTTGGAAGCAGTTTTCTCAGGCTCTATGGTCCCAATTGGGCCGAAATTTCGGAAACGTGGTAAAAATCGTGGTACAAATCAAATTCAGTCACAAAATCTCCATAAAGTTTGACTCTTAGAAAAATCTTGATTTCAATAAACGCTTATTTCAGACTTGGGTTCGAACTTTGGAAGCAGTTTTCTCAAAGTCTATTTTACCAAATGGGCTTGAATTTTGGAACAGTCATGAGAATCATGCTCCAAATCGAATTCAGTCACAAAATCTATATAAAGTTGGATTTTTTTTAAAATCATAATTTTTATGGACGCAATTTTCAGACTTGGGTTCGAACTTTGGAAGCAGTTTTCTCAGACTCTATGATACCAAATGGACTGAAATTTTGGAAAAGTGGTAAGAATCGTCGTACAAATAGAATTCAGTCACAAAATCTCCATAAAGTTTGACTCTTAGAAAAATCTTGATTTTAATGAACGCTAGTTTCAGACTTGGGTTAGAACTTTGGAAGCAGTTTTCTCAGACTCTATGATACCAAATGGACTGAAATTTTGGAAAAGTGGTAAGAATCGTGGAACAAATCGAATTCTGTCACAAAATCTTCATAAAGATGGATTTTTAAAAAATTCATAATTTTTATGGACGCTTATTTCAGACTTGGGTTCGAACTTTGGAAGCAGTTTTCTCAGGCTCTATGGTCCCAAATGGGCCGAAATTTCGGAAACGTGGTAAAAATCGTGGTACAAATCGAATTCAGTCACAAAATCTCCATAAAGTTTGACTCTTAGAAAAATCTTGATTTTAATAAACGCTTATTTCAGACCTGGGTTCGAACTTTGGAAGCAGTTTTCTCAAAATCTATGGTACCAAATGGGCTGAAATTTTGGAAAAGTGGTAAGAATCGTTGTACAAATAGAATTCAGTCACAAAATCTCCATAAAGTTTGACTCTTAGAAAAATCTTGATTTTAATGAACGCTAGTTTCAGACTTGGGTTCGAACTTTGGAAGCAGTTTTCTCAAAATCTATATTACCAAATGGGCTTGAATTTTGGAACAGTCATGAGAATCATGCTCCAAATCGAATTCAGTTACAAAATCTATATAAAGTTGGATTTTTTTAAAAATCATAATTTTTATGGACGCAATTTTAAGACTTGGGTTCGAACTTTGGAAGCAGTTTTCTCAGACTCTATGATACCAAATGGACTGAAATTTTGTAAAAGTGGTAAGAATCGTCGTACAAATAGAATTCAGTCACAAAATCTCCATAAAGTTTGACTCTTAGAAAAATCTTGATTTTAATAAACGCTTATTTCAGACTTGGGTTCGAACTTTGGAAGCAGTTTTCTCAAAATCTATGGTACCAAATGGGCTTGAATTTTGGAACAGTCATGAGAATCATGCTCCAAATCGAAATCAGTCACAAAATCTATATAAAGTTGGTTTTTTTTAAAAATCATAATTTTTATGGACGCAATTTCCAGACTTGGGTTCGAACTTTGGAAGCAGTTTTCTCAGACTCTATGCTACCAAATGGACTGAAATTTTGGAAAAGTGGTAAGAATCGTGGAACAAATCGAATTCAGTCACAAAATCTCCATAAAGTTGGATTTTTAAAAAATTCATAATTTTTATGGACGCTTATTTCAGACTTGGGTTCGAACTTTGGAAGCAGTTTTCTCAGGCTCTATGGTCCCAAATGGGCCGAAATTTCGGAAACGTGGTAAAAATCGTGGTACAAATCGAATTCAGTCACAAAATCTCCATAAAGTTTGACTCTTAGAAAAATCTTGATTTTAATAAACGCTTATTTCAGACTTGGGTTCGAACTTTGGAAGCAGTTTTCTCAAAATCTATGGTACCAAATGGGCTGAAATTTTGGAAAAGTGGTAAGAATCGTCGTACAAATAGAATTCAGTCACAAAATCTCCATAAAGTTTGACTCTTAGAAAAATCTTGATTTTAATGAACGCTAGTTTCAGACTTGGGTTCGAACTTTGGAAGCAGTTTTCTCAAAATCTATCGTACCAAATGGGCTTGAATTTTGGAACAGTCATGAGAATCATGCTCCAAATCGAATTCAGTCACAAAATCTATATAAAGTTGGATTTTTTTAAAAATCATAATTTTTATGGACGCAATTTTCAGACTTGGGTTCGAACTTTGGAAGCAGTTTTCTCAGACTCTATGCTACCAAATGGACTGAAATTTTGGAAAAGTGGTAAGAATCGTGGAACAAATCGAATTCAGTCACAAAATCTCCATAAAGTTGGATTTTTAAAAAATTCATAATTTTTATGGACGCTTATTTCAGACTTGGGTTCGAACTTTGGAAGCAGTTTTCTCAGGCTCTATGGTCCCAATTGGGCCGAAATTTCGGAAACGTGGTAAAAATCGTGGTACAAATCGAATTCAGTCACAAAATCTCCATAAAGTTTGACTCTTAGAAAAATCTTGATTTTAATAAACGCTTATTTCAGACTTGGGTTCGAACTTTGGAAGCAGTTTTCTCAAAGTCTATTTTACCAAATGGGCTTGAATTTTGGAACAGTCATGAGAATCATGCTCCAAATCGAATTCAGTCACAAAATCTATATAAAGTTGGATTTTTTTAAAAATCATAATTTTTATGGACGCTTATTTCAGACTTGGGTTCGAACTTTGGAAGCAGTTTTCTCAGGCTCTATGGTCCCAATTGGGCCGAAATTTCGGAAACGTGGTAAAAATCGTGGTACAAATCGAATTCAGTCACAAAATCTCCATAAAGTTTGACTCTTAGAAAAATCTTGATTTTAATGAACGCTAGTTTCAGACTTGGGTTCGAACTTTGGAAGCAGTTTTCTCAAAATCTATGGTACCAAATGGGCTTGAATTTTGGAACAGTCATGAGAATCATGCTCCAAATCGAAATCAGTCACAAAATCTATATAAAGTTGGTTTTTTTTTAAAATCATAATTTTTATGGACGCAATTTTCAGACTTGGGTTCGAACTTTGGAAGCAGTTTTCTCAGACTCTATGGTACCAAATGGACTGAAATTTAGGAAAAGTGGTAAGAATCGTCGTACAAATCAAATTCAGTCACAAAATCTCCATAAAGTTTGACTCTTAGAAAAATCTTGATTTTAATGAACGCTAGTTTCAGACTTGGGTTCGAACTTTGGAAGCAGTTTTCTCAAAATCTATGGTACCAAATGGGCTTGAATTTTGGAACAGTCATGAGAATCATGCTCCAAATCGAATTCAGTCACAAAATCTATATAAAGTTGGATTTTTTTAAAAATCATAATTTTTATGGACGCAATTTTCAGACTTGGGTTCGAACTTTGGAAGCAGTTTTCTTAGACTCTATGATACCAAATGGACTGAAATTTTGGAAAAGTGGTAAGAATCGTGGAACAAATCGCATTCAGTCACAAAATCTCCATAAAGTTGGATTTTTAAAAAATTCATAATTTTTATGGACGCTTATTTCAGACTTGGGTTCGAACTTTGGAAGCAGTTTTCTCAAAATCTATATTACCAAATGGGCTTGAATTTTGGAACAGTCATGAGAATCATGCTCCAAATCGAATTCAGTCACAAAATCTATATAAAGTTGGATTTTTTTAAAAATCATAATTTTTATGGACGCTTATTTCAGACTTGGGTTCGAACTTTGGAAGCAGTTTTCTCAGGCTCTATGGTCCCAATTGGGCCGAAATTTCGGAAACGTGGTAAAAATCGTGGTACAAATCGAATTCAGTCACAAAATCTCCATAAAGTTTGACTCTTAGAAAAATCTTGATTTCAATAAACGCTTATTTCAGACTTGGGTTCGAACTTTGGAAGCAGTTTTCTCAAAGTCTATTTTACCAAATGGGCTTGAATTTTGGAACAGTCATGAGAATCATGCTCCAAATCGAATTCAGTCACAAAATCTATATAAAGTTGGATTTTTTTTAAAATCATAATTTTTATGGACGCAATTTTCAGACTTGGGTTCGAACTTTGGAAGCAGTTTTCTCAGACTCTATGATACCAAATGGACTGAAATTTTGGAAAAGTGGTAAGAATCGTCGTACAAATAGAATTCAGTCACAAAATCTCCATAAAGTTTGACTCTTAGAAAAATCTTGATTTTAATGAACGCTAGTTTCAGACTTGGGTTAGAACTTTGGAAGCAGTTTTCTCAGACTCTATGATACCAAATGGACTGAAATTTTGGAAAAGTGGTAAGAATCGTGGAACAAATCGAATTCTGTCACAAAATCTTCATAAAGATGGATTTTTAAAAAATTCATAATTTTTATGGACGCTTATTTCAGACTTGGGTTCGAACTTTGGAAGCAGTTTTCTCAGGCTCTATGGTCCCAAATGGGCCGAAATTTCGGAAACGTGGTAAAAATCGTGGTACAAATCGAATTCAGTCACAAAATCTCCATAAAGTTTGACTCTTAGAAAAATCTTGATTTTAATAAACGCTTATTTCAGACCTGGGTTCGAACTTTGGAAGCAGTTTTCTCAAAATCTATGGTACCAAATGGGCTGAAATTTTGGAAAAGTGGTAAGAATCGTTGTACAAATAGAATTCAGTCACAAAATCTCCATAAAGTTTGACTCTTAGAAAAATCTTGATTTTAATGAACGCTAGTTTCAGACTTGGGTTCGAACTTTGGAAGCAGTTTTCTCAAAATCTATATTACCAAATGGGCTTGAATTTTGGAACAGTCATGAGAATCATGCTCCAAATCGAATTCAGTTACAAAATCTATATAAAGTTGGATTTTTTTAAAAATCATAATTTTTATGGACGCAATTTTAAGACTTGGGTTCGAACTTTGGAAGCAGTTTTCTCAGACTCTATGATACCAAATGGACTGAAATTTTGTAAAAGTGGTAAGAATCGTCGTACAAATAGAATTCAGTCACAAAATCTCCATAAAGTTTGACTCTTAGAAAAATCTTGATTTTAATAAACGCTTATTTCAGACTTGGGTTCGAACTTTGGAAGCAGTTTTCTCAAAATCTATGGTACCAAATGGGCTTGAATTTTGGAACAGTCATGAGAATCATGCTCCAAATCGAAATCAGTCACAAAATCTATATAAAGTTGGTTTTTTTTAAAAATCATAATTTTTATGGACGCAATTTCCAGACTTGGGTTCGAACTTTGGAAGCAGTTTTCTCAGACTCTATGCTACCAAATGGACTGAAATTTTGGAAAAGTGGTAAGAATCGTGGAACAAATCGAATTCAGTCACAAAATCTCCATAAAGTTGGATTTTTAAAAAATTCATAATTTTATGGACGCTTATTTCAGACTTGGGTTCGAACTTTGGAAGCAGTTTTCTCAGGCTCTATGGTCCCAAATGGGCCGAAATTTCGGAAACGTGGTAAAAATCGTGGTACAAATCGAATTCAGTCACAAAATCTCCATAAAGTTTGACTCTTAGAAAAATCTTGATTTTAATAAACGCTTATTTCAGACTTGGGTTCGAACTTTGGAAGCAGTTTTCTCAAAATCTATGGTACCAAATGGGCTGAAATTTTGGAAAAGTGGTAAGAATCGTCGTACAAATAGAATTCAGTCACAAAATCTCCATAAAGTTTGACTCTTAGAAAAATCTTGATTTTAATGAACGCTAGTTTCAGACTTGGGTTCGAACTTTGGAAGCAGTTTTCTCAAAATCTATCGTACCAAATGGGCTTGAATTTTGGAACAGTCATGAGAATCATGCTCCAAATCGAATTCAGTCACAAAATCTATATAAAGTTGGATTTTTTTAAAAATCATAATTTTTATGGACGCAATTTTCAGACTTGGGTTCGAACTTTGGAAGCAGTTTTCTCAGACTCTATGCTACCAAATGGACTGAAATTTTGGAAAAGTGGTAAGAATCGTGGAACAAATCGAATTCAGTCACAAAATCTCCATAAAGTTGGATTTTTAAAAAATTCATAATTTTTATGGACGCTTATTTCAGACTTGGGTTCGAACTTTGGAAGCAGTTTTCTCAGGCTCTATGGTCCCAATTGGGCCGAAATTTCGGAAACGTGGTAAAAATCGTGGTACAAATCGAATTCAGTCACAAAATCTCCATAAAGTTTGACTCTTAGAAAAATCTTGATTTTAATAAACGCTTATTTCAGACTTGGGTTCGAACTTTGGAAGCAGTTTTCTCAAAGTCTATTTTACCAAATGGGCTTGAATTTTGGAACAGTCATGAGAATCATGCACCAAATCGAATTCAGTCACAAAATCTATATAAAGTTGGATTTTTTTAAAAATCATAATTTTTATGGACGCTTATTTCAGACTTGGGTTCCAACTTTGGAAGCAGTTTTCTCAGGCTCTATGGTCCCAAATGGGCCGAAATTTCGGAAACGTGGTAAAAATCGTGATACAAATCGAATTTAGTCACAAAATCTCCATAAAGTTTGACTCTTAGAAAAATCTTGATTTTAATAAACGCTTATTTCAGACTTGGGTTCGAACTTTGGAAGCAGTTTTCTCAAAATCTATGGTACCAAATGGGCTGAAATTTTGGAAAAGTGGTAAGAATCGTCGTACAAATAGAATTCAGTCACAAAATCTCCATAAAGTTTGACTCTTAGAAAAATCTTGATTTTAATGAACGCTAGTTTCAGACTTGGGTTCGAACTTTGGAAGCAGTTTTCTCAAAATCTATCGTACCAAATGGGCTTGAATTTTGGAACAGTCATGAGAATCATGCTCCAAATCGAATTCAGTCTTAAAATCTATATAAAGTTGGATTTTTTTAAAAATCTTAATTTTTATGGACGCAATTTTCAGACTTGGGTTCGAACTTTGGAAGCAGTTTTCTCAGACTCTATGCTACCAAATGGACTGAAATTTTGGAAAAGTGGTAAGAATCGTGGAACAAATCGAATTCAGTCACAAAATCTCCATAAAGTTGGATTTTTAAAAAATTCATAATTTTTATGGACGCTTATTTCAGACTTGGGTTCGAACTTTGGAAGCAGTTTTCTCAGGCTCTATGGTCCCAAATGGACTGAAATTTTGGAAACGTGGTAAAAATCGTGGTACAAATCGAGTTCAGTCACAAAATCTCCATAAAGTTTGACTCTTAGAAAAATCTTGATTTCAATAAACGCTTATTTCAGACTTGGGTTCGAACTTTGGAAGCAGTTTTCTCAAAATCTATGGTACCAAATGGGCTGAAATTTTGGAAAAGTGGTAAGAATCGTCGTACAAATCAAATTCAGTCACAAAATCTCCATAAAGTTTGACTCTTAGAAAAATCTTGATTTTAATAAACGCTTATTTCAGACTTGGGTTCGAACTTTGGAAGCAGTTTTCTCAAAATCTATGGTACCAAATGGGCTTGAATTTTGGAACAGTCATGAGAATCATGCTCCAAATCGAAATCAGTCACAAAATCTATATAAAGTTGGTTTTTTTTAAAAATCATAATTTTTATGGACGCAATTTCCAGACTTGGGTTCGAACTTTGGAAGCAGTTTTCTCAGACTCTATGCTACCAAATGGACTGAAATTTTGGAAAAGTGGTAAGAATCGTGGAACAAATCGAATTCAGTCACAAAATCTCCATAAAGTTGGATTTTTAAAAAATTCATAATTTTTATGGACGCTTATTTCAGACTTGGGTTCGAACTTTGGAAGCAGTTTTCTCAGGCTCTATGGTCCCAAATGGGCCGAAATTTCGGAAACGTGGTAAAAATCGTGGTACAAATCGAATTCAGTCACAAAATCTCCATAAAGTTTGACTCTTAGAAAAATCTTGATTTTAATAAACGCTTATTTCAGACTTGGGTTCGAACTTTGGAAGCAGTTTTCTCAAAATCTATGGTACCAAATGGGCTGAAATTTTGGAAAAGTGGTAAGAATCGTCGTACAAATAGAATTCAGTCACAAAATCTCCATAAAGTTTGACTCTTAGAAAAATCTTGATTTTAATGAACGCTAGTTTCAGACTTGGGTTCGAACTTTGGAAGCAGTTTTCTCAAAATCTATCGTACCAAATGGGCTTGAATTTTGGAACAGTCATGAGAATCATGCTCCAAATCGAATTCAGTCACAAAATCTATATAAAGTTGGATTTTTTTAAAAATCATAATTTTTATGGACGCAATTTTCAGACTTGGGTTCGAACTTTGGAAGCAGTTTTCTCAGACTCTATGCTACCAAATGGACTGAAATTTTGGAAAAGTGGTAAGAATCGTGGAACAAATCGAATTCAGTCACAAAATCTCCATAAAGTTGGATTTTTAAAAAATTCATAATTTTTATGGACGCTTATTTCAGACTTGGGTTCGAACTTTGGAAGCAGTTTTCTCAGGCTCTATGGTCCCAATTGGGCCGAAATTTCGGAAACGTGGTAAAAATCGTGGTACAAATCGAATTCAGTCACAAAATCTCCATAAAGTTTGACTCTTAGAAAAATCTTGATTTTAATAAACGCTTATTTCAGACTTGGGTTCGAACTTTGGAAGCAGTTTTCTCAAAGTCTATTTTACCAAATGGGCTTGAATTTTGGAACAGTCATGAGAATCATGCTCCAAATCGAATTCAGTCACAAAATCTATATAAAGTTGGATTTTTTTAAAAATCTTAATTTTTATGGACGCAATTTTCAGACTTGGGTTCGAACTTTGGAAGCAGTTTTCTCAGACTCTATGCTACCAAATGGACTGAAATTTTGGAAAAGTGGTAAGAATCGTGGAACAAATCGAATTCAGTCACAAAATCTCCATAAAGTTGGATTTTTAAAAAATTCATAATTTTTATGGACGCTTATTTCAGACTTGGGTTCGAACTTTGGAAGCAGTTTTCTCAGGCTCTATGGTCCCAAATGGACTGAAATTTTGGAAACGTGGTAAAAATCGTGGTACAAATCGAGTTCAGTCACAAAATCTCCATAAAGTTTGACTCTTAGAAAAATCTTGATTTCAATAAACGCTTATTTCAGACTTGGGTTCGAACTTTGGAAGCAGTTTTCTCAAAATCTATGGTACCAAATGGGCTGAAATTTTGGAAAAGTGGTAAGAATCGTCGTACAAATCAAATTCAGTCACAAAATCTCCATAAAGTTTGACTCTTAGAAAAATCTTGATTTTAATGAACGCTAGTTTCAGACTTGGGTTCGAACTTTGGAAGCAGTTTTCTCAAAATCTATGGTACCAAATGGGCTTGAATTTTGGAACAGTCATGAGAATCATGCTCCAAATCGAATTCAGTCACAAAATCTATATAAAGTTGGATTTTTTTAAAAATCATAATTTTTATGGACGCTTATTTCAGACTTGGGTTCGAACTTTGGAAGCAGTTTTCTCAGGCTCTATGGTCCCAATTGGGCCGAAATTTCGGAAACGTGGTAAAAATCGTGGTACAAATCGAATTCAGTCACAAAATCTCCATAAAGTTTGACTCTTAGAAAAATCTTGATTTCAATAAACGCTTATTTCAGACTTGGGTTCGAACTTTGGAAGCAGTTTTCTCAAAGTCTATTTTACCAAATGGGCTTGAATTTTGGAACAGTCATGAGAATCATGCTCCAAATCGAATTCAGTCACAAAATCTATATAATGTTGGATTTTTTTAAAAATCATAATTTTTATGGACGCAATTTTCAGACTTGGGTTCGAACTTTGGAAGCAGTTTTCTCAGACTCTATGATACTAAATGGACTGAAATTTTAAAAAAGTGGTAAGAATCGTCGTACAAATAGAATTCAGTCACAAAATCTCCATAAAGTTTGACTCTTAGAAAAATCTTGATTTTAATGAACGCTAGTTTCAGACTTGGGTTCGAACTTTGGAAGCAGTTTTCTCAGACTCTATGATACCAAATGGACTGAAATTTTTGAAAAGTGGTAAGAATCGTGGAACAAATCGAATTCTGTCACAAAATCTCCATAAAGATGGATTTTTAAAAAATTCATAATTTTTATGGACGCTTATTTCAGACTTGGGTTCGAACTTTGTAAGCAGTTTTCTCAGGCTCTATGGTCCCAAATGGGCCGAAATTTCGGAAACGTGGTAAAAATCGTGGTACAAATCGAATTCAGTCACAAAATCTCCATAAAGTTTGACTCTTAGAAAAATCTTGATTTTAATAAACGCTTATTTCAGACCTGGGTTCGAACTTTGGAAGCAGTTTTCTCAAAATCTATGGTACCAAATGGGCTGAAATTTTGGAAAAGTGGTAAGAATCGTTGTACGAATAGAATTCAGTCACAAAATCTCCATAAAGTTTGACTCTTAGAAAAATCTTGATTTTAATGAACGCTAGTTTCAGACTTGGGTTCGAACTTTGGAAGCAGTTTTCTCAAAATCTATATTACCAAATGGGCTTGAATTTTGGAACAGTCATGAGAATCATGCTCCAAATCGAATTCAGTTACAAAATCTATATAAAGTTGGATTTTTTTAAAAATCATAATTTTTATGGACGCAATTTTAAGACTTGGGTTCGAACTTTGGAAGCAGTTTTCTCAGACTCTATGATACCAAATGGACTGAAATTTTGGAAAAGTGGTAAGAATCGTCGTACAAATAGAATTCAGTCACAAAATCTCCATAAAGTTTGACTCTTAGAAAAATCTTGATTTTAATAAACGCTTATTTCAAACTTGGGTTCGAACTTTGGAAGCAGTTTTCTCAAAATCTATGGTACCAAATGGGCTTGAATTTTGGAACAGTCATGAGAATCATGCTCCAAATCGAAATCAGTCACAAAATCTATATAAAGTTGGTTTTTTTTAAAAATCATAATTTTTATGGACGCAATTTCCAGACTTGGGTTCGAACTTTGGAAGCAGTTTTCTCAGACTCTATGCTACCAAATGGACTGAAATTTTGGAAAAGTGGTAAGAATCGTGGAACAAATCGAATTCAGTCACAAAATCTCCATAAAGTTGGATTTTTAAAAAATTCATAATTTTTATGGACGCTTATTTCAGACTTGGGTTCGAACTTTGGAAGCAGTTTTCTCAGGCTCTATGGTCCCAAATGGGCCGAAATTTCGGAAACGTGGTAAAAATCGTGGTACAAATCGAATTCAGTCACAAAATCTCCATAAAGTTTGACTCTTAGAAAAATCTTGATTTTAATAAACGCTTATTTCCGACTTGGGTTCGAACTTTGTAAGCAGTTTTCTCAGGCTCTATGGTCCCAAATGGGCCGAAATTTCGGAAACGTGGTAAAAATCGTGGTACAAATCGAATTCAGTCACAAAATCTCCATAAAGTTTGACTCTTAGAAAAATCTTGATTTTAATAAACGCTTATTTCAGACCTGGGTTCGAACTTTGGAAGCAGTTTTCTCAAAATCTATGGTACCAAATGGGCTGAAATTTTGGAAAAGTGGTAAGAATCGTTGTACGAATAGAATTCAGTCACAAAATCTCCATAAAGTTTGACTCTTAGAAAAATCTTGATTTTAATGAACGCTAGTTTCAGACTTGGGTTCGAACTTTGGAAGCAGTTTTCTCAAAATCTATATTACCAAATGGGCTTGAATTTTGGAACAGTCATGAGAATCATGCTCCAAATCGAATTCAGTTACAAAATCTATATAAAGTTGGATTTTTTTAAAAATCATAATTTTTATGGACGCAATTTTAAGACTTGGGTTCGAACTTTGGAAGCAGTTTTCTCAGACTCTATGATACCAAATGGACTGAAATTTTGGAAAAGTGGTAAGAATCGTCGTACAAATAGAATTCAGTCACAAAATCTCCATAAAGTTTGACTCTTAGAAAAATCTTGATTTTAATAAACGCTTATTTCAAACTTGGGTTCGAACTTTGGAAGCAGTTTTCTCAAAATCTATGGTACCAAATGGGCTTGAATTTTGGAACAGTCATGAGAATCATGCTCCAAATCGAAATCAGTCACAAAATCTATATAAAGTTGGTTTTTTTTAAAAATCATAATTTTTATGGACGCAATTTCCAGACTTGGGTTCGAACTTTGGAAGCAGTTTTCTCAGACTCTATGCTACCAAATGGACTGAAATTTTGGAAAAGTGGTAAGAATCGTGGAACAAATCGAATTCAGTCACAAAATCTCCATAAAGTTGGATTTTTAAAAAATTCATAATTTTTATGGACGCTTATTTCAGACTTGGGTTCGAACTTTGGAAGCAGTTTTCTCAGGCTCTATGGTCCCAAATGGGCCGAAATTTCGGAAACGTGGTAAAAATCGTGGTACAAATCGAATTCAGTCACAAAATCTCCATAAAGTTTGACTCTTAGAAAAATCTTGATTTTAATAAACGCTTATTTCAGACTTGGGTTCGAACTTTGGAAGCAGTTTTCTTAAAATCTATGGTACCAAATGGGCTGAAATTTTGGAAAAGTGGTAAGAATCGTCGTACAAATAGAATTCAGTCACAAAATCTCCATAAAGTTTGACTCTTAGAAAAATCTTGATTTTAATGAACGCTAGTTTCAGACTTGGGTTCGAACTTTGGAGGCAGTTTTCTCAAAATCTATCGTACCAAATGGGCTTGAATTTTGGAACAGTCATGAGAATCATGCTCCAAATCGAAATCAGTCACAAAATCTATATAAAGTTGGTTTTTTTTAAAAATCATAATTTTTATGGACGCTTATTTCAGACTTGGGTTCGAACTTTGGAAGCAGTTTTCTCAGGCTCTATGGTCCCAAATGGGCCGAAATTTCGGAAACGTGGTAAAAATCGTGATACAAATCGAATTTAGTCACAAAATCTCCATAAAGTTTGACTCTTAGAAAAATCTTGATTTTGATAAACGCTTATTTCAGACTTGGGTTCGAACTTTGGAAGCAGTTTTCTCAAAATCTATGGTACCAAATGGGCTGAAATTTTGGAAAAGTGGTAAGAATCGTCGTACAAATAGAATTCAGTCACAAAATCTCCATAAAGTTTGACTCTTAGAAAAATCTTGATTTTAATAAACGCTTATTTCAGACTTGGGTTCGAACTTTGGAAGCAGTTTTCTCAAAATCTATGGTACCAAATGGGCTTGAATTTTGGAACAGTCATGAGAATCATGCTCCAAATCGAAATCAGTCACAAAATCTATATAAAGTTGGTTTTTTTTCAAAATCATAATTTTTATGGACGCAATTTCCAGACTTGGGTTCGAACTTTGGAAGCAGTTTTCTCAGACTCTATGCTACCAAATGGACTGAAATTTTGGAAAAGTGGTAAGAATCGTGGAACAAATCGAATTCAGTCACAAAATCTCCATAAAGTTGGATTTTTAAAAAATTCATAATTTTTATGGACGCTTATTTCAGACTTGGGTTCGAACTTTGGAAGCAGTTTTCTCAGGCTCTATGGTCCCAAATGGGCCGAAATTTCGGAAACGTGGTAAAAATCGTGGTACAAATCGAATACAGTCACAAAATCTCCATAAAGTTTGACTCTTAGAAAAATCTTGATTTTAATAAACGCTTATTTCAGACTTGGGTTCGAACTTTGGAAGCAGTTTTCTCAAAATCTATTGTACCAAATGGGCTGAAATTTTGGAAAAGTGGTAAGAATCGTCGTACAAATAGAATTCAGTCACAAAATCTCCATAAAGTTTGACTCTTAGAAAAATCTTGATTTTAATGAACGCTAGTTTCAGACTTGGGTTCGAACTTTGGAAGCAGTTTTCTCAAAATCTATCGTACCAAATGGGCTTGAATTTTGGAACAGTCATGAGAATCATGCTCCAAATCGAATTCAGTCACAAAATCTATATAAAGTTGGATTTTTTTAAAAATCATAATTTTTATGGACGCAATTTTCAGACTTGGGTTCGAACTTTGGAAGCAGTTTTCTCAGACTCTATGCTACCAAATGGACTGAAATTTTGGAAAAGTGGTAAGAATCGTGGAACAAATCGAATTCAGTCACAAAATCTCCATAAAGTTGGATTTTTAAAAAATTCATAATTTTTATGGACGCTTATTTCAGACCTGGGTTCGAACTTTGGAAGCAGTTTTCTCAGGCTCTATGGTCCCAATTGGGCCGAAATTTCGGAAACGTGGTAAAAATCGTGGTACAAATCGAATTCAGTCACAAAATCTCCATAAAGTTTGACTCTTAGAAAAATCTTGATTTTAATAAACGCTTATTTCAGACTTGGGTTCGAACTTTGGAAGCAGTTTTCTCAAAGTCTATTTTACCAAATGGGCTTGAATTTTGGAACAGTCATGAGAATCATGCACCAAATCGAATTCAGTCACAAAATCTCCATAAAGTTTGACTCTTAGAAAAATCTTGATTTTAATAAACGCTTATTTCAGACTTGGGTTCGAACTTTGGAAGCAGTTTTCTCAAAATCTATGGTACCAAATGGGCTGAAATTTTGGAAAAGTGGTAAGAATCGTCGTACAAATAGAATTCAGTCACAAAATCTCCATAAAGTTTGACTCTTAGAAAAATCTTGATTTTAATGAACGCTAGTTTCAGACTTGGGTTCGAACTTTGGAAGCAGTTTTCTCAAAATCTATCGTACCAAATGGGCTTGAATTTTGGAACAGTCATGAGAATCATGCTCCAAATCGAATTCAGTCTTAAAATCTATATAAAGTTGGATTTTTTTAAAAATCATAATTTTTATGGACGCAATTTTCAGACTTGGGTTCGAACTTTGGAAGCAGTTTTCTCAGACTCTATGCTACCAAATGGACTGAAATTTTGGAAAAGTGGTAAGAATCGTGGAACAAATCGAATTCAGTCACAAAATCTCCATAAAGTTGGATTTTTAAAAAATTCATAATTTTTATGGACGCTTATTTCAGACTTGGGTTCGAACTTTGGAAGCAGTTTTCTCAGGCTCTATGGTCCCAAATGGGCCGAAATTTCGGAAACGTGGTAAAAATCGTGATACAAATCGAATTTAGTCACAAAATCTCCATAAAGTTTGACTCTTAGAAAAATCTTGATTTTAATAAACGCTTATTTCAGACTTGGGTTCGAACTTTGGAAGCAGTTTTCTCAAAATCTATGGTACCAAATGGGCTGAAATTTTGGAAAAGTGGTAAGAATCGTCGTACAAATAGAATTCAGTCACAAAATCTCCATAAAGTTTGACTCTTAGAAAAATCTTGATTTTAATGAACGCTAGTTTCAGACTTGGGTTCGAACTTTGGAAGCAGTTTTCTCAAAATCTATCGTACCAAATGGGCTTGAATTTTGGAACAGTCATGAGAATCATGCTCCAAATCGAATTCAGTCTTAAAATCTATATAAAGTTGGATTTTTTTAAAAATCATAATTTTTATGGACGCAATTTTCAGACTTGGGTTCGAACTTTGGAAGCAGTTTTCTCAGACTCTATGCTACCAAATGGACTGAAATTTTGGAAAAGTGGTAAGAATCGTGGAACAAATCGAATTCAGTCACAAAATCTCCATAAAGTTGGATTTTTAAAAAATTCATAATTTTTATGGACGCTTATTTCAGACTTGGGTTCGAACTTTGGAAGCAGTTTTCTCAGGCTCTATGGTCCCAAATGGACTGAAATTTTGGAAACGTGGTAAAAATCGTGGTACAAATCGAGTTCAGTCACAAAATCTCCATAAAGTTTGACTCTTAGAAAAATCTTGATTTCAATAAACGCTTATTTCAGACTTGGGTTCGAACTTTGGAAGCAGTTTTCTCAAAATCTATGGTACCAAATGGGCTGAAATTTTGGAAAAGTGGTAAGAATCGTCGTACAAATCAAATTCAGTCACAAAATCTCCATAAAGTTTGACTCTTAGAAAAATCTTGATTTTAATGAACGCTAGTTTCAGACTTGGGTTCGAACTTTGGAAGCAGTTTTCTCAAAATCTATGGTACCAAATGGGCTTGAATTTTGGAACAGTCATGAGAATCATGATCCAAATCGAATTCAGTCACAAAATCTATATAGTTGGATTTTTTTAAAAATCATAATTTTTATGGACGCTTATTTCAGACTTGGGTTCGAACTTTGGAAGCAGTTTTCTCAGGCTCTATGGTCCCAATTGGGCCGAAATTTCGGAAACGTGGTAAAAATCGTGGTACAAATCGAATTCAGTCACAAAATCTACATAAAGTTTGACTCTTAGAAAAATCTTGATTTCAATAAACGCTTATTTCAGACTTGGGTTCGAACTTTGGAAGCAGTTTTCTCAAAGTCTATTTTACCAAATGGGCTTGAATTTTGGAACAGTCATGAGAATCATGCTCCAAATCGAATTCAGTTGGATTTTTTTAAAAATCATAATTTTTATGGACGCAATTTTCAGACTTGGGTTCGAACTTTGGAAGCAGTTTTCTCAGACTCTATGATACTAAATGGACTGAAATTTTAAAAAAGTGGTAAGAATCGTCGTACAAATAGAATTCAGTCACAAAATCTCCATAAAGTTTGACTCTTAGAAAAATCTTGATTTTAATGAACGCTAGTTTCAGACTTGGGTTCGAACTTTGGAAGCAGTTTTCTCAGACTCTATGATACCAAATGGACTGAAATTTTGGAAAAGTGGTAAGAATCGTGAAACAAATCGAATTCTGTCACAAAATCTCCATAAAGATGGATTTTTAAAAAATTCATAATTTTTATGGACGCTTATTTCAGACTTGGGTTCGAACTTTGGAAGCAGTTTTCTCAGGCTCTATGGTCCCAAATGGGCCGAAATTTCGGAAACGTGGTAAAAATCGTGGTACAAATCGAATTCAGTCACAAAATCTCCATAAAGTTTGACTCTTAGAAAAATCTTGATTTTAATAAACGCTTATTTCAGACCTGGGTTCGAACTTTGGAAGCAGTTTTCTCAAAATCTATGGTACCAAATGGGCTGAAATTTTGGAAAAGTGGTAAGAATCGTTGTACAAATAGAATTCAGTCACAAAATCTCCATAAAGTTTGACTCTTAGAAAAATCTTGATTTTAATGAACGCTAGTTTCAGACTTGGGTTCGAACTTTGGAAGCAGTTTTCTCAAAATCTATATTACCAAATGGGCTTGAATTTTGGAACAGTCATGAGAATCATGCTCCAAATCGAATTCAGTTACAAAATCTATATAAAGTTGGATTTTTTTAAAAATCATAATTTTTATGGACGCAATTTTAAGACTTGGGTTCGAACTTTGGAAGCAGTTTTCTCAGACTCTATGATACCAAATGGACTGAAATTTTGGAAAAGTGGTAAGAATGGTCGTACAAATAGAATTCAGTCACAAAATCTCCATAAAGTTTGACTCTTAGAAAAATCTTGATTTTAATAAACGCTTATTTCAAACTTGGGTTCGAACTTTGGAAGCAGTTTTCTCAAAATCTATGGTACCAAATGGGCTTGAATTTTGGAACAGTCATGAGAATCATGCTCCAAATCGAAATCAGTCACAAAATCTATATAAAGTTGGTTTTTTTTAAAAATCATAATTTTTATGGACGCAATTTCCAGACTTGGGTTCGAACTTTGGAAGCAGTTTTCTCAGACTCTATGCTACCAAATGGACTGAAATTTTGGAAAAGTGGTAAGAATCGTGGAACAAATCGAATTCAGTCACAAAATCTCCATAAAGTTGGATTTTTAAAAAATTCATAATTTTTATGGACGCTTATTTCAGACTTGGGTTCGAACTTTGGAAGCAGTTTTCTCAGGCTCTATGGTCCCAAATGGGCCGAAATTTCGGAAACGTGGTAAAAATCGTGGTACAAATCGAATTCAGTCACAAAATCTCCATAAAGTTTGACTCTTAGAAAAATCTTGATTTTAATAAACGCTTATTTCAGACTTGGGTTCGAACTTTGGAAGCAGTTTTCTCAAAATCTATGGTACCAAATGGGCTGAAATTTGGGAAAAGTGGTAAGAATCGTCGTACAAATAGAATTCAGTCACAAAATCTCCATAAAGTTTGACTCTTAGAAAAATCTTGATTTTAATGAACGCTAGTTTCAGACTTGGGTTCGAACTTTGGAAGCAGTTTTCTCAAAATCTATCGTACCAAATGGGCTTGAATTTTGGAACAGTCATGAGAATCATGCTCCAAATCGAATTCAGTCACAAAATCTATATAAAGTTGGATTTTTTTAAAAATCATAATTTTTATGGACGCTTATTTCAGACTTGGGTTCGAACTTTGGAAGCAGTTTTCTCAGGCTCTATGGTCCCAAATGGGCCGAAATTTCGGAAACGTGGTAAAAATCGTGATACAAATCGAATTTAGTCACAAAATCTCCATAAAGTTTGACTCTTAGAAAAATCTTGATTTTAATGAACGCTAGTTTCAGACTTGGGTTCGAACTTTGGAAGCAGTTTTCTCAAAATCTATCGTACCAAATGGGCTTGAATTTTGGAACAGTCATGAGAATCATGCTCCAAATAGAATTCAGTCACAAAATCTATATAAAGTTGGATTTTTTTAAAAATCATAATTTTTATGGACGCTTATTTCAGACTTGGGTTCGAACTTTGGAAGCAGTTTTCTCAGGCTCTATGGTCCCAAATGGGCCGAAATTTCGGAAACGTGGTAAAAATCGTGGTACAAATCGAATTCAGTCACAAAATCTCCATAAAGTTTGACTCTTAGAAAAATCTTGATTTTAATAAACGCTTATTTCAGACTTGGGTTCGAACTTTGGAAGCAGTTTTCTCAAAATCTATGGTACCAAATGGGCTGAAATTTGGGAAAAGTGGTAAGAATCGTCGTACAAATAGAATTCAGTCACAAAATCTCCATAAAGTTTGACTCTTAGAAAAATCTTGATTTTAATGAACGCTAGTTTCAGACTTGGGTTCGAACTTTGGAAGCAGTTTTCTCAAAATCTATCGTACCAAATGGGCTTGAATTTTGGAACAGTCATGAGAATCATGCTCCAAATCGAATTCAGTCACAAAATCTATATAAAGTTGGATTTTTTTAAAAATCATAATTTTTATGGACGCTTATTTCAGACTTGGGTTCGAACTTTGGAAGCAGTTTTCTCAGGCTCTATGGTCCCAAATGGGCCGAAATTTCGGAAACGTGGTAAAAATCGTGATACAAATCGAATTTAGTCACAAAATCTCCATAAAGTTTGACTCTTAGAAAAATCTTGATTTTAATGAACGCTAGTTTCAGACTTGGGTTCGAACTTTGGAAGCAGTTTTCTCAAAATCTATCGTACCAAATGGGCTTGAATTTTGGAACAGTCATGAGAATCATGCTCCAAATCGAATTCAGTCACAAAATCTATATAAAGTTGGATTTTTTTAAAAATCATAATTTTTATGGACGCTTATTTCAGACTTGGGTTCGAACTTTGGAAGCAGTTTTCTCAGGCTCTATGGTCCCAAATGGGCCGAAATTTCGGAAACGTGGTAAAAATCGTGATACAAATCGAATTTAGTCACAAAATCTCCATAAAGTTTGACTCTTAGAAAAATCTTGATTTTGATAAACGCTTATTTCAGACTTGGGTTCGAACTTTGGAAGCAGTTTTCTCAAAATCTATGGTACCAAATGGGCTGAAATTTTGGAAAAGTGGTAAGAATCGTCGTACAAATAGAATTCAGTCACAAAATCTCCATAAAGTTTGACTCTTAGAAAAATCTTGATTTTAATGAACGCTAGTTTCAGACTTGGGTTCGAACTTTGGAAGCAGATTTCTCAAAATCTATCGTACCAAATGGGCTTGAATTTTGGAACAGTCATGAGAATCATGCTCCAAATCGAATTCAGTCTTAAAATCTATATAAAGTTGGATTTTTTTAAAAATCATAATTTTTATGGACGCAATTTTCAGACTTGGAATCGAACTTTGGAAGCAGTTTTCTCAGACTCTATGCTACCAAATGGACTGAAATTTTGGAAAAGTGGTAAGAATCGTTGTACAAATCGAATTCAGTCACAAAATCTCCATAAAGTTGGATTTTTAAAAAATTCATAATTTTTATGGACGCTTATTTCAGACTTGGGTTCGAACTTTGGAAGCAGTTTTCTCAGGCTCTATGGTCCCAATTGGGCCGAAATTTCGGAAACGTGGTAAAAATCGTGGTACAAATCGAATTCAGTCACAAAATCTCCATAAAGTTTGACTCTTAGAAAAATCTTGATTTCAATAAACGCTTATTTCAGACTTGGGTTCGAACTTTGGAACCAGTTTTCTCAAAATCTATGGTACCAAATGGGCTGAAATTTTGGAAAAGTGGTAAGAATCGTCGTACAAATCAAATTCAGTCACAAAATCTCCATAAAGTTTGACTCTTAGAAAAATCTTGATTTTAATGAACGCTAGTTTCAGACTTGGGTTCGAACTTTGGAAGCAGTTTTCTCAAAATCTATGGTACCAAATGGGTTTGAATTTTGGAACATTCATGAGAATCATGCTCCAAATCGAATTCAGTCACAAAATCTATATAAAGTTGGATTTTTTTTAAAATCATAATTTTTATGGACGCAATTTTCAGACTTGGGTTCGAACTTTGGAAGCAGTTTTCTCAGACTCTATGCTACCAAATGGACTGAAATTTTGGAAAAAAGGTAAGAATCGTGGAACAAATCGAATTCAGTCACAAAATCTCCATAAAGTTTGACACTTAGAAAAATCTTGATTTTAATAAACGCTTATTTCAGACTTGGGTTCGAACTTTGGAAGCACTTTTCTCAGGCTCTATGGTACCAAATGGGCTGAAATTTTGGAAAAGTGGTAAGAATCGTGAAACAAATCGAATTCAGTCACAAAATCTCCATATAGTTTGACAGTTAGAAAAATCTTGATTTTAATAAACGCTTATTTCAGACTTGGGTTCGAATTTTGGAAGCAGTTTTCTCAAAATCTATGGTACCAAATGGGCTTGAATTTTGGAACAGTCATGAGAATCATGCTCCAAATCGAATTCAGTCACAAAATCTATATAAAATTGGATTTTTTAAAAAATCCTAATTTTTATGGATGCTAATTTCAGACTTGGGTTCGAACTGTGGAAGAGGTTTTCTCAGGCTCTATGGTACCAAATGGGCTGAAATTTCGGAAACGTGGTAAAAATCGTGTTACAAATCGAATTCAGTCACAAAATCTCCATAAAGTTTGACTCTTAGAAAAATCTTGATTTTAATAAACGCTTATTTCAGACTTGGGTTCGAACTTTGGAAGCAGTTTTCTCAAAATCTATGGTACCAAATGGGCTTGAATTTTGGAACAGTCATGAGAATCATGCTCCAAATCGAAATCAGTCACAAAATCTATATAAAGTGGGTTTTTTTTAAAAATCATAATTTTTATGGACGCAATTTCCAGACTTGGGTTCGAACTTTGGAAGCAGTTTTCTCAGACTCTATGCTACCAAATGGACTGAAATTTTGGAAAAGTGGTAAGAATCGTGGAACAAATCGAATTCAGTCACAAAATCTCCATAAAGTTGGATTTTTAAAAAATTCATAATTTTTATGGACGCTTATTTCAGACTTGGGTTCGAACTTTGGAAGCAGTTTTCTCAGGCTCTATGGTCCCAAATGGGCCGAAATTTCGGAAACGTGGTAAAAATCGTGGTACAAATCGAATTCAGTCACAAAATCTCCATAAAGTTTGACTCTTAGAAAAATCTTGATTTTAATAAACGCTTATTTCAGACTTGGGTTCGAACTTTGGAAGCAGTTTTCTCAAAATCTATGGTACCAAATTGGCTGAAATTTTGGAAAATTGGTAAGAATCGTCGTACAAATAGAATTCAGTCACAAAATCTCCATAAAGTTTGACTCTTAGAAAAATCTTGATTTTAATGAACGCTAGTTTCAGACTTGGGTTCGAACTTTGGAAGCAGTTTTCTCAAAATCTATCGTACCAAATGGGCTTGAATTTTGGAACAGTCATGAGAATCATGCTCCAAATCGAATTCAGTCACAAAATCTATATAAAGTTGGATTTTTTTAAAAATCATAATTTTTTTGGACGCAATTTTCAGACTTGGGTTCGAAATTTTGAAGCAGTTTTCTCAGACTCTATGCTACCAAATGGACTGAAATTTTGGAAAAGTGGTAAGAATCGTGGAACAAATCGAATTCAGTCACAAAATCTCCATAAAGTTGGATTTTTAAAAAATTCATAATTTTTATGGACGCTTATTTCAGATTTGGGTTCGAACTTTGGAAGCAGTTTTCTCAGGCTCTATGGTCCCAATTGGGCCGAAATTTCGGAAACGTGGTAAAAATCGTGGTACAAATCGAATTCAGTCACAAAATCTCCATAAAGTTGGATTTTTAAAAAATTCATAATTTTTATGGACGCTTATTTCAGACTTGGGTTCGAACTTTGGAAGCAGTTTTCTCAGGCTCTATGGTCCCAATTGGGCCGAAATTTCGGAAACGTGGTAAAAATCGTGGTACAAATCGAATTCAGTCACAAAATCTCCATAAAGTTTGACTCTTAGAAAAATCTTGATTTCAATAAACGCTTATTTCAGACTTGGGTTCGAACTTTGGAAGCAGTTTTCTCAAAATCTATGGTACCAAATGGGCTGAAATTTTGGAAAAGTGGTAAGAATCGTCGTACAAATCAAATTCAGTCACAAAATCTCCATAAAGTTTGACTCTTAGAAAAATCTTGATTTTAATGAACGCTAGTTTCAGACTTGGGTTCGAACTTTGGAAGCAGTTTTCTCAAAATCTATGGTACCAAATGGGCTTGAATTTTGGAACAGTCATGAGAATCATGCTCCAAATCGAATTCAGTCACAAAATCTATATAAAGTTGGATTTTTTTAAAAATCATAATTTTTATGGACGCAATTTTCAGACTTGGGTTCGAACTTTGGAAGCAGTTTTCTCAAAATCTGTTGTACCAAATGGGCTTGAATTTTGGAACAGTCATGAGAATCATGCTCCAAATCGAATTCAGTCACAAAATCTATATAAAGTTGGATTTTTTTAAAAATCATAATTTTTTTGGACGCAATTTTCAGACTTGGGTTCGAAATTTTGAAGCAGTTTTCTCAGACTCTATGCTACCAAATGGACTGAAATTTTGGAAAAGTGGTAAGAATCGTGGAACAAATCGAATTCAGTCACAAAATCTCCATAAAGTTGGATTTTTAAAAAATTCATAATTTTTATGGACGCTTATTTCAGATTTGGGTTCGAACTTTGGAAGCAGTTTTCTCAGGCTCTATGGTCCCAATTGGGCCGAAATTTCGGAAACGTGGTAAAAATCGTGGTACAAATCGAATTCAGTCACAAAATCTCCATAAAGTTGGATTTTTAAAAAATTCATAATTTTTATGGACGCTTATTTCAGACTTGGGTTCGAACTTTGGAAGCAGTTTTCTCAGGCTCTATGGTCCCAATTGGGCCGAAATTTCGGAAACGTGGTAAAAATCGTGGTACAAATCGAATTCAGTCACAAAATCTCCATAAAGTTTGACTCTTAGAAAAATCTTGATTTCAATAAACGCTTATTTCAGACTTGGGTTCGAACTTTGGAAGCAGTTTTCTCAAAATCTATGGTACCAAATGGGCTGAAATTTTGGAAAAGTGGTAAGAATCGTCGTACAAATCAAATTCAGTCACAAAATCTCCATAAAGTTTGACTCTTAGAAAAATCTTGATTTTAATGAACGCTAGTTTCAGACTTGGGTTCGAACTTTGGAAGCAGTTTTCTCAAAATCTATGGTACCAAATGGGCTTGAATTTTGGAACAGTCATGAGAATCATGCTCCAAATCGAATTCAGTCACAAAATCTATATAAAGTTGGATTTTTTTAAAAATCATAATTTTTATGGACGCAATTTTCAGACTTGGGTTCGAACTTTGGAAGCAGTTTTCTCAAAATCTGTTGTACCAAATGGGCTTGAATTTTGGAACAGTCATGAGAATCATGCTCCAAATCGAATTCAGTCACAAAATCTATATAAAGTTGGATTTTTTTAAAAATCATAATTTTTATGGACGCAATTTTCAGACTTGGGTTCGAACTTTGGAAGCAGTTTTCTCAGACTCTATGCTACCAAATGGACTGAAATTTTGGAAAAGTGGTAAGAATCGTGGAACAAATCGAATTCAGTCACAAAATCTCCATAAAGTTGGATTTTTAAAAAATTCATAATTTTTATGGACGCTTATTTCAGACTTGGGTTCGAACTTTGGAAGCAGTTTTCTCAGGCTCTATGGTCCCAATTGGGCCGAAATTTCGGAAACGTGGTAAAAATCGTGGTACAAATCGAATTCAGTCACAAAATCTCCATAAAGTTTGACTCTTAGAAAAATCTTGATTTCAATAAATGCTTATTTCAGACTTGGGTTCGAACTTTGGAAGCAGTTTTCTCAAAATCTATGGTACCAAATGGGCTGAAATTTTGGAAAAGTGGTAAGAATCGTCGTACAAATCAAATTCAGTCACAAAATCTCCATAAAGTTTGACTCTTAGAAAAATCTTGATTTTAATGAACGCTAGTTTCAGACTTGGGTTCGAACTTTGGAAGCAGTTTTCTCAAAATCTATGGTACCAAATGGGCTTGAATTTTGGAACAGTCATGAGAATCATGCTCCAAATCGAATTCAGTCACAAAATCTATATAAAGTTGGATTTTTTTAAAAATCATAATTTTTATGGACGCAATTTTCAGACTTGGGTTCGAACTTTGGAAGCAGTTTTCTCAGACTCTATGCTACCAAATGGACTGAAATTTTGGAAAAGTGGTAAGAATCGTGGAACAAATCGAATTCAGTCACAAAATCTCCATAAAGTTTGACACTTAGAAAAATCTTGATTTTAATAAACGCTTATTTCAGACTTGGGTTCGAACTTTGGAAGCACTTTTCTCAGGCTCTATGGTATCAAATGGGCTGAAATTTTGGAAAAGTGGTAAGAATCGTGAAACAAATCGAATTCAGTCACAAAATCTCCATATAGTTTGACAGATAGAAAAATCTTGATTTTAATAAACGCTTATTTCAGACTTGGGTTCGAATTTTGGAAGCAGTTTTATCAAAATCTATGGTACCAAATGGGCTTGAATTTTGGAACAGTCATGAGAATCATGCTCCAAATCGAATTCAGTCACAAAATCTATATAAAGTTGGATTTTTTTAAAAATTATAATTTTTATGGACGCAATTTTCAGACTTGGGTTCGAACTTTGGAAGCACTTTTCTCGGGCTCTATGGTACCAAATGGGCTGAAATTTTGGAAAAGTGGTAAGAATCGTGAAACAAATCGAATTCAGTCACAAAATCTCCATAAAGTTGGATTTTTAAAAAAATCATAATTTTTATGGACGCTAATTTCAGACTTGGGTTCGAACTTTGGAAGCAGTTTTCGCAAAATCTATGGTACCAAATGAGCTGAAATTTTGGAAAAGTGGTAAGAATCGTGGTACAAATCAAATTCAGTCACAAAATCTCCATAAAGTTTGACTCTTAGAAAAATCTTGATTTTAATGAACGCTAGTTTCAGACTTGGGTTCGAACTTTGGAAGCAGTTTTCTCAAAATCTATGGTACCAAATGGGCTTGAATTTTGGAACAGTCATGAGAATCATGCTCCAAATCGAATTCAGTCACAAAATCTATATAAAGTTGGATTTTTTTAAAAATCATAATTTTTATGGACGCAATTTTCAGACTTGGGTTCGAACTTTGGAAGCAGTTTTCTCAAAATCTGTTGTACCAAATGGGCTTGAATTTTGGAACAGTCATGAGAATCATGCTCCAAATCGAATTCAGTCACAAAATCTATATAAAGTTGGATTTTTTTAAAAATCATAATTTTTATGGACGCAATTTTCAGACTTGGGTTCGAACTTTGGAAGCAGTTTTCTCAGACTCTATGCTACCAAATGGACTGAAATTTTGGAAAAGTGGTAAGAATCGTGGAACAAATCGAATTCAGTCACAAAATCTCCATAAAGTTTGACTCTTAGAAAAATCTTGATTTTAATAAACGCTTATTTCAGACTTGGGTTCGATCTTTGGAAGCAGTTTTCTCAAAATCTATGGTACCAAATTGGCTGAAATTTTGGAAAATTGGTAAGAATCGTCGTACAAATAGAATTCAGTCACAAAATCTCCATAAAGTTTGACTCTTAGAAAAATCTTGATTTTAATGAACGCTAGTTTCAGACTTGGGTTCGAACTTTGGAAGCAGTTTTCTCAAAATCTATCGTACCAAATGGGCTTGAATTTTGGAACAGTCATGAGAATCATGCTCCAAATCGAATTCAGTCACAAAATCTATATAAAGTTGGATTTTTTTAAAAATCATAATTTTTTTGGACGCAATTTTCAGACTTGGGTTCGAAATTTTGAAGCAGTTTTCTCAGACTCTATGCTACCAAATGGACTGAAATTTTGGAAAAGTGGTAAGAATCGTGGAACAAATCGAATTCAGTCACAAAATCTCCATAAAGTTGGATTTTTAAAAAATTCATAATTTTTATGGACGCTTATTTCAGATTTGGGTTCGAACTTTGGAAGCAGTTTTCTCAGGCTCTATGGTCCCAATTGGGCCGAAATTTCGGAAACGTGGTAAAAATCGTGGTACAAATCGAATTCAGTCACAAAATCTCCATAAAGTTGGATTTTTAAAAAATTCATAATTTTTATGGACGCTTATTTCAGACTTGGGTTCGAACTTTGGAAGCAGTTTTCTCAGGCTCTATGGTCCCAATTGGGCCGAAATTTCGGAAACGTGGTAAAAATCGTGGTACAAATCGAATTCAGTCACAAAATCTCCATAAAGTTTGACTCTTAGAAAAATCTTGATTTCAATAAACGCTTATTTCAGACTTGGGTTCGAACTTTGGAAGCAGTTTTCTCAAAATCTATGGTACCAAATGGGCTGAAATTTTGGAAAAGTGGTAAGAATCGTCGTACAAATCAAATTCAGTCACAAAATCTCCATAAAGTTTGACTCTTAGAAAAATCTTGATTTTAATGAACGCTAGTTTCAGACTTGGGTTCGAACTTTGGAAGCAGTTTTCTCAAAATCTATGGTACCAAATGGGCTTGAATTTTGGAACAGTCATGAGAATCATGCTCCAAATCGAATTCAGTCACAAAATCTATATAAAGTTGGATTTTTTTAAAAATCATAATTTTTATGGACGCAATTTTCAGACTTGGGTTCGAACTTTGGAAGCAGTTTTCTCAAAATCTGTTGTACCAAATGGGCTTGAATTTTGGAACAGTCATGAGAATCATGCTCCAAATCGAATTCAGTCACAAAATCTATATAAAGTTGGATTTTTTTAAAAATCATAATTTTTATGGACGCAATTTTCAGACTTGGGTTCGAACTTTGGAAGCAGTTTTCTCAGACTCTATGCTACCAAATGGACTGAAATTTTGGAAAAGTGGTAAGAATCGTGGAACAAATCGAATTCAGTCACAAAATCTCCATAAAGTTGGATTTTTAAAAAATTCATAATTTTTATGGACGCTTATTTCAGACTTGGGTTCGAACTTTGGAAGCAGTTTTCTCAGGCTCTATGGTCCCAATTGGGCCGAAATTTCGGAAACGTGGTAAAAATCGTGGTACAAATCGAATTCAGTCACAAAATCTCCATAAAGTTTGACTCTTAGAAAAATCTTGATTTCAATAAATGCTTATTTCAGACTTGGGTTCGAACTTTGGAAGCAGTTTTCTCAAAATCTATGGTACCAAATGGGCTGAAATTTTGGAAAAGTGGTAAGAATCGTGAAACAAATCGAATTCAGTCACAAAATCTCCATATAGTTTGACAGATAGAAAAATCTTGATTTTAATAAACGCTTATTTCAGACTTGGGTTCGAATTTTGGAAGCAGTTTTATCAAAATCTATGGTACCAAATGGGCTTGAATTTTGGAACAGTCATGAGAATCATGCTCCAAATCGAATTCAGTCACAAAATCTATATAAAGTTGGATTTTTTTAAAAATTATAATTTTTATGGACGCAATTTTCAGACTTGGGTTCGAACTTTGGAAGCACTTTTCTCGGGCTCTATGGTACCAAATGGGCTGAAATTTTGGAAAAGTGGTAAGAATCGTGAAACAAATCGAATTCAGTCACAAAATCTCCATAAAGTTGGATTTTTAAAAAAATCATAATTTTTATGGACGCTAATTTCAGACTTGGGTTCGAACTTTGGAAGCAGTTTTCGCAAAATCTATGGTACCAAATGAGCTGAAATTTTGGAAAAGTGGTAAGAATCGTGGTACAAATCAAATTCAGTCACAAAATCTCCATAAAGTTTGACTCTTAGAAAAATCTTGATTTTAATGAACGCTAGTTTCAGACTTGGGTTCGAACTTTGGAAGCAGTTTTCTCAAAATCTATGGTACCAAATGGGCTTGAATTTTGGAACAGTCATGAGAATCATGCTCCAAATCGAATTCAGTCACAAAATCTATATAAAGTTGGATTTTTTTAAAAATCATAATTTTTATGGACGCAATTTTCAGACTTGGGTTCGAACTTTGGAAGCAGTTTTCTCAAAATCTATGGTACCAAATGGGCTTGAATTTTGGAACAGTCATGAGAATCATGCTCCAAATCGAATTCAGTCACAAAATCTATATAAAGTTGGATTTTTTTAAAAATCATAATTTTTATGGACGCAATTTTCAGACTTGGGTTCGAACTTTGGAAGCAGTTTTCTCAAAATCTGTTGTACCAAATGGGCTTGAATTTTGGAACAGTCATGAGAATCATGCTCCAAATCGAATTCAGTCACAAAATCTATATAAAGTTGGATTTTTTTAAAAATCATAATTTTTATGGACGCAATTTTCAGACTTGGGTTCGAACTTTGGAAGCAGTTTTCTCAGACTCTATGCTACCAAATGGACTGAAATTTTGGAAAAGTGGTAAGAATCGTGGAACAAATCGAATTCAGTCACAAAATCTCAATAAAGTTGGATTTTTAAAAAATTCATAATTTTTATGGACGCTTATTTCAGACTTGGGTTCGAACTTTGGAAGCAGTTTTCTCAGGCTCTATGGTCCCAATTGGGCCGAAATTTCGGAAACGTGGTAAAAATCGTGGTACAAATCGAATTCAGTCACAAAATCTCCATAAAGTTTGACTCTTAGAAAAATCTTGATTTCAATAAATGCTTATTTCAGACTTGGGTTCGAACTTTGGAAGCAGTTTTCTCAAAATCTATGGTACCAAATGGGCTGAAATTTTGGAAAAGTGGTAAGAATCGTGAAACAAATCGAATTCAGTCACAAAATCTCCATATAGTTTGACAGATAGAAAAATCTTGATTTTAATAAACGCTTATTTCAGACTTGGGTTCGAATTTTGGAAGCAGTTTTATCAAAATCTATGGTACCAAATGGGCTTGAATTTTGGAACAGTCATGAGAATCATGCTCCAAATCGAATTCAGTCACAAAATCTATATAAAGTTGGATTTTTTTAAAAATTATAATTTTTATGGACGCAATTTTCAGACTTGGGTTCGAACTTTGGAAGCACTTTTCTCGGGCTCTATGGTACCAAATGGGCTGAAATTTTGGAAAAGTGGTAAGAATCGTGAAACAAATCGAATTCAGTCACAAAATCTCCATAAAGTTGGATTTTTAAAAAAATCATAATTTTTATGGACGCTAATTTCAGACTTGGGTTCGAACTTTGGAAGCAGTTTTCGCAAAATCTATGGTACCAAATGAGCTGAAATTTTGGAAAAGTGGTAAGAATCGTGGTACAAATCAAATTCAGTCACAAAATCTCCATAAAGTTTGACTCTTAGAAAAATCTTGATTTTAATGAACGCTAGTTTCAGACTTGGGTTCGAACTTTGGAAGCAGTTTTCTCAAAATCTATGGTACCAAATGGGCTTGAATTTTGGAACAGTCATGAGAATCATGCTCCAAATCGAATTCAGTCACAAAATCTATATAAAGTTGGATTTTTTTAAAAATCATAATTTTTATGGACGCAATTTTCAGACTTGGGTTCGAACTTTGGAAGCAGTTTTCTCAAAATCTGTTGTACCAAATGGGCTTGAATTTTGGAACAGTCATGAGAATCATGCTCCAAATCGAATTCAGTCACAAATTCTATATAAAGTTGGATTTTTTTAAAAATCATAATTTTTATGGACGCAATTTTCAGACTTGGGTTCGAACTTTGGAAGCAGTTTTCTCAGACTCTATGCTACCAAATGGACTGAAATTTTGGAAAAGTGGTAAGAATCGTGGAACAAATCGAATTCAGTCACAAAATCTCCATAAAGTTTGACACTTAGAAAAATCTTGATTTTAATAAACGCTTATTTCAGACTTGGGTTCGAACTTTGGAAGCACTTTTCTCAGGCTCTATGGTATCAAATGGGCTGAAATTTTGGAAAAGTGGTAAGAATCGTGGTTTATATCGAATTCAGTCATTAAATCTCCATAAAGTTGGATTTTTAAAAAAATCGAAATTTTTATGGATGGCTAATTTCAGACTTGGGTTCGAACTGTGGAAGAGGTTTTCTCAGGCTCTATGGTACCAAATGGGCTGAAATTTCGGAAACGTGGTAAAAATCGTGTTACAAATCGAATTCAGTCACAAAATCTCCATAAAGTTGGATTTTTAAAAAAATCATAATTTTTATGGACGCTAATTTCAGACTTGGGTTCGAACTTTGGAAGCAGTTTTTGCAAAATCTATGGTACCAAATGGGCTGAAATTTTGGAAAAGTGGTAAGAATCGTGGTACAAATCAAATTCAGTCACAAAATCTCCATTAAGTTTGACTCTTAGAAAAATCTTGATTTTAATGAACGCTTATTTCAGACTTGGCTTCGAACTTTGGAAGCAGTTTTCTCAAAATCTATGGGACCAAATGGGCTGAAATTTTGAAAAAGTGGTACGAATCGAGGTACCAATCAAATTCCGTCACAAAATCTCCATAAAGTTTGACTCTTAGAAAAATCTTGATTTTAATGAACGCTAGTTTCAGACTTGGGTTCGAACTTTGGAAGCAGTTTTCACAGGCTCTATGGTACCAAATGGACTGAAATTTAGGAAAAGTGGTAAGAATCGTTGTACAAATCGAATTCAGTCACAAAATCTCCATAAAGTTTGACTCTTATAAAAATCTTGATTTTTATAAATGCTTATTTCAGACTTGGGTTCGAACTTTGGAAGCAGTTTTATCAAAATCTATGGTACCAAATGGGCTTGAATTTTGGAACAGTCATGAGAATCATGCTCCAAATCGAATTCAGTCACAAAATCTATATAAAGTTGGTTTTTTTTTTAAATCATAATTTTTATGGACGCAATTTTCAGACTTGGGTTCGAACTTTGGAAGCAGTTTTCTCAGACTCTATGGTACCAAATGGACTGAAATTTAGGAAAAGTGGTAAGAATCGTCGTACAAATCAAATTCAGTCACAAAATCTCCATAAAGTTTGACTCTTAGAAAAATCTTGATTTTAATGAACGCTAGTTTCAGACTTGGGTTCGAACTTTGGAAGCAGTTTTCACAGGCTCTATGGTACCAAATGGACTGAAATTTAGGAAAAGTGGTAAGAATCGTTGTACAAATCGAATTCAGTAACAAAATCTCCATAAAGTTTGACTCTTAGAAAAATCTTGATTTTAATAAACGCTTATTTCAGTCTTGGGTTCGAACTTTGGAAGCAGTTTTCTCAAAATCTATGGTACCAAATGGGCTGAAATTTTGGAAAAGTGGTAAGAATCGTCGTACAAATAGAATTCAGTCACAAAATCTCCATAAAGTTTGACTCTTAGAAAAATCTGGATTTTAATGAACGCTAGTTTCAGACTTGGGTTCGAACTTTGGAAGCAGTTTTCTCAAAATCTATGGTACCAAATGGGCTTGAATTTTGGAACAGTCATGAGAATCATGCTCCAAATCGAATTCAGTCTTAAAATCTAAATAAAGTTGGATTTTTTTAAAAATCATAATTTTTATGGACGCAATTTTCAAACTTGGGTTCGAACTTTGGAAGCAGTTTTCTCAGACTCTATGCTACCAAATGGACTGAAATTTTGGAAAAGCGGTAAGAATCGTGGAACAAATCGAATTCTGTCACAAAATCTCCATAAAGATGGATTTTTAAAAAATTCTTAATTTTTATGGACGCTAGTTTCAGACTTGGGTTCGAACTTTGGAAGCAGTTTTCTCAAAATCTATGGTACCAAATGGGCTTGAATTTTGGAACAGTCATGAGAATCATGCTCCAAATCGAAATCAGTCACAAAATCTATATAAAGTTGGTTTTTTTTAAAAATCATAATTTTTATGGACGCAATTTCCAGACTTGGGTTCGAACTTTGGAAGCAGTTTTCTCAGACTCTATGCTACCAAATGGACTGAAATTTTGGAAAAGTGGTAAGAATCGTGGAACAAATCGAATTCAGTCACAAAATCTCCATAAAGTTGGATTTTTAAAAAATTCATAATTTTTATGGACGCTTATTTCAGACTTGGGTTCGAACTTTGGAAGCAGTTTTCTCAGGCTCTATGGTCCCAAATGGGCCGAAATTTCGGAAACGTGGTAAAAATCGTGGTACAAATCGAATTCAGTCACAAAATCTCCATAAAGTTTGACTCTTAGAAAAATCTTGATTTTAATAAACGCTTATTTCAGACTTGGGTTCGAACTTTGGAAGCAGTTTTCTCAAAATCTATGGTACCAAATGGGCTGAAATTTGGGAAAAGTGGTAAGAATCGTCGTACAAATAGAATTCAGTCACAAAATCTCCATAAAGTTTGACTCTTAGAAAAATCTTGATTTTAATGAACGCTAGTTTCAGACTTGGGTTCGAACTTTGGAAGCAGTTTTCTCAAAATCTATCGTACCAAATGGGCTTGAATTTTGGAACAGTCATGAGAATCATGCTCCAAATCGAATTCAGTCACAAAATCTATATAAAGTTGGATTTTTTTAAAAATCATAATTTTTATGGACGCTTATTTCAGACTTGGGTTCGAACTTTGGAAGCAGTTTTCTCAGGCTCTATGGTCCCAAATGGGCCGAAATTTCGGAAACGTGGTAAAAATCGTGATACAAATCGAATTTAGTCACAAAATCTCCATAAAGTTTGACTCTTAGAAAAATCTTGATTTTAATGAACGCTAGTTTCAGACTTGGGTTCGAACTTTGGAAGCAGTTTTCTCAAAATCTATCGTACCAAATGGGCTTGAATTTTGGAACAGTCATGAGAATCATGCTCCAAATAGAATTCAGTCACAAAATCTATATAAAGTTGGATTTTTTTAAAAATCATAATTTTTATGGACGCTTATTTCAGACTTGGGTTCGAACTTTGGAAGCAGTTTTCTCAGGCTCTATGGTCCCAAATGGGCCGAAATTTCGGAAACGTGGTAAAAATCGTGGTACAAATCGAATTCAGTCACAAAATCTCCATAAAGTTTGACTCTTAGAAAAATCTTGATTTTAATAAACGCTTATTTCAGACTTGGGTTCGAACTTTGGAAGCAGTTTTCTCAAAATCTATGGTACCAAATGGGCTGAAATTTGGGAAAAGTGGTAAGAATCGTCGTACAAATAGAATTCAGTCACAAAATCTCCATAAAGTTTGACTCTTAGAAAAATCTTGATTTTAATGAACGCTAGTTTCAGACTTGGGTTCGAACTTTGGAAGCAGTTTTCTCAAAATCTATCGTACCAAATGGGCTTGAATTTTGGAACAGTCATGAGAATCATGCTCCAAATCGAATTCAGTCACAAAATCTATATAAAGTTGGATTTTTTTAAAAATCATAATTTTTATGGACGCTTATTTCAGACTTGGGTTCGAACTTTGGAAGCAGTTTTCTCAGGCTCTATGGTCCCAAATGGGCCGAAATTTCGGAAACGTGGTAAAAATCGTGATACAAATCGAATTTAGTCACAAAATCTCCATAAAGTTTGACTCTTAGAAAAATCTTGATTTTAATGAACGCTAGTTTCAGACTTGGGTTCGAACTTTGGAAGCAGTTTTCTCAAAATCTATCGTACCAAATGGGCTTGAATTTTGGAACAGTCATGAGAATCATGCTCCAAATCGAATTCAGTCACAAAATCTATATAAAGTTGGATTTTTTTAAAAATCATAATTTTTATGGACGCTTATTTCAGACTTGGGTTCGAACTTTGGAAGCAGTTTTCTCAGGCTCTATGGTCCCAAATGGGCCGAAATTTCGGAAACGTGGTAAAAATCGTGATACAAATCGAATTTAGTCACAAAATCTCCATAAAGTTTGACTCTTAGAAAAATCTTGATTTTGATAAACGCTTATTTCAGACTTGGGTTCGAACTTTGGAAGCAGTTTTCTCAAAATCTATGGTACCAAATGGGCTGAAATTTTGGAAAAGTGGTAAGAATCGTCGTACAAATAGAATTCAGTCACAAAATCTCCATAAAGTTTGACTCTTAGAAAAATCTTGATTTTAATGAACGCTAGTTTCAGACTTGGGTTCGAACTTTGGAAGCAGATTTCTCAAAATCTATCGTACCAAATGGGCTTGAATTTTGGAACAGTCATGAGAATCATGCTCCAAATCGAATTCAGTCTTAAAATCTATATAAAGTTGGATTTTTTTAAAAATCATAATTTTTATGGACGCAATTTTCAGACTTGGAATCGAACTTTGGAAGCAGTTTTCTCAGACTCTATGCTACCAAATGGACTGAAATTTTGGAAAAGTGGTAAGAATCGTGGAACAAATCGAATTCAGTCACAAAATCTCCATAAAGTTGGATTTTTAAAAAATTCATAATTTTTATGGACGCTTATTTCAGACTTGGGTTCGAACTTTGGAAGCAGTTTTCTCAGGCTCTATGGTCCCAATTGGGCCGAAATTTCGGAAACGTGGTAAAAATCGTGGTACAAATCGAATTCAGTCACAAAATCTCCATAAAGTTTGACTCTTAGAAAAATCTTGATTTCAATAAACGCTTATTTCAGACTTGGGTTCGAACTTTGGAACCAGTTTTCTCAAAATCTATGGTACCAAATGGGCTGAAATTTTGGAAAAGTGGTAAGAATCGTCGTACAAATCAAATTCAGTCACAAAATCTCCATAAAGTTTGACTCTTAGAAAAATCTTGATTTTAATGAACGCTAGTTTCAGACTTGGGTTCGAACTTTGGAAGCAGTTTTCTCAAAATCTATGGTACCAAATGGGTTTGAATTTTGGAACATTCATGAGAATCATGCTCCAAATCGAATTCAGTCACAAAATCTATATAAAGTTGGATTTTTTTAAAAATCATAATTTTTATGGACGCAATTTTCAGACTTGGGTTCGAACTTTGGAAGCAGTTTTCTCAGACTCTATGCTACCAAATGGACTGAAATTTTGGAAAAAAGGTAAGAATCGTGGAACAAATCGAATTCAGTCACAAAATCTCCATAAAGTTTGACACTTAGAAAAATCTTGATTTTAATAAACGCTTATTTCAGACTTGGGTTCGAACTTTGGAAGCACTTTTCTCAGGCTCTATGGTACCAAATGGGCTGAAATTTTGGAAAAGTGGTAAGAATCGTGAAACAAATCGAATTCAGTCACAAAATCTCCATATAGTTTGACAGTTAGAAAAATCTTGATTTTAATAAACGCTTATTTCAGACTTGGGTTCGAATTTTGGAAGCAGTTTTCTCAAAATCTATGGTACCAAATGGGCTTGAATTTTGGAACAGTCATGAGAATCATGCTCCAAATCGAATTCAGTCACAAAATCTATATAAAATTGGATTTTTTAAAAAATCCTAATTTTTATGGATGCTAATTTCAGACTTGGGTTCGAACTGTGGAAGAGGTTTTCTCAGGCTCTATGGTACCAAATGGGCTGAAATTTCGGAAACGTGGTAAAAATCGTGTTACAAATCGAATTCAGTCACAAAATCTCCATAAAGTTTGACTCTTAGAAAAATCTTGATTTTAATAAACGCTTATTTCAGACTTGGGTTCGAACTTTGGAAGCAGTTTTCTCAAAATCTATGGTACCAAATGGGCTTGAATTTTGGAACAGTCATGAGAATCATGCTCCAAATCGAAATCAGTCACAAAATCTATATAAAGTGGGTTTTTTTTAAAAATCATAATTTTTATGGACGCAATTTCCAGACTTGGGTTCGAACTTTGGAAGCAGTTTTCTCAGACTCTATGCTACCAAATGGACTGAAATTTTGGAAAAGTGGTAAGAATCGTGGAACAAATCGAATTCAGTCACAAAATCTCCATAAAGTTGGATTTTTAAAAAATTCATAATTTTTATGGACGCTTATTTCAGACTTGGGTTCGAACTTTGGAAGCAGTTTTCTCAGGCTCTATGGTCCCAAATGGGCCGAAATTTCGGAAACGTGGTAAAAATCGTGGTACAAATCGAATTCAGTCACAAAATCTCCATAAAGTTTGACTCTTAGAAAAATCTTGATTTTAATAAACGCTTATTTCAGACTTGGGTTCGAACTTTGGAAGCAGTTTTCTCAAAATCTATGGTACCAAATTGGCTGAAATTTTGGAAAATTGGTAAGAATCGTCGTACAAATAGAATTCAGTCACAAAATCTCCATAAAG